>CM060388.1:95317618-97868784 GCA_030545235.1 Helianthus tuberosus
ACCTCCGACACTTTGAAATTTTGTAACAAAACTCATGGCGAAGTTTATTTTGAAAGACAAAGTTTAGAACATATTTGCAAACATTCTTTAGAAAATAATTTCTAAGTGTTGGAATTTTTAGGAAATTTCGCTAGAGTTTCCTTTGTAAATGGAGGCGTCCATGCTAATAAGCATATCATTTTCTTTTCAAAATAATCACAAAAATCATCAACAATTACCCTTTAAACAACTTTACATCACCGAGAGCAAAAAACTATATGCGTTACATATTAATCATGAACTTGATATGTCCCGAAAACACGTAGTAACTTGGTAAAGCGTTTAGTGGACTTAGTTACCTTCCAAAGTGTATTCATTTCTTTAAAAATCATTTTCTTAAAAGAGTTAAGTGTTTACAACTTGTAAACAATTTTTACAAAAATTAACCTTTTGAACTCTTCTTGTAAATAAAATGTTTTCACACTTATTTTATGTCCAAAAATGGTGCAAGTGTATGTAAAAGTCATGATTTTCCAAAAATCGATTCTCTAACTTGGTTTATTTAGAAAAGTCTTTTGTAAAACTTTGATCTACATGATCATCAACTCATTTTGTTTCACTATTTTTCAATAAGTCATATTATCATCAAGTTCATAACTTTATTAGAATATGATTATTTATGTAACACAATATCATCTCCTAATCTTGTTAAATCATGTTTCTAACATCACTTAACAAGCTCCATATGGTGATTAACATTACATAACCAAGAATCACTAAGAAATTAACAACATCCTACTCATAACATTTCTTTATGTTTCATCCTTATGTAAAGCTTTATGTTCATGTTTCATGTTTAAACCCTTTTAGTGTTCTTGTAAATTTCAACGTACTATAACTTTTAACTACTCAAAATGGAAGTAAATAAGGTTAATCAAAGACTTACAACTAGCTCAAAGGCTAGGGAAGAACTCTAGTGAAAAAGATGGTGAAAAGTGGTGTGATAAAGCAAGTAATGAAGTTCCTTCAAGTTCCTCAAGCTTCCATCTTCTCAAGACACCTTCTTATACTTGAATCAAGCTTGAAAATGGAAGAAGATGATGGTGATAAGGTGGTGATGGTGGTGGTTATGGTGAGGGCCGAGAGGAGAGAGTGAGATGAGGGGGAGAGTGGGGTGATCTTGTGAAGTGAAAGGAAATGATATGGACCATACTTATAATCTTACATCTCTATATTTTGGTTACTAGATCAAGCAATAATCCAAAAAAATATTAGACAAATCTAGGAGGTATGGTGTAGAAGTATGGTGGTGATTTGGTGGGTCCTTTGGACCATGAACACATAGGGGGGTTTATTGTAAAAGTTTGATGGTAATAGGTAAATGATAGTCCAAACCCAAGTATATTTTTACATATGTTAGTTACTAGAGAATTTAGTGGGTGTTAGGGTGTTCGGGGATCATGACTAGCCAAGAAATAATAAAACAATGTATTTGGCAAAATTTTAGTGTTCCGGGTAATGTCCGGTTGTTCGGTTAGATATTGTTCCGTTAAAGTGCTTAATTATACCGTAAAGTGTCTTTTATGTGTCTTTTTGTAACACTTTTAATTCCCGACACTTCGGAAAGCATACATGACCATTCTGTCATAATTTTGCACATTACTAGCATGTTAAATGCTGAATTTCTTATAAATAATGCAGAATTCTGCATTATTAGTGGGTTTTAGGCACTTCCCGGTACTTTAACTATCACCTAGTGACGCAGTTTTATGGTCCTCACTTCCCTACACTCCATACTAATGTAGTACCCTGTCTCTGGCTCATACTGGCCTCAAAAACATTGTCTGTCTATGTGCTGGCATTGTCAGCATGTTTCTGAATTATCCGTTCAGTGTGTTAACTGTGCTTTGTGCATCAAGTATGTCACTAAAGTTTGTACTGTAATAAATGGAGTGACTGTATGAAATATGATGCATATGTATGTAACAGAAATCAGAAGGCAGTTTACGTCATCAGTTGTAATCAAGCACAGTCGTTTAGCACGTAATTAAATTGTACGGACACCTGTAATCATGAGGGTTGTCACACTTCGTACCATAGAGGTAGTGTCTCCAGATTTTGAAAGCAAAAACTACAGCTCCTAACTCAAGATCATGAGTCGTGTAGTTCTTCTCGTGAACTTTCAATTGTCTAGACGCATATGCTATAACCTTGCCTCGTTGCATAAGTACACAACCAAGGCCTAGATTTGACACGTCACAATAGACGACGAAATCATCGTTTCCCTCGGGCAAAGATAGAACAGGAGCATCACACAGCTTCTGTTTCGGCGTTTGGAACGCTTCTTCTTGTTTAGGTCCCCACTCAAAAGGCTTATTCTTCTGAGTCAAAGCAGTGAGTGGAACCACAATCTTCGAGAAGTTCGAAATAAAACGACGATAATATCCAGCAAGACCAAGAAAATATCGAATCTCTGTAGGTGTCGTCGGTGTGTTCCAATCCTTAATTGCGGCAATTTTGGATGTGTGACACCTGGGTCACTGCGACCATCAAACAAATACCAAACCAATGAAATATTGTATTTCATACTTGGGATTTGTACAAATATGTGTATCATTTGCACATATCATTTTTTTTGTTCGATTTCAAGCTTTAAATCACTTTCTGGAAGGTTATACGCGCATTGATGCGTATATATAACCAGTTTAATGCAACGAACACTCTGGAATAGTGAAATAGGCTTAACATACCTTAAATAACCTTTACATAACTAAGAAATAAGTTTTGAAGGCTTTGGTATGGCAAAATCAAGTTAAATCGCTTACAGGGACTAAAGTTGACAAACTTCGAAAGTATGCCAATTTGAACTGTAACAGACATTCCGGATCATGGCCATAAGTTAAACATACCATAAATATCCTTTACATAGCTTAGAAATAGGCTTTGAGGGGATCGGTGTGCTAAAATAAACTTTTGGGTCATTCAGGGACTAAAAGCGTCAAAAAGTGCACAAGTTTGCACTTTCGCGCATAACTTACGTTCTGAATACATCCGGACATCCAAAAATTTATGTAAGCATTATAATATTATGCTTTAGTGTTTGGCTTGTCAAAATTCCATTCGTCGCGCATTTTGGACCGTTTTTGCGTCCGTTACGACTTCCGTCGTAATTAACCGAACATCGTAACCGTACGGCCAAACGAACCGACATCCGAGATGTTTTCAAGCATATTTAAAGTTCCCTATGTCTTAACATCATTTTGGGGCTTGAAATTGGGTTTGACGGGTGTTAGAAGTGTCGTTACGCAACGAAACAAGGTGCAGGGACTGAAACTGTAATTCTGCCAAAGTTAATGGCTTACGGACCGTAAGCCATGACCCTTACGGTCTGTAAGGGGTCCCCAGAATAGAAGATCAGTTTAAACAGCTGTTGCCTCTTCAGGATAATGAGGGGCCAATTTACACTTGCCCTTTCATGCTCATGAGGGGCCATTTTGATGTTACCATAAGGTTTCAACAAGTGTATGGACCAGATCAAAGCACGTTATTCGATAAACGATCCTAACGGTTCCAAGAATCCTATAAATACCCAACCCTTTCACAACTCAAAACCCACAAATCTGATCTAAAAGCTCTAAGTTGAAGCCATTGCTTCATACCTGGGCTATTCGATCAAGAATTACTAGCGGGGACCCTTTGTAAGTGTTCCTTCGTTCTTTTATCGCTTTTCGAGTCCGAAAGTCAAACTATGTTTGACTTTCTGCGTTGACCAGTTTATGGTCAACACGAAGTTTGGTTGAACTTCATAACGTGAGCGTGATCACGATGGTTATAGTCCCTAGTGACTATACCTACTGATTACCACGTTATCTAGGCTCAGTGACGAGTCGTGGTTTCGGCCAAAATGCGTATTCTTACGTATTTTGTAACCAAACTACTCTTGGGTATCAAAACCGTTTGTTTTGATACCAAACCTGTTTTCTAAACTTAGTTAAGCATGTTTTAACATGCTTAGCTCGTCACTTTTAGTTTAGTGCTTATATAGGGTCGTAAGGTAAGCGATCTAAACAATCGCTTATACTTTCGAACCCGACCCGTTTGGTCGATCTTTAGGATCCGACCAAACACATTAGGTGACCATAGTATATAGGGAATAACCTTCCGAGGTTATACCTTATGGTCGCTTCGTTTAAGTAGTTGTATGATAGGTAGTTTATATGCCTTAGGTAAATTACCAAAATGCCCTTTTTACGCCAAAATTCATTTTAAGCATATGTAACATAACTTTTGGTATCTAAACTGATTTGGTAACAATATTAGACATGTTAAGGCATATTTTACTTATCATAGGACTAGTTAGGCGTTCCGAACGCGTTTTACGCGAACGACGCGTTAAAGTAGCATAAGTTACCTAAACGGGTCGTAATGGGTCGTAAGCACTTAGGTTAGGTTTCATTTTAGTATGTGGGCTTTGTTAAACCATATTACACGAGTCTCCATACTCGTTTGGTTTACGAACCCTCATTCTATCCAATCCTCCGATTTAGGTCCGGTATATTAACATAGTTACCTATATTAGGTGCCGTTTGATATCCGTGATCTCTAGCATTGTTTGGTTGTTACTCAAGGACTACTAAGCAATCTCAAGTGAGTACATAGACCCCTCTTTTACTGTTTTCAAACTGTTTTGGGGTGAAACACATGTGCCTACTTGTTACTTTCATGCTTTCCATGTTTTCACATCATATACTTGCTATGTTCATTAGTACATTTATAGTACATGATTTCATTACATTTTATGCTATGTATGTCCATTGTGTGCATACTTAGTACATCGTTTTACATTACATTTCATGCTATGTATGCCCATTGTGTGCATACTTAGTACATCGTTTTACATTACATTTCATGCTATGTATGCCCATTGTGTGCATACTTAGTACATTGTTTTACATTACATTTCATGCTATGTATGCCCATTGTGTGCATACTTAGTACATCGTTTTACATTACATTTCATGCTATGTATGCCCATTGTGTGCATACTTAGTACATCGTTTTACATTACATTTCATGCTATGTATGCCCATTGTGTGCATACTTAGTACATTTATTATTCATCACATGCTTACATTTTGGTATGACATTTGGTTTGTTTAAATGGGACAATGTACATTCATTAACACCGATCATGCCGCTCGGTAGTAGGTAGTGGTACCATAGGAATTGACAACTCCCATTCCTGAAATCCTGGGTTTGTTTGGATTGGAAGGAATGACCGAATCCGAATACATTTCAAGGTGGACCTTAGACTTTGTGCTAGGATTTATTCTACAGTGGCAAGGCTTGGATGTATGAATTTTCACAATACCGTATAGATGTTTATATCAGTATAGCATGCATTTGTTCCACAGAACATAACTTTGATTTAAACCATGTTTTACTTCAAATCCTTGTTTTTGTGCATTTTACATATGGTTTGGTTGATATATTTCACTTACCATACATAAACATTTTGACATTGATATACACAATTCATGATTTACAATAGACATAGACATTAGACATGATTTTCACACAAACATTTCGACATTGATTATACATAAACATTTTACTTTGGTGGTTTGGTTTGAGTAAGTGATTTAAGTAACGAGGCGTGTGTAATATGATACAAGCATGGTGGATACGCCGCTGGTACTTCCTATATATAAGTGCTTGTATGGTATTACATATCGTAGCGTTATTTGAATCATTTCAATTTAAGACATATAACATTTTATACAAATAACAGATTTTTCACAAGACATTGTTTTACAAAACAACTTATCTTATGCAAACTCATTTTACTTGGTTATTCATTTACCATACATTGTTCTCTTATTTATACGTATCATCTGATCTTATTGTTTTTCAAATGATTTACAAGACAAAGCAAATTACAAGGTTCATGACTAAACATTTTCTTAAACATAAGTCATGAATTCTATTTTCACAAAACCTATGTATCTCACAGGCATTTTTATGCTGACGTACCTATTTTCACATGTGTTTCAGGATATGATGCATAGGATTTATCAAGATACACTTAGGCGGACTTGGGCCTTAGTGACAATAAAAGATGCAAGACTAGTTATTTATGTTATATTTCTTTGATTGTCAAGACATTTTAACTCTTTTATTCAATAAAACAATATTTCAATTTCCATGTGTTATGAAACAATGATTCTGTTACAACACTCCCCGACGTTTCCACCACGTTTTGTTGTTTTACGTGGTCGGGGTGTGACAGAAAAGTTGGTATCAGAGCTCATGGTTATAGGGAATTAGGTTATTAGTAATGCTTTGACCTAGTCTATAACCTTCCTAGGACCCTAACGCGAGTTTACTTGCGTTTAGACATAAAACAATACCGTCACCTATTCTTAGGTGATAACCACAACAAGAACATAAATTTCAAAACCACTTTGAAAACTAATCATCTATTCTAGGATGATTGATTACTAGGTTTTGAACCCTCTGTTATAAGGTTTTGAACCCCTTTAAATTTTCAAAACCTCGTCAAAGTTTGGGTCTTATAGTGTGAACACATGCAATCTGGAAGAGTGGATGCCTGTACTCTGAGTTTTCTGTCTAAGGCTAGAGTGTTCGTACAAATCCACATAATCGGACCAGTCACTCTTACCTGGGAACTCTTGGGGTGAGTGTCCACTTATAGGCAAAAGCATGTCTTCGCGATACATTAATATGACCCGCTTACTTTGATTAGTCACCGTCTCATTTGTTTGCCTTAGGTAACAAACAAAGGATCGCAATTTCCTTGCGTTGTCATTCTATTTTGATTATCCGATAACCTTTCACCTGTTTCTCCCTATGTCTTTCATTTCCTTCTAGAATGTCTCTTCCTCTCAGCAACGGTCAAATGTCCGAGCGAACTGCCAAATTTTCCCAGCGAATAGGCGAAGTAATCCTAAAGACTGTTGAATTAGGCATTGCCATGTCTCGTCTCAACAATGAAGCCACTCAAGAGCCACCAAAGGAAGCAGAAATCAAGACAGCACCACCAGCCAAGAAACCGATCAAGGAATCAAAGACCATGGATGAACAGACTGGATCCCCTAAGAAGTCAAAGAAGCGAAAGGCTTCTCAGAACTTCGCCGTGGTCGCTCACAATGGTCAAGCCATCCCCAACCAACCAGCTCAACCCCCTGCTAGGAAGCCATACAATGGAACTGCACCCTTATGCAACCAATGTAGCCTTCATCATCATGCTAGTGTGAAGTGCCGCGAATGCCAAATTTGTGGACTTAAAGGTCATACAGCAAAAGTTTGCCGAGCAGCAGCTGCACCAAATCAAGCAGGACCTAGCCAGGTGTCAACACCACCTGCTAAGAAACGATACAAGGGAACGGCACCATCATGCAACAAATGTAAGGGGCATCACCAAGCTCACTTACAGTGTCGTCTGTGTGTAACATGTGGATGAGTTAGTCACCTGGCAAGTGCTTGTCGAATTAACCCAAACCAAAGTGGTCCAAATCAAGATGGCGACAATCCTTCTCAAGCTCGTTTCTCACCAGGGTCCTGTTACAACTGTGGCGAGATGGGCCATTTCCTAAGGAATTGCCCAAAGCTTGCTAATGCAAATCTGACCCACAGATAAGCATTTAGCTGATTAGAAAATGCGGTTGCCTTGAATAATTTGAATCTTATGCTTTTGTTCTTCTATTTTCTTGTAATGTGAAACAATCTGTTTTGTTTATAAATAAATTATTGTTCACAGTTCTGATATACGAGGGTAGTTACATATGTGTATGGCATTCCCCTATGTTACCTATGACGAGGAACTGCATTCTTACAAACTACTCTTGTGAATTTCCCATTCTAGTGATCGCTCGTGATTTCCCCAAAAAATTTTAAGTACTCGTTTCATTCTAGGAGACGAAGTACAAGAAATGAAGTGACATTATGAGTAATCGTGCTTCTGCACATCTGTGCCTTTGAATCCTTGGTTAGATAACCAAGGATATTTTCAAATCTCATACCCTTTACGTTCTAATTTTTCAACATGCATAACATAAGTTTTCAAAACAACCTTCATGTTTTCAAAAACCTTATACATAATTACAAAATTCATCTCACATGATTTTAAAACATTTTTACCCAATACACCTACTTTATGATTTCAAAAGTATTATATATAAAGTTTCAAAAACATTAAACACATTTTTTTTTTTAAAAAAGAAACCCCATGCATAGTTTTCAAAATATTTTTCTCATACATTGACTTGACCTTCAAATTCTGCTTCATATGTCGCCTTGACATATCTAGCATCTCAACTACATAAGCATTTTTTTTACTTCATGTTTTGACATAAGCACATCCAGTGCAAGGTTTCAAAACATCTTCAACTTCTAAAATCCATATGGGATCTTTTTATCTTCACATTTAGACCCTTGTGGATGATTATCATTCAAATCAGAGTCCTTAATTGGATTCCTTATGTACCTAAATTCGAACATTTCGGTTCCTTATAATCGAAATCGAATTTTTCTTTTAAAAATCTTTCTATCTTTATAGTTAGATTCTTGATAATGTTTAAAGTACCAAATGAAATCCACGAGATGGATTCCTAGTGTGCTTTAAATACATGTGCTCTGTTAGCAAAACAAATTAACAAATTAAAGATCTAGATAAACAATCTTTGTGATTATATGACTATGTGTTTATGCATCTTGTGTTTTCTTTTATGCATTTTGTGTTTTTGTATACTCTGGATGTTCGTTATCCAAATCCTCGTAGAATCTTTCATATCTTCATATGAGGGATTCGTAGTAGGATATTCAAAAGGGTACTACCTTAAATCCTTAATGGGCTTCTATGTAATAGTTAAGACCCTTGGATTATATAGTACCACTCCATGATTCATAAAAGACCCTTGTAGGGGTCTAGTCAAAAAGATTGATTCAAAAATCTGGTTAAGAATGACATGTGATGATATAAGCTGAAAAGACTCCTTGGTTGTCTATTAAAATCATTTATTGATTTAATAAAAGGGACCCTATGGTGGTCTAGTCACACTCATCACAGGTTTGTTCATTTGGTTTTCCCCTACACATTATAAAATAGACTGTGTGACTATGCAAGGAATTACGTAATTATGGATGCATACATAATTACGAAGTTCAGTGCACGGAAACCACAGTAAGACTTATTATGTGTAAGAACCGATAGTGACAACCATAACGAAATGTGAGCAATGTAATAGAGGTACGGTGGACGCACCAATGACGCTTTATATACTTGTATATAAGTGTCCCTCTCACATTGCAAACATGATGTTATTGTAAAGTTACTAGAAGTTCAGGACTCTAACCAGTGTTGTTTGATCTTTTCAACTTCATGTTTCAAGCTCTCACAAGTTTCCTCTGAATAAATTTCGGGACGAAATTTCCTAAAGTAGGGGAGACTATGACACCTGGGTCACTGCGACCATCAAACAAATACCAAACCAATGAAATATTGTATTTCATACTTGGGATTTGTACAAATATGTGTATCATTTGCACATATCATTTTTTTGTTCGATTTCAAGCTTTAAATCACTTTCTGGAAGGTTATACGCGCACTGATGCGTAAATATAACCAGTTTAATGCAACAAACACTCCAGAATAGTGAAATAGTCTTAACATACCTTAAATAACCTTTACATAACTTAGAAATAAGTTTTGAAGGCTTTGGTATGGCAAAATCAAGTTAAATCGCTTACAGGGACTAAAGTTGACAAACTGCGAAAGTATGCCAATTTGAACTGTAACAGACATTCCGGATCATGGCCATAAGTTAAACATACCATAAATATCCTTTACATAGCTTATAAATATGCTTTGAGGGGATCGGTGTGCTAAAATAAACTTTAGGGTCATTCAGGGACTAAAAGCGTCGAAAAGTGCACAAGTTTGCACTTTCGCGCATAACTTACGTTCTGAATACATCCGGACATCCAAAAATTTATGTAAGCATTATAATATTATGCTTTAGTGTTTGGCTTGTCAAAATTCCATTCGTCGCGCATTTTGGACCGTTTTTGCGTCCGTTACGACTTTCGTCGTAATTAACCGAACATCGTAACCGTACGGCCAAAAGAACCGACATCCGAGATTTTTTCAAGCATATTTAATGTTCCCTATGTCTTAACATCATTGTGGGGCTTGAAATTGGGTTTGACGGGTGTTAGAAATGCCGTTACGCAACGAAACAAGGTGCAGGGACTGAAACTGTAATTCTGCCAAAGTTAATGGCTTACGGACCGTAAGCCATGACCCTTACGGTCCGTAAGGGGTCCCCAGAATAGTAGATCAGTTTAAACAGCTGTTGCCTCTTCAGGATAATGAGGGGCCAATTTGCACTTGCCTCTTCAGGATAATGAGGGGCCAATCTGCACTTGCCTCTTCAGGATAATGAGGAGCCAATTTGCACTTGCCTCTTTAGGATAATGAGGGGCCAATTTACACTTGCCCTTTCATGCTCATGAGGGGCCATTTTGATGTTACCATAAGGTTTCAACAAGTGTATGGACCAGATCAAAGCACGTTATTCGATAAACGATCCTAACGGTTCCAAGAATCCTATAAATACCCAACCCTTTCACAACTCAAAACCCACAAATCTGATCTAAAAGCTCTAAGTTGAAGCCATTGCTTCATACCTGGGCTATTCGATCAAGAATTACTAGCGGGGACCCTTTGTAAGTGTTCCTTCGTTCTTTTATCGCTTTTCGAGTCCGAAAGTCAAACTATGTTTGACTTTCTGCGTTGACCAGTTTATGGTCAACACGAAGTTTGGTTGAACTTCATAACGTGAGCGTGATCACGATGGTTATAGTCCCTAGTGACTATACCTACTGATTACCACGTTATCTAGGCTCAGTGACGAGTCGTGGTTTTGGCCAAAATGCGTATTCTTACGTATTTTGTAACCAAACTACTCTTGGGTATCAAAACCGTTTGTTTTGATACCAAACCTGTTTTCTAAACTTAGTTAAGCATGTTTTAACATGCTTAGCTCGTCACTTTTAGTTTAGTGCTTATATAGGGTCGTAAGGTAAGCGATCTAAACAATCGCTTATACTTTCGAACCCGACCCGTTTGGTCGATCTTTAGGATCCGACCAAACACATTAGGTGACCATAGTATATAGGGAATAACCTTCCGAGGTTATACCTTATGGTCGCTTCGTTTAAGTAGTTGTATGATAGGTAGTTTATATGCCTTAGGTAAATTACCAAAATGCCCTTTTTACGCCAAAATTCATTTTAAGCATATGTAACATAACTTTTGGTATCTAAACTGATTTGGTAACAATATTAGACATGTTAAGGCATATTTTACTTATCATAGGACTAGTTAGGCGTTCCGAACGCGTTTTACGCGAACGACGCGTTAAAGTAGCATAAGTTACCTAAACGGGTCGTAATGGGTCGTAAGCACTTAGGTTAGGTTTCATTTTAGTATGTGGGCTTTGTTAAACCATATTACACGAGTCTCCATACTCGTTTGGTTTACGAACCCTCATTCTATCCAATCCTCCGATTTAGGTCCGGTATATTAACATAGTTACCTATATTAGGTGCCGTTTGATATCCGTGATCTCTAGCATTGTTTGGTTGTTACTCAAGGACTACTAAGCAATCTCAAGTGAGTACATAGACCCCTCTTTTACTGTTTTCAAACTGTTTTGGGGTGAAACACATGTGCCTACTTGTTACTTTCATGCTTTCCATGTTTTCACATCATATACTTGCTATGTTCATTAGTACATTTATAGTACATGATTTCATTACATTTTATGCTATGTATGTCCATTGTGTGCATACTTAGTACATCGTTTTACATTACATTTCATGCTATGTATGCCCATTGTGTGCATACTTAGTACATCGTTTTACATTACATTTCATGCTATGTATGCCCATTGTGTGCATACTTAGTACATTGTTTTACATTACATTTCATGCTATGTATGCCCATTGTGTGCATACTTAGTACATCGTTTTACATTACATTTCATGCTATGTATGCCCATTGTGTGCATACTTAGTACATCGTTTTACATTACATTTCATGCTATGTATGCCCATTGTGTGCATACTTAGTACATCGTTTTACATTACATTTCATGCTATGTATGCCCATTGTGTGCATACTTAGTACATTTATTATTCATCACATGCTTACATTTTGGTATGACATTTGGTTTGTTTAAATGGGACAATGTACATTCATTAACACCGATCATGCCGCTCGGTAGTAGGTAGTGGTACCATAGGAATTGACAACTCCCATTCCTGAAATCCTGGGTTTGTTTGGATTGGAAGGAATGACCGAATCCGAATACATTTCAAGGTGGACCTTAGACTTTGTGCTAGGATTTATTCTACAGTGGCAAGGCTTGGATGTATGAATTTTCACAATACCGTATAGATGTTTATATCAGTATAGCATGCATTTGTTCCACAGAACATAACTTTGATTTAAACCATGTTTTACTTCAAATCCTTGTTTTTGTGCATTTTACATATGGTTTGGTTGATATATTTCACTTACCATACATAAACATTTTGACATTGATATACACAATTCATGATTTACAATAGACATAGACATTAGACATGATTTTCACACAAACATTTCGACATTGATTATACATAAACATTTTACTTTGGTGGTTTGGTTTGAGTAAGTGATTTAAGTAACGAGGCGTGTGTAATATGATACAAGCATGGTGGATACGCCGCTGGTACTTCCTATATATAAGTGCTTGTATGGTATTACATATCGTAGCGTTATTTGAATCATTTCAATTTAAGACATATAACATTTTATACAAATAACAGACTTTTCACAAGACATTGTTTTACAAAACAACTTATCTTATGCAAACTCATTTTACTTGGTTATTCATTTAACCATACATTATTCTTTTATTTATACGTATCATCTGATCTTATTGTTTTTCAAATGATTTACAAGACAAAGCAAATTACAAGGTTCATGACTAAACATTTTCTTAAACATAAGTCATGAATTCTATTTTCACAAAACCTATGTATCTCACAGGCATTTTTATGCTGACGCACCTATTTTCACATGTGTTTCAGGATATGATGCATAGGATTTATCAAGATACACTTAGGCGGACTTGGGCCTTAGTGACAATAAAAGATGCAAGACTAGTTATTTATGTTATATTTCTTTGATTGTCAAGACATTTTAACTCTTTTATGCAATAAAACAATATTTCAATTTCCATGTGTTATGAAACAATGATTCTGTTACAACACTCCCCGACGTTTCCGCCACGTTTTGTTGTTTTACGTGGTCGGGGTGTGACAGGATGGATCCACATGAATACCCTGCTCGTTGACTATATGACCCAAAAATTGAACTTCTTTAAGCTAGAATTCACACTTGGAGAATTTAGCAAAAAGTTGTTCCTTCTTCAGGAGTTCCAGAGTCAAACGAAGGTGTTGCTCATGATCGGCTCGAGACTTCGAATAAACAAGAATATCGTCGATGAACACAATGATGAACTTGTCTAAATAAGGTTTACTGACCCTATTCATTAAGTCCATGAAGATGGTTGGAGCATTCGTCAAACCAAAAGGCATGACAGTGAACTCATAGTGTCCATATCTCATGCGGAAAGCAGTTTTGGGAATATCTTCTTCGAATACACGAAGTTGATGATACCGAGAATGCAGATTGATCTTGGAGAAACAGGTAGCACCTTGCAGCTGATCAAAGAGATCATCAATTCGAGGTAGGGGATATCGATTCTTGATCGTAAGCTTGTTAAGCTCACGATAATCGATACACATTCGAAAAGATCCATCTTTCTTTTTCACAAAGAGGACAGGAGCACCCCAAGGTGAATAACTCGGACGGATGAATCCTTTATCAGACAACTCTTGAAGCTGTTTCGATAACTCTTGCATCTCAGACGGTGCAAGACGATAAGGTGCTTTCGCAATCGGGTTGGCAATAGGTACAAGATCAATATGAAACTTGACTTGACGAACTGGAGGCAACCCAGGCAGTTCATCAGGAAACACCTCTGGATAATCCCGAACAATCAGAATATCCTGAATACTCTTGTTCTTGCCTTTCTCCTCGGTGACATGTGCCAGGAAGGCAACATATCCCTTTCGTAAATAACTTCGGGCTTTCGTGCATGACATGAGTTTCAAACCAACAGATGATTTCTCGCCACGAACCTCTAGGACATCGCCAGACGAAAGAGGAATACGAACAATCTTGTCAAAACAAACAACTTCGGCACGATGTTTGGTTAACCAATCCATCCCTACGATGATGTCAAAACTCCCAAGTTGCATTGGCGTAAGGTCAATAGGAAAAAGATGGTTATCGAGGTTCAATTGACAACCACGAAGAATAGAATCGAGAACGAGAGGTTTACCAGTAGCAACTTCGACAGATAAGGGTTTCCTCAGTTTAGTTCTAGGTATCGCAAGTAAAGGCTCAAAAGATAACGAAACAAAACTCCTATCGGTACCAGAATCGAAAAGAACAGATGCAAGTTGATTGTTAACAAGGAACGTACCGTTAACAACCTCGTTGTCCGCCCTCGCCTCGTTCACGTTCAGATTGAATGCTCGTCCATGAGCGGGATTCACATTCACGTTCACGTTGGCATTCGGGTTGACATTTGCATTCACCAATCTCGGGCAGTTGTTGCGGAAATGACCCATTTCTCCGCAATTGAAACACGAACCAGGTGGGAATCTCGCAGCATTCCCCTGAACTTGTGCTGGAACCTAAGCAACCTAATTCTGGCTCAAACGACAAATGTTGGCCAGATGCCCAAGTCTACCACACGTAGCACACTGTTTACTTGGGCAACATGATGACCGTTGCATCGAGCACAGTGAGGTGCGGTACCAGCATATTGCTTCTTCGCAGGAGGTTGGGCTGGTTGGTTCTGAGGGTTCTGGTTGGTGACAGCAAAGTTCTGGGAAGCCTTGCGCTTCCTTGACTTTTTAGAAGACTCACCCTGCTTCTTACCCTTACCCTTTTCTTGAGCAGAATCGGTTGACTTCTTTTTATCACCCTTACAGGTCAATTTCCCTTTTCTGACCTGGGACTCAGTCAGAGTAGCAGCCAACTCAATCGCTTGACGGACAGTGGTAGGATTACTGCCAGTCACAATATCTTGCACAGAATCGGGTAGACCATCGATATACCTCTCTATCGCTTTTTCCAACGGGGTAACCACCATAGGACACAACAAACTGAGCTCCTCATATCGATCCGTGTAAGCACGGTGTTCTCCCCCGTCTTGTTTCAAATCATCAAATTCTTGTTCTAAAGCTCGAATCTCGTGACGGGGACAGAACTCTCTCATCATGAGAGCTCGGAGCTCTTCCCAAGTTTGTGCCATCGCCACATCGGCACCCCTATCACGCATCACTCCATTCCACCATGTAAGAGCACGCTTCTAGAACACACTAGATGCAAACTCAACCTTACGCTCATTCGGACATTGCACATGTCTGAATGTGCTTTCCAAACTTTCGAACCACTGCAGGAGCGCGGTTGCTCCTTGCGACCCAGAAAACTTCAACGGTTTAGCTGAATTGAAATTCTTGAAACTACATTGAGCATTATTGTTGTTATTATTGTTGTATAACTCATGGATCTGGGTTACTACGCCAGGAAGTACTGCAGCCATTTGCTGAGCAACAAGGGCTGCGACTTCTTCAGCAGTAAAAGGTTGAGCATCACGTCGAGGAGGCATTGTCTAAAAAGAACAAGGAAACATGTGAACGAGTGAACGAGTGAGGTCGACAATTGGGAAAAACAAAAGAGGTATTGAAAACATCGACAAAACACAAGGAAGGCGATCATTCATTCGTTACCTCGAACAAACAAACGACAGGCAGTGACTAATCAAAGTAAATAGATCAATATAATGTATCACTGAAGACATGCTCGCCTATAAGTGAACACTCACCGCAAGAGTTCCCAGGTAAGAGTGACTGGTCCGATACTGCGGATTTGTACGAACGCTCTAGCCTTAGACAGAAAACTCAGGGTACAGGCATTCACTCTTCCAGTTTGCACGTGTTCACATTATTTAGACCCAAACTTTGACGAGATTTTGAAAACCGAGAGGGTTCAAAACCTTATAATCAATCATCCAAGGATAGATGATTAATTTTCGAAGTGGATTTGTTATTGTGTTCTCGTTGTGGTTATCACCTAAGGATAGGTGATGGTATTGTTTTAAAATCTAAACACAAGTAAACTTGTGTTAGGGTCCTAGAAAGTTATAGTCTAGGTCAAAGCATTGCTAATAACCTAATTCCCTATAACCATTGGCTCTGATACCAACTCTTCTGTCACACCCCGACCGTGTTAAAACAACGAAACCGCGGCAGAAACATCGAGGAGTGTTGTAACAGAATTATTGTTTCACAACCATGGATACAAATGTTTTGTTTTATTGATTTATTAAGTAATGTGTATTGTCTTAAAACCAAACAAACAAGTTACATATCGTCTATCATTGTTTTTATGTCACTAAGGCCACGTCCAGATCCTAAGTGAACACGCTTCCTAGCAATCAACATCATGCAACACCACCTGAAACATATGTAAAAACAAAGTCAGCAAGAAATTCTGGCAAGCACATAGGTTTTATAAGAGTATCGGATTCATGGCTCGTTTATATGCTGCAGTACCTCATTAGACTACAAGAGTCAAAAGTACAAACCTCGTTTTGAAAAGTGTATTGCAACATAATTAACCAACTCAAATCAAGTTGGTTATAGTTTATAAAATCTTGTAGCCATAATTCTTAACCCAAAAACATTTGTTTTAGTAAACCAATTCGTAAAACATCTCGTAAAAATTCGTTAATAAAACTCGTATGGTTTATATCATTTCAAAAACCTCGTTGTGTGACATCATTTCAAAATCGTTTCCCAAGTGAACTAAATAATGACACGCAATATAATATGATAAAAGCACTTATATATAAGATGTACCAGCGACGTATCTACCATGCTTTTATCATGCTACACCCGTCCCATTATCTAATCACAACCCAAAAACCAATCGTTTAATCAAATCGTTTATCTCGTTTAAGTCGTTTCAAATCGTTTAACTCGCCCCAAAATCGTTTAACTCGTTTTAATTGTGAAACTACTTTTGGTCGTCTCGCTAATAACATTCAAACCTTCGTGACTCGACTATCTCGAAACTCGCATTAACAAACCACCAAAGGGTAAGTTAACAATCATCAGATTCGGTCGTTACCTACATAACTCCCACACATAACCATGGGTGTAGTCTGATAACGGGATTTGTCAGATCCTATGGTACCATAACCTAATACTGGTCGGTTCAGCCAAAATTAATGAATGTCATTCATTATGTAACTACAACCAACAAGTTCGTTCACATTATTGAAATCGTTATTAGTTTAATATAAACCCTTTAAATCGTTTTGAAACCATCGTTTAAAATATCGAAATCGTTTTAATACATATGAATCACCCCAAAACAATCGAAAACAGTAAAATAGGGGAACTATGTACTCACATCGAAGTGCAAAGTATCCTCAATCTAAAGAACTCAACAAGCTCAATCAAGCCAAGGAAACTCAAACAGCACCTAATAATCGAATCACTAGATAAATAATCGACACCTAAATCGGAAGAATAGTATAGAATGAGGTCTTGTAAACCAAATGAGTATTGGAACTCATGTGATATGGTTTAACAAAGCCTACATTCTAAATCGGAACCTAACCTAAGTGCTTTCGACCCGTTACGACCCATTAAGGTAGCTTACGCTACTTTAACGCGTCGTTTGCGTAAAACGCGTTCAAGACGTCTAACTAGACCTATGACAAGTATTATATGCCTAAACATGCTTAAATATGTTACATAATAAGTTATGTGACAAAAGTTTAAGTTACATATGCTTAAAATCCAATTATGCATGAAAAGGGCATTTTGGTCATTTACCTAAGGCATATAATCTACCTATCATACTACTACTTAAACTAGGTGACCATAAGGTATAACCTCGGAAGGTTATTCCCTATGAAACTATGGTCACTAAACATGCTTGGTCGGATCCTAATGATCGACCAAATGGGTCGAGTTCGAAAGTCTAAGCGGTGGTTTAGACCGCTTGACTTACGACTCTAAACAAGCACTAATCTAAAAGTGACGAGCTAAACATGTTGGAACATGTTTAACTAAGTTAGAAAACAGGTTTTTTTGATATCAAAACAAAGTGTTTTGATACCAAGAGTAGTTTGGTTGCAAAATACGCTTAAATGCACGTTTTGACCGAAACTACGACTCGTCACTACGCCTAGTTAACGTGGTAATCAGTAGGTATATTCACAAGGGACTATTGCCATCGTGATTACGCTCACGTTGTGAAGTTCAAACGAACTTCGTGTTGACCAACTCATGGTCAAAGCAGAAAGTCAAACACTGTTTGACTTTCACGCTCGAAAAGTGATAAAAGAACAAAAGAAGCTTACAAAGGGTCCTTGCTAGGGAGAACTTGATCTTAAAATCTCCGGTATGAAGTATTGCAACTTCAACTTAGAGAAATCAGATCAAGGGTGAAGAAAAACGGAAGGAGGGCATGGCTTTATATAGTTTTCGCAAAACTGTTAGGATCATTCCTTGCTAAAGAGGGAAAGATCTAAGCCATACATGTGGGCTAGTGGTATTAGTATACAAGGGGTACACAAATACCAGTACATAGAGTGCTAAACCAGGGATTAAAACCATTAGAATAGGTGGAACTGGCCAGATTTAATGTTTCTGCAATTCTGCTGATCTGAGCACTGCTTATGGACCGCAAGGACTCTTGCATACGGTCCGTAAGGGGCCTATCAGACCTGCACTTTCAGAAAATGACAATTAGCCCCTGCACCTGAGAAACTTGTGTTTTGATGCATTTTTGACACGTTTAAGCCCCGTTAACCTCATTTCAAGGCTCTAAAATGAAGTTAAAGTATAGGGAACTTAAAATATGCTCAAAAACATCTCGGATGTCGGTTCGTTTGGTCGTATGGTTGCGTTATTCGGTTAATTAAGACAGAAGTCATAACGAACGCAAAAACGATCCAAATCGCGCGACGAATGGAATTTTATCATGCCAATCACTAAAATAAAATATTTTAGTGATTACATAAATTTTTGGATGTCCGGATGTATTCAGAACGTAAGATATGCGCGAAAATACAAACTTATGCACTTTTTGAAGCTTTTAGTCCCTATTGATCAATAAAGTTTATTTTAGCATACTGAACCCCTCAAAGCCTATTTCTAAGATATGTAAAGGATATTTGGGGTATGTTTAACTTATGATCAAGTTCCGGAATGTTCGTTACTATACAAATCGGTATAGTTTCGCAGTTTGACACAAATAGTCCCTGCGATCGAACAAACTTGTTTTCGACACACCAAACCATCCAAAACTTATTTCTAAGTTATGTGAAGGTTATTTAAGGTATGTTAAGCCTATGTCACTATTCTGGAGTGTTTTTCGTGTTAAACTGACTGCGTTTACGCACCAGTTTGCGTATAACCTTCCATAAAGCGATTTAAAGCTTGAAATCGGAATCGAATCAAATCGTAAAATCATCAAACACAAATACACACATAATAACACCAAAACACATTGTTTTATTAATAATTAATGTTTTTTTACATTGTACATCGATTACAGAACACATTTGTCACAGTTTTCTTACAACAATAGTTACCACGCTAGTATTAAGGCCGCTCCGTTTGAAGCCCTGCATGGAAGAAAGCCTCGATCACCACTTTGTTGGGCTGAAGTCGGCGAGAAGCATTTGACCGGACCCAAGCTTATCCAGGAGACCACGGACAAAGTCGTCCAGATTAAGAATAGGTTGAAGGCTGCCACGGATCGACAGAAAAGTTATGCAGATAACCGAAGGAAGTCGTTGGAGTTTCAGGTCGGTGATCGAGTCATGTTGAAGGTATCGCCATGGAAGGGCGTTGTGAGATTTGGGAAAGGGGGAAAGCTGAGCCCGCGTTAAATAGTGTCGATCACCACTTTGTTGGGCTGAAGTCGGCGAGAAGCATTTGACCGAACCCGAGCTTATCTAGGAGACCACGGACAAAGTCATCCAGATTAAGAATAGGTTGAAGGCTGCCGCGGATCGACAGAAAAGTTATGCAGATAACCGAAGGAAGTCGTTGGAGTTTCAGGTCGGTGATCAAGTCATGTTGAATGTATCGCCATGGAAGGGTATTGTGAGATTTGGGAAAGGGGGAA
The DNA here is from genome assembly GCA_030545235.1 of Helianthus tuberosus. Lineage (NCBI taxonomy): Eukaryota > Viridiplantae > Streptophyta > Magnoliopsida > Asterales > Asteraceae > Helianthus > Helianthus tuberosus. The sequence goes on from CM060388.1 coordinate 95,337,954, forward strand.
AGCTGAGCCCGCGTTATATAGGTCCTTTCGAAATCGCATCTCGAGTTGGACCAGTCGCGTATAGGCTTAAGTTGCCGCAGGAACTGAGTGGAGTTCATGATGTATTTCATATCTCCAACCTGAAAAAGTGTCTGTCCGACGAGACACTAATTATACCCCCTGGAGAGGTTCGAGTAGACGATAAACTGGGATTTATCGAAGAACCAGTGGAGGTTCTGGATTGGAAAACCCGGAAACTTAGGAGGAGTAAGATTAAGTTGGTCAAGGTCCGCTGGGATTCTAAACGTGGACCCAAATTCACTTGGGAACGACAGGACCAAATGCAACAGAAATATCCTCATCTCTTCCCCACGAGTGTGAAAACGAAACCTGTGAAGTAGAATTTCGGGGACGAAATTCCCTAAACAGGGGGAGACTGTGACACCCGGCTTTTCAGGCCGTACCGTATGATAGTAATATGTGTAGTGAACATATAAAAAGGCTGTATGTGACTGATTATGATATTTATGTATGATATTTAATGTGTTGGTAAATCCAAATGTTTATGAAAATTATGTTGGCAACGATAAAATAAACGCTTAACGCGTAACGATTAAAATGCGAAACGAACGTCGATGACCACCCGATCAGTGTTAAAATCCTAAAAATAGTTCATTATGATTAGAATAGTAATTTTAATCATATCCGTGAGGAAAAATAAATTAAAACGCTAAGAAACTCTATTTTTCGAGTTTGAGCGCGTATCGCGCGATACTACGCGTATTAGACAAAATACTATCAACACAGCCAGTCAAGGCAACTGGTAATTATTTCAGTAACAATTTTATGTGATTATTTTTATAGAATGATAAAAATAATTTAAAACGCACTAAAACGGGATTAAAACGCTAGATAAAATACCCGGTATTCAGTAAAATGCCTATTTTTGCACTAATATACATATAATATATGTATGTAAATATAAATGTGTGTGAGAGGGGGGTATGTGGCGGCACATATGGCTACCAAAATTCTCTTGATTCTTGCAAATGGGACACTTGTAATACCTAGAGAATGATGGGTGATGATTATACTTGTACATGCTTCCATATTCTTGCATAATTCCAAGAAACACATTCAAAATCATTCTCTCTCTCTCTCTCTCCTTGAACATTCTCGGCCGAACACCCCTATCACACTACCATTTTCATTTTCAAATTCAAATCTTGAAGAATCATGTCCAATCCAAAGTGATTTCAAGCTTGCATGAAGGATTAGAAGTGATTTCAAGGAGGTTTGAGCAAGAACAAGGCTTCACATCATCATAAATCTTAAAACCCACTAAGAATCTTGAAGGTATAACATATTTTCTTTTAAATATTGTTCTTGATTCATGGTGATGAAGATGATAGTGAAAGTTTCTCTTGTTCTTGAATCTAAACACTAACTTAAAAGTAAAAACAAATGGGTTTTTGAATGAAATAAAAATGGGTGTATGCATATATGTATATATGGCCGAGAGTGTGTGTGTGTGTATGTGTAAATGTTGTATTTTGATTTTTGTTGAAAGATTTCTTGATTTATTTGATTTCTTGAAAAGTAGGATGCATGAAGGAATTTTTAGGTGTCACACAAGAATGTTCTAAAATGATTTAAGATTTGAAAGTGATATGCTGAAAAAGTAAATTTTTGGAAGTATATGTATGTATGTATTTCGTATATATGTATGCATACATATAAAAGTTGTCATATAATCTTAAATATGAAAGATATAAGCATGAATGAATATGAAAGATTTGAATGATCATGATAATGTGTGTAATGTTTGTAAGAACATGATATTAATAAGTCCTAGAGTATGATTAGATCATAAGTGATGATGATAATGTTGTATGAGTGCATTAGATGCACATATGTGAACCTACATGATGATGTGAAGGCATGAAATGATCATATGAGTATGATTTAATAAAAATCAGTTTTAATCAGATTATAAACACTAAAATAAAGTTATTTTGAAGTTTTTAGTGACATATAACTTTGCCATGATGTTTACTAGTCTTGCATGTTGTACTTGGTGCTTTAGGAGTTTTAAAATACGTGAAATCACATGATTTATGTGACTTACACAAAACCACTATTTTAATAAGTAAATAACATGTATTGTGTTAAAATATCAAGTCATTCCGAGTTGGGATGATTATAGTAATGTTTAACGCAAAACTATGCGTTAAAACGGTCAAAAATCGGCTTTTCGAATGATTTTTATAAAACTGATTTCAGTAAGTAAACTGATATTTTTAGTTTAAAAACAATTATTTTAACTAATTTTAAGTTTACTTGGTGTTTGTTTAGTCATACGTGACTTCCTACGCCCGAAAACGTTACCGAATCGCAAAAATACACATTTTTCAATGAACACTAGTATGGGTAATTTTTGGGTGAACCTTACGTGTTAAGATGTGTTATGTGATTTAAACATGTGAATATGTTAAATTTTAACATGATATTGGAAATTTAGATTGTGCATCTATACTTATGCGTTTAATATGATAGAAACGGTAAAAATCGCGTTAAATGTGTAACTTGTTTGTCGAGTATGAGATTTGGTGCATATAAGATATCTTATGTATACTTGCCTTAAAATGACAAAATAGATAAGTTAACGAAATTACGCGTATTACGATAATAATTTATGCGAACGTTTATGTATATATATTACGACGCGCAAATCGTAGATATATTACGTATAAACGGGAGTGATAACGGATTTACATGATAACGGTCACCAATAAAATCGTTCAAGTCGCAAAATCTTAAAATATATATATATATATATATATATTAACGTGCCAACATAATCAAAAACGATGATTTTTCGAGAAAATCTCAAAGTTATGTGACAATTCTAAGAAACAGAGAAACTTAGGATTATTGTGGTATATATTGATTTAAAAATCGTTCCTACATATAATAGGACGTGTAGAAATCAATCTGTGGGATTGCGCTATTTAAAATACGCACCCAAAGGTGAGTGTCACTAAACCCCTTTTTTTACTTCTTTGTATATGTTTTGGGGGTAGAACACGCTAAAAAGGGTTTAATAATGTTTTTGGATTAAAACATACCTTTTAATATAAATTATATATTTTTGTTGAAAATATATGGAGTTTGATAAATTATACGTTTCGAGATAAAACGTTTTTGATGAATATATGTTTGGGGGGAAAACAACCGTATAGTTGGAACGAATTTGCTTGATCTCAAGAGAGTAAGTAACAGCATAGGCTTACATTTCGGTGGGGATTTCAGGGGATTCGTACAACATCGTATATTAAATTTGTCATATTAGTATGATATATATATATTGTACGTGAGGCAGACATCATATATGGTCTCAATATGGACCCTGCGCCAATTGATTAAGTATTGCATGCGATGAATTGTTGGTAGATCTATCGGGTTGACAACCCCGTCATGACTGGTCGCCCCGTGTCAAGTCAAACGACGAATTTAAATTCTGGTTATTGTCTAGCATTGATTATCCCTGCATGGTAAATATATAGTTCGTATTGTCTAGCTAACATACGAGTCTGAACGTTGACGCTATGAATTTAATATACAAAACTTGGGAAAATGCCTTGATGTCGGGTTTTCAAACTTACGAAGGATGACCCATGGATTTTATTAAGGAAATAAATGGACTTTCTAAAAATTATATGGATGTTTTAATATAAACACATAATTAGAAAGCTTTTTCTTAGGATCAAATTGTTTAAATTTGAATATGTGAACTCGCCTTCCTTTGTGTTGACACTTGATTTTAAACGTGTTCTACAGGTACTTGAGTTCGGCTTCGGGAATCATGGTGTATCTTGTGTTTAATGATGCATGTTTTGTTTCTTAAAAATGTTGGACTAACTTTTTAAACTTTCTGGGACAAATGTAATAAGATCTGCGAGGATCAAGGAGATCTTAACTATGTGGTTGTGTCGTGTTTCAAAACGTAATGTTTAATAACTTATGTTTTAAATAAGTCAATATGTCCAACAACTAAATGCATCATTCAACAAGATATAAATGGGCACCAACTTCCGTCACCACTACGTTTTATATTCCGTTGTGACGTTTTTGGGGTGTGACAGACACTGTCTTATGTCGGCATGCATATTAATGTCTTTGCAAAACATTAATGATCAACGAATTTCATTGACACTATGCATACCGGTTTTTCATATAAAGATTATCAAATGTTTTCAAGATTCATTTGTGACAAAACAAAACACGTGAACTCACCGATAATATTGTTGACATTTTTCTTAACATGTATTTCAGTGAAATAAGAAACATTGCATGGTTTGGAAGTCAAGAATAAGAGTTACAAGAATGATGCCTTTTGAAGAGTTTGCCTCCTATATCCCGCCCTCGTGCGGAATATAGGTGTCAAAGCCTTGATTTAGAAATCTATATTTTGTTAAGATCATTTTGTGAACGTGAAGTACTTGGTTTATATTTGTGAACAAAACACTTTGATCTTGTATTTTCAACTCAAGTAATACATATATTGGCATCTTTGTTCATTTTTAATCATGTAGATGTTTACACTATCCAAAACCGAACCGAAATTTGCGGTTATTACAAATCTGAAAACTGAACTGTCGGTTTTTGTTTCAGTTTGGTTATTTTGGTTACGGTTCGTTTATTTTGGTTTTCTACTCAACTCTCATTTTATGTATGAGATACAACAGAGAATTTAAGATAAAAAAAAAAACTTTCATGACTTTCAATTCTATGATAGGTAAAGTTGGGTTCTAAATTTCAAATAGTTGTAGAGGCATTCTTACTAGTGACGGAGTTTGAATGAAAAATCAGTAGGGGTCAGACTCAAAATCCAAATTAGAGGGGACCGTACTATTAAAAATCCAATATCTGACACTAAAAAGGATATTATTAGGAAAGTTCCGGTAAAATTACGACGACGAATAAAAAATTAGTGAGGGTCAAACATCCCCAAACCATCAAGAACCTCCACCACCGTTCTCACCCATACAAATACATATTTTCACTTTTGCATGTTCTACTCCACTTGCAAGAATATATTTTTGTATTCATTTCATTACCAATTATTGTTATTATTTTAATAATCATTTCTTATGAGAGAAATAAAATATTCACTTGTTTAATAAGGGTGTAGCTAAATACACCTTCATTTTTACCGTTTATACTTCCTTTTCTAAAAATATCATTTTTACTGAAAGAATATAATTATGTATTCATATCATTACCAATTATTGTTATTATTTTAATAAACATTTCTTGTGACTTGTGAGAGAAATATCATTTTTATAATTTTTTAAACTCCATTTATCTCTTTGTTTTATCCGTAATAGATGATAGATCCACCACGTGCTAATACTCTTACATTTGGTAAAAGACCATTTGAAAATCCAAAGAAGACATTATAGATGCTCAAAGCAGTATTAACACTTGATTAAATCTAGAAAAGAAAAAACATGACAAATAGCATATAGCCTAAATCTTACCAAAAACAAAACTTTAAAATGATGAAAGAGGATCATGGTTTAAAATACCTTCCTAAAAATAAACGTGATAAAAGATCCTCTATTTATATTCTTTTGTAAGTGCAATAGTGAAATGTTGACATCATAGGAAAGGAAATTTATAGAAAATTCTATCAACTACTTTCGATAATCTTAATATATCATTCATCAAGCACTCTTAATAAACCTATAAGATTTGTGTATCATGAGGAGGTCAAAAGAAACAGAGGAAGATAAGAGCAAATATGAAAGACAAGCATCATATTCCAACATAAAAAATAAAAATAAAACTAAAAAATAACACACACGAACCAACTTCAAAAACAAGTCTTTTTTTTCACTTTAAACACAAAAATGGTATAAGAAACCAAGATCCATAGTAGACAATCCTATAGCGGATACTGCTTGAAGAAGATGGCACTTTCAGGAAAGGCGTCTACAAAGCTCGAAACAAGTTGTGGCATCTTTGGTCCTTGTAAAAGTATTTGGTGATGCTTTTCTATCAACAACTGCACGATGTTTAGCGCATCAATTTCATCCAACTCTCCTGCACAAATATTTCATTATAAGCCAAACGTACAACTTAGAGTTTGGAAACAAGTGCAACGAGGAAGCCAACAATGTTATAGCTTCTCTTTTTATGAAGCAGTTCAAAAGGTGGTTTCAGTGACTACCTAATTCTATTTCTTGCTCTTGGTCTTCCTCATCCACTTCTTCCACACCAGTCCCATTTTCCAAGTCAATAGCTGCTTGTGCACATCTTTCCAAAAATTCTTCTTCGGTTTCTTCATGTATATCATCATCGTCGTCATCATCATCATCGTCCGAGTCCTAATAAACAGAGAATGAGTGAATGGAGTGTATAATAAAAGTTCTTCCCTTCTACAACACACAAATATTAGACTATTATTGCAAAGCATCTACGCTTTACGCTCTACCAAAACTATATCAACATTTCCTGATGGTGAGTTGGTGACACCACGCTTTTTGGAATTTCGTTAACTGGTCATGAAAAATAGGTAGAGGTGGTATTTTCAATCATTTAGTTTTGAGTTGGTCAATTTGGGATGTCTTATATCTCAAATGGTTCAATAAAAAAGTCAAATGAGGAATGGGTTGGAAATCATCAAAAGTCTAATCTAATACTATTGCATGCAACCTCCTAAATGGATATATTCTAATTATCATTGTGAAAACATTGTCTTTATTATCATAACTAACGCATTCATTACTTGTAGAATAAACAGTGGATAATGGAAGAACGTAATGTTTCTTCATTTCATTGCCTTCATAAAATCCCTATATATAATACAATACAATTCTCTCCATAGTTTTAGGAAGAGATTTACACTAAATCAATTACAATAATTATTTCTAAATATAACATATTATCTCTAAAATATGTCTAGTCTATTACACCCCCGCAGTCAAAGCGAGGGGAGGCCGAATGCTGAGACTAGATCTGAAATCATCAAATAGTACCCGTGGTAGACCTTTGGTGAAGATGTCCGCTATCTGATAACGGGAGGGAACATGTAAGACACGTATGGCACCGCGCTGTACCAAGTCACGAACGAAATGAATATCGAGCTCAATGTGCTTCGTGCGTTGGTGCTGAACTGGATTACCAAATAGGTATACCGCACTAATGTTGTCACAATAGACTAGACTCGCCTGTGTTAGCGGACGATGTAACTCGAGAAGAAGATTGCGCAGCCAGCACAGTTCAGCCATAGTTGTTAAAATCCATCGCCTCTTGCGCCTAGCCCATTTTTCAGGCGAGGCGAGGCAGTTGCGCCTTAAGTCGAGGAAATTGCGCTTTAATTCTCCAGGTGATGGTTCAGGTGCACATTCCGACGAGATTCCTAGATTCCGGAGAGTTTCCGGCCAAATTTTCTAAATTTCGGCAAGATTAGCCAGATCCGTACTTTTATCCACGGAAAACTACTTTTCTACACTAATACGCTAATATTTTAGAACTTTTGGTACTAAATAAATGATATAAAGTGTTATATAATAGATTTTGTTTATTTTATTTAAAGAATAGGATTCTTTTTCTAATACATAATATACTTTTAATTTTTTTTTTCATTATGCGCTTTATTTTTCGCAGGCCCTTGCTTTTTTTGCGCTTTGCGCCTAGGCCCCAGGCAAGTCCTATGCGCCTTGAGTGCGCCTAGCGCCTTTAATAACTATGAGTTCAGCAACCCATTCGCCACACCTCGATATTCAGCTTTAGCGATGGATCGAGAGACAAGCAGCTGCCGTTTTGACGACCAAGACAATAAACTAGAGCCCAAATACACACAATAACCAGAAGTTAAGCAACGGGTATCAGGGTAGCCAGCCCAAGATAAATCTGTGAAAGGGCCTAGGGTCAATCCAAGAGAAGTTGTGCCCTGAATGTATCTAATAATACACTTTAACGCATTCCAATGATCTATGTGAGGAGCGTGCATGTGCATGCAAACCTGCTGAACAGCATAACTAATGTCGGGTCCGGTGAAAGTAAGGTACTGGAGAGCACCAGCAAGACTGCGGTAGAGTGTGGGATCGTCAAAGATGGGACTCGCGGTCGCGCTTAGGTTGGACTTAGTATCCACTGGGGTAGCGACAAATTTGCAAGAATGCATACCGGCCCGTCCAATGATATCCTTTGCATAGGATTGTTGAGATAAGAACATGCGATTGTTTTGGCAGGTGACAGAAATGCCTAAAAAATGGCTTAGCAGACCGAGATCTTTCATATCAAATTCAGCAGCCAACCGTGTCATGATATCAAATTCAGCAGCCAACCTTGAACGAGCATATGCTCCAAACACTCTCACGTGAATTTACTCTCAAACAACAGCTTTTGAAGATTGCAATGAAAAGTGATGAATCACCGTCATCTTATCATGAACGAGCACAGGAGTATGCTGATGCCCTGGCCAATATTGGTGAACCTGTCAAAGATAAAGATCTCGTTATGTTAATTATTGCTGGCATACGAGATGAATATCATACTCTCAAAGGTAACATTGTTGTTCGCCAATTTCCTCCTGCTTTCAGCCCAAGCCTACTACACCAATTGACTTGGTCATAACCGGGGTCAAAACAGTAGTCGAGGTAAAAACAATAGACGTGGTCGGGGCTCCTACAACTAGACCTGAAGCCCATCCTACAACCAGAACCACAACCTTTTTCCATGGGCTTCGACACAAACTATGGTTTATGGGACTTGTAATCGGTGTAGCATTGGTCACATCCCTTCTCACTGTCGAAACAGGGACCATGCAACAACTCGGGGACGATCACCATCAGCAAACTTCTCAGATGTTCGGTCTCAAGCTTCCTCATCTTACCGTCCGGACACAGGTGCTACTAACCATGTTGCTTCTGATCTTTCTAGCTTTGACTATTCTGAGCCATATCTAGGTGGGGATAATCTTCATGTTGGTGATGGTATGCCTCTTCCTATTCTTAATATTGGTTCAACTCGTTATTATTCACCAAATAAAACCTTCACACTCAAAAATATTCTTCACGTTCCACAAATTAAACAAAATCTCCTTTCCGTTCAACAATTTTGTCGTGATAATAATGTGTTTTTTGAATTTCACACTAATTTCTTTTCTGTGAAGGACAAGTTTACACGCACTACCCTCCTCACGGGTCCCAGCAATGATGGTCTCTATACATTTTGTCTTCCACGGATTCAAGATGTTCCCAAAGTTGCTTTACTCCACTGCCCGTGCTTCCTCCAAGACTTGGCATCAAAGACTTGGACATCCTCGTATCAACTTTTAAATACTATGTTTTCCAAGTATTGTTTACCTGTTTCTGATAAACCTTGTAGTTCTGTTTGTGACTCTTGTTGTGTGGGAAAATCTTCCAAACTATCTTTGCCTTAATCTGATTATCACAGTTCACATATTTTGGATTTGGTTATTTGTGATGTATGGGGACCTGCATCTGTTTCTTCCTATGATGGTCACAATTATTTTCTGTTATGTGTGGATCATTATTCCAAATTCATTTGGTTTTTCCCGTTAAAACTCAAATCTGATGTGTTTGCTACCTTTAAACAGTTCATAACAATGGTTGAACGCCAGTTTAAAACAAAACTTAAATCAGTCCAGACAGACTAGGGAGGCGAGTTTTGCAAACTCTCCCTTCTTTTTGGAACGTGGCACCATACGTCAACTCTCCTATCCACACACAAGCGAACAAAATGGTGTCGTTGAGCAGCGTCACCGTCATGATGTTGAAACAGGACTCACTTTACTTGCCCAATCTCATGTTCCACAAAAATTTTGGGACTTTGCCTTTGGCACCGCAGTTTATTTAATTAATCGGATGCCTTCTCATTCCAACTCACATATTTCTCCCTTTGAACATCTATTTAACCGTAAACCATATTATTCCTTTCTTCGAGTATTCGGTTGTTGTCGACCGTCGACATCGTCATGTTGTGGAGACAGGACTTACTCTTCTTCCCCAGCCAACCTTCCACAACGCTTTTAGCACTTTGCCTTTGAAACGGTTGTATATCTTATCAATCGCTTACCTTCCCGTGTCTCTTCCAACAAAACACCATTTGAACATGTTTTCAAAAGACTCCCTGATTATCAATTTTTTCGTGTTTTCGGGTGCCAATGCTTCCCGTATCTACAATCGACACAAAATGGATTTTCGGTCCACCCCGTGTGTCTTCCTTGGCTATAGTCCACTTCATCACAGTTATCGTTGTTTGGACTTGGCTACCGAGAGTCTACATCGCTCGCCATGTCCGGTTTAATGAAGAGTTTTTCCCATTTCAGTCACCTACTCCAGTCCCCTCTATAGATCCCTCCGAACCTTACATATCTTCCTTTCCAACCTCATTTCCTTCGTCCATTCCTACACAACCTACCCCTTCATCATCACCACCTGCCACTCCACCTTCAACCCCTCCAACAACTCCTACACCATCTAACCCTAATCCATCACCCCCACCACCTACCCAACCACCCCTACCACCTACCCCGCCACCCTCACCACGCTCAACCGTTCCTACTCCGCCACCCTACCACTTTACCGCTCGCGGCCGGCCAACTTACGTCCAAATCCAAAACGTACAACTTCTTATGACCCATCTGCCTATCATGCTTTCGTCTCTCCTAGCACATCCACCGAACCTGTCTCATTTACCGTCGCTAACAAAATTCCCGAGTGGCGTCAAGCCATGTCTAAGAAGTTTGATGCACTTGTTAAGAACGGCACTTGGTCGTTAGTACCCTATGTCATTAACACTAATATTATTGATTGTAAGTGGGTTTACAAGCTCAAGAAGGATCCACAAGGCAAGATAATTCACTATAAGGCTCGTCTTGTTGCCAAGGGCTTTCGGCAGCAGCCGGGTATCGATTATCATGAAACTTTTAGCCCGGTAATCAAATCAACAACTATTCGTGTTGTACAGTCATTGGCTGTCGCCAACAAATGGTCCCTTCGAGTCTTCGACAGTTAGATGTCCAAAACGCCTTTTTGCACGGTGATCTACAAGAAACAGTGTATCTTCGCCAACCACTAGGCTTTGTAGATCCGGCCCAAGGCTTTGTATCTTCTACACAAGTCATTGTATGGGCTCAAACAAGCCCCAAGAGCTTGGTTTCATCGTTTATCCACCACACTTCAGCAAATTGGTTTCCATGGCTCCAAAACAGATCCATCCTTGTTTATTCTACAGTATGGTGGTGTTCTTGTCTATGTTCTTGTTTAAGTTGACGGCATTATTGTAACAGGAAATGATGATTCTGCCATCACCAAGATTATTCATCAGCTCAGTTCCACTTTTGTTGTCAAAGATCTCGGTATGTTAAACTATTTTCTTGGGATTGAAGTTGTTCCTCACGGTAAAAACATTTTGCTGTCCCAACGTAAATACATTCAGAAATTCGGTCTCTCGGAGTGCAAATCCGTGAGCTCTCCTATGAGCACATCTCAACTATTGGCTCTTAAGCACAGCTCACTGCTTGCTGATCCCTCCAAATATTGACAACTAGTTGGTGCACTCCAATATGTTACTCTCTCAAGACCGGACATCACATTTGTTGTCAATAAGGTTTGTCAATATATGCATGCCCCAACTAAGAACCATTGGGCTGCTGTGAAACGGATTATGCATTATTTAAAGGGCACTTCTGATTATGGTCTCTTTATACGTCATGATTCTGGTGCTACCTTGCATGCTTTCACTGATGTTCATTGGCAAAACAACGTCATTCCTTCTCTTGAAGCGTATTCGGATGCTGATTGGGCCGGCTGTTCTGATGATCGCCGGTCCACAGGGAGGATTAGCCTGGTTGGAAGCCCTTCTCCATGAGCTCGGTGTTAAAAGCAAAAGCTCACCCACTCTATGGTGTGATAACCTTGGTGCCACGTACTTGTTTGCTAATCCGGTGTTTCATGCTCGAACTAAGCATGTTGAAGGCGACTTTCACTTTGTTCGGGAAAAGGTAGCACAAGGAAAACTAAAGGTTCAATTTATCAGCACAAATGATCAAATCGCTGACATCTTCACAAAGCCTCTCTCATCACAACGGTTTCTGTTTTTGAGATCCAAGCTTCAGATCGTTCCCCGCCCTTAGCTTGCGGGGGAATATTAGATCATCTATTATAACTAGAGGGTAGTCAATTGCAATATTCTAGTTTATATATAGGGATTCTAAGTACGTGATATTCAATCAATCATTACAATAACATATTTCACGTTTTGGCTTTGGAAGGGGCTTTCTTTGCTGAATAATAAGGGCGACACTTTCGTACTGCTCGGTGAGTCCCGTGAGTATTTGCAAAACCAACTGTTCATCAGTGATAGCTGAGGCGACGTTTGTAAGTTGATCGTAGATCTCTTTCATAGCTTGACAGTAAGCGGACATTGATGTGAATAGTTCCGACCAGGAGGTGTAGTGGCCGGATTCGATATCTAGGGTGCTAGGGATGAGCTGACAAATATTAGAGACGCTGACAGCGGGATGGAGAGGGGAAGGGGAAGCCATAGAGATTGTTTAAGAAGGCAGAGAGATCGGATATGCAGAAAACCGGTGAAAAAGTTATCGCCGACGGAAGTGTGGAGGAGGGCCGAGGATCAGTCTTGTGATACCATGAAAGAATGTAATGTTTCTTCATTTCATTGCGTTCATCAAATCCCTATATATAATATAACTCTCCATAGTTTTAGGAAGAGATTTACACTAAATCAATTACAATATTTATCTCTAAATAACATATTTATCTCTAAATTATATCTAGTCTATTAGATAAGAAGTTTTAACGGGTCACCTAACCTGCCAGACCCAGCCATCTAAGCTTGACATGTCTAACGATGGCCATAGAACAATTATCATACGATGATACAACAATACATGATCTGGTGAGAAAGTGAAAGTAAATTATATGATGTTCTGTGAGAGATAAACGAAGTCAAACCTCATCATCTTCTTGGTCATTGTCTTCATCACTGGCATTCTCATCATCATTTTCTTGACCCTCTTCTAGTACTTGTTTCAACCGCACAGAGACTTCCATCGTAGCAGCCAAGCACTCCCACAACAACCCCTCTCTGATTTGGTTCCTCATATGCAGAGCCGGCAATAATTTTGCTAATGTCATTACTGGTAAGTTTGTCATAGTATAGCATAAATGTAAATATTAGTTTGGACAGGACAACAGCAAAACAGCTATTGTAACAATACTAGAAGCGGCGTGAGTGTGTGTAAATAAATAAAGATTACCACTTCTAAGTTTTACATGAGAAAATAAAATAAGAAAAGCTTACCAGTTAACTTCATTTCAGACTCAGTTGATAGTCCATGTTCAAACTTAGTTGAACAAATGGAGAAAAGAGCATTCGCCCAGGCTATTAAGCCGTCATGTTGAACCTCCTCCAATGTATTCTCAACAATTTCAGGATAGCATAAATAACATGAACATATAGCAAGCAGCAATGGCTTCCAAACAGGAGAATGTTTTAATTGGTTCTCTTTGAAACAAGAAAATGCAGCCCGGATGAAAGATGCAGTTACTGCATGCATTATATGTTGGTCTTCAGGTGAGCAAGTCAAAAGATTTACAAGTATGTGAACAGAAGACGATGCTCTATAGATCACAGAGGGATGATGTGAAAAGGCGTTGCTGACAAACCCACAAATTCCTTCAAGAATAGAATGTTGACTTGTTGACCCGCGAATGAAGTTTATTAAAGACACTTTCCTGTGCAGATAAGCAGCTTCTTTGATGCAACTGAATATAGATGAATCCTCTTCCTCCTCCCAGCCATCCCAGTTTGAGATCAGACGGGCCCAGACTAGTAAGAGTTTTGAGAGAATTAGCTTCTGAGCAGTATCATTTTCATTAACATCAGATATGATGAATGTTAGTAATGTTGATGAATCATCTATGCAGCATGAAGGGGGAGCTTCTGGAACCTCACTTTTCTGACATCACATTGCATGCAAGTCAGATGACGATTATAGTGAAAGAATATTATGTAAATTATAAATAGAACTTAATGGTGGCAATGTCGGGCCATAATCGGGAGCAACACTGGTTGCGTTTCATCCTATGTAGCACGGGGACTCCATTTATGTGGCCGTACCCGTCTCGGGTACTTGTCGGGGACGGAAACACCATGGGTACTCGTCGGGGACGTTTCCTAAACGTTTCCAATGTCGGGGACGTATCTGGTAGAAGTATCCAGCCTGTTTCCATTTATTTTTAGGGTTTTTACCCTTTCAAATTCCACAACAGGCCATTAAATAAATAGACCTATCATATTTGGCTTCTCTAATATCTAAACTCTCAAGTCTCATCATCTCTAATTCTCTATCGATTGCCGATCTCACTAGATGAAGCGGAATTTGAAAATAATTTGATTATTGATAATTAATTACCTTTGGAAGATGTAATATTTTTGGAATTTGTTTAATGTATTTTTATTTTTTTTATATTTTTTATTGCCGTACCCGTATATTGGAATTTTGAGTTTTGCCGTTCCTCGTTCCCGTATCGTCCCCGTACCCCGATCCCGTACCCGTTTCAGTGCTACTTAGGTTTCATCTATAAAGGGTCAGATAGTTGATACTAAAAAAAGCTTACGTATTAAAACTTAGTGATTATATTTACATACAGATTATGTATCAAAAAACTTTAAAAAAAGTATTTGAATTAAGTCTTTTAAACCCTCCCAAACAGCCCATTTTGCCAACCTTAATAATACTATTAATTGAAAATGTATTTATAACGGACATTTTTAGCGGGAGATGTGCGCCAAGCCACTTGCAAGAGATCTGTAAAAGCTTTGGCAATTGTGGATCGCCCAGTAGCAACCACAACATCATCAGGCAAAGAACCTTCCCAATACTGAGCCATAAATGATAATGTTGCAAAACCTCGCTCAACCACCTATAATAATATAATGAAACCAAAATCAGTTCAGTTGACTATAAAATTCCACAAGGATGGTGTAAATGTATAACAGCCAACTTACTTGGGGCCATGGCTCAGGAACAAGAGGGATATCTTTTATAACATGTTGAGCCAACAGGGATATAATATGTGGGATATGAGGAGCAACATCAGCTCCAGCCTCAACCAATGTTTTAAGAAGCTCAAACATAATGGACATTTCTTCTTCCTCAATGTCTCCTGTAATTCTATCAACTACAATTTGTAGAACTGGTAACCACTCGGGTGGAGAGAATTCATTCTCCGCAAGTTGAGCAATTGCACCAGCTGCAGATACTCGTACGGGGTACCATGAAATATCTGTGTCTTCCATTACCAAGGCTTTTAACAAGGATGAATACACATCAGAGCTCATCTCCTGAAAATATATATATATAACATCATCAATATGTCTACACTACAAAAACCCCATATGAAACAGAAAATATATATATATGCTCCTCACTTGAGGTATACAGGAAACAAGCTCTCCGAGTATCCAATTGGCAGACGCAACCAAATAAGGATGACAACAAGATTCATCGTATAAAGGTAGGACCCGCGACCGAATTAGCATACATGTATATGTAGGTCTCTGCTCTGTCAGAAACTGAGAGTAAAAATATTAGCATTGAAATTTCAAGGGTTTTGGTGTCACAAAAAGACAATGTCTTTGTGACACCTACCAATTAATTCTCTTAAGTAAAATATATATACTAATAGTTTGGACTAGGATATCCTTACATCAACAAGGCTTCCATATGCCATCAGAACGCCATAATAACTGTCAAAAACGATATGATAACAATGTTAACGAAAGTAGTAATAATATATAAAAGGTGCAATAGAAACCATGGAAATTACCTTGTAAGTAGTAAATGTACATTACACCTAAAAAAAATTTCAAGACCTTTTAATAGTGTGTGGGTAATACAGACATAAAGGTATGTATGGCTGCATGTGGTTGTGTGCATAGTGCATCATCAGGTCCGTGATGGAAGAGGGTACATGACTATCTTTCAGTAAGACTTAAAGAAGAGTTTATTGCACGTTCGGCCCCTGTGCTTTGCAGATCTTACACGTTTGATCCTCAATGTTTAAAACTGATCAATTGTGCATTTATTAAACGTTGAGGATCTGCAAAGCAAACGGACCAACCGAGCAATTAACTCCTTAAATAATGAACAATCTGTCCAGTCCATACTAAATTTAGTTGATAACAATGAGATCTTGTAAAAAAACAGAAGAGCTGGAAAATGCTGGATGCTTGAGAGAGAGAGAGAGAGAGAGAGAGGCAAAGTAGACAACATCCCCTGAAGCAACAAAATAAAACCATAGAATTTCCTTTCAACAAAGAATTGTGCCCGGCTTCTCATTATCTTTATTTATACAAGTGACGAAGCAATCATTATAACAGTTTATCACCAATATGTATTATTGACCAACTTTTACTTCACATACTTAATTACTTATTGCTGAAATTGTTCTTTCTGCACTAGTTGTTTCTACTGAAAAAGCATTAATACCAACAGGGGTAAGTATAAGTTGCACATTAGTTAAACAGTTGTTTGTTATACAGAGATAGGTGCATTCTCTAAAGTTGGTGATGATATTAAATCACTTCCAAAATATTTCACAAGAACTGTAAACTGGAACGTGAAGTGTAGAACTGATTGATTGTTATTTGGAATTGTATGGGTATTTTATTTTTGCACTTTCTCTATCATATACGATGAAGATCTCAAAACCCTATATAATTCATCATGAAAACATACAGCTATTGATCCATGTACGGTTTACCTTTATCTTACAAGAACACTTGCACTATGGGTCTGTGAAAACATAGTAAGTTAATTGCTAACTAATCTACAAAGCAACAACTAAAGATCAACAAGAAACAATAAGGATGACAAAAGAAATTGTTGTGGTCGTCAGTCAATTTACTCACCATGCAAGATTCACTCATTTGGGTTTGTTGAAGCTTGAAGGCAAAGAACATGTAGGCCAGGTCCTAAACTAGAAGATGTGGCAAAGTTGGGCCCATAGTTATCGATAGCGAAAAGCGGTCAATAGCGACAGACTACCTATATGCTACGTAGCGATAGCGATGAAATATGTTGAGTTCGTAGGCTTTAAGGGTAGCCGGCCCTAATTAGGGTTAGCCGGCCCTAGTTAGGGTTAGCCGGCCCTAGTTACTAGACTCACTAAGTTAACTTGTTGACCAAGTATGAAACCCTAATCTTGTTCTATAAATACCTATGATGTAATTGTAGTCTGTGTCATTCTGAAAACAGTTGTGAGCATCTAATAAAAGTGAAACCCTAGTTGCAACCCGTGGACGTAGGTCACCTTGACCGAACCACGTAAATTCTCGTGTTCTATATTTTCTGCTAGTGTATGTGTGTGTGTTTGTTCCGTTTCCGCTCGAGCCTACTCTAATTCGATACCCCTAACAAGTGGTATCAGAGCCAAAGGTTCAGTTAAACACACGGTTATCGCAAGAGAGGGAGAGAGCTGGACGAGAGATCTTGATCTGCTGTTGCTGCCGTCGCCGCTGACTTGTTTACGGCCCGTACCTATTCTCTGGTTACGGCTGTTGCAGATTTGGTAGTTTTGGGGTGTTTGGCGATTAGGGTTCCGGTTCTTGAACCCTGGTTATTCGCTAGTTTACGCTCAGGTTTGCAGGAGAAGTCGCTGGTTCGGGTACTTCGGGTTTCTGGTTTATTGAAAGTTGGTTGCTTGGTTCCTTGTGGTTTTTTCTGGTTTTCTCGTTTGTTATGGCTGAAGACGGGAAGTTCCGAATCGAGAAGTTCAACGGTACTGATTTTGCATGGTGAGAATGCAAATAGAGGCGTTGCTTGGTGAATACGATTTGGATGTGGTACTGGAAGAAAAACCTGCTGGAATGGATAAAGCGGTCGAAGCAATTTGGAACTCAAAGGACAAAAAGGCAAAAGGTAAAATTACATTGGCTTTGACGAGGAGCGTTGCATTTAATATCATGAAAGAAACAACTGCTCGTGGTATGTTAACAGCTCTGTCAAATATGTATGAGAAGCCGTCTGCCAGTAATAGGGTGTTCTTGATGAGGGAACTATTTAATATGAGAATGAACGAGGGCAGTTCAGTTGCTGATCACATTAACGAAGTCAATTCAATTTTGTCCAGGTTCGCAACTGTGGGCATGAAGTTGGATGATGACACTCAGGCTGTGGTTTTGTTATCTTCCTTACCTGATAGTGTTTTGGGTGAAGTTTAATCGGGTCCAGGATAGTGTTTTGGGTCCGGGATAGTGTTTTGGGTGAAGACGTTCGCCAGAGGAACACTAGTGGAGGATCTACTTCTGGTATGTTCAGTGTTAGTAGGGGAAGAGGTAATAACAGAAGCAGTGGGAGTCGTGGGAAAAGCTTGTCTAAAGCTGGGAAGAATGTGAGGTGCTGGAACTGTGGTGAAAAGGGGCATGTTAAAAACAAGTGTCCTGATCCTAAGAAAGAGGATGGTAACAGCATGTAAACAGTGTTGTGTCAGATGAATCTGACGGTGACGTACTGGTTTGCTGTGAAGAGTCTGTAGATTCTTGGGCTATGGATTCTGGTTCTTCGTTTCACGCCATGCACAGCGGGGAGACCAAGGTTTAAAAAAACGAAAACGAGTTTCGAGGCGTTTTCCGTGTGACTCATGAGGCGTAAGCCTCGAGGCGAACCGAGGCGTAAGCCCGAGGCAGAATTAAAAAATAAATATAAAATTATATATCTTATAAAAATAATAATAGTAACTAAATTCAACATCAAAATCATCAAAAACACTCATAAAAAAGACATAAATTGAATTGACACAAAAAGTCAAAAACATCAAAAACATACAGCGGAAACCCCTTAGGTGCACCTGAGGCGCAGCCTTTTCAACACCCCAGCCCCTCTGAGGCGCACATACAATAGAAACCCCATGAGGCGCGCCTCAGAATCGTTTTTTGGGCGTTTCGCCTTGAGGCGCGCCTTGAGGCGCGCCTCGAGGCGCACGCCTCAACCGTTTTTTTTTTAAATGGGGGAGACGATGGTGAATCTGAAAAAAGGAGACTTTCGAAAGGTACGATTAGCTAACGGTCATGTTCTTAATGTTACGGGTATGTGAGATGTCAATCTGAAGACTCCACTGGGCACTACATAGAACTTAAAGAACGTTAGGGTGATTCCAGGTTTAACGAAGAAACTTATTTCTGTTAGTCAACTGGATAAACAGGGACTAGATGTTAAGTTTGGTGGTGGGAAATGGAAGGTGATTGATGGAAATCTTGTTGTTACCTGTGAGAGGAGACGAGGATCGTTGTATCTAGTTGAGATACCTGCTGAGGGAGTAGCCGTCCCTGTACAACATAAAGTCTAGTTCACTGAATCTAGTAAGCGGAAGAGGGTTCAATTTGCGAACTTGAATCCTAGTGCTTTGGGGATGTCGGTTGAATGTGGTTGATGGTCTAAGCTTAAGCCAGTCAGGGGATTTGGTGATAGTGGGAGCACGGGTAGTGTTCCGGGTACAATCACAAAGAGCTGTTGGGTTTTGAAGACGAAGGTTCCGACGGAAGAAAAAAGCTCTCCTGGAAATAGTTTGCAAAATGTGGAGACTGGAGAGTGGTATTAATTCTCGGTGTATCTCTGGAGCTGGTGGATCTCTGGAGCTGTTGGGTTGGAGCTTGTGGGAGCTTCAACTGGTCTCTCAGGTACTTAATGAGAGGTGTGGTTGCAACTAGGTGGCTTGGATGTGACTGAAGTCTTAGCTTGTTCTTGGAACTGGAGGCTGGGAAGACTTGAACGTAAAGATTACTGAAGTTACTAGTGATGGGCTTCTTGGATGCACTTTGTGGACTATGCAAAGCCTCCGAGTGGGAGATTGTTGAGTTCGTAGGCTTTAAGGGTAGCCGGCCCTAATTAGGGTTAGCCGGCCCTAGTTAGGGTTAGCCGGCCCTAGTTATTGGGCCCACTTAGTTAACTTGTTGACCAAGTAGGAAACCCTAATCTTGTTCTATAAATACCTATGATGTAATTGTAGTCTATGTCATTCTGAAAACAGTTGTGAGCATCTAATAAAAGTGAAACCCTAGTTGCAACCCGTGGACGTAGGCCACCTTGACCGAACCACGTAAATTCTCGTGTTCTTTATTTTTTGCTAGTGTGTGTGTGTGTGTTTGTTCCGCTTCCGCTCGAGCCTACTCTGATTCGATACCCCTAACAGAAATAGTCTAAAACTGGCAAAAGATTGTTTATATAAATTTAGGCTAAAACTGGCACAAGATTGTTTATATAAATTTAGGCTAAAACTGGCAAAAGATTTCTGAACTCACTCATTTATAGTCTTGTTGGTTACATTGTTGGGAATAGGGAACTTGGACAAATACGGGAGCACCAACAACTCCCCCATACAGCTGCGACCTTTTTGTTTGCTCTTTTCACCTTTTTTACGCTTTGATGTCACTGAACCCACAACAGGAGGCCCCTGCAAACATCAGTTCAAACATTTCATTATTGGAAGTGGAGAGAAAAAATAGTAGTAGTAGTAAATGTGAAGTATCAGAAACAACAATATTAATAATACTAATATGACCTTGGATATTGAAATAACACCAAGTAAGTTCAATGCACTTTTTCTTGGCGTGAATAAGTCGTCTCTCCATCCCGAAATTTCTTCCTGTCACACAAAATCTTTTATTTTAATATATCATCCTTTTTAACATATACGTAATGTTAAAAAAATAAACAATAACTATGTTTTGAACCTAGCTAATGTCTACCAAAGAAAAAAGAAAAAAATAAACTTCACACGGCTAAAAGAAACCATCTACCAAAATAACTTGCAGAAATAAACAAATACATACAAGTTCAGAAGGGAGGTTCTTTCTTATGTACTCATCTGAATCTTCTTCCCACTCTGTAACATCCTACAAGAAAATGTTCCCTGGTGAAGAAAAATACTTCCATGTAGACACTACTCTTTAATGCAATTAATACAAAGACAGTTATAATAAGAAGCATCATTTGAATCAATAACCATGTTCTGGATTGCCCAGGTATTCAGATTATGTATAGCAAACCTTTTCATTCATTACTATTGCTGGAAATATTGCAGACTCTAGCAAAGACGAAAAGTGTGGTGAAACAAGTCTCCATCCCTGTTTTCAGACACAGGTCAAAAAGATAAGAAAGAAACAAGCAGCAAATCTAACCGACTGATGTAGCAAACAAAACTCACTGGGCCTGTTTCAAGGAGTCGAGATATAACATCAAAAGCTAAAGACACAACCCTCTCTGACAAATTATCCAGCTTCTGTACACAACACATATCAAATCAACAAGCTACCATACAGAGGAACAAATAAACTATTATAGGTGAAGTTTCCCCAACTAACTATGTTGTTTCAAAAAACTTACACTGAAGTCAATTTTATGATTGAGTAGTTTGACAACTGAATTAATGATGTCTGGCATGAGTCTGCAAGATGCATTTGAACAAAATGAGTAGATGTAAGAGTTTATCAAAGTTGATTAATGAATGTTAAAGCATTACTTGTCAGAAAATTTCCTATGTCGGGTGATAAGGGCACAGAAAATGAGCAAACTTCTCTTCCCAGTCTTGAACCTCAGAGGGTATGACGAGGGACCATCTTGAAACTCTAAGGAGTGGAGGATGTGAATTAAATCATGGCAAAGGGATGGAAGCAGAGAAACCAATGTAGATGGCATATGCGATCTCACCTACAAAATAATAGATATAGCATTAGCTTGTGTTTGTTACTTACTTACTGATTATACTTATCTATTATACTTACAGCATAATAGATGCACTTGGTGATTATAACAAGGCTCTTCTCCACTTCCAGATCAGCAGCAGCAGCAGCAGCAGGTTTATGTTGAATACAAAGGTGTTGAACAAACTGATGAAGTAAAGAAACGACAGGTACAAGAATTTCTTGTGTGATTAGCTCGAGTTGAGGTGGAACGGGCTCCTTTGCTAATTTGGGGTTCAAAAAGTACTGGCATAATTAAACACATGATTAGTACGCTACCCTAGATAATGATAATGATAATGATAATAATAATGATAATAATAATAATAATAATAATAATAATAATAATAACAACAACAATAGCTCTGCTCATTAGTTACCTGAAATGGCCTGACAAGTGACTGGACAAGTGTAAGGGCATTGACGGTCTTCCATCTGGAGTTATTGACGACGAGGTCACTATCTTGAATTACCAATCTGAGCTCAGGTACCAATTGAGGCCACGAATTATGCTTCACAAACTCAGCATCAACAATAGGACGAAACTGCAGCAGCAGCCGCATGAGTTAAATATAAAAAATAGTAATAGTAATAGTAATAATAATAATAATAATAATAATAATAATAATAATAATAATAATAGCACAAGCAAGCAAGCAAGTAAAGTAATTATCAACAACATACGGCTTCAACTAAGAGTTTCAAGAGTGCCGGAGGCTGTGCTTGGAGCAAAGAGCGCACGAGAACGTCTCTAAAGTCCTTGGAGGCAATTGTAGTCCGCCTTGTGAAGTTCTTGAGGTAGGTTGCAGCAGCTAATGCTATAGCTATACTTTGACCTTGATTCTCAATTGCGATGGAGATTAGAGTGAAGGGGAAATCGGCTCTGGAGCAGCAGAGGTCCTCCAGAGCTTGTGTGGCAGAACGCCGAACTTCACTATCGGCGCTCAGGGTGTTGTTCAGAAGCACGCCTACTTCCATTTCCATGTCTGAACCCTAGCTCTTCCGATTCTGCCGCCAAACACAATGGCGGGAACCAACCTTTATACTATACAATATCCCGCTCACCTCAGATCTACATGTAAATTTAGGATTTTGGTATATTATTAAACTAGTTGTGTAAGGGTGTGGGTGGTCATCACTCATCACTCACAACATCTAATCAATTCCATCATTCACAACCTTTTTTAGTAGCAATAGTCATCACTCACAACACCCATAATAAACCCTCACACCCCCTCACATGTTCCATCACTCACAATTCCATAACGCGTTAACATTATCACGGACTCTTGCCATAACTTGTGATGAACAAATAGTGGCGGTGGCTTCCATCAATGTATCACGCATGATACTTTTTTATCACGGGAACAAAAGTCCCCACCCCCACTCCCCTAAGTACCCGGTGTGTTGTGTTACGGGTGGCTAATAAGAAAAATAACTACTTTAACATTGTTAACGTAAATATTTTAATTATATATACGTTGAAACATTAACGGAAATGATAGAAATTACACCAAATAATTGAAATACGTTAATACAAAAAAATCACATCGCATTGAAAATCTCTTTATAAACAACATTAGTTGTTTCATTCGTAGGTTTACCGTCGTTGCCAAGTATTAATAGTTTGTCTCCATCTCGTGTTTTAACCCTTGATAAAGCTACATACAATTGACCCAAACAAAATGATAGATTAAATTATGTGTATATCCTAAGCCTCTATATCCATCTTATATACTTTAACCTTAATACTTTTCATTTAAAAGTTCAAATGTGTCTTAAACAGAGGCTAACAAAATGATTTCCTGAATTTGTTTAAACCTGAGCCTCTATATCCTAGGGATAAGCTCGGTATCAACAGGTACCTAAAATCCCAAAAAAGGTACCAGAACTCGTACCGAAACTACTCAGTATGGTGCGATTCGGTTCCGGTACAAACCAGTATTTGATGGTACCGTACTATACCGGTACTGAAAACGCTAAATGTCGTTACCGAAAATTAAGTCGATTCAGGAAATTCGCTACAGGTACCCCGATACCATTTGCTCATCCCTAAGTGTATCGAATAGCATATACAATTTTCAAAACAAATAACAATATGCACTAATGCACGCTTTTGCCTCGTCTATAACTACATAAAGATCCCAGTTTCTCTAAATACTATTGATCTTATTCTAAAATTATTGACATTTGATCCATTTTAGATCTTTTTAAGTCCATTCACTAAGATCGAAACACTATATATATATATATATATATGAGTACTTAAACCATATCAACATAACCTGAAGGAAAAAAAAAACATAATCAATCGCTACCTCTGTTTAGTTGTTGGCCTGTTACGATTTATGCTTCAATTAGGTTGTATAGTCTATAATCGATCTTAATTGGAAATGTGTTAATTGTATCGTATCGATAAATGTCATACCTGAAGCAATCATCGAGAGTCGGTGAGAATAGCTTTCAGTCAACATCCTAATTCATCAACAAAGTGTACAACCCTTAATAAACATAGCACAACATACAGTCTAAGAATGTTCCAAATTAGTAATATACAAATGTTATCAAGAATCTACAAAGCAAACCTTTGAGTTTAATCGTAAAATTTATACAGTGCAATAGCATGTTAAACGGTGCAAGTTTTAATGAAATCTCAAATTTCTCTTAGGCTAACTCAAAACTAAAATTAAAATTGTAACGGGGTAAGGATAGAATGTTGTTCTTACTTTATGAACTGGTATGCAAAAGAAACTCGTTGCCTCTTTTTCTAGAGATAGAAAAGGCATACCATCGTCGGAGTAATTAACGATTCCACTTCCAGAACCGGTTAAATTCACCATAGGTTACAACCTCTAGAATAGCGAGAATCGAGTATCAATCAACTGGTTTGGGCTGTAAAACCAGAAAAACATGTTGGAATATGTTAGATCTTACCGATTGCTGCATTGGTAGTTTTGAATTAATGCATTATCTACATTTGTCTTGTAAGAGCTTCCTTCTGAATATTTTCTCTTTGAACGGGATGTTATTATCTTTTCTTTTTCATCAACAAATGAAACAAACGTCTGAAGGGGTCCTGATCGGACGCTTCTCCCGCTCGACTCAGAAACCTATCAAAGATAGGCTCGGTTTGAGCTGATGAAAAAGCTTAAAAGAACCAAATCAAACTGAAACCAAAACCTTTTAAGAAAAAAATAAAGTCAGACTAACATTTGCGTCAATTGTCTCACCTTTTTTTCTTTCTTAATGAATGTTATAAGCACATCTGAAGTAACATCGTCTATAACAACAAACTCCGGATCACCTGTAGATAAACAATTGACCCAACTGTTTATGGCCTGAATCAAATTATGATCCAAGTGTTAACCACCTACACGTATACTGAAGATCACCTGCAGATAAACAACTGATCCAACTATTATTATTACCAGTTCAAGCACAAAGTATGTTCCTTCGTTCACCTTGAGGCCCGTGATCTTGAACTTCACCTTGTTCCTTTGATCCAACTGTTTATGGCCTGAATCAAGCGTGATAGTCTCACAAACAATTAGTTGGTACAATCCTCGGTCATGCATATATATTATAATCATTTTGGTTCTATTCAGGCCAAACCGAAGAATATTAGTTGTTCTGGGTATAAAAGTAATAGTTGTGGTTCAGGTGCTACACGGTTAAGATCGAGAATATTTTATGCAGTTTAGAACATGTCAAGGTTTGCTAATCTCCTATCCAGTTCCTCCCACAGAGGAAAAGTCACTGGAATTTGGGCACTTCCTTCAACTATTGTTATTGTTGCTTGTTTTTGGATATTCCTCATTCTTTTTCTCCTCTCCCTTTTCTCTTTACTAAACCATCCTCTTTTCTTAGGAAAAGCTTCCTCAGATTTGGCTCTAAAAAAAGGTTCCTCGGAATTTGCTACGTATCCCGATGCTGGATTAGATGGTCCTTCATCCATTGGAGAGTGGGACAGGTGACGATAAGCGTCCGATGTATTCTGATCACTCATACTGTGAACTCAAAAATCGTCAAAATAACATAAAATCATAATATACATATTAAGATTTATTTACACAGAATAAAATATAAGTGATATAAATTTCCTAACATAATGGTTAAAATTTAGGTATTAAAAAGAACACCTAAATGGCTTAAACCAGTGGCTCTGATACCATATTCTGTTGCGGCCCCCGACCCCACCCCGGGAGCGGGCGCCGCGAGCACGAACCGGTGGTATCGGTGTTTATTAAATTTGAAGCGGAATTAAAACATCAGGATCGTAGTTAGGAAATAAATTCAGAGTTTGCAAAACACCAAACTTTTTATATTAAACAAATGGGCTAAAACCCACAATTCATTTATAATATCTTTATAGGGATAGACCCTAACTTGCTGAAAACATAAACTTCCTCTTTTATTTAGGTAACTTATAGCCACTTTATTTAAGCCTTCAGTGCTCCATAGCTGGCTTCTAATAGCTTCACATCAAGTTACCTGAAACGCGTTTTAAAAATATTTTATCAGCAAGAAATATTGGCGAGTACATTCCATTTTATGAAAAAACACATTGTTATAACTTCACAGTATTAAGAGCAATTACAATGTTTATATCTAACAAAAAACTCCAAGTACTTGTCACTCGACGGAACTGTGACTATAGTCATATAACACATTGGCTACCCATGTCTAATTGTGAATGTTATCAAGTAGTGTATACAAAACCCCATAATACTGGCATTATTTTGTAGAATACAAAGACTTAATCACATAAGTATAATTGTAAAACATTTAGGGTTTTGTAAAGTAAGTTGATGAAAAGAAGAATGACTCACGTTGTAAACTTAGGTTTTTCTATAAGCTTCCTGGAAATATTTTCTGAAAATTTTCTTGAGTTCCTATTAAAAATATACAATGCACGCGTGTTAGTATAATAACCCAATTCAACTTTATCAATATGTCACGAGATAGAACCCCAACATAGTTTACAAAGCATAGCCTTTAACAGGCAGCGCTTTGACATCAGTTGTTGGGTTCCAGATCGATCGAACAGGGTATCGAATTAGTGATCAGGGGTTAAAATACTTACACGGGGCAAAGCTTCGTGATTTTAGGGGTATATTATCGAGCTATAATCGAGAGAAAGAAAAGAAATGTGAGCGAACTAAACTGCAGGCTGAACGTTCAATTTATAGGTGTTTCAGGACCCCGTCGCGCCCCGCGACCGGCCCAGGGCCACCCTTTCGCGGCCCGCGAGGGCACTCTAGCTACGGCTAGGGTTGATTTGTCATCAGGTAGGTTTGACACGTGGACGACACGTGTTGTCAAACGTGTTCGGCAAGATATGGGGCCGTCGCGCCTCGTGACTAGTTTAACGAAGTCTGTCGCGGCCCGCGACAGACGTTTAAATTTTATTTTATTTTTCATTTTTCGCTTAAAATAATGACACGCAGGCTCGTTTTTTCGATTACGTGATGTTTTAAGTCGTTTTTGAGGGTTGTTATATCATCGAAATTCCAAACACCTCATTCGCTTGATATTTGTGATTGACCATGAGCCGGATTAGGGCTGTTCAAATTGCTCGGCCCTCGACGCTCGTTCGATGCTCACTCGGAAAATGCTCGGAATTTGCTCGTTCGATTCAGCTCGATTAAAAAAATGTTCGGTTCGGTTTGTAAACGAACCGAGCACGAGCAAAGGTCCGCTCAGTTCGGTTCGGCTCGGTTGGCTCGATTTATATAGATATATATATATATATATAGAGTAGGAGTTCTGCGGAAAGTGTGTTTTTCCTAGAAAGTCTAGGAAGCGATCTGGGCCATCCGATTGGTGTGTTTAATGGCTTAGATCAAATGGATGACATTTTCGTAATATCTGAGTTATATAATTAGAGACTTTTAATATGGTGAGGGTATTTTGGTAATTGGAAGTGTTTTAAATCAATAACCAATCCCTAAAATCAAGCAATTTCCCCTCTTTCTCTCTCTCCCTAACCTACAGATCTAACTACGGATTGATTCTGGATCTACATATTCGATTTCATGCTACAAATGGTTAAAGCTTCATCACTTTGGTAACCGTGATCTCATTTCAATTAATCCGGGGTAAGTCGTTTTTCTCCTATACATTGACTCTATGTTTACAATATGAAAATCTTTCATTTCTGTGAATATCGCTGATTATGTGGGGATAAGGGAATGATTTCATGTAATTTTCTGCGATACATAAGGTTTATAGGAGTGGAAGGAATGAAATCTGGTTAATCAGATTGGTTTTGTTTGTTCCGGTAATTTAGTTTCTCTGTTCCAGTCAGTTCTTTCAGTCGGAGATTGATGGCAGTGTGTTTTAAGGTTTATGTGTTTTACCATTTTAATGTTTATGATGATAGTGTGTTGAAGACGAAGACACTGGGTTGCGTTGAAGACGAAGACACTGCCAAGGAATATGCTTGCTGTTAAACACACAGTGTCAAGAATCATCCAGCAACCTGCTTGCTGTTTAAAACACAGTGTCAAGAATCCTCCAGCAATCTGCTTGCTGTTAAAACACAGCGTCAAGAAATCTGCTTGCTGTTAAAACACAGCGCCAAGAAATCTGCTTGCTGTTAAAACACAGTGTCAAGGAAATCTGCTTTGCTGTTAAAACACAATGTCAAGAAATCTGCTTGCTGTTAAAACACAGTGTCAAGAATCCTCCAGCAATCTGCTTGCTGTTAAAACACAGTGTCAAGAATCCTCCAGCAATCTGCTTGCTGTTAAAACACAGCGTCAAGAAATCTGCTTGCTGTTAAAACACAGTGTCAAGAATCATCCAGCAATCTGCTTGCTGTTAAAACACAGTGTCAAGAATCCTCCAGCGATATGCTTGCTGTTAAAACACAGCGTCAAGAAATCTGCTTGTTGTTAAAACACATTGTCAAGAAACACAGCGTCTTGTATGATTTAATTTGAAACTGTCGATTTGATTTAAATGGAATATTTAGTTTCCATAATTTTCTGGTTAGTTAGTTATCCTAATAAAATAATCCATAATTAAAATAATATTCAAATTACACAATTGCCCTTTTAGTTAAAATCATTCAATGCCACATGTCGCGTTGTTATTGCTTCCTAGACTTTCTAGGAAAAACACACTTTCCGCAGGAACCCTACTCTATATATATATATATATACATATGTATATATTTGTGTTTGTGTGTGTATCATTTTTAATGAAATGACTAGAGATCAACATTAACAATATTTGGTTCAAGATCTAAATAGAGCTCATTTAAGTAATTAGAATTGAAATCCAATACCAGTAGTCCATTATCCAATACTTAAATGTCCATTTGAGTAACTGAGTCAAAAATTCAAATACTAAAATGTGAAGCGTCGATCAATACTCAAGTCTCAACCCGCCATTTGATTCAGAAGTGCAAGACCCTAATCAAAAACCCCCATTGGCCATCGTTATTCGATTTCTCCATCGCCACTCGCCAAGACGCTAACTCGCCAGGATTTTGTTTCAATTGATTCATTCAATTTCAAACTCCTGATAGAACAAGGGTATGTTTCAATCGGTCGATGATTTATCTTCCCTCTTAGTTAATCTCGATAGAACTAGTTGAGTGTTTTTGTATTCCTTGTTATTTGTTAAATTTTTACTTGTGTTCTATTGGACGAAACATCAGGGACGAAAACTGCACTTTATTCTAATAACTAGCACTCGCATTGTCACTTTCCTTGTTTATTCTGCGACGCTCGATACTCGCTCGACGTTCGTTCGAAAAATGCTCGGATCGAAAGACGCTCGCTCGACTTTGGATCGGTTGAAAAAACGCTCGGTTCGGTTCGGATCGGTTTGTAAACGAACGAGCACGAGCAAAGGTCTAGTCGATTCGGTTCGGCTCGTGAACAGCCCTAAGCCAGATTGGTTTCCACCACCTACTCACCTAGCAATGTTTTTCCAAATGCAATTTTCAAAGTGGAATTTAATTGGGCGATGAGAAATGAACAAAAATTCGTGCATCGAGCTCTTTGACCACCGTTGGACATTTCACTTTTGGAAAAAGTCTTTTGGGTTCTTGGTTGTTTATACAATCCTCACCACGGGTAATTCACTCGAGGAAGCACGAACTTCAAATGAACTCTGGGTACTTGAGGTAGCCATGCTAGATTTTGAGCGGTTTGAGAGTTGTGAATTTATGAGCTCTTTTTCTTTTTTGCATATTTTGAGCTCTTTTGACTTTCGAGAGCTAGAAAAGTGTTGTGTCGAACCAATACACCCAATACCTATATACACTAACATATGAATGCAAAATGGTCCCAAAAAAACATGTTTAGACGGTATGAAATACAGATAAACGACTAGTTTTGAAGCACAACGGAGTGAAATTGGTTAATTGGTTCTTGGACACGTAAAAAATACATTTAAAAAACCGGTAACTATGAAAAAATAGAATCCGGTTGTTATATTGGTTTCACTTGTGGTTAAAAACTATTCCGTTCGATTTTTTTTTGTGCACCTTTACTTGATATGCTGTATATTATGCGAGTGTGCAGCACGCCTACGTTAGTTAAAGGTCAACAAATACTATTGTGTCATAAGAGTGGTTTAATGTTTTATTTGGTTTGTATCATTTGTTTTATTGTTTGTTCGCCGATTCAGTCACGTACTCAAGTTTTCTTTATTCGTCACAAGTTTTTTTAAGCTTTGTAAGACTGTCATTTTGTATCCCAAACTATTTTACTAGTGAAATTATATCTTCTTCTATCTATGATTTTATAATAACACTGATCCCCATTACTTGTATTAGAAAGAAACCAAAATAACTAACTACACTGCATGCATCAGTAGTATATCAGAAGTATACGGATAACTTCTTGTCTATTATATCCTGCACAATGTTACACTGCTCCAGCAACCTGCTTAAACTCCTCTCATTCACCTTGCTATCATCATCTTCTTCTTCCACATACATCACTGAAGCATCTACATCCATCACCTTTTCAACGGGAGGATCACCAACCGCTGCTTCCAAATCCTTAAATTCTGATTCCAAACCCGGCCTTGTGACAACTTGCATCATATCATCTAGAGATGGAGATTTCAGATAACAAGATTCATCTTCAAAACGTTGTGAAGACGTATGTTGTCGCTCCAAGACATACGCTGTCGCATTAGGTAGGCTTGTCAACTGCCAATTGAAGATACGCCGGAAAATGATGTTCCACTTTGGAACTAGGTAATACGTTGAACCATGCAGCTCGAGTCCCACGCAATTTTGTATCAAAGTAGATGCTTCCTTTTGGGCCAAGGGTAATCCCATTAAAGGACGCAGGTAGGTCACCAGCAAGTACTCCAGTTGTGTTTTCTGATTTTGGATATCAATCCCAGTCAAAGAGCACCAAGATATGTTATTTGGTAATTTGCAGTTTTTTAAAGCTTGAATAAGAGGCTCGATTCTTGAAGCAGAGCTCCATCCTACACTAGGCAGATAGGGTTGGAAATCGAGCAACGAGATCTCGGGGCAGGGCCAGCTGGCAGGATTTGACTTTGCAGCATCACAAATTTCTTTGATGGATTCATCCAAAGCACCATTAATGGCTGAAATGCAATGTTCTGGGCTTCTTTTATGAGCATCAAATTGTAAGTGGTTCATAACCAAATCGCGTGTTTTTACACAGTGAACAACGGGTTGTACGGGGCTCTCACTTGCCAGCCACTCCAGTGCCTTCCTTAAATTCTCATCACCGTCTATCGGAAGAACAGAAAAGGAGCAGATTTTTGATCTATCAACTTGATTAAGGCCCAAATTTTCGACTGTCGTTGACGGGCTGGAACCACTTAAGATCAAAAGTGGCAAACAAGACGCATAAGGAATTAGAGATACAAGGTTATGAAGCCGAATCTTTTGGGCCTCCCATGAGATATATTCAGATGCTACGAGCATGACTGCACTTGCACCCAAAACTGTTTCTTCAACTAGATCATCAGATTGTATGTTTCTAACCACCGAAAAATAACATGTCAAATCACTAGCATAATCCCATTTCTTCCATATTGACAGGCCAGGCAAAGATGCTACTAACTCGTCATCATTTTTGCTGATATTTTCAGGCATAAGCTTATGGCGCAACCACGAGGCTGGATCCAGATTGGATGCTTTGATCCCGGAGTGCAAAGAAAAAAATAACAATTTCCAGCAAATGCAATTAGGATATTGGTTACGTGCACCGAGTATAGCAGCTACTACATTAGAAACATTAAGTCTTGACTGCAGTTGTTCTTGTTTCTCATATCTCTCGCACATTACACGGTCAAAGTCAAAGTCACCAGCAACTTGTAATTTCTTCACATATACAGGAAGCGTTATCATAAGTTCATAACCCGTGAAAACATATGTAGGATGAAAATTCAGTACAGATGGTGAAAAAACA
Source organism: Helianthus tuberosus (assembly GCA_030545235.1). Lineage (NCBI taxonomy): Eukaryota > Viridiplantae > Streptophyta > Magnoliopsida > Asterales > Asteraceae > Helianthus > Helianthus tuberosus. The sequence continues at coordinate 95,370,152 of CM060388.1, forward strand.
AGCGTACCTCTTTGAAGTGGCACACTGGAGGGCCCAATGAAAGGGAATTTAATGCAGCATTTGCTGCAAGTTGTTTTTTATTACGTAAATCCTTTTTTATAAGAGCACGCCGTCTCCAGAGTCTAAATCAAAAGAGTAGATGTCATAATATGAAAATATTTTTAGATTAGTAGTGTGTGTACACTAGTACCTCAATATCAGCTTAAGTTTTGCCTCAGCAACTTGTTCATCTACAGAGGTATCAATTTCAATTTCATTTGCCACTTGTTGAATCACATTTTCAGGTTCGAGGTCCTCAACAGAAATAAAGCTGTGGTTGATAACTGGGTCTTGTTCAACAGGCTGTACATCTGGCACTGTTTCTACAAATACATTCTTTGCAAAAATGGTTGATTGGCCATGCTTCTCAAGAGAGTTCCTAAAAGGTTTATCATAACTTGGTTTCGGAGAGACAGGTTTGGGAGAATGAAAGGAATTATTAGTTTTGAAGATATCCCGAGGTGAAGGACTAGCAAGTTCCAAGTGAGGGTGATCTTCACTCAAACTGTCAGCTACTACTTGAGCTGGAGTAGTGAACATTGGCTGCAGTCGCATGTCATTTTTAATACCTCCATCATCTGCCACAATGGCATTGGTAAAAGTGTGAGTTTTTTCTTTATGAGCAACGGGTGATTCTTGTTGCATATTGTCAGTTGGGAGCCCTTTTGGAGGCGAAGATTCCATGAAATAAGGAGATAAAACGTCGTCAACAATAGTTGTAGATCTCTTGAGATGAACAAGTTTTGAGCACTTCAAAGGATAGTCACCGTCCCCATTAAGAAATGGGCCTTCCTTTACCATATATGGCTCCTCAAATTCCTTTATAGAGAATCCATGATATTCCAAAAGGTCTTCCATGTTTTCCTCCTAAATAAAAACAACATAAGCCCATTAACTGTCTACAAGTGAATAATAAATCAGTTTAGAGATATTACCTCCATTCCAAGCCACTTGGCAACCTGGGTAACTGGAATTCCTTGGTTATTTTGCAGCCCACTGTGTAGAGCAGCAAGTGCCTGAGTCCGTAACTGGTAAAATAAATGTTCACAGATGATGAGTCAACTTATTTGACTCGGCTAGATATATGGATTACAGATTCAACCCGCTAACCTGACACCATTTCCACCCCTTAATTACACTTATGAATGGGTCATTTTTACAGCCTCCTAAAATATTTTACTCAAAAGATTTAACATCTGAAGAAAGAAAAAGACTAGACCTTGCCAAAGTGAGCATGCATTAAGCATGCTTGAAGATAGCTAGCCTTTCTAGCCAAACGAAAGGATGCTATAAAATTACCACTTCTGCAGGCTCTGAAAGAAGAAAACAAGAAATAGATAATGAATGAGACAGACGTCTTCAAAGAACATTATGAGATATTAGACAAACGGACCTAGCTACATTCCGAGCAAACAGAACTTCTCCAGCTTGTCGTATCCCAGGTGTCATCTTGGCAAGATCGAGTGAGAGCTCTGAGGGTTCAACCTACAATGATTTCCACTATCAAAAGACCGGCCACATGCTAAAAGACAAAGTAGTACAACCTATTATAGCTTACTTTGTAGCCTGGATGTTTATCCAATTTGAGAAGTGCATAATAGCCTCTAAATTCTCTTTCTGTAGGCACCTCTGTTCCATTCTTCCTGTGATCATCGTACAACTGGAATAACTCAACAGATGTTTTGTTCATCTGTTCTATGTTAAGGTGCGCATCAAATCCCTCTGAAAAACCTTCTCCTTTCGTATATTCACATAATTCATGCATTGCGATAATATGAAGCCGTATCTGACATTCAGAACACAGCATAAATTATAGACAAACAGCAATCTACATCACCAAAAGCAAAACGTAAAAAAGTAATAGAAATGGGCAACACAAAGGCACAAAATGAGCAGTTCAGTCAGACTGTATAACTTTTGTACAGATTGGGTTTGCCCAAAACAACTTCTCTTTAAAATTTCGATCCCCTCGTCCCGGGCTTATATAGGGCCACGGTTTCTAATGCTTCAAAATCCCTCAAGACATGCAGTTTTGGTTAGTGAGTTTTTTTGTCGATATCATAGTTTCGGACTTTAGCTGGGGTGCATGCATAAAGATCATGATATGGATGTGTGTTCTTTGTCTCCGTAACCCATATTATAAGGGTTATTTGTAGCTTGCTCGGGAAGAGCTGGGATATATCAACTTATGGCAGATTACTGTTGGTGGTTGGTTTTGATGAATGAGGTTGAGTTGGCCGGTTTGCTTTCACTTCTCATTGCCGGACCAGTGGTGTTTGTTGTTTAATTTAATTTGGTTTGCCTATTTAGGGATTGTGATTAGGCTTTTATTGTTAGTTTTGTTAGGAACGGATATAACAACTGTTCAAAACCTCTAGACTTTTCTGTTTGGCTTTTTCTGCTCAGACCCGACTGACTCTGGTCAAACCTATCTCCTTGTAGAGAAAAAAAAAACAGATCCTGCTGAAATTAATCAGCCTCTGACAGCACAGTTGACCCAGTCACCTTTGACTGGCGGGGGCAATGGGCTGACTGATCACAGCAGCTGCTGCTGCTGATGATCCTAGTTTCCTAAAGCCTTCCCCCCCCCCCCCCCCCCCCCCCCCCGGTCTGTTGTACCTGTTCCTTTATTCATTTAAAGATTTAGAATAGAAAGACATTATAAAAACCCCTGCTTTGGGTAACATATACATTGAACAGGATATGTTTAATAATATTGTATAAAAATGAATGGAATAACAATAGAAAGATTAGAAGAAAAGAGCATACCATCTGCTCCAGCATAGTTATAGCTCCTAGATTAAAGATATGCTGCATCCTGAGGTCCATCCTGATGGCCCTCATCCTGTCCCACAAAAAGTTGTATAAACCAAGCAATTTATCATCATACGCTTGTTCCAGCAAGTCTAAAAGATAATCCATAGTCTTTTGCAAGATTTCCATCGGTCGTATCAGTGCAGCTTCCCTCTCAGCAGTCCTAGTGTACTGAAAACAATATAAATGGAAGGAACTCAATGTTAAAGAGGCCAGTTTACTTATCAATGTGCCTATTGTAATAATATTGCGTTTCTAATCATAACTAATGGTTTATAAGAAAAGTTAGAAGCACAAGGAAATATTTGTTACCTTTTTAACTGCAAGAGATTTAGTTGTGTGGTTCCTATCCCCACCCAAACGTTCATATTGATCCAGATCTCCTTTCCTCTCCCGTTCTGCTCTTTCTTGCTCTGAAACCAAAAAGTAATTGCAAGGTTGTTAAAGATCATTCATAGTAAGCTGCTTGCAATACATTAAGACTAGTTACCAGGACCCTAATATTTTAAGTGCATTTGTCTAACAAATAAATAAACCTGAAGTGAACTACAGAACCTACTTCATACTTTTGTGTTATTATTATTCGGTGTCTGAAATGAAAAGGGATAAACGTAAACCTTTGACAGTAAAGCATATAAGCTTTTTTTAACATGAAAAAAGCTTCTGAAAAGAGTATCATTTCATAATTCAGCATGAGCTGTCACTGTTTATATGGCTGGTATTGACCGCTGAATATTAGGTATAATATAACCATAGTTATCAAAGGCGCATAGGCCTCGCCTGGGGCCTAGGCGCAAAGCGCAAAAAAGTGAGGGCCCGAGAAAAAAAGTGCACTTAAATGAAAAAAAAATTAAAAAAATATATTATGGTTTAGAAAAATAATACTATTCTTCAAATAAAATAAAACAAAAGCTATTACATAACATTTTTAGGGGTTTAGACACGTTTTACGTTGTATAAAGTACAGATTCTAACCAAGAACTCTTATCTACACAAAACAAGATTAATCGTTGTATAAAGTACAGATTCTAACCAAGAACTCTTATCTACAACAAAACAAGATTAATGTATAACCAATTAAAAATTAAAAATATGACAGTAGTAAACAACTGTAAAAAAAAGAGAATATAAAACAAGTCAGAATCTGGGTTTTAAAAAGCGCGCCTAGGCGCAAGGCCCATCAAGACGCAAGCCTTGGCGCCTTAGGTAGCCTGAGGTGCGCTTTTTACAAAAAGCCCCAAAAACGCGCTTATTTTGGGGGGTTTTCTGGTCTGAGGCGCGCGCCTCATGTACATAAGGTGTTTTATGCTGCTTTTAAGCATCAAACTGTTGTACAATAAGGTTTTTGGCCTGTACTTGTAGGTAAAATCATATATAAACCCTATTTATAGCTATATTTTGGACAAGTGATTCTAGAAACCTATGGGATATATATAAAAAATTATATAATCACTTTGCGCCTCGGGTACGAAAAGCTCACCGTTTATCTAACCTTTACGACTTAAAAATGAAATAGCTATATGTTATCATCATAAAATATATTAGGCATGCAAGATGTGTCCAGTCCACTAGCTGGAGCTTGAAAAATTAAAACAATTTGTAGCCTTAACAAGAAGACATGAAATAATACCTGGACACATATCTGGACAAAATCCAATGATAGCTGCTGATGAATCTTGATCTTCACCATCGGTTTGTATGTTGCTATTACGTAAATGTCCTGTTTCCGTATCTGAAGCTCTTTTGTCAATACCCAAAAATTCAGCTTGCTGTGCTTGTGGCTTTTGGTTTCCGTCGCTTGGCTCAGGTTGGCTAAGTTCATCTCTAAAACGGGCCAATCGCTTTGCTTTAGCTTGCAATTCTCTGTTGTTGATTATTAGTAATGAGTCAGTTCATTCAAACATTATATTTACTAATTTGTAACCTTACACCACACACTAATTGTTTGTATAAAACATGGAGAAAACAGTTATAAAGTCACCCCAGCCCGACTTGCACCAAAAAACTAGCTATTTGGAGCCCACCACCTCTCGTCAATAGCATCATACCTTTCAGCATCATCATCATGTAGAGAGCTGTTTCCTCGCAACCCATGATCAGTTGAAAAGGGCAACCTAGTACGTTTTGGAACAGGTAATTCGATTGGATTGGTTGCAGGCTTATCAAGATCGGCATATGGTGGAGTCCAAACATGACTATCAGGTCTTGTGCTCAATTTGGGAGGAGATACAGAGGGCCTACACAACAAAATAGAAAAAAAGAAGTTCAAAAACATGCACTGCATTGCATGATGATAGGAATTAGGAAAGAAATGGAGTTAAAATAACACACTTTTATCATTCACCAAACGAAAAAATATAGAAAAACAAGACGGGTCAGGCTGATATATAAAATACTAAAAGACTACAACAATGTACTTGATACGCTAATAGGTATATAAAAAAATGTTACGGTCAACCCAGCCAGACCAGTACCCAAAAAAGAGCTGTTTTGACCCATATGCCCACGACCTCTTTCGGTATCACCATCATGTGTTGCCCGCAAACCAAGATCAAGAAAGGGTATCCTTGCCCGTTTTGATTCACTTGGATTGGTTGCAGGTTTATGAAAGACAGCATGCATAAGAAAACAGAAGGAAAAGGATCATACGTTAGAGAGCTGTTCATGGTTGGCCTGGTGCGTTTTGGAACAGGTAATTCAGTTGAAGCAGGTTTATCAAGATCAGTATATGGTGGAGTCCAAACATGACTGGTGGTTAATCTGGGACAGATGGAAAAATGTTTGAAATATATATGTATGCATGTATGTATATGATGAGATTCGAGGTTGAATAATTTACCTTTGAGTTTCCGTTGTATGAAGAGATTTGTTTATCCGAGGAGGAATAGGGTGGCTGCAAGTATGTGAAAAGCATAACTCAATATACCTCCCTCCCTCCCAATAACAAAAGTAAGTAAGTTACCTACCTCCCCACAGAGTTATTTTTGAAAGAAGCAGCAGCAGGTGGTGATCTTGTTCTTTTCAAATCTTGGACAGGAGGAAAGTCATTACCATTAAACCTACAGGAGAGGAGAGGAGATGAGATTCTTCATATCATATTCGTCGTATGGCATTGGATTGAAGGAATAACAATAATAATAAAGGGTAACTTGCCTCCCCCCGACAAGGGTTGTTGAGTTTTGCAGAACATCTTTGTAAGTAGAGACTTGAGCTTGGGTATTGGGATTACGCGATGATGGAATAGTAGTAAACCTAGTAGAGTAGAGTAGAGGAGATGAAAAAAAGATAAACAAAAAGAAGATGTAACGTTAGGGTTAGTATACCAGGAGGAGGACGATGATGGTGATGGTGATGGAAAGGCAGGAGGTGTTTGTTGTCTCGAACCAGGACCTGAGCTCTTGTCAAATCCGCCAGCCCACATTTTATCAGATTCACAATCTCTTCTTCAAATCCAACCGAATTCTCTATTTTAGGGTTCTTTCTTTCTGCCGGAGCCAATGTCCCCCGACTCTTTCTTCATGTATCAATCAATATTGATTTACATCGATAATGCTTAATAACTATCAATTTTGATGCTTTAGTTGGAATCTGTTGGTATGTTACCACACCACCTATAGTACTTAACTTTTGAAAATTATATCGGTGTTCCCTGTGGTTTGACAGTTTGTTACTCGGATATTCCCTATACTGGATGTTCGTTAGTTTTCTCCGTTAAATCTATATAAAATGACAAAATTACCCATAGTTTTTATTAAAATGTAGAAAAACTAGTTAATCATTTAAAATATCAATTGGGCCCCACAATTAATTATTAAATATAATATATATCACCTCGCCTGTTTCCCCATTCCCAGATCCATCGCTTCTCCGACCTCCTCAGCCACTCCCCATTTTACTTTTCTTTTTCTCATTTCAACACCCACTAACACATCTTGCCACTCCTTCGATCTATTTCTTTTTCTCATTGTAACTCCCCATCAAAATGCCTAGAACTCTTAGTGTGTAAAGTAAAGAAACATAGAGATAGAAAAGTGAGAGAGAAGGCGGATATGGAGGGTGACCGGTCGGCAGACCACGACGGATGCGGTACTAGGGATTCAATGAAGATGATGGGGATTACGGTTTGGTCGACAGATCGGCGGTGGCGGTACTAGGGCTTCGACGATGGATGCGTTTTGTTTCATAATTTGCAATCGATGATGAAATGTTAGATTATTGTGAGATAAAGATGTTTGTAAAGGTTATGATTGATGATGTGCGTGAAATCAGTTCAGTTTTGCATGGAAACACTGTTGTGAAAGCAATATTTAACTAATACACGCTTGATTGTGTATGGTTTCTGGTAGTTCCAGTGAGGTAAAAGATGGAGAAGGTGGTGTGTTTCTGGTGGTTCCGGCTAATGCCTAATGTGTCACACCCTGCTGGTAGCGGAAGCGTATTGCGTGTGACTTAAGAAAGGTAATCATTGCATCCAATCGTGTAAACAAACATAAGTTAACAACTATGCCATATGTATTGATTTGTAACAAAAGTTTACAAATTCCCAAAAGGAGATTCCAAGTTTCAAACAAGTTCACAATTGTCACACCCCAACCGATGGCGGAAACATCGGGGTGCGAGCACTAAGCGTCCAGATTGCTCATGATATTCCATAACACTATTGTTTCAATAGAAATTAATAGATTTCATGCAAGATTCCGTCTACGTCAAACATCCTCACAAAATAACAGATTACATAACATAATAAAGATTGTTCAAATTGTTCCAAGATTCTAATTTACCAAGATGTGTTTCTAAGCAGCATCCTAGCTTGATTCAAGAATCCCTAACATCTTGTCAGCCTGCAACATGTATTAAAATAGGGTCAGTACAAAAATGTACCGGCGAGTATACAAGTTTGAATAATAGCATAATAGATTAAAAACAACTCATATCCACAGCGTAAGTATATAAAAATAGTTTCAGTCGTGCTAGTGTCGCAGCCCACGCAGTGATAGCCCAAGTATCCCGATGCTTTAGTGTTTACCCAAGACTCAAGGTAAACTAGAATCCTCCTAACAATACCCCCTGAGAATAATGGGAGAGGTGCACCTCCTATAGCGCTACTATTGTCAAGGCGGAACTACACACTCTGGATTAAACGTCACATAGCACAAAGAATCAAGAATCACAAGTTTCACATACACGTAGGATAGAGTTTTAGATTAAAAGTCTCAAGTTTCGTAGTTTATAGAATACATGTTACATCCCAAAGTTTAAAGCAAAAAGGGATCGAGTATACTCACAGTAATTGCTTAACAATATAGACTGTTATTGGATCAAAGGGAGCTCTTTTAGAATTAGCCTGATTAGATTACAACATATAAGAGTCGAGCAGAATAACGAGATTGCGCAAAGTGTCGGAAAAGTCACTGGATCGGATGGCTGTCCGATCGGATGGCTATCCGATCGGATTGTCAGTCGATCGGGTGGCTTAGTGTAGGTGGGACGGGTGGTTGTCCGATCGGAGGGCTGTCCGATCGGGTGGCCACTCTATCCAAGTGTTCAAGTTTCAAATTGCTGATTAAGGGCTTTAGTTACCTCGATCGGATGGCTATCCGATCGGATTGCCACTCGATCGGGATTCCCAAAGTTCCAAGTTTCTGAAAAAGTTTCAAAGTCTCAAGTATTTAAGTTTGCTAGACAACTGTTACCCGATCGAGTGGCTGTTCGATCATCCGATCGGATTGTCACTCGATCGAGTGATCCTTGTCCCGTTTGTAATTTTGTAAAGTTTCCCAGTTTCTAGATTAATGATGACGTCACGGTACGTATTGAGACAACGGTAAATTCATCGTCTTACAGCCGCTCTGATCGGGTGGGAATCACCCCTGTCCGGTCAGTCGTCTGATTACAACGGTTCATGTCGGAATCCTTCCCATGGTCGTCTTCTCCGGTAACAATCCGTTTCCAAACCTACTCTAGACTACCAATCAAGTCTACAGTCCGTTTATACTCGGATTCCACCATTTGAAGTGAAAATTTGAAGAAAAGATGAAGAAAGCTTAAGTTTTATTATAAAAATCCTAGATCTAGCTTAGATTTGGTGCAAAACACATAAAATTCCTTAGATCTATCCTAGATCTTATCAGGAATGACATCATATGGCAGTTTGTACAAACCATCATGATGACATCACCCGAAAGAACTCAGATCTGAGAGATTTCACGTTGAAAAGTGTGATTTCAAAGGTGAATCACGTAGAGAATGAAGTGTAGATCAAGAAAGTACAAGAATCTAGTGCAAAACGTACCGAAATCGTCGAGAAAATGAAGAAATGTAGTGTGTGTGCGTCTGGTCGAGCAGGGCTGTCACATCGCTGAGAATGGTGATGTGACAGGCCTATTTATAGTGTGAGAGGAAAGGCTAAGGCGGTGCACTCGGATTGGATGGCAGGTCGATCGAGTGGCCATCCGATTGGGTGGTCATCCGATCGGGTGGTCATCCGATCGGATGGTCATCCGATCGGATTGCCACTCGGTCAATCCCATCCTTTCCGCGTTCCCGTATTTGATTCGTTTCGCGAGTTAGATTAAGCGTTGCTTTGCGTATAGTTTGGTAAAGGTATCACATTACTAGATTACATCATAAACACAAAAGTTTCCAAGTTTCATAGATTCCGCCAATGACAAGACTCTAGTCTCTCGTTCAACCAAGAATCAAGTTTCACGAGTCTAAAGAGTCAAGCACCAAATAAGTATCAAGAATCAAGAATCATAGTTTCTCAAGTATCAAGAATCAAGAGTCTAGATTTCCAATTATCAAGTGTCAAGAATCAACATAAGGAATCTAGTTTTCATAGCATTAAGAATCAAGTGTCTAGAGTTAAGGATTAAGAATCAAGTATCTAGATTAAGTGTAAAGTCTCATAGTTTAAGTATCAAAATCAAGATTCAAGCATCAAGTATCAAGTCTCAATAAGATTCATAGCCAAAAGTGTCAAAGTATCAACATCACATAATTACAGGGACTAAAATTGTCATTAGATGAAAGTTCAAGGACTAATCCTGCCAAGCGCCTAGAGTTTAGGGACGCTGGGCGTTACAACAATGTTATCCAAAATATAGTTATTGAGTTACATTACACTTCGAACAAAAGATTATTTTCATCATAAAAGAATGTTGAGGTTTTGTCCCCAATATACCCATACGAGGTTGGGATATGTAAGACAAATCCTCCAAAGGCATTCGTTGTCATGTCATTCCCATTTCCCGTGGTCTATCACCGGCTCAAGTCTTGTGTCCTGAAATACATGTAATTTTAAAAAGTCAACAAAAGTTGAGCAAGTTCATGTAGTTATTGTTATCGTATGAAATCTCATATTTGAAATCTTGTAATGAAATCATATTTGTAATCCAGTAATGAAATCATGTTTGTAATTCGATAATGTAATCATGGTATGTTATCCAGTAATGTAATCATGGTATGCTATTAGCATTCATGGAGTTTAAGGATCTATCAGTGTATAGCTTGCACCCTGACATATGTGCCATAAGTAAGTAACCAAACCGAGACAACTTTGACATCATTGGGATCACAAAAGCACTCCTAAGGTACCAACTAGGAGTGGGGCGCGTCTCAAGCTCTATAGATCTACATCTTTTGCACATGGGTCACTAAGTGATTAATGGTTACTATTGTCATCATCCTACTTACGCACATTGATCATGTTATCATCTAAACCCATAACTAACATACCGTTTGTTATGACATGTATTTCCCCTCGATTGTTTTAAAAAAACATTGAAATCATTGAAAGGAGGGACATGAACTTACAGGTTTGCGTTCCATGTATCGTAACACTGAAATTTTAGCGTCCGTATGCATGAGTAACCTACATGTGTACTAACTTTATTAGACACTTAGGTCTTGTGGGACCTCGTACAAGTTGTTCATCTTGAATTCTTATTATGTTTTCACTTGTCATGGTTGGAACAACTTTGTGTTTTTGTAGTGTTGGTAGTTTGTTTGTTCGATCGTTATATATATAATTATTTCACAATTGTATGTATATATATATAGGGTCAGGATTTAGAGAAAACGGTGAAAAGTGTGAGAACGGTGAGAACGCTTATGGGTCGTCCGATCAAAACAATCCATGGACTAGATTGCGCGGTGGCGTTTTCGTAAATAACATCAATTTTATTATGTGGGACGCGTTTCATTAAGGGTAAAAGGGTCTTTTACCGCTCATATTCAAAACGCCATCAAATGATAACACGCCATTAAAAACGCCATAAAAAACAAAACGCCAAAAATTAGTCATAAAACGCGTTGGATATTACAGGAAGATGAAACAACACAGTAACTGAATTTCAGTTATTAACATTTATTAGAAGAAATTCCCTCCTAAATTACGCGCCAAAAACATCATTATATAAACGAGGTAAAACATAGCTTCCATAATCACTTCAATCTATCCATTTCTGCAAAAAAACATCTTTAACCAAAAACGTCAACTTAACCAAAACGTAAAAAATGACAACAATCGTTTCGTGGAGATACACTCTGGCAATCAGGCGATTCGTCCTCCGTTTTGACAACAGAAGGAATGTGTATGTTAAGACGGTCAGTGCAATTCTGAAGATGGAAGAAGAGATACAGAGGGGAATATTATCCCTTGGCATCGCTCTAGACAACGAATGCCATGAAACACATATGTTTATGAAAGCATTAACCAGGAAATTTGGACCAATCAAAGCAGATGTGAAGCCGGACCCTGTTATGACATCATGGCGTTTTGATGATGAAACAGACATGGTGACCGTTACATACGACAGCGGAGAGCAGGAAGTCTACTGGTTAGAAAACATCATGACAAAGCAGCGTCTTGGTTTCATGGAAGAATTGCATAACGCCACTTGTACCAACAGAAAATAGACTCAAAATCGGAGTTAATGCAAGACATGTTCAAGTGGAGGCTTCAGAATCTTCAGAACAAGAAGCTGATGAAGGTGAAGGTGATGACATGGATGAAGATCCAGATGAAGACTCCGAGGAGGAAGAAGATGACGCAAGTGATGGATACTTTTCGGATAAAGTACCTTCTAACGAAGGCTTTTAATTTTTTTCCTCTTTTTTTTCTTCTGTGTAATCTTTTTTTTTTAAGATAAGTAAATGATATATCTCTCTCTTTATTAGCAAAACGCCAAAAAATACTAAAAATCGTTATTCCTTACAAAACGCCAAAAATAACAAAAAATATTTTTCCTGCTTAATATTTTATTTACTCCGTTATTGTATTTTGTCATCTTGGTATGCATAACGCCATTTAAAAAAACGTCAAACTTAGAAGATGGGACGTCTATCACCTATAAAACTGATAAAAGCTGATCAACACAGTAAATACAAAAACAGTAACTGAAAAGACAGTTACTTTATTACTATCATTTATTACAATAAAAAAAGTCCTGCCTAAACTACGCGCCAAAAAACTTCTATAAGAGAGGGGTCTATACACAATGAAATTGATCACACCCAGAAAACACAAAACGCCATATCCTCTAGAAACCACTCACTTTAAAACGCCAAAAAATGTTAGTTAAAAAAAAACCACAGATGGCAAAGCTTTCACTGAATGGGTTCTTCTTCTGAGAGGGTTATCTCAATAATATTTTGCTGAATGAGATGGACAAATATTCAAGAAAAAGAGACTGATGACAGTGATATGCCATCATGTGAGCTTTGTTCTTGATGAATATAGGCATGGAATAAAGGGATCAACACAAGGATAAAATGCTATTTTGGACTCCATTATTACAAATAGCATCAAGCAAGAGTTGATCTTTAATGACATGCCACCAAACAAGAATATCACACCAAAAACAGGATGCCACTAAGCAGCTTCGTCTAAAAAAGACGGGGTTTATGTAGGAAAGTTGGCATCTAGCTAAGGTATTCAAAAGGTTCAAAACGCCAAAACAAATTCAAGAAGAAAGAGCTGATGACAGTAAAGATTCGGAAGAGAAATTAGATTACCATTTTTAATTTTTTTCTTTTTCATTTTATATTGTTTTGTTATGAAGTTATCTGTTGTTTTGTTATCTAATTCTCTACAAATAAAAGACATTAAAAACTACAAACACCAAAACGCTAGTAGTGTGAAAACTGTGAGAACGGGTGCTGGCAAAGCAGCTAGTCAAATGTATTAAATGCCAAAAAATTCATTAAACGCCAAAAAAAACATTTGGTCTTATTGTTAACTTATGAAAATATTAATGACTCGTAGTGAATATTACACAAAACGCCAAAAAAATTGACCAAAAAACGCTATAACGCCAAAAAATTATCTATGTGACACAAAAACAATTAATTCAACGCAAAAAAGTTTAATAAATACAATTAACGACAAAAAAATCTTAGACGCCAGAAAATGTTATAGCGCGTTAGGAAAATAAAAGAAGATTGAAAAGACAAAAAAACCCCTCGGACCCTGATCATGTCCCGCGCCATGTGTTAGGCCAGGATGCGTTCTCACCGTTCACACACTTTTGAGCGTTTTCTCCTGATCTCGTTCCTATATATATATATATATATATATATAGGGTCAGGATTTAGAGAAAACGGTGGAAAGTGTGAGAACGGTGAGAACGCTTATGGATCGTCCGATCAAAACAATCTATGGACTAGATTGGCGCGGTGACGTTTTCGTAAATAACACGAATTCTATTAATTGGACGCGCTTCATTAAGGGTAAAAGGGTCTTTAGACTTCTCTACAAAAAAACGCAAACTAATGAATAAAACGCCATTACGGGCCAAAACACATCCCTATATAAACAAAACATCTCAGACATTCATTAAACACACCCCAACCTGAAACGCCATATTTACTACTATATACCATTCATCTTAGAAACGCCAAAAACCCAAAACATCAAACACACCTACTCAAAACGCCATATTTTACTATATACCAATCATTTTAGAAAACGCCAAAACACTCAAACATCAAAGATTCCAAAAGATCGACGTTTCTTTTAGATACACTATTTCCTCAGTAAAACGCCAAAATGACAAACATCGTTTCTTGTATATTCAATATTGTTCTACGCGAAGTTTCACAGAATGCATTCTTCCCTGAGGTGTTGTGACTCAATAACATTTTGCTACATGAGATGGATAAATCTTAAACAAAAAGATGCTGGTGTCAGACTTATGTCATTTTTTGTGTTTTGTTATTGATGAATAATATAATGGCATGAAGAGACAAATGACACTGATGAGTGGTTTGAAGATAAATATTCAAACAAAAAACTCACGTCATTTTGTCTTTCCAAACAGCCACAAAAAAGCCTACTTCAACAACAAAAACTCAAGCATGCCAAAGTCAAACCGCCAGTGATCATGTTTCAAAGAAGAAAGAGACTGATGACAGTGAAGATTTGGAATATGAATTGTTTCTATTTTTATGTTTTTAATTTTTTTTCTGTTGTTTGTTATGTATTTTTCAGCTAAGAACAAAAATACATTATTTTAATAAAACCGCCAAACATACATAATGATTGTGAAATGCCATAATGCAATAAAATGCCAAAAACTCCCAAACTATAATAAAAGTAATTTGGACAAGTATTATTAAAAGCGAAAAATGAAAAAAAAAAGCCAAAAACTACTTAAAGCCATTAAAAATGCTAAACTTGGAAGATGACACGTCTATCACCCTAAAAACTCATAAAAAGCTGAACAAAAACAGTAAAAATACACACAGTAACTGAAAAGACGGCTACTTTATTAATATCATTTATTATAAATAAAATTCCGCCTGAACTACGCGTCAAAAACATCCTATAAGAGAGACGTCTCTGCACAATCAATTGATCACACCCAAAAAACAATGCCATGTTTTCTAGAAACCATTCACTTTAAAATGCCAAAAAAATAGTTAAAAAAGCCACAGATGGGAAACCTCGTTTCTTCTATGTTGAGTATTGTTCTGAATGAAGTTTCACTGAATGGATTCTTCTCTGGGGTGGGTATCTCTGTAAGCTTTTGCTGAATGAGACAGACAAATATTCATGAAAAAAGAGTCTGATGACACTGATATGTCATCATGTCACGTTGTTCTTGATGGATATATGGATGGCATGAAGGGATCAATACATTCGAGCAGGCGTTGATCTTCAACATGTCACCAAACAAGTATATATCAAACCACAATACAGGATGCCACTAAAAATAAGCATCTTCTAAAGACGGGCGTTATGTAGGAAAATAAGGATCTAGATAAGGTATTCAAAACAGGTTCAAAAACGCCAAAAAGGTTAAAGTAGAAGAGGCTGATGACAGTGAAGATTTGGATGAGAAATTAGATTAGAATTTTTAATTTTTTTTCATTTTCTATTAGGGCTGTAAATGAACCGAACGTTTAGCGAACAGTTCGTGAACCGTTCGGCGGGAAGTTCGTTTATGTTCATTCAATTAACTTAACGAATGAACACGAACAAAAATTTTCGTTCGGTTAGCTTAGCGAACGAACACAAACACAGGTCTCGTTCGTTCGACTACGTTCGTGAACGTTCGGTAATCTGTTCGTTTACGTTCGTTCGTGTTTGTTTGATTATATCAAAAAATAATAAATAATAAACCTTTTATCTAAATATATTGAAAACTTGAAACCCTATCTTTTCTAAGTAGCTAAAATTTGGACATTCTAAGACATTTTTTGGGGATAATTATGTCTAAATTAGTTAAACTTGATTCATCGTTTGATGGTCTAGTAGACTTTTTGTGTTTTGATTTATCATTTGATGGTTGTATTTAACTACTTATATTCAATGTTTAAGGATAACGATGTTTTTATTTTTTTTATTTTCAAGTTAAATATTCGTTTGCGTTTGTTTTTATTTGCTTGTGTTCGTTTCTGTTCGAGACCAGTGTTCACGAATTGTTCGTGAACAACTGAAGTTTCTTAACAAACGAACACGGACATAAACTTATGTTTGGTATGCGTTCGTGAACAGTTCGCGAACATGTTAATTTCCTTAACGAACAAACACGAACATGGCCTTGTTCGTGTTCGTTCGGTTCGTTTACAGCCCTATTTTCTATTGTTTGTTATCTAATTCTCTGCTGTTTATTATCTAATTCTCTACTAATAAAAAAATGAGTATAAAACGCCAAAAACTACAAACACCAAAACGCCTGATAGTATGAAAACTGTGAGAACGGATGCTAGCAAAACACGTTGTTGCTATATATAACGCCAAAAAATGCCAAACAAAGTAGTACTGGAAAAAGCAACACTAATTGACAGATGAAACTAAACGAAACAGTAATTGCAAAACAGTAAAATGAAGAGATGGTAACATTATTGCCAAACATTTATTATATTAAAAAGCCACTACATGGAAAATTGAATTTGTTTATCTTTTCAAAACGCCATAATTGTCTGTCACATTACAGGCCTGCATCCTACATGGCACAACACTTGATAGAAAAAAAATAAACATTAAGAAAATTACTGATGTTTTTTACATTATAGGCCTGCATCCTACTTGGCACAACAATCAAAGCCATACTTAGTTAAAACGCCAAAATATTTACTATGCTCCTGATCTAAAAAACAATAAAAACGCTGCGTATTTGTTAAACACCAAAAAATGGAAAGGTGATGTGACACGCGTTTAAAAAAAGAATATAAAAGGACAAAAAAGCCCCTCCGCCCTTCACTATGTCGCGTGACACGTGTTACGCGAGAATCCGTTCTCACCGTTCTCACACTTTTGGGCATTTTCTCCTGATCCCGTTTCTCTCTCTCTCTCTCTCTATATATATATATATATATATATAGGGTAAGGATAGTGTAAAAATGGCCTAAAGTGTGAGAAGTGTATTATAACACTATATATAATACTATATAACACCATATAAACACCGTATAACAATATGTAACACCATATAATACCATATAACACTATGTAACACTATATAACATTATATAACAAATATAACACTATACATCTATCATAGACATGCTATCAGACAACCTATAGTGTTATATTTGTTATATAATGATATATAGTGTTACATAGGGTTATATGGTATTATATGGTGTTACATATTATTATATGGTGTTTATATGGTGTTATATAGTATTATATATAGTGTTATAATACACTTCTCACACTTTTTACAGGATCCTCTACGTATATATATATATACACACACACCTGGTATTTATTGAATCGTGTATGAACGGACCTTGCCCTTCACATGTCCTCGTGCCTTGCACGCGTGTCCTTGGGCCTAGCACATGTCATTTATGTTATTAGGCCGTGCCCATGTCTTTATGTTATTGGGTCCTTCCCATGTCTTTTATGTCATTGGGCCTTGCCCATGTCTTTATGTTATTGGGCCTTTCCCCATGTATTTGTGTCATTGGGCCTCTGCCCATGTATTTATGTCAATGGACCTCTGCCCATGTATTTATGTCATCGGGCCTTTGCCCATGTGTTTATGTCATTGGGCCTTGCCCATGTATTTATGTTATTGGGCCTTTGCCCATGAATTTATGTTATTGGACCTAGCCTATGTCTTTTATGTTATTGGGTCTTTGCCCATGTATTTATATTATTGGGCCTTTGCCCATGTATTTATGTCATTGGGCCTTGCCCATGTATTTATGTTATTGGGCCTTTGCCCATGTCTTTTATGTTATTGGGTCATGCCCATGTATTAATGTTATTGGACCTTACCCAACTTGATTTTATGAGCCCATATATTAGTGTTCTTGCATTTTGTAAAATTCACTAAGTATAGAGTTTTAAGTATATTCATATATTTATATGAATCCACTTAATGATTTTTATATCTCCTAACTTTCCGGATTTTTGTTATCGTAAAATATATATGTCCGTTAAGTGTATAAAAATACACTATTTTTAGGCGCGTCGTCGTAGTCGTTTGATATATATATATATATATATATATATATATTTGCGTCGAAAGATCGCCCAAGTGTCGTAGTAGCTCCTCATGATGGCGATACGCTCGTTTGTCGTCGTCGACCATTATATATCCCTTTATTGACCGATTAGTTTATATGTCTTATTTGGTCGGTCGAAATATATTTTATTTCTTAGGAATATAATTATATAGCTTCGTCCGTTGTCCGACTTGTCCGCTCGTCCGTTTATTCGTTTAAAGATGTAATATAAGTGGGGTTTATATATATATATATAGGGTCAAGATTTAGAGAAAACGGTGAAAAGTGTGAGAACGGTGAGAACGCTTATGGATCGTCAGATCAAAACAATCTATGGACTAGATTGCGCGGTGGCGTTTTCGTAAATAACATCAACATTATTATGTGGGACGCGCTTCATTAAGGGTAAAAGGGTGTTTTACCCCTCATATTCAAAACACCAATAAATGATAAAACGCCATAAAAAAACAAAACGCCATTAAAAACAAAACGCCAAAAATTAAAAATAAAACGCGTCATATTACAGGAAGATGAAACAACACAAATAACTGAATTTCAGTTATTAACATTTATTAGAAGAAATTCCCTCCTAAATTATGCGCCAAAACATCATTATATAAACAAACGTAAACCACAGCTTCCATAATCACTTCAATTTATCCATTTTCTGCAAAAAAAGTCGATAACCAAAAACGCCAACTTAAACAAAACGCCAAAAATGGTAACAATCGTTTCATGGAGATACACTTTGGGAATCAGGCGGTACGTCCTCCAGTTTGACAACAGAAGGAGGGTGTATGTTAAGACGGTCATGGCAATTCTGAAGATGGAAGAAGAGATACAGAGGCAAATCTTATCCATTGGCATCGCTCTAGACAACGAATGCCATGAAACGCATATGCTTATGAAAGCATTAACCAGCAAATTTGGACCAATCAAAGGAGATGTAAAGCCAGACCCTGTCATGACATCATGGTGTTTTGATGATGAAACAGACATGGTGACGGTTACATACGACAGCGGAGAGCAGGAAGTCTACTGGCTAGAAACCATCATGACAAAGCAGCGACTGGGTTTCATGGAAGAATTGCATAACGCCACTTGTACCAACACAGAAATAGACTCAAAATTGGAGTTAATGCAAGACATGTTCAGGTGGAGGCTTCAGAATCTTCCACTTTAGTTACCTGAAATACATGTGAGTTTTTGGAAAATCGTCAACAAAATGTTGGTGTGAATTCATGCAGTTTTTGTATTGAACGTTTGAATACTTTGAATGAAAACATGGTATGTAATTTGTATGAAACTAGTATTACTGTAAATATAAGGAAATCGAGATCACTAATGGTTTGCAAGGCCATTAACATGTGACACGACATAGGAAGCATCCAAACCATAGGCATTTTTACTTGTCGATTCACGACTAGAGACACAAAAGCACTGCTTGGTACTAGTTATGACCAAGAGTGTGGCTGCCTGAAACCCATTAGATCTAACCTTTTGTTCTGCGGTCTTAGTATGTACACGATTAATGGTGCTTCTGGTACCCTATTCGTGACATGATCTAAAGTATCATTCCTTAGTTTTTGTATTCAACATACCATAACACATGTATTTTCCCCAAGTTTAAAAAGCATGTAAAAGTTAAAAAGTGGGGACATGAACTCACAACTTTGCGTTTCCTGCGCCGTAAACTTCACCGGGTTTGCTTATATAGCGTCGTGACCTATACGTGTTTTATTAACGTTAGTCACTAGACTTGTATTGCACAAGTACAAGTCACCATCTTTTATGTATGTGTTCTTTGTTGTTAAAAATAATTTATATTTTTGACTATGTATCTTACTTATATTATTTTCCTCAAAAATAAATATAAGTATCTTGTATTTTTCACCCGAGTTATATATTTTTGTCCAAAAAGACATTTTAAGTTCGTAACTTGTCCAAGTTACATAACCTTCTAAGAAATATATTTTCATAAATAGTGTAAGGTTCATTGGGGAACACTAAAAAAGTGGGGAACAGTGGGGAACCGACTCAAACGAACTCCGATTGGACTCATTCCAGCGGCGTTGGAACTGTCTCATCGAACCCTAACTAGGATCTCTTAACCCTATGATGGGATTTTAACATGTTTATCAAAGCAATTTCATCCATATGAAATAAAAACGCAACGGAAAATAAGTTATTTAAAACATGTTACTTTTATAAGATATAAAACCATTTATATGCAAAATCCCAAAACCCGGATCCATATATGAGATGTATACTATCAAACACAACCATAGGATGTTTAGAAAACTACCTTCTTGAAGTACAAGGATTATGAAAGGGATGATGCTTCTTGTAATGGTTGTCTCCAAGAGTAGAAGACCTCAAGCTTGTATACCCCAAGCTTTCCAACAAATACTTTATGTTTAGCTAGGATTTCTACACTTATGAACTCACTAAAACTCTCTCTTGAAACCATCATATGGCCGAAAATTAGAGAGACTAATATGGAGTTCTTGCACTTGATTTTAAACTTGAAAAACCCCTCTTGATCAACCATACGTGACCCGAATCTTAGAGAGCAAATTCAAGTCTTACACTTGAATTTCAACTTCTAAAACTTGCAACATCTTGGCCGAAATTTTCAGCCATGTTTCTAGTTTTTTCAAGTCCATCCTCTTTGTTAATTTGTCATACAAATCTCTTATAAGATATGTGAGAGAATGGCCACCCAAATGAACCAATCATGACCCATCTTCTCATGC
This sequence comes from Helianthus tuberosus, assembly GCA_030545235.1. Taxonomy (NCBI): domain Eukaryota; kingdom Viridiplantae; phylum Streptophyta; class Magnoliopsida; order Asterales; family Asteraceae; genus Helianthus; species Helianthus tuberosus. Next base: position 95,390,725 of record CM060388.1, read on the forward strand.
AAATGCATCCATTATGATAGGCTAAGGAACTTAGGGAAGACCATCCAATGAGATCTCATCTAGCACATGCAAAAGCAATAAATCTCATTGGACCAAAATAATTTTGGGAAGACCCCCATGGGGTGGCGGCCTAGCTTTATTTTTATAAAAAAAATTCAAATTTCTTTTATAAAACTAATTTAAGTCTTGTATATATTTTATACTTTTTATAAAATATAACATCATATGTTCACAAGACTTTATACAACTTTTATTAAGTTATTTAACCCATTAAATAACAAAACAAAATATTCTCTCAAAATAAATTATCCATATAATTTATTAGTTTGTCAAGTGCAATTATTTAGAAAACCAATTTCTAAATACTCTAAGTGTTAATATTTATTTGTTTGATCATATCACAAATAAATAATATAAGTGTTTGTCCAGCTTGTTATTGGGTATGACTCGACTTGGATCATAATGTACTAGCCACATCAATTTAATATGTGTCTTGGGCATACAGAGTCCAACAATCTCCCACTTGCACAAGATACATAGAAGATTGATGCAAGCAGTAAATAACGCCTAACTACGGTTTACTACCCCTAATACGTATGACTATATGTGCCATTCAATAACATCATCCCCTTCAAGTCCCTTACTTGAAAATGATTTAGGTGAATCTATCATTTATCCTTTCGTTACAGATGTCATGTCAAATCCAGAGACACAGAGTGATCACTCTCTGTTGATTTAACTTTAGCAGGCCTTAGACATCTTACTCTCAACGAATAAGAGGAACAAATCCCATCTTGACTACATACGTCCTCACAATCACATTGTACCACACCTGAGCTTAGCCTTATGTACTGTCATATTACTGACAGTGAAGAAATAAGTCAAGGCATAATATTTGGTGAATATCAAGACCCAATATGTATCTCAGGTCAGAGGATACTATGATATTCTCCTTTACTCAAAATTTACTTATGATCAATCACAAATGATTCCATGCAGTAATATTTGAGAGCGAGTCAGTCCAATATTTGTATCCCACAAATATCTATGAACTTTGGCAGCAACACTTTGCTCTATATTCATATCTAATGAATATCCACCAATCCAAATTCATAATAGTCTTACATTCATATTTGTTCCCACAATTATGATCGACTACGGACATTTAGAATAAGTAACTTATTCACGGATTTAAACATGCTAATATGGAACATAACTCAACATAACATAAAGAGTTATAATAACAATTGTTCCAATATCCAAATACAAAATAGATCAAATCCAATCACTAGAATATCGAAGTCCTAAGGCACAAGTATGACCCTTTCATGCTTTGCCCTTTCAAGGAGCTTCGTGAGTGGATCCGCAATATTTTAATCAGTGTGAACTTTGCGAATACATATCTTTCCCTTTTCAACTTCATCCCTTATGTAGCTGAAACTCCGCTCAATGTGCCTAGTCTTTTGATGTACACGAGGTTCCTTGATTTAAGCAATCGCACCATCGTCATCACAAAGATCTCTAGGGGTCCTGAATGGTTGGGACTACCCCTAGATTGGCAATAATTCAAGTGGCAGATCCATATGAATTATCACAATCAATGAAGCGGCGATGTATTCTGATTATGTAGTGGACAATGCTACCCTGATTGTGATCGAGGACCATTTCGATCAGTTTGGAAACTCGTACCTATGTAACCCTTTACAACGAATTCCGAAACTCGCATCCCTGTAACCTTTTGCAACGAGTTCTTTTCACCAGATCCATATATTAGAAATGTATCCTTAGTCCTCTAAGGTATTTCAATATACTTTCTAATAGTCATCCAATGACCGTTATTTGGATTTTACTGGTATCTTCTCGTCATGCTTAAAGCGCATAACTTGTCCGGTCTAGTACATATCATTACATACATAATGAATCCTATAGCTTACGTATATGGGATTCCTTTCATTCTTTCTTGCTCATCCTTTGAGCTTGGACATTGAAATGTATTCAATATTGTCCACTCTTTGAATAGGTATCAAACCTTTCATAGAGTTCTCTATCTTGAACCCCTTCAAGACTTTGTCAATGTATGCACTTTAGTTTAAACCTATCAAGCGCCTTGATCTATCCCTATAGACCTTTATTCCCAGAATGTAGGCGACTTCACCAAGATCCTTAATGGAAAAACAACTTCCAAGCCAAGCTTTTACACCCTCCAAGGTTGGAATGTTATTTCCAAATAGTAGAATGTCATCGACATACAGTACTAAGAAAGTGATGATGCTCCCACTAGCTTTCTTGTACACACAAGCTTCATCTCCGTTCTTGATGAATCCAAAATTCTTAATTTCTTCATCAAAACGGTGATTCCAGCTTCTAGATGCTTGTTTCAATCTATAGATTGATTTCTTTAACTTGCATACTTTGTCAGGATGTTTTGGATCAACAAAACCTTCAGGCTTAACTATATAGACATCTTCCTCAAGATATCTATTAAGGAAAGTCGTTTTGAGATCCATTTGCCAAATCTCATAATCATATTGTGCAAGTATGGCAAATGATATCCTAGTTGACTTTAGCATCGCCACGGGCGAGAAGGTCTCATCATAATCAACCCTTTGAGTTTGAGTGAAACCTTTTGCTACAAGTCTCGCTTTATAAGTATCCAAGTTACCATGCATATCGGTTTCCTTCCTGAAAACCCACTTACTTCCAACTACTTTGGAGTTAAGAGGTGCTACAACCAATTTCCATACTTGGTTGTTATACATGGACTGCATCTTTACGTTCATGGCTTCAAGCCATTTGTCACAATCGAATATTGATATTGCATCATGGTATGTGGTTGGTTCACCCGAATCTACCACGTAGCATTCATCCATGAAAGATCCATATCTTTTAGGTGGATTACTAATTCTACCAGATTTGCGAACGTATTGTGTGTGTTGATCAACCACTTGATCATTTTCAACAACCTCTTGTTGAATGCTAGTATCAACCAAACGTGTATCGGCTTGTGGTTCTCGATCCTTATCAAGTTCCACTGTTCTACTAATTCCTTCCACAAGGAACTTAGCTTCCAAGAACTCAGCCTTTTGAGCAATAAATACCTTTTGCTCTGTTGGATCGTAGAAATAATATCCTATATCATCTTTAGGATATCCTACGAAGATACACTTAGTGGATCGTACTTCCAACTTGTTTGGGGTGTATTGCTTCACATAAGCTTCACAACCCATACTTTAAATATGATAATGATGGAACCTTTCCATGTCATATTTCAAAAGACGTCGTATCCACTTTCTTGGTTGGGGCCATATGGGCCACGGAGAGCAAAGCGTAACCCCAAAATGATAGAGATATTGCGCTTCGAACCATATCCAAATAGAGTTTAATTCCTCTTCTATCGTAACGAAGAACTTTGATTGAGTTGATTTTGTACTTCACCTTTTGAAGATTTTGAACGTTTCAAAACTTCATCATTGTGTTAAGTACACATAACCACAACTACTATAGTTTTCGGTTAAAGTAATGAAGTATCTTTCACCATTCCTAGTTATTGGCTTTATAAGGATCACATACATCCGAATGTATGATACCTAATAATTTTTGCCCTTTCCACTAAGGGATTACTTGGTTGTTTTACCTTGTAAACAAGATTCGCATATATCAAATAAACCAATTTCATTTGTTTCCAAAAGACCATTCTTTTGAAGTGTTTGTATGCGATTCTGTTTATATGACCAATGCGATAATGCCAAAGATAGGTCTTACTCAAATCCGTTTTTTGAGTTTCTTGGTGATTGCTTGGTACAGTTAACCATCAAATGATGTATTATCATGAACCAATTCATAAATACCATTTGAAAGCATAGCTTTAAAGTAAAACATGTCATTCATCGATATAAATGTCAATGTTTGCAAACTTTAAGTCAAAACCATATTGTCTTATAAGGGAAACTTGAATAACGTTCCTAGTCAAACTAGGAGCATTCAAGACATTTTAAAACAATTTCCAAACCATTTGGAAGTTTCAAAACATAGTCTCCTTTCTTGTAATGTTTATTTCTTTTGAACCTTTTTGCAACGAATTGCAAACATGAGTTCCACATCCGGTATCTAATACCCATATGTTAGAAGAAATAACATTAAGGTCAATATGTTTCATAAAGATTGTACCTAAGGTTTGCCTAGCATCCCTCTTGTTTTTCAACTCTTTGAGATAGGTTGGACAATTCCTATTTAAATGCCCTATCTCACCACACTCAAAGCATGGATCGTTCATGGCAACCTTTGCCTTCTTCTCTTTTGGTTTCGGTGGTTTCACTTTAGTCTTTCTAATCATTTCCCTTTGAATTACCCGTTTCCATTTTCAACATTTGCTTTGGTGTCGGGTGATGCCATTTCTAGTTCCCACCCTCATTGATCGTTGGAATGGATAAAACCCTTTTACCCATATTGAGCCTTTCAAGGTGATCAATGTGGATTTGTCATCTTAAAGACTTAAGATGAGTCCGATTGGGTTTCCTCCATTCGACATGCATGAAGCGCTTGAACCGTTTCGAAGCGTTCTACCCTTAGGAACATTTCTTACAATTGGGTAATCATGTCGTATGCTCATGATGTTCAAAATCCTTTTTGAATCTCGGAACCATAATTCCTATCATGAGGCAAGAGGCTTTTATAGTATCCTTGATATACTTAATCCAATCGTTATTGGCATCCTTATCTTCCATAAGATGTTCATCGGGATTAGGATCGTTTTCAGTGATAGGTTACGGACGGTTTGGGTAATATTGTTAGCGGCCATCTACAAAATTTTACAACGTTCAATTTTAGTATTTTCGATATTATCATATTTTAATCATTAATACCCTTTAGTGTCTTATAGACAATTAATAATTAAAATCTAGAATCCAACGTTACATTTAAATATCGGTTAGGTGACCTTTATCCCTCTATTTAAATTAACAAGGTAGTCAACGTTTGACAATTGCAACTCTTTGCAATTTCTAGCCATATGGGATCGGTTAAACATCTTTATGTTTAGTTGGCATGTTTAATCCCATCAACACCTTTTGTTCCCCATGCTTCGGTGACCCTAAGTTCATGGTTTCCAAATCAAGTCGTCCAACTTACACACACGTGTGAGTTTATACACATAAGTGGTTAGGTGACCTTTATCCCACAAACATGGTAAACCCACCTCGAATATACAAGTTCCCTCAAATGTGGTTAGGTGACCTTTATCCCACGAAAGAGTTCCCAAGTGTTTCGAGTGTTGTATAAAAGGATGGTGTTAGACTTGTTTTATAAAAGGGATTTTTAAGTTTTCAAAAATTCTAGTTTAGAAAACTTTATGTACCATACATTTGCATGCATTCAAATCCTTGGTACTTTTGTGAAAATAAATTTTCAAGGTTCTTTCTAATAAAACCCATTTTATTATAAAATCATTAATTTTTAATAACCTTTTATTAACCAATTTTAATGATCTTTTAAAGAACCAATTTTAAGCTTGTTGTTGATTATTAGTTTGTTAAGCATGCATATCCAAATATCATCTAAACAACATAAATAAACAACCACACAAGCACAACATATATAACAATAGGTGCATAACCATAGCCAACTATTTTGACAACACTTGTTAGCCGAAACAAGTGTGCCAAAAGGTCCTTCCTAAAGGGTGAAAATTGACACAAGTATTGTGTCGTTGAACTCCCACTTGATCCCGCATCCAAATGCTTCAAGTCTTCCTTTTGTGTTGTGATTTCTCCACTTTCTTTGATCTTCCAAATGTCTTTTATTCAGCTCCAAACTCCTTTGGACTTCAAAAATGTGTTTTGGTTATCGGGCTAAAATCCCGTTTAGAACTATGAAGTTCTTTATGCCCGAAATTGGCAAAAACCAAAACCGCATTTTTGTGTGTGCATCTTCTTTTACAAAATATATCCTAATACATTTTTCTAGTAAAATAAAATGCACCTAATCTATTTATTTTACATACCAAATGAAAATAAATAAATTACATAACTTTACAAGTGGAAGAACAAAATAATAATTATTACAACCTTTGAAATAATTTAAATAAATAAATCACAACACAATCATTCAACACAAGGTCATGGCTAGGTCATATGCACCAAAATATATATATCCAAATATATATATATTATTTTCAAGAAGCATAAAAAAATGGTTCCCTTTTAATAACCATTTTCGGCTATGTCCAAAAAACCGAAAAGGTAAGTTTTGTCCAAACAAACAAATCATCCATATGAAATAATTTTTCAAGATTCATTTATGCATGTAAGAATATAATCTTGAAAAACAAAGGGATAACCATACTTAAAATTTCGGCCATAGGGTTTTCACCAAACCCGAAACCCGAAAATTTTAAGTCTATTGAAGCATGCACTCATATAAGCGGCTCTAGATGCCATTGATGGGATTTTAACATGTTTATCAAAGCAATTTCATCCATATGAAATAAAAACGCAACGGAAAATAAGTTATTTAAAACATGTTACTTTTATAAGATATAAAACCATTTATATGCAAAATCCCAAAACCCGGATCCATATATGAGATGTATACTATCAAACACAACCATAGGATGTTTAGAAAACTACCTTCTTGAAGTACAAGGATTATGAAAGGGATGATGCTTCTTGTAATGGTTGTCTCCAAGAGTAGAAGACCTCAAGCTTGTATACCCCAAGCTTTCCAACAAACACTTTATGTTTAGCTAGGATTTCTACACTTATGAACTCACTAAAACTCTCTCTTGAAACCATCATATGGCCGAAAATTAGAGAGACTAATATGGAGTTCTTGCACTTGATTTTAAACTTGAAAAACCCCTCTTGATCAACCATACGTGACCCGAATCTTAGAGAGCAAATTCAAGTCTTACACTTGAATTTCAACTTCTAAAACTTGCAACATCTTGGCCGAAATTTTCAGCCATGTTTCTAGTTTTTTCAAGTCCATCCTCTTTGTTAATTTGTCATACAAATCTCTTATAAGATATGTGAGAGAATGGCCACCCAAATGAACCAATCATGACCCATCTTCTCATGCAAATGCATGCATTATGATAGGCTAAGGAACTTAGGGAAGACCATCCAATGAGATCTCATCTAGCACATGCAAAAGCAATAAATCTCATTGGACCAAAATAATTTTGGGAAGACCCCCATGGGGTGGCGGCCTAGCTTTATTTTTATAAAAAAAATTCAAATTTCTTTTATAAAACTAATTTAAGTCTTGTATATATTTTATACTTTTTATAAAATATAACATCATATGTTCACAAGACTTTATACAACTTTTATTAAGTTATTTAACCCATTAAATAACAAAACAAAATATTCTCTCAAAATAAATTATCCATATAATTTATTAGTTTGTCAAGTGCAATTATTTAGAAAACCAATTTCTAAATACTCTAAGTGTTAATATTTATTTGTTTGATCATATCACAAATAAATAATATAAGTGTTTGTCCAGCTTGTTATTGGGTATGACTCGACTTGGATCATAACGTACTAGCCACATCAATTTAATATGTGTCTTGGGCATACAGAGTCCAACACCCTAAATTATAACCCCTAAACCCTAAATATATTATGGGTTGGCTTTTAGGGTTTAGCTTTAGGGTTTAGCCTTAGGGTTTAGCTTTAAGGTTTAGAGTTTAGCTTTAGGGTTTAGGGTTTAGCTTTAGGGTTTAGCTATAGAGTTTAGCTTTAGGTTTAGCCTTTAGGGTTTAGCTTTTAGCGTTTATAGTTTAGATTTTACGGTTTAGCTTAGGTTTTAGCCTTATTTTTTAGCTTTAGGGTTTAGAGTTTAGGAGTTAAGATTTAGGGTTTAGGGTTAAGAGATCTTAGTTAGGGTTCGACGAGCCAGTTCTAACGCAGCAGGACTAAGTCAAATCGGACTTCGTTTGAGCCGGTTCCCCGCTGTTCCCCACTTTTTTAGTGTTCCCCAATGAACCTTCCCCGTATGTTCTTGTATTTGTCTAAGCATGTTGTATGTGTATTTTTGTATTTCTACTCCTTGGGAGTATTTAGTGTATTTTCAAGTCCTAATACACTATTACATACAATACATATTACATACACTTAGCACAAAATTTGGTGACCAATATATATATATATATATATATATATTCTCAAAAATATACATACTTAGTATCAATTTTTATGTTGAAGAAATCATCATTTCTTAACTTGGAATTTTACACAAAAATTAGGGAAACCTTGGTAAGTATTTTTAGGGAATAAGTTTCACCAAAAAATTATATTTTTCTAAGTGTCAAAATTTATAAAAATTTTGACATAGTTTCCCCTAAAAATGGAGGTTTTCCATGTTTTCAAAACATGTGTTTATTTTCTTTTAAAATCATTATCAATCATTAACAACACAATCAAGACTTACCATAAGCCAAGATCATGTAAATTACACTACACAATGAACTTGAAGTTTTTGTAAAAACTTGTAGTAACTTACCATGTCATTTAGTAGGTTTAGTTGCCCTTTAAAACATATTTATTTGTTTGTAAATCACATTATTAAAAGATTTGGTCATTTACAACTTGTAAGATGATTTTTCTAAAAATATTTCTTTTGTATTTTTCTTGTTACACACATGTTTCTAGTCTTGATTTAAACACTAAAAATATGATTAGTTTACTTAGAAACCATGACTTTGTAAATCTTATAAATAAACTTGGTTTCTTGAGAAAATTATTTTTGTAATCATCTATTTACAAGATTTGTATTTTGTTTAAATCATCTTTACATATGAAAACCAATTTCATCATTCAAGTTCATGAGGACATAAAGCATGATGATCTTGGTCTTTCACAAGATCACCACCTTAACTTACTAGATCATGTGTTTAATCACAATCTAGTAGGTTTCTTATGATGTCTAACATCACTAACACAAATAATCAATCATCAAGGAGCAAATCAACACAATCAACATGTATTCTTATGTTATTAAGTTTATGTTAAAGTATCATGATCATGTTCTTTAGTGTTCTTCAAGATTAACAATGTATATCATCTTTTAACCAACAATATATGAAGTAATAAGAGATCATGAGGGCCTCACCACTAGCACAAGGCTAGGGAAGAACAATAGAAGTTGTAGATGACAAAAGTGTTGGATAAAAGCAATCGGGAGAGGTCCTTTAAGATCCACAAGCTCCACACTTCCTTAAACACCTTCTAGCACCTTGTGTAAACCTTGGGATTTATTGAAGTTGGATGAAAATGGTGGTGGTGTGGTGCTTGGAGTTCGGCCGAGAATGGAGGGGAGAGAAGGAGATGGAGTGTGTTTTAGTGGGTGAGAGATGAATGATGTTATGATCTCCTATGTTACTCTTATAACCAAGTTTAGGGTTAGTCCAATGGGTAATGTGTTCCAAAAGTACTAAGCAAGATCTTTCATCAAATCTAAGGAAGATCAAGAGAAGATTACACAAGATCAAAGGTGGGGCCACCATGTGACCGTCCACTTACATGGGGGGGGGGGGTAAAGTGTAAGTTTGATGGATAGTTAAGTAATCTAATTAGATTTCAAGAGATTTAGTTAGTGTTTAAGTGTATGATGTGTTATATAGTGTGTTAGGGTGTTCGGGGATCATAACTAGCTCAGAAACATTAAAACAATGCTTCTAGTACAATTTTGGTGTTTCGGGCAGTGTCCGGTTGTTCGGTTAGATACCGGTTCGTTAAAGTGCTAAATTGCACCGTTTAGTGTCCTTTATGTACCCTTTTTGAGACACTTTCAATTTCCGACACTTAGGAAAGCATTCAGGACTAATTAGTCATATTTTTACATGTTACTAACTTGTTACAATGCTGAATTTTGCTGAAATATATAAAATTCAGCATTTAAAGTGTGTTTCGGGTGCTTTTTAATGCATAATTTAGCTTCCGGAAAATCTATATGTTAACCCTTGTATCCATACTTGGGTTTTAGTGTATTTTAGGAATTGGACCTACTCATGGGCCCTAATTTCATTATTTGACTGCTTTCTGCAGAGTTGCTGACACAGCGTGTCTTACCGATGAGTTTACTAGTCTTTCTGACGCAACGCTAACGGTAATGCATAAAGCAATATTTGAGGTATAAAACGTGCATGAATTCACATGTATAGCATGAAATCAGACAATGTTGACATTTAAGCACATAATTGCAGATATTAATTAATAATTAACTTGTACAAAAATTACCGGTTTGGTGCCAGTTGTCACAGTCTCCCCCCGTTAAAAGAATTTCGTCCCGAAATTCAGGCTGAGTTATCTCTTGCAGGAGTTTTCTTGAATAGATGGGGGTACTTGGCCTTAAACTGGTCTTCATGTTCCCACGTGTACTTGGGTCCGTGTTTAGAGTTCCAACGTACTTTGACAAGCTTGACACTACTCCTTCGAGTTTTGTTGACTTTCCAGTCTGTAACCTCAACGGGTTGTTCTGTAAATCGGAGTGTGTTGTCAATATGCACTTCATCCGCAGGGATGATCACTGTTTCTTGGGTTGGACTCTTCTTGAGATTGGACACATGAAACGTATCATGTACTCCGTTAAGTTCTTCTGGTAATTCCAACTTGTATGCCACGGTACCAATTCTTTCTAAGATCTTGAATGGTCCGATGTATCGTGGATTCAACTTTCCACGTTTTTCGAATCTTACTACGCCCTTCCAAGGTGAGACCTTCAACAAAACTTTGTCTCCCACCTCGAACTCTAATGGTTTTTGTCTCGATCAGCGTAGCTCTTTTGTCGATCTCGAGCCGCCTTAATGCACACTCGGATCTGCATGATTTTGTCAGTTGTCTCTTAAACAAGTTCAGGACCAACCATACGTTTGTCTCCAGCGTCTACCCAACATAATGGTGAGCGGCACTTGCGACCGTATAGAGCTTCGAACGGTGCGGCTTTTATGCTCGTATGGTAGCTGTTATTATAGGAAAACTCAACTAAAGGTAGGTGAGTATCCCAGCTTCCGCCTAGGTCCATAACACATGCGCGAAGCATATCTTCCAGCGTTTGTATGGTTCGTTTGCTCTGGCCGCCTGTTTGCGGATGGAAGGCTGTGCTTAGATCTAGTTGAGATCCAAAGGCCTCCTGGAAGGATTGCCAGATCCTTGATACAAAACGTCCATCTCTATCTGAGATAATCGAGATAGGCACTCCATGACGTGCCACGATTTCTTTAGGTACAACTCAGCAAGCTTTCCAGTGCTATCCTTCTCTCGGATCTTTAGGAAATGCGTAGATTTTGTCAACCGATCGACTATCACCCATATCATATCGTGCCCCCTAGGGGTCCTGGGTAATTTCGTTATAAAGTCCATCGAGATTTGCTCCCACTTCCACATGGGTATCTCTGGTTGTTGCAGTAGCCCAGACGGTTTCTGATATTCAGCCTTAACCTTAGCACAGGTTAGGCACTTTCCAACGTAAACAACAACATCGCTCTTAAGCCTCGACCACCAATAGTATTCCTTCAAGTCTTGATACATCTTGTCCGATCCTGGGTGGATCGAGTATCTCGACTTGTGTGCTTCATCAAAGATGATTTCTCGAATACCTCCATAGAGCAGAACCCAAATACGCCCCATAAAGTATAAGGTTCCCTCTTCGTTTGGCACCAATTTCTTCTCCATACCTCGGAGATATTCAGCTCTACGATTCTCCTTCTTAAGGGCTTCTTGTTGTGCGTCATGAATGCGTGCAGTGAGGTTCGTTCGAATAGTCATTTCCAATGCTCGAACCCTTAAGGTCTTAACCCTTTCCTTTCGACTTACGCGTCTGCTACAATGTTAGCCTTTCCAGGATGGTACTTAATTTCACAGTCATAGTCATTCAGCAGCTCGAGTTTCGGCTCCTCAGCCTTCTTATCTACAACGTGTGCCAGGAATGCAACACATCCTTTCCTTAAGCACTTCTGCGCCTTCATACAATTGATGATGCGCAGAGCCGTGTCTCGCTTTTCTCCATGCACGATGAGAGTTTCATCATTCGTTAGAGGGATGCGAATGATTTTCTCGTGACAAACAACTTCAGCCTTGTTCTTGGACAACCAGTCCATTTTGTAACACCCCGTGTTTTTGAAAGTCAAAGTCAAGGCCAGAGTCAACGACCGATTACACGACGTGACTTGTAGTAGATTTCTTTTCTATGTTTATTTAGTTGTATTATGTGGAGTAAGTGTCAATAAATACCATAATCGACGTGTGTTAATCGCTATTCAATCGACTTACGACTGTGAATTGTAGGAAGTAACAATGCGATAAAGTTAATTAATCAATAATCAAGCTGTGCTAATCAAATCGACATCGAATCGAACCGAACCGCAACTCGAATAACGCATTTGGAATATTGTATACGTGTGTGTGTGCCTTATGTGTTACTTGTGCATGTTTATTTAGGTTATGTTGTGTGGTAATCAATCGAAACTCGAAACGCAAATCGAACTCAGTCGAACTCGAACTCGAGTCACAATCGAATTATGATAATTAGTAGAGAAGAGATAGCACTAGATATGAATTAGTTGGGACTGAAAGTAATTTGACTAGGAAACCCTATCATGTCGAACCGCTCGCAATCGAAATCGAAACGCCAAAAATCTTCGCGTCAAACACTCGAACCAAGTGCCATCCGGCCGGATAGCCATCCGACCGGATAGCCACTTGACCATGGGCCAGGTGCCATCCGACCGAGATGTCATCCGACCGGAGAGTCATCCGGGCGGTGTGCCATCCGACCGGACAACCCTTTCCTCTTTTGGAATCCTATAAATACCCATGTCACTCTCCAAACTTTCTACTTTTGGAAACCTTGTCCGAACATCACGCTCTCTTCATCTTTTCTTCGATTTCTCTCAATCCCGGTAAGATCTCATCCTAAATCTTGTACTTTCTTGATCTACACGCACTCCTACACCTTTCTATCTTTTAAATCATAACTTTTAATCATGAAATCACTAGATTTCGGGTGTTCTAGGATGACGTCATCATATGTTCTTGAAAAACTTCATGTTTTGACTTCAATCCACCAAGAACAACTTAGATCTAACCGATTTCCACACAAATACACAAGATCTTGTAAAGATCTCAACATAAACATGGTGAAAAAGGATTGAAAGATGGTTTCTAACTTTCTTTCAACTCTTTTACACTCAATACACTCAAAACCGATAGAATCGGACTTTGCTCTAGTCTCCTACTCATTCTTAGTATTGTACTAGTCAAAGACCTGGATTCTACTCACGAGACCACCGATTTCGGGTTAAACAAGAACATCCGTCTTGAGCCGGTAACTGGCCGAACTAGGGTGATTCCTAGTCGGTTTGGTCACTTGGACCAAAATGGGGTTCTGTTGGTTAACACGTTGTCAAAACGTCTCGACAAAACGACAAACAATCAAAACAACCAAGTGTAAGACGAACGGAACAACCGGAATGGAATGCTGTCCGACCGGACTGCTGTCCTAGCGGATTGTCATCAGAACGGATCACACTTGGGTCCCACACTTCAACGACCTTAACTGAAGTCGGAGTATTGAACGAATTGCTATCCGCTCGGATTACCATCCGACCGGATTACTCTTCGGAACATGAGATACTAGGACTTTAAAGACTTAAACAATTTTCAACATGTTCATTAACAGGGTTGCCACCCGGTCGGATGGACATCCGACCGTGTGACTCTTCTGTTGTGAACTTGTTCTCACTAAGTAACCTCGTCACTAAGTCGCTGTCCGACCGGACCACTGTCCGACCGGATGACCATCCGAACGGATTGTCACCCGCACGGATTGCTGTCCGATCGACCGACTTGAAGGAAAGAGATACTTTGATGTTTTCAAAATGCTACAACAAAAACTTCAAAAGTCAATCCATCATACACAAACACATCTTACTTATAGGAAGAAACAATCCACTCGAATAGTCATCCGACCGGATGACCATCCGTACGGATTGTTATCCGCACGGATTGCTGTTCGATCGGATTACTATCCGACCGAACTGCTATCTGACCCACTCGCACCTTGTATCGTTTTACGCGTCACTTATCGTTATGCTATCAAATCTATTCAGGCTAACCTTACTCGCTAAGCGCTCCCTTCAATCCATCAACCGCTGTGAGTATACTCGATCCCTTTTTGCTTTATGCACTTTTGGGTGTTACATACGTTACAACTACTCAAAATCACATCAATCACACTACTCAATACTATTTGAACGCTAACCGTTAATGCATGTTGTACGTGGCGTATGAATGCTTGTTTGTTATGTTTACACATGGAATGCTGTCTACCTGCCTTAGCAACGATAGTACTATAGTTTAGACTCAGCACCCGTTCACCCGGGGGTTGTTAAGGACAATTACTTGCATGGATTACGGTGGTAATCATGTATTGCGAACTGCCTCGGGCAGTCAACTCGTAGTTATTGGTATCGATGGATCTATGTCGATAACTAACGTGCCTCATTTCGCTATGTGTACATGCTGGTTATGCGTAAACGAATTCGAACTCTATATGCTATTATCAAACTTGTATGCTCACCTTTACATTATATGTATTGACTTTATTTTAACGTATGTGACAGGTGTTTAGCAAGTTTACATGCCTAGCTCGCTGTAAACTTGAGGCTAGGAAAGGTCTAGGATGCTCTCTGCGCTGTGATGAAATCGAAGCTAGGAAAAAGGGGTCCTAGAAACCAATAAATAAACTATTTATGTATAAATCTGAGTTGTCGGAATAGAACTATTTGCCTAGATTTTGTCTGTAATAATTTGAATACCTTTTGAGGCATGGTATGGGACATGTTATTTTAAATTGATTGGTAATGATATTTGTTATGGAAACTTCTGGATAATCTGTTTCGCTCAGTGCCATACCCCGATGATACCGCCATCGGTTGGGGTGTGACAGATTGGTATCAGAGCCATAACTATAGGGAATTAGGCAAGACACGACCTAGTCCGGGTCGATGTCTTAGATACCTAGACTATAGTTAGGAACCAACAGACCGACTTGTGCATAATCGTTAAGGATTATGTATAAGCTTACTACTACTCGTTATTCTCGCTTATGCTACACTATCATTGCACTCGAATTTTCAACTATGAATAAGCAATAAAGTCGAGATTAGGTGTGAAAACCGCAAATTATCGACTAAAGTTGCTTGATCAACCCGCATTTTATTGACAAACGGGGAGAATTATGCCAAATTGGGAGTGAAATCCATATTTTGATGAATAATCTCCTCTATTTTATCAAAAAACTGGAACGAAGTGGTTAAGCCAGGGGTGAAACCCTAACCTTGACGACTTGCTCCGCACTTTTTTACAAAACTCTCACCAAAGTCTCAAAGGACTCCAACGATCTGAAGTCACGATACGGCTAACGGGACACGTGCCAAACGCCAAAGAATCGAGGCCAAAGCATAGTCCCGGAGGTTAAATGTGCACAATCGATCCTTGTGAATAGTTGAACCACTTTGGGTAGTCGAAGTCTAATAGCCGTAGACAATCTATTTCTTGATATTATGTGTTTCGATTCTGAGCCCGCAACTGCTGACTCTGATTATTCGTCGAATTTATGTGTTTAAATGTGCGTTTACCTGTTTATGTGTTTAATTTTGAAAGGTTTACTAGATTTATGCTTTCACTTCGATCGACACACACGACTCGCACTGCATTCTATCTCAAAACGCTAACAAATCGCTAAGTTATGGACGACTTTATGCTACATTATACGCTTATACTACACTATTCGATATACTAAACACGACCGCTATATTCGAACGAACACAGACTTTGAATGATAGGTTTCTGTATTCTGACTGCCTCTGGTGAATAAATGCGTGTGTGTTACTGTGATTCTGTGCTTCTGTGCTCTACGTGCTTATGTGTCTATGTGATTCTGTGCTCTATGTGCTTACGTGTTTACGTACTTCTGTGACTGTGTGAACTGTGTTCCTGAGCTTTAGTAAGTAGTAGACGTGTGAGGTGAGATTCGAATGCATTGTGTTGAGTCCTGTGACAATGTCTGTTGCAGACCATGTCATCTGGATCCCGTCAAACATCACTTTCTCGTCAAGAAAAGAGAGACAAACGTCTTGCTACTATCATTGCTAAACAAGTAGCAAAGGCCGTGAGTGATGTTTACGAGAACGTCAGCAAATCGTCTGAGGAGTCAAGAACCGATGCTCCTAAAGCTGCCGCCAAGACTCCCTTCAGTTTCAAGCAATTCAAGCCTTGTGGGCCGAAAGAATTCACTGGCGAGGGAGGTCCTACTGCATTATTCCAATGGTTTGACTCCATTGAGGTCACTCTACGACAAAGCGGTTGCCCTGATGACCTCCGTACTCTAAATGCTACCGGCGTCTTCCAGTCACGTGCTCTAGACTGGTGGACAGCCGAGAGGAACAAGCGAGGGAACGATGCAGCCTACGGTCTGTCATGGGACGAGCTCAAGGAAGTCATGCTGGAAGAATTCTGCCCTCCTCACGAACATCAAAAGCTAGAGGATGAATTTTGGCACATACAGCAAAAGGATGGTGATAATGCTGCGCTTACTGCTCGCTTCAAACAGCTCAGCGTAATTTGTCCTGATCAACTCAAGACCTCAGACATGGCAATCAAGAAGTATATCCGAGCCCTGCTTGACTGTGTTGTCGATTTCGTGCAAGCGGCTAAGACTAAGACGATCGAAGAGACTTACCTACTGGCCGCTGAAATCAACGACAAGCGGGTCAAGGCCGGCGTCTGGGATAAAACTTCGAAGCACCTGCATCAAGCTACCACTGCCGCACCAACTGCAGAACCTACCACATCGAGCAACAAGAGGAAGAACAAGAGAAAGAACAGCTCCAACAACAAGAACTGTGCGATCACTGCTGCACCAGTTCAAGTTGTACCCACCCAACAGCGTCAAGTAGCGGCGCCTGTGGCAAATGCACCGCCTGCCAAGCGTGCATACACTGGGCCACACCCGCTCTCCCCTACTTGTACCTACCACCACCCGACTACCATCTCTTGCCGTTTCTGTGCTCATTGCAATATGTACGACCACTATACTACCAACTGCTGTGCTCGACAAGCTCCTGCGCATCAAGCTCTACTCACCACTCCTCAAGGTCAACAAGCTACTCCGGCACCCGCAGTCAACGCCAGAGCCTGCTTCGCAAGTGGCGACCCGAACCATTTCGCCAACATGTGCCCAAACAGGGTCGTGAAACAAGAGCCCCAGCAGCAGCAACAACAGCAGCCTCAGCAGCAGCAACACCAGCAACAACAACAACAAGCAGCACGTGCCCGAACTTTCAACATCAACGTGCGCCAAGCCCAAGCCGACAACAACGTGGTCAATGGTATGTTCCTTGTGAATTGTATTTATGCTTCGTGTTTATTTGATACTGGAGCCGATAATTGCTTTGTGTCGTACGAATTCGAGAAGCTCCTTAGTCGTAAACGCTCCAAACTCACCTCGACGTTCGATGTTGAAGTCGCTACTGGAAGAACCATCGCCGTTAATTCTGTTCTTCGTGATTGTACTCTTGTGCTCAACAATCACATTTTCCCAATCGACCTCATTCCGATGCAACTCGGAAGTTTTGATGTCATAGTAAGCATGGACTTTCTTCGTGAAAACCATGCTGAAGTTGTGTGCTTCGACAAGATGATATGATTCTCGCTCGCCAATGGCGATTTATTGTGTGTTTACGGTGAAACTGCTTCGAAAGGCCTCAAACTCATGTCATGTGTCCAAGCTAGCAAGTATCTCCGCAAGGAATACAGAGCTTTCTTGGCTAATATTGTAGTAGCGGAGAAGGAAAAGAAAGAGAAGAAGGAAGTGAAAGACGTTCTTGTGGTTCGTGAATTTCCTCATGTGTTCCCTGACGATCTTCCCGGACTCCCTCCAAGTCGTGATATCGACTTTCGTATCTATCTCATTCCGGGAGCCAACCCTGTTGCCAAAGCTCCTTACCGACTTGCACCGTCCGAAATGTGCGAACTCTCTAACCAACTTCAGGAATTACTTGAGAAAGGCTTCATTCGCCAGAGCACCTCTCCTTGGGGAGCGCCAGTCCTTTTCGTCAAAAAGAAGGATGGGTCATTCAGGATGTGCATCGACTATCGGGAATTGAATAAGCTAACCATCAAGAACCGCTATCCCCTACCCCGCATCGACGATTTGTTTGATCAGCCACCGGGTGCTACATGTTTCTCGAAGATTGACCTACGTTCAGGCTATCACCAACTGCGCATACAGGAGGAGGATATACCCAAAACCGCATTTCAAACCCGTTATGGCCACTACGAATTCGTTGTTATGCCTTTTGGTTTAACCAACGCACCAGCGGTTTTCATGGATCTGATGAATCGCGTGTGTAAACCATATCTCGACCGTTTCGTCATCGTGTTCATCGACGATGTCTTGATCTATTCCAAGTCGAAGGCCGAACACGCGCAACATCTACGTTTGGTTCTCGAACTACTCCAGGGGAATTAACTCTACGCCAAGTTCTCCAAGTGCGAATTTTGGCTGGAGGAGGTTCAATTTATGGGTCACATTGTCAATAGTCAGGGTATTCTCGTCGATCCAGCAAAGATTGAAGCAGTTAAAGGTTGGATTACACCTAAGAACCCGTCTGAAGTCCGTTCTTTCCTAGGACTAGCAGGCTATTATCGACGATTTATCGAAGGATTCTCGAAGATTGCTGTGCCGCTTACCGCTCTCACGCATAAAGACCAGCCTTTTGTTTGGGGAACTAAACAATAGACTGCTTTTCAAACCCTCAAGCACATGCTTTGCAATGTTCCTGTTCTCACTCTACCCGACGAAAACGATGATTTCATTGTCTATTGTGATGCTTCTAACCTTGGTCTCGGTTGTGTACTCATGCAGCGGAACAAGGTTATAGCTTACGCGTCTCGTCAGCTCAAATCCACGAGAAGAACTACACAACCCATGATCTCGAGCTAGGCGCGGTTATTTTTGCATTAAAGATTTGGCGACACTACCTATATGGTACCAAGTGTACGATCTTCACCGATCATAGGAGCCTGCAACATATCTTTGATCAGAAGGAACTTAATATGCGTCAACGCCGATGGGTAGAACTTCTCAACGATTACGACTGTGAGATCCGTTATCACCCAGGCAAAGCAAATGTCGTCACCGACGCACTTAGCAGACAGAGTTATGTGCTCAGCATTCGCAATGTTCAAGCCCAATACGACCTCGAAACCCTCATCCGTGAAGCCCAGCATGCATGTTTTAATGAATGCACCCTGAAGAAGGAACGAATCTACCACGATGGAGCCCAGCTTGTGAGTAAATCGAATGTGATATTCCACTTTCTGGACCGAATTTGGGTCCCTAAACGGACCGATTTACGACAGATTCTAATGGACGAAGCCCACAAATCCCGGTATTCTATTCATCCCAGGGCCGACAAAATGTACCAGGACCTCCGTTACAAGTACTGGTGGCCGGGCATGAAAAGGGATATCGCTCTCTACATTGGAAAATGTCTAACTTGCGCAAGGGTTAAAGCTAAACATCAAAGGCCCTCTGGCTTACTCGAACAACCCCCAATCCCTATGTGGAAGTGGGAGAGTATAGCTATGGACTTCATAACCAAACTTCCACACACGTCATCGGGTCACGACAGCATCTGGGTCGTTGTTGACCGAATGACCAAGTCAGCTCACTTTTTGCCAATACGGGAAGACTACAAGGTAGAACGATTAGCCCGAATCTACACCAACAAGATCATTTGTAATCATGGGACGCCTCGCGACATCATCTCTGATCGTGATGCTCGGTTTACCTCGCGAATGTGGGAAACATTTCAAATGGCACTCGGTACATCGCTTAATCTAAGTACCGCATTCCACCCTTAAACCGACGGTCAGACTGAAAGAACGATTCGTACTCTTGAAGATATGCTCCGTTCGTGCGTCATAGACTTCGGTGGTAATTGGGATAAATACCTGCCGTTAGTCGAATTCTCGTATAACAACAGCTATCGCTCCAGCATACAAATGGCACCATTCGAGGCTTTATATGGAAGAAGATGTCGATCGCCTATTGTATAGCACGAGATCGGTCACTCGCAATTAACCGGTCCCGAGCTATTACAAGAAATGACAGACAAAATTTTCCAAATACGAGACAATCTAATGAAAGTTCGGGATCGACAGAAAAGTTACGCCGATAGACGACGCAAGCCCCTTGAATTTTACGTTGGCGACTACGTACTCCTAAAGGTTTCACCTTGGAAGGGTGTGGTCAGATTCGGCAAGAAAGGGAAACTAGCGCCGCGATACGTTGGACGTTTTAAGATTCTGGAAAGGATCGGAAAAGTCGCCTACAGACTCGAACTACCAGGGGAACTGGGTAACGTCCACCCAACTTTCCATCTGTCAAACCTCCGAAAATGCCTGGCTGAGCATGATTTAATCGTACCTCTCGATGATCTCCAAGTAAACGAAACACTACACTTCATGGAGAAGCCTATCGAAATCATGGATCGCCAAACCAAGCAACTCAGACGCTCGCGCATTCCTATTGTGAAAGTCCGATGGGAAGGCAAACGAGGCGCGGAGTTCACTTGGGAACTTGAAAGCGACATGAAGGCGAAGTACCCGCAGTTGTTCAAGGGAGAAAGTCTAGAGAAAGAAAGTGCTCAACATGATTCACGGTAGTGTACGACTTTCAGCCTAATTTCGGGACAAAATTCCCTAAACAAGGGGAGGCTGTAACACCCCGTGTTTTCGAAAGTCAAAGTCAAAGTCAAGGCCGGAGTCAACGACCGATTACACGACGTGACTTGTAGTAGATTTCTTTTCTATGTTTATTTAGTTGTATTATGTGGAGTAAGTGTCAATAAATACCATAATCGATGTGTGTTAATCGCTATTCAATCGACTTACGACTGTGAATTGTAGGAAGTAACAATGCGATAAGGTTAATTAATCAATAATCAAGCTGTGCTAATCAAATCGACATCGAATCGAACCGCAACTCGAATAACGCATTTGGAATATTGTATATGTGTGTGTGCCTTATGTGTTACTTGTGCATGTTTATTTAGGTTATGTTGTGTGGTAATCAATCGAAACTCGAAACGCAAATCGAACTCAGTCGAACTCGAACTCGAGTCACAATCGAATTATGATAATTAGTAGAGAAGAGATAGCGAGAGATATGAATTAGTTGGGACTGAAAGTAATTTGACTAGGAAACCCTATCGTGTCGAACCGCTCGCAATCGAAATCGGAACGCCTAAAATCGTCGCATCAAACACTCGAACCAAGTTCCATCCGTCCGGATAGCTATCCGACCGGATAGCCACTTGACCATGGGCCAGGTGCCATCCGACCGAGATGTCATCCGACCGGAGAGTCATCCGGGCGGTTTGCCATCCGACCGGACAGCCCTTTCCTCTTTTGGAATCCTATAAATACCCATGCCACTCTCCAAACTTTCTACTTTTGGAAACCTTGTCCGAACAGCACGCTCTCTTCATCTTTTCTTCGATTTCTCTCAATCCCGGTAAGATCTCGTCCTAAATCTTGTACTTTCTTGATCCACACGCACTACTACACCTTTCTATCTTTTAAATCTTAACTTTTAACCATGAAATCACTAGATTTCGGGTGTTCTAGGATGACGTCATCATATGTTCTTGAAAAACTTCATGTTTTGACTTCAATCCACCAAGAACAACTTAGATCTAACCGATTTCCACACAAATACACAAGATCTTGTAAAGATCTCAACATAAACATGGTGAAAAAGGATTGAAAGATGGTTTCTAACTTTCTTTCAACTCTTTTACACTCAATACACTCAAAACCGATAGAATCGGACTTTGCTCTAGTCTCCTACTCATTCTTAGTATTGTACTAGTCAAAGACCTGGATTCTACTCACGAGACCACCGATTTCGGGTTAAACAAGAACAACTGTCTTGAGCCGGTAACTGGCCGAACTAGGGTGATTCCTAGTCGGTTTGGTCACTTGGACCAAAATGGGGTTCTGTTGGTTAACACGTTGTCAAAACATCTCGACAAAACGACAAACAATCAAAACAACCAAGTGTAAGACGAACGGAACAACCGGAACGGAATGCTGTCCGACCGGACTGCTGTCCGAGCGGATAGTTCATCCGAACGGATCACACTTGGGTCCCACACTTCAACGACCTTAACTGAAGTCGGAGTATTGAACGAATTGCTATCCGCTCGGATTACCATCCAACCGGATTACCATCCGACCGGATTACTCTTCGGAACATGAGATACTAGGACTTTAAAGACTTAAACAATTTTCAACATGTTCATTAACAGGGTTGCCACCCGGTCGGATGGACATCCGACCGTGTGACTCTTCTGTTGTGAACTTGTTCTCACTAAGTAACCTCGTCACTAAGTCACCGTCCGAACGGATGACCATCCGAACGGATTGTCACCTGCACGGATTGCTGTCCGATCGACCGACTTGAAGGAAAGAGATACTTCGATGTTTTCAAAATGCTACAACAAAAACTTCAAAAGTCAAGCCATCATACACAAACACATCTTACTTATAGGAAGAAACAATCCACTCGAATAGTCATCCGACCGGACAAGCTGTCCGACCGGATGACCATCCGTACGGATTGTTATCCGCACGGATTGCTGTCTGATCGGATTGATATCCGACCGAACTGCTATCCGACCCACTCGCACCTTGTATCGTTTTACGCATCACTTATCGTTATGCTATCAAATCTATTCAGGCTAACCTTACTCGCTAAGCGCTCCCTTCAATCCATCAACCGCTGTGAGTATACTCGATCCCCTTTTGCTTTATGCACTTTTGGGTGTTACATACGTTACAACTACTCAAAATCACATCAATCACACTACTCAATACTATTTGAATGCTAACCGTTAATGCATGTTATACGTGGCTTATGAATGCTTGTTTGTTATGTTTACACATGGAATGCTGTCTACCTGCCTTAGCAACGATATTACTATAGTTTGGACTCAGCACCCGTTCACCCGGGGGTTGTTAAGGACAATTACTTCCATGGATTATGGTGGTAATCATGTATTGCGAACTGCCTTGGGTAGTCAACTCATAGTCATTGGTATCGATGGATCTATGTCGATAACTAACGTGCCTCATTTCGCTATGTGTACGTGCTGGTTATGCGTAAACGAATTCGAACTCTATATGCTATTATCAAACTTGTATGCTCACCTTTACATTATATGTATTGACTTTATTTTAACGTATGTAACAGCTGTTTAGCAAGTTTACATGCCTAGCTCGCTGTGAACTTGAGGCTAGGAAAGGTCTAGGATGCTCTCTGCGCTGTGATGAAATCGAAGCTAGGAAAAAAGGGTCCTAGAAACCAATAAATAAACTATTTATGTATAAATCTGAGTTGTCGGAATAGAACTATTTGCCTAGATTTTGTCTGTAATAATTTGAATACTTTTGAGGCATGGTATGGGACATGTTATTTTAAATTGATTGGTAATGATAATTGTTATGGAAACTTCTGGACAATCTGTTTCGCTCAGTGCCATACCTTGATGATTCCGCCATTGGTTGGGGTGTGACACATTCCGACCACTACATCGAAGCTACCCAATTGAATAGGTAAGAGGTCGATGCTAAATCTTCGCTCACCAAGTTCTAATGAGCAGCCCCTAATAACTTCGCCTGATTCGACAAGTTTACCATTGGCTAGTTCTATGGAATAAGGAATATCTAATCTACTAGATTCTATTCCAAGCATACGTTTAAATTCCATAGACATGAAACTATAATCAGCACTAGTGTCAAATAGTATGGATGCAAAGTGATTGTTAACGAGAAACGTACCGGTGACCACATTAGGTTCCTCGCGTGCGTTCCTTGCTCCAATCACAAATGCTCGGCCCTGAGCGTTGTTTTCCTTTGGGCAATCTTTCTTGAAATGATCTTTGCTTCCACAACCAAAGCATCCTTGATTTTGCTCAGTTCCATTACCATTTCGGTTACCATTGCCATTTCCATTTCCACCACCATTTCTATTACCAGCACCATTGCGGTTTCCATTCCCGTTCCTTCCTTTTCCCCAACAGTTCTCAGTATGGTGACCCAGTTTTCCACACTTGTCGCATTTTGGAACGCGACAGGCTCCTTCGTGATGACGCTTGCACTGGTTGCAGATGGGCAGAGTGCCCAGGTATCCTCTGGTAGGAGCGTCATTCATGGTTGCAAGAGTTTTCACCTCCTAAGGCGGGTTGGGGTCTCGCTTCTTATTGTTGGTACCCTTGTTGTTACGGGTCGCTTGGTTCAGGCCCGCATGCTTCCTTTTCTTGTCACCAGACGACTCAGCATGCGTCTCGGTCTTTTCAGTTGGATCCAGTGATAACTTCTTCATACGAACAACATCTTCAGTAAGGCTGACAGCCAGAGTTACAGCCTGAGTGATCGTTTCAGGTTTAGCCGAAGTTACCAAGCTGCGAAATTCTGGAGCCAATCCCCAGATGTAGCGCTCAACACGCTTAAATTCGGGAGTCACCATATAGGGGATCACTCTTGACAAATCATGGAACCTTCGGGTATAACCAGTAATGTCTGCACCTTCCATGGTCAAGCGCCAGAACTCCGTCTCCAACCTTTGGAGTTCAGCACGAGAGCAATACTTCTCTCTCATCCTTTCTTTCAACTCGTCCCAAGACATGCCATACGCTGCATCATCTCCCAGGGTTTGGACTTGTAAATGCCAGCAAGTCAATGCTTCATCAACAAACAACCGATTAATAAAAGTGACTTGCTGGTCCGCGGTGCACTTGCTCATACGGATAGTGGAATCGGTCTTCTCCGTCCAGCGTACAAAAGCCACTGCACCTCCAGTGCCATCCTAGTTTAGTGGCTTGCAGTCGAGAAACTGCTTGAAAGTGCAGCCTTGAGCTGCGTTTCTTCCAGTTGAATCTCCATGTCCATTGCATGTCTAGCATTGCTTGGTCTTCCACTGTGCTCGGTGCGGTTCGCCTCGTACTGGGCGATAGCTGCGGAGATCCTTTCTTCCAGCAGGGAGTTTAGTTCTTCAGCAGTCCTCGGCAGTGGGGGAGGAGGAGGTTGATCAGAATCTCGATTGTTCACAGCTCTCCTGGGTGCCATGTTCTGTCAGAACATAACACAACAGGGTTAGATATTTGTTTAATATCGTCATACGGGACAGTAGTAGTATATATACACAAGCATAAACCCACATAAGTGACATCAAACAATCCGCCAATCATATAAATCAATTCATACAGCAACAAGCATGCATAAATGGATAAATATTGATGTGTCATAAGATATTCACCGAGTCTCTATACATATAAGGACAACTTGTTACATCATTGTTTGCGAAGTAAACAAAATGCATAAGGGTTACATCACCCCATGGTACAAGTTTAATATATGTAAAGGACAAAATATCTTTCCCCACATTGGCGGTTCTTGTCTTTGTACCCTAAAACATTACTCCAATAGAGTATTTAATAGGCTGGGGGAAGGGTGTTCATGTTTGACCTTCTCTTGTATTGAAGGAATCTCGTTTGACACATGACAAGACTTGCTGTGGTTTCTGTGCACTGAAATCCATAATTATGTATACATCCATAATTACGTAATTCCTTGCACAGTCCGCACAGTTAGTTTCATCATCGGGTCATTTCCTTCAGATAGGCCACTGCTTTCAGGCAAAGACACGTATACCTGAGATATTCTATTTCTAGTATATGTATATATTAATTATCACACATAGTTGCAAGTAATTTCTAGTCAAAGACAAGTGCTACTCCAGTGCACCCTGATTCTCGTAGTGTCCTCACTTGTCTCTTTGAAAACAGTTTCAGGTAGTGGATGTCGCAGAAAGTTTTATGCAATTAAAAACTTTTGAAAAATTGTTTTCGTGTGAGGATCCTAAAGATTGTTGTCTAGACTCGAGAAGGAATCCTGGTTCACTACAACCTGGCTCTGATACCAATCTGTCACACCCCTTTCTAAGGCGGAAGCACGAGGTGTGATCTTGAAAGGTTCTCATTGCATACGACTGGTAAACATACTACATGCTCGTAAAAATAACTCCAAATGCCAATGACATTACGTAATTAAAAACATAGGTTAAGTTTAGAGTTTACATCACAGAATAAAACATTGTCTGAAAAGTTTACAACATTATTCAAAGACAAACATAAAGGTTTTGGTCCTTATATCACCACACAGAGTGGGTCATAACAACCAAACCCAGCAAAACGACATAGGAGTCTTGACACACATAGCTAACAACATAAACAACATCCAAGAGCAAGAGTAAAACCGCGCGCACATCCACTTTAGTTACCTGAAATACATGTGAGTTTTTGGAAAATCGTCAACAAAATGTTGGTGTGAATTCATGCAGTTTTTGTTTTGAACGTTTGCATACTTTGAATGAAAACATGGTATGTAATTTGTATGAAACAAGTATTTCTGTAAATATAAGGAAATCGAGATCGCTAATGGTTTGCAAGGCCATTAACATGTGACACGACATAGGAAGCATCTAAACCATAGGCATTTTTACTTGTCGATTCACGACTAGAGACACAAAAGCACTGCTCGGTACTAGTTATGACCAAGAGTGTGGCTGCCTGAAACCCATTAGATCTAACCTTTTGTTCTGCGGTCTTAGTATGTACACGATTAATGGTGCTTCTGGTACCCTATTCGTGACATGATCTAAAGTATCATTCCTTAGTTTTTGTATTCAACATACCATAACACATGTATTTTCCCCAAGTTTAAAAAGCATGTAAAAGTTAAAAAGTGGGGACATGAACTTACAACTTTGCGTTTCCTGCGCCGTAAACTTCACCGGGTTTGCTTATATAGCGACGTGACCTATACGTGTTTTATTAACGTTAGTCACTAGACTTGTATTGCACAAGTACAAGTCACCATCTTTTATGTATGTGTTCTTTGTTGTTAAAAATAATTTATATTTTTGACTATGTATCTTACTTATATTATTTTCCTTAAAAATAAATATAAGTATCTTGTATTTTTCACCCGAGTTATATATTTTTGTCCAAAAAGACATTTTAAGTTCGTAACTTGTCCAAGTTACATAGCCTTCTAAGAAATATATTTTCATAAATATATGTTCTTGTATTTGTCTAAGCATGTTGTATGTGTATTTTTGTATTTTTGTATTTCTACTCCTTGGGAGTATTTAGTGTATTTTCAAGTCCTAATACACTATTACATACAATACATATTACATACACTTAGCACAAAATTTGGTGACCAATAAATATATATATATTTTTCTCAAAAATATACATACTTAGTATAAATTTTTATGTTGAAGAAATCATCATTTCTTAACTTGGAATTTTACAAAAAAATTAGGGAAACATTGGTAAGTATTTTTAGGTGAATTTTTAGGGAATAAGTTTCACCAAAAAATTATATTTTTCTAAGTGTCAAAATTTATAAAAATTTTGACATAGTTTCCCCTAAAAATGGAGGTTTCCCATGTTTTCAAAACATGTGTTTATTTTCTTTTAAAATCATCATCAATAATTAACAACACAATCAAGACTTACCATAAGCCAAGATCATGTAAATTACACTACACAATGAACTTGAAGTTTTTGTAAAAACTTGTAGTAACTTACCATGTCATTTAGTAGGTTTAGTTGCCCTTTAAAACATATTTATTTGTTTGTAAATCACATTATTAAAAGATTTGGTCATTTACAACTTGTAAGATGATTTTTCTAAAAATATTTCTTTGTATTTTTCTTGTTACACACATGTTTCTAGTCTTGATTTAAACACTAAAAATATGATTAGTTTACTTAGAAACCATGACTTTGTAAATCTTATAAATAAACTTGGTTTCTTGAGAAAATTATTTTTGTAATCATCTATTTACAAGATTTGTATTTTGTTTAAATCATCTTTACATATGAAAATATTGGGATTGAACCCTACCAGAGGAACATATAATGAAAGCCAAAACTGGTTCACGTCAGTGGATTCATCATAAGCAACTGTTTGCATTAGACTTTCCCCTTGAAAGTGGTTATAACATCTGATGGTCCTCATCCAGTGTTCGTATACTACAACTGCTGTCCAATTAAAGCATTGCTCGTGTACAACAACTGCTGAAGAACAAAGTGCTGCTCGTAAATCAACTGTCCTAAGTCAAGTGTTGCTAAAGATCAAAGCCCTGCTTGGAATGAAGCAGTGGAAAGAAGAAACAATTGTTTACTTTGTTTATTGTAATAGCATCAGTGTTTAGCTAGCAGTAGTTATATGTATCAGTGGTTACAGGTTGTTAGGTTGTTAGATGTCACTTTCATGGTGACGTCAGCTTAGATGCTTCAGTGGTTTGATTTGCCTATAAATGGAACAGTACCCTGTACTGTTACATTTGATGGACTGAGTGAGTTCTTCTCCTCTGATCCAATCCTTTCATCTTGTGCAATCAACCATGGAGTATCAGGCTGAGGGGGAGTTTAGTTTGTAGGCATGCTTTGTAATCTTTTGATTTGTATTGTAATCATTCGACTCAATGAAAAGCATGTATTTATCAAAACTATTTTCCTCTTTGATTGTGTTTACAAAGTTTGTGTTCATTTCGGCTGCATAAATCATTGAATCATGTTTAATTATTGTTCATCTATTACAAACAAACACAATCTTGAGAGCCTTAGATCCTAACAATTGGTATCAGAGCTCGGACAGTCAAATTCGATCTAACAATCAATTTGACATAACAGTTCAGCTCAAAATTCATTGATACTAAGGTTGATTGTATTTTGTTGAAAAACCGAGTAACGAGTAAGGACGTTCAAAGTTGCTACTCAAAAACTCTGTAAAACAACCAAGATGTCACAAGACACACAAACTTCTTATAACAAGTGATATCATACATAAAACACCTATAGCTTTCAGATCTGAAAAATGACTGATGACTATGGTATTATTGTTTTCTTTACAAATTTGATTTCAAGTGTTGATATGAAGTTTGTGCTGTTTCCATTATGTTTCATACTAAGGTATAAACCTCTGGTCAACAAAAACCTATGATTTGTAAAACATTAGTGTTTTTGTTAACATTAAAAGAGGGAAATTAAAACTTTAGTTATCGAATCTTATGTGTTGAAAAACAGGTTGAGAATCCTGTTGAAAAGGATCAAATCAACTTAGTTAAGAACACATTAAGAAAATCAGATGTAAAATAGACTAAATCATATGTAATGTGAGATTTGACATAAGCATATGCAAAAATGTCCAAAGTCTCTCCAAACATTGCTGTAAAATGATATGGGTCTAGGTAATTCTTCAATAAAAACCTCCCAGTGAGTGTTTTAGTACTTATGAATGGGAAGGGTAAAAAGGGAAAAAGAAAAATCACAAAAACTCATAAGTGTGTTTATCTCAAAACTTTTAAAGTTAAAAGAAAAGAGTATAAATGAAAAACACTTAAGAGTTCAGAATTGGGTAAACAATGGTCATCTAGCAGCTGTGTGCATTTATTGATTCAGGTAAGTTCAGATAACAATAGTGTCACCAATGATTTAACTCAAAAGAGGACTAGGCAAGTTTTTCAGTGTCATCACATGGTAACAAAGTCTATGACAGGACTTTCAAAACCTATGTGTACATGTCTCCTCATTTTTGCAATCAATTAACAAGGAAGTGGTCTCAAACAGTTATCATCATTGACTACTTTCTTAAAACTTGAAGAATGATGTGACCATGTGTCTTAATTGAAAATATACCAGATCCTTTTTTATGTTGTTTTCAGAATAACCTTTAATTATTTTTCTTGAAAAGGTTTTTCTAAATAAAACATGATATATTATTCATTTTTTTGGGGAATG
The DNA here is from genome assembly GCA_030545235.1 of Helianthus tuberosus. NCBI lineage: Eukaryota > Viridiplantae > Streptophyta > Magnoliopsida > Asterales > Asteraceae > Helianthus > Helianthus tuberosus. The sequence goes on from CM060388.1 coordinate 95,420,669, forward strand.
ATATATTTTGTACTTTTACCTATTTTTGATGATAAAAGTTTCAATCTCATGTCAGGATGTATAATTTTTTATATAGATACTATCCTTGAAAACAGATCAAAAGGAAATGGTTCAAGTGTCAAGGTTATGTCAAACTCAAGTTTGGTTTAACTCAGATCAAAGATTGATTGCTAACAGACCTTAAAATACATGGATACTCATATCATAATTAAAATTTTTGTCTCAAAATGAGTAGCCATTGTAAAAGAGTTTTCATCATCTAGGGCACTAAACCACTGTCAGGAATTTATAAAAGCTTCAAACCTGGAAATAGACATGTGGCAAAACCTTGAATACCAATTCCTCTAAAAACTGCTGACATATTAAACTTGACAATGTGCATCTAAAATGTATTTTGTTAAGAATAGCATTCTTGCAGACACTTCACAAATCACTATCAACAGATGTTGGACATGATATTGTGGTAACACAAGACAAAATCATTCTCTTCATCTAAGCAGCAGATGCTAAAAACTTTTGTCAAAAGCTATACCTCTGTTTCTTAACTACTGTTCTACTCAAACATCTGTTTCCTAAACACTGTCCACTGCTAAAGTCAACCTCTGTTCTTTCATTTTCAAGATAAGCACTGTTGTTCAAAATCAGTGTTTTATCCACTGATAGTAAAAATCATCCACTGCCTTCATTTGTTACCGTTATAACCATTGATCTTTTTCATCAGTGGCTTCTTAAAACAACTGTCCTCCATCATTCATCTTTTCATCAGAGGTTGGCACGTCGTCAGTTTCTAGCCATCAGATCATTATAACCGCTGCCACATCAGTATTCACTTTTTCCCTAAATAAAACCCTGACCAAAACCCCAAACAGGTTTTTACACTGTCGAATTGAATTCCAAAATTCTCTTCTCAAAGCAGTTTCCAACCTTCCGTCTCAAATCATCCTTCATTCTTCTTCATCAAAATGACGAAATCAAAATCAAAATCAAAATCATCCTCATCTTCCAAAGAGGTCACTCAAATGGCCGCTGAACCCATTGAAATCCCATACAAATCTCCTCACAATTACTTGGGTCTACTCACAAAACCCACTACCACCAACACTTTCGATTCCATCATCGACATCATGTCTGCATCAAAGTACAAAACTTTGCTAACAGCAGATGCTCCAATATATCAACAAACCCAGAGAGAGTTCTGAAAAAATGCTACCCTTGACAAACAAGGCGAGAATGTCATAGCCATCAACTCTTCCATACAGGGTAAAACGATTCAAATTACTCCGCAATCCATCTCAAAAGTCTTTAAACTCGATGATCAGCAAGGTAAAACTTCTTTTCTTAAAAGCGAGTTGAAAACTGATTTTCTGGGAAGGGGGTATGCAGAACAAACAAAAAGAGATACCTTACAAAAAGGTTTCTTCCCTTCTGCACCTAGGTTTTTATTCCATACACTTTTGATGTGTGATTCAAATAAAACAACTGCTTTTAACAAAATACCATTAAAGATCCAATGTCTGGGTTATGCTATTTTACATAATGAAAATTATAACTATTCCCAGGAGATCTTTGATGACTTGGTAAAAAATGTTGATAGCAAATCATTTTTACTTTTTCCAAGGTTTCTAAGCTACTATTTTAAACAAAAATTTGGAAAGGAAAATGAAAATCTGCTCAAACAAGGTGTTTATTTTCAAATAAATGGTTTAACACCTGAAACATTCACTAGAATGTTAACACCTTCAAAAACAAAAGCAGAGGTGCCTGAGCAGAATTTAGCAGCTACCACTGCTCCTCAGGTATCAGCTGCTGAGCCTACTACTCCAGGTGATCATAGCAGCACAACCACTGCTTTGAAACCCACACCTGCCATTACCAAAAAGACCAAAAAGAAAACATCCAGAAAGCCCCCCAAACCCAAAACAAAGGCAACTCTGGAAGATGAGATCCCAGAGCCACTGCCAGTGACAACACAAATTTCACCTATAACCACTGCTGCTACTTCCTCACAGCAGATGGAAGAAAGATCTCCACCTTTGCCTAAAACTCCTCCTGCATCCTCACAAAAGGACCAGGTTGTAAACATAGGGACCCCACAATATGAAGCTCTGGACCCAATTGGATCCATCTTCCTCAGTCCTGATCCCAAGGACATGTCTCTTTCAACACCCCTATCTTCACCCCTCTCATTACCACAATCAATTATACCCTTGTTGCATGCAGTTGATATAGTACAGACACAAACCAGTTCCTCTCAATCACCTATCACTGAGAGTACACTCCCACAAGTGACTGGGTCTGATACTCATACCTCTGTTATCCCAGCAACAATTGAGGAGGTTACACTGTAGGAATTACAAGTAATTCCTGACAGTAGTTCAAGTGGAGCAGCCACTACAAGTGTTGAACCCACCGGTTTACACTTGGACAGTGGTTACATTAATAAGACTCCCTTGAAGGCAATTCCTTCTATAGCACCTCTGAGAACCACCAGTGAATTTGTTATGACCACTGGTACCTTTAAAAGGCTATCAAGTGCTGAAGGAAGAGGACCCCAGTACCAAGAACAAGGGGCATCAATGAATGATTTTTGGGATTCAGTTCCTAAGTCACACATTGGTACAACCACTGTTGGTGGGAAATCAGATGATCCCAATAAATTGGGTGATGATTTACAATATAAAGAATTGACGGGGAGAATTGACATTCTTGAAACAACTGTCACTAAAATAAAGAATATGGTGCAACAGCTGTTAAAAGCTCAAAAAGCACAACCCACTGTTGTTCCAGCTCAAGCACCTGCACAACCTGCACTTGCTGCAAATGAGCTATGGAATGTATTTCAACCCCTGCTTGAAAAACAAAGACAAATGGCAGACCAGCAACATGCTATATATGTGCAGGAACTGAAAAATATGATGGAGTCAAGGTTTAGAAACACCCAAGCAGACATCAAGGCTATAAAGGCTCACATTCTGAAAACCACTGGCACTGTTCCTTCCAATGTACTTTTCATTGAACAACTACCCCCAGATAATGCCAAAAAGGGGGAGAAAGTTAAGGAATGGAAGAAAAAGGGGATAGAAGATGGCCTTTATGTTGAACCAGAAAAAGAAAAGCATGCTTCTAAACCATCTTCAAAAGATTCCAAACACCAAACCTCTACCCAAACAGCTGATGTAACCCCTGCTGTATCAACAACTGTTGGAACATCAGTAGTTTCAGCAGCTGTTAAAACCATCACTCCAACACACACCACAACCACTGCCCTACTTTAAAGGCATTATCAGTTTCTACTCACACAAGTCAGATCTTTGGAGCAATTTGCTAAAAATGTGTGTCAGCAAATCTCAGAAAGGGCAGATGAGTCCTTGAGAAAAGACTACATTGATAACATCATGACTTACAAGAAATACAAAGGAGAGAGATATATGTACAAAGAGTGGACCATTCCTAAGCTTGAAAGTGAAGCAGCCAGGATTCAAGAAATGATAAAAAATAAGGTCAAGCACACTCCTCCTGAAAAATTCAAAAAGAATGTACCTGACAAGGCTTTAGAGTTGAAGAGAATGAAAGAGGAGCTGATAGCAGCTGACTATGGGTCAAAGAATTCAGTGTCAAAATGGAGAGAAGATAGGGTTAGGGCCACTTACAAAATGTTGGAGGAACTAAGGAAGAAAGATCCAAAAGTTCCACAAAAGCCTGACTACTCTAAAGCAGAGGTCTCAACAAGACCACCAAAACTGTAAATCAAGAGAGCCACTGCTCCTGCTGGTGCTGCCATCTTCAAAAGAAGGCCACAAAAACAGTTGGATGCTGAAACAGTGCAAGAGTTAGTAGCAGGTGATGACCTTGTGAAAGAGGGCATTAAGAGAATGATTGAAGAAACTCTTGGGCTGAATCAACCTGCAAGTACTGCTCAGTTAGTCATGAATAGGCCTGCATCACCAAACACCTCATCCAATAAAAATCTCCCAAGAAACCCACCAGGCTCAAAAGTACTAAAGTGGAAAACTGACAAACAGACCCATGTACTGACAGTGATCAAGTCTAGTGGAGAAGTGAAGAAAATAACAAGGGACAAGCACTTGGCCTAAGTCTTGAAGATTTGCAGGATCTCCTTGATCTTCCACTTAGCAGGGATGATGATGACACAGATGCCTTAGCCTTTGAGTTACAACTCAAAGGGTAAAAAAGGGAACTGTTGAAGAGGCAATAAAGATCTACCAATAATGAAGAGTTTTGGCATTATCTGTTCCAGGGGGAGATTGTTGGGATTGAACCCTACCAGAGGAACAGATAATGAAAGCCAAAACTGGTTCACATCAGTGGATTCATCATAAACAGCTGTTTGCATTAGACTTTCCCCTTGAAAGTGGTTATAACATCTGATGGTCCTCATCCACTGTTCGTATACTACAACTGTTGTCCAATTAAAGCACTGCTCGTGTACAACAACTGCTGAAGAACAAAGTGCTGCTCATAAATCAACTGTCCTAAGTCAAGTGCTGCTAAAGACCAAAGCCCTGCTTGGAATGATGCAGTGGAAAGAAGAAACAGTTGTTTACTTTCTTTATTGTAATAGCATCAGTGTTTAGCTAGCAGTAGTTATATGTATCAGTGGTTACAGGTTGTTAGGTTGTTAGATGTCACTTTCATGGTGACGTCAGCTTAGATGCTTCAGTGGTTTGATTTGCCTATAAATGGAACAGTACCCTATACTGTTACATTTGATGGACTGAGTGAGTTCTTCTCATCTGATCCAATCCTTTCATCTTGTGCAATCAACCATGGAGTATCAGGCTGAGGGGGAGTTTAGTTTGTAAGCATGCTTTGTAATCTTTTGATTTGTATTGTAATCATTCGACTCAATGAAAAGCATGTATTTATCAAAACTATTTTCCTCTTTGATTGTGTTTACAAAGTTTGTGTTCATTTCCGCTGCATAAATCATTGAATCATGTTTAATTATTGTTCATCTATTACAAACAAACACAATCTTGAGAGCCTCAGATCCTAACTGAAAACCAATTTCATCATTCAAGTTCATGAAGACATAAAGCATGATGATCTTGGTCTTTCACAAGATCACCACCTTAACTTACTAGATCATGTGTTTAATCACAATCTAGTAGGTTTCTTATGATGTCTAACATCACTAACACAAATCATCAATCATCATGGAGCAAATCAACACAATCAACATGTATTCTTATGTTATTAAGTTTATGTTAAAGTATCATGATCATGTTCTTTAGTGTTCTTCAAGATTAACAATGTATATCATCTTTTAACCAACAATATATGAAGTAATAAGAGATCATGAGGGCCTCACCACTAGCACAAGGCGAGGGAAGAACACTAGAAGTTGTAGATGACAAAAATGTTGGATAAAAGCAATCGGGAGAGGTCCTTCAAGATCCACAAGCTCCACACTTCCTTAAACACCTTCTAGCACCTTGTGTAAACCTTGGGATGGATTGAAGTTGGATGAAAATGGTGGTGGTGTGGGGCTTGGAGTTCGGCCGAGAATGGAGGGGAGAGAAGGAGATGGAGTGTGTGTTAGTGGGTGAGAGATTAATGATGTTATGATCTCCTATGTTACTCTTATAACCAAGTTTAGGGTTAGTCCAATGGGTAATGTGTTCCAAAAGTACTAAGCAAGATCTTTCATCAAAGCTAAGGAAGATCAAGGAGATCAAGAGAAGATTACACAAGATCAAAGGTGGGGCCACCATGTGACCATCCACTTACATGGGGGGGGGGGTAAAGTGTAAGTTTGATGGATAGTCAAGTAATCTAATTAGATTTCAAGAGATTTAGTTAGTGTTTAAGTGTATGATGTGTTATATAGTGTGTTAGGGTGTTCGGGGATCATAACTAGCTCAGAAACATTAAAACAATGCTTCTAGTACAATTTTCGTGTTTCGGGTAGTGTCCGGTTGTTCGGTTAGATACCGGTTCGTTAAAGTGCTAAATTGCACCATTTAGTGTCCTTTATGTACCCTTTTTGTGACACTTTCAATTTCAGACACTTAGGAAAGCATTCAGGACTAATTAGTCATATTTTTACATGTTACTAACTTGTTACAATGCTGAAGTTTGCTGAAATATATAAAATTCAACATTTAAAGTGTGTTTCGGGTGCTTTTTAATGCATAATTTAGCTTCCGGAAAATCTATATGTTAACCCTTGTATCCATACTTGGGTTTTAGTGTATTTTAGGTGTTGGACCTACTCCTGGGCCCTAATTTCATTATTTGACTGCTTTCTGCAGAGTTGCTGACACAACGTGTCTTACCGGTGAGTTTACTAGTCTTTCTGACGCAACGCTAACGGTAATGCATAAAGCAATATTTGAGGTATAAAACGTGCATGAATTCACATGTATAGCATGAAATCAGACAATGTTGACATTTAAGCACATAATTGCAGATATTAATTAATAATTAACTTGTACGGAAATTACAGGTTTGGTGCCAGTTGTCACATAAAATGCTATTTTGGACTCCATTATTACAAATAGCATCAAACAAGAGTTGATCTTTAATGACATGCCACCAAACAAGAATATCACACCAAAAAACAGGTTGCCACTAAGCAGCTTCTTCTAAAAAAAACAGGGTTTATGAAGGAAAGTTGGCATCTAGCTAAAGTATTCAAAAAAGGTTCAAAACGCCAAAAACAAATTCAAGAAGGAAGAGGCTGATGACATTGAAGATTCGGAAGAAAAAATAGATTACCATTTTGTATTATTTTTGTTTTCATTTTATATTGTTTTGATATCAAGTTATATGTTGATTTGTTATCTAATTTTCTATAAATAAAATAGATTATTATATAAAACGCCAAAAACTACAAACACCAAAACGCTAGTAGTATGAAAACTGGGAGAACAACTGCTGGCAAAGCACCTTGAAAAAAGGGTATTAAACGCCAAAAAATTCTCTAAACGCCAAAAAAAATGGTCTTATTGTAATCTTATGCAAATTTTAATGATTCGTAGTGAATTATTATACAAAACGCCAAAAACGCCAAAAAATTAACCATAAAACGCTATAACGGCAAAAAGTTATACATGTGACACAAAAACAATTAATAGAACGCCAAAAAGTTTAATAAATACAATTAACGCCAAAAAAAAACTTAGACGCCAGAAAATATTATACCGCGTTGGGAAAATAAAAGAAGAATAAAAAGACAAAAAAGCCCCTTCGCCCTTCTCTATGCCGCGGGACATGTGTTAGGCCAGGATGCGTTCTCACCGTTCTCACACTTTTGAGCGTTTTCTCCTGAACCCGTTTCTACATATATATCTATTATATATAATAAATGAAAGTTATTTGGGCCACGTGTCAACACCAGAGAGCCCCTAAATGCCCTTTTTCCCGCCCAACAGTGCTACTGCCCTCTTCTATTTATATCCTCCTTCATTTACTCATTTAGGGCTTCTTGCTTTCTTTCTCTCTCTGCTCTGCTCTATTTCCGATCGATGTTTATCCTCTCTCATGTTTATCCTTCTTCTTCTTCTTCTTCTTCTCATATTCATCTCCTCAACAACGTACGGCATAGGTTACTTCTATTGGATACATCTTCGTTTGAAACCCTAAATCATGTACCGTCCAGTGGTTGAAGAAGAGAATAATCATGTAAGATCTACTTTTTTATCTAGAAATTTTATTTCGTTTTATCTATTTTGTCATACTGAACATGATGAACCCTTTTCTACCCTCAGAAGAAGAAACAGATCTCCTTATCGTACTCGATGAACGCTTTTGTACAACCTCCTCTTAATCGGTGACTCTGGTATGTTTGGTTTGTTGTATCATGTGATTACGAGCAGATTTATTTTGATATGTTTTGTACTTTGTCTTTCCAAACCTTTTTTGTTGGATTATAGAGTTTGTTGATTAGAAGCAACCTCTGCCGGACGGTTGTTGAGGAGATGGAAATGGGAAAGGTTATACCAGGTGTGTTGATAGGTGATACCAGTGCAAAAGTTTAGGACATCACCAAGGTAACTTAAATTTGTGTGATTTATTTTTTTTGGTATTTCTAACGTTTTGATTTACTGTTTATTGGTGCATTGATTCATTTGTAATCCTTTGCAGATCTCCCGTCATCTCAATTTGAGCAATTAAACGTAGTTTTGTTAATCACTATCGGTGTTTTAATTACTAGCAGTGGTTAAAAAGTTTTCCATCAGCTATTTGACTTAACAATAGTTTGCGTTATTTATTCTAAATTCATCAGTTTTTGTAGGTAAACTGAAGTTTCCACCAATAGGCACTGCCCAGCTAAGTTTCCTACAATGACAGTGGTTATAACAAGTTAATATGGCACATCACTGATCTGCCTAACAAGTGTTGGATATAAGGATGGTTGTACATAAAGTTTGATGAACATCGTCCACTGTTCAATTATGAAGAACCACTGATCAAGACCAAAGTCCAGACAAGCACCGATCAACTAAATGTGAAACACTCTCCAACAACAGTGGTTCCTCATCAACAAAACATCTTCTATGTTTGTTTATGTTAACAGTGTTTATTCTATCTTTGTTTATGTTAATAGTGTTTATATGTAACAGAATTTATACTATCACTTCAGTGTTTTGATCTGTACTATTAATTGAACAGTTGTTTCATCTTTATACTAATAAAATTCCTATACACTTGGATGAATATTAAGCACCTCATCTTGATTGTTTGAGTATAGTATTCTTGAAATTGTTTCAAACATTTGATTGTTCAAAATATTCCACTGCTGAAATACAACCACTGTTTCTTCAATCTCCATGTTGACCACTGATTGACCAAACATCAGTGTTTTGAAAACTGGTTGGTATCCACTGATCGGAAAAAATCCACCAACTTTATTCTCATCAAAAAATTTAAAGTTAGATTAAAAAAAATTCTTGATGACAATTTGTTTCAAACAAATCACTATTTTAATGCTGATTTCTTGATCTTTTGACATTTGATTAAGCAAATTTTGTATTTCAAATTGACGGTTATTATATGTTGATTAAAGTTAAAATAAAATTTAAAAAAGTCATTATGGCATTTGCTATCAAATCAAGTCAGTAGTTACTGACAATATCAGTAATTTTGAAATTCAAAATATGTAAAATGGTAATTTAAAAGACTTTCTTTATATATAACAGTGTTTTCCGCATCAATGTTTTAAAGACTGTTAGGTTGTTAGATGTCATCACCTCAGTGTTTTATATGAAACCATTTTTATGGCATCAGTGTTTATATGTAACAGGGTTTAGTACTTTTGTTTATATGTAACACTATTTATCACATCAGTTCAGTGGTTTGATCTGTATTATTAATTGATGTGCTGTTTCATCTTTATACTAATAAAATTCATATACACTTTGATGAATATTAAGCTTCTCATCTTGATTGTTTGGGTATAGTATTCTTGAAATTGGTTCAAACATTTGATTGTTCAAAATATTCCACTGTTGAAATACAACCTCTGTTTCTTCAATCTCCATGTTGACCACTGATTGACCGAACATCAGTGTTTCGAAAACTGGTTGGTATCCACTGATCGGAAAAAATAGCCACTGCTCACTTTTACATTGTTGACAACCAATTACATAAGAGTTCCACCAACATTATTTTCATCATAAAATTTAAAGTTAAATTAAAAAATAAAAATAAATTCTTGATGACTATTTGTTTCAAATCAAATCAGTAATTAATGCTGATTTCTTAAGCTTTGGATTACAAATTGACGGTTATTATATGTTGATTAAAGTTAAAATAAAATTTAAAAAAGTCATTATGGCATTTGCTTTCAAATCAAGTCAGTAGTTACTGACAATATCAGTAATTTTGAAATTCAAAATATGCAAAATGGTAATTTAAAAGACTGTGTTTATATGTAACACTATTTATCACTTCAATTTAGTGGTTTGATCTGTATTATAATTTGAACAGTTGTTTCATCTTTATACTAATAAAATTCATATAAACTTTGATGAATATTAAGCTTCTCATCTTGATTGTTTGGGTATAGTATTCTTGAAATTGGTTCAAACATTTGATTGTTCAAGTATTCCACTGCGGATACACAACCTGTGTTTCTTCAATCTCCATGTTGACCACTGATTGACCGAACATCAGTGTTTCGAAAACTGGTTGGTATCCACTGATCGGAAAAAATAGCCATTGCTCACTTTTACATTGTTGACATTCACTGATATTGACCATCAGCGGTTTCCCTAAAAAATAGTCAGTGCTCACGTTTTTATTTTTGATGTTGTTAATTAGCGATACATTGAAATTATCAAATGAAAACTAGAATTACAATCAAATTACCATTTTACCTAATCTTTACATTCCAATTACATAAGAGTTCCACCAACATTATTTTCATGATAAAATTTAAAGTTAGATTAAAAAATAAAAAAAAATTCTTGATGACTATTTGTTTCAAATCAAATCAGTAATTAATGCTGATTTCTTGAGCTTTGGACATTTGATTAACCAAATTTTGAATTTCAAATTGACGGTTATTATATGTTGATTAAAGTTAAAATAAAATTTAAAAAAGTCATTATGGCATTTGGTTTCATATCAAGTCAGTAGTTACTGACAATATTAGTAATTTTGAAATTCAAAATATGCAAAATGGTAAGTTAAATTTTTCGTTCTCTCTCTCTCTCTCTCTCTTTTTTTTCCTACAGTGCATATCAGTTCTAATATTTAATTATTTTATTAAAGCAACATATAAGAATATACACTACTTTTACCTTTGAAATTAAATCTGAAATTTATGACGTCCAATAACAGTGTCAAACCATAACAGTGGTTCAGCATCAACTTTAGTTATTCTATGTTTCTTTTTATTTGTTTATGTTAACAGTGTTTATATGTAACAGTGTTTTCCGCATCAGTGTTTTATAGACTGTTAGGTTGTTAGATGTCATCACCTCAGTGTTTTATATGTAACCATTTTTATGGCATTAGTGTTTATATGTAACAGTGTTTAGGAACAGTTTTGTATTTCACATCACTTCAGTGGTTTGATCTCTACTATTAATTGAACAGTTGTTTCATCTTTATTTTAATAAAATAAAATTCCTATACACTTGGATGTTAAGAGTGTTTAAGTGTTTATATTTAACAGTGTTTTTCGCATCAGTGTTTATAGTCTGTTAGGTTGTTAGATGTCATCACCTCAGTGTTTTATATGTAACCGGAAATATGGCATCATTGTTTATATGTAACAGTGTTTATCACCACAGTGGTTTATATGTAAGAGTATTTATCACATCACTTCAGTGGTTTGATCTGTACTATTAATTGAACAGTTTCATCTTTATACTAATAAATAAGGTAACACAAAATACACTTGGATGATTATTAAGTTCCTCATCTTGATTGTTTGGGTATTGTATTATTGAAAGTGGTTCAAACATTTGATTGTTAATGACTATTTGTTGCAAATCAAATTAGTAATTAATGCTAATTTCTTGAGCTTTGGACATTTGAGTTAAGCAAAATGTGAATTTCAAATTGACGGTTATTGTTTCTTAATTAAATTTAAAATAAAATATAGTAAAGTCATTATGAAAATTGCTTTGAAATCAAGTCAGTAATTTTGAAATATTGAAATTCTTAATATACAAAATGGTAATTTAAAATTGACGTTCTTTCTCTTTTTTTGCCTACTTTGCATATCATTTCTAATATTTTATTACTTTAATAAAGCAGCATATAAAGATATACACTCCCTACATTTGAAATTACATTTGCCACTGCATTCAGTTAAAATTTTTATTGGATAATTGGTAAGCTTGAATTCCAACCTTGATATTTTTTTAAGAACATCCATGCTTATTGTATTATCATATTACGTTTAGCAATACTTGTATTTTGCTTATTCTTTTTTTTTTTTATGTAAAGTCTTCAAATGGAGGTTGCAAAGGTTAGCATGCTTAACGATCTTAATACATTCTCAAACAACTATTCGATTAGAGTGAAGATTGTTAGCATTTCGAGGAAGATGATGAATGATAACAAAAATGAAATATATCGTCTTGATATGATCTTCATGGATGAGATGGTACCGTATATAGTTGTGTTATAATTTTTGAAGACATATGAATATCCAAATGAATATAACACCTTTTTTATTTAATCGGATGTTTCATATTCTTAGGGAACTATGATACAAGCCAGCTGTTTGCATAAGATGCTAGGAAAATTCAAACACTTTCTTCAGTTGGATGAATGTCTTCTTATCACCAAACCTTCTCTTGCTACTAATAAGTCCTCTGCTAAGTATACCAAGAGAAATGACAAAATATCACTTTATTTCTATACTTCTGTTGAGAAATGCTTTGACTGGTCTGGACCGAAATACCGTTTTAATTTCGTTAACCTCAAGGATGTTGTTAAAAATAAATTTGAAGTTAATACAGTTATTGGTATGTAAATCACTACATGATATATATCTATTGTTTTGTCTTATTGTTTTTTTTTTTTATTCTTATCACTTCTTAATGCTGTTTTCTTTTCACAATATATTTTTGTTTATAGATTGGATTGGTTATGTGGATGTATGTTTCAATCTAGAGGATACGTCAAAGAAGGATGGGAGCAAGGGCAAGAGACTTAATCTTAGACTTGAAGACCTTGAGTGCGTTCTTTTTATTAAGTTGTTGCATTTTGACGTTTAAACCATTATAAAGTTGCTTGATGTTATTATGTTAATATTTTAGAGGCCAAAAGTGTCCGGTTACTTTGTGGGATGGTTTTGCTATTGACATGTTTGCTTACATGAATGATAAGAAACGAGAGAAATATGTTGTTATCGTTTGTCATTTTGGTATGGTCAACCTTTACAAAGGTACAATTTTAACTTAATTAGTTTAATTTTTTTATTGGTATAGATTTATCTTTAGATTTACTTATATGTTTTAAATTTGACACTATTTATATTGATCTACATTTGGTTTTAATTTTAAATTCAGGCAAGCGTGGCGTTGCAAACAACTTTGAGCTAAGCAGACTTTTTATTGACACTGACATTGAAGAGATATCCTCTTTTAGGAAGAGGTATAGTTAGTATGCATATAAACATTGAACAATATTATTTTGTACCTACATTTATTTTTTACGTTTTAATTTGATCACATGAATCTGTTTAGATATGTAGAGAAAATTTCTGCTTCATCTTCATCAAATGATCATGTTGGTTCAAACGTCATCTCAAGTGTTGAAGATGAGTTTCTTAATAACCCTGATTTCATGCTTATTGGTTTCCTGGGAACCATATCAACGGTGTGTATTTTCTTATAAGTACTCTACATGCTGAGTTTTTTAAAAGTCTTTTCTAAGTGTTATTATTTTTGTTTGATGTTGATAGACAAAGAAGGTTTTGGTTGTTGGCACAATCACAGCTATATGCACTGATAAACTTTGGTATTACAATGGTTGTAACCACTGTAAGTCAGGTGTGGAGGAAAGATTTGTAACGAAAGAAAATCCGGATGGTTTATCTGGTGTTGATCATGAAAAATCGTTGGTGTGTACAAATGATAAATGTGAAGGAGTCGACATCTATTCTATTCCGCGGTTTGAGATTACAGTTTTATTTCCTTATACTAAATATTGATATCAACGACACTTTTGTTTTTAGTAATACTAATGTTTTCATTTGTTTTTAACTTTGATAGGTTCAAGATACCTATTAGGGTGCAAGACTCTTCCGGTACTGTGTCTTTGACACTCTTTGATTTTGAAGCTTACAAGATTCTTAAGAAAACTGCCAAAGACTTAGTTTCAATTCAAGATCAGGTAACAAATACATGCATTCAGTTATTTGGCCATGTACTATATATAAATTAAAATTAATTTTTATAAAATTGTATGTTGAAATTATGGAATCATTCTGCTCATTGTAATTTATATTAATTTTTATAAAATTATAGGTTGTTAATTCTGGAGAGATACCGAACCCATATCCTGAGATCTTTGACACATTGATTGGAAAGAGGTATGCTTTCATCATAAGTGTTAAAGACTATAACATTGAGCATCAGGTTGAAAACTATGGTATTTCAATGGCCACTAACGATGATGAGATCCTTGCCGCGCTCTGCGCCAAATTCAATCTTAACCAGGTCTAAATCTTCATTATGTCATTCTTTTAATTTGATATACATATCCTTTTAAAATATATTTATACCATTGTGTGTATTTTATGTTATTATGTATTATGTACTTAAAGCATGAGCAGTCCGAATCGTTGGATGTTCCAGAATCCTGCAGTTTGTCTACTCCTGTTGACCTTATGAAGGTAATATGAGAATTTCCTTATTTGTAGTAAATTTTTTTAAACGTTAGTACTTATTGTCTTTTTATATCAGGATGAGTTGTCATACTGCGGTGAGAATGTTACACCTGCATCCCAAGCACTTGTAGGCACTAAGAATCCGTCTTTTGATGAAACAAAACGTAATATTCGTGAAGTGTTCGATGTGGATGATGCATTAGGTTGCTCCTCGACAAAGCGCCGCATCAGTGATGAACTCTCTCAGGATGAAGATGCTGGTGTTTCGACGCTTTTGATTCCAAAGATTGAGAAATAGTGTCTTCTGTATTTTCAAATACATTTATGTGTTGATTTCATATGCTGTTGCCATGTTGAACTTTTGGTTTCGTTTTGTTGCTTTTGGGTGTTTGGTGGGTTATGTTTTGGACTGATTATGTGGTTTTGAATTCCTAACAACTTATCTGCTTATTATAATGTATATTGTTAAATAAATATTGAAATGTTCAATACTCAATATTTATGTTTAAAACTTATGTGTATGAATAGTAGCAACAATTTATAATATATATTGTATATACCCAATTAACAACTTTTTTATCTACAAACATTTCTAATCTTTAAGCAATTTTAATGTTATTATTTTATCTCATAATTTATATAGGATTATCCGTGGATGTGGTTGTTCTTTATTGGTTTTTACCGTTATCCCTGCCCACTAAGATCTAGTAAGTATCCGTCATATGTTACAGTTTAAAAAAAATATTTAATTTGTGCATGTTTCTCCCATTACTTATTTAAGTAATCTTATTCAATAGGTTTTTTATATACTTCAAATTTTCTCTAAGTCATTCAAAGAATGTTGTTTAGAAAAATCGTAACCAAGTATGAAGCGTAAATTCAAACCCATTTTATTTGGTTTTTTGTTTGCTTTATTGATCCATGTTTTATTTTATTTTTTTTCTTTGGTTTATTTGGATAACTGAATAAAATACCGTTTAACTTAAATAGTTATTAAATAAAGATTGTAATATTTTATTTTAAAAATCATATACAAATAAACCATAAACCTAACCGATGAACATCCGATTTACATTCCACAAAGATTACAAAATTTGTTGTTAAGTTTTTTTATCAATGTAATGCATTATTTAGAATAATTAATTCAATAATATGAAACAATTTTATTTTACTTTTCATGAAATGATTTTTAATTACAAAATGATAAAATGCAATATTATAATTTATTGAGGTTATGTTTAATCCTTAGGTATTATATATTGTAATTCAAAATTTAAAAACCACTGTTTTCTTCTATTGTTTTAATGTTCCTGATCTTAATACTCTTTCTTCTTTTGAAAGCTTCTCCTTCTTTCAGAATTAACAATGTCAAAGAATTCACGTTCATTTTCTACAACAGCTAATTCATCTCAACGAAATTTACATAGTAAGTGAAATTATAACTTCTTAACTCATCATTTCGGAATTCAAAATCAGCTTTTAGATTCAAATCATAATTCTACTTGGTTTTTTTGTAGGTCATCTTATGAGAACTCCTGTTTCAGATATCTCTAACAGTCTCCTCTTTCAGATATCACAAATGGTAATAGCTATTGAATTTGATTATAAGTATTCTTTTTTCCGTTTTATGTTTCTAAGTGGACTGATTCTTGTGTTTTGAACATATTATACTTTCTATGTTTTTTAGTTATTTCACCGAATGAAAGGCGTAAGCTTCGAAAATTAATACTTGATAATAAGAAATTAAAGAATGCGTGGTCATCATCAGCTGCTAATTCATCTCAACGAAATTTACGTAGTAAGTGTAATTATAACTTCTTAACTCATCATTTCCCAAATCAAAATCAGGTTTCAGATTGAAATCATAATTCTACTTGCTTTTTTTGTAGGTCCTCTTACGAGAACTCCTGTTTCAGATATCTCTAACAGATC
Organism: Helianthus tuberosus; assembly: GCA_030545235.1. Taxonomy (NCBI): domain Eukaryota; kingdom Viridiplantae; phylum Streptophyta; class Magnoliopsida; order Asterales; family Asteraceae; genus Helianthus; species Helianthus tuberosus. The sequence continues at coordinate 95,436,918 of CM060388.1, forward strand.
TCCACTTTCAGATATCACAAATTGTAATACCTCTTGAATTTGATTATAAGTATACTTTTTTCCGTTTTATGTTTCTAAGGGGACTGTTGTTGTGTTTCGTACATATTATACTTTCTCTGTTTTTTAGTTACTCCACCTAATGAAAGGCGTAAGCTTCAAAAATTAATACTTGATAATAAGAAATTGTTAAATGCATCGTCATCATCAACGAATGTTTGTAGCATCTTTTCTGAGAATGCAAATATGGTTGAATGTTCTGATTCTACGGATCAACATATGTACTCCATTGCGTGTCGAGCAGTTAGAAATGCTACTGGTTCTTTAATTTCAACTACACCAGGTTTGTATTTTGTTTCTTTATTATTTGTTTTGATAAACACATTACTAAACCACATACCGGTCTTAACATCAATGTTTTAATATTGGATGTTCATATAATGGCATTAACATAGGTACACCAGCAGATAACAACCGTCGATATTCCATTACTTCTAGCATTATTAGCAGCAACAATCAGCCGATATTGGGTAGTAACTCTACGCTTACACGGCTGTCTTCTGGTAAACGTAACCTTGAGCGCAAGAAGCGTGATAATACTCCTGTACGTATGCTCTCTTTGGATTCCGATCAAGAAAATGTGTTCTTGTGCACTAATGAAGATCCTTATAAAGGGATATCTAAAGGTTTTAATATATTTTATTCTTTTAGGACATTTGTTGTGTTCTACCTGTAATATAACTCTCAATCATTTGTTAACAGATTATTTGGACCATGGTGACCAAGTGCTTACATGTCAGCTTTGTAGTGCAAAGTTATGGGCATCGGAAGGTGGAAAAGGTCGTTTAACTGTAAATAAGCTATGTTATGGTATGTGTTGTGGGTATGGTAAAGTTCAGCTACCGCCTTTAAAGGATGCACATCCGTCTTATTAAAATTTGTTTTCTTCCTCAAATGCAAAAAGCAACTTCTTCCTAAAGAACATAAGGCGATACAACTCTATGTTCTCTTTTACATCTATGGGTGGAAAGCTTGATTCTAATATCAACAAGGGCAATGCTCCATTTATATATCGTATCAATGGCCAAAACTATCATTGCATGGGGAGTCTCAAACCTCCAGCTGGAAATGAAGCTAAGTTTTGTCAGCTATACATACATGATACTGAAAATGAAATAACAAACAGACAGGCATTATTCAGGTACCATTGATTTCTAAGTTCCATTTTTATTCTATTAAAGAACATCTAGAAATTTAACTATTTGTAGTTCAATATTAGTTGTTAAGTACCATCACTTAATCCTTAATCACTGATTCTCTATCCAGAAATTGCTACAACAGCAGTTGTTAACCATCAGTGTTTTAATCACCAGCAGTGCTTAAAAAGTTTTTTTCATCAGCTGTTTGACTTAACAGTAGTTTGCGTTATTAATTCTAAATTCATCAGCTGTTGTAGGTAAACTGAAGTTTCCTACAATAAGCTCTGCCCTGTTAAGTTTCCTACAATGACATTGATTATAACAATTTAATAAGGCAAAACACTGTTGGATATAATTACATTTGTACACAAAGTCTAACTAACCCCATCCAATGTTCAAGACCAAACCACTCATGCCTACCAAACCACTGTTTAAGACCAAACCACTGAAATGTTACTTTTCTCAACATTTTCTAAAAGTTTTGAGCTGTATCAACAGTTGTTTACAACTGTTCTTCCTTAAAACTTAATTATTAATCACTGATTCTCTATCCACTACTTATTACAATAGCAGTTGTTAATCTTATGTAGTTCACTATCAGTTGTTAAGTATCATCAGTGTTTTAATTACTATCAGTGCTTACAAGTTTTACATCAGCTGTTTGACTTAGTACTATTCTGTTTTTCCTTAACACTTAATTACTAATAACTGATTCTCTATCCACTGCTTATTAAAATAGTTATGTTATGTTAACGTTTTGTTGTTTTTTTTCTTTTAACAGCAAAAGAACCAAACCTTCATCGCCTGCTGATAAAGAACTTGATGTTGAAATGATAAAGTATTTGAGGGCTTTATTAGATTCACAAAATATGTTGGTTAAGACATATAGGATGGTCAGAAACCATTTTCACCAATCTCCAGATGCCAACCTTAGCCTGCGACTAATTTATAGAAGAGAAAAAGACGGCAGGACATATAACTTACCCACCACATCTGAAGTTGCTGCTTTGGTTGTCGGAGACATAGATAAAGCTATAGACCATCGTGATATTGTTGTCCAGACGCAGTCGGGAATGCTGCAGCGTATTAGCGAATTACACCCATCGTATCTTGCTCTGCAATATCCGTTACTTTTTCCATATGGTGATGATGGTTATAGAGTTGATATTCCTCATAGAGATTTTATGTCCACACAAAAGAAAATAAAACCAAAGTGCACAATGAGAGAATTTTTTTCATATAGGATCCAAGATAGAACTTATGGATTTTCCTTAATTTTAAATGGGCGAAGGTTGTTACAACAGTTTTTGGTTGATGCGTACACAATGATTGAGAGCGAAAGATTAAAGTACATTCGTAGGCAACAAGCGAACCTTCGCTCTGAAACATTTGAGAATCTTCAAAAGTATAAATCGAAAGGTAAGGAAGTTTTAACAGATACTGGAAAGCCTGTTATACTTCCTTCTTCATTTACTGGTGGTGCAAGATTCATGCAACAAAATTACCTCGATGCAATGGCCTTATGTAAGTGGTATGGGTACCCTGATTTCTTCATAACTATAACATGTAATCCTAAGTGGCCTGAAGTAAAAAAGATTTCTAAAAGATTCAACCATCAAAGCCGAAGACAGGCCTGACATATTGTGTCGATTGTTTAAAAGGAAGCTTGATTCGTTAATCAAAGATTTTAAGGATTCCAAGTATTTTGGTGAGATTAACGCTGGTGTGTTATTTTTTTTTTTTCACATCTTATCCTCTGATGTATATTTTTTAATCAAGGTTATTAACTAATAAATTTTGTTTATTTTTCCTTTTTATTTAGTTGTTTATACAGTAGAATTTCAAAAGCGTGGTCTTCCTCATGCACATATATGCTTATTCATGAAGGTCGATCACAAACTTCCAACCATAGATCACATAGATCCATTTATTTCTGCAAGATTCCTGATAAAAAAGAAGATCCTGAACTTTATTCTCTTGTGACTGATTATATGATTCATGGTCCGTGTGGGAATGCTAATTTGAATTGTCCTTGCATGGTTGATAAAAGATGTTCAAAAAACTTTCCGAAGAAATTCACACCACATACAAGTATTGATTCAAATGGTTTTCCTGTATACAGAAGGAGAGATTCAGGTCATACAGTTATAAAATCTGGTGTTAGATTAGACAACAGAAATGTTGTTCCTTATAACAAAAGGCTTTTGAAAAGATATCAAGCACACATTAATGTTGAATGGTGTAATCAAGCCGGTTCAGTGAAATATTTGTTCAAGTACATCAACAAAGGTCCTGATATGGCTACTGCGGTAGTTTCTGGTGATACAAGTTCAACCATCAAAGAAAAGCCAAAAGATGAGATCAAGGAGTATTATGATTGTAGATATATTTCAGCTTGTGAGGCATCCTGGAGAATATTCTCTAATGAGGTTCATTATAGGTATCCTGCTGTTATGAGGCTTCCCTTTCATTTGCCTGGCCAACAGAATGTTGTGTATGGTGCTGATGACGATATTGATAATGTTTTAAGCAAGCCTTCTGTTGCTTCTTCAATATTTATGCAATGGATGAAGTTGAACGAGTCAAATAAAGATGCTAGAAAGCTGACTTATGTTGAGTTTCCTTCCAAATTTGTTTGGATACTTAAAGATAGATGTTGGCAGGTACGTAAGTCGTACCAGTGTGTTGGCTGGATTCATTCTGTATCTCCTGCTTTGGGCGAACCTTATTTTTTGAGGATAGTTCTGAATAAAGTTAAAGGACCTAGATCATTTGAGGAGATACGTACAGTTAATGGTCAATTATTCCCGACTTTTAGAGATGCTTGCTATGCGATGGGACTTTTAGATGATGACAATGAATACGTTGAGGCCATTAAAGAAGCAAGTTTTGAAGGACATGCTGGGTATCTTCGAGCGTTATTTGCTACCCTGCTTTTGTCAAATACTCTATCTCGGCCAGAATTTGTTTGGGAGAATACGTGGAAATACTTAGCTGATGATGTTGTTTATAGACGTAAAAAAGAAACAAATATTTCAGGTTCTGATCTATTTTCTTTTATTTTACATACTACATTTTGATTTTTTATTTAATAATGTTAATTTTTTTATTTGCTAGGTTTAGTGCTTCCTGAACATCAGATTAAGAACCTTACTTTGTTGAAAATTGAAAACTATTTAATTTCCAATGGTTCATCATTACGAAGGTTTGCCACTATGCCGTACCCTGATGACGATTCCTTACGTGATGCTTCTAATCGTCTAATCAATGAAGAGCTGTCACATGACCTAGATGAAGAACAAGCTGAGTTTAACAGGTTGCATCAATCTCTTACAGATGAACAACGAGCGGTTTTTGACGAAATAATGGAAGCAGTTGTAGGGCGTAAAGGAGGCCTTTTTTTTTGTCTATGGTTATGGTGGAACTGGAAAAACCTTTTTATGGAAGACTTTGGCTTCAGCTGTTCGATGCAGAAATGGAATAGTTTTAAATGTGGCTTCAAGTGGTATTGCTTCGTTATTACTTTCCCGTGGAAGGACAGCTCATTCTCGGTTCCATATTCCCATTAATCTAACAGAAGATTCAATGTGCAATATTAAGCCAAATAGTGATATTGCGAGATTATTAAAGGAAACCCAATTAATCATATGGGACGAAGCACCGATGGTACACAAACATGCCTTTGAAGCTTTAGATAGGACCATGACCGACGTATTTTCGGAAGGTAGGAGTATTCGTTCGGATATTCCTTTTGGTGGTAAAGTTATTGTATTTGGTGGTGACTTTAGACAAATACTACCTGTTATGTTGGACTCTGTATACCCAAGACACATATTAAATTGATGTGGCTAGTACGTAATGATCCAAGTCGAGTCATACCCAATAACAAGCTAGACAAACACTTATATTATTTATTTGTGATATGATCAAACAAATAAATATTAACACTTAGAATATTTAGAAACTGGTTTTCTAAATAATTGCACTTGACAAACTAATAAATTATATGGATAATTTATTTTGAGTGAATATTTTATTTTGTTATTTAATGGGTTAAATAACTTAATAAAAGTTGTATAAAGTCTTGTGAACATATGATGTTATATTTTATAAAAGTTATAAAATACAAGACTTATATTATTTTATAAAAGAAAATTGATTTTTTTTTATAAATAAGGTGGGCCGCCACCCCCCCCCCCCCATGGGGTCTTCCCTAAATGTCTTGGCCAATTATCTTCCATGCATGTTGTCATAAGTTAGAAGCACCTTGATTGGGTGATCTTCCCTAAACTTGTTGGTCCAATGACAATGCATGCTTTTTGCATGTGTTAGATGAACATGCATTGGGTAAATTGGTTGGCACATTCTCTCACTACTTTTATTAATATTTGTATGACAAATTAACAAAAAAAGGGACTTGAGAATACTAGAAACATGGCTGAAAATTTCGGCCAAGAGAGAGTAATTTTAGGAGGTGATTTTCAAGTGTAAAAATTGATAAAACTCTCTCTCAAATTTCGGTTATGGAAGGGTTCCATGAGGGAATTTCAAGTTCAATTTCGAGTGCAATAACTCAAGAAGATACTCTCATATTTTCGGCCATGAGATGGTTGTCAAGAGGGTTTTCTAGTGAGTTCATAAGTGTAGAAATCCTAGCTAACCATGAGGTGTTTGTTGGAAGGCTTGGGGTATACAAGCTTGAGGTCTTCTACACTTGAAGGCAACCATTCAAAAGCATCATCTTCTTCATATCCATTACTCCATGGAAGGTAGTATTCTAAACATCCTATGGTTGTGTTTGATAGTATACATCTCATATATGGATCCGGGTTTTGGGATTTTGCATATAAATGGTTTTATATCTCATAATAGTAACATGTTTTAAACTTATTTTCCGTTGCGTTTTTATTTCATATGGATGAAATTGCTTTGATAAACATGTTAAAATCACATCAATGGCATCTAGAGCCGCTTATATGAGTGCATGCTTCAATAGACTTAAAAGTTTCGGGTTTGGTGAAAATCCTATGGCCGAAATTTTAAGTGTGGTTATCCCTTTGTTTTTCAAGATTATATTCTTACATGCATAAATGAATCTTGAAAAATTATTTCATATGGATGATTTGTTTGTTTGGACAAAACTTACCTTTTCGGTTTTTTGGACATAGCCGAAAATGGTTATTAAAAGGGAACCATTTTTTTTAAGCTTCTTGAAATTAATATATATATATATATATTTGGATATATATTTTGGTGCATATAACCTAGCCATGACCTTGTGTTGAATAATTGTGTTGTGATTTATTTATTAAATTATTTCAAAGGTTGTAATAATTATTATTTTGTTCTTCCACTTGTAAAGTTATGTAATTTATTTATTTTCATTTGGTATGTAAAATAAATAGATTAGGTGCATTTTATTTTACTAGAAAAATGTATTAGGATATATTTTGTAAAAGAAGATGCACACAAAAATGCGGTTTTGGTTTTTGCCAATTTCGGGCATAAAGGACTTCATAGTTCTAAACGGGATTTTAGCCCGATAACCAAAACACATTTTTGAAGTCCAAAGGAGTTTGGAGCTGAATATTAAAGACATTTGGAAGATCAAAGAAAGTGGAGAAATCACAACACAAAAGGAAGACTTGAAGCATTTGGATGCGGGATCAAGTGGGAGTTCAACGACACAATACTTGTGTCATTTTTCACCCTTTAGGAAGGACCTTTTGGCACACTTGTTTCGGCTAACAAGTGTTGTCAAAATAGTTGGCTATGGTTATGCACCTAATGATATGTGTGTTGTGCTTGTGTGGTTGCTTATTTATATTGTTTTGATGATATTTGGATATGTATGCTTAACAAACTAATAATCAACAACAAGCGTAAAATTGGTTCTTTACAAGATCATTAAAATTGGTTAATAAAAGGTTATTAAAAAAATTAATGATTTTATAATAAAATGGGTTTTATTAAAAAGAACCTTGAAAATTGATTTTCACTAAAGTACCAAGGATTTGAATGCATGCAAATATATGGTACATAAAGTTTTCTAAACTAGAATTTTGAAAACTCAAAAATCCCTTTTATAAAACAAGTCAAACACCATCCTTTTATACAACACTCGAATCACTTGGGAACTCTTTTGTGGGATAAAGGTCACCTAACCATATTTGAGGGAACTTGTATATTCGAGGTGGGTTTACCATGTTTGTGGGATAAAGGTCACCTAACCACTTATGTGAATAAACTCACACGTGTGTGTAAGTTGGACGACTTGATTTGGAAACCATGAACTTAGGGTCACCGAAGCATGGAGAACAAAAGGTGTTGATGGGATTAAACATGCCAACTAAACATAAAGATGTTTAACCGATCCCATATGACTAGAAGTTGCAAAGAGTTGCAATTGTCAAACGTTGATGTCACACCCCTACCACGTAGAACATACAAAACGTGGCGGAAACGTCGGGGAGTGTTGTAACAGAATTAATTGTTTCAAATCCATGGCAATTGAAGTTTCGTTTTATTGATTAACAGTGTTACAATGTCTTAACAATCAAAGAAATACAACATAATTAACTAGTCTTGCATCTTTTATTGTCACTAAAGCCCAAGTCTGCCTATGTGTATCTTGATCATCTTATGCAACAGCTCCTGAAAAACACATGTGAAAATAGGTACGTCAGCATAAAAATGCCGGTGAGATACATAGGTTTTGTGAAAATAGGTTTCATGACTTATGTTTGAGAAAATGTTTAGTCATGAACCTTGTTATTTGCTTTGTTTTGTAAATCATTTGAAAATCGATAAGATCAGATGATATGTATAAATAATGTATGGTTAAATGAATAACCATGTAAAATGAGTTTGTATTAGATAGGTTGCTTGTAAAACAATGTCTTGTGAAAAATATGTTATTTGTATAAAATGTTCTATGTCTCAACTTGAAATGATTCAGATAACGCTACAATATGTAATACCATACAAACACTTATATATAGGAAGTACCAGCGGCGTATCCACCATGCTTGTATCATATTACACACGCCTCGTTACTTAAATCACTTACACAAACCAAACCAACAATGTAAGATGTCTATGTTTAAACCAATTGCCAAATGTATTGAATAATATGTCAAAATGTTTATGTCAAGATGTAAACCATGTAATGTGTAACCAAAATAATATGTATGGCTAGTGAAATGTATAAACTAAACCATATGCACAAGAACATAGTATTGAAGTAAAACTTGGTTTAAATCAAAGTTATGTTTTGTGTAGTAAATGCATGATCAATGTAAATCATGTAATATGCGTCCAAAATGTAAGTATGTGATGAATAACAAATGTACTAAGTATGAAGAACAATGCAACGATTGAACATACATAGCATGTGAACTGTACTAAGTATGCAACAACAGACATACGTAGCATGCGACCTGTACTAAGTATGCAACAATAGACATACGTAGCATGTGATGTAATGTAAAACAATGTACTAAGTAATGCACACAATGGCACACCTAGTATGAAATGTAATGAAATCATGTACTATAATGTACTAATGAACATAACAAGTATATGATGTGAAAACAGGAAAGCATGAAAGTCACAAGTAGGCACATGTGTTCCACCCCAAAATGTTTGGAAAACAGTAAAAGAGGGGTCTATGTACTCACTTGAGATTGCTCAGATGTCTTAAGATAATCACCAAGCAATGCTAGAGATCACGGAATCAAACGGCACCTAATATAGGTATCTATGTTAATAAACCGGACCTATATCGGAAGACTGGGTAGCATTAGGGTTTGTAAACCAAATGAGTGTAGGAACTCATGTGATATGGTTTAACAAAGCCTACATACTAAATGAAACTTAACCTAAGTGTCTACGACCCATCGCGACCCATTAAGGTAGCTTATGCTACTTTAACGCATCGTGCGCGTGAAACGCGTTCGGACCGTCTAACTAGTCCTATGACAAGTGTTATATGCCTAAACATGTTACATAATCAGTTATGTGACAAAAGTTTAGGTTACATATGCTTAATTACCAATTATACATGAAAAGGGTATTCTGGTAATTTACCTAAGGCATATAAACTACCTATCATACAACTACTTAAACGAAGCGACCATAGGGTATAACCTCGGAAGGCTATTCCCTACCTACTATGGTCACCTAATGTATTTGGTCGGATCCTAATGATCGACCAAATGGGTCGGGTTCGAGGTATAAGCGATTTATTAGATCGCTTACCCTACGACCCTAGACAACGTGGTAATCAGTAGGCATAGTCCCAAGGGACTATAACCAACGTGATTACACTCACGTTGCGAAGTTCAAACGAACTTCGCATTGACCATAACTGGTCAATGTAGAAAGTCAAACAAAGTTTGACTTTCAGACTCGAAAAGCAATAAAAGAACGAAAGAATACTTACCCAGGGTCCCCGAATGCTAATCCCGATCCAAGAATCTCAGGTATGAAACAATGGTTTCAACTTAGAGTTTCTCAAATCAGAATTCTTGTAAGTTATGCAATGGGGGGCATGGGGTATTTATAGTATTCGGTGCACCGTTGAGATCGTTTCATGGAAACCGTGATTCGATCCCATCCGTACACTTGTTGGAAGGTTATGGAAGCTAAAATTGATGCTTATCATCTGACTAAGCAAGTTAGAACATGTGGTGGAGGATCAAACAGCTGCAACTTGTGGTTAAATGCACTTAATCTGGTCAGAAGGACTGATGCGGGCCGCCTAAGGATGTTAAGATCCTGAGGCGGGCCGCCTAGGAGTCACAGATCAGAAAAAGTTTCAGAAATGACAGTTTCAGTCCCTGCACGTGTTTAAGCCCATTTCCGGCACTTCTAAGGCCCGTAAAGCCAACTTTAAGGCCCTAAAATGTTGCCTAAACATTGTGGACATGAAACATGCTCAAAAATATGCCGGATGATGGTTCGTTTGGTCGTACGAACGCGATGTTCGCTTAATTACGACGGAATGCGCATAAGCGCGAAAAACGATCCAAAATGCGCGACGAATGGATTTTTGGCAAGCCAAACACTAAAGCATAATATAGTCATGCTTACATAAATTTTTGGATGTCCAGATGTATTCGGAACGTAAGTTATGCGCGAAAATGCAAACTTGTGCACTTTTTGACGCTTTTAGTCCCTGAATGACACAAAAGTTTATTTTAGCATACCGAACACCTCAAAGCCTATTTCTAAGCTATGTAAAGGATATTTATGGTATGTTTAACTTATGGTCATGTTCCGGAATGTCTGTTACAGTTCAAATTGGCATACTTTCGCAGTTTGTCAAATTTAGTCCCTGTAAGCGAATATACTTTGATTTCACCACACCAAACCTTCCAAAACTTATATCTAAGTTATGTAAAGGTTATTTAAGGTATGTTAAGCCTATTTCACTATTCCGGAGTGTTCGTTGGATTAAACTGGTTATATCTACACATCAGAGCGCGTATAACCCTCCAGAAAGCGATTTAAAGCTTGAAATCGAACAAGAGTTGATATGTGTAAACGATACACATATTTTTACAAATCCCAAGTATGAAATACAATATTTCATTGGTTTGGCATTTGTTTGATGGTTACAGTGACACAGGTGTCACAGTTGACTACCTTGTTAATTTAAATAAAGGGATAAAGGTCACCTAACCGATATTTAAATGTAACGTTGGATTCTAGATTTTAATTATTAATTGTCTATGAGACATAAAAGGGTATTAATAATTAAAATATAATAATATCAAAAATACTAAAAATTGAACCTTGTAAAATTTTGTAGATGGCCGCTAATAATAATACCCAAACCGTCCGTAACCTATCATAGAAAACGATCCTAATCCCGATGAACATCTTATGGAAGATAAGGATGCCTATAACGATTGGATTAAGTATATCGAGAATACTATGCAAGCCTCTTGCCTCATGTTAGGAATTATGATTCCCGAGATTCAAAAGGTTTTTGAACATCATGAGCATACGACATGATTACCCAATTGTAGGATAAGGGTAGAACACTTCGAAACAGTTCGAGCGCTTCATGCATGTCGAATGGAGGAAACCCAATCGGACTCATCTTATGTCTTTAAGATGAAAAGCCATATTGATCACCTCGAAGGGCTCGATATAGATAAAAGGATTTTATCCATTCTAACGATCAATGAGGGTGGAAACAAGAAAGGGCATCACCCCGACACCAAAGCAAATGTTGCAAATGGAAACGGGTAATTCAAAGGGAAATAATTAGAAAGACTAAAGCGAAACCACCGAAACCAAAAGAGAAGAAGGCAAAGGTTGCCATGAACGATCCATGCTTTGAGTGTGGTGAGATAGGGCATTTAAATAGGAATTGTCCAACCTATCTCAAAGAGTTGAAAAAACAAGAGGGGTGCTAGGCAAACCTCAGGTACAATCTTGATGATACATATTGACCTTAATGTTATTTCTTCTAACACATGGGTATTAGATACCGGATGTGGAACTCATGTTTGCAATTCGTTGCAAAAGGTTCAAAAGAAATAAACATTACAAGAAAGGAGACTATTTTTTTGAAACTTCCAAATAGTTTGGAAATTGTTTTAAAATGTTTTGAATGCTCCTAGTTTGACTAGGAACATTATTTAAGTTTCCCTTTTGAGACAATATGTTTTGATTTAAAGTTTGTAAACAATGACATTTATATTTCGATGAATGACATGTTTTACTTTAAAACTATGCCTTCAAATGGTAGTTATGAATTGGTTCATAAATAATACATCATTTGATAGTTCAATGTACCAAGCAATCACCAACAAACTCAAAATGGATTTGAGTGAGACTTATTTTTTGCATTATCGCCTTGGTCATATAAACAGATGTCGCATATAAACACTTCGAAAGAATGATCTTTTGGAAACAAATGAAATTGGTTCATTTGATACATGTGAATCTTGTTTACAAGGTAAAATGACTAAGAAACCCTTTAGTGGGAAAGGGCAATAGATTTCTTAGGTATCATACATTCGAATGTATGTGATCCTTTTAAGCCAATGACTAGGTATGGTGAAAGATACTTCATTACTTTAACCAAGAACTATAGTAGTTATGGTTATGTGTACTTGACACAAAGAAGAAGTTTTGAAACGTTCAGAATCTTCAAAAAGTGAAGTACAAAATCAACTCTTTTAAAGTTCTTCGTTTTGATAGAGGAGGAATCGAACTCTATTAGATATGGTTCGATCTATGATGGCTAGAAGCGCATTATCTCTATCACTTTGGGGTTACGCTTTGCTCTCCGTGGCCCATATGGCCCCAACCAAGAAAGTGGATACGACGTCTTTTGAAATATGACATGGAAAGGTTCCATCATTATCATATTTAAAGTATGGGTTGTGAAGCTTATGTGAAGCAATACACCCCAAACAAGTTGGAAGTACGATCCACTAAGTGTATCTTCGTAGGATATCCTAAAGATGATATAGGATATTATTTCTACGATCCAACAGAGCAAAAGGTATTTATTGCTCAAAAGGCTGAGTTCTTGGAAGCTAAGTTCCTTGTGGAAGGAATTAGTAGAACAGTGGAACTTGATAAGGATCGAGAACCACAAGCCGATACACGTTTGGTTGATACTAGCATTCAACAAGAGGTTGTTGAAAATGATCAAGTGGTTGATCAACACACACAATACGTTCGCAAATCTGGTAGAATTAGTAATCCACCTAAAAGATATGGATCTTTCATGGATGAATGCTACGTGGTAGATTCGGGTGAACCAACCACATACCATGATGCAATATCAATATTCGATTGTGACAAATGGCTTGAAGCCATGAACGTAAAGATGCAGTCCATGTATAACAACCAAGTATGGAAATTGGTTGGAGCACCTCTTAACTCCAAAGTAGTTGGAAGTAAGTGGGTTTTCAGGAAGGAAACCGATATGCATGGTAACTTGGATACTTATAAAGCGAGACTTGTAGCAAAAGGTTTCACTCAAACTCAAAGGGTTGATTATGATGAGACCTTCTCGCCCGTGGCGATGCTAAAGTCAACTAGGATATCATTTGCCATACTTGCACAATATGATTATGAGATTTGGCAAATGGATCTCAAAACGACTTTCCTTAATAGATATCTTGAGGAAGATGTCTATATAGTTAAGCCTGAAGGTTTTGTTGATCCAAAACATCCTGACAAAGTATGCAAGTTAAAGAAATCAATCTATAGATTGAAACAAGCATCTAGAAGCTGGAATCACCGTTTTGATGAAGAAATTAAGAATTTTGGATTCATCAAGAACGGAGATGAAGCTTGTGTGTACAAGAAAGCTAGTGGGAGCATCATCACTTTCTTAGTACTGTATGTCGATGACATTCTACTATTTGGAAATAACATTCCAACCTTGGAGGGTGTAAAAGCTTGGCTTGGAAGTTGTTTTTCCATTAAGGATCTTGGTGAAGTCGCCTACATTCTGGGAATAAAGGTCTATAGGGATAGATCAAGGCGCTTGATAGGTTTAAACTAAAGTGCATACATTGACAAAGTCTTGAAAGGGTTCAAGGTTTGATACCTATTCAAAGAGTGGACAATATTGAATACATTTCAATGTCCAAGCTCAAAGTATGAGCAAGAAAGAATGAAAGGAATCCCATATACGTAAGCTATAGGATTCATTATGTATGTAATGATATGTACTAGACCGGACAAGTTATGCGCTTTAAGCATGACGAGAAGATACCAGTAAAATCCAAATAACGGTCATTGGATGACTATTAGAAAGTATATTGAAATACCTTAGAGGACTAAGGATACATTTCTAATATATGGATCTGGTGAAAAGAACTCGTTGTAAAAGGTTACAGGGATGCGAGTTTCGGAATTCGTTGTAAAGGGTTACATAGGTACGAGTTTCCAAACTGATCGAAATGGTCCTCGATCACAATCAGGGTAGCATTGTCCACTACATAATCAGAATACATCGCCGCTTCATTGATTGTGATAATTCATATGGATCTGCCACTTGAATTATTGCCAATCTAGGGGTAGTCCCTACCATTCAGGACCCCTAGAGATCTTTGTGATGACGATGGTGCGATTGCTTAAATCAAGGAACCTCGTGTACATCAAAAGACTAGGCACATTGAGCGGAGTTTCAGCTACATAAGGGATGAAGTTGAAAAGGGAAAGATATGTATTCGCAAAGTTCACACTGATCAAAATATTGCGGATCCACTCACGAAGCTCCTTGAAAGGGCAAAGCATGAAAGGGTCATACTTGTGCCTTAGGACTTCGATATTCTAGTGATTGGATTTGATCTATTTTGTATTTGGATATTGGAACAATTGTTATTATAACTCTTTATGGTATGTTGAGTTATGTTCCATATTAGCATGTTTAAATCCGTGAATAAGTTACTTATTCTAAATGTCCGTAGTCGATCATAATTGTGGAAACAAATATGAATGTAAGACTATTATGAATTTGGATTGGTGGATATTCATTAGATATGAATATAGAGCAAAGTGTTGCTGCCAAAGTTCATAGATATTTGTGGGATACAAATATTGGACTGACTCGCTCTCAAATATTACTGCATGGAATCATTTGTGATTGATCATAAGTAAATTTTGAGTAAAGGAGAATATCATAGTATCCTCTGACCTGAGATACATATTGGGTCTTGATATTCACCAAATATTATGCCTTGACTTATTTCTTCACTGTCAGTAATATGACTGTCACACCCTGTCTTTTGCGGAAGCGTATGATGTGTGACTAGCTTGTTATCATTGCATTCAATCGTAATAAACAACTACATGATCAAAACGATGTTCATCCATTTATGAAAATTTGAGTATTACAAACACTTGTTATTTAAGTTTTCGAAACACGACCTTTGACAAGGTTATTCAACAAAAGTGGATGACATCTAAACTTGTAGTCTACTTCTAGTTATGACACTTGCGCCCAAGATCCATCCTGTCACCTGAAATACATGTGATTTTGGAAAACATCAACATAAAGTTGAGCGAGTTCATGCATTTTGCATATCTTGTATGAAAACATTGTATGTATCTTGTATAAATAAAGTGTTCATGTATAAATCAAGTTTTCTTGTGTACACCACGTACTAATTGAATGTTTGTACAAGGACATTAAGGCATGTGAGGACATATGGAGCATTAGTGTTGGCTCCTTTAAGGCATGTGAGCATATGGAGCATTAGTATTTTCTCCTTTAACTGTGTCGATTACCCTCGACTGTGTCGATTAACCTCGACTGCGTCAATTTCCCTTGACTGTGTCGATTTCCCTCGACTGTGTCGATTAACCTCGACTGTGTCGATTTCCCTCGACTGGGACACCGAAGCACTCATGAGGTCACATAAGGACCATGAGTGGGGCTCGGCCGTACCCGTTAGATCTAACCCTCGTCCCTAATTATATACTAATGGCATCTCAATATCTAGTTTAAGCTCACATGATCTAGTATTTTCTAGGCTTTTCTTAAAGCTCATCATATTGCACTCACCACGAGTGCTTCTCGTATTCTTTTGTATTCTCAATTCATATTGCACTCGGTACTCGTTTTCACCAAGAGTGCTTCTAGTATTTTTACCATTTGTAAAAATTGTAATATGTGTAACATGTATTTCACCCCCGAGAGTTATAAAACCAAAAACAGTTAAAGAAAAGGGGGAGCATGAACTCACAACTTTGCGTTCCTGTGCGTCGTAAATTTCACTGGATTTGCTTAATTAACGTCGTAACCTATACGCGTTTTCTTAACGTTAGTCACTAGACTTGCGTCGCACAAGTACAGTCACTCTCTATTGTGTATATATTCTTGTGTTAAAAATATTTTATATTTTTAACTAAGTATCTTACTTATATTATTTTCTCACAATAAATATAAGCTTTTTGTATTTTGCACCTTGCACCCGAATTATGTATCTTGTATGTTGTATGTGTATTTTTGTATTTCTACTCGTTACGAGTATCTCCAAGTCATATTATTTTTACTCTAAAAATAATATATACCTAGTTCACAAAATAATCACATAATCACACAAGCGATAAATATATATTCTAAATATATATTTAACAAGTTTTTTTTTATGAAAATCCACCTCCGATGTTTGGAAATTTTGTAACAAAAATCATGGCGAAGTTTGTTTGGAAAACAAGTCAAAAATATATTCATAACACTTGTCACCAAAAATATTGTAAGTGTTATTTTCTGGAAAAATTTCGCCAGAGTTTCCTCTGTAACTGGAGGTGGCCACGCTTACTAGCGTATCATTTTCTTTTAAAATTCAACCAATCAATTTTTCCATCATCAAAATACCATCTTCAAATATCAATCTAGTCAAAATAAACACAAATCGCGTACACATGAACTTGCAAGTTGTGTAAAATTATGTAGTAACTCTTCAACACATTTAGTAGGTTTTTCCATCTCTAAAAATAAAGTCGGTTTCTTGGAAACCTTATTTTTAAAGAATATGAAGTTTTACAACTTCTAGTCGGTTTTTGCGAAAATTATTCCTTTGTTAAAACTTTTGTTACACTAGTGTCCACACACTTGTTTGTTCACAAAAACACCTCTATTTCATGAAAGATCCGGTTTTAAAACATGGTTTCGTCTTACAGTTGGTTTTTCGAAAATACCACTTGTAGATCTTTAGATCTACTAGTTTAGAACTTCATTTTACAAGAATAATTCCTTTTACGCAAGTTCATGTTATTATGTAGTAGTGTTCATCATCTTGCCCTTTTTATACTTTAACATACACTAGTCCATGCTCTATGAACATAACCTAGCCGGGTTAGATGACGATCCGAACTACTACTAGCACAAAATAATCATCACAAAACAAGTTTAACAAGTTTTACACCATTACTTTCCTTTTATCCATTAAGTTCATCATTTTACAAGACTTTTAGTTGGTGATCTTTAGTGTTTATGATTTTTAGCCATCAATTCATCTATTAACCATCATAAACGAGAACAAGAAGATGTTTAGAAGCACTTACTACTAGCACAAGGCTAGGGGAGTTCAAGAGGACAAAAGAGGTGGATAAAAGCAAATGAAGAAGGTCCTTCAAGATCCGCTTGCACCGAGCTTCGTTAGTGGCCTTCTTACTCCTCAATATCACCTTGGAATGGATGGATGAGTTGGAAAATGAGGGTGGCGGTGGTGCTTGGTTGGGCCGAGAATAAGGGAGGGAGAGAGGGAAGTGAAGATGGAGTGATGAAATGGTGGTATTTATAGACCTTCCATATAGCATATTCCTAGCATATTCCTGGCATATTCCTGGCATATTCCTGGCATATTCCTGGTATATTCCTGGCATATTCCTGGAATATTCCTGGCATATTCCTGGGTTTGCTGCGTTGTCTGCGTTTTGCAGTGTAAGCATTGTGTCGCGTAGGAACACACGGTACGCGCTTAAACTTGAAAAATAACGTTTTTAAGCGTTTTAATTTATTTTTCAACACGAACCTGATTAAAATAAAATTTTAATCATAACAGAATATTTGTCGCGTAGGAACACACGGTACGCGCTTTAGCTTTCGCAACGACCAAAAATTAAACCCTTATATGTACTCTTGGGTTTTAATGTACTTTTGTCGTCGGACCTACACCTAGGCCTCAATTCTAATGTCTGACTGCTTTCTGCAGTTCTGTTGACACGATGTGTCTTACCGGTGAGTTTACTAATATTTTTGACGCAACGCTATCATAACGAAATTCTTGTAGCATATATCATGCATGAATTCACTTGTATGGAATTCAGAAATTTATTTGTCTGGTAAACCAGATCATGCACAGTCATTTAAGCACAAATTACTGTTCATCTAGTGTACGGAATGTACGGAAAAGTGACGGTTGTCACAATGACAGTACATAAGGCTAAGCTCAGGTGTGGTACAAGGTGATTGTGAGAGACGTATGTAGTCAAGATGGGATTTGTTCCTCTTATTCGTTGAGAGTAAGATGTCTAAGGCCTGCTAAAGTTAAATCAACAGAGAGTGATCACTCTGTGTCTCTGGATTTGACATGACATCTGTAACGAAAGGATAAATGATAGATTCACCTAAATCATTTTCAAGTAAGGGACTTGAAGAGGATGATGTTATTGAATGGCACATATAGTCATACGTATTAGGGGTAGTAAACCGTAGTTAGGCGTTATTTACTGCTTGCATCAATCTTCTATGTATCTTGTGCAAGTGGGAGATTGTTGGACTCTGTATGCCCAAGACACATATTAAGTTGATGTGGCTAGTACGTAATGATCCAAGTCGAGTCATACCCAATAACAAGCTAGACAAACACTTATATTATTTATTTGTGATATGATCAAACAAATAAATATTAACACTTAGAATATTTAGAAACTGGTTTTCTAAATAATTGCACTTGACAAACTAATAAATTATATGGATAATTTATTTTGAGAGAATATTTTATTTTGTTATTTAATGGGTTAAATAACTTAATAAAAGTTGTATAAAGTCTTGTGAACATATGATGTTATATTTTATAAAAGTTATAAAATACAAGACTTATATTATTTTATAAAAGAAAATTGATTTTTTTTTTATAAATAAGGTGGGCCGCCACCCCCCCCCCCATGGGGTCTTCCCTAAATGTCTTGGCCAATTATCTTCCATGCATGTTGTCATAAGTTAGAAGCACCTTGATTGGGTGATCTTCCCTAAACTTGTTGGTCCAATGACAATGCATGCTTTTTGCATGTGTTAGATGAACATGCATTGGGTAAATTGGTTGGCACATTCTCTCACTACTTTTATTAATATTTGTATGACAAATTAACAAAAAAAGGGACTTGAGAATACTAGAAACATCGCTGAAAATTTCGGCCAAGAGAGAGTAATTTTAGGAGGTGATTTTCAAGTGTAAAACTTGATAAAACTCTCTCTCAAATTTCGGTTATGGAAGGGTTCCATGAGGGAATTTCAAGTTCAATTTCGAGTGCAATAACTCAAGAAGATACTCTCATATTTTCGGCCATGAGATGGTTGTCAAGAGGGTTTTCTAGTGAGTTCATAAGTGTAGAAATCCTAGCTAACCATGAGGTGTTTGTTGGAAGGCTTAGGGTATACAAGCTTGAGGTCTTCTACACTTGAAGGCAACCATTCAAAAGCATCATCTTCTTCATATCCATTACTCCATGGAAGGTAGTATTCTAAACATCCTATGGTTGTGTTTGATAGTATACATCTCATATATGGATCCGGGTTTTGGGATTTTGCATATAAATGGTTTTATATCTCATAATAGTAACATGTTTTAAACTTATTTTCCGCTGCGTTTTTATTTCATATGGATGAAATTGCTTTGATAAACATGTTAAAATCCCATCATGTTATTCCTAATGGTACTAGACAAGAAATTGTTAGTGCGTCTTTAAGCTCTTCATACATATGGGTAAAATGCAGACTCTTACGGCTGACTAAAAACATGCGTCTAACTATTGGAGCTGAAAGTTCGAATACGAAGTCTATCAGAGAATTTGCAAAATGGCTTATTGATATTGGTGAAGGAAACGTTGGAGATGATAATGATGGTGACGCCATTATAGAGATACCAGATGATTTACTGATCACCGATATTTGTGACCCAATACAAAGTTTAATTGACTTTGTATATCCTTCAATTATTCAACAATTTAGGATTGCTGGATTTTTTTCTGAGCGAGCAATTCTAGCACCCAAAAATGAGGTAGTTCATGAAATTAATGATCGATTGCTTTCGTTATTTCCTGGTGATGCGAAAGAGTATCTGAGTTCTGATAGTATATGTCAAACCGAACAAATTCTTGATTCTTTTCAAGAAAGCTTATACTCAACAGAAAATTTGAATGCTCTTAAGATTTCTGGCTTGCCTAATCACATATTAGTTCTTAAAGTTGGTGTTCCTGTGATGCTTCTTCGAAACATTGATCAACAGAAAGGGTTATGTAACGGTACAAGGCTTCAAATTACTTTTCTTGGTAAACGAGTTATAGAAGCTGAAGTTATATCTGGTGGGAACATTGGCACAAGAGTTTATATTCCAATGATTAATATGATCCCGTCTGATAAAAAAATACCTTTTCAATTTCAACGAAGACAATTTCCGTTATCAGTTTGTTTTGCTATGACAATTAACAAGAGTCAAGGACAATCGTTATCAAAGGTTGGTCTTTATTTGAAAGATCCTGTCTTCACTCATGGTCAGTTGTATGTTGCATTATCAAGGGTCAAGACCAGAGAAGGCGTTAAAATACTAATATTCGATGCTGATGGAAAACCAACAAATAAGACTTCTAATGTTGTTTACAAAGAAGTTTTTACTAGCTTGTAATCATTGTGAGGAATGTTAAAACGCTGTTTGATCAAAGTCAATTTACTTATGTTAAAAGCTAATTATAATAGATAAAACACTATTTGAGCAATGTTAAAACGTTGTTTGACTAAAGCCTGTTTGACCAAAGTCAAACTACTTTTGTTAAAAGCTACTTGATAAAACACTGTTTGACCAAAGCCTGTTTGACCAAAGTCAAACTACTTATGTTAAAAGGTACATATAATAGATAAAACTAAATTTTCCCTCGGCATTGCTTCTTGAGGTCATGAAACTTACTTATGTTAAAACCTAATTACTATTAATACATGATTCAAAGCATTCAAATTTTATGTTATGTTAATGGTTTTGCTATATGAAAAAATATTTTTCTTTGTTAATTTGAATACCAAATCAATTCAACTAATCATGTACTTTACTCTTGTATGTCAATGTAAATGTAAATAACAAATTTAAAAAGGGGTGTATGTGTAAATATTTTTCATCAGTTGAAAATATGGGAAGAGAAAAACACAACCATCACTATTTCTTCATCATCATTACACATCAAACATCTATCATCTCTTCTTTCGAAAATCTCTTCTCCCCAGTCATTTTCTAGGGTTTCAATTTTCTTTTCCTCCGTCTTCTACACTTCAATCACCTGAGATTTGATTATTTTTTCTTCAGCAACTGGTATGTACATTCCTATTGTAATGAACTTTATATTGTTTAATCTATGTTAATTTAAATCCTATCTTGCTACTAATACGATTTTAAATGTTTATTGCTATACATTCAAGATTCAAGAAGGGTTTACTTATGTGTTTGAATCATTTGTTGAGAACATGTTAAAATAATTATTATTTGCAGAATAATTTTAACTCATACTCTGTTTCTATGATTAATTTCACTATATACTCTGTTAATACAAAAAGTTAATGTTCATTTTCGAAGCCAGCTTTTTAATTACAGTCTTTTAACATCTTTACTGATTCAGGTTTTATGATGTATACTACATTTGTTAAGTTTCTTCGTAACCCAGAATCTTTGAAACTGGTATGACATGTTTTTACATACATAATTTATTTGTATTGAGTTATATATTTAACAGTTCTTTTATGGTTTATATTTTCTTACACTATTTAAAAATTATATACAGGATGTACCTATATTCTTTGCTAATCAAAAGTGGGGAGATTGTTGGCAAAAAAGTAGGTTGCAAGTATATCATGAGTCTGGTAAAAAATGGGTTGTTAGGGTCAGAACAGAAAATTCAACGCCAATAATAAGTGACGGTTGGGACATTGTTGTTAAAGATCTCAATTTGCCGAGGGATACTTTGTTGGTTTTCAAACCATTAGGTGATTTTGGACTTGAACTTTCATGTTATGTTAATGGCATGTGTGGGGAATCTTATTTCACCTTTAATCGTTATGCAAGATTTGGTTTTACGGTATGAGTATTGATCTTAACTTCAATTCTTTTGCATCTTTAACGTGTTAACACTTATTCTCATAAGATACATACTTCACGTTTAGTATTCATTATTTTTAATTTTATGCAGGTAATTGAAGACTGCTTCATTGAACAATTTTACGTAAACAGTCCACCGAGTGGGAAATTTCAAATCTGTTACAAAGGTTCCTACTGGAATGTTGAGGTGTCTAAAGTTGATACCCACTTTGTATTTTCTAGAGGATGGCCGGAAATGTGCAACGATGTTGGGATACTTGAGGATGATTTGCTTGTGTTTAGCAGGATTGATGATTTTGTTTTTGAAGTAGTAGTTTATAGAGATGAGATTGAGATTTGCTTTTTGAAGAAACCTGAATCCGATGATGATAGTGTAGTTGAGATATTGAAGGCTGATTATGTTAAAAATGCATTTGAAGGTACGTAAGTATTTAGCATTAGCAATAAAAGTTTTAATTTTTTAGCTTTATATTAATTATTTTATTAATGTTGACCAGGACATCTATGAGGATGAAGAAGTTATTTCTGTAGGTGAAGGTACAACCGTTACTCAGGTACTTGCTAAATTATTAAAATTATTTATTTTTAATTTAACACATATAAGAATTTAATGTTTTTACAACTATTAGTAATGCTGTTTACTGATGTTATATTTATTCAATAATGTATTATTTACAAGAACTTACCAACCAATGCCGAATGCACGTCCAACAGACGCATGTCTTCACGATTGAACCAAACCCAAGATGTAAGTTTACCATCTTAAAGATTGTTATATTACTATTGTTATTAAATTTACTCTATGACAACAGGTTAAGAAGAAAGCTAAAGTTACTTCTGAGAGAAAGGAGGTCGTCAAGAATAGGACTAAGGGAAATGCTGCCTTACCTGTCGACACAAGGGATCATACTGGATGTTCTTCGTCTGTTCATAAAGTTAAGGTGTCTATACTTGCCAGTTAATTAGTATATGTTATATAAACTGTTTTTTTTTGTGCATATATTGATCATTCCTTTAATTCACATGTATATGTTTACTTTTTCATCAAGGGGAAGAGAGCTGCCAACGTTCAAAAAAAGCTTAACCGTAGAAATAAGATTGCAAAGACTGCAAAAAAACATTCTGGACATCCTCTTGACCCTGAGTTCTTTCATTTTGATCGCAAAGGAGACTATAGGCTGGTATACCATTTTTTATAATAAACTAATGATTTACGTTTATTTGTCTGACTATTATTTTTTTCCACACAATACATGTAGCGTCTTCCTGCTGAAGTTGCGAGACGAGCAGGTCTTTTTCTTGATCTTCATCCTTTGAAAGTTCAAAACATGGTTGGAGTTGTGCAGGTTTATGATGTTAAGTTGGAGTTAAATGAATTGAAGCCACGTTATGCGTTGGAAGGTTGGCGAAAGTTTATGACTGACAATAACTTGAGGTTTGGTGATATGTTGCATTTCCCATACGTGTCTTCGCAACAGAAGATAGTATTAAATCAAGTTACATCAGTTTAACAAACACATTTTAAGTCTGTTCTGATATCAGATACTAATTATGAATTTTTTGATGGTGATGTTGTAGGTTTTTTTTCTTAAATTATTAACTTGATGTTTTTGTTGCTATGTATGGCTAAGATGATAAAACACTGTTATTAGCACTTTATGTTTTATATTTGGCCAATTAGATTATGTGTTAAATTATAGTTCTTTAAGTCATTGTTCCATTTTCTTGAATTCTATCTAATTTTTTAAAGAACTTCAATAACAAATAGTGGTTTGAACATCTGTTTGCCTTTTGGTCAATAGTTAATGGAAACCTATGTTAGGTTCAACAATGTTTTGAAGAGGAAAACTGTGTTAGAAGACAGTAGATCTTAACAAGTTAAACATCTGTTAAGGCTTAAACAGATGTTTGCCCTTTAACAGATGTTTGGCCTTTTATATCAAATGTCTGGACTTAAACAGTTGTTTGACCTTAAACACATGTTTGAACCTTAAACAGATGTTTTGCCTTAAACAGATGTTCTTCTTCTATATCAGATATTTGGACTTAAACAGATGTTTGACCTTAAACAGATGTTTGGCCATAAACAGATGTTTGGTCTTAAGCCAAACATTTGTTTAAGCTCAACATCTGTTTGACTATTTGTCAATATCTTATTGACTTTTGGTTAACATCTGTTTCAAAATTGTTCAACATCTTATTTTGTAAAAGAGGTACAAAAACAAAGATTTTTTCAAAATCTCAAATCACCCTATCATGTAAGTGCATTGATGTAAAAGTGGAAATGATGTTATTCATATGGTCCTGTTGTGCTTTTGTTTGTCCTCTAATATGATTCATGATATAATGCGGTGATTTCAAGACATTTTTGTTGAATCGAATGAGATGGTTGATGTAATGTGGTCGTATTAATAACAAATAGTAATAGTAATTAATTAATCTAAATAACTTTCCCGAGCCCGGGAAACAAATAGTGGTTTGAACATCTGTTTGCCTTTTGGTCAATAGTTAATGGAAACCTATGTTAGGTTCAACAATGTTTTGAAGAGGAAAACTGTGTTAGAAGACAGTAGATCTTAACAAGTTAAACATCTGTTAAGGCTTAAACAGATGTTTGCCATTTAACAGATGTTTGGCCTTTTATATCAAATGTATGGACTTAAACAGTTGTTTGACCTTAAACACATGTTTGAACCTTAAACAGATGTTTTGCCTTAAACAGATGTTCTTCTTCTATATCAGATATTTGGACTTAAACAGATGTTTGACCTTAAACAGATGTTTGGCCATAAACAGATGTTTGGTCTTAAATCAAACATTTGTTTAAGCTCAACATCTGTTTGACTATTTGTCAATATCTTATTGACTTTTGGTTATCATCTGTTTCAAATTTGTTCAACATCTTATTTTGTAAAAGAGGTACAAAAACAAAGATTTTTTCAAAATTTCAAATCACCCTATCATGTAAGTGCATTGATGTAAAAGTGGAAATGATGTTATTCATATGGTCCTGTTGTGCTTTTGTTTGTCCTCTAATATGATTCATGATATAATGCGGTGATTTCAAGACATTTTTGTTGAATCGAATGAGATGGTTGATGTAATGCGGTCGTATTAATAACAAATAGTAATAGTAATTAATTAATCTAAATAACTTTCCCGAGCCCGGGAAGCAATCCCGGGTAAAAACCTAGTATATATATATATATATATATATATCCTTTATTTTAGCATTTCCTTGGTAATTTGAGGATATTGGTGTATATGTATTCATGTGGTGTTTTATACTTGTTTTCTTACAAGTATTTTCTTGGTATCATTTGTGTATTATTCAGATCACCCTAATATTATCTAAATACATACACTTAACACATAATATATACACCTTGGTGAGTTTTCTAAATATATATATTTTCCTAAAATATAGATATTTATAAGTTTCCACTTTTAACTTATAAGAATGATCATAAGTGTTTTAGGAAAATACTTAGCAGTTTAATACTTAAACTTTTCACCAAAAAGTTTGTCTAACCATGATTAAGGTCCTTAAGTGCGATTAGCCATTTTAATCACACTTTAACCCCCACTTAATCATGATTATAATTTTAGAAAATTTCGCCATAGTTTCCACTAAACTATGGCGTTTCCCACATTTTCAAAAACGCGTTTAAATCACCAAATCAAGTTGCAAATCACCCCAATTTATCAAGTTTCACCAAAGATCATTTTACAACAATTATCACATACTTTTCCTTCAAGTTTTTCATGAACATCACTTATATGAAATTTTCAAGACTTTAAAGTAAACCACTTTTCAAGTTCATCGTTTACATAAACTTGATTATGTTTGTTTTATACTTTTAGAGATCCCCAAGTCTCACATCTCTCAAGTTTATTAAAAATACAAAGACTTTTAATGGACTTCTTTTTATAACAATTTTATATAAACTTGTTTTATGTAAAAACCAAGTTTACTAGTATCTTTAAAGTCTAGTTTTCAAGTCCATTTTATGTTCTATCCTTCAAGAACAATAATCAAGTTCCATACATGTAATACTCATGATTTTGAAGGTGATGATCTTGTGTGATTTAAACATATACATGTTTAAATCACATTTTCAAGTTTAACATGGCAAGATAATCATATTTATAAAATACTACAATAAATAAACCTCAAGATCATCATAAATCTCATCTTTAAACAACTAATCTCAACATAATCAATATAATCAACAAGATTATACTAACTAGTTATCACTAATCTACATAATCAACACATAATAAGTTATGTTTTGTAGATTATTATGTTTGAGATTAGGGTTTTTGGTTTAATTTTTCTTAATCTTCAAGATAATCAACTTGTACTTCCATAATCTACACTTAACAAGAAGCTTAAAAATGGGTAGAAGATGTCTTACAACTTTGCACAAGCTTAATAAGAAGATTAAGAAGAGATTTAGCTCCAAAGAAAGTCCTTAATGAAGCTCCATGCTTAACCCTTGCATTAATGACCTTAAAATGCCTTGAATGTGAGTAATTTATGGTGTGTTTTGGGGGGTTCCTTTGAGCCGTGAACCATGAGAGAGAGGTGGAAGATGGTTTGCAATTTTGATGTGGTTTAAATGATGAAGAATGGTGGTGATGATTTGTTATAATTTTCAAGATCTTTTCAAAACTTACTAACCATACTTACAACCACATGCTCCATACTTTGAATCACAATTTTCAACAACAAATCTAGTGGGTGGGATCCACTAGAATCCTCCAACTTTTTGGGGGGGGGGGGTATTATGTATTTTTTTTTATAAAAAAATGTTAAAAATCAAGATATTTAGGTGTTTAAACAAAGTATGGTGATTAGGGGTTTAATTGCACCATTAGGGGGTAATTAGGGATTCGAAAGGTTAATTGGTATTAACTAGTTCACTAGACTAGTAGAAATTGTATTTTGATACCTTAAACGGCTTCCGTTTAGTCGTCAGTTCGTTAACCGCACTTTTAATTCGTACCGACGAAGGTTTTTTGCAAGTTGTTATTCCGCAACCAAAAGGTGTATGGAGGGATTCAGGATCCCAAAATAAGCTTAACTAGCTCGCCAAGTCGTTCGTTTGGTTGTTATGGCGACGGAAATATTGTTTACTAGTTCGTCGGATAAAAAAACGGGCGAGTTATGTAGGTTGCGACGTAGCACCGAAAGTTTATGTTTCGGACACCCCAATGATATCCTCATATTGTTTTCATGTGTTTATCATCATTTGTCATAATTCTGAAGTCTCGAAAATGCTAAATTAATAGTTCGGACGAGTTAAAATTGTTATATTTTTAGCCGAACGGGCGATTTTGTGATTAAGGCGTTGTACCGGAAAGTTATGTAATATTGCAAGATGTGTTTCCACATTAGTTTTTTCATATATATATATGGACTCAGTGTGACAACCGATAATTTACGGCTCATAATTACGCGATTAACAGGCGATTAACGCGATAATAAATAGTGTTTACGACGCTAATCAACTTAATTAGGCCTTTGGAGTGCCTAAGAACGCTTATCCGACTCTACAGTACGCGGATGAAGATTCGCGTGGAATCTGCGGAACATCAAATGACAACGGACCGATACCGTACAAAATACTGACAACGCCGTCAAATATGGATGTTACAAGAATATTTTATGTTTATGGAGTTTGGGTCACGATATCGGGACTCGTAGAAATTATGGGCCGCTTATACGTGAGATGGGCTTGTGGGCCCTGGGCCCAAGCCCAAAACACACAAGCTTAATCATGCACATGGTGTATTAGATCTTACAAGATCACTACAATATATTATCAAAATCCTGACAAGATATACAAAAATCTTGACAAAATATTTATTAGATTTACAAAAGATCTTTAACTCTAAGGTTAAAGCATATGTCCTGAATATAAAATAAATACTCAAAAGGCAAATGAAACTTCCCACTCTATTAATACCCTCTTGAACTTCTCTTGTCTGCATACTAAACTAAAACACTCACACACAAGAAAGTGCAGACACCTCAAACCTTTCCCCCTCTCCTTCTCATCTGATGATCGGAGCCGGATTTCCGGCCAACCACACACGCATACATACATCCATACCTCCTCTCTCGGTTCCCCTCTTTCTGGCCGACACCCAAACACCCACTCGACACCCCCTTTTTCGAATTACAGAACGGATCACCACCACCACCGTCCGGTGGTGGTGCGGCGGCGATAACCAGAGAGAGAGAGGGAGAACCGGCGGTCAAAGGCTCGGACCGCCGGTCGGCCCGTTTATCCGTTGGTCGTTCAAGCCTAGAAGAGAGAGAAACGAGGAGAGAGAGAGAGACTCGGGAGGAGAGAGAGACTTCGGAGAGAGAGAAAGAGGAACGGCGAAGACCGCCGTTTTCTGGCGACGATTCACCCGTCGGCAGCCGACGGCAAGAACAGCGGTGGTGTTTTCTTTGGTTTTGGTTTCTTTCGGCAAGCTTAACCGGTACACCCCTCTCCATTTTCTTTCATGTTGTTACTGTTTCTGAAGATCTGTTGAATGATGATGATAACCGTTGAGGACGGACTTGGGTTCAGGTCAGTTTTGGTCCCGGTCAGGTCTCGGTTCAGATTCAGCTGGTTCGAGCATTGGTTCAGTTCGAGTTGCAGGTTCAACGAGTCAACCCAGTCAACAGGTCGGTTCAGGTTCGGTCAAACCCGGTCAGCAGCATACAAGTTTAGCTCGGGTCAAGCGCGGAGCAGACGGGTCAGATTTCGCGTTCGAGCTCGGTCAACTCGGTCCGACTCGGTCAGCCGAGTCAACTCAGTTGACTCGGTCAACTCAGTCGGCTCACTCGACATATTGACGGAAGACTTGGTAAAGATTTAACGACAAGATTATTTACGTTATATTATGGTTTTATTACGTGAAACGAGCTCTCGAAACCGACTGATTATAAATTACATTCGTTATATATTTGACAAAGTTTGCATATAGTTGAATCTTGATTAAATTGTGTTGAATTTTTGAAAATAAAACGACAACTTGTGTTGTCGGGGGTGTCCAAAAACAAAGGAAACTCTGCCCGTTTTTCGAGAAAAACCCTTAAACACGACACGTATTATATTTCAAAAACGACGCTTAATGGAATTCGAGTTTATAAAACTTCAAACTTTGATAATTCCAAACGCTTTTACAAATAAATATAATGTTATATTTATTTCGAACGTCGTTAATTCGTATAACTTTTATAAAATAAATATAGCTTATATATTTATTTCAAATATCAAACAACACGATCTTGTTTTATAAAATAAATATAGATGTATATTTATTTC
This sequence comes from Helianthus tuberosus, assembly GCA_030545235.1. Taxonomy (NCBI): domain Eukaryota; kingdom Viridiplantae; phylum Streptophyta; class Magnoliopsida; order Asterales; family Asteraceae; genus Helianthus; species Helianthus tuberosus. The sequence goes on from CM060388.1 coordinate 95,466,288, forward strand.
AAACACACGAATTCTTTTACAAAATAGATACAGTCTATCTATTCAACGACTCGATGAAGTTCTTATAGAATAAATATAATATTTTATATTTATTACGAACGCCGAAACGGCATATACATATATTTTGGCAAAAATATACAAGACGCAATATATATATATATATATATATATATATATAATACAAGCTTATTATATAATACTTTCATACGAATATTCCTACGTACTCAAACGACTTCTCGCGGCAGTTTAACTTAGTCATTTTCATTAAGTTAACTATTTATCGTCAAATCGTTCAATTAACGATTCGGTAGAGCTCGATTACACGTAGTTAGTTACTGCGTTATTTAGAAACTTATTAGATATTCCGTGTTAGGAATATTGTAGAATGCACGATAGCGAGTCACGGCTTGGAAACGACATCGCGAAGTCGTAATTAGCTAGCTTTGCACTGGAATATTCAGGTGAGTTCATAACCCCACCTTTTATGGTTTTACATTTTTATAAATGTTTTCGGGGTGGAAAGACATGCACATTTTTTTTGCAAGCATACAAGAATTACATATTTTTAAACCATTTTACAAGCAAGATTTATCTGACACAAATGGTTTACGAAAAGCTTATGTTTTATACCGGTTTTTCAAACAAGCGTTTACACACGAATTCTAGTTTTCTAAACTACGAGAAAATACAAATACAAGAGTATACAAACACATGAGAATTGATACTTGACATAAAGAATACAAGAACTGAAAAATTGATACTTGATATGATGAATACATAAACAAGAAGCACTCTTGGTGATAACTAGTACCAAGTATGATGCGTTTGAGGAATGATACGAGAAATAGTGTCACGAATAGGGTACCATAAGCACCATTAATTGTGTACATACTTAGACCGCAGAACAAAAGGTTAGATCTAACGGGTGTCGGGGCAGCCCCACTCTTGGTGACAACTAGAACCAAGTAGTGTTTTTGTGTCTCAGTCGTGAATCGACTATAGAAAAATGCTTATGGTTTGGTGACTTCCTATGTCGTGTCACATGTTAATGGCCTTGCAACCCATTAACAACAAGATACATACAGAATACTTGATTTATATAAGAAAACATGATACATACAAGAATACGTGATTTATACAAGAATACATGCTACATACAGAAATACTTGAATTATACAAGATACATACCATGTTTTCATACAAAGTTTCTATATAACTTGACAAGAAAATGATTTTAAATTCGTTTTCACAACAATACTTCAAAAACCGGTTATTCAAAAAGATTTATTTCAAATCTTTTACAAACAAACTATGAACTCGCTCAACTTTATGTTGATTTTTCGCATGTTTCTTTCACAGGTTACAGTTCTAAGACAAGGCACGGTTGGAATAGGAGAACTATCTGGAGTCGAGTACTTAGTGGGCGTTCATATTCTTAAAGGCTTAGCTTATTTGCTTCCGCTGTGCAATGAAGATACCAGTCCAGTCACGCCAATGCTCTGATATTTCGGGGTGTGACACTCAGTTATGTTATTCATATGTCGTTTTTCATCATTTCGTTCTGTTTTCACGGTTTGTTGTAATGAATGTGTGACCGTGAATTGTGCATGCAACACTTTCTACCAACACTTTTAGGACATAGTTTGATTTGTTTCGCCACACGACGAAAACCAACATATGTTTTAGTATTGTTCTCTTGTCCTAACACTACTATCTAATGTACGACTCAGTTACGTAATTAAATTATGCTAAATGCATGATATTATATACTAAAAATAGTGATTAGATTGTACGACATTTCCGGTTAATTGCCATTTGCCACATTCTTCCCCTGTTAAAAAGAAATTCGTCCCGAAATTCACGTTGAGTTGTCCTTTGAAGGAGTCTTCTCGAACAGGTGGGGATACTTTATCTTGATTGAATCTTCACGTTCCCAGGTATACTCGGGTCCGTGACGTGAGTTCCAACGGACCTTTACTAGTTTAATACAACTTCTCCTTATCTTGTGGACTTTCCAGTCTATAACCTCAATAGGTTCTTCGGTAAACTGGAGTGTGTCGTCTATGTGAATTTCATCCGCTGGGATGATAACCGTTTCGTTGGTTGGACTTTTCATGAGATTGGACACATGAAATGCGTCGTGTACGTTATTGAGTTTTACTGGCAACTTTAACTTGTAAGAAACTGTACCTATCTTTGCCAGAATTTCGAAAGGCCTAATGTATCTCGGGTTTAGTTTTCCGCGTTTCCCGAATCTTGCTACGCCTTTCCAAGGCAAGACTTTTAGTAAGACTTTGTCTCCGACCTCGAAGGATAATGGTTTACGTCTTCTGTCCGCGTATCTCTTTTGTCTCTCATGAGCCGCTTTGATACGGTCTCGTATTTTTGATATCTTGTCAGTAGTCTCTTGGACTAGTTCTGGGCCAATAAGTTTTTTGTCACCGATTTTGGCCAACATAGCGGTGATCGGCACTTTCGTCCATATGGTGCTTCGAATGGGGCGGCTTTAATGCTCGTGTGATAACTGTTATTATATGAGAACTCTACCAAAGGTAAATGAGTATCCCAGTTTCCGCCTAAATCCATCACATAGGCATGAAGCATGTCCTCCAAAGTTTGGATGGTTCATTCGCTTTGGCCATTGGTTTGCGGATGAAATGTTGTGCTCAGATCTAAACGAGATCCAAATGTTTCTTGAAATGATTGCCAAACCCTTGTCACAAAGCGACCATCTCGGTCCGAGATTACTGAAACAGGCACTCTATGACTTGCCACAATCTCATTGAGATAAAGTTCAGCTAACTCTCGGGACTGTCTTTCTCGCTAATCGGTAAGAAGTGAGCTGACTTGGTTAATCGATCAACAATAACCCAAATCATGTCATGACCTCAAGAGATCCGTAGTAGTTTTGTAATGAAATCCATTGATATTTGTTCCCATTTCCAAACGGGAATCTCTGGTTACTGTAATAAGCCAGACGGCTTCTGATATTCGGCTTTGACCTTTGCATAAGTTAGGCATTTCCCAACATAGGTCGCGATATCTCCCTTGAGATTAGGCCACCAATAATATTCTTTTAAGTCTTGATACATTTTTTCGGATCCTGGATGTATTGAATATTACGACTTGTGTGCCTCATCCAGCACCAAGTCTTGTAGACCGCTAAAATATGGAATCCAGATCCTTCCCATGAAATATAATGTCACACCCCCAAAATCCACACGCGGAGTACCACCGCTTGGAGGCGTGACATGACCAGGATCAAGCCACCAATCATATTGAACATATAAGAAATCAGTAAAAGTAAACGTAGTCCATCACAATACAATTGGTGTTAAATCAAAAGCATAGCATAGGTAGCGGAAGCATAGTTATAAACATCCAACACAAGTGTTTAGTTTAAAGAGTCATAAAGTTTTTATCAAAACATCCACAATCCGTGCCCACAACGACCGCGCCTCCCGTGCAAGCTCCAAGAGTACCTATAGCCCTGCAAGGCATGTAATAGAGAGTCAACAACTAGTTGAGCGAGTTCACAGTTAATAGTTCAGTTATAGTGTTCGTATCGTAAATCGTAAGTTCGTTTAGCATTCATGTATCGTAAGTAATGGTATCGCAGCCCTCTAGGCATGTTTGCGAAGTTTAGTGGGGGTTTCCCATGTTCTATAGAATAGTTATATTTGTATCGCGGCCCTCCAGGCATCTGTGCGAAGGTTAGTGGCCGTATCGCGGCCCTTTCAGGCATCTGTGCGAAGGTTGTGGCCGTATCGCGGCCTTTTCAGGCATCTGTGCGAAGATTAGTGGGGGCTTCCCATGTGTAGACTAGTCGTATTTGTACGCGCCCTTCTTGATCCAAGGACCGTAGCGAGTGTGAGTGTACGTAGGTTTTACGTACGTTAAGGTTGTTGTCCTACCCAAGGAGGACGAACGTACATATCCTACCCAAGGAGAATATGTAGGTTCCATTTTAGTTTCTTAACCCGTTCCCAAACCACCGGGAATCCCATGCCTTAGAAAGAGTGTGAACTCACCTGAGTTTGCTCGGTATGCTAAGTATGTGCTCAAAGTAAATCAATCACGTCCTAAAGTATGCACGTATAGAATAATCAGTTTGAGTTCAAGTTGTTCACGTGTAAGCATGTAGCACGTATTCACAATCGTATACAAGATGGTTACACTTAACAGCAGTTAAATATTCCAGTTAACACTTAACAGAATTAACTCAAGTTACTGTGCAGATTAACTGTTCGGCGAAACACACAAGTTGGTGAAACACATTCTATTTCGTTGAGGTCATGTTTGGCGAAACAGAGGTCTAATTCGTCGACCGCCCTTGGCGAAACACATTCTGTTTCGCCGAGAGTTCTGTTTCGTCGGACAGTTCAGATACGTCATAACAGATACAACCTTAACACAGAAACCCTAAACCATCTTAACAGCCGTCATCAAAAGCAGAAATCATATGAAGATCAATGTGCAAATCGAATCATCATAAATCAACCATCCAAGAATCATTGTCTAGCATAAACCCTAGTTTATGTGTATAGCATATCAAATAACATACAACATCATCACATCAATCCCTATCAAGATACTAATGTAATCAGAATCAGGCCATATAAACAACATTCAGAACCGAGCATTCGATTATATCAAGTTTCGCATATCATTTATATATCCTACTATATCATATCATACACATCGAAATCTATATCACCGTCATACTAGAATCGCAGCAGTAACACGCATCAATCATTTACACAAACATGAATCGAGATGGTACAGAATCAAGAAACCGATTAACATACACACGACTAACCGAGATATGAGAAAACACAATTGATCGCTAGGGATATCTTCGAGAAGCTCCTACTGCCGTCACAAAGGAGAGGAGGGCTCTAGGGTTTCGGTTGTTATGATAAATGTGTGAAACTGAGGCTGTTACACGTTTTAAAACCCGAAATAACAAGCTGGGCCCGAACTGGGCTTTTGGCGAAACTGGGCTCGGCGAAACTGACCTGTTTCGTCGAGTGGATGGTTGGCGAAACAATCTGTTTCGTCGAGAGTGGTTATGGCGAAACAGATATTGTGTTTCGTCGAGTTGTTCAGGTCTCAAACAGTTTACAGTTAATCATGCAGTCAAGTACTTACACCTTATCACTCAAAAATCAAGATTATCATCTTAACTATAATTTAGTGTGCACAATTACCAGGTAAATAATTCATGTAAGCAATAATCTAGACGGTCAACGTGCAATAAATGCGAATAAAGAATGTCGGAAATTCGAGTTGTCACATATAAAGTTTCATCCTTGTTCTTTTCCATTTGTTTCTCCAATCCCCGTAATGATTCCGCTTGAATGTTTTTCGGCTTTAGAGCTTCTTATTGTGCATCGTGCACTCGAGTAGTAAAGTTCGTTTGGATTGTTAACTCTAAAGCTCATACTCGTAATGTTTTGACTCGTTCTTTCCGGCTCAAAGCATCTGCCACAACGTTTGCTTTGCCCAGATGGTACTTGATTTCGCAGTTATAGTCATTCAACAACTCCACCCAACGTCGTTGGCGCATGTTTAATTCCTTTTGATTGAATATATGTTGAAGACTCTTGTGATCGGTGAACATGGTGCACTTTGGACCATAGAGATAATGACGCCAAATCTTTAAAGCAAACACCACTACGCCTAGTTCTAGGTCATGAGTGGTATAGTTCTTTTCATGAACTTTTGGCTAGCGTGACGCGTACGCGATGAATTTTTCACGTTGCATTAACACGCAACCCAAGCCTTGATGCGATGCATCACAATACACCACAAAGTCATCGGTATCGTCCATGAGTGACAAGATTGGCCTTTGCATAGTTAATCTTTGAGTAGTTGAAAAGCAGTTTCTTGTTTTTCACCCCAATTGAACTTTTTATCCTTTTGCGTGAGGGAGGTTAGCAGTTGAGCAATTTTAGAAAAATTCTCAATGAATCTCCGATAGTATCCCACTAAACCTAGAAATTGTCTTACTTCTGCTGGGGTCTTTGGAGCATTCTAGTTCTTTATGGCTTTTATTTTAGATGGGTCAACATATATTCTGTTCTCGTTCACCAAGTGACCGAGAAATTGTACTTCGCAAATCCAAAATTCGCATTTCGAGAACTTGGCATACAACTGTTCTTTCTTAAGCAGCTCCAGAATAGTCCTCAAGTGTTGTTCATGTTCTGCCTCGGTTCATGAATATAATATATGTCATCAATGAAAACAATCACGGACTTGTCGAGGTATGGCTTACATACCCGGTACATTAAATCCATGAACACGGCGGGAGGGTTTGTTAAGCCGAAATGCATAACAAGGAACTCGTAATGCCCATAGCGAGTCCTAAACGCCGTTTTAGGAATGCTTTCCTCTTGAATTCTCAGCTGATGATATACGGATCTTAGATCAATCTTGGAATAAAACTGGAACCTTGTATGTCACACCCCCAAAATACCACCTAGGGAATGTCCCTGTTAGGCGTGCGACATACCAATAACGAGCCACTAATTACATTGAACGCGTACAAGGTTCAAAATAAAATCCGTAATTATTAATAAAATACCACCAACAAGTTTAAGTGAAAACCAAAGATATTCAGCGGAAGCAAAATTAAACAGTTTCAAATCCAAAGTATAATATCAAGAAATCAATAACATAAATCCATCCAGTCGACCCATGACCACTCCTGCTACTCCAGACAGCAAGTTCCAATGAAATACAGCTAACTGCCTACAAGCATGCAAACAAGTGTGTCAGACGACGCTGGTGAGTTCAAAGTTTTGTTATCGAGTATAGTTACCAGATACATGTATTAAACAGTTTAACAATTTGATTTGATGTTGTCATTAACTCGAGTACCGAAATGGCTACAAGATGTATTTGCCCAACCCCAATGTCTCTATCAAAACATTGGTCATGCTTTAAGGAAATTAGTTCACGCCCGTCCTCCCCGGTATAGTGTGAGGGTGCCAAACCTAATAGCGCTATCAACTAATAACCTCGTTGCCTCCCCGGAAACTGGCGGTAGATGTAAGGGGTCTTATATGATAGAAACTGAGTAATAATAACAAACATCCCAATAAACTTGCGTTCCTCCGCTGAACGTTACCCGATATCCCTCCCCGGGATGCATGCTTGGAAAAAGAGCAGTGAACTCACCTTAGAGTGCTCGGTTTGATAATGTACTTCTATCGTTAAATAAATGTTAGGTCAGTTACTCGCGACCTAAGGTTTAATATCATAATAGTGAGCATACAAGTAGGGTTTTACAATACCTTGATGTCCAAACACTCGATGTCTAATATGATACTTTTTGGCAAGCAGTAACACGCAACACACAATTATTTATCCTTACACTATGTTCGAGATAATAAACCCACAACCAACTTGTATTACATAAAATGATTCATCTAACTACCATTCATTAGTTTAACATCAATATGTAGTCATCTATCATGTACTCGATTCAGAGCAGGTTCACATATTGATCTCATGTTTACGCACATATGACACTTTAATCTTCAACATAAGTACATGCAAAATAACCAAATTAACAGCTCACTTGGGTTCATCATGATTTGAGATAATCTTATGCAGTTTATGATCACTTCACAGCCCATTTCCTAATACCCAATCCCAACGACCCAACTAACATTTAAACATGTTTCATTCACACATAAACTAACATATTCAGATCCCATATTCATCCCTGGTGCGATTCAATACCCTATGACCCAAACCAAGAGTATGCAGCCCACTGAATAAGCCCAAACTAAAATCAGTTTAATTCCGCGTGGCCCATTAGCGTACCACAACCCCACCAATGTTGTACAGCCCACTCTCACCGTGAACTCAGTTGATTATTTGCATGGCAATTTGTAAAACAATTATAATCCACAAGTCAAACATCCTGACAACTACCATGTGCCATCATGGGTGTAATCATATCATACCCTATTTTTTTGTGTTTACATAGCCCATAAATAACCAACAATTAACATGCACAGAAGGTCTTTTTTTATCATGCAATCATGCTTTCCTTACTCGACAGATTCTAATCTCAATATAAGATATCATGGCATAGTTTAATTCACCCAAGACTCTTTATTCTAATGCATATTATTACTACTAAACAAATAATCAACATATATATATATATATATATATATATATATTCATAAGTAAACCGAGATGCTGTTGTACTAACCAGACAAGGAACAAGACTATGTACCAGAGATGAGCTACAAGGGAAAGAAAAGGGATTTCGAAGGGGGGGGGGGGGTCTGCTTGCTGAGGTCGTGCGATCAGGGGAAAAGCTCAAGGGTTTTTGACTTGTGATATAAGTTAATCTAATCTTGATCCATAATACATATTCATATACAATTGCAAAAGTTTGAGGCAGTGGATTACTTTGACTGATCTGGGTCTAAGCCCACACTTGGGCTTCCGTACACACTATATACTAATTAATGGGTTAGTTAATTATGAATATTTATTATGGATTATGGATTACTATATCAATAATACACCCTTGGGCTTCCATAACAACCACACACTATACTAATGGGTTGGCTTTAAACAATACATATTAACGGGTGGGCTTTAATCTAGTTGGGGCTTCAAAGATTTGGGGTGCGGCCCTAGGCCCAATCATGTATAGCTAGTACTCGGCCCAAACACATATGATTTCTGTTTACGTTTAAGCGTAACAAGTAACAAACGTTCACCGCAACGTGTGGTAACACATTGCGTAAAAGTAAAATACAAGATTACAAGTTATGAGGTTAGAAGACACTAACCTTGAAGGTTCGGGTTGTCACATCATCCCCAACTTGAAAGAAATTTCGTCCCGAAATTGACAAGCAAGCACAAAGAAGTGAAGTGATAAATCAAGATTGTTGCGGATTTTCCTCAGGTGCCACATCATCCCCAACTTGAAGAGGAATTTCGTCCCGAAATTCACCAGTTTTACTAGATTTAGTCTTGTCATCAGGAAAAAGTTGAGGGTACTTAAGCTTCATCTGATCCTCGTGCTCCCACGTGAACTCCGGTCCACGTCTTGAGTTCCAACGAACTCTCACAATTGGAATATGACTATGTTTACACACCTTGACCTCTCGATCCATGATCTCAATAGGTTCTTCGACAAACTGCAACTTGTCGTTGATCTTCAGCTCTTGAAATGGCACAACCAGTGTTTCATCAGACAAACACTTCTTCAACTGCGAGACATGAAAGACATCGTGAACATTACCCAACTCAGCAGGTAACTCAAGCTTGTAAGCCACTTTACCGATCCGTTCCAGGATTTTTAATGGCCCAACGTAACGCGGATTAAGCTTGCCGTGTTTCCCAAAACGCACCACACCCTTCCTGGGTGAGACCTTCAGCATGACACGATCATTAACTTTGAATTCCAACAGTTTTCTACGCTTGTCGGCGTAGCTTTTCCGACGATCACGCGCTGCAGCCATACGATTCCTGATCTGAACAATCTTTTCTGAAGTTTCAAGTACAAGCTCAGGACCTGTGATCTGGCTGTCACCCACCTCAGCCCAACAAAGAGGAGAACGACATTTCCGGTCGTACAATGCTTCAAATGGAGCTGCCTGGATGCTAGTGTGGTAACTGTTGTTGTAGGAGAACTTGATCAATGGCAGATGTTTCTCCCAGCCCTTACCAAAATTAATCACACATGCTCGCAGCATGTCTTCAAGTGTCTGGATGGTTCGCTCGCTCTGACCATCCGTCTGTGGGTGATATGCAGTACTCATGTCAAGACGTGAGCCGAACGATTTATGCATCGACTGCCATAAATAAGATATGAAACGCGAATCACGATCAGAGATAATAGAAGTTGGCGCTCCATGCCTAGAAACCACTTCTTTCAGATAAACAACAGCTAATTGAGAGAACTTATCCGTTTCCTTGATCGCTAGAAAATGCGCTGACTTCGTGAGACGATCAACAATCACCCAAATAGTATAGTTTCCGGCCTGAGTTCTCGTTAAACTTGTGACGGAATCCATAGCAATCTGCTCCCATTTCCACATGGGTATCTTCGGTTGTTGCAACAGACCTGAGGGTTTCTGATACTCCACCTTGACTTTAGCACAAGTCAAACACTTACTCACGTATGTCGCTATGTGAGCCTTCATCTTCGGCCACCAATACATGGCCCTGAGATCCTGATACATTTTGTCTGAGCCCGGGTGAACAGAATACCGAGACTTGTACGCTTCGTCCATCACAAGCTCTCGAAGATTACCACACAGAGGAACCCATACTCACTCCATAAAGTAATGAATGCCATCAGATCTCTCCACAAGTCGCTTTTCCATGCCCCGTAAGTACTCAGCCTCGATGTTCTCTTCCTTCAATGCCTCAATCTGAGCGGAACGAATCTGAGCAGGTAAACCAGAGTGAATAGTAAGCTGTAGAGCACGAACACGCTTAGGCTTCGTCTCCTTTCGGCTAAGGGCATCAGCTACAATGTTAGCTTTACCCGGATGATACTTGATGGCACACTCGTAATCGTTCAAAAGCTCTATCCAATGACATTGCCGCATATTCAATTCCTTCTGGTCGAAGATATGCTGGAGACTTCTGTGATCGGTGTAGATGGTGCATTTGGTACTGTACAGATAATGCCTCCAAATCTTCAACGCAAATACCACAGCTCCTAACTCCAAGTCGTGAGTCGTATAATTCTTCTCGTGTACCTTCAACTGTCGAGAAGCATATGCTATCACCTTGTCGCGTTGCATCAATACGCAAATGAGACCCTGAATCGATGCATCACAATAAACCACAAAATCCTCGGTACCGTCAGGTAGAGATAAAATCGGTGCGCTACATAGTTTCTGCTTCAAAAGCTGGAAAGCATCCTCCTGCTTTGTTCCCCAAGAATAAACTACATTCTTTTGTGTCAAGGAGGTAAGAGGTTGAGCAATCTTTGAGAAATCCTGAATAAACCGACGATAGTACCCTGCAAGACCAAGAAATTGTCGCACCTCCGAAGGATTCTTCGGTGCTGCCCAATTTCTAATTGCATCAATCTTAGCAGGATCCACGTGTATCCCCTTTTCGTTAACAATATGCCCAAGAAAGTGTACTTCTCGAATCCAGAAATCGCACTTAGAAAACTTCGCGTAAAACTGCTCCTTCCTCAGGAGCTCCAAGATAAGACGTAGATGTCGCTCATGGTCCTCCTCGCTCTTGGAGTAGATCAAGATATCGTCGATGAAAACAATAACAAAGTCATCGAGATACGGTTTGCACACGCGGTTCATGAGATCCATGAAGACCGCTGGTGCGTTAGTCATCCCAAACGGCATAACCAAAAACTCGTAATCCCCATAACGCGTCCTAAAAGCCGTCTTTGGGACATCCTCCTCTCTGACTCTCACCTGATGATAGCCCGACCTTAAGTCGATCTTTGAGTAAAAACTGGACCCTTGCAACTGGTCAAACAAGTCATCGATACGGGGTAAAGGATAACGGTTCTTGACCATCACCTTGTTGAGCTCGCGATAATCTATGCACATCCGAAAGGACCCATCCTTCTTCTTCACAAACAGCACTGGGGCTCCCCAAGGCGAAGAGCTGGGTCAGATAAAACCTCTATCCAACAACTCTTGGAGTTGATTCGACAACTCCTGCAACTCTCCTGGCGTAAGACGATAAAGAGCACGAGCAATCGGGGCTGCTCCTGGCATAAGGTCGATCTGAAATTCCACCTGACGATGTGGAGGTAAACCAGGGAGTTCTTCAGGGAATACATCAGGAAAATCACGAACCACTGGAAGGTCCTCGATCCTTCTCTCATCAGACTACGAGTCAGTAACAAGAGCTAAAATAGCAGGGTAGCCCTTATGTACACACTTCTGAGCCTTCATTGCCAAGATAATACCAGCCATAGCACCACTATGATAACCCTGAACCGATAAAGATTCTCCGTTAGGGAGAGGAATACGCACTATTTTCTCCTTGCAGAGAATTTCCGCCTGGTGCTTGGACAACCAATCCATGCCAACGACCACTTCAAAACTTCCAAGAGTAACAAGGAGTAGGTCAATGTCAAACACTTGACCCATGAGATCAAGTTTACAACCAAACAGAACATGAGAAGCCTCTATCGATTTACCATCAGCTAATTCTACTACGTGCTTATTTACAAGAGGTGTGGGAGTCAACCCTAACTGACGACTGAACTCCAAGGACACATAACTCCAATCTGCACCAGATTCGAATAAAACAGAAGCAATTAAATCATTTATCGAAAACGTACCAGTCACTACGTTGCCGTCATTCCTGGCATCCCCAGCTCCAATAGTGAACACCCTCCCGTGTGCACCATTTCCCCCATTGCCCCCATTGTTGTTGTTCCTGTTGTTATTGTTCCCAGCATTGTTATTGGCATTCTGATTCAGCTGAGGGTAATCCCGCTTGATGTGGCCCTCGTCTCCGACTGGAAACACCCTTTCTTAAAACCCTGATTCTGCTGAGGTTGTTGCCTTTGCTGCCGCTGGTGCTGCTGATTCTGCTGTTGCTGCTGCTTTGGCTGTGGGGCTCAGTCTTTGGCCTCATGGCCCACCTTCTCGCATCTACGACAAGTCCGGACACACTGTCCATAGTGATGATAGCCACACTTGTTGCACTGTGGCTTCTTTCCAACATAAAAGCCCTGATTCTGATTGCTGCCCTGGCTTTGATTAACTGAAGAAGACTGACTGAAACTGCGGGTGTTGTTGTGATCAGGCCTTTTCTGAGATTGACTCGCACTGGTTGCTTTGTTAGTATCGTTCCACTTGCGCTTGTTATCACTGGCAGGTGTGGTAGCTGTAGCAGTCGAGGTAGTAGCAGAAACACGTGGCGGAAAGTTGCCACGTTCGACCTCTTGGTCAGTAATCTTATGTGCCAAACGGACGATACGGGGTAGATTGTCCACCCTTGAGATACAACTCGATTCAACGATGTGGGGGTCGAGACAGGTTAGGGCACAAAGTTGCTAAATCATTAGACCTCCTCGTAAATGCTTCAATCTCAGATCCCTCCATTTCCAGATTGTAGTACTCGTTCTCCAGTTTCTGAACCTCATCACGAGGACAATACTCCTCCCTCATCAACTCCTTAAAGTCATCCCAAGTGGTAGCATTTGCCATTTCGATACCCAACATCTGAACCTGGGTATTCCACCATGTCAGGGCACCATCCTCGAGCGTGCCCGTATCATACTTCACTTTGTCCCCTGCAGGACAGTTAGACATCGTAAATACCGATTTTGCCTTCTCAAACCATCGCAGGAGTCCTACAGCCCCTTCAGTCCCATTGAAGGTCTGTGGCTTACAATCCATGAACATCTTGAACGTACAAGCAGATGGAGCAGGTGGATTGTTTTGATTCGCAGGTTGACCTAAAACGAAAGAACGTACAACGCACAGGTAAGATTTGAGTATACGACACAAGGATAGAGAGTAATTGGCACATATCGTACCAGCCTGGTAAGCCGCTAGGGCTTCAGCTACACGAGTGTTGATCAAGTTGGTTAATTCGGCCTGCGTCATAGCAATGTGGCCACGTCCACCACCTCGGCCTCCTCCACGTCCACTCATGCTTCTATATAAGAGAAGGGAACTATCTTAAGGGTCGAAATGAGGTAAAAGTCAAGTATCACGTTAAAATCTACAACTATCAGGTTTACACACAATAGGGCAGAACCCTTCTTACGCTCGTTAAGCCTCACTGGGACTTACATGCACCTCACGTTATTATTATGTGTGCACCCATAATAATAACACAATTTGCATGCTTATCTCAGTGCCTCTTAACTTGCGCTCAAAGTTTCTCCCCGCATAGTAAGGCAGTGGGTACTACAGGATTAGAATTCACAAAAGTCGAAAAGTAGTGTTACACTTATCAAATCACCATAATATCTAATATATAGTTTCATGAAAGCTGTGAGGGTGTGATTACTAAACAAGTGATGCACAAAGTAAACAGAAGACGAACCTTGCAATCTGGAGCTGAGTGTCATGGTCGATTCTCGAAGTTGTTCAGTTATAGTCTGGTTTTATAAAAACGTTTTAAAACCAAGTTCACTATAACCAGTGGCTCTGATACCAAACTGTCACACCCCCAAAATACCACCTAGGGAATGTCCCTGTTAGGCGTGCGACATACCAATAACGAGCCACTAATTACATTGAACGCGTACAAGTTTCAAAATAAAATCCGTAATTATTAATAAAATACCACCAACAAGTTTAAGTGAAAACCAAAGATATTCAGCGGAAGCAAAATTAAACAGTTTCAAATCCAAAGTATAGTATCAAGAAATCAATAACATAAATCCATCAAGTCGACCCATGACCACTCCTGCTACTCCAGACAGCAAGTTCCAATGCAATACAACTAACGGCCTACAAGCATGCAAACAAGTGTGTCAGACGATGCTGGTGAGTTCAAAGTTTTGTTATCGAGTATAGTTACCAGAAACATGTATTAAACAGTTTAACAATTTGATTTGATGTTGTCATTAACTCGAGTACCGAAATGGCTACAAGATGTATTTGCCCAACCCCAATGTCTCTATCAAAACATTGGTCATGCTATAAGGAAATTAGTTCACACCCGTCCTCCCCGATACGGTGTGAGGGTGCCAAACCTAATAGCGCTATCAACTAATAACCTCGTTGCCTCCCCGGCAACTGTCGGTAGATGTAAGGGGTCTTATATGATAGAAACTGAGTAATAATAACAAACATCCCAATAAACTCGCGTTCCTCCCCGAAACGTTACCCGATATCCCTCCCCGGGATGCATGCTTGGAAAAAGAGCAGTGAACTCACCTTAGAGTGCTCGGTTTGATAATGTACTTCTAACGTTAAATAAATGTTAGGACCGTTACTCGCGACCAAAGGTATAATATCATAATAGTGAGCATACAAGTAGGGTTTTACAATACCTTAATGTCCAAACACTCGATGTCTAATATGATACTTTTTGGCAAGCAGTAACACGCAACACACAGTTATTTATCCTTACACTATGTTCGAGATAATAAACCCACAACCAACTTGTATTACATAAAATGATTCATCTAACTACCATTCATTAGTTTAACATTAATATGTAGTCATCTATCATGTACTCGATTCAGAGCAGGTTCACATATTGATCTCATGTTTACGCACATATGACACTTTAATCTTCAACATAAGTACATGCAAAATAACCAAATTAACAGCTCACTTGGGTTTATCATGATTTGAGATAATCTTATGCAGTTTATGATCACTTCACAGCCCATTTCCTAATACCCAATCCCAACGACCCAACTAACATTTAAACATGTTTCATTCACACATAAACTAACATATTCAGATCCCATATTCATCCCTGGGGCGATTCAATACCCTATGACCCAAACCAAGAGTATGCAGCCCACTGAATAAGCCCAAACTGAAATCAGTTTAATTCCACGTGGCCCATTAGCGTACCACAACCCCACCAATGTTGTACAGCCCACTCTCACCGTGAACTCAGTTGATTATTTGCATGACAATTTGTAAAACAATCATAATCCACAAGTCAAACATCCTGACAACTACCATGTGCCATCATGGGTGTAATCATATCATACCCTATTTTTTTGTGTTTACATACCCCATAAATAACCAACAATTAACATGCACAAAAGGTCTTTTTTATCATGCAATCATGCTTTCCTTACTCGACTGATTCTAATCTCAATATAAGATATCGTGGCGTAGTTTAATTCACCCAAGACTCTTTATTCTATTGCATATTATTACTACTAAACAAATAATCAACATATATATATATTCATAAGTAAACCGAGATGCTGTTGTACTAACCAGACAAGGAACAAGACTATGTACCAGAGATGAGCTCCAAGGGAAAGAAAAGGGATTTCGAAGGGGGGGGGGGGGTTCTGCTTGCTGAGGTCGTGTGATCACGGGAAAAGCTCAAGGGTTTTTGACTTGTGATATAAGTTAATCTAATCTTGATCCATAATACATATTCATATACAATTGCAAAAGTTTGGGGCGGTGGATTACTTTGACTGATCTGGGCCTAAGCCCACACTTGGGCTTCCGTACACACTATATACTAATTAATGGGTTAATTAATTATGAATATGTATTATGGATTACTATATCCATAATACACCCTTGGGCTTCCATAACAACCACACACTATACTAATGGGTTGGCTTTAAACAATACATATTAACGGGTGGGCTTTAATCTAGTTGGGGCTTCAAAGATTTGGGGTGCGGCCCTAGGCCCAATCATGTATAGCTAGTACTCGGCCCAAACACATATGATTTCCGTTTACGTTTAAGCGTAACAAGTAACAAACGTTCACCGCAACGTGTGGTAACACATTGCGTAAAAGGAAAATACAAGATTACAAGTTACGAGGTTAGACGACACTAACCTTGAAGGTTCGGGTTGTCACATTGTAATTGATCGAACAAGTCATCGATCCTCGGTAAAAGATACCGATTCTTGATAGTTAGTTTGTTTAATTCTCTATAGTCGATGCACATCCTAAAGGTTCCGTCCTTTTTCTTGACAAATAGTACCAGAGCTCCCCAAGGTGAGAAACTTGGTCTAATGAATCCTTTGTTAAGCAGTTCCTGAAGCTCAGTAGACAATTCTTGCATCTCCAAGGGTGCCAGTCGATATGGATCTTTCGCCACCGATGCATATCCTGGCACTAGGTCGATACGGAATTCAACGTGTCGTTTTGGAGGCAGTCTCGGCAAGTCTTCCAGAAAGACTTCGGGATATTCCGTCACTACAGGTATGTGTGACACTTGTGCTCTGTAAACAATGTCAAAGAAACAATGTGTTTTGCTCTCAAAAATTTGTTTTGCTCTCAAAAATTTGTAGGACACTATCTTTTATCAAAGAAACAATGTAGGACACTATCTTTTATCAAAGAAACAATGTGTTTTGCTCTCAAAAATTTGTTTATTTTGGTTTTACAATTTCACATTTTGATTCTAGTTCATTTTCAAGCTTTAAATCGCTTTCTAGAAAGTTAAACGCGAACTGATACGTAAACGTAATCAGTTTAATGTGGCAAACACTCCGGAACAGTGACATAGGCTTAACATACCTTAAATAACTTTTATATAACTTAGAAATAAGTTTTGAAAGCTTTGGTGTGTCAAAAACAAGTTTATTCACACTTAGGGACTATTCGCGTCAAACTGCTAAAGTCTGCTGATTCACATAGTATCGCACATTCCGGAACTTGATCATAAGTTAAACATGCCCTAAATACCCTTCACATGGCTTAGAAATAGGCTTTGAGGTGTTTGGTGCGCAAAAATAAACTTTCTTGATCAAGAGGGACTAAAAGCGTCAAAAAGTGCATAAGTTTGCATTTTCGCGATATTTTACGTTTTGAATATATCCGGACATCCAAAAATTTATGTGATCATTAAAATATTTTATTTTAGTGATTGTCTTGATAAAATCTCATTCGTCGCGTAATTTGGATCGTTTTTCGCGTCCGTTCATATTTCGTCGTAATTAACCAAACAACGCAACCGTACGACCAAACGAACCGACATCCGAGATATTTTTGAGCATATTTTAAGTTCCCTATAGTTTAACTTCCTTTTAGAGCCTTGAAGTGGGGTTAACGGGGCTTAAACGTGCCAAAACGCATCAAAAATCAAGTTTAGAGATGCAGGGGCCTGTTCTGCCATTTTTGCAAACTTTCTGCCAGCACCACAAGAGCATACGGACCGTATGTGGTCCTTTACGGTCCGTAAAGCCCTCCTAGATCAGCAGAATTCATTTTTATTAAAACCCAGCTGCTCCTTGGTTTTGCACATGGTTTTAAGCTTTCTATGGGCTGGTTTTAGGCTCCCATGGTTTCACAAATCAGTGGGCATGAGGTGTACGACCTAGATCAAAGCTCAGGTTTCAAGAAACGATCCTAACGGTTCTATGACATCTATAAATACCCCACCCATTTCACTCTCAAACTCACACCTTTGAATCTGAATTGGTTCTCTAAGTTGATGTGATTATCACTTCATACCTGAGAATATTCGATTCAAAGCTCCCATTCTTGGACCCGTTGTAAGTCCTCTTTCGTTCTTTTATGCGTTTTTAGCACGAAAGTCAAACTGTGTTTGACTTTCTGCATTGACCAGTTTATGGTCAACACGAAGTTCGTTTGAACTTCGCAACGTGAGCGTAATCACGATGGTTATAGTCCCTAGTGACTATACCTACTGATTACCACATTGTTTAGGTGTAGTGACGAGTCGTAGTTTCGGCCAAAATGCGTATTCTTGCGTATTTTGTAACCAAACTACTTTTAGTTGATACCAAACCTATTTTATAAATTCATTAAACATGTTTTAACATGTTTAACTCATCACTTTAGGTTTAGTGCTTATGTAGAGTCGTAAGTCAAGCGGTCTAAACAACCGCTTAGACTTCCGAACCCGACCCGTTTGGTCGATCATTAGGATCCGACCAAACATATATTGTGACCATAGTTGTATAGGGAATAACCTTCCGAGGTTATACCTTATGGTCACTTCGTTTAGTTAGTTATATGATAGGTAGTTTATATGCCTTAGGAAAATGACCAAAATGCCCTTTTTCGCATAATTTCATTTTAAGCATATGTAACACATATTTTGACATCTAAACTGATTATATAACATAATTACATATGTTAAGGCATATAATACTTGTCATAGGACTAGTTAGGCGTCTCGAACGCGCGTTTGCGCGAACGATGCGTTAAAGTGGCGTAAGCTACCTTAACGGATCGTAATAGGTCGTAAACACTTAGGATAGGTTTCGTTTTAGAATGTAGGCTTTGTTAAACCATATTACATGAGTTCCAATACTCATTTGGTTTACAAGACCTCATTCTACCCGATCTTTCGATTAAGTGTCAATTCCCTAATATAGTATCTGTTACCCTAGGAGCCGCTTCAACACTTGAACTCTTGGTCTTTTGAGCCTTGTTATACCTTTTGAACCAGGACTATACGCAACCCCAGGCGAGTACATAGTCCCCTCTTTTACTGTTTTCAAATGTTTTGGGGTGATTCATATGTGCAATCGATCTGTTTTCAAAATGTATGGCATATATGTGATTCACTAAGTGCTTTTATGTGTATTATTCCGATTATGCAAATGTTATGTTTTATCCTTAAGTGATCTACCTATCTTCATAGTTAGATTCATGTAGGATATATGAAGTACAGTCTTAGATCTTCCTATTTTCATAGTGAGATTTTTAAGAAGTACTTTGCAAACTCAATGGTTGGTTTTTGTGTAGATTGTTGGTGATTTAGATAACGAAACTAGATAATACAATAAGCACATGGAGGATACGCCGCTGATACTTCCTATATATAAGTGTGCTTATTGTATTACCTTTCGTGGCGTTATCCTGAATCACCATTAGGATTTAGGATTGTTTTGATTCAATAATTCAATATGTCAGGAACCCAGGATCCCTATAGTATCTATCTATCTTGATAGTTAGACTTATATGGGATGTTTAGAGTACTAATATTGGAGTCCATGTTTGGATCCATTGTGTACTTTAATGCATGTTAGATTAAACAATGTGATAGAACCCAAATCCTTATAGCATCTATCTATCTTCATAGGTTGATTCTTGTAGGATGTTTAAAGTACCGATATTGGAGTCCTTGATTGGATTCATTGTGTGCTTTAATGCGTGTTCACAAGTTGGTTGGTTTATGTGTTATGTGGTAGTTGTGATTTAAATAACGAAACGGGTATAATAAAATAAGAACATGGTGGATACGCCGCTGGTACTTCCTATATATAACTGTTCTTATTTTATTATTCTTGTAGCATTATCTGGATCACTTTAGGATTTTGTGTACAATTGTGTCAATGTTCATTATCAAAATCTTTGTAGAATCTCCCATACTTTTATGTGTTAGATTCTTAGAAAGATATCTGAAGTATTATCATGACTCATTGATTTGATTTATGTAATACTTATATAAGTTTTGATTTATTTCAAAACAGTTATTATTAATCCTTGATTGGATTCCTAATAACACATTCACAAGTTTTCATGATGGTTTAAATCGGGATTTCAATATAAAACATAAAATGACTTGGTAAATATCATAATGCCATATACAAACCTATTTTTGTCACAAGTTTTCACAATTAAGATTTTAATACCAAATGTTTTTGCCATTTATTTGGCCAATAAAACCTATGTATTCGCCGGCATTTTTATGCTGACTGTTTTCGCATATGTTTCAGGATTTTCGACTGTTCAAGCATGCAATGCATAGGACTGCATACGGGCCTTAGACTTGTAAAACAAAAGAACAATTACATGTATTCTTTTTTTGTAAAACGATGTTAATGATATTGAAACAATTTAGTACCAGTAGTTGTGAGCAATTTGTAACGTGACTCCTCGATATTTCCGCCGCGTGTTGTTATATTACGCGATTGAGGTGTTACAGTATGTCCTCCACCTCACGCTCCTCGGCCTTCTTGTCAACCACATGGGCAAGAAAGGCGATGCATCCTTTCCTCAAACATTTTCAAGCCTTCATACAGTTGATGATCCGCAACGGTGTAGCGTGTTTCTCCCCGTGCACTAAAAGATGTTCTCCCGTCAAACGGGGGGGGGGGGGGGATGCGAATAGTTTTCTCAGAACAACTACTTCCTCTTGGTTGTTGGTCAACCAGTCTATGTCAGAAGCTAAGTCGTAACAACCCAATTGAATGAGTGAAAGGTCGTTCGAGTGTGCATCCTTTAATGTCTTCTCCTGACTCAACTAATTTACCATTGGCCAATCCTATCGAATGAGGGGACGTCTAGCTTACTTGACTATAGGCCAAGTATATTCTGAATTCTATGGGGATGAAATTAATACCGACACCGGTATTAAAAAAAAATGGGTGCAACTTGTCGGTTGATAGGAAATGTATCGGTGACCCTTAATGACTTCTCATGACTCCGCTAATTCCCCATTAGCTAACTTGATAGAGTAAGACATGTCTAACCTACATGACTCTAATTCGTGTATATGCTTAGTATCTAAAGACACTAAGTTAACCCGACGTTGGTATCCAAGGAATTGATACATGCTGGTTACAGAGTAGAACGTACCCATGGCAACATTGGCATTTTTGTGGAGTATTCATAGTTCTACCCATACACCTACTTATTCACTTGCTTGATTCATCCTTAGACATCCATGCTCGTAGTGGTCTCTTTGCCACAGTTAAAACCTCCTTGTTCTTTCTTGAGTATAACTAACTCATTAGTTTCTGTTTTGTGCCCAGTCTCACCACACTGTTACTCTTGGCACCTTTGCAAGTGCCCTCCTGATGAGAGTTTCATTTATCTCATTCAGGGTTTCGGCAAGTTACTAGCATATTTCTTGGTGCGAACATCGGTTATGGCAGCAAATGCCTTTGTTTCGCTTGTCGTGGGAGTTTCCTTCCGTTTGTTACTCACTCTCGAACATTTCTTAAGGTGTGAGAACCTTTGCTTTCCGTATCCAGCAGATTCCACATGTATTTCCTTCCCTTCCACACCTTTATTTGATAATTTCCTCCATGTTCCCCGCATCCTCGGTGGGACTAACTGTGAGAGTTACTTGAAGAAAAGATCTAGATAGGGTGGCATGATGTGATCATGCTTCTTATCTCAGGGCTAAACCCCAAATGTAGCGCTCAGTGCATTTGGATTTGGGTGTTATCTAGTATGCGACAATCCTTGAGAGACCATAGAGGCATCGGGGTAATCAACAACATTAGCTCTAATCATGATCGAGTTCTAGAGTTGGGTTCCCAACCTTGGATTTTTTCCGCTAGCAAGCAATACTCTTCTCGCGTAAGATTCTTGAGTTCTTCCCACGACAACCTCTTTGCTGTTTTACTCCCTAATGTTTGCACTTGGAGATTCTGCCAAGTTAATATTTCATTCAACAGAAGACTATTTGTTTACCAAATCGTTTACTTAGGAGTACATTTACTAGCACGATTAACTGACTTCATTATCTTTATTTTGGGGACAGAACTTACCGCACCTCCCGTATCGAGGAGGTCTCGCGGCTTATAATCCTGAAATGCCTTAGAATTAAAATCTGGTGTGATTGCATCTCCAAGTGTGGCATTGCCACTCGTTCTCATCCCATCGGAATTTGAACCACTTGAACTACCGGTACCATCAGTACCATCACTAGTGTCGACTCGACAGCCTCATGTTGTGCAATTTCCGCAACCTGATGTTGTTCTATGAAAACTCTAGTTCGACTTTAATAGTAGGGCGTTGATTTACTGACCCTTTTGGGCGTAGATTTCCTTTTCGGCGCCATATTATTTTTGATACATAGTATCAAAGGTTATAGACTTGTATTTGGGCAAATATAGCCTACCATGTGCCTGAGAATTAAGAATGTAATTGATCATGGAAACCTCAAGATCGCATTGTTCATACATGTTTGAAACAATGATAACATGAATAACCGCAATCCAAAATGCGTAATACCTCTTGCGTGTATTGGCCATATGCCTAAGTGAGAAAAGAAGTAATTCGTTGAGGAGGAGAAACCAAACGGTCGTCTCCATCCTTACAGTATGTATTCTCTACCTCATGGACCTCGATCGTCCAAAGTAGGAAGATCCTTCGCCGCACTAACCTGTGTGACTAATACATTGATATCCCTTGAGCTCCACGAGCTCCAACAAAATTTTTATAATTTCCATAGATGTCGAACAAAATGCAATGAGATAGTTGCAACATGACTTATGCCATACCATCCTTTGGAGATAAGACAATTGTCAAATAACGGAGACAAGGTAAGGTGCCACAGACACCAAGGAACCAACCCATGTCCAAGAATTCCGAGAATGTTGAGGAAAATCCTCCATGAGTGGCTAACAAGTTTCGTTTGTTTAGATGACTAGTCTCGAACGACTCATGTTATAGATCGAATGTTAGGTGCGAACAATACGTGTGGTCTTCCTGTATCATAGAGTGTTATAGTAACCATCCCGGTTAGCGTTCTACTAGATAGAAACTTGAACAACTTAAAAATTTCGAATGGATAATGGTCACTAGCTTGACCCGTAGAGCCCACCAGGATTCCCCATGCACTACAAGTTGTTATCACGTGGGCCCCCGTAATAATAAATTGTCTTACATGGTCACCCTAGTATCCCTCGTTCAAAGCAGACGATCAGTCAGAGAGAGGACACTACTGTCTATATATCTTCAACATAGGAAGGACCTTTGTGATGGTCCACATGCTAACGCCCGTTGTCATTATTCGTGAAAGGGCATAACGTTAGACGAAATAGAAGTAGAGATAATCTGCAACAATAGCAACTGGAGGGGCACCTTTAAGATGAGCACTTCATCTTCCTTATATGGACGAGAGTGTCATTAATCACGATTAGTATGAGCCTCAGGGACCTCGTCCCACTAATAGAGTTGTTGTCCAAGGCCGCCACCTCCGCCTCGTCGCCACTACCGAAGCTGGACTTATACCCATCCAAGGGAAAACAACCATCTTCCACGAAGTTAATGCTTTAGGGTCTCACTTAGGAACCACGTCCGCCATAAGCTTCGTAATAGACGCGAGGTCGTTATTCTCATCGTGTGAGTCAAGGGTAATAATAGAATTCGTAGTCGATGGTATTTTCATTCTTGGCAAAATATCCCGTACAACACATATATAATATATTTTTTATATAATCACTAAATCTCATGCTGTTTTTGTTCTTGTGTTTCACATGCAGTTCCTAATGTTTCGTGTCCATTCCTTATAGACTAATCATGTATTGATCCTTGTTTGTCACTTATGATTGAGCTCGCGTGATAGATCCTCGTGTTATCGTGACACAATGAAAACCT
This sequence comes from Helianthus tuberosus, assembly GCA_030545235.1. NCBI lineage: Eukaryota > Viridiplantae > Streptophyta > Magnoliopsida > Asterales > Asteraceae > Helianthus > Helianthus tuberosus. The sequence goes on from CM060388.1 coordinate 95,490,252, forward strand.
TTTGTCATTTTTGTCATATTTCTGAAATCATTTTTGTGATGTTATACACTTTGTTTTCATGTGAGAGAGCCCATAGTGATTGTAAACCACACTTTGTAAAAGTTTTTCCCCGGTTCACTGCAATCGGAGCTCTGATACCAATCTGTCACACCTTGTTGGTAGCAGAAGCGTATTGCGTGTGACTTAAGAAAGGTAATCATTGCATCCAATCGTGTAAACAAACATACGTTAACAACGATGCCATATGTATTGATTTGTAACAAAAGTTTACAAATTCCCAAAAGGAGATTCCAAGTTTCAAACAAGTTCACAATGTTATCCAAAATATAGTTATTGAGTAACATTACATTTCGAACAAAAGATTGTTTTCATCATAAAAGCATGTTGAGATTTTGTCCCCTATATACGCATACGAGGTTGGGATATGTAAGACAAATCCTCCAAATGCATTCGTTATCGTGTCATTCCCATTTCCCGTGGTCTATCACCGACTCAAGTCCCGTGTCCTGAAATACATGTAATTTTAAAAAGTCAACAAAGTTGAGCGTGTTCATGTAGTTATTGATATCGTATGAAATCTCATATTTGAAATCCTGTAATGAAATCATGTTTGTAATCCAGTAATGAAATCATGTTTGTAATCCGATAATGTAATCATGGTATGTTATCCAGTACTGTAATCCTGGTATGTTATTAGCATTCATGGAGTTTAAGGATCTATCAGTGTGTAGCTTGCACCCTGACATATGTGCCATAAGTAAGTAACCAAACTGAGACAACTTTGACATCATTGGGATCACAAAATCACTCCTAAGGTACCAACCAGGAGTTCAGCACATCTCAAGCTCTATAGATCTACATCTTTTGCACATGGGTCACTAAGTGATTAATGGTTACTATTGTCATCATCCTACTTATGCACATTGATCATGTTATCATCTAAACCCATAGCTAACATACCGTTTGTTATGACATGTATTTCCCCTCGATCGTTTTAAAAACAAAACATTGAAATCATTGAAAGGAGGGACATGAACTCACAGGTTTGCGTTCCGTTTATCGTACTACATAAATTTGAGCGTCCGTACGCGTGAGTAACCTACATGTGTACTAACTTTATTAGTCACTTAGGTCTTGTGGGATCTCGTACAAGTTGTTCATCTTTGAATTCTTATTAAGTTTTCACTTGTCATGGTTGGGACAACTTTGTGTTTTTGTACTGTTGGTAGTTTGTTTGTTCGATCGTTATATATATAATTATTTCACAATTGTATATATATACTTGGTATTTATTGAATCGTGTATGAACGGGCCTTGCCCTTTATCACACCCGACCACGTAAAACAACAAAACGTGGCGGAAACATCGGGGAGTGTTGTAACAGAATCATTGTTTCATAACACATGGAAATTGAAGTATTGTTTTATTGAATAAAATAGTTACAATGTCTTGACAATCAAAGAAACATAACATAAATAACTAGTCTTGCATCTTTTATTGTCACTAAGGCCCAAGTCCGCCTAAGTGTATCTTGACCAATCCTATGCTTCATTTCCTGAAACACATGTGAAAATAGGTACGTCAGCATAAAAATGCCGGCGAGTACATAGGTTTTGCAAAAATAAGATTCATGACTTCTGTTTAAGAAAATGTTTAGTCATGAACCTTGAAATTTGCTTTGTCTTTGTAAATCATTTGAAAAACAATAAGTTCAGATGATATGTATAAATAAGAGAATAATGCATGGTTAAATGAATAACCATGTAAAATGAGTTTGTATAAATTAAGTTGTTTGTAAAACAATGTATTGTGAAAAGTATGTTATTTGTATAAAATGTCATGTGTCTTAAATTGAAATGATTTAAATAACGCTACGATATGTAATACCATACAATCACTTATATATAGGAAGTACCAGCGGCGTATCCACCATGCTTGTATCATATTACACACGCCTCGTTACTTAAATCACTTACGCAAACCAAACCAACAATGTAAGATATCTATGTTTAAACCAATTGTCAAATGTATTGAATAATATGTCAAAGTGTTTATGTCAAGATGTAAATCAGGTAATGTAAAACAAATGTGATATGTATGGCTAGTGAAATGCATCAACTAAACCATAGGTGAAACGCACAAAACAAAGCATTGAAGTAAAACTTGGTTTAAATCAAAGTTATGTTTTGTGGGAAATGCATGATCAAATGTAAATCATGTTAAAATGTCTATGTCGAAATGTCTATGTCAAAAGTCTATGTCAAAATGTCTTTGTGTAAACCATGTCAAAATGTCATGTATGGCAAGTGGAATATATATGTATATATATATCCATTAAGCCATAGGTGAAGATGCACTAAACAATATATTGAAGTAAAACTTGGTTTAAATCAACATTATGTCTTGTGGATATGCATGCTATACTGAATATGAACATTTATGCGGTGTTGTTATAATGCATACATCCAAGCCTTGAGACTGTGGCGATAAACCCTTAAACGACTTAAAGGATTATCTGTGCTTCATATCATCGAATTCGGTCATTCCTTCCAATCCCCACCAACCCGGGATTTCAGAAACGGGAGTTGTCAATTCCTATGGTACCACTACCTACTAACGAACGGCGTAGCTAATGTTAATGAATGTATTGTCCCATTTAAACAAACCAAATGTCATACCAAAATGTAAGCATGTGATGAAATGAAAATGTACTAAGTATGCAACAAATGAACATACATAGCATGTGATGTGATGTGATGTAAAACAATGTACTAGGTAATGCACACAATGGGCACACATAGCATGAAATGAAAAGTAAAACGATATACTAAGTAATGCACACAATGGGCACACCTAGCATAAACACAATGAAATCATGTACTATAAGTGTACTATTGAACATAATAAGCATATGATATGAAAACATGGAAAACATGAAAGTAACAAGTAGGCACATGTGTTCCACCCCAAAATGTTTGGAAAACAGTAAAAGAGGGGTCTATGTACTCACATGAGATTGCTCAGTAGTCTTGAGTGACAACCAAACAATGCTAGAGATCACGGATATCAAACGGCACCTAATATAGGTAACTATGTTAATAAACCGGACCTAAATCGGAAGACTGGGTAGCATGAGGGTTTGTAAACCAAATGAGTGTAGGAACTCATGTGATATGGTTTAACAAAGCCTACATACTAAATGAAACTTAACCTAAGTGTTTACGACCCATTACGACCCGTTTAGGTAGCTTATGCTACTTTAACGCGTCGTTCGCGTGAAACGCGTTCGGACCGCCTAACTAGCCCTATGACAAGTGTTATATGCCTAAACATGTTACATAATCAGTTATGTGACAAAAGTTTAGGTTACATATGCTTAATTACCAATTATACATGAAAAGGGTATTCTGGTAATTTACCTAAGGCATATAAACTACCTATCATACAACTACTCAAACGATGTGACCATAGGGTATAACCTCGGAAGGTTATTCCCTACCTACTATGGTCACCTATTGTATTTGGTCGGATCCTAATGATCGACCAAATGGGTCGGGTTCGATGGTATAAGCGATTTATCAGATCGCTTACCCTACGACCCTAGACAACGTGGTAATCAGTAGGCATAGTCCCAAGGGACTATAACCAACGTGATTACACTCACGTTGCGAAGTTCAAACGAACTTCGCATTGACCATAAACTGGTCAACGCAGAAAGTCAAACAAAGTTTGACTTTCAGACTCTAAAGACTCGAAAAGCAATAAAAGAACGAAAGAATACTTACGAAGGGTCCCCGAATGCTAATCTCGATCCAAGAACTCAGGTATGAAACAATGGTTTCAACTTAGAGCTCTCAAATCAAGATTCTAGTGAGAAATGAAGTTGGGGATGGATGGGTATTTATAGTAAATGGTCCACCGTTAGGATCGTTTCATGGAAACCGTGATTCGATCACATCCGTACACTTGTTGGAAGGTTATGGAAGCTAAAAATGGTACTTATCAGCTGACTAAGCAAGTTAGAATGTGTGGGTGAGGATCAAACAGCTGGAAACTGATGTTAAATGCAGTTAATCTGGTCCAGAAGGCGGGCCCGGCCCGCTTCAGCATGTGCAGAAACTCAGGCGGGCCGCCTGGGAGTCACAGATCAGAAACAAGTTTCAGAAGTTACAGTTTTGGTCCCTGCACGTGTTTTAAGGCATTTCCGACACTTCTAAGGCCCGTAAAGCCAACTTTAAGGCCCTAAAATGTTGCCTAAACATTGTGGACATGAAACATGCTCAAAACTATGTCGGATGATGGTTCGTATGGTCGTACGAACGCGATGTTCGCTTAATTACGACGGAATGCGCACAAGCGCGAAAAACGATCCAAATTGCGCGACGAATGGATTTTTCTTATGGAGAACACTAAAATATAATATAGTCATGCTTATATAAATTTTTGGATGTCCGGATGTATTCAGAGCGTGAGTTATGCGCGAAAATGCAAACTTGTGCACTTTTTGACACTTTTAGTCCCTGAATGACCCAAAAGTTTATTTTAGCACACCGAACCCCTCAAAGCCTATTTCTAAGCTATGTAAAAGATATTTAAGGTGTGTTTAACTTATGGTCATGTTCCGGAATGTCTGTTCCAGTATGAATCATTATACTTTCGCAGTTTGTCAAGTTTAGTCCCTGTAAGCGAATTAACTTGTTTTTGCCATACCAAAGCCTTCAAAACTTATTTCTAAGTTATGTAAAGGTTATTTACGGTATGTTAAGCCAATGTCACTATTCCGGAGTGTTTGTTGCATTTAAACTGGTTATATTTATGCATCGGTGCGCGTATAACCTTCCAGAAAGTGATTTAGAGTTTGGAATTGAACAAAAATTGATATGTGCAAATGATACACATATTTTTACAAATCACAAGTATGAAATACAATATTTCATTGCTACAGTATTTGTTTGATGGCCACGGAGGCACAGGTGTTACAGTCTCCCCTACTTTAGGAAATTTCGTCCCGAAATTTTATTTAGAGGAAACTTGTGGGAGTCTGAAACATGAAGTTGAAAAGATCGAACAACATTGGTTAGAGTTCTTGAACTTCTAGTAACTTTAATAACATCATGATTGCAATGTAAGAGGGATACTTATATACAAGTATATGAAGCGTCATTGGTGCGTCCACCGTACCTCCATTACATCATTCTCATTTCGTTATTGTTGTCACTATCGGTTCTTACACATAATAAATCTTACTGTGGTTACCGTGCACTAAATTTCATAATTATGTACGTGTCCATAATTAGACAATTCCTTGCACAGTTCACACAGTCTATTTTATAATGCGTAGGGTAAAACCAAATGAACAATCATGTGATGAGTATGACTAGACCGCCGTAGAGTCCTTTTAGTTAAATCAATAAATGATCTAAATAGACTATCAAGGAGTCTGTCCAGCTACATCACTAGATGTCATTTTTTTAACCAGATTGTGAATCAATCTTTTGACTAGACCACTAAAAGGGTCTCTTATGAACCATGGAGTGGTACTATGTAATCCAAGGGTCTTAACTATTACATAGAAGCCCATTAAGGATTTAAGATAGTACCTTTTTGAATATCCTACTACGAATCCCTCATATTAAGATATGAAAGATTCTACGAGGATTTTGATAACGAATATCCAGAGTATACAAAAACACAGAAATGCATAAATGAAAACACCAAATATGTAAACACATAATCACATAACCACAAAGTTGTTTGTTAATTTGTCTTGTTACTTGCGCACATGCATTTAAAGCACACTAGGAATCCATTCAGCGGATTTCATTTGGTACTTTAAACGTTATCAAGAATCTAACTATAAAGATAGAAAGATTTTTTTTTTTTGAAGAGAAAATTCGATTTCGATTATAAGGAACCGATATGTTCGAACTAAGGTACATAAGGAATCCAATTAAGGACTCTGATTTGTATGATAATCATCCACAAGGATCTAAATGTGAAGATAAAAAGATCCCATATGGATTTTAGAAGTTGAAGATGTTTTGAAATCTTGCACTGGATGTGCTTAAGTCAAAACATAAGTAAAATGCTTATGAGGTTGAGATGCTAGATATGTCAAGGCGACATATGAAGCAGAATTTGAAGGTTAAGTAAATGTATGAGGAAAATATCTTTGGAAAACTATGCATGGGGTTCTAAAAAAATGTTTTCAATGTTTTTGAAACCTTATATATAATACATTTGAAATCATAAAGTAGGTGTACTAGGTGAGTATATTTATAAAAATGTTTTAAAATCATGCGAGATGAATTTTGAAATTATGTATAAGGTTTTTGAAAAACATGAATGATGCTTTGCGAAATCATGCACTTGATAAGAAAATGTACTGTGTAAATATTGTTTTCAGACTATATGAAATATTTTGAAATTAGGAAGGTTGGTTTTGATAACATGGCCAATGTTTTTGAAATAACATAGACAATGTATTTAGAAAATTTGTTTTCAAACTATATGAAATGTTTTGAGATCATGAAGATTGTTTTTGAAATACTTGTACTGTGTATGTTGAAAAATCAAAACGTAATGGGTATGTGATTTGGAAATACCCTTAGCTATTTAACCAAGGATTCAAAGGCACAGATGTGCAGAAGCATGATTACTCATAATGTCACCTTATTTTCTGTACTTTGTTTCTTAAAGTGAAACGAGTACTTAAAATTTTTGAGGGAATCATGAGCGATCATTTGAAAGAGAGAATCATAAGAGTAGTTTGTAAGGAACATAGTTCCTTAATACAGGTATTATAGGGAAATGCCATAAACACATGTAATTATACTTGTATATCAGAATTGCGAACAACAACTTTTATTTATGAACGAGACATATTGTTTCACAATACACGAAAACAAAAGAAACAAAGGCATAAGACAGCAACATCCTTTGTTCAGCCGAATGCTCATCCAAGGGTTGGATTTGCATTTGCAAGCTTTGGGCATTTGTTCCTGAAATGGCTTGTCTCGCCACAGTTGTAGCACGTTCCAGGCGGAAAGCGAGCTTGAGTAGGGTTGATTTGGACCACCCTGGTTTGAGGTAAATCGACAAACGCTTGCCAGGTGACCAACTCGTCCACATGATACACACAGACGACACTGTAAGTGAGCTAAGTGGTGTGCATTACATTTGTCGCATATTGGTGCCGTTCCCTTGTATCGCTTCTTAACAGGTGGTGTTGCCATCCGGATGGGTCCTGTTTGATTTGGTACTGCTGCAACACAAACTTTTGCTGTATGACCTTTACGTCCACAAATTTGGCATTCACGGCACTTCACCATAGCATGATGATAAAGGTTACATTTGTTGCACAAGGGTGAAGTTCCATTGTATGGCTTCCTAGCTGGTGGCCTTGCCACATGGCTAGGTCCCGCTTGATTAGGTGTAATCGCTGCGGGTTTCCTTGAAGCCTTACGCTTCCTTGATTTTGGTGCTGGCTTGACTTCTGCTTCCTTTGGTGGCTCATGAGTGGCTTCATTGTCGAGACGGGAGGCTTCATTGTTGAGACGAGCCATGGCAATGCCTAATTCCACAGTCTTCTGAATCACTTCGCCTATTTGCTGGGCAAATTTGGCTGTTCGCTCGGACATTTGACCAGTGCTGAGAGGAATAGACATTCTAGAAGAAAATGAAAGACATGGGAAGAAACGGGTGAAAGGTTATTGGATAATCAATACAGAATGGTAACGAATGAAAATTGTGATCATTTGTTTGTTACCTAAGGCAAACAAATGAGATGGTGACAAATCAAAGTAAATGGGTCAAAAATAATGTATCGCGAAGACATGCTCGCCTATAAGTGAACACTCATCCCAAGAATTCCCAGGTAAGCACAACTGGTCTCGTGTCTGATGAGATGTATACAAAGTGCTTGCCTAGACAGAAAACCCAGAATACAGGCATTCACCCTTCCAGTTTGCACGTGTTCACATCATTTAAAACCCAAAACCTTGACGAGATTTTGAAAATTCAAAGGGGGTTCAAAACCATATAACAGAGGGTTCAAAACCTTACAACTGAGGGTCAAAACCTTACAACTGAGGGTTCAAAACCTAGTAATCAATCATCCTAGAACAGATGATTAGTTTTCAAAGCGGTTTTGAAATTTGTGTTCTTGTTGTGATTGTCACCTAAGGATAGGTGACAGTATTTGTTTTATGACTATACGCAAGTAAACTCGCGTTAGGGTCCTAAGAAGGTTATAGACTAGGTCAAAGCATTACTAATAACCTAATTCCCTATAACCATGGGCTCTGATACCAACTTTTCTGTCACACCCCGACCACGTAAAACAACAAAACGTGGCGGAAACATCGGGGAGTGTTGTAACAGAATCATTGTTTCATAACACATGGAAATTGAAGTATTGTTTTATTGAATAAAATAGTTACAATGTTTTGACAATCAAAGAAACATAACATAAATAACTAGTCTTGCATCTTTTATTGTCACTAAGGCCCAAGTCCGCCTAAGTGTATCTTGACCAATCCTATGCTTCATTTCCTGAAACACATGTGAAAATAGGTACGTCAGCATAAAAATGCCGGCGAGTACATAGGTTTTGCAAAAATAAGATTCATGACTTCTGTTTAAGAAAATGTTTAGTCATGAACCTTGAAATTTGCTTTGTCTTTGTAAATCATTTGAAAAACAATAAGTTCAGATGATATGTATAAATAAGAGAATAATGCATGGTTAAATGAATAACCATGTAAAATGAGTTTGTATAAATTAAGTTGTTTGTAAAACAATGTATTGTGAAAAGTATGTTATTTGTATAAAATGTCATGTGTCTTAAATTGAAATGATTTAAATAACGCTACGATATGTAATACCATACAATCACTTATATATAGGAAGTACCAGCGGCGTATCCACCATGCTTGTATCATATTACACACGCCTCGTTACTTAAATCACTTACGCAAACCAAACCAACAATGTAAGATATCTATGTTTAAACCAATTGTCAAATGTATTGAATAATATGTCAAAGTGTTTATGTCAAGATGTAAATCAGGTAATGTAAAACAAATGTGATATGTATGGCTAGTGAAATGCATCAACTAAACCATAGGTGAAACGCACAAAACAAAGCATTGAAGTAAAACTTGGTTTAAATCAAAGTTATGTTTTGTGGGAAATGCATGATCAAATGTAAATCATGTTAAAATGTCTATGTCGAAATGTCTATGTCAAAAGTCTATGTCAAAATGTCTTTGTGTAAACCATGTCAAAATGTCATGTATGGCAAGTGGAATATATATGTATATATATATCCATTAAGCCATAGGTGAAGATGCACTAAACAATATATTGAAGTAAAACTTGGTTTAAATCAACATTATGTCTTGTGGATATGCATGCTATACTGAATATGAACATTTATGCGGTGTTGTTATAATGCATACATCCAAGCCTTGAGACTGTGGCGATAAACCCTTAAACGACTTAAAGGATTATCTGTGCTTCATATCATCGAATTCGGTCATTCCTTCCAATCCCCACCAACCCGGGATTTCAGAAACGGGAGTTGTCAATTCCTATGGTACCACTACCTACTAACGAACGGCGTAGCTAATGTTAATGAATGTATTGTCCCATTTAAACAAACCAAATGTCATACCAAAATGTAAGCGTGTGATGAAATGAAAATGTACTAAGTATGCAACAAATGAACATACATAGCATGTGATGTGATGTGATGTGATGTAAAACAATGTACTAGGTAATGCACACAATGGGCACACATAGCATGAAATGAAAAGTAAAACGATATACTAAGTAATGCACACAATGGGCACACCTAGCATAAACACAATGAAATCATGTACTATAAGTGTACTATTGAACATAATAAGCATATGATATGAAAACATGGAAAACATGAAAGTAACAAGTAGGCACATGTGTTCCACCCCAAAATGTTTGGAAAACAGTAAAAGAGGGGTCTATGTACTCACATGAGATTGCTCAGTAGTTCTTGAGTGACAACCAAACAATGCTAGAGATCACGGATATCAAACGGCACCTAATATAGGTAACTATGTTAATAAACCGGACCTAAATCGGAAGACTGGGTAGCATGAGGGTTTGTAAACCAAATGAGTGTAGGAACTCATGTGATATGGTTTAACAAAGCCTACATACTAAATGAAACTTAACCTAAGTGTTTACGACCCATTACGACCCGTTTAGGTAGCTTATGCTACTTTAACGCGTCGTTCGTGTGAAACGCGTTCGGACCGCCTAACTAGCCCTATGACAAGTGTTATATGCCTAAACATGTTACATAATCAGTTATGTGACAAAAGTTTAGGTTACATATGCTTAATTACCAATTATACATGAAAAGGGTATTCTGGTAATTTACCTAAGGCATATAAACTACCTATCATACAACTACTCAAACGATGTGACCATAGGGTATAACCTCGGAAGGTTATTCCCTACCTACTATGGTCACCTATTGTATTTGGTCGGATCCTAATGATCGACCAAATGGGTCGGGTTCGATGGTATAAGCGATTTATCAGATCGCTTACCCTACGACCCTAGACAACGTGGTAATTAGTAGGCATAGTCCCAAGGGACTATAACCAACGTGATTACACTCACGTTGCGAAGTTCAAACGAACTTCGCATTGACCATAAACTGGTCAACGCAGAAAGTCAAACAAAGTTTGACTTTCAGACTCTAAAGACTCGAAAAGCAATAAAAGAACGAAAGAATACTTACGAAGGGTCCCCGAATGCTAATCTCGATCCAAGAACTCAGGTATGAAACAATGGTTTCAACTTAGAGCTCTCAAATCAAGATTCTAGTGAGAAATGAAGTTGGGGATGGATGGGTATTTATAGTAAATGGTCCACCGTTAGGATCGTTTCATGGAAACCGTGATTCGATCACATCCGTACACTTGTTGGAAGGTTATGGAAGCTAAAAATGGTACTTATCAGCTGACTAAGCAAGTTAGAATGTGTAGGTGAGGATCAAACAGCTGGAAACTGATGTTAAATGCAGTTAATCTGGTCCAGAAGGCGGGCCCGGCCCGCTTCAGCATGTGCAGAAACTCAGGCGGGCCGCCTGGGAGTCACAGATCAGAAACAAGTTTCAGAAGTTACAGTTTTGGTCCCTGCACGTGTTTTAAGGCATTTCCGACACTTCTAAGGCCCGTAAAGCCAACTTTAAGGCCCTAAAATGTTTCCTAAACATTGTGGACATGAAACATGCTCAAAAATATGTCGGATGATGGTTCGTATGGTCGTACGAACGCGATGTTCACTTAATTACGACGGAATGCGCACAAGCGCGAAAAACGATCCAAATTGCGCGACGAATGGATTTTTCTTATGGCGAACACTAAAATATAATATATTCATGCTTATATAAATTTTTGGATGTCCGGATGTATTCAGAGCGTGAGTTATGCGCGAAAAGGCAAACTTGTGCACTTTTTGACACTTTTAGTCCCTGAATGACCCAAAAGTTTATTTTAGCACACCGAACCCCTTAAAGCCTATTTCTAAGATATGTAATAGATATTTAAGGTGTGTTTAACTTATGGTCATGTTCCGGAATGTCTGTTCCAGTACGAATCATCATACTTTCGCAGTTTGTCAAGTTTAGTCCCTGTAAGCGAATTAACTTGTTTTTGCCATACCAAAGCCTTCAAAACTTATTTCTAAGTTATGTAAAGGTTATTTACGGTATTTTAAGCCAATGTCACTATTCCGGAGTGTTTGTTGCATTTAAACTGGTTATATTTACGCATCGGTGCGCGTATAACCTTCCAGAAAGTGATTTAGAGTTTGGAATTGAACAAAAATTGATATGTGCAAATGATACACATATTTTTACAAATCCCAAGTATGAAATACAATATTTCATTGCTACAGTATTTGTTTGATGGCCGCGGAGGCACAGGTGTTACACCCTTCACATGTCCTCGTGCCTTACATGCGTCTCCTTGGGCCTCATCCATGTCATTGTCACACCCCTTTCTAAGGCGGAAGCACGAGGTGTGATCCTGAAAAGTTCTCATTGCATACGAATGGTAAACATACTACATGCTCGTAAAATAACTCCAAATGCCATTAACATAACATAGGTTAAGTGTTTACATCACAAGATAACATATTGTTTGAAAAGTTTACAACTTTATTTAAAAGATAGACATCAAGGTTTTGGTTCTTATATCACCACACGGGATGGAGTACTTCCACAAAATAGGCAAAGGAGTCTTGACACGACATGACTAAAACATAAGCGACACCAGGAGCAAGAGTGAGACCACGCGTACATCCACTTTAGTTACCTGAAATACATGTAAGTTTTGGAAAATCGTCAACATAATGTTGGTGTGAATTCATGCAGTTTTTGTATAGAATGTTTATATACTTGTATGAAAACATGGTATGTAATTTGTAAAGACGTATCTGAAACTGAGTTCTGTAAATGCAAGGAATATGAGATCGCTAATGGTTTGCAAGGCCATTAACATATGTCACGACATAGGAAGCCACCAAACCTAGGCATTTTTGTCGAGATCGACTGAGACACAAAAGCACTCATTGGTAGAAGTAGGCCAAGAGTGGGGTTGCCTGAAACCCATTAGATCTAACCCTTCTGTTCCGCGGTCTAAATGTATACGTTGACTAATGGTTCTTATGGTACCCTATTCGTCACGTGATCTATGTGTCATTCCTTAGTTTTGTGTGCTACATACCATTGTACATGTATTTTCCCCAAGTTTTAGAAAACAAGTAAAAGTGTGAAAGTGGGGACATGAACTCACAACTTTGCGTATCTTGCGCCGTAAACTTCACCGGTTGGTTTCGTAGCGTCGTGACCTATACGTGTCCTATTAATGTTAGTCACTAGACTTGTATCACACAAGTACAAGTCACCATCTTTAGCTTAAGTATTTGTTCTTTATACGTTCATGTAGACTTTTCGAGGTAACAAGTTGTTAAAAATAATTTATATTTTTAACTTTTCAAGTGAGTTACTTATATTAGTTTCCCAAAAATAAATATAAGTATTTTGCGAAATAATATTCTCAATATTATTTTGGTACAAGTATTCTTAGGAAAGTATACTTGTATTTTATGTAAATACTTGTGTATTTTGTATTTTTCTCCAAAAATCAATACTTTGATTTTTATTACTTTCCGGGATTATATTTCTTAAAAATAATATATTTTTAAGACTTGTATGAAATATATATATTTTGTCATGCTATAAAATATATATATGGTTATTCTTGTTATACACCCGATTTTTGTATAAATTCCAATACTTGGTATAGGTTATATATTTTTATCCAAAAATACATTTTTAAATTCATAACTTGTCCAAGTTAGATAATATGTCGTCCATGTATTTCCTTGTGAGGAATTTTGTATACTTGTATACTTTAGTATTCTCATGTATTTGTATGTGTATTTTTTTTTTGTATTCATACTCCATGGGAGTATTTAGTGTATTTTCAAGTTCCTAATACACTACTACATATAATACACATAATATACACTTAGCACAAAATTTGGTGATCACTAAATATATATATATTTTCCCTAAAAATATACATACTTAATATAAATTTTAACTTGAAGAAATCACCATTTCTTGACTTGTAATTTTACACAAAAATTAGGGAAACCTTGGTAAATATTTTTAGGTGAATTTTTAGGGAATAAGTTTCACCAAGACTTATATTTTTCTAAGTGTCAAAATTTTATAAAATTTTTGACATAGTTCCCCCTAAAAATGGAGGTTTCCCATGTTTTCAAAACATGTGTTTATTTTCTTTTCAACACCAAAACAATTTTCCAACAATAATCACCAACAACATACACTAATTTTTTCATATGAAACATCATGATGAACTTGTTTCTTGTTAAAAATGTGTAGTCTTTTAGATCTACACTTTACATAAGATGATCTTTCCAAAAATAAGTGTTCTTGAGTATTTTAACAAACTTTTATGAAACTTTATTTAATTAACCAACTCATCCATGAGTTTAATGATCTTTAAAGTTTGTAAATCATGTTCTAAAACCACTTTTATGTTTATTAGAAAGATCATTATTTTTAACATCATGTTTAACCATGGATCTTTCAAAAATAAGCTTTATGTTAAATTTTTAACAAACTTTCCATAAATTTTAGTTTCAAAAATTAGTTCTACACACACATTTTTACTTCAAGATTACACGATTATGCATCAAAATTCATTTTTCATGTTCACATAATGCTTCATATGTTCATCTTCAAGTTTAAACATGGATCCTTCAAGATCCATGCTTAAATTGTTAGATCTAAGCTTTAACATACTTGATCTAAACATAAGCACACGATATAACATCAACAACATCATTACATACACCAAAAATTCATGTAATCACTTATTTTCTTCATGAATATGTTAGATCTTTTCATTGTTATCATTAAAAGTTAAGTTGTTTGGATGGTAAAACTTGTACATAACATAAACATGACTTAAATTAGTGATCAAGAAGCTTACTACTAGCTCTAATGACTAGGGAAGTGGCATAAGAATGAAGGTGATGATCAAGGAAGAAAATGAGAGGTTAAAAGCTCCACAAGGTGGTCCTTCAAGTTCCTACACTTCAAGCCTTCTTAGATGAGCTTCTTACACCTCTAATCACCTTGGATTGCTAGGAAGTTGTGACACCTGTGCCTCTGCAACCATCAAACAAATACCAAATTTATGAAATATTGTGTTTCATACTTGGGATTTGTAAAAATATGTGTATCGTTTGCACATATCAATTCATGTTTGATTTCAAGCTTTAAATCGCTTTCTGGAAGGTTATACGCGCACTGATGCGTAAATATAATCAGTTTAATAGAACGAACACTCCGGAATAGTGAAATAGGCTTAACATACCTTAAATAACTTTACATAACTTAGAAATAAGTTTTGGAGGGTTTGGTGTGGCGAAATCAAGTTTATTCGCTTACATGGACTAATTTCGACAAACTGCGAAAGTATGCCGATTTGTACTGTAACGAACATTCCGTAACTTAATCATAAGTTAAACATACCCTAAATATCCTTTATATAGCTTAGAAATAGGCTTTGAGGGGTTCGGTATGCTAAAATAAACTTTTTGGTCATTTAGGGACTAAAAGCGTCAAAAAGTGCACAAGTTTGCATTTTCGCGCATATCTTATGTTCTGAATATATCCGGACACCCAAAAATTTATGTAATCATTAAAATATTTTATTTTAGTGATTGGCATGATAAAATTCCATTCGTCGCTTAATTTGGATCGTTTTTGCGTTCATTACGACTTCCGTCGTAATTAACCGAACAACGCAACCATACGACCAAACGAACAGACATCCGAGATGTTTTTGAGCATGTTTTGAGTTCCCTATACTTTAACATCATTTTAGAGCCTTGAAATGAGGTTAACGGGGCTTAAACGTGCCAAAAATGCATCAAAATGCAAGATTCTCAAGTGTAGGGACCAAAATGCAATTTTTGGAAAGTATACCAGGCGGGCCGCGTAAGATCTTGTGTAGATCTACGCAGACCGTGACAGACTTGCAGAAAGATTCATTGTTCCTGGCCATTCCAGCTGGTTTTTGATGGTTTTAAACATTGAATTGGGATACCATGGGCTAAATTTGATGGTTTTTAAGTGCCCCATTGTTTTGCAATACCATGGGCCCAAGTGGAGGGCCAAGATTGAAGCTCGGTTTTCGATGAATGATCCTAACGGTTGTACGGAAACTATATATACCCCCACCCTCTTTGTTCAAAACCCACATTTGATTCTGAGATTTCTCTAAGTTGGGGTGTTTTATCACTTCATACCTGAGAATACTTGGAAATCAAATCTCTTTGGACCCTTTGTAAGTACTCCTTCGTTCTTTTATGCGTTTTTAGCTTAAAAGTCAAACTGCGTTTGACTTTCTGCATTGACCAGTTTATGGTCAATGCGAAGTTCGTTTGAACTTCATAACGTGAGCGTAATCACGATGGTTATAGTCCCCAGTGACTGTACTGATTACCACGTTATCTAGGCTTAGTGACGAGTCGTAGTTTCGGCCAAAATGCGTATTCTTGCGTATTTTGTAACCAAACTACTTTTGGGTATCAAGACCCTTTGTCTTGATATCAAACTTGTTTTCAAACTTCATTAAACATGTTTTAACATGTTTAGCTCGTCACTTTAGGTTTAGTGCTTATGTAGAGTCGTAAGTCAAGCGGTCTAAACAACCGATTAGACTTTCGAACTAGACCCGTTTGGTCGATCATTAGGATCGGACCAAACATGTTTAGTGACCATAGTTGTATAGGGAAAAACCTTCCAAGGTTATACCTTATGGTCACTTCGTTTAAGTAGTTGTTTGATAGGTAGTTTATATGCCTTAGGAAAATGACCAAAATGCCCTTTTTACGCATAAACTCATTTTAAGCATATGAAACCTAAATTTTCACATCTAAACTGATTAGGTAACATTATTAGACATGTTAAGGCATATAATACTTGTCATAGGACTAGTTAGGCGGTCCGAACGCGTTTTACGTGAACAACGCGTTAAAGTGGCGTAAGCTACCTTAACGAGTCGTAATGGGTCGTAAGCACTTAGGTTAGGTTTTATTTTAGTATGTAGGCTTTGTTGAACCATATCATATGAGTTCCAATACTCATTTGGTTTACGAAACCTCATCCTATCCGATCTTCCGATTTAGGTCCGGTTATTAATGTAGTTACCTATATTATGTGCCGTTTGATTTCCGTGATCCCTCTAGCTTTGCTTGGTTGTTAGTCAAGACTTCTAAGCATCCTCAAGTGAGTACATAGTCCCCTCTTTTACTGTTTTCAAACTGTTT
Organism: Helianthus tuberosus; assembly: GCA_030545235.1. NCBI lineage: Eukaryota > Viridiplantae > Streptophyta > Magnoliopsida > Asterales > Asteraceae > Helianthus > Helianthus tuberosus. The sequence goes on from CM060388.1 coordinate 95,507,178, forward strand.
TGGGCTGAAACACATGTGCCTACTTGTTACTTTCATGTTTTCCATGTTTTCATATCATATACTTGCTATGTTCATTAGTACACTATTAGTACATGATTTCATTATGTTTTGCTATGTATGTGCACTTAACATGCTAGCCCATTGTTTTACATTTTGAACTGTTTGAACCATTTGTAACCTTTGATTTATGAGAACCATTTGTAACCACTCTATGTGTGTGAACCATTTGTAACCATTCGATGTATGGGAACCATTTGAAATCATGGGGTGTATGAGAACCATTTGTAATCGTTGGATGTATGTGAACCATTTGTAATCATTTGATTGATGTGAACCATTTGTAACTGTCTGAACCGTTGGGTTAGGGAAGTGATTAGGTAACGGGGCGAGTGTAATGTGTTAAAAGCATGGTGGATACGCCGCTGGTACTTCCTATATATAAGTGCTTTTAACACATTATATATCATTGCGTTATCTAGATCACTAATGATTTTGAAACGATGTCACACAATAATGTTTTCTGAATAATATAAACCATACGAGTTTTGTTAACGAGTTTCTACGATATGTTTTACAATTTGATTTCATAAGACAAATGTTTTGGAGTTAAGAATCATGGCTACGAGATTTTATACATCATAACCAACTTGATTTGAGTTGGTTAATTATGTCGCAATACTATACTTTTCAAAATAAGGTTTTTAAATAAGTATTGGAACAAGTAAAACGAGCCTTGAATCTGACACTTATGTACTCACCGGCATTTTTATGCTGACGTATTTTCACATGTGTTTCATGTACCATAGTTGATGATGTTTGATGATGATACTTGTGTACGCTCACATAGGAATGGACGAGGCCTTAGTGACTTAATAACAATGAAAGTTTATTTGTTCCTGTTTTGTTTCTAATTCCAATGTAATGTAATACATTTAATTCAATAAAACAAAACTGTTTAATCCATGGTTGTGAAACAATGATTCTGTTACAACACTCCCCGACGTTTTGTTGTTTTATGTGGTCAGGGTGTGACAGAAAAGTTGGTATCAGAGCCAATGGTTATAGGGAATTAGGTTATTAGTAATGCTTTGACCTAGACTATAACCTTCCTAGGACCCTAACACGAGTTTACTTGCGTTTAGTCATAAAACAATACCGTTGCCTATCTTTAGGCAACAACCACAATAAGAACACAAATTTCGAATCTGCTTTGAAAACTAATCATCTGTTCTAGGATGATTTATTATAAGGTTTCGAACCTTCAAAGTTTTCAAATTCTCGTCAAAGTTTAGGGCTACATAATGTGAACACGTGCAAACTGGAAGGGTGGGTGCCTGTACCCTTAGCTTTCTGTCTAAGGCTAGAGTGTTCCTACAAATCAGCAATATCGAACCAGTCACTCATACCTGGGAACTCTTGGGGTGAGTGTCCACTTATAGGCGAGCATGTCTTCGCGATACATTATGAGGACCTATTTACTTTGATTCAGCCTTTGTGTGTCGTTTGTTTGCTTCGTGGCTCAAACAAATGACCATCACCCATGATTTTGGTCGGTAATTGTAACATCCTATTCTTACCCAATGCCATTTCACTTGTTTCCTCTCTTGTTTCCCTTTTAGAATGCCTCCACGACGCGAATGACTGTTGCAATCCCGAACATCGTTGCTCAATGTAACCAAGCTCTCAACAACAATAATGCCCCCTGCAACTTCAAGACGTTCAACTCGGCTAAGCCATCAAAGTTTTCTGGGTCTCAAGGAGTGACTACACTTTTGCAATGGTTCGAGAGTCTAGAGAGCACCTTCAGACATGTTCAATGTCCAAACGAGCGAAAGGTAGATTTCGCATCTAGTGTCTTTGAGAAACGGGCTTTGACGTGGTGGAATGGTGTGATGAGAGATAGGGGTGCCAATGTGGCACTGGCTCAAACATGGGAAGAGCTTCGAGCTCTGATGATGAAGGAATTCTGTCCTCGTCACGAGATCAGGGCCTTGGAAAGGGAATTCGACGATCTTAAGCAAGATAGCGGTGAGCATCGAGCCTACACGGACCGTTATGAGGAGTTAAGTCTGTTATGCCCAAATATGATCACGCCTTTGGAAAAGGCAATCGAAAAATACATTGATGGCCTCCCTGACTCAGTATAAGACATTGTGACTGGTAGTAATCCCACTACAGTTAGACAGGCCATCGAGTTATCGGCTACCTTGACTGAATCTCAGATCAGGAAAGATAAACTTTTCCGAAAGGGTGATAAGAAACCAATCAAGGAATTAAAACCCAAGGATGAACAGACTGGATCCTCCAAGAAGTCAAAGAAGCGAAAGGCTTCCCAGAACTTCGCCGCGGTTGCTCACAATGATCAAGCTGCCCCCAACCAACCAGCTCAACCCCCTGCTAGGAAGCCAAACAACGGAACTGCACCCTTGTGCAACCAATGTAACCTTCATCATCATGCTAGTGTGAAGTGCCGCAAATGCCAAATTTGTGGACTTATAGGGCATACAGCAAGAGTTTGCCGAGATGCAGTTACACCCAATCAAGCTGACAACAATCTGGCTCAAGCTCGTTTTCCACCAGGTTCTTGCTACAACTCTGGCGAGATGGGTCATTTCCGAAGAAATTGCCCAAAGCTTGCTAATGCAAATCCAGCACAGGGATGAGCATCTGACCAACTAGAAGACAACACCGTTAGAAATAATCAAGCCTTATGTATTATTTTCTTTTGTTGTCAAGGTCAATGAAACAGTTGTTGATATTGTTTATAAATAAATCTTTTATTTACATTGCAATGTATTTATGTGGTTGCATGTATAAACAACATATCCCCTACAATACCGACAATCAGGGAATCGTATTCCTTGAAGAACAGACTACCCCCAAAATTCTTCCATTTTATGATCTCTTGCGTTTCCACGAGAATCCTAAGTACCCATTTCTTCCAAAGAAACGAAGTACAGGGCACAAGTTACAACTCTGGACGAATACCCAAAAGTACCAATATAAATCCTTAATAGGGTACCTAAGGGTATTTCCGTAAATCCTAAAATTGTTGTGTACCTTAATTCGAATATTATGTTTCTTTGAAAACAAAATCGATTTTTTTGGAAGATCATCCTATCTTCATAGATAGATTCTTGAAAATGATTAAAGTGCCAAATGAAATCCACGGATTGGGTTCCTGGTGTGCTTTAAGTATCCGTGTCCAAAGATAACAAATTAAAGGTCAAATTAAACAATTATGTGATTATATGTGTTCCCTTTTATGTTTTTGTGTGATCCAAATTTTTGTTATCCAAATCCTCGTAGAATCTTCCATATCTTCGTATAAGGGATTCATAGTAGGATATCCAAAGGTACTACCTTAAATCCTTAATGGGCTTCTATGTAATAGTAAAGACCCTTGGATTAAAATGTACTAATCCATAATTAGACCCCTTGAGTGGTCTAGTTAAACAGATTGATCCAAAAATCTGGTTAGGAATATCATGTGATGATATAGCTGAAAGGACTCCGTGGTGGTCTAATTAAAGAGATCATTTGTCGATCTAATTAAAAGGACCCCATGATAGTCTAGTCACACTCATCACAGGTTTAATTTTTCCCCTTCACATTACAAAACAAACTGTGCGGACTATGCAAGGAATTACGTAATTATGGATGCATACATAATTATGGAATTCAGTGCACAGAAACCACAACAAGTTTTGTCATGTGTCTAGAGTTAACTCAATTAATTTCCATTTTTGAAGAATACCCATTGAGGAAAATGACTCATTCCGTGCATTTTCGTTTCTGAAGAATATCCATCGAGGGAAATGAATATCCTTGATTCTTCCTTCATTTCCATTTCTGAAGAATATCCATTGAGGAAAATGACTCATTCCGTGCATTTTCATTTCTGAAGAATATCCATCGAGGGAAATGAATATCCTTGATTCTTCCTTCATTTCCATTTCTGAAGAATATCCATTGAGGAAAATGACTCATTCCATGCATTTTCGTTTCTGAAGAATATCCATCGAGGGAAATGAATATCCTTGATTTTTTTCCTTCATTTCCATTTCTGAAGAATACCTATCGAGGAAAATGACTCATTCCGTGCATTTTTCGTTTCTGAAAAATATCCATCGAGGGAAATGAATATCCTTGATTTTTCCTTCATTTCCATTTCTGAAGAATACCCATTGAGGAAAATGACACATTCCGTACATTTTCGTTTCTGAAGAATATCCATCGAGGGAAATGAATATCCTTGATTCTTCCTTCATTTCCATTTCTGAAAAATACCCATTGAGGAAAATGACTCATTCCGTGCATTTTCATTTCTGAAGAATATCCATTGAGGGAAATGAATATCCTTGATTATTCCTTCATTTCCAATTCTGAAGAATATCCATTGAGGAAAATGACTCATTCCGTTCATTTTCGTTTCTGAAGAATATCCATCAAGGGAAATGAATATCCCTGATTATTCCTTCATTTTCAATTCTGAAGAATATCCATTGAGGAAAAGGACTCATTCCGTTCATTTTCATTTCTGAAGAATATCCATCGAAGGAAATGAATATCCTTGATTATTCTTTCATTTCCATTTTTCTGAAGAATGCCTGTTGAAAATGACTCCGTCCATTTTCGTTTCTGAAGAATGTCCATTGAAGGAAATAACAGGATTATGCCTTGCATATCTTTGATGGGTTATTCTACGCAAATAGATAAACACCCTAGATTCCATGCAAGACAATTTTTTAACCCAGCGTCACAGGCAGACTCCTAGGAATAAATTTCGGGACGAAACTTCCTAAAGTAGGGGAGACTGTGACACCTGTGCCTCTGCAACCATGAAAAAAATACAAAATGTTTGAAATATTGTGTTCCATACTTGGGATTTGTAAAAATATGTGTATCGTTTGCACATATCAATTCATGTTCGATTTCAAGCTTTAAATCGCTTTCTTGAAGGTTATACGCGCACTGATGCGTAAATATAACCAGTTTAATACAACGAACACTCCGTAATAGTGAAATAGGCTTAACATACCTTAAATAACCTTTACATAACTTAGAAATAAGTTTTGGAGGGTTTGGTGTGGCGAAATCAAGTTTATTCGCTTACAGGAACTAATTTCGACAAACTGTGAAAGTATGCCGATTTGTACTGTAACGAACATTCTGGAACTTGATCATAAGTTAAACATACCCTAAATATCCTTTACATAGCTTAGAAATAGGCTTTGAGGGGTTCGGTATGCTAAAATAAACTTTTTGGTCATTTAGGGACTAAAAGCGTCAAAAAGTGCACAAGTTTGCATTTTCGCGCATATCTTACGTTCTGAATATATCCAGACACCCAAAAATTTATGTAATCATTAAAATATTTTATTTTAGTGATTGGCATGATAAAATTCCATTCGTCGCTTGATTTGGATCGTTTTTGCGTTCATTACGACTTCCGTCGTAATTAACCGAACAACGCAACCATACGACCAAATGAACCGACATCCGAGATGTTTTTGAGCATGTTTTGAGTTCCCTATACTTTAACATCACTTTAGAGCCTTGAAATGAGGTTAACGGGGCTTAAACGTGCCAAAAATGCATCAAAATGCAAGATTCTCAAGTGCAGGGACCAAAATGCAATTTCTGGAAAGTATACCAGGCGGGCCGCGTAAGATCTTGTGTTGATCTACGCGGGCCACGACAGACTTGCAGACAGATTCATTGTTCCTGGCCATTCTAGCTGGTTTTTAATGGTTTTAAACATTGAATTGGGATACCATGGGCTAAATTTGATGGTTTTTAAGTGCCCCATTGTTTTGCAATACCATGGGCCCAAGTGGAGGGCCAAGATTGAAGCTCGGTTTTCGATGAACGATCCTAACGGTTGTACGAAAACTATATATACCCCCACCCTCTTTGTTCAAAACCCACATTTGATTCTGAGATTTCTCTAAGTTGGGGTGTTTTATCACTTCATACCTGAGATTACTTGGAAATCAAATCTCTTTGGACCCTTTGTAAGTTCTCCTTCGTTCTTTTATGCGTTTTTAGCTTAAAAGTCAAACTGTGTTTGACTTTCTGCATTGACCAGTTTATGGTCAATGCGAAGTTCGTTTGAACTTCATAACATGAGCGTAATCACGATGGTTATAGTCCCCAGTGACTATACCTACTGATTATCACGTTATTTAGGCTTAGTGATGAGTCGTAGTTTCGGCCAAAATGCGTATTCTTGCGTATTTTGTAACCAAACTACTTTTGGGTATCAAGACCCTTTGTCTTGATATCAAACTTGTTTTCAAACTTCGTTAAACATGTTTTAACATGTTTAGCTCGTCACTTTAGGTTTAGTGCTTATGTAGAGTCGTAAGTCAAGCGGTCTAAACAACCGCTTAGACTTTCGAACTAGACCCGTTTGGTCGATCATTAGGATTCGACCAAACATGTTTAGTGACCATAGTTGTATAGGGAATAACCTTCCAAGGTTATACCTTATGGTCACTTCGTTTAAGTTGTTGTATGATAGGTAGTTTATATGCCTTAGGAAAATGACCAAAATGCCCTTTTTACGCATAAACTCATTTTAAGCATATGAAACCTAAATTTTCACATCTAAACTGATTAGGTAACCTTATTAGACATGTTAAGGCATGTAATACTTGTCATAGGACTAGTTAGGCGGTCCGAACGCGTTTTACGCGAACGACGCGTTAAAGTGGCGTAAGCTACCTTAACGAGTCGTAATGGGTCGTAAGCACTTAGGTTAGGTTTCATTTTAGTATGTAGGCTTTGTTGAACCATATCATATGAGTTCCAATACTCATTTGGTTTACGAAACCTCATCCTATCTGATCTTCCGATTTAGGTCCGGTTATTAATGTAGTTAACTATATTAGGTGCCGTTTGATTTCCGTGATCCCTCTAGCTTTGCTTGGTTGTTAGTCAAGACTTCTAAGCATCCTCAAGTGAGTACATAGTCCCCTCTTTTACTGTTTTCAAACTGTTTTGGGGTGAAACACATGTGCCTACTTGTTACTTTCAAGTTTTCCATGTTTTCATATCATATACTTGCTATGTTCATTAGTACACTATTAGTACATGATTTCATTGTGTTTTGCTATGTATGTGCACTTAACATGCTAGCCCATTGTTTTACATTTTGAACTGTTTGAACCATTTGTAACCTTTGATTTATGAGAACCATTTGTAACCACTCTATGTATGTGAACCATTCGATGTATGGGAACCATTTGAAATCATGGGGTGTATGAGAACCATTTGTAATCGTTGGATGTATGTGAACCATTTGTAATCATTTGATTGATGTGAACCATTTGTAACTGTCTGAACCGTTGGATTAGGGAAGTGATTAGGTAACGGGGCGAGTGTAATGTGTTAAAAGCATGGTGGATACGTCGTTGGTACTTCTTATATATAAGTGCTTTTAACACATTATATATCGTTGTGTTATCTAGATCACTTGGGTATATGATTTTGAAACGATGTCACACAATGATGTTTTTTGAATAATATAAACCATACGAGTTTTGTTAACGAGTTTCTACGATATGTTTTACAATTTGATTTCATAAAACATGTGTTTTGGAGTTAAGAATCATGGCTACGAGATTTTATACATCATAACCAACTTGATTTGAGTTGGTTAATTATGTCGCAATACTATACTTTTCAAAATAAGGTTTTTAAATAAGTATTGCAACATGTAAAACGAGCCTTGAATCTGACACTCACATAAAACCTATGTACTCGCCGGCATTTTTATGCTGACGTATTTTCACATGTGTTTCAGGTACCATAGTTGATGATGTTTGATGATGATACTTGTGTACGCTCACATAGGAATGGACGAGGCCTTAGTGACTTAATAACAATGAAAGTTTATTTGTTCCTATTTTGTTTCTAATTCCAATGTAATGTAATACATTTAATTCAACAAAACAAAACTGTTTAATCCATGGTTGTGAAACAATGATTCTGTTACAACACTCCCCGACGTTTCTGCCACATTTTGTTATTTTACGTGGTTGGGGTGTGACATAAGTGAAGTGAAAATGGTGATGGTAAGTGGGTGTGTTGGAGCCGTGAGTTAGAGGGAAGGGAAGGGAAGGAAGAAGATGAAGTGAATGAGAGTGTGTTATTAGTTTAGGACTTTATAAGATTTTCCAAATCTCTTATGGCATATATGTTGGAATATTCTCCAACAAATCTTATAAAATATAACAAAGAAATCAATTAAAATCCTTAGGTGGGACCCTTGTCCCAACCGTCCAACTAGGGGGGGGGGGTAAAGTGTAACATTTTAGTTGAAATGTAATGGTATTAGTTAGGTATTTTGTGTTTATGAGATGTAATATGATGTTCGGTGACCATAACTAGCTTCGTAATACTAAAACAATGCTTCTAGTGAAAATTTGGTATTTCAGGTAGTGTTCGGTTATTTGTTTCGTTACGATTCGTTAAAGTGCTGAATTGCGCAGTTTCACTAAGTATGATGCCCCTTTTGTGGCAGTTTTAATTCCCAACACTTTGTAAGTTATAACAGACAACAAAACATAAATTCTACATGATATTTTAGTGTTCAAAAGCTGATTATAGCTGATTTGTGCTGATTTATGCAGAATTCTGCATTTAAAGTGCGTTTTGGGTGTCTTTTAGTGCATAGTTTAGCTTCCGGAAAGTTTATATGTTAACCCTCGTATCCACACTTGGGTTTTAATGTATTTTAGAGGTTGGACCTATTCCTAGGCCCTAATTCTATTACCTGACTGCTTTCTACAGAATTGATGACATAGCGTGTCTTACCGGTGAGTTTACTAGTCTTTCTGACGCAACGCTAAAAGTAATGCATAAAACAATATTTGAAGTATAAAACGTGCATGAATTCACATGTATAGCATGTAATTAGACAATGTTGACATTTAAGCACATAGTTGCAGATAATAAATAATAATTAAAATAGTACGGAAATTACCGGTTTTGTGCCAGTTGTCACAGTCATTGGGCCTAACCCATGTTCTTGGGCCTGGCCCATGTCATTTATGTTATTGGACCTTGTAACACCTGTGTCTCCACGGCCATCAAACAAATACCAAGCGAATGAAATATTGTATTTCATACTTTGGACTTGTATAAATATGTGTATCGTTTACACATATCAATTCTTGTTCGATTTCAAGCTTTAAATCGCTTTCTGGAGGGTTATACGCGCTCTGATGAGTAGATATAACCAGTTTAATCCAACGAACACTCCGGAATAGTGAAATAGGCTTAACATACCTTAAATAACCTTTACATAACTTAGATATAAGTTTTGAAAGGTTTGGTGTGGTGAAATCAAAGTTTAATCGCTTACAGGGACTAAAGTTGACAAACTGCGAAAGTATGCCAATTTGAACTGTAACAGACCTTCCGGAACATGACCATAAGTTAAACATACCATAAATATCCTTTACATAGCTTAGAAATAGGCTTTGAGGTGTTCGGTATGCTAAAATAAACTTTTGTGTCATTCAGGGACTAAAAGCGTCAAAAAGTGCACAAGTTTGCATTTTCGCGCATAACTTACGTTCTGAATACATCCGGACATCCAAAAATTTATGTAAGCATGACTACATTATATTTTATGGTTCGCCTTAAGAAAAATCCATTCGTCGCGTCATTTGGATCGTTTTTCGCGCTTGTGCGCATTCCGTCGTAATTAAGCGAACATCGCGTTCGTACGGTTAAAAGAACCGACATCCGAGATATTTTTGAGCACATTTTAAGTTCCCTATACTTTAACTTCATTTTAGAGCTTTGAAATGGGGTTAACGGGCCTTAAACGTGTCGAAAATGGCCTAAATACAGTTCAGGGACCAAAAGTGTAAATCTGCCAAACTATGGCCTAGCGGTGCGCTACACTTTTAGCGTAGCGGTGCGCTAGCCAAGTTCAGACCAGATTCAGAGTTTCTAACAGCCTGTTTGCAGCTGTTTTAACCATAACCACAAGTTCACCACTTGCATACTCAGCTGATAAGGATCATTGTTAGGCACCATAACCTTCCGACACTTGTACGGATACGATTAAGGCACAATATTCGACAAACGATCCTAACGGTTCGGGTATTCCTATAAATACCCAACCCACACAACCTCATTTTGCACTAGAATTCTGAATTGAGAACCTCTAAGTTGAAACCATTGTTTCATACCTGAGATTCTTGAATCGGGATTAGCATTCGGGGACCCTTCGTAAGTATTCTTTCGTTCTTTTCCTTATTTTATTGCTTTTCGAGTCCGAAAGTCAAACTTTGTTTGACTTTCAGCGTTGACCAGTAATGGTCAATGCGAAGTTCGTTTGAACTTCGCAACGTGAGTGTAATCACGTTGGTTATAGTCCCTTGGGACTATGCCTACTGATTACCACGTTGTCTAGGGTCGTAGGGTAAGCGATCTGATAAATCGCTTATACCTCGAACCCGACCCAGTTTGGTCGATCATTAGGATCCGACCAAATACATTAGGTGACCCTAGTATAGGGCATAACCTTCCGAGGTTATACCCTATGGTCACATCGTTTAAGTAGTTGTATGATAGGTAGTTTATATGCCTTAGGTAAATTACCAGAATACCCTTTTCATGTATAATTGGTAATTAAGCATATGTAACCTAAACTTTTGTCACATAACTAATTTTGTAACATGTTTAGGCATATAACACTTGTCATAGGACTAGTTAGGCGATCCGAACGCGTTCCACGCGAACGACGCGTTAAAGTAGCATAAGCTACCTAAACGGGTCGTAATGGGTCGAAATCACTTAGGTTAAGTTTCATTTAGTATGTAGGCTTTGTTAAACCATATCATATGAGTTCCTACACTCATTTGGTTTACAAACCCTAATACTACCCAGTCTTCCGATTTAGGTCCGGTTTATTAACATAGTTACCTATATTAGGTGCCGTTTGATTTCCGTGATCTCTAGCTTCGCTTGGTGATTATCTTTAGACATCTGAGCAATCTCAAGTGAGTACATAGACCCCTCTTTTACTGTTTTCCAAACTGTTTTGGGGTGGAACACATGTGCCTACTTGTTACTTTCATGCTTTCCTGTTTTCACATCATATACATGCTATGTTCGTTAGTACATTATAGTACATGATTTCATTACATTTCATGCTAGGTGTGCCCATTGTGTGCATTACTTAGTACATCGTTTTACATTTCATCTCATGCTAGGTGTGCCCATTGTGTGCATTACTTAGTACATTGTTTTACATTGCCTTTCTGTTGCATATGCTTATCCAGCGTATGAACACATTATACTACATTTTGAACCGTTGAAATCATTTGACTATGTGATCCGTTGATATCTGTGAACCGTTTGCATTTGTAACCGTTGAACCATGTGAACCGTTTGTAACCGTTGAACCATGTGAACCGTTTGTAACTGTTGAACCGTTTGTATCCATTACATGATTTACATTAGACATGAACATTACTTTGGTGGTTTGGTTTGATTAAGTGATTAAGTAACGATGCGTGTGTAATATGATACAAACATGGTGGATACGCCGCTGGTACTTCCTATATATAAGTGTTTGTATGGTATTACATATCGTAGCGTTATTTGAATCATTTCAGTTTGAGACATAGAACATTTTATACAAATAACATACTTTTCACAAGACATTGATTTATAAACGATTTATCTTATACAAACACATTTTACATGGTTATTCATTTAACCTGACATTTATTTATACATATCATCTGATCTTATCGTTTTTCAAATGATTTACAAGACAAAGCAAATTACAAGGTTCATGACTAAACATTTTCTCAAACATAAGTCATGAAACCTAATTTCACAAAACCTATGTATCTCACCGGCATTTTTATGCTGACGTACCATATTTTCACATGTGTTTTTCAGGAGCTGTTGCATAAGATGATCAAGATACACTTAGGCGGACATGGGCCTTAGTGACAATAAAAGATGCAGACTAGTTAATTAGGTTGTATTTCCATGTTTGTTTAGACATTGTAACACTTCTAATGAATAAAACGAAACTTCAATTGCCATGGATTTGAAACATTAATTCTGTTACAACACTCCCCGACGTTTCCGCCACGTTTGGTCTGTTCTACGTGGTCGGGGTGTGACAGAAAAGATGGTATCAGAGCCAATGGTTATAGGGAATTAGGTTATTAGTAATGCTTTGACCTAGTCTATAACCTTTCTAGGACCCTAACGCGAGTTTACTTGCGTTTAGTCATAAAACAATACCGTCACCTATCCTTAGGCGACGACCACAACAAGAACATAAATTTCAAAACCGCTTTGAAAACTAATCATCTGTTCTAGGATGATTGTTTACTAGGTTTTGAACCCTCTATTGTAAGGTTTTGAACCCTCTGTTATATGGTTTTGAACCCTTTTGAATTTTCAAAATCTCGTCAAGGTTTTGGGTTTTAAATAATGTGAACACGTGCAAACTGGAAGGGTGAATGCCTGTATTCTGGGTTTTCTGTCTAGGCAAGCACTTCGTATACATCTCATCAGACGCGAGACCAGTTGTGCTTACCTGGGAATTCTTGGGATGAGTGTTCACTTATAGGCGAGCATGTCTTCGCGATACATTATTTTTGACCCATTTACTTTGATTAATCACCGAGGTCGTTTGTTGCTTTGTAGTAACAAACAAATGACCACTATCCTTGCTTTCATCAGATTTGTTTCATCTCATTCTTTTCGTCTAATTCTCTCACTCGTTTCATTTCATGTTTCCTCTTTTAGAATGCCTCCTCGACGCGAAAACCAGATAGCGACTGCTGAACTGGCAGAAATCATTGCACAACAAATGGCTGCTCAATTTCCAAACCTCTTTGCTCAATGGAATCAAGCCAACAACAACAACAATGGCCCATGCAATTTCAAGAGTTTTAACTCGGCGAAACCACTCAAGTTTAGTGGTTCTGAGGGAGCGACTGGGCTTCTTCAATGGTTCGAGAGCATTGAGAATACTTTCCGCCACGTGCAGTGTACTGAAAATCGCAAGGTCGAGTTTGCTTCGAGTGTGTTCCAGAAGAGAGCCCTTACATGGTGGAACGGGGTTATGAGAGACCGTGGTGCGGAAGTTGCTCTAGCACAGACATGGGCTGAACTTAGGGCTCTCATGATGAAGGAGTTTTGTCCTCGTCACGAAATCAGGGCTTTGGAAAGGGAATTTGATGATCTTAAGCAAGATAGCGGTGAGCATCGAGCCTACACGGACCGTTATGAGGAGTTAAGTCTGTTATGCCCAAACATGGTCACGCCTTTGGATAAGGCAATCGAAAAGTATATTGATGGCCTTCCCGACTCAATACAAGACATTTTGACTGGTAGCAACCCTACTACTGTTAGGCAGGCCATTGAGCTATCTGCAACCTTGACTGAATCGCAGATCAGGAAACGTAAGCTTTTCCGAAAGGGTGACAAGAAACTAATCGAGGAATCAAAGACCATGGATGAACAGACTGGATCCTCTAAGAAGTCAAAGAAGCGAAAGGCTTCTCAGAACTTCGCCGTGGTCGCTCACAATGATCAAGCCGTCCCCAACCAACCAGCTCAACCTCTTGCCAGGAAACCCTACAACGGAACTGCACCCTTGTGCAACCAATGTGGCCTACATCATCATGCTGGTGTGAAGTGCCGCACATGCCAAATTTGCGGACTTATAGGTCATACAGCGAGGGTTTGCCCAACAGCAGCAGCACCAAATCAGATTAACAACAATCCTGCTCAAGCTCGTTTTCCACTGGGATCTTGCTACAACTGTGGCGAGATGGGCCATTTTCGTAGGAATTGCCCAAGGCCTGCTAATGCAAATCCAGCGCAGGGATGAGCATCTGACCAACCAGAAGACAACATCGTTTAGAAATAATCACGTCTTATGTATTATTTTCTTTTGTTGTCACGATCCATGAAACGATTGTTGTTATCATTGTTTATAAATAAATCTTTTATTTACATCGCAATGTATTTATGTGATTGTATGTATAAACAACATATCCTCTACAATACCGACAATCAAGGAACCATATTCCTTGAAGAACAGACTACCCCCAAATTTCTTCCCTTGTATGATCTCTTGCGTTTTTCACGAAAATCCTAAGTACCCGTTTCTTCCAAGAGAAACAAAGTACGAGGTGCCAAGTTAATAGCAATCAATAACAAGATGATAACAATTAAACAATTATGTGGTTATGTGCTTATGTGTTTCCCTTTTATGTGTCATGTAATTCAAATTATGTTATCCAAATCCTCGTAGAATCCTACATATCCTTGTGCAAGAGATTCATAGTAGGATACCCAAAGGTACTACCTAAAATCCTTAATGGACTTCTACGTTGAAGATAAGTCCCTTGGATTATAAAGTACTGCTTCATAATTAGATCCCTTGAGTGGTCTAGTTAAACTGGATGATACAAGCTGAAAGGACTCTTTGGTGGCCTAATTAAGAAGATCCTCTGTTGATCTAATTAAAAGGACCCTATGGTAGTCTAGTCACCGTCATCACTGGTTCGACATCCTTCCCCACAACATTATAAAACAAACTGTGCGGACTGTGCAAGGAATTACGTAATTATGGATGCATACATAATTATGGAATTTAGTGCACGAAAATCACAGCAAGTTCTATCATGTATCTAGAGTTAACCCTATTCATTTCCAATTCTGATGAAGCATCCGTTGAGGAAAAATGAACTAGCTATTCATTTTTCACTTCTGAAGAATATCCGTTGAGGAAATGAATATCCGTTGTTTATCTTTTCATTTCCATTCTGAAGAATAACCGTTGAGAAAAAATGAATTATCCATTCATTTTCATTCTGAAGAATATCCGTTGAGGAAATGAATACCCGTTGTTTATCTTTTCATTTCCATTCTGAAGAATAACCGTTGAGGAAAATGAATTATCCATTCATTTTCGTTCTGAAGAATATCCGTTGAGGAAATGAATATCCGTTGTGTAATCCTTCATTTCCAACTCTGAGGAAATAACCGTTGAAAATGACTCCGTTAGTTCATTTTCGTTTCTGAAGATTTATCCGTTGAGGAGATGAATATCCGTTGTGTAATCCTTCATTTCCAACTCTGAGGAAATAACCGTTGAAAATGACTCCGTTAGTTCATTTTCGTTTCTGAAGATTTATCCGTTGAGGAGATGAATATCCGTTGTGTAATCCTTCATTTCCAACTCTGAGGAAATAACCGTTGAAAATGACTCCGTTAGTTCATTTTCGTTTCTGAAGATTTATCCGTTGAGGAGATGAATATCCGTTGTGTAATCCTTCATTTCCAACTCTGAGGAAATAACCGTTGAAAATGACTCCGTTAGTTCATTTTCGTTTCTGAAGATTTATCCGTTGAGGAGATGAATATCCGTTGTGTAATCCTTCATTTCCAACTCTGAGGAAATAACCGTTGAAAATGACTCCGTTAGTTCATTTTCGTTTCTGAAGATTTATCCGTTGAGGAGATGAATATCCGTTGTGTAATCCTTCATTTCCAACTCTGAGGAAATAACCGTTGAAAATGACTCCGTTAGTTCATTTTCGTTTCTGAAGATTTATCCGTTGAGGAGATGAATATCCGTTGTGTAATCCTTCATTTCCAACTCTGAGGAAATAACCGTTGAAAATGACTCCGTTAGTTCATTTTCGTTTCTGAAGATTTATCCGTTGAGGAAATGAATATCCGTTGTGTAATCCTTCATTTCCAACTCTGAGGAAATAACCGTTGAAAATGACTCCGTTAGTTCATTTTCGTTTCTGAAGATTTATCCGTTGAGGAAATGAATATCCGTTGTGTAGTCCTTCATTTCCGTACCTGAGGAAACAACCGTTGAAAATGACTCCGTTATTTCATTTTCGTTTCTGAAGATTATCCGTTGAGGAAATGAATATCCGTTGATTATTCTTTCATTTCAAATTCTGAAGAATAAACCGTTGAGGAAAATGACCCCGTTTGTTCATTTTCGTTCTAAAGAATATCCGTTGAGAGAAATGAATATCAGTGGATTATTCCTTCATTCCCGTTTCTAACGAAGAACCCGTTGAGGAAGAATGAATCATCCATTCATTTTCACTTCGGAAGATATCCGTTGAGGGGAAATGTATATCAGTTTAAATAACTCCTTTATTTTCCATTTCCGAAGAAACCGTTGAAGAAAATGACTCTGTTATTCATTTTCGCTTCTGAAAAATTATCCGTTGAGGAAAATAACCAGATTATGCTTTACATATCTTTGATGACTATTTGACACAAAGTCATAGACAGACTCCTACGAATAAATTTCGGGACGAAATTTCCTAAAGTAGGGGAGACTGTAACACCTGTGTCTCCACGGCCATCAAACAAATACCAAGCGAATGAAATATTGTATTTCATACTTTGGACTTGTATAAATATGTGTATCGTTTACACATATCAATTCTTGTTCGATTTCAAGCTTTAAATCGCTTTCTGGAGGGTTATACGCGCTCTCTGATGAGTAGATATAACCAGTTTAATCCAACGAACACTCCGGAATAGTGAAATAGGCTTAACATACCTTAAATAACCTTTACATAACTTAGATATAAGTTTTGAAAGGTTTGGTGTGGTGAAATCAAAGTTTAATCGCTTACAGGGACTAAAGTTGACAAACTGCGAAAGTATGCCAATTTGAACTGTAACAGACCTTCCGGAACATGACCATAAGTTAAACATACCATAAATATCCTTTACATAGCTTAGAAATAGGCTTTGAGGTGTTCGGTATGCTAAAATAAACTTTTGTGTCATTCAGGGACTAAAAGCGTCAAAAAGTGCACAAGTTTGCATTTTCGCGCATAACTTACGTTCTGAATACATCCGGACATCCAAAAATTTATGTAAGCATGACTACATTATATTTTATGGTTCGCCTTAAGAAAAATCCATTCGTCGCGTCATTTGGATCGTTTTTCGCGCTTGTGCGCATTCCGTCGTAATTAAGCGAACATCGCGTTCGTACGGTTAAAAGAACCGACATCCGAGATATTTTTGAGCACATTTTAAGTTCCCTATACTTTAACTTCATTTTAGAGCTTTGAAATGGGGTTAACGGGCCTTAAACGTGTCGAAAATGGCCTAAATACAGTTCAGGGACCAAAAGTGTAAATCTGCCAAACTATGGCCTAGCGGTGCGCTACACTTTTAGCGTAGCGGTGCGCTAGCCAAGTTCAGACCAGATTCAGAGTTTCTAACAGCCTGTTTGCAGCTGTTTTAACCACAACCACAAGTTCACCACTTGCATACTCAGCTGATAAGGATCATTGTTAGGCACCATAACCTTCCGACACTTGTACGGATACGATTAAGGCACAATATTCGACAAACGATCCTAACGGTTCGGGTATTCCTATAAATACCCAACCCACACAACCTCATTTTGCACTAGAATTCTGAATTGAGAACCTCTAAGTTGAAACCATTGTTTCATACCTGAGATTCTTGAATCGGGATTAGCATTCGGGGACCCTTCGTAAGTATTCTTTCGTTCTTTTCCTTATTTTATTGCTTTTCGAGTCCGAAAGTCAAACTTTGTTTGACTTTCAGCGTTGACCAGTAATGGTCAATGCGAAGTTCGTTTGAACTTCGCAACGTGAGTGTAATCACGTTGGTTATAGTCCCTTGGGACTATGCCTACTGATTACCACGTTGTCTAGGGTCGTAGGGTAAGCGATCTGATAAATCGCTTATACCTCGAACCCGACCCAGTTTGGTCGATCATTAGGATCCGACCAAATACATTAGGTGACCCTAGTATAGGGCATAACCTTCCGAGGTTATACCCTATGGTCACATCGTTTAAGTAGTTGTATGATAGGTAGTTTATATGCCTTAGGTAAATTACCAGAATACCCTTTTCATGTATAATTGGTAATTAAGCATATGTAACCTAAACTTTTGTCACATAACTAATTTTGTAACATGTTTAGGCATATAACACTTGTCATAGGACTAGTTAGGCGATCCGAACGCGTTCCACGCGAACGACGCGTTAAAGTAGCATAAGCTACCTAAACGGGTCGTAATGGGTCGAAATCACTTAGGTTAAGTTTCATTTAGTATGTAGGCTTTGTTAAACCATATCATATGAGTTCCTACACTCATTTGGTTTACAAACCCTAATACTACCCAGTCTTCCGATTTAGGTCCGGTTTATTAACATAGTTACCTATATTAGGTGCCGTTTGATTTCCGTGATCTCTAGCTTCGCTTGGTGATTATCTTTAGACATCTGAGCAATCTCAAGTGAGTACATAGACCCCTCTTTTACTGTTTTCCAAACTGTTTTGGGGTGGAACACATGTGCCTACTTGTTACTTTCATGCTTTCCTGTTTTCACATCATATACATGCTATGTTCGTTAGTACATTATAGTACATGATTTCATTACATTTCATGCTAGGTGTGCCCATTGTGTGCATTACTTAGTACATCGTTTTACATTTCATCTCATGCTAGGTGTGCCCATTGTGTGCATTACTTAGTACATTGTTTTACATTGCCTTTCTGTTGCATATGCTTATCCAGCGTATGAACACATTATACTACATTTTGAACCGTTGAAATCATTTGACTATGTGATCCGTTGATATCTGTGAACCGTTTGCATTTGTAACCGTTGAACCATGTGAACCGTTTGTAACCGTTGAACCATGTGAACCGTTTGTAACTGTTGAACCGTTTGTATCCATTACATGATTTACATTAGACATGAACATTACTTTGGTGGTTTGGTTTGATTAAGTGATTAAGTAACGATGCGTGTGTAATATGATACAAACATGGTGGATACGCCGCTGGTACTTCCTATATATAAGTGTTTGTATGGTATTACATATCGTAGCGTTATTTGAATCATTTCAGTTTGAGACATAGAACATTTTATACAAATAACATACTTTTCACAAGACATTGATTTATAAACGATTTATCTTATACAAACACATTTTACATGGTTATTCATTTAACCTGACATTTATTTATACATATCATCTGATCTTATCGTTTTTCAAATGATTTACAAGACAAAGCAAATTACAAGGTTCATGACTAAACATTTTCTCAAACATAAGTCATGAAACCTAATTTCACAAAACCTATGTATCTCACCGGCATTTTTATGCTGACGTACCATATTTTCACATGTGTTTTTCAGGAGCTGTTGCATAAGATGATCAAGATACACTTAGGCGGACATGGGCCTTAGTGACAATAAAAGATGCAGACTAGTTAATTAGGTTGTATTTCCATGTTTGTTTAGACATTGTAACACTTCTAATGAATAAAACGAAACTTCAATTGCCATGGATTTGAAACATTAATTCTGTTACAACACTCCCCGACGTTTCCGCCACGTTTGGTATGTTCTACGTGGTCGGGGTGTGACAGACCTTGCCCATGTCTTTATGTTATTGGGTCCTTCCCATGTCTTTTATGTCATTGGGCCTTGCCTATGTCTTTTGTGACAACCCTCAGAATCCCATGTATTCCGTACAAATTATTAATGATAATTAAAGTGTCTGACGACTGTGTGGAATTACTTAACTACTTTCTGATATCTGTGTTATGCTTACACGTATTTGTTAATATGCTAAGGAATATGCTAAGGAATATGCTAAGGAATATGCTAAGGAATATGCTAGGAATATGCTAAGGAATATGCTAAGGAATATGCTAGGAATATGCTAGGAATATGCTAGGAATATGCTTGGAATATGCTAGGAATATGCTATATGGAAGATCTTATAAATACCACCATTCCACCAAGCTCTCTCTTCTCTCCCTCTCCTTTCCCTTGTTCGGCAGCCACCTTCCACCATACTACCACCATCATCAAGCTCTTTTTCAATCATTCCTCATACATACAAAGGTGTAAGAGGTCCAACAACGAAGCTCGGTGCTCTCGGAAGTGGAAGGACCTTCTCCATTCGCTATTAACCACCACATTTCTTCACTCGAACTTCCCTAGCCTTGAGCTAGTGGTAAGAACTTAGATCCGTTCATTCTTTATGTTATTTTAGTGGTTAATAGATGTTAGAATGATAAAAAGTTAAGAAACTTTAAAGCTCATGAACAAGTCTTGAACATAATGTGTTAAAGTGTGGATAAAGAGAAGTTATGTGTGTAAATCATGTAGATCTTGTGTTATTATGATTATTGGTTGATTATTTGATGATTTACTGATTAATATTAATATGTGATGTTGTTGCGGTCACTAAACTTGTTAACGGAATCATTCGAACACGATTTAGAAGGATAAACACTAAAAATCAGAATCTGTCCTGGTTTTACAGCCAACTTCAGTTGGCTGTAAACGGGTCATAAACTTAACGAAAAACCGATATTTTGAATCTAAAATATTTCATTATAAAATACGGTTCTAATGGCACCGGAATCGTAATTTTTGGACTCCGTTTACTATTTTTAAAGTGTTAATTTGTAACAGCAACTTAAGCTGAATTTTGACAGCAATAAATGGGTGCCGTACTTTCAGTCATAACCTGAGTTCTGTGATGAATCGGACCATGAAATTTGTACAGTAAATGACAACCTATGTATTTGTAATTACCCCACTGGAATTTCGTAAATCGGACACTCGATAAATTTTTAATAAATTTTTCCGTGGACTGTGGTCAGAAATACATAAATCTGAGTTCAGTCAGGAATATGAATTTTTTTAAAATATTGGTAATGAACCGGACCCCGATATTTTTACACAATAAAATATGGAACGTTTATGACATTCTGTAAAAATTTGGGAATTTTTGGAATAATTTAACTATTTTATTAAAATGTCCGAAAACAGCCGGTTTTGAATATAAACGCTGAAATGACATAAGTTGTGACTCGCGTGTCTAAATGTCAAGTATGCTATCTGTGAATGATCTAATATGCTATATATGTTACGTGTATTATCGTATGTTTGATTATGAGTGGGGAATGGATGGGAAACATACATGGGCATAAACAGTTAAAGTAATGCATGTTATGTGCTAGATACGTGTAGGAACTTTGTGCTCTAATTGAAAGCCACTAAATGACTAACTGATAAATCATACTAGGACGCGATTGACCGACCCTGACTGTTAGCCATATTGAGAATCTAACCGAGCAAACCGAGGTGAGTTCACACACTTTCTAAGGCATGGGATTCCCGGTGGTTTGGGAATGGGTTAAAGAATTAAAACTAAATCTACATATCCTCCTTGGGTAGGATATGTACGGCCATCCAACATAGATTGGATGCCATTATTAATCCTACGAATTCTCCTGGTGCAGAATACATACGTTGTGGTCCTCCTGGTGCAGGACAACAACCTTAAAACTAGCTAGACAAAACTCTATCATGAAGTCCCTCAATTTATATCGACTTAATCGCCGAGTCCAATGGCGAGCGGGTCATTAGTTAATAGCGCTATTAGGTTTAACAAACCTCACACCGTGCCAGTCGGACGGGCGTGTACTAATGGACTATGGCAGATTGTCAGTGATGATAGACACTGATATAGGGCACAACTTATTTGCGTAGCAGTCGATATCATTCCGTCTAGTAGTTCAAACGGGGAAAGCCCCCACTGATTATGGATATGGTTTGGGTAATGAAAAGGAACTGGTTAAACATACTTTCAACTTCGGGGTAATCCCCACGGCAAATAAGCCAACGAAAGTCAAACCACGTTTTTCAGAAACAACTTAAAACTAAACAACCAAACGTGAACTCACTCAACTTTGTTGTTGACTCGTTGTTACATGCCTTACAGGTCGCTAAATGCTTGGAGATTGCACGAGGAAGGAGTCGTTGTGGTGTACGGACTGTTATTTTCTGTGCTTAATATTTAAATCCTTATGAACTTACTAAACTTGCGTTTTGAAACTTTAACTTATGAACTATGGACTTATGCTTTTAAACTCACGTTTATGCTTCCGCTGTTTAAACTAAACATGGTTAACTAGCTTTGGTCACCAATCGTATTATGTTTGGTTTTATTTACATAATTGAGTTGTTCAATATGATTGGTGGCTCGATCCTGGTCACGTCACGCCTCCAAGCGGTGATACCCCGCATGGTGGATTTTGGGGGTGTGACAGATTGGTATCAGAGCCATTGGTTATAGTGAACTTGGTTTTAATAAGGGAAAAAGTTTTTGTTAAAACCAGACTATAACCTGTACAGCGCTCAACGATCCACAACGACGCTTCGCTCCACGTGCAAGACTCAACACTTTAGGTAGTATGATTTGAGTTTATATTATCTACTTGCTAGATTACTTTTGCATGGTGTGATGTTATGGTATGTTTAATTAGGAAAGCAGCATGTTATCTATTAACCCTATTGTGTTCTTTATGACACACAATTGTTTACTTGAAATTTGACAAATAGTGGTCAAATTCTTTACTGATTTCTTGTCACCCCGCTACAACGACTGTTTATGCGTTCTATCTACTCGTACGTTCACCTCGACACGACGTCGCCATCTGACCCTCCGTACAACCGGTTCGTACGTCACCATCCGCGAAGACCAGACTTGGCTTGCACGAACTCGGGCTTAGGAGAACAAAACCCACGCATCCCGGTTGACGAACTTTACCTGTCATCATCGCCAGAAGCGAAGCAGTCACAGTTACGCGCGTTAGTCGTTGTGCAAACACGAAACCTTGCTCTGTTTTGGACAAGTGATACACTCGCGCGACCGCGATGCAACGAACTTCCCTTTTGTGCCATGCCGCCCCGCACCACTACTGGAGATTACTTCTAGACAACAGATTAGCTGGTCAAATCCTTCGGTTACTGTTGGACCCCTGTTTTCACTCGATTCTTTGCATGAACCTCGTTGATTCCCTATCGCTTCGATTGACAACCGATTTAATGAAACACCAACAACCATACCACGATTTTCACCAATCACAAGACTACCTTATTACCCTGTTGAATGGTTTATTCTTATTCTACTTGATTAGCTCTCTCGTATACCCCACTTAACGAATGGATGCCTATACTGATGGGATTGTCTTCAGGACATTCGAGGACGGAATTATGGATCACACAACCTACAGGCAAACACGATGATCTATACGTCAACCTTACCCCTACACTACAAGAGTCGTATTTTAAATTCCATGACAGTCTTCTTTAGTAGGCAAAATTCTTGCGCTAGCTTTTGCACCGACACATGATTGTTGGTTAATGATATGTCCAGTTTCTACCATTGGCTTAGACCAAACCATCGCCCTCTTACCACAGTGACGTTACGAGGCACCAAAATGAACACCCTCTGATTTAGAAAAGTTGGAAGGCTCGACTCCCGATCATTGGTGACCCCTCCTCGAAACCTTGAGAATGGTGATGTATTGTTGATACGATCATAATCTCTTGAACACGTTTTCAAGTCTTTTCTTTGAAACCTCACAACTACGCAAGACGTATTTTGGATTCATTCGCACGACCTAAGGAAACTCTTCTAAATTTGGTTGCTTACCGACTCGATAAACTGCAAACTCATCTAAGTTCGTCGATCAAGGTGAATTATTCCCCCTTCGCATGAGGGAGCCCAACAACTTCGATGGAAATTTCAGTGAACCTTAACACTACAAACCTGTACGACGGTCATCCTCCTTCAGCTAGTTCTGGTTGTGCCAACCATATCGATGTAACACTCCTATCGGTGAACGACGTTGTTATTGGGATGGATTGGCTATCTCATCCTCAAGCGGAGATTGTTTGCAAGGATAAAATCGTCCGCACTCCTCATTCGGGTAAAGAACCCCTTATGATTCATGGCGACAAGAGTGGTGTTGTCAAAGGCATCATCTCTTTCCTTAAGGCCCAGAAGTGTTTGCGAAAGGGCCACACTGCCATTCTAGCACTCGTTACTGACACATCAACGGAAGAGAAGAGAATCTAAGACATCCCTATCGTGCGCGATTTTCCCGAGGTATTTCCTGAGGAATTACCTGGTCTTCCGCCTCATCGCCAAGTTGAGTTCAAATCGAGCTAGCTCCTGGAGCAGCGCCAGTAGCTCAAGCACCATATCGTCTAGCTCCATCAGAACTTGAAGAACTGTCCACACAACTACAAGAACTCTTGGAGAAGGGTTTTATACGTCCTAGCTCTTCGCCCTGGGGAGCTCCAGTCTTGTTCATGAAGAAGAAAGACGGTACCTTCAGGATGTGTATTGACTATCGCGAGCTCAACAAGGTGACTGTGAAGAATCGTTATCCTCTTCCACGTATTGATGACTTATTCGACCAGCTGCAAGGGTCGAGCTATTACTCTAAGATTGATTTGAGATCGGGATACCATCAGCTGAGAGTCCGAGATGAGGACGTCTCCAAAACAGCATTCAGAACTCGCTACGGCCATTACGAGTTTCTGGTTATGCCATTCGGGCTGACGAATGCACCAGCGGTCTTCATGGATCTCATGAACCGAGTATGCAAGCCTTACCTGGATAAGTTCGTTATTGTGTTCATCGACGATATCCTGATCTATTCCAAGAGTCAGGAGGAACACGAGCAGCACTTACGACTTATGCTGGAACTTCTTCGAAAAGAGCAATTGTATGCCAAGTTTTCGAAATGTGACTTCTGGCTTCGCGAAGTCCACTTTCTAGGCCATGTGGTAAACAAGGATGGAATTCATGTGGATCCATCTAAGGTTGAATCGATCAAGAACTGGCCTACACCCCGCACACCAACAGAAATCCGCCAATTCCTGGGTTTGGCCGGATATTACAGAAGGTTTATAAAAGATTTCTCCAAGATTGCGCAACCTCTCACTTCACTGACTCAGAAGGGTGTCATCTATCGTTGGGGTGATGCACAGGAGTCCGCATTTCAGCACTTGAAGGATAGACTTTGTAGCGCGCCTATCCTCTCATTGCCTGAGGGCACAGACGATTTTGTGGTTTACTGCGATGCTTCCATCTAAGGACTTGGTTGCGTGTTGATGCAACGTGACAAGGTCATTGCCTACGCATCGCGCCAACTTAAAGTTCACGAAAGGAACTACACTACGCACGACCTGGAATTGGGAACAGTTGTTTTCGCGCTTAAGATATGGAGACATTACCTGTACGGTACCAAGTGCACCATTTACACCGATCACAGGAGTCTCGAGCATATCTTCAAGCAAAAGGAGTTGAACACGCGACAACGCCGATGGGTCGAACTCTTGAACGATTATGAATGCGCTATCAAATACCATCCGGGCAAGGCCAATGTTGTGGCCGACGCCCTCAGCCGAAAGGATACTATACCTAAGCGTGTACATTCTTTACAGCTTACCATCCAATCCAACCTTTCCGCTCAGATACGAGACGCTCAGGTTGAAGCGTTGAAAGCAGAGAACATCAGGGCTGAGTCCTTACGGGGATCGAGACAGCGGTTAGAACAAAAGGAAGACGGTGCCTACTATGATAACGGATGTATCTGGGTTCCACTTTATGGAGGCTTACGCGAGCTTGTGATGGATGAAGCACATGAGTCTCGTTATTCGGTACATCCTGGTTCAGATAAAATGTACCACGACCTCAAGACTATGTATTGGTGGCCTGGCATGAAGGCCCACATAGCAACCCACGTCAGTAAGTGCTTGACTTGTGCGAGAGTCTAGACTGAATATCAGAAACCATCAGGCCTACTTCAACAACCCGAGATACCTAAATGGAAATGGGAGCAAATTTCCATGGATTTTGTTACTGGCCTGCCCAGATCTCAACGCGGAAACGATACCATTTGGGTGATCGTAGATCGACTGACCAAGTCTGCACATTTTCTAGCTATCAAAGAAACGGATAAGTTTTCTACTCTTGCAGACATTTATCTAAAGGAAGTAGTGTCAAGGCACGGAGTGCCAACCTCTATTATATCTGATCGTGACGCGCGTTTTACTTCTGAACTATGGCAAGCGATGCACAAGTCCTTTGGCTCACGTTTAGATATGAGCACCGCTTATCACCCACAGACGGATGGGCAATCTGAACGCACCATCCAAACCTTGGAAGACATGCTTAGGGCATGCGTAATCGACTTCGGCAATGGCTGGGAAAAACACCTCCCGTTAGTGGAGTTTTCATATAACAACAGCTACCACACCAGCATCCAAGCCGCTCCATTCGAGGCATTGTACGGACGCAAATGCCGATCGCCTCTCTGTTGGGCAGAAGTTGGTGACAGCCAAATCACTGGCCCAGAACTTGTGGTAGATACCACCGAGAGAATTGCTCAGATACGACAGCGAATGGCGGCAGCTCGTGACCGTCAGAAAAGCTATGCTGATAAGGGAAGAAAACCACTCGAGCTCCAGGTTGGGGATCGAGTGCTACTCAAAGTCTCACCTTGGAAAGGTGTAGTCCGCTTTGGCAAACGAGGCAAACTCAATCCGCGTTATGTTGGACCATTTGAAGTCATTGAGAAAATTGGCAAAGTCGCCTACAGGTTGAATCTACCTGAAGAACTCAGCGGAGTTCACAATGTTTTCCACGTGTCAAATCTGAAGAAGTGTCTGTCAGATGAAACCCTCATAGTTCCTCTTAAGGAACTCACTATCGACGACCAGCTGCGATTCGTCGAGGAACCAGTAGAGATTACGGATCGAGATGTTAAGATCCTCAAGCATACCAGGATACCTCTGGTCCGAGTTTGTTGGAATGCTTGTCGTGGCCCAGAGTATACATGGGAACGAGAAGACCAAATGAAACTCAAGTATCCCCAACTGTTTAAGAAAAACGCAACCACTACTGAGGCTGAAGCTACTGCAGAATTTCGGGACGAAATTCCAAATCAACGGGGGGATGATGTGACACCCCAGGAAAATATGGAAAACAACGCAACTTAACTAGCTTCCTCAGTAACCACGCGCTAAATTTCGGGACGAAATTCTCTTAACAGGGGGAGAATGTGACAACCCTCAAAATCCCATGTATTCCGTACAAATTATTAATGATAATTAAAGTGTCTAACGACTGTGTGGAATTACTTAACTGCTTTCTGATATCTGTGTTATGCTTACACGTATTTGTTAATATGCTAAGGAATATGCTAAGGAATATGCTAAGGAATATGCTAGGAATATGCTAAGGAATATGTTAAGGAATATGCTAGGAATATGCTAGGAATATGCTAGGAATATGCTATATGGAAGATCTTATAAATACCACCATTCCACCAAGCTCTCTCTTCTCTCCCTCTCCTTTCCCTTGTTCGGCAGCCACCTTCCACCATACTACCACCATCATCAAGCTCTTTTTCAATCATTCCTCATACATACAAAGGTGTAAGAGGTCCAACAACGAAGCTCGGTGCTCTCGGAAGTGGAAGGACCTTCTCCATTCGCTATTAACCACCACATTTCTTCACTCGAACTTCCCTAGCCTTGAGCTAGTGGTAAGAACTTAGATCCGTTCATTCTTTATGTTATTTTAGTGGTTAATAGATGTTAGAATGATAAAAAGTTAAGAAACTTTAAAGCTCATGAACAAGTCTTGAACATAATGTGTTAAAGTGTGGATAAAGAGAAGTTATGTGTGTAAATCATGTAGATCTTGTGTTATTATGATTATTGGTTGATTATTTGATGATTTACTGATTAATATTAATATGTGATGTTGTTGCGGTCACTAAACTTGTTAACGGAATCATTCGAACACGATTTAGAAGGATAAACACTAAAAATCAGAATCTGTCCTGGTTTTACAGCCACTTCAGTTGGCTGTAAACGGGTCATAAACTTAACGAAAAACCGATATTTTGAATCTAAAATATGTCATTATAAAATACGGTTCTAATGGCACCAGAATCGTAATTTTTGGACTCCGTTTACTATTTTTAAAGTGTTAATTTGTAACAGCAACTTAAGCTGAATTTTGACAGCAATAAATGGGTGCCGTACTTTCAGTCATAACCTGAGTTCTGTGATGAATCGGACCATGAAATTTGTACAGTAAATGACAACCTATGTATTTGTAATTACCCCACTGGAATTTCGTAAATCGGACACTCGATAAATTTTTAATAAATTTTTCCGTGGACTGTGGTCAGAAATACATAAATCTGAGTTCAGTCCGGAATATGAATTTTTATAAAATATTGGTAATGAACCGGACCCCGATATTTTTACACAATAAAATATGGAACGTTTATGACATTCTGTAAAAATTTGGAAATTTTTGGAATAATTTAACTATTTTATTAAAATGTCCGAAAGCAGCCGGTTTTGAATATAAACGCTGAAATGGCATAAGTTGTGACTCGCGTGTCTAAATGTCAAGTATGCTATCTGTGAATGATCTAATATGCTATATATGTTACGTGTATTATCGTATGTTTGATTATGAGTGGGGAATGGATGGGAAACATACATGGGCATAAACAGTTAAAGTAATGCGTGTTATGTGCTAGATACGTGTAGGAACTTTGTGCTCTAATTGAAAGCCACTAAATGACTAACTGATAAATCCTACTAGGACGCGATTGACCGACCCTGACTGTTAGCCATATTGAGAATCTAACCGAGCAAACCGAGGTGAGTTCACACACTTTCTAAGGCATGGGATTCCCGGTGGTTTGGGAATGGGTTAAAGAATTAAAACTAAATCTATATATCCTCCTTGGGTAGGATATGTACAGCCATCCAACATAGATTGGATGCCATTATTAATCCTACGAATTCTCCTGGTGCAGAATACGTACGTTGTGGTCCTCCTGGTGCAGGACAACAACCTTAAAACTAGCTAGACAAAACTCTATCATGAAGTCCCTCAATTTATATCGACTTAATCGCCGAGGCCAATGGCGAGCGGGTCATTAGTTAATAGCGCTATTAGGTTTAACAAACCTCACACCGTGCCAGTCGGACGGGCGTGTACTAATGGACTATGGTAGATTGTCAGTGATGATAGACACTGATATAGGGCACAACTTATTTGCGTAGCAGTCGATATCATTCCGTCTAGTAGTTCAAACGGGGAAAGCCCCCACTGATTATGGATATGGTTTGGGTACTGAAAAGGAACTGGTTAAACATACTTTCAACTTCGGGGTAATCCCCACGGCAAATAAGCCAACGAAAGTCAAACCACGTTTTTCAGAAACAACTTAAAACTAAACAACCAAACGTGAACTCACTCAACTTTGTTGTTGACTCATTGTTACATGCCTTACAGGTCGCTAAATGCTTGGAGCTTGCACGAGGAAGGAGTCGTTGTGGTGTACGGACTGTTATGCTCTGTGCTTAATATTTAAATCCTTATGAACTTACTAAACTTGCGTTTTGAAACTTTAACTTATGAACTATGGACTTATGCTTTTAAACTCACGTTTATGCTTCCGCTGTTTAAACTAAACATGGTTAACTAGCTTTGGTCACCAATCGTATTATGTTTGGTTTTATTTACTTAATTGAGTTGTTCAATATGATTGGTGGATCGATCCTGGTCACGTCACGCCTCCAAGCGGTGATACCCCGCATGGTGGATTTTGGGGGTGTGACATCTTTTATGTTATCGGGCCTTGCCCATGTCTTTATGTTATTGGGCCTTTGCCCATGTATTGTGTCATTGGGCCTCTGCCCATGTATTTATGTCATTGGGCCTCTGCCCATGTATTTATGTCAATGGGCCATTGCCTATGTATTTATGTCATTGGGCCTTTGCCCATGTATTTATGTTATTGAACCCAGCCCATGTCTTTTATGTTATTGGGACTTTTCCCATGTATTTATGTTATTGGGCCTTTGCCCATGTATTTTGTCATTGGGCCTTGCCCAAGTATTTATGTTATTGGGCATTTGCCCATGTATTTATGTTATTGGGCCTAGCCCATGTCTTTTATTTTATTGGGTCTTGCCCATGTATTAATGTTATTGAACCTAAAGCCCATATATTAGTGTTCTTGCATTTTGTAAAATTCACCAAGTATAGAGTTTTAAGTATATTCATATATTTATATGAATTCACATAGTGATTTTTATATCTTCTAACTTTCTGGATTTTTGTTATCGTAAATATATATGTCCGTTAAGTGTCTAAAAATAGACTATTTTTAGACACGTCGTCGTAGTCGTTTGATATATATATATATATATATATATATATTTGCGTCGAAAGATCGCCCAAGTGTCGTAGTAGCTCCTTATGATGGCGATACGCTCGTTTGTCGTCGTCGATCATTATATATCCCTTTTATTGACCAGTTAGTTTATATCTCTTATTTGGTCGGTCGAAATATATTTTATTTCTTAGGAATATATTTATATAGCTTCGTCTGTAGTCCGACTTGTCCGCTCGTCCGTTTATTCGTTTAACGATATAATATAAGTGGGGTTTATATATATATATATATATATATATCCTTCATTTTAGCATTTCCTTGGTAATTTGAGGATATTAGTGTATATGTATTCATGTGGTGTTTTATACTTGTTTTCTTACAAGTATTTTCTTGGTATCATTTGTGTATTATTTAGATCACCCTAATATTATCTAAATACATACACTTAACACATAATATATACACCTTGGTGATTTTTCTAAATATATATATTTTCCTAAAATATAGATATTTATAAGTTTCCACTTTTAACTTATAAGAATGATCATAAGTGTTTTAGGAAAATACTTAGGAGTTTAATACTTAAACTTTTCACCAAAACGTTTGTCTAACCATGATTAAGGTCCTTAAGTGCGATTAGCCATTTTAATCACACTTTAACCCCCACTTAATCATGATTATAATTTTAGAAAATTTCGCCATAGTTTCCACTAAATTATGGTGTTTCCCACGTTTTCAAAAACGCGTTTAAATCACCAAATCAAGTTGCAAATCACCCCAATTTATCAAGTTTCACCAAAGATCATTTTTACAACAATTATCACATACTTTTCCTTCAAGTTTTTCATGAACATCACTTATATGAAATTTTCAAGACTTCAAAGCTAACCACTTTTCAAGTTCATCCTTTACATAAACTTGATTATATTTGTTTTATACTTTTAGAAATCCCCGAGTCTTACATCTTTCAAGTTTGTTAAAAATACCAAGACTTTTAATGGACTTCTTTTTAGAACAATTTTATATAAACTTGTTTTATGTAAAAACCAAGTTTACTAGTGTCTTTAAAGTCTAGTTTTCAAGTTCATTTTATGTTCTATCCTTCAAGAACAATAATCAAGTTTCATACATGTAATACTCATGATTTTGAAGGTGATGATTGTGACATCTGTGCCTCTACGACCATCATACAAATACAAAACCAATGAAATCTTCTGTCTCATACTTGGGATTTGTATAAATACGTGTATCATTGCACATATCAATTCTTGTTCAATTTCAAGCTTTAAATCGCTTTCTAGAAAGTTATACGCGAACTGATACGTAAACATAATCAGTTTAATGTGACAAACACTCCGGAATAGTGACATAGGCTTAACATACCTTAAATAACCTTTATATAACTTAGAAATAAGTTTTGGAGGGTTTGGTGTGTCGAAAACAAGTTTATTCGATCGCAGGGACTATTTGCGTCAAACTGCGAAACTATGCCGATTTGTATAGTAACGAACATTCCGGAACATGATCATAAGTTAAACGTGCCCTAAATATCCTTTACATAGCTTAGAAATTGTCACACCCCGAAATTATCAGAGCTGGCGTGACCGGACTGGTATCTTCATTGCACAGCGGAAGCAAATAAGCTAAGTCTTTTAGAAAACGAACGCCCACTAAGTACTCGACTCCACATGTTTCTCCTATTCCAACCGTGCCTTGTCTTAGAAAAGTAACCTGAGAAAGAAACATGCGAAAAATTAACATAAAGTTGAGCGAGTTCATAGTTTGTTTGTAAAAGATTTGAAATAAATCTTTTGAGTTGTGAAAGATTTGAAATAAATCTTTGAAGTAACCGGTTTTTGAAATAGTATTGAGAAAACAAATCAAAAGTCATTTTCTTGCCAAGTTATATGGAAACGTTGTGTTTGTAACACAGTATGTTCATAAAAACCATGTATTTGTAAAGTCTTGTATTTGTAATGTTCGTATAACCGTCACTGCCCACCCTGACTTTGACTCCATACCCGCATAATCCTATGCTTTGAATTTTGTATAAAACATGGTATTTAATTTGTATGAACAAGTATTTCCGTAAGTATAAAATCCCTGGTATGTAGCAAATAAGGAAATAAAGAGATCACCAATGGTTTGCAAGGCCATTGATATGTGTGAAGTGCAAGTAGGAAGACTCAAACCTAGCGGATTTCGCGTTGGGCACAAAGTCACCCCGAGGTCCGTTCTGCTGGGCCTGGGGTTGGGCTCGCTACACCCAGATAGATCTACCGCTTACGTCCCTCGGTCCTACAATGAGGATTAATGGCCTCCAGTTCCCGCCTACCCACTCACATGATCTAAGTAGTAAACCCTCCTTACGCTAACCATACCATGTACATAAATGTCTGCATGTATAAAAATCCCTGGTCTCCCCGACCCAATCCCTGGTCACCCTGACCGAATCCCTGGTCACCCTGACCAAATCCCTGGTCACCCTGACCGAAAATCATTCATATTTCGAAAATAAGCATTTGTTTTGTAGAAACCGGTATGTTTAGTATAAACTTTCGTAAATCATTTGAGTTCCTCGAAATCCCTTCGTAATATGATTTAGAAATACGAGTTTTGCGTTTGTTCTAAACTTTGTATGTTTTTGCAAAACGTGCATGTCTTTCCACCCCGAAAACATTTATAAAATGTAAAGCCGTAAAAAGTGGGGTTATGAACTCACCTAAATATTCCTGTGCAAAGCTAGCTAATTACGACTTCGTGATGTCGTTTCCAAGACTTGACTTGCTAGCGTGCGTTCTATAATATTCCTAGCACGTAATATCTTATAAGTTTCTAAATCTACGCAGTAACTAAATTACGTGTCGTCGAGCTCTACCAAATCGTTAATCGAACGATTCGACGGTAAGTTATTAACTTAACGAAAATAATTAAGTTATACTTGTTAAGCCTCGTTTAATGTCAGTAGCAATTTAATAAGTCTTGAAAAAGACTTAGTTTCCGAGAGACTTAAAATGAATAAATATTTATATAAAAATATATAAATATATCGTTGTAAGTGCGTTAGCCGTCTCGAGTAGTCATACGTGTATAAAAGAATATTTCTATGAAAATATCATATAACAAACTCGTATCATATATCGCGTTAGTTGTCTCGAGAAATCGTACGTGTATGTACAAAAGTTTGTATGAAAATAACGAATAACCATTTCATATCATATATACGTCTCGTATGATATTTATCAAACTGTATGTCTATGCCATTTAGGCGTTTGACGTGAATATAAAAAGTCATATTCATGAAAGAATCGTCGGGTTGTTGTGTTTGAAAATAAATATATAACTATATTTATTTTTATAAACGAATGTGTGTTCGGCGTTTGAAACAATATAAATAATTATATTGACGTTATAAAGGAGTTGTCGAATTTCCGAAGTTTATAATAAATATAATAATTATATTTATTTGTTGTAAATAAATTTCCGACTCGTCGTTCTGTTTCAAAACAATTGTGATAACCTTAATTGTTTCGTAATTTAGTTCGAATCCGTACAGTTCGCCTTGTAATAAAACACATTTGTTTACGGGTTTTCTCGAAAAACGGGCAGAGTTTCCTCCGTTTTTGGACGGCCCCGACAACACAAGTTGTCGTTGTTTTTCAAAAATTTAACAATATCAATTATAATATATGTAGTTTGTCAAATATATCGGAACGTAATCTATACTTTAATCGTTCGGTTCGAGCTCGTTTTCACGTGATAATAACTATAAAAGTAACGAAACTATTTATCGCGCTAAAAGACTTTACCACAATGACCCGGTCAACTGAGTTGACCGGGTCAACTGAGTTGACCGGGTCAACTGAGTTGACCGGGTCAACTGAGTTGACCGGGTCGACTCGGTTTGACCGGGTCGACTCGGTTTGACCGAGTCAACCAAATCCGAAGCTGAGTCTGACCAAGCCGTTTGACCCGAACCGTTGACCGAACTACCCTTGAACCGAACTGAACCACGGCTGACCCACAACCGAGCCGTGACCCGAGCCATCATCTAACTCGAATCAAATCTGACCCGACTAAACCCGTTGACCCGAACCTGTTGACCAGTTGACTGTTGTTGACTGTTTGACCGCTGTTGACTCGGTCTGACCGAGTCAACCGAACCGAGATGTCACCCAAACCCAAAACCCGTCTTGAACTGAACCACCTCTTGAACCAAAACAAAGTTTGTAACGACAACAAACCGAACCAAAACTCGAACCGACTGAGCCGTGAAATCTGGACCGAAACAGATCAAAAGAAAATGACGGTTAAGGTCTGTTTACCGGACAGAACCCGTCGGTTCTGCAACATCGATTTCCGCCACACCATGCCGTCACGCGCCGCCACGCGCCACCGTTTCTCTCTCTTCGACATCTCTCTCTCATCTTGATCTCCTCTCTCTCTCTGTCTCTTTGTGTCGCACCGCTGCACCACCACCGGACGGTGGTGGTGGTGCTCCGTATGTAGATCGAAGAAAAGGGGGGGGGGGTTGTTGTCGTTCCACCGGAGAAAGCAAGGAGAAGGGGGTGCCTCACCTGTCAGAGTGGACCAGAGCAATCTGGGGGCAGCCACCGGCTCCACCGGTGACTCCGGTCGCCGGACTCACATGAGAGAGGGAGTGGATGTGTGTTGTTGTTGTGAGTGGGTGTTTCAACTTGAAGATGTAAAGTTCTGATTCAACTTCTGTGTTTCTATTTGTGTGTGTATCGAGAGAGAGGAGAATGAATGAGAGGGTGTTTGGTAATTGTATATGTGTGTGTATAAATGTCTGCACAAGACAAAGAAGGAGGAGGGTGTTTTATAGAAAGGTTTGAATCTTCAGAGATCTTGTGCAAATTTTTGCACAAAATATTTTGGATAGATTATATAGAGATTCTATAAGATTATGCATAGATTTTGGAAGGATTGTAGATATTTTATACGATTTTATAGGATCTTGATCTCTTTGTGTAGGTTTAGGTTTGTGGGTGTTGGGCTTGGGCCCGGGGCCCACAAGCTCAATCCCATGTGTAAGTGGCCCGTAATTCCTACGAGACCCGTTGTCAAATCCAGAACTCCGTTTAACGTCAAAAATTAAAATACACAAAAATACGGTCGTTAGTCGTTGTTTGCGTGTTCGTTCGTCGGTTGCGTAAAATCGCGTACAATGCCTCGTTTGCCGTTTCTGATCTGTTTTTCGATCCGGTTTCGACTGTAATCACTACAATTTTATTACGGAGCATAATATAGCGTCATATGTAGGTTCCAAAGATGACAAGTATCTCTGTCACTTCCGTTTCATTGCCGATGCGTTTCCTGCTATCGCGTTCTTAGTCCACGTTTATATTTGTGCCGTACGGAAGCCCAATAAATTCACAAAATAAATTTCACAACATAAAATATTCGTGTAACATTCATACTTGTCGGTGTTGTCAGTATTTCGTACGGCATCAGTTCGTTGTTGCTTAATATTCACCGGATTTTTCCGTAAACCACCGTTCTCGCCCCGTAAAGTCATATAGGCGTTCCTAGGCACTCCAAGGCCTAAAATAAATTAATTTGTGCTGTAAACACTATTTATTATCGCGTTAATCACCTGTTAATTACGTAATTAAGAGCCGTAAATCACGGGTTGTCACATTCTACCCCTGTTACAGAAATTTCGTCCTCGAAATTTAGACTATGTTATCTCCTCGGAATTGTGTTGTTCGCAGGTAAGTCCGAATAATAACAAAGTGAATGACCGCGTAATCGAAACAAGACTTATTCGAATCATGTGAATTCAAGGACATTCCTTCACAATAGGAATCCCTACGGTTTAAAAATGCGTCTCAGTAATTGATGTCAAAAGGAAACGAGACGTAATGATACAGTCATCAGTGCGACTAAGTCAACAAGGATCCAACAATGAACAGGAACTTCGACCAATCGAATTCCATATTAACGTTTATAACATGTAAATGAGTTCTAGAAGCAATAACATCCACTGGATGAACTTAGAATCGACAATCTCAAATGTATTAGTTTGCATGAAACGTTCGATCGTGATCAGCACAAGCTGCAAGTTATACCGACACCACAAGATGTCGCAATGAATGAAACAATTCAATAATAGGGGTGATCGAACAAGTATCACCTGTGTTTTGTATGAAACGCTCAGTCACGATTAGCCCAAGCTACAAGTTTGTACTGACACCACAAGGTGTCGTAGTGACTTAAATAATTCAATAATAGCGGTGATCAAACAAACTCACCGTGTTTGAAGTCAAATGAAAGCGCAATGAAGTAAATATGAATGTTTGTTCCAACAAACATCGAAAGATTTTCAATTGAAAATGGAACATCAAAGAAATAATGTTTTCGATCGAAGAGGAAGAAGCAATGAATATCGCAAAGCATCCAATCGACGTTGAAAGAACCGTCATGAGGTACACCAGAATATGCAATGAATTTGTGTACCATTGTCATAACACACAATTGTGTTATGACCGCTTAACTATGATAAATCGAAACGGATTTAAAGCAAATTAATAAATAAATAATTAAATCCGTGCATGAGATGCGTAAACAAGTTTAGCGCAAGCTTCAAACTAATGGAAATCACCATCACATGGTGTCGAAATCAACATACAATTTAATGGAGTCGAATACCAAACGAGTTTACTACGACTCGGAACAAATGAAACACTTGTTAAAACGAATTTTGAATATGATGCTCCCAATACATCATATGATGTTCTGAAGTGAACATGTGTATGGACAAGTTCAAACAATTGAACTTGGTTTTAGCGCAATCCGACAATAAATATACGTATCGACAAGAAAACTTTTGGCATGGTCACGACGAAAAACCATGTATGTAACTTGAAAAGAAATGATCGTGATACAATGACCCTTAAGAGGAGTAGAGATACGAAAATCTACTCAGTAATGTGAAAGTCGAAATTTCAATAAAAGAAATTTGAGGACTTTACCTGGGGTTGCGTGTGATATACGGTTGTTAGGTGACATTACCATGGAATGTCGAACTAGCGTACTTGTTGTTAATAAGATAGGGGGATTACGAAGGCATGCTTCTTCTCCTTAGCATGTGTCGTTGCAGGATCGCGTGCCAAGCCGCCGCTTCCTGATCGATAGTTCTCCTGCTGACATGAGTCTAGTGTCGTTGTTGAATTGCGCCATCGTGTCTTTTCAAAGGCCTCGCCTCGATAGTCGTACGTGTCGTACTTCAACCTCCGTTGATGTATAGCTTAAGTTTCACGTATAACTGTGCACTAGCGTTATGTTCTGCGTAGAATGTGATGTACTCCGACATCCGTTGACGTAAAGTTTGAGTTTCATGTATTGTCATGCGCTAGCGTTTTGTTATGCGTAGGCTGCCTGCTCGGGAAGTTAAATATTATAGACAGTATGAATAACAGCGTGTGCCCGAGTTAATATTTGTGGTTCCTACGTGATGACCTTTAATAAACACACACGTGCACAAATAATCAATCATATAACCGAATGAACATGTTAGTCACCAATAAGCAATCAAGTAATTCCCCTAGTCCCACTAGTCTATCCTCCCAGCCTCTCAGACTGAATCTCCTAGTCCCACTAGACTATCCTCCCAGCCTCTCAGACTGAACTTCCTAGTCCCACTAGACTATCCTCCCAGCCTCTCAGACTGAACTTCCTAGTCCCACTAGACTATCCTCCCAGCCTCTCAGACTGAATCTCCTAGTCTCTCAGACTGACTCTCCTGGTCCCTCAACCAGATTCAGCCACCCAGCTGAATTCCCTTTTTCCGAAGGTCTTAAATGCATGTTTCCTAAACTCTCAGAGTGTTGTGTACTGTATGTAATTGTTTTGTGTACCGTGTGTAAAATACCACGATAGCGTATCTTTGAAAACAAAAATTTGACTGTTTGCTTGTCGGCAACGGTTGGAGACCATATTTGAGTACTGGGCATTATGTATGTATTCAACGTATTTAATAGTCTAAGTTCCCAGAGGAAAGTGAGGTTAGAGCCTAGGTATTCCTACAGAAAAGCTTATTCGCTGTAACCTATAGCTCTGATACCAATCTGTCACACCCCGAAATTATCAGAGCTGGCGTGACCGGACTGGTATCTTCATTGCACAGCGGAAGCAAATAAGCTAAGTCTTTTAGAAAACGAACGCCCACTAAGTACTCGACTCCACATGGTTCTCCTATTCCAACTGTGCCTTGTCTTAGAAAAGTAACCTGAGAAAGAAACATGCGAAAAATCAACATAAAGTTGAGCGAGTTCATAGTTTGTTTGTAAAAGATTTGAAATAAATCTTTTGAGTTGTGAAAGATTTGAAATAAATCTTTTGAGTTGTGAAAGATTTGAAATAAATCTTTGAAGTAACCGGTTTTTGAAATAGTATTGAGAAAACGAATCAAAAGTCATTTTCTTGCCAAGTTATATGGAAACGTTGTGTTTGTAACACAGTATGTTCATAAAAACCATGTATTTGTAAAGTCTTGTATTTGTAATGTTCGTATAACCGTCACTGCCCACCCTGACTTTGACTCTATACCCGCATAATCCTATGCTTTGAATTTTGTATAAAACATGGTATTTAATTTGTATGAACAAGTATTTCCGTAAGTATAAAATCCCTGGTATGTAGCAAATAAGGAAATAAAGAGATCACCAATGGTTTGCAAGGCCATTGATATGTGTGAAGTGCAAGTAGGAAGACTCAAACCTAGCGGATTTCGCGTTGGGCACAAAGTCACCCCGAGGTCCGTTCTGCTGGGCCTGGGGTTGGGCTCGCTACACCCAGATAGATCTACCGCTTACGTCCCTCGGTCCTACAATGAGGATTAATGGCCTCCAGTTCCCGCCTACCCACTCACATGATCTAAGTAGTAAACCCTCCTTACGCTAACAATACCATGTACAAAAATGTCTGCATGTATAAAAATCCCTGGTCTCCCCGACCGAATCCCTGGTCACCCTGACCGAATCCCTGGTCACCCTGACCAAATCCCTGGTCACCCTGACCGAAAATCATTCGTATTTCGAAAATAAGCATTTGTTTTGTAGAAACCGGTATGTTTAGTATAACCTTTCGTAAATCATTTGAGTTCCTCGAAATCCCTTCGTAATATGATTTAGAAATACGAGTTTTGCGTTTGTTCTAAACTTTGTATGTTTTTGCAAAACGTGCATGTCTTTCCACCCCGAAAACATTTATAAAATGTAAAGCCGTAAAAAGTGGGGTTATGAACTCACCTGAATATTCCTGTGCAAAGCTAGCTAATTACGACTTCGTGATGTCGTTTCCAAGACTTGACTTGCTAGCGTGCGTTCTATAATATTCCTAGCATGGAATATCTTATAAGTTTCGAAATATACGCAGTAACTAAATTACGTGTCGTCGAGCTCTACCGAATCGTTAATCGAACGATTCGATGGTAAGTTATTAACTTAACGAAAATAATTAAGCTATACTTGTTAAGCCTCGTTTAATGTCAGTAGCAATTTAATAAGTCTTGAAAAAGACTTAGTTTCCGAGAGACTTAAAATGAATAAATATTTATATAAAAATATATAAATATATCGTTGTAAGTGCGTTAGCCGTCTCGAGTAGTCATACGTGTATAAAAGAATATTTCTATGAAAATATCATATAACAAACTCGTATCATATATCGCGTTAGTTGTCTCGAGAAATCGTACGTGTATGTACAAAAGTTTGTATGAAAATAACGTATAACCATTTCATATCATATATACGTCTCGTATGATATTTATCAAAGTGTATGTCTATGCCATTTAGGCGTTTGACGTGAATATAAAAAGTCATATTCATGAAAGAATCGTCGGGTTGTTGTGTTTGAAAATAAATATATAACTATATTTATTTTTATAAACGAATGTGTGTTCGGCGTTTGAAACAATATAAATAATTATATTGACGTTATAAAGGAGTTGTCGAATTTCCGAAGTTTATAATAAATATAATAATTATATTTATTTGTTGTAAATAAATTTCCGACTCGTCGTTCTGTTTCAAAACAATTGTGATAACCTTAATTGTTTCGTAATTTAGTTTGAATCCGTACAGTTCGCCTTGTAATAAAACACATTTGTTTACGGGTTTTCTCGAAAAACGGGCAGAGTTTCCTCCGTTTTTGGACGGCCCCGACAACACAAGTTGTCGTTGTTTTTCAAAAATTTAACAATATCAATTATAATATATGTAGTTTGTCAAATATATCGGAACGTAATCAATACTTTAATCGTTCGGTTCGAGCTCGTTTTCACGTGATAATAACTATAAAAGTAACGAAACTATTTATCGCGCTAAAAGACTTTACCACAATCTCGTGTCGAAACGCTAAATGGGTCGACTGAGTTGACCGGGTCAACTGAGTTGACCGAGTCAACCAAATCCGAAGCTGAGTCTGACCAAGCCGTTTGACCCGAACCGTTGACCGAACTACCCTTGAACCGAACTGAACCACGGCTGACCCACAACCGAGCCGTGACCCGAGCCATCATCTAACTCGAATCAAATCTGACCCGACTAAACCCGTTGACCAGTTGACTGTTGTTGACTGTTTGACCGCTGTTGACTCGGTCTGACCGAGTCAACCGAACCGAGATGTCACCCAAACCCAAAACCCGTCTTGAACTGAACCACCTCTTGAACCAAAACCAAGTTTGTAACCCGAGCCAAAACAAACCGAACCAAAACTCGAACCGACTGAGCCGTGAAATCTGGACCGAAACAGATCAAAAGAAAATGACGGTTATGGTCTGTTTACCGGACAGAACCCGTCGGTTCTGCAACACCGATTTCCGCCACACCACACCGTCACGCGCCGCCACGCCCCACCGTTTCTCTCTCTTCGACATCTCTCTCTCATCTTGATCTCCTCTCTCTCTCTGTCTCTTTGTGTCGCACCGCTGCACCACCACCGGACGGTGGTGGTGGTGCTCCGTATGTAGATCGAAGAAAGGGGGGGGGGTTGTTGTCGTTCCACCGGAGAAAGCAAGGAGAAGGGGGGTGCCTCACCCATCGGAGTGGACCAGAGCAATCTGCGGGTAGCCACCGGCTCCACCGATGACTCCGGTCGCCGGACTCACATGAGAGAGGGAGTGGATGTGTGTTGTTGTTGTGAGTGGGTGTTTCAACTTGAAGATGTAAAGTTCTGATTCAACTTCTGTGTTTCTATTTGTGTGTGTATCGAGAGAGAGGAGAGTGAATGAGAGGGTGTTTGGTAATTGTATATGTGTGTGTATAAATGTCTGCACAAGACAAAGAAGGAGGAGGGTGTTTTATAGATAGGTTTGAATCTTCAGAGATCTTGTGCAAATTTTTGCACAAAATATTTTGGATAGATTATATAGAGATTCTATAAGATTATGCATAGATTTTGGAAGGATTGTAGATATTTTATACGAATTTATAGGATCTTGATCTCTTTGTGTAGGTTTAGGTTTGTGGGTGTTGGGCTTGGGCCCGGGGCCGACAAGCTCAATCCCATGTGTAAGTGGCCCGTAATTCCTACGAGACCCGTTGTCAAATCCAGAACTCCGTTTAACGTCAAAAATTAAAATACACAAAAATACGGTCGTTAGTCGTTGTTTGCGTGTTCGTTCGTCGGTTGCGTAAAATCGCGTACAATGCCTCGTTTGCCGTTTCTGATCCGTTTTTCGATCCGGTTTCGACTGTAATCACTACAATTTTATTACGGAGCATAATATAGCGTCATATGTAGGTTCCGAAGATGTCAGGCATCTCTGTCACTTCCGTTTCATTGCCGATGCGTTTCCTGCTATCGCGTTCTTAGTCCACGTTTATATTTGTGCCGTACGGAAGCCCAATAAATTCACAAAATAAATTTCACAACATAAAATATTCGTGTAACATTCATACTTGTCGGCGTTGTCAGTATTTCATACGGCATCAGTTCGTTGTTGCTTAATATTCACCGGATTTTTCCGTAAACCACCGTTCTCGCCCCGTAAAGTCATATAGGCGTTCCTAGGCACTCCAAGGCCTAAAATAAATTAATTTGTGCTGTAAACA
The DNA here is from genome assembly GCA_030545235.1 of Helianthus tuberosus. Taxonomy (NCBI): domain Eukaryota; kingdom Viridiplantae; phylum Streptophyta; class Magnoliopsida; order Asterales; family Asteraceae; genus Helianthus; species Helianthus tuberosus. Next base: position 95,549,384 of record CM060388.1, read on the forward strand.
CTATTTATTATCGCGTTAATCACCTGTTAATTACGTAATTAAGAGCCGTAAATCACGGGTTGTCACAGAAATAGGCTTTGAGGTGTTTTGTGGCGCAAAAATAAACTTTTTGATCAAACAGGGACTAAAAGCGTCAAAAAGTGCATAAGTTTGCATTTTCGCGCATATCTTACGTTCTGAACATATCCGGACATCCAATTTTTTTTAATTATTAAAATATTTTATTTTCATGATTAGAATGCAAAAATACCATTCGTCGCGTAATTTGGATCGTTTTCGCGTCCGTTCGAGTTTTCGTCGTAATTAACCGAATAACGCAACCGTATGACCAAACGAACCGAAATCCGAGACAATTTCAAGCATTTTTCAAGTCCCCTATGCTTTAACATCCTTGTAGAGCCTTGAAAATGGGTTAACGGGGTTTAAACGCATCGAAAATGGCTTAAACGAGCTGCAGGGACCATTTCTGCCAATTTTCAAAAGTTACTGTATCTGGGGAGGGGTGGCGTCACGCGACCCCAAAAGGGGTGGTGCCGTGGCGTGACGCCACGGCCTACTTTTGGCAGAAAATTTCATTTTGCAATGTGAGCATAATCACGATGGTTATAGTCCCTTGTGTCACACCCCCAAAATCCACACACGGAGTACTACCGCTTGGAGGCGTGACATGACCAGGATCAAGCCACCAATCATATTGAACATAAGTATAAAGTAAAAGTCATTCATCAATACGATAGGTGTTTCCAAAACCAAATATAAACAAGTGTGTAGCGGAAGCAATAATGTAAAACCCAACATAAGTTTAAGTACAAAATGTTATAATGTTTAACAACACGTTCACGATCCATGTCCACAACGACCGTGCCTCCCGTGCAAGCTCCAAAAGTACCTATGGTCCTGCAAGGCATGTAACAGAGAGTCAACAACTAGTTGAGCGAGTTCGCAGTTGGTTATTCAGTTATAGAGTTCGTTTCGTAAATCAGTTGTTCGTTTTGTAAACCATGTTTCTCATTAATTTCTATCGCGGTCCTCCAGACATCTGTGCGAAGGTTAGTGGCCGTATCGCGGCCTTTTCAGGCATCTGTGCGAAGATTAGTGGCCGTATCGCGGCGTTTTCAGGCATCTGTGCGAAGATTAGTGGGGGGCTTCCCCATGTGTTAGACTAGTCGTGTTTGTACGTGCCCTTCTTGATCCAAGGACCGTAGCGAGTATGAGTGTACGTAGGTTTTACGTACGTTAAGGTTGTTGTCCTACCCAAGGAGGACGAACGTACGTATTCTACGCAAGGAGAATACGCAGGATTAATATTGGCATCCTACCCATGGAGGATGGCGGTACATATCCTACCCAAGGAGAATATGTAGGTTCCATTATAGTTTCTTAACCCATTCCCAACCCACCGGGAATCCCATGCCTTGGTAAGAGTGTGAACTCACCTTAGTTTGCTCGGTATGCTAAGTATGTGCTCACAGTTAATCAATCACGTCCTAAGGTATGCACGTATACATAATCAGTTTGTATTCACGAAGTTGGCACGTAAGTATAATCATAATGGACAACGCATCAATAATCACCGAATAACACATTGCACGTAGGTTGAATCATACAAGTTATGTTTTACACTTAACGGAAGTTAACTAACCAAGTTAACTTTTAACAGAATCAAAGTAAGTTATTGTGCTGTTTTCCCATTCGACGAAACACCCTTGTTTCGTCGTGATACCCTCGGCGAAACACAAATTGGCGAAACACATTCTGTTTCGCCGTGGTCTCCTTTGGCGAAACAAAGTTCTGTCTCGTCGACTGCCCTTGGCGAAACACTTTCTGTTTCGCCAAGAGATCTATTTCGTCAGCCTGTTACAGGGTGATGTCAGTTTCGTCAAAATCACAGAAACCCTAAATGTCGTAAACATCAAGAAGCAATCATGCGGACATCATTAACATAGATATCATCATGGAATCAATCAATCATAATAGGCCAAGCATTAACCTTAACAAGCTATTCAGACAACGAGTATAACACGAGCACAATCCATCATATTACTAGGTGTTCATACGATTAATACTAGTTCCGATTCGTGGGTTCAAGGGATCATCATACAATCAGATCTGTCATACAAAACGTAACTAACCATAGATTCCGTTTACCCAATCATAAATCATTCATGAACACAACACTATCTATCATTGATTCTAATGAACTTGAACTAAAAACAGTTTACAACAATGAAATCAAACAATCATGCAGGGATTTAATCACTAACCACAATGAACGGAACAGTAATTAAGTCGATTCGGGGTTCCGGGGCACACGATCGCCGTCAATCAGAGAAGATGGAGCTCTAGGGTTTTTGTTTTAGCCAAAGGTGTGAAACAGGAAGTCGGTTCACGTTAATATGAACGAATTACCGTTCTGGGCCCTTAATGGGCTTGGCAAAACTGGGCTTGGCGAAACTGGGCTTGGCGAAACAGACTTCTGTTTCGTCGAGATGCTTATGGCGAAACAGTCTGTTTCGTCGGGTCCTGTCTGTTTCGTCGAGTCCTGTCTGTTTCGTCGAGTCCTTTCATATGTTAACAGTTTAAGTTTTCAACAGGTTTCATGTTATACAGCCAAACACAAAATCATGCAACCACAATGCGTTCATTAAAAAAAATAACGTGTACAGTTACAAGTTAAACAAGTCAAACAACTACACAGTCAAAGTCAACGTGCACTTAATGCGAAAGTGAAAGTCGGAAACTCGAGTTGTCACATTATCCCCAACTTGGAAGAAATTTCGTCCCGAAATTTAGCATGCGGTTACTGAGGAAGCTAAGTAAGTTGTATCGTTTACTGGTTTTCCTGGGGTGTCACATCATCCCCCCGTTGAGTTGGAATTTCATCCCGAAATTCGGTAGTAGCTTCAGCCTCAGTAGTAGTTGCACGGTTTCTGAATAACTGGGGATACTTGAGTTTCATATGATCTTCTCGTTCCCAGGTGAACTCTGGGCCACGACGGGAGTTCCAACGAACTCGAACAAGAGGTATTCTAGTGTTCTTGAGGACCTTAACATCCCGGTCCGTGATTTCAACTGGTTCCTCGACGAAGTGTAACTGTTCGTCGATAGTGAGTTCCTTCAAAGGAACTATAAGGGTCTCATCTGACAGACACTTCTTCAGATTCGACACGTGAAAGACGTTGTGAACTGTACTGAGTTCAGCTGGTAAGTTCAATCTGTAGGCTACCCTGCCTATCCTTTCAATGATTTCGAATGGTCCGACATATCGCGGATTGAGCTTGCCTCGTTTGCCAAAACGAACCACACCCTTCCAGGGTGAAACTTTGAGTAGCACTCGATCCCCAACCTGGAACTCGAGTGGTTTCCTGTTTTTATCAACGTATGCTTTCTGACGGTCACGAGTTGCCGCCATGCGTTGTCGTATTTGAGCAATCTTTTCTGTTGTCTACCACAAATTTTGGACCAGTGATCTGACAGTCACCCACCTCTGCCCAACAAAGAGGTGCTCGGCATTTACGCCCGTACAATGCCTCAAATGGAGTAGCTTTAATGCTGGTGTGGTAGCTGTTATTGTACGAAAATTCCACAAGTGGCAGATGTTTTTCCCAGCCATTGCCAAAGTCAATTACGCACGCCCGAAGCATGTCTTCTAGAGTTTGAATAGTGCGCTCAGACTGTCCATCCGTCTGAGGGTGGTAAGCTGTGCTCATGTCTAATCGAGAGCCAAAAAATTTGTGCATTGCTTGCCACAGTTCTGAAGTAAAACGTGCATCACGATCGGAGATAATAGAGGTAGGCACCCCGTGCCTTGAGACAACCTCCTTAAGGTATACGTCTGCTAGAGTGGAGAACTTGTCTGTTTCCTTGATAGCCAAGAAGTGAGCAGACTTTGTGAGTCGATCCACTATCACCCAAATAGTATCATTTCCGCGCAGAGATCTAGGTAGGCCAGTAACAAAATCCATGGAAATTTGCTCCCATTTCCATTGTGGTATCTCAGGTTGCTGAAGTGGGTCTGATGGTTTCTGATATTCCGCTTTGACTCTCGCACAAGTCAAACATTTGCTAACGTAAGTGGCTATGTGAGCTTTCATGCTAGGCCACCAATATGTAGTTCTGAGGTCGTGGTACATCTTATCCGAACCAGGATGTACTGAGTAGCGAGACTTATGAGCTTCTTCCATTACAAGCTCGTGTAAGTTGCCATAGTGTGGGACCCAGATGCGTCCTGTTACATAGGAGGCGCCGTCTGCCTTTTGTTCCATCCGTTGTCTGGAATCCGCGTAGGGCTTCAGCCCTGACATTTTCTGGTTTCAATTCTTCTACCTGAGCATCTCGTATCTGTGAAGGAAGACTAGACTGAATAGTGAGCTGCAACGATCGTACACGCCTAGGTGTAGTATCCTTTCGATTGAGGGCGTCGGCCACCACATTGGCCTTGCCTGGATGATACTTTATAGCACATTCGTAATCATTCAGCAACTCGACCCATCGACGTTGTCGCATGTTCAATTCTTTCTGCTTGAAAATATGCTCAAGACTCCTGTGATCGGTGTAGATAGTGCACTTGGTGCCATACAGATAATGTCTCCATATCTTGAGTGCAAAGACAACAGCTCCAAGCTCTAAATCGTGCGTAGTGTAATTCCGTTCGTGAATCTTAAGTTGGCGCGAAGCATAAGCAATAACTTTATCCTGCTGCATCAACACACATCCAAGACCTTGAATAGATGCATCGCAGTAGACTACAAAATCGTCCGTGCCTTCAGGCAATAAGGGGATAGGTGCGCTACAAAGTCTATCCTTTAAGTGCTGAAACGCTGTATCCTATGTATCACTCCAACGGTAAGCAATACCTTTCTGTGTCAGTAATGTAAGCGGCTGTGCAATCTTTGAGAAGTCTTTGATGAACCGTCTGTAATAACCCGCCAAACCCAAGAATTGGCGTATTTCTGTTGGTGTACTAGGTGCAGGCCAGTTCTTGATCGAATCTACTTTGGATGGATCGACATGAATCCCATCCTTGTTTACCATGTGGCCTAGAAAGTGGACTTCACGAAGCCAGAAGTCGCATTTTGAAAACTTAGCGTATAGTTGTTCCGTTCGTAAGAGTTCCAAATTAAGTCGTAAGTGCTGCTCGTGTTCCTCCCGATTCTTCGAGTAGATCAGGATGTCATCAATAAAAACAATAACAAACTTGTCAAGATAGGGTTTGCACACCCTGCTCATAAGATCCATGAAAACCGCAGGCGCGTTCGTTAGCCCGAATGGCATGACCAAAAACTCGTAATGGCCGTAGCGAGTTCTGAATGCTGTTTTGGAGACGTCCTCATCCCGGACTCTCAATTGATGATAGCCTGACCTTAGGTAAATCTTCGAGTAATAGCTCGACCCCTGCAACTGGTCGAATAAGTCGTCCATGCGTGGAAGAGGATAGCGATTCTTCACGGTCACCTTGTTTAGTTCGCGGCAATCTATGCACATGCGGAAAGTGTCGTCTTTCTTCTTCACAATTAATACTGAAGCTCCCCAGGGAGAAGAGCTAGGACGTATGAAACCCTTTTCCAAAAGTTCTTGCAGTTGCTTAGACAGTTCTTCCAGTTCAGTTGGAGCTAAGCGATAGGGTGCTCGAGCTATGGGTGCTGCTCCTGGAACTAGCTCGATCTGGAATTCGACCTGGCGATGAGGCGGTAGCCCAGGTAAATTTTCACGGAACACCTGAGGAAAATCACACACAACTGGAATATCCTCTAACTTTTTTTTTTTTTTTTTTTTCTCTTTCATCGATGTATCAGAAACGAGTGCTAGTATAGCTGAGTGGCCCTTTCGCAAACACTTCTGTGCCTTCAAGAAGGAGATGATGCCACTCACGACACCACTCTTGTCGCCTTGAACTTCAAGAGGTTCTTTGCCAGTACGGGGAATGCGAATGATTTTCTCCTTGCATAGAATCTCTGCTTGCTGTTGGGATAACCAATCCATACCAATGACGATGTCAAAACTACCCAAAATTATAGGAATACGATTGATAAGGAAAGTCCATCACCATGTTGGGATCATTCCTAGTATCACCCTGACCCATCACGAACACTCGACCCCTGGCAACATTGCCGTCGTCATTACCCCCATTGTTGTCTCCATTAATGTTCCCGTTTCCTTGGTAGTGGTTCTGATTCTGGTTCAACTGTGGGCAGTGTCTCTTGAAGTGACCTTCAGCACCACACTGATAACATCCCTTGTTACCCTGCTGTTGCTGCTGATTCTTTAGATCTAGTGGCTGTTGTTGTCGGTTATGGGTTGCAGGACGTGAGCTTCTACCATCTTTGGCTCCATGACCAAGCTTGTTGCATTATTGACAATGATTTCGGTTGCACTGCCCGCTGTGGTGCAATTTACGTCGTTTGCACTTAGGGTGGTTTCCCCTGTATCCACCCTGCCCTTGACTACCAAAAGGTTGCTGACCAGGACTTTGGTTGTCATCAATCCTTTGCTGTTGTGCCTGGGACTGAACTGAAGTCGAACCCTTGCTAGAGGTTCCATCCCCTTTTTGTTTGTTGTTACTAGAAGTAGCAGAAGTAGTAATAGTGGTAGTAGTGGTACCGATACGCTTGAGCAGCCTGTTCTGTTCCACTGCCTGGTCTGTGAGACGATGAGCAAGACGAGTAACACCATTGAATAGCAGCAAGATTAGCAGCCATCACATGGCTTTGAATTTCTGGTACAAAACCTTTGAGGTACAGCCCAGTGCACCTGATGGGAGGTTCCACCATAGTAGGACACAAAATTGCCAGTTCGTTAGATCGATTCGTATACGCCTCTACTTCTGACCCCGTCATCTTCAGGTTAAAGAACTCCACTTCCAGTTTGTGGATGTCATCACGGTTACAGTATTCTAGCTTGATTAGTTCCTTGAAATCGTTCCATGGGGTGGCATTAGCAGCCGCCAGCCCCAGCATCTGAACTTGCGCGTTCCACCAAGTTAGCGCAGTGCCTTCGAGAGTACTAGTGGCATACTTCACCTTACGAGCCTCAGGTCATTCGCACAATCGAAGACCGATTCGAGTTCCTCGAACTAATGGAGGAGTCCAACAGCTCCTTCCGTGTCGCTGAAAGTAGTAGGACGACAGTCCATAAAAGTCTTGTATGTGCATACAGGTGGCTAAGCGTGTTGACTTGTCGTGTGCGTAAGAGTAAACATACTTGAGCACGAGTGTTAGTTGACGAGAGTAGGACCTAAAGATCCTAGAGTAAGTGGTGATGGCAGGTTACACCTCCTGCCTGGGCAGCTGCGAGTGCTGCAATAACTTGTTCGGTGATCGAAGCCGCCAACTGGGCTTGAGTTAGGTTAACGCGTCCACTCATGATCTTGACATCAAGGAGAACATGTGGATGAGAGGTTTCGCGAATAGTGCGAAGAGAGTGAGCATACAAGTATTCTCAAGCAATAACATATAGTAGGTTCCGAAATCTGAGCATACCACGAGCAAAGTTCTATGTAATTCTAACAAGTAGGTAAGGTAACATGAATAGTAGTACCTATGATGCTGAGCCTTGCACGTGGAGCGAAGCGTCGTTGTGGATCGTTGAGCACTGTTCTGGTTATAGTCTGGTTTTAATAAAAACGTTTTTCCCTTATTAAAACCGAGTTCTCTATAACCAATGGCTCTGATACCAATCTGTCACACCCCCAAAATCCACACACGGAGTACTACCGCTTGGAGGCGTGACATGACCAGGATCAAGCCACCAATCATATTGAACATAAGTATAAAGTAAAAGTCATTCATCAATACGATAGGTGTTTCCAAAACCAAATATAAACAAGTGTGTAGCGGAAGCAATAATGTAAAACCCAACATAAGTTTAAGTACAAAATGTTATAATGTTTAACAACACGTTCACGATCCATGTCCACAACGACCGTGCCTCCCGTGCAAGCTCCAAAAGTACCTATGGTCCTGCAAGGCATGTAACAGAGAGTCAACAACTAGTTGAGCGAGTTCACAGTTGGTTATTCAGTTATAGAATTCGTTTCGTAAATCAGTTGTTCGTTTTGTAAACCATGTTTCTCATTAATTTCTATCGCGGTCCTCCAGACATCTGTGCGAAGGTTAGTGGCCGTATCGCGGCCTTTTCAGGCATCTGTGCGAAGATTAGTGGCCGTATCGCGGCCTTTTCAGGCATCTGTGCGAAGATTAGTGGGGGGCTTCCCCATGTGTTAGACTAGTCGTGTTTGTACGTGCCCTTCTTGATCCAAGGACCGTAGCGAGTATGAGTGTACGTAGGTTTTACGTACGTTAAGGTTGTTGTCCTACCCAAGGAGGACGAACGTACGTATTCTACCCAAGGAGAATACGCAGGATTAATATTGGCATCCTACCCATGGAGGATGGCGGTACATATCCTACCCAAGGAGAATATGTAGGTTCCATTATAGTTTCTTAACCCATTCCCAACCCACCGGGAATCCCATGCCTTGGTAAGAGTGTGAACTCACCTTAGTTTGCTCGGTATGCTAAGTATGTGCTCACAGTTAATCAATCACGTCCTAAGGTATGCACGTATACATAATCAGTTTGTATTCACGAAGTTGGCACGTAAGTATAATCATAATGGACAACGCATCAATAATCACCGAATAACACATTGCACGTAGGTTGAATCATACAAGTTATGTTTTACACTTAACGGAAGTTAACTAACCAAGTTAACTTTTAACAGAATCAAAGTAAGTTATTGTGCTGTTTTCCCATTCGACGAAACACCCTTGTTTCGTCGTGATACCCTCGGCGAAACACAAATTGGCGAAACACATTCTGTTTCGCCGTGGTCTCCTTTGGCGAAACAAAGTTCTGTCTCGTCGACTGCCCTTGGCGAAACACTTTCTGTTTCGCCAAGAGATCTATTTCGTCAGCCTGTTACAGGGTGATGTCAGTTTCGTCAAAATCACAGAAACCCTAAATGTCGTAAACATCAAGAAGCAATCATGCGGACATCATTAACATAGATATCATCATGGAATCAATCAATCATAATAGGCCAAGCATTAACCTTAACAAGCTATTCAGACAACGAGTATAACACGAGCACAATCCATCATATTACTAGGTGTTCATACGATTAATACTAGTTCCGATTCGTGGGTTCAAGGGATCATCATACAATCAGATCTGTCATACAAAACGTAACTAACCATAGATTCCGTTTACCCAATCATAAATCATTCATGAACACAACACTATCTATCATTGATTCTAATGAACTTGAACTAAAAACAGTTTACAACAATGAAATCAAACAATCATGCAGGGATTTAATCACTAACCACAATGAACGGAACAGTAATTAAGTCGATTCGGGGTTCCGGGGCACACGATCGCCGTCAATCAGAGAAGATGGAGCTCTAGGGTTTTTGTTTTAGCCAAAGGTGTGAAACAGGAAGTCGGTTCACGTTAATATGAACGAATTACCGTTCTGGGCCCTTAATGGGCTTGGCAAAACTGGGCTTGGCGAAACTGGGCTTGGCGAAACAGACTTCTGTTTCGTCGAGATGCTTATGGCGAAACAGTCTGTTTCGTCGGGTCCTGTCTGTTTCGTCGAGTCCTGTCTGTTTCGTCGAGTCCTTTCATATGTTAACAGTTTAAGTTTTCAACAGGTTTCATGTTATACAGCCAAACACAAAATCATGCAACCACAATGCGTTCATTAAAAAAAATAACGTGTACAGTTACAAGTTAAACAAGTCAAACAACTACACAGTCAAAGTCAACGTGCACTTAATGCGAAAGTGAAAGTCGGAAACTCGAGTTGTCACACCTTGTGACTATACCTACTAATTACCACGTGGATTAGTCGAAGTGACGAGTCAAAGTTTCGGTCAAAGTACGTGTTTAAGCGTATTTTGCATCGAAGCTATTTTCGGGTATCAAAACACTTTGTTTTGATATCAAACTTGTTTTCTAACTTAGTTAAACATGTTTTAACATGTTTAACTCGTCACTTTTAGTCTAGTGCTTGTATAGGGTCGTAAGATAAGCGGTCTTAACAACCGCTTATACTTTCAAACCCGACCCGTTTGGTCGATCGTTAGGATCCGACCAAGCATATTTTGTGACTATAGTTATATAGGGAATAACCTTCCGAGGTTATACCTTATGGTCACTTAGTTTAATTAGTTGTATGATAAGTAGTTTATATGCCTTAGGAAAATGACCAAAATACCCTTTTTATGTGTAATTGGTATTTAAGCATATGTAACTTAACTTTTGCCACTCAAACTGATTATGCAACATACTTAAACATGTTTAGGCATATAATACTTGTCATAGGACTAGTTAGGCATCTCGAACGCGCTTTTGCGCGAACGACGCGTTAAAGTAGCGTAAGCTACCTTAATGGGTCGTAACGGGTTGTAAGCACTTAGGATAGGTTCCGATTTAGAATGTAGGTTTTGTTAAACTATATCACATGAGTTCCAATACTCATTTGGTTTACGAGACCTCATTCTACCCAATCTTCCGATTTAGGTGTCGATTTATTAACTAGCGATCCGATTACTAGGTGCTACTTGATTTCCTTGGCTTGCCTGAGCTTCGTTAAGTTCATTTGGGTAAAGGGTTACCCCGGTGAATTTTTATAAAGAATCAAAGAACAGGGTGCGACAAGAGTTTGACACACACTACTAGGCTTGACAGGCCAAGCCTAGGCAAAACAAAAGTAAACAACTCACACACGACCATAACACACTAAACAGCCCGAAAAACAAAACCAACTAACTACAAAACACTAGCAAACTAAACTCGCAATCAGCCCGGTTCGTCTTCTTTTACTCCCCATGTTTCCAAAAGCTTCCTATAATTGATGTCTCGTCCGATCTTGAAACCCATTATACGAAGCCGCACCACATCCAAAATAAGCTGAGCCACCGTCTCCTCCTTCCTGTGTATGTTGGAAAACAACCGGTTATTCCGTTCTTGCCATATAAAGTATGTAGAGGCAGCTACCACAAGCTTACAGACAATGTGTTCCAGTCTCTTTGAAGTCGCATTCAACTCTATCCACGCCATGATTGAACTCCATGAGTCGTTAACATTTACCATATCAACTTTTTCCTTGACAATGCTCCAAATCTTGGCCGCAAATGAACATTGAAAGAACAAATGATCTCTTGAGTCTCGTCCATAGTTACAGAGGGGGCAACACATAAGACGTAAATTTGTTTCACTCCCCGCTTCCCAAACTGCCAACCTATCTTGTGTCTTCAGCTTATTCTTCAGAACTAACCAAAGATGAAAAGAATGTCTTGGAATGCATTGGCCATACCACACCATATTCACCCAAGCCACCTTACTATCCCTTACCCGTAAATTATTCCAAGCTTCCCACGAGCTAAAATGAACAATTTTTCCTTCCACATATTTCCATCCCAGTCTGTCTACCGAATCAGGAACAAGAGGATGATCCATAACATTTATGAGTACTGGAAATAAATCATACCATGCCTGAGGCCACCGCCAGTTGCCATCAGCGTCAACTAGCTCCGCAATAGTAGTTTGCAAATTAAAACCCGCTTGAGCAATTCTCCTTGGCGTAATGAAGTTTCGGATGGGACTGCACGAACACCAATTATCACTCCACACATTTGTCTTAGACCCGCTCCCAATCAACTTCCAAACATACGGTCTAACCAACGGACGAATAGATAAAATCTTTCGCCAACTCCAAGTCAAATTACCACGGCTTGGAATTTCCCAAAAATTTCTACCTTTTATCTTGTAAGAATGGATCCATTTTACCCACAGGGATTCCCGATTACTAATAATACTCCATATATGCGACATTATAAGAGCTTTGTTCACATCTGAGATATTTCGGATTCCAAGACCTCCCTCCTCCTTAGGCAGACAAACATCCTTCCATGCGACTTTTGCCCGAATACTCCCAGGAGCCCCCCCATTCCATAGAAACCTTCTCATTCTCTTTTCTAGATCCTTCACTATACGCTGCGGTAAAATAAATACCGAGGCCCAAAACGTATACATAGCTGCAAGAACAGAGTTGAGGAGCTGCAATCGACCCGCAAAGGATAACAATTTAGACATCCAATTATCAATCTTCCTCTCCATACGTTCCACGAGAACCCGACAATCTCTAAAAGATAACTTAGTAGAAATTAAAGGAACCCCGAGGTACCGAACCGGGAGTTCACCCTGACGAAACGGCAACAGGTCCAGAATCTCGTCTTTTACCCGACAATCTCTAAAAGATAACGAAACGGCTTCGTTAAGTTCATTAGATCGAGGATACTTTGCACTTTAAGTGAGTACATAGTTCCCCTCTTTTACCGTTTTCAACTGTTTTGGGGTGATTCATATGTGCTAAACGATTTCAAACTTTCCAAACAAATGCTATGGTTTATATTAAACATAACGATTTAAACTCAACCCACTGGAACTACTGAACTATGAGAACTAGTTGAACTATTTGAACCCCTAGAACTATTTGAACTGTTGGAACTATTTGAACCACTGGAACTGTTTGAACTACTGGAACTATTGGACTATGTGAACTATTGAACGATTGGGTTATGGTAAGTGATTAGGTAATGGGGCGGGTGTAATGTGATAAAAGCATGGTGGATACGCCGCTGGTACTTCCTATATATAAGTGCTTTTAACACATTACATATCATTGCGTTATCTAGATCACTTGGACGAATATGTGAACTATTAAACCACTGGAACTATGAAAAATAATGAACCACTGGAACTATTGATCTATGTGAACTATTGAACCACTTGGAACTATGTGAACTATTTGAACCATTGGAACTATTTGATCTATGTGAACTGTTTGAACTATTTGAACCATTGGAACTATTTGATCTATGTGAACTGTTTGAACTATTTGAACCATTGGAACTATTTGATCTATGTGAACTATTTGAACTATTAAACGATTGGGTTATGGTAAGTGATTAGGTAACGAGGCGGGTGTAATGTGATAAAAGCATGGTGGATACGCCGCTGGTACTTCCTATATATATAAGTGCTTTTAACACATTACATATCGTTCAGTTATCTAGATCACTTGGGCACATGTTTTCAAAACGAAGTTACACTACAAGGTTTTTCTAACGATATAAACCATTCGAGTTTTATTACGAAAACGATTTACGATTTGGGTTTTACATAAACAAATGTTTTGAGTTAAGATTCATGGCATCGAGGTTTTATAAACTATAACCAATCTGTTTTGACTTGGTTATTCATTTTACAATACAAACATTTTACAAAACAAGGTTTTCTAATATCGATTAACGAGGTTGTACGAGTTATTTCAACATGTAAACGAGCCATGAATCTGACACTCACACAAAACCTATGTACTCGCCGGCATTTTTATGCTGACGTATTTTCACATATGTTTCAGGTACCATAGTTGATGATGATATTGATGCATGCTCACATAGGAATGGACGAGGCCTTAGTGACTTAATAACAATGAAGGACAAAATGTTCATGTTTAGTTTTTAACATTCGAGACAATGTAACAAACTTAATTCAATAAAACGAAACTTCAATCCATGTGTTGTGAAACAATGATTCTGTTACAACACTCCCCGACATTTCCGCCACGGTTTGTTGTTTTAACGTGGTCGAGGTGTGACAGAAAAGTTGGTATCAGAGCTCATGGTTATAGGGAATTAGGTTATTAGTAATGCTTTGACCTAGACTATAACCTTCCTAGGACCCTAACGCGAGTTTACTTGCGTTTAGTCTTAAAATAATACCGTTGCCTATCTTTAGGTGACAACCACAACAAGAACACGAAATACGAATCCGACTTAAAAACTAATCATCTCCTCTTAGATGATTTATTATAAGGTTTTGAACCTTCAAAGTTTTCAAAATCTCGTCAAAGTTTGGGTCTTATTAATGTGAACACGTGCAATCTGGAAGCGTGGGTGTCTGTATCCTGAGTTTTCTGTCTAAGGCTAGAGTGTTCGTACAAATCCACATAATCGGACCAGTCACTCTTACCTGGGAACTCTTGGGATGAGTGTCCACTTATAGGCTAAATCATATCTTCGCGATACATTATAAAGACCTATTTACTTTGTTCAGTCTCTGTGAATCGTTTGTTTGTTCGAAGTAACGAACGAATGATCGCCTTCCTTATGTTTCGTTGTTATCTTCAATGCCTCTTTTGATTATCCAATTGTCAATCTCACTCATTTCTCATGATTTCTTGTTCTTTTTAGAATATGCCACCTAGATGTGATCCAGAACATGATGCTGCCCTCGCAGCCACAATCGTTCAGCAGATGGCTGTTGTGCTTCCGAACCTCATTACCCAGATAAACCAAGCGAATAACAATAACAACAATAACAAGGCTCAGTGTAACTTCAAAACATTCAATTCAGCTAAGCCATCGAAATTTTCTGGGTCTCAAGGGGCAACTACGCTCCTACAATGGTTCGAGAGTCTAGAACGCACATTCAGACATGTCCAGTGTCCAAATGAATGAAAGGTTGAATTCGCATCTAGTGTTTTTGAGAAGCGAGCCTTAACATGGTGGAATGGCGTGATAAGGGATAGGTGTGCCGATGTGGCATTGGCTCAAACCTAGGAAGAGCTTCAAGCTCTAATGATGAAGGAATTATGTCCTCATCATGAAATCAGGGCATTGGAAAGGGAATTCGACGATCTTAAGCAAGATAGTGGTGAGCATCGAGCCTACACGGACCGATATGAGGAGCTAAGTCTGCTTTGCCCAACCATGTAAGCCTTTGGATAAGGCAATTGAAAAGTATATTGATGGCCTCCCTGACTCAGTTCAAGACATTGTTACTGGTAGCAACCCTACCACAGTTAGACAGGCCATTGAGCTATCCGCTACCCTGACTGAATCTCAGATCAGGAAGGGTAAACTTTTCCGAAAAGGCGACAAGAAACCAACCGATGAAACGAAACCGAAGGATAAGCAGACTGAGTCCTCCAAGAAGTCAAAGAAGCGTAAGGCTTCTCAGAACTTGCCGTGGTTGCTCAAAACGATCAAGCTGTCCCTAACCAACCAGCTCAACCCCCTGCTAAGAAGCCATACAACGGGACTGCACCCTTGTGCAACCAATGTAACCTTCATCATCATGCTAGTGTGCAATGCCGCAAATGCCTAAATTGTGGACTTGCTGGTCATACAGCTAGGGTATGCCGAGCTGCAGCTGCACAAAATCAAGTTGACAACAACCCAACACAAGCTCGTTTTCCACCAGGTTCTTACTACAACTGTGGCTAGATGGGCCATTTCAGAAACAATTGCCCAAAACTTGCTAATGCAAATCCAGCTCGTGGATGAGCATTTAACTGACTGGAAGACAATGTTGTTTAGAAACGATCGAACTTTTTGTTTTACTTCTTTTTGTTATCCATGACTATGAAACAAATATTTTGGTTTATAAAATAAACATTTATTTGCATTACGATGTACAAAAACAAGTGTGGTTACATGTACGAACGGTATATCCCCTACAATACCGACACCAAGGAACCGTGTTCCTTGCAAAACGAACTACTTTCATGGTTCTTCCATTTTTATGATCGTTCGCGATCTCCAACGAAAAATCCTAGGTACTCGTTTCTTCTAAGAAACAAAGTACAAGGTGCGAGTTACAACTCTGAACGAATACCCAAAGTACCACTTTAAATCCTTAATAGGGCACTCAAGGGTACTTCCATAAGCCCTTGATTGGTCTTACATATCATATCTTCCCGACTTCATGATATTTTACACAGCATATGATTTCAAAAGATTATGCATGTTTTCAAAAACCTCATACATGTTTTCAAAATCATCTCACATGGTTTCAAAACATTTCATAAAAATGTTTACCAAATATACTTAGTACATGATTTCAAAAACATTACAAAAGGTTTTCCAAAAACATATTCTTAATGATTCCATGCATAACTTTCAAAAACAAACAGCCCATATGTTGTCTTAGCATACGTGATACTCGATTTTCAAGAACACCCTACTTTGTACGCTAGCTTAGTATGCTTGGCATAATGATTTCAAGGATCCATTTGCTTCATATGTCGTCTTAGCATATCTAGCACCTTGATTTCATAAACACTATACTCGTATGTGATTTTAGCATACAAAGTTCCTAAAAATTTTCCGCTACGAATTCCAAATCCTTATATGATCTTCTTCATAATTAAATCCTTAATTGAATTCTTTGTGTGCGCTAATACGAATATTACGATTCATTATGAACGAAATCGAATCCTTGTAAGATTATCTTATCTTTATAGATAGATTCTTGAGGATGTTTAAAGTACTAGTTGTAGTCCATTGATTGGATTCCTGGTATACTTTAAATGCATGCGTACAGATCGACAACAAGTTAATAACAAACTGATAACGAATTAATAACTAAGTTAACAATTATGTGCTTATGTGTTTATGTGTTAACCTAATCAAAGTTACCTCAAGATTGTTTGATGTGACAACTCAAGTTTTCAAGGTCTTCCCTCGACACGTTACTTGTTTCATACTGTGTTTTGTGATTCGTTGCATTGTAACTTGTGCACTATGATTTGTTTATGTTTGATTTATGTTTGGTATATGGCTTATAGTTGATTAAATTATGAACTTGTGAACTTTCTGAGTGTCTAAGTGAATAAACTAAATTCATGTATGATGAAATATGGATTTGTGTCATTAACCCCTGACGAAACATGGGAGTTTCGCCACAAGGCTGCCCGACGAATCATACCCGACGAAACCTAGAGGTTTCATTTAACATACTGGCGAAACATTTGTATGGTCCCTTGGCCCAGGGGCGGCCCAGTATCGATTCTATTATATTGTTTTGTTCATAAATCTTACGTAAGGAATAGCTGGCAAACCCAAAATCTCCCTCACCCTTCTTAGAGGTCGACGACAGTTTCCTCACTCCCTCTCTCGAAGCCTTACCTCCTCGCACAACCTTCCTACGCTGCATCGATTGGTTAGTGTGTTGTCTTTATTTGATTAAGTTGTGATTTGAGTCCCTTAAATGTATGCGGCTGAAATTCTTGTCGATATGAATTAGGGTTTTGAGCATAAGAAATCTGGTAATGATTAGAGGTATTAATGTTCAAAATTGGTGATCTTGCTATGATGGTATGGTTGTTTTGCTAGTACATAGGATTGCATGATGTAGGAATGATAAAGTTGTCTAGCATATCAGTAGCCACTAATTGATTTCTATGATGGTCCAATCAAAGTTACCCACTAAAATTCACATAATCAATTTGTAGTATAACACTAGTTTTAATGGTCCAATGAAATTGAAGGCATATGGCCTAATAATGATGATGCCCTTGAATAAAAATAGTGGCGGCACCATATGATTGAGATAATCAAACAATATGGTATAATAATAATGTTGTCAGAAAGTGCAATTGTGTGACACCTGTGCTTGTAATCATTGTAAACAGTTCAGTTATCAATGAAATAATGTTATTTGATCCCAATATTTGTTTGTTTATGTTTGACATTTTTCATGTTTTGATTTTTGTTCAATTTCAAACTCTATATCGCTTTCTGGAGAATTATACGCAAGCTGGTACGTAAACTAAATTAGTTTAACGCGACAAACACTCCGGAACATCAATTTATGCTTAACATACCTTAAATAACCTTTACATAACTTAGAAATAAGTTTTGAAGGCTTTGGTATGGCGAAATCAAGTTTATTCGCTTACAGGGACTAAATTCGACAAACTACGAAAGTATGCCGATTTGTACTGTAACGGACATTTTGGGACATGACCATAAGTTAAACATACCCTAAATATCCTTTACATAGCTTAGAAATAGGCTTTGAGGGGTTCGGTGTGCTAAAATAAACTTTTTGGTCATTCAGGGACTAAAAGCGTCAAAAAGTGCATAAGTTTGCATTTTCGCGCATATCTTACGTTCTGAACATATCCGGACATCCAAAAATTTATGTAATCATTAAAATATTTTATTTTAGTGATTGGCTTGTCAAAAATCCATTCGTCGCGCAATTTGGATCGTTTTCACGTCCGTTACGACTTCCGTCGTAATTAACCGAACAACGTAACCGTACGGCCAAACGAACCGACATCCGTCATATTTTTGAGCATGTTTCATGTTCCCTATGATTTAACATCCTCACGGAGCTTAAAATGGGTTTGACGGGTGTTAGAAGTGCCAAAACACGTCAATACGCACACAGGGACCAAAACTGACATTTTATGAAAGTTGCTGTTCTGCAGGTAGCATACGGACCGTAAGCCCTACTCCATAGGGTCCGTAAGCAGGTGTCAGATACCATAAAATGTATTCCAGCTTGTTCCAGTTGTTCCACACTCTTGCACCTGGTTTCTTTGATTCTATGTGCTTGTTTTGGATGCCCATGGTTTCACAAATCAGTGGGTATGATGTGTACGGCTTACATCAAAGCTCGGGTTTCAAGAAACAATCCTAACGGTTCTATGAAATGTATAAATACCCCTACCCATTTGCTTCAAAACCCACACTTGATTCTGAGATTTCTCTAAGTTGAGGTGATCTTCACTTCATACCTGAGAATACTTGGGATCAAACCTCCATTCTTGGACCTTTTGTAAGTCTTCTTTCGTTCTTTTTCGCATTTTAAACACGAAAGTCAAACTTTGTTTGACTTTCTGCCTTGACCAGTTTATGGTCAACACGAAGTTCGTTAGCGTAATCACGATGGTTATAGTTTCGGTGTAGTGACGAGTCATAGTTTCGGCCAAAATGCGTATTCTTGCGTATTTTGTAACCAAACTACTATAGGGTATCTAAACCGTTTGTTTTGATACCAAATCTGTTTTCAAACTTCGTTAAACATGTTTTAACATGTTTAGCTCGTCACTTTAGGTTTAGTGCTTATGTAGGGTCGTAAGGTAAGCTGTCTAAACAACCGCTTATACTTTCGAACCCGACCCGTTTGGTCGATCATTAGGATCCGACCAAACACATTAGGTGACCATAGTTGTATAGGGAATAACCTTCCGAGGTTATACCTTATGGTCACGTCGTTTAGTTAGTTGTATGATAGGTAGTTTATATGCCTTAGGAAAAATTACCAAAATGCCCTTTTTGCGCCAAAATTTATTTTAAGCTTATGTAACATAATTTTTGACATCTAAACTGATTAGGCAACATTATTAGACATGTTAAGGCATATATACTTGTCATAGGACTAGTTAGGCGGTCCGAACGCGTTTTACGCGAACGACGCGTTAAAGTAGCATAAGCTACCTAAACGAGTCATAATGGGTCGTAAGCACTTAGGATAGGTTCCGTTTTAGAATGTAGGCTTTGTTAAACCATACTACATGAGTTCCTACACTCATTTGGTTTACGAAACCACATTTTATCCGATCCTCCGATTTAGGTCCGTTTATTAACATAGATACCTATATTAGGTGTCGTTTGACTCCATGATCTTTCTAGCGTTGCTTGGTGGTTATCTAAAGACTATTAAGCAATCTCAAGTGAGTACATAGACCCCTCTTTTTACTATTTTCAAACATTTTGGGGTGAAACACATGTGCCTACTTGTTACTTTCGTGCTTTCCATGTTTTCATTTCATATGCTTGTTATGTTCATTAGTACACTTATAGTACATGATTTCATTATGTTTTTGCTATGTATGTCCTTTGTTGCATACTTAGTACATCATTTTACATGACATTTTATGCTATGTATGTCCATTTAGTGCATACTTAGTACATCGTTTTACATGATATTTCATGCTATGTATGTTCATCATACTTAGTACATTTGTTTTACATCACATGCTATGTATGTCCATTTGTTGCATACTTAGTACATTTGTTTTTCATCACATGCTTACATTTTGGTATGACATTTGGTTTGTTTAAATGGTACCAAAATACATTCATTAACATTAGCTACGCCATTCGTTAGTAGGTAGTGGTACCATAGGAATTGACAACTCCCGTTCCTGACATCCTAGGTATGTTTGGATGGAAGGAATGACCGAATTCGATAAACATAACTCAGATAAACCTTTAATTTGTTTAAAGGTTTATCGCCACAGTCACAAGGCTTGAATGTATGCATTTTCACAATACCGTATAGATGTTTGTATCAGTATAGCATGCATTTCCACAAAACATAACTTTGATTTAAACTACGTTTTACTTCAATACCTTGTTTTTTGCATATTTTTACCTATGGTTTAGTTGATATATTTCACATGCCATACATGATATTTTGGATACACGTTACATGATTTACAGTTGACACATGAACATTTTGACATTGATTATACATTACATGGTTTACATTTTGATATAAACATTTTGACAATTGGTTTAAACATAAACATTTTACGTTGGTGGTTTGTTTGGGTAAGTGATTTAAGTAACGAGGCGTGTGTAATATGACATAAGCATGGTGGATACGCCGCTGGTACTTCCTATATATAAGTGCTTATATGATATTACATATCGTAGTGTTATTTAAATAAGTTCAATTTAGACATATAACATTTTACACAAATAATTCACAAGACATTGTTTTTTTTCAAAACAGTTTATTTTATACAACTCATTTTACTTGGTTATTTTATTAACCATACACCTTTCTTTTATATAATCTGATTTCTTATCAAATTTTTCATATGATTTATAAAAGAAAACACTTAACAAGATTTATGACAAATTTTCATTAAACTTTTCTTTAAACCTAAGTCATGAATCCTATTTTCATAAAACCTATGTATCTCACAGGCATTTTTATGCTAACGTACCTATTTTCGCATATGTTTCAGGAGCTGTTGCATAGGATGATCGTGACACACTTAGGCGGACCTGTGCCTTAATTAGTGACTTAAAATGAAGCTAGACTAGTTTAATTATGTTATGTTCTCTTTGTTTCTGGTTTTAAGACAATGTATTCCACTTTTGTTTATAAATAAAACATAACTTTAAATGCCATGGTTGTGAAATAATAATTCTGTTACAACACTCCCCGGCGTTTCTGCCACGATTTGATGTTTTTCGTGGTCGGGGTGTGACAGAAGAGTTGGTATCAGAGCCAATGGTTATAGGGAATTAGGTTATTAGTAATGCTTTGACCTAGACTATAACTTTTCTAGGACCCCAACACAAGTTATTGTGTTTAGATCTTAAAACATGCACTTCACCTATCCTTAGGTGATTGCCAAAACAAGAACCCAATTTTCTGAAACAATTTTTGAAAATTAATCATCTATTTTTAATTGATTTATTATAAGGTTTTGAACCCTTTGATTTTTCAAAATGATTTTGAAAATTTTATCACTCGTTTTTGAATGAATCTTTTGGCCTTGTGCCTTCCAAGTTTTCAAAATCTCGTCAAAGTCTTGGGTTCTAAATAGTGTGAACACGTGCAAACTGGAAGAGTGAATGCCTGTACCCTGGGTTTTCTGTCTAAGGCTAGAGTGTTCTTACAAATCCACATAATCAGACCAGTCACTCTTACCTGGGAACTCTTGGGGTGAGTGTTCACTTATAGGCGAGCATGTCTTCATGATACATTATTTTTGGCCCATTTACTTTGATTAGTCACTGTGTGTCGTTTGTTTGCTTTGTGGTAACAAGCAAATGACCACCTTCCTTGCCTTTGTTGATTTTGTTTCATCTCATTCTTATCATCTAATCATCTCACTCGTTTCCTCTCATGTTTCCTCTTTTAGAATGCCTCCTCGACATGAAAATCCGCTATCTAATGCCGAAATGGCAGATATCATGGCGGAGCATATCGCTGCTGTACTCCCAGACATTATTGCTCAAGTGAACCAAGCCAACAATAACCAGAATGCTCCATGCAATTTCAAGAGTTTCAATTCGGCTAAACCACTCAAGTTTAGTGGTTCTGAAGGAGCAACTGGGCTCCTACAGTGGTTCGAGAGCATTGAGAGTACGTTCTGTCACGTTCAGTGTCCGGAAAATCGGAAAGTCAAGTTTGCTTCAAGTGTATTTCAGAAGAGGGCTCTTACATGGTGGAATGGAGTTATGAGAGACCGTGGTGCTGAGGTTGCGTTAGCACATACATGGGCTGAACTTAGGACTCCTATGATGAGGGGGTTTTGTCCTCGTCATGAACTGAGAGCCTTAGAAAGGGAGTTTGATGATCTGAAGCAGGATAGTGGTGAGCACCGGGCATACACTGACAGGTATGAGG
The DNA here is from genome assembly GCA_030545235.1 of Helianthus tuberosus. Taxonomy (NCBI): domain Eukaryota; kingdom Viridiplantae; phylum Streptophyta; class Magnoliopsida; order Asterales; family Asteraceae; genus Helianthus; species Helianthus tuberosus. Next base: position 95,571,622 of record CM060388.1, read on the forward strand.
AATTGAGCTTACTTTGCCCTACCATGGTTACCCCACTCGAGAAAGCTATCGAGCGGTATATTGATGGCTTACCTGACTATGTTCAAGACATCGTTACTGGTAGTAACCCTACCACAGTTCGTCAGGTAATTGAGCTAGCTGCGACATTGACTGAGTCGCAAGTTATAAAGGGTAAGTTACATAGGAAGGGCGACAAGGGTAAGAAGCAGGCGTCAGACAAGGGTGAGAGCAAGAAAGGTAAGACCAAGAAGGGTAAGGATTCTGGTTCCTCGAAGGGGTCTAGGAAGCGTAAGGCTTCCCAAAATTTTGCTGTCACTGTCCAAGTTAACCAGGCAGCTCCCAACCAACCCGCACAGCCTCCAGCAAAGAAGCGGTATGCGGGGAATGCACCTTTGTGCAATAGATGCAATAGCCACCATCAACCGCAACTTCCGTTCCGTTTCTGTACTAACTGTGGAAAGTTAGGTCATCTTGCTGATATTTGTCGTTCTGCTTAGAATCAAGCCGCACTTAACCTAGCTCAGCAGGCTGCTCGACCGCCTGCTCAACAGCAAGCACAAGCTGCACAACCTCATTTTCCTCCTGGTTCATGCTATAATTGTGGAGACTTGACCCATTATCGATACCAGTGTCCAAGGCTGGTTAATGCAAATCAAAATCAGGCTCAGGCTCGAGGTTGAGTCTTCAATATGAATGTTGTTGAGGCGCAAGCAGACAATGAGGTGGTGAATGGTACGTTCTTTGTTAACAATCAGTCTGCTTCTGTTCTTTTTGATTCTGGTGCCGATAAGAGTTTTGTGTCATTGTCTTTTGAGCTATTGCTTCGCGTGTCTAGAACGAAACTAGGAAAGCCTTTGACAGTAGAAGTTGCTAGTGGTGAACCCATTGTTCTTGATTCTGTACTTCGGAACTGCCAGTTGAACCTTAACAACCTTCTTTTTCCCATCGACCTCACGCCGATGCAAGTTGGGAGTTTCGACATTATTGTGGGTATGGATTGGTTAGCCAAGCATCACGCAGAAGTAGTTTGTTTCGAGAAGATTGTTCGTGTGCCGCTTTTGTCAGGTGAGATCCTTCAGGTTCGTGGTGAGAAACCTTCTAGTAGTCTCAAGCTCATGTCTTGTTTTCAAGCTCAGAAGTATCTGCGAAAGAACTATGTGGCCTTCTTGGCGCATGTTGTAGCAGATAAAGGCAAAGGTAAATCTATTCAAGATATATCCCTGTCGTTCGGGATTATCCGGAGTTGTTTCCTGAAGAGTTACCTGGTTTACCCCCAGAGCGCCAAGTCAAGTTCCGTATTGATCTTGTACCTGGTGCAAATCCTATTGCCAGATCTCCATATCGTCTTGCACCATCTGAGATGCAAGAGTTGTCTAAGCAGCTTCAGGAGCTTTCTGATAAAGGTTTTATTCGTCCTAGCTTTTCACCTTGGGGTGCTCCTGTTCTTTTTGTCAAGAAGAAGGATGGATCTTTCAGAATGTGCATCGATCACTGTGAGCTTAACAAGCTTACCATCAAGAATCGATATCCCCTACCTCGCATTGATGATCTCTTTGATCAGTTACAGGGTGCTTCTTATTTTTCAAAGATTGATCTGTGTTCTGGGTATCATCAGCTTCGTGTGCATGAAGAAGATATTCCCAAGACAGCTTTCCGCACTCGATATGGGCATTATGAGTTCACAATTATGCCATTCGGTTTGACTAATGCTCCTGCTATCTTCATGGACTTGATGAATAGGGTCTGCAAACCTTATTTAGATAAGTTCATCATCGTTTTCATTGATGACATCTTGATATACTCTAAGACGCAAGCTGATCACGAGCAACATCTTCGTCTTACTCTGGAACTCCTGAAGAAAGAACAACTTTTTGCCAAATTCTCCAAGTGCGAATTTTGGCTTAAGGAAGTTCAATTTTTGGGGCATATCGTCAACGAACAAGGTATTCATGTAGATCCCTCAAAGATCAGTGCGATTAAGGATTGGGATACGCCTACTACTCCTACCAAAGTTCGTTCATTTCTTGGTCTTGCGGGTTATTACCGCCACTTCATTGAAAATTTCTCGAAGATTGCAGTTCCTCTAACTGCTCTAACTCAGAAAAACAAACCCTTTTAATGGGGTTCTAAACAAGAAGAAGCGTTTCAGACCTTGAAGCAGAAGCTTTGTGATGCGCCTATTCTATCTCTGATTGAGGGCAATGATGATTTCGTTGTATATTGTGATGCCTCTAACCTGGGTCTTGGCTGTGTTCTCATGCAAAGGAACAAAGTCATAGCATATGCATCGAGGCAGTTGAAGATACATGAGAAGAACTACACCACTCATGATCTTGAGTTAGGTGCAGTTGTATTCGCTCTCAAAATCTGGAGACACTATTTGTATGGTACAAAATGTGTGGTTTTCACTGACCACAAAAGTCTTCAGCATATCTTTAATCAGAAAGAACTCAACATGAGGCAACGATGTTGGGTTGAACTTCTAAACGACTATGACTGCGAAATTCGCTACCATCCTGGTAAGGCGAATGTCGTGGCCGACGCTTTGAGTCGTAAGGAACGTGTCAAGCTTCATTGTGTTCGTGTTCAATCTGATATTGAAGCTCGATCTGATATCCAAACCCGCATTTCTCAGGCTCAACATACTTGTGTTTCACAAGGTTTGATGGGTAAGGAATTACCCTATCTCATTAAGCCTGATCTTGAACTAAAAGACGATGGATCATATTATTTCATGGACCGTTTGTGGGTCCCAAGCCAAGATGATATTCGCACCTTGCTTATGGATGAAGCTCATAAGTCTCGTTATTCTATTCATCCTGGCTCAGACAAGATGTATAAGGATCTTCGTACTCAGTATTGGTGGCTTGGTATAAAGAAAGACATTGCCTTGTACGTTTCAAAATGCCTTACTTGTCTTAAGGTTAAGGCTGAGCATCAACATCCTTCTGGTCTTTTGGAGCAACCAGAGATTCCAGTTTGGAAGTGGGAAAACATTGCCAAGGATCTTATTACCAAACTTCCGCGTATTAAGAAAGGTCATGATGCCATCTGGGTAGTTGTTGATCGTCTTACAAAGGCAGCACATTTCTTGCCGATCCGTGAGGATCTATCTGCTGACAAGCTTGCTAAAATTTACGTGGATGAAATTGTATCTAGACATGGTGTTCCCTTGAACATTATTTCTGACAGAGATGCTCGATTCTCATCTCGTTTTTGGAGAACCATGCAATCTGCCATGGGGACCCAACTTAATTTGAGCACAGCTTATCACCCGCAATCAGATGGCCAAACTGAAAGAAAAATCCAGACTTTGGAGGATATGCTTAGAGCTTGTGTGATCGATTTTGGTGGTAGTTGGGATTCGTATCTTCCGTTGATTGAATTCTCCTACAACAACAGTTATCACTCCAGCATCAACATGGCTCCTTTCGAAGCTCTCTATGGTCGAAAATGTCGTTCACCAGTCTGCTGGAATGAGATCGGTGAGGCTCAGCTTACTGGACCTGACCTCATTCTAGAGACGACAGATAAGGTTAAGAAAGTTCGCGATAACCTTCAGATAGCTCGAAGCCGTCAAAAGAGTTACGCGGACCGACGACGCAAGCCCTTGGAATTTCAAGTTGGTGATCGTGTATTACTTAAGGTCTCACCTTGAAAGGTGTGATCAGATTTGGAAGACAGGAAAACTTGCACCTAGATATGTTGGACCATTCAAGATCGTCGAAAGAATCGGTAAGGTAGCCTACAGACTTGAGTTACCTCTTGAACTTGGGAATGTTCATCCAACCTTTCACGTGTCCAATCTCAAGAAGTGTCTAGCTGATGAGAACCTCCACATACCGCTCGATGAGATTCATGTTGATAACACGATGCATTTTGTTGAGAAACCTGTGGAAATCATGGACCGTGAAGTCAAGTGGCTTAAACGCAAGCGCATTCCTTTGGTTAAAGTTCATTGGGAATCTAAACGTGGACCATAATTTACTTGGGAACATGAAGATCAAATGAAGGCGAAGTATCCACATCTATTCTCACAAGTTTCCTCTAAATAAATTTCGGGACGAAATTTCCTCAAGTAGGGGAGACTGTGACACCTATGCTTATAATCATTGTAAACAGTTCAGTTATTAATGAAATAATGTTATTTGATCCCAATATTTGTTTGTTTATGTTTGACATTTTTCATGTTTTGATTTTTGTTCAATTTCAAACTCCATATCGCTTTCTGGAGAATTATACGCAAGTTGGTGCGTAAACGTAATCAGTTTAATGCGACAAACACTCCGGAACATCAATTTATGCTTAACATACCTTAAATAACCTTTACATAACTTAGAAATAAGTTTTGAAGGCTTTGGTATGGCGAAATCAAGTTTATTCGCTTACAGGGACTAAATTCGACAAACTGCGAAAGTATGCCGATTTGTAATGTAACGGACATTCCGGGACATTACCATAAGTTAAACATACCCTAAATATCCTTTACATAACTTAGAAATAGGCTTTGAGGGGTTTGGTGTGCTAAAATAAACATTTTGGTCATTCAGGGACTAAAAACGTCAAAAAGTGCATAAGTTTGCATTTTCGCGCATATCTTACGTTCTGAACATATCCGGACGTCCAAAAATTTATGTAATCATTAAAATATTTTATTTTAGTGATTGGCTTGTCAAAAATCCATTCGTCGCGCAATTTGGATCGTTTTCGCGTCCGTTACGACTTCCGTCGTAATTAACCGAACAACGTAACCGTACGGCCAAACGAACCGACATCCGTCATATTTTTGAGCATGTTTCATGTTCCCTATGCTTTAACATCCTCATGGAGCTTAAAAATGGGTTTGACGGGTGTTAGAAGTGCCAAAACACGTCAATACGCACACAGGGGCCAAAACTGACATTTTGCGAAAGTTGTTGTTCTGCAGGTAGCATACGGATCGTAAGCTCTACTCCATATGGTCCGTAAGCAGGTGTCAGATACCAGAAAATGTATTCCATCTTGTTCCAGCTGTTCCACACTCTTGCACCTGGTTTCTTTGATTCTATGTGCTTGTTTTGGATGCCCATGGTTTCACAAATCAGTGGGTATGATGTGTACGGTTTAGATCAAAGCTCGGGTTTCAAGAAATGATCCTAACGGTTCTATGAAATCTATAAATACCCCCACCCATTTGCTTCAAAACACACACTTGATTCTGAGATTTCTCTAAGATGAGGTGATCTTCACTTCATACTTGAGAATACTTGGGATCAAACATCCATTCTTGGACCTTTTGTAAGTCTTCTTTCGTTCTTTTTCGCATTTTAAACACGAAAGTCAAACTTTGTTTGACTTTCTGCATTGACCAGTTTATGGTCAACATGAAGTTTATTTGAACTTCACAACGTGAGCGTAATCACGATGGTTATAGTCCCTAGTAACTATACCTAAAGATTACCACGTTGTTTAGGTGTAGTGACGAGTCGTAGTTTCGGCCAAAATGCGTATTCTTGCGTATTTTGTAACCAAACTACTCTAGGGTATCAAAACCGTTTGTTTTGATACCAAATCTGTTTTCAAACTTCGTTAAACATGTTTTAACATATTTAGCTCGTCACTTTAGGTTTAGTGCTTATGTAGGGTCGTAAGGTAAGCGGTCTAAACAACCTCTTATACTTTCGAACCCGACCCGTTTGGTCGATCATTAGGATCCGACCAAACACATTAGGTGACCATAGTTGTATAGGGAATAACCTTTCGAGGTTATACCTTATGGTCACGTCGTTTAGTTAGTTGTATGTTAGGTAGTTTATATGCCTTAGGAAAATTACCAAAATGCCCTTTTTGCGCCAAAATTTATTTTAAGCATATGTAACATAATTTTTGACATCTAAACTGATTAGGAAACATTATTAGACATGTTAAGGCATATATTACTTGTCATAGGACTAGTTAGGCGGTCCGAACGCGTTTTACGCGAACGACGCGTTAAAGTAGCATAAGCTACCTAAACGAGTCATAATGGGTCGTAAGCACTTAGGATAGGTTCTGTTTTAGAATGTAGGCTTTGTTAAACCATACTACATGAGTTCCTACACTCATTTGGTTTACGAAACCACATTTTATCCGATCCTCCGATTTAGGTCCGTTTATTAACATAGATACCTATATTAGGTGTCGTTTGACTCCGTGATCTTTCTAGCGTTGCTTGGTGGTTATCTAAAGACTATTAAGCAATCTCAAGTGAGTACATAGACCCCTTTTTTTACTGTTTTCAAACAATTTGGGGTGAAACACATGTGCCTACTTGTTACTTTCATGCTTTCCATGTTTTCATTTCATATGCTTGTTATGTTCATTAGTACACTTATAGTACATGATTTCATTATGTTTTTGCTATGTGTGTCCTTTGTTGCATACTTAGTACATCGTTTTACATGACATTTTATGCTATGTAGGTCCATTTAGTGCATACTTAGTACATCGTTTTACATGATATTTCATGCTATGTATGTTCATCATACTTAGTACATTTGTTTTACATCACATGCTATGTATGTCCATTTGTTGCATACTTAGTAGATTTGTTTTTCATCACATGCTTACATTTTGGTATGACATTTGGTTTGTTTAAATGGGACCAAAATACATTCATTAACATTAGCTATGTCGTTCGTTAGTAGGTAGTGGTACCATAGGAATTGACAACTCCCGTTCCTGACATCCTAGGTATGTTTGGATGGAAGGAATAACCGAATTCGATAAACATAACTCAGATAAACCTTTAATTTGTTTAAAGGTTTATCACCACAGTCACAAGGCTTGAATGTATGCATTTTGACAATACCGCATAGATGTTTGTATCAGTATAGCATGCATTTCCACAAAACATAACTTTGATTTAAACTATGTTTTACTTCAATACCTTGTTTTGTGCATATTTTTACCTATGGTTTAGTTGATATATTTCACATGCCATACATGATATTTTGGATACACATTACATGATTTACAGTTGACACATGAACATTTTGACATTGATTATACATTACATGGTTTACATTTTGATATAAACATTTTGACAATTGGTTTAAACATAAACATTTTACATTGGTGGTTTGTTTGGGTAAGTGATTTAAGTAACGAGGCGTGTGTAATATGACACAAGCATGGTGGATACGCCGCTGGTACTTCCTATATATAAGTGCTTGTATGATATTACATATCGTAGCGTTATTTAAATCAGTTCAATTTAGACATATAACATTTTAAACAAATAATTCACAAGACATTGTTTTTTTTTTCAAAACAGTTTATTTTATACAACTCATTTTACTTGGTTATTTTATTAACCATACACCTTTCTTTTATATAATCTTATTTCTTATCAAATTTTCATATGATAAAAGAAAACACTTAACAAGATTCATGACAAATTTTCATTAAACTTTTCTTTAAACCTAAGTCATGAATCCTATTTTCATAAAACCTATGTATCTCACAGGCATTTTTATGCTGACGTACCTATTTTAGCATGTGTTTCAGGAGCTGTTGCATAGGATGATCGTGACACACTTAGGCGGACCTGTGCCTTAGTGACTTAAATTGAAGCTAGACTAGTTTAATTATGTTATGATCTCTTTGTTTCTGGTTTTAAGACAATGTATTCCACTTTTCTTTATAAATAAAACATAACTTTAAATGCCATGGTTTTGAAACAATAATTCTGTTACAACACTCCCCGACGTTTCCGCCACGATTTGATGTTTTTCGTGGTTGGGGTGTGACAAATTGATTGAATATTATGTCAACCTAGAGTTAACAGTCACATGATGATGTCTTATGTTTATGTGAGTTTCGATGGAAAAGTTGCTATTATGTTCAGGAGGTGCTTGTGACTAATGATTATGAATGGTTAGTGATTAATACATAAAAACTGCAATGAAAATAATGATGTTATGTTGATGCATGAATCAGTAATGACGGTTAGGATTTGCAACCCTAGTCCCCAAGACGAAACATGGACATTTCGTCACAAACCGGTCATGACGAAACATTGAAGTTTCGTCACGAGTTGACTTCGACGAAACCTTGAGAGTTTCGTCATCAAGGTGATTCGCCATAGGAACCTGCATGGACCATTCGCCATGGACAAATGGGCCTGAACTATATTGGATTGTTAATTGGGCCGCCCATTTTTAGGAAATATGTATTGGTTTGGAAATTGTTTATTGAGACATGAAGTTGCAATGTAGACTCGTATGAGGCCCAAATACTTGCTAGATGAATACGCGATGATAATCGACTAATTACGTAGCATGAATTCTTGTCACAACTACTATGTTTACCTGAATGTGAACCGAACCACTTGACATGTACCATGGTGTGATATGAACTTGTGTTGTGATTGAAACTAGGACCCAAACACTTGCTATGATTGTGTAATGATATGTGTTCTGCTTACTTGCAACCTATGTAATGAATACAAAGAACTCATGTTTTATGTGTGTGCGAAATTGACTGACTTTGGTAACCATGGTAGGGAATGGTTGACCAACTTGGAACGGGTAAAGTAAATTAACAATCCGAGCAAACCAAGGTGAGTTCACACTATCTACAAGGCATGGGATTCCCGGTGGTTGGGAATGGGTAAAGGATTAAATCAGAAACTGCGCGATCTCCTGGTTTGGAACACGTACTACATCCTCTTTATTGAAGGGTGACAGCACGGAACCTGCGTGATCTCCTAGTTTGGGGACACATACTACATCCTCTTTATTGAAGGGTGACAACGTTGATACTAGACCAAAAACTCTATCATGAAGTCCCTCACTTTTATATCGACTTAATCACCGGGCCAATGGTGAGCGTGTCATTAGTTAGATAGCGCTATTTAGGTTTGACAAGCCTCACACCGTGCCGCAGAGGACGGGTGTGAACTAATGGATCTGGGCACGTCAATGATGATAGACATTGACACTAGGGCACCAACTTACTTCAGTCAGTGGTCGATATGGTAACGAGTCTAGTGGATAACATGGGGTAGCCCCCACTGCTTATGGTTTGGGAAACAAGGAACTGATTAACTACTGGTTTTCAAATGAACTTATGGTTTTGGAACAACTTTAAAATGAACAACCAACTGTGAACTCGCTCAACTTTGTTGTTGATTCGTTGTTACATGCCTTGCAGGCCTTTAGGTGCATCTTGGTTGGAACTTGCTGTTTGGGAGGCTGGAGTGGTCATGGGTCGAGATACATGGAATCGCAACACGAGACTAATGATCTTTACATGTGGTTTATAAACACTTAACGAATGAATTATGCTTCCGTTGTATACTGTGAATTATTTGTAACGTTGTGACACTAATGTTAATGAATGAAAGTTTTATTTAAATATACTTATGAGTTCAATGTGATTGGTGGCTAGATCCTGGTCAGTCACGCCCCCTGCGGCGATACTCCGCTTGTGGATTTTGGGGGTGTGACAGATTGGTATCAGAGCCATTGGTTATAGTGAACTTGGTTTTAAAAAGGGGAAAAACGTTTTTGTAAAACCAGACTATAACCGAACAGTTCTGAAAACGTGAATACGACCATGACACTCAGCTCCAGATAGCAAGGTTCGTCTTTCTTACTTGTTGCATACATTACGTGACTAGTACACATTTGTATGATGAAACATACGAACACACACTCGTCACTATAGCATGATGGCATGGATTGCTTGCTTACCTTATGATGCATTGATAGCATGCCATAGTCCTTAGATGGTTGTGATCTTATTACCTTGATGACCTCCGTTTGACATCTGAGTTTGAGGAACCATTTGACATGAGTTAGGAGGAATTGAGATGAGCATGCAAATCGCAATATTATTATGGGTGCACACATAATAATAATAATGTGGGGTGCATGTGAGTCCCAGTGAGCCTTAGCAAGTGGAATAGGGGTTCCGTTCCGTTATTTGATCAATGTGAAACATAACAAACTTATAGGGGTCATGGCAGTGATTGTCCCCTACTCGAACGTGAACTTTTCATTCCTCTCTGGATCCTTTCAAATCTCGACGCTATCGGGTATTACCTGAATACCCATCTGAACGCCTGGCGAACTGTGTGTAATGTTAGGTGCTTCTACGAACTGTGACAACCGGTGATTTACGGCTCTTAATTACGTGATTAACATGTGATTAACGCGATAATAAATGGTGTTTATAGCGCAAATTAACTTATTTAGGCCTTTGGAGTGCCTAGGAACGTTTATCCGTCTTTACAGTGCGCGAACGGTGGTTTACAGAGAAACCGGCGAAACGTTAAACGGCAACGGATTGAAACCGAACAGAATACTGACAACGCCGACAAATATTAAATTTTACGATATATTTTAGCTTCGTAATTAAATTTTAGTGACTACAGTCGCAACCGGATCGAAAAACGGATTACAAACGGCAACGATGCAATTTTTCGCGATTATTATCGTAATAGACGAACAGGCATGAAAACAACGACTACCGACCGTATTTTTGTATTTTAATTTTTGACGTTAATAAGAGTTCAGGGTTTTGACAACGGGTCTCGTAGGAATTACGGACCACTTACACGCGAGATGGGCTTGTGGGCCCTGGGCCCAAGCCCAAAACCCACAAGCCTAAACCTACACATAGAGATTTTTGACTATCAAGATCCTATAAAATCCTATAGAATCTCTACAATCCTTCCAAAATCTATGCATAATCTTATAAAATCTCTATATAATCTTCCAAAATATTTTGTGCAAGATCTCACAAGATCTCTTGAACAGATCTCCATATTCTCTATAAAACCCTCAAGCAAAACACACAACCCTGCACCTTCCTCTCTTGATTACATTCAACATACACACACACATAAACATCAGCTTTACTCCCTCATAATATACAAACACAGAGAATTCAAATCTTCAAACCTTGGTACACAGGCAAACACCTACCCCCACTCGATCTAACCCTCCTTCTCCTTCTCCGTCGGAAACCAACAGCGTCACCGGAGCCACCGGCCGGTTGCCAGCGATGTGACGTCGAAGAGACTCACCGAGACACCTCCACCCTCCCTTGTTTACGAACCGGTGACCTACGACCACCCATAATACCCCCCTCTCCTGATGATGTTCCGACGGCGGACCGCCGCACGCGGCGGCGGCGTGGCAGCGCGTGGCAGTGGTGGTTGTGAATGGCAGGTGAACAACGCCTCCCTCTCTCTCTTCCGTTTCCGATGATGATACTGGGGAGTCCGACGATAAGGTTCTCGGTCAGGTTCGAGCTTCACCTAGTTGCTTCGAGTCTCGGGTCCAGGTATGAGGTTCCATATTCAGATTCAAGATTTTTGGTTCGAGTTATGTCGAGCTCGGGTATGTGATTCCAGTTTCGGGTCATGGTGCGAGGCTTGACTCTGATTTGGTTTATGGTTTGAGCTTTTCGGTTCAGATATTGGTGCGGGTCAAGTATGGTTCGAGTCAGATTATGAAGTTTCAGTTGATTCGGTCAACTCAGTCGGGTCCTGGTCAACTCGAGTTCGGTGATCGGGTCAAGATTCGGTCAACAAGTCAGCAAGTTATACTTCTCGGATTCATGTTCGGGTGTTTCGGGTCAACGACTTCGGGTCAGACTCAGTTTCAGTTGACTCGGTCAAACCGAGTCAACTCGGTCAACAGCAGGTCAACTCAGTCAACCTATCCACATTTCGACCCGAAAAGTGGTAAAGATTTTACGGCACATTTTATTTCATTATTTTCATAGTTTTATACGTTACGTGAAAAACGAGCTTGAACCGATTTGATAGAAAGTTAGTTTACATTTTAGACATATGATGAAAATTAACATATTGATATTGATTATATTGCTGAATTTTGAAAATAACGACAACTTGTGTTGTCGTGGGGCGTCCAAAAACAGAGAAAACTCTGCCCGTTTTTCGAGAAAATCCGCAAGCACAAAAGGCGTTTTATTATCGGATTCAAATAATCTTTTACAAAGACGACAATTTGGATATTATTTCGATAATGCTTTTATAAAATAAAACATGAAATAATATTTTCAATTCTTTTATTACTTTCGACAATCCATTCAAGTATCAAACAATACGAAATCTTTTCGTAAACTTGAATATAGTTTATATGCTATTTCAAAATATCAAACGACACGACGAGTCGGAAATTTATTTACAACAAATAAATATAATTATTATATTTATTATAAACTTCGGAATTTCGACAACTCCTTTATAAAGTCAATATAATTATTTATATTGTTTCAAACGCCGAACACACATTCGTTTATAAAAATAAATATAGTTATATATTTATTTTCAAGCACGACAACCCGACGATTCTTTCATGAATATGACTTTTATATTCACGTCAAACGCCTGAATGGCGTAAGACATATACTTTGATAAATATCATACGAGACGTATATATGATACGAATTTGTTATACGTTATTTTCATACAAACTTTTGTACATTCACGTACGATTCCTCGAGACAACTAACGTGATATATGATACTAGTTTGTTATATGATATTTTTGTAGAAATATTCTTTTATACACGTATGACTACTCGAGACGGCTAACGCACTTACGACGATATATTTATATTTTTATAAATATTTATTCATTTTAAGTCTCTTGGAAACTAAGTCTTTTTCAAGACTTATTAAATTGCTACTGACATTAAACGAGACTTAACAAGTATAACTTAATTATTTTCGTTAAGTTAATAACTTACCGTCGAATCGTTCGATTAACGATTCGGTAGAGCTCGGACACGTAGTTAGTTACTACGTTTATTTAGAAACTTATTAGATATTCCGTCTTAGGAATATTGTAGAATGCACGCTAGCGAGTCTCATCTTGGAAACGACATCACGAGGTCGTAATTAGCTCGCTTTGCACAAGAATATTCAGGTGAGTTCATAACCCCATTTTTTACGGCTTTACATTTTTATAAATGTTTTCGGGGTGGAAAGACTTGCACGTTTTGCAAAAACATACAAAGTTTAGAACAAACGCAAAACTCGTATTTCTAAATCATATTACGAAGGGATTTCGAGGAACGCAAGTGATTTACGAAAGGTTATACTAAACATACCGGTTTTTACAAAACAAATGCTTATTTTCGAAATATGAATGATTTTCGGTCAGGGTGACCAGGGATCTGGTCAGGGTGACCAGGGATCTGGTCAGGGTGACTAGGGATTTTTTATACATGGTATGACTAGCGTAAGGAGGGTTACTACTTAGATCATGTGAGTGGGTAGGCGCAACTTGAGATCATTAATCCTCATTGTAGGACCGAGGGACAGGAGCGATAGATCTATTTGGGTGTAGCGAGCCCAGCCCCCAGGCCAAACATAATGGACCTCGGGGTGACTTTGTGCCCGACGCATAAATCCACTAGGTTTGAGTCTTCCTACTTGCACTTCACACATATCAATGGCCTTGCAACCCATTGGTGATCTCTTTTTCCTTATTTGCTACATACCAGGGATTTTATACTTACGGAAACTACTTGTTCATACAAATTAACTACCATGTTTTATACGAATTCAAAGCATAGGGTTATGCGGGTATGGAGTCAAAGTCAGGGTGGGCAGTGACGGTTATACGAACATTACAAATACAAGACTTCACAAATACATGGTTTTATGAACATACCGTGTTATAAACACAACGTTTCCTTATAACTTGGCAAGAAAATGACTTTTGATTCGTTTTCTTCATACTATTTCAAAAACCGGTTACTTCAAAGATTTATTTCAAATCTTTCACAACTTAAAAGATTTATTTCAAATCTTTTACAAACAAACTATGAACTCGCTCAACTTTATGTTGATTTTTCGCATGTTTCTTTCTCAGTTTACAGTTCTAAGACAAGGCACGGTTGGAATAGGAGAACCATTGGAGACTCGAGTACTTAGCGGGCGTTCAATTTCTAGAAAGACTTAGCTTATTTGCTTCCGCTGTGCAATGAAGATACCAGTCCAGTCACGCCAGCTCTGATAATTTCGGGGTGTGACACGAACATCCCCGAGTTGGATGTTGCAACGACAATGATTGGTCTATATCTTTCTCACCTTTCTTCGTTTGCTGGAACTTAACGTATTGACGCCTTAGATTTCGAAGTGCGATCACTCTTGCAACACTCTCGTAACCTACCGTGTATTACTCAGTTAACTTGCAAGAACGATGGACCTCAGCATTTGAACGACCCTAGTTACTAGCAACGAATATCAGCGATTTGACTCCAATCAAATCCTTAACCCCAGCAAGCGACTCATGCGAGTCAACTTTTACGAATTAATCGGGATATAAACGATGACAATCGACCATGGTATGGAACGTGAAACTGCCAGCACAAGGGGTAGCGCCTTAGGACGTGGCACGGAATATGAAAAGATGGACCATGTCGATTAAAGATCGTAGAGCTCCGTTTTAAATGACAACAACCAAGGAAACAACAGCCGTACTGGAAATCCTCGCAACGAGTACAACAACACAGGAAATGATGCTCATGGAGGGACATTAGGAATTGGTGTCACACCCTCAAAATCCACACGCGGAGTATCACCGCTGAGAGGCGTGACTGACCAGGATCAAGCCACCAATCATATTGAACAATGCAAGTAGTAAGGATAATTCAACCAATAATATGAAAGGTGTTCAAAACCAAAGCATAGTTAAGTGTTTAGCGGAAGCATAATTGTAAAACCCAAAGTAATTGTTAAGTACGAAGTAAAGTAATGTTCATAGCATGGCACACAGTTCCATGTCCCACAACGACTACGCCTCCCTGTGCAAGCTCCATGAGTACCTAATGACCTGCAAGGCATGTAGCAACGAATCAACAAAAAAGTTGAGCGAGTTCACAGTTGGTTGTTTAATAATAGTATTCGTTTCGTAAATCGTATGTTCGTTTGTAAACCATGTATTGTATTGGTTCGTATCGCGGTCAATCCTGACATGTTTGCGAAGATTAGTGGGGGCTTCCCATGTGTTATTAGACCACGCGTATCGACTGCTATGAATAATGTAAGAGGTGCCCTAAGTCAATGTCTATCAGCATTGACCCTTTGCCCATAGTCCATTAGTACACGCCCGTCCGACCGGCACGGTGTGAGGTTTGTTAAACCTAATAGCGCTATTAACTAATGACCCGCTCGCCATAGGCCTCGGCGATTAAGTCGATAAATGAGGGACTTCAAGTGATAGAGGTGATGGTCTTAATGTCGTACGTATCCTGATGTATGAGGCATACGCAAGTATGTAGTTATCATTCAGTTCTTTAACCCATTCCCAACCCAGGGAATCCCATGCCTTGGATAGAGTGTGAACTCACCTTGGTTTGCTCGGCAGATACACAGAAAGGTTACTCGAGCTAAGTGTGGTCAACCATGTCCTAACATGGTTACCATACGAGTCAGGTTCAAACCAAGTAATGCACTTATCTTTTCTACACGTATACTAGCAAGTTGCATACAAGTATTGATCATAGCATACATGTAGTATCATGGCAGTTCAATAACAGTACGTAACAAGTTCAACAGTAACATTTACGTAAACAAACAAAGTCTAACTAAGTATGCGATCCAACTACTTAGGCCCGTAACAGTGTGCAAGTCCAAACAGTATGTATAATCAGGTGGTCTCGAGTCGAGACCAGAGATCTCGAGTCGAGACGTTGCGGTCTCGGGTTATGTATTCATCACTCGAGACTGGGTGGTCTCGAGTCGCAACAAGACCCGTGACCAAGGTCTCGAGTCCTGTTGTTTGTGTGCTGATGAGGTGTGGTCTCGAGTCGAGACTGTGAGTTCTCGACTCGTCACCCTTGTCGAGGCTAGGTGTGTAACAGACTTCCTTATTTGCAACTCATTTATTTCCGTAACCTTTGCTAACAGTTTGGCATTTTCAAATCAGATCAAATCAGTAATTATTCAGCAATCATTTACCCTAATAATTCTCTAAACATGAACAACGATTACACCTTCAATCGGATCATCAGATTAGCGAATTCAAAGACTAATATGTAACCCTAAGTCATGTGTGCAACAAACCAATCAATACAACACATCATATCATCGATCCAACACACGCAATCGGTTCTAATCAACCTAGATCAGTCATACAAATTCCTTCTAATAGTTTTGCTAATATACATGTTTCTAATCATCCACAAAAACAGTTTCATCATATGTATATCGAAATCAAACACATATGTTCAATTCATGATCACAGTTTTTTTATATCAACATATCTACTAGCATGAAACCCTAATCAATCATATAACAAAACAACATCAGAAGCATAACAAACTATCCACAAGAGGACACTAACCGGGATGTTCGAGTAAGTTGGTTGGATCGATGGAAAGGACTTCGAGTGGGGAGGGTTGCCGTCGCACAAGGGAGAGAGAGAGAGCTTAGGGTTTGTGTTTTCTTATGTTGCAAATATGAGGATTATACACAATCCCTTGTGTATTATGCGCATGAGAGAAGTGGGCCAAACCCATCTTGAGTTGCCTCCTTGGTCTCGAGTTCAAGCATAGCGTGGGCCGAGAAGAGTGTGAGAGAAAGGGACAAAGTGTGCGTCCCAACAGGGCTTGCGTGATCGAGTTATGTTGTGCGTTCGGTCCGTTTGTATACATACATACATACATTATACATAACACATATCAAACATAACATTTCATTAATCATCAAGTTCACACAGTCACATAGTGTTCACATACGTTACATTACGCACATAAATAGGTTCTGAAATACGAGTTGTCACATTATCCCCAAGTTGAAAGAAATTTCATCCCGAAATTTAGCACGTACTTACTGAGGAAGCTAGTTAAGTTGCATGGTTTTCCTGGGGTGTCACATCCTCCCCCCGTTGATCTGGAATTTCGTCCCGAAATTCCGCTGTGGCTTCAGCCTCAGTAGTGGTTGTACTGTTTGTGAACAGTTGGGGATACTTTTGTTTCATTTGATCCTCGCGTTCCCAGGTGAACTCTGGGCCGCGATGAGAGTTCCAACGAACTCGAACGAGAGGTATTCTAGTGCGCTTGAGGACCTTAACATCCCGGTCCGTGATTTCAACTGGTTCCTCGACGAATCGTAACTGCTCGTCAATAGTGAGCTCCTTCAAAGGAACTATGAGGGTCTCATCTGACAGACACTTCTTCAGATTCGACACGTGAAAAACGTTGTGAACTGCACTGAGTTCTGCTGGTAAGTTCAGTTTGTAGGCCACTTTGCCTATTTTCTCGATGATTTCAAAAGGTCCGATGTATCATGGATTAAGTTTGCCTCTCTTGCCAAAATGAACCACACCCTTCCAGGGTGAAACTTTGAGTAGCACTCGCTCCCCAACCTGGAGCTCGAGTGGTTTCCTGCCCTTATCGGCGTAGCTTTTCTGACGGTCATGAGCTGCCGCCATTCGTTGTCGTATATGAGCAATTCTTTCTGTTGTGTCCACCACAAGTTCTGGGCCGGTGATCTGACTATCCCCCACCTCTGCCCAACAAAGAGGCGACCGGCATTTATGTCCGTACAATGCCTCAAATGGAGCAGCTTTAATGCTGGTGTGGTAGCTGTTATTGTACGAAAATTCCACAAGTGGCAGATGCTTTTCCCAGCCGTTGCCAAAGTTAATTACGCACGCTCGAAGCATGTCTTCTAAAGTTTGAATAGTGCACTCAGACTGCCCATCCGTCTGAGGGTGATAAGCTGTGCTCATATCTAAACGTGAGCCAAAAGACTTGTGCATCGCTTGCCAAAGTTCTGAAGTGAAATGTGCATCATGATCGGAAATAATAGAGGTGGGCACTCCGTGCCTCGAGACCATTTCTCTTAAGTATACGTCTGCTAGAGTGGAGAACTTATCCGTTTCCTTAATAGCCAGGAAGTGTGCAGACTTTGTGAGTCGATCCACGATCACCCATATAGTATCATTCCCGCGTTGAGATCTAGGCAGGCCAGTAACGAAATCCATGGAAATTTGTTCCCATTTCCATTGTGGTATCTCTGGTTGTTGAAGTAGGCCTGAGGGTTTCTGGTATTCGACTTTGACTCTCACACAAGTCAAGCACTTGCTAACGTAAGTTGCTATGTGAGCTTTCATGCTAGGCCACCAATACGTAGTTTTGATATCGTGGTACATCTTATTCGAACCAGGATGTACTGAATAGCGAGACTTGTGTGCTTCATCCATTACTAGCTCGCGTAAGTTTCCATAGTGTGGGACCCAAATACGCCATGTTACGTAGTACGCGCAGTCCTCCTTTTGTTCTAATCGTTGCCTTGAGCCACGTAGGGCTTCAGCCCTGATGTTGTCTGATTTCAATGCTTTAACCTGAGCATCTCGTATCTGAGCAGGAAGACTAGATTGGATAGTGAGTTGTAAAGCTCGTACGCGTTTAGGTATAGTGTCCTTTCGACTGAGGGCGTCAGCCACAACATTGGCTTTGCCTGGGTGGTACCTGATCGAGCATTCGTAGTCATTCAGTAGCTCGACCCATCATCGTTGTCGCATATTCAGTTCCTTCTGTTTGAAGATATGCTCGAGACTTATGTGATCCGTGTAAATGGCACACTTGGTACCTTATAGGTAATGTCTCCATATCTTGAGTGCAAAAACAACAGCTCCCAGCTCTAAATCATGCGTAGTGTAGTTTCTTTCATGAACTTTAAGTTGGCGCAAGGCGTACACAATGACTTTATCACGTTGCATCAATACACAACCCAGCCCCTGAATTGATGCGTCGCAATAGACCACAAAATCGTCTGTGCCTTCAGGCAGTGAGAGGATATGTGCGCTACAAAGTCTATCCTTTAAGTGTTGAAATGCTGATTCTTGTTCATTACCCCAACGATAGATAACACCTTTCTGAGTTAGCGAAGTGAGGGGTTGTGCGATCTTGGAGAAGTCCTTGATAAACCTTCTGTAGTAACCTGCCAAGCCCAAGAATTGGCGAATTTCTGTTGGTGTGCGAGGTGCAGGCCAGTTCTTAATTGAATCAACCTTGGATGGATCAAGGTGAATCCCATCCTTGTTTACCACATGGCCTAAGAAATGGACTTCACGAAGCCAGAAGTCGCATTTTGAAAACTTGGCGTACAGCTGTTACGCTCGAAGGAGTTCCAAAATGAGTCATAAATGCTGCTCGTGTTCTTCCTGACTCTTAGAGTAGATCAGGATGTCATCTATGAAAACAATAACGAACTTGTCCAGGTAAGGCTTGCACACTCGAATCATCAAGTCTATGAAGACTGCAGGTGCGTTTGTCAACCCGAAAGGCATGACCAAAAACTCATAGTGTCCATAACGGGTTCTAAAGGCTGTTTTAGAGACGTCCTCTTCTCGGACTCTCAGCTGGTGATATCCTGATCTCAAATCAATCTTCGAGTAGTAGCTCGACCCTTGCAGCTGGTCGAACAAGTCGTCGATACGTGGAAGAGGATAACGATTCTTCACAGTCACCTTGTTGAGCTCGCAATAGTCGATACACATACGGAAGGTACCGTCCTTCTTCTTCACAAACAGGACTGGAGCTCCCCAAGGCGAAGAGCTAGGACGAATAAAACCCTTATCCAAGAGTTCTTGTAGTTGCGTAGAGAGTTCTTCTAGTTCTGATGGGGCTAAACGATAAGGTGCACGAGCTATGGGCGCTGCTCCAGGAGCTAGCTCGATTTGAAACTCGACCTGGCGATGAGGCGGAAGACCAGGTATTTCCTCAGGAAATACCTCAGGGAAGTCACGCCCAATCGGAAAATCTTCAATCTTCTTCTCTTTCTTCGAGGTGTCAGTAACAAGAGCCAGAATAGCAGTGTGGCCCTTTCTCAAACACTTCTGGGCCTTAAGGAAAGAGATGATGCTCACAACAACACCACTCTTGTCGCCACGAATCATGAGAGGTTCATCACCTGGGCGAGGAATTCGGATAATCTTTTCGTTGCAAAGAATCTCTGCTTGGTGTTGGGATAACCAGTCCATCCCAATGACAACGTCAAAACTACCCAGAGTGATAGGAAGGAGGTCTATAGAGAAAGTGTGACCAGCAAGAACAAACCCTTGACTACGTGTGTGACCTCTAAACTTTTACCGTTAGCTATCTCTACAGTGTGTTTGGTGTCCAAAAGTGTTGGGGTATGTTTAAGCATTTGACTAACTTTTAAGGACACGTAGGTAGTATCGGCACCCGAATCAAATAAGACAGTAACATAAAAGTCGTCCAGTAGGAACTTACCCGTCACAACATTGGGATCATTCCTCGCTTCCCCTTGGCCAATAACAAAAACTCGACCTCTTGCACCGTTGTCGTTGTTACCCCCGTTGTTTCCATTCCCCTGGTTGTTATTATTGTTGTTGTTCTGGTTCAGTTGGGGGCAGTCTTTCTTGAAGTGGCCTTCAGCTCCACACTGATAGCATCCCCTGTTGCCTCGCTGTTGCTGCTGCTGGTTCTGTGGAGCTGGTGGTTGTTGCTGTTGGTTCTGATTCGCAGGTCGCGAGCTTCTACAATCCTTAGCTTCGTGACCCATCTTGAGACACCTCTGGCAACGACCCCTATTGCACTGACCCCTGTGGTGTCTATCGCATCTGTTGCACTTTGGAAGGTTTCCTCGATATCCACCCTGCCCTTGACCACCAGAAGATTGCTGACCAGGGCTCTGATAGTCATCAATCTTCCGTTGCTGTGTCTGGGACTGAACTGAAGTCGAACCCTTGCTGGAGGTTCCATCCCATTTTCGTTTGTTGTCACTGGAAGTAGCAGGGGTGGTAGTAGCAGTAGCACCTATACGTTTAGGCAGCCTGTTCTGTTCCACTGCTTGGTCTGTGAGACGATGAGCAAGACGAGTAACATCCTGGATAGTAGCGAGATTAGCAGCAGTCACATGGCTTTGGATCTCTGGTACTAAGCCTTTGAGGAACAGCTCGATACGTTTGATGGGAGGGTCCACCATAGTTGGACACAAGATGGCCAGCTCATTTGACCTTTTTGTATAAGCCTCTATCTCTGATCCTGTCATCTTCAGATTGAAGAACTCCACTTCCAACTTGTGGATATCATCACGACTACAGTATTCCCGCTTGATCAGTTCCTTAAAATCATTCCAGGGGGTGGCGTTAGCAGCTGCCAGCCCTAACATCTGAACTTGTGCATTCCACCAGGTTAGCGCAATGCCCTCAAGAGTTCCAGTGGCGTACTTCACCCTGCGAGCTTCAGGGCATTCACACATTTCGAACACTGACTCGAGCTTCTCGAACCAGTGGAGGAGTCCAACTGCCCCTTCTGTGCAACTAAAAGTAGTAGGACGACAGTCCATGAAGGTTTTGAATGTGCATGCAGGCGGCTGAGCATACTGGCCTGTTGTATAAACGAGAATAGGAAAAGGTTAAGCACAAGAGTTGGGTTAGGAGTGTAGGATCTAATGATCCTAGAGAGAGTTGCGACTGCATGATATACCTCCTGCTTGGGCGGCTGCAAGTGCCGCAGCAACTTATTGGTTAATCAGAGCCGTCAACTGGGCCTGAGTCATGTTAATGCGTCCAGCCATGATCTTCATATCAAGGGAAAACATGAGTGAGAGAGGTTCGCAAAAGTGCGATGACAGAAGAAAGTAAGCACGCAATGTTACAAACAATAGTTACTATGTTATCTAATCATACCATGCGCAATGTTCTATGTAATCTAGCAAGTAGGCAATGTAAACATAAATTGTATCACCTAGAATGTCGAGTCTTGCATGTGGAGTGAAGCGTCGTTGTGGATCGTAGAGCGCTGTACAGGTTATAGTCTGGTTTTAACAAAAACTTTTTCCTTTATTAAAACCAAGTTCGCTATAACCAATGACTCTGATACCAATCTGTCACACCCTCAAAATCCACACGCGGAGTATCACCGCTGAGAGGCGTGACTGACCAGGATCAAGCCACCAATCATATTGAACAATGCAAGTGGTAAGGATAATTCAACCAATAATATGAAAGGTGTTCAAAACCAAAGCATAGTTAAGTGTTTAGCGGAAGCATAATTGTAAAACCCAAAGTAATTGTTAAGTACGAAGTAAAGTAATGTTCATAGCATGGCACACATTGCCATGTCCCACAACGACTACGCCTCCCTGTGCAAGCTCCATGAGTACCTAATGACCTGCAAGGCATGTAGCAACGAATCAACAACAAAGTTGAGCGAGTTCACAGTTGGTTGTTTAATAATAGTATTTGTTTCGTAAATCGTATGTTCGTTTGTAAACCATGTATTGTATTGTTTCGTATCGCGGTTAATCCTGACATGTTTGCGAAGATTAGTGAGGGCTTCCCATGTGTTATTAGACCACGCGTATCGACTGCTACGAATAATGTAAGAGGTGCCCTAAGTCAATGTCTATCAGCATTGACCCTTTGCCCATAGTCCATTAGTACACGCCCGTCCGACCGGTACGGTGTGAGGTTTGTTAAACCTAATAGCGCTATTAACTAATGACCCGCTCGCCATAGGCCTCGGCGATTAAGTCGATAAATGAGGGACTTCAAGTGATAGAGGTGATGGTCTTAATGTCGTACGTATCCTGATGTATGAGGCATACGCAAGTATGTAGTTATCGTTCAGTTCTTTAACCCATTCCCAACCCAGGGAATCCCATGCCTTGGATAGAGTGTGAACTCACCTTGGTTTGCTCGGCAGATACACAGAAAGGTTACTCGAGCTAAGTGTGGTCAACCACGTCCTAACATGGTTACCATACGAGTCAGGTTCAAACCAAGTAATGCACTTATCTTTTCTACACGTATACTAGCAAGTTGCATACAAGTATTGATCATAGCATACATATAGTATCATGGCAGTTCAATAACAGTACGTAACAAGTTCAACAGTAACATTTACGTAAACAAACAAAGTCTAACTAAGTATGCGGTCCAACTACTTAGGCCCGTAACAGTGTACAAGTCCAAACAGTATGTATAATCAGGTGGTCTCGAGTCGAGACCAGAGATCTCGAGTCGAGACGGTGCGGTCTAGGGTTATGTATTCATCACTCGAGACTGGGTGGTCTCGAGTCAGGTCTCGAGTCGCAACAAGACCCGTGACCAAGGTCTCGAGTCCTGTTGTTTGTGTGCTGATGAGGTGTGGTCTCGAGTCGAGACTGTGAGTTCTCGACTCGTAACCCTTGTCGAGACTAGGTGTGTAACAGACTTCCTTATTTGCAGCTCATTTATTTCCGTAACCTTTGCTAACAGTTTGACATTTTCAAATCAGATCAAATCAGTAATTATTCAGCAATCATTTACCCTAATAATTCTCTAAACATGAACAACGATTACACCTTCAATCGGATCATCAGATTAGCGAATTCAAAGACTAATATGTAACCCTAAGTCATGTGTGCAACAAACCAATCAATACAACACATCATATCATCGATCCAACACACACAATCGGTTCTAATCAACCTAGATCAGTCATACAAATTCCTTCTAATAGTTTTGCTAATATACATGTTTCTAATCATCCACAAAAACAGTTACATCATATGTATATCGAAATCAAACAAATATGTTCAATTCATGATCACAGTTTTTTTTATATCAACATATCTACTAGCATGAAACCCTAATCAATCATATAACAAAACAACATCAGAAGCATAACAAACTATCCACAAGAGGACACTAACCAGGATGTTCGAGTAAGTTGGTTGGATCGATGGAAAGGACTTCGAGTGGGGAGGGTTGCCGTCGCACAAGGGAGAGAGAGAGAGAGAGAGCTTAGGGTTTGTGTTTTCTTATGTTGCAAATATGAGGATTATACACAATCCCTTGTGTATTATGCGCATGAGAGAAGTGGGCCAAACCCATCTTGAGTTGCCTCCTTGGTCTCGAGTTCAAGCATAGCATGGGCCGAGAAGAGTGTGAGAGAAAGGGACAAAGTGTGCGGCCCAACAGGGCTTGCGTGATCGAGTTGTGTTGTGTTGTGCCTTAGGTCCGTTTGTATACATACATACATTATACATAACACATATCAAACATAGCATTTCATTAATCATCAAGTTCACATAGTCACATAGTGTTCACATACGTTACATTAAGCACATAAATAGGTTCTGAAATACGAGTTGTCACAATTGGCCTGGGCGACGCCGGGATTATAACAACATGGTGGTCTACATGTTCTTGGTGACTAATCACTTCGCCACCGTTTTGCTAAACCCTGATGCATCTTGAAACCGAACCTGTTGTGGAATCGGCTAATGGCA
This sequence comes from Helianthus tuberosus, assembly GCA_030545235.1. NCBI lineage: Eukaryota > Viridiplantae > Streptophyta > Magnoliopsida > Asterales > Asteraceae > Helianthus > Helianthus tuberosus. Next base: position 95,595,880 of record CM060388.1, read on the forward strand.
AAATAATGGAAACCTCATATGATCGTTGGGATGCAAACTAGACCTTGTGGGATAAGTGTTCGACATCGACCTTTATTCTGTGTTCTTGATAGATGTACCCTGTGAAGAGAAGATTCTATGTATCCCTCTCCTAGTGGAGGATTGTTATCTGTTCTAACGCGTCAGAGTGGTGCAGAGGTTAGCATCAATTCAGCAGTAAGGGGAAGAAGTGTCCACGGAAGGTTTATCCCGCTATGATAGCACTCGTTACTGATGTCAAGGCTAAGGAAAAGAGGATCGGGGATCCACCAATCGTTCATGATTCCACTCAGCATGATACAGGAGGAACTATCAGGTTTACGTCCACAACTATTAGACACACTCTCAGTTTGATCTCACACCAGAAACAACCCCGATTCTTCGTATCTCTTACCGTCTTGCACTAGGAGGGTTGCGAGAGTTGTCAAATCAACAACAGGGACTGTTGGACAGGAGCTTGGTCGGACCTAGTTTTTGCTTTGGGGAGCCCCAGTTATATCCAGGAAGATAGGTTGTATCGTTGGATATGTATACTGATTATCGAGAACTCAACAAGGTGACAGTCAAGAACCGTTCGCTACGACCATGTAGTAACACCCTGTTAACCAGTTGCGAGGAACAAGCTTCCATCCAAGGATTGACTAGTGAACAAACTAGCATCAGATGGAACTCCAAGAGGAGCATGCTCTTTTAACAGCATGTCGAACGCAGTGCAGCCATTTCAACTTTGTACATCATGATTATTGAGTTGATCATCATACCAGCAGCTTCAGGGATCGCATGAATTGACCGTATTTGTTGACAAGGTTCCGAATCATGACCAGGAGAAAGGAACACCACGGGTGGCATATGTATCCTATCTCAGCGCTTCTGTGGGAGGAGCCTTTACGTGCGAAGTTTTGTCAAATGTAGTTTCGGGATTCGAGAGGTACCTTTTGGACATATAATTAGCGAAGTGGGAATGCCCGTGGATCTCGCTAAGATCCGTCTTGGTTGGAAATTGATCGAAACCAAAGAGTCCTTCGAGGATACAACAATTTCTTGGTCTTGCTTGATTCTATCGCAGATAAATCGGAGGACTTTCGAAGGTCGCGCAGCTTAAATCTCTTTAGCACAGCAGGGTGCTATATTCGTGGAAGATAGTCTGGGGGACGTCTTTTCAGCTTTCGAAACGCAACTGAGCAATACACTGGACATCGTCTTTATCCGAAAATACTAATGACTTAGTAGTATACCATGATGGTTTGAATCAGAGTCCCAGTCACACGCCGATGCAACATGAGAAGGTGATGACTTATGTAATGAAATCATGAAGAGGAACGACACGACATGTAGCCTGCGGTGGGAACCATGGTTCTCGGATGGAAATAGGAGGCATTACTTGGACGGTACCAAATGCATTACCTAAACCGATTGCAAGGGCCTCCAGTGTATCGATGTTTGAAAGAGCTAAAGCATGCAATGACATCGTTGGATGAAACTTCTGAATGAGTACGACTGTGAAACCTGAATGTATACGAGATCTACAGCCCGCTATCGACTCTAACATACCTGATATGACTCGCTCGGTTCAAACTGGAGAACTAAAGGAAGAGGATGTTCAAGTTGAACCCATGCGGGGCATGGAGAAGCAACCTGTGACCGGTCGGATGATACCCGTTACCTCATGGAACGAATGTGGGTCTCATTATACGGCTACTGTAGGGAACTCGTGTTGAACAAAGCACACTGGCATTGATATTCTAGTCGTCTGGGTTTTGATGAGAGGCATTAGGATTTATAAACCTTGTACTGGTAATCAGACATGAAGGCCCGCCTAGCTAGGTATGGGAATGACAAATTGACTTGTGGGAAAGTCAAGGTGAAGTATCAATACCCATATGGAAATGAGAACAGACTTCCAGGGATTTGGTCGCCAGTCTACTTATAACTCGAAACGGAAACATTATCACTTGGGTGATCGTTGATTGTCTCACGTTACCAGCACACTTTCTAGCCATCAAGGAAATAGATAAGTTTTCTACATTTGCAGTCATCTACCTGAAAGAAATGGTTTCTAGGCACGGGGTGCCAACCTCCATTATCTCTGATCGCAACCCACGATTTGCCTCTGATTTGTGGCAAGCGATGCACAAAAATCCTTTGGCTCACGTCTAGACATGAGCACAGCATACCATCCACAGACGGATGGGCAGACTGAACGCACCATCCAAAATCTTGAAGACCTGCTTCGAGCATGTGTAATCGACTTTGGCAACGGCTGGGAAAGACACCTTCCTTTAGTGGAGTATTCGTATGATGACAGTTACCACACCAGCATCGAGGCTGCTCCGTTTGAGGCAATGTACGGACAGAAGTGCCGACCATCTCTTTGTTCGGCAGAAGTTAGAAACAGCCAAATCACTGGCCCAGAACCCGTCGTAGACACAACAGAGAAGATTGCTCAGATACGACAACGAACGGCGGCAACTCGTGACCGTCAGAAAAGCTACGCTGATAAGCGCAGGAAACCACTCAAATCCCATGTTAGGGATTGAGTACTACTTAAAGTCTCACCTTGGAAAGGTGTAGTTTGTTTTGGCTTACGAGACAAACTCAACCCGCGATATGTCGGACTTTTCGAAATCACGAAGAAAATAGGCAGGGTGGCCTACAAACTGAATCTACCTGAAGAACTCAGCGTAGTTCACGACGTATTCTATGTGTCGAATCTGAAGAAGTGTCTGTCAGATGAAACCCTCATAGTTCCTTTCAAGGAGCTCACCATCGACGATCAGCTGTGATTTGTCGAAGAACCAGTGGAAATCTTGGACCGGGAGGTCAAGATTCTCAAACGCACCAGGATACCTATTGTTAGAGTTCGTTGGAACTCCCGTCGTGGCCTAGAGTTTAACTGGGAATGAGAAGACCAAATAAAACTCGAATATCCCCAGTTGTTTGACAACAATGAAACCACTACTGAGGCTGAAGCTACTGCAGAATTTCGGGACAAAATTCCAAACCAACGGGGGAATGATGTGACACCCCAGGAAAAACCATGCAACCTAACTAGCTTCCTCAGTAACTGGGTGCTAAATTTCGGGACGAAATTTCTTTCAAGTTGGGGATGATGTGACAACTCGAGTTTTCAAGGTCTTCCCTCGACACATTACTTGTTTCATACTGTGTTTTGTGATTCGTTGCATTGTAACTTGTGCACTATGATTTGTTTATGTTTGATTTATGTTTGGTATATGGCTTATAGTTGATTAAATTATGAACTTGTGAAATGTCTGAGTGTCTAAGTGACTAAACTAAATTCATGTATGATGAAATATGGATTTGTGTCATTAACCCCTGATGAAACATGGGAGTTTCGCCACAAGGCTGCCCGACGAATCATACCCGACGAAACCTAGAGGTTTCATCATTTAACATATCGGTGAAACATTTGTATGGGCCCTTGGCCCAGGGGCGGCCCAGTATCGATTCTATTATATTGTTTTGTTCACAAATCTTACGTAAGGAATAGCTGGCAAACCCTAAATCTCTCTCACCCTTCTTAGAGGTCGACGACAGTTTCCTCACTCCCTCTCTCAAAGCCTTACCTCCTCACACAACCTTCCTACGCTGCATCGATTGGTTAGTGTGTTGTCTTTATTTGATTAAGTTGTGATTTGAGTCCCTTAAATGTATGCGGCTGAAATTCTTGTCGATATGAATTAGGGTTTTGAGCATAAGAAATCTGGTAATGATTAGAGGTATTAATGTTTAAAATTGGTAATCTTGCTATGATGGTGTGGTTGTTTTGCTAGTACATAGGATTGCATGATGTAGGAATGATAAAGTTGTCTAGCATATCAGTAGCCACTAATCGATTTCTATGATGGTCCAATCAAAGTTACCCACTAAAATTCACATAATCGATTTGTAGTATAACACTAGTTTTAATGGTCCAATGAAATTGAAGGTATATGGCCTAATAATGATGATGCCCTTGAATAAAAATAGTGGCGGCTCCATGTGATTGAGATAATCAAACAATATGGTATAATAATAATGTTGTCAGAAAGTGCAATTGATTGAATATTATGTCAACCTAGAGTTAACAGTCACATGATGATGTCTTATGTTTATGTGAGTTTCGATGGAAAAGTTGCTATTATGTTCAGGAGGTGCTTGTGACTAATGATTATGAATGGTTAGTGATTAATACATAAAAACTGCAATGAAAATAATGATGTTATGTTGATGCATGAATCAGTAATGACGGTTAGGATTTGCAGCCCTAGTCCCCACGACGAAACATGGACATTTCGTCACAAACCGGTCACGACGAAACATTGAAGTTTCGTCACGAGTTGACTTCGACGAAACCTTGAGAGTTTCGTCATCAAGGTGATTCGCCATAGGAACCTGCATGGGCCATTCGCCGTGGACAAATGGGCCTAAACTGTATTGGATTGTTAATTGGGCCGCCCATTTTTAGGAAATATGTATTGGTTTGCAAATTGTTTATTGAGACATGAAGTTGCAATGTAGACTCGTATGAGGCCCAAATACTTGCTAGATGAATACGCGATGATAATCGACTAATTACGTTGCATGATTTCTTGTCACAACTAATATATTTACCTGAATGTGAACCGAACCACTTGACATGTACCATGGTGTGATATGAACTTGTGTTGTGATTGAAACTAGGACCCAAACACTTGCTATGATTGCGTAATGATATGTGTTCTGCTTACTTGCAACCTATGTAATGAATACAAAGAACTCATGTTTTATGTGTGTGCGAAATTGACTGACTTTGGTAACCACGGTAGGGAATGGTTGACCAACTTGGAATGGGTAAAGTAAATTAACAATCCGAGCAAACCAAGGTGAGTTCACACTATCCACAAGGCATGGGATTCCCGGTGGTTGGGAATGGGTAAAGGATTAAATCGGAAAATGCGTGATCTCCTGGTTTGGAACACGTACTACATCCTCTTTATTGAAGGGTGACAGCACGGAACCTGCGTGATCTCCTGGTTTGGGGACACGTACTACATCCTCTTTATTGAAGGGTGACAACGCTGATACTAGACCAAAAACTCTATCATGAAGTCCCTCACTTTTATATTGACTTAATCGTCGGGCCAATGGCGAGCGAGTCGTTAGTTAGATAGCGCTATTTAGGTTTGACAAGCGTCACACCATGCCATAGAGGACGGGCGTGAACTAATGGATCTGGGCAAGTCAATGATGATAGACATTGACACTAGGGCACCAACTTACTTCAGTCAGTGGTCGATATGGTAACGGGTCTAGTGGATAACATGGGGTAGCCCCCACTGCTTATGGTTTGGGAAACAAGGAATTGATTTACTACTGGTTTTCAAATGAACTTATGGTTTTGGAACAACTTTAGAATGAACAACTAACTGTGAACTCGCTCAACTTTGTTGTTGATTCGTTGTTACATGCCTTGCAGGCCTTTAGGTGCATCTTGATTGGAACTTGCTGTTTGGGAGGCTAGAGTGGTCATGGGTCGAGATACATGGAATCGCAACGCGAGACTAATGATCTTTACATGTGGTTTATAAACACTTAATGAATGAATTATGCTTCCGCTGTATACTGTGAATTATTTGTAACGCTGTGACACTAATGTTAATGAATGAAAGTTTTATTTAAATATACTTATGAGTTCAATGTGATTGGTGGCTAGATCCTGGTCAGTCACGCCCTCTGCGGCGATACTCCGCTTGTGTATTTTGGGGGTGTGACATTGTTCAACAAATTCTATCCCCTACACATTATAAAACAAACTGTGCGGACAGTGCAAGGAATTACGTAATTATGGATGCATACATAATTATGGAATTTAGTGCACAGAAACCACAGCAAGTTTTGTCATGTATCAATCTAATCAAGAAACAAAAGTTAACTATATTCATTTCCATTTCTGATAAAGTACCCGCTGAGGAAAAATGAACTAGCTATTCATTTTTCGCTTTTGAAAGAAATATCCGCTGAGGGAAGTGAATAATCTATTCATGAACCATGTTCATTTTCATTTCTTATGAAGTACCCCTGAGTAAAATGAATTATCCATTCATTTTCTCTTCTGAGAAATATCCACTGAGGAAAATGAACAAATAATTTTTCATTTCTGATAAAGTACCCACTGAGGAAAGTAAACCATCCGTTCATTTTCACTTTTGAAGAAATACCCACTGAGGAAAATGAATAAATTCATTCCATTTCCGACGAAGTACCCACTGAGAAAAATGAATTGATCATTCATTTTCACTTCTAAAGAAATACCCACTGAGGGAATGAATAATCCTCCATTAATTTTGTCATTTTCGTTTCTAATGAAGTACCCACTAAGGAACATGAACCATCCGTTCATTTTGACTTCTGAAGAAATATCCACTAAGGAAAATAAATAAATCCATTCCACTTCTGATGAAGTATCCACGGAGGAAAATGAATTATCCATTCATTTTCACTTCTAAAGAAGAATCCATTGGGGAATGAGTAATCATGTATCGATTCTTTCATTTCCACTTCTGACGAAGTACCCATTGAGGAAAATGAATAATCCATTCACTTTCGCTTCTGAAGAAATATCTATTGGGGAAATGAATATTTTATTCAATAATCCTTCATTTCCACTTCTGACGAAGTATCCACTGAGGAAAATGAATCATCCATTCATTTTCGCTTCTGAAGAAATATCTATCGGAGAAATGAATAACTTATTCAACAATCCTTCATTTCTACTTCTGACGAAGTATCCACTGAGGAAAATGAATCATCCATTCATTTTTGCTTATGAAGAAATAACCATTGAGAAATGTTCCACCTATATATTCCTTCATTTCCATTTCTGATAAAAGTATCCATTGGAGAAATTGAATTATCCATTCATTTCCGCTTTTGAAGAAATATCCATTGGAAATGAATAACCTATTCGTATTTCATTTCCACATCTGATGAAGAACCCATTGGAGAAAGTGAATCATCCATTCATTTTCACTTCTGAAGAATACCCACTGGAGAAATGAAATACAAATCCTTACAAGATCTTTCTGTTTTAATAAGTTGGATTCTTAAAGGATAATCTCAGAACTACCAGTTAGTTTGATCTTTATCATTAATCAAATTACTCGTTCCCACTTCCTACTTTATCTAAGGAAGCACCCACTAGGGTCGATCCATTCTAGTGTTGCGGACATTATGAGAAACGGGAATTGGTTGTGGCCAGATGCTTGGAGAGACTTATTTCCCGTTTTAAACCAGATTAACGTGTGTATCCATCCGAATGTTAATGATCGGATTGTCTGGAAGGTTGGTAATGAGCTGCGGCGTCACTCATCGGCTATGGTTTGGGATTGTATCCGGACATCGGAGCCAGAGGTCTCTTGGGTGAATATCGTGTGGTTTTCTCAGTGTATCCCAAGGCATGCTTTTCTAATGTGGTTGATTATGCGGCGTAAACTTCTGATACAGGATAAAATCTTACAATGGGGAGCTGAGAGGAGAGGAAACATGAACATGATGTGTTGCTTGTTATGTTTTACGGATTATGACTCGCACAACCATTTGTTCTTTGAATGTTGTTACTCTAAGCAGATTTGGTATATGGTCAGGAACAAAATTGGGGTGTCGACTGTTGATGCGTCTTGGAGTACTATTGTGGACTGGTTAGCGGCTCGGGTCCGGTCCAAATCTGCGGCCAATTATGTTTGTCGTTTGGTAGTTGCGGCTTCAGCTTACATAGTTTGGCAGGAAAGGAATGCCCGTTTGTTCAGGAATCATGCTAGGCCCCCAGATACGGTAGCTGCAACGATCATCAATACTGTCCGTTATAAGTTGATGGGAGTGAGGTTCAAGAATACAGCAAAAGTGAGAAGACTGTTGGAGGAATGGGATATTCACGGGGATGAGATTATTGACACGGGAGGCTGATTGGCTGATCTATTTTTATTTTCCTAGATTGTTAGTCTAGTTGAGGTTGTTTTGGTTGTCTTTGTGTTGCGTTTGCTTGTTTGTTTTTTGTTTACTTTCATGGGGCCTGTCCCATGTCTGAACTAGTGGGGGTATTTCCTCACTACTTGTTTTTTACAGTGTGAATATATAGAATCACCGGGGTAACCCTTTACCCAAAAAAAAAGAATGGTAAAGTTACGCCTTGCATGGAATTCCCTGATGGGTTACTCTATACAAATAGATGACACCCTAGATTCCCTATAAGATGATTGTTTAGCACAACATTACAGACTCCTACGAATAAATTTCGGGATAAATTTCCTAAAGTAGGGGAGAATGTGACATCTGTGCCTCTACGACCATCATACAAATACAAAACCAATGAAATCTTGTGTTTCATACTTGGGATTTGTATAAATACGTGTATCATTGCACATATCAATTCTTGTTCAATTTCGAGCTTTAAATCGCTTTCTGGAAAGTTATACGCGAACTGATACGTAAAAGTAATCAGTTTAATGCAAAAAACACTCCAGAATAGTGACATCGTCTTAACATACCTTAAATAACCTTTATATAACTTAGAAATAAGTTTTGGAGGGTTTGGTGTGTCGAAAATAAGTTTATTCGATCGCAGGGACTATTTGCATCAAACTGCGAAACTATGCCGATTTGTATAGTAACGAACATTCCAGAACATGATCATAAGTTAAACGTGCCCTAAATGTCCTTTACATAGCTTAGAATAGGCTTTGAGGTGTTTTGTGCGCAAAAATAAACTTTATGATCAAACAGGGACTAAAAGCGTCAAAAAGTGCATAAGTTTGCATTTTCGCGCATATCTTACATTCTGAACATATCCGGACATCCAAAAATTTTTGTAATCATTAAAATATTTTATTTTAATGATTGGAATGAAAAAATACCATTCGTCACGTAATTTGGATCGTTTTCGCGTCCGTTCGAGTTTTCATCGTAATTGACCGAATAACGCAACCGTACGACCAAACGAACCGACATCCGAGATAATTTCAAGCATTTTTCAAGTCCCTTATGCTTTAACATCCTTGTAGAGCCTTTAAAATGGGTTAACGGGGTTTAAACGTGTCAAAAATGGCTTAAACGAGTTGCAGGGACCATTTCTGCCAATTTTCAAAAGTTGCTGTATCTGGGGAGGGGTGGCGTCACGCGACCCCAAAAAGGGTGGTGCCGTGGCGCGACGCCACGGCCTACTTTTGGCAGAAAATTTCATTTTTAGCAACTAGCTTGAACTTGGGGGTCTTTTATTCAACTTTTTCAATACTACGAACTAGTTTTGGAGCTCCCATTGTTTACAAAACCATGTTCCACAAGTGTATGGCTAGGATTAAGCTTTGATTCATGCAACAACACTTGTCATGATCTTGTTAATCCAAGACTTCTTATAAATACCCACTTGATTTCATTCATTCTTCACACATTTGATCTCAATTTCCTTCTCTAAGTTGAAGCTCTCCTTGTGAAGCTTCATACCTGAAGTTTTTTTGAGTTCAAATCTTCCTTGCTTGGACCTTTTGTAAGTTTTGTTAGTGCATACATCTGTCGACTTCATCTTGTATCGAGTCGTGTATTAGATATGTTAGATCAGGGAACGTAGTTCGAGAAATTAGGATTAAAGCTAATTCCGCTTGAAAGGAGGTAATTTCGCTTGAATATGTCATATGTTAGTTCAAGCAAAATCAGCATTAGTAATTCCGCTTGAAGTGGTCACAGCCACTTTCAAGCGGAATCAGAACTCTATATATAGGCCTTCAAGCGGAATCATTTGTAACCTTTGAGATTTCTGGTACCGAAGTGCCGTCTGATTGTAATTAGTGTTTGATCAATATACAACGCATTTTAAAGTAAAACAAGCTGTTTTCCACGCCTGTTTCTTTGTTTCCGCCTCTGAAACAGATTAAAACTCTTCTGATTGACTCGTTTGGGTCACAAAACGATCCTATAATCTGTTGGTGCATACGTCTGTCGACTTCGTCATGTATCGAGTCGTGTATTAGATATGTTAGATCAGGGCACGTAGTTCGAGAAATTAGGATTAACGCTAATTCCGCTTGAAATGAGGTAATTTCGCTTGATTATGTCATATGTTAGTTCAAGCGAAATCAGCATTAGTAATTCCGCTTGAAGTGGTCACAGCCACTTTCAAGCGGAATCAGAACTCTATATATAGGCCTTCAAGCGGAATCATTTGTAACCTTTGAGATTTCCGGTACCGAAGTGCTGCCGAAGTGCCGTCTGATTGTAATCAGTGTTTGATCAATATACAAGGCATTTTAAAGTAAAACAAGCTGTTTTCCACGTCTGTTTCTTTGTTTTCGCCTCTGAAACAAATTAGAACTCTTCTGATTGACTCGTTTGGGTCACAAAACGATCCTACAAGTGGTATCAGAGCTCAGGAAGAAGTGTTCTTACCAAAACAGCTTTAAAATCTGTCTTCTACACCTTCTTTTTGAAATTGAACTAGTTTTTACGGTCAAAATGGTCTGAATTTCATACATTTTAAGCGAAACTGTGTTTTAATGAATCCTTGAGAAAACCAGACCTTAATTCGAATTAAAACTGGTAATATTCGTAATTCCGTTTGAAAATCAGATCGCATTTTGTGACGTCAGCAGCATTTCAAACGAAATCAGCATTTGATTCCGCTTGAAACCGTAATTCCGCTTGAAAAGTTGATCTTATTTCTCTTGAAATTACCTAATTCCGCTTCAGAAGGTAATTTCGCTTGGGACGACCAAACAATATTAGGTGATTCCGCTCCAACGTGTAATTTCACTTGAAGTGTGAAAAGTGATTCCGTTTGAACAGGGATTTCGTTTGAGAAGTGATTTAGTTTGGTAGTGTGATTTCGCTTGAAAAAAGATTCCGTTTGAACTTGTATTCCGCTTGAATTATAATTTTGTTTGAATTTGTAACTTTGTGAAACATTTGCCGAAACATGGACGAGGAATTTTATAATGCGTTTGCGACACCGGTTGCTCCAGTCACTGCTGCTGAAACTTTGTACAGTGAGAATGAGACGGGAACTTATCAAAAACCGCCTAAGCTAACGTACATTGAGGATTTTCAAGGATGGAAAAATCGATTTGAAAATTGGGTACAAGCATATAAGTTTGATGCATGGTGTGCATTACTTGCAGATTATGAGAAACCGAAAAATGAGCGTGGCATTGAAAAGGCATTTAGTGATTTTACAGAAAGTGATAAATTGAAGTATACAAGTGAGAAAATGATGATTAGTCTTCTACAACAAGCTGTAAAGGAAGATATCTTTGTTTTACTTCAACATGAGGGTACTGCTAGATCGATTTGGAATGCGTTGATCCAAAAGTTCAAAGGAAGTGCATATATGATTAAAAACAAAAAGGCGTTACTGAAGAAATCATTTGATACGTTTGTAGCTTTCGAAGGTGAATCAACAAAAACAACCATCGACAGATATTGTCATCTTGTTTTGGAAATGGGAAGAATGGATATCAAGAAAGATGATGAAGAGTGGGTTGATAAACTAGCCGAAGCGTTACCACAACATAAGTGGGGAACTTATTTGATGATTTTGAAACACATGAGGAAATCTCAAGATATGAATTTGGCACAATTTATTCAGAGAATTGAAGAGCATGAATTGGATATTCAGAAAACTGCTATCATGACAAATCCAAATGTTCAACAAGATGTCAGTTTGTATTATAGAGGAAACAAGTTTGAGGCTACCCCCAGCCCTAGTCCAAAGATCCAAACTGGTTTCAGTGCTGACAGTTCGTCTGGAACAAAGGGTAGTAATGTGACACAGAATAGTGGATCTTCATCTTCATCTTCATATTCAAGCTTTGATCCGAATCATACAACATCAAGTCCTCAATGACATAATTCAACAAATCTTCAATGCAACGTCACTTTAAACATTCAAAATGGTCAAAATCTGTCTCCAGAAATAGCAAAGCAACATATGGCATCACTTGTTGCTATGTTGGAATCCAATGAAAGTTTGATCAGTGGCAAGATTGGAAATCCGATGCTTACAAAAGAAGATTATGACCAAATTGATGCTGAAGAACTGGAGTTAATGGATGTGAAATGGTGCTTAGCTAGTGCTTGGAGGAGGGCAGAAAAGTTTCAGCAAATTACTGGTAGAGATGAGTTTCGAGGAATGGCTACTTCAGCGTTAGGATTTGACAAATCGAAAGTCACTTGTTTTCGTTGCAAAGGAAAAGGACATTTTAAAAGAGAATGCAAAAATAATGAAGCAACGGAAAGACAAGATAAGAATGATTATTATCAGAAATCTATTTTTCATCAGATTACTCAACAAAAGGAACCACAAACTGCACATGCACGTCCCATTATTGAAGATGGTAACAAGAAAATGATCGAAGCAGCAAATAAGAAAGCTTATTTTGGGATAATTGACCAGGATGATGAATTTGTTGCAGAGGGATTTAGCTGGGATAAATACATTCCATCTGGTTCAGGTTTTGTTGCTCAAATCTTGGATGAAACATCTGTCAAGTCTAAACCAAAAAGAATACCAATTTTTCCAGAATTGGGAGTTGATGCAGATACCGATGATGAAGAAGAATATATTGAAAAAGCTAGAAAAGGTTTAGATACTGATAGTTTTAATCTGTTTTTTGCAGAAAAAGTTGAGTTGTTGAATGAGAAGAAGATTGCCAGATTGAAGAGAGATATTGAAGCAAGGAAAGCTGCTGATGAAAAGACTAAGACTGTGACAACCCGAACTTCCAACGTTTCATCTTACGATCTCACGATCCGAACTTCCAACGTACTATTCAGTTATAACATATAACATCGTTAAACTTAAACGTTTGATAACCCGGTTAAATAACTTATTGGAATTTGTTTGGGCCGCGTATATTTTGGGCATTATAATTGTACTTTGTGATTACACACCATACCCTATCAGCCCAAACGGATCAACTGAGCTCAACTAGTTCCTTGTATGTCTTGATTATTTCGGCCCAAGTTATGTAGCCCAAGGTAGCATGTAGATCAGCCCATTTGTTTTAAATTGTTACCATTATTTATGCACTTATACGTAAATCTCTAAATCACAATTAACAAACCCTACTCCCTCTCTCAAACTAGCGAACGGCAGACGGCCTTTCCTCCCCCATCAAGGCGACCTTGTAGTTTCGAGACATCAGTTTGCTTAGTCGAGCCCCTCTTGGTTAGTAGATTTATATTATGCTAATCCTTAAATTATTTGATCTGGTTATGATGTATGGCTGTTTTATTAGTACATATGAGTGCATGATGGTAGGATCTTATATGCATCAACTGTTAGATCTAAGAGTGTGATTAATATTAGGGGTTAATGATATAGGGTTTATGTGTGTCACCATTTGATAACATGCTAATGATCACTAAAACAGATTGGTTGTTCATGCGTAATGTTCGGACGGATCGATGATTACATGATGATTTGTTAGGATATTGATATGGTATAATGATTTGTTAAGTATGATTATTACATAATAGATTGCCAATTTGTGTATTGTATGATGGTTCATTATTATGTGAAACTTAGACAAATTAGTAAGTGGTGGATTGAAATACAATCTGAGTTATACGTTAAAGAGGTTAAGAATAAGGTTTGGGCCAAGGTGTTATGTGATGATGAATGGGTTCGGGTATTGGATGGGTAATCGGTTGTAATGTGATTTGATTGAGGGTATTATATGAATGCTTGACTAACCTTGATCACAAAGAAGTCTGAATACTTACATGAATACCCAGTTAGTGAATGATGAATACATGAAAGTGCTGAATGTTTTTAAACCTATGTGGGGTGTGCGTGATGATGATGTCAGAAGTGGTTAGTTTAATAGTGAATATGGCTCATCGATGTAACAGTGAATTTAATTTTAATGTCCATGAGTGCTATTGATCATTGACTGTTCTGACGGTCCATGTGAGCACAGAAGACAATTCAAGCAGCCATTTATAAGATGATGTGTATTATGTAATAAGATGATATAGAATATTCACTTATTTGTTTTAATGATAGTATACATGTCTGCCTTCATGTTTTGAGAATGATGCTGGGTTTTTAGGGAATGTACAAATAAACTAGCATAGGGTACAACTCACTTTTGTCGCATGATTTAAAATCTGAGATTTAATGGAATTTATCTTTCTTGTTGATTGTGAATATATGGAGTTACACTCCGACCAGCCATTAATGAAAGGCCCCACCTGTGTTTGCATATGTTATTTTCAATTGCACATTTAGAATGTTTGGCCCCACCACAACTTGGTCGCACAACACAGCATTAATCGCACAAGATGGTTTCAATCACACACCTGAATTAAGTTGTATTAAGTTGTTATATATAAGAACTCATGACCCTATAACTTATATCATTTGGAAATAGGTGTTATTTGTGAACTACTCATTATTTATACGCTACAGTGAAGTACGTGTTATACGTGATTACTTGATACATGTGTACAATACGTGAACTACTTGTATACGGTCCTAACAAGTGGTAACCGTTATAGGACGCGGTTGACCAAGTTTAGGATAAACATTATTATCTTACCGAGCAAACCAAGGTGAGTTCACACTTTCCACAAGGCATAATGGGTAAAGGATTTAAACTGAAACTGCGTGATCTCCTGGTTTGGGACACGTACACACCCTCTTTATTGAAGGGTGACAACACGTGATAAGAATATAATCGGAACCTGCGTAATCTCCTAGTTTGGGGATTACGTACACACCCTCTTCACTGAAGGGTGACAACACGGATACTAGACCAAAACTCTCTATCATGAAGTCCCTCCTTTTATATCGACTTAATCGCCGGGCCAATGGCGAGCGGGTTATTAGTTAGATAGCGCTATTTAGGTTTGACAAGCCTCACACCGTGCCGCAGAGGACGGGCGTGAACTAATGGATCTGGGCACTAGTCAATGATGATAGACATTGACGTCAGGGCACCAACTTACTTTAGTCAGTGGTCGATATGGTAAACAGGTCTAGTGGTTAACATGGGGAGCCCCCACCAACTATGGATATGTTTGGGAAACCGCGATACAGATTAATACAGTACATGGTTTACAAAATAAACATATGATTTACGAACACTTTAACTAAACAACCAACTGTGAACTCGCTCAACTTTGTTGTTGACTCGTTGTTACATGCCTTGCAGGCCTTTAGGTGCTAATCAACGGAACTTGCTGTCTGGGAAGCTGGAGTGGTCATGGGTCGAGTTACATGGAAACGCAACACAAGACTAAGAGCTATCACATGTGGTTTATAAACACTTAATGAACTATATATGCTTCCGCTGTAAACTGTGATATATTGTAACATTGTAACCCTTATTGTTAATAAAAGAAAGTTTTATTTAATATACTCATGAGTTCAATGTAATTTGGTGGCTAAGATCCTGGTCAGTCACGCCTCCAAGCGGTGGCACTCCGCATGTGGATTTTGGGGGTGTGACAAAGACAGAATCTGGAGAATCAATAGTTGAACCAGTGACTGAGAAAGTCTTAGAAAAAATTGTTGAAGTGGAGAAAGTGGTGGAGAAAATAGTTGAAAAGATAGTCGAAGTTGAGAAAATTGTTGAAGTTGAGAAATTTGTCGAAGTAGAAAAAATCGTTGAAGTCGAGAAAATCGTCGAGATTGAGAAAATAGTTGAAAAAGCAGTTGAAGTTGAAAAACCGTGTTTGATATGTTTAGAATCTTGCAAAGTTTGTGAAGAAAAAGATGAGAAGATTGCTGAATTAGAGAAGATTAAAGAAGATTTACTGTCCGATGTGAAGTACGTGAAGGAATCATATGATGTGCTGAACAAAACAATTGATAGTTTGAAAAAGACAAATTCAGAAATCGAAAATGCAATGGAAAAAATGAGCTCAACATTAATGATGAAGCAGAAGGTTATCAATGAATATATTGAAGACTGTGCAAAGCTAAAACAGGAGTTGGAACTTGAAAAGATTGAGAGTGAAAGGATTAAACGATTGTTGTTGAGTTATACAACTTGTGATTATTTGATTGATCGTGTTTATCCTACTATTGCAGGTCTGGAAGCTTTCAAGGAGGAAAAGACTGAAGATACTGATACTGGTACAAGTTGTGATGAAGAACAGAAGAAACCATTCTGGAAACAATCAAATCAAGAGTTTCTTGCTGAAAAGAAGAAGAATGTTCCGAAGAATTCTAGAAAAAGAGTTGATAGAAGACTTTGTTTCAACTGTCAAGAAGTTGGTCATATTGCTTGGTATTGCACAAAGCAATATAACAAACAGGAAGTTTATTCTAACTCTGATTTAAAAAAGAAAAATGTTGATGAAAAGAAACAACCTACTGACAAATTTAATGTGGTTAAAAATTCAACTTCTGATGATAGTGAAAAATCAAAACGTTTTTACAAAACAAGAGTTGATTTAAACAAACAGAAATGGGTTGTTAAGAGTTCTAAAAGTAGTTCTGACAATGAATCTGATTCCATAAAATCAGAGAAGTCATTTGTTGAGAAGAAGAATGAGAATTCCATTCCAGATGTGAACGTTGAAAACTTTCCTAAATTGTCTAAGGAAAATTTGAAGTTGAAAGTGGGTAAAACTGAAATTTCAGGACAATTCTTTGCTGGTAACAAAGAATTTGATGTTGAGAAGGCGTTTAATGGAAAAGTTAAACATATTATTGGGAAGATGGTTGATGGAAAGGTTAAAGGTGCAAAAGAATTTTACAAATCAAAATGTTGGTGGGATAGATGTGTACCAGAATCTCCCAAGGCTGGTCAGGCTTGGGGGAAAGTATTTCCAAACTGAAAAACCTGACTTGCCGGAACTCCCAGGTTGGTAATTGGGGAGTAGAAATCGACATCTTTCTTGAGAAATTCACAGGTTGGTAACTGTGATATTTTGACCTACAAGTGGTTAATCAAGGTCATTAAGTTGAACTTGATTGGATCATTCTTACAAGTGGTATTTGAAAATGAGAACAATATGTGATGAACCCCAATTTTACAAGTGATAAAATCAACAAAACTTATTTTCCGGAAAAACCATTTGATTAAAACAAACTTAAGTGTTTTGAAATCAATGGGAAAATAGTTTTTTGAAAGGGGGAGTTCTAATTGTTTATGCCAAGTGAATGGCGAATTGAAGCAATTCACAACAGTTGTCACTTTATTTGTACAGTTTATGTTCAAAATTGTTTTTCTTCAAAGTGGGTCAAGAGCTCAGTTTGTTTTCAGAAAATCCAAAAACATTTGAAAATTTTGAAAAATTCAAAAACATGTTAAAATACAAAAAGAGTTTTGTTGTAAAAAGAGGAAATGATAGTACATCAGTGGACAGTTACAGTATGCTAAAGAAATGTAATGTTTAAATAGCGTTAAACGGTCTCACTGGTGATATGCCGATAGGTTTTTACACATTTAGTAAGCTTTTTCGGGATATAAACTTAAATTCAAACTTGCTTATTTCGTGGGGAACACTACTTGGATGTAACATCTGTGCTTGTAATCATTGTGAACAGTTCTATTATCAATAAAACAATTTTATTTGATCCCAATGTTTGTTTGGTTGTGTTTTACATTTTTCATGTTTAGACTTTTATTCAATTTCAAACTCTATATCACTTTCTGGAGAGTTATACGCAAACTGGTGCGTAAACGTACTTAGTTTAATGCGACAAATACTCCGGAACATCAACATATACTTAACATACCTTAAATAACCTTTACATAACTTAGAAATAAGTTTTGAAGGCAATGGTATGGCAAAAACAAGTTAATTCGCCTACAGGGACTAAATTTAACAAACTGCGAAAGTATGTCAATTTGAACTGTAACGAACATTCCGGAATATGACCATAAGTTAAACACACCTTAAATATCCTTTACAGAGCTTAGAAATAGGCTTTAAGGGGTTCGGTGTGCTAAAATAAACTTTTGGGTCATTCAGGGACTAAAAGCGTCAAAAAGTGCACAAGTTTGCATTTTCGCGCATAACTTACGTTCTGACTACATCCGGACATCCAAAAATTTATGTAAGCACTAAAACATTTTATTTTAGTGTTTGGCATAAGAAAAATCCATTCGTCACGCCATTTGGATCGTTTTTCGCGCTTATGCGCATTCCGTCGTAATTAACTGAACAACGTAACCGTACGGCTAAACGAACCGACATCCGAGATATTTTTGAGCACATTTTAAGTTCCCTATACTTTAACATCATTGTGGAGCTTGAAATTGGGTTTGACGGGTGTTAGAAGTGCCAAAACACGACGATACACGCACAGGGGCCTGTTCTGCCATTTTTGAAAGATTCAGGTCTGCAAGGTCCTTACGGACCTCAACACTGATAATGTTGAGGTCCGTAAGCAGGGGCCAGATGCAACAAAATGTTTTTTTTGGCTGTTAACAGCCCTTAAACACTCCCCAAAGGCCAAGTGCCACATGTTAATCTCTTGTGGTGGCCAAAATCAGTTACCACAACATTCCGACAAGTGTACGGGCTAGATCATTCCCTCTTTTCCAAGAAACGATCCTAACGGTGAACCGAAAACAAAAATACCCACCTCCACCCTTCACTTTTCCTCACTAGAATCTGATCAATTGTGCTCTAAGTTGAAACCTTTGTTTCATACCTGAGCTATTTTGATCTAGATTAGCATTCGGGGACCCTTTGTAAGTGTTCCTTCATTCTTTTATTGCTTTTCGAGTCCGAAAGTCAAACTTTGTTTGACTTTCTGCATTGACCAGTTTATGGTCGATGCGAAGTTCGTTTGAACTTCGCAACGTGATTGTAATCACGATGGTTATAGTCCTTGTGACTATGCCTACTGATTACCACGTTGTCTAGGGTCGTAAGGGTAAGCGACTTGATCAGTCGTTTATGCTTTCGAACTCGACCCATTTGGTCGATCATTATGATCCGACCAAATACATTAGGTGACCATAGTATATAGGGAATAACCTTCCGAGGTTATACCTTATGTCACACCCCGACCACGTAGAACATACAGAACGTGGCGGAAACGTCGGGGAGTGTTGTAACAGAATTAATTGTTTCAAATCCATGGCAATTGAAGTTTCGTTTTATTAATCAAACATGAGAGTTTACATTGTTTTAAACAAGAAACAAAGAGTACATAACATAAATTAACTAGTTCTTGTCTCGTTTTAAGTCACTAAGGCACAGGTCCGCCTAAGTATGTCTTGATAAGTCCTATGCATCATCTCCTGAAAACACATGTGAAAATAGGTACGTCAGCATAAAAATGCCTGTGAGATACATAGGTTTTGTGAAAACAGAATTCATGACTTATGTTTGAGAAAGATGTTTAGTCATGAACCTTGTAATTTGCTTTGTCTTGTAAATCATTTGAAAAACGATAAGATCAGATGATATGTGTAAATAAGAGAATAATGTATGGTTAAATGAATAACCATGTAAAATGGGTTTGTATAAGATAAGTTGTTTGTAAAACAATGTATTGTGAAAAGTATGTTATTTGTATAAAATGTTATATGTCTAAATTGAAATGATTCAAATAACGCTACCATATGTGATACCATACAAACACTTATATATAGGAAGTACCAGCGGCGTATCCACCATGCTTGTATCATATTACACACGCCTCGTTACTTAAATCACTTACTCCAACCAAACCACCAATATGTAATGTTTAACGATTGTAGAAATGTTTATGTATAGTCAAATGTCTATTGTCAAATGTAAATCATGTCAACAGATACAAATAGTTCACACGGTTCAACAGTTACAAACGGTTCATATAATCAAAGGGTTACGACGGTTCACATAGTCAAATAGTTACAACGGTTCAAAATGTAGTATAATGTGTTCATAAGCTGGATGAGCATATGCAATAGAAATGCAATGTAAAACAATGTACTAAGTATGCACACAATGGACATACATAGCATGAAATGTAATGTAGAACGATGTACTAAGTACACACACAATGGGCATACATAGCATGTAATGTAAAACGATGTACTAAGTACGCACACAATGGGCATACATAGCATGTAATGTAAAACGATGTACTAAGTACGCACACAATGGGCATACATAGCATGTAATGTAAAACGATGTACTAAGTACGCACACAATGGGCATACATAGCATGAAATGTAATGAAATCATGTACTATAATGTACTAACGAACATAGCAGGTATATGATGTGAAAACAGGAAAGCATGAAAGTAACAAGTAGGCACATGTGTTTCACCCCAAAATAGTTTGGAAAACAGTAAAAGAGGGGTTCTATGTACTCACTTGAGATTGCTCAGAAGTCCTAAGATAACCACCAAGCAATGCTAGAGATCTCGGAAATCAAACGGCACCTAATATAGGTAACTATGTTAATAAACCGGACCTAAATCAGAGGATCGGATAGAATGAGGGTTCGTAAACCAAACGAGTATGGAGACTCGTGTAATATGGTTTAACAAAGCCTACATACTAAATGAAACCTAACATAAGTGCTTACGACCCATTACGACCCGTTTAGGTAGCTTATGCTACTTTAACGCGTCGTTCGCGTGAAACGCGTTCGGACCGCCTAACTAGTCCTATGACAAGTAACATATGCCTTAACATGTCTAATATTGTTGTCAAATCAGTTTAGATGTCAAAAGTTATGTTACATATGTTTAAAATGAATTTTGGCATCAAAGGGGTATTTTGGTAATTTACCTAAGGCATATAAACTACCTATCATACCACTACTTAAACGAAGCGACCATAAGGTATAACCTCGGAAGGTTATTCCCTATATACTATGGTCACCTAATGTGTTTGGTCGGATCCTAATGATCGACCAAATGGGTCGGGTTCGAAGGTATAAGCGATTTATCATATCGCTTACCCTTACGACCCTAGACAACGTGGTAATCAGTAGGCATAGTCCCAAGGGACTATAACCTTCGTGATTACAATCACGTTGCGAAGTTCAAACGAGCTTCGCATTGACCATAAACTGGTCAACGCAGAAAGTCAAACAAAGTTTGACTTTCGGACTCGAAAAGCAATAAAAGAACGAAGGAATACTTACGAAGGGTCCCCGAATGCTAATCGTGATTCAAGTAGCTCAGGTATGAAACAAAGGTTTCAACTTAGAGCTTCTCAAATCAGATTCTAGTGAGTTTGAACCAAATGGGGGGGTGGGGTATTTATAGTATTTCCCGAACCGTTAAGATCGTTTCTTGGAAACCGTGCTTTGATCTTGGCCATACACCTCAAGACAATGGTTTTACAAAACCATGTGAGCCCCTAGTATTGCCCAATACCATGTGCACCTCAAAACCAGCCCATAGATTCCCCAAAACCATGTGCAACAAGTGGAATGGACCAGATTCGATGTATCAGCAAACATCCTTCAGAAATGACAGTTTTGGTCCCTGTTGTGTGTTTAAGCCATTTCCGGCACTTCTAAGGCCCGTAAAGCCAACTTTAAGGCCCTAAAATGATGACTAAACATTGTGGACATGAAACATGCTAAAAATATGTCGGATGTCAGTTCGTTTGGTCGTACGAACGCGATGTTCGCTTAATTACGACGGAATGCGCATAAGCGCGAAAAACGATCCAAATGACGCAACAAATGGATTTTTCTTATGCCTAACACTAAAATAAAATATTTTAGTGCTTACATAAATTTTTGGATGTCCGGATGTATTCAGAACGTGAGTTATGCGCGAAAATGCAAACTTGTGCACTTTTTGACGCTTTTAGTCCCTGAATGACCCAAAAGTTTATTTTAGCATACCGAACACCTCAAAGCCTATTTCTCAGCTATGTAAAGGATATTTATGGTATGTTTAACTTATGGTCATGTTCCGGAATGTTCGTTACAGTTCAAATTGGCATACTTTCACAGTTTGTCAAGTTTAGTCCCTGTAAGCGAAATAACTTGTTTTTGCCATACCAAAGCCTTCAAAACTTATTTCTAAGTTATGTAAAGGTTATTTAAGTTATGTTAAGTATATGTCACTATTCCAGAGTGTTTTTTGCATTAAACTGGTTATATTTACGCATCAGTGCGCGTATAACCTTCCAGAAAGCGATTTAGAGCTTGAAATCGAACAAGAGTTGATATGTGCAAAAGATACACATATTTATAAAAGTCCAAAGTATGAAATAAAATATTTCATTGATTTGGTATTTGTTTGCTGGTCGCAGTGACACAGGTGTCACAGTCTCCCCTACTTTAGAAAATTTCGTCCCGAAATTAATTCGTAGGAGTCTGTCTGTGACTTTGTGTTAAATAGCCATCAAAGATATGTACAGCATAATTTTGTTATTTTCCTCAACGGATATTCTTCAGAAGTGAAAACGAATGGATGATTCATTCTTCCTCAACGGGTCCTTCGTCAGAAACAGGAATGAAGGAATAATCCACGGATATTCATTTCTCTCAATGGATATTCTTCAGAACGAAAATGAACAAACGGTGTCATTTTCCTCAACGGTTATTCTTCAGAATTTGAAATGAAGGAATAATCAACGGATATACATTTCCTCAACGGATAATCTTCAGAAACAAAAATGAACTAACGGAGTCATTTTCAACGGTTGCTTCCTCAGGTATGGAAATGAAAGATTTAACAACGGATATTCATTTCCTCAACGGAAAATCTTCAGAAACGAAAATGAACTAACGGAGTCATTTTCAACGGTTGCTTCCTCAGAGTTGGAAATGAAGGATTTAACAACGGATATTCATTTCCTCAACGGAAAATCTTCAGAAACGAAAATGAACTAACGGAGTCATTTTCAACGGTTGCTTCCTCAGAGTTGGAAATGAAGGATTTAACAACGGATATTCATTTCCTCAATGGATAATCTTCAGAAACGAAAATGAACTAACGGAGTCATTTTCAACGGTTGCTTCCTCAGAGTTGGAAATGAAGGATAAACGGATATTCTTTTCCTCAACGGATATTCCTCAGAAGTGAAAAATGAATAGCTAGTTCATTTTTCCTCAACGGATGCTTCATCAGAATTGGAAATGAATAGGGTTAACTCTTGATGCATGATAGAACTCGCTGTGATTTCTGTGCACTAGATTCCATAATTATGTATGCATCCATAATTACGTAATTCCTTGCACAGTCCGCACAGTTCGTTTTGTAATGTTGTGGGGAAGGAGATCAAACTTGTGATGAGGGTGACTAGACTACCATAGGGTCCTTTTAATTAGATCGACAGAGGATCTTCTTAATTAGGCCACCAAGGAGTCCTTTCATCTATATCATCACATAATATTCCTAACCAGATTTTTGGATCGATCAGTTTAACTAGACCACTAAAGGGGTCTAATTATCTTTTAATTAGATCGACAGAGGATCTTCTTAATTAGGCCACCAAGGAGTCCTTTCATCTATATCATCACATAATATTCCTAACCAGATTTTTGGATCGATCAGTTTAACTAGACCACTAAAGGGGTCTAATTATGAAGTAGTACTTTATAATCCAAGGGACTTAACTACAGCGTAGAAGTCCATTAAGGATTTTAGGTAGTACCTTTGGGTATCCTTATATGAATCTCTTGTACAAGGATATGCAAGATTCTACGAGGATTTGGATAACATAATTTGAATCATATGACACATAAAAGGGAACACATAAGCACATAATTGTTTAATTGTTATTATCTTGTTATTGATTGCTATTAACTTGGCACCTCGTACTTCGTTTCTCTTGGAAGAAACGGGTACTTAGGATTTTCGTGGAAAACGCAAGAGATCATACAATGGAAGAAATTTGGGGGTAGTCTGTTCTTCAAGGAATATGGTTCCTTGATTGTTGGTATTGTAGAGGATATGTTTATACATGCAACCACATAAACATATTAAAATGTAAATGAAAGATTTATTTATAACAACAATAACAACAACTGTTTCATAGATCGTGATAACAAAAGAAAATAATACACAAGGCTCGATTATTTTCTACACAGCGTTGTCTCTTGTCGGTCTGATACTCATCTCTGCGCTGGATTTGCATTAGCAAGCCTTGGGCAATTCCTACGAAAATGGCCCATCTCGCCACAGTTGTAGCAAGACCCCGGTGGGAAACGAGCTTGAGCAGGATTGTTGCCAGCTTGATTTGGTGCAGCTGCGGTTGGGGAAACCCTCGTTGTATGACCTATAAGTCCGCAAACTTGGCATGTGCGGCACTTCACACCAGCATGATGATGTAGGCCACATTGGTTGCACAAGGGTGCAGTTCCGTTGTAGGGTTTCCTGGCAGGGGGTTGAGCTGGTTGGTTGGGGACGGCTTGATCATTGTGAGTAACCATGGAGAAGTTCTGAGAATCCTTTCGCTTCTTTGACTTCTTAGGGGATCCAGTCTGTTCATCCATGGTCTTTGATTCCTCTTTTGAGTTCGATTCCTCGACCGGTTTCTTGTCACCCTTTCGGAAAAGCTTACGTTTCCTGATCGGAGATTCAGTCAAGGTTGCAGCTAGCTCAATGGTCTGCCTAACTGTAGTAGGGTTGCTACCAGTCACAATGTCTTGTATAGTCAGGGAGGCCATCAATGTACTTTTCGATTGCCTTATCCAATAGCGTGACCATGTTTGGGCATAACGGACTTAACTCCTCATAACGGTCCGTGTAGGCTCGATGCTCACCGCTATCTTGCTTCAAACCATCAAACTCTCTTTCCAATGCTCGCAGTTCATGACGATGACAAAACTCCCTCATCATAAGAGCTCTAAGTTCAGCCCATGTCTGTGCTAGAGCAACTTCTGCACCATGGTCTCTCATAACCCCGTTCCACCATGTAAGGGCCCTCTTCTGAAACACACTCGAAGAAAACTCGACCTTGCGATTGTCAGGACACTGCACGTGGCGGAAAGTATTCTCAATGCTCTCGAACCATTGAAGAAGCCCAATCGCTCGCTCCATCAGAACCACTAAACTTGAGTGGTTTAGCCGAGTTAAAACTCTTGAAATTGCATGGACCATTGTTGTTGTTGGCTTGGTTCCATTGAGCAAAGAGGTTTGGGAATTGAGCAGTCATTTGCTGCGCAATAATTTCTGCCAGTTCGGCAGTCGCTATCTGGTTTTTGCGTCGAGGAGGCATTCTAAAATAGGAAACATGAAAGGAAACGAGTGAGAGAATTAGACGAAAAGAATGAGATGAAACAAATCTGATGAAAGCAAGGATAGTGGTCATTTGTTCGTTACCACAAGGTAAACAAACGACACACAGTGACTAATCAAAGTGAATGGGTCAAAAATAATGTATCGCGAAGACATGCTCGCCTATAAGTGAACACTCATCCCAAGAATTCCCAGGTAAGCACAACTAGTCTCACATCTGATGAGATATATACGAAGTGCTTGCCTAGACAGAAAACCCAGAATACAGGCATTCACCCTTCCAGCTTGCACGTGTTCACATTATTTAAAACCCAAAACCTTGACGAGATTTTGAAAACTCAAAGGGGTTCAAAACCTTATAACAGAGGGTTCAAAACCTTACAATAGAGGGTTCAAAACCTAGTAATCAATCATCCTAGAACAGATGATTAGTTTTCAAAGCGGTTTTGAAATTTATGTTCTTGTTGTGGTCGTCGCCTAAGGATAGGTGACGGTATTGTTTTATGACTAAACGCAAGTAAACTCGCGTTAGGGTCCTAGAAAGGTTATAGACTAGGTCAAAGCATTACTAATAACCTAATTCCCTATAACCATTGGCTCTGATACCATCTTTTCTGTCACACCCCGACCACGTAGAACATACAGAACGTGGCGGAAACGTCGGGGAGTGTTGTAACAGAATTAATTGTTTCAAATCCATGGCAATTGAAGTTTCGTTTTATTAATCAAACATGAGAGTTTACATTGTTTTAAACAAGAAACAAAGAGTACATAACATAAATTAACTAGTTCTTGTCTCGTTTTAAGTCACTAAGGCACAGGTCCGCCTAAGTATGTCTTGATAAGTCCTATGCATCATCTCCTGAAAACACATGTGAAAATAGGTACGTCAGCATAAAAATGCCTGTGAGATACATAGGTTTTGTGAAAACAGAATTCATGACTTATGTTTGAGAAAGATGTTTAGTCATGAACCTTGTAATTTGCTTTGTCTTGTAAATCATTTGAAAAACGATAAGATCAGATGATATGTGTAAATAAGAGAATAATGTATGGTTAAATGAATAACCATGTAAAATGGGTTTGTATAAGAGAAGTTGTTTGTAAAACAATGTATTGTGAAAAGTATGTTATTTGTATAAAATGTTATATGTCTAAATTGAAATGATTCAAATAACGCTACAATATGTGATACCATACAAACACTTATATATAGGAAGTACCAGCGGCGTATCCACCATGCTTGTATCATATTACACACGCCTCGTTACTTAAATCACTTACTCCAACCAAACCACCAATATGTAATGTTTAACGATTGTAGAAATGTTTATGTATAGTCAAATGTCTATTGTCAAATGTAAATCATGTCAACAGATACAAATAGTTCACACGGTTCAACAGTTACAAACGGTTCATATAATCAAAGGGTTACGACGGTTCACATAGTCAAATAGTTACAACGGTTCAAAATGTAGTATAATGTGTTCATAAGCTGGATGAGCATATGCAATAGAAATGCAATGTAAAACAATGTACTAAGTATGCACACAATGGACATACATAGCATGAAATGTAATGTAGAACGATGTACTAAGTACACACACAATGGGCATACATAGCATGTAATGTAAAACGATGTACTAAGTACGCACACAATGGGCATACATAGCATGTAATGTAAAACGATGTACTAAGTACGCACACAATGGGCATACATAGCATGTAATGTAAAACGATGTACTAAGTACGCACACAATGGGCATACATAGCATGAAATGTAATGAAATCATGTACTATAATGTACTAACGAACATAGCAGGTATATGATGTGAAAACAGGAAAGCATGAAAGTAACAAGTAGGCACATGTGTTTCACCCCAAAATAGTTTGGAAAACAGTAAAAGAGGGGTTCTATGTACTCACTTGAGATTGCTCAGAAGTCCTAAGATAACCACCAAGCAATGCTAGAGATCTCGGAAATCAAACGGCACCTAATATAGGTAACTATGTTAATAAACCGGACCTAAAGCGGAGGATCGGATAGAATGAGGGTTCGTAAACCAAACGAGTATGGAGACTCGTGTAATATGGTTTAACAAAGCCTACATACTAAATGAAACCTAACATAAGTGCTTACGACCCATTACGACCCGTTTAGGTAGCTTATGCTATTTTAACGCGTCGTTCGCGTGAAACGCGTTCGGACCGCCTAACTAGTCCTATGACAAGTAACATATGCCTTAACATGTCTAATATTGTTGTCAAATCAGTTTAGATGTCAAAAGTTATGTTACATATGTTTAAAATGAATTTTGGCATCAAAGGGGTATTTTGGTAATTTACCTAAGGCATATAAACTACCTATCATACCACTACTTAAACGAAGCGACCATAAGGTATAACCTCGGAAGGTTATTCCCTATATACTATGGTCACCTAATGTGTTTGGTCGGATCCTAATGATCGACCAAATGGGTCGGGTTCGAAGGTATAAGCGATTTATCATATAGCTTACCCTTACGACCCTAGACAACGTGGTAATCAGTAGGCATAGTCCCAAGGGACTATAACCATCGTGATTACAATCACGTTGCGAAGTTCAAACGAACTTCGCATTGACCATAAACTGGTCAACGCAGAAAGTCAAACAAAGTTTGACTTTCGGACTCGAAAAGCAATAAAAGAACGAAAGAATACTTACGAAGGGTCCCCGAATGCTAATCGTGATTCAAGTAGCTCAGGTATGAAACAAAGGTTTCAACTTAGAGCTTCTCAAATCAGATTCTAGTGAGTTTGAACCAAATGGGGGGGTGGGGTATTTATAGTATTTCCCAAACCGTTAAGATCGTTTCTTGGAAACCGTGCTTTGATCTTGGCCATACACCTCAAGACAATGGTTTTACAAAACCATGTGAGCCCCTAGTATTGCCCAATACCATGTGCACCTCAAAACCAGCCCATAGATTCCCCAAAACCATGTGCAACAAGTGGAATGGACCAGATTCGATGTATCAGCAAACATCCTTCAGAAATGACAGTTTTGGTCCCTGTTGTGTGTTTAAGCCATTTCCGGCACTTCTAAGGCCCGTAAAGCCAACTTTAAGGCCCTAAAATGATGACTAAACATTGTGGACATGAAACATGCTAAAAATATGTCGGATGTCAGTTCGTTTGGTCGTACGAACGCGATGTTCGCTTAATTACGACGGAATGCGCATAAGCGCGAAAAACGATCCAAATGACGCAACGAATGGATTTTTCTTATGCCTAACACTAAAATAAAATATTTTAGTGCTTACATAAATTTTTGGATGTCCGGATGTATTCAGAACGTGAGTTATGCGCGAAAATGCAAACTTGTGCACTTTTTGACGCTTTTAGTCCCTGAATGACCCAAAAGTTTATTTTAGCATACCGAACACCTCAAAGCCTATTTCTCAGCTATGTAAAGGATATTTATGGTATGTTTAACTTATGGTCATGTTCCAGAATGTTCGTTACAGTTCAAATTGGCATACTTTCACAGTTTGTCAAGTTTAGTCTCTGTAAGCGAAATAACTTGTTTTTGCCATACCAAAGCCTTCAAAACTTATTTCGAAGTTATGTAAAGGTTATTTAAGTTATGTTAAGTATATGTCACTATTCCGGAGTGTTTGTTGCATTAAACTGGTTATATTTACGCATCAGTGCGCGTATAACCTTCCAGAAAGCGATTTAGAGCTTGAAATCGAACAAGAGTTGATATGTGCAAAAGATACACATATTTATAAAAGTCCAAAGTATGAAATAAAATATTTCATTGATTTGGTATTTGTTTGCTGGTCGCAGTGACACATGTGTCACACCTTATGGTCGCTTCGTTTAAGTAGTTGTATGATAGGTAGTTTATATGCCTTAGGTAAATTACCAGAATACCCTTTTCATGTATAATTGGTAATTAAGCATATGTAACCTAAACTTTTGTCACATAACTGATTATGTAACATGTTTAGGCATATAACACTTGTCATAGGACTAGTTAGGCGGTCCGAACGCGTTTCACGCGAACGACGCGTTAAAGTAGCATAAGCTACCTAAACGGGTCGTAATGGGTCGAAAGCACTCAGGTTAGGTCTCATTTAGAATGTAGGCTTTGTTAAACCATACTACATGAGTTCCCACACTCATTTGGTTTACGAACCCTCATTCTATCTGATCCTCCAGTTTAGGTCCGGTTTATTAACATAGTTACCTATATTAGGTGCCGTTTGATTCCGAGATCTCTAGCATTGCTTGGTGGTTATCTTAGGACTTCTGAGCAATATCAAGTGAGTACATAGACCCCTCTTTTACTGTTTTCCAAACTGTTTTGGGGTGAAACACATATGCCTACTTGTTATTTTCCTGCTTTCCTGTTTTTACATCATATACCTGCTATGTTTGTTAGTACTTTATAGTACATAATTTCATTACATTTTATGCTATGTATGCCCATTGTGTGCGTACCTAGTACATCGTTTTACATTACATTTAATGCTATGTATGTCCATTGTGTGCATACTTAGTACATTGTTTTACTTTACATTTCTGCTATGTATGTTGACTGATAGCATGCTAGCACATTGATTTACAAGACTTTACTTACAATACATAACATTTGATACACATTACTTGACTACTTTTGGACTTATAAACATTTGACATGACTTATACAAGGACTTTTGACTATTGGTTTAAACATGGACTTTATACATTAGTGGTTTGTTTAAGTGACTTAAGTAACGAGATGTGAGTAATATGATACAAGCATGGTGGATACGCCGCTGGTACTTCCTATATATAAGTGTTTGTATTATATTACATATCATAGCGTTATTTAAATCATTTCAATTTATACATATAACATTTTATACAAATAACATATCTTTCACAAGACATTGCTTTACAAACAACTTATATTATACAACTCATTTTACTTGGTTATACATTTAACCACGCATTATTCTTTTATTTATACATATCATTCGATCTTATCGCTTTTTAAATGATTTACAAAACAAAACAATTTACAAGGTTTATGACTGACTTTTGATAAACAACTTTTTCTAAACTTATAAGTCATGAATCCTATTTTCACAAACCTATGTATCTCACAGGCATTTTTATGCCGACGTACCTATTTTCACATGTGTTTTCAGGAGCTTTTGCATAGGATGTTGATCGTGACACTAGGGCGGACCTGTGCCTTAGAGACATAAAATAAAAATAGACTTAGTTTAATTATGTTCTGAACTCTTTATTTTCTGTTTAAGACAATGTAACTCTTATGTTGATAAATAAAATACAACTTTGAATGCCATGGTTATGAAACAATTAATCCTTTTACAACACTCCCCGACGTTTTCCGCCACGTTTTGTATGTTATACGTGGTCGGGGTGTGACAGAAGAGTTGGTATCAGAGCCAATGGTTATAGGGAATTAGGTTATTAGTAATTCTTTTACCTAGACTATAACCTTTCTAGGACCCTAACACAAGTTATCTTGTGTTTAGATCTTAAAACATGCACATCACCTATCCTTAGGTGATTATCAAAACAAAAACCAAATTTTCCGAAACGATTTTTGAAAAACAATCTTCTGTTTTTGAATGATTTATTACAAGGTTTTGAACCCTCTATTGTAAGGTTTTGAACCCTCTGTTATAAGGTTTTGAACCCCTTTGAGTTTTCAAAATCTCGTCAAGGTTTTGGGTTTTAAATAATGTGAACACGTGCAAACTGGAAGGGTGAATGCCTGTATCCTGGGTTTTCTGTCTAAGGCTAGAGTGTTCGTACAAATCCACATAATCGGACCAGTCACTCTTACCTGGGAACTCTTGGGGTGAGTGTTCACTTATAGGCGAGCATGTCTTCGCGATACATTATTTTTGACCCATTTACTTTGATTAGTCACTGTGTGTCGTTTGTTTGCTTTGTGATGCAGACAAATGACCACCATCTTTGCTTTTGTTGATTTTGTTTCATCTCATTCTCTTCATCCAATCATCTCACTCGTTTCCTTTCATGTTTTCCTCTTTCAGAATGCCTCCTCAACGCGAACACCAGATAGCGACTGCCGAACTGGCAGAAATCATTGCGCAGCAGATGGCTGCTCAATTCCCAATTTTCATTGCTCAAATGAACCAAGCCAACAACAACAACAATGCTCCATGCAAATACAAGGGTTTTAACTCGGCTAAACCACTCAAGTTCAGTGGTTCTGAAGGAGCGACTGGGCTTCTTCAATGGTTCGAGAGCATTGAGAATACTTTTCGCCACGTGCAGTGTCCTGACAATCGCAAGGTCGAGTTTTCTTCAAGTGTGTTTTAGAAGAGGGCTCTTACATGGTGGAATGGGGTAATGAGAGACCGTGGTGCAGAAGTTGCTCTAGCACAAACATGGGCTGAACTTAGGTCCCTTATGATGAGGGAGTTCTGTCCTCGTCATGAACAGAGAGCGTTGGAGAAAGAGTTTGATGACTTGAAACAAGACAGTGGCGAGCACAGGGCATATACTGATAGATTTGAGGAGTTGAGTCTGCTTTGCCCGACTATGGTTACCCCACTCGACAAGGCTATCGAAAGGTACATCGACGGCCTACCTGACTCAGTACAAGACATCATTACTGGTAGTAACCCTACCACACTCCGTCAGGCAATCGAGTTATCAGCGACATTGACCGAGTCGCAGATTCGGAAGAATAAGTTGCATAGGAAGGGTGACAAGGGCAAGAAACAGTCGTCTGACAAGGAAGATAGCAAGAAAGGTCAAAACAAGAAGGGAAAGAATTCTGGAGGGTCTAGGAAGCGGAAGGCTTCCCAAAACTATGTCGTTACTGCACAGGCTCAAGCTGCACCAAATCAGCCCGCGCAACCACTAGCCAAGAAGTCTTATCTTGGCAATGCACCTTTGTGCAACAGGTGTAACGGCCATCATCAACCACACCTCCAGTGTCGTCAGTGCACCAACTGCGGAAGATCTGGTCATCTTGCCGCCACTTGTCGCATTCCTGTTAACCAGAACCAGGCAGTTCAGAACCAAGCCCAACAAGTTGCTCAGCCTTTTGCTCAGCAACAAGGTCAAGCTGCACGACCTCATTTCCCTCCTGGTTCGTGCTACAATTGTGGGGACTGACCCACTACATGAACCGGTGCCCAAGGCTAGCCAACCAGAACCAGAATCCAAATCAGAATCAAGCTCAGGCTCGAGGTCGAGTCTTCAACATGAATGCTCAAGAGGCACAAGTAGACAATGAAGTGGTGAACGGTACGTTCTTTATTAATAATCAGCCTGCATCCGTTCTTTTAGATTCTGGTGCCGATAAGAATTTTGTGTCATTGTATTTTGAGCCAATGCTTCGCGTGTCTAGAACAAAACTAGGTAAGCCTTTGACAGTAGAAGTTGCTAATGGTGAACCCATTGTCCTTGATTCTGTTCTTCGCAACTGCCCGTTGAACCTTAACGACCATCTTTTTCCTATCGACCTCACGCCTATGCAACTTGGAAGCTTCGACATTATAGTGGGTATGGATTGGTTAGCCAAGCATCGCGCAGAGATAGTTTGTTTTGAGAAGATTGTTCGTGTGCCGCTTTCGACAGGTGAGATCCTACAGGTTCGTGGTGAGAAGCCTGCCGGTGGTCTCAAACTCATGTCTTGTTTTAAAGCTCGGAAGTATCTCCGAAAGAACTATGTGGCCTTCCTGGCACATGTCACAGCAGATAAAGGCAAGGGTAAGTCTATTTCAGATATTCCTGTCGTTCGGGATTATTCTGAAGTTTTCCCTGAAGAGTTACCTGGTCTACCCCCAGCACGCCAAGTCGAGTTCCGCATTGATCTCGTACCTGGTGCAAATCCCATTGCCAGAGCTCCATATCGTCTTGCACCATCTGAGATGCAAGAGTTGTCTAAGCAGCTTCAGGTGCTCTCTGACAAAGGTTTTATCCGTCCTAGATTTTCACCTTGGGGTGCTCCCGTTCTTTTTGTCAAGAAGAAGGATGGATCCTTTAGGATGAGTATCGATTATCGTGAGCTTAACAAGCTTACCATCAAGAATCGATATCCCCTACCGCGCATAGACGATCTCTTTGATCAGTTACAGGGCGCTTCTTATTTTTCAAAGATTGATCTGCGATCGGGATATCATCAACTTCGAGTGCATGAGGAAGACATTCCCAAGACAGCGTTCCGCACTCGTTATGGGCACTATGAGTTCACAGTCATGCCATTCGGTTTAACTAATGCTCCTGCTGTTTTTATGGACTTAATGAATAGGGTCTGCAAGCCTTATTTGGATCAGTTCGTCATTGTTTTTATTGACGACATCTTGATTTATTCAAAGACGCGAGCTGATTACGAGCAACATCTTCGTCTTACGTTGGAACTCCTAAAGAAAGAGCAACTTTTCGCCAAATTCTCCAAATGCGAATTTTGGCTTAAAGAAGTTCAATTTTTAGGACATATTATCAACGAACAAGGTATTCATGTAGATCCCTCCAAGATCAGTGCGATTAAGGATTGGGATACGCCTACTACTCCTACTGAGGTTCGTTCTTTTCTTGGTCTAGCGGGTTATTATCGCCGCTTCATAGAAAACTTCTCGAAGATTGCAGTTCCTCTAACTGCTCTAACTCAGAAGAACAAGCCCTTTGATTGGGGATTCAAACAAGAGGAAGCATTTCTGACTTTGAAACAGAAACTTTGCGACGCGCCTGTTCTGACTTTGCCTGAGGGCAATGATGATTTCCTCGTTTATTGCGACGCATCTAAATTGGGTCTTGGCTGTGTTCTGATGCAAAGAAACAAAGTCATAGCATATGCATCGAGGCAGTTGAAGATACATGAGAAGAACTACACCACTCATGATCTTGAGTTAGGTGCAGTTGTCTTCGCTCTTAAGATCTGGAGACACTTTTTGTACGGTATAAAATGTGTGGTTTTCACAGACCACAAAAGTCTTCAGCATATCTTCAACCAGAAAGAACTCAACATGAGGCAACGACGCTGGGTTGAGCTCCTAAACGACTACGACTGCGAAATTCGCTACCATCCTGGTAAGGCGAATGTCGTGGCCGATGCATTGAGTCGTAAGGAATGAACTAAGCTTCATTGTGTTCGTGTTCAATCTGTTATTCAAGCTCAATCCGATATCCAAGCACGCATTTCTCAGGCTCAACAATCTTGTGTTTCACAAGGTTTGATGGATAAGGAATTTCCCTATCACATAACACCTGATCTAGAACTGAAGGACAATGGATCATATTACTTCATGGACCGGTTGTGGGTCCCAAGCCAGGATGATCTTCGTACCTTGCTCATGAATGAAGCCCATAAGTCACGTTATTCTATTCATCCGGGCTCAGATAAGATGTATAAGGATCTTCGTATTCATTATTGGTGGCCTGGTATGAAGAAAGACATTGCCTTATACGTATCAAAATGCCTTACTTGTCTTAAGGTTAAGGCTGAACATCAGCGTCCTTCTGGCTTATTGGTGCAACCAGAGATCCCAGTTTGGAAATGGGAAAACATTACTATGGATCTTGTTACCAAACTTCCACGTACAAAGAAAGGTCATGATGCCATCTGGGTAGTTGTTGATCGTCTTACTAAGTCAGCGCATTTCTTGCCAATCCGTGAGGATTTTCCTGCTGACAAACTTGCTAAATCTATGTGGATGAAATTGTAGCTCGACATGGTGTTCTTTTGAACATCATTTCTGACAGAGATGCTCGTTTCACTTCTCATTTTTGGAGAACCATGCAATCTGCTATGGGGACCCAACTTAACCTGAGCACAGCCTATCATCCGCAAACGGATGGTCAATCTGAAAGAACAATCCAGACTCTGGAGGATATGCTTAGAGCTTGTGTGATCGACTTTGGTGGTAGTTGGGATTCACATCTTCCGTTAATTGAATTCTCCTACAACAACAGTTATCACACCAGCATCAAAATGGCTCCTTTCGAGGCTCTCTATGGTCGAAAATGTCGTTCACCAGTCTGCTGGAATGTGATCGGCGAGGCTCAACTTACTGAACCTGCTCTCATTTTAGAGACAACTGATAAGGTTAAGAAAGTTCGTGATAACCTTCAGACAGCTAGAAGCCGTCAAAAGAGTTACGCGGATCCAAAACGCAAACCCTTGGAATTTCAAGTCGGTGATCGAGTATTACTTAAGGTCTCACCTTGGAAAGGTGTGATCAGATTTGGAAAGAAAGGAAAACTTGCACCTAGATACGTTGGACCATTCAAGATCGTCGAAAGAATCGGAAAGGTAGCCTACAGACTTGAGTTACCTCCTGAACTTGGAAATGTTCATCCAACCTTTCACGTGTCCAATCTCAAAAGGTGTTTAGCTGATGAGAACCTCCACATACCGCTTGACGAAATTCGTGTTGACAAAACACTGAAATTTGTTGAGAAGCCAGTGGAAATCATGGAACGTGAAGTCAAGTGGCTTAAACGCAAGCGCATTCCTTTAGTCAAAGTTCGCTGGGAAGCTAAACGTGGACCCGAGTTTACTTGGGAACGTGAAGATCAAATGAAGGTGAAATATCCGCATCTTTTTCCACGAGTTTCCTCTAAATAAATTTCGGGACGAAATTTCCACAAGTAGGGGAGACTGTAACATATGTGCTTGTAATCATTGTGAACAGTTCTATTATCAATAAAACAATGTTATTTGATCCCAATGTTTGTTTGGTTGTGTTTTACATTTTTCATGTTTTGACTTTTATTCAATTTCAAACTCTATATCACTTTCTAGAGAGTTATACGCAAACTGGTGCGTAAACGTACTTAGTTTAATGCGACAAATACTCCAAAACATCAACATATACTTAACATACCTTAAATAACCTTTACATAACTTAGAAATAAGTTTTGAAGGCTTTGGTATGACAAAAACAAGTTAATTCGCCTACAGGGACTAAATTTGACAAACTGCGAAAGTATGCCAATTTGAACTGTAACGAACATTCCGGAATATGACCATAAGTTAAACACACCTTAAATATCCTTTACATAGCTTAGAAATAGGCTTTGAGGGGTTCGGTGTGCTAAAATAAACTTTTGGTTCATTCAGGGACTAAAAGCGTCAAAAAGTGCACAAGTTTGCATTTTCGTGCATAACTTACGTTCTGACTACATTCGGACATCCAAAAATTTATGTAATCACTAAAACATTTTATTTTAGTGTTTAGCATAAGAAAAATCCATTCGTCACGCCATTTGGATCGTTTTTCGCGCTTATGCGCATTCCGTCGTAATTAACCGAACAACGTAACCGTACGGCTAAATGAACCGACATCCGAGATATTTTTGAGCACATTTTAAGTTCCCTATACTTTAACATCATTTTGGAGCTTGAAATTGGGTTTGACGGGTGTTAGAAGTGCCAAAACATGACGATACACGCACAGGGGCCTGTTCTGCCATTTTTGAAAGATTCAGGTTTGCAAGGTCCTTACGGACCTCAACACTGATAATGTTGAGGTCCGTAAGCAGGGGCCAGATGCAGCAAAACGTTTTTTTTGGCTGTTAACAGCCCTTAAACACTCCCCAAAGGCCAAGTGCCACATGTTAATCTCTTGTGGTGGCCAAAATCAGTTACCACAACATTCCGACAAGTGTACGGGCTAGATCATTCCCTCTTTTCCAAGAAACGATCCTAACGGTGAACCGAAAACTATAAATACCCACCTCCACCCTTCACTTTTCCTCACTAGAATCTGATCAATTGTGCTCTAAGTTGAAACCTTTGTTTCATACCTGAGCTATTTTGATCTAGATTAGCATTCGGGGACCCTTTGTAAGTGTTCCTTCGTTCTTTTATTGCTTTTCGAGTCCGAAAGTCAAACTTTGTTTGACTTTCTGCATTGACCAGTTTATGGTCGATGCGAAGTTCGTTTGAACTTCGCAACGTGATTGTAATCACGATGGTTATAGTCCTTGTGACTATGCCTACTGATTACCACGTTGTCTAGGGTCGTAAGGGTAAGCGACTTGATCAGTCGCTTATGCTTTCGAACTCGACCCATTTGGTCGATCATTATGATCCGACTAAATACATTAGGTGACCATAGTATATAGGGAATAACCTTCCGAGGTTATACCTTATGGTCTCTTCGTTTAAGTAGTTGTATGATAGGTAGTTTATATGCCTTAGGTAAATTACTAGAATACCCTTTTCATGTATAATTGGTAATTAAGCATATGTAACCTAAACTTTTGTCACATAACTGATTATGTAACATGTTTAGGCATATAAAACTTGTCAGAGGACTAGTTAGGCGGTCCGAACGCGTTTCACGCGAACGACGCGTTAAAGTAGCATAAGCTACCTAAACGGGTCGTAATGGGTCGAAAGCACTCAGGTTAGGTCTCATTTAGAATGTAGGCTTTGTTAAACCATACTACATGAGTTCCCACACTCATTTGGTTTACGAACCCTCATTCTATCCGATCCTCCAGTTTAGGTCCGGTTTATTAACATAGTTACCTATATTAGGTGCCGTTTGATTCCGAGATCTCTAGCATTGCTTGGTGGTTATCTTAGGACTTCTGAGCAATCTCAAGTGAGTACATAGACCCCTCTTTTACTGTTTTCCAAACTATTTTGGGGTGAAACACATGTGCCTACTTGTTACTTTCCTGCTTTCCTGTTTTTACATCATATACCTGCTATGTTTGTTAGTACATTATAGTACATAATTTCATTACATTTTATGCTATGTATGCCCATTGTGTGCGTACCTAGTACATCGTTTTACATTACATTTCATGCTATGTATGTCCATTGTGTGCATACTTAGTACATTGTTTTACTTTACATTTCTGCTATGTATGTTGACTGATAGCATGCTAGCACATTGATTTACATGACTTTTCTGCTTTGTATGTTAACTTAGCATACTTAGTACATTGTTTTCATATGACATGTATACAAATTGCTATAACGTTTGGTTTGCACAAACGAGACTATTATACGTTCATTAACATTTGCTACGCCGCTCGGGAGTAAGTAGTGGTACCATAGGACTTGACAAATCCCATTCCTGACATCCCGGGTTTGTTTGGATGTAAGGAATGACTGAATCCGAAAATATTTCTTTTGATAACCTTGACTGAAAGGGTTATCCGACTATCTCAAGGCTTGAATGTATGCGTTAACTTACCACATAAATGTTTGTATCAATGTAACATGCATTACTTTGCAAAACATAACATTTTGATATATTCAAAATACTTTGTTTTGTACATTTCTACATTTGGTTTATGTGACAAGACTTTACTTACAATACATAACATTTGATACACATTACTTGACTACTTTTGGACTTATAAACATTTGACATGACTTATATAAGGACTTTTGACTATTGGTTTAAACATGGACTTTATACATTAGTGGTTTGTTTAAGTGACTTAAGTAACGAGATGTGAGTAATATGATACAAGCATGGTGGATACGCCGCTGGTACTTCCTATATATAAGTGTTTGTATTATATTACATATCATAGCGTTATTTAAATCATTTCAATTTATACATATAACATTTTATACAAATAACATATCTTTCACAAGACATTGCTTTACAAACAACTTATATTATACAACTCATTTTACTTGGTTATACATTTAACCACACATTATTCTTTTATTTATACATATCATTCGATCTTATCGCTTTTTAAATGATTTACAAAACAAAACAATTTACAAGGTTCATGACTGACTTTTGATAAACAACTTTTTCTAAACTTATAAGTCATGAATCCTATTTTCACAAACCTATGTATCTCACAGGCATTTTTATGCTGACGTACCTATTTTCACATGTGTTTTCAGGAGCTTTTGCATAGGATGTTGATCGTGACACTAGGGCGGACCTGTGCCTTAGAGACATAAAATGAAGATAGACTTAGTTTAATTATGTTCTGAACTCTTTATTTTCTGTTTAAGACAATGTAACTCTTATGTTGATAAATAAAATACAACTTTGAATGCCATGGTTATGAAACAATTAATTCTGTTACAACACTCCCTGACGTTTTCCGCCACGTTTTGTATGTTATACGTGGTCGGGGTGTGACATTGGATATATAGGTAACCCTTGAAATTTCGTTTGAAAGGTCCCTCTTTCTGAGATACTAGGTCTTTATGCTCAGTGATATCTGGGGTATTATCCCGGGACTTCTGATTTTGCGTAAGCAATGGCCTAGTCCCCGGAGAATACTTTACGCTTGCTTGAAATATAGCCTCCCCTCAGCATAAAAAAATGATGAAACATTGCAAAATGAAAATCATGTGCTGTTGTAAAAAAGATCCTCTAAAGGGGACCCACCAAAAGTCGAGCCGTGATCTCTCTGCTGAACGGAAGTTCTGACCTGAGCTCTCACGGTATCGCATTTAACCCCTTACAGATATCATCTGTGGTATACTCACCTGTAAGACTGAATATTGGGATCTGGATACGGGAGTATATTCAAGAGGTGGGACACATGAATGAGTTTAAGTTCTTAATACACCTAATTCATATCCTAAATCAGTTGAAATTTGTGTGAAAATTTAAGTGGATCAGTATATCGGCAATCTAAGTGAATTGTTTAATTCTTAATGTGTAACTAAGCTCAACGGTACTTGTGACTTGTCAAAAACTGATATGATCCTCTTGCGCAAACTCACAAAAAATATTATGTGTAAATATTTCTTTACTGCATTTCTTTATATCAAAAATCCAAAAAGATTTTCTGTGTGTTTTAGTATAAATTTTTGAAAATTCAAAAATATTTTAGACAACTGTTGTTGGAAAGCTGATTTTCAAAATTCCAAGTGCTAAACATGACGAACAGGTTTGGGAAAGTTATATTTTTTCAAGTGGTTATCAGAAATTAAAACTGATATATCTTTAATTGATGTTTTGAACTAAATTTATCAGGTGATTTGCAGGGTTTCTAAATTTGTTATATCTTATCTTTTATAAGACTTATGTTTTGGGTAGAGAACTTACAGGTAAGCCAGGAATCGATCCTGAACCTGTAAGCATATGAGAGAGCCAGGTTCCGATACCTGAGAACTCTGTGCCAGGTTTCGATCCTGATTCTGTAAAAGTCAGACTACGATCCCAGCATAAGTTGAGGGGGAGTCTGTTAGAGAAAGAGATCTGCTTGGAAAGGAGAGTTTGCTAAAGCATTGAGCCAGTGTTCGATCCTGGAGATCAAGCTAGCTGCTGATGCCGATAGATCATCATCCGAGAGGGAGGTATATGTTGGTACTGATAAAAAGAGGAAGAAGATTATCTGAAGAAAGTTAGAGAGAGTCAAGATCCAGGTCGAGATCCTGGAAGCCCAAAGACTGATAAAGACTGAAGATATTGAAGACTCGACACTTAAGACTCGTCAACATCCGAGGGGGAGTCTATTGGTGCATACGTCTGTCGACTTCGTCTTGTATCGAGTCGTGTATTAGATATGTTAGATCAGGGCACGTAGTTCGAGAAATTAGGATTAAAGCTAATTCCGCTTGAAAGGAGGTAATTTCGCTTGAATATGTCATATGTTAGTTCAAGCGAAATCAGCATTAGTAATTCCGCTTGAAGTGGTCACAGCCACTTTCAAGCGGAATCAGAACTCTATATATAGGCCTTCAAGAGGAATCATTTGTAACCTGTGAGATTTCCGGTACCGAAGTGCTGCCGAAGTGCCGTCTGATTGTAATCAGTGTTTGATCAATATACAAGGCATTTTAAAGTAAAACAAGTTGTTTTCCACGTCTGTTTCTTTGTTTCCGCCTTTGAAACAGATTACAACTCTTCTGATTGACTCGTTTGGGTCACAAAACGATCCTACAAGTTTCTTTCATGCTTTTATTGCTTTTCAAGCATGAAAGTCAAATAGTGTTTGACTTTCTGCTTTGACCATGAATTGGTCAACACAAAGTTCGATTGAACTTTGCAACGTGAGCGTAATCACGATGTTTATAGTCCCTTGTGACTATACCTACTGATTACCACGTCGATTAGTCGAAGTGACGAGTCAAAGTTTCGGTCAAAATACGTGTTTATGCGTATTTTGCATCGAAGCTATTTTCGGGTATCAAAGCACTTTTTTTTTTATATCAAACTTGTTTTCTAACTTAGTTAAACATGTTTTAACTTGTTTAACTCGTCACTTTTAGTCTAGTGCTTGTATAGGGTCGTAAGATAAGCGGTCTTAACAACCGCTTATACTTTCGAACCCGACCCATTTGGTCGATCGTTAGGATCCGACCAAGCATATTTTGTGACCGTAGTTGTATAGGGAATAACCTTCTGAGGTTATACCTTATGGTCACTTAGTTTAATTAGTTGTATGATAGGTAGTTTATATGCCTTAGGAAAATGACCAAAATACCATTTTTATGCATAATTGGTATTTAAGCATATGTAACTTAACTTTTGCCACTCAAACTGATTATGCAACATACTTAAACATGTTTAGGCATATAATACTTGTCATAGGACTAGTTAGGCGTCTCGAACGCGCTTTTGCGCGAACGACGCGTTAAAGTAGCGTAAGCTACCTTAATGGGTCGTAACGGGTTGTAAGCAATTAGGATAGGTCCCAATTTAGAATGTAGGCTTTGTTAAACCATATCACATGAGTTCTAATACTCATTTGTTTTACGAGACCTCATTCTACCTAATCTTCTGATTTAGGTGTCGATTTATTAACTAGCGATCCGATTACTAGGTGCTACTTGATTTCCTTGGCTTGCCTGAGCTTCGTTAAGTTCATTAGATTGAGGATACTTTGCACTTCAAGTGGGTACATAGTTCCTCTCTTTTACCGTTTTCAACTGTTTTGGGGTGATTCATATGTGCTAAATGATTTTGAACTTTCCAAACAAATGCTATGGTTTATATTAAACATAACGATTTAAACTCAACCCACTGGAACTATTGAACTGTAACACCTGTGCCTCCACGGCCATCAAACAAATACCAAACCAATGAAATATTATATTTCATACTTGGGATTTGTAAAAATATGTGTATCATTTGCACATATCAATTTTTGTTCAATTTCAAACTCTAAATCACTTTCTGGAAGGTTATACGCGCACCGATGCGTAAATATAACCAGTTTAATGCAACAAACACTCCGGAATAGTGACATTGGCTTAACATACCTTAAATAACCTTTACATAACTTAGAAATAAGTTTTGAAGGCTTTGGTATGGCAAAAACAAGTTAATTCGCTTACAAGGACTAAATTTGACAAACTGCGAAAGTATGCCAATCTGAACTGTAACAGACATTCCGGAACATGACCATAAGTTAAACATACCATAAATATCCTTCACATAGCTTAGAAATAGGCTTTGAGGGGTTCGGTGTGCTAAAATAAACTTTTGGGTTATTCAGGGACTAAAAGTGTCAAAAAGTGCACAAGTTTGCATTTTCGCGCATAACTTACGTTCTGAATACATCCGGACATCCAAAAATTTATGTTAGCATGACTATATTATATTTTAGTGTTCGCTATAAGAAAAATCCATTCGTCGCGTCATTTGGATCGTTTTTCGCGCTTATGCGCATTTCATCGTAATTAAGCGAACATCGCGTTCGTACGACCAAACGAACTAACATCCGACATATTTTTGAGCATGTTTCATGTCCACAATGTTTAGGAAACATTTTAGGGCCTTAAAGTTGGCTTTACGGGCCTTAGAAATGTCGGAAATGGCTTAAAACACGTGCAGGGGCTGAAACTGTCATTTTTGAAACTTATTTTCGGATCAGAAGCCCCATGCGGCCCGCATTAGCTTTGGTGTATCCTGAAGCGGGCCGCCTCAGCCTTCCAGACCAGGTTAACTGCATTTAACAGCTGGTTGCAGCTGTTTAGCACCTCCAATCCTTCTTCCACATGTCAATTCCCTATGGTGAGTGGCCATTTGACACACCACAACATTCCAACACATGTACGGCCTTGATCGTGCCCTCTTTTCCATGAAACGATCTCAACGGTTACCCGAAAACTATATATACCCATCCACCCCCATTGCATTTTCTCACAAGAATCTTGATTTGAGAGCTCTAAGTTGAAACCATTGTTTCATACCTGAGTTCTTGGATCGAGATTAGCATTCGGGGACCCTGGGTAAGTATTCTTTCGTTCTTTTCCTTATTTTATTGCTTTTCGAGTCCGAAAGTCAAACTTTGTTTGACTTTCAGCGTTGACCAGTAATGGTCAATGCGAAGTTCGCTTGAACTTCGCAACGTGAGTGTAATCACGTTGGTTATAGTCCCTTGGGACTATGCCTACTGATTACCACGTTGTCTAGGGTCGTAGGGTAAGCGATCTAATAAATCGCTTATACCTCGAACCCGACCCATTTGGTCGATCATTAGGATCCGACCAAACACATTAGGTGACCATAGTAGGTAGGGAATAACCTTCCGAGGTTATACCCTATGGTCACATCGTTTAAGTAGTTGTATGATAGGTAGTTTATATGCCTTAGGTAAATTACCAGAATACCCTTTTCATGTATAATTGGTAATTAAGCATATGTAACCTAAACTTTTGTCACTTAACTGATTATGTAACATGTTTAGGCATATAACACTTGTCATAGGACTAGTTAGGCGGTCCGAACGCGTTTCACGCGCACGACGCGTTAAAGTAGCATAAGCTTCCTAAACGGGTCGTAATGGGTCGAAAGCACTTAGGTTAAGTTTCATTTAGTATGTAGGCTTTGTTAAACCCTATCATATGAGTTCCTACACTCATTTGGTTTACAAACCCTAATGCTACCCAATCTTCCGATTTAGGTCCGGTTAATTAACATAGTTACCTATATTAGGTGCCGTTTGATTTCCGTGATCTCTAGCATTGTTTGGTTGTTACTCAAGGACTACTGAGCAATCTCAAGTGAGTACATAGACCCCTCTTTTACTGTTTTCCAAACTGTTTTGGGGTGGAACACATGTGCCTACTTGTTACTTTCATGCTTTCATGTTTTCACATCATATATCTGCTATGTTTGTTAGTACATTATAGTACATGATTTCATTGTTTTATGCTAGGTGTGCCCATAGTGTGCATTACTTAGTACATTGTTTTACATGACATTTCATGCTAGGTGTGCCCATTGTGTGCATTACTTAGTACATTGTTTTACATCACATTTCATGCTAGGTGTGCCCATTGTGTGCATTACTTAGTACATTGTTTTACATTACATTTCATGCTAGGTGTGCCCATT
The DNA here is from genome assembly GCA_030545235.1 of Helianthus tuberosus. Classification (NCBI taxonomy): domain Eukaryota; kingdom Viridiplantae; phylum Streptophyta; class Magnoliopsida; order Asterales; family Asteraceae; genus Helianthus; species Helianthus tuberosus. The sequence continues at coordinate 95,640,306 of CM060388.1, forward strand.
GTGTGCATTACTTAGTACATCGTTTTACATTACATTTCATGCTAGGTGTGCCCATTGTGTGCATTACTTAGTACATTGTTTTACATGACATTTCATGCTAGGTGTGCCCATTGTGTGCATTACTTAGTACATTGTTTTACATCACATCACATGCTATGTATGTTCATTTGTTGCATACTTAGTACAGATTCATTTCATCACATGCTTACATTTTGGTATGACATTTGGTTTGTTTAAATGGGACAATACATTCATTAACATTAGCTACGCCGTTCGTTAGTAGGTAGTGGTACCATAGGAATTGACAACTCCCGTTCCGGACATCCCAGGGAAAGGGGACAGAAAGGAATGACCGAATTCGATATACATAAGCACAGATAATCCTTTAAGTGGTTTAAGGGTTTATCGCCTCAGTCGCAAGGCTTGGATGTATGCATTATAACACACCGCATAAATGTTCATATTCAGTATAGCATGCATTTACACAAAACATAACGTTGATTTAAACCAAGTTTTACTTCAATACTATGTTCTTGTGCATATGGTTTAGTGATATTTATCACTAGCCATACAGATCAGTTTGGTTACACATTACATGATTTACATTGATCATGCATTTACACATTACATGATTTACATTGATCATGCATTTACACAAGACATAACATTGATTTAAACCAAGTTTTACTTCAATACTTTGTTTTGTGCATTTCACCTATGGTTTAGTTGATGCATTTCACTAGCCATACATATCACATTTGTTTTACATTACATGATCTACATCTTGACATAAACACTTTGACATATTATTCAATACATTGACAATTGGATTAAACATAGACATTTTACATTGATTGGTTTGGTTTGATTAAGTGATTAAGTAACGATGCGTGTGTAATGTGATACAAGCATGGTGGATACGCCGCTGGTACTTCCTATATATAAGTGTTTGTATGGTATTACATATCGTAGCGTTATTTGAATCATTTCAATTTGAGATATATAACATTTTATACAAATAACATACTTTTCACAAGACATTGTTTTACAAACAACTTATCTTATACAAACTCATTTTACATGGTTATTCATTTAACCTGACATTTATTTATACATATCATCTGATCTTATCGTTTTTCAAATGATTTACAAAACAAAGCAAATAACAAGGTTCATGACTAAACATTTTCTCAAACATAAGTCATGAAACCTATTTTCACAAAACCTATGTATCTCACCGGCATTTTTATGCTGACGTACCATATTTTCACATGTGTTTTTCAGGAAACGAAGCATAGGATTGATCAAGATACACTTAGGCGGACATGGGCTTTAGTGACAATAAAAGATGCAAGACTAGTTAATTATGTTGTATTTCTTTGTTTGTTAAGACATTGTAACACTTTTAATCAATAAGAAACGAAACTTAAATTTCCATGGTTGTGAAACATTAATTCTGTTACAACACTCCCCGATGTTTCCGCCACGTTTGTATGTTCCACGTGGTCGGGGTGTGACAGAAAAGATGGTATCAGAGCCAATGGTTATAGGGAATTAGGTTATTAGTAATGCTTTGACCTAGTCTATAACCTTTCTAGGACCCTAACGCGAGTTTACTTGCGTTTAGTCATAAAACACTACTGTCACCTATCCTTAGGCGACGATCACAACAAGAACATAAATTTCAAAACCGCTTTGAAAACTAATCATCTGTTCTAGGATGATTGATTACTAGGTTTTGAACCCTCTATTGTAAGGTTTTGAACTCTCTAGTATATGGTTTTGAACCCCTTTGAGTTTTCAAAACTTCGTCAAGGTTTTGGGTTTTAAATAATGTGAACACGTGCAAACTGGAAGGGTGAATGCCTGTATTCTGGGTTTTCTGTCGAGGCAAGCACTTCGTATACATCTCATCAGACGCGAGACCAGTTGTGCTTACCTGGGAATTCTTGGGGTGAGTGTTCACTTATAGGCGAGCATGTCTTCGCGATACATTATTTTTGACCCATTTACTTTGATTTGTCACCATCTCATTTGTTTGCCTTAGGTAACAAACAAATGATCAAAATTTTCATTCGTTAACATTCTGCATTAATTTTCCAATAACCTTTCACTTGCTTCTTCCTCTGTCTTTCATTTTCTTTTAGAATGTCTATTCCTCTCATCACTGGTCAAATGCCCGAGCGAACAGCCAAATTTGTCCAGCAGATTGGCGAAGTGATTCAGAGGACTGTGGATTTAGGTATTGCCATGGCTCGTCTCAACAATGAAGCCTCTCGTCTCGACAATGAAGCCACTCAAGAGCCACTGAAGGAAGCAGAAGTCAAGCCAGCACCAAAATCAAGGAAGCGTAAGGCTTCAAGGAAACCCGCAGCGGTTACACCTAATCAAGCGGGACCTAGCCAAGTGGCAAGGCCACCAGCTAGGAAGTCGTACTTTGGAACTTCACCTTTGTGCAACCAATGTAGCCTTCATCATCATGCTAATGTGAAGTGCCGCAATTGCCAAATTTGTGGACTTATAGGTCATACGACAAGGGTGTGCCCAACTACAGCTGTACCAAATCAAACAAGACCCATCCGGGTGGCAACACCACCTGTTAGGAAGCAATACAAGGGAACAGCCCCAATATGCGACAAATGTAATGCACACCACTTAGCTCACCTACAGTGTCGTTTTTGTGCATCATGTGGGCGACTCGGTCACCGGGCAAATGTTTGTCGATTTACCCCAAACCAAAGTGGTTCAAATCAACTCCAAGTCAACCCTACTCCAGCTCGCTTTCCACCAGGTTATTGCTACAAGTGTGGCGAGATGGGACATTTCCGAAGAAATTGCCCAAAGCTTGCTAATGCAAATCTGACCCACGGATGAGCAGTTGACTGAGTAGAAGATGTTGCTGTCTTATGCTTTCGTTCTTTTGTTTCCTTGTAATGTGAAACAATCTGTTTTGTTTATAAATAAATCGTTGTTCACAAATTCTGATATACAGGTATAATTACATGTGTTTATGTCATTTCCCTATAATACCTGTATCAAGGAACTATGTTCCTTACAAACTACTCTTGTGATTTTCTCTTTCAAATGATCGCTCATGATTCCCTCGAAAATTTTAAGTACTCGTTTCATTCTAAGATGCGAAGTACAGAAAATAAAGTGACATTATGAGTAATCATGCTTCATCACATCTTTACCTTTAAATCCTTGGTTGGATAACTAAGGATATTTTCAAATCTCATACCCATTACGTTTTGATTTTTCAACATACACAGTACAGGTATTTCAAAAACAATCTTCATGATCTCAAAACATTTCATATAGTTTGAAAACAATTTTTCTAGATACATTGTCTATGTTATTTCAAAAACATTGGCCATGTTATCAAAACCAACCTTTCAAATTTCAAAATATTTCATATAGCCTGAAGACAATATTAACACAATACATTTTCTTATCAAGTGCATGATTTCGAAAAGCATCATTTAATTTTTTTCAAAAACCTTATACATAATTTCAAAATTCATCTCGCATGATTTTAAAACATTTTTATAAAAAATACTTACCTAGTACACCTACTTTATGATTTCAAAATATTATATATAAGGTTTCAAAAACATTTTTTTTCCCATGCATAGTTTTCCAAATATATTTTCCTCACACATTTACTTAACCTTCAAATTCTGCTTCATATGTCGCCTTGACATATCTAGCATCTCAACCTCATAAGAATTCTGATTTTGAGAGCTCTAAGTTGAAACCATTGTTTCATACCTGAGTTCTTGGATCGGGATTAGCATTCGGGGACCCTTCGTAAGTATTCTTTCGTTCTTTTCCTTATTTTATTGCTTTTCGAGTCCGAAAGTCAAACTTTGTTTGACTTTCAGCGTTGACCAGTAATGGTCAATGCGAAGTTCTTTTGAACTTCGCAACGTGAGTGTAATCACGTTGGTCATAGTCCCTTGGGACTATGCCCACTGATTACCACGTTGTCTAGGGTCGTAGGGTAAGCGATCTAATGAATCGCTTATACCTCGAACCCGACCCAGTTTGGTCGATCATTAGGATCCGACCAAACACATTAGGTGACCATAGTAGGTAGGGAATAACCTTCCGAGGTTATACCCTATGGTCACATCGTTTAAGTAGTTGTATGATAGGTAGTTTATATGCCTTAGGTAAATTACCAGAATACCCTTTTCATGTATAATTGGTAATTAAGCATATGTAACCTAAACCTTTGTCACATAACTGATTATGTAATATGTTTAGGCATATAACACTTGTCATAGGGCTAGTTAGGCGGTCCGAACGCGTTTCACGCGAACGACGCGTTAAAGTAGCATAAGCTACCTAAACGGGTCGTAATGGGTCGTAGACACTTAGGTTAAGTTTCATTTAGTATGTAGGCTTTGTTAAACCAAATGACACGAGTCTCTACACTCGTTTGGTTTACAAACCCTAATGCTACCCGATCTTCCGATTTAGGTCCGGTTTATTAATGTAGCTACCTATACTAGGTGCCGTTTGATATCCGCGATCTCTAGCATTGTCTAGTTGTTACTCCAGAACTACTGAGCAATCTCAGGTGAGTACATAGACCCCTCTTTTACTGTTTTCCAAACTGTTTTGGGGTGGAACACATGTGCCTACTTGTTACTTTCATGCTTTCCTGTTTTAACATCATATACTGCTATGTTCGTTAGTACATTATAGTACATGATTTTATGACATTTCATGCTAGGTGTGCCCAATTGTGTGCATTACTTAGTACATCGTTTTACATGACATTTTGACATAAACATTTGACATAGACATTTCGGCATAGACATTTTAACATGATTGACATTTGATCATGCATTTCCCACAAAACATAACTTTGATTTAAACCAAGATTTACTTCAATACTTTGTTTTTGTGCATATGGTTTAGTTGAGACATTTCACTTGCCATACATGACATCTTGACATAGACATTTGACATGGATATTTGACATAGACATTTTGATGTGATTTACATCTTGACATGAACACTTTGACATATTACCCAATACATTTGACAATTGATTTAAACATAGACTTCTTACATTGGTTGGTTTGGTTTGATTAAGTGATTAAGTAACGATGCGTGTGTAATATGATACAAGCATGGTGGATACGCCGCTGGTACTTCCTGTATATAAGTGTTTGTATGGTATTACATATCATAGCGTTATTTGAATCATTTCAGTTTGAGACATAGAACATTTTATGCAAATAACATACTTTTCACAAGACATTGTTTTACAAACAACTTATCTTATACAAACCCATTTTACTATGGTTATTCATTTAACCATACATTATTCACTTATTTTATACATATCATCTGAACTCATTGTTTTTCAAATGATTTACAAAACAAAGCAAATTACAAGGTTCATGACTAAACATTTTCTCAAACATAAGTCATGGAACCTATTTTCACAAAACCTATGTATCTCACAGGCATTTTTATGCTGACGTACCTATTTTCACATGTGTTTTTCAGGAACTGTTGCATAAGATGATCAAGATACACATAGGCAGACTTGGGCTTTAGTGACAATAAAAGATGCAAGACTAGTTAATTATATTGTATTTCTTTGTTTGTTAAGACATTGTAACACTTGTAATCAATAAAACGAAACTTCAATTGCCATGGATTTGAAACAATTAATTCTGTTACAACACGCCCCGATGTTTCCGCCGCGATTTGTTGTTTTACGCGGTCGGGGTGTGACAGAAAAGATGGTATACTATGAGAACTAGTTGAACTATTTGAACCACTGGAACTATTTGAATCGCTAGAACTATTTGAACCACTGGAACTATTGGACTATGTGAACTATTGAACGATTGGGTTATGGTAAGTGATTAGGTAACGGGCGGGTGTAATGTGATAAAAGCATGGTGGATACGCCACTGGTACTTCCTATATATAAGTGCATTTAACACATTACATATCGTTGCGTTATCTAGATCACTTGGACGAATATGTGAACTATTAAACCACTAGAACTATGTGAACTAATGAACCACTGGAACTATTGATCTATGTGAACTATTGAACCAACTGGAACTATGTGAACTATTTGAACTATTTGAACCATTGGAACTATTTGATCTATGTGAACTGTTTGAACTATTTGAACCATTGGAACTATTTGATCTATGTGAACTATTTGAACTATTAAACGATTGGGTTATGGTAAGTGATTAGGTAACGGGGCGGGTGTAATGTGATAAAAGCATGGTGGATACGCCGCTGGTACTTCCTATATATAAGTGCTTTTAACACATTACATATCATTGCGTTATCTAGATCACTTGGGCAAATGTTTTCAAAACGAAGTTACACTACAAGGTTTTTCTAACGATATAAACCATTCGAGTTTTATTATGAAAACGATTTACGATTTGCATTTTACATAAACAAATATTCGAGTTAAGATTCATGGCATCGAGGTTTTATAAACTATAACCAATCTGTTTTGACTTGGTTATTCATTTTACAATACAAACATTTTACAAAACAAGGTTTTCTAATATCGATTAACGAGGTTGTACGAGTTATTTCAACATGTAAACGAGCCATGAATCTGACACTCACACAAAACCTATGTACTCACAGGCATTTTTATGCTGACGTATTTTCACATAGGTTTCAGGTACCATAGTTGATGATGTTTGATGATGATATTGATGCATGCTCACATAGGAATGGACGAGGCCTTAGTGACTTAATAACAATGAAGGACAAAATGTTCATGTTTAGTTTTTAACATTCGAGACAATGTAACAAACTTAATTCAATAAAACGAAACGTCAATCCATCTGTTGTGAAACAATGATTCTGTTACGACACTCCCCGACGTTTCCGCCACGGTTTGTTGTTTTAACGTGGTCGGGGTGTGACAATGATCTTGTGTGATTTAAACATATACATGTTTAAATCACATTTTCAAGTTTAACATGGCAAGATAATCATATTTATAAAATACTACAATAAATAAACCTCAAGATTATCATAAATCTCATCTTTAAACAACTAATCTCAACATAATCAACAAGATTATACTAACTAGTTATCACTAATCTACATAATCAACACATAATAAGTTATGTTTTGTAGATTATTATGTTTGAGATTAGGGTCTTTGGTTTAATTTTTCTTAATCTTCAAGATAATCAACTTGTACTTCCATAATCTACACTTAACAAAAAGCTTAAAAATGGGTAGAAGATGGCTTACAACTTTGCACAAGCTTAATAAGAAGATTAAGAAGAGATTTAGCTCCAAAGAAAGTCCTTAACGAAGCTCCATGCTTAACCCTTGCATTAATGACCTTAAAATGTCTTGAATGTGAGCAATTTATGGTGTTTAATGGTGATTTATGGTGGGTTTTGGGGGGTTCCTTTGAGCCGTGAACCATGAGGGAGAAGTGGAAGATGGTTTGCAGTTTTGATGTGGTTTAAATGATGAAGAATGGTGGTGATGATTTGTTATAATTTTCAAGATCTTTTCAAAACTTACTAACCATACTTACAACCACATGCTCCATACTTTGAATCACAATTTTTCAACAACAAATCTAGTGGGTGGGACCCACTAGAATCCGCCAACTATGAGGGGGGTATTTTGTAAATTTTTTATAAAAAAATTGTTATAAATCAAGATATTTAGGTGTTTAAGCAAAGTATGATTATTAGGGGTTTAATTGCACTAATAGGGGGTAATTAGGGATTCGGAAGGTTAATTGTTATTAACTAGTTCACTAGACTAGTAGAAATTGTATTTTGATACCTTAAACGGCTTCCGTGTAGTTGTCGATTCGTTAACATCACTTTTAATTCGTACTGACAAAGGTTTTCCGCAAGTTGTTATTCCGTAACCAAAAGGTGTATAAGGGATTCGGGATCCCAAAATAAGCTTAACTAGCTCCCTAGGTCGTTTGTTTGGTGGTTATGGTGACGGAAATATTGTTTACTAGTTCGTTGGATAAAAAACGGGCGCGTTATGTAGGTTGCGACGTAGCACCGAAAGTTTATGTTTAGGACACCCCATTGATATCCTCATATTGTTTTCATGTGTTTATCATCATTTGTCATAACTCTGAAGTCTCGGAAATGCTAAATTAATAGTTCGGATGAGTTAAAATTGTTATATTTTTAGCCGAACGGACGATTTTGTGATTAGGGCGTTGTACCGGAAAATTATGTAATATTGCAAGATGTGTTTCCACATTAGTGTTTTCATATATATATGGACTCTGTTATGTTATTCGTATGTCGTTTTTCATCATTTCGTTCTGTTTTCACGGTTTTGCTGTAATGAATAGTGTGACCGTGAATAGTGCACGCAACACTTTCTACCAACACTTTTAGGACATAGTTTGATTGGTTTCGCGACACGACGAAAACCAACATAGGTTTTAGCATTGTTCTCTTGTCCTAACACTACTATCTAATGGACGACTCAGTTACGTAATTAAATTACGCTAAATGCCTGAGATTATATACTAAAAATAGTGATTAGATTATACGGAATTTCTGGTTAATTGCCATTTGTCACATAATGGGGGTTTTTAGAGAGAATCTAGGCGGTGGTGATAGCTCTGCTGGAGTGTGGTGGTGGTTCTGGTGGTTCTTGCTGATTGTTGGTTAGGTTGTTCCGGTTAGATGAACAGGTGGTGGTGACGGCTCTGTTGGAGTGTCGTCGGGAAAATGGTGAAAATGGTTCCTGTGACCAGATGATTGGTTTTTATCAAAGTGGGGCCACTTAAGTTTTTAAATAATAATGGTGAGGCCCATTATTTTTTTTTGGGTAAAGGGTTACCCCGGTGATTCTATTAAAAACAACCGCAAATAAGTACAAGTAGTGAGGATGTGTTCCACACTAATTCATATACAGGACATGCCCCATATATGTAAATCACAAAAAACCAAGGAAAACTATGACACCCCATAACCTAGTCTACTATACATCAGTAGACGAAACAATACAAAAAAAAAAAAAAACAAAAAAAAATCCTCATCCGCCATCATCAAAAATGAAATTGCCAGAAACCGGCAACCCCTTCACACGAACCAAAAAAGATCTATCCATTGGAGAATTTTGTGGAAGAGGTGCTAGCCTTTGCTCTCGAAGACGACGAATGTGTACCCGAGGTCATAAATTCACTAGTTTCATTATAGACTTCAACGACCTCCTCCTCATCCGAATCCTGCTTGTCACTACTAGTCTGCGCAGCTTTCTTCTCCACTTGACCCACAGTACTACCTCCCTGATTACCATCATCGTCCTTAAGAATGTCAAACGGGTTAGACGTTGAAACCTGGTTATTCATCGGACTCCTCAAGGACGATTTTGGTTTAGGTTTGACAACCGGTCTGTACACTACCTTAGGCTTCTTATTTTTCATATGGAGGCCTTGGTTATTAACTTTCTTTTTCTTAGCACCCACAGCCTGAAAATCATCATTTTTCTTTCCAGAATCCCCACTTGAAGTAACCTGAGGGTTCTTTGGGCATGAGCTATCGTCATGACCAAACACACAGCAAGAGGAGCACCTTAGAGGCTCCCAATCATACTATATTTTGACCTCTACCTTTGAATGACCATTACCATCCAAAGATGGAATTGCAAGAGTAACACTCTTCTTTAACTCAGCATCTGCCTGAACTTCAATAAGCGCTCTAGCATAGCTGCTTCTTCCCCAAGACTCAGCACACATCGTGGCAGTATACGAATCCAACATCTTAGGATTCCCAATCTTAGAAGCAACCAAGCTAAGATCATCCTCGGTAAAAGCCGCTAACGGCACATCATGCATCTTGACCCAAACTGGAACAACTTTAATATCCTCTTTTTCCATCTTTAAAGAAGCCGGCCATTCCTTCAAGATTATCGGTACATTTCTGATCAACCAAGGCCCGTCCTCTAACATTTGACTCATCCCTTCCTTAGTTTTAAACTTAAAGAAAAAGAACTCGTTTGCATTCATCATTAGCCGGGACATACCATATTTAACCCAGTTGTTTTTAGCAAAATAATCGACCACAGGAAATGCCAACCGTTTACCCAGAAAATATCCATACAAAGTGTTAGCATACCTATCATTGACTTGTTGAATCGATGACAACGGAATTACAACATCAGCACCGTCAACTGTTTCAGTGGATTCCATCGCCCTGAAGTTCACCTTAGCATTCTCCTTGGCGTTCTTAACAATGTTCGCGAATGATGTAGGATTTGCAGCCCCCGTATTTCGTGATTTTCCTTGTGCATCCGACACATTCATTCCATCCAGACCTGATAAAGGCGAATATCCCAAATTGGGATAATCCCAGCAATGTTCCGATCGCTCAACAGCCGATTTCGCAAACCTCCCCTGATCAGCCGACAACTTCACTCCATCCACACCTGTTGTTGATGAACCTAGATTATCTAATTGAACCGGTAAAGTGACCTTTGTGAGTTCATCAATGATGTTTATACCACGTCTTGGCTGCACAGTGTTACCATCAACATCAAGAATACGATCGGCTATTTGCTTAAATGTAAGTGGCGGCCTTCCACCAGATTTCATTCGATCATCCATTACAAGTTGACAACTCTCTATAACCCTACGGAAGAAATAAAGCAAACACCAAGAAACCACACGAACCAGATGACAACGAATAAAAAGAAAACCGAAACCCTAAACTAGCTGAAGCCCTAACCCATGAATCTTACAAATCGGACAGAAAACCTGATAACTGATCGTCAATCCAATATGCTCGAATCAGAAAGTGAAGGCGACGATGTTAAATAAACCAGAAAACCCTAGCCGACAATCAAACAGTTCCGCAAAACAGATTGTGAATTAGATGTTAGAACCTCTAATCACTGATCTGATCTTGAAGAATCACGCTGAAAAAACTAGGGTTTCAAGAAGAATAGAGGTCACCATAGCTAGAGAGAGAATTAGGGTTTTTTTGCAGCTGCAACACATAGGCCCATTATAAATATTAAAAGATAAACATATATCTTTAACTTAATTTTTATCAGTAAGGGTATTTTAGTCATTACACGCCTACTTAACTGATAAAAGTAACCTTCATCCATTTTAGGGACTATTCGAGTAACAACTGAGCAAACCACAGGGAGCAAGTGTGTGATTTTAAAAAAAGTTGGGAACTAAAGATGAAATTTAGGCAAACCACAGGGACTATTCAGGCATTTTACTCCTATATCTATATATTAATAAATGAGATGGATTTGGGCGATGTGGCATGTGATGGTGGAGCTTTTTGCTGAGGTGGCATGTTATGGTGGAGGTATATGGTGATTTTGGGAGGGAAATCTATTCTAAATTTCTAAATACACATATACAAAGTCAGTGGACATGGGATCCGGAAGTTTCGGGTCGGATTATTGGGTTTTGCACACAAACGACTTACAAATATGGATCATATAAATTCTAGGTCTCAATTATTGGTGTTATAACTCACCTACCGACACCCTCAAATCTCTCTGTTCTCTCTTCTAAATATGCTACGAACATCTTTTTTTTTTATCAAGAATCCTTCAAAATCAAAGGTAAGACTACAGAATCAAAGCTAAATATGGTTTTTTATGTTGTCCGATCATATAGGATGTTTATTTTTTTACAAAACCCTATCAAAAAACTACTAACTTGTATTCTTATTTTTTTTGTAGATCCGTAAACATAACTTGCAGGTATGTTATGTAGATTTGATGTTTTATATAGTGTATATGTTTAATCGCAAGTTTTGATGATTTTTCTTTCTTTTTGTTTTGCAATGTAAATACTATCATAACGTTTTGTGGATGATCATCTACATTCTCCGATTTTAAGAATACGATGGATTTTTCTGTATGTATTCTTCGAGTATCTTACTGATTTTTTTTTATTTTTTTTCATGATGAACCATAAATCTTATGTCACAGTCGGACTCAGATTCTTCGTCAAACAATACAGGTTAGTTAAATTTTGTTGTTGTTTGCTGTTTTTTGATTGGTATAGTGTTTGGTTTAATCATTTATGTTCAATATATATATATATTTTTTTTTGCAAATCTAAGTATCAAAGTTTCGAATCTTTGACTATTTGTTTTCTCAATAATAAATTTGGTATTTTATTAATTGTTTAATTCTTAAATTATTTCGTTATTTTCTTTATTTTGGTGTGATATGGTTTTCCGGTATTATGATTTTATTTCTATAAATAAAATTGTTGTTACGTTTTTAAAACCGTTGTTCTTTATTTTGGTGTGATTGGTTTTCCCGGTATTATGATTTTATTTCTATAAATAAGTTACTGTTGTTACGTTTTTAAAACTGTTGTTATTTATTTTGCAGATATAGATCCCAATAACAACAACCCTTCTTTCTTAAAGTTAATTGAGGACGATGATCCTATTTTTGTGGTATGTTTATTACTTTTCTGTTTACTAAATATATTTCTTTCTACTTATATGTGTTTTTTTCGACTGATAGGAAATACCAAATGATTTTGCGACATTAATGTGGGGAGAACAACTACCATACGGTGAATCTGTTAAGATTGCTGATGGTAACAACTTATAAGTTATAAGAGTAAAAAGAATTGGGTTGGGCCCTGTGCTAGGCTTCACCGAAGTTGTTAGGGACTCTACTTTAAAAAAAATTACTATCTTTTGCTCCAGGCTTTTGGACCATCCTCATTCTTTCTTTCAGTCTTTAAATCATGAGTTCATGAGAACTCTTTTATCTCCAAAATGATAGCTGATGATACCTTCATTGTAAGTAGTATATATAATATAATCAATTTGTTGAATACCCTTTTTTACTGTGTATGGTTTGTTTAATTTAAATTGTAACTATTTTTCAGCTCATGGCTGATGAATACTGAAGGCAATTTTACGACAAGAATTTCAAAGGTGGTCCAACAACTCTTTATGTAGGAGATAGATTTTGGAATGTAAAGATGGATGAATTGTCAGACAGATGTGTTTTTACTGATGGATGGTCTGAGCTGGTAAACGATCTCGTATTAGATAGGCGGTCTACTTTTGTCTTTACAATGGCTGGATGTAAAACTTTTGAGCTGTCTGTTTTTAATCATCAAACTGGTACGGAAATTCATTTCAAGAAGGTTGAATTAGTTGTTTTGGATGAATCTATTTATGGTGATGATGGATATGATTTGCTGATTGCGGTCAGTGTTATACAGCTCACTATTATTTATTTTTTGATACGAGCTTATTAGTTGAACATGAATTTAACATGGTTGCTATTTGTGATTTTTTTTTTGTAGTCGGAACATAAGCAGAAGCTGAGGACTGACGAAACTGATGTTGATGAAGGTTTTGTTGGGGATGGTGAAAATGACTATATGCAGCTTTCAACTTTTGAGTCTATCTTGAATGTATATACCTATCTTTTAATCTAACTTAACAAACCTTAACATTCATATTTTGTTGTGTTCTTACATTTTATCCTTCTATTGTCATTTTGTAGGATATTGATGACTCATTTGATCAGTTTATTACCCTCTCTAATTGAAATGGAAGATGTTAAAAAGAAGGTAAATTTATAACATTGTGTTTGTTAGCATATTTTATTAAATTTAATTACTATTAGTGCACTATTAAATCGTTATACATTTTTTTGTTTTATGTAGTTCAATAACAACCCTCGCAAAACACCCCCTAAATGCTTCTAAAATACCTCGAATACTCGTAAACGGACTCGTTTAACTTTAATTTTATTAAAAATCAAACAAAATAAGAAAAATAGGGTGCTCGCGGGCCGCAACCCCCATGGTCTTGCGAGTCGCGGGGCGCGACCGAGTGTCATCTGGCGAAATCTCAGGCAGCCACGTGTTCGGTTATGTGTGAAACCTACACTTGTGACTAACCAAAGCTAAGCCCTAGTCTAGTGGCTCGCGGGCCGCGAAGGAACAAGAGAGGGGACTCGCGGGGCGCGAGAAACCCCAAGATCAGAGTGTAAAAGGAGGCCGTTGGCCTCAGTTTCAAATCGCTCAAATTTTCTTTCTCTCTGTCCCTTATAGTGCGAAAATAATCTGTGACACCCTAGGAAAACCAGGAAACAACACAACTAGCTACCTCAGTAACCACGTGCTAAATTTCGGGACGAAATTTCTTTTAAGTTGGGGATAATGTGACAACCCGATTTTTCAAGGTCTCTATTCGACTTAACTTATTGATGTGCAATATACGTGTTGTTTGTAAATTCGTAGTGTGCATTATATGTGTGCATGTATTGACATGGGCGTGTACTAATGGACTAAGGCAAAGGGTCAATGATGATAGACATTGACCTAGGGCACAACTTATTTTCGTTAGTTGTCGATATGGTACGGTCTGGTAATTCACATGGGAAGCCCCCACTAATTATTGAGAAGGTTTGGGAAACAGGGTAAACTGGTTAATCATATTTTCAACTACGGGGTAACCCCCACGGCAAGTAAGCCAGCTAAAGACAAACTACGTTTTCGGAAACACTTAAAACGAACACCCAACTGTGAATTCACTCAACTTTGTTGTTGACTCATTGTTACATGCCTTGCAGGCCTTTAGGTGCTTAGCATTGGAACTTGCTGTCGGGAAGCTGGAGTGGTCATGGGTCGAGTTACAAGGAAATACGATACAAGACTAATGGCTCTTTACATGTGGTTTATAAACACTTAACGAATGATTTATGCTTTCGCTGTAAACTAAGAATTAAAGTAACGTTGTAACCTTACTGTTAATCAATGAAAGTTTTATTTACATGTAACTATGAGTTCAATGTGATTGATGGCTAAGATCCTGGTATGTCACACGCCTCGCGGGGGTTTTCCGCAAGTGGTATTTTGGGGGTGTGACAGATTGGTATCAGAGCCATTGGTTATAGTGAACTTGGTTTTAAAAAAGGGGAAAATGTTTTTGTAAAACCAGACTATAACCGTACAGTTCTAAAGACGTGAATACGACCATGACACTCAGCTCCAGATTGCAAGGTTCGTCTCTCATATACTCCTTGTACTACATAACTAGTGAACACCTACATATGATATTGCATGTGATTGCACGATTAGCACAACAGTATGAATTCATGTACACTTACACGAGTGATGTGACTGATAGGGTGGTAATTCCCTAAACCTTCATGACTTACGCTTCGTGATACTCTTCGTTTGCTACTCGAGTTGGAGGAACCATTTGACATGAGTTAAGGGGGGCTGAGATGGGCATGCAAATCACAATATTATTGTGGGTGCACACATAATAATACTGTGGGGTGCATGTGAATCCCAGTGAGACTTAACAAGTGGAAAAAGGGTTCTGTCCCGTTAATTGAACAACGTGAAACACAACAAACCTATAGGGGTCATAGCAGTAATTGTCCCCTACACAAACTCAAACGTGAACTTTTCATTTATCTCTGAATCCTCACGAACCTCGATGTTAATCGAGTATCACCTGAACACCCATCTGAACGCCTAGCGAACTGTATAGAATGTTAGGTGCTTGCACGAGCATCCCTGAGAGGGAGGTCTATACCTCCCTCACCCATCTTTGTTTGTTAGAACTTAGCGCGATAACGTCTTAGACTCAGAAGTGCGATCACTTCCGTAACACTCTAGCAACATACTGTGTAATACCCCAGTCGACTTGCAAGAATAATGGACAAAAGGATAAGTGTAGAACCTCACTGACCTCAGTATTAGAACGGCCCTGGTTACCAGCAACGAACACCAGCGAATTGACTTCAATCGAACCCTTAACCCTTGTCAGCAACTCGTGAGAGTCAACTCCCACAAATCGATCGAGGCATAATCGGTGATATTTGACCTTAGTGTAGTATGCGTAATTGTCAGCACAATGAGTAGCGCTTTAGGATGCGGCTCGGGATTTGAAAGATGGACTAGGATGGTGAAGAATCGTAGGGCTCGTTTTGAGCAACGACATTGGGGTCAGCAGTCGCAACGACAACAAGGTGCTCGTAACCCTAGCTTTCAGTAAGGACATAAAGGTGCCTACATCATGGATTGGTCGTAGTTAAGTTAAGAGGTCAACGATCAAGGGAACAACGACAGTGTCACACCCCGACCACGTAAAACAACAAAACGTGGCGGAAACGTCGGGGAGTGTTGTAAGAGAATCATTGTTTCATAACACATGGAAATTGAAATATTGTTTTTATTGATTAAAAGAGTTACAATGTCTTGACAATCAAAGAAATATAACATAAATAACTAGTCTTGCATCTTTTATTGTCACTAAGGCCCAAGTCCGCCTAAGTGTATCTTGATAGATCCTATGCATCATATCCTGAAACACATGTGAAAATAGGTACGTCAGCATAAAAATGCCTGTGAGATACATAGGTTTTGTGAAAATAAGATTCATGACTTATGTTTAAGAAAATGTTTAGTCATAAACCTTGTAATTTGCTTTGTCTTGTAAATCATTTGAAAAGTGATAAATAAACCAAATGATATATATGTATAAAAGAATAATACATGGTTAAGTAAATAACCAAGTAAAATGAGTTTGTATTAGATAAGTTGTTTGTAAAACAATGTATTGTGAAAAGTATGTTATTTGTATAAAATGATATATGTCTAAATTGAAATGATTCAAATAACGCTACGATATGTAATACCATACAAGCACTTATATATAGGAAGTACCAGCGGCGTATCCACCATGCTTATATCATATTACACACGCCTCGTTACTTAAATCACTTACTCAAACCAAACCACCAAAGTAAAATGTTTATGTATAATCAAATGTCAAAATGTTTGTGTGAAAACCATGTCTAATGTCTATGTCTAATGTAAATCATGAATTGTGTATATTAATGTCTAAATATTTATACAATCCCAAGTATGAAATGCAATATTTCATTGGTTTGGTATTTGTTTGATGGTCGCAGTGACCCAGGTGTCACAGTCTCCCCTACTTTAGGAAATTTCGTCCCGAAATTTTATTTAGAGGAAACTTGTGAGGGCTTGAAACATGAAGTTGAAAAGATCAAACAACACTGGTTAGAGTCCTGAACTTCTAGTAACTTTAAATAACGCCATGCTTGCAATGTGAGAGGGACACTTATATATAAGTATATAAAGCATTATTGGTGCGTCCACCGTACCTATATTACGTTGTTCACATTCCGTTATGGTTGCCACTATCGGTTCTTACACATAATAAGTCTTACTGTGGTTTCCGTGCACTGAACTTCGTAATTATGTATGCATCCATAATTACGTCATTCCTTGCATAGTCACGTAGTGCATCTTAAAATGTGTAGGGGAAGAAAACAATGAACGAGCCTGAGATGATTGTGACTAGACCACCATAGGGTCCTTTTTATTAAATCAATAAATGATTTTTGTAGACAACCAAGGAGTCTTTTCAGCTTATATCATCACATGTCATTCTTAACCAGATTTTTGAATCAATCTTTTTTACTAGACCACTAAAAGGGTCTCTTATAAATCATGGAATGGTACCATATAATCCAAGGGTCTTAACTATTACATAGAAGCCCATTAAGGATTTAGGGTAGTACCTTTTTGAATATCCTTCTACGAATCCCTCATATGAAGATACGAAAGGTTCTACAAGGATTTGGATAACGAATATCCAGAGTATACAAAAACACAAAAATGCATAAAAGAAAACACAAAATGCATAAACACATAATCACATAATTGTTTAACTTGATCTTAGAATCATTTTGTAAATTTATTCTGCTAACTGTGCACATGTATTCAAAGCACACCAGGTATCCAATCAGCAGATATTGATTGGTGCTTTAAATATTCCTAAGAATCTAACTATAAAGATAGAAAGATCTTTTAAAGAGAAAAATTCGATTTCGATTTTAAGGAACCGAAATGTTCGAATTAAGGTACACAAGGAATCCAATTAAGGACTCTGATTTGAATGATAATCATCCACAAGGGTCTAATTGTGGAGATAAAAAGATCCCATATGGATTTTAGAAGTTGAAGATGTTTTGAAACCTTGCACTGGATGTGCTTAAGTTAAAACATGAAGTAAAAATGCTTATGAAGTTGAGATGCTAGATATGTCAAGACGACATATGAATCAGAATTTGAAGGTTAAGTCAATGTATGAGGTAAATACTTTGAAAACTATGCATGGGGTTTCTTTTAAAAATGTGTTTAATGTTTTTTAAACCTTATATATAATACTTTTGAAATCATAAAGTAGGTGTATTAGGTAAAAAATGTTTTAAAATCATGCGAGATGAATTTTGAAATTATGTATAAGGTTTTTTTGAAAACATGTTTGATGCTTTTGAAATCATGCACTTGATATAAGTAATTATACTGTATTAATAACATTTTGAAATCGTGAAGGTTGTTTTTGAAAACATAGACAATGTTTTTGAAATCATGCATTTGATATGTTAAGTAAATACACTATATTAAGAACGTTTTCCAACTATATATAAAATGTTTTTGAAGTCATGAAGGTTGTTTTTGAAATATAGACGATGCATTTGAAAAAAAATGTTTTCTGACTATATGAAATGTTTTGAAATCATGAAGGTTGTTTTTGAAATACTCATACTATGTATGTTGAAAATCAAAACGTAATGGGTATGAGATTTGAAAATACCCTTAGTTATCTAACCCAGGATTCAAAGGCACAGATGTGCGAAAAGCATGATTACTCATAATGTCACTTTATTTCATGTACTTCGTTTCTTAGAATGAAACGAGTACTTAGAATTTTCTATGGGAATCATGAGTAAACACAAGAATGGGGAATATTCACAAGAGTAGTTTGTAAGGAACATAGTTCCTTAATGTAGGTATTATAGGGAAATGCCATACACACATGTAACTACACTTGTATATCAGAATTGTGAACAACGATTTATTTATAAACAAAACAGATTGTTTCAGGGTTCAACAAAAGATACAAAAAGCAACAGATACAAACTATTAAAGTAGCAACATCTCCAAATCAGTCAACTGTTTCATTCGTGGGCCAGATTTGCAACAGCTAGCTTTGGGCAATTTCTTCGGAAATGGCCCATCTCGCCACAGTTGTAACAAGACCCCGACAAGAAACGATCTTGAGCAGGATTGTTGCCAGCTTGATTTGGTGCAGCTGCAGTTGGGCAAACCCTTGCTGTATGTCCTATAAGTCCACAAATCTGGCATTTGCGGCACTTCACACTAGCATGATGATGAAGGCTACAATGGTTGCACAAGGGTGCAGTTCCGTTGTATGGCTTCCTAGCAGGGGGTTGAGTTGGTTGGTTGGGGACGGCTTGACCATTGTGAGCGACCACTGTGAAGTTCTGAGAAGCCTTTCGCTTCTTTGACTTCTTAGGGGATCCAGTCTGTTCATCCATGGTCTTTGATTCCTCGATTAGTTTCTTGGCTGGTGGTGTTGTCACTTGGCTAGGTCTTGCCTGTTTTGGTGCAACCGCTGCGGGATTCTTTGAAGCTTTACGTTTCTTTGGTTTTGGTGAAGGCTTGGCTTCTGTCTCCTTTGGTGATCCTTGAGTGGCTTCATCCTGGAGACGATACATGGCAGTAGCTAATTTAACAGTCTTCAGGATGACTTTGCCTATTCGCTGAGCGAATTTGGCAGTCTGCTCGGATATCTGGGTGTTGCTGAGTTGAAGAGACATTCCAGAAGAAACGAGAAGCATAGGAAGAAACAAGTGAAATGCTATCAAAAAATCAAAACAAAATGGCAGCTCATAGAATTTGCGATCATTTGTTTGTTACCTAAGGCAAACAAATGAGACGGTGGCTAATCAAAGTAAACAGGTCATATTAATGTATCACTGAAGACATGCTCGCCTATAAGTGAACACTTACCCCAAGCGTTCCCAGGTAAGAGTGACTGGTCCGATACTGCGGATTTGTACGAACACTCTAGCCTTCGATAGAAAACTCAGGGTACATGCATTCACCCTTCCAGTTCGCACGTGTTCACATTATAAGACCCAAACTTTGACGGGATTTTGAAAACTTTGAAGGTTCAAAACCTTACAATCAATCATCCTAGAACAGATGATTAGTTTTCAAAGCAGGATTGAAATTTAAGTTCTTGTTGTGGTCGTCGCCTAAGGATAGGTGACGGTATTGTTTTATGACTAAACGCAAGTAAATTCACGGTAGGGTCCTAGGAAGGTTATAGACTAGGTCAAAGCATTACTAATAACCTAATTCCCTATAGCCATGAGCTCTGATACCAACTTTTCTGTCACACCCGACCACGTAAAGCAACAAAACGTGGCGGAAACGTCGGGGAGTGTTGTAACAGAATCATTGTTTCATAACACATGGAAATTGAAATATTGTTTTTTATTGATTAAAAGAGTTACAATGTCTTGACAATCAAAGAAATATAACATAAATAACTAGTCTTGCATCTTTTATTGTCACTAAGGCCCAAGTCCGCCTAAGTGTATCTTGATAGATCCTATGCATCATATCCTGAAACACATGTGAAAATAGGTACGTCAGCATAAAAATGCCTGTGAGATACATAGGTTTTGTGAAAATAAGATTCATGACTTATGTTTAAGAAAATGTTTAGTCATGAACCTTGTAATTTTCTTTGTCTTGTAAATCATTTGAAAAGTGATAAATAAACCAAATGATATATATGTATAAAAGAATAATACATGGTTAAGTAAATAACCAAGTAAAATGAGTTTGTATTAGATAAGTTGTTTGTAAAACAATGTATTGTGAAAAGTATGTTATTTGTATAAAATGATATATGTCTAAATTGAAATGATTCAAATAACGCTACGATATGTAATACCATACAAGCACTTATATATAGGAAGTACCAGCGGCGTATCCACCATGCTTGTATCATATTACACACGCCTCGTTACTTAAATCACTTACTCAAACCAAACCACCAAAGTAAAATGTTTATGTATAATCAAATGTCAAAATGTTTGTGTGAAAACCATGTCTAATGTCTATGTCTAATGTAAATCATGAATTGTGTATATTAATGTCTAAATGTTTATGTCTAATGAAAATCATTAATTTGTTGGACTCTGTATGCCCAAGACACATATTAAATTGATGTGGCTAGTACGTTATGATCCAAGTCGAGTCATACCCAATAACAAGCTAGACAAACACTTATATTATTTATTTATGATATGATCAAACAAATAAATATTAACACTTACAATATTTAGAAATTGGTTTTCTAAATAATTACACTTGATAAACTAATAAATTATATGGATAATTTATTTTGAGAGAATATTTTATTTTGTTATTTAATGGAAATAACATTTTAAAAGGTTGTATAAAGTCTTGCATTTATGAAGTATTATATTTATAAAAGTTATAAATATATAAACCAAGACTTAAACTTTATAAAAGAATTTTTTTTATATAAAGCTAGGGCCCCCCCCCCCCCCCATGGGAACTCACAAAATGGTTGTCCAATGGGATGACATGCAATTTTCATAAGCTAGAGAAGAGTTGATTGGGTGGTCTAACCAAGACCATTTTGGTCCAATGGGGTTTCATGCACTTGCATGTGTAAGTTGGCACATGATTGGTCAAGGTGGGTGGCAATTCTCTCTCATGTTCTATAAATATTTAGATAACAAATGCAAGAAGGTGCAAGACTTGGATGACTTGAAAAACACTAGAGATTTCTCTCTAGAAATCGGCCAACATAAGGTTGTGCATAAGGGTTTTTCAAGTTTGATTTTCAAGTGCATAAAACTCCATACTCTTCTCTCATAATTTCGGCCAAGGGTTGGTTCCAAGAGAGGGATTTTTCAAGTGAGTTTTAAGTGTAAAATCCTAGCTAAACATAAGGTGTTTGTTGGAAGGCTTGGGGTATACAAGCTTGAGGTCTTCTACACTTGAAGGCAACCGTTCAAGAAGTATCATCATCTTCATGTCCTTTACTCCTTGGAAGGTAGTATTCTAAACACTCTATGGTTGTGTTTTATTTTGATAGCATGCATGTTCGTATATGGATCCGGGATTGGGTTTTACATATAATAAAATGGGTTTTATATCTTGTAAGTAACATGTTTTAAATAATTATTTCCGCGGCATTTTTATTTTATATGGATAAAATACTTTGATAAACATGTCAAAAACCCAACAGTGGTATCAGAGCCGCTTATATGAATGCATGCTTCATAGGATATAAAATTTTCAGGTTTCGGGTTTGGTTAAAAAACCTATGGCCGAAACTTTATATATGGTTATCCTTTTGTTTTTCAAGATTATTTTAATACATGCATAAAAGTATCTTGAAAAATTATGTCATTTGGATGATTTGTTTGTTTGGACAAAAACCCACTTTTTCGGTTTTTTCATTCTTGACCGAAAAGTAGGTTGTAAAAAGAAAACCATTTTGCTTCTTGAATTTTATATATGTGGATATATATATTTTGGTGTTCATAACCTAGTCATGACCTTGTGTGAATATGTTGAATAATTGTGTTTGTGATTTGTATTTAATTATTTCAAAGGTTGTAATAATTATTATTTTTGGGTTCTTCCATTTGTAAAGTTATATAATTTATTTATTTTCATTTAGTATGTAAAATAAATAGATTAGGTGCATTTTATTTTACTAGAAAAAAATGTATTAGGATATATTTTGTAAAAGAAGATGCACACAAAAATGCGGTTTTGGTTTTGGCTAATTTCGGGCCTAAAGGACTTCATAGTTCTTAACGGGATTTTAGCCCGATAACCAAAACACATTTTGAAGTCCAAAGGAGTTTGGAGCTGAATTAAAGGACATTTTGGAAGCTCAAAAAAGGTGAAGAAATCACAACACAAAAGGAAGACTTGAAGCATTTGGATGCGGGATCAAGTGGGAGTTCAACGACACATTATTTGTGTCAATATTCACCCCTTAGGAAGGAACCTTTGGCACACTTGTTTCGGCTAACAAGTGTTGTCAAAATAGTTGGCTATGGTTATGCACCTATTGTTAAGTATGTTGTGCTTGTGTGGTTGCTTATTTTATTGTTTGGATGATATTTGGATATGCATGCTTAACAAACTAATAATCAACAACAAGCTTAAAATTGGTTCTTTAAAGATCATTAAAAATTAATGATTTTATAATAAAATGGGTTTTATTAAAAAGAACCTTGAAAAATTGTTTTCACAAAAGTATCAAGGATTTGAATGCATGCAAATGTATGGTACATATAGTTTTCTAAACTAGAATTTTGAAAACTCAAAATCCCTTTTATAAAACAAGTCAAACACCATCCTTTTATACAACACTCGAATCACTTGGGAACTCTTTTGTGGGATAAAGGTCACCTAACCACATTTGAAGGAACTTGTATATTCTAGGTGGGTTTACCATGTTTGTGGGATAAAGGTCACCTAACCACTTATGTGTATAAACTAACACGTGTGTGTAAGTTGGACGACTTGATTTGGAAACCATGAACTTAGGGTCACCAAAGCATGGGGAACAAAGGTGTTGATGGGATTAAACATGCCAACTAAACATAAAGATGTTTAACCGGTCTCATATGGCTAGAAGTTGCAAAGGGTTGCAATCGTCAAACGTTGACTACCTTGTTAATTTAAATAGAGGGATAAAGGTCACCTAACCAATATTTAAATATAACGTTGGATTCTAGATTTTAATTATTAATTGTCTATAAGACACAAAAGGGTATTAATGATTAAAATATAATAATATCGAAAATACTAAAATTGAACGTTGTAAAATTTTGTAGATGGCCGCTAACAATGTCACACCCCGACCGCGTAAAACAACAAAGCGCGGCGGAAACATCGAGGCGTGTTGCAACAGAATCATTGTTTCATAACCATGGATACAAAAAGTGTTTCGTTTTATTAAACATTGAACAATTACATCGTCTGGAAATCTAAATACACAAATTAAACATAGGCTATCATGGTTATTGTGTCACTAAGGCCTTGTCCAGTCCTATGTGAGCATGCATCCTATCAATCGATATCTTTCAACAATACCTGAAACATATGTGAAAACGAGGTCAGCAAAGAAATGCTAGCGAATACATCAGTTTTGTAGGAGTGTTGAAATCATGGCTAGTTTAGATGTTGCAATACTTTATTTAAAAACCTTGTTTTGAAAAAGAGTATAATATTGCAACTTATTTAACCAACTCGAATCAAGCGGGTTATAGTTTATAAAACCTCGTAGCCATGACTCTTAACCCAAAAACATTTGTTTTAGTAAAGCAAATTGTGAAACATTTCGTAATAAATCGTTAATAAAATTTGTTAATAAATCTCGTTAAAAACTCGTATAGTTTATATCATATCGAAAACCTCGTTTGTGTGACATTGTTTGAAAATCGTTTACCCAAGTGAACTAAATAACGCCACGGTATGTAATGCGATGAAAACACTTATATATAGGAAGTACCAGCGGCGTATCCACCATGCTTTCATCACATTACACCCGTCCCGTTATCTAAACACTTAACCAAAAACCAATCGTATATCGCTTTGAAACCAATCGTTTACCCAATCGTTAAAACATCGTGTGAAAACCAATCGTTTACCCAATCGTTAAAACATCGTGTGAAAACCAATCGTTTACCCAAATCGTTTAATTCGTTTTAGGTCGTGAAACTACTTAAATGGTCGTCTCGCTAATAACATTCAAACCTTCTTGACTCGCATTAATAAACCCTTACCAAAGGATAGATTAACAATTCGCATTAATAAACCCTTACCAAAGGATAGATTAACAATTCGCATTAATAAACCCTTACCAAAGGATAGATTAACAACTCGCATTAATAAACCCTTACCAAAGGATAGATTAACAACTCGCATTAATAAACCCTTACCAAAGAGTAAATTAACAATTACAGATTCAGTCGCTACCCACCACCCCCACACATAACTACGGGTGCAGTAAGATAACGGGATTTGTCAGATCCTATGGTACCATAACCTAATACTGGTCGGCTTGATCATTGCTAATGAATGTCATTTGTTATGTAAATACAACCAACAAGTTTGTTCACTTTATTGAAATCGTTATTAGTTTTGTATAAATCGTCTTAATCGTTTTTGAAACCATTTGTTATAACATCGAAAACATTTAGCACATATGAGTCACCCCAAAACAATTGAAAGCAGTAAAATAGGGGAATAATGTACTCGCCTGAGAATGCTTAGAGGTCTTGAACAACCACCAAGCAAAGCTAGAGGGAGCACGGAATCGATTGGTACCTAATATAGGTAACTACATTAATAAACCGGACCTAAATCGGAGGATCGGATAGGATGTGGGTTCGTAAACCAAACGAGTATAGAGACTCGTGTTATATGGTTTAACAAAGCCTACATACTAAATGAAACCTAACATAATTGCTTTCGACCCATCGCGACCCATTAAGGTAGCTTATGCCACTTTAACGCGTCGTGCGCGTGTAACGCGTTCGGATCGTCTAACTAGTCCTATGACAAGTTTTATATGCCTAAACATGTTACATAATCAGTTATGTGACAAAATTTTAGGTTACATATGCTTAATTACCGATTACACATGAAAAGGGTATTTTGGTAATTTACCTAAGGCATATAAACTACCTATCATACAACTACTTAAACGATGTGACCATAAGGTATAACCTCGGAAGGTTATTCCCTATATGCTATGGTCACCTAATGTGTTTGGTCGGATCCTAATGATCGACCAAATGGGTCGGGTTCGAAGGTATAAGCGATTTATTAGATCGCTTACCCTACGACCCTAGACAACGTGGTAATCAGTAGGCATAGTCCCAAGGGACTATAACCAACGTGATTACACTCACGTTGCGAAGTTCAAACGAACTTCGCATTGACCATAAACTGGTCAACGCAGAAAGTCAAACAAAGTTTGACTTTCAGACTCGAAAAGCAATAAAAGAACGAAAGAATACTTACGAAGGGTCCCCGAATGCTAACCTCGATCCAAGTAGCTCAGGTATGAAACAATGGTTTCAACTTAGAGCTTCTAAGATCAAGATTCTAGTGGGTTTAGAAGTTGAGGATGGATGGGTATTTATAGTGAATGGTCCACCATTAGGATCGTTTGTCGAAATACGTGCCTTAATCTCATCCGTACATGTGTCGGAACCTTATGGTACCCAAAAGGCCACTCACCATAAGAGATCAACATGTGGCAAGGGATTAAGGAGTGGATAACAGCTGCAAACAGGCTGTTTGTAGCTGTTAATACGTCGAATCTGGTCCCGAAAGTGCAAAACTGAAGTTTCTGTCCAGCATAGGCAGTCGCGTAGCGCCACTGCCTACCAGTTTCAGAAAACTTTCAAAAATGGCAGAAATGGTCCCTGCAGCCCGTTTAAGCTATTTTTGATGCGTTTGAACCCCGTTAACCTCATTTCAAGGCTCTAAAATGAAGTTAAAGTATAGGGAACTCAAAACATGCTCAAAAATATCTAGGATGTCGGTTCGTTTGGCCGTACGAACGCGATGTTCGCTTAATTACGACGGAATGCGCATAAGCGCGAAAAATGATCCAAATGACGCGACGAATGGATTTTTCTTATGGCGAACACTAAAATATAATATAGTCATGCTTACATAAATTTTTGGATGTCCGGATGTATTCAGAACGTAAGATATGCGCGAAAATGCAAACTTGTGCACTTTTTGACGCTTTTAGTCCCTGAATGACCCGAAAGTTTATTTTAGCACACCGAACCCCTCAAAGCCTATTTCTAAGCTATATTAAAGATATTTAAGGTGTGTTTAACTTATGGTCATGTTCTGGAATGTCTGTTACAGTTCAAATTGGCATACTTTCGTAGTTTGTCAAATTTAGTCCCTGTAGACGAATTAACTTGTTTTGGCCATACCAAAGCCTTCAAAACTTATTTCTAAGTTATGTAAAGGTTATTTAAGGTATGTTAAGCCAATGTCACTATTCCGGAGTGTTCGTTGCATTAAACTGGTTATATTTACGCATTAGTGCGCGTATAACCTTCCAGAAAGCGATTTAGAGTTTGAAATCGAACAAGAATCGATATGTGCAAATGATACACATATTTATACAAATCCCAAGTATGAAATACAATATTTCATTGGTTTGGTATTTGTTTGATGGTTGAAGTGACACAGGTGTCACAGTCTCCCCTACTTTAGGAAATTTCGTCCCGAAATTTAATTTAGAGGAAACTTGTGAGAGCTTAAAACATGAAGTTGAAAAGATCGAACAACATTGGTTAGGGTTCTAAACTTCTAGTAACTTTAATAACATCATGCTTGCAATGTAAGAGGGACACTTATATACAAGTATATGAAGCGTCATTGGTGCGTCCACCGTACCTCCATTACTTTGTTCACGTTCCGTTATTGTTGTCACTATCGGTTCTTACACATGATAAATCTTACTGTGGTTTCTGCGCACTGAATTTCATAATTATGTATGCATCCATAATTACGTACTTCCTTGCATAGTCCACACAGTCTATTTTATAATGCGTAGGGTAAAACCAAATGAACAATCCTGTGATGAGTGTGACTAGACCGCCATAGAGTCCTTTTAATTAAATCAATAAATGATCTAAATAGACTATCAAGGAGTCTGTCCAGCTACATCACTAGATGTCGTTCTTTAACCAGATTGTGAATCAATCTTTTGACTAGACCACTAAAAGGGTCTCTTATGAATCATGGAGTGGTACTATATAATCCAAGGGTCTTAACTATTACATAGAAGCCCATAAGGATTTAAGGTAGTACCTTTCGAATATCCTACTATGAATCCCTCATATGAAGATATGGAAGATTCCATGAGGATTTGAAAATCGGATCACACAAAAACATAGAGGAGAATACATAACACATATCACATAATCGCATAATCGCATACTCGCATAATCGTTTAATCGTATAATCGTTTAATTTGTTATCTTTGGACATGGGTATTTAAAGCATACTAGGAATCCAATCCGTGGATTTCATTTGGCACATTAAATATTTTCAAGAATCTAACTATGAAGATAGGAAGATCTTAAAAGGAATTCGGTTTGTCCTAATTGAGTTGTAATGTACATTTTAAGGTGTACAAGGAATCCAATCAGGGCTACGATGCCAACGAAGGTGTTGATCGTGGTCGGCTCGGGACATGAATAGATCAAGATGTCATCAATAACAACAATGACGAACTGATCCAAATAAGGCTTGCAGACTCTATTTATTAAGTCTATGAAGATGGCTGGAGCATTTGTCAACCCAAAGGCATGACTGTAAACTCGTAATGGCCATACTTCAGGCAGAAAGCCGTTTTGGGAATATCTTCTTCGAGAATACGAAGTTGATGATACCCAGAACGCAAATCGATCTTGGAAAAGTATGAAGCACCCTGAAGCTGGTCGAAGAGATCATTAATTCGAGGTAGGGGATATCAATTCTTGATGGTGAGCTTATCAAGCTCACGATAATCGATACACATTCGAAAAGATCCATCTTTCTTATTCTCAAAGAGGACAGAAGTTCCTCAAGGAGAAAAGTTCGGACGGATGAATCCTTTATCAGACAACTCCTGAAGCTGTTTCGATAATTCTTGCATCTCGGACGGTGCAAGACGATAAGGTGCTTTCGTAATCGGGTTGGCATTGGGTACAAGGTCAAAATGAAATTTGTCTTGACGAACTGGAGGCAACCCAGGCAGTTCATCAGGAAACACTTCTGGATAATCCCGAACAATCGGAATATCCTGAATACTCTTGCTCTTGCCTTTCTCCTCGGTGACATGTGCCAGGAAAGCAACATATCCTTTTCGTAGATAACTTGGGCCTTCGTACACGACATGAGCTTCAATCCACCAGAAGGTTTCTCGCCACTAACTTCCAGAACATCGCCAGACGAAAGAGGAATGCGAACAATCTTATCTGAACAAACCACCTCAGCGTGATGTTTGGTTAACCAATCGATTCTAACGATAATGTCAAGACTCCCAAGTTGCATCGGTGTGTGGTCAAAAGGAAAAGATGATTACCAAGGTTCAACTGGCAATCACGAATAACAGAATCGAGAACAAGAGGTTTACCAGTCGCATCTTCGTCAAATAAGGGTTTTCTTAGTTTGGTTCTAGGTTTCGCAAGCAAAGGCTCAAATGACAATGAAACAAAACTTCTATCGGCACCAGAATAAAAAAGAATAGATGCAGGTCGATTGTTAACAAGCAACGTACCGTTCCACTTAGGTACCATTGACAACGAAGTGGTCAGCTCGGGCCTCGTTTGCATTCGGATTGAATGCTCCTCCATGAGCGGGATCGACAATTGGAAAAACACAAGAGATATCGACACAACGCAAGAAGGGCGATCATTTGTTCGTTACTTCGAACAAACAAATGACACGCAGAGATTAGTCGAAGTAAGTGGATCAATATAATGTATTGCTGAAGACATGCTCACCTATAAGTGAACACTCATCCCAAGAATTCCCAGGTAAGCACAACTGGTCTCGCGTCTGATGAGATATATACGAAGTGCTTGCCTAGACAGAAAACCCAGAATACAGGCATTCACCCTTCCAGTTTGCACGTGTTAACATTATTTAAAACCCAAAACCTTGACGAGATTTTGAAAACTCAAAGGGGTTCAAAACCTTATAACAGAGGGTTCAAAACCTTACAATAGAGGGTTCAAAACCTAGTAATCAATCATCCTAGAACAGATGATTAGTTTTCAAAATGGTTTTGAAATTTATGTTCTTGTTGTGGTCGTCGCCTAAGGATAGGTGACGGTATTGTTTTATGACTAAACGCAAGTAAACTCGCGTTAGGGTCCTAGAAAGGTTATAGACTAGGTCAAAGCATTACTAATAACCTAATTCCCTATAACCATTGGCTCTGATACCAACTTTTCTGTCACACCCCGACCGCGTAATACAACAAAGCGCGGCGGAAACATCGGGGCGTGTTGCAACAGAATCATTGTTTCATAACCATGGATACAAAAAGTGTTTCGTTTTATTAAACATTGAACAATTACATCGTCTGGAAATCTAAATACACAAATTAAACATAGGCTATCATTGTTATTGTGTCACTAAGGCCTTGTCCAGTCCTATGTGAGCATGCATCCTATCAATCGATATCTTTCAACAATACCTGAAACATATGTGAAAACGAGGTCAGCAAAGAAATGCTGGCGAATACATCAGTTTTGTAGGAGTGTTGAAATCATGGCTAGTTTAGATGTTGCAATACTTTATTTAAAAACCTTGTTTTGAAAAAGAGTATAATATTGCAACTTATTTAACCAACTCGAATCAAGCGGGTTATAGTTTATAAAACCTCGTAGCCATGACTCTTAACCCAAAAACATTTGTTTTAGTAAAGCAAATTGTGAAACATTTCGTAATAAATCGTTAATAAAATTTGTTAATAAATCTCGTTAAAAACTCGTATAGTTTATATCATATCGAAAACCTCGTTTGTGTGACATTGTTTGAAAATCGTTTACCCAAGTGAACTAAATAACGCCACGGTATGTAATGCGATGAAAACACTTATATATAGGAAGTACCAGCGGCGTATCCACCATGCTTTCATCACATTACACCCGTCCCGTTATCTAAACACTTAACCAAAAACCAATCGTATATCGCTTTGAAACCAATCGTTTACCCAATCGTTAAAACATCGTGTGAAAACCAATCGTTTACCCAATCGTTAAAACATCGTGTGAAAACCAATCGTTTACCCAAATCGTTTAATTCGTTTTAGGTCGTGAAACTACTTAAATGGTCGTCTCGCTAATAACATTCAAACCTTCTTGACTCGCATTAATAAACCCTTACCAAAGGATAGATTAACAATTCGCATTAATAAACCCTTACCAAAGGATAGATTAACAACTCGCATTAATAAACCCTTACCAAAGGATAGATTAACAACTCGCATTAATAAACCCTTACCAAAGAGTAAATTAACAATTACAGATTCAGTCGCTACCCACCACCCCCACACATAACTACGGGTGCAGTAAGATAACGGGATTTGTCAGATCCTATGGTACCATAACCTAATACTGGTCGGCTTGATCATTGCTAATGAATGTCATTTGTTATGTAAATACAACCAACAAGTTTGTTCACTTTATTGAAATCGTTATTAGTTTTGTATAAATCGTCTTAATCATTTTTGAAACCATTTGTTATAACATCGAAAACATTTAGCACATATGAGTCACCCCAAAACAATTGAAAGCAGTAAAATAGGGGAATAATGTACTCACCTGAGAATGCTTAGAGGACTTGAACAACCACCAAGCAAAGCTAGAGGGAGCACGGAATCGATTGGTACCTAATATAGGTAACTACATTAATAAACCGGACCTAAATCGGAGGATCGGATAGGATGTGGGTTCGTAAACCAAACGAGTATAGAGACTCGTGTTATATGGTTTAACAAAGCCTACATACTAAATGAAACCTAACATAATTGCTTTCGACCCATCGCGACCCATTAAGGTAGCTTATGCCACTTTAACGCGTCGTGCGCGTGTAACGCGTTCGGATCGTCTAACTAGTCCTATGACAAGTGTTATATGCCTAAACATGTTACATAATCAGTTATGTGACAAAATTTTAGGTTACACATGCTTAATTACCGATTACACATGAAAAGGGTATTTTGGTAATTTACCTAAGGCATATAAACTACCTATCATACAACTACTTAAACGATGTGACCATAAGGTATAACCTCGGAAGGTTATTCCCTATATGCTATGGTCACCTAATGTGTTTGGTCGGATCCTAATGATCGACCAAATGGGTCGGGTTCGAAGGTATAAGCGATTTATTAGATCGCTTACCCTACGACCCTAGATAACGTGGTAATCAGTAGGCATAGTCCCAAGGGACTATAACCAACGTGATTACACTCACGTTGCGAAGTTCAAACGAACTTCGCATTGACCATAAACTGGTCAACGCAGAAAGTCAAACAAAGTTTGACTTTCAGACTCGAAAAGACTCGAAAAGCAATAAAAGAACGAAAGAATACTTACGAAGGGTCCCCGAATGCTAACCTCGATCCAAGTAGCTCAGGTATGAAACAATGGTTTCAACTTAGAGCTTCTAAGATCAAGATTCTAGTGGGTTTAGAAGTTGAGGATGGATGGGTATTTATAGTGAATGGTCCACCATTAGGATCGTTTGTCGAAATACGTGCCTTAATCTCATCCGTACATGTGTCGGAACCTTATAGTACCCAAAAGGCCACTCACAGTTTCTTATGGAGAACACTAAAATATAATATAGTCATGCTTACATAAATTTTTGGATGTCCGGATGTATTCAGAACGTAAGATATGCGCGAAAATGCAAACTTGTGCACTTTTTGACGCTTTTAGTCCCTGAATGACCCAAAAGTTTATTTTAGCACACCGAACCCCTCAAAGCCTATTTCTAAGCTATATTAAAGATATTTAAGGTGTGTTTAACTTATGGTCATGTTCCGGAATGTCTGTTACAGTTAAAATTGGCATACTTTCGCAGTTTGTCAAATTTAGTCCCTGTAGACGAATTAACTTGTTTTGGCCATACCAAAGCCTTCAAAACTTATTTCTAAGCTATGTAAAGGTTATTTAAGGTATGTTAAGCCAATGTCACTATTCCGGAGTGTTCGTTGCATTAAACTGGTTATATTTACGCATTAGTGCGCGTATAAAATTCCAGAAAGCGATTTAGAGTTTGAAATCGAACAAGAATCGATATGTGCAAATGATACACATATTTATACAAATCCCAAGTATGAAATACAATATTTCATTGGTTTGGTATTTGTTTGTGTCACACCCCGACCACGTAGAACATACAAAACGTGGCGGAAATGTCGAGGAGTGTTGTAACAGAATTAATGTTTCAAATCCATGGCAATTGAAGTTTCGTTTTATTAATCAAAAGTGTTACAATGTCTTAAAAAAACAAAGAAGTACAACATAATTAACTAGTCTTGTCTCGTTTTAAGTCACTAAGGCACAGGTCCGCCTAAGTATGTCTTGATAAGTCCTATGCTTCAGCTCCTGAAAACACATGTGAAAATAGGTACGTCAGCATAAAAATGCCGGTGAGATACATAGGTTTTCTGAAAATAGGATTCATGACTTATGTTTGAGAAAATGTTTAGTCATGAACCTTGTTATTTGCTTTATCTTGTAAATCATTTGAAAAACGATAAGATCTGATGATATGTATAAATAAGAGAATAATGTATGGTTAAATGAATAACCATTGTAAACTGAGTTTGTATTAGATAAATTGTTTGTAAAACAATGTCTTGTGAAAAGTATGTTATTTGTATAAAATGTTCTATGTCTCAACTTGAAATGATTCAAATAACGCTACGACATGTAATACCATACAAACACTTATATATAGGAAGTACCAGCGGCGTATCCACCATGTTTGTATCATATTACACACGCTTCGTTACTTAATCACTTAATCAAACCAATCTACCAAAGTAAAATGTTCATGTCTAATGTAAATCATGTAATAGGTATCCGATGTGATTTGTATAAATAAATGTAAGGTTAAACGAATAACCTTATAGTAGCATATTTAAAAGTATACTTTAGATTTGTAAGTAACATAATAAACTATGTTTTGGTTTCATAAATAACATATCAACATATGCTTTGGATGTGATAAATAACATATTAAACTATGTTTTGGTTTTGTAAATAACATATCGAAATATGCTTTGGATGATTAATAAAATATTTGCTGGTTTGTACTATACCACACATGAGAGTATATCAAAATATACTTTAATAGTGTGATTTGAGAATTCAATCAGACCTGGTGCATCAAGATACACCTTTGAGACTATAGAAATACCACAAAGGCAATTCCTATTTGGATGGAGCAACAAATTGGTTTCAGACATTCCATGACAACAGGAATGGGGTGTCAAATCCTATAGCGCTATATCATACTAACAATCGGTCTGGTGAACATAAAATAAGTACAATTCAACATTTTATTTTATGTTCTTTGAGAAATCAATGTTTAAATCATAGATAGTTATGTAATTTGTCAAATGATAAGTAATAACTTGTATGATCAAATGTCAAAATGTAAGTATGTGATGAAATCAGCTGTACTAAGTAATGCACACAATGGGCACACGTAGCATGAAATGTAATGTAAAACGATGTACTAAGTAATGCACACAATGGGCACACCTAGCATGAAATGTATTGAAATCATGTACTATAATGTACTAATGAACATAGCAGTATATGATGTGAAAACAGGAAAGCATGAAAGTAACAAGTAGGCACATGTGTTCCACCCCAAAACAGTTGAAAAACAGTAAAAGAGGGGTCTATGTACTCACTTGAGATTGCTCAGATGTCTAATGATAATCACCAAGCAATGCTAGAGATCACGGAATCAAACGGCACCTAATATAGGTAGCTATGTTAATAACCGGACCTAAATCGGAAGACTGGGTAGTATTAGGGTTTGTAAACCAAATGAGTGTAGGAACTCATATGATATGGTTTAACAAAGCCTACATACTAAATGAAACTTAACCTAAGTATTATCGACCCATTACGACCCGTTTAGGTAGCTTATGCTACTTTAACGCGTCGTTTGCGTGAAACGCGTTCGGAACGCCTAACTAGTCCTATGACAAGTATTATATGCCTAAACATGTTACATAATCAGTTATGTGACAAAAGTTTAGGTTACATATGCTAAATTACCAATTATGCATGAAAAGGGTATTCTGGTAATTTACCTAAGGCATATAAACTACCTATCATACAACTACTTAAACGATGTGACCATAAGGTATAACCTCGAAAGGTTATTCCCTATACACTATGGTCACCTAATGTATTTGGTCCGATCCTAATGATCGACCAAATGGGTCGAGTTCGAAGGTATAGGCGATTTACTAGATCGCCTACCCTACGACCCTAGACAACGTGGTAATCAGTGGGCATAGTCCCAAGGGACTATGACCAACGTGATTACACTCACGTTGCGAAGTTCAAACGAACTTCGCATTGACCATTACTGGTCAACGCGGAAAGTCAAACAAAGTTTGACTTTCTGACTCGAAAAGCAGTAAAATAAGGAAAAGAACGAAAGAATACTTACGAAGGGTCCCCGAATGCTAAACTCGATTCAAAAATCTCAGGTATGAAACAAATGTTTCAACTTAGAGTTTCTCAAATCAAGTTTCTTGTGATTTTTAGCAATGGGGGTGTTGGGGTATATATAGTTTTTCCCGAACCGTTAGGATCGTTTCTTGGAAAAAGGGGAAATGATCTTGCCCGAACACTTGTCGGAAGGTTGTGGTGGCTACTTGGCACTCACCATAGGGTGTTGACAAGTGTTCTTGCCCTTTGGGGTGTTGAAAAATGGATTGGAACAAGCAAAACACTGAATCCGGTCCTTAATCTGATGTTTCTGTCCAGAATAGCCAGTCGCGTAGCGCGACTGGTAAGGCTATATGCAGTGGCGCTACGCCACTGCCTCCTTGTTTCAGCAAACTTTCAAAAATGGCAGAAATGGTCCCTGCACGTGTTTAAGGCCTTTTTCGATGCGTTTGAACCCCGTTAACCTCATTTCAAGGCTCTAAAATGAAGTTAAAGTATAGGGAACTCAAAACATACTCAAAAATATGCCGGATGATGGTTCGTTTGGTCGTACGA
This sequence comes from Helianthus tuberosus, assembly GCA_030545235.1. NCBI lineage: Eukaryota > Viridiplantae > Streptophyta > Magnoliopsida > Asterales > Asteraceae > Helianthus > Helianthus tuberosus. The sequence continues at coordinate 95,676,048 of CM060388.1, forward strand.
ACGCGATGTTCGCTTAATTACGACGGAATGCGCACAAGCGCGAAAAACGATCCAAATGACGCGACGAATGGATTTTTCTTTTGGCGAACACTAAAATATAATATAGTCATGCTTACATAAATTTTTGGATGTCCGGATGTATTCAGAACGTAAGTTATGCGCGAAAATGCAAACTTGTGCACTTTTTGACACTTTTAGTCCCTGAATGACCCAAAAGTTTATTTTAGCACACCGAACCCCTCAAAGCCTATTTCTAAGCTATGTAAAGGATATTTAAGGTGTGTTTAACTTATGGTTATGTTCCGGAATGTTCGTTACAGTTCAAATTGACATACTTTCGCAGTTTGTCATATTTAGTCCCTGTAAGCGAATTAACTTGTTTTTGCCATACCAAAGCCTTTAAAACTTATTTCTAAGTTATGTAAAGGTTATTTAAGGTATGTTAAGCCTATTTCACTATTCCGGAGTGTTCGTTGGATTAAACTGGTTATATTTACGCATCAGAGCGCGTATAACCCTCCAGAAAGCGATTTAAAGCTTAAAATCAAACAAGAGTTGATATGTGTAAAAGATACACATAATTTTACAAATCCCAAGTATGAAATACAATATTTCATTGGTTTGGCATTTGTTTGATGGTTGAAGTGACACAGGTGTTATAGTCTCCCCTACTTTAGGAAATTTCGTCCCGAAATTTAATTCTAGAGGAAACTTGTGAAGACAGCTGTGACGGTTTCGCCTTCTAATAGATCCATTGTACCCTTAAGTAAAACTCTGGCCATGTTAGGATTCTTAGCGAATTTGTTAACCCTCAAAGTGAATTCCTTGTAGCAGTAAAACATGGAATTTTTGAACTACGGACAGAAGAACGTTTCTTATGAAGACTTATCATAGGAAACTTGGTGTGTGATTGATATTAGAATTGAGAATAAATGACATTGGTCGAGGTCCAAGACTTCTCCCGTATCATTATTCTTGTCACTATAAGTCTTAACACATGACAAAGCTTCCTGTGGTTCCTGTGCACTGAATTCCATAATTATGTAGGCCTCCATAATTACGTAATTCCTTGCCCAGTCCGCACAGTTCATTTCATAATGCATAGAGGAAAAAAATCAATTGAATAAACATGAAGCGACCTGACTAGACCACCAAAGGGTCCTTTTAATTTGATCAATGAACGAGCCTTTTAATTAGATCAACACATGATCTTCTTAACTAGACCGTCGTACGATCTCCTTAAATAGACCACTTAAGGGATCTTTTTAATTATATCATCGTAGGATATTTCTAACCAGATTTTCAAAATCAATCTGTTTGACCAGACCATGCAAGAGGTCCAATTTATAGAATAGTACTTTAAAACCCAAAGGACTTAACTACAATGTTGAAGTCCATTAAGGATTTAAGATAGTATCTTTGGATATCCTATTATAAATCTCTCGTATGAGATACGAAAGATTCTATGAGGATTTGGATGGATCACATACAACCACAAAACATAGAAGAAAACACATAAGCACATAATTAGTTAACTTGATTCTTTAATTTGTTCTCTTTAGGCATGGACAATTAAAGCGCACTAGGAATCCAATCCATGGATTTCATTTGGCACTTTAATCAGTCAAGGATCCATCTATATAAATAGAAGGATTTTCAATAAGAGTTTGGCTTTGTTTCTTAAAAGAAACAAGTGTTTAAGGTTCTAGGGGAGATCACAAGTGATCATAAAATGACAGAACCACACGAGTAGTTTGTATTTGGGTTGACATCATAAGGTTGTATCAAACATTCACACAATCGTATCAGTTTTGCAAAAATAAAAACGACGAATTTTTATTTATATAACAACTGACTTGTCTTTAAACGTCAAAGATTACAACCAAGGGAAAATAACAAAACACTAGTTGTTCACTGCCGCATCATTGTTTACGTTTGCCTCATTGATGTTAAACACTCATCCACGTGCTGGAGGTGCGTTAACAAGCCTTGGGCAATTGTTCCTGTAGTGGGTAAGGTCACCGCAGTTATAACATGACCCCGGAGGGAACCGTGCTTGAACAGCAGCAGGGTTTGCAGCAGCTTGATTTGCATAGCGACAAACATTGATCAAATGTCCCAACCGTCCACAGTGGGTACATTTGTGACACTGCTCTTGCTCTAGATGATGACGGTTGCACTTGTTGCACAAAGGTGCAGTACCAACATAGTTTTGCCTTTTGCGAGGTTGTGCTGGTTGGTTTCGTGCAACCTGTTTGTCTTGAGCAGTTACAGCGCAGTTCTGAGAGGCTTTGCGCTTCTTCTTCTTGGATACCTCAGCATGTTCTTCCTTTGGTTCCACTTGAGCAGTCTTGTCAGATGGTCTTGGGTCGCCTTTTCGAAACAGCTTACGTTTCCTGATGTGGGATTCAGTTAGGGTGGCAGACAGTTCAATGGCTTGTCTGACAGTAGTAGGGTTACTGCCAGTAACAATATCCTGAACTAAGTCAGGGAGACCATCCGTATATTTCTCGATCGCTTTATCCACAGGAGTAACCATAGCAGGACACAGCAGGCTCAATTCTTCAAAACGGTCAGTATAGGCTCGATGTTCGCCACTGTCTTGCTTCAAATCATCAAACTCTCTCTCCAAAGCTCGCAGTTCATGACGAGGACAAAACTCCTTCATCATAAGAGCCCTAAGCTCAGCCCAAGTCTGTGCTAATGCAATCTCAGCACCGCGGTCTCTTATCACCCCGTTCCACCATGTAAGAGCCCTCTTCTGAAATACACTCGATGAAAACTCGACCTTGCGATTTTCAGGACACTGAACATGACGGAAGGTATTCTCAATGCTTTCGAACCACTGAAGAAGCCCAGTTGCTCCCTCAGAACCACTAAACTTGAGCGGTTTAGCCGAGTTAAAACTCTTGAAGTTGCATGGAGCATTGTTGTTGTTGATGGCTTGCATCATTTGAGCATAAAGATTTGGGAAGGCAACAGCCATTTGCTGTGCGATGATTGCCGCCAGTTCGTCATTTGCCATCTGATTGTCGCGTCGAGGAGGCATTCTAAAAGAGGAACATGAAAAGAAACGAGTGAGAGATTTAGACGAAAAGAATGAGATGAAATAAATCCGATGAAAGCAAGGATAGTGGTCATTTGTTTGTTACTACAAAGCAACAAACGACACACAATGACTAATCAAAGTAAATGGATTAAAAATAATGTATCGCGAAGACATGCTCGCCTATAAGTGAACACTCATCCCAAGAATTCCCAGGTAAGCACAACTGGTCTCGCGTCTGATGAGATGTATACGAAGTGCTTGCCTAGACAGAAAACCCAGAATACAGGCATTCACCCTTCCAGTTTGCACGTGTTCACATTATTTAAAACCCAAAACCTTGACGAGATTTTGAAAACTTAAAGGGGTTCAAAACCATATAACAGAGGGTTCAAAACCTAGTAATCAATCATCCTAGAACAGATGATTAGTTTTCAAAGCGGTTTTGAAATTTATGTTCTTGTTGTGATCGTCGCCTAAGGATAGGTGACGGTATTGTTTTATGACTAAACGCAAGTAAACTCACGTTAGGGTCCTAAGAAGGTTATAGACTAGGTCAAAGTATTACTAATAACCTAATTCCCTATGACCATTGGCTCTGATACCATCTTTTCTGTCACACCCCGACCACGTAGAACATACAAAACGTGGCGGAAATGTCGAGGAGTGTTGTAACAGAATTAATGTTTCAAATCCATGGCAATTGAAGTTTCGTTTTATTAATCAAAAGTGTTACAATGTCTTAAAAAAACAAAGAAGTACAACATAATTAACTAGTCTTGTCTCGTTTTAAGTCACTAAGGCACAGGTCCGCCTAAGTATATCTTGATAAGTCCTATGCTTCAGCTCCTGAAAACACATGTGAAAATAGGTACGTCAGCATAAAAATGCCGGTGAGATACATAGGTTTTCTGAAAATAGGATTCATGACTTATGTTTGAGAAAATGTTTAGTCATGAACCTTGTTATTTGCTTTATCTTGTAAATCATTTGAAAAACGATAAGATCTGATGATATGTATAAATAAGAGAATAATGTATGGTTAAATGAATAACCATTGTAAACTGAGTTTGTATTAGATAAATTGTTTGTAAAACAATGTCTTGTGAAAAGTATGTTATTTGTATAAAATGTTCTATGTCTCAACTTGAAATGATTCAAATAACGCTACGACATGTAATACCATACAAACACTTATATATAGGAAGTACCAGCGGCGTATCCACCATGTTTGTATCATATTACACACGCTTCGTTACTTAATCACTTAATCAAACCAATCTACCAAAGTAAAATGTTCATGTCTAATGTAAATCATGTAATAGGTATCCGATGTGATTTGTATAAATAAATGTAAGGTTAAACGAATAACCTTATAGTAGCATATTTAAAAGTATACTTTAGATTTGTAAGTAACATAATAAACTATGTTTTGGTTTCATAAATAACATATCAACATATGCTTTGGATGTGATAAATAACATATTAAACTATGTTTTGGTTTTGTAAATAACATATCGAAATATGCTTTGGATGATTAATAAAATATTTGCTGGTTTGTACTATACCACACATGAGAGTATATCAAAATATACTTTAATAGTGTGATTTGAGAATTCAATCAGACCTGGTGCATCAAGATACACCTTTGAGACTATAGAAATACCACAAAGGCAATTCCTATTTGGATGGAGCAACAAATTGGTTTCAGACATTCCATGACAACAGGAATGGGGTGTCAAATCCTATAGCGCTATATCATACTAACAATCGGTCTGGTGAACATAAAATAAGTACAATTCAACATTTTATTTTATGTTCTTTGAGAAATCAATGTTTAAATCATAGATAGTTATGTAATTTGTCAAATGATAAGTAATAACTTGTATGATCAAATGTCAAAATGTAAGTATGTGATGAAATCAGCTGTACTAAGTAATGCACACAATGGGCACACGTAGCATGAAATGTAATGTAAAACGATGTACTAAGTAATGCACACAATGGGCACACCTAGCATGAAATGTATTGAAATCATGTACTATAATGTACTAATGAACATAGCAGTATATGATGTGAAAACAGGAAAGCATGAAAGTAACAAGTAGGCACATGTGTTCCACCCCAAAACAGTTGAAAAACAGTAAAAGAGGGGTCTATGTACTCACTTGAGATTGCTCAGATGTCTAATGATAATCACCAAGCAATGCTAGAGATCACGGAATCAAACGGCACCTAATATAGGTAGCTATGTTAATAACCGGACCTAAATCGGAAGACTGGGTAGTATTAGGGTTTGTAAACCAAATGAGTGTAGGAACTCATATGATATGGTTTAACAAAGCCTACATACTAAATGAAACTTAACCTAAGTATTATCGACCCATTACGACCCGTTTAGGTAGCTTATGCTACTTTAACGCGTCGTTTGCGTGAAACGCGTTCGGAACGCCTAACTAGTCCTATGACAAGTATTATATGCCTAAACATGTTACATAATCAGTTATGTGACAAAAGTTTAGGTTACATATGCTAAATTACCAATTATGCATGAAAAGGGTATTCTGGTAATTTACCTAAGGCATATAAACTACCTATCATACAACTACTTAAACGATGTGACCATAAGGTATAACCTCGAAAGGTTATTCCCTATACACTATGGTCACCTAATGTATTTGGTCCGATCCTAATGATCGACCAAATGGGTCGAGTTCGAAGGTATAGGCGATTTACTAGATCGCCTACCCTACGACCCTAGACAACGTGGTAATCAGTGGGCATAGTCCCAAGGGACTATGACCAACGTGATTACACTCACGTTGCGAAGTTCAAACGAACTTCGCATTGACCATTACTGGTCAACGCGGAAAGTCAAACAAAGTTTGACTTTCTGACTCGAAAAGCAGTAAAATAAGGAAAAGAACGAAAGAATACTTACGAAGGGTCCCCGAATGCTAAACTCGATTCAAAAATCTCAGGTATGAAACAAATGTTTCAACTTAGAGTTTCTCAAATCAAGTTTCTTGTGATTTTTAGCAATGGGGGTGTTGGGGTATATATAGTTTTTCCCGAACCGTTAGGATCGTTTCTTGGAAAAAGGGGAAATGATCTTGCCCGAACACTTGTCGGAAGGTTGTGGTGGCTACTTGGCACTCACCATAGGGTGTTGACAAGTGTTCTTGCCCTTTGGGGTGTTGAAAAATGGATTGGAACAAGCAAAACACTGAATCCGGTCCTTAATCTGATGTTTCTGTCCAGAATAGCCAGTCGCGTAGCGCGACTGGTAAGGCTATATGCAGTGGCGCTACGCCACTGCCTCCTTGTTTCAGCAAACTTTCAAAAATGGCAGAAATGGTCCCTGCACGTGTTTAAGGCCTTTTTCGATGCGTTTGAACCCCGTTAACCTCATTTCAAGGCTCTAAAATGAAGTTAAAGTATAGGGAACTCAAAACATACTCAAAAATATGCCGGATGATGGTTCGTTTGGTCGTACGAACGCGATGTTCGCTTAATTACGACGGAATGCGCACAAGCGCGAAAAACGATCCAAATGACGCGACGAATGGATTTTTCTTTTGGCGAACACTAAAATATAATATAGTCATGCTTACATAAATTTTTGGATGTCCGGATGTATTCAGAACGTAAGTTATGCGCGAAAATGCAAACTTGTGCACTTTTTGACACTTTTAGTCCCTGAATGACCCAAAAGTTTATTTTAGCACACCGAACCCCTCAAAGCCTATTTCTAAGCTATGTAAAGGATATTTAAGGTGTGTTTAACTTATGGTTATGTTCCGGAATGTTCGTTACAGTTCAAATTGACATACTTTCGCAGTTTGTCATATTTAGTCCCTGTAAGCGAATTAACTTGTTTTTGCCATACCAAAGCCTTTAAAACTTATTTCTAAGTTATGTAAAGGTTATTTAAGGTATGTTAAGCCTATTTCACTATTCCGGAGTGTTCGTTGGATTAAACTGGTTATATTTACGCATCAGAGCGCGTATAACCCTCCAGAAAGCGATTTAAAGCTTAAAATCAAACAAGAGTTGATATGTGTAAAAGATACACATAATTTTACAAATCCCAAGTATGAAATACAATATTTCATTGGTTTGGCATTTGTTTGATGGTTGAAGTGACACAGGTGTTACAGTCTCCCCTACTTTAGGAAATTTCGTCCCGAAATTTAATTCTAGAGGAAACTTGTGAAGACAGCTGTGACGGTTTCGCCTTCTAATAGATCCATTGTACCCTTAAGTAAAACTCTGGCCATGTTAGGATTCTTAGCGAATTTGTTAACCCTCAAAGTGAATTCCTTGTAGCAGTAAAACATGGAATTTTTGAACTACGGACAGAAGAACGTTTCTTATGAAGACTTATCATAGGAAACTTGGTGTGTGATTGATATTAGAATTGAGAATAAATGACATTGGTCGAGGTCCAAGACTTCTCCCGTATCATTATTCTTGTCACTATAAGTCTTAACACATGACAAAGCTTCCTGTGGTTCCTGTGCACTGAATTCCATAATTATGTAGGCCTCCATAATTACGTAATTCCTTGCCCAGTCCGCACAGTTCATTTCATAATGCATAGAGGAAAAAAAATCAATTGAATAAACATGAAGCGACCTGACTAGACCACCAAAGGGTCCTTTTAATTTGATCAATGAACGAGCCTTTTAATTAGATCAACACATGATCTTCTTAACTAGACCGTCGTACGATCTCCTTAAATAGACCACTTAAGGGATCTTTTTAATTATATCATCGTAGGATATTTCTAACCAGATTTTCAAAATCAATCTGTTTGACCAGACCATGCAAGAGGTCCAATTTATAGAATAGTACTTTAAAACCCAAAGGACTTAACTACAATGTTGAAGTCCATTAAGGATTTAAGATAGTATCTTTGGATATCCTATTATAAATCTCTCGTATGAGATACGAAAGATTCTATGAGGATTTGGATGGATCACATACAACCACAAAACATAGAAGAAAACACATAAGCACATAATTAGTTAACTTGATTCTTTAATTTGTTCTCTTTAGGCATGGACAATTAAAGCGCACTAGGAATCCAATCCATGGATTTCATTTGGCACTTTAATCAGTCAAGGATCCATCTATATAGATAGAAGGATTTTCAATAAGAGTTTGGCTTTGTTTCTTAAAAGAAACAAGTGTTTAAGGTTCTAGGGGAGATCACAAGTGATCATAAAATGACAGAACCACACGAGTAGTTTGTATTTGGGTTGACATCATAAGGTTGTATCAAACATTCACACAATCGTATCAGTTTTGCAAAAATAAAAACGACGAATTTTTATTTATATAACAACTGACTTGTCTTTAAACGTCAAAGATTACAACCAAGGGAAAATAACAAAACACTAGTTGTTCACTGCCGCATCATTGTTTACGTTTGCCTCATTGATGTTAAACACTCATCCACGTGCTGGAGGTGCGTTAACAAGCCTTGGGCAATTGTTCCTGTAGTGGGTAAGGTCACCGCAGTTATAACATGACCCCAGAGGGAACCGTGCTTGAACAGCAGCAGGGTTTGCAGCAGCTTGATTTGCATAGCGACAAACATTGATCAAATGTCCCAACCGTCCACAGTGGGTACATTTGTGACACTGCTCTTGCTCTAGATGATGACGGTTGCACTTGTTGCACAAAGGTGCAGTACCAACATAGTTTTGCCTTTTGCGAGGTTGTGCTGGTTGGTTTCGTGCAACCTGTTTGTCTTGAGCAGTTACAGCGCAGTTCTGAGAGGCTTTGCGCTTCTTCTTCTTGGATACCTCAGCATGTTCTTCCTTTGGTTCCACTTGAGCAGTCTTGTCAGATGGTCTTGGGTCGCCTTTTCGAAACAACTTACGTTTCCTGATGTGGGATTCAGTTAGGGTGGCAGACAGTTCAATGGCTTGTCTGACAGTAGTAGGGTTACTGCCAGTAACAATATCCTGAACTAAGTCAGGGAGACCATCCGTATATTTCTCGATCGCTTTATCCACAGGAGTAACCATAGCAGGACACAGCAGGCTCAATTCTTCAAAACGGTCAGTATAGGCTCGATGTTCGCCACTGTCTTGCTTCAAATCATCAAACTCTCTCTCCAAAGCTCGCAGTTCATGACGAGGACAAAACTCCTTCATCATAAGAGCCCTAAGCTCAGCCCAAGTCTGTGCTAATGCAATCTCAGCACCGCGGTCTCTTATCACCCCGTTCCACCATGTAAGAGCCCTCTTCTGAAATACACTCGATGAAAACTCGACCTTGCGATTTTCAGGACACTGAACATGACGGAAGGTATTCTCAATGCTTTCGAACCACTGAAGAAGCCCAGTTGCTCCCTCAGAACCACTAAACTTGAGCGGTTTAGCCGAGTTAAAACTCTTGAAGTTGCATGGAGCATTGTTGTTGTTGATGGCTTGCATCATTTGAGCATAAAGATTTGGGAAGGCAACAGCCATTTGCTGTGCGATGATTGCCGCCAGTTCGTCATTTGCCATCTGATTGTCGCGTCGAGGAGGCATTCTAAAAGAGGAACATGAAAAGAAACGAGTGAGAGATTTAGACGAAAAGAATGAGATGAAATAAATCCGATGAAAGCAAGGATAGTGGTCATTTGTTTGTTACTACAAAGCAACAAACGACACACAATGACTAATCAAAGTAAATGGATTAAAAATAATGTATCGCTAAGACATGCTCGCCTATAAGTGAACACTCATCCCAAGAATTCCCAGGTAAGCACAATTGGTCTCGCGTCTGATGAGATGTATACGAAGTGCTTGCCTAGACAGAAAACCCAGAATACAGGCATTCACCCTTCCAGTTTGCACGTGTTCACATTATTTAAAACCCAAAACCTTGACGAGATTTTGAAAACTTAAAGGGGTTCAAAACCATATAACAGAGGGTTCAAAACCTAGTAATCAATCATCCTAGAACAGATGATTAGTTTTCAAAGCGGTTTTGAAATTTATGTTCTTGTTGTGATCGTCGCCTAAGGATAGGTGACGGTATTGTTTTATGACTAAACGCAAGTAAACTCACGTTAGGGTCCTAAGAAGGTTATAGACTAGGTCAAAGTATTACTAATAACCTAATTCCCTATGACCATTGGCTCTGATACCATCTTTTCTGTCACACCCCGACCACGTAGAACATACAAAACGTGGCGGAAATGTCGAGGAGTGTTGTAACAGAATTAATGTTTCAAATCCATGGCAATTGAAGTTTCGTTTTATTAATCAAAAGTGTTACAATGTCTTAAAAAAACAAAGAAGTACAACATAATTAACTAGTCTTGTCTCGTTTTAAGTCACTAAGGCACAGGTCCGCCTAAGTATATCTTGATAAGTCCTATGCTTCAGCTCCTGAAAACACATGTGAAAATAGGTACGTCAGCATAAAAATGCCGGTGAGATACATAGGTTTTCTGAAAATAGGATTCATGACTTATGTTTGAGAAAATGTTTAGTCATGAACCTTGTTATTTGCTTTATCTTGTAAATCATTTGAAAAACGATAAGATCTGATGATATGTATAAATAAGAGAATAATGTATGGTTAAATGAATAACCATTGTAAACTGAGTTTGTATTAGATAAATTGTTTGTAAAACAATGTCTTGTGAAAAGTATGTTATTTGTATAAAATGTTCTATGTCTCAACTTGAAATGATTCAAATAACGCTACGACATGTAATACCATACAAACACTTATATATAGGAAGTACCAGCGGCGTATCCACCATGTTTGTATCATATTACACACGCTTCGTTACTTAATCACTTAATCAAACCAATCTACCAAAGTAAAATGTTCATGTCTAATGTAAATCATGTAATAGGTATCCGATGTGATTTGTATAAATAAATGTAAGGTTAAACGAATAACCTTATAGTAGCATATTTAAAAGTATACTTTAGATTTGTAAGTAACATAATAAACTATGTTTTGGTTTCATAAATAACATATCAACATATGCTTTGGATGTGATAAATAACATATTAAACTATGTTTTGGTTTTGTAAATAACATATCGAAATATGCTTTGGATGATTAATAAAATATTTGCTGGTTTGTACTATACCACACATGAGAGTATATCAAAATATACTTTAATAGTGTGATTTGAGAATTCAATCAGACCTGGTGCATCAAGATACACCTTTGAGACTATAGAAATACCACAAAGGCAATTCCTATTTGGATGGAGCAACAAATTGGTTTCAGACATTCCATGACAACAGGAATGGGGTGTCAAATCCTATAGCGCTATATCATACTAACAATCGGTCTGGTGAACATAAAATAAGTACAATTCAACATTTTATTTTATGTTCTTTGAGAAATCAATGTTTAAATCATAGATAGTTATGTAATTTGTCAAATGATAAGTAATAACTTGTATGATCAAATGTCAAAATGTAAGTATGTGATGAAATCAGCTGTACTAAGTAATGCACACAATGGGCACACGTAGCATGAAATGTAATGTAAAACGATGTACTAAGTAATGCACACAATGGGCACACCTAGCATGAAATGTATTGAAATCATGTACTATAATGTACTAATGAACATAGCAGTATATGATGTGAAAACAGGAAAGCATGAAAGTAACAAGTAGGCACATGTGTTCCACCCCAAAACAGTTGAAAAACAGTAAAAGAGGGGTCTATGTACTCACTTGAGATTGCTCAGATGTCTAATGATAATCACCAAGCAATGCTAGAGATCACGGAATCAAACGGCACCTAATATAGGTAGCTATGTTAATAACCGGACCTAAATCGGAAGACTGGGTAGTATTAGGGTTTGTAAACCAAATGAGTGTAGGAACTCATATGATATGGTTTAACAAAGCCTACATACTAAATGAAACTTAACCTAAGTATTATCGACCCATTACGACCCGTTTAGGTAGCTTATGCTACTTTAACGCGTCGTTTGCGTGAAACGCGTTCGGAACGCCTAACTAGTCCTATGACAAGTATTATATGCCTAAACATGTTACATAATCAGTTATGTGACAAAAGTTTAGGTTACATATGCTAAATTACCAATTATGCATGAAAAGGGTATTCTGGTAATTTACCTAAGGCATATAAACTACCTATCATACAACTACTTAAACGATGTGACCATAAGGTATAACCTCGAAAGGTTATTCCCTATACACTATGGTCACCTAATGTATTTGGTCCGATCCTAATGATCGACCAAATGGGTCGAGTTCGAAGGTATAGGCGATTTACTAGATCGCCTACCCTACGACCCTAGACAACGTGGTAATCAGTGGGCATAGTCCCAAGGGACTATGACCAACGTGATTACACTCACGTTGCGAAGTTCAAACGAACTTCGCATTGACCATTACTGGTCAACGCGGAAAGTCAAACAAAGTTTGACTTTCTGACTCGAAAAGCAGTAAAATAAGGAAAAGAACGAAAGAATACTTACGAAGGGTCCCCGAATGCTAAACTCGATTCAAAAATCTCAGGTATGAAACAAATGTTTCAACTTAGAGTTTCTCAAATCAAGTTTCTTGTGATTTTTAGCAATGGGGGTGTTGGGGTATATATAGTTTTTCCCGAACCGTTAGGATCGTTTCTTGGAAAAAGGGGAAATGATCTTGCCCGAACACTTGTCGGAAGGTTGTGGTGGCTACTTGGCACTCACCATAGGGTGTTGACAAGTGTTCTTGCCCTTTGGGGTGTTGAAAAATGGATTGGAACAAGCAAAACACTGAATCCGGTCCTTAATCTGATGTTTCTGTCCAGAATAGCCAGTCGCGTAGCGCGACTGGTAAGGCTATATGCAGTGGCGCTACGCCACTGCCTCCTTGTTTCAGCAAACTTTCAAAAATGGCAGAAATGGTCCCTGCACGTGTTTAAGGCCTTTTTCGATGCGTTTGAACCCCGTTAACCTCATTTCAAGGCTCTAAAATGAAGTTAAAGTATAGGGAACTCAAAACATACTCAAAAATATGCCGGATGATGGTTCGTTTGGTCGTACGAACGCGATGTTCGCTTAATTACGACGGAATGCGCACAAGCGCGAAAAACGATCCAAATGACGCGACGAATGGATTTTTCTTTTGGCGAACACTAAAATATAATATAGTCATGCTTACATAAATTTTTGGATGTCCGGATGTATTCAGAACGTAAGTTATGCGCGAAAATGCAAACTTGTGCACTTTTTGACACTTTTAGTCCCTGAATGACCCAAAAGTTTATTTTAGCACACCGAACCCCTCAAAGCCTATTTCTAAGCTATGTAAAGGATATTTAAGGTGTGTTTAACTTATGGTTATGTTCCGGAATGTTCGTTACAGTTCAAATTGACATACTTTCGCAGTTTGTCATATTTAGTCCCTGTAAGCGAATTAACTTGTTTTTGCCATACCAAAGCCTTTAAAACTTATTTCTAAGTTATGTAAAGGTTATTTAAGGTATGTTAAGCCTATTTCACTATTCCGGAGTGTTCGTTGGATTAAACTGGTTATATTTACGCATCAGAGCGCGTATAACCCTCCAGAAAGCGATTTAAAGCTTAAAATCAAACAAGAGTTGATATGTGTAAAAGATACACATAATTTTACAAATCCCAAGTATGAAATACAATATTTCATTGGTTTGGCATTTGTTTGATGGTTGAAGTGACACAGGTGTTACAGTTTAATGGTTGGAGTGACACAGGTGTCACAAACAATATTACCCAAACCGTCCGTAACCTATCACTGAAAACGATCCTAATCCCGATGAACATCTTATGGAAGATAAGGATGCCTATAACGATTGGATTAAGTATATCGAGGATACTACGCAAGCCTCATGCCTCATGTTAGGAATTATGATTCCCGAGATTCAAAAGGTTTTGAATATCATGAGCATACGACATGATTACCTAATTGTAGGAAATGTTCCTAAGGGTAGAACGCTTCGAAACGGTTCGAGCGCTTCATGCATGTCGAATGGAAGAAAACCAATCGGTCTCATCTTATGTCTTTAAGATGAAAAGCCACATTGATCACCTCGAAAGGCTCAATATGGGTAAAAGGGCTTTTATCCGTTCTAACGATCAATGAGGGTGGCAACAAGAAAGGGCATCACCCCGACACCAAAGCAAATGTTGCCAAAGGAAAGGGGCACATCAAAGGAAAGAAAAGAAAGACTAAAGCGGAACCACCGAAACCAATAGAAAAGAAGGCAAAGGTTGCCACGAACGATCCATGTTTTGAGATAGGGCATTTAAATAGGAATTGTCCAACCTATCTCAAAGAGTTGAAAAACAAGAGGGATGCTAGGCAAACCTCAGGTACAATCTTAATGATACATATTGACCTTAATGTTATTTCTTCTAACACATGGGTATTAGATACCGGATGTGGAACTCATGTTTGCAATTCGTTGCAAAAGGTTCAAAAGAAATTAACATTACAAGAAAGGAGACTATGTTTTGAAACTTCCAAATGGTTTGGAAATTGTTTTAAAATGTCTTGAATGCTCCTAGTTTGACTAGGAACGTTATTCAAGTTTCCCTTATAAGACAATATGGTTTTGACTTAAAGTTTGCAAACATTGACATTTATATCGATGAATGACATGTTTTACTTTAAACCTATGCCTTCAAATTGTATTTATGAATCGGTTCATAATAATACATCATTTGATAGTTTAATGTACCAATCAATCACCAAGAAACTCAAAATGGATTTGAGTAAGACCTATCCTTGGCATTATCGCCTTGGTCATATAAACAGATGTCGCATGTAAACACTTCGAAAGAATTGACTTTTGGAAACAAATGAAATTGGTTCATTTGATACATGCGAATCTTATTTACAAGGTAAAATGACCAAGTAATCCCTTAGTGGGAAAGGGCAAAAGATTTATTAGGTATCATACATTCGAATGTATGTGATCCTTTTAAGCCAATGACTAGGAATGGTGAAAGATGCTTCATTACTTTTACCAACAACTATAGTAGTTATGGTTATGTGTACTTGCTGAGACACAAAGTTGAAGTTTTGAAATGTCCAAATCCTTCAAAAGGTGAAGTACAAAATCAACTCAATCAAAGTTATTCGTTTCGATAGAGGAGGAATCAAACTCTATTTGGATATGGTTCGATCTATGATGGCTAGGAGCGCATCATCTCTATCATTTTGGGGTTACGCTTTGCTCTCCGCGGCCCGTATGGCCCAAACCAAGAAAGTGGATAAGACTCCTTTTAAAATATTGCATGGAAGGGCTCCATCATTATCATATTTAAAGGTATGGGTTGTGAAGCTTATGTAAAGCAATACACCCCAAACAAATTAGAAGTACGATCCACTAAGTGTATCTTTGTAGGATATCCTAAAGATGATATAGGATATTAATTCTACGATCTAACAGAGCAAAAGGTATTTGTTGCTCGAAAGGCTAAGTTCTTGGAAGCTAAGTTCCTTATGGAAGGAGCTAGTAGAACAGTGGAACTTGATGAGAATCGAGAACCACAAATCGATACACGTTTGGTTAAAACTAGCACTCAACAAAAGGTTGTTGAAAAACGATCAAGTGGTTGATCAACACACACAAAGTGTTCACAGATCTGGTAGAATTACTAGTCCACCTGAAAGATATGGATTTTTCATGGATGGATGCTACGTGGTAGATTCAGGTGAATCAACCGCATACCATGATGCAATGTCAAAATCCGATTCTGACAAGTGGCTTGAAGCCATGAACGTAGAGATGCAATCCATGTATGACAACCAAGTATGGAAATTGGTTGTGTCATCTCTTAACTCCAAAGTAGTTGGAAGTAAGTGGGTTTTCAGGAAGAAAACCATAATGCATGGTAACTTGAATACTTATAAAGCGACACTTATAGCAAAAGGTTTCACTCAAACTCAAGGGATTGATTATGATGAGACTTTCTCGCCTATAGCGATGCTAAAGTCAATAAGGATATTATTTGCCATACCTGCATATTATGAATATGAGATTTGGCAAATGGATGTCAAATCGGCTTTCCTAAATGGATATCTTGAGGAAGATGTCTATATGGTTCAGCCTGAAGGTTTTGCCGATCCAAAACATCCTGACAAAGTATACAAGTTAAAGAATTCAATCTATGGATTGAAATAAGCATCGAGAAGTTGCAATCACCGTTTTGATGAAGAGATTAGGGAATATGGATTCATCAAGAACGTTGATAAAGCTTGTGTTTTAAGAAGACTAGTGGGAGCATCATCACTTTCTTAATATTGTATGTCGATGACATTCTACTATTTGGGAATGACATTCCAACCATGGAAGGTCTAAAAACCTAGCTTGGAAGTAGTTTTTCCATTAAGGATCATGGTGAAGTCGCCTATATTTTGGGAATAAATATGGATAGATCAAGGCGCACGATAGGTTTAAACAAAACTGCATACATTGACAAAGTCTTGAAAAGGTTCAAGATAGAAAACTCTATGAAAGGTTTGGTGCCTATTCAAGAGAGGACAATATTAAAAGCGTTTCAATGTCCAAGCTCAAAGGATGAGCAAGAAAGAATGAAAGGAATCCCATATGCGTCAGCTATATGATTCATTATGTACGTAATGATATGCACTAGACCGGACAAGTTATGCGCTTTAAGCATGACAAGAAGATACCAGCGAGTAACGGTCATTGAGTGACTGTTATAAATATATTGAAATACCTCAGAAGGACTAAGGATATATTTCTAATATATATAGATCTGGTGAAAAGAACTCGTTGTAAAAGGTTACAGGGATACGAGTTTCGGAATTCGTTGCAAAGGGTTACATGGATACGAGTTTCCAAACTAATCGAGATGGTTCTCGATCACAGTCAGGGTAGCATTGTCCACTACAGAATCAGAATACATCGCCGCTTCTTTGATTGAGATAATTCATATGGATCTGCCACTTGAATTATTGCCAATCTAGGGGTAGTCCCTACCATTCAGGACCCTAGAGATCTTTGTGATAACAATGGTACGATTGCTCAAATCAAGGTACCTCGTGTACATCAAAAGACTAGGCACATTGAGCGGATTTTCAACTACATACGAGATGAAGTTGAAAAGGGAAAGATTTGTATTCGCAAAGTTCAAACTGATCAAAATATTGTGGATCCTCTCACGAAGCTCCTTGAATGGGCAAAGCATGAAAGGGTCATACTTGTGCCTTAGGACTTCGATATTCTAGTGATTGGATTTGATCTATTTTGTATTTGGATATTGGCATAATTGTTATTATAACTCTTTATGGTATTTTGAGTTATGTTCCATTTTAGCATGTTTAAATCCATGGATAAGTTAATTATTCTAAATGTTCGTAGTCAATCATACTTGTGGGAACAAATATGAATGTAAGACTATTATGAATTTGGATTGGTGGATATTCATTAGATATGAATATAGAGCAAAGTGTTGCTGCCAAAGTTCATAGATATTTGTGGGATACAAATATTGGACTGACTCGCTCTCGAATATTACTGCATGGAATCATTTGTGATTGATCATAAGTAAATTTGAGTAAAGGAGAATATCATAGTATCCTCAGACCTGAGATACATATTGGGTCTTGATATTCACCAAATATTGTACCTTGACTTATTTCTTCGCTGTTAGTAATATGACAGTACATAAGGCTAAGCTCAGGTGTGGTATAAGGTGATTGTGAGAGACGTATGTAGTCAAGATGGGATTTGTTCCTCTTATTCGTTGAGAGTAAGATGTCTAAGGCCTGCTAAAGTTAAATCAACAGAGAGTGATCACTCTGTGTCTCTGGATTTGACATGACATCTGTAACGAAAGGATAAATGATAGATTCACCTAAATCATGTTCAAGTAAGGGACTTGAAAGGGATGATGTTATTGAATGGCAAATATAGTCATACGTATTAGGGGTAGTAAACCGTAGTTAGGCGTCATTTACTGCTTGCATCAATCTTCTATGTATCTTGTGCAAGTGGGAGATTGTTGGACTCTGTATGCCCAAGACACATATTAAATTGATGTGGCTAGTACGTTATGATCCAAGTCGAGTCATACCCAATAACAAGCTAGACAAACACTTATATTATTTATTTATGATATGATCAAACAAATAAATATTAACACTTACAATATTTAGAAATTGGTTTTCTAAATAATTACACTTGATAAACTAATAAATTATATGGATAATTTATTTTGAGAGAATATTTTATTTTGTTATTTAATGGGTTAAATAACATTTTAAAAGGTTGTATAAAGTCTTGCATTTATGAAGTATTATATTTATAAAAGTTATAAATATATAAACCAAGACTTAAACTTTATAAAAGAATTTTTTTTATATAAAGCTAGGGCCGCACCCCCCCCCCCCATGGGAACTCACAAAATGGTTGTCCAATGGGATGACATGCAATTGTCATAAGCTAGAGAAGAGTTGATTGGGTGGTCTAACCAAGACCATTTTGGTCCAATGGGGTTTCATGCACTTGCATGTGTAAGTTGGCACATGATTGGTCAAGGTGGGTGGCAATTCTCTCTCATGTTCTATAAATACTTAGATAACAAATGCAAGAAGGTGCAAGACTTGGATGACTTGAAAAACACTAGAGATTTCTCTCTAGAAATCGGCCAACATAAGGTTGTGCATAAGGGTTTTTCAAGTTTGATTTTCAAGTGCATAAAACTCCATACTCTTCTCTCATAATTTCGGCCAAGGGTTGGTTCCAAGAGAGGGATTTTTCAAGTGATTTTTAAGTGTAAAATCCTAGCTAAACATAAGGTGTTTGTTGGAAGGCTTGGGGTATACAAGCTTGAGGTCTTCTACACTTGAAGGCAACCGTTCAAGAAGCATCATCATCTTCATGTCCTTTACTCCTTGGAAGGTAGTATTCTAAACACTCTATGGTTGTGTTTTATTTTGATAGCATGCATGTTCGTATATGGATCCGGGATTGGGTTTTACATATAATAAAATGGGTTTTATATCTTGTAAGTAACATGTTTTAAATAATTATTTCCGCAGCGTTTTTATTTTATATGGATAAAATACTTTGATAAACATGTCAAAAACCCAACAGAATTGTGTATATCAATGTCAAAATGTTTATGTCTAATGTAAATCATGAATTGTGTATATCAATGTCAAAATGTTTATGTATGGTAAGTGAAATATATCAACTAAACCATATGTAAAATGCACAAAAACAAGGTATTGAAGTAAAACATGGTTTAAATCAAAGTTATGTTTTGTGTAATAAATGCATGCTATACTGATATAAACATCTATGCGGTATTGTGAAAATGCATACATCCAAGCCTTGTGACTGTGGCGATAAACCCCTAAACGAATTTAAAGGTCTATCTTGTTGTTATGTTTATCGAATTCGGTCATTCCTTCCAATCCAAACAAACCTAGGATTTCAGGAACGGGAGTTGTCAATTCCTATGGTACCATTACCTACTAACGAGCGGCGTAGCTAATGTTAATGAATGTATATTGTCCCATTTGAACAAACCAAATGTCATACCAAAATTATGTGAAAACAATGCACTAAGTATGTAATCAAATGAACATACATAGCGTGAAATGTAATGTAAAACAATGTACTAAGTATGCACACAATGGACATACATAGCATAAAATGTAAAGTAAAACAATGTACTAAGTATGCACACTATGGACATACATAGCATAAAATGTAATGTAAAACAATGTACTAAGTATGCACACAATGGACATACATAGCATAAACACAATGAAATCATGTACTATAAGTGTACTATTGAACATAACAAGCATATGATATGAAAACATGGAAAGCATGAAAGTAACAAGTAGGCATATGTGTTTCACCCCAAAATGTTTGGAAAACAGTAAAAGAGGGGTCTATGTACTCACTTGAGATTGCTCAGAAGTCCTAAGATAACCACCAAGCAATGCTAGAGATCACAGAATCAAACGGCACCTAATATAGGTAACTATGTTAATAACCCGGACCTATATCGGAAGATTGGGTAGCATGAGGGTTTGTAAACCAAATGAGTGTAGGAACTCATGTAATATGGTTTAACAAAGCCTACATACTAAAACGAAACCTAACCTAAGTGCTTACGACCCATTGCGACCCGTTTAGGTAGCTTATGCTACTTTAATGCGTCGTTCGCGTAAAACGTGTTCGGAATGCCTAACTAGTCCTATGACAAGTAAAAAAAATATGCCTTAACATGTCTAATATTGTTGCCAAATCAGTTTAGATGTTAAAAGTTATGTTACATATGCTTAATATGAATTTTGGCGTAAAAAGGGCATTTTGGTAATTTACCTAAGGCATATAAACTACCTATCATAGAACTACTTAAACGAAGCGACCATAAGGTATAACCTCGAAAGGTTATTCCCTATATCCTATGGTCACCTAATGTGTTTGGTCGGATCCTAATGATCGACCAAGCGGGTCGGGTTCGAAAGTATAAGCGATTGTTTAGATCGCTTACCTTACGACCCTATATAAGCACTAAACTAAAAAGTGACGAGCTAAGCATGTTAAAACATGCTTAACTAAGTTTAGAAAACATGTTTGGTATCAAAACAAACGGTTTTGATACCTAAGAGTAGTTTGGTTACAAAATACGCAAGAATACGTATTTTGGCCGAAACTACGGCTCGTCACTGAGCCTAGATAACGTGGTAATCACTAGGTATAGTCTCTAGGGACTATAACCATCGTGATTACGCTCACGTTATGAAGTTCAAATGAACTTCGCGTTGACCATAAACTGGTCAATGCAGAAAGTCAAACAAAGTTTGACTTTTAACGCTAATAAAATAAAAAGAACGAAGGAACACTTACAAAGGGTCCCCGAAAGCTTTGATTTCCAATTATTTCTCAGGTATGAAGTGATAGAACACCCCAACTTAGAGAAAAAATCAGAATTCAAGTGGGGTTTTGGGGTTGGGATGGATGGGTATTTATAGGATCTTCCATATAGAATATTCCTAGCATATTCCAAGCATATTCCAAGCATATTCCAAGCATATTCCAAGCATAATCCTAGCATATTCCTAGCATATTCCAAGCATATTCCTAGCATATTCCTAGCATATTCCTGGCATATTCCTGGCATATTCCAAACATATTCCTGGCATATTCCTTAGCATATACCTTAGCATATTCCTGGCATATGGCTAAAACGGGTATTTAACTGGGTACCGGGTATTTTATCTAGCGTTTAAATCCCGGTTTATGGCGTTCTAAATTATCTTTATTACTCTATAAAAATAAGCTCGCCAAGATATCACTGAAATAAATTTCAGTTGCCAGGACTGGCTGCGTTGTCTGTGTTTTGCAGTAGAAGCACCGTGTTGCGCAGAAACACACGGTACGCGCTTAAACTTTGAAAAATAACGTTTTTAGGCGTTTTAATTTATTTTTCAACACGGACCTGACTAAAATAAGATTTTAATCATAACAGAATATTTGTGGGATTTAAATATTCTCCGGTCGGTCACCAACGTTCGTTTGGTCGTACGATCGCGATGTTCGGTTAATTATGACGGAATGCGCATAAGCGTGAAAAACGATCCAAATTGCGTGATGAATGGATTTTTCTTATACCAAACACTAAAATAAAATATTTTAGTGCTTACATAAATTTTTGGATGTCCGGATGTATTCAAAACGTAAGTTATGCGCGAAAATGCAAACTTTTGCACTTTTTGACGCTTTTAGTCCCTGAATGACCCAAAAAGTTTATTTTTGCACACCGAACCCCTCAAAGCCTATTTCTAAGCTATGTAAAGGATATTTATGGTATGTTTAACTTATGGTCATGTTCCGGAATGTCTGTTAAAGTTCAAATTGGCATACTTTCGCAGTTTGTCAAATTCAGTCCCTGTAAGCGATTAAACTTGATTTTGCCATACCAAAGCCTTCAAAACTTATACCTAAGATATTTAAAGGTTATTTAAGGTATGTTAAGCCTATGTCACTGTTCCGGAGTGTTTGTTGCATTAAACTGGTTATATTTACGCATCGGTGCGCGTATAACCTTCCAGAAAGCAATATAGAGTTTGAAATCGAACAAGAATTGATATGTGCAAATGATACACATATTTATACAATCCCAAGTATGAAATGAAATATTTCATTGGTTTGGTATTTTTTTGATGGTCGCAGTGACCCAGGTGTCACAGTCTCCCCTACTTTAGGAAATTTCGTCCCGAAATTTTATTTAGAGGAAACTTGTGAGGGCTTGAAACATGAAGTTGAAAAGATCAAACAACACTGGTTAGAGTCCTGAACTTCTAGTAACTTTAAATAACGTCATGCTTGCAATGTGAGAGGGATACTTATATACAAGTCTATAAAGCGTTATTGGTGCGTCCACCGTACCTCTATTACGTTGTTCACATTCCGTTATGGTTGCCACTATCGGTTCTTACACATAATAAGTCTTACTGTGGTTTTCGTGCACTGAACTTCGTAATTATGTATGCATCCATAACTACGTCATTCCTTGCATAGTCACGTAGTGCATCTTAAAATGTGTAGGGGAAGAAAACAATGAACGAGCCTGTGATGATTGTGACTAGACCACCATAGGGTCCTTTTTATTAAATCAATAAATGATTTTTGTAGACTGTGACAACCCTCAAATTTACATGAAACCGTACAATTTATTTTTGATAATTAAAGTGTTTGACGACTGTGTGGAACCACTTAACTGCTTTCTGATATCTGTGTTATACTTACATGTATTTGTTAACATACTAGTAGGATACAGAAAAGTTACTAAATAGTCCGGTACGCCTTCCTGAGTGTTAAAAATTAAAAACGTTGCAAAAATATATATATAGGACACGTTACGGATCGATTAAGCACTTTAACAGAACAGTATCGAACCGAACAACCGGACTTTACCCGGAACATAAAAATATTGCCAATAACATTGTCTACACTTTTCTGAGCTAGTTAGGGTTCTCGAACACCCTAACACCCGTTACAAAACACTACACACTAATAATTAATTTTAACCTCTAACTAAACTAACTAAACACTAACTATAAAGTTCAAACCAAACCATGACCCCCCCCCCTTGACCGAACCGGTCCCCTTAGGGGACACACCCCTTACACATTTGATTATTTTATTAATGGTTGCCTAATATCTTCCATACACATTACATGATGGATAATTAGAAGTTGTGGTCTATAAAAGTGTTCAAGGGTTAAGCACAACATTTCACCAACACTTAAACAAACAAGAATTAGCTCTCTCTCCCTCTCCTCTCCTTGCAATCGGCTGACTTCCCACACACACACACCACCCACTTTTGTTTCAAGCTTCAAGCATTTCAAGGTTATTCAAGGGTGTATCAAGGTGTTCAACGAGACCCGGTGCTTACGAAATCGCGAGGACCTCTCTACGACGCTATTAACCACCCGTTTTTCGTCTAGTTTCTTCCCTAGCCACGAGCTAGTAGTAAGTGATTCTAATCACCTTCTTAAGCTTGTCTAAAGTGGTTAATAAGAATTTTGTCGGTTGAAAATCACTAACATATAAGATCACAAACTTAAAGTCTAGTAAAAATGATGAACATGGTGGTTAAAGAGTAAATATCAGTGTAAAACTCTTGGATATTGTTTTGTTATGATTCTTGGTTGATTATCTGATGTGTTGCTGGTTAATATTGATGTTTGATGTTGTTACGATCACTAAACATGATTAACGGGATCAACCGAACACAAACTAGTAAGCTAGAGACTAAAAACAGAAATCTGTCCAAACTTTACAGCCAACTTCAGTTGGCTGTAAACAGGCCATAACTTAACGAAAAATGTGTTTTCTAACGCCTAGAATTATTTGTTATAAAATACGGTTCTAATGGCACTGGAATCGTAATTTTTGGACTTCGTTTACTATTTTTAAAGAACCGATTTGTAACAGCAGCTTAAGCTGAGTTTTTACAGCAATAAATGGGTGTTATATTTTCTGTCATAACTTGTATTCTGTGTAGAGTCGGATCATGAAATTTTTACTGTAAATGACAACCGACGTATTTGTAATTACCCCACTGGAATTTTGTAAATCGGACTCTCGATGAAATTTTAATAAATTGTTCCGTGGACTGTGGTCAGAAAAAGATAAATCTGAGTTCAGTCCGTGAAAATGAATTTTTATAAAATATTGGTAATGAACTGGGCCCTGATATTTTTACAAAATAAAATATGGAATGTTTATGACATTCTGTAAAAATTTGGGAATTTTTGGAATAAGTTAACTATTTTATTAAAATGTCCGAAAACAGCCCAGTTTCGTATATTAATGCTGAAAAGACGTAAGTTGTAAATTGCATGTCTAAGTGTCGGGTAGGTTATCTGTGAATGATATAACGTGTTATATGTGCTATACGTGTTATGTGCATTATTGTATGTTTGTTTATGAGTGGGGAATGGATGGGAAGTATGCATGGGCATAAACAGTTAAAGTAGTGCATGCTATGTGCTAGATACGTGTAGGAACTTTGTGCTCTAATTGAAAGCCACTAAATGACTAACTGATAAATCATACTAGGACGTGATTGACCGACCCTGACTGTTAGCTATATTGAGAATCTAACCGAGCAAACCGAGGTGAGTTCACACACTTTCTAAGGCATGGGATTCCCGGTGGTTTGGGAATGGGTTAAAGAATTAAAACTAAATCTACATATCCTCCATGGGTAGGATATGTACGGCCATCCTCCATAGATTGGATGCCATTATTAATCCTACGAATTCTCCTGGTGCAGAATACGTACGTTGTGGTCCTCCTGGTGCAGGACAACAACCTTAAAACTAGCTAGACAAAACTCTATCATGAAGTCCCTCAATTTATATCGACTTAATCGCCGAGGCCAATGGCGAGCGGGTCATTAGTTAATAGCGCTATTAGGTTTAACAAACCTCACACCGTGCCAGTCGGACGGGCGTGTACTAATGGACTATGGCAGATTGTCAGTGATGATAGACACTGATATAGGGCACAACTTATTTGCGTAGCAGTCGATATCATTCCGTCTAGTAGTTCAAACGGGGAAAGCCCCCACTGATTATGGTTATGGTTTGGGTAATGAAAAAGAAACTGGTTAAACATACTTTCAACTACGGGGTAACCCCCACGGCAATTAAGCCAACGAAAGTCAAACCATGTTTTTCAGAAACAACTTAAAACTAAACAGCCAAATGTGAACTCACTCAACTTTGTTGTTGACTCGTTGTTACATGCCTTACAGGTCGCTAAATGCTTGGAGCTTGCACGAGGAAGGAGTCGTTGTGGTGTACGGACTGTTATGTTCCGTGCTTAATGTTTAAATCCTTACGAACTTATTAAACTTGCGTTTTGAAACTTAAAACTTATGAACTGTGAACTTATGTTTCGAACTTACGTTTTATGCTTCCGCTGTTATCTTAAAATCGGTTACCTTCTTTAGGTCACCAATCGTATTGTGTTTGGTCTTACTTACTTAATTATGTTGTTCAATATGATTGGTGGCTCGATCCTGGTCACGTCACGCCTCCAAGCGGTGATACTCCGCATGGTGGATTTTGGGGGTGTGACAGATTGGTATCAGAGCCATTGGTTATAGTGAACTTGGTTTTAAAACGGGAAAAAGTTTTGATAAAACCAGACTATAACCGGTACAGTGCGCAACGATCCACAACGACGCTTCACTCCACGTGCAAGGCTCAACACACTAAGTGGTATGATTTGAGTTTATATTACCTACTTGCAAGATTACTTTTGAATAGTGAGATGTTATGGTATGCTTAATTAGGAAAGCAGTGTGTTGTCTATTAGCCCTATTGTGTTCTTATGACACACAATTGTTTACTTGAAACTTGACAAACGGTGGTCAAATTCTTTCCTAATTTCTTGTCACCCCGCTACAACGACTGTTTATGCATTCTATCTACTCGTACGTTTACCTCGACACGACGTTGCCATCTGACCCTCCGAACAGTCGGTTCGTACGTCGACATCCACGAAGACCAGACCTGGCTTGCACGAACTCGGGCTTAGGAGAACAAACCCACGCATCCCGATTGACGAAATTTATCACCTTCACCTGTCATCGTCGCCAGAAGCGAAGCAGTCACAGTTACGCGCGTTTGTCGTTATGCAAACACGAAACCTTACTCTGTTCCGGACAAGTGATGTACTCGCGCGACCGCGATGCAACGAACTTCCCTTTTTTGTGCCATGCCGCCCCACACCACTGCTGGAGATTACTTCTAGACAACAGATTAGCTGGTCAAATCCTTCGGTTACTGTTGGACCCCTGTTTTCACTCGATTCTTCGCATGAACCTTGTTAATTCCCTATCGCTTCGATTGATAACCGATTTAATGAAACACCAACAACCATACCACGATTTTCACCAATCACAAGACTACTTTATTTCCCTGTTGTATGGTTTATTCTTATTCTACTTGATTAGCTCTCTCGTATACCCCACTTAACGAATGGATGCCCTTACTGATGGGATTGTCTTCAGGACATTCGAGGACGGAGTTATGGATCACACAACCTACAGGCGAACACGATGATCTATACGTCTACCTTACCCCTCCTACACTACAAGAGCCGTATTTTAAATTCCATGATAGTCTTCTTTAATAGGCAGAATCCTTGCGCTAGCTTTTGCACTGACACATGATTGTTGATTAATGGTATGTCCAATTTCTACCATTGGCTTAGACCAAACCATCACACTCTTACCACAGTGACATTACGTTCTCGCTTCTCCATGCTGAGGCACCGAAATGGACACCCTCTGGTTTAGAAAGGTTGGAAGGCTCGACTCCCGATCATTGGTAACCCCTCCTCGAAACCTTGAGAATGGTGATGTATTGTTGATACGATCATAATCTCTGGAACATGTTTTCAAGTCTTTTCCTTGGAACCTCACGACTACGCAGACGTATTTTGGATTCATTCGCACGACCTAAGGAAACTCCTCTAAATTTGGTTGCTTACCGACTCGATAAACTGCAAACTCATCTAGGTTCATCGATCAAGGTGAATTATTCCCCCTTCGCATGAGGGGAGCCCAACAACTTTGATGGAAATTTCAGTGAGCCTTAACACTACAAACCTGTACGACAGTCATCCTCCTTCAGCTAGTTCTGGTTGTGCCAACCATATCGATGTAACACTCCTATCGGTGAACGACGTTGTTATTGGGATGGATTGGCTATCTCATCATCAAGCGGAGATTATTTTCAAGGAGAAAATCGTCTGCATTCCTCGTCCTAGTGAAGAACCCCTCATGATTCGTGGCGACAAGAGTGGTGCTGTCGAAGGCATCATCTCTTTCCTTAAGGCCCAGAAGTGTTTGCGAAAGGGCCACACTGCCATTCTGGCACTCGTTACTAACACATCAACGAAAGATAAGAGAATTGAAGACATCCCTATTGTACGTGACTTTCCCGAGGTATTTCCTGAGGAATTACCTGGTCTTCCGCCTCATCGTCAAGTTGAATTTCAAATCGAGCTTGCTCCTGGAGCAGCGCCCATAGCTCGAGCACCTTATCGTCTAGCTCCATCAGAACTTGAAGAACTATCCACAAAACTACAAGAACTATTGGAAAAGGGTTTCATACGTCCTAGCTCTTCGCCATGGGGAGCTCCAGTGTTATTCGTGAAGAAGGACGGTACCTTCAGAATGTGTATTGACTACCGCGAACTCAACAAGGTGACCGTGAAGAATCGTTATCCTCTTCCACGTATTGACGACTTGTTCGACCAGTTGCAAGGGTCGAGCTATTACTCCAAGATTGACTTGAGATCGGGATACCATCAGCTGAGGGTCCGAGATGATGATGTCTCCAAAACAGCATTCAGAACTCGTTACGGCCATTACGAGTTTCTGGTTATGCCATTCGGGCTGACGAATGCACCAGCGGTCTTCATGGATCTCATGAACCGAGTGTGCAAACCTTACCTGGATAAGTTCGTTATTGTGTTCATCGACGATATCCTGATCTATTCTAAGAGTCAGGAGGAACACGAGCAGCATCTACGACTTATGCTGGAACTTCTTCGAAAGGAGCAGTTGTATGCCAAGTTTTCGAAATGTGACTTCTGGCTTCGCGAAGTCTACTTCCTAGGCCATGTGGTAAACAAGGATGGAATTCATGTGGATTCATCTAAGGTTGAATCGATCAAGAACTGGCCTGCACCCCGAACACCAACAGAAATCCGCTAATTCTTGGGCTTGGCAGGATATTACAGAAGGTTTATCAAGGATTTCTCAAGGATTGCACAACCTCTCACTTCACTGACTCAGAAGGGTGTCACCTATCATTGGGGTGATACACAGGAGTCCGCATTTCAGCACTTGAAGGATAGACTTTGTAGCGCGCCTATCCTCTCATTGCCTGAGGGCACAAATGATTTTATGGTTTATTGCGACGCTTCCATCCAAGGACTTGGTTGCGTGTTGATGCAACGTGATAAGGTCATTGCCTACGCATCGCGCCAGCTTAAAGTTCATGAAAGGAACTACACTACGCATGACTTGGAGTTGGGAGCAGTTGTTTTCGCGCTTAAGATATGGAGACATTACCTGTACGGTACCAAGTGCACCATTTACACTGATCACAGGAGTCTCGAGCATATCTTCAAGCAAAAGGAGTTAAACATGCGTCAACGCCGATGGGTTGAGCTTTTGAACGATTACGAATGCGCTATCAAATACCATCCGGGCAAGGCCAATGTTGTGGCTGACGCCCTCAGTCGAAAGGACACTCTACCTAAGCGTGTACGTGCTTTACAGCTTACCATCCAATCCAACCTTCCCGCCCAGATTCGTGATGCTCAGGTCGAAGCATTGAAAGCAGAGAACATCAGGGCTGAGTCCCTACAACGGCGTCTACTATGTAAACGGACACATCTGGGTTCCACTTTATGGAAACTTACGCGAGCTTGTGATGGACGAAGCGCACAAGTCTCGTTATTCGGTACATTCTGGTTCGGATAAAATGTACCACGACCTCAAGACAACGTATTGGTGGCCTGGCATGAAAGCCCACATAGCAACCTACGTCAGTAAGTGCTTGACTTGTGCGAGAGTCAAGACTGAATATCAGAAACCATCAGGCCTACTCCAACAACCAGAGATACCCAAATGGAAATGGGAGCAAATTTCCATGGATTTTGTTACTGGCCTGCCTAGATCTCAACGCGGAAATGATACCATTTGGGTGATCGTAGATCGACTGACCAAGTCTGCGCATTTTCTGGCTATCAAAGAAACGGATAAGTTTTCTACTCTTGCAGACATTTATCTAAAGGAAGTAGTGTCAAGGCACGGAGTGCCAACCTCTATTATATCTGATCGTGACGCGTGTTTTACTTCTGAACTGTGGCAAGCAATGCACAAGTCTTTTGGCTCACGTTTAGATATGAGCACCGCTTATCACCCGCAGACGGATGGGCAATCTGAACGCACCATCCAAACCCTTGAAGACATGCTTAGGGCATGTGTATTCGATTTTGGTAATGGCTGGGAAAAGCACCTCCCGCTAGTGGAGTTTTCGTATAACAACAGCTACCACACCAGCATTCAGGCCGCTCCATTCGAGGCATTGTACAGATGCAAATGCCGATCACCTCTCTGTTGGGCAGAAGTTGGTGACAGCCAAATCACTAGCCCAGAACTTGTGGTAGATACCACCGAGAGAATTGCTCAGATACGACAGCGAATGGCGGCAGCTCGTGACCGTCAGAAAAGTTATGCTGATAAGGGAAGAAAACCACTCGAGCTCCAGGTTGGAGATCGAGTGCTACTCAAAGTCTCACCTTGGAAAGGTGTAGTCCGCTTTGGCAAACGAGGAAAACTCAATCCGCGTTATGTCAGACCATTCGAAGTCACCGATAAAATTGGCAAAGTCGCCTACAGGTTGAACCAACCTGAAGAACTCAGCGGAGTTCACAACGTTTTCCATGTGTCGAATCTGAAGAAGTGTCTGTCAGATGAGACCCTCATAGTTCCTTTTAAGGAACTCACAATCGACGACCAGCTACGATTCGTCGAGGAACCAGTAGAGATTACGGATCGAGATGTTAAGATCCTCAAGCATACCAGGATACCTCTGGTCCGAGTTCGTTGGAATGCTCGTCGTGGCCCAGAGTATACCTGGGAACGAGAAGACCAGATGAAACTCAAGTACCACCAACTGTTTAAGAAAAACGCAACCACTACTGAGGCTGAAGCTACTGCAGAATTTCGGGACGAAATTCCAAATCAACGGGGGGATGATGTGACACCCCAGGAAAATCAGGAAAACAACGCAACTTAACTAGCCTCCTCAGTAACCAGGTGCTAAATTTCGGGACGAAATTCTCTTAACAGGGGGAGAATGTGACAACCCTCAAATTTACATGAAACCGTACAATTTATTTTGATAATTAAAGTGTTTGACGATTGTGTGGAACCACTTAACTGCTTTCTGATATCTGTGTTATACTTACATGTATTTGTTAACATACTAGTAGGATACATAAAAGTTACTAAATAGTCCGGTACGCCTTCCTGAGTGTTAAAAATTAAAAACGTTGCAAAAATATATATTTAGGACACGTTACGGATCGATTAAGCACTTTAACAGAACAGTATCGAACCGAACAACCGGACTTTACCCGGAACATAAAAATATTGCCAATAACATTGTCTACACTTTTCTGAGCTAGTTAGGGTTCTCGAACACCCTAACACCCGTTACAAAACACTACACACTAATAATTAATTTTAACCTCTAACTAAACTAACTAAACACTAACTATAAAGTTCAAACCAAACCATGACCCCCCCCCCCCCTTGACCGAACCGGTCCCATTAGGGGACACACCCCTTACACATTTGATTATTTTATTAATGGTTGCCTAATATCTTCCATACACATTACATGATGGATAATTAGAAGTTGTGGTCTATAAAAGTGTTCAAGGGTTAAGCACAACATTTCACCAACACTTAAACAAACAAGAATTAGCTCTCTCTCCCTCTCCTCTCCTTGTAATCGGCTGACTTCCCACACACACACACCACCCACTTTTGTTTCAAGCTTCAAGCATTTCAAGGTTATTCAAGGGTGTATCAAGGTGTTCAACGAGACCCGGTGCTTACGAAATCGCGAGGACCTCTCTACGACGCTATTAATCACCCGTTTTTCGTCTAGTTTCTTCCCTAGCCACGAGCTAGTAGTAAGTGATTCAAATCACCTTCTTAAGCTTGTCTAAAGTGGTTAATAAGAATTTTGTCGGTTGAAAATCACTAACATATAAGATCACAAACTTAAAGTCTAGTAAAAATGATGAACATGGTGGTTAAAGAGTAAATATCAGTGTAAAACTCTTGGATCTTGTTTTGTTATGATTCTTGGTTGATTATCTGATGTGTTGCTGGTTAATATTGATGTTTGATGTTGTTACGATCACTAAACATGATTAACGGGATCAACCGAACACAAACTAGTAAGCTAGAGACTAAAAACAGAAATCTGTCCAAACTTTACAGCCAACTTCAGTTGGCTGTAAACAGGCCATAACTTAACGAAAAATGTGTTTTCTAACACCTAGAATTATTTGTTATAAAATACGGTTCTAATGGCACTGGAATCGTAATTTTTGGACTTCGTTTACTATTTTTAAAGAACCGATTTGTAACAGCAGCTTAAGCTGAGTTTTTACAGCAATAAATGGGTGTTATATTTTCTGTCATAACTTGTATTCTGTGTAGAGTCGGATCATGAAATTTTTACTGTAAATGAAAACCGACGTATTTGTAATTACCCCACTGGAATTTTGTAAATCGGACTCTCGATGAATTTTTAATAAATTGTTCCGTGGACTGTGGTCAGAAAAAGATAAATCTGAGTTCAGTCCGTGAAAATGAATTTTTATAAAATATTGGTAATGAACTGGGCCCCGATATTTTTACACAATAAAATATGGAATGTTTATGACATTCTGTAAAAATTTGGGAATTTTTGGAATAGGTTAACTATTTTATTAAAATGTCCGAAAACAGCCCAGTTTCAAATATTAATGCTGAAAAGACATAAGTTGTAAATTGCTTGTCTAAGTGTCGGGTAGGTTATCTGTGAATGATATAACGTGTTATATGTGCTATACGTGTTATGTGCATTATCGTATGTTTGTTTATGAGTGGGGAATGGATGGGAAGTATGCATGGGCATAAACAGTTAAAGTAGTCCATGCTATGTGCTAGATACGTGTAGGAACTTTGTGCTCTAATTGAAAGCCACTAAATGACTAACTGATAAATCATACTAGGACGTGATTTACCGACCCTGACTGTTAGCTATATTGAGAATCTAACCGAGCAAACCGAGGTGAGTTCACACACTTTCTAAGGCATGGGATTCCCGGTGGTTTGGGAATGGGTTAAAGAATTAAAACTAAATCTACATATCCTCCTTGGGTAGGATATGTACGGCCATCCTCCATAGATTGGATGCCATTATTAATCCTATGAATTCTCCTGGTGCAGAATACATACGTTGTGGTCCTCCTGGTGCAGGACAACAACCTTAAAACTAGCTAGACAAAACTCTATCATGAAGTCCCTCAATTTATATCGACTTAATCGCCGAGGCCAATGGCGAGCGGGTCATTAGTTAATAGCGCTATTAGGTTTAACAAACCTCACACCGTGCCAGTCGGACGGGCGTGTACTTATGGACTATGGCAGATTGTCAGTGATGATAGACACTGACATAGGGCACAACTTATTTGCGTAGCAGTCGATATCATTCCGTCTAGTAGTTCAATCGGGGAAAGCCCCCACTGATTATGGTTATGGTTTGGGTAATGAAAAAGGAACTGGTTAAACATACTTTCAACTACGGGGTAACCCCCACGGCAATTAAGCCAACGAAAGTAAAACCACGTTTTTCAGAAACAACTTAAAACTAAACAACCAAACGTGAACTCACTCAACTTTGTTGTTGACTCGTTGTTACATGCCTTACAGGTCGCTAAATGCTTGGAGCTTGCACGAGGAAGGAGTCGTTGTGGTGTACGGACTGTTATGTTCCGTGCTTAATGTTTAAATCCTTACGAACTTATTAAACTTGCGTTTTGAAACTTAAAACTTATGAACTGTGAACTTATGTTTCGAACTTACGTTTTATGCTTCCGCTGTTATCTTAAAATCGGTTACCTTCTTTAGGTCACCAATCGTATTGTGTTTGGTCTTACTTACTTAATTATGTTGTTCAATATGATTGGTGGCTCGATCCTGGTCACGTCACGCCTCCAAGCGGTGATACTCCGCATGGTGGATTTTGGGGGTGTGACAGATTGGTATCAGAGCCATTGGTTATAGTGAACTTGGTTTTAAAACGGGAAAAAGTTTTGATAAAACCAGACTATAACCGGTACAGTGCTCAACGATCCACAACGACGCTTCACTCCACGTGCAAGGCTCAACACACTAGGTGGTATGATTTGAGTTTATATTACCTACTTGCAAGATTACTTTTGAATAGTGAGATGTTATGGTATGCTTAATTAGGAAAGCAGTGTGTTGTCTATTAGCCCTATTGTGTTCTTATGACACACAATTGTTTACTTGAAACTTGACAAACGGTGGTCAAATTCTTTCCTAATTTCTTGTCACCCCGCTACAACGACTGTTTATGCATTCTATCTACTCGTACGTTTACCTCGACACGACGTTGCCATCTGACCCTCCGAACAGTCGGTTCGTACGTCGACATCCACGAAGACCAGACCTGGCTTGGACGAACTCGGGCTTAGGAGAACAAACCCACGCATCCCGGTTGACGAAATTTATCACCTTCACCTGTCATCGTCGCCAGAAGCGAAGCAGTCACAGTTACGCGCGTTTGTCGTTATGCAAACACGAAACCTTACTCTGTTCCGGACAAGTGATGTACTCGCGCGACCGTTATGCAAACACGAAACCTTACTCTTTTTAGCTTATATCATCACATGTCATTCTTAACCAGATTTTTGAATCAATCTTTTTTACTAGACCACTAAAAGGGTCTCTTATAAATCATGGAATGGTACCATATAATCCAAGGGTCTTAACTATTACATAGAAGCCCATTAAGGATTTAGGGTAGTACCTTTTTGAATATCCTTCTACGAATCCCTCATATGAAGATACGAAAGGTTCTACAAGGATTTGGATAACGAATATCCAGAGTATACAAAAACACAAAAATGCATAAAAGAAAACACAAAATGCATAAACACATAATCACATAATTGTTTAACTTGATCTTAGAATCATTTTGTAAATTTGTTCTGCTAACTGTGCACATGTATTCAAAGCACACTAGGTATCCAATCAGTAGATTTTGATTGGTGCTTTAAATATTCCTAAGAATCTAACTATAAAGATAGAAAGATCTTTTAAAGAGAAAAAATCGATTTCGATTTTAAGGAACCGAAATGTTCGAATTAAGGTACACAAGGAATCCAATTAAGGACTCTGATTTGAATGATAATCATCCACAAGGGTCTAATTGTGGAGATAAAAAGATCCCATATGGATTTTAGAAGTTGAAGATGTTTTGAAACCTTGCACTGGATGTGCTTAAGTCAAAACATGAAGTAAAAATGCTTATGAAGTTGAGATGCTAGATATGTCAAGGCGACATATGAAGCAGAATTTGAAGGTTAAGTCAATGTATGAGGTAAATACTGTGAAAACTATGCATGGGGTTTCTTTTAAAAATGTGTTTAATGTTTTTGAAACCTTATATATAATACTTTTGAAATCATAAAGTAGGTGTATTAGGTAAAAAATGTTTTAAAATCATGCGAGATGAATTTTGAAATTATGTATAAGGTTTTTTTGAAAACATGTTTGATGATTTTGAAATCATGCACTTGATAAAAGTAATTATACTGTATTAATAACATTTTGAAATCGTGAAGGTTGTTTTTGAAAACATAGA
Organism: Helianthus tuberosus; assembly: GCA_030545235.1. Taxonomy (NCBI): domain Eukaryota; kingdom Viridiplantae; phylum Streptophyta; class Magnoliopsida; order Asterales; family Asteraceae; genus Helianthus; species Helianthus tuberosus. The sequence goes on from CM060388.1 coordinate 95,711,120, forward strand.
CAATGTTTTTGAAATCATGCATTTGATATGTTAAGTAAATACACTATATTAAGAACGTTTTCGAACTATATATAAAATGTTTTTGAAGTCATGAAGGTTGTTTTTGAAATATAGACGATGCATTTGAAAAAAAATGTTTTCTGACTATATGAAATGTTTTGAAATCATGAAGGTTGTTTTTGAAATATTCATACTATGTATGTTGAAAATCAAAACGTAATGGGTATGAGATTTGAAAATACCCTTAGTTATCTAACCCAGGATTCAAAGGCACAGATGTGCGAAAAGCATGATTACTCATAATGTCACTTTATTTCATGTACTTCGTTTCTTAGAATGAAATGAGTACTTAGAATTTTCTATGGGAATCATGAGTAAACACAAGAATGGGGAATATTCACAAGAGTAGTTTGTAAGGAACATAGTTCCTTAATGTAGGTATTATAGGGAAATGCCATACACACATGTAACTACACTTGTATATCAGAATTGTGAACAACGATTTATTTATAAACAAAACAGATTGTTTCAGGGTTCAACAAAAGATACAAAAAGCAACAGATACAAACTATTAAAGTAGCAACATCTCCAAATCAGTCAACTGTTTCATTCGTGGGCCAGATTTGCAATAGCTAGCTTTGGGCAATTTCTTCGGAAATGGCCCATCTCACCACAGTTGTAACAAGACCCCGGCGAGAAACGAGCTTGAGCAGGATTGTTGCCAGCTTGATTTGGTGCAGCTGCAGTTGGGCAAACCCTTGCTGTATGTCCTATATGTCACACCCCTTTCTGCGGCGGAAGCACGAGGTGTGATCATGAAAGGTTCTCATTGCATACGAAAGGTAAACATACTACATGCTCAAAATAAATTTAAACATTACATTGCTGAAAACATGGTTTAAGGGTTTACATCATAAGACAGCATTTTGTCTGATAAGTTTACAACTTTATTCAAAGATAAACAAAAGCGACATCCAAGAGCATGACTAAGACCGCGCGCACATCCACTAGTTACCTGAAATACATGTGAGTTTTGGAAAAACGTCAACATAATGTTGGTGTGAATTCATGCAATTTTTGTATTTCACGTTTGTATACTTTGTATGAAAACATAATTTGTATCTTATATAAATCAAGTCTTTCTGTGTGTATCATGTGTTAATGGGTTGCAAAGCCATTAACATGTGACACGACATAGGAAGTCACCAAACCATAGGCATTTTTCTGTAGTCGATTCACGACTGAGACACAAAAACACTACTCGGTTAGTGGTCACCAAGAGTGGGGCTGCCCTGAAACCCATTAGATCTAACCTTTTGTTCTGTGGTCTTAGTATGTACACGATTAATGGTGCTTATGGTACCCTATTCGTGACACGATTTCTCGTATCATTCCTCAATTTCTGTATTCATCATACCATTGGTAAATATTGTCGTATTTATACATGTATTTCACCCCCGAAGTTATAAAACTGAAAACGGTTAAAAGAAAAGGGGGAGCATGAACTCACAACTTTGCGTTCCTTGCGTCGTAAACTTCACTGGATTTGCTTATATAGCGTCGTGACCTAAACGTGTTTTATTATCGTTAGTCACTAGACTTGTATCGTACAAGTACAAGTCACTGTCTTTTATGTATATGTTTTCTTGTGTTAGAAATAATTCATATTTTTAACTAAGTGTTTTACTTATATTATTTTCTCAAAAATAAATATAAGTTTCTTGTATTTTGCACTTTGCACCCGAGTTATGTATCTTGTATGTTGTATGTGTATTTTTGTTACAAACATTATGGCGAGGTTTATATTGAAAAGCATAGTTTAGAACACACTAGTAAACATTTGTCTAGAAGATATTTACTAAGTGTTAGGATTTTCAGAAAATTTCGACATAGTCTCCTTTGTAAACGGAGGTGTCCATGCTAAGTGGCATATCATTTTCTTTAACATAACCCGATAGATTGTTCTCAAATAATCAACCCGACATTCTGACATGCAAGATACTACTTTTGTCGTTTCAGCTTTAATATAGAAAACTGGACTGTTTTCGGATATTTTAATAAAATGGTTAACTTATTCCAAAAATTCCCAAATTTTTACAGAACGTCTTATACGAATCAAATATTATTGTGTAAAAATATCGGGGTCCAGTTCATTATCAGTATTTTACAGAAAATCATTTACCAAACTGCGATCAGATTTGTTACTTTCTGACCGCAGCTTACGGAATAATTCGTATAAAAATCATCGTAAGTCCGATTTACGAAATTCCAGTGAGAGAATTACGGCAACAACAGTGACCATCTACAGTATAAATTTCATGAGTTGGTTTTATTTAGGTTTCAAGTTATGACTAAAAACATATCACCCATTTACTGCAGTAAAAACTCAGCATTAGCTGCTGTTACAAAACAGGTCTTTAAAAATAGTAAACGACTTTGAAAAATTACGATTCCAGTGCCATTTGATCAGTTTCTCGAAAATACATAATTTAGGTTTCAGAAATTCTGTTTTTCGATCTGTTATGGTCTGTTTACAGCCATTTGAAGTTGGCTGAAAATACCAATAAGCAGGTTTCTTTTCAGTTTAAATGTTACTAAATCGTAGTAACGAATGTCCGAACAACAGGCTTATCACGAAATCAACAATCAAATATTATGTATGACTTAACCAACCCTCAACCAACAAGATTTCATCTTCAAATAATCTTTTATATTCAAGTTTCATGTAAGGTTCCATATTCATTATCTTAGTGTTCTTGTTTCTTGTGATTTAAACATAACCATCCTATTACATATTTTTATCACAAAAATAAGATGAACAAGGGTGTACAAGTAACTTACTACTAGCACAAGGCTAGGGAAGAAATCTAGTGCAAATATGTAGAGAGAAAGATGGTGATAAAGACTTGAACAAAGCTTTCTTGAGAGCCCTTCAACTTGCACTTCTATGGATGATCTTCAAGCTTGGAAAGGGGACTCGTAGTGAAGAAGATGAAGGTATGAGAGAGATGGGGGTGGGTTCGGTTATGAAGAACCGAAAATAGGGAGAGAGAGTGAGGTTGAGTGTGGATCTTAAGGTGATGATGAGGATTTCTTGGAATTCATGAGCCACCCTAACCCTAGTGTCATGATATCCTAGATTTTGGCCAACCAAAGCTTGAGAGAATAACATAAAATCTAAATAAAATATAATGTAATGATGGGGTGGGTCCCAATGGCTGGAAATTTGGTTGGGGGGGGGGTAGATTGTAAAATTTGATTATTAGTAGGTAATTAAGTAGGAGGTTAAGGGTGTTTTCTAGAATAGTGGGTGTATGTCATGTTTCTATAGTGTGTGGGGATTTTTGTGACCATGATTATTTAGGAATAATAAAATAATGTTTCTGACCAAATTTTGGTGTCCCGGGTAATGTCTGGTTGTTCGGTTAAGTACCGTTCCGTTAAAGTGCTAAATTGCACCGTTTAGTGTCCTTTTGTAACCCTTTTAATTCCCAACACTTAGGGAAATATTTTGGACGATAAGACATAATTTCTGCATGATTTTTATATGCTTAAAAGCTGGTCATAGCTGAATTTAATAAAATTCTGCACTTACAGTGCGTTTCGGGTGCTTTTTAGTGCGTATTTTAGCTTTCAGAGCGTCTATATGTTAACCCTTGTATGTACTCTAGGGTTTTAATGTATTTTTGACGTTGGACCTACACCTAGGCCTCAGTTCTAATGTCTGACTGCTTTCTGCAGAGTTGTTGACATATTGTGTTTTACCGGTGAGTTTACTAGTATTTCTGACGCAACGCTCTTGTTAAGGCATAAAGCAATATTTTGTAGTATTAAACATGCATGAATTCACTTGTATATAATGTAATCAATCAATGTTGACGTTTAAGCACATAATTGCAGTCATTAAGTAATAATTAAAGAGTACGGAAATTACCGGTTTTGTGCCAGTTGTCACAGTCTTCCCCCGTTAGAAGAATTTCGTCCCAAAATTCAGGCCGAACTAACTCTCGCAGGAGTCTTCTTTAATAGGTGGAGATACTTTTCTTTGAACTGGTCTTCACGTTCCCATGTGTACTCGGGTCCGTGCTTAGAGTTCCAACGTACTTTGACAAGTTTAACAGTGCTCCTCCTGGTCTTGTTGACTTTCCAGTCGGTAACCTCAACGGGTTGTTCTGTAAATCGGAGGGCGTCATCAATGTGTACTTCATCCGCAGGGATGATCACGTCTTCTTGTGTTGGACTCTTCTTGAGGTTGGAAACATGAAACGTATCATGTACTCCATTAAGTTCTTCCGGTAATTCCAACTTGTATGCCACGGTACCAATTCTTTCCAAGATTCTGAATGGTCCGATGTATCGGGGATTCAATTTTCCACGCTTGCCAAATCTGACTACGCCCTTCCAAGGTGAGACCTTTAGCAACACTTTGTCTCCCACTTTGAAATCTAATGGCTTTCGATTTAGATCAGCGTAGCTCTTTTGTCGATCTCGAGCCACCTTAATGCGCTCTCGGATCTGCGTGATCTTGTCGGTTGTCTCTTGCACAAGTTCAGGACCAACCATGCGTTTATCTCCAGCGTCTGCCCAACATAAGGGCGATCAGCACTTGCGGCCATACAGAGCTTCGAACGGTGCGGCTTTTATACTTGTATGGTAACTGTTATTGTAGGAAAACTCAACTAAAGGTAGATGAGTATCCCAGCTGCCGCCCAAGTCCATGACACATGCGCGAAGCATATCTTCTAATGTTTGTATAGTCCGTTCGCTCTGGCCGTCTGTTTGTGGATGGAATGCCGTGCTTAGATCTAACTGAGATCCAAAGGCTTCCTGAAAGGATTGCCAGATTCTTGAGACAAAGCGTCCATCTCTGTCTGAAATAATTGAGATTGGCACTCCATGACGTGCCACGATTTCTTTCAAGTATATCTTAGCAAGCTTTCTAGTGCTATCCTTCTCTCGGATCGGTAGGAAGTGCGCAGACTTTGTTAACCGATCGACTATCACCCATATCATGTCGTGCCCTCTTGGGGTCTTGGGTAATTTTGTGATGAAGTCCATTGAGATTTGCTCCCACTTCCACATGGGTATCTCTGGTTGTTGTAATAGGCCGGACGGTTTCTGATATTCAGCCTTAACCTTGGCACAGGTTAAGCATTTTCCAACATAAATAGCAACATCGCTTTTAAGTCTCGGCCACCAGTAGTATTCCTTTAGGTCTTGATACATTTTGTCCGATCCTGGATGGATCGAGTATCTTGACTTGTGCGCTTCATCAAGGATGACTTCTCGTATGCCACCATAGAGTGGAACCCAGATACGTTTCTCGAAGTATAAGGCTCCCTCTTCATTTGGCACCATATATTTCAATGCACCCTGGAGGTATTCAGCTTTGCGATTTTCTTCCTTAAGAGCTTCTTGTTGTGCGTCACGAATACGTGTAGTGAGGTTCGTCTGAATCGTCATTTCCAATGCTCGAACCCTTAGGGTCTTAACCCTTTCTTTTCGACTTAATGCGTCTGCTACAACGTTTGCCTTTCTAGGATGGTACTTAATCTCACAGTCATAATCGTTCAACAGTTCGACCCATCGTCATTGACGCATATTTAATTCCTTCTGATCAAATACGTGTTGTAGGCTTTTGTGATCTGTGAAGATTGTACATCGAGTACCATATAAATAGTGTCGCCAGATCTTCAAGGCGAATACCACTGCACCTAGTTCCAAGTCGTGCGTGGTGTAGTTCCTTTCATGTACCTTCAATTGTCTTGAAGCATAAGCGATGACTTTCTGGTGTTGCATGAGCACTCAACCCAAGCCTTGTCGTGAGGCGTCACAGTATACCACGAAGTCTTCCGTGCCTTTGGGTAACGATAGTATTGGTGCATCGCATAGTTTGTTTTTGAGCAGTTGGAAGGCTTCTTCCTGCTTGTTACCCCAGTCGTACTTCTGGTCTTTTTGTGTAAGGGTCGTCAGCGGTTGAGCTATCTTTGAGAAATTCTCGATGAATCGCCGATAATAGCCCGCTAAGCCCAAAAATTGACGAACTTTAGTTGGGGTTTTGGGAGCTTCCCAATTCTTTATGGCTTCAATCTTGGATGGCTCCACATGAATGCGCTTCTCATTCACAACGTGACCAAGAAATTGTACTTCGCTAATCCAGAATTCGCATTTCGAGAACTTCGCATAAAGCCACTCTTCCTTCAGTAGTTCCAAAATGGTCCTGAGATGTTACTCGTGCTCGTCTTTCGTTCGCGAGTAAATCAGGATATCATCGATAAATACAACCACGAATTTATCGAGATATGGTTTGCAAACGCGGTTCATTAGGTCCATAAAGACCGCTGGTGCGTTCGTCAATCCGAATGGCATTACAAGAAACTCGTAGTGTCCGTAACGCGTTCGGAATGCAGTCTTTGGCACGCTTTCTTCTTGTATCTTTAACTGATGGTATCCAGATCGAAGGTCGATCTTGGAGTAGTAGCTCGATCCTTGCAATTGATCAAATAAGTCATCAATCCTCGGTAGTGGATACCGATTCTTGATTGTGAGCTTGTTCAGTTCTCTGTAATCGATACACATCCGCAGTGTTCCATCCTTCTTCTTCACGAATAGTACTGGAGCTCCCCAGGGTGAGAAGCTTGGCCGTATGAATCCTTTATCCAACAACTCCTGTAGTTGTGTAGATAATTCTTGCATTTTGGATGGTGCAAGCCGATAGGGTGCCTTGGCTACAGGAGCGGCTCCTGGAACCAAGTCTATACGGGATTCGACTTGTCGTGGCGGAGGTAGTCCTGGCAGATATTCAGGAAAAACATCAGGGAATTCCTTCACCACAGGAATGTCTTTGAGTTTCGGCTCTTCAGCCTTCTTATCTACAACGTGCGCTAGGAAAGCGACACATCCTTTCCTTAAGCACTTCTGTGCCTTCATACAGCTGATGATTCGTAGAGGCACGTCTCGTTTTTCTCCATGTACGATGAGATTTTCATCATTCGCTAAAGGGATGCGAATGATTTTCTCATGACAAATAACTTCAGCTTTGTTCTTGGAAAACCAGTCCATTCCGACCACCACGTCGAAACTACCCAATTGAATAGGTAAGAGATCGATGCTAAATCTTCGTTCACCAAGTTCTAATGTGTAACCTCTAACAACTTCGCCCGACTCAACAAGTTTGCCATTGGCTAGTTCTATAGAATAAGGAATATCTAACCTACTAGATTCTATTCCAAGCATGCGTTTAAATTCCACAGACATGAAGCTATAAGTGGCACCAGTGTCAAATAATATGGATGCAAAGTGATTGTTAACGAGAAACGTACCGGTGACCACGTTAGGGTCCTCGCGTGCGTTCTTTGCTCCAATCACAAATACTCGAGCTTGAGCATTGTTTCCCTATGGGCAGTCTTTCATGAAATGCTCATTGCTTCCACAACTGAAACATCCTTGATTTCGCCCAGCTCCATTCCCAGTTCGGTTGCCATTACCTTTTCCATCATTCGCATTACCAGCACCGTTGCGATTTCCATTTCCGTTCCTTCCTTTTCCCCAACAGTCTTCAGTGCGGTGACCCAACTTTCCACACTTGTCACACTTCGGAACGCGACAAACCCCTTCATGATGACGCTTGCAATGATTGCATTTGGGCAGAGTGCCCAGGTATCCCTTAGCTGGAGCATCATTCATGGCTGCAAGAGATTTCGCCCCCTGCGGCAGGTTAGTGTCACGCTTCTTGTTGGAACCCCTGTTGTTACGAGTTGCTTGATTCAGGTTTGCATGTTTCCTTTTCTTGTCACCGGACGACTCAGCATGCGTCCTGGTATTTTCTGTTGGGTTTAGCGATAGCTTCTTCATGCGAACACAATCTTCAGTAAGGCTGACAGCCAGAGTTACAGCCTTGGTGATTGTTTGAGGTTTGGCCGAAGTTACCATGCCACGAAACTCTGGGGCCAGTCCCCAAATGTAGCGTTCAACGCGCTTAAACTCGGGAGTCACCATGTAGGGAAGTACTCTAGACAGATCGTGGAACCTTCGAGTATACCCATTAATGTCAGCGCCTTCCATGGTCAAATGCCAGAACTCCGTTTCCAGCCTTTGGAGTTCAGCTCGAGAGCAATACTTCTCCCTCAGTTTCTCTTTCAGTTCATCCCAAGTCATGCCATACGCGGCATCATCACCCATAGTTTGGACTTGCAAGTTCCACCAGGTCAGAGCCTCATCGACAAACAATCCAGTAGCAAAAGTAACTTGCTGATCCGTGGTACACCTGCTCATGCGGATAGTAGCTTCAGTCTTCTCCGTCCAACGTACAAATGCTACTGCACCTCCTGTGCCGTCCAGTGTTGCAGAAGTCGCTAGGCGGAACCTAGTCGGCCAACGAGGGAGTTGGGTGTACTCGGAGTACTCGGGGTGTACTCGGAGAGTACTCGGACATGGTAAATATCAAGAAAATTAATTGTTATATATTATTTATGTGTTAAAATAAGCATAATTCATGTCAACTAGGTATAATTTAAAATGAAAAATGTTTAAAGTTCAAATATTCTGAATACAAGTCCGACTAGTCTGAGTACAAGGCCGAGTAGTCCGAGTACAAGGCCGAGTAGGCCGATTTTGACCGAGTTTGACCGATTAAAAGTCAACAAATCACGTTGACCGCCTAGACCGACTAGGCCGACTAGGCTCCGACTAGGCCGACTAGGCTCCGACTAGGCCGACTAGGCGCCGACTAGGTCCGAGTACTCCCGAGGCCGACTAGTTGCGACCGCCTAGGAAGAAGTCGCCAAGGTGGAGGTCCGAGGACCGAGTACTCGCCGAGTACTCGGCCGAGGAATCCGACTTTTGCAACACTTCCTGGTATTTTCTGTTGGGTTTAGCGATAGCTTCTTCATGCGAACACAATCTTCAGTAAGGCTGACAGCCAGAGTTAGAGCCTTGGTGATTGTTTGAGGTTTGGCCGAAGTTACCATGCCACGAAACTCTGGGGCCAGTCCCCAAATGTAGCGTTCAACGCGCTTAAACTCGGGAGTCACCATGTAGGGAAGTACTCTAGACAGATCGTGGAACCTTCGAGTATACCCATTAATGTCAGCGCCTTCCATGGTCAAATGCCAGAACTCCGTTTCCAGCCTTTGGAGTTCAGCTCGAGAGCAATACTTCTCCCTCAGTTTCTCTTTCAGTTCATCCCAAGTCATGCCATACGCGGCATCATCACCCATAGTTTGGACTTGCAAGTTCCACCAGGTCAGAGCCTCATCGACAAACAATCCAGTAGCAAAAGTAACTTGCTGATCCGTGGTACACCTGCTCATGCGGATAGTAGCTTCAGTCTTCTCCGTCCAACGTATAAATGCTACTGCACCTCCTGTGCCGTCGTAGTTCATCGGTTTGCAGTCGAGAAACTGCTTGAAAGTGCAACCTTGAGCTGCGTTCCCTCCAGACGAATCTCCATGTCCGTTACGTCTAGTGTTACTTGGTCCACCACTGTCTGCAGTACGGGTTGCCTCGTAGTGGCGATAGCTGCGGAGATTCTTTCCTCCAGTAGAGCGTTTAGCTCTTCAGCAGTTCTTGGCAGTGAGGGAGGAGGAGGTTGGTCACGAGCGTTCACAGCTCTTCTGGGTGCCATGTTCTGAAGAACATAACCCAATAGACATTTGTTTGATATCGTCATACGAGACGGTAGTAGTATATATATACACAGGTATATACCACATAAGTGACATCAAACAATTATTACTCTAGCAGAGTACTTAGTAGGCTTGCACTGAGGGAATCTATACGTGACAAGACTTGCTGTGGTTTCTGTGCACTGAATTCCATAATTATGTATGCATCCATAATTACGTAACTCTTTGCACAGTCCGCACAGTTTTTTCATCTTCGTATCTCTTCCTTCAGATAGGCCATTGTTTTTAGGTAAAGTCATGTATACTAGCGGTATTCTAATTCTAGTATACGTATATGCTAATTATCACACATAATTGCAAGTAATTTCTCAGTTAGAGGCAAGTGCTACTCTAGTGCACCCTAAATCTCACAGTGTCTTTTCTTGACTCATGTAAACAGTTTCAGGTAGTGGATGTCGCGGAAAGTTTTATGCAATGAAAACTCTTTGAAAAATTGTTTTCGTGAAAGGATCCTAGAGATTGTAGTCTAGACTCGAGAAAGAATCCTGGTTCACTACAATCGCAGCTCTGATACCAATCTGTCACACCCCTTTCTGTGGCGGAAGCACGAGGTGTGATCATGAAAGGTTCTCATTACATACGAAAGGTAAACATACTACATGCTCAAAATAACTTTAAACATTACATTGCTGAAAACATGGTTTAAGGGTTTACATCATAAAACAACATTTTGTCTGATAAGTTTACAACTTTATTCAAAGATAAACAAAAGCGACATCCAAGAGCATGAGTAAGACCGAGCGCACATCCACTAGTTACCTGAAATACATGTGAGTTTTGGAAAAACGTCAACATAATGTTGGTGTGAATTCATGCAATTTTTGTATTTCACGTTTGTATACTTTGTATGAAAACATAATTTGTATCTTATATAAATCAAGTCTTTCTGTGTGCATCAAGTGTTAATGGGTTGCAAAGCCATTAACATGTGACACGACATAGGAAGTCACCAAACCATAGGCATTTTTCTGTAGTCGATTCACGACTGAGACACAAAAACACTACTCGGTACTAGTGGTCACCAAGAGTGGGGCTGCCCTGAAACCCATTAGATCTAACCATTTGTTCTGCGGTCTTAGTATGTACACGATTAATGGTGCTTATGGTACCCTATTCGTGACACGATTTCTCGTATCATTCCTCAATTTCTGTATTCATCATACCATTGGTAAATATTGTCGTATTTATACATGTATTTCACCCCCGAAGTTATAAAACTGATAACGGTTAAAAGAAAAGGGGGAGCATGAACTCACAACTTTGCGTTCCTTGCATCGTAAACTTCACCGGATTTGCTTATATAGCGTCATGACCTAAACGTGTTTTATTATCGTTAGTCACTAGACTTGTATCGTACAAGTACAAGTCACTGTCTTTTATGTATATGTTTTCTTGTGTTAGAAATAATTCATATTTTTAACTAAGTGTTTTACTTATATTATTTTCTCAAAAATAAATATAAGTTTCTTGTATTTTGCACTTTGCACCCGAGTTATGTATCTTGTATGTTGTATGTGTATTTTTGTTACAAACATTATGGCGAGGTTTATATTGAAAAGCATAGTTTAGAACACACTAGTAAACATTTGTCTAGAAGATATTTACTAAGTGTTAGGATTTTCAGAAAATTTCGCCATAGTCTCCTTTGTAAATGGAGGTGTCCATGCTAAGTGGCATATCATTTTCTTTAACATAACCCGTTAGATTGTTCTCAAATAATCAACCCGACATTCTGACATGCAAGATACTACTTTTGTCGTTTCAGCTTTAATATAGAAAACTGGACTGTTTTCGGACATCTTAATAAAATGGTTAACTTATTCCAAAAATTCCCAAATTTTTACAGAACGTCTTATACGAATTAAATATTATTGTGTAAAAATATCGGTGTCCAGTTCATTATCAGTATTTTACAAAAAATCATTTACCAAACTACGATCAGATTTGTTACTTTCTGACTGCAGCTTACGGAATAATTCGTATAAAAATCATCGTAAGTCCGATTTACGAAATTCCAGTGGGAGAATTACGGCGACAACAGTGACCATCTACAGTATAAATTTCATGAGTTGGTTTTATTCAGGTTTCAAGTTATGACTAAAAACATATCACCCATTTACTGCAGTAAAAACTCAGCATTAGCTGCTGTTACAAAACAGGTCTTTAAAAATAGTAAACGACTTCGAAAAAGTACGATTCCAGTTCCATTTGATCTGTTTCTCGAAAATACATAATTTAGGCTTCAGAAATTCTGTTTTTCGATCCGTTATGGTCTGTTTACAGCCGTTTGAAGTTGGCTGAAAATACCAATCAGCAGGTTTCTTTTCAATTTAAATGTTTCTAAATCGTAGTAACGAATGTCCGAACAACGGGTTTGTCAGGAAATCAACAATCAAATATTATGTATGACTTAAACAGCAACATCAGGAATATTTGTAGCTAGTATGTGTAGCAATACATTTCGTCTATGTTTCGTTTGACCTGGATGCTCCTAGGAGTTTGAACCTATTGTGGAACCGGCTGATGGCAAGATAACGGAAACCTCATATGATCATCGGGATGCAGACACGACCTTGTGGGACAAGTGTTCGACAACGACCTTCTTCTGTTATTCTTGATAGGTGTACCCTGTTAGGAAACAATTCTACGTAACCCTCTCCTTCGTGGAGGATTGTTATTTGTTCTAATGCGCCAGAGTGGCACAACGGTTAGCGTCTTTTCAGCAAGAAAAGCCAGGAGTGTCTACAAAAGGATTACCTCGCAATGTTAACGCTCGATACTGATGTTAAGGCTAAGGAAAGGAGGATCGAGGATCCACCAATTATTCGTGATTTCTCCCTAAGTGTTACCAGAAGAACTGTCAGGTTTACCTTCACATCGTCAGGTGGAATATCAGATCCGTGTCATGCCAGAAGTAGCCCTTGTTACTAGTATGTCTTATTATCTTACACCAGGAAGGTTGCAGGAACTGCCTAATCAACTTCAGGAATTATTGGACTTGAGTTTTATCGGATCTAGTTTTCGCTTTGGGGAAACGTAAGTTATACTAGAAAAGATAAGCCTTTTCGTATACGTACTGATTATCGAGAACTCAACAAGGTGACAGTCAAGAACCGTTTGCCTCGACCGCGTACTGACAACCCGGCGACCTATTGCGAGGAACAAACTTCCATTCGAAGGTTCACTAGCAAACGAATTATTGCCAGGAGGAAGTCCAAGAGAATAATGCTCTTAGAACAGCACGTCGAACGCAATGCAGCCATTTCAACCTTGTATATCATGACCATTGGGTGGCTCAACACACTAGCAGCTTCAGGGATCACGTGAAGTGACCGTATTTATTGGTGACATTTTGGGGCCATTTCTTGGAGGAAGGGGTAACATGGGCGACGCCTATATCGTATCTTAGAACTCCTGGGGGAGGAGTCATTACGTGAGAAGTCTTGTTAAATGTAACACTTAGATTCGAGAAAAGCATTTTGGTCATATAACCAACGAAGTGGGAATACGCGTGGATCGTACTAGGATCCATTTTGTTAGAAAGTGATCGACACCAAAGAATCCTTCGTGGACACAGCAATTTCTTGGTCTCATTTGATACTATCACAGATAAATCACAGGATTTGCGAAGGTCGCACAGCTTAAATCTCTCTAACACAGCACCGGGTGCTGTGTTCGTGAAAGACAGTACAGGAGGCCGTCCTTTCAGCTTTCGAGTCCCGACTCTGCAATACTCTGAGCATCGTTTTACCCGAGGATGCGGGTGATTCAGTGGTATACCCTTATGGTCCAAATCAGCATCCCAGTTGCACAACGACACAACACGAGAGAGTGATGACATACGTGACAGAGTCACAAAGAGGAACTGCGCGACACACTCGACTGACGGTGAAAACCATGGCTTTGGGATTTTGGATGGAGGCATCACTTGGACGGTACCAGATGCGTTATTTAGACCGATCACAAGGGCCTCCCAGGTACCGATGTTCGAAAGAACTAAAGCATTCAATGACATCGCTGGATGGAACTTCTGGATGAATACGACTGCGAAACCTGAACATACACGAGCTCTGCAGCTTGCTATCGACTCTAACTTACCAGGATCAGACTCACTCCGTTCAAACCGGAGAACTGGAAGAAGAGGAATCTTCAAGTTGTACCCATGCGGGGCATGGAGAAGCAACCTTTGACCAGTCGGACGATACTCGTTACTTAATGAAACGAATGTGGGTCTCATTACACGACAACTGTAAGGAACTCGCGATGAGCAAGCACACCAGTTTTGACATTTCTAACCGTCTGGGTTTTGATGAGAGGCATTAGGATTTACAAACATTGTACCGGTAATCGGACATGAAGGCTCATCTAGTTTAGTATGTGAACGATGGGTTGACTTGTGGAAAGTTAAGGTGTAGCATCAGCAACCAGCAACACTCACATGGAAATAAAAACAGACTGCCATGGATATGGTCGATAGTCTACTGACAACTCGAGACGGAAACAACAACACCTGGATACTCATTGATTGCCTTGCGCAACCAGCACACTTACAAACCACCAAAGAAACGGATAAGTTTCTACGCTGGCAGTCATCTATCTAATGGAAGCGGTTGCTAGGAATGGGGTGCCAACCTTCATTACCTTTAATCGCAACCCACGATTTGCATCTGATTTGTGGCAAGCAGTGCACAAATCCTTTGGCTCGCGTTTAGACATGAGCACAGTATATCATCCACAGACAGATGGGCAGACTGAACGCACTATCCAAACTCTTGAAGACATGCTTCGAGCACAGGAAATCGACTTTGGCAACGGTCGGAAAAGACACCTCCCTTTAGTGGAGCTTCCGTATAACAACAGTTACCACACCAGCATTCCGGCTGCTCCGTTCGAGGCATTCTACGGGCGAAGGTGCCAATCATTCCTTTGTTGGGCAGAAGTCGGAAACGGCCAAATCACCAGCCCAGAACTCGTCATACACACATTAGAGGAGATTGCTCAGATACCGCCAGAAAAGCTACGCTGTTAAGCGCAAGAAACCACTCGAGTTCCAAGTTGGGAATCGAGCACTACTTAAAGTCTCACCTTGGGAAGGTGTACTTCGTTTTTGTAAACGAGATGAAACTCAAACCGCGATATGTTAAACCTTTCGAAATCATAGAGAAAATAGGCAAGGTGGCCTACCAACTAAACCTACCCGCAGAACTCAGTGGAGTTCACAACGTATTTCACGTGTCGAATCTGAAGAAGTGTCTGTCAGATGAAACCCTCACAGTTCCTTTCAAGGAGCTCACCATCGACGATCAATTGCGATTTATCGAAGAATCAGTGGAAATTTTGGACCGGGAGGTCAAGATTCTCAAGCGCACCAGTATACCTCTTGTTCGAGTTCGTTGGAACTCCCGTCGTGGCCCAGAGTTTACCTGGGAACGAAAAAAATCGAATAAAACTCAAGTATCCCCAGTTGTTCGGGAACGGTGCAACCACTACTAAGGCTGAAGCTACTGCAGAATTTCGGGACGAAATTCCAAACCAACAGGGGGATGATGTGACACCCTAGGAAAACAAGGAAACAACACAACACAACTAGCTACCTCAGTAACCACGTGCTAAATTTCGGGATGAAATTTCTTTCAAGTTGGGGATAATGTGACAACCCGAGTTTTCAAGGTCTCTATTCGACTTAACTTACTGATGTGCAATATACGTGTTGTTTGTAGATTCGTAGTGTGCGTTATATGTGTGCATGTATTGATATATGTTTGGTATGAATATTATGAATAATATGTTTTAATTAATGTTAATGGAACCTTGCCGAAAACCCTCACCCACGAAAACAACCCCCCACCCGAAATCACCTCTTCCCAACGAAAACACACTCCTGGTTGAAAACCCTTAGTGTTTTCGTCAGGAGGTGGGCCGGCAAAAACGGGAATGGGCTTCGGCCCAGTAGCGAGCAAGATATTAACCTTTTACGTTAGAGTTCTAATCAGTAAACCCTAGAGTCTCTTTCTCCGAGTGACGACATTAACGATTCCTCCAAGCTTCTTCTAGAGATCAATCGTTCTTTCTGTTTCGGTTAGTTGTACTGTTGTTTATTTGAGCATGACTTTTGATAGATAATTACATGTCTGCATATGTGTATATATATCTGATTATTACGTTCTGTGCTTTGAAAATACATGTCCATGGATAGGGAAGGGGATCTTGTAATGTTATTAGACTTATTTGATTGATTCGTTAACTAATCTGGATGTAGGGTCGTTTGTCAATATGAGGCCGATGTATTGTAACAGGACTCGTGACTAGAATTGATGATATTGGTTGTCTAAATGTTAGCAGATTAGGGTTCTTGATAATCACAACAACTTGCTGATGTTGAATAATGGTTGAATGTTAATCATGATTGCATAGTGATTGAGTAAATTGTACACTGTATTAAGTATTTAGATTGATCGATTGTTAAACTGTTAGTGATGATTAGGGTGTTGAATTGTGTAACTGATATTGATGATGCTGCTGTAGTCGACGAAAACACAGGGACCAACGAAAACACCCTGACGAAAACACTAGGTGTTTTCGCCATACCTCAAGTCGACGAAAACCAAAGTGATTTCGTCACCTAAAGTGTTTTTGCCAGAAAAGGGTTTTCGCCCAAAAGTGATTTCGCCCAACCAGTGTTTTCGTCACAAGGGTTTTCGCTGGATTTCGTCTAGTGTCTGACAACGGTAACCCTGTTAGTTTATTTACTCTGCTAGTTATTAACTTGGTTAAGTTTATTAACCCTGTTAACTTTATTAACTCTGTTAAATCATGTATGCAACTCTGTTAAGTATATAACTCCATTAGTTGTTAACTCTGTCAGTTAATTAACACTGTTAGTTTATTATGCCTGTTAAATATGTTAATCCTGTTAAGCTTGCTAACTCTATTAAGTATGTTAATGGAAAATTATGTTAGAATAAACTGCCATAGACATTTATGTGAAACATGAATTGTATGAACGTGATTAACTGTTGGGTGATGCATGATGTTAACTGCCAAACACACTCTGTGATATTGATTGAATGTGAAACCTTACAAACTTGGAACTGATTGAGTATACGTGCATACTATAGGACTTGACTGATTACTTGTGAGCACATAGTTTAGCATACCGAGCAAACCAAGGTGAGTTCACACTTTCTACAAGGCATGGGATTCCCAAGGGTTGGGAATGGGTTAAAGAACTAAAACGGAAACTACATATTCTCCTTGGGTGGGATATGTACGGCCATCCTCCATGGGTAGGATGCCAAGATTAAACCTCGCGTATTCTCCTTGGGTAGATGCGTACGTTCGTCCTCCTTGGGTAGGACAACAAGATTAAACATACTAGACCAAAACTCTATCATAAGTCCCTCATTTTTATATCGACTTAATTGCCGAGGCCGATGGCGAGCGGGTCATTAGTTAATAGCGCTATTAGGTTTAACAAACCTCACACCATGTCGGTAGGACGGACGTGTACTAATGGACTAAGGCAAAGGGTCAATGATGATAGACATTGACCTAGGGCACAACTTATTTTCGTTAGTAGTCGATATGGTACGGTCTGGTAATTCACATGGGAAGCCCCCACTAATTATTGAGAAGGTTTGGGAAACAGGGTAAACTGGTTAATCATATTTTCAACTACGGGGTAACCCCCACGGCAAGTAAGCTAGCTAAAGACAAACTACGTTTTCGGAAACACTTAAAACGAACATCCAACTGTGAATTCACTCGACTTTGTTGTTGACTCGTTGTTACATGCCTTGCAGGCCTTTAGGTGCTTAGCATTGGAACTTGCTGTCTGGGAAGCTGGAGTGGTCATGGGTCGAGTTACAAGGAAATACGATTATAAACACTTAACGAATGATTTATGCTTCCGCTGTAAACTAAGAATTAAAGTAACGTTGTAACCCTTACTGTTAATCAATGAAAGTTTTATTTACATGTAACTATGAGTTCAATGTGATTGATGGCTAAGATCCTGGTATGTCACACGCCTCGCGGGGGTTTTCCGCAAGTGGTATTTTGGGGGTGTGACATAATCGAGTATAATACCCCTAAAATGTCACACCCCGACCACGTAAAACAACAAATCGTGGCGGAAACGTCGAGGAGTGTTGTAACAGAATTATTGTTTCACAACCATGGATACAAAAAGTTTCATTTTATTGAATTATTAAGTAATGTACATTGTCTTTAAACCAACACAAACAAGTTACATATCGTCTATCATTGTTTTTATGTCACTAAGGCCACGTTCAGATCCTAAGTGAACATGCATCCTAGCAACCAACATCATGCAACACCACCTGAAACATATGTAAAAACAAAATCAGCAAGAAATACTGGTGAGCACATAGGTTTTATAAGAGTATCGGATTCATGGCTCGTTTATATGTTGCAGTACCTCATTAGACTACAAGAGTCAAAAGTACAAACCTCGTTTTGAAAAGTGTATTGCAACATGATTAACCAACTCTAATCAAGTTGGTTATAGTTTATAAAATATCGTAACCATGATTCTTAACCCAAAACATTTGTTTTAGTAAACCAATTCGTAAAACATCTCGTAAAAACTTGTTAATAAAACTCGTATGGTTTATATCGTTTCGAAAACCTCGTTGTGTGACATCGTTTCAAATCGTTTCCCAAGTGAACTAAATAATGACACAAAATGTAATATGATAAAAGCACTTATATATAAGATGTACCAGCGGCGTATCTACCATGCTTTTATCATGCTACACCCGTCCCATTATCTACTCACTACCCAAAACCAATCGTTTATCCAAATCGTTTATCTCGTTTAAGTCGTCTTAAATCGTTTAACTCGTCCCAAAATCGTATTCGTTTTAATTGTGAAACTACTTTTGGTCGTCTCGCTAATAACATTCAAACCTTCGTGACTCAACTATCTCGCTTCTCGCATTAACAAACCACCAAAGTTAACAATCATCAGATTCGGTCGTTACCTACATAACCCCCACACATAACCATGGGTGTAGTCTGATAACGGGATTTGTCAGATCCTATGGTACCATAACCTAATACTGGTCGGTTCGACCAAAATTAATGAATGTCATTCGTTATGTAACTATAACCAACAAGTTCGTTCACATTATCGAAATCGTTATTAGTTTAATATAAACCATCTTAATCATTTTTGAAATCATCGTTTAAACCTCGAAATCGTTTAATACATATGAATCACCCCAAAACAATCGAAAACAGTAAAATAGGGGAACTATGTACTCACTTCGAAGTGCAAAGTATCCTCAATCTAAAGAACTCAACAAGCTCAATTAAACCAAGGAAACTCAAGCAGCACCTAATAATCGAATCACTAGATAAATAAATCGACACCTAAATCGGAAGATCGGACAGAATGAGGTTTCGTAAACCAAATGAGTATTGGAACTCATGTGATATGGTTTAACAAAGCCTACATTCTAGATCAGAACCTAACCTAAGTGCTTTCGACCCGTTACGACCCATTAAGGTAGCTTACGCTACTTTAACGCGTCGTTCGCGCAAAGCGCGTTCGAGACGTCTAACTAGTCCTATGACAAGTATTATATGCCTAAACATGTTTAATTATGTTGCATAATCAGTTAAGTGACAAAAGTTTAGGTTACATATGCTTAAAATCCACTTATGCATGAAAAGGGCATTTTGGTCATTTACCTAAGGCATATAAACTACCTATCATACAACTACTTAAACTAGGTGACCATAAGGTATAAGCTCGGAAGGTTATTCCTTATGCAACTATGGTCACTAAACATGCTTGGTCGGATCCTAATGATCGACCAAACGGGTCGAGTTCGAAAGTCTAAGCGGTGGTTTAGACCGCTTGACTTACGACTCTAAACAAGCACTAATCTAAAAGTGACGAGCTAAGCATGTTAAAACATGCTTAACTAAGTTAGAAAACATGTTTTGATATCAAAACAAAGTGTTTTGATACCAAGAGTAGTTTGGTTGCAAAATACGCTTAAATGCGCATTTTGACCGAAACTACGACTCGTCACTACACCTAGTCAACGTGGTAATCAGTAGGTATAGTCACTAAGGACTATAACCATCATGATTACGCTCACGTTGCGAAGTTCAAACGAACCTCGTGTTGACCAACTCGTGGTCAAAGCAGAAAGTCAAACACTGTTTGACTTTCACGCTCGAAAAGCGATAAAAGAATGAAAGAAGCTTACAAAGGGTCCTTGCTAGGGAGAACTTGATCTTAAAATCTCAGGTATGAAGTATTACAACTTCAACTTAGAGAAATCAGATCAAGGGTGAAGAAAAATGGAATGAGGGCATGCCTATTTATAGTTTTCGGTTCACCGTTAGGATCATTCCTTGCTAAAGTGGGAAAGATCTTGGCCTTACATGTGGGCACAAGGTTTAGGATACCATGGGACATCAAATACCAGTCCACACTATGCAAATCAAAGGTTTGAAACCATTGGAATAGGTGGAAATGACCAGATTCAATGTTTCTGCATTTCTGCTGATCTAGGTATAGCATACGGACTGCATCCACAAAGCCATACGGTCTGCATGGGACCTGCAGATCAGGCAATTTCACAATTTGGCGGATTTAGTCCCTGAAGCCCCAAACTTGATTTTCGATGCATTTTTGACACGTTTAAGCCCCGTTAACCCCATTTCAAAGCTCTAAAATGAAGTTAAAGTATAGGGAACTTAAAATATGCTCAAAAAAATCTCAGATGTCGGCTCGTTTGGTCGTACGGTTGCGTTGTTCGGTTAATTACGACGGAAGTCGTAACGAACGCAAAAACGATCCAAATTAAGCGACGAATAGAATTTTATCATGCCAATCACTAAAATAAAATATTTTAATGATTACATAAATTTTTGGGTGTCCGGATATATTCAGAACGTAAGATATGCGTGAAAATGTAAACTTATGCACTTTTTGACGCTTTTAGTCCCTATTGATCAATAAAGTTTATTTTAGCATACCGAACACCTCAAAGCCTATTTCTAAGCTATGTAAAGGATATTTAGGGTATGTTTAACTTATGATCAAGTTCCGGAATGTTCGTTACTATACAAATCGGTATAGTTTCGCAGTTTGACACAAATAGTCCCTGCAATCGAACAAACTTGTTTTCGACACACCAAACCATCCAAAACTTAGTTCTAAGTTATGTGAAGGTTATTTAAGGTATGTTAAGTCTATGTCACTATTCCATAGTGTTTTTCGCATTAAACTAACTGCGTTTACGCACCAGTTTGCGTATAACTTTCTAGAAAGCAATTTAAAGCTCGAAATCGGAATCGAATCGAATCGTAAAATCATCAAACACAAATACACACATAATAACACCAAAAAACATTGTTTTATTAATAACTAACATTGTTTTACATTGTACATCGATTACATAACACAGTTTTCACAGTCTCCCCTACTTGTGAAAACAAATACGGATATTTCGCCTTCATTTGGTCCTCACGTTCCCATGTAAACTCTGGGCCACGTTTGGACTCCCAGTGAACCTTGACCAATCGAATCCATTTGTTCTTCAACTGTTTGACTGCACGGTCCGTTATCTCCACAGGTTTCTCGACAAAGTGCATCGTTTCATCAACTTGAATTTCGTTGAGTGGAATGTGAAGATTAGTGTCAGCTAAAAACTTTCGCAAATTGGACACGTGGAAAGTCGGATGAATATTTCCAAGCTCTGGAGGTAGCTCTAGTCAATAGGCAACCTTTCCAACTCTTTCAACAATCTTAAATGGTCCAACATATCGTGGTGCAAATTTTTTCCTTTCTTTCCAAATCTTACCACTCCCTTCCAAGGTGACACCTTGAGTAGGACATGGTCTCCAACTTGAAATTCCAAAGGCTTACGTCGCACATCCGCATAACTCTTTTTACGGCTTCTAGCTGTCACAAGATTATCACGAATTTTCTTGATCTTGTCTGTCGTTTCCAGAATGAGCTCAGGTCCAGTAAGCAGAGCTTCACCAATCTCATTCCAACAGACAGGTGAACGGCATTTTCGACCGTAGAGAGCTTCAAATGGTGCCATATTGATGCTAGCATGATAACTATTTATGACAACTCGTATTTCGGAACCTATCTTTGTACTTTGATGTGACGTATGTGAACGTGATGTGATTATATGAATTTGGTTGATTATATGAATGTTATGTTTGATATGTGCTTTGTGTAATGTATGTATGTATATAAACAGCCCAAACGCACAACACGAACCGATTTGATATGTGCTTTGTGTAATGTATGTATGTATATAAACAGCCCAAACACACAACACGAACCGATCGCACAAGCCCACTTGGGCTACACTCTTGTACTCGGACTTAAGGGCAGCCCACTAGGAGGGTTCGGCCCACTCCATCAATCGCACAACACCTAGGGTGTTGGTATAAATTCCACACTTTACCTAATCACACAAGTTTACAAACCCTACACTCTCTTTCTCTTCTCTCAAACTCGACAGCAACAACATCCCTTCCTTCGAAGCTTGTGGTATTCGGATCAATCCCTACTCTCTTCTTGATTCGGTTAGTGTTTTAACTATTGATTATGTGTTGCATGATGTTGTGATATGTATGTTCTATACGATGGTTTGAGCATGATAGGTGATTGATGATGATGTAAACTGTTAGGGTTTGGTGTTCTTGAAATCGACACATGTGTAGAGTTCACGGATCAAAATAAGGATTTATGATGTTATGTTTGAATAATGATATTCGGCTGTGATGTATCAGGCTTGAATAAGTGTCGAGTTGTCATGATTAGAATGCACGTTAGTGATCAGGAACATGAACTATGTTTATATATTTAGTTGTTATGCTTAATGTTTATGCTTGATAAATGATTAGGGTTCTTATGGATTAGGTGATAATTGATTAGTTTGATCGATTGTATGTTGATTAGATAATTAGAAACTGTTGATTGATTTGTTGTAAATTTGGAAACTGTTGAATGGTTGTAACCGAATGGCATAATATTCGGATGTTTAAACTAATCGCACAAGACTCCTGATCGCATAAGATCAGATCGTACAAGATCTGATCTGAACGCACAAGGAGTCCAGTCGCACAAGATGATCCAATCGCACAAGGTATCCCCAATCGCACAAGGCTTATTGGATCGCACAAGTGTAATGTTGTTTAACTGTTGGGCCGGGTATACATGTTGGGCTGGGTTAGTTCCGATCGCACAACCCAACAGGATCGCACAAGACCAATGTTTATTTGTTTGGGCCGTTGCATGTTGGACTGTTTATGCTTATTTGGGCCGGGTATGTTTATGCTTTAATGGGTGAATCGCACAAGGCTTTAGACTTGTGCGAGCCCAATTGTTAGAATCGTACAAGTTCGGGTATGTTATGACAGATTAACGTGATGATGTGTGTTGCCATGATCCATGTGTGCTCATAACTTGCTAGTTCTGTGTAAACCTGTATGCTTCACTTGAACCTAGACCTGACTTGTATGGTAACCATGTTAGGGCGTGGTTAACCACTTTTAGCTCAAGAAACCTTTCTGTGTGTCTGCCGAGCAAACCAAGGTGAGTTCACACTTCTAAGGCATGGGATTCCCGGTGGGTTGGGAATGGGATTGAATGACTAATTATGCTACCAACACTACTAGACTACTTACTCCTGTCCTCGGTAGAAGGGCACGTGCGTAAAACCTACGTACACTCTCTAGCTCCTGTCCTCGGGTTGAAGGGCACGTGCGTAAAACCTACGCACCCTAGCTACATTACTGCCCACAGATTGAGAAGGGCACGTACGTAAAACCTACGTACACTTATACTTACTCCTGTCCTCGGATTGAAGGGCACGTACGTAAAACCTACGTACACTTATACTTACTACGGTCCTTGGATCAAGAAGGGCACGTACGAATACGACTAGTCTAGTAGCATGTAACATGGGAAGCCCCCACTAAATATCAATATATCACATGGGAAGCCCCCTCCAACTGAACATACGAATTGCCTAGTAGTACTTGACATGGTTATACACTCACTTACGATTTGAGAAACGAACTTAATACTGAGCAACCAACTGTGAACTCGCTCAACTTTGTTGTTGATTATCTGTTACATGCCTTGCAGGTCGTTAGGTATTCATGGAGCTTGCACAGGGAGGCGCAGTCATTGTGGGACATGGACGGTGGATGCCATGTTAAAACTTTATGATATTTCAAACTTAACACTTATGATGGGCTTACATAATTATGCTTCCGCTATACATTTAACTATATTTGGTTTTGAACACCTTTCATATTGATGGAATGAACTTTTATTATTGTACTTACAATGTTCAATATGATTGGTGGCTTGATCCTGGTCAGTCACGCCTCCAAGCGGTGATACTCCGCGTGTGGATTTTGGGGGTGTGACACTATTGTTGTAAGAGAACTCGATCAATGGAAGATGAGAATCCCAATTACCACCAAAGTCTATCACACATGCTCTAAGCATATCCTCCAAAGTTTGAATCGTTCTCTCAGATTGTCCATCTGATTGGGGATGATAAGCAGTGCTTAGATTTAGTTGAGTTCCCATAGCAGATTGCATGGTCTTCCAAAAATGAGATGAAAATCGAGCATCACGATCAGAAATGATGTCCAAAGGAACACCATGTCGAGATACAATCTCATCAACATAAATCTTTGCAAGTTTATCAGCAGATAGATCCTCACGAATCGGAATAAAATGAGCTGACTTCGTTAATCGATCGATAACAACCCAAATAGCATCGTGACCTTTAGATGTACGCGGTAATTTAGTGATGAGATCCATCGCAATGTTCTCCCACTTCCAAACCGGTATCTCTGGTTGTACAAACAATCTAGAAGGTCGTTGATGTCCAGCCTTGACTTTGAGACAAGTTAGGCATTTTGAAACATACAAGGCAATATCTTTCTTAATACCAGGCCACCAATAGCGAGTACGAAGATCCTTGTACATTTTATCACCACCAGGATGGATAGAATATCGAGACTTGTGAGATTCGTCCATCACTAAAGTGCGAAGATCGTCTTGTTTCGGGATCCACAAACGATCCTTGAAATAGAGCAAACCATCGCCCTTCGCTTCGAGCTTAAGCTCAAGCTGATGTGGTAATTCCGTACCCATCAAATTTTGTGAAACACAAAATTGTTGAGCTTGAAGAACACGATTTTGATGATCAGATAGAGTGCGAACATAATGAAGCTTGACTCGCATCGGCTACGACATTCGCCTTATCAGGATGGTAGCGAATCTCGCAATCGTAGTTGTTCAAGAGTTTAACCCAACGTCGTTGCCTCATGTTCAGGTCCTTCTGATTGAGAATATGCTGGAGACTTTTGTGGTCTGTGAAAACCACACACTTCGTGCCATAGAGGTAGTGTCTCCAGATTTTGAGAGCAAAAACTACAGCTCCTAACTCAAGATCATGAGTCGTGTAGTTCTTCTCGTGAACTTTCAATTGCCTAGACGCATATGCTATAACCTTTCCTCGTTGCATAAGGACACAACCAAGGCCTAGATTTGACGCGTCACAATAGACAATGAAATCATCGTTTCCCTCGGGCAAAGATAGAACAGGAGCATCACATAGCTTCTGTTTCAGCGTTTGGAGTGCTTCTTCTTGCTTGGGTCCCCACTCAAAAGGCTTATTCTTCTGAGTCAAAGCAGTGAGTGGAACCGCAATCTTCGAGAAGTTCGAAATAAATCGACGATAATAACCAGCGAGACCAAGAAAAGAACGAATTTCCGTGGGTGTCGTTGGTGTATTCCAATCCTTCATAGCAGCTATTTTGCAAGGATCCACATGGATACCCTGCTCGTTGACTATATGACCCAAAAACTGAACTTCCTTAAGCCAAAATTCACACTTGGAGAATTTAGCAAAAAGTTGTTCCTTCTTCAGGAGTTCCAGTGTCAAACGAAGGTGTTGCTCGTTATCGGCTCGAGACTTCGAATAAATGAGAATATCGTCGATGAACACAATGATGAACTTGTCTAAATAAGGTTTACAGACCCTATTCATTAAGTCCATGAAGATGGCTGGAGCATTTGTCAAACCAAAAAGGCATGACAGTGAACTCATAGTGCCCATATCTCGTGCGAAAAGCAGTTTTGGGAATATCTTCTTCGAATACACGAAGCTGATGATACCCAGAACGCAGATCGATCTTGGAAAAACATGTAGCACCTTGCAGCTGATCAAAGAGATCATCGATTCGAGGTAGGGGATATCGATTCTTGATGGTAAGCTTGTTAAGCTCACGATAATCGATACACATTCGAAAAGATCCATCTTTCTTCTTCACAAAGAGGACAGGAGCGCCCCAAGGTGAATAACTCGGACGTATGAATCCTTTATCAGATAACTCTTGAAGCTGTTTCGATAACTCTTGCATCTCAGACGGTGCAAGACGATAAGGTGCTTTCGCAATCAGGTTGGCATTGGGTACAAGGTCATTATGAAACTCGACTTGACGAACTGGAGGCAAACCAGGCAGTTCATCGGGAAACACCTCTGGATAATCCCGAACAATTGGAATATCCTGAATACTCTTGCTCTTGCCTTTCTCCTCGGTGACATGTGCCAGAAAAGCAACATATCCTTTTCGCAAATAACCTCGGGCTTTTGTGCATGTGGTACGGGTTAGTGTGTATATGGAATTAAGTATATTTTAAGCCCTTTTTACACGTTAGTCAAGTTTTAAATTTATAAAACACGATATTTTACTAACACCAAACACACATATGGGCAAGTGCACCCATCGTGAGCGTAGTATAGTGTTGGCAAGATACCGAGGTCGTCCAAGGACACAAGAGCTTTTAGTACCGGTTTATCCTCAACGTCTAATCAAATCAAAAGTTTAGAAAAAGGTTTTAAACTAGAAAAAATAAAAACTAACTAAAATTCTGAAAAATAAAATAAAAATAAAAACAGATAGACAAGATGAATCACTTGGCTTCGACTCGTGTATAGTGTAACCTTTGATTATTTCCGCACTTTTGCACTTTTTAAGAGATTATCTTAGTTATTGTAGTAGGCCCCTCTTTTGAAGGTGACGTTACCCTCAACCCAGTAGTTTGAGTTAGCAAGGACACAATCCTAAAGGGTCGGATTATTGAAAGATAATTAATTAAGTTATCAATGCATATTGTGGTAGGCCCCTCTTTTGAAGGTGACGTTACTCTAAGCTAAGTAGTCTGAGTCAGCAGGGATACAGTCCTAAGTAGCCGGGTTAAAATATTAATAGTAGTTTAACTTATGAGGGGATCAAAGAGTTTGGACCCCCGCCATCCAATACTGGTGGGTATTGAAGGAGGTCCTACTAAATTTGACCCAGGTCCTTTGCAGGATCTATACACTGAACAATGGCAAGACTCTTACCAAACCATTCCATTAACCCCCGACCAGGTAGCCAACATACCTCCATATAGACCGTGGAGATATGAATGGTGAAAATCTTTTATTTTATATAGACAGTAAAATAATGCCAAGACACCACGGACAAACGATAAGGAAGAATCACCTTCAACATAAGAAACTAGTTATTAAAATCATTAATACATAACCAAGTAAAAAGTGCGAAAAGATTAAAAATAAAAAATTATTACACTAGACACTTATCTTCACCAATTGATGTAAGAGACTTAAGCAAACATGGCCTTTGATTGTCAAGAACTCTTACGATCAATCTTGGATCCCGAGAAGACTCACACACTCTATCCCATCTTTAGATGGTAATGGTCATTCAAAGGTGGAGGTAAAAATCGAATATGATTGGGAGCCTTTAAGGTGTTCATCTTGTTGCGTGTTTGGTCATGAAGATAGCTCGTGCCCAAAGAACCATCAAGTTGTTTCGAGTGGGGATTCTGGGAAGAAAATTGATGATTTTCAGGTTGTGGGTGCCAAGAAGAAGAAAGCTACTAACCAAGGTCTCCATATGAAAAATCAGAAACCTAAGGTAGTGTATAGGCCTTTTGTAAACCCTAAACCAAATTCGTCCTTAAGGAAGCCAATGAACAATCAGGTATCAACGTCTAACCCATTTGATACCCTTAAGGACGATGATGGTGGTCAGGGATGTAATACGGCGGGTCGTATAGAGAAGAAGGCCAAGCAGTCTAATGACAAGCAGGATTCAGATGAGGAGGAGGTCGAGGAAGTCTACAATGAAACTAATGAATTTATGACTTCGGGAACACATCCTTCACCTTCTAGAGCTTGGGCAAGCAACTCCTCCACAAAGGGTTCCAATGGCTAGACATGTAGTGATTCGAGTCAAGGGGTTGCCAGTTTGTGGCAATTTCATCTTTGATGATGGAGGTTGAGTCGTTTTTTGGTTTTTTCGTGTTTTGGTCTTACCTACTTTGTTTCATGGTGTAATGTAGGCTAGGTTGTGGGTTGTCTTAGAATGTTTGGTTTTGTTTTTGGTTTACATATACGGGGCATGTCCTGTATATGAATTAGTGTGGAACTCATCCTCACTACTTGTACTTTATTGGGATTGTTTTAATAGAATCACCGAGGTAACCCTTTACCCAAAAAAAGACTCACACACTCTATGATGGACAATGGATGATGGTGTTGTGATGGTGGTGGGTGAAGTGTGAGAGAGGTGGTGTGCCAAGGGATGAGTTGCAAGTGATCCAAGCACTCCTATTTATAGGCTGAACAGAAGCTCGGGCACGGCCCCGTGTCCGTTGGGCACGGCCCCGTGTCCATCCTTCTCTCTTTCTTCATTAATTGCAGTTTGTCTGCATTAGTTGACCACGCCCCCGTGTCCGCTGAGCACGACCCCGTGTGCAGAAGCGTATCTGTACTATCAAGATTTGCATGGATTCTGCGAATCTTATAGTTGACCACAGCCCCGTGTCCGCTGAGCACGGCCCCCTTGGTGGGCGATAGAAGCTTCTACAACTTTGTCTTTTCTGCTGACACTTGGGCACGCCCCCTTGTTCACTGAGCACGGGGCATGTTCAGTCTTCTGTCTTCTTGATTTTGCTTGGGAAGATGCTGACGGGGGGGTCGGGCATGCCACGTTTGTTCCTTTTCTTGTATTTATGTTAGATTTAGTTGCCTTTTTGCTTCTTTTGTTCATTTGGGCTCATTTAATCCTGGAAATACAAAAGGAAGACAAAAACACACTTTTTCCAACATTAGTACTAAAAAGGGTTAGTTTTATGCCACAATTGATGTAATTTATATGTTGCATTTTGTGCACATCAAATACCCCCACACTTGAATCTTTGCTTGTCCTCAAGCAAAACTCTTTATAATGTGGCTTTACACTCCCAAATGGAATGGGTAGAAGAGAAGGTTTTTGGGCTTGTCATAGAGTGTCGGGATTTCCAAGATTCTTTATTAAATTTTATTTTTATTTATTTACAATCCTATTCGTCATGATTTATTAAAAACGTTTCATAAGATAAATTACTTATTAGGGCATAACATGCCTTTTTAAAATTCCATTTATATACGAGTTCACATACCTCACGGGGGATCACTCAACACTCGGCCGAAGGTGTATTTTTAGTGAATCACTCGAGAGCGGCATGGAACTTACTTCTACCATAAGCTTGCCAAGCAATCAATCCTCCTCCTTTTTAACTATGTACCTTTGTAAATATCAAGAGGACTTTTTGGGTGAAGGGTTAGGCTTGGGCTAAAGGTGGGTGGTTGGGTTAGTAGTTAGTAAAAGGGCGAAAAGCGTAAAAAGCGTATGTTTTCATAAGACTCGATATTTTTCAAAACTTTTTTATTTTGATGAAGCATTTCCTTCAAACAAAGTTATTTTTGATAAACTTGTTTGTTTATTTCTTTGACTTCATCATTTTTTTTGAATCAAGTCATACTAAAAACCGAGCTTTATTACTAAAATAAAAGGGTTTAAAATGAAAAAGGGTTTAGGTGGGTAAAGGGTGTTTGGTTTGGGTTATGAAATGAAAAGGTTTAGGCTCAAAGGGGTTAACTAGGGGGATTTTGGGTAGGTAGTAAAAAAAAGAAAAATAATGGTGTAGAAATAAAAAAAAGGTTAGTCCTAATTCCTCTATCATTTACTTACTCGGGTTTAAGTTGGTAACGACCGGGAATGTATTGTCGTGGCAAGTTCTAGAGTCGTAAGAACCAAGCGGCTATTCACACAAGAAACAAAAAATGAGCATTTAGTTTAAAGATATGTATTTGTATGCTCAATAAAGGCTCAAAACTCACTTTTGTGGGAATGGGTTTTTATGTGATCAAGTATATATAATCAAATTTTAACTAAGTTTGTCATGCCGTTTCATAATTTCTTATGTTGGTTCTTTTTATCACGACACTATCGGTTGTAAATTTGTAAAAATATAACCTTTTTAGAATTTGAAATTCCCAAGTTAAACCTTGACAAGTAAAAAAAATGGAAATTTTTGAAAAAAATTTGGGGTGATTAGTGGTTCCAATAGAGTTTTGTGTAAGGCTTGTTAATTAGGATTTTGCAAGATTCAAGGTTTTAGCATTCCCCCCCCCCACACTTAAATTACACATTGTCCTCAATGTGTCCCAAAAATAAGTTTTTAGGTTGATTGAATGTGTAAAAAGGTGTGAAAAAACAAAATTTGTGTTACTGGGCGTCTGGACACGACCCCGTGTCGGATAGACACGGCCCCGTTTCGTTTAGACACGACCCCGTGTTCAGGTGCCAGTAACGAAAACTTACAGAAGGTGGACACGGGGGCGTGTTGGCTGGGCACGACCCCGTGTCTGGCAAAAATCTGCAGAATTTAAACAAACAGCAGGTCTGGGTAAGTGGGCACGGGGGTGTGTCGGCCGGACACGACCCCGTGTAGACAATCTGCAAAGGTGAAAAACAGGTTTCTGGCTCCGGTTTTCCTGTCCCGGCTTTAGTAGTACTAATGTTTAGTACTCTCAGCCTCGTATGTACCTGTTCTATCAATAAACACCACACCAAACCATAGCAAACACCCTATACCAAGTTTAACATCCAAACCACAAAGTTAAAAAGAAAAACAAATGCAGAAAATAAAAAAAAGTTAAAGGAAAGTAAATTGTTTAACACTCGGCACGCAGGCCGGAAATTGTTCGATAGAAAAGAGGGGTTAACCTGTGGGATCACCAACCAGTTGCTCCTAACTCCGCTCCTCCCGCCTAGTCCATGTCCTCGTCATCATCATCACCTCCTCCTCCATGCCCCGCCATATACTCCCGGATGTTCCCAATGTCATCTTGAATATCGGAGATGTTTCTCTCAGTGGCTCCGACCCGGTTGTACGTGTTGCTGGCCAGGTAATAGGTGTTCCTGGTGCACATGAGGTTCTCCTGCAACAAATCATGTAAACTTTGAAAGTTAGGAAAACTGCCTCCTTGTGAGGAGGACTGGCCCGGATCACCATGGGGTTGATGTTGGAAATGAGGGGGTGGTTGGAACTGTGGAGCATGAAGGACAAGTGCTTTTTGTGGGTTCCAAGCATGCCCTTGGACCCTTTGGAAGCTGACCGACCCATCTTCGGCTTCATAGATTAAGTTCATGGAGCGGCAGATGTGTATATCTACACTCCCCGACCATGGACTTCTTTCAAAAGACCGAGGCATGTTCACGAAGCGCTTGAAGAGACGGTATATCCAACCCCCGAAGAAGATAGGGGTTGGTGGAGTAGCAAGCCTGTTCCAGTGCATGTTTCGGAGTAGGAGGAAAGGAACATCGAGATGTTTGCGGGTATGAATGCAATGAAGAACTATCAGATCTCGCAGCCCAACGACGCCACTGCTATCATGCCTTTGACTAAGAGAGTAGGTGAGGACCCGATGAATGTAACGATAAAGAGGGTCCCTCAACCTTGTACTCTTAGGTGCTGTTTGTTTTTTCTACAGGAAAAGGTCTGCAGTCTGCGGACCACATCTGCAGGCATCTGCAGGAGAAGAGGTGGACCAAAGGTCTGCAGTCTGCAAGGAGAAGAGTGTTTGTTTTACATATAACCCTTCTCTTCTCTTCTCTTCTCTTCTCTTCTCTTCTCACACACAAACACACACAGAAACACACACAACACCTCATCTCTCTCTCTGCCTTTCATCTACCACCACCACCATAACCACCGCCACGACCTCATCTACCACCACCGCCACGACCTCATCTACCACCACCACCACCACAACCGTCGCAACCACCACCACCACCACCGAACACCCACCCCTGTCGCAACCACCACCACAACCACCCACCCCCGTCGCAACCACCACCACCGAACACCCACTGCCACCAGCGTCACCGGAAGGATCGAGGGAGAGAGATCGAGGGAGGAGAGGAGATCAAGGGAGGAGATAAACGGGAAGGAGGGTTTCGATTTGGGGGTTTTATTTGCCTTCATCTACCACCGCCGCCACCACCGTCACCTTCTCACGGTTTGTTCTCCGGTGACTCTTATTCTGGTCCTGAGTTTCAAAATCGACGGTTTTCGAAATCGAATCTTCAGGTTAGGGTTTATGTGTTTATTATGTTTAATGATTGTGGGTTTTTTCGTTTGTTAAGAGATTTGGGGATTTTGTTTGGTTCAGATGAGGGTGTGGTGTCGGGGTGGAGGTGGTGGCAGAGTGGAAGTGGCGGCAGGTGAGGGTGGGAGGTGGTGGCAGAGTGGGGGTGGCGGCAGGTGAGGGTGGGAGGTGGTGGCGGAGTGGAGGTGGTGGCAGAGGATGTGGTGGTGTCTGCTGGAGTGGAGGGAGAAGAGGTTGTACAGACCTTAGAAGACATGGGTTCATGTCTGCTTGAAGCAGAGGTCTCACAGACCATTTTTAATGAAAGGTCTGCGAGAAAACAAACAAGCTGCAGGCCCTTATGTCTGCGCGTGGTCTGCGTGGCGCAGACATAAGAGGTTCTGAAGTGCTTCTAGCAAAAAACAAACACCACCTTAGTGCTGCTTGGGTTGTAGTGCCCATCTCCAATTTGTGCCCATGCAGCTTGGCGTTCGTCTTCATCAAGTTCACGTAACCCGCCAGTGTTTTCTTCATTGCCCGCGTCTTCCTCCTCATACAACCCCACCATTGACCCAAACTGTGCTATTGAAATTGAATACTTGGTTCCCCCACATCGGAACTCCACACCATTATTGTCAAATGGCTCGCACCTTGAGTTGAACACGAATGTGCTATAGAATTCCAAAGTATATTCGGGAACCGAACGAAGGCGAGTAGTAAGGGCGACTCTCAGCGGCCCTGTGACTAGGTTGTTGAAGCGGTCCCATTGGTTTACTAATCCCAAAAGATCTGAACACACTTGTCTTGGGTATTCTTCCGGTCTTGTCCGATGTGAATCATATCTTGCCTTGGCATCGAGCTCACTTGCGTTGAACCTTGTGAATTTCTTCGACATCTGAAAGAATACACCAAAAGTTAGCATGAAACAATGAAATTTTCGGACAAAACTGGAAATAGCATGCTGGACACGGCCCCGTGTTCAGCGGACACGACCCCGTGTCCAGGCGTCTGTTACTCAAAATCTTCATTTTTCGACCCGGTTTCGAAAACTTGAAAATTTTTGGTCCAGTAGGTGCGGTTTCCCCCGAAAATGAAACCCCAAGTGCCGTTTTCCCCAAAACAAACCGTTTACCCCTTCAATTTTATCTTTTTCGGTTCAAAAACAAGGGTTTGGGGTTTTTGTGAGAAATCAGGCGAATCTTTGAACAATACAAGTGGATTTACTTCCCATAACACTAATCTAAACTAATGCTAAAAGATTTATGCAAAAATTTGGGGTTCGATCCGGATGAAGTTCAAGAACCCTAGATTTTTCCCAAAATTTTGATGTTTTAACTACATGCAAGTATCTAATCTAACTACTAATGATGATAGAATCATACCTTGATGTTGTTAGAACGAGAGGGAACGTCGGAATTCTGCGGAAAATCGCCTGAGCCAGAGAGTTTTCGGGGAAACGGGGCGTGTGGAATGAGGTAACTGTTGTGAAAAGGGGGTTTTATCCCGACAGTCGCGCGGACACGGCCCCGTGTCCAGTGGACACGGCCTCGTGCCGAGCAAAAAAAAATTTTAGTGCTCGTGTGAGTGCCCTGTTTTCCGAAAACTTGGTTAGAAGACTTACCGATTTCGATGTTTATCCGTTTGTTTGTAACTTACCAGGTATGATGTTGATGCTTTTACTCTTCGACCGTTTGAAGCGAGATTTCTTCTTCCTCATCCTCAATGAATCCTTGATAGAGTTTCAGCCGTTGACCATTGACCTTGAATGGAATTCCATTCCGAGATTTAATTTTTACTGCACCGTGTGGGAAAATATGGGTGATGGAAAAAGGTCCTGACCACCTAGACTTTAATTTTCCAGGAAATAATCGGAGTCATGAATTAAACAAAAGAACTTTATCTCCTACTCGAAATTCATTAGGTTTAATATGTTTGTCATGCAAATTTTTCATTCTTTACTTATAAATTTCAGAATTAGAGTATGCATAATTACTTAATTCGTCTAATTTATTTAATTGACAAAATCGATTTTTACCTGCAAATTCTAAATCTAAGTTTACGTTTTTAATTGTCCAGTAGGCCTTGTGAGCTATTTCTACTGGCAAGTGACAGCTTTTTTCATAGACTAGCTTATATGGAGTTGTACCTATTGTTGTTTTATAAGCAGTTCGAAAAGCCCATAAAGCGTCATCTAATTTATCAGCCCATTCCTTTTTATTTAACCCTACGGTTTTTTCAGGTATTCGTTTTAAACCTCTATTAGTCACTTCGGCTTGTTCGTTTGTTTGAGGGTGATATGCTGTTGAGACCCAGTGATAGACCCCATATCTTGTTAAGATTTTTTCAAGTTGATGATTACAAAAATGGGTACCTCTAACACTTATTAATGCTTTAGGTGTTCCAAAACGAGAGAATAATTTTTTCAGAAATTTTACCACGACCCTTCCATCATTTGTTGGAAGTGCCTTGGCCTCGGCCCATTTAGACAAGTAGTCGACTGCCACAAGTATATATTTGTTTCCTTTTGACGGTGGGAAGGGTCCCATAAAGTCGAGTCCCCACACATCAAAAATTTCATAAACAAGAATGCCATTTTGGGGCATTTCGTTTTTGGAAGAAATATTACCTGTTCTTTGGCAAGCATCACATGTCTTGACAAGACTTTGGGCGTCTTTGTAAATGGTTGGCCAATAAAACCCTGAATCAAATACCTTTCATGCGGTACTAGCGGCACCATGATGTCCTCCGTAAGGACCTTCATGACAATGGTGGAGAATTCTTCGTGCTTCGATACCATGTACGCATCTTCGGATGAGTTGGTCGGCATATATTTTGAAAAGATAAGGATCTTCCCAAAAATAATGTTTTACATTAGCAAATAATTTTTTTCTTTGATGATGTGGCCAACCTTTTGCGACTATACCGCTAGCTAGGTAGTTAGCATAGTCGGCGTACCATGGTTCTTCTTTGTATTCCACCATTTCCAGGGACTCCGTTGGAAATTTTTCGTTGATTTGCTCGTCCCTGGTTTCCTCCAAAGCTGGGTCTTCTAGGCGTGAAAGATGATCTGCTGCGGTGTTTTCTGCTCCTCTTTTGTCTTTGATTTCAATATCAAATTATTGGAGGAGTAAAATCCACCTAATCAAACGTGGTTTTGCGTCCTGCTTTTTGAAGAGATATCGAATGGCTGCATGATCTGTATAGACTATAGTTTTAGAAAGAACAAGATAAGAACGAAATTTATCAAAAGCAAATACCATAGCTAGTAATTCTTTTTCAGTTGTTGTGTAATTTTCTTGTGCATCGTTAAGTGTTTTACTAGCATAATAAATTGGGTGAAAATGCTTTTCTTTTCTTTGTCCCAAGACAGCTCTAACTACAAAGTCACTTGCATCGCACATGATTTCGAAAGGTAATTTCCAATCAGGTGCTATCATGATAGGTGCATTGACTAGCATTTCCTTGAGGGTTAGAAATGCTTGATTGCAATCCTTGTCAAAGATGAAAGGGGCATCGTTTTCAAGTAATTTTGTTAGAGGCCTTGAAATTTTAGAAAAGTCTTTGATAAACCGTCTATAAAATCCGGCATGCCCTAGGAAACTTCTGATAGCTCTAACGGAGGATGGGGGTGGCAATCGAGAAATAGTGTCTATTTTGGCTCGATCAACCTCCATTCCTTCGCTTGAGATTTTGTGACCGAGTACTATTCCCTCCGTTACCATGAAATGACATTTTTCCCAGTTAAGGGCGAGGTTAGTTTCCTCACAGTGGGATAGCATTCGTTCAAGGTTATCGAGGCATTGGTCGTATGAATCCCCAAAGATAGAAAAGTCATCCATGAAGACTTCCATTGTCTTTTCTATCATGTCATGGAAGATGGCCACCATGCAACGTTGGAATGTTGCGGGGGCATTACATAGACCAAATGGCATGCGTTGATAAGCAAAAGTTCCATAGGGACATGTGAAAGTTGTCTTTTCTTGGTCTTCGGTTGCTATCGGGATTTGAAAGTAACCTGAAAAACCATCTAAGAAACAGTAAAATTTATGACCGGATAATCTTTCTAACATTTGATCAATGAAGGGCAAAGGAAAGTTATCTTTCCTTGTTGCTTCATTTAATCGTCTATAATCTATACATACTCTCCATCCTGTGACGGTTCTTGTTGGTATTAATTCATTCTTTTCATTAGTTATTACCGTCATACCTCATTTCTTTGGAACTACTTGAACGGGACTTACCCAAGGACTATCGGAGATAGGATAAATAAGTCTGGCGTCAAGTAATTTGATGACTTCGTTTTTAACCACTTCTTGAACATTTGGATTTACTCTACGTTGTGGTTGTATTACCGATTTGTATTCATCATTCATTAAAATTTTGTGCGTGCACATAGAAGGACTTATTCCTTTAATATCTACAAGCTTCCAAGCGATTGCATTTTTGTGTTTTTTCAAAAGTTTAATTAATTTTTCTTTTTCTAAACTACTTAGCTTAGACGAAATAATTACAAGTGATTTACCATCTTTGTCTAGAAAAGCATATTCCAAACCTTTCGGAAGTTCTTTGAGCTCAAGAGGTGGGTCTTTAGGAGACTCCTTATGTGGTTGCTCATTTTGATCTAGAACCTTAAAAGTTTGTTCTATGGCGACCTCTTCTTCAACAAAGTGGTCCATCTTTTCACTTGTATCGGGTGGTTCATCTTCAACTTCAATTAGGGGGTCATTATTGCCAAAAGGATATTTCATTGAGCGCTCAAGATCTATACTCCTTTTGAATGCCCCTAACTGAAGAGGTAGATTGTTGTACTTCCGGTTTTTCAAAGCTTCATGAATTTTTACAAAGGGTCGTCCCAACACTAGAGGAGTGTCATCAAGGATGACAAAGTCGGTTGGGATTACCATTTGATTTATTTGAACCAAGACATCCTCAACTACACCGATTAATTTTATTACTTTCCGATTAGATAGAAAAATGGGTATTTGAAGTGGAGAAAAATTACTAATACTTAATTTTTTGAAAATGTAATTAGGCATTATGTTAACACAAAGATCTTTATTGTCACACCCCGACCACGTAGAACATACAAAACGTGGCGGAAACATCGGGGAGTGTTGTAACAGAATTAATTGTTTCAAATCCATGGCAATTGAAGTTTCGTTTTATTGATTAGAAGTGTTACAATGTCTTATCAAACTAGGAAATACAACATAATTAACTAGTCTTGTATCTTTTATTGTCACTAAAGCCCAAGTCTGCCTATGTGTATCTTGATCATCTTATGCAACAACTCCTGAAAAACACATGTGAAAATAGGTACGTCAGCATAAAAATGCCTGTGAGATACATAGGTTTTGTGAAAATAGGTTTCATGACTTATGTTTGAGAAAATGTTTAGTCATGAACCTTGTTATTTGCTTTGTTTTGTAAATCATTTGAAAAACAATGAGTTCAGATGATATGTATAAATAAGTGAATAATGTATGGTTAAATGAATAACCATGAAAAAATGTGTTTGTATAAGATAAGTTGTTTGTAAAACAATGTCTTGTGAAAAGTATGTTATTTGTATAAAATGTTATATGTATCAAACTGAAATGATTCAAATAACGCTATGATATGTAATACCATACAAACACTTATATATAGGAAGTACCAGCGGCGTATCCACCATGCTTGTATCATATTACACACGCATCGTTACTTAATCAAACCAAACCAAACAATGTAAAATGTTCATGTCAAGATGTAAATCATGTCAAAATGTCTATGTCAAATATCCATGTCAAATGTCTATGTCAAATATCCATGTCAAATGTCTATGTCAAATATCTATGTCAAATGTCTATGTCAAATATCCATGTCAAATGTCTATGTCAAATATCCATGTCAAATGTCGTGTATGGCAAGTGAAAGGTCTCAACTAAACCATATGCACAAAAACAAAGTATTGAAGT
Source organism: Helianthus tuberosus (assembly GCA_030545235.1). Classification (NCBI taxonomy): domain Eukaryota; kingdom Viridiplantae; phylum Streptophyta; class Magnoliopsida; order Asterales; family Asteraceae; genus Helianthus; species Helianthus tuberosus. The sequence goes on from CM060388.1 coordinate 95,749,280, forward strand.
AAAACTTGGTTTAAATCAAAGTTATGTTTTGTGGGAAATACATGATCAAATGTCAATCATGTTAAAATGTCTATGTCGAGATGTCTATGTCAAATGTCTATGTCAAAATGTCATGTAAAACGATGTACTAAGTAATGCACACAATTGGGCACACTTAGCATGAAATGTCATAAAATCATGTACTATAATGTACTAACGAACATAGCAGTATATGATGTTAAAACAGGAAAGCATGAAAGTAACAAGTAGGCACATGTGTTCCACCCCAAAACAGTTTGGAAAACAGTAAAAGAGGGGTCTATGTACTCACTTGAGATTGCTCAGATGTCTAATGATAATCACCAAGCAATGCTAGAGATCACGGAATCAAACGGCACCTAATATAGGTAGCTATGTTAATAACTGGACCTAAATCGGAAGACTGGGTAGTATTAGGGTTTGTAAACCAAACGAGTGTAGAGACTCGTGTCATTTGGTTTAACAAAGCCTACATACTAAATGAAACTTAACCTAAGTGTCTACGACCCATTACGACCCGTTTAGGTAGCTTATGCTACTTTAACGCGTCGTTCGCGTGAAACGCGTTCGGACCGCCTAACTAGCCCTATGACAAGTGTTATATGCCTAAACATATTACATAATCAGTTATGTGACAAAGGTTTAGGTTACATATGCTTAATTACCAATTATACATGAAAAGGGTATTCTGGTAATTTACCTAAGGCATATAAACTACCTATCATACAACTACTTAAACGATGTGACCATAGGGTATAACCTCGGAAGGTTATTCCCTACCTACTATGGTCACCTAAATGTGTTTGGTCGGATCCTAATGATCGACCAAACTGGGTCGGGTTCGAGGTATAAGCGATTCATTAGATCGCTTACCCTACGACCCTAGACAACGTGGTAATCAGTGGGCATAGTCCCAAGGGACTATAACCAACGTGATTACACTCACGTTGCGAAGTTCAAACGAACTTCGCATTGACCATAACTGGTCAATGTAGAAAGTCAAACAAAGTTTGACTTTCAGACTCGAAAGACTCGAAAAGCAATAAAAGAACGAAAGAATACTTACGAAGGGTCCCCGAATGCTAATCCCGATCCAAGAACTCAGGTATGAAACAATGGTTTCAACTTAGAGCTCTCAAATCAGAATTCTAGTGCTTTAAAACAATGAAAGGCATGGGGTATATATAGTTTTCGGGTAACCGTTAAGATCGTTTCTTGAATAACGTGCCTTAATCGGAACCGTACACTTGTCGTAAAGTTGTGGTGTCCAGGAAGTTTGTTCTTATCCGCTGACTAGACGATAGGAAACGAGTGGACACGAATCAATCAGCTGCAACTTGCAAACAAAACATTGAATCTGGTCAGTTTTAGTCAGTCGCGTAGCGCGACTGGTAAGTCTTTAGGGCTCGCGCTACGCGACACCCCTCCCTGTTCCAGAAATGTTTCATAAATGACAGGTTTAGTCCCTGCACGTGTTTAAGGCCTTTTTCGATGCGTTTGAACCCCGTTAACCTCATTTCAAGGCTCTAAAATGAAGTTAAAGTATAGGGAACTCAAAACATACTCAAAAATATGCCGGATGATGGTTCGTTTGGTCGTACGAACGCGATGTTCGCTTAATTACGACGGAATGCGCATAAGCGCGAAAAACGAACCAAATGACGCGACGAATGGATTTTTCTTATGGCGAACACTAAAATAAAATATTTTAGTGCTTACATAAATTTTTGGATGTCCAGATGTATTCAGAACGTAAGTTATGCGCGAAAATGCAAACTTGTGCACTTTTTGACACTTTTAGTCCCTAAATGACCCAAAAGTTTATTTTAGCATACCGAACACCTCAAAGCCTATTTCTAAGCTATGTGAAGGGTATTTATGGTATGTTTAACTTATGGTCATGCTCCGGAATGTCTGTTACAGTTCAAATTGGCATACTTTCGCAGTTTGTCAACTTTAGTCCCTGTAAGCGAATTAACTAGATTTTGCCATACCAAAGCCTTCAAAACTTATATCTAAGTTATGTAAAGGTTATTTAAGGTATGTTAAACCTATTTCACTATTCCGGGGTGTTTGTTGCATTAAACTGGTTATATTTACGCATTAGTGCGCGTATAACCTTCCAGAAAGCGATTTAGAGTTTGAAATCGAACAAGAGTTGATATGTGCACAAGATACACATATTTATACAAGTCCAAAGTATGAAATACAATATTTCATTGGTTTGGCATTTGTTTGATGGTTGAAATGACACAGGTGTTACATTTATCAATTGTGATATTACTAATAAAGGAATTTTGAAAAAAACACGGAACCGGTGTAATGTTAATTTCAAATGGGTCTTCTTTTATTAGCGAAGTTTGATCGTTAGTTAACTTAACGCTTACCGTTTCGTCAATTTTAGTGTTAGTGTTTAACTCTTTTAAAAACTTAGCATGAGTGGGTACTAAACAATGATTTTCAAAAGAAGGTGACAAGAGGTTAATTTCTTCAAAATTAGACTCTTCTTGGATTTTAACGTTGTCAAACTCACCTTTTTCGTTGTTTAACTCATGTGTCGGTTCTTCACTTATTTGTTCTTCCATTTTTACCTCTTCAACTATTTTTTCGTTATTATTACAAGTTAATTCTTCTCTTGCGCGGGACTCCTCTTCCCTTGCACGAGACTCTTTTATATAACGTTCAATAGTTTTAAGGTGTCCTAGTATCTTCTCGGTTACTTCGGTGATAGAGAAAGGATCGGGATTTTCAAAGCTTGAATCCGGTTGTTCGATCCTTGGTTCCTCATAGTACTTATATGAAGTAGATGGTTCATACCATTATTCTTCGTTGTAAGTGTATGATGGATAAGGGTCGTAATTTTTTTCTTCATAATACTCATATGAGGTGGGTTGTTCACGCCATGGTTCCTCATAATAAGCATATGAAGGTGGTGGCTCATATCTTGGTTCCTCAAAGTATGAGTATGAAGGCTCATACCTTGGTTCATCAAAATATGAGTATGAGGGAGAAGGTTCATACCTTTGGTCTTCATAGGATGTGTATGAAGTCGATGGCTCGTACCTGGGCTCCTCATAATGGGTGTAGAAGTGGATGGTTGAAGTGAGTTGTAACTTTGAACCGAGTGCGGGTTACCACAATTAGTGCAATAGTCTCCCCTATAATCATCCTCCTCATAGGTTTAGTTGTAGCCTCCTGAGTATTGATCCATAAGAATCACTCAGCAGACCACAACAGAGTCTCGGGACTAGAAGACAAAAATAAAAACAGAAACAGAGGCTAGACACGGCCCCGTGTTCAGTGGACACGACCCGTGTTCAGGGTCTGTATCTGGGCGTTTTAATTAAAGTTACTGGTCTTGTTGAGCACGGGGGCGTGTTCAGTGAGCACGACCCAGTGTTCAGACTCTATATCTGGGTGTTTTTATTAAAAATATGCAGCACGGCCCCGTGTTCAGTGAACACGGCCCGTGTTCAGGCTACTGTAAATGCAAACTAAACTAAAATGCAGAAAAATATGCACGCGTTTTGAAAAGGTTTTGAAAAACTGATTAGGCCGTCGATTCTAAGCTTTCTTAAAATCCTTGTGTCCCCTGCAACGACACCAAAAACTTGATGCGGGTTGGAGTGTATATGGAATTAAGTATATTTTAAGCCCTTTTTACACGTTAGTCAAGTTTTAAATTTATAAAACACAATATTTTACTAACACCAAACACACATATGGGAAAGTGCACCCATTGTGAGCGTAGTATAGTGTTGGCAAGATACCGAGGTCGTCCAAGGACACAAGAGCTTTTAGTACCGGTTTATCCTCAATGTCTAATCAAATCAAAAGTTTAGAAAAAGGTTTTAAACTAGAAAAAATAAAAACTAACTAAAATTCTGAAAAATAAAATAAAAATAAAAACAGATAGACAAGATGAATCACTTGGCTCCGACTCGTGTATAGTGTAACCTTTGATTATTTCTGCACTTTTGCACTTTTTAAGAGATTATCTTAGTTATTGTAGTAGGCCCCTCTTTTGAAGGTGACGTTACCCTCAACCCAGTAGTTTGAGTCAGCAAGGATACAATCCTAAAGGGTCGGATTATTGAAAGATAATTAATTAAGTTATTAATGCATATTGTGGTAGGCCCCTCTTTTGAAGGTGATGTTACCCTAGGCTAAGTAGTCTGAGTCAGCAGGGATACAGTCCTAAGTAGCCGGGTTAAAATATTAATAGTAGTTTAACTTATGAGGGGATCAAAGAGTTTGGACCCCCGCCATCCAATACCGGTGGGTATTGAAGGAGGTCCTACTAAATTTGACCCAGGTCCTTTGCAGGATCTATACACTGAACAATGGCAAGACTCTTACCAAACCGTTCCCTTAACCCCCGACCAGGTAGCCAACATACCTCCATATAGACCGTGGAGATATAAATGGTGAAAATCTTTTATTTTATATAGACAGTAAAATAATGCCAAGACACCACGGACAAACGATAAGGAAGAATCACCTTCAACATAAGAAACTAGTTATTAAAGTCATTAATACATAACCAAGTAAAAAGTGCGAAAAGATTAAAAATAAAAAGTATTACACTAGAAACTTGTCTTCACCAAGTGATGTAAGAGACTTAGGCAAACATGACCTTTGATTGTCAAGAACTCTTACGATCAATCTTGGATCCCGAGACGACTCACACACTCTATGATGGACAATGGATGATGGTGGTGGATGATGGTGTTGTGATGGTGGTGGGTGGTGGGTGAAGTGTGAGAGAGGCGGTGTGCCAAGGGATGAGTTGCAAGTGATCCAAGCACTCCTATTTATAGGCTGAACAGAAGCTCGGGCACGGCCCCGTGTCCATCCTTCTCTCTTTCTTCATTAATTGCAGTTTGTCTGCATTAGTTGACCACGCCCCCGTGTCCGCTGAGCACGACCCCGTGTGCAGAAGCGTATCTGTACTATCAAGATTTTCCTGGATTCTGTGAATCTTATAGTTGACCACGACCCCGTGTCCACTGAGCACGGCCCCGTGGTGGGCGATAGAAGCTTCTACAACTTTGTCTTTTCTGCTGACACTTGGGCACGCCCCCGTGTTCACTGAGCACGGGGCGTGTTCAGTCTTCTGTCTTCTTGATTTTGCTTGGGAAGATGCTGTCGGGGGGGTCGGGTATGCCACGTTTATTTATGTTAGATTTAGTTGCCTTTTTGCTTCTTTTGTTCATTTGAGCTCATTTAATCCTGAAAATACAAAAGGAAGGCAAAAACACACTTTTTCCAACATTAGTACTAAAAAGGGTTAGTTTTATGCCACAATTGATGTAATTTATATGTTGCATTTTGTGCACATCAGAATGTCATGAGTTTCAAACCAACAGATGGTTTCTTGCCAAGAACTTCTAGAACATCGCCAGATGAAAGAGGAATACGAACGATCTTATCGAAACAAACAACTTCGGCACGAACCATGAATTCACTCAACTTTGTTGTTGACTGGTTGTTACATGCCTTGCAGGACGTTAGATCGCTAGCTTAAGGAGCTTGCACGAGGAGGCGTGGTCGTTGTGGGAAAACATTTCAACTTATATTAAACTTATGTTTTGGTTTTATGCTTCCGCTGTAAACTTAAACTATGTTTTGACACCAATTGTATTGTGTTGGATTTTATAAATTACTTATATGCTTTGTTCAATATGATTGGTGGCTATGATCCTGGGCATGTCACGCCTCTAAGGCGGGGTGGGGTTTTTGGGGGTGTGACAGATTGGTATCAGAGCCATTAGTTATAGTGAACTTGGTTTTAAAAAGGGGAAAAGCTTTTTGATAAAACCAGACTATAACCTGTACAGTGCTCAATGATCCGCAACGACGCTTCACTCCAAGTGCAAGACTCAATACTTTACTGCATTCTATAAAATTTATTTTAAGTGCTACGGTTAGGTTAAGGTTAAGTCCTCCCTAAGTATTTCATGTATGCAACTTTAAGAAATGTCTATCTGACGAATCGCTGGTAGTACCTCTTCAAGACATAGAGATAAATGAAAAGTTTAAAACTTTAGATAGAAGACAGAAAGGTTAAGTTTCTCGAGCATAAAAGATTAGTACTGGTCAAAGTCAAATAGGATTCAAAGAAAGGACCGGAATATACTTGGGAACTCGAATCAGAAATGAAGCGAAAGTATCCTAACTTATTTGAATAAATCTCGAGGACGAGATTTTAAATAAAGTGGGGAGAATGTAAGAACCTTCAAAAATGTCCCAAATCAAACCGTAAATGAAAACCAGGACCCCTGAAACCCTAATCCACTTGAAAAATCAAGAAAACAAGAAATTTAGGTTTCAGGCGGGCCGCGTAAACCATAAAGGAAGGTTACACGGGCCGCGTCAATGTATGGTTGACCGGATAAACATTCCTGAGCCACGTGTTGATCAGCTGGCACACCTACTGATGACCCAGCAACCCTACGTGTAGACTAGGCGGCTACGTGGGCCGCGTAAGGATTGGCTTAGGGTTTACGCGGGCCGCGAGATCCTCAAATTTCACCTATAAATAGCCTAGCTCAGAAGCTTTCATTCTGTGTCGATGAAAACTTTCAAAAACGAAAGTATACTGCTCTGAAGTAGAAATTACAATTAAATTAGTGAGGTGCTGCTACGATACATGGTATTAACTCGATCACTATTACGATTCAATGTCCGATTGATTGAAAACTATCAGATGGATGTTTAAGTGCTGCTCAAATTGGGTTATACTTTGTCATTCGTCGTGAATTCGATGGATGTTTAAGTATCGCACTTTGTCATTTGTTGTGAGGGTTTAATCTCGTGAGTTATCGTAAATGTGGTATTAAGTTACTTACCTAGTTTCGTGTGCATTATTGTTCAAATTAGGTTATTAGCTTTATCTACCGAGCAAAGCAAAAGCAAAGGTGAGTTCACAAACTTTTTACAAGGCACGACCATCCTCCGTAGGTAGGATGCCAGTATTAAAACCTGCATATTCTCCTTGGGTAGAATATGTACGGCCATCCTCCGTATGTAGGATGCCACTATAAATCCTACGAATTCTCCTTGGGCAGAATACGTACGTTCGTCCTCCCTGGGTAGGACAACAAACAAAACTTCGGGATAATCCTACGGGCTAGTAAGCCAGCGAACCAACCGTGAATTCACTCAACTTTGTTGTTGACTCGTTGTTACATGCCTTGTAGGACGTTAGATCCCTAGCTTAAGGAGCTTGCACGAGGAGGCGTGGTCGTTGTGGGAAAACATTTCAACTTATATTAAACTTATGTTTTGGTTTTATGCTTCCGCTGAAAAACTTTTTTTTTTTTTGGGTAAAGGGTTACCCCGGTAAAATTTTATATCATCAACCAAATAAAACAAGTGAGGAAAATAATAATCCCCAATTCTCTAGCATGACATGCCATCCTAGAGTTTACAAGCGACATCGCACAAACAATGAAACTAGTTCATACTAAGACACTCGGTCACTAAACTCAAACAACTTATAAAATTAGCCGAGATCATCATCAGCAACCACCAGACCACGCGGCAAACTCCAATCCCGCAAAATCCCTTCAATCTGAGTCGTTCTTTTAAACCTCATGGTATGAAGTTTTAACCGAATGGTAGACAACACCACCTCTATAAGCTGATCCGAGCTTCTCTTTTTATTAGAAAAGAGTCTTCTATTTCGTTCCTGCCACACAAAGTAAGCCGAAGCCCCAACAATAAGTTTTGCAATGATATGTGTTGGATTTTATAAATTACTTATATGCTTTGTTCAATATGATTGGTGGCTATGATCCTGGGCATGTCACGCCGCTAAGGCGGGGTGGGGTTTTTGGGGGTGTGACATGGGTGGTACTTGATGGCGCAATCATATTCATTCAAAAGTTCTACCCAGCGACGCTGTCGTATATTCAATTCCTTTTGGTCGAAGATATGCTGAAGGCTTCTGTGGCCGGTATAAATAGTATATTTAGTACCGTACAGGTAATGCCTCAAGATTTTGAGCGCAAACACCACCACTCCCAACTCTAAGTCGTGCGTCGTATAATTCCTCTCGTGAACCTTCAATTGTCGAGAGGCGTAAGCTATCACCTTCTCGCGTTGCATTAGCAAGCAACCGAGACCCTAAATCGAAGCATTACAATATACCACAAAATCTTCAGTACCTTCAGGCAGAGACAGAATCGGCTGCAGAGTTTCTGTTTCAATATTTGGAAAGCATCTTCTTGTTTCGTTCCCCACGAGTATACAACTCCTTTCTGTGTTAACGAGGTGAGAGGTTGAGCAATCTTCGAAAAGTCCTTAATAAACCTGCGATAGTACCCAGCAAGCCTAAGAAATTGTCGCACCTCCGAAGGAGTCTTTGGTGCCGCCCAATTTCTAATAGCGTTAATCTTTACAGGCAAACGCAAATGACAATGCAGCAGTGAACAATTAGACTTTTGTATTTTCCTTGTTGTTATCTTTGACGCTTGAAAGAATTCAGTTGATATATAAATAAATTGTTGTTTCAATTTTATTTTACAAAACTGATACGATTGTGTGTATATGTGACATACCACTAAGATGCCGACGCCAAGGAACCGTGTTCCTTGCAAAACAAACTACTCGTGTGGTTCTTTCATTTTTATGATCACTCGTGATCTCCCCGAAAATCCTAAGTACTCGTTTCTTTTAAGAAACATAGTACAAGGTACATGTTACAAAATTCTTAAACAGATACTTGAAATACCAATTCAAATCCTTGATTTGATATCTAAAGGCACTTTCATAAATCCTTAATTGGACCTATGCTATATAACTATGTACACGATTATCAAGAACATTTTTACTTCGTATGTTGACCTAACATACTTAGTACATGAATTTCAAAACATTTTCACTACACAAATTCCAAATCCTCACAGGATCTTCCTATCTTTATAGTTAGATCCTTATGGATGTTTGAAGCGCAAAATCAAAAGTCCTTAATTGGATTCCTTGTGTGCTTTAATACGAATGTTACGATACGACCAAGACAAAACCAAATCCTTATAAGATCTTCCTATCTTCATAGTCAGATTCTTGGGGATGTTTAAAGTACCAATTGAAGTCCTTGATTGGATTTCTGGTATAACTTAAATGCATTCATACAAGTTAACGAACGAGCTAATAACTAGGTTGACGACTATGCGATTATGTGATTATGTGTTTATGTGTAATTCTAAAGCTCGCTATCTAAGTCCTGGTAGAATCTTCTGTATTGTCATATGTTAGATTCTCAGAAGGATACTCAAAGTACTATCTTAAATTCCTTAAGGGGCTTTTCTATGCAAATAGTAAAAACCTTGGATTCCAAAGTGCTATTTTAAAACGATTATTTGATTCAAAGTTAAAGAGACCCTTTGGTAGTCTATTTAAAGAGATCGTACGTCGGTCTAGTTAAAGAGATCATGTGTTGATCTAGTTAAAAGATCGTTCGTTGATCTAGTTAAAGAGACCCTTTGGTGATCTAGTCAAGTCATTATATGTTTGTTCAATTGATTTTTCCCCTACACATTATGAAATGAACTGTGCGGACTGTGCAAGGAATTACGTAATTATGGATGCATACATAATTATGGAATTCAGTGCACAGAAACCACAACAAGTTTTGTCATGTGTTAAGATCTATAGTGATAAGAATAACGAAACAGGAACAATGTAAAAAGGGCATGGTGGATACGCCGCTGGTACTTTCTATATATAAGTGTTCCTTATTACATTGCAAGCTTAGCGTTATTTAAATTATTAGAAGTCCTGGACCTTGACCAATGTTATTTTATGTTATACTCTCCAACTCCAATTTCGAACACACACAGGTTTCCTATAATAGTCTTCGTAGGAAACATTCTTCCATCCAATGTTCGAAACTCCAAAGTTCATACTATTTTTCTGCAACAAGGACATCACTTTGACAATTAATGAAATTCGCTAAGAATCCAAACGTGGCCCAGAGCTTTACTTAGGGAATGGAGGATTCATTCGAAAGTGAAACAATCACATTTGTTTTCACAGGTTTCCTCTAAAATTAAAATTGGGACGAAATTTCCTAAAGTAGGGGAAACTGTGACATCTGTGTCTCTACGACCATCATACAAATGTAAATCCAATGAAATCTTGTGTTTCATTCCAGGAATTTGTACAATTACATGTGAGTTTTGCACATATCAATCCTAGTTCAATTCAAGCTTTAAATCGCTTTCTGGAAAGTTATACACGAACTGATGCGTAAAGGTAATCAGTTTAATGCGACAAACACTCTGGAACAGTGACATAGGCTTAACATACCTTAAATAACCTTTACATGACTTAGAAATAAGTTTTGGAGGGTTTGATGTGTCGAAAACAAGTTTATTCGATCGCAGGGACTATTTATGACAAACTGCGAAAGTCTGCTGATTCGTATAGTAACGAACATTCCAGAACTTGATCATAAGCTAAACATACCCTAAATATCCTTTACATAGCTTAGAAATAGGCTTTGAGGGGTTCGGTATGCGAAAATATGCTTATTTGATCAATAGGGACTAAAAGCGTCAAAAAGTGCATAAGTTTGCATTTACGCGCATATCTTACGTTCTGAACATATCCGGACATCCAAAAATTTTTGTAATCATATTTTATTTTAGTGATTGGAATGCAAAAATACCATTCGTCGCGTAATTTGGATCGTTTTCGCGTCCGTTCGAGTTTTTATTGTAATTAACCGAATAACGCGACCGTACAACCAAACGAACCAACATCCGAGATGTTTTTAAGCATATTTCATGTTCCCTATGCTTTAATTTCATTTTAGAGTCTTGAAATTGGGTTAACGGGGGTTAAACGCGTCAAAAATCAAGTTTTAAGCATGCAGGGGCCTGTTTTGCCAAATTTGAAAGTTCTGATCTGAGGGGATGACGGGGCGCGATAGCCTAGGTTTTTTCTGTCGCGGGTAGCCAAAACCCTATCTGGTAGAAACATTGAATCTGGTTGAAACAGCCTGTTCTCATGGTTTTAACCACTGATTTAGCATACTATTGGCTTGTTTTTATGCTCCCCTTGTATTAGAAACTATGGGCCACATGTGTATGGCCAAGATCATGCTTTGATTCTTGCAAAAACACTTGTAATCATCCTAAGAACTCAAGGTTTCCTATATATCAAGTTTGCCATTGTTCCTTGCTCATTGATCTGATTTGCTCTAAGTTGAAGCTCTCACATTGTTGAAGGCTTCATACCTGAGTATTTTAGTTCAATTCTTCCTAGCTTGGACCCTTTGTAAGCTTCTTTCATGCTTGTTTATGCTTTTCAAGCATGAAAGTCAAACAGTGTTTGACTTTCTGCTTTGACCATGAATTGGTCAAGTCAAAGTTCAATTGAACTTTGCAACGTGAGCGTAATCACGATGGTTATAGTCCCTTGTGACTATACCTACTAATTTTCACGTCGAATAGTCGAAGTGACGAGTCAAAGTTTCGGTCAAAATGCCGATGGTGCGCGTTTTGCGACGAAGCTATTTTCGGGTATCAAAACACTTTGTTTTGATATCAAACTTGTTTTCTAACTTAGTTAAACATGTTTTAACATGTTTAACTCGACACTTTTAGTCTAGTGCTTATTTAGGGTCGTAAGTCAAGCGGTCTTGACAACCGCTTAGACTTTCGAATCCGACCCGTTTGGTCGATCGTTAAGATCCGACCAAGCATATTTTGTGACCATAGTTGTATAGGGAAAAACCTTTCGAGGTTATACCTTAGGAAAATGACCAAAATGCCCTTTTCATGCATAATTTAATTTTAAGCATATGTAACTTAATTTTTGTCACTTAAACTGATTATGCAACATATTTAAACATGTTAGGGCATATAATACTTGTCATATGACTAGTTAGGCGTCTCAAACGCGCTTTCGCACGAACGACGCGTTAATGTAGCGTAAGCTACCTTAACGAGCCATAACAGGTCATAAGCACTTAGGATAGGTTCCGATTTAGGATGTAGGCTTTGTTAAACCATATTACATGAGTTCGAATACTCATTTGGTTTACGAGACCTCGTTCTACCCGATTTCCCGGGCTTCGTTAGGACACTTAATCAAGGATACTTGCAATCTCAAGTGAGTACATGGTCCCCTCTTTTACTGCTTTCAAATGTTTTAGGGTGATCCATATGTGCCGATACGCTATTTTCATGATTTCAACTATATGATTACACATGCATAGTACTTATCTTTTGATGAATTGAACTATTATCCATGGCTTAAACACTGATTTCCAAAGTTTGTTAGAACTATTTGTGTCACACCCCCAAAATCCACACACGGAGTATCACCGCTTGGAGGCGTGACTGACCAGGATCAAGCCACCAATCATATTGAACAATGTACGTAGAAAATATAATTCAACCAAACAATATGAAAGGTGTTCAAAAACCAAAGCAAAGTTAAGTATTTAGCGGAAGCATAATTGTAAAACCCAACATAAGTATTAAGTAATAAATAAAGTAATGTTCTCAGCATGGCACACACTGCCATGTCCCACAACGACTGCGCCTCCCTGTGCAAGCTCCATGAGTACTTAACGACCTGCAAGGCATGTAGCAACGAATCAACAACAAAGTTGAGCGAGTTCACAGTTGGTTGTTTAGTAATAGTATTCGTTTCGTAAATCGTATGTTCGTTTGTAAACCATGTATTGTATTGTTTCGTATCGCGGTCAATCCTGACATGTTTGCGAAGATTAGTTGGGGCTTTGTCACACCCCCAAAATCCACACGCGGAGTACCACCGCTTGGAGGCGTGACTGACCAGGATCAAGCCACCAATCATATTGAACAACGTAAATAGTAAGTGTAAATCAACCAAACAATATGAAAGGTGTTCCAAAAACCAAAGTATAGTATCAATGTTTAGCGGAAGCATAAAAGTAAACCCAATCATAAGTATAAGTACGAAATGTCATAATGTTTAACAAACATTCACGATCCATGTCCACAACGACCGCGCCTCCCGTGCAAGCTCCATAAGTACCTAAGGTCCTGCAAGGCATGCAGCAGAGAGTCAACAACTAGTTGAGCGAGTTCACAGTTAATAGTTCAGTAATTTTAATAGTATAGTAAGCCTTGTGTTCGTTCATTAAGTCATGTATCGTATTAGTTCGTATCACGGCCCTCTAGGCATGTATGCGAAGATTAGGGAAAACTTCCCGAGTATTCTAGACTAGGTATATTTGTATCGCGGCCACCCGGCATGTGTGCGAAGTTTAGTGTATAGTTCGCGGCCTTCCTAGGCATGTGTGCGAAGATTAGTCATATTATCGCGGCCAACCCTGGCATGTGTGCGAAGATCAGTCATATTATCGCGGCCAACCCCGGCGTGTGTGCGAAGATCAGTTCTATTAGTATCACTAGTCTAGCCGTATCTTATCAATAATCCTTCCTCACCCGAGGACCATATAACTAAGTTCCATAAGCTAGGTGAGTACAAGTAAATAATCCAAAACCATTCCCACCCTGGGAACCCCATGCCTTGGCTGTGTGAACTCACCTTGGTTTGCTCGGTATGCTAAGTTAAGTGCTCACAATTTATCAGTCAAGTCCTATATTTATGCACGTATGTTCAGTCAGTACATGTTTGTAAGGTTTCGCATGCAATCTATGTCACAAATGTTTGGTAGTTAACATCAGGCGTCACATAAACAGCTAATCAAGTTCACATTATTCATGCGTCACAACTTTGGTTTCACAGTTTAGTCTAACATGGATATTCGTTAACATAATTAACACCATTAACAGAATTATCATTCTAGACAGAGTTTACAACCTAGCAGAGTTAACAAGATTAACTGGATTTACAAATATAACAGAGTTACATTTTTAACAGCATAAATAAACTAACTGAGTTCCCCGAATTAACTTATTTATCACTTTACAGATTTAACAACCTAACCGAGTTAATTAACAAACTAATAGAATTAGTCACTTAACAGAGTTATCATCTAACTGAATTAATAACTAATCGAGTTTGCTGAGATAACGAAGTTAATACTTAACAGACTTATAGACTATCCAAGTTAATAAGATAACATACTTAACCAGGTTAACATTTAACCGGTCTAACAACTTAAGAGGCATGACAGTTGGGCCGAAATCAACATTGGGCCGAAAACTCTTGTGTTTTCGTTGGCACTTTCATCATCAACAGCAGTTTCATCGATTTATCATATCATCATTCAATAGTCAACAGTCATAAATGAGTTATTGGAGTCATCAAGTAATCATCAAATAACATTATCATTATCCTGACATCATCATGTATCAGTCCAGATTCATTGTCTGCATGATACTCCATTAAACTAAAGCAACATTTGTAGGTTAACATGAATCAAACCCCATGTGTTTATTTGTTCCAAGTTGTCAGCCACTAAACAATAGATTATCTAATCATCATTAAAATAATAAATCATGGCTGACAAGTCCCATGTTGAAGGGATTCCATTTGACCGAGATATCATGTAACCAAACCAAAGCATGCTATCCTATGAATTATTAAATTATCATACAATCATGATTGCCTTCACAGTTATCACATGGAACCTTATATCACCATCATGTGCAATTTATGAAATTATGGCCGATTTATGCAATCATGTGCAATTTCAGAGATCATGTGCAACCTCATAGAGAAATCAATGTTCACAATCATTGTGTCTAGAATTAATACAACTTGCAACAATTTCCTAGGATCATATCGACACACAGCAACATTTATTCATAAAGCATGCATGATTAAACAACCAACTAAATATATTTGCGAGAATGAAACTAACCGAAGATGTATATGTAATCAAGCACAAAGATAAACTCCACAAAGATAAACTCCAAAGATTTCGAATAGGGGAGGGGTCGTCCTCTGTTAGCAAGATCGAAAGGGGAGGGGGGTCTTATCCTCTGCCGTCGCACAACAAGTAGGAGAGGTAGGGTTTGTTGGTATCAATAATGTGAGGTATATCATGGGGGTTAGGTAACATATTATTGTAGTACCAAGTAACACAAGTGGGCCGGTGGTCAAGAGCTTGGGCCGAAAACAAAATGGAAATATACAATGTGTGTAGTGGGCTCGGTTAGTCCATGTTGTGAATGTTGTGGTTTGAATCAACAGTATTATTACGTATACATAAATAATACACATCACAAATAACACTCATAATGCATCTTAAATAAACAAAACACACTTTGCAATTAAGTACAAGGTTAAGTCAAACAGAGACCTTGAAAACTCGAGTTGTCACAGGCTTCCCATGTGTTATTAGACCACGCGTATCCACTGCTACGAATAATGTAAGAGGTGCCCTAAGTCAATGTCTATCAGCATTGACCCTTTGCCCATAGTCCATTAGTACACGCCCGTCCGACCGGCATGGTGTGAGGTTTGTTAAACCTAATAGCGCTATTAACTAATGACCCGCTCGCCATAGGCCTCGGCGATTAAGTCGATAAATGAGGGACTTCAAGTGATAGAGGTTATGGTCTTAATGTCGTACGTATCCTGATGTATGAGGCATACGCAAGTATGTAGTTATCGTTCAGTTCTTTAACCCATTCCCAACCCAGGGAATCCCATGCCTTGGATATAGTGTGAACTCACCTTGGTTTGCTCGGCAGATACACAGAAAGGTTACTCGAGTTAAGTGTCGTCAACCACGTCCTAACATGGTTACCATACGAGTCAGGTTTTGGTTCAAGTAGTGCACATAAGTTTCTACACGTATACTAGCAAGTTGCATACAAACAATGAACATAGCATACACGTAGTATCATGGCAGTTCAACAACAGTACGTAACAAGTTCAACAGTAACATTTACGTAAACAAACAAAGTCTAAGTATGCGGCCCAACTACTTAGGCCCGTAGCAGTGTGCAAGTCCAAACAGTATGTATGGGTATTCTGGTCTCGAGTCGAGACTAGAGATCTCGAGTTGTAGTCTCTGAGTTCTCGAGTCGTAATTAAGGAGGTCTCGGGTCATGCATCTATCACTCGAGACCAGGCGGTCTCGAGTCAGGTCTCGAGGTGCAACAAGACCCGCAACCGTGGTCTCGAGTCCTGTTGTTTGTGTGCTGATGAGGTGTGGTCTCGAGTCGAGACTATGAGTTCTCGACTCGTAACCCTTGTCGAGACTAGGTGAGTAACAGACTTCCTTATTTGCAGCTCATTTATTTCCGTAACCTTTGCTAACAGTTTGGCAGTTTCAAATCAGATCAAATCAGCAATTACTCAGCAATCATTACCCTAATAATTCTCTAAGCATGAACAACGATTACACCTTCAATCGGATCATCAGATTAGCGAATTCAAAGACTAATATGTAACCCTAAGTAATGTGTGCAACAAACCAATCAATACAACACATCATATCATCGATCCAACACACGCAATCGATTCTAATCAGCCTAGATCGGTCATACAAATTCCCTCTAATAGTTTTGCTAATATACATGTTTCTAATCATCCACAAAAACAGTTTCATCACATGTTTAATGAAATCAAACACATATGCTCAATTCATGATCACAGTTTTTATCAACATATCTACTAGCATGAAATCCTAATCAATCATATAACAAAACATCATCAGAAGCATAACAAACTATCGACAAGAGGACACTAACCGGAATGTTGAATGGATTGGTTTGATCGATGCAAGGGCTTCGAATGAGAGGGGTGTTTGCTGTCGGCTTCGAGAGAGAGAGGAAGAAAGCGAGTAGGGTTTGTGTGTGTGTTTCCTTGTTTTGCAAATAATGAGAAGTAAACACCCACAAAGGGTATGTGTATGCGCAAAAGAGAGTGGGCCGTACCCATCCCTTGGGCTACCCATGGTCTCGAGTTCAAGCATAGTGGGCCGAGAAGAGTGTGAGGGAAAGGGACAAAGTGTGCGGCCCAATTGCTTGTGCGACCAGACAAGTGTTGTGCAACCGAGCTTACCATATTCACATACAATTACGTAGCACATAGCATAACAAAACATAATATTCCATTACAATTAAACACGTCAACTAGTCACGTAATGTTCATACAGGTTACGTCAAAGTATCAAGAAAGGTTCTGAGATACGAGTTGTCACAATTTGTTCATTTATACTGTTACATATACAACTATTTGTTCATTTATACTGTTACATATACATTCATTAACTAAGATCAAGCCGATTGGTAGTACGATATAGCGGTATAGGACTAGACACCCCATTCCCGTTGTATGGAATGTCAGAAACCAAAATTTTAACCAAATAGAATTTGTCTTTGTGGTATTTCTATAGTCTCTAAAGTGTAGTTTGATGCACTAAGGTTTGAACGTATTACCAAATCGCGATATATGGTATATTTCGATATACTACCAACGTGATACTGTTTCGCTAAAGCATAATTTGATATGCTATTGTTTACTAATGTATAGTTTAATATACTACCAAACCACGATTTAGGTATGTTCTGACATATTACCAACGTGATATTATTTACTAAAGTATAGTTTGATATACTACCGACTTTGCTATTTCATAAACTAAAGTATAAGTTGATATACTACCAAAGCATAGTTGATATGCTATAAACCTTTTACCAAAACGACGTATTTTAGAAACAAAACTTTTACAAGGATTCATGGCTATTTTTGAAAACATAAAACCTTTTCTTGTGTTATCCAAAGCCATGAATCTAATTCATAAACCCTATGTTACTCACTGGCATTTTTATGCTGACGTTTTATTTTCACATATGTTTCAGGTGCAACTTTGTGATGATTGTTGATGCATGCTACACAAAGAATGGACTCGTGCCTTAGCGACTTTAAACCTTGAAAGGCAATTATTTGTATTTATCTGATTTGTAATAAAACGATGAGTTCATTAATGGAATAAAACAAATCTTTAAACACCATGTGTTGTGAAACAATGATTATGTTACGACACTCCCCGACGTTTCCGCCACAGTTTGTTGTTTTACGCGGTCGGGGTGTGATAAAAACTAACCGAGTCTGGATGAAATAGAATCCGGATACCACCCATTGTGATTCCTTTCTGATTAGTGATGTTACAGGATCCGAATTCAACTGAGTATGGATGCTATTTGAATGTATCTGACTATGGATGCTATAAGATTCGTAAAACAATCATTCTGAATCTCGCAAGCTAGGGAAGTTGAATGATCTAAATTAAATTGACTCTGGATGAATTAGAATCCGGATACCACCCATTTTGAGTCCTTCTGATTAGTGATACTACGGGATCCGAATTCAACCGAATATGGATGCTAATGTAGCCGACCCTGGATGCTATACGATTCGTATAAAACAACCATTCTAAATCCCGCAAGCTAGGAAAGTTGAATAATTCAAATTAAACCAAGTTTGGATGAAACAGAATCCAGATACCACCCATTATGAGTCCTTCTGATTAGTGATACTACAGGATCCAAATTCAACCGAGCATGGATGCTATCACAATGTAACCGAATTTGGAAGCTATACGATTCGCAAAACAACCATTCTGAATCTCGCAAGCAAGGGAAGTTGAATGATCCAAAACTAACCGAGTCTGGATGAAACATAATCCGGATACCACCCATTTTGAGTCCTTCTGATTAGTGATGTTACATGATCCGAATTCAACCGAGTATGGATGCTATTTGAATGTATCTGACTATGGATGCTATAAGATTCGTAAAACAACCATTCTGAATCTCGCAAACTAGGAAAGTTGAATGATCCAAATTAAACCAAGTCTGGATGAAACAGAATCTGGATACCACCCATTGTGAGTCCTTCTGATTAGTGATGTTACAGGATCCAAATTCAACCGAGTATTGATGTTATTTGAATGTATCTGACTATGGATGCTATAAGATTCGTAAAACAACCTTTCTGAATCTCGCAAGCTAGGGAAGTTGAATAATCCAAATTAAACTGAGTTTGGATGAAACAGCATACGGATACCACCAATTGTGAGTCCTTCTGATTAGTGATGTTACATTATCCGAATTCAACCGAGTATAGATGTTATCCGAATGTAGCCGACTATGGATGCTATACTATTCGTAAAACAACAATTCTGAATCTCGCAAGCTAGGGAAGTTGAATGATCCAAAACTAACCGAGTCTGGATGAAACAGACTCGAGATGCCCCCCATTGTTAGTCCTTCTGATTAGTGATGTTACATTATCCGAATTCAACCGAGTATGGACGTAATCTGAATGTTGCCAACTCTGGATGCTATACAATTCGTAAAGTAACCATTCTGAATCTCGCAAGCTAGGGAAGTTGAATAATTCAAATTAAACCAAGTCTGAATGAAACAGAATCGAGATACCACCCGTTGTGAGTCCTTCTGATTAGTGATGTTATAGTATCCAAATTCAACTTTGTATGGATGCTATCTGAGTGCAGCCGACTCTGGATGCTATACGATTCGTATAACAACCATTCTGAATCTTGTATGCTAGGGAAGTTGAAAGATCCAAATTAAACCGACTCTGGATGAAACAAAATCCGGATACCACCCATTGTGAGTCCTTCAGATTAGTGATGTTACATTATCCGAATTCAACCGAGTATTGATGCTATCAGAATGTAGCCGACTATGGATGCTATACGATTCGTAAAACAACCATTCTGAATCTCGCAAGCTAGGGAAATTGAATGATAAAAAACTAACCGAGTCTGGATGAAACACAATCGATATACCACCCATTGTGAGTCCTTCAGATTAGTGATGTTAAAGTATCTGAATTCAACCAAGAATGGATGCTATCTGAATGTAGCCGACTGTGGATGCTACACGATTCGTAAAACAACCATTCTGAATCTCGAAAGCAAGGGAAGTTGAATGATCAAAATTAAACCGAGTCTGGATGAAACAAAATCCGGATACCACCCATTGTGAGTCCTTCTCATTAGTCATGTTACAGGATCTGAATTAAACCTAATATGGATGCTAATCTAGCCGACTCTGGATTCCTTATGATTCATAAAACAACCATTCTAAATCCTGCAAGCTAGGGAATTTGAGTGATTCAAAGTAAACCAAGTCTGGATGAAACAGAAT
This sequence comes from Helianthus tuberosus, assembly GCA_030545235.1. Lineage (NCBI taxonomy): Eukaryota > Viridiplantae > Streptophyta > Magnoliopsida > Asterales > Asteraceae > Helianthus > Helianthus tuberosus. The sequence goes on from CM060388.1 coordinate 95,769,400, forward strand.
CCGGATACCACCATTATGAGTCCTTCTAATTAGTGATATTACATGATCCAAATTCAATCGAGTATGGATGCTATACGATTCGCAAAACAACCATTCGGAATCTCAAAAGCTAGGGAAGATGAATGATCCAAAACTAACCGAGTCTGGATGAAACAAAATCCGGATACCACCCATTGTGAGTCCTTTCTGATTAGTGATGTTACATGATTCGAATTCAACTGAGTATGGATGCTATTTGAATGTATCTGACTATGGATGCTATAAGATTCGTAAAACAACCATTCTGAGTCTCGCAAGCTAGGGAAGTCGAATGATCCAAAATAAACCGACTCTGATGAAACAGAATTCGGGTACTGTCACACCCCGATCGCGTTGAAACAACAAATCACGGTGGAAACGTCGGGGAGTGTCGTAACAGAATCATTGTTTCACGACACATGGATTGAAATTTCGTTTTATTGAATTGAGTTTATTACATTGTATTGAAATCAAAAGCAAAACATGCCTAATGCTCTCTCCTAGCATGGCGATTTCTACCACTATCTGATCCTCCTTCTTTTCGTAATCAGATGTATAACAGTCTGTGATCACTGGTTTGGTTCGCTAAATCTTTGTAACGAACTAGTTAGCATTTGTGACCGAGCGGAAGTAGGGTTTTTTCTATTCTCTGTCGCCATCCTGGTCTTGTGTTTCGAACAAACTGTATAGAGTTGTTGGTTAGTCTTAGCTTTACCAATCTCGCTATACAATCTTGTAAGAACTATGGATTAGGGTTTGCTAGATTAGGGTTTTGTGTTTTTTCTCTGTTCGCTGTTTTCGTTTTCTTCGGCTTTCGTGTGCTGCATGGTCTTTTGATTTACGTTGGTTTTGAGAGAGGAGTTTCCTTCCAGGATGGATGTTCGCAAGAAATCTGATATCCAGCCTGATCGTGGTAAGCCACCACTGGCCTCTAAGGGTAGTGGTAGCCGTGGTTTGAATGATAGCAATCCGAAACTTGCACGAAGGGGAATTTTCAAATCAAATTCAGAACCAAGACCGATAAATGTAATTGATGAGCTTGAAAAGATCTCTGTTCCGGTTCCTGTGGACTATGCTGTCAAGGAATCTTCACCGGACATGGAGATTTTAGAAAATAGTATGGCTGATGGATGGAATTTGCAGGAGTTTAGTCCTAAGAGTTCAGACAAGGTTGTTGCTGAAAAGGTAGAGAGTATTCCTGTTAACGTTCAGGTGGGTAATATTGATCCGGAGCGGAATTTGGATGGATCGAGTTCGGGAAAGCCGCTATCCTATGCAGATTCAGTTCTCAAGCAGAAAAATAAGATCAATTTCCGTTCTCTTGCCTCTCAAGTGCATCATGAGGGGTGTGATGTTGTGCTCCCAAAGGAATCCGTGCGTGTGGTCCAAGAGAAACTGTCTTACACGTTGTATGGATATTTTTTGGGTGACCGAGTTGCCTATCCTGTGGTTGAATATTTCGTCAGGAATAATTGGAAAAGATTTGGATTACAGAAATCCATGATGAATGCTAACGGATTTTTCTTTTTTAAGTTTATGGATCAGAAAGGTATGCGTGATGCTCTCTCTTTAGGTCCTTGGATTATACGTTCACAACCTTTGTTTCTTCATGAATGGTTGCCTACTATCAAGCTTGAGAAACAGGAGGTAACGAAAGTTCAAGTGTGGGTGAAAATTCATGAGGTCCCTATTGCGGCTTATACGGAGGATGATCTTAGTATGATTGCTACGGCCATTGGGGAAGCTAAACTTCTTGATTCTTACACGTCGTCAATGTGCATGGATTTGTGGGGGCGAAATAGCTATGCAAGAGCTCTTATTGAAATATCCGCGGATAAGGATTTTAAGGAGGAAGTAACCTTGGCGATTCCTGAGGTGGAAGGTGATGCTTTTATTAAGGAAACCATGTATGTGGAGTAAGAATGGAGCCCGCTTAGATGTTCGTCGTGTTGTGTATTTGGGCATGCTAATGATTCGTGTCCAAAGATGCCGAGAAAAGCAGTTGATAATGTCAAACATGACCGTATGCTAGGTAATCAAGGAAGCCGTAAAGGGAAAGAGTTCTAGAGTTGATGCGGACGGTTTTATGGGCGTCCAGAGTAAGAAAATTGCTAGGAAAGGAGGTATTCAGGTGAACAAGCAGAAACCAAAGTTTGAGTATAGACCAGTTATTACAAAACGTAAAGATGATTCAAAAGGTAAGCCGACTTCTTCTAACTTCCTTTCTAGTAACCCTTTTGACGTTTTGAATGAGGTTCATTTGGAGAAAGGCCAAAGTAGTAATGGGGATAGTGGTGGTCGAGAGGACTCTGATGACGAGGAGGTGGTCGAAGTTTACAATGAAATGGATGATTTTCTCATGGAAGGGACTCTTAAGTCTTCTAAAGGAGCAAGCACTCCTTCAACCGGGGTTTCCAATGGTTAGTCTTGCAGCTTGGAATATAAGGGGGTTGAATCGCCCTCTTAAACAAAAGGAGGTTCGCCAAATTCTAAAGGATAGTAATCTTTCTTTTTGTGCTATTTTAGAGTCTCATGTTGATGTTGGTAATCTTGCGAAAGTATGTAATTCTGTGTTTCGTCGTTGGTCTTGGATTTCGAATGGGAGTTGTTGTGATAAAGGAACCAGAATCATTGCTGGGTGGAGTTCAGATATTTTTAATGTTATTGTGCTGGCTCAAACCGCTCAAGTTATGCATCTTCAAATTATATTTAAGCTTGATAAGAAGGTTTTATTTTGTTCGGTTGTATATGCAGCGAATTATTATATCAACCGAAGAGATTTATGGCATCAATTATATTTACATAAAGCTCTAGTTGGTGACAAGCCTTGGGTAATCATTGGTGATTTTAATTCGACTCTCAACTCAGAAGATCATTCTATGGGAACTTCTACTATCTCGATTGGCATGAGAGAGTTTCAAGAGTGTGTTTCGGATATTGAGGTGTTCGATATTAATCGGTTAGGTTGTCACTTTACGTGGAATCAAAAGCCAAAAAATGGTGTTGGTGTGCTAAAGAAAATTGATAGAGTCATGGGTAATACATCGTTTGTCTCTGAATTTCCAAACTCGGTTGCTTTGTTTCATCCTTACAGACTTTCAGATCATTGCCCGTGTATGCTAAATATTCCCACCCCGGGAAAATCGAAGCCTAGATCGTTCAAATTTGCTAACTTCTTGGTTTTCAAGCCGGGTTTTATGGAGATTGTAAAGCGTGTGTGGGATACTCACATTGATGGTGTCCTTCAGTTTTGAGTGGTGAAAAAGCTCAGGTTGTTAAAACCTCCTCTTCGTGGTTTATTGTTTCAACAAGGAAATTTGCACAAGAAAGTCGAAAATATTCGTCGGGAATTGGATGCGATTCAACTTGATATTGATGTCAACCCGATGAATGCGGATCTTCGAACCCAAGAAGCTAAACTTACAGCTGATCTTCAGGTGGCTTGTTTAGATGAGGAACGGTTTCTGAAACAGAAATCGAAGGTGGATTGGTTACGTGTCGGTGATGCTAATACAAAGTTTTTCCATGCTTCGCTGAAAAGTAGGAATCACACGACTCGTATTGAGGTTATTTCGAACTCTCATCGAGTTTTATTTCAGGGAGACGAGGCATCAAAGGCTCTAGTCCATCATTATGAGAACTTTCTTGGTCTAGAAGATAATATTAATTTACACCCTACTCATGATCTTTTTGCTAAAAGGTTGCGTACTGAAGATGCTAATCATATGGTTCGGCCGGTTACTAGTGAAGAGGTTAAATTGGCTATGTTTTCCATTGGCAATGATAAAGCTCCTGGCCCTGATGGATACATGGCTACGTTTTACAAGCATGCGTGGCAGATTATTGGCCAGGATGTGTCGAGTGCCATCATTGATTTTTTCAGCTCTCGTAAGCTTCTTAGGGAGCTCAATAACACGTTAATTGTTCTTATTCCGAAGAAGCCTACTCCGTCGACTGTTACGGATTACCGTCCTATAGCATGTTGTAATGTTATTTACAAGTGCATTAGTAAAATTATTGCGGACCGTATAAAGCATTACCTGAATCAGATTGTCAGTATTAACCAGTCCGCTTTCGTTCCAGGAAGGAAAATTTCAGTTAACATCTTGTTTACGCAAGAATTGATGCATAATTATCACAGGAATAATGGTCCTTCAAGATGTGCTTTTAAAGTTGATATCCAGAAAGCTTATGATACAGTTGACTGGAGATTTCTGAAGCATGTGCTTATTGGGTTCGGTTTTCACTCGAAAATGGTAGATTGGATTATGACATGTGTATCCACTCCTACCTATTCAGTTTGTGTTAATGGGGAAGTTCATGGATATTTCAAGGGGAAACGTGGCTTAAGATAGGGTGACCCTTTATCCCCATATTTATTCACGCTTGTTATGGAAATCTTGACATGCGTTTTGCACCATGCTACTCAGTTGGATTATTCATTTAAATTTCACAACAAATGTGAAAAGCAACGTATTACTAATCTCTGTTTTGCAGATGACTTGTTTTTATTTGCTCGTGGCGATGTTCGGTCAGCTCAATGTAACATGTCTGGGTTGGTCCCTAGCATCCAGAAAAGCACAACTTTCTTTTCTAATGTTTCAACTCATGTGAAAGATGCTATTTTGGATATCCTTCCATTTGAGGAGGGTCTTTTACCGGTCAAATACTTAGGGGTGCCTCTTATTTCATCGAGGCTTCGGGTTAAAGATTGTAGTGTTCTCCTTGAACGATTGGATTCAAGGATTATGAATTGGAAAAATAAATTTTTATCCTTCGCGGGCAGACTTCAACTAATTCTTTCGGTCTTGTCGTCTATGCACGTTTACTGGGCTTCGGCTTTTATTTTACCGGTTAGGATTGTAAATGATCTAGAGGAGAGAATGAGGAATTTCTTATGGTCTCAGGAGGGTTCTTTTCATAGAGGGAAAGCGAAAGTTTCGTGGAAAGCTATTTGTGTGCCTAAATATGAAGGAGGTCTTGGTATTCGTCGGGTCGGAGATGTTAACAAGGCCCTCATGGTTTCTCATATATGGAGTATTCTTAAGAAGAGAGATTCTCTGTGGGTGCAATGGATTTACTCGTATCGTCTTAAAGGTCGGAGCTTCTGGGTTTGCAAGGATATTACAAATTGCAGTTGGAGTTGGAGGAAAATCCTTCAACTGCGACCGCTGGTTAAGGAGCACATCTGGTCTTCTTTGGGCGCTGGTAATACTATTTCAGCCTGGTATGACTCTTGGTGCCATCTTGGTCCTCTTTCAAGTTTATTATCGCCTCGGGTTATTACTAGTGCGGGGTTTCGGTTGGATGCAATGGTTTCGGATGTTTATAGAGATGATTCTTGGGCATGGCCGGCTGCTTTGGAGGGATTTATTTCCGGTTCTTAATCAGCTGGAGCATCTTAGTCCGGATCAAAACAAGCTGCATCGGTTGTTTTGGAAGGATGGCGATGATTTGCTTCAGCATTCGTCTTCTACGGTTTGGAACACGTTACGAATTAGAGAGCAGGAAGTTGATTGGGTAAAAATTGTTTGGTTTCCTCAATGCATTCCTAGGCACGCTTTTTTCGTGTGGTTGATTATGCGTCGGAAATCTTTAACGCGAGATAAAATATTAAAATGGGACTTAGCTAGGAGGAAGAACATGAATATGACGTGCTGTCTCTTATGCTATGCGGATGTTGATTCTCATGACCATCTCTTCTTTGAATGTAAATTCTCTTCTCTGGTGTGGATTTTAGTCCGTGTTAAGGTTGATATGGATAATGTAGAGCCTAAATGGTCTTCGATTGTGAATTGGTTGATGGTGAGAAGTCAATCGAAGACGGCTGCCAATTATGTTGCTCGTGTGCTTGTAGGTGCGACTGCTTACATTATTTGGCAAGAGCGCAATGCTAGACTGTTTAAAAATCAAACGCATCCACCGGATTCCATATGTAACATAATCCTAAAGACATTTTGATACAAATTGATGGGAGTGAAATTCAAACCTTGTGCTAATGTCAGGCGTTTGCTTGGGAAACCATTGGGTATCAGCCCAATGGCCACCAGCCCGCATACTAACCCGGAGGTGGCGGGTTCGAGTCTTGCTCGTTCCCAATGCCCCTACGATAGCAGATTTACCCCCAGACTCAGGCTTGCTGGGTGGCGGTCTGCGAGGTGGGATCACCTCGGTGGTTGGGAGGACCGTGGAATATCCCCCCCAGGCGTTTGCTTGGGAAATGGGAGATTGATGAAGACGTTTTGAAGGACGATGGGGGCTGATTAACTCGTTTGTGTATTTTGTTTGTTTCTAGGTGTTAGTCTAGTCGTTGTCTTTTGTTTCTGAAGGTTTGTTTTGGTTTACGCTCTTGAGGCATGTCTCTTGAGTGAACTAGTGAGGATGTCCCCTCTCTACTTGTTTTATTTGTTTGTGAATATATAAAATCACCGGGGTAACCCTTTACCCAAAAAAAAGCAAAACATGAACAAATTGACTTTCATTTTTATTGAGTCACTAAGGCCTCGTCCATTCCTATGTGAGTAAGCGTCATAATCATCGTCAAACATTAACAAATCATAGTACCTGAAACATATGTGAAAATACGTCAGCATAAAAATGCCGGCGAGTACATAGGTTTTGTGAGTGTGTCAGATTCATGACTCGAGTTCATACTGCAATACCTCGTCCAACTACGAGAGTTGTCAAGTGAGTATCTTGAAAACAAAAGAATTTGATATTGCAGTAAGTTTCTATCAACATTTACAAGTTGATATATGTGTAAACCAAAACTTTGTAGTCATGAATTATAACTGAAAACATTTGTTTTAGTAAACCAAGTAGTAAATCGTCGTTTAAAAGTAATCATTGTATGGTTTATATCTTTAAGTAAACCTTGTAGTGTAACTTTGTTTTGAAAACATTTGCCCAAGTGATCTAGATAACGCAACGACGTGTAATGTGTTAAAAGCACTTATATATAGGAAGTACCAGCGGCGTATCCGCCATGCTTTTATCCCATTACACCCGCCCCGTTACCTAATCACTTACCATAACCCAATCGTTCAATAGTTAAATAGTTCAATTAGTTCACATAGATCAAATAGTTCCAACGGTTCAATAGTTCAAAATAGTTCACATAGTTCAGATAGTTCCAGTGGTTCAAATAGTTCACATAGATCAAATAGTTCCAACGGTTCAATAGTTCAAAATAGTTCACATAGTTCAGATAGTTCCAGTGGTTCAAATAGTTCCAATAGTTCCAGTGGTTCAAATAGTTCGAATAGTTCACATAGTTTAATATAAACCATAACATTCGTTTTGAAAACTCGAAAATCGTTTAGCACATATGAATCACCCCAAAACATTCGAAAACGGTAAAAGAGGGGTACTATCTACTCACATTGAAGTGCAAAGTATCCTTGATTAAGTGAACTAGCAAAGCTCGAGTAAACCATGGAAATCATATAGCACCTAGTAAATGGATCGCTAGTTAATAAATCGACACCTAAATCAGGAGATCGGATAGAATGAGTCTCGTACACCAAATGAGTATTGGAACTTACGGGATATGGTTTTAACAAAGCCTACATTCTAAATCGGAACCTATCCTAAGTGCTTTCGACCCGTTACGACAATTAAGGTAGCTTACGCTACTTTAACGCGTTGTTCACGCAAAAGCGCGTTTGAGATGCCTAACTAGTCCAATTACAAGTATTATATGCCCTAACATGTTTAAATATGTTGCATAATCAGTTTAAGTGACAAAAGTTAAGTTACATATGCTTAAAATCCAATTATGCATGAAAAGGGCAATTTGGTCATTTTCCTAAGGCATATAAACCTATCATACAACTAATCAAACTAAGTGACCACAAGGTATAACCTCGGAAGGTTATTCCCTATACAACTATGGTCACTAAATGTGCTTGGTCGGATCCTAATGATCGACCAAACGGGTCGGGTTCGAAAGTATAGGCGGTTGTTAAGACCGCTTATCTTACGACCCTATACAAGCACTAGACTAAAAGTGACGAGTTAAACATGTTTAACTAAGTTAAAAAACAGGTTTGATATCAAAACAAAGTGTTTTGATACCCGAAAATAGCTTCGATGCAAAATACGCATAAACACGTATTTCGACCGAAACTTTGACTCGTCACTTTGACTAATCAACGTGGTAATCAGTAGGTATAGTCACAAGGGACTATAACCATCGTGATTACGCTCACGTTGCAAAGTTCAAACGAACTTTGTGTTGACCAATTCGTGGTCAAAGCAGAAAGTCAAACACTGTTTGACTTTCATGCTTAAAATGCAATAACAAGCATGAAAGAGACTTACAAAAGGTCCAAGCAATGAAGAATTTCATCTAAAAATACTCAGGTATGAAGCTAAGGCTTCAACTTAGAGCAAAGTCAGATCAAATGTGTGAGAAATGAGTGAAATCAAGTGGGTATTTATAGATTTTCAAGAACCGTTAGGATCGTTTCTCGTAATTCGGGCTTTAATCTGGACCATACAAGTGTTTCCCATGGTTTATAATACAAGGGTAACTTAAAAACCATCAAATGGTATTCCAAATCAGTGATCAAAACCATTAAAAACAACTGGAATGGCCAGATTCATTGTTTCTGTACTGGCAGTCTGTCACGGGCCAGGTAGGCTCTCACTGAGTCTTACGCGCCCCGCCTAATAACTTTGACAGAATGTCACTTTTGGTCCCTGCATGTCCAAAACTAAGTTTTTGATGCATTTTTGACGTGTTTAAGCCCCGTTAACCCAATTTCAAGGCTCCACAATGAAGTTAAAGCATAGAGAACATGAAATATGCTTGAAAACATCTTGGATGTCGGTTCGTTTGGCCGTACGATTGCGTTATTCGGTTAATTACGATGAAAACTCGAACGGACGCAAAAACGATCCAAATTACGCGACGAATGGTATTTTTGCATTCCAATCACTAAAATAAAATATTTTAATGATTACAAGAATTTTTTGAATGTCTGGATATGTTCAAAACGTAAGATATGCGCGAAAATGCAAACTTATGCACTTTTTGACACTTTTAGTCCCTATTGATCAAATAAGTTTATTTTCGCATACCAAACCCCTCAAAGCCTATTTCTAAGATATGTAAAGGATATTTTGGGTATGTTTAACCTATGATCAAGTTCCGGAATGTTCGTTACTATACAAATCGGCAGAGTTTTGCAGTTTGTCACAAATAGTCCCTGCGATCGAATAAACTTGTTTTCGACACACCAAACCCTCCAAAACTTATTTCTAAGTTATGTAAAGGTTATTTAAGGTATGTTAAGCCTATGTCACTATTCTGAAGTGTTTGTCACGTTAAACCGATTACGTTTACGCATCAGTTCGCGTATAACTTTCAAGAAAGCGATTTAAAGCTCGAAATTGAACAAGAATTGATATGTGTAATTGATACACATATTTATACAAATCCCAAGTATGAAACACAATATTTCATTGGTTTTGTATTCTTATGATTGTCCAAGAGGCACAGATGTCACATTCTCCCCTACTTTAGGAAATTACGTCCCGAAATTTATTCGTAGGAGTCTGTCTATAACGTTGTGTTACACAATTGTCTTGTAGGGAGTCTAGGGCGTTATCAATTTACATAGAGTAACCCGTCAAGGATTTCCACGCAAGGCGTAACTTTACCGTTCCCTAGTGGGTGCTTCCTTTGATAAAGTAGTAAGTGGGAACGAATGATTTGATTAATGATAAAGATCAAACTAACTAGTAGCTCTATGAATATCCCTTGAGAATCTAACTACTAAGACAGAAAGGTCTCGTAAGGATTTATATTTCATATCTCCAGTGGTTATTCTTTAGAAGCGATAATGAATGGATGATTCATTCTCTCCAATGGATTCTTCGTCAGATATGGAGATGAAAGATGAATAGGTTACTCATTTCCAATGGATATTTCTTCAGAAGAGAAAATGAATGGTTGATTCATTTTCCTCAATGGGTACTTCGTCAGAAGTGGAAATGAAGGATTATTGAATAAGATATCCATTTCCCCCGATGGATATTTCTTCAGAAGCGAAAATAAATAGATGATTCATTTTCCTCAATGGGTACTTCGTCAGAAGTGGAAATGAAGGATTATTGAATAAGATATTCATTTCCCCGATGGATATTTCTTCAGAACCGAAAATGAATGGATGATTCATTTTCCTCAATGGGTACTTCGTCAGAAGTGGAAATGAAAGAATCGCTACGGGATTATTCATTCCCCAATGGATTTTTCTTCAGAAATGAAAATGAATGGATGATTCATTTTCCTCAGTGGGTACTTCATCAGAAGTGGAATGGATTTAGTTATTTTCCTTAGTGGATATTTCCTCAGAAGTGAAAATGAACGGATGGTTCATTTTCCTCAGTGGGTACTTCATTAGAAATGAAAACGACAAAATTAATGTAGGATTATTCATTCCCTCAGTGGGTATTTCTTTAGAAGTGAAAATGAATGATCAATTCATTTTCCTCAGTGGGTACTTTGTCAGAAATGGAATGAATTTATTCATTTTCCTCAGTGGGTATTTCTTCAAAAGCGAAAATGAATGGATGGTTTATTTTCCCTCAGTGGGTACTTTATCAGAAATGAAAATGAATTTGTTCATTTTCCTCAGCGGATATTTCTCAGAAGCGAAAATAAATTGATAATTCATTTTCCTCAGGGGGTACTTCATAAGAAATGAAAATGAACACGGTTCATGAATAGATTATTCATTTCCCTCAGCGGATATTTCTTTCAGAAGTGAAAAATGAATAGCTAGTTCATTTTTCCTCAGCGGGTACTTCATCAGAAATGGAAATGAATATAGTTTACTTTTGTTTCTTGATTAGATTGATACATGAGAAAACTTGCTGTGGTTTCTGTGCACTAAATTCCATAATTATGTATGCATCCATAATTACGTAATTCCTTGCACAGTCCGCGCAGTTTGTTTTATAATGTGTAGGGGATAGAATTTGTTGAACAATCTCGAGATAACTTTGATTAGGTCAACACATAAACACATAATTGTTCACTTGGTTATAAATTTGTTATCAGTTTGTTATTAATTGCTATTAACTTGTTGTCGATTTGTACATGGGCATTCAAAGTACACCAGGAATCCAGTCAATGGACTTCAACATCCTTAAGAATCCAGCTGCAAAGATAGGATGATCTTATAAGAATTCGATTTCGTTTACAAGGAATCGTAACATTCGTATTAAAGTACACAAAGAATCCAATTAAAGACTTTGATTATGCGCTTTGAATATCCATGAGGATCTAATTATGAAGAAGATCCTATAAGGATTTGGAATTTGTAGCGAGAGAAGTTTAGGAACTTGGTACTAAGTATGCTAAGACCACATACGAAGTATAGTGTTTATGGAATCAAGGTGCTAGATATGCCAAGACAACATATGAAGTAAATGGATCCTTGAAATCATTATGCCAAGCATGCAGAGCTAGCATACAAAGCAGGGTGTTCTTGAAAATCGTGTACCACATATGTTAAGGCAACATATGGGCAGATTGCTTTTGAAAGCTAGGCTTGGAATTGTTAAAAATATGTTTTTGAAAACCTTTTATAATGTTTTTGAAATCATGTACTAAGTATATTAGGTAAACATTTTTATGAAATGTTTTAAAACCATGTGAGATGATTTTGAAAGTATGTATGAGGTTTTTAAAAACATGCATAATATTTTGAAATCATATGCTGTGTAAAATATCGTGAAGTCGGGAAGACATGATATGTAAGACCAATCTAGGGCTTACGGAAGTACCCTTGGGTATCCTATTAAAGATTTAAAGTGGTACTTTGGGTATTCGTCCAGAGTTGTTACTTGCACCTTATACTTTGTTTCTTAGAAGAAATGAGTACTTAGGATTTTTGTGGAGATCGCAAGTGATCACAAAATGAATGAATTTCGAGAGTAGTTTGTCTTGCAAGGGACACGGTTCATTGGTATCGGTATCGTAGGAATATGTCGTTAATACATGTAACCAAACTTGTTTTTGTACATCGTAATGCAAATAAACGTTTATTTATAAACCAAAATAACTGTTTCATAGACTTGGATATCAAAAGGAAACAATACATAGAGTTCGATCGTTTCTAAACAGCATCATTTTCCAGTCAGTCGAATGCTCATCCACGGGCTGGATTTGCATTAGCAAGCTTTGGGCAATTGCTTCTGATATGACTCATCTCGCCACAGTTGTAGCACGATCCAGGTGGGTATGGTGCTTGAGCAGCAGCAGGATTTGCATTAGTTTTGTTTTGGATAGCAAAACAGTATGCCTTAACCAAATGTCCCCATCGTCCACAGTGGGTACATTTGAAACATGGTGTTTGATTCAGATGATGACGGTTGCATTGATTGCACAAAGGAGTAGTTCCCTTGTATGGCTTCTTAGCAGGGGGTTGAGCTGGTGGGTTGGGTGCAGTATGATTGTTTTGGGCAGCCCTAACGAAGTTCTGTGAAGCCTTATGCTTCTTTGACTTTCTTGAGGGCTTGGTTTTCGTCTTCTTAGATGCCTCAAGAGTAGTTTCATCCTTGAGATGAGACATGGCGACAACTAACTTAATGGTCCCACAGAGTACTATGCTTAGTTGTCGGGCCATTGTAGCAACCAGTCCGGTCCTTTGAGCATCGCTGTGATGAGAAGACATCCTTTAGTGGAAAATATGAGGGAAAACAAGTGAGATGTTATCGGATAATCAAAGCTGAATGCTAATGAAGCATTGGAGAAACATAAGGAAGGCGATCATTCATTTGTTACCTCGAACAAACAATGACGTACAGAAGCTGAACAAAGTAAATAGGTCCTTATAATGTATCGCGAAGACATGCTTTAGCCTATAAGTGGACACTCATCCCAAGAGCTCCTAGGTAAGAGTGACTGGTCCGATTATGTGGATTTGTACGAACACTCTAGCCTTAGACAGAAAACTCGGGATACAGGCACCCACCCTTCCAGATTGCACGTGTTCACATTAATAAGACCCAAACTTTGACGGGATTTTGAAAACTTTAAAGGTTCAAAATCTTATAACAAATCTTCTAAGAAGAGATGATTAGTTTTCAAGTCGGATTCGTATTTCGTGTTCTTGTTGTGGCTGTCACCTAAAGATAGGCAATGGTATTGTTTTAAGACTAAACACAAGGTAACTTGTGTTAGGGTCCTAGGAAGGTTATAGTCTAGGTCAAAGCATTACTAACAACCAAATTCCCTATAACCATGAGCTCTGATACCAACTTTTTTGTCACACCCCGACCGCGTTAAAACAATAAATCGCGGCGGAAACGTCGGGGAGTGTCGTAACAGAATCATTTTTTCACAACACATGGATTGAAATTTTGTTTTATTGAATTAAGTTTATTACATTGTATTGAAATCAAAAGCAAAACATGAGTGACTTTCATTGTTATTGAGTCACTAAGGCCTCGTCCATTCCTATGTGAGTAAGCATCATAATCATCGTCAAACATCATCAAATTATAGTACCTGAAACAAATGTGAAAATAGGCCAGCATAAAAATGCCGGCGAGTACATCGATTTTGTGAGTGTGTCAGATTCATGACTCGAGTTCATACTGCAATACCTCGTCCAACTACGAGAGTTGTCGAGTGAGTATCTTGAAAACAAAAGAATTTGATATTGCAGTAAGTTTCTATCAACTTTTACAAGTTGATATATGTATAAACCAAAACTTTGTAGTCATGAATCTTAACTGAAAACATTTTTTTTAGTAAACCAAGTAGTAAATCGCCGTTTGAAAGTAATCATTGTGTGGTTTATATCTTTAATTAAACCTTGTAGTGCAACTTTGTTTTGAAAACATTTGCCCAAGTGATCTAGATAACGTAACGACGTGTAATGTGTTAAAAGCACTTATATATAGGAAGTACCAGTGGCGTATCCACCATGCTTTTATCACATTACACCCGCCCCGTTACCTAATCACTTACCATAACCCAATCGTTCAATAGTTAAATAGTTCAATTAGTTCACATAGATTTCAAATAGTTCCAATGGTTCAATAGTTCAAAATAGTTCACATAGTTCAGATAGTTCCAGTGGTTCAAATAGTTCAAATGGTTCAGATAGTTCCAGTGGTTCAAATAGTTCAGATAGTTCCAGTGGTTCAAATAGTTCCAATAGTTCCAGTGGTTCAAATAGTTCAAATAGTTCACATAGTTTAATATAAACCATAACATTCGTTTTGAAAACTCGAAAATCGTTTAGCACATATGAATCACCTGAAAACATTCGAAAACAGTAAAAGAGGGGAACTATATACTCACATTGAAGTGCAAAGTATCCTTGATTAAATGAACTAGCAAAGCTCGAGTAAACCAAGGAAATTAGATAACACCTAGTAAATGGATCGCTATTTAATAAATCGACACCTAAATCAGGTATGAAGCTAAGGCTTCAACTTAGAGCAAAGTCAGATCAAATGTGTGAAAAATGAGTGAAATCAAGTGGGTATTTATAGATTTTCAAGAACCGTTAGGATCGTTTCTCGTAATTCAGGCTTTAATCTGGACCATACAAGTGTTGCCCATGGTTTATAATACAAGGGGAACTTAAAAACCATCAAATGGTATTCCAAATCAGTGATCAAAACCATCAAAAACAGCTGGAATGGCCATATTCATTGTTTCTGTACTGGCAGTCTGTTGCGGGCCGCGTAGCCTCTCACTGAGTTTTACACGCCCCGCCTAGTAACTTTGACAGAATGTCCCTTTTGGTCCCTGCATGTCCAAAACTCAGTTTTTGATGCATTTTCGACGTGTTTAAGCCCCGTTAACCCAATTTCAAGGCTCCACAATGAAGTTAAAGTATAGGGACATGAAATATGCTTGAAAACATCTTGGATGTAGGTTCGTTTGGCGGTACGGTTGCGTTATTCGGTTAATTACGACGAAAACTCGAACAGACGCAAAAACGATCCCAATTACGCGACGAATGGTATTTTTGCATTCCAATCACTAAAATAAAATATTTTAATGATTACAAAAATTTTTTAATGTCCGGATATGTTCAGAACGTAAGATATGCGCGAAAATGCAAACTTATGCACTTTTTGACGCTTTTAGTCCCTATTGATCAAATAAGTTTATTTTTGCATACCAAACCCCTCAAAGCCTATTTCTAAGCTATGTAAAGGATATATAGGGTATGTTTAACCTATGATCAAGTTCAGGAATGTTTGTTACTATACAAATCGGCATAGTTTCGCAGTTTGTCGCAAATAGCCCTGCGATCGAATAAACTTGTTAAGCCTATATCACTGTTCCGGAGTGTTTGTCGCGTTAAACCGATTACGTTTACACATCAGTTCGCGTATAACTTTCCAGAAAGCGATTTAAAGCTCGAAATTGAACAAGAATTGATATGTGCAATTGATACACTGTATATTTATACAAATCCCAAGTGTGAAACAAATTATTTCATTGGTTTTGTATTCTTATGTCCAAGAGGCACAGATGTCACAGATACCACCCATTTTGAGTCCTTCTGATTAGTGATGTTACAGTATCCAAATTCAACCGATTATGGATTCTATCCGAATGTAGTCGACTATGGATGCTATACGATTCGTAATATAACCATTCTGAATCTCGCAAGCTAGGGAAGTTGAATGATCAAAAACTAACCGAGTTTGGATGAAACAGAATCAAGATACCACCCATTGTGAGTCCTTCTGAATAGTGATGTTAAAGTATCCGAATTCAACCGAGTATGGATGCTATCTGAATGTTGCCGACTTTTGTTGCTACATGATTTGTAAAACAACCATTCTGAAACTCGAAAGCTAGGGAAGTTGAATGATCCAAATTAAACCGAGTCTGGATGAAACAGAATCCGGATACCACCCGTTGTGAGTCCTTCTGATTAGTGATGTTACAGGATCCGAATTCAATCTTATGGATGCTATTTGAATGTAACCGATTATAGATGCTATACGATTTGTAAAACAACCATTCTGAATCTTGCAAGCTATGGAAGTTTAATGATTCAAATTAAACAAAGTCTGGATGAAACAGAATCCGGATACCACCCATTATGAGTCCTTCTGATTAGTGATACTACGGGATCCGAATTCAAACGAGGAAAGATGCTAATGTAACCGAATATGGATGCTATACGATACGTAAAACAACCATTCTAAATCTCGCAAGCTTGGGAAGTTGAATGATTCAAATTAAACCAAGTGTGGATGAAACAGAATCCGGATACCACCCATTATGAGTCCTTCTGATTAGTGATATTACAGGAACCAAATTCAACCGAGTATGGATGATATCCAAATGTAACTGACTTTGGATGCTATACGATTCACAAAACCACCATACTGAATCTCGTAAGCTAGGGAAATTGAATGATCCAAAACTAAACGAGTCTGGATGAAACAGAATCCGGATACCACCCATTGTGAGTCCTTCTGATTAGTGATGTTATAGGATCCAAATTCAACCGAGTATGGATGCTATTTGAAAGTATCTGACTATGGATGCTATCAGATTTGTAAAACAACCATTCTGAATCTCGCAAGCTAGGGAAGTTGAATGATCCAAATTAAACCGAGTTTGGATGAAACAGAATCCGGATACTACCCATTGTGAGTCCTTCTGATTAGTGATGTTACAATATCCGAATTCAACAGAGTATGGATGCTATCCGAATGTAGCCGCCTATGGATGCTATACGATTCGTAAAACAACCATTCTAAATCTCGCAAGCTGGGGAAGTTAAATGATCCAAAACTAACCGAGTCTGGATGAAACAAAATCGATATGTATTTGAATAAATCATAGTTTTTTAAAAGTCAAAATAATAAACCCTAATGCTCTCTCTCTAGCCAGGCGATTTAGTTCTTCTTGTATTCTTATGATTTCGATCAGGAATATGTGTGCAACAGATCTGTTTTTAGGGTTTTGATTTATCAAACTCTCAATACGAACTCTGGTGGCATATAGGATTGATCGGATAGTAGGATTTTTTCCTTTCTTTCTTTAATCGCCGACCTAAGCTTGTGTTTTCGGATAGATTGTATAGTTTAGTTGGTTTAGCGGTCCTTCTAGTGAGGCAGAAACCTTGATTTACCAATTCCACTATATGGTTTTTGCAAGAAACATGGGTTAGGGTTTTAGCTAGATTTAGGGTTTTTGTTTTTTCTTCTGGTTTATTCTTTGTTTCGTCTGGTGATCTGGTGTATTTGTTGTCTGGTGCAGATTCATTCGGTCATTAAGAGGGTAGTATGTCTGGAAAACCGGATAGTATGGATAACAGTGGTTTTGGAACGGTGCCTGGTGAGGCGAGTGCTAGCCCGGTTCGTGGAATAGGGCTGAGGGTGACTAACATTGAAGGTAACCCGATGAGGCCGAGGGAGAGGAATATTTTCAACAAATAATGTTTCTGTGATAGATGGCTTGTTTGATATCTCTAAACTTGTGGACTTGGTATTCAAGGTGGGTAATGCAGGTGGCCATGCGGCTGATAAGGAATTTACTGCTTCCATTGCAAACCCTAATGTTGATCATCGTATTCAGGAGAGTAGTAATTCGACGAATGCAGGTAAGATTGACAACAAACCTATTTCTTTTCCCAAGGCTGTTCAGAACCATAAGGAAGCGCCCAAAGTCAATTTTCAGTCGATGGAAACAGTGGATAAATTGGAGGGAGTGGACGTTGTCATTCCATTATCATCGGTGAAGGAGGTTAATGATAGGTTTGCCAATACCCTATATGGTTATTTTTTTTAATGATAGGTTTGCCAATACCCTATAATGGGGGTAGGGATGAGGTTTTAGTTGACGAAGTGGCGGTAGATGATCTTTTGAGTGAAATACCAAAGTTCATGGATGCGAAACTGGATAAAAGTAAATCTGAGGGTGCAAGCACACCCGGTAACGAGGTTTTTAATGGGTAGTGTAGCTGCATGGAATATTAGGGGGTTGAACCGCTCACTTAAACAAAAGGAGGTTCGGCAGGTTATTAAAGATAATCATGTTCAAGTTTGCGCCATTATGGAGACACATGTTGATGGCTCGATGGTTTCTGATGTTTGTAAAAGAGTTTGTTCTTCGTGGAGCTGGGCCACGAACGCTAGTTATTGCACCAAAGGGACTCGTATTATGGTGGGTTGGGATGATAATGTGGCGGATGTCATGATACTTTTTCAGTCTGATCAGGTGATTCATTCGCAGATTGAGTTCAAACTCGATAAAAAATCTTTTTTTTTGCTCCTTTATGTATGCGGATAATAATTACAAGAAAAGACGCGAGTTGTGGAGAGATTTATGCATGCATCATTCGATTGTTCATGATAAACCGTGGGTTATAATGGGCGATTTCAACTCTATTTTGTTTCTAGAGGATTCTCTAGCGGGAACCTCAAAGGATAATATAGGAACAAGGGAATTCAGGGATTGTGTTAATGCGATAAAGGTGTTCGATGTAAACAGTTCGGGGTTTCACTACACTTGGACGAACAAATAGAAGAAAGGGAATGCAATTTTTAAGAAGTTAGATCGAGTGCTAGGGAATACCGTTTTTGTTGACGAGTTTCCTGACGCGGCGGTGTGTTTTCTTCCGTATCGTATATCAGACCATACTCCAGTTACTCTTGTTTTGCCGAACGTGGAGAGAGGTAAAGCGAAGCCGTTTAAGTTTGTTAATTTACTGGCTGACAAAGCTGGGTTCCAAGATGAGGTTAATCGAATTTGGGGGGATGGAAGTTAGGGGTTATGCTATGTTCCAAGTTATAAAGAAACTAAGGCTTTTGAAGCCCCCGTTGCGTAAACTTATGTATAATCTAGGGAATTGGCATGAGAAGGTCAAAATGGCTAGGAAAACATTGGATGAGTGTCAGGTAGAGTTAGATATGAAGCCATGTGACGATGAGCTTATTACTAAGCAGGCTCAATTGTTACAAGGATACAAGGAGGCGGTTCTTGATGAGGCTCTATTTTTACAACAGAAGTCGAAGGTAGATTGGCTTTCGCTGGGAGATATGAACACGAAATACTTTCACAATGTGGTAAAAGCAAAGAATCATCGTAGTAAAATTTTTTATGTTCGAGATGCGGCTGGTAACGTGTATGAGGGTAGTACGGTGCCTCAAGCGATGGTGGATCATTACACTAATTTTTTTGGTACTAAAGGGAATGTTAATTTCCAACCAACCCCTGATTTGTTTCGGAACGTGTTGTCGCCGAAGAGAGCTGATAATATGATTAGACATGTTACGGAGGGGGAGATTAAAACAATGATGTTCTCTATAGCTGGGAATAAGGAGCCGGGGCCTGATGGGTATACGTCAATATTTTTTAAGAAATCGTGGAACATTGTTGGGCCAGACGTTTGTAGGACGATTAAGGATTTTTTCAGCAATGGTCTTCTACTTAATCAGCTAAATCATACGCTTATTTCCTTAATTCCAAAGGTTACTACTCCATCTCTGATTACTGATTATAGGCCAATTTCGTGTTGTAACACTTTATACAAGTGTATCAGCAAGATTATATCTAATCGAATCAAAGAAGGGTTAGGAGATATTGTTAGCATGAACCAGTCTACGTTTGTTCCAGGGAGACGAATATTAGATAACATCCTGTTTTTTTTTTGGGTAAAGGGTTACCTCGGTGATTCTATTAAAAACAAACCCAAATAAGTACAAGTAGTGAGGATGTGTTCCACACTAGTTCATATACAGGACATGCCCCATATATGTAGACCAATCAAAACAAGAGAAACTAATACACCACAAAACCTAGCCTACTATACATCATGCAAAGATATAAAGTAGACAAGACCCAACAAACCAAAAACAACTAAAATCAACCTCCATCATCAAATACGAAGGTGCTACACGCTAGCAGCCCCTTAGCACGCAACAAGGACATCCTATCCATTGGAGAGTTTCGTGGAAGAGGAGCTTGCCGCTGCTTTGGAAGGCAAAGGAGATGTACCTGAACTCATAAAATCACTTAGTTTGTTATAAACTTCAAGAACCTCCTCATCTTCCGAGTCCTGCTGGTCATGGTGCTCGGTATTTGTTGTACCCCTAATCGGACCCTGATCCAGCAACACACCGAACCGATTTTGAATTTTAACCTTAGATGAAGGAACCAATGAAGGAGCCCCCCCCATTAGGTTTAGATCCAACCGGCCTATATTCAAACTGCTGCTTCTACTTATTAACAGGAAATCCAGCTTTCCTAGCCACTCTCTTATGTTCCACATCCATGAAACCATCCTTGTCTACAACAGGCGATTTCACTTGTTGACGAGTATTGTTCCCAACCTGCTGTTTCAGAATCTTTGCAGGCTCTTTTGGAGCCCTCCTAGTCTGCCTCGGGCATGTATCATCTGAATGTCCAAAAATTTTACAGTGAGCACACCTATGAGGACTCCATTCATACTCCACATACATTTTCTGTTTGCTAAACCCATCACCCTCCAGATCTGGAATCGCTATAACTATCTCATCCTTAAAATCATTATCAGCTGAGATTTCTAAAAGAGCTCGAGCATAAGTACTCCTTCCCCACGTATCCATACACATTGACAAAGTATAAGAGTCCAACAATTTCGGCTCACCAATAGCCGTAGCAATCATACTCAATCCATCCTCCGTATACGCAGCAATCGGAACATCATGGATTTTGACCCACACTTGCAACTTCTTTACCTCCTTCTTTTCAAGTTTTGAAGTTGGAGACCAAATGTTAAGAAAAATAGGCTGAGCTCGGATAATCCAAGGACCCTCCTTAAGCACATTCAACATTCTAGCTTTATCAGCAAACTTAAAGAAGAAAAACCCATTAGCATTCATCATGGATTTTTGCAATCCAAACTTTTTCCAATTATTCCGCACAAAATAATCCACTACTGGGTATGCAACTAGATCCCCTAAGAAGTATCCGTACAGAGTATATGCTAACTTGTCCTGAACAGCCCGAACAGAGTCTCGAGGAAGTACCACATCACAACCTTCATGCAAAACAGGGCTAGCAAGAGTTCTGAAATTTACCTTGACAGGCTTGGCTTGCAAAACCGAGTCCGCATAAGACTTCAGAGCTGAGCTTTTACCTTCATCACATCGTTTAACCTGAGACCCTTCACAAGGTTCCACAATATCCGAAACCCTAGAGGTCGGCCGCACCTTCTCCCCCTGATCCGAACCAGTGCTCGTTGATAATTCATCAACAAAGAGAGATTTCCCGAGTTCAGTTAGAGGCATATGAACTGTTCCCCGACGCGGTAACCACGTAGATCCGTCAACATCCATAGCACGACTAGCAAAACCCTCAAAGGAGTGTTTCGGTTTGCCGCAATCATCATGAGGAGGAACTCCAACTTTTATACGTTCCTCCATTCCGGACAAATCAACTCTCTCCAGTAATCAATTAAATAGCAAAAACATGCATCAAGAACACCAGAAAACTACGATTGCAACAATCAGAACCGGACAAAACCCTAATCTAGGCGGCGATTGAAAAAAAAAAACACAGAAACCCTAATTATAAACCGATCAATGCTGTTAACAGAATCCGTCGTAGAGGTTGTAAGAATCAAACGCTAAATACAGACCTGTTAATCAGTAAATTACAGTGAAGAAACTAGGGTTTCATGTGGTAGGAACGATCGCCAGGCACTAGAGAGAGAGGTTAAGGTTACGCTCACACATCTGATCCTTCTTTCTCAACCTTCAACTTCTTCCGATCCTCTTTAAGCAGGAAATGCGATCTCAGATAACATCATGTTAACTCAGGAGTTAATGCACAACTATCATCGCAATATTGGTCCACCTAGATGTGCATTTAAAGTCGATATTCAGAAGGCTTATGATACTGTTGAGTGGAGCTTTATAGAGAAATTCTTGATGGGGTTCGGCTTTCATCCTACGATGATTAAATGGATTATGGCATGTGTTGCCATCACATCATTCTCTTTGTCGATCAATGGCAGCCTCTATGGGTATTTTAAGGGCAAACGTGGGCTTAGGCAGGGAGATCCAATGTCCCGGTACTTATTCACATTGGTGATGGAAGTGCTGACAATGATTCTTCAACAACAGGTTTCTATTTCTACGGAATTCAGGTTCCATAACAGATGTGAAGAACAAAGAATTGTTAGCTTATGTTTCGTGGATGACTTGTTTGTGTTTGCTAGAGGGGATCATAGATCAGCTAAAGTGATTATGGAATCCCTTAACAAATTTAAAAACATGTCGGGGTTGGTTCCTAGTATGGCGAAAAGTACGATTTTTTTCTCTAATGTAGCGGACACGGTAAAAGCTAGAATTCTCTTTATTATGCCGTTTGAGGAGGGGGTGCTTCCGGTAAAATACCTCGGTGTTCTGCTAATTTCTTCTCGGCTTCATTACAAAGATTGTAAAAAGCTTGTGGAGATTATGGATGCTAGAATCATGAATTGGAAGAACAAGAGTCTTTCTTTTGCTGGAAGGTTGCAATTGATCAAGTCGGTGTTATCTTCTATGCACCTCTATTTGGCCTCTGTTTTTGTTCTTCCTAAACGCATTATCAAAGATATTGAGGAGCGTATGAGGGTGTTTTTGTGGTCGCAAGGTAATAATATTAAGGGGAAGGCCAAGGTAAAGTGGCAGACTGTATGCTTGCCGAAAACCGAAGGAGGCCTGGGTATTCGAAGGGTAGCTGACATGAACAATGCCCTTATTTTTATGCATATTTGGAGCTTGTTAACTCTTCGGGAATCCTTATGGGTAAAATGGATTCATTCTTACCGTCTTCGGAATAGGAGTTTTTGGGATGTGCCGGTTCAACAAAATATTACCTGGAGTTGGCGAAAGATGCTTAGTCTTAGGCCATTAATTCGAAACCATATATGGATGAAAGTAGGAGATGGGATGAATATTTCAGCCTCGTTCGATGTATGGGATGAGGTATGTTCGCTAATATCTTTTGTTAATCCGAAAAGTATTGCCAATGTGGGTTTTAACATGAACTCAAACCTGGTGGATATCTATTCGAATGGAGATTGGGTGTGGCCGGTTTCATGGGTGAGCCGTTTTCCAGCTCTCTTAAACTTGCGAGATGTGCAGCTGGTCCCAAACACAAAAGATCAGTTAGTTTGGAGAACTCGTATGGGGTTGTATTCTGATTTTTGTACTTATGCGGTTTGGAATGATGTGCGGCAATCTGAAAATGAGGTCGAATGGTCGAACTTGATTTGGTTTCCCCAAGCGATCCCGAAGCAGTCATTCCTCATGTGGCTTATTGTGCATAGAAAATTGAGAACTCAAGATGTTATGAGCAAATGGAGTTTGGGCAATGCGAATATGAATCTGTTATGTTGCTCTTTGTGTACGTTGCGGCCTGATTCCCATGAACATCTATTTTTTGAATGTCAATATGCGAAAACAGTTTGGGACGGTGTTAGAGACAAAGCTGGCATGGATAATATTCAGAATAAATGGAGTGATATTTTTGAATTTCTATTGGGCATTGCGAGATCGAAGAAAGCTGGTCATGTTATTGCGAAACTAATGGTGGGAGCCACGGCTTATTTTGTGTGGGAGGAAAGGAATAGACGGCTCTTTACAACTAAACGGCGAAACAAAGACCAACTCATTGAAGTTATATTATCGACGGTACGTATGAAACTTCGTACGATGAGGTTTCGGACCACAATCCAGACAGCTCGAGTTTTACAAGATTGGATGCTTCTGTGTGGCCTGTTGATAGCGGAGGACGATCGTGGCTAATTTTAGTTGTGTGTGTTTTTCTGTGTCATGTTGCCTAGTTGTTGGTTGTGTTAGGTAGCGTGTGGTGTCTTGTGATTGGCTGTGTTTACTCTTGTATGGCATGTCATACTTGAGAACTGAGGGTTGTTTCTAGTCTCTCACTTGTTTTTTGGTTGGTTGGTATAAAATTCACCGGGGTAACCCTTTTACCCAAAAAAGAAACAGAATCGAGATACCCCCCATTGTGAGTCCTTCTGATTAGTGATGTTACATTATCCGAATTCAACCAAGTATGGACGTTATCTGAATGTAGCCGACTCTGGATGCTATACGATTCGTAAAGTAACCATTCTGAATATCACAAGCAAGGGAAGTTGAATAATACAAATGAAACCACGTCTGGATGAAACAGAATCGAGATACCACCCATTGTGAGTCCTTCTGATAATGATGTACAACATCCGAATTCAACCGTGTATGGATGTTATCTGAATGTAGCTGACTTTGGATGCTATACGATTCGTAAAACAACCATTCTGAATCTCGCAAGGTAGGGAAGTTGAATGATCCAAATTAAACCGACTATGGATGAAACAGAATCCAGATACCACCCATTGTGAGTCCTTCTGATTAGTGATATTACAGTATCCGAATTTAACGGAGTATGGATGCTATCCAAATGTAGCCGACTATGGATGCTATACGATTCGTAAAACAACCATTCTGAATCTCGCAAGCTAGGGAAGTTGAATGATCCAAAATTAACCGAGTCTGGATGAAACAAAATCGAGATACCACCCATTGTGAGTCCTTCTGATTAGTGATGTTAAAGTATCCGAATTCAACGAGTATGGGTGCTATCTGAATGTAGTCGACTCTGGATGCTACATGATTCGTAAAACAACCATTCTGGATCTCAAAAGCTAGGGAAGTTAAATGATCCAAATTAAAACGAGTCTGGATGAAACAGAATCCGGATACCACCCATTGTGAGTCATTTTGATTAGTGATGTTTCAGGATCCGAATTTAACCGAGTATAGATGCTATCTGAATGTAGCCGACTCTGGATGCTATACGATTCGTAAAACAACCATTCTGAATCTTGCATGCTAGGGAAGTTGAATGATTCAAATTAAACCGAGTCTAGATGAAACTGAATCCGGATACCACCCATTGTGAGTCCTTCAGATTAGTGATGTTACATGATCCAAATTCAACCGAGTATGGATGCCATATGAATGTAGCCGACTCTGGATGCTATACGTTTCGTAAAACAACCATTCTGAATCTTGCATGCTAGGGAAGTTGAATGATTCAAATTAAGCCGAGTTTGGATGAAACAGAATCCGGATACCACCCATTGTGAGTCCTTCTGATTAGTCATGTTACGGGATTCGAATTCAACCGAGTATGAATGTTATCCGAATGTAACCGACTCTGGATGCTATACAATTCGCAAAACAACCATTCTGAATCTTGCAAGTCGGGGAAGTTAAATGATCCAAATTAAACCGAGTCTGGATGAAACAGAATCCGGATACCACCCATTGTGAGTACTTCTGATTAGTGATGTTACAGGATCTAACTTTAATCGAGTATGGATGCTATCTGAATGTAGCCGACTCTAGATGCTATACAATTCGTAAAACAACCATTCTGAATCTCGCAAGATAGAGAAGTTGAATGATCCAAATTAAACCGAGTCTGGATGAAACAGAATCCGGATACCACCCATTGTGAGTCATTCTGATTAGTGATGTTACAGGATCCGAATTCAACTGAGGATGGATGCTATCCGAATGTAGCCGACTCTAGATGCTATACGATTTGTAAAACAACCATTCTGAATCTCGCAAGCTAGGGAGGTTGAATGACCCAAAACTAACCAAGTCTGGATGAAATGATTTAATGAACTTAAACAGGAAAAAACCCTAATTCTCTCTCTCTAGCTAGTCGATTTCTGTTCCTCATGTATGCCCTATATTTTTTCATCGTGATCTTCCATGTAACAGATCTGTGATTAGTAAACCTATCAAATTTCTAATACGAACTCTTTTAACAGTTGGAATCTATTTGAAACTAGGGGTTTTCCTGTTTTCGTTTTCTTAAGTCATTCGCCGCCTTGATCCTTGGTTTCGAGTAGGTTATATAGAGTTATTAGTTTATCGGTCCTTCTGGTGAGGCAGAAACCTTGATTTACTGATTCCTTTATATGATTTTTACAAGTTTCATGGGTTAGGGTTTAAGCTAGTTTAGGGTTTTTCTTAGTTTGCGTGTTTGTTGTTTTTCTGGTTCTCTGGTTTTCTTTCGGTGCATGGTATTCTGTTTTACGTGTTAAAGGAGAGGGTTGATATTTCTGGTATTCTTGAACGTAAGAAACCGGGTGGTAATCTGCAGGATATTCAAGGGAAACCTCCTTTATCTTTCAAGGGTATCGCTGATCGGGTTGTGGATGTTGATAGTAACACATTAATGCCACGGAGAGGTATCGTAATTAACCAAAAGAGTGAGCAGAGGCATATCAATGTTATCGATGAACTTACTAAGGTGACAATTCCAGTTCCTTTGGAGAAGGTGAGTTCAGAGAAAGTGGGGTCAGAGAATGTTCAGGTAGATTGTGAAGGGACCGAGGGTCATACGGTTAATACTGGTAGCACGTCAAAGCCTTTGTCTTACGCGGATACAATCTTGAACTTATCGACCAGGAAGGTAAACTTCAGGCCCCTTGCTAGTACCGTAAAACATGAGGGTTGTGATGTTGTCCCACGTGAATCAGTCCGAGCAGTACAAGAAAAGCTAGCAAACACCTTGTATGGGTACTTCTTGGGGGATCGACATGCCTATCTAGTTGTGGAGTATTTTGTCAGGAATAATTGGAAAAAAGTATGGGTTACAAAAGTCCATGATGAATGCAAATGGATTCTTCTTTTTTAAGTTCGCGGATCAGGTTAGTATGATGAATGCTCTAAAAGAAGGTCATTGGATTATTAGGTCACAGCCTTTGTTCCTTAACATTTGGTCGCCCACTACGAAGCTGGAAAAGAAAGAAGTTAAAAAGTGTTGGGTTTTTCACATGTTTATCAAAGTTATTTTATCCATATAAAAAACGCAGCGGAAATATTATTTAAAACATGTTACTTTACAAGATATAAAACTCTTTTATATGCAAAACCCAATACCCGGATCCATATATGAACATGCATGCTATCAAAATAAAACACAACCATAGAGTGTTTCAAGAATACTACCTTCCAAGGAGTAAAAGATATGAAGAAGATGATGCTTCTTGAATGGTAGTCTTCAAGTGTAGAATACCTCAAGCTTGTATACCCCAAGCCTTCCAACAAACACTTCAGTTTAGCTAGGATTTTACACTCATAAACTCATTTGAAAATTTCCCTCTTGAAACCAACCCTTGGCTGAAAATATGAGAAGAAAAATTAGAGTTATTGCACTTGAAAACCTCTTGGACAACCGTGTGTTGGCCGATTTTATTGAGAGCATTTTCAAGTCTTCCACTTGAAAAATGATCATTGAATTTCCAAGTCTAACAACAATTTTGTCATACGAAATTGTCTTAAAGAATGTGAGAGATGTAGCTACCCACAAGACCCAATCAAATGCCATCTAACTTATGACAATTGCATGTCCTCTTATTGGACCAAAATTGGTCTTGGTAAGACCTTGTTGGGGTGGGGCCCACATGTGTTTAATAAAAAAAAATTAAAATTTTACTTTTAATTTAAGTCTTGTTTTATATTTTATAACTTTTATAAAATATGTTATAAGACTTATATAATATCTCACAAGCTTTAATAATGTTATTTAACCTATTAAATAACAAAATAGAATATTCTCTCAAAATAAATTATCCATATAATTTATTTGTTTATCAAGTGCAATTATTTAGAAAACCAATTTCTAAATATTCTAAGTGTTAATATTTATTTGTTTGATCATATCATAAATAAATATTATATGTGTTTGCCTAGCTTGTTATTGGGAATGACTCGACTTGGATCATAACGTACTAGCCACATCAATTTAATATATGTCTTGGGCATACAGAGTCTAACAATCTCCCACTTGCACAAAATACATAGAAGATTGATGCAAGCAGTAAATGATACCTAACAACGGTTTACGACCCCTAATACGTATGACTATATGTCCCATTCAATAACATCATCCCCTTCAAGTCCCTTACTTGAACATGATTTAGGTGAATCTATCATTTATCCTTTCGTTACAGATGTCATGTTAAATCCAGAGACATAGAGTGATCACTCTCTATTGATTTAACTTTCACAGGCCTTAGACATCTTACTCTAAACGAATAAGAGGAACAAATCCCTTCTTTACTACATATGTCTCTCACAATCACCTTGTATCACACCTGAGCTTAGTCTTATGTACCGTCTTATTACAGATAGCGAAGAACTAAGTCAAGGTATAATATATGGTGAATATCAAGACCCAATATGTATCTCTGGTCAGAGGATACTATGATATTCTCCTTTACTCAAATTAACTTATGATCAATCACAAATGATTCCATGCAGTAATATTTGAGAGCGAGTCAGTCCAATATTTGTATCCCATAAATATCTATGAACTTTGGCAGCAACACTTTACTCAATATTCATACCTAATGAATATCTACCTATCCAAGTTCATAATAGTCTTATATTCATATTTGTTCCCACAAGTATGATCGACTACGGACATTTAGAATAAGTAACTTATTCAGGGATTTAAACATGCTAAAATGGAACATAACTCAACATACCATGTGAGAGTCATAATAACATTTGTTCCAATATCCAAATACGAAATAGATCAAATCCAATCACTAGAATATCGAAGTCCTAAGGTACAAGTATGACCCTTCATGCTTTGCCCATTCAAGGAGCTTCGTGAGTGGATCCGCAGTATTTTGATCAGTGTGAACTTTTTTTTTGGGTAAAGGGTTTTACCCTGGTGATTTCATTAATAACTCAAAAAAAAAAAAAAAAAACAAGTGGAGTAGAAAGCCTACACCAGTTCTCTTACATGACAACCCACATAAGAGTGGACCCGACTACACAAGATAAATCAAAACAACCTATGAACTAGGTATAACTAAGCCAAAACTCCAGTTTCTTCATATGTCTCCAACGGACTGATCTTCCATTGTTCCAAAATGCTTCGGACATTTGGCTTCTCCTTGTACTTAAAAGTTTGTAGCTTCATCCGCACCGTGTTGATGACATTAGTAGTGACCTGCTCCGACGGTCTTAACTGATTATTAAAGAATCTAGAGTTCCTCTCCTGCCAAATGAAATAGGCCGCCGCCTTAATAGTAAGCTTAGCAATAACCGAATTCAGCGATCTAGACTTAGCTCGCGGAATCATCCAACCCATTACATCTTCCCACTTTCCTTGAACGTCTTTTAGAGATGTATTCTCCTTCAAGGTTCATCCCTTTTAGAGATTATCTGTGTGAACTTTGAGAATACATATCTTTCCCTTTTTCAACTTCATCCCTTATGTAGTTGAAACTCCGCTCAATGTGCCAAGTCTTTTGATGTGCATGAGGTTCCTTGATTTGAGCAATCACACCATCGTTATCACAAAGATCTCTAGGGGTCCTGAATGGTAGGGACTACCCCTAGATCGACAATAATTCAAGTGGCAGATCCATATGAATTATCTTGATCAATGAAGCGGCGATGTATTCTGATTCTGTAGTGGACAATGCTACCCTGATTGTGATCGAGAATCATCTCGCTCAGTTTGGAAACTCGTATCCATGTAACCCTTTACAACAAATTCCGAAACTCGTATCCCTGTAACCCTTTACAACGAGTTCTTCTTCACCAAATCCATATATTAGAAACATATCCTTAGTCCTTCTAAGGTATTTCAATATACTTTTAACAGTCATCCAATGACCGTTACTTAGATTTCGTTGGTATCTTATTGTCATGCTTAAAGCGCATGACATGTCCGGTCTAAATGCGGATACATTCTTTTTTTTTTTGGGTAAAGGGTTACCCCGGTGATTCTATATATTCACAACCAAAAAACACAAGTAGTGTAGATAGTCTACACTAGTTCAATCACAGGACATGCCCCATGAAAGTAAAAACAACGAGCAAAACAAAGAAACACCACCAAACGGAAAAAAACAACTAGACTAGTCTCCAGAACATAAAAACAAAACTACTCAATCAGCCACCGTCTTCATGGAGATCAGCTCCATTAATCCCCCAGTCACCTAGAAGCCTTCGCACATTGTCACAGTTCTTCAGCTTCGCTCCCATCAATTTGTAACGCACCTGTTGGATAATAATGTCAGCAATAGTTTCCGGAGGTCGCAACTCATTCTTGAATAATCTAGCATTACGCTCCTGCTAGATGAAATAAGCACTGGCCGCTACCAACAACCTTGCAACATAGTTAGCCGCTGATTTTGACCTGGACCCAACTAGAAGCCAATTAACAATATCCTCCCACTTCGATTGAACCGACTCCATGCCCACTTTATGCCTAACCTTATGCCAAACTTGAGCCAAGAACTTACATTCGAAAAAAAGATGACTATGAGAATCATGATTAGCATAACATAACAAACAACACATCATGTTCATATTCTTTCTACGCGAGATGTCCCAACTCAAAATCTTATCCAGAGTAAGTAATTTGCGCCTCATAAAAAGCCACATTAAAAAAGCATGACGAGGGATGCATTGGGCGAACCAAACAACACGACACCACTCTACCTCCAATTCTCGATGTCTGAAAGAATCCCATGCTCGAGCCGTAGAAAAACCATGTAGATGATCCCCTTGGCGCCATAAGAGTTTATCAGCCTTATTCATAGCCACATTAAAAAAGCATGACGAGGGATGCATTGGGCGAACCAAACAACACGACACCACTCTACCTCCAATTCTCGATGTCTGAAAGAATCCCATGCTCGAGCCGTAGAAAAACCATGTAGATGATCTCCTTGGCGCCATAAGAGTTTATCAGCCTTATTCATATCCTGAGTAAATGCGGATACATTCATATCGTGTATGGAGCATCCTCACACATAGAGAATCGCTTTGGGTTAAATGGATACATTCATATCGTCTTCAGGATAGAAATTTTTGGGAGGTTCCTGTGAAGAATAATATCTCGTGAACTTGGAGGAAAATGCTAAGACTTCGAGATGTAATCCAAAAACATATATGGACTAAGTTGGGAGATGGCACTAAAACTTCGGCATGGTTCGACAAGTGGGATGATGTTTGTCCACTTAACGTGTTCATCACCCCAAGAATGATAGCAAACGCGGGCTTCAACCTGAGTACAACGGTTGCTGTCACACCCCGACCACGTAAGACGAAAAAACGTGGCGGAAACGTCAGGGAGTGTTGTAACAGAATCATTGTTTCATAACACATGGAAATTGAAATATTTGTTTTATTGATTAAAAGTGTTACAATGTCTTAACAAACAAAGAAGTACAACATAATTAACTAGTCTTGCATCTTTTAATGTCACTAAAGTCCAAGTCTGCCTATGTGTATCTTGATCATCTTATGCAACAGCTCCTGAAAAACACATGTGAAAATAGGTACGTCAGCATAAAAATTCCTGTGAGATACATAGGTTTTGTGAAAATAGGATTCATGACTTGAGTTTAAAGAAACTGTTTGATAAAAAGTAGCCATGAATCTTGTTTAGCGTTTGCTTTCATAAATTGTTTGAAAAGTGATAAATAAACCAAATGATATATATATGTATAAAAGGATAATGTATGGTTAAGTGAATAACCATGTAAAATGAGTTTGTATAAGTTAAGTTATTTGTAAAACGATGTTTATGTGAAGATTGTATGTAGATGTAATACGTCTAAATTGAAATGGTTTAAATAACGCTACGATATGTAATACCATACAAGCACTTATATATAGGGAGTACCAGCGGCGTATCCACCATGCTTGTATCATATTACACACGCCTCGTTACTTAAATCACTTACTCAAACAACCACCAAGATGTAATGTTTAACAATTGTAGAAATGTTTAGGTATGGCCAAATACGGTTCACACGGTTCAACAGTTACAAATGGTTCAAAATGTAATATAATGTGTTCGTATGCTGGATGAGCATATGCAACATGATGTAATGTAAAACATGGTACTAGCATGAAATGTATTGTAAAAGAATGTACTAAGTATGCACTAAATGGACATACATAGCATGTAATGTAATGTAATGTAATGTAAGACAATGCACTAAGCATGCTAAAGAACATACATAGCGTGAAATGTAATGTAAAACATGTACTATAAATGTACTAATGAACATAGCAAGTATATGATGTGAAAACAAGAAAGCATGAAAGTAACAAGTAGGCACATGTGTTTCACCCCAAAACAGTTTGAAAACGGTAAAGAGGGGTCTATGTACTCACTTGAGATTGCTTAGAAGTCCTTGAGTAACAACCAAACAATGCTAGAGATCACGGAAATCAACGGCACCTAATTTAGGTAACTCATAAACTTATCATAAAAACCCTAGTTTTCTCTCAAGCAAATGGAGAAAAACGGCGCCCCACAAATCCTATGACCAAAATTCGTGATTTCTTCTTGCTAATGTGGATTGATTGTGTGATTAGGGTCTCTTGATTCCTGATTTCCAATTCCAATTCAGGTTAATCATTAAGAATCCGTTTTTATACATTTGGGTTACGTTTTTATCCATCTTTTTTGCAAGTTTCGTTGGCTGTCTTTGTGTTTGGGTTCATTGGCTGTTTGTGTTTCGTAATTGTTTGGGTTTTATCAAGAGAGAGTGATTGAATTGCAGTAAACATTCATTTGGTTTCAAGATTGGCCGAGCTTTCTTGGTTGTTTTTTGGGTTTGACGAATTAGGGTTTCAAGTTAGAGGTGACGGCTGATTGTATTGACGAATTAAGGTTTCTATAACCTGATTTGGATTCAATCTTTGGCCGCAATTCAGATTCAAGCAAGTTAACGTTCTGAAGGGTTTCAAAATCAGGTTCAAACAGTCCTGTTCTTGTGCGATTTCAGTTTAAAGTTACGAATGAGTGACCAGAAATCGGATGGGGTGCTTCCTCCGGATGATGGTGGAAAACCTCCAACCTCTTTTGAGCAGAAAACACATGTTGATGGCGGCAGACCTACCTACTCGTTTGATAGTTTGGCCAGCCGAGTTATTGATGTTGAAGGTAATACTTGGTTCCCCCGACGAGGCACAGTTCAATCGGCTCAAACTGATCCCTGTAAGTTTAACATAATCAATGAATTGTCAAAGATTTCAGTTCCAATCGAGGCTGAAAACTTGCGGCCAGCTACTAGGGATTCTGTAAGGGAAGGGATTGATCAAGCTAGCATGAGATATGCGCCTAGTTCAGCTCTTGATGTTGCTGCATTGGCTGGTCAAGGGAACACGAAAATTTCATTTGCTAATGTAGTAAACAACACTAAGGAGAAGGTGAAGGTGAATTTTAGGGAGATGGAGTCTTCCGAGGTTGTGGATGGAGCTGATGTGGTTATTCCGTTGTCTTCGGTTAAACAAGTCACAGACAGGTATGCAAACACTCTCTATGGGTATTTCTTGGGTAAACGGCTAGCGTTTCCTGTGGTGGATTATTTTGCTAAGAACAACTGGGTTAAGTATGGTCTGGTTAGATTGATGATGAATGCGAACGGATTCTTTTTCTTCAAGTACAAAACTAAGGAAGGGATGGATAAAATGTTAGAGGATGGGCCATGGTTGATAAGAAATGTTCCGATTATTTTGAAGGAGTGGTCAGCCTCTATCAAACTGGAGAAAGAGGATATTAAAGCTATTCCAGTGTGGGTAAAGATGCACGATGTGCCGTTAACGGCATATACTGAGGATGGTCTTAGTTTGCTTGCCTCTAAGATAGGGGTGCCTAAGATGTTGGATTCGTATACTGCCACGATGTGTGCTGAGTCTTGGGGTAGAAGCAGTTATGCTAGAGCGCTTATTGAGGTTCAGGCGGGGGCGGATTTAAAGAGGAGTGTTACTGTTGCAATTCCATCATTAGATGGTAATGGTTATTCAAAGGTGAAGGTAAAAGTTGAATATGATTGGGAGCCTCTAAGGTGTACTTCTTGTTGTGTGTTTGGTCATGAAGATAGCTCGTGCCCAAAGAACCCTCAGGTTGTTTTGAATGGGGAAGCTGGAAAGAAGAGTGATGATTTTCAGGTTGTTGGTGACAAAAAGAAAAAAGCTAACAACCAAGGCCTCCACATGAAAAATCAGAAACCTAAGTTGGTTTACAGACCAATTATCAAACCTAAACCAAAACAACCCTTAAGGAATTCGAACCAGGTTTCAACGTCTAACCCATTTGATCTGGGAGCCTGACACGGGCCGCGTAAGGGACACCCCAGGGCTCATGCGGGCCGCCTGGAGCTTCTGATCTGCAACCAACTTTGCAAACTGACAGTTTTAGTCCCTGTTGGTGTTTAAGGCTCATTTCGACACGTTTAAGGCCCGTTAAGCCAACTTTAAAGCCCTAAAATGATTCCTAAACATTGTGGACATGAAACATGCTCAAAAATATGCCGGATGTTGGTTCGTTTGGTCGTACAATCGCGATGTTCGCTTAATTACGACGGAATGCCCATAAGCGCGAAAAACGATCCAAATTGTGCGACGAATGGATTTTTCTTATGCCAAACACTAAAATAAGATATTTTAGTGCTTACATAAATTTTTGAATGTCCGGATGTATTCAGAACGTAAGTTATGCGCGAAAGTGCAAACTTGTGCACTTTTTGACGCTTTTAGTCCCTGAATGACCCAAAAGTTTATTTTAGCACACCGAACCCCTCAAAGCCTATTTCTAAGCTATGTTAAGGATATTTATGGTATGTTTAACTTATGGTCATGTTCCAGAATGTCTATTACAGTTCAAATTGGCATACTTTCGCAGTTTGTCAAATTTAGTCCCTTTAAGCGAATTAACTTGATTTCGGCATACCAAACCCTCCAAAACTTATTTCTAAGGTATGTAGAGGTTATTTAAGGTATGTTAAGCCTATGTCACTATTCCGGAGTGTTTGTTACATTAAACTGGTTATATTTACGCATCAGTGCGCGTATAACCTTCCAGAAAGAGATTTAGAGCTTGAAATCGAACAAGAGTTGATATGTGCAAAAGATACACATATTTATACAAGTCCAAAGTATGAAATACAATATTTCATTGGTTTGGTATTTGTTTGATGGTCGCAGTGACACAGGTGTCACAGTCTCCCCTACTTTAGGAAATTTCGTCCCGAAATTAATTCGTAGGAGTCTGTCTGTGACTTTGTGTTAAATAACCATCAAAGATAAACAAGGCCTAATCCTGTTATTTCTCTTTAGCAGACATTTGTCAGAAATGAAAAATGAACGGAGTTATTTTCAACAAGCATTCTTTAGAAAATGGAAAATAAAGGAATAAACAAGGATAATCATTTCCCCCGATGGATATTCTTCAGAAACGAAAATGAACGGAATGAGTCATCTTCTTCCGAAACGAAAATGCACGGAATGAGTCATTTTCTTCAGAAACGAAAATGCACGGAATGAGTCAGTTTCTTCAAAAACGAAAATGCACGGAATGAGTCACTTTCTTCAGAAACGAAAATGCACGGAATGAGTCACTTTCTTCAGAAACGAAAATGCAGGGAATGAGTCATCTTCTTCAGAAACGAAAATGCACGGAATGAGTCATCTTCTTCAGAAACGAAAATGCACGGAATGAGTCACTTTCTTCAGAAACGAAAATGCACGGAATGAGTCATCTTCTTCAAAAACGAAAATGCACGGAATGAGTCATTTTCTTCAGAAACGAAAATGCACGGAATGAAAGCTTTTGCTAACCGTGTAATCGATGTTGAGGGTAATACTTGGTTACCCCGAAGAGGATCGGTTCAGAATCCTATTGATCCCAAAAACTTCAACGAAAGCTCAAGCATCATTGATGAGAATTCTAAGGGTTCGGCTCATGTCCGACTAGGTAATCTGAATGCGAATTTCTGGGATTCTCCGGGTATGGGATACACGCCAATTTCAGGTTTGGATAAAGTGAAGTCGGTTGCCGATCAGGGTTTGGAAAAATCATCCGGTTCTGCGGATCCTATTTCCTTTGCTAATGTAGTGAAGAACACTAAGGAAAACATTAAGGTGAACTTCAGGGCAATGGAATCTAGTGAAGTTGTTGATGGAGCAGACGTAGTTATTCCATTGACATCGGTTAAACAAGTCACAGATAGGTATGCTAACACTTTGTATGGGTACTTTCTGGGTAAACGATTGGCATTCCCTGTGGTGGATTTCTTTGCAAAGAACAACTGGGTTCAATATGGTCTATCTAGGTTAATGATGAATGCAAATGGGTTCTTTTTCTTTAAGTTCAAGACTAAAGAAGGGATGGATCAAATGCTAGAGGATGGCCCTTGGTTGATAAGAAATGTTCCGATAATTCTAAAGGAGTGGTCAGCTTCTATTAAGATGGAAAAAGAGGATATTAAAGCTGTTCCAGTTTGGGTTAAGATGCATGATGTGCCGTTAGCGGCATTTACCGAGGATGGTCTTAGCTTGGTTGCTTCTAAGATTGGGAATCCTAAGATGTTGGATTCGTATACTGCCACGATGTGTGCTGAGTCTTGGGGAAGAAGCAGCTATGCTAGAGCACTTATTGAGGTTCAGGCAGAGGCGGAGTTAAAGAAGAGTGTTACTGTTGCAATTCCATCCTTGGATGGTAATGGTTATTCAAAGGTAGAGGTCAAAATTGAGTATGATTGGGAGCCTCTAAGGTGCTCCTCTTGCTGTGTGTTTGGTCATGACGATTGCTCATGCCCAAAGAACCCTCAGGTTACTTCAAGTGGGGATTCTGGAAAGAATGGTGATGATTTTCAGGATGTGGGTACTAAGAAAAAGAAAGTTAATACTCAAGGCCTCCATATGAAAAATCAGAAGCCGAAGGTAGTGTACAGACCAGTTGTCCAACCTAAACGAAAATCGTCCTTGAGGAGTCCGGTGTATAGCCAGGATTCAACATCAAACCCGTTTGACATCCTTAAGGACGATGATGGTAATTAGGGAGGTAGTACTGTGGGTCGAGTGGAGAAGAAAGCTGCGCAGACTAGAAGTGACAAGCAGGATTCGGATGAGGAGGAGGTTGTTGAAGTCTATAATGAAACTAGTGAATTTATGACCTCGGGTACACATTCGTCATCTTCGAGAGCAAAGGCTAGCACCTCTTCCACAAAATTCTCCAATGGATATATCTTTTTTGGTTCATGTGAAGGGGTTGCCGGTTTCTGGCAATTTCATTTTTGATGATGGCGGATGAGGGTCTTTATTTTTGTTTTTTTGTATTGTTTCGTCTACTAATGTATAGTAGGCTAGGTTATGGGGTGTCATAGTTTTTCCTTGGTTTTTTTGTTTTACATATATGGGGCATGTCCTGTATATGAACTAGTGTGGAACACATCCTCACTACTTGTACTTATTTGCGGTTGTCTTAATAGAATCACCGGGGTAACCCTTTACCCAAAAAAAATGCACGGAATGAGTCACTTTCTTCAGAAACGAAAAT
This sequence comes from Helianthus tuberosus, assembly GCA_030545235.1. NCBI lineage: Eukaryota > Viridiplantae > Streptophyta > Magnoliopsida > Asterales > Asteraceae > Helianthus > Helianthus tuberosus. The sequence goes on from CM060388.1 coordinate 95,806,796, forward strand.
GCACGAAATGAGTCATCTTCTTCAGAAATGAAAATGCACGGAATGAGTCATTTTCCACAATTTCTTCAAAAACAAAAATGAACGGAATGAGTCATTTTCCACAATTTCTCCAGAAACGAAAATGAACGGAATGAGTCATTTTCCACAATTTCTTCAGAAACGAAAATGAACGGAATGAGTCATTTTCCACAATTTCTTCAGAAATGGAAATGCATAGGGTTAACTCTAGACACACGACCAAACTTGTTGTGGTTTCTGTGCACTGAATTCCATAATTATGTATGAATCCATAATTACATAATTCCTTGCACAGTCCGCACAATTTGTTTTGTAATGTGAAGGGGAAGAAAAATCAAACCTGTGATGAGTGTGACTAGACTATCATAGGGTCCTTTTAATTAGATCGACAAATGATCTCTTTAATTAGACCACCAAGGAGTCTTTTCAGCTATTTCATCACATGATATTCCTAACCAGATTTTTTTTTAACTAGACCACTCAAGGGTCTAATTATGGAATAGTACAATATAATCCAAGGGTCTTTACTATTACGTAAAAGCCCATTAAGGATTTAATATAGTACCTTTGGATATCCTACTATGAATCCCTTATACGAAGATATGGAAGATTCTACGAGGATTTGGATAACAAAACTTGGATTACACAAAAACATAAAAGGGAACACATAAGCACATAATCACATGGTTGTTTAACTTGATCATTTTTTTTGGGTAAAGGGTTACCCCGGTAAATTTTATAAATCACCAACAAAAAAGAGCAGGGTGTGCCAAGACACTGGCACACACTACTAGTCTAGACAACGCAAGACTAGAAATCCAACAAATATAACCAACGACCAAACATACAACCAGCACCAAGCACAAAGACTAGACAAAACACTGCCCTAGCTAAAAAACAAAGCAAACAAACAAAATAAAGACTCTAGCCCGGATCACACTCCAAGTTCTTCATCGAGATCTGCCAAGTATCCAAAATTTTCTGGTGCCTCAAATCTCTACCAACTTTGAAACCCATTAGCTTCAGCCGAACCGTACTAATGATGACATGAGAGAGCATATCAGGAGAGCGTTGGATACGAGAAAAAAGCCGGTTGTTCCTCTCTTGCCAAACATAATATGTAGTTGCCGCGATCAGGATCTTACAAACAATCCGCTCTAACTGCCGAGAACTTGCATTCTGTTCCATCCACTGCATAACCAAGAGCCATGTGTTGTTGACACTTCCCATATTAACCATTTTCCTTACCGATTCCCAAACTTTAGAAGCGAAGGGGCATTGAAAGAAAAGATGGTCTCTGGAATCTCTATCATAGTTACAAAGAGGACAACACATAAGGATAAGATTAGTAGCACTACCCGCTTCCCATATAGTCATCCTATCTTGCGTCTTTAGCTTGTTGGTAATAACTAACCAAAGATGGAAAGAGTGCCGAGGAACGCGTTGACTGAACCAAACCGCGTCAGCCCAAGCAATCCTGTCGTCCCTGCTACGAATGGTATTCCAAACTTCCCAAGACCGAAAGTGATGAAGATTACCATCAAGGTCTTTCCAGCGACGCCGATCAGCCATGTCAACTAAAGCTGAGGAGGAGCAATGTCTATAAGAACCGAAAAAAGATCAAACCAAGCTTGAGGCCACTTCCATTGGCCGTGTTCATTGATAAGCTCCGCAACAGTGGTACTAAGATTAAATCCTGCATTAGCTATGTCACACCCCCAAAATCCACCCGCGGAATACCACCGCTTGGAGGCGTGACTGACCAGGATCAAGCCACCAATCATATTGAACATATTAGTAAGTAGTAAATGTCATTCATCAATACGATAGGTGTTTTCAAAACCAAATATAAACAAGTGTGTAGCGGAAGCAATAATGTAAAAAGCCCAACATAAGTATTAAGTTGAAATGTCATAAAGGAGTTTATCATAAATTCCACAATTCGTGCCCACAACGAACGCGCCTCCCGTGCAAGCTCCAAGAGTACCTATGGTCCTGCAAGGCATGTAACAGAGAGTCAACAACTAGTTGAGCGAGTTCACAGTTGGTTGTTCAGTTATAGTAATTGTATTGAAAACCGTATGTTCGTTTAGTAACCCATATATCGTATGTACTTGAATCGCAGTCTCCCAGACATGTGTGCGAAGGTTGTGGGGGGGTTTCCCATGTTTTCTAGACTAGGTATATTTGTATCGCAGCCCACCCGGCATGTGTGCGAAGTTCAAAGTATGGTTCGCAGCCATCCCAGGCATGTGTGCGAAGATTAGTCATATTATCGCAGCCAACACCGGCGTGTGTGCGAAGATCAGTCATATTATCGCAGCCAACCCCGGCGTGTGTGCGAAGATCAGTTCTATAAGTATCACTAGTCTAGTCGTATCTTATCAATAACCCTTCCTCACCCGAGGACCATATAACTAAGTTCCATAAGCTAGGTAAGTACAAGAAAATAATTCAAACCCATTCCCACCCTGGGAACCCCATGCCTTGGCTGTGTGAACTCACCTTGGTTTGCTCGGTATGCTAAGTATGTGCTCACAGTAAATCAATCACGTCCTAAAGTACGCACGTGTACATAATCAGTTTCATATTCACGAAGTTCATGCATGCATATTAAATCACCAAGTGGCACAGATCACGTATTCAAAATCATACAAGTCATGCGATTCACTTAACAGCAGTTAACTAACTCAGTTAACTTTAACAGAGTTAAACTAAGGTAGTGTACAGATTTCACATTCGATGAAACACCCCTGTTTCGCCGTATATTCCCTTCGACGAGACCCATCCCTTTCGTCGTATTTAACCTCGGCGAAACACATTCCGTTTCGTCATATTCTGTTTCGCCGGGAGTAGCGTTTCGTCATATGTCAGTTACTTCACATGTATAGCAGTTTCAATATATCACAGAAACCCTAATCATGCTAACAGCCGTCATCAATATCATCGATCATCATCATCAGTAAAAATCATGTAACCATACATTAGACAAATCATTACATCACCGATTAACCTTATCAACATACACACAAATCAATAAGCACATGCGATGGCAGACTAGTCAACTCACAAACAACCCCCACTTTCATAAACTAACCTTTGCATTCAAACAAATAGTGTACATGTGAACTGTTTTCAATGCCATGTGATATGTCAGCCTAAGACTTATCCATCCTTAACTCACGGCACTTTAGTCACACCAAAGGTTTTCCACACATTACTTTAATAGTCTGATTATAAATTTATGCTATAGTGTTTTCCTTATCATGAATCCATATAATCTACCAAGCTTATGAATAATTGGCAAGAAACTAGAATTATATATTATGATGCAGATATGGTCTAAATCAAAGATTATCATCAAGTAATCAGCCAATTATCTCAATCATAATATTCTGTCACGTTACAATATATCATATATACATATATCCATTCCAGAAATCAGACAAGCATATACACAAGCATATATCGAGTGATCAAAGCATCAATGAAACCGATTTAACGAACACACACACTAACCGAGATGAAAGGAACGATGGATTGAAGGCTAAGGAAGGCTTCGAGAGTTTCAGGTTGCCGTCACACAGAAAGGGCTCTAGGGTTTCGATTCTGAAGAAGTATCACGAATGAAGCCATTCCGTGTGACTTATACGTAAACTAATGTACTGGGCCGCAATGGGCTTCGGCGAAACTGGGCTTGGCGTAACAGACTTCTGTTTCGTCGAGATGTATATGGCGAAACAGTCTGTTTCGTCGGGTCCTTTCATGTGTTAAACAGTTTAAGTTTTTCAACAGGTTTCATGTTATACAACCAAACACAAAATCATGCAAACACAATGCGTTTTATCATATCACAACGTGTATAGTTACAAAGCAAACAAGTCTAATAAGCAAACAACTAAACAGTTATCGTGCAATTAATGCGAATAAAGAATGTCGGAAACTCGAGTTGTCACAAGCTATAGCACGAGGAGTAATAAAGCGACGAAGAGGACTACAAGCACACCAGGTATCACTCCAAGCATTCGTTTGACAGCTGCTCTGAATAGACGTCCAAACATCAGGCCGAATCTGATAACGAATAGCGAGAATTTTCCTCCATGCCCAGCTTGCACTACCACGGTTTTTCACCTCCCAAAAACTAGTGCCTTTTAATTTATAGGAATGAATCCATTGGACCCATAGAGAATGCCGACTATTTATAATACTCCAAACATGAGCTGAAATTAGCGCAATGTTGACATCCTTAACGCTACGGATACCCAAACCACCTTCATCTTTCGGCAAGCAAACACTAGACCAAGCAACCTTGGAACGAACGTTCCCTTGAGCCCCACCATTCCATAGAAAACGACGCATACTCTTTTCAAGCTCTTTCACAATACGGATCGGAAGCATGAAAACAGACGCCCAATATGTGTACATAGAAGCCAGAACCGAATTAATCAGCTGGAGTCTTCCTGCAAATGACAAGGATCTAGACATCCAGTTATCAATACGACGATGAACTCGCTCCACAAGGACTTTACAATCTCTATAAGCCATGCGGGTAGAAATCAAAGGAACACCCAAGTAATGAACCGGCAAGGTACCCTCCTGAAAAGGCATTAACCCTAATGTCACACCCCGACCACGTATAACATACAAAACGTGGCGGAAAACGTCGGGGAGTGTTGTAACAGAATTAATTGTTTCATAACCATGGCATACAAAGTTGTATTTTATTTATCAACATGAGAGTTTCATTGTTTCAAACAGTAAATAAAGAGTTTATAACATAATTAAACAAAGTCTATCTCCATTTTAAGTCTCTAAGGCACAGGTCCGCCCTAGTGTCATGATCGTCATCCTACGGAAAAGCTCCTGAAAACACATATGAAAATAGGTACGTCAGCATAAAAATGCCTGTGAGATACATAGGTTTTGTGAAAATAGGATTCATGACTTAAGTTTAAGAAAATGTTTAGTCATGAACCTTGTAATTTGATTTGTTTTGTAAATCGCTTGAAAAACAATAAGTTCAGATGATATGTATAAATAAGATCATAAAGTATGGTTAATTGAATAACCATGTAAAATGAATTTGTATAAGATAAGTTGTTTGTAAACAGTGTCTTGTGAAAATTGTGTTACTTGTGTAAAATGTATAAGTCCAAATTGAAATGATTTAAATAACGCTACAATATGTAATACCATACAAACACTTATATATAGGAAGTACTAGCGGCGTATCCACCATGCTTGTATCATATTACACATGCCTCGTTACTTAAATCACTTAAACAAACCACCAATGTATAAAGTCTATGTTTAAACCAATAGTCAAAAGTCCTTGTATAATCCATGTCAAATGTTTATAAGTCCAAACGTAGTCAAGTAATGTGTAGCAAATGTTATGTATTATAAGTAAAGTATTGTCACATAATCCAAATGTAGAAATGTACAAAACAAAGTAATTTGAATATATCAAAAAGTTATGTTTCGCAAAGTAATACATGTTACATTGATACAAACATTTATGTGGTAAGTTAACGCATACATTCAAGCCTTGAGACAGTCGGACAACCCTTTCAGTCAAGGTTATCAAAAGTAATGTTTTCGGATTCAGTCATTCCTTACATCCAAACAAACCCGGGATGTCAGGAATGGGATTTGTCAAGTCCTATGGTACCAGTACTTACTACCGAGCGGCGTAGCTAATGTTAATGAACGTATAATAGTCTCGTTTGTGCAAACCAAATGTCATAGCAAAAGTGAACATGTTATATGAAAACAATGAACTAAGTATGCTAAGTTAACATACAAAGCAGAAAAGTCATGTAAATCAATGTGCTAGCATGCTATCAGTTAACATACATAGCAGAAATGTAATGTAAAACAATGTACTAAGTATGCACACAATGGACATACATAGCATGAAATGTAATGAAATCATGTACTATAATGTACTAACAAACATAGCAGGTATATGATGTGAAAACAGGAAAGCACGAAAGTAACAAGTAGGCACATGTGTTTCACCCCAAAACAGTTTGGAAAACAGTAAAAGAGGGGTTCTATGTACTCACGTGAGATTGCTCAGAAGTCCTAAGATAACCACCAAGCAATGCTAGAGATCTCGGAATATCAAACGGCACCTAATATAGGTAACTACATTAATAAACCGGACCTAAATCGGAAGATCGGATAGAATGAGGGTTCGTAAACCAAATGAGTATGGGAACTCATGTAGTATGGTTTAACAAAGCCTACATACTAAATGACACCTAACCTAAGTGCTTGTGACCCATTACGACCCGTTTAGGTAGCTTATGCTACTTTAACGCGCCGTTCACGTGAAACGCGTTCAGACCGCCTAACAAGTCCTATGACAAGTAATATATGCCTTAACATGTCTAATATGGTTGTCAAATCAGTTTAGATGTCAAAAGTTATGTTACATATGTTTAAAATGAATTTTGGCATCAAAGGGGTATTTTGGTAATTTACCTAAGGCATATAAACTACCTATCATACAACTACTTAAACGAAGCGACCATAAGGTATAACCTCGGAAGGTTATTCCCTATGCACTATGGTCACCTAAAGTGCTTGGTCGGATCCTAATGATCGACCAAACGGGTCGGGTTCGAAAGTATAAGCGATTGTTTAGATCGCTTACCTTACGACCCTGTATAAGCACTAAACTAAAAGTGACGAGCTAAGCATGCTAAAACATGCTTAACTAAGTTTAGAAAACAGGTTTGGTATCAAAACAAACGGTTTTGGTACCCATAAGTAGTTTGGTTACAAAATACGCAAGAATACGTATTCTGCCCGAAACTACGGCTCGTTACTGAGCCTAGATAACGTGGTAATCAGTAGGTATAGTCACTAAGGACTATAACCATCGTGATTACGCTCACGTTATGAAGTTCAAACGAACTTCGCATCGACCATAAAATGGTCAATGCAGAAAGTCAAACAAAGTTTGACTTTCGGACTCGAAAAGCAATAAAAGAACGAAGGAATACTTACGAAGGGTCCCCGAATGCTAATCTAGATCAAAATAGCTCAGGTATGAAACAAAGGTTCTTAGAGCACAAATGATCAGATTCTTGTGAGAAAAGAAGTGAAATGGGTTGGGTATTTATAGTTTTTGGTTCACCGTTAGGATCGTTTCTTGGAAAAGAGGGAATGATCTAGCCCGTACACTTGTCAAGATGTTATGGTAACTGAAAATGGCCACCATAGGAGTTTAACAAGTGGCACTTGACCTTTGGGAGGGGTTAAAGGCTGTTAACTGCTGTTTAAAAACGATTTGCTGCATCTGGCCCAGGCTAGCGCACCGTTACATTAAAAGTGTAGAGGTGCGCTAGGCCTAAGTTTGGCAGATTTACAGTTTTGGTCCCTGTCATGCATTCAGCCCATTTTCGACACGTTTAAGGCCCGTTAACCCCATTTCAAAGTTCTAAAATAAAGTTAAAGTATTGGGAACTTAAAACATGTTCAAAAATATCTCAGATGTCGGTTCGTTTAGCCGTACGGTTGAGATGTTCGGTTAATTACGACGGAATGCGCATAAGCGCGAAAAACGATCCAAATGACGCAACGAATGAATTTTTCTCATGCCAAACACTAAAATAAAATATTGTAGTGCTTACATAAATTTTTGGATGTCCGGATGTATTCAGAACGTAAGTTATGCGCGAAAGTGCAAACTTGTGCACTTTTTGACACTTTTAGTCCCTGAATGTCCCAAAAGTTTATTTTAGCACACCGAACACCTCAAAGCCTATTTCTAAGCTATGTAGAGGATATTTAAGGTGTGTTTAACTTATGGTCATGTTCCGGAATGTCCGTTACAGTTCAAATTGGCATACTTTCGTAGTTTGTCAAGTTTAGTCCCTGTAAGCAAATTAGCTTGTTTTTGCCATACCAAAGCCTTCAAAACTTATTTCTAAGTTATGTAAAGGTATTTTAAGGTATGTTAAGTATATGTTGATGTTCCGGAGTATTTGTCGTATTAAACTGGTTACGTTTACGCACCAGTTTGCGTATAACTCTCCAGAAAGCGATATAGAGTTTGAAATCGAACAAAAGTCAAAACATGAAAAATGTAAAACATAACAAAACAAACATTGGGATCAAATAACATTGTTTTATTGATAAAAGAACTGTTCACAATGATTACAAGCACGGATGTTACACCTAAGATCTGGTTCTTCGTAGGATTAGGAACATTGCAAAAGAAAATCGTGCTTTTGGGGGCACTAGGAACCAAACCCGAGATCTTCGTAAACCTTTCTAGAGCATCCCTTAAAACTTTGACCGAAACACTATCACCATGAGCAAAAATGAATAGATCGTCCGCAAAGAATACATTAATAATCTTTTGTTTTGCACATTGAGCATGAAATTTAAAAGACGTACTGATCCTCGCTGCTTGTTGAAGGAGAAGGGATAATACTTCCATGACTAGAGTAAATAAGTACGGGGACATAGGATCCCCCTGTCTAAGACCACGTTTCCCATAAAAGAACCCATGGATATCACCATTAATGCAAATGGAATACGACACCGTGGAGACGCATGTCATTATCCACTTAACCATTTTCCTATGAAACCCAAAGAGCAATAAAACAACTTCAAGGAATGACCAGTTAACCGTATCATAAGCCTTCTGAATGTCGATTTTCAAAGCACATCTAGGAGGCCCTCTATTAATGTGATAGTTATGCATAATCTCTTGCATGAGAAGAATATTATCAGATATTTTACGTCCAGGAACGAAAGTCGATTGGTTTATGTTGACCAAGCCATCCAAACTCCCTTTAATTCTATCCGTAATGATTTTGCTTATGCATTTGAATAAAACATTTTTTTTTGGGTAAAGGGTTACCCCGGTGATTCTATATATAAAAAAACTGCAAATAAGTACAAGTAGTGAGGATGAGTTCCACACTAGTTTATATACAGGACATGCCCCATATATGTAAGCCAACAAACACAAAACCAACTATGACATCACATCAACCTAGCCTACTATACATCATGAAAATGATAACTAGTAGACAAACAGAAACAAAACCAAATACTTCATCCTCCATCATAAAAAATGAAGTTGCCCCCAAACGGGAGCCCCTCAACACGAACCAAAGATAATCTATCCATTGGAGTACTTTGTGGGAGAGGTGCTTGCCCCTGCTCTGGAAGACGAAGGAAATGTACCCAATGTCTTAAACTCTTTGGATTCATCATAGACAACCTCAACCTCATCCTCATCTGAGTCCTCATGAAGATGTCGACCCCCTTTATTGTTCCCTTGGAGCGGACCACCATTCCCCCCACCAGATTGAAGAGAAGAAAACGGATTGTGCGTTTGAACTTTAGTACCCTGCACAGTCGCATAGGGGGAACTCCCAACCTTTATCTTTCTATCCACTGGTCTATACTCGAATTTAGGCTTCTGGTTATTAACTTGAAAGCCATTCTTCTTTGCACTCTTCTTAGCCTTAACTTCAGTGTAACCATCCTCATCTACTTTCGGCCTGTTAGTTGTAGGTTTGGATGACGAGCCAGCATATTTGGGGCATCCCTCAGAATCATGCCCAAATACACAGCAGTGGGCACATCTCGGAGGTTCCCATTCATACTCCACCCGAATAGTCTCAGTAACATATTTGTTCCCATCCAATTCAGGAATAGCCATGGTTAGAGCCTCTTTCAACTCATGATCAGCTGATATTTCAATGAGAGCCCTAGCATAGCTGCTCCTTCCCCAAGCCTCATGACACATATCACTAGTATACGAATCCAGGTGCACAGGAGACCCAATTTTTGATGCCAACATGCTTAAACCATCATCAGAATATGCCACTAGAGGAACATCATGCAATTTAACCCAAACTGCAACCTTTTTAAACTCTTCTTTTTTAAGGGTGTTTGTAGGAGACCAAATGTTGAGATCGGTCTATAGTCTAGTACCGTATTAGGAGACTCTTTTTTAGGCACCAACGCTATGATAGTATGATTAATTTGTTTTAGCAATTGGCCATTCTCAAAAAAACCAAGCACAACATCTGTAACTTCATCACCTATGATATCCCAAGACTGTTTAAAGAAAGCTGAAGTGTAACCATCCGGACCTGGAGCCTTATTTTCTCCAATGCTAAACATAGCTTTTTTTACCTCCTCACCGCGCGAACCATATTATTAGCAGAAGCACTAGACAAAGTATTAATAAACAAATCATCAATATCGTGTCTGTCAACCTGAGTCTCCGTACCCAAAAATTCAGCATAGTGAGATATAAAAACATCTGGAACATCTTCGGCCTCAAAGAGGTTCCCTTGGGTATCTTTAATACACGAGATCTTACTTCTGGCATTTCTGCTTTTCACACACTTGTGAAAATAAGAAGTATTCGCATCCCCCGCACTTAGCCAATCCACCTTAGCTTTCTGCTTAAGAAAACATTCCTCATCATAGGCCGCAACTTGAAAATCTTTTAGACACAAAGATTGCTGATCACGAAGACTGGTGTCCAGAGGATTATCATCCACTTGTTGCTGGATCTGATATAGCTGCTTCCTTAAAGAAGACACTCTTTCATGAAGATTACCCTGCTTAAAAAGGATCTTACGAAACAAAGGCTTAAGATTTTTCATTTTCTTCACAACCGAATACATAGCATGTCCCTGAATATCTTTTGCCCATTCTGTAACAATAGCTTGTTTAAACTCAGGCTTGGACGTAATGAAGTTAGGGAACTTAAACGGTCTCGGCTTTGAACGGTTAACCGACGACGTTCTAAAGACACAAGGTGTATGGTCCGAAACACGAGGAGGATGAAACAACACAAAACCATCCGGAAACAAGGTAAGAAGGTGGACATTACCCATAACCCGATCAAGCTTCTTTAAAACACCGATACCTTCTCTCGGCTTCTGGTTCCAGGTGAAGTGCATACCATGACTAGGGATGTCAAAGAGCTCCGAGAACTTGACACACTCATAGAACTCCGTCATGCCTATAGAAAGGTTTGACGGACCAATTGAGCAGTCATCCATATCAAGAGCAACATTAAAGTCTCCAAGGATCACCCACGGCTTGTCACAAGCCAAACTATTATGCATGCATAGATTATCCCAAAGGACACGTCGAGCTTGGTAGTTATTTTCCGCATAGACAAACGAACAAAGAAACACTTTTCTTTCAGCCTTAAAACAGATTTGGGTGTTTAACTTGATCATTAATTTGTTATTAACTTGTTATCGATTGAAAATGGATATGGAAACCAGTCGATGGACTTCAATGTCCTCTGGGATCTATCTGAAAAGATAGGAATATCTGAAAAGATAGGAATCTCTGAAAAGATAGGAAGATCTCCCAAATTTCGATTTTGTTTTCAAAGAAACGTAATATTCGAATAAGGAACACAACAATTTTAGGATTTACGGAAATACCCTTAGGTACACTATTAAGGATTTATAGTGGTACTTTGGATATTCGTCCAGTGTTGTAACTTGCGTCTTGTACTTCGTTTCCTTGGAAGAAACGGGTACTTAGGAATTTCGTGGAAAACGCAAAAGATCATAAAATAGAAAAAATTTGGGGGCGTAGTTTGCTTTTCAAGGAATACGATTCCTTGATTGTCGGTATTGCAGGGGATGTGTTGTTTATACATACAACCACATAAATACAATGCAATGTAAATAAAATATTTATTTATAAACAAAGATAACAACTGTTTCATGGACCTTGACAACAAAAGAAAATAATACATAAGACGTGATTATTTCTAAACGGTGTTGTCTTCTAGTCGGTCAGATGCTCATCCCTGTCCTGGATTTGGATTAGCAAGCTTTGGGCAATTTCTTCGGAAATGACCCATCTCGCCACAATTGTAGCAAGAACCTGGTGGAAAACGGGCTTGAGCAGGATTGTTGTCAGCTTGATTTGGTGCAACTGCAGCTCGGCAAACTTTTGCTGTATGACCTTTAAGTCCACAAATTTGGCATTCGCGGCTCTTCACACTAGCATGATGATGAAGGTTACATTTGTTGCACAAAGGTGAAGTTCCATTGTATGGCTTCCTAGCAGGGGGTTGAGCTGGTTGGTTGGGGACGGCTTGACCATTGTGAGCGACCATGGCGAAGTTCTGAGAAGCCTTTTGCTTCTTTGACCTATTAGGGGATCCGGTCTGTTCATCCATGGTCTTTGATTCCTCGATTGGTTTCTTATCATCTTTTCGGAAAAGTTTACCTTTCCTGATTTGAGATTCAGTCAAGGTAGCAGATAGTTCAATGGCCTGCCTAACCGTAGTGGGGTTAGAGTAACTATGTCCTGAACTGAGTCAGGGAGACCATCAATGTATTTTTCGATCGCCTTATCCAAAGGCGTAACCATGGTAGGACACAACAGGCTCAGCTCCTCATATCGATCAGTGTATGCTCGATGTTCACCGATGTCTTGCTTAAGATCGTCGAACTCCCTTTCCAAGGCCCTGATCTCGTGACGAGGACATAATTCCTTCATCATCAGAGCTTGAAGTTCTTCCCACGTTTGAGCCAGTGCCACTTTGGCACCCCTATCTCTCATCACACCATTCCACCACGTCAAAGCCCGTTTCTCAAAGACACTAGATGCGAAATCTACCTTTCGCTCGTTTGGACATTGAACATGTCTGAAGGTGCTCTCTAAACTCTTTTTTTTTTTTGGGTAAAGGGTTACCCCGGTGATTTTATAAATTCACAACCAAATAAGAACAAGTAGTGTAGAAAGCCTACACTAGTTCAAACATAGGACATGCCCTATGCATGTACAGCCAAACCAAAACAAGAACAACCTATAACAAAAACAGAAACAAACGGCCACTAGTCTAAATAACTAGACCAAACAACTCAAAAACCCCTAATCAGCTGCCATCTCAAATAAACCAGAGCCATCAATACCCCAATCCTCTAGAAGCCTTCGGACATTGACACAATTCTTCAGCTTCGCTCCCATCAACTTGTACCGCACTTGTTGAAGAACAATTTCACTTATAGTCTCCGGAGGCCGCAATTGATTCTTGAATAACCTCGAGTTTCGCTCTTGCCAAATAAAGTAAGCAGAAGCCGCCACTACCAATCTAGCTACGAACCCAGCAACCGATTTTGGTTTAGAATGCTCAATCAACCAGTTAGAAATGTCATTCCATTTAGGTTGAACCGAGACCATACCAACTTTCAGCCTAACCTTATGCCACACTTCAGAAGAGAATTTGCATTCAAAGAAAAGGTGATTATGCGAGTCATGGTTGGCATAACAAAGCAAACAGCACATCATGTTCATATTCTTCCTACGCGAAAAATCCCATGACAAGATTTTATCTTGAGTAAGCAACTTCCGCCTCATGATAAGACACATTAAAAACGCATGATGGGGGATGCATTGAGGGAACCAAACAATACGACTCCAATCGACCTCCCCAGCCTGATGACGAACCGAATCCCAAGCACGCAAGGAAGAAAAATCAAACAAGTTGTCACCATACCGCCACATAAGCTTATCCGGTTTATTCGGCACTAAACTCAGCTAATCAAGCTGATTAAGACCCGGATAGGAAACCCTCCATTCATTCGGCCAATTCCAAGAATTAGAAGAATAAAGAACCGACACTTTAGAACCCATATCAAACCCCGCGTTAGAAATGACTCTAGGAGAAATGATAGCATCCAAAGGCCCTAACTCACTCCACGAATCAAACCAAGCTGAAGTATTCTCCCCATTACCAATCTCGGCCCATATAAACTTCCTTATAATCGGCCGAATCTGAAGCAACTTTCTCCAAGACCAGCAGCATGAAGACGGAACTCTACACGCCCAAAAACTCTTACCTTTAAGCCTGTAAGAGTGAACCCATTCAACCCACAAGGATCTACGATTCGTAAGAATACTCCAAATATGAGTTGTCATGAGAGCCATGTTAACATCCCCAATCCGACGAATACCTAAGCCACCTTCATACTTAGGAACACAAACAGTTTTCCACGACACTTTAGCCCGCCCTTTTTGAAACGCACTGTCATGGGACCATAAAAAATTCCGCATCAAAGCCTCCAACTGAAGATTTACCCTAGAAGGTAATATGAAAACAGACGACCAGTATATGTGCATAGAAGACAACACAGAAATAATCAATTGCAACCTGCCTGCAAATGAGAGCAATTTATTCCTCCAATGCAAAATCCGCTTTTCCAGTTTCTCCACCAGCACATAACAATCCTTATGGAGCAACCTTGAAGAAATAAGAGGCACACCAAGATACTTCACAGGTAAAGAACCCTCCTTAAACGGCATAATATTCAAAATAGCATTTTTCACATAAGAAGGCACGTTTGAGAAGAACACTGTACTTTTCTGCACATTAGGCGACAAACCAGACATTTTCGAAAACGAATCAAGGGACTTCATAATGCATCTGGCCGAAGCAATCTCACCTTTCGCGAATATAAACAAATCGTCCGCAAAACAAAGATTAATAATACGCTGACGCTCACACTTATTGTGGAATTTAAATGAAGAGTCAATCCTTACCGAATGTTGAAGGATCGCCGTGAGCACCTCCATAACCAACGTGAACAAATAAGGAGAGACCGGATCACCTTGCCGAAGACCCCGATTACCCTTAAAGTAACCATGAACTTCCCCATTAACACAAACCGAATACGTAGTAGTGGAAACACATAGCATGATCCAACGAACCATCTTTTGGTGAAAACCGAACCCAATCAAAACATCGTTGAGAAAATTCCAATCAACCGTGTCATAAGCCTTCTGAATATCAACTTTAAAGGCACATTTAGGAGGCCCGATATTACGATGATAATTATGCATCAGTTCCTGCGTTAACAAAATCTTATCAGAGATTTTTCTACCTGGAACAAAAGCTGACTGGTTGATGCTAACAATATCGTCCAAACCCACTTTAATTCGATCAGCCACTATCTTGCTAATGCATTTATACAACACATTACAACAAGCAATCGGACGATAGTCCGTCACCATAACTGGAGAAGGGGACTTAGGAGTGCTCTCTAAACTCTCGAACCATTGCAGAAGTGCAGTCGCTCCTTGAGACCCAGAAAACTTTGATGGCTTAGCTGAGTTGAACGTCTTGAAGTTGCAGGGGGCATTACTGTTGTTGAGAGCTTGGTTACATTGAGCAACGATGTTCGGGATTGCAGCAGTCATTTGCTGTGTAATGATAGCTGCCAGCTCTTCAATAGGTACTTGATTGTCGCGTCGTGGAGGCATTCTAAAGGGGAAACAAGAGAGGAAACAAGTGAAATGGCATTGGGTAGGAATAGGAAATTACCGACCAAAAGCATGGGTGATGGTCATTTGTTTGAACCATGGAGCAAGCAAACGACACACAAAGGCTGAATCAAAGTAAATTGGTCCTCATGATGTATATCGAAGACACGCTCGCCTATAAGTGGACACTCAGCCCAAGAGTTCCCAGGTAAGAGTGACTGGTCCGATACTGCGGATTTGTACGAACACTCTAGCCTTAGACAGAAAACTCAGGGTACAGGCACCCACTCTTCCAGTTTGCATGTGTTCACATTATTTAGACCCAAACTCTGACGAGAATTTGAAAACTTTGAAGGTTCAAAACCTTATAATAAATCATCCTAGAACAGATGATTAGTTTTCAAAGCAGATTCAAATTTATGTTCTTTTTGTGGTTGTCACTTAAGGACAAGTGACGGTATTGTTTTAAAACTAAACACAAGATAACCTGTGTTAGGGTCCTAGGAAGGTTATAGACTAGGTCAAAGCATTACTAATAACCTAATTCCCTATAACCTGGCTCTGATACCAACTTTTCTGTCACACCCCGACCACGTAAGACGACAAAACGTGGCGGAAACGTCGGGGAGTGTTGTAACAGAATCATTGTTTCATAACACATGGAAATTGAAATATTTGTTTTATTGATTAAAAGTGTTACAATGTCTTAACAAACAAAGAAGTACAACATAATTAACTAGTCTTGCAGCTTTTAATGTCACTAAAGTCCAAGTCTGCCTATGTGTATCTTGATCATCTTATGTAACAGCTCCTGAAAAACACATGTGAAAATAGGTACGTCAGCATAAAAATGCCTGTGAGATACATAGGTTTTGTGAAAATAGGATTCATGACTTGAGTTTAAAGAAACTGTTTGATAAAAAGTAGCCATGAATCTTGTTTAGCGTTTGCTTTCATAAATCGTTTGAAAAGTGATAAATAAACCAAATGATATATATATATATGTATGTATGTATAAAAGGATAATGTATGGTTAAGTGAATAACCATGTAAAATGAGTTTGTATAAGTTAAGTTATTTGTAAAACGATGTTTATGTGAAGATTGTATGTAGATGTAATACGTCTAAATTGAAATGGTTTAAATAACGCTACGATATGTAATACCATACAAGCACTTATATATAGGGAGTACCAGCGGCGTATCCACCATGCTTGTATCATATTACACACGCCTCGTTACTTAAATCACTTACTCAAACAACCACCAAGATGTAATGTTTAACAATTGTAGAAATGTTTAGGTATGGCCAAATACGGTTCAACAGTTACAAATGGTTCAAAATGTAATATAATGTGTTCGTATGCTGGATGAGCATATGCAACATGATGTAATGTAAAACATGGTACTAGCATGAAATGTATTGTAAAAGAATGTACTAAGTATGCACTAAATGGACATACATAGCATGTAATGTAATGTAAGACAATGCACTAAGTATGCTAAAGAACATACATAGCGTGAAATGTAATGTAAAACATGTACTATAAATGTACTAATGAACATAGCAAGTATATGATTTGAAAACAGGAAAACATGAAAGTAACAAGTAGGCACATGTGTTTCACCCCAAAACAGTTCGAAAACGGTAAAGAGGGGTCTATGTACTCACTTGAGATTGCTTAGAAGTCCTTGAGTAACAACCAAACAATGCTAGAGATCACGGAAATCAACGGCACCTAATATAGGTAACTATGTTAATAAACGGACCTAACTCGAAGGATTGGATAGAATGAGGGATCGTAAACCAAATGAGTATGGGAATTCAGGTAATATGGTTTAACAAAGCCTACATACTAAAACGGAACCTATCCTAAGTGCTTCTGACCCATTACGACCCGTTTAGGTAGCTTATGTTACTTTAACGCGTCGTTCGCGTAAAACGCGTTCAGACCGCCTAACTAGTCCTATGACAAGTAAAATATGCCTTAACATGTCTAATATTGTCGTCTAATCAGTTTAGATACCAAAGGTTATGTTACATATGCTTAAAATGAATTTTGGCGTAAAAAGGGTATTTTGGTAATTTACCTAAGGCATATATACTACCTATCATACAACTAACTAAATGTCGTGACCATAAGGTATAACCTCGGAAGGTTATTCCCTATACAACTATGGTCACCTAATGTGCTTGGTCGGATCCTAATGATCGACCAAGTGGGTCGGGTTTGAAAGTATAAGCGATTGTTTAGATCGCTTACCTTACGACCCTATATAAGCACTAAACTAAAAGTGACGAGCTAAGCATGTTAAAACATGCTTAACTAAGTTTAGAAAACAGGTTTGGTATCAAAACAAACAGTTTTGATACCTAAAAGTAGTTTGGTTACAAAATACGCAAGAATGCGCATTTTGGCCGAAACTACGACTCGTCACTAAGCCTAGATAACGTGGTAATCAGTAGGTATAGTCACAAGGGACTATAACCATCGTGATTACGCTCACGTTATGAAGTTCAAATGAACTTCACATTGACCATCAACTGGTCAATGCAGAAAGTCAAACAAAGTTTGACTTTAACGCTAAAAGAATAAAAGAACGAAAGAATACTTACAACGGGTCCCCGCAAGTATTTGATTCTAAGTAATCTCAGGTAGGAAGTGTATAAACACAACCACTTAGAGAAAAACTCAGAATTCAAGTGGGTTTTGAGTTGTGAATCAAAGGGGTATTTACAGGATTTCTAGGATCGTTCCTTGAATACCGTGCTTTGATCTTGTCCCTACACTTGTTGCAACACAAAGGTAACTCAAATTGGCCCCCCCATGATCAAGAAATGACAAGTGTGGGTGAGTTTTGAGTGGTTAACAGCTGTAAACAGGTGTTAAAACATGTTTTACTGATCTGGGAGCCTGACACAGGCCGTGTAAGGGACACCCCAGGGCTCATGCGGGCCGCCTGGAGCTTCTGATCTGCAACCAACTTTGCAAACTGACAGTTTTAGTCCCTGTTGGTGTTTAAGGCTCATTTCGACACGTTTAAGGCCCGTTAATCCAACTTTAAAGCCCTAAAATGATGCCTAAACATTGTGGACATGAAACATGCTCAAAAATATGCCGGATGTTGGTTCGTTTGGTCCTACTATCGCGATGTTCGCTTAATTACGACGGAATGCGCATAAGCGCGAAAAACAATCCAAATTGCGCGACGAATGGATTTTTCTTATGCCAAACACTAAAATAAGATATTTTAGTGCTTACATAAATTTTTGAATGTCCGGATGTATTCAGAACATAAGTTATGCGCGAAAGTGCAAACTTGTGCACTTTTTGACGCTTTTAGTCCCTGAATGACCCAAAAGTTTATTTTAGCACACCGAACCCCTCAAAGCCTATTTCTAAGATATGTTAAGGATATTTATGGTATGTTTAACTTATGGTCATGTTTCGGAATGTCTGTTACAGTTCAAATTGGCATACTTTCACAGTTTGTCAAATTTAGTCCCTGTAAGTGAATTAACTTGATTTCGGCATACCAAACCCTCCAAAACTTATTTCTAAGGTATGTAGTGGTTATTTAAGGTATGTTAAGCCTATGTCACTATTCCGGAGTGTTTGTTGCATTAAACTGGTTATATTTACGCATCAGTGCGTATAACCTTCCAGAAAGCGATTTAGAGCTTGAAATCGAACAAGAGTTGATATGTGCAAAAGATACACATATTTATACAAGTCCAAAGTATGAAATACAATATTTCATTGGTTTGGTATTTGTTTGATGGTCGCAGTGACACAGGTGTCACAGTTGCTGAGGTAAATAATCATGGGATTTGGAGCTGGCCGATTGGTTGGGTCAATAGATTTCCGATGCTTCTAAATTTACGGCCGATGATTTTAACGGATTTAATGCAAGCCAAACTCATTTGGCGATCAATGGGGGGGGGGGAGGAAGCGGAATATAGCACATCTATTGTTTGGGAGGATATTCGGTATACTCAACCCAAGGTTCCTTAGACGAATATGGTGTGGTTCTCTCAAGCAATACCGCGACACTCTTTTCTTATGTGGTTACTGATGAACAAAAAATTGAAAACGCAGGACGTCATGAGCTTGTGGCAGTCGTAGGGTAATACAAATTTTCAACTGCTATGTTGTTCCCAGTGTAGCTCGGGACCGGACTCTCACGAACATCTGTTCTTTGAATGTCGTTATGCGACTAAAGTGTGGAATGGAATAAAAGGTAAAGTTGGTATTAATGATATACAAGAGAAGTGGGCCGAGATTTTTGAATTCTTGATGGGAATAGCTGAATCAAAAAATGCTCAACATGTAATTTCCAAACTGGTGATTGGGGCTGTGGCTTATTTCGTTTGGCAAGAAAGGAACCAAAGACTTTTTTCGAACAAAAAAAGGGAGCCTGAGAAGCTGGTGGAGCTGATCTTAACTACGGTGCGGTTGAAACTACATACACTTAAGTTTAGAAACACGAGACAGATAGGGGCGATTTTACAAGAATGGAGCTTACCACGTGGTTTGCTGGTTGCTGATGATGACTGCGGCTAGGATTTGATTGTATTAGTGTCGATTATCTAGTTGTTTGATCCTAGTTGTTTTGTTCTCTTGTTTGCTTTTTGCTTGTCTACTCTAATATGGCATGTCATATTGGAGAACTGAGGGATGGGTTTGTTCCTCACTTGTATTCTTTTGGTTTGATGGTATAATATTCACCGGGGTAACCCTTTACCAAAAAAAAAGACATGTCCGGTCTAGGGCATATCATTACATACATAATAGATCATATAGTAGACGCATAAGGGATTCCTTTCATTCTTTTTTGCTCATCCTTTGAGCTTGGACATTGAGACGCACTCAATATTGTCCCCTCTTGAATAGGTACCAAACCTTTCATAGAGTTCTCTATCTTGAACCTTTTCAAGACTTTGTCAATGTATGCACTTTAGTTTAAACCTATCAAGCGCCTTGACCTATCCTTATAGATCTTTATTCCCAAAATATAGGCGGTTTCTCCAAGATCCTTAGTGGAAAAACAACTTCCAAGCCAGGTTTTTACACCTACCATGGTTGGAATATCATTTCCATATAGTAGAATGTCATTGACATATAATACTAAGAAAGTGATGATGCTCCCACTAGCCTTCTTATACACACAAGCTTCATCGACGTTCTTGATGAATCCATATTCCCTAATCTCTTCATCAAGACAGTGATTCTGACCTCTAGATGCTTGTTTCAATCCATAGATTGATATCTTTAACTTGTATACTTTGTTAGGATGTTTTGGATTGACAAAACTTTCAGGCTGAACCATATAGACATGTTCCTCAAGATATCTATTAAGGAAAGCCGTTTTTTTTTGGGTAAAGGGTTACCCCGGTGATTCTATATATTCACAACCAAATAAAACAAGTAGTGTAGAGATACTACACTAGTTCAATCATGAGACATGCCCCATGAAAGTAAAGCAACAAAATCTCAAAGACAAAAACAAAACCAGACAAACACCTAGACAAACATCTAGACAAGGACGGAAAAAATTACAATCTAATCAGCCTCCGTCATTTTCACTTTCGTTTGTAATCTCCCATTCTCCTAGCAGCTTTCGCACCCTATCAGTATTCTTTAGTTTTGCTCCCATCAACTTGTATCTCACTGTTTTCAGAATGATATCACTAACCGTTTCAGGAGGTCTCAATTGGTTTTTAAATAACCTGGCATTCCTCTCTTGCCAAATACTATACGCGGCAGCCGCAACAAGAATCTTAGCAACATACACCTCAGCTTTCTTTGACCGAACTCGAACAAGAAGCCAATCGATAATATCCACCCATCTCGGACACACCGAAGTCATCCCCACTTTATTTCGAACAATAAGCCACACTTGAGAGGAGAACTTACACTCAAAAAACAAGTGGGAGTGAGAATCAAAATTCTCATAGAATAATAAGCAGCACATCATATTCATGTTTTTACGCCGAGAATGATCCCATTGCAGAATTTTGTCTTGAGTAAGAAGCTTACCTTTCATTATCAACCACATCATAAACGCATGTCTAGGTATACATTGGGCAAACCAAACAATACTGCACCAGTCAACATCTGGTTCTCTATGCCGAACCGAATGCCAAATAGCCGACGAAGAGAAATCATTAATGTCACCACCATCTTTCCATAGTAATCGGTCAGGTTTTGACGGTTCTAACTGGAGGTGATCGAGCTGAATGAGAACGGGGAACAGATCCCTCCACGCGGTAGGCCAATTCCAAGCACCGTTATAGAAAATATTAGCCACCGAGTCATCCAAACGAAAATCAGCATCCGTAATAGTTCTTGGCGACAGAAAATCACCAAGAGGCCCCAATTCGCTCCAATAGTCAAACCAGGCTGACGTATTATGACCATTCCCTAACTCGGACCAAATATGATTTCAAATAAAAGGCCTTAACTGAATTAATTTTCTCCACGACCAACATGTGTTCGATGGCGATTTACAAACCCAGAAACTCTTGCCTCTAAGCCGATAAGAATGAACCCACTCAACCCATAGGGATTCTCGCTTAGAAACAATACTCCAAATGTGAGACGCCATCAGAGCTTTGTTCATAATATCCCCAATACGTCTAATACCCAAACCCCCTTCGTATTTAGGCGTACAAACAGCTTTCCAAGAAACTTTAGCTTTACCTTTACTAAAGGAAACATCTTGAGACCACAAGAAGTTTCTCATTCTGGCTTCAAGCTCCTGAATCACCCGAGTTGGCAAGATAAAAACCGAGGACCAATAAATATGCATAGAAGAAAGAACTGATATAATAAGTTGAAGTCTTCCCGCAAACGATAATAATTTGTTCCTCCAATGCATTATTCGTTTCTCTAATTTTTTCCACAAGCACACGACAATCATTATACCTAAGATTAGAAGAAATAAGAGGGACTCCCAAATACTTCACATGTAACTTTCCTTCCACAAAAGGCATAATGTCCAGAATCGCCTGTTTGACATTGTCATTAACATTACAAAAGAAAACCATGCTTTTCTGGTTGCTAGGCACTAACCCCGACATCTTAGTGAACTTTGAAAGAGAAGACATAATACACTTTGCTGAATTCACTTCCCCTCTAGCAAAAAGAAAAAGATCATCTGCAAAACAAAGATTAATAATCTGCTGCCTTTCGCATCTGTTATTGAATTTAAATGACGAATCTATCCGAACAGCATGCTGAAGAATACCCGTCAAAACCTCCGTGACAAAAGTAAATAAATAGGGAGACATTGGATCCCCTTGTCTTAACCCTCGGTTACCTTTGAAAAAACCATGCACCATGCCATTAACACAAACCGAAAATGAAGTAGAAGACACACAAATCATGATCCACTCCACCATCTTACTGTTAAAACCAAAACCAAGCATCACACTTTTGAGAAATCTCCAATCCACCGTATCATAAGCTTTCTGAATATCTACTTTAAAAGCACATCTTGGAGGACCCACATTTCGATGATAATTATGCATTAACTCTTGCGTTAAAAGAATATTATCCGAAATCTTCCTTCCAGGAACAAAAGCCGATTGATTGATGCTGACAATCTCGTTCAGGGCTCCCTTTATTCTGTCTGCAATAATCTTGCTAATACACTTGTAGAGAACATTACAACAAGCGATGGGCCGAAAATCAGTCACAACCATAGGTGTCGACACCTTTGGAATAAGAACTATAAGAGTATGATTCAATTCCCTAAGCAGTTTACCGGTCTCGAAAAAATATTTAATCGCATTAAAAACATCATTACCAATTAGAGGCCTAGCACTTTTAAAAAACGCCGCCGTATATCCATCCAGCCCAGGAGCTTTATCATTACCAATAGAGAACATCGCCTTCTTGACCTCCTCCTCCGTTACATGTCGGACCATATAAGTAGCAACATTGTGATTTAAGACTTTCGAAAATAAATCTGGAGCTGGTTGAAGCAAAACATCACCTTGACTGTCACACCCTCAAAACCACATGCGGAGTACCACCGCGAGGTGTGTGACATGACCAGGATCCAGCCACCAATTATATTGAGCATTTAAATAATAATAATAATAATAGTAATGTTCACCAACCATAAAGGTTAGTAAATACCAAGGTTAAAGTTTAAAAGTTTTAAGTTCAAGTAACAGTTTAAGTAAGTAGCGGAAGCATAGGCAAAATAGTTTCAACGAGTTCATATTCAAGTTTATTTAGAACCCAACACAAGGGTTAAGACGACCACTACACATCCCCAAGCTGCAAGCTCCTGAGTCACTGGGTACCTTCAAAGCATGCAGTAGGGTATCAACATAATGTTGGCGAGTTCACGAGTTTGTCCAGTTTTTAATTCCAAAAACTTGTTTCACCAGTTAATTTACTCATTTATACATGCCATGGGGAGCTACCCCATAAGTAAGCGACTAAACTGTTTTTACAATACCGAATACTTACTTAACCGTACGTTTCCGCAGTGGGTTTGTCAATGTTCTATCATCATTGACGGTTTTGCCTGAGTACATTAGTTCACTCCCGTTCCCAGTAACAAGGGTCGGTGTGAGGCTGGTTAGACCTAAATAGCGCTATCAACTAATAACCCGTTCGCCAGACCCCGGTGACTAATCGGTATTAAGAAGTGAGGACTTGAGTGATAGAGTTTCGTTTAGTGTTGCTTGTTACATCCAGTATAAAAAGTAATTAACTAAGGGTCCCACATAAGGGGAAAAAAGTAGGTTTGTATCCCTCACAAGGGGATAGCGTTGTTTTAAGTTCTGTTTCCCAAACCACCGGGAACACATGCTTTAAAAGTTGTGAACTCACCTTGGGTTGCTCGGCAGAGTAGTTTACTTGGTCAAGCACGCTGGTCACCAAGTCCTAACATGGTTACCAGTATGGGTCAAGCTCGGGTACAAACAAGTCACGTATATACTACACATAACTAACACATAGCATGCATAACATATAAATATCCACCAAGTTATTGGGCCTGTTCTAATACTTAAGCAGTTAAACAGTAACAGTTAACACATAACGTATATGTCGTTCAAGGTTATTGGGCCCGTCCTATCGTGCTAGCAATTCAAGCAGAAATCAGTTAACACTTAGTCCACACAGAAAGCAGTCCGTTAAACCAATATGGCCCAATAACAGCATGGCCCAAACGAAACCATTGATAAGTTGAATCCACTGACGAGTGGTCTCGAGTCGAAGCCACTGAGAAACAGTCTCGAGTGCCATCCACTGATGGTGAAGCTGAGGAGTGGTTTCGAGTCGAAACCACTAATCTCGAGTCATGTATTTTTGTGTCGCAACAGGGCAGTGCTTTGACTCGCAACCACTGGTGGTCTCGAGTCGCAACACTGATGAACCACCTGTTGAGTCGAGACCTTTGTCGAGACCACTGATGAATCAACTGTTCTCGATTAGTCAGTTGACGGTCTTGAGTTGTCACTTGATGATCTCGAGTCGAAACCGGGGGTCTCGACTTGCACGCATGATGATGGCATCCTTCTAGAACATGCCAGCTTGTACTAACCAATCACGTTTCACAGTCATGCTCCTATGTACTAACCAATGCAATTTCACCAACATGTTTTCTTGTCTAACACTAAATCAAAACAGATCAAACATAGCAATTTTAAATGTTCATTTCATATTCAACAAGTTCTTCATTTAGGGTTTTCATCATTTTGCAATCGTGATTATTTTTTTTTGGGTAAAGGGTTACCCCGGCTAAATTTCATTCATAACCAAAATAATCGTGATTATTCAAACAAGTCTAAACCTCTAATCAAAAGCATGATTCAGACATTACCAACGGTCATCACGGTTTCTACATCTAGCACACAATCGACCACATATATATATATATATATATTTGTTATATCAACTTGGCATGTCATTCTTAAACAACATTTTCATCCACCTCAACACATAACTAGCACCAAAGGCTATCACTTACTAAACATATTTGTGTCCATCATTCATCCTTCAATCTTTAACAACAATCTACATTATCTAATCATTTAGTCATTTCCAACCAACTAAATCATACAAATCAATTAAGGAGACATTTAATCTAGGCATGAGTAATGTTCATCAAGCACATATATTATCATCTACAAAGAAAGGAACACTAACCGGTTCAAGTATGGGCTAAAAGGGTGTAAAGAAATGAGGCTTGTTAGCTAATCCGAGGCTTCCGATGGTTGATGATTCGAGTCCGACCGATGGGGTGGAGGTGATGTTTGATTGTTAGAGAATGAAGGAGGGTGTGAGTGGGAGAGAGTCTGGATAAGAGAATGATGACATGGGTTTTATACAAAGTGGTGTACCCTAATGGGCTTTCGAGTGGACTAAGGGTTGCGGCCCAAACGCTCAACCGGTTTGGTTCACTCGAGACCAAGTGGTCTCGAGTCGGGTCCTTGTGGTTTCGGTTCACACATTATCATATTCATATATATATTATATACACATACTTAATGCAAGGATCACATAACACGTCAAGATAATTCACGAACTTCCATTTAATATTATATGTACACACACTGTTGATACATGAAGGTTGCTTGGGAAAATCCGAAGTGTCACATTATCCCCAAGTTTTAAGAACTTTCGTCCCGAAAGTTAAGGCAGCCACTGTCAAGCTAGTATTGAGTGAAAACGTTTCAACGGGGTGTCACATCATCCCCCCGTTAGTTTGGAATTTCGTCCCTAAATTCGGTTGTAGCTTCAGTGCTGGGAGTTTCGTTAGGGAACAACTGGGGATATTTGCGCTTCATCAGGTCTTCCCATTCCCAGTTAAGCTCTGGGTATCGGCGCGAGTTCCAAATGTACTCATACAATAGGTATCTGGCTACGTTTGAGGGTTTTAACTTCTCGATCCGTGATCTCAATCGGTTCCTCAACAAAGTGTAGCTGATCGTCAATAGTAAGTTCCTTGAAGGGAATGATGAGTGTTTCGTCTGACAGACACGTGAAAGACGCTGTGCACTGCACTCAGTTCTTCCGGCAGATTCAATCTGTAAGCAACCTTACCGATCTTCTCGGTAAATTCGAATGGTCCGACATATCGCGGGTTAAGCTTACCCCGTTTTCCAAAACGAACCACACCCTTCCAGGGTGAGACTTTAAGTAGAACCCGGTCACCGACCTGGAATTCTAGTGGTTTCCTACGCTTATATGCGTAACTTTTCTGACGGTCACGAGCTGCCACCATGCGTTGTCTGATCTGGGCAATCTTTTCCGTAGTTTCGACTACGAGTTCCGGGCCAGTAATTTGGCTTTCGCCAATTTTCTGCCCAACATAAGGGCGATTGGCATTTACGACCGTACAATGCCTCAAAGGGTGCTGCCTGAATGCTGGTGTGGTAGCTGTTGTTGTAGGAGAACTCTATTAATGGTAAGTGTCATTCCCACCCGTTTCCAAAATCAATAACACATGCTCTGAGCATGTCTTCAAGCGTTTGAATGGTATATTCCGTTTGACCATCGGTCTGTGGGTGGTAGGCAGTACTCATGTCTAGGCGTGAGCCAAAATATTTATGCGTAGCTTGCCATAGTTCAGATGTAAAGCGTGGGTCACGATCGGAGATGATGGAGATTGGCACTCCGTGCCTAGCAACTATTTCCTTCAAGTAGATTGTAGCAAGTTTCGAATACTTATCGGTTTCTTTGATCGCTAGAGAATGTTCAGATTTGGTTAGGCGGTCCACGATGACCCAAATGGTATCGTTCCCGCTTTGAGATCTTGGTAATCCTGTGACGAAATCCATGGAAATTTGCTTCCATTTCCATTTTGGCAGTTCCGGTTGTGCAACAAGCCCGACGGCTTCTTGTATTCGACCTTGACTCTAGCACAGGTCAAGCACTTGCTGACGTAGGTTGCTATGTTGGCTTTCATACTAGGCCACCAATATGTAGTCTTGAGGTCATGGCACATCTTATCCGAACCAGGATGTACCGAGTAACGAGACTTGTGTGCTTCATCCATCACAAGCTCACGTAGATTTCCATAGACTTGAACCCAAGTGCGCCCTGTCACATAGCAAGCGATGTCTTCCTTTTGTTCTAACCGTTTTCTCTATCCTCGCAGGGACTCAGCCCTGATGTTCTCTGCTTTCAATGCTTCAACCGGAGCATTTCGTATTTGAATAGGAAGATTAGAGTGAATGGTAAGCTGTAACGCACGTACATGCTTAGGTTTAGTTTCTTTACGGCTGAGGTCGTCGGCCACCACATTGGCCTTGCCTGGATGATATTTGATTGCACATTCATAGTCGTTAAGGATGTGACAACCCTCAAATTTACATGTATCCGTACAATTTATTAAATGATAATTAAAGTACTTGATGACGGTGTGGAATTATTTAATTGCTCTCTGATGACTGTGTTATACTTACATGTGCGTAGTAGCATACTAGTAGTATGCAGAAAACCTGACTAAATGGTCCTGAATATTTTCTTATATGTTAGGAATTTATTTCGTTACAAAAATATATAAATAAGACACTTTACGGTACAATTAAACACTTTAACGGAACAGTATCCGACCGAACAACCGGACATTACCCGGGACACCAAATATTTGTCAAACGCATTATTTAATTATTTTTGGCTAGTCATGATCCCCGTCTATCATAACACCCGTTATAAATCACCAACTAACAACACATGAATATATTACTAGAAATATAACTCATGTTTACCACTTTAGTCACAATGTTACATTAAGACCCCCCCCCCCAACGATTCTAGTCCCTCATGGACCCCACCATATCATCCATCCATGCTCCATATATTTGTTTAGATTTTAATCCATTATTTTATTTGGATTGTTACTTGATCTTGTTGCCATAATAATTGGAAGGAGATTATATGTATGACACCAAAGATATTCATTCATTTCCTCAAGATTTCACACTCCACTTCACTTCTCTCTCACTCTATTCGGTTTACCACAACCGAATCCACCACCATCACCTTTACACCCTCATCTTCTTCATTTACATATTCCATACAAAGCTTCAAAGTGAGCCATGGAGGTTACAACTTGAAGGACTTTCCAAGGAGCTTGTTCTAGTCTTTTTCACCATCATATTCTCAATAGATTCTACCCTAGCTATAAGCTAGTAGTAAGCTCTTGTTTAACCCTTGATCATCTTACTTTTATGGCTAATATTTGTAGAATGATGTTTATTTCACAAGAACACTAAAAATATAAACATAAAGGTTACATGAAGTTTACTTGTATATGAAATGCTATTAGATGATGTTGTCATGGGTATGTTGTTGGTTTAGGGTTGGTTAAAACATGCATGATGATTGATCATTGATTCCTTGACAAACCCGTTGTTAGGACCCTTGTTAATACGGTTTAGTAAGGTTTAAACCATAAGATAACATGCTGAGTCACTTTTTCAGCCAGCTTCATAGGGCTGTAAACAGACCTTAATAACTCAAAAAACAGAATTTCTGAAGCCTAAAATTTGTATTTTCGAAAAACTGATCAAATGGCACTGGAATCGTAATTTTTCGAGGTCGTTTACTATTTTTAAAGAACCGATTTGTAACAGCAGCTTAAGCTGAGTTTTTACAGCAATAAATGGGTGTTGTATTTTCTGTTGTAACTTCTATTCTGTGTAGAATCGGATCATGAAATTTTTAGTGTAAATGATAACTGAAGTATTTGTAATTACCCCACTGGAATTTTGTAAATCGGACTCTCGATGAATTTTTAATAAATTGTTCTGTGGACTGTGGTCAGAAAAAGGTAAATCTGAGTTCAGTCCGGAAAAATGATTTTTTATAAAATATTGGTAATAAACTGAACCCCGATATTTTTACACAATAAAATATGGAATGTTTATGACATTCTGTAAAAAATTGGGAATTTTTTGAACAAGTTAACTATTTTATTAAAATCCCCGAAAACAGCCCAGTTTTGAACATAAAAGCTGAAATGACATAAGTAGTGTTTTGCGTGTCTAAATGTCGGGTAGGTTATCCGAGAATGATATAACATGTTATATGTGTTATGTACATTATCGTATGATTGTTTATGAGTGGGGAATGGATGGGAAGTTTATATGGGCATGAACCGTTAAAGTGATGCATTCATGTGATAGATACGTGTAGGAACTTTGTGTTCTATTTGAAGTCACTAATAAACTAAGTGGTAATCATACTAGGACGTGATTGACCGACCTTGACTGTTAGCTATATTTGAGAGTCAAACCGAGCAACCGAGGCGAGTTCACACTTTCTACAAGGCATGGGATTCCTGGTGGTTTGGGAATGGGTTAAAGAAACAAAAAAAATGAAATCTACATATCCTCCTTGGGTAGGATATGTACGGCCATCCTCCATAGGTAGGATGCCATTATTAATCCTATGAATTCTCCTGGTGCAGAATACGTACGTTCGTCCTCCTTGGGTAGGACAACAACCTTAAAACTAGCTAGACAAAACTCTATCATGAAGTCCCTCAAATTGTATCGACTTAATCGCCGAGGCCAATGGCGAGCGGGTCATTAGTTAATAGCGCTATTAGGTTTAACAAACCTCACACCGTGCCAGTCGGACGGGCGTGTACTAATGGACTATGGCAGATTGTCAGTGATGATAGACACTGATATAGGGCACAACTTATTTGCGTAGCAGTCGATATCATACCGTCTAGTAGTTCACACGGGGAAAGCCCCCATTGATTATGGATATGGTTTGGGTAAAGAAAAGGAATTGGTTAAACATACTTTCAACTATGGGGTAACCCCCACGGCAAATAAGCCAACGAAAGTCAAACAACGTTTTTCAGAAACAACTTAAAACTAAACAACCAAACGTGAACTCACTCAACTTTGTTGTTGACTCGTTGTTACATGCCTTACAGGTCGTTAAACGCTTGGAGCTTGCACGAGGAAGGAGTCGTTGTGGTGTACGGACTGTTATGTCCCATGCTCATTATTTAAATCCTTATGAACTTGTTAAACTTGCGTTTTGAACTTTAACTTATAAACCATGGACTTATGCTTTTGGATTTACTCTTATGCTTCCGTTGTTTAAACTAAACATGGTTAACTAGTTTTGGTCACCAATCGTATTGTGGTTGGTCTTATTTACTTAACTATGATGTTCAATATGATTGGTGGCTCGATCCTGGTCACGTCACGCCTCCAAGCGGTGACGCTCCGCATGGTGGATTTTGGGGGTGTGACAGATTGGTATCAGAGCCATTGGTTATAGTGAACTTGGTTTTAATAAGGGAAAGGGTTTTTGTTAAAACAAGTTTCTGTTAAAACCAGACTATAACCTGTACAGTGTTCAACGATCCACAACAACGCTTCGCTCCACGTGCAAGACTCAACACCATAGGTGAAATGGTTCATGCTTACATTTCTTGTCTATTAGTTTACATAGTACATTGCATGCTTAGTTAGCGTAACAACTATTGCTTGAAACCCTGTGTGTTTGCTCTTTTCTGTCACTCCACACTTACGCACTTTCGCGACACCTTTCTCACTTACGTTGCTTCATTATGAAGATCATGAGCGGACGTGGAGGACGTATCAACCTCACTCAAGCCCAGTTGACAGCTTTGATCAATGAACGAATTGCTGAGGCACTCGCAGCAAATCCAGCAAGAGGTATAACATGCTATATCAACCCCTCTTAGGACGTTTAGATCCTACTTTCGCAAACCAACCCTCATGCTTAATCTTGTCTGTTATTCTCGCGCAACAGGTCAACATGCTCAAACTCCTGTGTGCACATTCAAAACCTTTATGGACTGCCGACCTACTACTTTCAGTGGCACTGAAGGGGCTGTAGGCCTCCTCCACTGGTTTGAGAAGCTTGAGTCAGTTTTCGAGATGTGCGAATGCCCCGAAGATCGAAGGGTGAAATATGCTACTGGAACGCTTGAAGGTGCTGCGTTGACCTGGTGGAAGGCACAGGTTCAATTACTAGGGCTGGCTGTTGCTAATGCCACCCCCTGGAATGGTTTCAAAGAACTGATCAAAGAAGAATACTGTAGTCGCGATGACATCCACAAGCTGGAAGTAGAGTTTTATAATCTAAAAATGACGGGGTCGGAAATTGAGGCGTACACGAAGAGGTCTAATGAGCTAGCCATCTTATGCCCTACCATGGTGGATCCTCCCATCAAACGAATTGAGCTGTATCTCAAGGGCCTTGTACCAGAGATTCAAAGTCACGTAACTTCAGCCAACCTGGGTACCATTCAGCAAATTATCAAGTTGGCTCATCGACTCACTGACCAGGCGGTGGAACAAAACAGGCTGCCCAAACGTATCAGTGCCACAGCTACATCTGATGCGCCTACCGACAACAAGCGAAAATGGGATGGGAACTCCAGTAAGGGTTCTGCTTCAGTTCAGTCTCAGCAGCGAAAGACTGATGACTACCAGAGTCCTGGTCAGCAATCTTCCGGTAATCAAGGATAGGGTGGATACCGAGGAAACCATCCCAAGTGCAGCCGGTGCAACAAGCATCACAGCGGGCAGTGCAACAAAGGTCGATGTCAGAGATGTCACAAGCTGGGCCATGAAGCTAGGGATTGCAGGAGCCCGCGTCCTGCAAATCAGAATCGCCAACAACACCAACAAGCTCCACAGAACCACCATCAGCAGCAACAGCAGGGCAATAAGGGATGCTTTCAGTGTGGCGCTGAAGGTCACTTTAAGAGGAACTGCCCCCAACTGAACCAGAATCAGAACAACAACAATCAAGGAAACGGGAACAACAATGGAGGCAACAACGGGGGTAACAACAATGGTAATGGAGCAAGGGGTCGTGCTTTCGTGATTGGTCAGGGTGATGCAAGGAACGATCCCAACGTTGTGATGGGTAAGTTTCTTCTGGATGATTTCTTTGTTACTGTCTTATTTGATTCGGGTGCCGATACCAGTTATGTGTCTCTAAAAGTTAGTCAAATGCTTAAACGTACCCCAACACTTTTGTACACCAAGCACACGGTAGAGCTAGCAAATGGTAAAAGTCTTGAAGCCACACGCTTAGTTAAAGGTTGTAACCTCATCTTAGCTGGTCAAACCTTCTCTATCGATCTTATTCCTATCGTACTTGGTAGTTTCGACGTTGTTATTGGGATGGATTGGTTATCCCATCAGCAAGCGGAAATTCTTTGCAACGAGAAGATTGTCCGCATTCCTCGTTCTGGTAAAGAACCCCTCGTGATTCAAGGCGACAAGAGTGGTGCAGTCGTAGGCATCATCTCTTTCCTAAAGGCCCAGAAGTGTTTGTGAAAGGGCCACACTGCTATCCTAGCCCTCGTTTCTGATACATCTTCGGAAGAAAGGAAGATAGAAGACATACCGATTGTACGTAATTTTCCTGAGGTATTCCCTGAGGAATTACCTGGTCTTCCACCTCATCGACAAGTCGAGTTTCAAATCGAGCTAGCTCCTGGAGCAGCGCCAATAGCTCGAGCACTGTATCGCTTAGCTCCAACCGAACTGGAAGAACTGTCCAAGGAATTACAAGAACTTTTGGAAAAAGGTTTTATTCGTCCTAGCTCTTCGCCCTGGGGAGCTCCAGTACTATTCGTGAAGAAGAAAGACGGTACCTTCAGAATGTGCATCGACTACCGCGAACTCAATAAGGTGACCGTAAAGAATCGTTATCCTCTCCCGCGCATTGATGACTTATTCGACCAGCTGCAAGGGTCGAGCTACTACTCCAAGATTGATCTGAGATCGGGTTACCATCAACTGAGAGTCCGAGACGAGGATGTCTCCAAAACAGCATTCAGAACTCGATACGGCCATTACGAGTTTCTGGTTATGCCTTTCGGACTAACGAACGCACCAGCGGTTTTCATGGAACTCATGAACCGAGTGTGCAAACCTTACCTGGATAAGTTCGTTATCGTTTTCATCGACGACATCCTGATCTATTCGAAGAGTCAGGAGGAACACGAGCAGCATCTACGACTTGTGCTGGAACTTCTTCGAGCAGAGCAACTGTATGCCAAATTTTTGAAATGTGACTTCTGGCTTCGTGAAGTCCATTTTCTAGGCCACGTGATAAACAAGGATGGGATTCATGTTGATCCATCCAAGATTGACTCGATCAAGAACTGGCCTGCACCTCGTACACCAACAGAAATCCGCCAATTCTTGGGTCTGGCAGGATATTACAGAAGGTTTATCAAGGATTTCTCCAAGATTGCGCAACCCCTCACTTCACTGACTCAGAAGGGTGTCACCTATCGTTGGGGTGATGCACAGGAGTCCGCATTTCAGCACTTGAAGGATAGACTTTGTAGCGCGCCTATCCTCTTATTGCCTGAGGGCACAGACGATTTTGTGGTTTACTGCGATGCTTCCATCCAAGGACTTGGTTGCGTGTTGATGCAACGTGACAAGGTCATTGCCTACGCATCACGCCAACTCAAGGTTCACGAAAGAAATTACACTACTCACGATCTAGAGCTGGGAGCAGTTGTATTCGCGCTTAAGATATGGAGACATTACCTGTACGGTACCAAGTGCACCATCTACACCGATCACAGGAGTCTCGAGCATATCTTCAAGCAAAAGGAGTTAAACATGCGTCAACGCCGATGGGTTGAGCTCTTGAATGATTATGAATGCGCTATCAAGTATCATCCGGGCAAGGCTAATGTTGTGGCCGACGCCCTCAGTCGAAAGGATACTCTACCTAAGCGTGTACGTGCTTTACAGCTTACCATCCAATCCAACCTTCCCGCTCAGATTCGCGATGCTCAGGTTGAAGCATTTAAAGCAGAGAACATCAGGGCTGAGTCCTTACGAGGATCGAGGCTGCGGCTAGAACAAAAGGAAGACGGCGCTTACTATGTAACAGGGCGCATCTGGGTTCCACTTTATGGAAACTTACGCGAGCTTGTGATGGACGAAGCGCACAAGTCTCGTTATTCGGTACATCCTGGTTCGGATTAAATGTACCACGACCTCAAGACTACGTATTGGTGGCCTGGCATGAAAGCCCACATAGCAACCTACGTCAGCAAGTGCTTGACTTGTGCGAGGGTCAAGTCTGAATATCAGAAACCATCAGGCCTACTTCAACAACCGGAGATCCCAAAATGGAAATGGGAGCAAATTTCCATGGATTTCGTTACCGGCCTGCCTAGATCTCAACGCGGAAACGATACCATTTGGGTGATCGTAGATCGACTGACCAAGTCTGCACATTTTCTGGCCATCAAAGAAACGGATAAGTTTTCTACTCTTGCAGACATTTATCTAAAGGAAGTGGTATCAAGGCACGGAGTGCCAACCTCCATCATTTCTGATCGTGACGCGCGTTTTACTTCTGAACTGTGGCAAGCTATGCACAAGTCTTTTGGCTCACGTTTAGATATGAGCACCGCTTATCACCCACAGACGGATGGACAATCTGAACGCACCATCCAGACCCTCGAAGACATGCTTAGGGCATGCGTAATCGACTTTGGCAATGGCTGGGAAAAACACCTCCCGTTAGTGGAGTTTTCATATAACAACAGTTACCACACCAGCATCCAAGCCGCTCCGTTCGAGGCATTGTACGGACGCAAATGCCGATCACCTCTCTGTTGGGCAGAAGTTGGTGACAGCCAAATCACTGGCCCAGAACTTGTGGTAGATACCACCGAGAGAATTGCTCAAATACGACAGCGAATGGCGGCAGCTCGTGATCGTCAGAAGAGCTATGCTGATAAGGGAAGAAAACCACTCGAGCTCCAGGTTGGGGATCGAGTGCTACTCAAAGTCTCACCTTGGAAAGGTGTAGTCCGCTTTGGCAAACGAGGCAAACTCAATCCGCGTTATGTCGGACCATTCGAAGTCACCGAGAAAATTGGCAAAGTCGCCTACAGGTTGAACCTACCTGAAGAACTCAGCGGAGTTCACAATGTTTTTCATGAGTCGAATCTGAAGAAGTGTCTGTCAGATGAGACCCTCATAGTTCCTCTTAAGGAACTCACAATCGACGACCAGCTGCGATTCGTCGAGGAACCAGTAGAGATTACGGATCGAGATGTTAAGATCCTCAATCGCACCAGGATACCTTTGGTCCGAGTTCGTTGGAATGCTCGTCGTGGCCCAGAGTATACCTGGGAACGAGAAGACCAAATGAAACTCAAGTATCCCCAACTGTTTAAGAAAAACGCAACCACTACTGAGGCTGAAGCTACTACAGAATTTCGGGACGAAATTCCAAATCAACGGGGGGATGATGTGACACCCCAGGAAAATCAGGAAAACAACGCAACTTAACTAGCTTCCTCAGTAACCACGCGCTAAATTTCGGGACGAAATTCTCTTAACAGGGGGAGAATGTGACAACCCTCAAATTTACATGTATCCGTACAATTTATTAAATGATAATTAAAGTACTTAATGACGGTGTGGAATTATTTAACTGCTCTCTGATGACTGTGTTATACTTACATGTGCGTAGTAGCATACTAGTAGTATGCAGAAAACCTGACTAAATGGTCCTGAATATTTTCTTATATGTTAGGAATTTATTTCGTTACAAAAATATATAAATAAGACACTTTACGGTACAATTAAACACTTTAACGGAACAGTATCCGACCGAACAACCGGACATTACCCGGGACACCAAATATTTGTCAAACGCATTATTTAATTATTTTTGGCTAGTCATGATCCCCATCTATCATAACCCCCGTTATAAATCACCAATTAACAACACATGAATATATTACTAGAAATATAACTCATGTTTACCACTTTAGTCACAATGTTACATTAAGAACCCCCCCCCCCCCAACGATTCTAGTCCCTCATGGACCCCACCATATCATCCATCCATGCTCCATATATTTGTTTAGATTTTAATCCATTATTTTATTTGGATTGTTACTTGATCTTGTTGCCATAATAATTGGAAGGAGATTATATGTATGACACCAAAGATATTCATTCATTTCCTCAAGATTTCACACTCCACTTCACTTCTCTCTATTCGGTTTACCACAACCGAATCCACCACCATCACCTTTACACCCTCATCTTCTTCATTTACATATTCCATACAAAGCTTCAAAGTGAGCCATGGAGGTTACAACTTGAAGGACTTTCCAAGGAGCTTGTTCTAGTCTTTTTCACCATCATACTCTCAATAGATTCTACCCTAGCTATCAGCTAGTAGTAAGCTCTTGTTTAACCCTTGATCATCTTACTTTTATGGCTAATATTTGTAGAATGATGTTTATTTCACAAGAACACTAAAAATATAAACATAAAGGTTACATGAAGTTTACTTGTATATGAAATGCTATTAGATGATGTTGTCATGGGTATGTTGTTGGTTTAGGGTTGGTTAAAACATGCATGATGATTGATCATTGATTCCTTGACAAACCCGTTGTTAGGACACTTGTTATACGGTTTAGTAAGGTTTAAACCATAAGATAACATGCTGAGTCACTTTTTCAGCCGGCTTCATAGGGCTGTAAACAGACCTTAATAAGTCGAAAAACAGAATTTCTGAAGCCTAAAATTTGTATTTTCGAAAAACTGATCAAATGGCACTGGAATCGTAATTTTTCGAGGTCGTTTACTATTTTTAAAGAACCGATTTGTAACAGCAGCTTAAGCTGAGTTTTTACAGCAATAAATGGGTGTTGTATTTTCTGTTGTAACTTCTATTCTGTGTAGAATCGGATCATGAAATTTTTAGTGTAAATGACAACTGAAGTATTTGTAATTACTCCACTGGAATTTTGTAAATCGGACTCTCGATGAATTTTTAATAAATTGTTCCGTGGACTGTGGTCAGAAAAAGGTAAATCTGAGTTCAGTCCGGGAAAATGAATTTTTATAAAATATTGGTAATAAACTGAACCCCGATATTTTTACACAATAAAACATGGAATGTTTATGACATTTTGTAAAAATTTGGGAATTTTTGGAACAAGTTAACTATTTTATTAAAATCCCCGAAAACAGCCCAGTTTTGAACATAAAAGCTGAAATGACATAAGTAGTGTTTTGCGTGTCTAAATGTCGGGTAGGTTATCCGAGAATGATATAACATGTTATATGTATGTGCATTATCGTATGATTGTTTATGAGTGGGGAATGGATGGGAAGTTTATATGGGCATGAACCGTTAAAGTGATGCATTCATGTGATAGATACGTGTAGGAACTTTGTGTTCTATTTGAAGTCACTAATAAACTAAGTGGTAATCATACTAGGACGTGATTGACCGACCTTGACTGTTAGCTATATTTGAGAGTCAAACCGAGCAACCGAGGTGAGTTCACACTTTCTACAAGGCATGGGATTCCTGGTGGTTTGGGAATGGGTTAAAGAAACAAAAAAATGAAATCTAGATATCCTCCTTGGGTAGGATATGTACGGCCATCCTCCATAGGTAGGATGCCATTATTAATCCTACGAATTCTCCTGGTGCAGAATACGTACGTTCGTCCTCGTTGGGTAGGACAACAACCTTAAAACTAGCTAGACAAAACTCTATCATGAAGTCCCTCAAATTGTATCGACTTAATCGCCGAGGCCAATGGCGAGCGGGTCATTAGTTAATAGCGCTATTAGGTTTAACAAACCTCACACCGTGCCAGTCGGACGGGCGTGTACTAATGGACTATGGCAGATTGTCAGTGATGATAGACACTGATATAGGGCACAACTTATTTGCGTAGCAGTCGATATCATACCGTCTAGTAGTTCACACGGGGAAAGCCCCCATTGATTATGGATATGGTTTAGGTAAAGAAAAGGAACTGGTTAAACATACTTTCAACTATGGGGTAACCCCCACGGCAAATAAGCCAACGAAAGTCAAACCACGTTTTTCAGAAACAACTTAAAACTAAACAACCAAACGTGAACTCACTCAACTTTGTTGTTGACTCGTTGTTACATGCCTTACAGGTCGTTAAACGCTTGGAGCTTGCACGAGGAAGGAGTCGTTGTGGTGTACGGACTGTTATGTCCCATGCTCATTATTTAAATCCTTATGAACTTGTTAAACTTGCGTTTTGAACTTTAACTTATAAACTATGGACTTATGCTTTTGGATTTACTCTTATGCTTCTGCTGTTTAAACTAAACATGGTTAACTAGTTTTGGTCACCAATCGTATTGTGGTTGGTCTTATTTACTTAACTATGATGTTCAATATGATTGGTGGCTCGATCCTGGTCACGTCACGCCTCCAAGCGTTGACGCTCTGCATGGTGGATTTTGGGGGTGTGACAAAGGAGTTCTACCATCTGCATTGCCTCATGTTCAACTCTTTCTGTTCCATTATGTGCTGGAGACTCTTGTGATCGGTGTAAACCGTGCACTTGGTACTATATAAGTAATGTCGCCAAATCTTGAGAGCAAAAACGACCTCTCCGAGTTCCAAGTCGTGCGTCGTGTAGTTTCTTTCGTGAATCTTGAGTTGTCGAGACGCGTAAGTAATAACTTTCTCGCGTTGCTTCAACACGCAACCAAGCCCATGAATAGACGCGTCGCAGTAAACTACAAAGTCGTTGGTACCTTCAGGTAACGAGAGAATAGGAGCACTACAAAGGTTATCCTTTAGCTTCTGAAAGGAAGACTCCTGAGCATCATTCCATTTGTAAGCAATACCCTTCTGAGTGAGAGATGTGAGGGGTTGAGCGATCTTTAAAAATCCTTTGATGAATCTACGGTAGTATCCTGCCAATCCCAAGAATTGGCGAACTTCGGTCGGTGTCTTGGGTGTAGGCCCATCCTTTATAGAGTCGATCTTAGCTGGGTCGACATGAATTCCGTCCTTATTGACTACGTGTCCAAGGAAATGGACTTCTCGAAGACAGAAGTCACATTTCGAGAACTTGGCGTACAGTTGCTCATTGTGAAGGAGTTCAAGGATAAGGCGCAGATGTTGTTCACGCTCCTCTTGACTTTTTGAGTAGGTCAGGATGTCGCCAATAAACACAATCACAAACTTGTCGAGGTAGGGTTTGCACACTCGGTTCATGAGATCCATAAAAACCGCAGGCGCGTTGGTCATTCCAAAAGGCATGACGAGAAACTCATAATGACCATAACGAGTTCGGAATGCAGTTATGGAGATGTCTTCGTCGCGGACTCTCAACTGATGATAACCTGATCGTAGATCAATCTTGGAGTAGTAGCTCGACCCTTGCAACTGATCGAATAGATCGTTGATTCACAGGAGTGGGTAACGGTTCTTGATGGTAACCTTGTTCAGCTCACGGTAGTCGATGCACATGCGGAATGTGCCATCCTTCTTCTCGAAAAATAGCACTGGTGCTCCCCAGGGTGACGAACTAGGACGGATAAAACCTTTGTCCAATAGTTCTTGCAGTTGCGTAGAAAGTTCCTTTAGTTCAGCGGGGGCTAGTTGATAAGGCGTACGGGCTATAGGTGCCGCTCCGGGAGTTAGCTCGATTTGAAATTCGACCTGACGGTGAGGAGGAAGTCCGGGTAATTCTTCAGGAAATACCTCGGGGTAGTCGTGTACAACTGGAAAGTCTTCGATCCTCTTCTCCTTTTCCTGGGTGTCGGTGACAAGTGCTAAAATAGCTGTGTGCCCCTTCTGTAAACACTTCTGGGATTTTAAGAACGAGATGCTACCTGTGACAGCTCCACTTTTGTCACCTTGGACGATGAGGAGTTTGCTAGAACGACAGGGAATACGAACCATTTTCTCTTGACAGAGCCCGATGTTTGGATAACCAATCCATACCAATGACGACGTCGAAGCTTCCAAGAACGATAGGGAAAAGATCGATGCTAAAGGTCTATCCAGACAATACTAGTTTGCAGTTACTGATGACGTGTGAGGCCTCGATGTTTCTACCATTTGCTAACTCAACAGTATGCTTAGAACTTAATATCGTAGGTGTACACTTAAGCTTCTTACTAATACGTAGGGATACATAGCTAGCATCGGCTCCAGAATCAAACAATACAAAAACATAATGATCATCAAGTAGGAACTTACCCGCCACGACGTTGGGGTCATTCCTTGCTCTGGTTTCCTTCCCACTTACGCTTGTTATCACCAGAAGTTCCAGCAGTAGCACTGATCCTTTTGGGCAGCTTGCCCTGTTCCACAGCCTGATCAGTGAGTTTGTGAGCAAGACGAATGACTGGCTGAATGGTAGTGAGGTTGGCTGAGGTAACATGGCTCTGGATTTCTGGAACTAGACCCTTGAGGTAGAGCTCGATTCTTCGGTAAGCAGGTCGAGACATGTTAGGGCAGAGGGCAGCATAATCATTAGACTGTTTGGTGTAGGTCTCAATCTCTGATCTAACCATCTTGAGCTCAAAGTACTCGTTTTCGAGCTTGTGGATGTCGTCCCTATGACAGTACTCTTCCTTGATCATGTTTTTGAAATCTTCCCACGCAGTAGCATTAGCAGTTTCCAAACCAAGCATCTGAATCTGTGATTTCCACCATGACAACGCGTTTCCTTCAAGCGTACCAGTAGCAAACCTCACCCAATTAGCAGGGGGACACTCGTAGACAGCAAAAACAGCTTCAGCCTTCTCAATCCAGTGCAGAAGGCCTATGGCACCCTTAGTGCCATTGAAAGGGAGAGGCTTGCAGTCCATGAAGGTCTGGAAAGTACAAACGCGTGGTTGCGCAGGCGCATGCTGACCTTTTGTCAGAAGCGAAGCGAATAGGTTTAGGGGTGAAAAGACGAGGCGAGGGTAGGATCTAAACATCCTAAAATAACGAGTTTACCTCCAGGGTGAGCTGCGAAAGCTGCAGCCACTGTGTTGATCAGGTTAGTGAACTGAGCCTGAGTCATGTTAACGTTTCCTCTTCCACGTCCACTCATTGTCTTCATAACCAGAAAGCACAGTATGAGTGCGAGGTCGTAATGTAGCGAGAATGAGATAGAGCAGGGAGGTATATATGTCACACCCCCAAATTCCACCTGCGGAGTACCGTCCGCTTGAGGGCGTGACCGACCAGGATCCAGCCACCAATTATACTGAGCATTGGATAATAGTAAGGATGATCACCAACCATAATGGTTAGTAAACACCATAGTTTAAAGTTCAAATGTTTAGGTTCAAATAACAGTTAAGTAAGTAGCGGAAGCATAGATAAAATAGTTTAAACAAAGTTCATAGTTCAAATTATTTAGAACCCAACATGCGGGTTTAGGCGACCACTACACTTCCCAAGCTGCAAGCTCCTGAGTCACTGGTTACCTGCAAAGCATGCAGTAAGGGGTCAACAATAATGCTGAGTGAGTTCACTAGTTGTCCAGTTTTAATTACCAAAAACTTGTTTCACCAGTTAATTTATCCGTTTATACATGCCATGGGGAGCTACCCCAAAAGTTAGCAACTAAACTGTTTTTCCAATACCGAACACTAGGTGACCGTTGCGTATCCGCAAGAGTGCCCTGATGTCAATGTTCTATCATCATTGACGGATGCCTGAGTACATTAGTTCACGACCGATCCCATACCTTGGCACGGTGTGAGGTTGGTAAGACCTAAATAGCGCTATCAACTAATAACCCGTTCGCCTGGCCCCGGCGACTAATCGGTATTATGTAGTAGGGACTTGAGTGATAGAGTTGCGTTTAGTGCCGTTTGGTTGCATTTCGTATAAACAGTAATTAACTAAAAGGTTTCCCAATGACAAGGGAAGGAAAAGTAAGTTTGTTCCCAGTAACTAGGGAAGGAATGTAGATGGTATCCCCTTTACAAGGGGATAGGGTTGTTTTAGTCTCGTGTCCCAAACCACCGGGACGCATGCTTTTAAGTTGTGAACTCACCTTGGGTTGCTCGGTAGATTATTTTACCCGGTCAAGTATGTTGGTCACCACGTCCTAGCATGGTTACCAAGTATGGGTCAAGTTGGGTACAAATAAACACATAGCGAACACGTACGGCAAACACATATAGCAAACACGTATAACATGCGTAACAACAAACAGTTGGTCAGCCCATACAATCAGCAGCAACAACACGTAGCCCAGTCAACAGAAAACCCAACAGTCAAAGTCCAATAACACCAAAATAGCCCAGTCGAGACAAGGGTGGTTGCGACTCGCAACCGAGGTTATGACTCGCAACCGAGGTCTCGGTTTATCACGTTTTGGTTACGAGTCGCAACCAGAGGTTCCGACTCGCAACCGGCGGTTCCGACTTGACAGCAGTGATTACGACTCGCAACCGGATTCGACTCGTGTTGATTGCGACTCGCAACGCGGAGATCTCGACAAAACTCGCTGTGGTCTCGAGTCGCTACCAAAGGTTGCGACTCGCAACCGTGATTACGTGCACTGAAGATCTTCTAGAACCTGACATGTACTAACCAATGATATTGCATTTTCATGAAACATAGTACTATCCACACTAAACATGTCTGTTTGTCTATTTTGTGTCTAAATCGGATCAAACAAGGCATATTCAAAATATTTAAGTGACATTCATGCTGTTCATCATCATATTCATATAACATTCAAGCAATTATTTATGAACATTCAAACCTCATTTATCTACAATCCAACCCAAAAATCCTGTTTAAACCTTCTATATACTTCTCGGACAATATCAAGGCACACAAACAAGATTCATCTTATAAACCCAAACATTTATGCCTAAAACCTCCTAACCAACCCTTACTACAACCGAATAGCAAACCTTTAAACACAAAACCGGATCATTTTCATTAAGACACAAAATCATTTCAAGCAACCACTTTTATCATCAAACAAGCATTTTATAGCAACAAACATCAACAATCAAGCACTATCAAGCATTTTAGTAACAAGACAAACAAGCAAAACAACTATGAAGATATTCATGCTAACCGGTTGGAAGTAGGGGTACAAGGAATCAATGAACCAAGCTCCAAATGATGATCTCGAGCTAGAATCCGAGAGTGATCTTGTTACCGGTTGACCCGAGGAAGAAGGAAGGGAGAGGAAATGAGGGTGTTGTGCTAGGGTTTTGGAGTTAGAGAATGAGGGTGAGTGAGAGAAGTGTTGGTGAAAATGGTAAAATGAAAGAAGTTGGCCGATTATATGAGGGTAAGGTTAAAGGTTGTTTCTGGCCCAAACCGGCCCACGTTCACTGTTCACTCGAGACCACTCCGGGTCTCGAGTCGGGTTCTAGGGTCTCGGCTCACATATACATAACACACACATATATATATACCCATATACTTACATACACATAGCATGTAACAACGAATAGTTTCATGAATTTTTCATTTAATAAAATATACGTACACACACGTTACATCGAAAGATTGTCCGGGGAAACCCGAGGTGTCACATTATCCCCAAGTTTTAGGAACTTTCGTCCCGAAAGTTAAGGCAGCCACTGTCAAGCTAGCGTAAGTGAAAGCGTTTCAACGGGGTGTCACATCATCCCCCCGTTAGTTTGGAATTTCGTCCCGAAATTCGGTTGTAGCTTCAGTGCTGGGGTTTTCGTTTGGGAACAGCTGGGGATACTTGTGTTTCATCTGGTCTTCCCGCTCCCAGGTATACTCTGGGCCACGTCGCGAGTTCCAACGGACTCGTACAAGAGGTATTTGGCTACGTTTGAGGATTTTGATCTCTCGATCAGTGATTTCAATCGGTTCCTCAGTAAAGTGTAGCTGTTCGTCAATAGTTAGTTCCTTGTAAGGAATGACGAGTGTTTCATCTGACAGGCACTTCTTCAGATTAGACACATGGAAGACGTTGTGCACAGCACTCAGTTCTTCAGGCAGATTCAATCTGTAAGCGGCCGTGCCGATCTTTTCGGTAACTTCAAAGGGTCCGACATATCTTGGATTAAGCTTACCCCGTTTTCCAAAACGAACCACACCCTTCCAGGGTGAGACCTTAAGTAGAGCCCGTTCACCAACCTGGAACTCTTGCGGTTTCCTATCTTTATCGGCGTAGTACTTTTGACGGTCACGAGCTGCCGCCATGCGTTGCCTAATCTGGGCAATCTTTTCTGTGGTGTCGACTACATGTTCCGGGCCTGTGATCTGGCTGTCACCAACCTCAGCCCAGCAGAGAGGCGATCGACATTTACGGCCGTACAATGCCTCAAAGGGGGCTGCCTGAATGCTGGTGTGGTAGCTGTTGTTGTAGGAGAATTCTACTAACGGTAGGTGCTTCTCCCAATTCTTGCCAAAATCGATCACACATGCCCTGAGCATGTCTTCAAGGGTTTGGATGGTGCGTTCAGACTGCCCATCCGTTTGCGGGTGATAAGCGGTGCTCATATCTAAACGTGAGCCAAAAGATTTGTGCATGGCTTGCCACAACTCAGAAGTAAAACGCGCATCTCGATCAGAAATAATAGAGGTAGGTACTCCGTGCTTCGAGACCACTTCTTTCAAGTATATCTCTGCTAGGGTAGAGAACTTGTTTGTTTCTTTAATGGCCAAGAAGTGTGCAGACTTAGTCAAGCGATCCACTATTACCCAAATGGTGTCATTTCCTCGTTGAGACCTAGGCAGGCCAGTAACAAAATCCATGGAAATCTGCTCCCATTTCCATTGCGGGATCTCTGGCTGTTGGAGTAGGCCTGATGGTTTCTGATACTCAGCCTTGACTCTTGCACAAGTTAAAC
Source organism: Helianthus tuberosus (assembly GCA_030545235.1). Classification (NCBI taxonomy): domain Eukaryota; kingdom Viridiplantae; phylum Streptophyta; class Magnoliopsida; order Asterales; family Asteraceae; genus Helianthus; species Helianthus tuberosus. The sequence goes on from CM060388.1 coordinate 95,851,727, forward strand.
ATTTTCTGACATACGTTGCTATGTGGGCTTTCATGCCAGGCCACCAATAGGTAGCCCTCAAGTCGTGGTACATCTTATCCGAACCCGGATGTACTGAGTAACGGGACTTATGAGCTTCATCCATCACAAGGTCACGTAAATCTCCATAGAGTGGAACCCAAATGCGCCCTGCTACATAGTAAGCGCCATCCTCTTTCTGTTCTAGTCGCTGTCTCGATCCTCGCAAAGACTCAGCCCTGATGTTTTCCGGCTTTCAATGCTTCAACCTGAGCATTCCGAATTTGATTAGGGAGGTTCGAGTGGATAGTGAGCTGTAAGGCACGAACACGCTTGGGTTTGGTCTCCTTCCTGCTGAGGGCATCGGCTACCACATTAGCCTTGCCTGGGTGATATTTGATTGCACATTCGTAGTCATTTAGGAGTTCGACCCATCGGCGTTGCCGCATATTCAACTCCTTTTGTCCCATTATGTGCTGGAGACTCTTGTGATCAGTGTAAATCGTGCACTTGGTGCCATACAAGTAATGTCGCCAAAGCTTGAGCGCGAAGACCACAGCTCCAAATTCTAAGTCATGCGTCGTGTAGTTTCGTTCGTGGACCTTGAGTTGTCGCGAGGCGTAAGCAATAACTTTCTCGCGTTGCATCAATACGCAGCCAAGTCCTTGAATAGAAGCGTCGCAGTAAACGACGAAGTCGTCGGTACCTTCGGGTAAAGAGAGGATAGGAGCACTACAAAGGTTCTCCTTTAGTTCCTGGAAGGCAGATTCCTGAGCGTTACTCCATTTGTAAGCAACACCCTTCTGAGTGAGTGTCGTAAGTGGTTGAGCGATCTTAGAGAATCCCTTGATAAATCTTCGATAGTATCCCGCCAATCCCAAGAATTGGCGAACTTCGGTCGGAGTCTTGGGCACCGGCCAATTCTTAATGGACTCAATCTTAGCAGGGTCAACATGAATCCCTTCCTGATTGACGATGTGTCCAAGGAAATGGACTTCTCTAAGCCAGAAATCACATTTCGAGAATTTGGCGTACAGTTGCTCATTGCGAAGAAGTTCGAGAATAAGACGTAGGTGTTGTTCATGCTCCTCTTGGCTCTTCGAGTAGATTAGGATGTCGTCGATGAACACGATCACGAACTTGTCGAGGTAGGGTTTGCATACTCGGTTCATGAGATCCATGAAGATTGCAGGTGCGTTGGTCATACCGAAAGGCATAACAAGGAATTCGTAGTGACCATAACGGGTTCTGAAAGCAGTCTTAGAGATGTCCTCATTGCGGACTCTCAGCTGGTGATAACCCGATCGCAGATCGATCTTGGAATAATAGCTCGACCCTTGCAGCTGGTCGAACAGGTCGTCGATACGGGGAAGTGGATAACGATTCTTGATGGTAACCTTGTTAAGTTCGTGGTAGTCAATGCACATTCGGAATGAGCCATCTTTCTTTTTGACGAAGAGCACTGGGGCTCCCCAGGGTGATGAACTAGGACGGATAAAACCTTTGTCCAAAAGTTCTTGTAGTTGAGTAGAAAGCTCCTTGAGCTCCGCGGGGGCTAATCGATAAGGTGCACGAGCTATAGGCGCTGCTCCGGGAGCTAGCTCGATTTGAAATTCGACCTGACGGTGAGGAGGGAGTCCAGGTAGTTCCTCCGGGAATACCTCAGGATAGTCGCGTACAACTGGAAAATCTTCAATCCTGTTTTCCCGTTTCTGTGTGTCGGTAATGAGTGCTAAGATAGCGGTGTGCCCTTTTCGTAGACACTTCTGGGCCTTTAAGAATGAAATGATGCCTGTGACTTCTCCGCTCTTGTCGCCATGAACTATAAGAGGTTTGCCAGGGGGACGGGGAATACGAATAGCTTTCTCTTGGCAGAGGATTTCAGCTCGATGTTTGGATAACCAATCCATACCAATAATGACGTCGAAGCTTCCAAGAATGATGGGGAAAAGATCGATACAGAAGGTCTGACCAGACAACTCTAATTTGCAGTTACGAATTATGTGTGAGGCCTCGAGGTTTCTACCATTAGCTATTTCAACGGTGTGCTTAGAGCTCAGCGGCGTAAGAGTGAGCTTAAGTTTCTTACTAATACGTAGGGATACATAACTAGCATCTGCTCCGGAATCAAATAGCATGGAAACATAACGATCATTAAGTAGGAACTTACCCGCTACAACGTTGGGGTCATTCCTCGCTTCCCCAGCTCCAATCACAAAGGCTTTTCCTCTAGCACCATTTCCAGCATTGTTGTTATTGTTCCCAGCACCCTGATTGTTGTTGTTTTGATTCAGTTCAGGGCAATCCTTTCGCATGTGCCCCATTGCTCCACACTTGAAGCATCCACGGTTGTTTCCTTGTTGCTGCTGTTGCTGTGGTTGTTGCTGATTCTGCCTAGCGGGGAACTGGCTTCGGCAGTCTTTGGCTTCATGCCCCATCTTGTTGCATCGCTGACACTGACCTTTTCCACATGGCCCACTATGATGTCGGTTACATTTGTTACACTTAGGGTGGTTTCCTCGATAGCCACCCTGTTGCTGAGGGCCCTTGTTGCTTTCAGTCTTCCTTTGTTGAACTGGGGCCTGAGTGGGGTTAGCATCCTTTCCCTGACTTCCATCCCACTTTCGCTTGTTATCGCCAGAAGTTCCAGCAGTAGCACCGATCCTCTGGGGCAGCTTGCCCTCTTCCACAGCCTGATTGGTGAGTTTGTGAGCAAGACGAACCACGGGCTGTATGGTGTTGAGGTTGGCCGAAGTCACATGGCTCCGGATTTCTGGGACCAAGCCTTTGATGTACAATTCGACCCTGCGATACATAGGTCGGGACATGTTTGGGCAAAGTGCAGCATAGTCGTTGGACTGCTTAGTGTAGGTCTCAATCTCTGATCCGACCATCTTGAGCGCATAGTACTCGTTCTCGAGTTTGTGGATGTCATCCCTGTGACAGTACTCCTCTTTGATCATGTCCTTGAAATCTTCCCATGCCGTAGCATTAGCAGTTTCCAGACCAAGCATCTGGATCTGTGCTTTCCACCATGAAAGCGCGTTTCCTTCAAGCGTACCAGTTGCGTACTTAACCCAGTTAGCAGGGGGACACTCGCAGACAGCAAAGACAGCTTCGGCCTTTTCAATCCAATGCAGGAGGCCTATGGCACCCTCAGTGCCGTTGAAAGGGAGAGGCTTGCCATCCATGAAGGTTTTGAAAGTACAAACACGGGGTTGCGCAGGCGCAGGCTGACCTGTTGTGAGAAATGGAGCGGATAGGTTTTAGAGGTGAAAAGAGGATGTGGGGGTAGGATCTAAACATCCTATAGCAACGAGTTTACCTCCAGGGTGAGCTGCGAAAGCTGCAGCCACCGTGTTGAGCAAGTTGGCGAATTGAGCCTGAGTCATGTTAACGCTTCCTCTTCCGCGTCCACTCATTGTCTTCATAACCAGAAAACACAGTATGAGTGTGATGTCGTAACGTAGCGAGAATAAGATAGAAGCGGGAGGTGTATTTATCTAATCAGGCACACTAGTATGTATAATAGAGCAGTCAATATAAGGTAAACAAGCAAGTAAGCACAAGTCCGAGCTACGAGGTCTAGTATGTCGAGTCTTGCCCTTGGAGTGTAGTGTCGTCACGAGTCACGGGTTATAGTCTGGTTTTTCTCAAAAAGATTTTTCTTTTTAAAACCAAGTTCACTATAACCAATGGCTCTGATACCAATCTGTCACACCCCCAAATTCCACCTGCGGAGTACCGTCCGCTTGAGGGCGTGACCGACCAGGATCCAGCCACCAATTATACTGAGCATTGGATAATAGTAAGGATGATCACCAACCATAATGGTTAGTAAACACCATAGTTTAAAGTTCAAATGTTTAGGTTCAAATAACAGTTAAGTAAGTAGCGGAAGCATAGATAAAATAGTTTAAACAAAGTTCATAGTTCAAATTATTTAGAACCCAACATGCGGGTTTAGGCGACCACTACACTTCCCAAGCTGCAAGCTCCTGAGTCACTGGTTACCTGCAAAGCATGCAGTAAGGGGTCAACAATAATGCTGAGTGAGTTCACTAGTTGTCCAGTTTTAATTACCAAAAACTTGTTTCACCAGTTAATTTATCCGTTTATACATGCCATGGGGAGCTACCCCAAAAGTTAGCAACTAAACTGTTTTTCCAATACCGAACACTAGGTGACCGTTGCGTATCCGCAAGAGTGCCCCGATGTCAATGTTCTATCATCATTGACGGATGCCTGAGTACATTAGTTCACGACCGATCCCATACCTTGGCACGGTGTGAGGTTGGTAAGACCTAAATAGCGCTATCAACTAATAACCCGTTCGCCTGGCCCCGGCGACTAATCGGTATTATGTAGTAGGGACTTGAGTGATAGAGTTGCGTTTAGTGCCGTTTGGTTGCATTTCGTATAAACAGTAATTAACTAAAAGGTTTCCCAATGACAAGGGAAGGAAAAGTAAGTTTGTTCCCAGTAACTAGGGAAGGAATGTAGATGGTATCCCCTTTACAAGGGGATAGGGTTGTTTTAGTCTCGTGTCCCAAACCACCGGGACGCATGCTTTTAAGTTGTGAACTCACCTTGGGTTGCTCGGTAGATTATTTTACCCGGTCAAGTATGTTGGTCACCACGTCCTAGCATGGTTACCAAGTATGGGTCAAGTTGGGTACAAATAAACACATAGCGAACACGTACGGCAAACACATATAGCAAACACGTATAACATGCGTAACAACAAACAGTTGGTCAGCCCATACAATCAGCAGCAACAACACGTAGCCCAGTCAACAGAAAACCCAACAGTCAAAGTCCAATAACACCAAAATAGCCCAGTCGAGACAAGGGTGGTTGCGACTCGCAACCGAGGTTATGACTCGCAACCGAGGTCTCGGTTTATCACGTTTTGGTTACGAGTCGCAACCAGAGGTTCCGACTCGCAACCGGCGGTTCCGACTTGACAGCAGTGATTACGACTCGCAACCGGATTCGACTCGTGTTGATTGCGACTCGCAACGCGGAGATCTCGACAAAACTCGCTGTGGTCTCGAGTCGCTACCAAAGGTTGCGACTCGCAACCGTGATTACGTGCACTGAAGATCTTCTAGAACCTGACATGTACTAACCAATGATATTGCATTTTCATGAAACATAGTACTATCCACACTAAACATGTCTGTTTGTCTATTTTGTGTCTAAATCGGATCAAACAAGGCATATTCAAAATATTTAAGTGACATTCATGCTGTTCATCATCATATTCATATAACATTCAAGCAATTATTTATGAACATTCAAACCTCATTTATCTACAATCCAACCCAAAAATCCTGTTTAAACCTTCTATATACTTCTCGGACAATATCAAGGCACACAAACAAGATTCATCTTATAAACCCAAACATTTATGCCTAAAACCTCCTAACCAACCCTTACTACAACCGAATAGCAAACCTTTAAACACAAAACCGGATCATTTTCATTAAGACACAAAATCATTTCAAGCAACCACTTTTATCATCAAACAAGCATTTTATAGCAACAAACATCAACAATCAAGCACTATCAAGCATTTTAGTAACAAGACAAACAAGCAAAACAACTATGAAGATATTCATGCTAACCGGTTGGAAGTAGGGGTACAAGGAATCAATGAACCAAGCTCCAAATGATGATCTCGAGCTAGAATCCGAGAGTGATCTTGTTACCGGTTGACCCGAGGAAGAAGGAAGGGAGAGGAAATGAGGGTGTTGTGCTAGGGTTTTGGAGTTAGAGAATGAGGGTGAGTGAGAGAAGTGTTGGTGAAAATGGTAAAATGAAAGAAGTTGGCCGATTATATGAGGGTAAGGTTAAAGGTTGTTTCTGGCCCAAACCGGCCCAAACCGGCCCACGTTCACTGTTCACTCGAGACCACTCCGGGTCTCGAGTCGGGTTCTAGGGTCTCGGCTCACATATACATAACACACACATATATATATACCCATATACTTACATACACATAGCATGTAACAACGAATAGTTTCATGAATTTTTCATTTAATAAAATATACGTACACACACGTTACATCGAAAGATTGTCCGGGGAAACCCGAGGTGTCACAATATACATCTAAGTAGGCACAGTAGTACGTATAGTAGGGAATAGACAAAAAAAATAAACAAGCAAGTAAACACAAGTCCGAGCTATGAGGTCTAATACTTTGAGTCTTGCACTTGGAGTGTAGTGTCGTCGCGAGTCATGGGTTATAGTCTGGTTTTTCTCAAAAAGACTCCCTTTTTCTAAAACCAAGTTCACTATAACCAATGGCTCTGATAACAATCTGTCACACCCTCAAAACCACATGCGGAGTACCACCGCGAGGTGTGTGACATGACCACGATCCAGCCACCAATTATACTGAGCATTTAAATAATAATAATAGTAATGTTCACCAACCATAAAGGTTAGTAAATACCAAGATTAAAGTTTAAAAGTTTAAGTTCAAGTAACAGTTTAAGTAAGTAGCAGAAGCATAGGCAAAATAGTTTCAACGAGTTCATATTTCAAGTTTATTTAGAACCCAACACAAGGGTTAAGACGACCACTACACATCCCCAAGCTGCAAGCTCCTGAGTCACTGGGTACCTGCAAAGCATGCAGTAGGGTATCAACATAATGTTGGCGAGTTCACGAGTTTGTCCAGTTTTTAATTCCAAAAACTTGTTTCACCAGTTAATTTACTCATTTATACATGCCATGGGGAGCTACCCCATAAGTAAGCGACTAAACTGTTTTTACAATACCGAATACTTACTTAACCGTACGTTTCCGCAGTGCCCCGTTTGTCAATGTTCTATCATCATTGACGGTTTTTCCTGAGTACATTAGTTCACTCCCGTTCCCAGTAACAAGGGTCGGTGTGAGGCTGGTTAGACCTAAATAGCGCTATCAACTAATAACCCGTTTGCCAGACCCCGGCGACTAATCGGTATTAAGAAGTGAGGACTTGAGTGATAGAGTTTCGTTTAGTGTTGCTTGTTGCATCCAGTATAAAAAGTAATTAACTAAGGGTCCCACATAAGGGGAGAAAAGTAGGTTTGTATCCCTCACAAGGGGATGGCGTTGTTTTAAGTTCCGTTTCCCAAACCACCGGGAACGCATGCTTTAAAAGTTGTGAACTCACCTTGGGTTGCTCGGCAGAGTAGTTTACTTGGTCAAGCACGCTGGTCACCACGTCCTAACATGGTTACCAGTATGGGTCAATCTCGGGTACAAACAAGTCACGTATATACTACACATAACTAACACATAGCATGCATAACATATAAATATCCACCAAGTTATTGGGCCTGTTCTAATACTTAAGCAGTTAAACAGTAACAGTTAACACATAACGTATATGTCGTTCAAGGTTATTGGGCCCGTCCTATCGTGCTAGCAATTCAAGCAAAAATCAGTTAACACTTAGTCCACACAGAAAGCAGTCCGTTAAACCAATATGGCCCAATAACAGCATGGCCCAAACGAAACCATTGATAAGTTGAATCCACTGACGAGTGGTCTCGAGTCGAAGCCACTGAGAAACAGTCTCGAGTCGCAACCACCGTCGTAGGCATGGGCAGAGGTTTCGAGTGCCATCCACTGATGGTGAAGCTGAGGAGTGGTTTCGAGTCGAAACCACTAATCTCGAGTCATGTATTTTTGTGTCGCAACAGGGCAGTGCTTTGACTCGCAACCACTGGTGGTCTCGAGTCGCAACACTGATGAACCACCTGTTGAGTCGAGACCTTTGTCGAGACCACTGATGAATCAACTGTTCTCGATTAGTCAGTTGACGGTCTCGAGTTGTCACTTGATGATCTCGAGTCGAAACCGGGGGTCTCGACTTGCACGCATGATGATGGCATCCTTCTAGAACATGCCAGCTTGTACTAACCAATCACATTTCACAGTCATGCTCCTATGTACTAACCAATACAATTTCACCAACATGTTTTCTTATCTAACACTAAATCAAAACAGATCAAACATAGCAATTTTAAATGTTCATTTCATATTCAACAAGTTCTTCATTTAGGGTTTTCATCATTTTGCAATCGTGATTATTCAAACAAGTCTAAACCTATATCATCTAAAAAAAACCCTAGCTCTCTCTCCTTTGGCGATTTTTCGATCATCATGAAACTCTTGTTTTTCTTTGTGATCTGATGTATAACAGTATTTGATTAGAGTTTTGTTCCTTCAAAATTCTATAACGAACTCGTTAGCATTAGGGATCGATCCAAAATAGGGTTTTTTTCTGTTTTTTTCAAATCGCCGCCCTAATTTTCAAGTTGAAACTCTGATTTATTAACCTGGTTGTTATTGATCGCGGTTAACTGAGAGTAACTTATCTAGATTGATACACTGGTTTAATCGATTAAGGGTTCAGGTTTGATATTAGGGTTTAAAGGATTAGGGTTTTATGTTTTCTTCTTCTTCGTGCTTCCTGGTGTTTTCGGTTGTTAGTGTGCATGGTTGTTAGGTTTCTTGATTAATGGAGAGAGTTGTTGATTCTAATTTGAATGATCGTCCCAAAACAGATGGTAGAGAAGTGCATGATCGTGGGAAGCCTCCTAATTCGAACAAAGGTTTTGCAAATAGGGTTTTGAATATTGAGGGTAATGTTCGACTCCCTCGTAGGGGTACTATTCAGAATTTGCAATCGGAACCAAAGAAAATCAATGTCATTGATGAGTTAATAAAGATAACGGAGCCGGTAATGGATGTTAATCTGAAATCTGATCTGAATCAAGGTGGACCGAGTTTAGTTGATGGCGGCGAACAGGGTGAGGATAATCTGATTAAACCCATGTCTTATGCGGACTCGGTGAAAAATCAGAATGTCCAGAAAGTTAACTTCAGGTCCCTTGAAAGTTTAGTGCAACACGAAGATTGTGATATTGTTCTTCCGGTTGAATCGGTTCGGGTAGTTCAGGATAAGTTAGCGAATACATTGTATGGGTACTTTTTGGGAGATCGTATTGCGTATCCTGTGGTTGATTATTTTGTGAAAAATAACTGGAAAAAGTTTGGTCTACAGAAGTCGATGATGAATGCAAATGGCTTCTTCTTCTTTAAGTTTGAAGATCAAAAGGTATGTTGGATGTTCTAGCTGCTGGTCCGTGGATTATTCGTTCACAACCATTCTTTCTTCAGGAATGGACGCCTACTACCAAGCTAGAGAAGAAGGAGGTTAATAAAGTTCAACTATGGGTAAAAGTCCACGAAGTTCCGATTGCTGCGTACACGGAGGACGGACTTAGTATGATTGCTACTGCCATTGGTGATCCAAAACTGCTTGACTCATACACAACGTCTATGTGTGTGGATAATTGGGGTAGAAGTAGTTTTGCACGTGCTCTTATTGAAGTGTCAGCGGATAAAGAACTTAAAGAGAAAATCACTATGGCTATTCCAAATCCGAATGGTGAGGGTTTTGTCAAGGAAACAATGTATGTTGAATATGAATGGGATCCTCTAAGGTGTTCGACTTGTTGTGTTTTCGGTCATTCTAATGATTCATGCCCAAAAAATCCAAGGAAACTTGCTCCCCAGAAAGGTGTTAAACATCCTGGTAATCAAGGTAAAGCTAAAATAAAGACGACTCCTAGAGTTGATGAAGACGGTTATATGGAAGTGCAAAGCAAGAAGGTAGCTAGGAAACCGGGTATTTATATTCCTAAACCAAAACAAAAGTTTGAGTATAGGCCGATCACCAACAAACATAAACAGGTTTTAAACATTAAGTCGGCTGGTAATTTTCAGTCGACGAATCCTTTTAATGTTTTAAGTTCAGTTGATGCGGATGAAGGACAAAGTAGTAAAGGCCCGAATGGTGATGGTGTTGAAGACTCCGAGGATGAGGAGGTGACGAAAGTTTATAACGAAACGAATGAGTTTATGGTGGGAGGTTCTTACAAGCCGAAAGATACTAAAGGGGCAAGCACTCCTTGTACAGCGGTTAAAGATGGTTAGTATTGCATCGTGGAATATTAGAGGGTTGAACCGCTCTCTTAAACAATCAGAGGTTCGGCAGGCGGTGAAGGATTATAATCTTAGTTTGTGTGCTATTTTGGAATCACATGTTGATATTGGTAAGCTTGATAAAGTTTGTAAATCGGTTTTTCATTCTTGGGAGTGGACGTCCAATGGAGCCAAGAGTGTTAAAGGAACTAGATTCATTATTGGTTGGAACCCAACAATTTTCGATGTTATGGTGCTAGCTCAATCCGATCAGGTTATGCATCTACAACTTATTTTTAAATTGGATAAGCGGATGGTTTTTTGTTCTTTTGTGTATGCCGCCAACTATTATGTCTCTCGTAGAAGTTTATGGCAAAGTCTTTCAATGCACAAAGTTCTAGTGGGTGATAATCCTTGGTTCGTTATGGGTGATTTTAATTCGGCGCTGAATTTGGAAGATAAATCCTTGGGAACTTCTTCGATTTCTATTGGCATGAAGGATTTTCAATCGTGTGTGGATGATATTGAGATGTTTGACATTAACAGTTTGGGATTCCATTTTACGTGGAATCAAAAACCAAAGAAAGGCGTCGGATTACTAAAGAAAATTGATCGTGTATTAGGGAATACTCAATTTGTTTCTCTTTTTCCGCGTGCGGTTGCATTATTTCAGCCACATCGTCTATTGGATCATTGTCCTTGTATCCTAAAAATCCCTGAAGCTGGTAAGTTGAAACCGAGACCCTTTAAATTCGCTAACTTTTTGGTTCATAAACCGGAATTTTTAGAGATTGTCAATCGGTTTTGGGATACTAGAATTAATGGAGTGCATCAGTTTTCTGTTGTTAAAAGACTTCGGCTGCTTAAAAGGCCTCTTCGAGCTTTACTATTTAAACAAGGTAATCTTCATAACAAAACCAATGATCTCCGTGCTAAGCTTGAGAGTATCCAACAGTCTATCGATCGGGATCCTTTGAATGCTGTCCCTAGAGCCGAAGAAGCTACCGTTACGACCTGTTATCAAGAAGCGTTACTTGATGAGGAGCGATTTCTGAAGCAGAAATCCAAAGTAGATTGGTTGTGTGCTGGAGACATGAACACTGCTTTTTTCCATTCTGCTTTGAAAAATAGGAATCATCGCAGCATGATTGATATTATTCGGGATTTGAGTGGAAATGTGTTCGAAGGTGATATGGTTCATGAAGCTTTTGTTAGCCATTATGAGAATTTTTTGGGGTGTAAAGGGGACGTTTCTATGCAACCAGCGCCATATTTATTTTCTAATATATTGAACTCGGCTACGGCTGACCATATGATCCGTCAGGTTTCTTCTGAGGAAGTGAAAGCGGCTATGTTTTCTATTGGTATTGATAAAGCCCCGGGTCCGGATGGTTACACTGCTGCATTTTTCAAGAGTGCATGGAATATTGTTGGGGTGGATGTCTCTAAAGCTGTTATTGATTTCTTTGATACTGGGAACTTGTTACGCGAGTTAAACCATACTCTCATTGTGCTTGTGCCGAAGGTCCCTACCCCTTCGGTTATTACTGATTATCATCCTATTGCATGTTGCAATGTTTTATACAAGTGCATTAGCAAAATTGTTGTGGATAGAGTGAAGGGGGCTCTAAATGAGATAGTTAGTATTAACCAATCTACCTTTGTCCCAGGAAGGAAAATCTCGGATAATATTCTGTTAACTCAAGAGCTTATGCACAATTATCATAGGAATGCTGGGCCGCCACGGTGCGCTTTTAAAGTTGATATACAAAAAGCCTATGATACTATTGACTGGAATTTTCTAAGGAGTATTCTGATTGGGTTTGGTTTCAATATCAAGATGGTGAATTGGATCATGGTATGTGTTTCAACTACCTCATATTCTGTTTGTGTTAATGGTAATGTTCATGGCTATTTCAAGGGTAATCGTGGGCTAAGGCAAGGGGACCCATTATCCCCATATCTTTTCACTCTTGTTATGGAAGTTTTGATAGCCATTTTGCATCACTCGATAAGAATTGATTCCTCGTTTAAGTTTCATAATCGGTGTGAAAGGCAGCAAATTATAAATCTGTGCTTTGCAGATGATTTATTTCTTTTTGCTCGAGGTGAAATTGCTTCGGCAAAGTTTATTATGGCTTCGTTGGATTCTTTCACAAAGATGTCAGGGTTGGTTCCTAGTGTTAAAAAAAGCACGGTTTTCTTTTGCAATGTTCCTAGCTACATTAAAAGTGCTATTTTGAGAATTATGCCGTTTGTGGAGGGTACGCTTCCTGTCAGGTACTTGGGGGTGCCTCTCATATCTTCTAGGCTTTTGTATAAGGATTGTAATGTTCTTGTGGAAAAGCTCGAAAAGCGTATCATGCATTGGAGGAACAGGATGCTTTCTTTTGCTGTCAGGTTACAACTTATTATCTCAGTTTTGTCCTCTATGCATATTTATTGGTCTTCTGTTTTTATTTTGCCGACTCGAGTGGTTAATGATTTGGAAGCGAGAATGCGAAATTTTCTTTGGTCTCAAGATTGCAATTTTCATAAAGGGAAGGCGAAAGTTTCTTGGAAATCTATTTGTATTCCGAAATATGAAGGTGGTTTAGGCATTAGACGCATTGGTGATGTTAACAAAGCTCTCATGACATCTCACATATGGAGTATTATCACCAAACGCAAGTCTCTGTGGGTCGATTGGGTTCATTCGTACAGGCTTAAAGGTAAAAGTTTCTGGAGATGCACTGTTCCTACCAATTGCTGCTGGTCTTGGCGGAAGTTATTACACCTGAGACCATTAATGCGAAGTCATTTTTGGACCGAGGTTGGCAATGGCGTTACAACTTCAGCGTGGTATGATTTCTGGTGCTCGTTGGGGCCGCTGGGTGATTTTCTGTCACCTAGAATGATCACGAATGTGGGTTTTAGTTTGGAGGCTACAGTTGCTGATATTAGATACAATGGGGTTTGGAGGTGGCCTACAGCTTGGAGGGATCTTTATCCTGTCCTTATTCAGCTTGATAATGTGAATATTGACCCGAATAAAAGAGATAGGATTTTATGGCGTGATGGTGATCATATTAGTGATATTTCTGCTACGGGTGTTTGGAATTCGATTCGCTATGCAGAACCAGAAATTCATTGGTGCTCTATTGTGTGGTTTCCTAATGTATACCGAAGCATGGTTTCTTTATGTGGTTAATCATGAGGGGTAAGTTACTTACTCAGGATAAAATCTTGGGATGGGACCTTTCACGCAGGAAAAATATGAACATGATGTGCTGCCTGCTTTGTTATGAGAACTTTGATTCCCATAATCACTTATTTTTTGAGTGCAAATTCTCGTCTCAACTCTGGTACATGGTTAGACAAAAGGTGGGTATGGATTTGGTTCAGCCGATTTGGGGTGATATTGTGGAGTGGCTTCTAGTTCGTGCCCGGTCGAAGACAGCGTCTAATCTGGTTGCTAGAATCTTAGTTGCGGCTTCGTGTTACATGATCTGGCAGGAGCGGAATGCTAGGTTATTTAAGAATCAGCTAAGACCTCCAGAAACTATAAGTGCTTCCATTGTTCAAATGGTTCGGTATAAGCTGATAGGAGTGAAGCTGAAGAACACCGCTAGCGTTCAGAGGCTTCTTGAAGATTGGGAGATTCAAAGTCTTTCTAATGAGATTGAAGGTGGTTGAGTAGTCGTTAGTTGTCTTGTGTTTTTGCTAGATTAGAGTCTAGTAGTTTTCTTTTGTGTTGAATATTTGGTTGTTTTTGCTTACTTTCATGGGGCATGTCTCATGATTGAACTAGTGTAGGCTTGCTACACTACTTGTTTTATTTGGATGTGAATATATAGAATCACCGGGGTAACCCTTTACCCAAAAAAAAAAAACAAGTCTAAACCTCTAATCAAAAGCATGATTCAGACATTACCAACGGTCATCACGGTTTCTACATCTAGCACACAATCGACCACATATATATATATATTTGTTATATCAACTTGGCATATCATTCTTAAACAACATTTTCATCCACCTCAACACATAACTAGCACCAAAGGCTATCACTTACTAAACATATTTGTGTCCATCATTCATCCTTCAATCTTTAACAACAATCTACATTATCTAATCATTTAGTCATTTCCAACCAACTAAATCATACAAATCATTTAAGGAGACATTTAATCTAGGCATGAGTAATGTTCATCAAGCACATATATTATCATCTACAAAGAAAGGAACACTAACCGGTTCAAGTATGGGCTAAAAGGGTGTAGAGAAATGAGGCTTGTTAGCTAATCCGAGGCTTCCGATGGTTGATGATTCGAGTCCGACCGGTGGGGTGGAGGTGATGTTTGATTGTTAGAGAATGAAGGAGGGTGTGAGTGGGAGAGAGTCTGGATAAGAGAATGATGACATGGGTTTTATACAAAGTGGTGCACCCTAATGGGCTTTCGAGTGGACTAAGGGTTGCGGCCCAAAGGCTCAACCAGTTTGGTTCACTCGAGACCAAGTGGTCTCGAGTCGGGTCCTTGTGGTTTCGGTTCACACATTATCATATTCATATATATTATATACACATACTTAATGCAAGGATCACATAACACGTCAAGATAATTCACGAACTTCCATTTAATATTATATGTACACACACTGTTGATACATGAAGGTTGCTTGGGAAAATCCGAAGTGTCACATCAATCTGTCACACCCTCAAAACCACATGCGGAGTACCACCGCGAGGTGTGTGACATGACCAGGATCTAGCCACCAATTATACTGAGCATTTAAATAATAATAATAGTAATGTTCACCAACCATAAAGGTTAGTAAATACCAAGGTTAAAGTTTAAAAGTTTTAAGTTCAAGTAACAGTTTAAGTAAGTAGCGGAAGCATAGGCAAAATAGTTTCAACGAGTTCATATTTCAAGTTTATTTAGAACCCAACACAAGGGTTAAGACGACCACTACACATCCCCAAGCTGCAAGCTCCTGAGTCACTGGGTACCTGCAAAGCATGCAGTAGGGTATCAACATAATGTTGGCGAGTTCACGAGTTTGTCCAGTTTTTAATTCCAAAAACTTGTTTCACCAGTTAATTTACTCATTTATACATGCCATAGGGAGCTACCCTATAAGTAAGCGACTAAACTGTTTTTACAATACCGAATACTTACTTACTTATTCACGCAGGAAAAATATGAACATGATGTGCTGCCTGCTTTGTTATGAGAACTTTGATTCCCATAATCACTTATTTTTTGAGTGCAAATTCTCGTCTCAACTCTGGTACATGGTTAGACAAAAGGTGGGTATGGATTTGGTTCAGCCGATTTGGGGTGATATTGTGGAGTGGCTTCTAGTTCGTGCCCGGTCGAAGACAGCGTCTAATCTGGTTGCTAGAATCTTAGTTGCGGCTTCGTGTTACATGATCTGGCAGGAGCGGAATGCTAGGTTATTTAAGAATCAGCTAAGACCTCCAGAAACTATAAGTGCTTCCATTGTTCAAATGGTTCGGTATAAGCTGATAGGAGTGAAGCTGAAGAACACCGCTAGCGTTCAGAGGCTTCTTGAAGATTGGGAGATTCAAAGTCTTTCTAATGAGATTGAAGGTGGTTGAGTAGTCGTTAGTTGTCTTGTGTTTTTGCTAGATTAGAGTCTAGTAGTTTTCTTTTGTGTTGAATATTTGGTTGTTTTTGCTTATTTTCATGGGGCATGTCTCATGATTGAACTAGTGTAGGCTTGCTACACTACTTGTTTTATTTGGATGTGAATATATAGAATCACCGGGGTAACCCTTTACCCAAAAAAAAAAAACAAGTCTAAACCTCTAATCAAAAGCATGATTCAGACATTACCAACGGTCATCACGGTTTCTACATCTAGCACACAATCGACCACATATATATATATATTTGTTATATCAACTTGGCATATCATTCTTAAACAACATTTTCATCCACCTCAACACATAACTAGCACCAAAGGCTATCACTTACTAAACATATTTGTGTCCATCATTCATCCTTCAATCTTTAACAACAATCTACATTATCTAATCATTTAGTCATTTCCAACCAACTAAATCATACAAATCATTTAAGGAGACATTTAATCTAGGCATGAGTAATGTTCATCAAGCACATATATTATCATCTACAAAGAAAGGAACACTAACCGGTTCAAGTATGGGCTAAAAGGGTGTAGAGAAATGAGGCTTGTTAGCTAATCCGAGGCTTCCGATGGTTGATGATTCGAGTCCGACCGGTGGGGTGGAGGTGATGTTTGATTGTTAGAGAATGAAGGAGGGTGTGAGTGGGAGAGAGTCTGGATAAGAGAATGATGACATGGGTTTTATACAAAGTGGTGCACCCTAATGGGCTTTCGAGTGGACTAAGGGTTGCGGCCCAAAGGCTCAACCAGTTTGGTTCACTCGAGACCAAGTGGTCTCGAGTCGGGTCCTTGTGGTTTCGGTTCACACATTATCATATTCATATATATTATATACACATACTTAATGCAAGGATCACATAACACGTCAAGATAATTCACGAACTTCCATTTAATATTATATGTACACACACTGTTGATACATGAAGGTTGCTTGGGAAAATCCGAAGTGTCACATCAATCTGTCACACCCTCAAAACCACATGCGGAGTACCACCGCGAGGTGTGTGACATGACCAGGATCTAGCCACCAATTATACTGAGCATTTAAATAATAATAATAGTAATGTTCACCAACCATAAAGGTTAGTAAATACCAAGGTTAAAGTTTAAAAGTTTTAAGTTCAAGTAACAGTTTAAGTAAGTAGCGGAAGCATAGGCAAAATAGTTTCAACGAGTTCATATTTCAAGTTTATTTAGAACCCAACACAAGGGTTAAGACGACCACTACACATCCCCAAGCTGCAAGCTCCTGAGTCACTGGGTACCTGCAAAGCATGCAGTAGGGTATCAACATAATGTTGGCGAGTTCACGAGTTTGTCCAGTTTTTAATTCCAAAAACTTGTTTCACCAGTTAATTTACTCATTTATACATGCCATAGGGAGCTACCCTATAAGTAAGCGACTAAACTGTTTTTACAATACCGAATACTTACTTAACCGTACGTTTCCGCAGTGCCCCGTTTGTCAATGTTCTATCATCATTGACGATTTTGCCTGAGTACATTAGTTCACTCCCGTTCCCAGTAACAAGGGTCGGTGTGAGGCTGGTTAGACCTAAATAGCGCTATCAACTAATAACCCGTTCGCCAGACCCCGACGACTAATCGGTATTAAGAAGTGAGGATTTGAGTGATAGAGTTTCGTTTAGTGTTGCTTGTTGCATCCAGTATAAAAAGTAATTAACTAAGGGTCCCACATAAGGGGAGAAAAGTAGGTTTGTATCCCTCACAAGGGGATAGCGTTGTTTTAAGTTCCGTTTCCCAAACCACCGGGAACGCATGCTTTAAAAGTTGTGAACTCACCTTGGGTTGCTCGGCAGAGTAGTTTACTTGGTCAAGCACGCTGGTCACCACGTCCTAACATGGTTACCAGTATGGGTCAAGCTCGGGTACAAACAAATCTCGTATATACTACACATAACTAACACATAGCATGCATAACATATAAATATCCACCAAGTTATTGGGCCTGTTCTAATACTTAAGCAGTTAAACAGTAACAGTTAACACATAACATATATGTCATTCAAGGTTATTGGGCCCGTCCTATCGTGCTAGCAATTCAAGCAGAAATCAGTTAACACTTAGTCCACACAGAAAGCAGTCCGTTAAACCAATATGGCCCAATAACAGCATGGCCCAAATGAAACCATTGATAAGTTGAATCCACTGACGAGTGGTCTCGAGTCGAAGCCACTGAGAAACAGTCTCGAGTCGCAATCACCGTCGTAGGCATGGGCAGAGGTTTCGAGTGCCATCCACTGATGGTGAAGCTAAGGAGTGGTTTCGAGTCGAAACCACTAATCTCGAGTCATGTATTTTTGTGTCGCAACAGGGCAGTGCTTTGACTCGCAACCACTGGTGGTCTCGAGTCGCAACACTGATGAACCACCTGTTGAGTCGAGACCTTTGTCGAGACCACTGATGAATCAACTGTTCTCGATTAGTCAGTTGACGGTCTCGAGTTGTCACTTGATGATCTCAAGTCGAAACCGGGGGTCTCGACTTGCACGCATGATGATGGCATCCTTCTAGAACATGCCAGCTTGTACTAACCAATCACGTTTCACAGTCATGCTCCTTTGTACTAACCAATACAATTTCACCAACATGTTTTCTTGTCTAACACTAAATCAAAACAGATCAAACATAGCAATTTTAAATGTTCATTTCATATCTGGAGCATTCTGGTTAATAGGAAGTCTCTTTGGGTCCAATGGATATATACACACAAATTGAAGGGTAGGAGTTTCTGGGATATCAACAGCAAAGGTAGTATGAGCTGGGGATGGAGGAAAATCTTATCTATTCGCAGTGTTGTTAGGCCTTTTATATGGAAGGTTGTTCGAAGTGGGGCTCAAACGAATGCCTTGTGGGATAATTGGTGTCAACTTAGTCCGCTAAGCTCATTCATTACGCCACGGAGAATAACTAATGCGGGCTTCAACATCTCGTCTTCTATTTCGGATCTAGTTGATGAAAACGGAAACTGGAGGTGGCCCCAAGCTTGGTATGATTTATACCCGGTTTTGATTGGGTTAAATGTTCCTCAATTGACGCAAAATATGGTGGACCGTACGGTTTGGAAAGATTTGGATGGGAACTTATGCTCGTTTCGGTCATCAGAAGTGTGGTATGCTATTCGGTGTAGGCAGAATCCAGTCTCGTGGGTTGATGGGGTATGGTTTTCTCAATGTATTCCAAGACATTCGTTTCACTTATGGTTAGTCATAAAGAATAAACTTAAAACCCAAGACCGGCTTGCTGCTTGGGAGGCGGGAAGTGTAACGAATTTAAACCTCATGTGTTGTCCGCTTTGTAGAATCAATCGGGACTCTAGAGATCATTTGTTTTTTCAGTGCTCGTTTGCTTCAAAAGTGTGGAACGAAGTTAAGAGTATGGTTCAAATGGGTAATGTTGATAGCACTTGGCAATCGATTATGACATGGATGGAACAAAATGCAAGCTCGAAAAAGACGGAGCATATTATATGCAAGCTGGTTATTGCGGCTTCGACTTATTTCATATGGCAAGAGAGAAATAATTGTCTATTTTCCAATGTTTTTGCTGATCAGAATGTGGTGATTCAGAGGATTAAGGAAGTTGTCCGTTTACGTTTAATGGGGTTCAAGTTTAGAAGACAATCGAGTATTGAGAGTCTGCTAAGGACGTGGAAGATCAGTTCTGATGATGACGCAAACGATCCGGGCTAGCTGATTTTATTTGTTTAGTAGTTATTGTTTTGTGCTGGTTATTTGGTTATAGTTTGTTCGTTGGATGGTTGTGTTTGTGGGTTGTGTTTTCTTGTTTCCTAGGCGTTGGTATGTCAAGCCTAGTTGGTGTGTCCTATTCGGGCATGCCCTTGTTCTTATTTTTTCATTTATAACATTTACCTGGGGTAATCCCTTTACCCAAAAAAATGTTCATTTCATATTCAACAAGTTCTTCATTTAGGGTTTTCATCATTTTGCAATCGTAATTATTCAAACAAGTCTAAACCTCTAATCAAAAGCATGATTCAGACATTACCAACGGTCATCACGGTTTCTACATCTAGCACACAATCGACCACATATATATATATATAGGGAGAAGATCATGCGAGAACCACCTCTTATTGTGAGAACCGCGAGAACCAATGTGAACACACCAAAAATGCCTAAAAATAGCTAAAAATCACACAAAATTTTTTTTTTTTATTTTTTTAATATTTTTTAGGTTAAAATCGCTACTTTTCGAAGGCAAAAAAAAAAATTTTTTTTTTTTTTAAATTTTTTTTTTTAAAAATTTTTTTTTTTTTTTTTTGCTTCGAAAAGTAGCGATTTTAACCTAAAAAATATTAAAAAAATCAAAAAAAAAGTTTTAGATTTTTTTTTGATTTTTTTAGATTTTTTTTAGATTTTTTTAGGTTTTTTGGGGGTTTAGTTTTTAGCATTTTAGCTTGGGGGGGGGGTGGGGGGGTTTAGGTTTTTGGGGGGTGGGGGGAGGGGGGTTTAGGTTTTTTTTAGGTTTTTTAAGGGTTTTTTTTAGGTTTTTTTAGCTTGGGGGGGGGGGGGGTTAGGTTTTTTTTGGGGGGGGGGGGTGGGGGGTTTAGGTTTTTTTAGGTTTTTTTTAGGTTTTTTTAGCTATTTTAGGTTGTGTTCACATTGGTTCTCAAGGTTCTCACAATAAGGGTGGTTCTCGCATGAGCCCCTCCCTATATATATATATATTTGTTATATCAACTTGGCATATCATTCTTAAACAACATTTTCATCCACCTCAACACATAACTAGCACCAAAGGCTATCACTTACTAAACATATTTGTGTCCATCATTCACCCTTCAATCTTTAACAACAATCTACATTATCTAATCATTTAGTCATTTCCAACCAACTAAATCATACAAATCAATTAAGGAGACATTTAATCTAGGCATGAGTAATGTTCATCAAGCACATATATTATCATCAACAAAGAAAGGAACACTAACCGGTTCAAGTATGGGCTAAAAGGGTGTAGAGAAATGAGGCTTGTTAGCTAATCCGAGGCTTCCGATGGTTGATGATTCGAGTCCGACCGGTGGGGTGGAGGTGATGTTTGATTGTTAGAGAATGAAGGAGGGTGTGAGTGGGAGAGAGTCTGGATAAGAGAATGATGACATGGGTTTTATACAAAGTGGTGCACTCTAATGGGCTTTCGAGTGGACTAAGGGTTGCGGCCCAAAGGCTCAACCGGTTTGGTTCACTCGAGACTAAGTGGTCTCGAGTCGGGTCCTTGTGGTTTCGGTTCACACATTATCATATTCATATATATATTATATACACATACTTAATGCAAGGATCACATAACACGTCAAGATAATTCACGAACTTCCATTTAATATTATATGTACACACACTGTTGATACATGAAGGTTGCTTGGGAAAATCCGAAGTGTCACATTATCCCCAAGTTTTAAGAACTTTCGTCCCGAAAGTTAAGGCAGCCGCTGTCAAGCTAGTATGAGTGAAAACGTTTCAACGGGGTGTCACATTGACTACCAAAGAACTTCTCATAATGTTGAACAAAAGCTTCATAAACCCTGTCACCTTCGCAAATCGTCCCTCCCGAATCGTTAATAACATCAATTCTGCTACAATGATTTCTGATTTTCAAAGAGGAATGAAAAAAGCGGTATTCATGTCACCCGCTCTCAACCAATCAACCTTAGCTTTTTGTTTCAGAAAACGCTCCTCATCCAGCAGTGCCTCCTGAAGGTCACGACTAGTAGACGATTCTTCCGCCCTGAGATCAATATTTAGCGGATCAAGATCAATATTTTGCTGAATAACATCTAACCTCATCCGAAGTCTTTCAACTTTCTTGTGAAGGTTGCCTTGTTTGAAAAGCAACGAACGAAGAGGGTTTTTAAGTAACTGAAGCTTCTTGACAACTCGAAATTGGTGCACCCCATCAATGTTAGTTTCCCAATGCTTTTTAACAATATCAAAAAATTCTGGTTTAAAAACCAAGAAATTAGCGAACTTAAAAGACCTCTGTTTCAGCTTCATAGCTTCCAGAATAGTTAGAATACAAGGGCAATGATCCGAAAGTCTATAAGGCTTGAACATGGCAACCGAGTTCGGGTATTCAGCAACAAAAGGAGTTTTTCCCATCACCCGATCAATTTTCTTTAGTAAGCCAACACCTTTTTTAGGCTTTTGATTCCACGTAAAATGAATACCTGTCCGATTAATATCAAACACTTCAATGTCATCTACACACGCTTGTAACTCCCTCATACCAATAGATATAGAAGAAGTACCCATCGATTTATCTTCTATGTTAAGCGCTGAATTAAAATCACCCATAATAAACCAAGGCCTATTCGCAACAAGGACTTTATGCATAGAAAGATGATACCATAACTCCCTACGGGAAACGTAATAATTATCTGCATACACAATAGAACATAAAACCATTCTTTTATCCAATTTAAACACTAGTTGGAGGTGCATAACCTGGGAAGATTGAGCCACGATCATCACATCAAAAATAGCCGGATTCCACCCAATAATAATTCTTGTACCTTTGTCACAACAACCTCCATTCGAAGTCCAATCCCAAGATCGAAACACAGCTTTACACACTTTACCCAGTTTATCAACATCAACATGGGACTCTAAAATAGCACACATACTCAAATTGTAATCCTTCACATCCTGACGAACCTCCATTTGTTTAAGCGGGCAATTCAACCCCCTTATATTCCAAACCGCAATACTAACCATCAGTAACTATCTGAGAAGGAGTGCTTGCCCCTTGTTTTTTATTTAAATTCAGCGAACCTTGCACCATAAATTCATCCATTTCATTGTAAACCTCGTCAACCTCATCATCATCCGTATCCTCGAGGCCCGAACCCGTCGCGTTTTTGCTGGTACCCGATTCCGGGTCAACTTCATTCAGAATGTCAAAGGGGTTATTCGAGGCCTTTGAAGTTGAGCCAGTATTCTCATTCGGTTTAGACTTTGATCCTACTAGCCGATATTCAAATTTACTTTTTTGTTTGTTAACCGGAATACCAATCTTTCTAGCAACTTTCTTACCCTGAACTTCAGTATAACCATCCTGATCCACAATCGGTATCTTTTTCACTTGCCTGTTTCTTTGAACATTGCGATTTTGATCCTCATGTCTAGCATTACCCAGTTTCATTGGCTTCTTCGGACACATCTCGTTTGAATGACCAAACACACAACATGTAGCACCACGATGAGGGCTCCATTCATATTCTACGTACATGGTCTCTTTGATATAACCCTCCCCCTCAGGTTCGGGTATTGCCATTGTTATTTCTTCACGAAGCTCCTTATCAGCCGAGATCTCCACCAAAGCTCTAGCATAACTACTACGGCCCCATGAATCCGTGCACATAGACGTTGTGAATGAATCCAGCATCTTTGGCTCCCGAATTGTTGTAGCTATTAGGCTAAGCCCATCTTCCGTGTAGGCCGCAATGGGAACCTCATGAATTTTCACCCAAACTTGCACTTGCTTAACTTCTTTCTTTTCCAATTTGGTCGTAGGAGTCCATGTATTCAGAAACAACGGTTGAGACCTAATGATCCACAGACCATCTTTGAGAACATTCAACATCCCGGCTTCATCATTAAACTTGAAAAAGAAAAAACCGTTGGCATTCATCATCGTTTTTTACAACCCATATTTTTTCCAATTAACTCTCACATAATAGTCAACAACCGGGAATGCAACTCGATCCCCCAAAAAATAACCATAAATGGTATTGGCCAGTTTATTCTGCACAGTTCGAACAGATTCCTTAGGAAGAACCACGTCACAACCTTCTTGCACAACCGAACTAGACAAAGTTCGAAAATTAACTTTCTGCACTTTGCTGGCTATAACCGAATCTGCATAAGACTTCTGTTTAGAGCTGCTACCCTGAACTGTATGTGATCCCTGAAATCCATGTGCAGCCACATTCTCTTCTGAACCTTGATTCACTGACGATAGAACAGGAACGGTGATCTTGGTTAATTCGTCAATAACATTAAACATCTTCGGATCAGGCTGAACATTCTGCACCGAACCTCTCCTAGGAAGTATCGGATTACCATCTATAAACTCTACTAGCTAAACCCTTAAATGGTAACGGCGGCTTACCTCGATCACCCTTAGCAACATCATCAGTTTTTGAACGATCATCCATTGAACAATAATCGACTCTCTCCTTTAAACAGCAATTGAAACAACCATGCACGCAAAATAACGAAGAACCAAGAAAAACAGCCGAACGAAAGAAACAAGACAAACCCTAATTTAGCTTGATGAAAAAAATAGAAAAGAAACCCTAGATTCAACTTAATCCTTCCGCTAACTAGTTCGAATCAGATATATTGATAAATCAATACTCCGATGATCAGACTGTTATATGGAAATCATGAAGAAAAATCTAAGGTAGGAAAAGGAACCAAAATCGCCATAGCTAGAGAGAGAAATTAGGGTTTTTTGTTAATGCTTTATTAAGGAAAGTCGTTTTGACATCATTTTCCAAATCTCATAATCATATTATGCATGTATGGCAAATATTATCCTAATTGACTTTAGCATCGCCACAGGCGAAGAGGTCTCATCATAATCAACCCCTTGAGTTTTGATTGAAACCTTTTGCTATAAGTCTCGCTTTACAAGTATCCAAGTTACCATGCATATCGGTTTTCTTCCTGGAAACCCACTTACTTCCAACTACTTTGGAATTAAGATGTAGTACAACCAATTCCCATACTTGGTTGTCATACATGGATTGCATCTCTACGTTCATGGCTTCAAGCCATTTGTCACAATCGGATTTTGACATTGGATCATGGTATGTGGTAGGTTCACCCGAATCTACCACGTAGCATCCATCTATGAAAAATCCATATCTTTCAGGTGAACTACTAATTCTACCAGATCTGCGAACGTTTTGTGTGTATTGATCAACCACTTGATCATTTCCAACAACCTCTTGTTGAGTGCTGGTATCAACCAAACGTGTATCGGCTTGTGGTTCTTGATCCTCATCAAGTTCCATTGTTCTACTAATTCCTTCCACAAGGAACTTAGCTTCCAAGAACTCAGCCTTTCGAGCAACAAATACCTTTCACTCTGTTGGATCGTAGAATTAATATCCTATACCATCTTTAGGATATCCTACAAAGATACACTTAGTGGATCGTACTTCTAATTTGTTTGTGGTGTATTGCTTCACATAAGCTTCACAACCCATAACTTTAAATATGATAATGATGGAGCCCTTCCATGCCATATTTCAAAAGGTGTCTTATCCACTTTCTTGGTTTGGGCCACACTGAATGTACGGGCCGCGGAGAGCAAAGCGTAACCTCAAAATGATCAAGATAATGTGCTCCTAGCCATCATAGATCAAACCATATCCAAATAGAGTTCGATTCCTCCTCTATCGGAACAAAGAACTTTAATTGAGTTAATTTTCTACTTCATCTTTGTGTCTTAGCAAGTACACATAACCATAACTACTATAGTCGTTGGTAAAAGTAATGAAGTACTTTTCACCATTCCTAGTCATTGTCTTCAAAAGGACCACATACATCCGAATGTATGATACCTAATAAATCTTTTACCCTTTCCCAATAAAGGGTTTCTTAATCATTTTACATAGTAAACAGGATTCACATGTATCAAATGAACCAACTTCGTTTGTTTCCAAAAGAACATTCTTTTGAAGTGCTTGGACCAAGGTGACAATGCCAAAGATAGGTCTCCTTGGAAGGAGTGGATGTTTCTTTACCAATTGATTATGTTCGCTAGGTTAACAGCAGGTTAGCAAATACTCTTTATGGTTACTTCCTGGGGGATAGAATTGCTTATCCGGTTGTTGAATATTTTGTGAAAACAAATTGGAAGAATCATGGTCTTCAGAAAATTATGATGAATTCGAATGGGTTTTTCTTCTTCAAGTTTGAAGATAGAAAGGGTATGAATAATGTTCTTGAAGGGGTCCTTGGCTGATTCGTAACAAACCTCTTTTTCTCAACACTTGGTCCCATACAAACACTCTTAAAAAAGAAGATATTAAAAAGGTATCTGTTTGGGTGAAATTGCATGAGGTTCCTCTAGTGGCGTATACTGATGATGGGTTAAGCATGTTGGCGTCTAAAATTGGGCTCCGAAAATGTGTTTTGGTTATCGGGCTAAAATCCCGTTAAGAACTATGAAGTCCTTTAGGCCAGAAATTAGCCAAAACCAAAACCGCATTTTTGTGTGCATCTTCTTTTACAAAATATATCCTAATACATTTTTTCTAGTAAAATAAAATGCACCTAATCTATTTATTTTACATACCAAATGAAAATAAATAAATTACATAACTTTACAAATGGAAGAACCAAAAATAATAATTATTACAACCTTTGAAATAATTAAATACAAATCACAAACACAAATATTCAACATATTCACACAAGGTCATGGCTAGGTTATGAACACCAAAATATATATATCCAAATATATAAAATTCAAGAAGCAAAATGGTTCCCTTTTACAACCTACAATTTTTCGGTCAAGAATGAAAAACCGAAAAATGTGGGTTTTTGTCCAAACAAAATAATCTTCCAAATGAAATAATTTTTCAAGATTCATTTATGCATGTAGGAATATAATCTTGAAAAACAAAGGGATAACCATGGTGAAAATTTCGGCCATAGGGTTTTACCCAAACCCGAAAATTTTATATCCTATGAAGCATGCACTCATATAAGTGGCTCTGATGCCACTGTTGGGTTTTTCACATGTTTATCAAAGTATTTTATCCATATAAAATAAAAACGCAGCGGAAATAATTATTTTAAAACATGTTACTTACAAGATATAAAACTCATTTTATATGTAAAACCCAATCCTGGATCCATATACGAACATGCATGCTATCAAAATAAAACACAACCATAGAGTGTTTAGAATACTACCTTCCAAGGAGTAAAGGACATGAAGATGATGATGCTTCTTGAACGGTTGCCTTCAAGTGTAGAAGACCTCACGCTTGTATACCCCAAGCCTTCCAACAAACACCTTAGTTTTAGCTAGGATTTGAACACTTGCAACTCACTTGAAAGATCCCCTCTTGGAACCAACCCCTTGTCCGAAAATTAGAGAGTATCTTCTTGAGTTCTTGCACTTGAAAATTGAACTTGAAAAACCCTTGGATCTAAAGACCCATGACCGATTTTTAGAGCAAAGCTAGAGGTTTTCTTCAAGTTCATCTTCTTCACTTTTTTCATTTTGTCATACAAAATTACTATAAATTAAGTGAGAGAAATGGCCACCCATATCATCCAATGAGATGGTCTCTAACCATGCAAAGTGCATGGATTTTCATTGGACCAAAATGGTCTTGAAAAGACCACCCAATCAAAGAGCTTCTAACACATGCATTTGGATGCAATGTGATTGGCCAAGGCATTTAGGGAAGACCACCCAATCAAGATACATGCAAATGCATGAAATATTATTGGACCAACAATCTTGGTAAGGCCATGGGGAAAAGTGGCGGCCTAGCTTTTATTTTATAAAAAAAAAATCAAATTCTTTTATAAAATATAAGTCTTGTATGTATTTTATAAGATTTATAAAATATAACATATCATATTACAAGACTTTATGCAATATCTCATAACCTTTTAAAATGTTATTAAACCCATTAAATAACAAAGTAAAAAATTCTCTCAAATTAAATTATCCATATAATTTATTAGCTTGTCAAGTGCAATTATTTAGAAAACCAATTTCTAAATATTCTAAGTGTTAATATTTATTTGTTTGATCATATCACAAATAAATAATATAAGTGTTTGTCTAGCTTGTTATTGGGTATGACTCGACTTGGATCATAACGTACTAGCCACATCAATTTAACATGTGTCTTGGGCATACAGAGTCCAACAATCTCCCACTTGCACAAGATACATAGAAGATTGATGCAAGTAGTAAATGACGCCTAACTACGGTTTACTACCCCTAATACGTATGACTATATTTGCCATTCAATAACATCATCCCCTTCAAGTCCCTTACTTGAAAATGATTTAGGTGAATCTATCATTTATCCTTTCGTTACAGATGTCATGTCAAATCCAGAGACATAGAGTGATCACTCTCTGTTGATTTAACTTTAACAGGCCTTAGACATCTTACTCTCAACGAATAAGAGGAACAAATCCCATCTTGACTACATACGTCTCTCACAATCACCTGGTACCACACCTGAGCTTAGCCTTATGTACTGTCATATTACTAACAGCGAAGAAATAAGTCAAGGTACAATATTTGGTGAATATCAAGACCCAATATGTATCTCAGGTCTGAGGATACTATGATATTCTCCTTTACTTCAAATTTACTTATGATCAATCATAGATGATTCCATGCAGTAATATTTGAGAGCGAGCCAGTCCAATATTTGTATCCCACAAATATCTATGAACCTTGGCAGCAACACTTTGCTCTATATTCATATCTAATGAATATCCATCAATCCAAGTTCATAATAGTCTTACATTCATATTTGTTCCCACAAGTATGATCGACTACGGACATTTAGAATAAGCAACTTATTCATGGATTTTTTTTTTGGGTAAAGGGTTACCCCGGTAAATTTTATAAATAATCAAAGAACAGGGTGTGACAAAAGTTGCCTCACACTACTAGACTTGACAACCCAAGCCTAGACAAAAACAAACCAACACAACCCAAACAAAAACAGCCAAAAAAACACAATAACCGACCCAACAAACTACTAACAAACTACACTAGACAACTATCACTAGCCATTAATTCGGGTCCTCCTCGTTGATCTTCCATCTTTCCAATAGCTTCCGATTTTTAACATCACCGCTAACCTTGAACCCCATAATCCGAAGCCGCACTATATCAAGAATCAGCTGTGCTACCGTATTTTCACTCCGTTGCAGGTTTGAAAACAGTCGGTTGTTACGTTCTTGCCATAAGAAGTATGTAGAAGCCGCTACAACAAGTTTGCACACAATATGCTCCAGCTTCTTTGAGTTCGCATGCTGATCAACCCAAGCCATTACCGAACTCCACGTATCATTAACCATCCCCATATCAACCCTTTTGTTGACAATGTTCCAAACCTTAGCCGAAAAACAGCATTGAAAGAATAGATGATCTCTTGAGTCTCGACCATACTTACATAAAGGACAACACATAAGAATTAGGTTCGTCTCACTCCCCGCTTCCCACACCGCCAATCTATCTTGAGTTTTCAGCTTGTTTGTTATCACCAACCAAAGATGGAACGAATGTCTTGGAATACATTGGCCATACCACACCATGTTTACCCATACCACCTTGTTCTCCCTAACCCGCAAATTATTCCATGCCTCCCAAGAAGTAAAGTGACCTATTTTCCCATCAAAACTTTTCCATCCAAACCTGTCCTCCACATCTTGAGCGATGACAGGCCGTGCCACATTTATTAGAACTGGAAAGAGATCCAACCACGCCTGTGGCCATCGCCAGTCACCATTACTATCAACGATGTCAGCCACTGTATTTGTCAAAGTAAAACCTTCTCGAGCTATCATCCTTGGAGTGATGAAATGTCGAATGGGACTGCATGAACACCAATTGTCACTCCACACATTAGTCCCGTTACCGTTACCAATAGACTTCCAAACAAACGGACGAACTAAACTTCGAATGGCTAATATCTTCCGCCAACTCCAAGTCAGATTTCCCCGTGCTGGAATCTCCCAAAAGTTCCGACCTTTTAACCTGTAAGCATGAATCCATTGGACCCATAGAGATTCTCTATTGGTGATGATACTCCAAATATGCGACGTGATAAGGGATTTGTTAACCTCCGATATACTACGGATACCAAGGCCTCCCTCCTCCTTCGGTTTGCAAACATCTTTCCATGGAACTTTAGACCGAGTACTCCTCGAAGAACTCGCATTCCATAGAAACCTTCTCATTCTCTTTTCTAGATCCTTAACAATACGCATAGGCAAGATGAACACCGACGCCCAATATGTATACATTGCCGATAGGACAGAGTTAATAAGCTGCAACCGACCTGCAAAAGATAAAGATTTAGTCAACCAATTATCAACCTTCCTCTCCATACGTTCCACCAGGATTCTGCAGTCTCTAAATGAGAGTTTGGTGGATATTAGGGGAACTCCAAGATAACGGACCGGAAGAGAGCCCTCACGAAACGGCAACAAACTCAGAATGCTAGATTTGACATCTCTTGGAACATTACAAAAGAATATTGTACTCTTCGGCAGACTAGGCACGAGACCGGAGACGCTAGTGAATTTACCCAAGACACTTTGAATAAGCTGAACCGACCCCATGTCCCCATTTACGAAAACGAACAAATCATCCGCAAACGAAACATTGATTATCTTTTGTTTAGAGCAGTGCAAATGAAACCTGAATGCATTATTTAGAGCCATCTTCTGCAACATAAGAGATAAAACCTCCATCACTAATGTAAATAAGTATGGAGACATTGGATCTCCTTGTCTCAGCCCCCGCTTCCCTCTAAAATAGCCATGTAACTCTCCATTAATGCTAACCGAATACGAGACTGTTGTGACACAAGCCATAATCCAAGAAATCATTTTCTGATGGAAACCAAACCTGGTTAGGATCTCCTCCAAAAACGACCAACTAACAGTATCATACGCTTTTTGAATATCAATCTTCAAAGCACATTTAGGAGGGCCTCGATCTACATGGTAATTATGCATGAGTTCCTGAGTAAGAAGAATATTATCGGATATCTTCCTACCAGGAACAAACGCAGATTGGTTTATATTCACTAAATATCCCAATCCCCTTTTAATCCGATCAGTGATTATTTTGCTAATACACTTATATAAGACATTACAGCACGATATCGGACGGTAATCAAGCACCGTATTTGGCGTTTCAACCTTCGGAACCAAAGCAAGAATCGTATGATTGATTTGTTTAAGAATTTGCCCATTACTAAAGAAATCAAGCACTGCCTTAGTCACCTCGCCACCCACAACATCCCAAGACTTCTTAAAGAAAGCTGATGTATATCCATCCGGACCCGGCGCCTTATTTTCACCTATACTAAACATTGCCCGTTTGACTTCATCTTCAGTAACCTGTCTAACCATATTTTCTGCCACATTGGGTTGCAAGACATTAACAAACATATCTGTATCATCCACCTTATCAACATGATCTTCCGTGCCCATGAAAACCGAGTAATGAGCAAGAAGAGCCGTAGGCACATCATCACTTTCAAACAGGTTCCCCTTCGTGTCTTTGATGCAATGAATTTTACTCCGAGCATTCCTGCCTTTCACATAATTATGAAAGTAAGAGGTGTTTGAATCACCCGCACAAAGCCACTGAACTTTAGCCTTTTGTTTTAGAAAACACTCCTCGTCATAAGCTGCAATCTTGTACTCTTGAAGACAAATAGCTTCTGAAGACCGCAAAGCCGTATCAAATGGACTAGCATCAACTTGCTTTTGAATCTGATCCAGTTGGTTCCGCAGCTCGGTAACTCTCTTGTGTAAATTGCCCTGGTTGCGAAGGATCCTCCTAAAGTGAGGTTTTAAACTCTTCATTTTTTGAACAACAGAATACATGGCAACCCCCTCCACATTTTTAGACCATACAGCGGTAACTGCTTGGCCAAAATCAGGCTTCGACGTAATATTTTGAACATGCTAAAATGGAACATAACTCAAAATACCATAAAGAGTTATATTAACAATTGTTCCAATATCCAAATACAAAATAGATCAAATCCAATCACTAGAATATCGAAGTCCTAAGGCACAATTATGACCCTTTCATGCTTTGCCCATTCAAGGAGCTTCGTGAGTGGATCCGCAATATTTTGATCAGTGTGAACTTTGTGAATACATATCTTTCCTTTTTCAACTTCATCCCTTATGTAGTTGAAACTCCGCTCAATGTACTTTGTCTTTTGATGTGCACGAGGTTCCTTGATTTGAACAATCGCACCATCGTTGTCACAAAGATCTCTAGGGTCCTAAATGGTATGGACTCCCCTTAGATCGGCAATAATTCAAGTGGTAGATCCATATGAATTATCTTGACCAATGAAGCGGCGATGTATTCTGATTATGTAGTGGACAATGCTACCCTGACTGTGATCGAGAACCATCTTGATTAGTTTTGAAACTCGTATCCATGTAACCATTTACAATGAATTTCGAAACTCGCATCCCTGTAACCCGTTATAACGAGTTCTTCTTCACCAGATCCATATATTAGAAACATATCCTTAGCCCTTCTAAGGAATTTCAATATACTTTGTAACAGTCATCCAATGACCGTTATTTGGATTTTACTGGTATCTTCTTGTCATGCTTAAGGCGCATAACTTGTCCGGTCTAGTGCATATCATTACATACATAATGAATCCTATAGCTGACGTATATGGGATTCCTTTCATTCTTTCCTGCTCATCTTTTGAGCTTGGACATTGAGACGCACTCAATATTGTCCTCTCTTGAATAGGTACCAAACCTTTCATAGTGTTCTCTATCTTGAACCTTTTCAAGACTTTGTCAATGTATGCACTTTGGTTTAAACCTATCTAGCGCCTTGACCTATCCTTATAGATCTTTATTCCTAAATATAGGCGACTTCACCAAAATCCTTAATGGAAAAACAACTTCCAAGTCAGGCTTTTACACCTTCCATGGTTGGAATGTTATTTCAAAATAGTAGAATGTCATCGACATACACTACTAAGAAAGTAATAATGCTCCCACTAGCCTTCTTATACACAAGATTTATCGACGTTTCTTGATGAATCCATATTCCCTAATCTCTTCATCAAAAAAGTGATTCCAACTTCTAGATGTTTGTTTCAATCCATAGATTGATTTCTTTAACTTGCATACTTTGTCAGGATGTTTTGGATCAACAAAACCTTCAGGCTTAACTATATAGACATTTTCCTCAAGATATCTATTAAGAAAAGCCGTTTTGACATCCATTTGCCAAATCTCATAATTATATTATGCAGGTATGGCAAATAATATCCTTATTGACTTTAGCATCGCCACAGGCGAAAAAGTCTCATCATAATCAACCCCTTGAGTTTGAGTGAAACCTTTTGCTATAAGTCTCGCTTTATAAGTATCCAAGTTACCATGCATATCTGTTTTCCTCCAGAAAACTCACTTATTTCCAACCACTTTGGAATTAAGAGACGGCACAACCAATTCCCATACTTGGTTGTCATACATGGATTGCATCTCTACGTTCATGGCTTCAAGCCATTTGTCCCAATCGGATTTTGACATTGCATCATGGTATGTGGTAGGTTCACCCGAATCTTCCACGTAGCATCCATCCAGGAAAAATCCATATATTTCAGGTGGACTACTAATTCTACCAGATGTATGAACGTTTTATGTGTATTGATCAACCTCTTGATCGTTTTCTACAACCTCTTGTTGAGTGCTAGTATCAACCAAACGTGTATCGGCTTGTGGTTCTTGATCCTTATCAAGTTCCACTGTTCTACTAATTCCTTCCACAAGGAACTTAGCTTCCAAGAACTCAGCCATTTGAGTAACAAATACCTTTTGCTCTGTTGGATCATATAATTAATATCCTATACCATTTCTAGGATATCCTACGAAGATACACTTAGTGGATCATACTTTTATTTGGGGTGTATTGCTTCACAGAAGCTTCACAACCCCATACCTTCAAATATGATTAATGATGGAGCCTTTTCATTCCATATTTCAAAAGGTGTCTTATCCACTTTCTTGGTTGGGGCCATACGTGATAGAGATAATGCGCTCCTAGCCATCATAGATCGAACCATATCTAATAGAGTTCGACTCCTCCTCTATCGAAACGAAAAACTTTAAAAGAGTTGATTTTGTACTTCACCTTTTGAAGATTCTGAACGTTTCAAAACTTCTTCTTTGTGTCAAGTACACATAACCACAACTACTATAGTTGTTGGTAAACTTAATGAAGTATCTTTCACCATACCTAGTTATTGGCTTAAAAGGATCACATACATTCGAATGTATGATACCTAATTATCTTTTGCCCTTTCCCACTGAAGGGATTACTTGGTCATTTTACTTTGTAAATAAGATTCGCATGTATCAAATGAACCAATTTCATTTGTTTCCAAAAGACAATTCTTTCGAAGTGTTTACGATGCGACATCTGTTTATATGACCAAGGTGATAATGCCAAGGATAGGTCTTACTCAAATCCATTTTGAGTTTCTTGGTGATTGATTGGTACATTAAACTATCAAATGATGTATTATTATGAACCGATTCATAAATACCATTTGAAGGCATAGGTTTAAAGTAAAACATGTCATTCATCGATATAAATGTCAATGTTTGCAAACTTTAAGTCAAAACCATATTGTCCTATAAGGGAAACTTGAATAATGTTCCTAGTCAAACTAGGAGCATTCAAGACATTTTAAAACAATTTCCAAACCATTTGGAAGTTTCAAAACATGGTCTCCTTTCTTGTAATGTTTATTTCTTTTGAACCTTTTGCAACGAATTGCAAACATGAGTTCCACATCCGGTATCTAATACCCATGTGTTAGAAGAAATAACATTAAGGTCAATATGTATCATTAAGATTGTACCTGAGGTTTGCCTAGCATCCCTCCTTTTTTCAACTCTTTGAGATAGATTGGACAATTCCTATTTAAATGCCCTATTTCTCTATACTCAAAGCATGGATCATTCATGGCAACCTTTGCCTTTTTCTCTTTTGGTTTTGGTGGTTTCGCTTTAGTCTTTCCAATCATTTTCCCTTTGAATTACCCGTTTCCATTTTCAACATTTGCTTTGGTGTCGGGGTGATGCCCTTTCTAGTTGCCACCCTCATTAATCGTTAGAATGGATAAAACCCTTATATTGAGCCTTTTGAGGTGATTAATGTGGCCTTTTCATCTTAAAGACTTAAGATGAGACCGAATGGGTTTCCTCCATTCGACATGTATGTAGCGCTCGAAGCGTTCTACCCTTGCATATTGTAGGAACATTTCCTTCAATTGGGTAATCATGTCGTGTGCTCATGATGTTCAAAATCCTTTTGAATCTCGGGAATCATAATTCCTAACATGAGACAACTTGCATAGT
The DNA here is from genome assembly GCA_030545235.1 of Helianthus tuberosus. Lineage (NCBI taxonomy): Eukaryota > Viridiplantae > Streptophyta > Magnoliopsida > Asterales > Asteraceae > Helianthus > Helianthus tuberosus. Next base: position 95,886,566 of record CM060388.1, read on the forward strand.
ATCCTCAATATACTTAATCCAATCGTTATAGGCATCCTTATCTTCCATAAGATGTTCATTGGGATTAGGATCGTTCAACACATAGGATATATTTTCTTACTTGAGAACGATTCTTAAGTTTCGATATTAATCCATAAAGTGTTTTGATTGAAACGATCCTTTTTAAGGATTGTTTTTAGTGATAGGTTACAGACGGTTTGGGTAATATTGTTAGCGGCCATCTACAAAATTTAACAAGGTTCAATTTTAGTATTATTATATTTTAATCATTAATACCCTTTTGTGTCTCATAGACAATTAATAATTAAAATATAGAATCCAACGTTACATTTAAATATTGGTCAGGTGACCTTTATCCCTCTATTTAAATTAACAAGGTAGTCAACGTTTGACGATTGCAACTCTTTGCAACTTCTAGCCATATGGGATCGGTTAAACATCTTTATGTTTAGTTGGCATGTTTAATCCCATCAACACCTTTGTTCCCCATGCTTCGGTGACCCTAAGTTCATGGTTTCCAAATCAAGTCGTCCAACTTACACACACGTGTGAGTTTATACACATAAGTGGTTAGGTGACCTTTATCCCACAAACATGGTAAACCCACCTCGAATATACAAGTTCCCTCAAATGTGGTAAGGTGACCTTTATCCCACAATAAGAGTTCCCAAGTGATTCGAGTGTTGTATAAAAGGATGGTGTTTGACTTGTTTTATAAAAGGGATTTTTGAGTTTTCGAAATTCTAGTTTAGAAAACTTTATGTACCATACATTTACATGCATTCAAATCCTTGGTACTTTTGTGAAAACAAATTTTTAAGGTTCTTTTTAATAAAACCCATTTTATTATAAAATCATTAATTTTTAATAAACTTTTATTAACCATTTTTAATAATCTTTTAAAGAACCAATTTTAAGCTTGTTGTTGATTATTAGTTTGTTAAGCATGAATATCAACATATCATCCAAACAACATAAATCAACAACCACACAAGCACAACCACACAAGCACAACGCGAATGTGGATAAAACATAATTAATTCATCAAATAATAAAAGCGTGTGATTTGATTTATTAAAGTGAAACAAACAGGTTGTCACAGTACGAAAGCCCAATGTTATTTGCGAAAAGGATATGTTGCTTTTCTGGCACATGTCACCGAGGAGAAGGGCAAGAGTAAGAGTATTCAGGATATTCCGATTGTTCAGGATTATCCAGAGGTGTTTCCTGATGAACTGCCTAGTTTGCCTCCAGTTCGTCAAGTCGAGTTTCATATTGACCTTGTACCCAATGCTAACCCGATTGCGAAAGCACCTTATCGACTTGCACTTTTTGAGATGCAAGAGTTATCGAAACAGCTTCAAGAGTTATCTGATAAAGGATTCATCTGTCCGAGTTATTCACCTTGGGGAGCTCCTATCCTCTTTGTGAAGAAGAAAGATGGATCTTTTCGAATGTGTATCGATTATCGTGAGCTTAATAAGCTTACCATCAAGAATTGATATCCCCTACCTCGAATTGATGATCTCTTTGATCAGCTGCAAGGTGCTACCTGTTTTTCCAAGATCGATCTGCGTTCTGGGTATCATCAGCTTCGTGTTCTCGAAGAAGATATTCCCAAAACTGCGTTCCGCACGAGATATGTGCACTACGAGTTCACTGTCATGCCTTTTGGTTTGATGAATGCCCCAGCTATCTTTATGGACTTAATGAATAGGGTCTGTAAACCTTATTTAGACAAGTTCATTATTGTGTTCATCGACGATATTCTTATTTATTCGAAGCCTCGAGCCTATCACGAGCAACACCTTCGTTTGACATTGAAACTCCTGAAGAAGGAACAACTTTTTGCTAAATTCTCCAAGTGTGAATTTTGGCTTAAAGAAGTTCAGTTCTTAGGTCATATAGTCAACGAGCAGGGTATTCATGTGGATCCATCCAAAATTGCAGCAATTAAGGATTGGAATACACCTACCACATCAACTTGAGCTTAAACTCGAAGCAAAGGACGATGGTTTACTCTATTTCAAGGATCGTTTGTGGATCCCGAAACAAGACGATCTTCGCACTTTAGTGATGTACGAATCTCACAAGTCTCGATATTCTATCCATCCTGGTGCTGATAAAATGTACAAGGATCTTCGTACTAAGTTCTGGTGGTCTGGTATGAAGAAAGATGTTGCCTTGTATGTATCGAAATGCCTAACTTGTCTCAAAGTCAAGGCTGAACATCAGCGACCATCTGGTTTGCTTGTACAACCAGAGATACCGGTTTGGAAGTGGGAGAACATTGCTATGGATCTCATCACTAAATTACCGCGTACTTCTAAAGGTCATGATGCTATATGGGTTGTTATCGATCGATTAACGAAGTTAGCTCATTTTATTCCGATTCGCGAGGATCTATCTGCCGATAAACTTGCAAAGATTTATGTTGATGAGATTGTATCTCGACATGGTGTCCCTTTGGATATCATATCTGATCGCGATGCTCGATTTTCATCTCATTTTTGGAAGGCCATGCATTCTGCTATGGGAACCCAACTAAATCTAAGCACTGCTTATCATCCCCAAACAGATGGACAATCCGAGAGGACAATTCAAACTTTGGAGGATATGCTTAGAGCATGCGTGATAGACTTTGGTGGTAACTGGGATTCTCATCTTCCATTGATCGAGTTCTCTTACAACAATAGTTATCATGCTAGCATCAATATGGCACCATTCGAAGCTCTTTACGGTCAAAAATGTCGTTCACCTGTCTGTTGGAATGAGATCGGTGAAGCTCAGCTTACTGGACCTGAACTCATTCTGGAAACGACAGACAAAATCAAGAAAATTCGCGATAATCTTGTGACAGCTAGAAGCCGTCAAAAGAGTTATGCGGATGTGCGACGTAAGCCTTTGGAATTTCAAGTCGGAGACCATGTCCTACTCAAGGTGTCACCTTGGAAGGGAGTGGTGAGATTTGGAAAGAAAGGAAAACTTGCACCACGATATGTTGGACCATTTAAGATTGTTGAAAGAGTTGGAAAGGTTGCCTATCGACTAGAGCTACCTCCAGAGCTTGGAAATATTCATCCGACTTTTCACGTGTCCAATTTGCGAAAGTGTTTAGCTGAAGCTAATCTTCACATTCCACTCGACGAAATCCAAGTTGATGAAACAATGCACTTTGTCGAGAAACCTGTGGAGATAGTGGACCGTGCAGTCAAACAGTTGAAGAACAAATGGATTCGATTGGTCAAGGTTCGCTGGAAATCCAAACGTGGCCCAGAGTTTACTTGGGAATCTGCAATTGTTCTCCCAAGTTTCCTCTAGTTAAAATTTCGGGACGAAATTTCCTAAAGTAGGGGAGACTGTGACAATTGTGCTCTGTAATCGACGTACAATGTAAAACAATATTAATTGTTAATAAAACAATGTGTTTTGGTGTTATTATGTTTGTATTTGTGTTTGATGATTTTACGATTTGATTCGATTCCGATTTCAAGCTTTAAATCGCTTTCTGGAAGGTTATACGCAAACTGGTGCGTAAACGCAGTTAATTTAATGCGACTAACACTCCGGGATAGTGAAATAGGCTTAACATACCTTAAATAACCTTCACATAACTTAGAAATAAGTTTTGGATGGTTTGGTGTGTCGAAAACAAGTTTGTTCGATCGCAGGGACTATTCGTGTCAAACTGCGAAACTATACCGATTTGTATAGTAACGAACATTCTGGAACTTGATCATAAGTTAAACATACCATAAATATCCTTTACATAGCTTAGAAATAGGCTTTGAGGGGTTCGGTATGCTAAAACAAACTTTATTGATCAATAGGGACTAAAAGCGTCAAAACATGCATAAGTTTGCATTTTCGCGCATATCTTATGTTCTGAATATATCCGGACACCCAAAAATTTATGTAATCATTAAAATATTTTATTTTAGTGATTGGCATGATAAAATTCCATTCGTCGCTTAATTTGGATCGTTTTTGCGTTCGTTACGACTTCCGTCGTAATTAACCGAATAACGCAACCGTACGACCAAACGAACCGACATCCGAGATGTTTTTGAGCATGGTTTGAGTTCCTTATACTTTAACATCATTTTAGAGCCTTGAAATGGGGTTAACGGGGCTTAAACGTGTCAAAAATGCATCGAAAACCAAGTTTTGGGCATGCAGGGACTAAAACCGCAAATCTGTCAAAGTTCTTAGGCCTGGGGCGTAAGCCCAAGCCTATTCTTACGTGGCCCGTGAGAGCCCATCAGACAGAAACATTGAATCTGGACTTTGGGCATGTTTTTGACGGTTTTGGCAGCTGATTTAGCATACTTTGGGCAGCAAGATTTGATGGTTTTTGTATTCTAATACCATGAGCCCACATGTATGGCCAAGATCTTTCCCCTTTAGCAAGAAACGATCCTAACGATGAACCAAAAACTATAAATAGGCATGCCCTCATTCCATTTTTCCTCACATTTGATCTAAGATTTCTCTAAGTTGTTGTGATTATTCACTATGTACCTGAGAATATTTAGAATCAAATCTCTTTGGACCCTTTGTAAGTCCTCTTTCGTTCTTTTATGCGTATTTTAGCATGAAAGTCAAACTATGTTTGACTTTCTACGTTGACCAGTTTATGGTCAACACGAAGTTCGTTTGAACTTCGCAACGTGATCGTAATCACGATGGTGACGAGTCGTAGTTTCGGTCAAAATGCGCATTTAAGCGTATTTTGCAACCAAACTACTCTTGGTATCAAAACACTTTGTTTTGATATCAAAACCTGTTTTCTAACTTAGTTAAGCATGTTTTAACATGCTTAGCTCGTCACTTTTAGTTTAGTGCTTGTTTAGAGTCGTAAGTCAAGCGGTCTAAACCACCGCTTAGACTTTCGAACTCGACCCGTTTGGTCGATCATTAGGATCCGACCAAGCATGTTTAGTGACCATAGTTTCATAGGGAATAACCTTCCGAGGGACCACCTAGTTTAAGTAGTTGTATGATAGGTAGTTTATATGCCTTAGGTAAATTACCAAAATGCCCTTTTCATGCATAATTGGATTTTATGCATATGTAACCCAAACATTTGTCACATAACTGATTATGCAACATAAATAAACATGTTAGGGCATATAATACTTGTCATAGGACTAGTTAGATGACTCGAACGCGTTTTACGCGAACGACGCGTTAAAGTAGCGTAAGCTACCTAAACGGGTCGTAACGATTCGAAAGCACTTAGGTTAGGTTACGATTTAGAATGTAGGCTTTGTTAAACCATATCACATGAGTTCCTACACTCATTTGGTTTACAAGACCTCATTCTGTCCAATCTTTCGATTTAGGTGTCGATTTATTTACTAGTGATTCGATTATTAGGTGCTGCTTGAGTTTCCTTGGTTTGATTGAGCTTGTTGAGTTCTTTAGATTGAGGACACTTTGCACTTCGATGAGAGTACATAGTTCCCCTATTTTTCTGTTTTCAATTGTTTTGGGGTGATTCATATGTATTAAACGATTTCGATATTTTAAACGATGGTTTCAAAAACGATTAAGATGGTTTATATTAAACTAATAAAAATTTCGATAAAGTGAACGAACTTGTTGGTTGTAGTTACATAACAAATGACATTCATTAGCATTGATCAAGCCGACCAGTATTAGGTTATGGTACCATAGGACCTGACAAATCCCGTTATCAGACTACACCAATGGTTATGTGTGGGGGTTATGTAGGTAACGACCGAATCTGATGATTGTTAACTTACCCTTTGGTGGTTTGTTAATGCGAGTTTCGAGATAGTCGAGTCACGAAGGTTTGAATGTTATTAGCGAGACGACCATAAGTAGTTTCACAATTAAAACGAATACGATTTTGGGACGAGTTAAACGATTTGAGACGACTTAAACGAGATAAACGATTTGGTTAAACGATTGGTTTTGGGTTGTGATTAGATAATGGGACGGGTGTAGCTGATAAAAGCATGGTAGATACGCCGCTGGTACATCTTATATATAAGTGCTTTTATCATATTATATTGCGTGTCATTATTTAGTTCACTTGGGAAACGATGTCACACAACGAGGTTTTCGAAATAATATAAACCATACGAGTTTTATTAACGAGTTTTTACGAGATGTTTTACGAATTGGTTTACTAAAACAAATGTTTTGGGGTTATGAATCATGGCTACGAGATTTTATAAACTTTAACCCTCTTGATTTGAGTTGGTTAATTATGTTGCAATACACTTTTCAAAACGAGGTTTGTACTTTTGACTCTTGTAGTCTAATGGGGTACTGCAACATATAAACGAGCCATGAATCCGATACTCTCATAAAACCTATGTGCTCACCAGCATTTCTTTGCTGACTTTGTTTTTACATATGTTTCAGGTGGTGTTGCATGATGTTGGTTGCTAGGATGCATGTTCATATAGGATCTGGACAAGGCCTTAGTGACTTAATAATGATGATAGACGATGTTTAATTTGTTTGTTTGGTTTAAGACAATGTAAATTACTTAATGAATCAATAAAACGAAACTTTTAATTACCATGGTTGTGAAACAATAATTCTGTTGCAACACTCCCCGACGTTTCCGCCGTGGTTTCGTTGTTTTGACGCGGTCGGGGTATGACACCATATCCGTTCCATAAAATAATAAATGCCGTCTGATCTCTCCACGAGTCATTTTTCCATGCCCCGCAAATATTCAGCTTCCAGGTTTTCTTCCTTCAACGCTTCAGTCTGAGCCGAACGGATCTGATCAGGAAGATTTGAGTGAATATTGAGTTGTAAGGCTCGTACACGCTTGGGTTTCATTTCCTTTCGACTAAGGGCATCAGCTACAACGTTAGCTTTACCTGGGTGATACTTGATTGCAGAGTCGTTGTCGTTTAAGAGTTCTACCCAGCGACGCTGTCGCATATTGAATTCCTTCTGATCAAAGATATGCTGAAGGCTATTGTGGTCGGTATAAATAGTTCCTTTAGTACCGTACAAGTAATGCCTCCATATTTTTAACGCAAAGACCACGACCCTCATGTAATTCTTCTCATGAACCTTTAACTGCCGAGAAGCGTACACTATCACCTTCTCACGTTGCATTAGCACACAACCGAGACCCTAAATAGAAGCATCAGAATACACCACAAAATTGTCATACCCCGACTGCGTAAAACAACGAAACCACGGCGGAAACGTCGGGGAGTGGCGTGACAGAATTATTGTTTCACAACCATGGATTCAAAAGTTTCGTTTTATTTAAAGATTAACCATTTACATTGTCTTAAAGTTAAACAAACAAGTTAAACATAGTCTATCATCGTTATTAAGTCACTAAGGCCTTGTCCAGTCCTAAGTGAGCATGCATCTTAGTCGCAATCAACATCATTCAACACCACCTGAAACATATGTAAAAATAAAGTCAGCATAAAAATGCCAGCGAGCACATAGGTTTTGTGTGAGTGTCAAATTCATGGCTCGTTTACATGTTGAAATAACTCGTACAACTTCGTTAATCGATATTAGAAAACCTTGTTTTGTAAAACATTTGTATTGTAAAATGAATAACCAAGTCAAAACAGTTTGGTTATTGTTTATAAAACTTCGAGGCCATGAATCTTAACTCAAAACATTTGTTTATGTAAACACAAATCGTAAATCGTTCTCGTAATAAAACTCGTATGGTTTATATCGTTTCGTAAACATCGTTTGTGTGACATCGTTTAAAATCGTTTGTCCAAGTGAACTAAATAACGCCACGGAATGAAATATGATAAAACCACTCATATATAAGAAGTACCAGTGCGTATCTACCATGATTTTATCACATTACACCCGCCTCGTTATCTAAACACTAACCAAAAACCAATCGTTCGTTCAATTTGTTTAACTTGTTTTAATTGTTCAAATCATTCAAATCGTTCAATCGTTTCCAATCGTTCAATTGTTCCAAAATCGTTCAATCGTTCAAAATTGTTTAATCGTTCAAATCGTTCTCGTTTTAATTGTGAAAACTACTTTTGGCCGTCTCATGGAATACATTCAAACCTTCGTAACTCGTCCATCGTTCAACTCGTATTAACAAACCACCAAAGGGTAAGTTAACAATTAACAGGTCCAGTCGTTATCCACATAACCCCCACACATATCCATGGGTGTAGTCCGATAAAGGGATGTGTCAGATCCTGTGGTACTATAACCTAGTACTAGTCGGCTTGGCCAAAGCTAATGAATGTCATTCATTATGTAAATACATCCAACAAGTTTGTTCACATTATCGAAATCGTTTATGTTTAATATAAACCATATTATTCGTCTTTGAAATCGTCGTTGAAAACATCGAAATCGTTTAACACATATGAATCACCCCAAAACAATTGAAAATAGTAAAATAGGGGAACTATGTACTCACATTGATTTGTAAGGTATCCTTGATCTAATGAACTTAACAAAGCTCAGGCAAACCAAGGAAATCAAGTAGTACCTAGTAATCAGATTTCTAGTTAATAAATCGACACCTAAATCGGAAGATCGAGTAGAATGAGGTCTCGTAAACCAAATGAGTATTGGAACTCATGTGATATGGTTTAACCAACCGTACATTCTAAATCGGAACCAATCCTAAGTGCTTACGACCCATTAAGGTAGCTTATGCTACGTTAATGCGTCGTTCGCGCGAAAGCACGTTCGAGACGCCTAACTAGTCCTATGACAAGTATTATATGCTCTAACATGTTTAAATATGTTGCATAATCGAATTACATAAAAAACCCTAATGCTCTCTCTCTAGCTTGGCGATTTTGTTCTTCATGAATCCTTAGAGTTTTTTCGTAATTCTCTGTATAACAGTCTGTGATTAGGGATTATTCTTTAATCTCTATAACGAACTCGTTAGCAGTTTTGACCGATTTACTTCTAGGGTTTGTTTTTTCTTTTCTGTTCGATCACCCCCTTAGTTCTATGTTATTCTGATGTGGTGTATAGTCCGCTTGGTTGATCGATCCATCTAGGGTCTAGATTACCAGGTTTACTATAGATTGCGAAAGGGTGCATGGGGTAGGGTTTGCTAGAATTAGGGTTTTTTCTGTTTTCTGTTTTCTCGGTTGTCGGCTTCTTGTGGTTCTGGTTTACGTGTTTTCTGGGTGCATGGTATTGTTTCTTGCAGTTCTATAGAGAGAGGTGTTTACTCCACAATGGATGATCGTCCCAAAATTGATGATTCGGTTCTACGAGATCGAGGTAAGCCGCCTTTACAGTATAAGGGTTTAACCAATCGTGTGGTAAAAATAGATGGTAATCCGGTATTACCTAGACGAGGTTCTGTGCAGTTGCAGCAGCATGATGCTAAAAACTTTAACGTAATTGATGAACTATCCAAGATCACTATTCCGGTTCCTTCATCGGAATATGAGGATGCGGGTTTTAATGTAACTGGGGGTGAGAATCCGGAAACTCAGACGAGTAAAGGGTCTAATTCCAAGTCTATGTCATACGCAGATACGGTAGTTGCTAATACTTTGAAGAAAGTAAATTTTCGATCACTTGCTAGTTCCATGACACATGATGGTTGTGATGTTGTTTTGCCGAGAGAATCAGTTCGGTCTGTGCAAGATAAGCTGGCTAATACTCTCTATGGGTCTTTCTTAGGAGACCGGGTTGCATTCCCAGTGGTTGATTATTTTGTTCGCACGAATTGGAAAAAATATGGTTTGCTAAAAACTATGATGAACGCGAATGGTTTTTTCTTTTTCAAATTTAGTGATGAAGTGGGTATGTCGAATGTGCTTAAGGATGGGCCCTGGATAATCAGATCACAGCCATTATTTCTTGATAGATGGACTCCAACTACTAAGCTCGAAAAGAAAGAGGTAAAGAAGGTGCAAGTTTGGGTCAAAATTCATGAAGTTCCATTAGCGGCGTATACGGAGGATGGTCTGAGCTTGAGTACAACGACAATTGGGGATCAAAAAATGCTGGATTCGTTTACCACATCTATGTGCATGGACTCTTGGGGTCGTAGCAGTTATGCTAGAGTGCTAATTGAGATCTCGGCTGATAATGAGTTTCGAGAAGAAATTACGATGGCAATTCCCAAGCCGGAAGGGGAGGGTTTTATTAAAGAGACTATGTATGTGGAGTATGAATGGAGTCCACATCGATGTGCTACGTGTTGTGTGTTTGGTCATTCGACTGATGTTTGCCCAAAGCAACCGATGAGGCCGAGTAAAGCTATGCAGGAAAATCACAATCGGAATGTTCAAAAGAATCGTCCAGCTAAGAAGATGCTTAATGTGGATCAAGATGGATACATAGGAGTGTATGGCAAGAAAGCTGCTAAGAAAGTTGGGATTCCTGTGAATAAGCAAAAATCTAAGTTCGAATATCGGCCAGTGGGTCAAAAGCCTAAGGGTAATACCAATAAAGCTTCAAGTTCTAATAATATCAGGTCAAATAATCCTTTTGATGTTCTTAATGAAGTGGAAGATGACTCGGGTCCTAGTAATAAAACATCGGGGTTGAACAATGAAGTTTCAGATGAAGACGAGGTTATAGAAAATGAAAACGAAATGGATGGGTTTTTGATGGAGGGTACTCTAAATATTAAAAGTAAAGGGGCAAGCACTCCTTCTAAGATAGTTAATGATGGTTAGTATCGCTTCTTGGAATATAAGGGGGTTGAACCGCCCTCTTAAACAGAAGGAGGTTCGGCAGGCTGTCAAAGACTTTAATTTGAGTTTGTGTGCTATTCTTGAGTCTCATGTGGATGTTGGTAAATTGGGTAAAGTGTGCAAGTCTGTATTCCGTTCTTGGGATTGGACTTCTAATGGAGGTTGCTGTGACAAAGGAACGAGAATAATTATTGGATGGAACCCGGCTATTTTTGATGTGATGATTTTGGCGCAATCTCCTCAGGTTATGCATCTTCAGCTTGTTTTCAAATTGGATAAAAGGATGATATTTTGTTCTTTCGTTTATGCTGCAAATTATTATGTCTCCCGTAAAGAGTTATGGCATAGTCTCTCCGTGCATAAAGCCCTGGTTAACAATAAACCTTGGTGCATTATGGGTGATTTTAACACGGCTCTTAACATTGAAGATAATTCTATGGGAACGTCATCGATTTCTATTGGCATGAGAGATTTTCAAGATTGTGTGGATGATATTGAGGTTGTTGATATTAATCGCATGGGGATTCATTTTACATGGAGTCAAAAGCCAAAAAATGGGGTAGGTTTATTGAAGAAAATTTATCGAGTGATGGGTAATACAGCTTTTATAGCTGATTTTCCGAATTCGGTTGCCACTTTTAAGCCGTATAGGCTATCGGATCACTGTCCTTGTATTCTCTCGTTCCCGGAAGCAGGTATGTTGAAGCCTCGGCCTTTCAAGTTTGCTAATTGCCTGGTGTTCAAACCAGAATTTTTGGATATTGTTAAAGACAACTGGGAGACTAACGTGAATGTCGTTCATCAATTTAGAGTGGTTAAAAAAATCCGGTTGCTTAAACACCCGTTGCGGTCGTTGTTATTTAAACAAGGTAATCTTCATAAAAAATTTGAAAATCTGCGTTTGGAGCTGGATATGATTCAGCAACATATTGATCGTGATCCCTCTAATGCTGATTTTCGGGCAACTGAGTCTTCGATTAGTCGTAAACTTCAAGAGGCATTATTAGATGAAGAATGGTTTCTGAAACAAAAGTCTAAAGTTGATTGGTTGAGTGCGGGGGATATGAATTCGGCTTTTTTTCACTCGTCTCTGAAAATCAGAAATCATTGTAGCCGGATTGAAGCTATTAAAGATTCGGAAGGGAATTTTTTTGAAGGTGATACGGTTTATCAACCGTTTGTCCAACACTATGAGAAGTTTTTTGGTACTCAAGGAGATATTTCTCTTACTCCGGCTCCGGATTTATTCTCTAAGGTCCTTTCCTCTCAGGTTGCTTCTCATATGGTTCGACAAGTTACGGCGGAAGAAGTTAAAAAGGCTATGTTCTCTATTGGTATCAATAAAGCGCCTGGTCCTGATGGATATACAGCAGCATTTTTTAAAAGTGCTTGGCATATTGTCGATAATGATGTCACTTGTGCTATCATTGATTTTTTTGAGACAGGAAACCTGCTTCGGGAAGTGAATCACACCACTATTGTGCTTATTCCGAAAACTCCTACCCCTTCAGCTGTCATTGACTATAGGCCAATTGCTTGCTGTAATGTTTTATACAAATGTATCAGTAAAATCGTTGCAGATAGAATTAAAGGTGCGCTGAATGACATTGTTAGCGTTAATCAATCGGCCTTTGTTCCAGGAAGGAGAATCTCTGATAATATGTTGACTCAAGAATTAATGCATAATTATCATAGACATTCGGGCCCTCCAAGGTGTGCTTTTAAAGTTGATATCCAGAAAGCTTATGACACGGTTGACTTGAGATTCCTAAAAAGTGCATTGCTTGGGTTTGGTTTTAATTGCAAGATGGTTGACTGGATCATGGTATGTGTCTTGACTGCGTCTTTTTCTATATGTGTCAATGGTTCAGTTCATGGGTTCTTTAAGGGCAATCGAGGGTTAAGGCAAGGGGATCCAATCTCCCCATACCTTTTTACCTTGGTCATGGAGGTTCTGACGGCCATTCTTCAGCATGCTGTTCGTATCGACTCATCGTTTAAGTTTCATAATAGACGTGAAAAACAGCAGATTATCAATCTTTGTTTTGTAGATGACCTGTTTCTTTTTGCTAGAGGAGAAGTCAATTCAGCTCGGTGTATTATGACGTCTCTCTCTAAGTTCACAAAGATGTCAGGGTTAGTGCCTAGTAATCAGAAAAGTACGATATTCTTTTGCAATGTTAGTAGCCATGTAAAAGATGCTATTCTGGAGTTTATGCCTTTTGTGGAAGGAAATTTGCCGGTCAAATATTTGGGTGTGCCCTTAATCTCTTCTAGACTTGGTTATAATGATTGTCGAGTGCTCGTGGAAAGGTTAGAGAAGCGTATAACGCACTGGAGGAACAAGTTGCTCTCTTTTGCGGGTAGGCTTCAGCTTATCATTTCGGTTCTCTCGTCCATGCACATCTATTGGTCATCTGTTTTTATGTTGCCGGTTTGGATCATTCATGAGCTTGAAGCTTGTATGCGTAACTTCTTATGGTCCCAAGAAAGCTCGTTTTCTAAAGGTAAATCAAAAGTTTCTTGGAAGACCATGTGTACTCCAAAGTATGAAGGAGGTTTAGGCATTAGACGAATCGGGGATATGAACAAAGCTCTTATGTCTTATCACATTTGGAGCATTGTTTCGAAACGGGAGTCCTTATGGGTTGATTGGGTGTATAGTTACCGTTTAAAAGGCAAGAGTTTCTGGGTGTGTAAACCCCCCTCTAATTGCTGCTCTTCTTGGAGAAAGTTGATTCAATTGAGGCCGCTTATAAGGAATCATATATGGTCGGAGTTAGGCAATGGAGCTAACACTTCAGCCTGGTTGGACTACTGGTGTGATATAGGTCCGCTCGGTGAGTTTATTTCGCCGAGAACCATTACCGATGCTGATTTTAAACTGGATGATACTGTGGCTAACATCTACTCTCATGAGTCTTGGTCTTGGCCTATGGCATGGAGAGATCTTTTCCCGGTTCTCATTCAACTTGATCAAGTGCATCTGAATCCGATAAAGCGTGATAGAATTTTGTGGAGAGATGGTAGTGTTTTAACCGAGTTCTCCTCCTCTGGTGTTTGGCATTCCATTCGGTACAAAGACAATATTGTTTGGTTCTCGCAGTGCATCCCTAGGCATGCGTTTATGATGTGGTTGGTTATTAAAGGTAAACTTTTGACTCAAGACAAAATATTAAATTGGGAGATGACGAGAAGAAAGAACATGAATATGATGTGTTACCTATTATGTTATCAGAATTTTGACTCTCATTCGCACTTATTTTTTGAATGCGAATATTCTTCTCAAGTATGGAAAATAGTTCGAGGCAAGGTGGGTATGGATGCGGTCAGGCCGATATGGACTGAAATCGTTGATTGGTTGCTGGTTCGAGCTCGTTCTAAAGCGGCTAGGATTTATGTTGCTAAAATTCTTGTTGCGGCTGCTCTTTATTTCATTTGGCAAGAAAGAAATGCTAGATTGTTCAAAAATCAGTTGAGGCCTCCGGAAAAACTAAGTGGAATTATTTTAGCCACGGTTAGATACAAGCTGATGGGAGCCAAACTAAAGAATACTCCAAATGTGCGAAGACTTCTTGGAGAAAGGAAGACTCACGGGGGACACGTTGATGACGATGGCGGCTGATTTAATTTGTTTCATGTCATATTTTTCTAGATTTTAGTCTAGTTGTTTTCTAGTGTTTGTTGGTGATTTTAGTTGTTTCCTTGTTCTACTTTCATGGGGCATGTCTCATGACTGAACTAGTGTAGACTCTCTACACTACTTGTTTTCTTTGTTTGTGAATATATAGAATCACCGGGGTAACCCTTTACCAAAAAAAAATATGTTGCATAATCAGTTTAAGTGACAAAAATTAAGTTACATATGCTTAGAATCCAATTATGCATGAAAAGTGCATTTTGGTCATTTTCCTAAGGCATATATATAAACTACCTATCATACAACTAATCAAACTAAGTGACCATAAGGTATAACCTCAGAAGGTTATTCCCTATACAACTATGGTCACTAGTCATGCTTGTTCGGATCCTAATGATCGACCAAATGGGTCAGGTTCGAAAGTCTAAGCGGTTGTTAAGACCGCTTATCTTATGACCCTATACAAGCACTAGACTAAAAGTGACGAGTTAAACATGTCAAAACATGTTTAACTAATCTTGAAAACAGGTTTGATATCAAAACAAAGTGTTTTGATACCCGAAAATAGCTTCGTTGCAAAATGCGCATAAACGGCATTTTGACCGAAACTTTTACTTGTCACTTCGACTAATCAACGTGGTAATCAGTAGGTAAAGTCACAAGGGACTATAACCGTCGTGATTACGCTCACGTTGCAAAGTTCGAACGAACTTTGTGTTGACCAAATCGTGGTCAAAGTAGAAAGTCAAACACTGTTTGACTTTCATGCTTGAAAAGCCTAAAAAGCATGAAAGAAGCTTACAAAAGGTCCAAGCTAGGATCAAGAACAAAGAAAACTGGAAAATGAAGCCTTCAGCTTCAATAATCAGATGAGAGCTGATTTGAATGGAATGAGCAATTAACTTCTCAAAAACCCAAGCTACGTATAGAAAGATTGGATCATCAAGATCATTCCAAGTGTTTAGAAGGTGTAATCTTTACCTTACACTTGTGGGACATGGTATTTAATACAATGGGAGCTTAAAACCAGACCATAGTATTGAGAAAATTGCACAAAAGACCCTAGAAATCAAGCCAGTTGCTGAAACTGGACAGCTGACTTTTGGTCCCTATAGCGTGGCACACCAGGCTACCTGGCCTTGGCGTGTGTCTCGGGGGAGCTCAGTTCCAAGTTTCAGTTTTTGGCAAAACAGGTCCCTGCATGCTTAAAACTTGATTTTCGACTCATGTGAGCCCCGTTAACCCCATTTCAAGGCTCCACAATGATGTTAAAGCAAAGGAAACTTGAAATATTCTTGAAAACATCTCGGATGTCGGTTCGTTTGGTCGTACGGTCACGTTATTCGGTTAATTACGACGAAAACTCGAACGGACGCGAAAACGATCCAAATTGCGCGACGAATGGTATTTTTGCATTCCAATCACTAAAATAAAATATTTTAATGATTACAAAAATTTTTTGATGTCCGAATATGTTCAGAACGTATGATATGCGCGAAAATGCAAACTTATGCACTTTTTGACACTTTTAGTCCCTATTGATCAAATAAGCATATCTTCGCATACCGAACCCCTCAAAGCCTATTTCTAAGCTATGTAAAGGATATTTAGGGTATTTTTAGCTTATGATCAAGTTCTTGAATGTTCGTTGCCATACGAATCGGCATAGTTTGGCAGTTTGACACAAATAGTCCCTACGATCGAATAAACTTGTTTTCGACACACCAAACCATCCAAAACTTATTTCTAAGTTATGTAAAGGTTATTTAAGGTATGTTAAGCTTATGTCACTATTCCGGAGTGTTTGTCGCGTTAAACTGATTACGTTCACACATTAGTTTGCGTATAACTTTCCAGAAAGCGATTTAAAGCTTGAAATCGAACTAGAATCAAATCGTAAAATCATCAAACACAAATACACACATATTAACACCAAAACACATTGTTTCATTGATAATTGATATTGTTTTACATCGTACATCGTTTACAGAGCACAGTTGTCACAGTCTCCCCTACTTTAGAAAATTTTGTCCCGAAATTTTTAACTAGAGGAAACTTGTGAAAATAAGTGTGGATATTTCGCTTTCATATGGTCCTCACGCTCCCAAGTAAACTCTGGGCCACGTTTGGACTCCCAGCGAACCTTGACTAATCGAATTCGCTTGTTCTTTAATTGCTTGACTACACGGTCCATTATCTCTACAGGTTTCTCGACAAAGTGCATCGTTTCGTCAACTTGAATTTCATCGAGTGGAATGTGAAGATCAGTATCGGCTAAACACTTTCGTAAATTGGACACGTGGAAAGTTGGGTGAATATTCCCAAGTTCAGGAGGTAGCTCTAGTCGATAGGCAACCTTTCCGATTCTTTCAACAATCTTAAATGGCCCAACATATCGTGGTGCAAGTTTTCCTTTCTTTCCAAATCTCACCACTCCCTTCCAAGGGGATACCTTGAGCAGGACACGGTCTCCAACTTGAAATTCCAAGGGCTTGCGTCGCATATCCGCATAACTCTTTTGACGGCTTCTAGCCGTCCGAAGATTATCGCGAATTTTCTTGATTCTATCTGTAGTTTCTAGAATGAGCTCAGGTCCAGTAAGCTGAGCTTCACCGATCTCATTCCAACAGACAGGTGAACGACATTTTCGACCGTATAAAGCTTCGAACGGTGCCATATTAATGCTAGTATGGTAACTGTTGTTATAAGAGAATTTAATCAACGGCAGGTGAGAATCCCAATTACTACCAAAGTCTATCACGCATGCTCTAAGCATATCCGCCAATGTTTGTATCGTCCTCTCAGATTGTCCATCTGTTTGGGGATGATAAACAGTGCTTAGATTTAGTTGAGTTCCCATAGCAGATTGCATGGTCTTCCAAAAGTGAGACAAAAATCGAGCATCACGATCAGAAATGATATCCAAAGGAACACCATGTCGAGATACAATCTCATCAACATAAATCTTGTCAAGTTTATCAGCAAATAGATCCTCGCGAATCGGTATAAAGTGAGCTGACTTTGTTAATCGATCGATAACAACCCAAATAGCATCGTGACCTCTAGATGTGCGTGGTAACTTAGTGACAAGATCCATCGCAATGTTCTCCCACTTCCATACCGGTATCTCTGGTTGTATAAGCATACCAGATGGTCGTTGATGTTCAGCCTTGACTTTGAGACGAGTTAGGAATTTTGATACATACAAAGCAATATCCTTTTCCATACCAGGCCACCAGTACTAAGTACGAAGATCTTTGTACATTTTGTCAGCACCAGGATGGATAGAATATCGAGACTTATGAGATTCGTCCATCACTAAAGTGCGAAGATCGTCTTGTTTCGGAATCCACAAACGATTCTTGAAATAGAATAACCCATCGTCTTTCATTTCAAGTTTAAGCTCAAGTTGACGTGGTAATTCCTTACCCATCAGGTTTTGTGTAACACAAGTACGTTGAGCTTGAGAGACACGTGATTGAATATCGGATAGAGTGCGAACAACATTAAGCTTGACTTGTTCCTTTCGGCTTAGGGCATCGGCTACAACATTCGCCTTTCCAGGATGGTAGCGAATCTCGCAATCGTAATCGTTTAAGAGTTCAACCCAGCGTCGTTGTCTCATTTCAGCTCCTTCTGATTGAGAATGTGTTGGAGACTTTTGTGGTCTGTGAAAACCACACATTTCATGCCATAGAGGTAGTGTCTCCAGATTTTGAGTGCGAAAACTACAGCGCCCAACTCAAGATCATGAGTGGTGTAGTTCTTCTCGTGAATTTTCAATTGTCTCGACGCATAAGCTATCACTTTACCTCGTTGCATAAGAACACAACCAAGGCCTAGATTTGATGCGTCACAATAGACAACGAAATCATCGTTTCCATCGGGCAAAGACAAAACTCCGAGCATTACAGAGTTTTTGTTTCAGCGTTCGAAAAGCTTCCTCTTGTTTGGGTCCCCACTCAAAAGGCCTATTCTTCTGAGTTAAAGCAGTGAGAGGAACCGCGATCTTTGAGAAGTTCGAAATAAATCGTCGATAATAACCAGCAAGACCAAGAAAAGAAAGAACTTCTGTAGGTGTCGTAGGTGTATTCCAATCCTTAATAGCAACTATTTTGGAAGGATCCACATGAATACCCTGCTCGTTGACAATATGACCCAAAAACTGAACTTCCTTAAGCCAAATTCACACTTGGAGAATTTAGCAAAAAGTTGTTCCCTCTTCAGGATTTCCAGTGTCAGACGAAGGTGATGTTCGTGATCGGCTCGAGACTTCGAATAAATGAGAATCTCGTCAATGAACACAATGATGAACTTGTCTAAATAAGGTTTACAAACCCTATTCATTAAATCCATGAAGATAGCTGGGGCATTCGTCAAACCAAATGGCATGACAGTGAACTCGTAATGACCATATCTCGTGCGGAATGCACTTTTGGGAATATCTTCTTCGAGTACACGAAGCTGATGATACCCAGAATGCAGATCGATCTTGGAAAAACATGTAGCACCTTGCAGCTGATCAAAGAGATCATCGATTCGTGGTAGGGGATATCGATTCTTGATGGTAAGTTTATTAAGCTAACGATAATCGATACACATTCGAAAAGACCCATCTTTCTTTTTCACAAACAGGACTGGAGCGCCCCAAGGTGAATAACTCGTTCGGATGAATCCTTTGTCAGATAACTCTTGATGCTGTTTCGATAACTCTTGCATCTCAGACGGTGCAAGACGATAAGGTGCTTTCGCAATCGGGTTAGCATTGGATACAAGATCAATATGAAACTCGACTTGATGAATTGGAATCAAACCAGGCAGTTCATCAGGAAACACCTCTGGATAATCTCGAACAATCGGAATATCTTGAATACACTTGCTCTTGTCCTTCTCTTCGGTGACATGCGCCAGAAATGCGGCATATCCTTTTCGTAAATAACTATGGGCTTTCGTACACGACATGAGTTTCAATCCACCAGATGGTTTCTCGCCACGAACCACTAGGACTTCACCAGACGAAAGAGGAATATGAACAATCTTATCGAAACAAACCACCTCAGCATGAAACTTAGTTAAGCAATCCATCCCAACGATAATATCAAAACTCCCAAGTTGCATCGGTGTGAGGTCAATAGGAAAAATATGGTTATCGAGGTTCAATTGACAAACGTGAATAACAGAATCGAGTACAAGAGGTTTACCAGTAGCAACTTCGACAGATAAGGGTTTCCTTAGTTTAGTTCTAGGTATCGCAAGCAAAGGCTCAAATGATAACAAAACAAAACTTCTATCGGTACCAGAATCGAAAAGAACAGATGCAGGTTGATGGTTAACAAGGAACGTACCATTAACAACCTCGTTGTCATCCTTTGCCTCATTGGCGTTCAAATTGTATGCTCGTCCATGAGCGGGATTCACATTGGCGTTGGCATTCGGATTCGCAAGCCTTGGGCAATTGTTGCGGAAATGACCCATTTCACCGTAGTTGTAACATGAACCAGGTGGGAATCTAGCAGCATTTCCCTGAACTGGAGCTTGTGCTGGATTCTGAGCAGCTTGGTTCTGACCCAAACTATAGATGTTAGCTGTGTGCCCAAGTTTACCACCAGTAGTACACTGTTTACAAGCCTGTTGGGTCGCATGATGACCATTGCATCGAGTACAGTGGGGTGCGGTACCAGCATATTGTTTCTTTGAAGGAGGTTGTGCTGGTGGGTTTTGAGCATTTTGTGTAGTGACAACAAAGTTCTAGGAAGCCTTTCGCTTCCTCGACCTCCTAGAAGACTCGCCTTTCTTACCAGCCCTTTCCCTTGTCTTGAACGGTATCGGTTGACTGCTTCTTGTCACCCTTGCGGGTCAGTTTTCCCCTTCTGCTTGAGACTCAGTCAGAGTAGTAGCCATTTCAATCGCCTGACGCACAGTGGTAGGATTACAACCGGTCACAATGTCTTGCACAGCATCAGGCAAACCATCGATATACCTCTCAATAGCTTTTTCCAACGGGGTAACCATAGTAGGACACAACAAACTCAACTCCTCATAACGATCCGTATAAGCACGGTGTTCTCCCCCATCTTGTTTCAGATCATCAAATTCTCGTTCCAAAGCCCTAATCTAGTGACGGGGACAGAATTCTTTCATCATGAGAGCTCGAAGCTCTTCCCAAGTTTGTGCCATTGCCACATCGGCACCCTATCACGCATCACACCGTTCCACCATGTAAGAGCACGCTTCTCGAAACACACTGGACGCAAACTCAACCTTTCGTTCATTCGGACATTGAACATGTCTAAACATACTTTCCAAACTCTCGAAGCATTGCAGGAGCGCAGTTGCTCCTTGAGACCCAGAAAACTTTAGTGGTTTAGCCGAATTAAACGTTTTGAAACTACACTGAGCATTGTTGTTATTGTTGTGGTTTGCTTGATTAATCTGAGTTATTAGGTTCGGAATCACAGCAGCCATTTGCTGAGCGACAAGGGCTGCGATTTCTGCGTTAGTTTGCGGTTGTGCATCTCGTCGAGGAGGCATATTCTAAAAAGAACAAGGAAACATGAGAAACGATTGAGATCGACAATTGGATAAACAAAAGAGGGGTATTGAAAACATCGACAAAACATAAGGAAAGTGATCATTCGTTCGTTACCTCGAACAAACAAACGATACACAGTGACTAATCAAAGTAAATGGGTCAGTATAATGTATCGCGAAGACATGCCAAGAGTTCCCAGGTAAGAGTGACTGGTCCGATTATGTGGATTTGTACGAACACTCTAGCCTTAGACAGAAAACTCAGGATACAGGCATCCACCCTTCCAGATTGCACGTGTTCACATTATAAGACCCAAACTTTGACGAGATTTTGAAAACTTTGAAGGTTCAAAACCTTATAATAAATCATCTAGGAATAGATGATTGGTTTTCAAATCGGATTTGTTATTGTGTTCTCGTTGTGGTTATCACCTAAAGATAGGTGACGCTATTGTTTTAAAAATCTAAACGCAAGAAACTCGCGTTAGGGTCCTTGAAAAGTTATAGTCTAGGTCAAAGCATTACTAATAACCTAATTCCCTATAACCATAAGCTCTGATACCAACTCTTCTGTCACACCCCGACCGCGTAAAACAACAAAACCGCGGCGGAAACGTCGGGGAGTGGAGCGACAGAATTATTGTTTCACAACCATGGATTCAAAAGTTTCGTTTTATTTAAAGATTAACCATTTACATTGTCTTAAAGCTAAACAAACAAGTTAAACATAGTCTATCATCGTTATTAAGTCACTAAGGCCTCGTCCAGTCCTAAGTGAGCATGCATCCTAGTCGCAATCAACATCATTCAACACCACCTGAAACATATGTAAAAATAAAGTCAGCATAAAAATGCCGGCGAGCACATAGGTTTTGTGTGAATGTCAAATTCATGGCTCGTTTACATGTTGAAATAACTTGTACAACTTCGTTAATCGATACTAGAAAACCTTGTTTTGTAAAACATTTGTATTGTAAAATGAATAACCAAGTCAAAACAGATTGGTTATTGTTTATAAAAGTTCGACGCCATGAATCTTAACTCAAAACATTTGTTTATGTAAACTCAAATCGTAAATCGTTCTCGTAATAAAACTCGTATGGTTTATATCGTTTTGTAAACATCATTTGTGTGACATCGTTTAAAATCGTTCGTCCAAGTGAACTAAATAACGCCACGGAATGAAATATGATAAAAGCACTTATATATAAGAAGTACCAGTGGCGTATCTACCATGCTTTTATCACATTACACTCGTCCCGTTATCTAAACACTAACCAAAAACCAATCGTTCGTTCAATTTGTTTAACTTGTTTTAATCGTTCATTCATTTCCAATCGTTCAATCGTTCCAAAATCGTTCAATCGTTCAAAATTGTTTAATTGTTCAAATCGTTCTCGTTTTAATTGTGAAAACTACTTTTGGTCCTCTCGTGGAATACATTCAAACCTTCGTAACTCGTCCATCGTTCAACTCGTATTAACAAACCACCAAAGGGTAAGTTAACAATTAACAGGTTCAGTCGTTATCCACATAACCCCCACACATAACCATGGGTGTAGTCCGATAACGGGATTTTTCAGATCCTATGGTACCATAACCTAATACTGGTCGGCTTGGCTAAAGCTAATGAATGTCATTCGTTATGTAAATACGTCCGACAAGTTTGTTCACATTATCGAAATTGTTATTGTTTAATATAAACCATAGTATTTGTTTTTGAAATCGCCGTTGAAAACATCGAAATCATTTAACACATATGAATCATCCCAAAACAATTGAAAATAGTAAAATAGGGGAACTATGTACTCACATTGATTTGTAAGGTATCCTTGATCTCATGAACTTAACGAAGCTTAGGCAAACCAAGGAAATCAAGTAGTACCTAGTAATCGGATCGCTAGTTAATAAATCGACACCTAAATCGGAAGATCGAGTAGAATGAGGTCTCGTAAACCAAATGAGTATTGGAACTCATGTGATATAGTTTAACCAAGCCTACATTCTAAATCGGAACCTATCCTAAGTGCTTAGGACCCGTTACGACCCATTAAGGTAGCTTATGCTACGTTAATGCGTCGTTCGCACGAAAGCGCGTTCGAGACACCTAACTAGTCATATGACAAGTAATATATGCCCTAACATGTTTAAATATGTTGCATAATCAGTTTAAGTGACAAAAATTAAGTTACATATGCTTAGAATCCAATTATGCATGAAAAGGGCATTTTGGTTATTTTCCCAAGGCATATAAACTACCTATCATACAACTAATCAAACTAAGTGACCATTAGGTATAACCTCAGAAGGTTATTCCCTGTACAACTATGGTCACTAATCATGCTTGGTCGGATCCTAATGATCGGCCAAACGGGTCGGGTTCGAAAGTCTAAGCGGTTGTTAAGACCGCTTATGTTACGACCCTATACAAGCACTAGACTAAAAGTGACGAGTTAAACATGTTAAAACATGTTTAACTAAGTTAGAAAACAGGTTTGATATCAAAACAAAGTGTTTTGATACCCGAAAATAGCTTCGTCGCAAATGCGAATAAACGACATTTTGACCAAAACTTTGACTCGTCACTTTGACTAATCAACGTGGTAATCAGTAGGTATAGTCACAAGGGACTATAACCATCATGATTATGCTCACGATGCAAAGTTCGAACGAACTTTGTGTTGACCAAATCGTGGTCAAAGGAGAAAGTCAAACATTGTTTGACTTTCATGCTTGAAAAGCATAAAAAGCATGAAAGAAGCTTGCAAAAGGTCCAAGCTAGGATCAAGAACAAAGAAAACTGGAAAATGAAGCCTTCAACCAAAGGGATAGCTTCAATAATCAGATGAGAGCTGATTTGAATGGAATGAGCAATGAACTTCTCAAAAACCCAAGCTATTTATAGAAAGACTGGATCATCAAGATCATTCCAAGTGTTTAGAAGGTGTAATCTTGATCCTACACTTGTGGGACATGGTATTTAATACAATGGGAGCTTAAAACCAGACCATAGTATTGAGAAAATTGCACAAAAGACCCTGGAAATCAAGCCAGTTGCTGAAAATGGAGTGTTGAGTTTTGGTCCCTGTAGCGTGGCGCACCAGGGCTACCTGGTCTTGGCGCGTGGCTCGGGGGAGCTCAGTTCCAAGTTTCAGTTTTTGGCGAAACAGGTCCCTGCATGCTTAAAACTTGGTTTTCGACTCGTTTAGCCCCGTTAACCCCATTTCAAGGCTCCACAATGATGTTAAAGCATAGGGAACTTGAAATATGTTTGAAAAAATCTCAGATGTCGGTTCGTTTGGTCGTACGGTCATGTTATTCGGTTAATTACGACGAAAAATCGAACGGACGCTAAAACGATCCAAATTGCGCGACGAATGGTATTTTTGCATTCCAATCACTAAAATAAAATATTTTAATGATCACAAAAATTTCTGGATGTCCGGATATGTTCAGAACGTAAGATATGCGCGAAAATGCAAACTTATGCACTTTTTGACGCTTTTAGTCCCTATTGATCAAATAAGCATATCTTCGCATACCGAACCCCTCAAAGCCTATTTCTATGCTATGTAAAGGATATTTAGGGTATGTTTAGCTTATGATCAAGTTTCAGAATGTTCGTTACCATAAGAATCGGCATAGTTTCACAGTTTGACACAAATAGTCCCTGCGATCGAATAAACTTGTTTTCGACACACCAAACCATCCAAAACTTATTTCTAAGTTATGTAAAGGTTATTTAAGGTATGTTTAATCTATGTCACTATTCTGGAGTGTTTGTCGCGTTAAACTGATTACGTTTACGCATCAGTTTGCGTATAACTTTACAGAAAGCGATTTAAAGCTTGAAATCAAACTAGAATCAAATCGTAAAATCATCAAACACAAATACACACATATTAACACCAAAACACATCGTTTCATTGATAATTGATATTGTTTTACATTGTACATCATTTACAGAGCACATTTGTCACAAAAATCCTTGGTACCCTCAGGTAATGACAAGATTGGTGCACTGCAGAGTTTTTGTTTCAAGAGCTGGAAAGCATCTTCCTGCTTCGTTCCCCAAGAATATACCACGCCTTTCTGTGTCAACGAGGTAAGAGGTTGAGCGATCTTTGAGAAGTCTTTAATAAACCTGCGATAGTACCCAGGGAGACCAAGAAATTGTCGCACCTCTGAAGGATTCTTCGGTGACGCCCAATTTCTGATAGCGTCAATCTTAGTGATCCACGTGTATCCCCGTTTCGTTAACAATGTGGCCAAGAAAGTGCACTTCTCGAATCCAGAAGTCACACTTAGAAAACTTCGTGTAAAGTTGCTCTTTCCTCAGGAGCTCCAAGATAAGACGTAAGTGTCGCTCATGGTCCTCCTTGCTCATAGAATAAATCAAGATATCATTGATGAACACGATGACGAAATCATCAAGATACGGCTTGCACACACGGTTCATGAGGTCCATGAAAACCGCTGGTGCGTTAGTCAACCCGAATGGCATAACCAGAAACTCATAATGGCCATACCGCGTTCGAAAAGCTGTCTTAGGGACATCCTCCTCTCGGACTCTCATCTGATGATAGCCCGATCTTAAATCGATCTTCGTGTAGAAACTTGACCCTTGCAACTGGTCAAACAGATCGTCTATACGTGGTAAACGATAACGGTTCTTGACGGTCACCTTGTTGAGTTCCCGATAATCAATACACAAACGAAAGGATCTGTCTTTCTTCTTCACAAACAAGACTGGGGCTCCCCAAGGCGAAGAACTGGGTCAGATAAAACCTCTATCCAACAGTTCTTGGAGTTGGTTAGACAGTTCTTGCAATTCTCCCGGTGCAAGATGATAAAGAGCACGAGCAATCGGGGATGCTGCTGGTGTAAGGTCAATATGAAATTCCACCTGAAGGTGTGGGGGTAAACCAGGAAGTTCTTCAGGAAACATATCGAAAAACTCACGAACAACAGGCAGATCTTCGACTTTCTTTTCTTCATGCTGAGTATCAGTAATAAGCGCTAAAATAGCAGGATAGCCCTTTCGTAGACACTTATGGGCCTTCATAGCTGAGATGATGCCAACCATTGCACCACTACGATGACCTTGAACCGACAGAGATTCTCCACTAGGGAGAGGAATACGTACGACTTTCTCTTTACAGAGAATTTTCGCTTGGTGCTTAGACAACCAATCCATACCAATAACCACATCAAAACTTCCAAGAGTAACGGGGAGCAGGTCAACGTCGAACACTTGACCCATAAGATCGAGTTTACACCCAAAAAGAACATACGAGGCTTCAATCGATTTGCCATCAGCTAATTCTACAACGTGTTTGTTTACAAGAGGTGTAGGAGTCAACCCTAACAGACGACTGAACCCCAAAGACACATAACTCCAATCGGCACCAGAGTCAAATAAAACAGAAGCAAATAGATTGTTCACAGAAAACGTACCGGTCACCACATTACCATCATTCCTAGCTTTTTTTTTTGGGTAAAGGGTTACCCCGGTGATTCTATATATTCACAAACCAATAAAACAAGTAGTGTAGAATGCCTACACTAGTTCAATCATGAGACATGCCCCATGAAAGTAAAACAAGGAACAGCCAGAATCAACGAAAAGAAAAGCAAAGAAAAACAACTAGACTAATAGCTAGAAAGATGTGATAGAAACCAAAAAACTAATCAGCCGCCATCATCTTCCTCATGCATCCCATGAATCTCCCACTCTCCAAGAAGTCTCCGCACACTTGGAGTGTTCTTTAGTTTAGCTCCCATCAGCTTGTATCGGACCGTATTTAAAATAATCTCACTAATTTTCTCCGGAGGTCTCAACTGATTTTTAAAAAGTTCTAGCATTTCTTTCTTGCCAAATAAAGTACACAGCAGCCGCAACCAGAATTTTGGCAATATAGTTCATAGCCGATTTAGACCGAACACGAACCAGCAACCAATCCACTATCTCATTCCATTTCGGACTAAGATCACCCATGTTTACCTTGTTTCGAATTTTATACCAAACTTGAGCTGAATAATTGCATTCAAAAAATAAATGCGGGTGAGAGTCATAATTCTGATAACATAACATGCAACACATCATGTTCATGTTCTTCCTCCGCGATAGATCCCACTTTAGAATTTTATCTTGAGTCAAAAGTTTACCTTTAAGGACCAGCCACATCAAAAACGCATGACGAGGGATAGACTGCGCAAACCAAACAATCCTACACCAATTCACTTCCGGACTCGTGTATCGAATCGATTGCCACACACAAGAAGAGGAGAACTCCAAAGTCCTAGCTTCCCCAGCACTAATAGCAAACACTCTTCCACGCGCACCATTCCCTCCATTGTTCCCGTTGTTGTTGTTCCCAGTGTTGTTATTGTTATTACCAGCATTCTGATCCAGTTGAGGGCAATCTCGTCTGAAGTGACCCTCGTCTCCACACTGAAAACACCCCTTATGATTTCCCTGATTCTGTTGAGGCTGCTGTTGCTGTGGGGGTTGCTGCTGCTGCTGTCTTGGGAGTGGGACCCTACAATCTCTAGCCATATGGCCCACCTTGTTGCACCTGTGACAGACTTGGGTGCACGGCCCATGGTGGTGGAAGTTGCACTTGTTACACTTAGGTTGCTTCCCTGCGTAAGAACCCTGATTCGAGTTGTTGGTCTGATTCTGATTAACTGAGGACATCTGACTAAAACTGCGATTGCTGCCGGTGTCTGGCTTCTTCTGTGACTGATTCGGATTGGACACCTTGTCCACATCATTCCATTTACGTTTGCTGTAAGTAGTAGGAGTAGTAGCTGTAGCAGTAGTAGCAGCAGTAGCAGAAACACGTGGTGGTAGCGAGCCACGCTCCACCTCCTGATCGGTAATCTTGTGAGCTAGACGTATGATTGGAGGCAAGTTGTCAAGATTCGCCGCTGTGACCAAACCCTTGACCTGTGGTGCTAAGCCATTGATGTAGAGCTCAATCCTATGGTGGGGTGGTCGTGATAAGTTAGGACACATGTTCGCGAGCTCATGTGACCTTTTCGTGTACGCTTCGATCTCAGACCCTGCCATCTTCAAATTGTAGTACTCATTTTCCAACTTTTGAATTTCGTCACGAGGACAGTACTCTTTTCGCATCAGCTCCTTAAAATCATCCCAAGTAGTGGCATTCGCCATCTCAATGCCCAGCATCTGGACTTAGGCATTCCACCAAGTCAAGGCACCATCCTCCAATGTACCCGTAGCATACTTCACTCTGTCCCCAGCAGGACAGTTACACATAGCGAACACCGATTCTACCTTCTTAAACCAACGTCCCACAGTTCCTTCAGTCCCACTGAACGTCTGTGGCTTACAATCCATGAACGTCTTAAACGTGTAAACAGGCGGATTGTTCTGATGAATTCACTTGATGACCTAAGGACGAGAGAAAAAAGAAAAAAAATATAACACACAAGTAAGAGTCGAGTTCGCGACACAAGGATATAGAGTATTTGGCACATATCGTACCGGCCTGCTGAGCTGCTAAAGCTTCAGCCACACGGGTATTGATCAAGTCAGTTAATTCAGCCTGGAACATAACAATGTTGCCACGTCCACCGCCGCGGCCTCCACCACGTCCGCCAGCTCGTCCACTCATGATTCTATATAACAAGTGTAAAAAGGTTAAAAGTCGGGCTTGAGTAGGAGTCAAGCATCACCATGACTTCCACAGACTACTGAGTTCTATCCTTACATCAGACAACGGAGCAGAACCCCTTTCACACTAGTCAGGCCTCACTGGGACTAACATGCACCCCACACTGTGATTATGTGTGCACCCATAATAGCAATGCGGTTTGCATGTCGACCCTATTCACTCTCTCTAGCAGGCGATTTTCATCCCTTCAATGGAATCCTTGTTTTTCTTCGTGATCCATTGTATAACAGTCTGTTATTAATGATTTGATTCTTCAATCATCTAATATGAACTCATTAGCAATTGGAATCGGATTAAAACTAGGGTTTTTGTTTTCGTTTTTCTTTCAATCGCCGCCTTAATCTGTGATTTCGAACTGGTTGTATCTATTGTTTTGTCGGTCCTTCTGGTTAGGCAGAAACCTTGACTTAAAAAGATCTCTATACGATTTAGCTAGGAACATTGGTTAGGGTTTTTGCTAGATTAGGGTTTTGCTTGTCTGTTCTTTGTTCGTCTGGTTCTCGGGTCTCTTCTTGCATGGTTTGCTGCTGATTTGTTGTTGGAGAGAGGTGATATTTTTAGCATGGATGAAGTAAGAAATCAGAGGGGGATGTGCATGATGGTCGTTACAAGCCGTCGTTCTCTTCTTCATTGTTCCAGGGATTAGCCTCACGAGTGGTCGACATTGAAGGTAAAACTTTAATGCCTCGGAGGGGTACTGTTACTTCTGCTAGACATGAATCAGGTAAGTTTAATGTGATTGATGAGCTTACCAAGATTACTGTGCCTGTAAAGGAGGATAGTGTCCAACTTGATCAAAAGAGTGGTGATTCGTTAAGTGGGGCTGGTATGTATCTGTGACACCTGTGTCACTTCAACCATCCAACAAATGCCAAACCAATGAAATATTGTATTTCATACTTTGGACTTGTATAAATATGTGTATCTTTTGCACATATCAATTTTTGTTCAATTCCAAACTCTAAATCACTTTCTGGAAGGTTATACGCGCACCGATGCGTAAATATAACCATTTTAAATGCAACAAACACTCCGGAATAGTGACATTGTCTTAACATACCTTAAATAACCTTTACATAACTTAGAAATAAGTTTTGAAGGCTTTGGTATGGCAAAAACAAGTTAATTCGCTTACAGGGACTAAACTTGACAAACTGCGAAAGTATGCCAATTTGAACTGTAACGAACATTCCGGAACATGACCATAAGTTAAACACACCTTAAATATCCTTTACATAGCTTAGAAATAGGCTTTGAGGGGTTCGGTATGCTAAAATAAACTTTTGGGTCATTCAGGGACTAAAAGTGTCAAAAAGTGCACAAGTTTGCATTTTTGCGCATAACTCACATTCTGAATACATCCGGACATCCAAAAATTTATGTAAGCATGACTATATTTTATTTTAGTGTTTGGCATAAGAAAAATCCATTCGTCGCGTCATTTGGATCGTTTTTCGCGCTTATGCGCATTCCGTCGTAATTAAGCGAACATCGCGATCGTACGGCCAAACGAACCGAAATCCTAGATATTTTTGAGCATGTTTTGAGTTCCCTATACTTTAACTTCATTTTGGAGCCTTGAAATGAGGTTAATGGGGTTAAAACGCATCGAAAATCGCTTAAACGGGCTGCAGGGACCATTTCTGCCAATTTTGAAACAATTCTGAAACAAGGGGGCAGTGGCGTAGCGCCACTGCATATGCCCTTACCAGTCGTGCTACGCGACTGCCTACTCTGGACAGAAACATCAGTTTTAGGACCAGATTCAGCGTTTCGCAATTCCAAACAACTTTTCAACACCCCAAAGGGCAAGGACACTTGTCAGAACCCTATGGTGAGTGCCAATGAGCCACCACAACTTTCCGACAAGTGTACGGGCGAGATCATTTCCCCTTTTCCAAGAAACGATCCTAACGGTTCGGGAAAAACTATAAATACCCCCTTGCCATCCATTGCTAAACCCACTAGAATTTTGATCTTAGAAACTCTAAGTTGAAACCATTGTTTCATACCTGAGATTCTTGGATCGAAATTAGCATTCGGGGACCCTTCGTAAGTATTCTTTCGTTCTTTTCTTTCTTTTATTGCTTTACGAGTCTGAAAGTCAAACTTTGTTTGACTTTCTGCATTGACCAGTTTATGGTCAATGCGAAGTTCGTTTGAACTTCGCAACGTGAGTGTAATCACGTTGGTTATAGTCCTTTGGGACTATGCCTACTGATTACCACGTTGTCTAGGGTCGTAGGGTAAGCGATCTGATAAATCGCTTATACCTTCGAACCCGACCCATTTGGTCGATCATTAGGATCCGACCAAATACTTTAGGTGACCATAGTATATAGGGAATAACCTTCCGAGGTTATACCTTATGGTCGCTTCGTTTAAGTAGTTGTATGATAGGTAGTTTATATGCCTTAGGTAAATTACCAAAATACCCTTTTCATGTATAATTGGTATTTAAGCATATGTAACCTAAACTTTTGTTACATAACTGATTATGTAACATTCTTAGGCATATAACACTTGTCATAGGACTAGTTAGGCGGTCCGAACGCGTTTCACGCGAACGACGCGTTAAAGTAGCATAAGCTACCTAAACGGGTCGTGATGGGTCGCAAGCACATATGTTAAGTTTCATTTAGAATGTAGGCTTTGTTAAACCATATTACACGAGTCTCCACACTCGTTTGGTTTACGAACCCTCATTCTATCCGATCTTCCGATTTAGGTCCGGTTTATTAACATAGTTACCTATATTAGGTGCCGTTTGATTTCCGTGATCTCTAGCATTGTTTGGTTGTTACTCAAGGACTACTAAGCAATATCAAGTGAGTACATAGACCCCTCTTTTACTGTTTTTCAAACTGTTTTGGGGTGAAACACGTGTGCCTACTTGTTACTTTCATGCTTTCCTGTTTTCACATCATATACTCGCTATGTTCATTAGTACATTAATAGTACATGATTTACATTACATTTCATGCTATGTGTGCCCATTGTGTGCCTACTTAGTACATTGTTTTACATTACATTCTATGCTATGTATGTCCATTGTGTGCATACTTAGTACATTTATTATTCATCACATGCTTACATTTTGATATGACATTGGTTTTGTTTAAATGAAATTTTCACAATACCGCATAGATGTTTATATCAGTATAGCATGCATTTATTACACAAAACATAACTTTGATTTAAACCATGTTTTATTTCAATACCTTGTTTTTGTGCATTTTACCTATGGTTTAGTTGATGCATTTCACTAGCCATACATATCATTTTGGTTACACATTACATGATTTACATCTTGACATAAACACTTTGACATATTATTCAATACATTTGACAATTGGTTTAAACATAGACATTTTACATTGTTGGTTTGGTTTGATTAAGTGATTAAGTAACGAGGCGTGTGTAATAAGATACAAGTATGGTGGATACGCCGCTGGTACTTCCTATATATAAGTGCTTGTATGGTATTACATGTCGTAGCGTTATTTGAATCATTTCAATTTGAGACATATAACATTTTATACAAATAACATACTTTTCACAATACATTGATTTACAAACAACTTATCTTTTACAAACTCATCTTACATGGTTATTCATTTAACCATACATTATTCACTTATTTATACATATCATCTGAGCTTATCGTTTTTCAAATGATTTACAAGACAAAGCAAATTACAAGGTTCATGACTAAACATTTTCTCAAACATAAGTCATGAATTCTGTTTTCACAAAACCTATGTATCTCACAGGCATTTTTATGCTGACGTACCTATTTTCACATGTGTTTTTCAGGAGATGATGCATAAGACTTATCAAGACATACTTAGGCGGACCTGTGCCTTAGTGACTTAAAACGAGACAAGAACTAATTAATTTATGTTATGTACTCTTTAGTTCTTGTTTAAAGACAATGTAACTCGCTTGTTTGATTTATAAAACAAAACTTCAATTGCCATGGATTTGAAACATTAATTCTGTTACAACACTCCCCGATGTTTCCGCCACGTTTTGTATGTTCTACGTGGTCGGGGTGTGACAGAAAAGATGGTATCAGAGCCAGTGGTTATAGGGTATTAGGTTATTAGTAATGCTTTGACCTAGTCTATAACCTTTCTAGGACCCTAACGCGAGTTTACTTGCGTTTAGTCATAAAACAATACCGTCACCTATCCTTAGGCGACAACCACAACAAGAACATAAATTTCAAAACCGCTTTGAAAACTAATCATTTGTTCTAGGATGATTGACTACTAGGTTTTGAACCCTCTGTTATAAGGTTTTGAACCCTTTTTAAATTTTCAAACTCTTGCCAAAGTTTTGAGTCCTAAATAACGTGAACACGTGCAAACTGGAAGGGTGAATGCCTGTATTCTGGGTTTTCTGTCTAGGCAAGCACTTCGTATATATCTCATCAGACGCGAGACCAGTTGTGCTTACCTGGGAATTCTTGGGATGAGTGTTCACTTATAGGCGAGCATGTCTTCGCGATACATTATTTTTGACCTATTTACTTTGATTAATCACCGAGGTCGTTTGTTGCTTTGTAGTAACAAACAAATGACCACTATCCTTGCTTTCATCAGATTTGTTCATCTTATTCTTTTCGTCAAATTCTCTCACTCGTTTCCTTTCATGATTCCTCTTTTAGAATGCCTCCACGACGCGAAAATCCGGTATCTATTGAAGACCTGGCAGCTGTCATTACACAGCAAATGACTGCTGCAATCCCGAACATCGTTGCTCAATGTCACCAAGCTCTCAATAACAACAATGCCCTCTGCAACTTCAAGACGTTCAACTCGGCTAAGCCATCAAAGTTTTATGGGTCTCAAGGAGCGACGGCACTTCTGCAATGATTCGAGAGTCTAGAGAGCACCTTCAGGCATATTCAATGTCCAAACGAGCGAAAGGTAGATTTCGCATCTAGTGTCTTTGAGAAACGAGCTTTGATGTGGTGGAACGGTGTAGTGAGAGATAGGGGTGCCGATGTGGCACTGGCGCAAACGTGGGAAGAACTTCGAGCACTGATGATGAAGGAATTCTGTCCTTGTCACGAGATCAGGGCCTTGGAAAGGGAATTCGGCGATCTTAAGCAAGACAGCGGTGAACATCGAGCATACACTGATCGATATGAGGAGCTGAGCCTGTTGTGCCCCACCATGGTTACGCCTTTGGATAAGGCGATAGAGAAATACATTGATGGTCTCCCTGACTCAGTTCAGGACATTGTTACTGGTAGTAACCCCACTACGGTTAGGCAGGCCATTGAGCTAGCTGCAACCTTGACTGAATCTCAGATAAGGAAACGCAAGCTTTTCCGAAAGGGTGACAAGAAACCAGTTGAGGAATCAAATCCAATCGAGGAATCAAAGACCATGGATGAGCAGACTGGATCCCCTAAGAGGTCAAAGAAGCGAAAGACTTCTCAGAACTTCGCCATGGTCGCTCACAATGGTCAAGCCGCCCCCAACCAACCAGCTCAACCCCGTACTAGGAAGCCATACAATGGAACTTCACCCTTGTGCAACAAATGTAACCTTTATCATCATGCTATGGTGAAGTGCCGCGAATGCCAAATTTGTGGACGTAAAGGTCATACAGCAAAAGTTTGCGTAGCAGCAATTGCACCAAATCAAGCTGACAACAATCCTACTCAAGCTCGCTTTCCACCAGGTTCTTGCTACAAGTGTGGCAAAATGGGTCATTTCAGAAGAAATTGCCCAAAGCTTGCTAATGCTAATCCAGCACAGGGATGAGCATCTGACTGACTAGAAGACAACATCGTTTAAGAAATAATCACGTCTTATGTATTATTTTCTTTTGTTGTCAAGGTCCATGAAACAGTTGTTATCATTACTTATAAATAAATCTTTTATTTACATTGCAATGTATTTATGAGGTTGTATGCATAAACGACATATCCCTTACAATACCGACAATCAAGAAATCGTATTCCTTGAAAAGCAAACTACCCCCAAGATTTTTTTTATGTTCTCTTACGTTGTCCACGAAATTCCTAAGTACCCGTTTCCTCTAAGGAAAACGAAGTACAAGGCGCAAGATACAACACTGGACGAATACCCAAAGTACCACTATAAATCTTTAATAGGGTACCTAAGGGTATTTCCGTGAATCCTAAAATTGTTGTGTTCCTTAATTCGAATATTACGTTTCTTTGAAAACAAAATCGAATTTTGGGAGATCTTCATATCTTTTCAGATAGATCCCAGAGGACATTAAAGTCCATCTACTGGTTTCCATATCCATTTTCAATCGATAACAAGTTAATAACAAATTAATACTCAAGTTAAACAACTATGGGATTATGTGCTTATGTGTTTCCTTTTATGTTCTTGTGTAATCCAAGTTTTGTTATCTAAATCCTCGTAGAATCTTCCATATCTTTGTGTACTATATTAAATCCTCAATGGCTTTTACGTAATAGTAAAGACCCTTGGATTATATTGTACTATTCCATAATTAGACCCCTTGAGTGGTCTAGTTAAACAGATTGATCCAAAAATCTGGTCAGGAATATCATGTGATGAGATAGCTGAAAGGACTCCTTGGTGGCCTAATTAAAAAGATCAATTGTCGATCTAATTAAAAGGACCTTATGGTAGTCTAGTCACACTCATCACCGGTTTGATTTTTCCTCCCCTTTCATATTACAAACAAATTGTGCGGACTGTGCAAGGAATTGCGTAATTATGGATGCATACATAATTATGAAATTCAGTGCACGGAAACCACAGCAAGTTTGATCGGTTCTGAAGAAGTTATGGAAAATGACTCATTTCGTTCATTTTCGTTTCTGATGAAGTTGTGGAAAATGACTCATTTCGTTCATTTTCGTTTCTGAAGAAGTTGTGGAAAATGACTCATTTCGTTCATTTTCGGTTCTGAAGAAGTTGTGGAAAATGACTCATTTCGTTCATTTTCGGTTCTGAAGAAGTTGTGGAAAATGACTCATTTCGTTCATTTTCGTTTCTGAAGAAGTTGTGGAAAATGACTCATTTCGTTCATTTTCGGTTCTGAAGAAGTTGTGGAAAATGACTCATTTCGTTCATTTTCGGTTCTGAAGAAGTTGTGGAAAATGACTCATTTCGTTCATTTTCGGTTCTGAAGAAGTTGTGGAAAATGACTCATTTCGTTCATTTTTGTTTCTGAAGAAGTTGTGGAAAATGACTCATTTCGTTCATTTTCATTTCTGAAGAATGTCCGTTAAAGAAATGTCAGGATTATGCCTTTCATATCTTTGGTGGTTATTTAACACGAAGTCACAGATAGACTCCTACGAATAAATTTCGGGACGAAATTTCCTAAAGTAGGGGAGACTGTGACACCTGTGTCACTTCAACCATCCAACAAATGCCAAACCAATGAAATATTGTATTTCATACTTTGGACTTGTATAAATATGTGTATCTTTTGCACATATCAATTTTTGTTCAATTCCAAACTCTAAATCACTTTCTGGAAGGTTATACGCGCACCGATGCGTAAATATAACCAGTTTAAATGCAACAAACACTCCGGATTAGTGAAATTGGCTTAACATACCTTAAATAACCTTTACATAACTTAGAAATAAGTTTTGAAGGCTTTGGTATGGCAAAAACAAGTTAATTCACTTACAGGGACTAAACTTGACAAACTGCGAAAGTATGCCAATTTGAACTGTAACGAACATTTCGGAACATGACCATAAGTTAAACACACCTTAAATATCCTTTACATAACTTAGAAATAGGCTTTGAGGGGTTCGGTGTGCTAAAATAAACTTTTGGGTCATTCAGGGACTAAAAGTGTCAAAAAGTGCACCAGTTTGCATTTTTGCGCATAACTCACGTTCTGAATACATCCGGACATCCAAAAATTTATGTAAGCATGACTATATTTTATTTTAGTGTTTGGCATAAGAAAAATCCATTCGTCGCGTCATTTGGATCGTTTTTCGCGCTTATGCGCATTCCGTCGTAATTAAGCGAACATCGCGATTGTACGGCCAAACGAACCAACATCCTAGATATTTTTGAGCATTTTTTGAGTTCCCTATACTTTAACTACATTTTGGAGACTTGAAATGAGGTTAACGGGGTTCAAACACATCGAAAATCTCTTAAACGGGCTGCAGGGACCATTTCTGCCAATTTTGAAACAATTCTGAAACAAGGGGGCAGTGGCGCAGCGCCACTGCATATGCCCTTACCAGTCGCGCTACGCGACTGCCTACTCTGGACAGAAACATCAGTTTTAGGACCAGATTCAGCGTTTCGCAATTCCAAACAACTTTTCAACACCCCAAAGGGCAAGGACACTTGTCAAAACCCTATGGTGAGTGCCAATGAGCCACCACAACTTTCCGACAAGTGTACGGGCGAGATCATTTCCCCTTTTCCAAGAAACGATCCTAACGGTTCGGGAAAAACTATAAATACCCCTTGCCATCCATTGCTAAACCCACTAGAATTTTGATCTTAGAAACTCTAAGTTGAAACCATTGTTTCATACCTGAGATTCTTGGATTGAAATTAGCATTCGGGGACCCTTCGTAAGTATTCTTTCGTTCTTTTCTTTCTTTTATTGCTTTACGAGTCTGAAAGTCAAACATTGTTTGACTTTCTGCATTGACCAGTTTATGGTCAATGCGAAGTTCGTTTGAACTTCGCAACGTGAGTGTAATCACGTTGGTTATAGTCCTTTGGGACTATGCCTACTGATTACCACGTTGTCTAGGGTCGTAGGGTAAGCGATCTGATAAATCGCTTATACCTTCGAACCCGACCCATTTGGTCGATCATTAGGATCCGACCAAATACTTTAGGTGACCATAGTATATAGGGAATAACCTTCCGAGGTTATACCTTATGGTCGCTTCGTTTAAGTAGTTGTATGATAGGTAGTTTATATGCCTTAGGTAAATTACCAAAATACCCTTTTCATGTATAATTGGTATTTAACCATATGTAACCTAAACTTTTGTCACATAACTGATTATGTAACATGTTTAGGCATATAACACTTGTCATAGGACTAGTTAGGCGGTCCGAACGCGTTTCACGCGAACGACGCGTTAAAGTAGCATAAGCTACCTAAACGGGTCGTGATGGGTTTCAAGCACATATGTTAAGTTTCATTTAGAATGTAGGCTTTGTTAAACCATATTACACGAGTCTCCACACTCGTTTGGTTTACGAACCCTCATTCTATCCGATCTTCCGATTTAGGTCCGGTTTATTAACATAGTTACCTATATTAGGTGCCGTTTGATTTCCGTGATCTCTAGCATTGTTTGGTTGTTACTCAAGGACTACTAAGCAATCTCAAGTGAGTACATAGACCCCTCTTTTACTGTTTTTCAAATTGTTTTGGGGTGAAACACATGTGCCTACTTGTTACTTTCATGCTTTCCTGTTTTCACATCATATACTCGCTATGTTCATTAGTACATTAATAGTACATGATTTACATTACATTTCATGCTATGTATGCCCATTGTGTGCCTACTTAGTACATTGTTTTACATTACATTCTATGCTATGTATGTCCATTGTGTGCATACTTAGTACATTTATTATTCATTACATGCTTACATTTTGATATGACATTGGGTTTGTTTAAATGAAATTTTCACAATACCGCATAGATGTTTATTTCAGTATAGCATGCATTTATTACACAAAACATAACTTTGATTTAAACCATGTTTTATTTCAATACCTTGTTTTTGTGCATTTTACCTATGGTTTAGTTGATGCATTTCACTAGCCATACATATCATTTTGGTTACACATTACATGATTTACATCTTGACATAAACACTTTGACATATTATTCAATACATTTGACAATTGGTTTAAACATAGACATTTTACATTGTTGGTTTGGTTTGATTAAGTGATTAAGTAACGAGGCGTGTGTAATAAGATACAAGTATGGTGGATACGCCGCTGGTACTTCCTATATATAAGTGCTTGTATGGTATTACATGTCGTAGCGTTATTTGAATCATTTCAATTTGAGACATATAACATTTTATACAAATAACATACTTTTCACAATACATTGATTTACAAACAACTTATCTTATACAAACTCATCTTACATGGTTATTCATTTAACCATACATTATTCACTTATTTATACATATCATCGATCTTATCGTTTTTCAAATGATTTACAAGACAAAGCAAATTACAAGGTTCATGACTAAACATTTTCTCAAACATAAGTCATGAATTCTGTTTTCACAAAACCTATGTTGTATCTCACAGGCATTTTTATGCTGACGTACCTATTTTCACATGCGTTTTTCAGGAGATGATGCATAAGACTTATCAAGACATACTTAGGCGGACCTGTGCCTTAGTGACTTAAAACGAGACAAGAACTAGTTAATTTATGTTATGTACTCTTTAGTTCTTGTTTAAAGACAATGTAACTCGCTTGTTTGATTTATAAAACAAAACTTCAATTGCCATGGATTTGAAACATTAATTCTGTTACAACACTCCCCGATGTTTCCGCCACGTTTTGTATGTTCTACGTGGTCGGGGTGTGACAGTATCAGCATGAGGGGGAAAAGGGGAATAAGCCAATATCATATGCTGAATCGGTGATAAATGTTACTAGCAAAAAAATCAATTTTAGATCCCTTGCTAGTCCTGATCGACATGAGGACTGTGATGTGGTGTTGCCGAAGGATTCTATTCGGGTGGTAAAAGACAAACTAGCAAATACGTTGTATGGGTATTTTCTGGGATATCGGATTGCTTACCCGGTTGTGGAATATTATGTGAAAAATAACTGGAAAAAGTTTGGGCTGCAAAAGTCTATGATGAATGCGAATGGATTCTTTTTCTTCAAGTGTGCTGACCAGACTGGTATGATGGCTGTTCTCAATGAGGGCTCATGGATTATTAGATCTCATCCTTTGTTTTTATGTGAGTGGACTCCAAATACTAAGCTGGTTAAAAAGGAGGTGAAGAAAGTGCAATTTTTTTTGGGTAAAGGGTTACCCCGGAAAATTTTATAAATCAACCAAATAAGTACAAGGGTGTGCCAAACGGGACACACCTACTAGACTTGGCATACCAAGACTAGGAAAAAACACAAACACAACCAGTACGCAAACATACAAGAAACAAACACCAAAAGCCTCAAAAAGACAGCCAAACATCAAAGCACACGAGATCTGATCACTGAAAAAACTTCTAGCCCGGGTCTTCCTCCTCTTCATTAGTATAAATCCTCCAAGCCTTCAAAATCCTTTCACGGCAAGCCTCCCCGCGGAACTTGAACCCCAGTAGCTTCAACCGAACCGTGTTCTTAATCATCTCCGTTAAAGTTTCAGTCGTGTTGTGACACCTGTGCCTCCGCAACCATCAAACAAATACCAAATCAACGAAATATTGTGTTTCATACTTGGGATTTGTATAAATATGTGTATCATGTGCACATATCAATTCATGTTCGATTTCGAGCTTTAAATCGCTTTCTGGAAGGTTATACGCAATCTGATGCATAAAAATAACCAGTTTAATGCAACAAACACTCCAGAATAGTGACATAGGCTTAACATACCTTAAATAAGCTTTACATAACTTAGAAATAAGTTTTGGAAGGTTTGGTATGGCGAAATCAAGTTTATTCGCTTACAGGGACTAATTTCGACAAACTGTGAAAGTATGC
This sequence comes from Helianthus tuberosus, assembly GCA_030545235.1. Taxonomy (NCBI): domain Eukaryota; kingdom Viridiplantae; phylum Streptophyta; class Magnoliopsida; order Asterales; family Asteraceae; genus Helianthus; species Helianthus tuberosus. The sequence goes on from CM060388.1 coordinate 95,926,834, forward strand.
CGATTTGTACTGTAACGAACATTCCAGAACTTGATCATAAGTTAAATATGCCCTAAATATCCTTTACATAGCTTAGAAATAGGCTTTGAAGTGTTTGGTGCGCAAAAATAAACTTTCTTGATCAATAGGGACTAAAAGCGTCAAAAAGTGCATAAGTTTGCATTTTCGCGCATATCTTACGTTCTGAATATATCCGGACATCCAAAAATTTATGTCATCATTAAAATATTTTATTTTAGTGATTGGCATGATAAAATTCCATTTGTCGCGCAATTTGGATCGTTTTTGCGTTCGTTACGACTTCCGTCGTAATTAACCGAACAACGCAGCCGTACAACCAAACGAACAGACATCCGAGATTTTTTTGAGCATATTTTAAGTTCCCTATACTTTAACTTCATTTTAGAGCCTTAAAATGGGGTTAAACGTGCCAAAACACATCAAAAATCAAGTTTGGAGTCTCAGGGGCCTGTTATGCCAATTTTGCAAAGTTGATGGTCTGCAGACCACATACGGTCCGTAAGCAAGGGACCATACGGTCCGTAAGCCTTACCAGGAATAGCAGAATTGCAAATTCTTTGAATCTGGTCTTTCCCACCAATTCCAATGGTTTTTAACCATTGTATTTACATTCTATGGACTGGTTTTGAGTACCCCATGTATTGCAAAACCTTGTGCCCAAGTGTATGGCCTAGATCATGCCCTCTTTTGCAAGAAATGATCCTAATGGTTGTGGAAAAACTATAAATACCCAACACCTTTCATTGTTGCAACTCACAAAATCTGATTCATTTGCTCTAAGTTGGGGTCTTGCACCTCATACCTGAGCAATTTAAATCAAGATTTCCTTGCTTGGACCCTTTGTGAGTATTCTTTCGTTCTTTTATCGCTTTTCGAGCGTGAAAGTCAAACAGTGTTTGACTTTCTGCTTTGACCAGTCTTTGGTCAACACGAAGTTCGTTTGAACTTCACAACGTGAGCGTAATCACAATGGTTATAGTATCTAGTGACTATACCTACTGATTACCACGTTGATTAGGTGTAGTGACGAGTCATAGTTTCGGCCAAAATGCGTATTTAAGCGTATTTTGTAACCAAACTATTCTTGGGTATCAAAACCGTTTGTTTTGATATCTAACTTGTTTTCAAACCTTGTTAAACATGTTTAGCTCGTCACTTTTAGATTAGTGCTTATGTAGAGTCGTAAGTCAAGGAGCCTAAGCAACCGCTTAGAGTTTCGAACTAGACCCGTTTGGTCGATCTCTAGGATCCGACCAAACATGTTTTGTGACCATAGTTGTATAGGGAATGACCTTCCTAGGTTATACCTTATGGTCCCCTTCGTTTAAGTAGTTATATGATAGGTAGTTTATATGCCTTAGGAAAATGACCAAAATGCCCTTTTATGCATAATTGATATTTAAGCATATGTAACCCAAACTTTTTTCACTTAACTGATTATGCAACATAATTAAACATGTTTAGGCATATAATACTTGTTATAGGACTAGTTAAGCGTTCCGAACGCGTTTTACGCGAACGACGCATTAAAGTAGCATAAGCTACCTAAACGGGTTGTAATGGGTCGTAAGCACTTAGGTTAGGTTTCGTTTTAGTATGTAGGCTTTGTTAAACCATATCATATGAGTTCCAATACTCATTTGGTTTACGAAACCTCATACTATCCGATCTTCCGATTTAGGTCCGTTTATTAACTTAGTTACCTATATTAGGAGCCGTTTGATTTCCGTGATCCCTCTAGCATTTGGTTGGTAGTTATTCAAGACTTCTAAGCATCCTCAAGTGAGTACATAGCCTCCCTCTTTTACTGTTTTCAAACTATTTTGGGGTGGAACACATGTGCCTACTTGTTACTTTCATCTTTTTCATGATTTTATAGTATATACTTGCTATGTTCATTAGTACGCTTATAGTACATGATTTCATTATGTTTTGCTATGTATGTTCACTTAACATGCTAGCGCATTGTTTTACGTTTTGAACCGTTTGATTTATGTGAACCGTTTGTAAACGTTTGATGTATGTGAACCGTTTGATTTATGTGACCGTTTGACTTATGTGAACCATTTGTAACTGTTGAACCATTGGGTTAGGGAAGTGATTAGGTAACGAGGCGGGTGTAATGTGTTAAAAGCATGGTGGATACGCCGCTGGTACTTCCTATATATAAGTGCTTTTAACACATTATATATCGTTGCGTTATCTAGATCACTTGGGTAAACGATTTTGAAACGATGTCACACAATGATGTTTTCTGAATAATATAAACCATACTAGTTTTATTAACGAGTTTCTATGAGATGTTTTACAATTTGATTTTAATGAAACAAATGTTTTGGAGTTAAGAATCAACTTGATTTGAGTTGGTTAATTATGTTGCAATACTATACTTTTCAAAATAAGGTTTTTAAATAAGTATTGCAACATGTAAAACGAGCCATGAATCTGACACTCATATAAAACCTATGTACTCGCCGGTATTTTTATGCTGACGTATTTTCACATGTGTTTCAGGTACCATAGTTCATGATGTTTGATGATGATATTTGTTTACGCTCACATAGGAATGGACGAGGCCTTAGTGACTTAATAACAATGAAAGTCTATTTGTCCATGTTTTGTTTCTAATTCCAATGTAATGTAATACATTTAATTCAATAAAACGAAACTGTTTAATCCATGGTTGTGAAACAATGATTCTGTTACAACACTCCCCGACGTTTCCGCCACGTTTTGTTGTTTTACGTGGTCGGGGTGTGACACGTGTTATGATTATGAGAGAACAGCCTATTATTTCTTTCTTGCCATATAAAGTAGGTAGAGGCCGCAATCACCAGCTTACACACAATTATGTCCATCTTCTTTGAGTTAGACGTTTGTTCCATCCATGCGATAATGGAAAGCCAAGAATCATCAACATTCTCCAAGCTTACCATCCTTTTGACATTATTCCAAACTTGCGATGCAAAGGCACATTGAAAGAACAGGTGATCTCGAGAGTCTCGATCATACCTACAAAGAGGACAACACATAAGCCTCAAGTTCGTTTCACTTCCTGCTTCCCAACTAGTAAGACGATCCTGAGTTTTGAGCTTGTTTCTGATCACCAACCACATATGGAATGAGTGTCTTGGGATACATTGTGAGAACCGTAACATGTTGGTCCATATAACTGTATCACCCCGGGCCCTAATGTTATTCCACACTTCCTTTGAACTGAAGTAACCATCTTTGCCTTCCAAGTCTTTCCAAGTGAGTTTGTCGTTTACATTATGGACAAGATTTGGAGGTTGCAGATTTATTAAACCGGATATAAATCATACCAAGCTTGAGGCCATCTCCATTGACCCGATTTATCGACAAGATCCGCAACAGATGATTGCATATTGAAGCCCGCATTAGCGATAACTCTCGGAGAAATGAAAGATCGGATCGGACTCAAATGACACCAATTATCACACCATGCATTAGTTTGAGCACCACTTCGGATAGACATGCCAATATACGGGCTCACCAAGTTTCGGATGGACAAAATCTTCCGCCATCCCCAGCTTATGCTGCCCCGACACGGAACATCCCAAAAACATCTACCCTTTAGCTTGTATGAATGGATCCACTGAACCCATAGAGAGTTCCTTTTTGAGATTATACTCCAGATGTGGTTTGCCATGAGGGCTTTATTAACATCCATAATACTCCTTATACCAAAGCCTCCCTCGTTTTTAGGCAAGCACACAACTGTTGGACTCAAGACACATATAAATTTGATGTGGCTTACGTTATGATCCAAGTCGAGTCATACCCAAATACAAGCTAGACAAACACTTATATTATTTATTTGTGACATGATCAAACAAATAAATATTAACACTTAGAATATTTAGAAACTGGTTTTCTAAATAATTGCACTTGACAAACCAATAAATTATATGGATAATTTATTTTGAGAGAATATTTTATTTTGTTATTTAATGGGTTAAATAACTTAATAAAAGTTGTATAAAGTCTTGTGAACATATGATGTTATATTTTATAAAAGGTATAAAATATATACAAGACTTAAATTATGTTGTAAAAGATTTGAATTTTTTTATAAAAATACAAGTGGGCCGCCCCCCCCCCCCCCCCTCATGGGAATTCTCAAAAGGTTTTTGCTCCAGTAACATTTCATGCAAGATGTCATATTTAGATGGCTCTTGATTGGGTGAGAATTTGGTCCAATAAACATACACGCAATTTGCATGTGTAAGATGCTGTCCTATTGGGCAATTTGGGTGGTGTATTCTCTCACACCTTTAAGTATTTTTTGTATGACAAAAAATAAGAAAAAGAGAAGAGATGAACTTGAAAGATGAGAGCATTCTCTCTAAACAAAATCGGCCAAGACAAGTGCCAAGAAGAGATAATTTTCAAGTGAAGAACTTGTAAAACTATCTCTAAATTTCGGCCAAGGTGTGGTTGATCAAGAAGTGTCTTTCAAGTTGATATATCAAGTGCAAGAACTCCATAACTTCCCTTGATAATTTTCGGCCAAGAGTTGGTTCCAAGAGGGATTTTTTCTAGTGAGTTCATGAGTGTAGAAATCCTAGCTAAACACAAGGTGTTTGTTGGAAGGCTTGGGGTATACAAGCTTGAGGTCTTCTACACTTGAAGGCAACCGTTCAAGAAGCATCATCTTCTTCATATCCTTTACTTCTTGGAAGGTAGTATTCTAAACACCCTATGGTTGTGTTTGATTTTGATAGCATGCATATTCGTATATGGATCCAGGGATTGGGTTTTACATATAAAATGGTTTTTGTATCTTGTAAGTAACATGTTTTAAATATTATTTCCGCTGCGTTTTTATTTCATAAGGATGAAATTACTTTGATAAACATGTTAAAAACCCAACAGTGGTATCAGAGCCGCTTATATGAGTGCATGCTTCATAGGATATGAAATTTTCGGGTTTCGGGTTTGGTTAAAACCCTATGGCCGAAATTTTCACCATGGTTATCCCTTTTGTTTTTCAAGATCATATTATTACATGCATAAATGAATCTTGAAAAATTATTTCATATGGATGATTTGTTTGTTTGGACAAAACTTACCTTTTCGGTTTTTTGGACATAGCCGAAAATGGTTATAAAAGGGAACCATTTTTTTATGCTTCTTGAAATTTATATAAATATATATGTGGATATATATTTTGGTGCATATGACCTAGCCATGACCTTGTGTTAAATGGTTGTGTTGTGATTTATATTTAATTATTTCAAAGGTTGTAATAATTATTATTTTTGGTTCTTCCATTTGAAAAGTTATGTAATTTATTTATATTTCATTTGGTATGTAAAATAAATAGATTAGGTGCATTTTATTTTACTAGAAAAATGTATTAGGATATATTTTGTAAAAGAAGATGCACACAAAATGCGGTTTTGGTTTGGACCATAATATTCGGTCCAAAGAACTTCATCGTTCTCAACGGGATTTTAACCCGATAACCAAAACACATTTTTGAAGTCCAAAAGAGTTTGGAGCTGAATATAAAAGACTTTTGGAAGCTCAAAGAAAGTGGAGAAATCACAACACAAAAGGAAGACTTGAAGCATTTGGATGCGGGATCAAGTGGGAGTTCAACGACACAATACTTGTGTCAATATTCACCCTTTAGGAAGGACCTTTTGGCACACTTGTTTCGGCTAACAAGTGTGGTCAAAATAGTTGGCTATGGTTATGCACCTAATGATATGTGTGTTATGCTTGTGTGGTTGTTTATTTTGTTGTTTGATGATATTTGGATATGCATGCTTAACAAACTAATAATCAACAACAAGCTTAAAATTGGTTCTTTAAAAATCATTAAAATTGGTTAATAAAAGGTTATTAAAAATTAATGATTTTATAATAAAATGGGTTTTATTAAAAGAACCTTGAAAATTTATTTTCACAAAAGTACCAAGGATTTGAATGCATGCAAATGTATGGTACATAAAGTTTTCTAAACTAGAATTTTTGAAAACTCAAAAATCCCTTTTATAAAACAAGTCAAACACCATCCTTTTATACAACACTCGAATCACTTGGGAACTCTTTTGTGGGATAAAGGTCACCTAACCACATTTGAGGGAACTTGTATATTCGAGGTGGGTTTACCATGTTTGTGGGATAAAGGTCACCTAACCACTTATGTGTATAAACTCACACCTGTGTGTAAGTTGGACGACTTGATTTGGAAACCATGAAGTTAGGGTCACCGAAGCATGGGGAACAAAAGGTGTTGATGGGATTAGACATGCCAACTAAACATAAAGATGTTTAACCGATCCCATATGGCTAGAAGTTGCAAAGGGTTGCAATTGTCAAACGTTGACTACCTTGTTAATTTAAATAGAGGGATAAAGGTCACCTAACCAATATTTAAATGTAACGTTGGATTCTAGATTTTAATTATTAATTGTCTATGAGACACAAAAGGGTATTAATGATTAAAATATAATAATATCAAAAATACTAAAAATGAACCTTGTTAAAATTTTGTAGATGGCCGCTAACAATATTACCCAAACCGTCCGTAACCTATCACTAAAAACAATCCTTGAAAAGGATCGTCTCAATCATAACACTTCATGGATGAATATCGAAACTTAAGAATCGTTCTCAAGTAAGAGAAGATATCCTATGTGTTGAACGATCCTAATCCCGATGAACATCTTATGGGAGATAAGGATGCCTATAACGATTGGATTAAGTATATCGAGGATACTACGCAAGCCTCATGCCTCATGTTAGGAATTATGATTCCCGAGATTCAAAAGGTTTTGAACATCATGAGCATACGACATGATTACCCAATTGAAGGAAATGTTCCTACAATATGCAAGGGTAGAAAGCTTCGAAACGGTTCGAGCGCTTCATGCATGACGAATGGAGGAAACCCAATCGGACTCATCTTATGTCTTTAAGATGAAAAAGCCACATTGATCACCTCGAAAGGCTCAATATGGATAAAAGGGTTTTATCCATTCTAACGATCAATGAGGGTGGGAACTAGAAAGGGCATCACCCCGACACCAAAGCAAATGTTGAAAATGGAAACGAGTAATTCAAAGGGAAATGATTAGAAAGACTAAAGCGAAACCACCGAAACCAAAAGAGAAGAAGGCAAAGGTTGCCATGAACGATCCATGCTTTGAGTGTGGTGAGATAGGGCATTTAAATAGGAATTGTCCAACCTATCTCAAAGAGTTGAAAAACAAGAGGGATGCTAGGCAAACCTCAGGTACAATCTTAATGATACATATTGACCTTAATGTTATTTCTTCTAACACATGGGTATTAGATATCGGATGTGGAACTCATGTTTGCAATTCGTTGCAAAAGGTTCAAAAGAAATAAACATTACAAGAAAGGAGACTATGTTTTAAAACTTCCAAATAGTTTGGAAATTGTTTTAAAATGTCTTGAATGCTCCTAGTTTGACTAGGAACATTATTCAAGTTTCCCTTATAAGACAATATGGTTTTGACTTAAAGTTTGCAGACATTGACATTTATATCGATGAATGACATGTTTTACTTTAAACCTATGCCTTCAAATGGTATTTATGAATCGGTTCATAATAATACATCATTTGATAGTTTAATGTACCAATCAATCACCAAGAAACTCAAAATGGATTTGAGTAAGACCTATCCTTGGCATTATCGCCTTGGTCATATAAACAGATGTCGCATGTAAACACATCGAAAGAATTGTCTTTTGGAAACAAATGAAATTGGTTCATTTGATACATGCGAATCTTATTTACAAGGTAAAATGACCAAGTAATCCCTTAGTGGAAAAGGGCAAAAGATTTATTAGGTATCATACATTCGAATGTATATGATCCTTTTAAGCCAATGACTAGGAATGGTGAAAGATACTTCATTACTTTTACCGACAACTATAGTAGTTATGGTTATGTGTACTTGGCACAAAGAAGAAGTTTTGAAACGTTCAGAATCTTCAAAAGGTGAAGTACAAAATCAACTCTTTTAAAGTTCTTCGTTTCGATAGAGGAGGAGTCGAACTCTATTGGATATGGTTCGATCTATGATGGCTAGAAGCGCATTATCTCTATCATTTGGGGTTACGCTTTGCTCTCCACGGCCCGTATGGCCCCAACCAAGAAAGTGGATTCGACATCTTTTGAAATATGACATGGAAGGGTTCCATCATTATCATATTTAAAAGTAAGGGGTTATGAAGTTTATGTTAAGCTACACACCTCAAATAAAAGTATGATCCATTAAGTGTATCTTCGTAGGATATCCTAAAGATGGTATAGGATATTATTTCTACGATCCAACAGAGCAAAAGGTATTTGTTGCTCGAAAGGCTGAGTTCTTGGAAGCTAATTTCCTCGTGGAAGGAATTAGTAGAACAGTGGAACTTGATAAGGAACAAGAACCACAAGCCGATACACGTTTGGTTAATACTAGCAATCAACAAGAGGTTGTTGAAAATGATCAAGTGATTGATCATTACACACAATACGTTCGCAGATCTGGTAGAATCAGTAGTCCACCTGAAAGATATGGATTTTTTCATGGATGGATACTACGTGGTAGACTCGGGTGAATCAACCACATACCATGATGCAATGTCAAAATCCGATTGCGACAAATGGGTTGAGGCTAACCAAGTATGGGAATTGGTTGTAACACCTCTTAACTCTAAAGTAGTTGGAAATAAGTGAGTTTTCAGGAAGAAAACAGATATGCATGGTAACTTGGATACTTATAAAGTGAGACTTATAGCAAAAGGTTTCATTCAAACTCAAGGGGTTGATCATGATGAGACTTTTTCACCTGTGGCGATGCTAAAGTCAATAAGGATATTATTTGCCATGCCTGCATAATATAATTACGAGATTTGGCAAATGGATGTCAAAACGGCTTTCCTTAATAGATATCTTGAGAAAGATGTCTATATAGTTCAGCCTGAAGGTTTTGTCGATCCAAAACATCCTAACAAAGTATGCAAGTTAAATAAATCAATCTATGGATTGAAACAAGCATCTAGAAGTTGGAATCACCGTTTTGATGAAGAGATTAGGGAATATGGATTCATCAAGAACGTCGATGAAGCTTGTGTATATATGAAGGCTAGTGGGAGCATCATCACTTTCTTAGTACTGTATGTCGATGACATTCTACTATTTGGAAATGACATTCCAAACAAGGAAGGTGTAAAAACCTAGCTTGGAAGTTGTTTTTCCATTAAGGATTATGGTGAAGTCGCCTATATTTGGAGAATAAAGATCTATAGGGATAGATCAAGGCGCTTGATAGGTTTAAACTAAAGTGCATACATTGACAAAGTCTTGAAAGGGTTCAAGATAGAGAACTCTATGAAAGGTTTGGTACCTATTCAAAGAGGGGACAATATTGAATGCGTTTCAATGTCCAAGCTCAAAGGATGAGCAAGAAAGAATGAAAGGAATCCCATATGCGTCTGCTATAGGATCCATTATGTATGTAATAATATGCTCTGGACCGGACATCTCATGAGCATTAAGCATGACGAGAAGATACCAGCGAGTAACGATCATTGGGTGACTGTTAAAATATATATTGAAATACCTTAGAAGGACTAAGGATATATTTCTAATATATAGATCTGGTGAAGAAAAACTCGTTGTAAAGGGTTACAGGGATGCGAGTTTCGGAATTCGTTGTAGAGGGTTACATGGATACGAGTCTCCAAAATGATCGAGATGGTTCTCAATCACAAAAAGGGTAGCATTGTCCACTACAGAATCAGAATACATCACCGCTTCATAGTTCTAAATGATTCATGTAGATTTGCCACTTAAATTATTGCCGATCTAGGGGTAGTCCCTACCATTCAGGACCCTAGAAATCTTTGTGATAACGATGGTATGATTGCTTAAATCAAGGAACCTCGTGTACATCGAAAGACTAGGCACATTGAGCGGAGTTTCAACTACATGAGGGATGAAGTTGAAAAAGAGAAAGATATGTATTCGCAAAGTTCACACTGATCAAAATATTGCGGATCCACTCACGAAGCTCCTTGAATGGGCAAAGCATGAAAGGCTCATACTTATGCCTTAGGACTTCGATATTATAGTGATTGGATTTGATCTATTTTGTATTTGGATATTGGAACAATTGTTATTATAACTCTTTATGATAGTTTGAGTTATGTTCGATTTTAGCATGTTTAAATCCGTGAATAAGTTACTTATTCTAAATGTTCGTAGTCGATCATACTTGTGGGAACAAATATGAATGTAAGACTATTATGAACTAGGATTGGTAGATATTCATTAGGTATGAATATAGAGCAAAGTGTTGCTGCCAAAGTTCATAGATATTTGTGGGATACAAATATTGGACTGACTCGCTCTCAAATATTACTGCATGGAATCATCTGTGATTGATCATAAGTAAATTTGAGTAAAGGAGAATATCATAGTATCCTCAGACCTGAGATACATATTGGGTCTTGATATTCACCAAATATTGTACCTTGACTTTTTTCTTCGCTGTCAGTAATATGACAGTACATAAGGCTAAGCTCAGGTGTAGTACAAGGTGATTGTGAGAGACGTATGTAGTCAAGAAGGGATTTGTTCCTCTTATTCGTTGAGAGTAAGATGTCTAAGGCCTGCTAAAGTTAAATCAACAGAGAGTGATCACTCTGTGTCTCTGGATTTGACATGACATCTGTAACGAAAGGATAAATGATAGATTCACCTAAATCATTTTCAAGTAAGGGACTTGAAGGGGATGATGTTATTGAATGGCACATATAGTCATACGTATTAGGGGTAGTAAACCGTAGTTAGGCGTTATTTACTGCTTGCATCAATCTTCTATGTATCTTGTGCAAGTGGGAGATTGTTGGACTCTGTATGCCCAAGACACATATAAATTTGATGTGGCTAGTACGTTATGATCCAAATCGAGTCATACCCAAATACAAGCTAGACAAACACTTATATTATTTATTTGTGATATGATCAAACAAATAAATATTAACACTTAGAATATTTAGAAACTGGTTTTCTAAATAATTGCACTTGACAAACCAATAAATTATATGGATAATTTATTTTGAGAGAATATTTTATTTTGTTATTTAATGGGTTAAATAACTTAATAAAAGTTGTATAAAGTCTTGTGAACATATGATGTTATATTTTATAAAAGGTATAAAATATATACAAGACTTAAATTATTTTATAAAAGATTTGAATTTTTTTTATAAAAATACAAGTGGGCCGCCCCCCTCATGGGAATTCTCAAAAGGTTTTTGCTCCAATAACATTTCATGCAAGATGTCATATTTAGATGGCTCTTGATTGGGTGAGAATTTGGTCCAATAAACATACATGCAATTTGCATGTGTAAGATGCTCTCCTATTGGGCAATTTGGGTGGTGTATTCTCTCACACCTTTAAGTATTTTTTTGTATGACAAAAAATAAGAACAAGAGAAGAGATAAACTTGAAAGATGAGAGCATTCTCTCTAAACAAAATCGGCCAAGACAAGTGCCAAGAAGAGATAATTTTCAAGTGAAGAACTTGTAAAACTATCTCTAAATTTCGGCCAAGGTGTGGTTGATCAAGAAGTGTCTTTCAAGTTGATATATCAAGTGCAAGAACTCCATAACTTCCCTTGATAATTTTCGGCCAAGAGTTGGTTCCAAGAGGGTTTTTTTCTAGTGAGTTCATGAGTGTAGAAATCCTAGCTAAACACAAGGTGTTTGTTGGAAGGCTTGGGGTATACAAGCTTGAGGTCTTCTACACTTGAAGGCAACCGTTCAAGAAGCATCATCATCTTCATATCCTTTACTTCTTGGAAGGTAGTATTCTAAACACCCTATGGTTGTGTTTGATTTTGATTGCATGCATATTCGTATATGGATCCGGGGATTGGGTTTTACATATAAAATGGTTTTTATATCTTGTAAGTAACATGTTTTAAATATTATTTCCGCTGCGTTTTTATTTCATAAGGATGTAATTACTTTGATAAACATGTTAAAAACCCAACAACATGCCAAGCCACTTTAGCTCCAACTCTACCTTGAGAGCCTGTATTCCACAGAAACCGATGCATCCTTTTCTCCAACTCTGAAATGACACGAGCTGGAAGAATGAAAACAGAGGCCCAGTATATATGCATAGAAGATAAAACTGAGTTTATAAGCTGAAGACGACCCGCAAAAGACAATGATTTAGTCATCCAGGTGGTAATTTTGCTCTCCATACGGTCAATCAGAATTTTACAATCTTTGAAGATGAGCTTAGTATGATATAAGCGGCACTCCAAGTTACCGAACCGGGATACTACCTTCTTGGAAAGGCATCAAAGTAAGAATCTCTTGCTTCACCGAGTTAGGGACATTCGAGAAGTAGGCAGTACTCTTCGACGGACTCGGCCAGCGCATCCTTAACCTTCTTAGCCGAGCCAGTGTCAGCATGGACGAAAATAAACAAGTCATCCGCAAAGGATACGTTGATTATTTTCTGCTTAGCACAATGATGATGGAATTTAAATGACGAGTTGGGAATGGCCACCTGCTGAAGCAATAAGGAGAGAACATCCATGATAAGAGTGAATAAATATGGCGACATCGGATCCCCCTGTCTCAATCCCCTCTTCCCTCGAAAAAAGCCATGAAGGTTACCATTAACACATAACGAGTAGGAAGCCGTGGAGACACATGTCATAATCCACTCAACCATTCGTTGATGGAAACCAAAATGGATCAGAATAGCTTCCAAGAAAGACCAATTCACCGTATCATAAGCTTTCTGAATATCGATTTTAAACGCACATCTCGCGGGGCCTCTATTCAAATGATAGTTGTGCATCAGCTTCTGAGTTAGGAGAATATTATCAGAGATTTTCCTCCCTGGCACAAAAGCGGATTGATTAATACTAACAAGTGCCCCCAAGCTCCCATTAATCCTATCCGTTATGATCTTGCTGATACATTTATAGAGAACATTACAACATGATATAGGCCGATAATCCAAAACTGAGGTAGAGGTTTCTTTTTTAGGAATCAAGGCAAGGATCGTGTGGTTTATTTGTTTGAGAAGTTTACCATTCTCAAAGAAATCTAGTACCGCATCCGAAACTTCATTTCCAACTATATCCCAAGCCTTCTTAAAAAACGCTGATGTATAGCCATCAGGACCCGGGGCCTTATTTTCTCCAATATTGAACATCACCGTTTTAATCTCCTCTCGAGTTATCTGTCGGACCATATTAGATGCATCTTGGTGACTAAGAACATTAACAAACATGTTATCAAGATTTATCATGGCAACCTGATCTTCAACACCTAGGAAGTTCGAGTAGTGAGCGACTAGTGCATCCGCCACCCCATTTCCTTCATATCGGTTCCCAGCAGTGTCCTTCACACTATGAATCTTATTCCTCGCATTACGGCTTTTCACAACATTATGGAAATAATTAGTATTCGAGTCTCCAGCACAAAGCCATTCAACTTTTGACTTTTGCTTGAGAAAACACTCCTCGTCATACGCAGCCAGTGTTGTAAAAGTCGGATTCCAAGGCCGAGTACTCGGTCCTCGGAACCCCTCCGAGGTGACTTCTTCCTAGGCGGACTCAATTAGTCGGCCTCGGTCAAACTCGGTCAAACTCGGTGCCTAGTCGGCCTAGTCGGCGCCTAGTCGGACGTAGTCGGAAAGAGTCGGTCTAGGCGGTCAACGTGGTTTGTTGACTTTTAATTAGTCAAAATCGGCCTACTCGGCCTTGTACTCGGACTACTCGGCCTTGTACTCGTACTACTAGGACTTGTATTCAGAATATTTGAACTTTAAACATGTTTCATTTTAAATTATACTCAGTTGACATGAATTATGCTTATTTTAACATATGTATAATATATAACAATTAATTTTCTTTATAGTTACCATGTCTGCGTACTCCCCGAGTACTCTCCGAGTACTCCGATTACTCCCAACTCCCCAGTCGGCCGACTAGAGACCGCCTAGCGACTTTTACAACACTGTACGCAGCTATCTAAAACTCTTGAAGGCATGTCGCTTCCCGTTAACGGAGGTTGGCATCCAAAGGGTTCTTATCAACGAGCACTTGAATATCATCCAACTTTTTCCGAAGTTCCGTCACCTTTGTATGCAAATTTCCTTGTTTGAATAAAATCTTCCTTAGATGAGGTTTTAGATTATTAAGTTTCTTAGTCACCGAATACATAGTAACCCCTTGGACAGTTTTCAGCCATTCCTGTTTAACACACTTCTTGAACTCGGCTTTGAGGTAATAAAATTAGGAAACTTGAAAGGTCTTGGCTTTTTCTCAATCACGGTTCCCATTTTCAAGATGCATGGCGTATGATCAGAAACTCGAAAGGGATGGTACATGACAAATGCATCCGGAAACAAGTCTAAGAATTGAACATTACCCATAACACGGTCTATCTTCTTAAGAATCCCAATTCCATCTTTGGGTTTCTGGTTCCATGTATAGTGAAGCCCATGGCCTTTTATAACTAGTAATTCCGTAAAATGAATACAATCATTAAACTCACTCATGCTTATCGTATGATTGGATGAGCCATAAAGCGAGTCATCAACATGAAGCGCTGAGTTAAAATCCCCCATAACAACCCAAGGTTTGTCGTGACAGAGGCTTTTATGATTGCATAAACTCTCCCACAAGCATCTACGATCCTGATACTTATTTTCCGCGTACACGAATGAGCAAAAAAAGACTTTTTATCATCTTTTGATAAAATCTGCGTATGAATAACTTGGTCGGATTGAGAGAGCACCATAAGGTCTACCATATCTTGATTCCAACCCAAAATGATTCTAGTTCCCCTACTACATAAACCACATTTGAAGTCCAGCTCCAATTCCGAAATACTCTTTGACAAATAGTACCCAGCTTAGTAACATCCACATGAGACTCTAAAATAGCACAAATATTTAACTTATTTTCAGCAACAATTTGACGAACCTCACTTTGTTTCAGGGGACGGTTCAAGCCCCTTATATTCCAAGACATAATACTATCTATTAAAACCAGTTTGACCGGGAGTGCTTGCCCCCCAGATACTTGACGCTGATCAGACCTCACAAACTCAGACATTTCCGTTGGTAGAGTTTCCTCAACCTCGTCCGCAGTTTGAGTATGCTTCCGAATACCTTTTTTCAAGTTTGATCTCAACTCCTTATGCCCTATGTCGCCTACGACAGCTTCCCCATCATCCATAGACAAAGCTTCAAAGGAATTTCTAGTTTTCACATTACCACTCCTTATATTATCCGTTTTATCCTCCTTTGTACCAGATGTACTCGCTCCTGACTTATTTACTGGCTTGTAAACAAATTTTGGCTTTTGTTTCTTTTGCATAACTCCCACTTTTGCCATCTTCCTCTTATCCATGATAAATCCCTCGTCATCAATGACCACTTGCTTCGCTTTATTATTCACGTTCTTAGCACATGTGTTGTCATTATGGCAAAAAACACAACACAACGAGCACCGTTGGGGCTTCCATTCATATTCCACTTTTACTCTTTCAGTTAAGTATCCATCCTCATCTAACTTCGGTATCGCAACACCAATGTGATCTTTCATCTCACTATCCGCATTTATTTCAATTAAAGCCCATGCAAAACTGCTCCTTCCCCAGTTGTCCGTGCACATATCAGCTGTATACCCGTCTAATCTTTTTGGAATCCCTATCTTGGACGCTAACAAACTCAGCCCATCATTCGTATAAACTGTCACACCCAGACCACGAAAAACAACAAATCGTGGCGGAAACATCGGGGAGTGTCGTAACAGAATCATTGTTTCATAACCATGGATTAAATAATTTTGTTTTATTGCATTATTGAACTCATTGTTTTATTTTTTTGGGTAAAGGGTTACCCCGGTGATTCTATATATTTACAACCAAACAAAACAAGTAGTGTAGAAATCCTACACTAGTTCAATCATGAGACATGCCCCATGAAAGTAAACGAAAATGACAAAATCAACCAAAACAAAAACCACTAGACTCTAATCTAGCAAGCAAAATCAAAAACAAACTATCAACTACTCAACCACCATCGACATCCCTGTGAACTCTGTGGATCTCCCATTTTCCAAGAAGCCTCTGGACGCTAGCAGTATTCTTCAGCTTCACTCCCATCAGTTTATATCGGACCATTTGAATAATAATCGCACTAATATTTTCTGGTGGTCTTAACTGATTCTTGAACAACCTAGCATTCCGCCCCTGCCAAATAACATAAGCACTAGCCGCAACTAACACTCTAGCAACAAGATTAGCTGCTGACTTCGACCGGGCTCGAGCTAACAGCCAATCCACAATATCCCCCCATATTGGTTGAACAGAATCCATGCCCACCTTTTGTCTAACCATATGCCAGACTTGAGTAGAGAATTTACATTCAAAAAATAAGTGACTATGGGAATCATAATTCTCGTAGCATAAAAGGCAACACATCATGTTCATATTTTTTCTGCGCGACAAATCCCATCTCAAGATTTTATCATGTGTGAGTAACTTACCCCTCATGATTAACCACATAAAGAAAGCATGCCTCGGGATACATTGTGGGAACCAAACAATAGAGCACCAATCAATCTCTGGTTCTGCATAGCGAATCGAATTCTAGACACACGAAGCAGAAATGTCACTAACATTATCACCATCTCGCCACACAAACCTATCACTTTTATTCGGATCAATGTTCACCTGATCCAGCTGAATAAGAACTGGATAAAGATCCCTCCAAGCCACAGGCCAAATCCAAACCCCATTCGACTGTAAATCTGCAACTGTAGCATCTAGCCTGAAACCCGCATTCGCGATCGTTCTAGGAGACAAAAAATGGCCCAACGGCCCCAAAGTACACCAGACATCATACCACGCTAACGTTCTAGCGCCATTACCTATCTCAGACCAAAAATGATTCCTCATCAGCGGCCGAAGATGTATCAGCTTCCACCAAGACCAGCAACAATTTGTTGGGACAGTGCAACTCCAAAAACTTTTACCTTTTAACCTGTAAGAATGAACCCACTCAACCCACAAAGATTTCCGGTTGGTAATAATACTCCAAATGTGAGAAGTCATGAGAGCTTTATTTAAATCACCAATGCGTCTAATGCCTAAGCCCCCCTCATACTTCGGAATACAAATAGATTTCCATGAAACCTTCGCCTTTCCTTTATGAAAGCCACTATCTTGAGACCATAAAAAGTTCCGCATTCTAGCTTCCAAATCACTAACCACCCGGGCAGGCAAAATAAACACAGAAGACCAGTAAATATGCATAGAGGATAAAACTAAAATGATAAGTTGTAACCTGCCTGCAAATGAAAGCATCTTGTTCCTCCAATGCATGATACGTTTCTCAAGCTTTTGCACAAGAACATTGCAATCTTTATACAAAAGCCTTGAAGATATGAGGGGCGCCCCCAAGTACCTCACAGGCAGCGTACCTTCCACAAACGGCATAACACTCAAAATAGCACTCTTAATGTAATTGGGAACGTTGCAAAAGAAAACCGTGCTTTTTTGAACACTAGGAACCAACCCCGACATCTTAGTAAAAGTAGCTAGGGATGACATAATAAACTTGGCCGATGCAATTTCACCTCGAGCAAAAAGGAATAAATCATCTGCGAAACACAGGTTTATAATTTGCTGCCTTTCACACCTATTGTGAAACTTAAACGAAGAGTTAATCCTTAGCGAATGGTGCAATATGGCTGTCGGAATCTCCATAATAAGAGTAAAAAGATACGGGGATAACGGATCCCCTTGCCTTAGACCTCGATTACCCTTGAAATAACCATGAACATTTCCATTAACACAAACAGAATAGGAAGTAGTAGAAACATATACCATGATCCAATTCACCATCTTGATATTAAATCAAAATCCAAGAAGAATACTCTTAAGAAACCTCCAATCATGGTACAAAATTGTGAAAACTGATGGGAGCGAAGCTGAAAAATTGTGAAAATGTTCGAAGGCTTCTAGGGGCTTGGGATATTGATGGTACAGAATTGCATGATGATGGCGGCTGATTATCCTTGATAACTTTCGTATTTTTGAGTCTAGATTTGTAGTCTAGTGGTCGTCCGTTTGGTGGTTGTTTTTTGTTATGTTTTTTTTCTGGTTGTTACTTTCATGGGGCATGTCCTATGATTGAACTAGTGTAGGCTTTCTACACTACTTGTGTTTTCTTGGTTGTGAACATATAGAATCACCGGGGTAACCCTTTTCCCAAAAAAAAAAAAGAAACCTCCAATCAACAGTGTCATAGGCATTTTGTATATCAAATTTAAACACGCAACGTGGTGGCCCAGCATTCCTATGGTAATTGTGCATAAGCTCTTGAGTTAACAAAATATTATCAGATATTTTCCTACCTGGCACAAAGGCAGATTGGTTAACACTAACAATATCATTCAGCGCCCCTTTAATTCTATCTGCAACAATCTTGCTAATGCACTTGTACATAACATTGCAACATGCTATAGGGCGATAATCAGTAACAACCAAAGGGGTAGGGACCTTCGGAACAAGCACAATGAGAGTATGTTCAACTCGCTTAACAGGTTCCGAGTGTCAAAAAAATCAATGATAGCATTAGAGATATCAACCCCGATAATATGCCAAGCACTCTTGAAAAATGCAGCAGTGTACCCATCAGGACCAGGAGCTTTATCGATGCCAATAGAAAACATAGCCGCTTTAACCTCCTCTGCAGTTACCTGACGGATCATATGCTCAGCAATAGCCGGGTTCAATGTTTTAGAAAATAAATCAGGTGCCGAGCTAAGAGAAACGTCCCCTTGACAACCCAAAAACTTCTCATAATGGTTAACAAATGCTTTATGGACCATATCACCTTCAAACACTTTCCCACCAGAATCCTGAATGACATCAATGCGGCTGCGATGTTTCCTATTCTTCAACGAATAGTGGAAAAAAGCAGTATTCATGTTGCCACCTCTCAACCATTCCACTTTGGGCTTCTGTTTCAAAAACGTTCCTCATCTAGCAAAGCTTCCTGATAACTACTCGTAATACAAGCTTCTTCGGCTCGAAGATCTACATTCATAGGGTCCCGATCAACAGATTGTTGGAGAATATCAAGTTTATCACGAAGTGCTTGGGTTTTTTTTATGAAGATTGCCTTGTTTAAAAAGCAAAGCTCGAAGTGGCCTTTTAAGAAGCCGAAGTCTTTTTACCACACAAAACTGGTGCCCTCCATTAATTCTAGTATCCCAGGTCCGTTTGACAATCTCTAGAAACTCAGGTTTATGAACCAAAAAATTAGCAAATTTAAAAGATCTTGGTTTCATCTTTCCAGCTTCAGGGATTTTTAAAATACACGGACAATGGTCCGAGAGTCTATACGGGTGGAACAGAGCAACCGCGCACGGGAATAAAGCCACAAACTGGGTATTCCCTAAGACTCGATCGATTTTCTTCAGTAATCCAATGCCCTTCTTGGGCTTTTGGTTCCACGTAAAGTGGATACCTGATCGATTAATGTCAAACACCTCGATATCATCCACACACGATTGAAATTCCTTCATGCTAGTAGAAATTGACGAAGCCCCCATAGATTTGTCTTCCAGATTCAGAGCAGAGTTGAAATCACCCATAATGAACCAAGGATCATTGCCAACCAGAACTTTATGCATGGAAAGATTTTGCCATAAAACTCTACGAGAAACATAGTAATTGGCCGCATAGACAATAGAACAAAAAAACATCCTCTTGTCCAACTTAAAAATAAGCTGGAGGTGCATAACCTGATCAGTTTGAGCCAAAACCATGACATCAAAAATAGCTGGATTCCAACCAATAATAATTCTAGTACCTTTGTCACACTTGACTCCATTGGACGTCCACTCCCAAGAATGAAAAACGGTTTTACAAACTTTATCAAGCTTACCAATTTCAACGTGAGATTCCAAAATAGCACACAAACTAAGATTATAATCCTTCACCGCCTGACGAACCTCTGATTGTTTAAGAGGGCGGTTCAACCCCCTTATATTCCACGTAGCAATACTAACCATCGTTAACAACCGAAGAAGGAGTGATTGCCCCTTTTTTACTATTTATATTTAGAGTACCATTCATCATAAACTCATCCATTTCATTATAAACCTCCCCTACCTCGTCTTCATCTGTATCCTCACGGCCCATACCCGATGCATTCTTACTAGTACCTGAATCCGCATCCACTTCATTGAGAATATCAAACGGATTACTCGACCTGAATGTGTTTGAAGTTGAAGCATTGTTGCCGTCACCCTTAGGCTTTGGCCCCACAGGCCGATATTCGAACTTAGACTTTTGCTTGTTTACAGGAATTCCAACCTTTCTAGCAGCTTTCTTACCATACACTCCTATGTATCCATCCAGATCAACAGTAGGCATCTTCTTTACTGGCTTATTTTGCTGAACATTGCGCTTGTGATCCTCATACTTAGCTTTAGCTGGTTTCATTGGTTGCTTCGGCACATCTCATTAGAGTGGCCAAACACACAACATGTGGCACATTGATACGGACTCCATTCATACTCCACGTATATAGTCTCTTTAATAAAACCCTCCCCCTCAGGTTCAGGGATAGCCATTGTGACCTCTTCTCGCAACTCTTTATCAGCAGAGATTTCTATCAATGCTCTAGCATAACTATAACGACCCCATGAATCCGTGCACATAGACGTGGTAAATGAATCCAGCATCTTTGGTTCCCCAATTGTCGTTGCAATCAGGCTAAGCCCATCTTCCGTATAAGCCGCAATAGGAACCTCATGTATTTTAACCCATACTTGAACTTTTGTTACCTCTTTCTTTTCTAGTTTAGTTGTTGGAGTCCAGCTATTAAGAAACATCGGTTGAGATCTAATTATCCATGGACCATCCTTGAGAACATTCAACATACCAACTTCATCATTAAACTTAAAAAAGAAAAAGCCATTCGCGTTCATCATAGTTTTTTGCAACCCATATTTCTTCCAATTAGTCCGCACAAAATAATCAACAAATGGAAATGCAACACGATCTCCTAAAAAATACCCATACAAAGTGTCAGCCAACTTATCTTGCACAGCACGCACTGACTCCCTCGGAAGAACAACATCACAGCCATCCTGCACTACGGAGCTAGCAAGAGCACGAAAATTAACCTTCTTAGAATTATTAGCTACTACCGAGTCTGCATATGACATAGGTTTAGACGTGTTTCCATGATTTATAGGGGTTCCCTTAGTTCCGTCAATTCTAGCCAAGTTAATCCCCGAACCCTCACATTCCGATGATTTCACAGAAACCAGAACAGTGATTTTGGTTAATTCATCAATAACATTAAACTTCTTAGCATCAGATTGCACTGTACCTCTTCTGGGGAGTATCAGATTACCATCTATGTTTGCTACTCGACCTGCCAAACCCTTGAGCGGTAAGGGAGGCTTACCACGATCTCCAAGAACATTATCATCAGGTTTGAAATGATCATCCATTGGAAAATAAACACCTCTCTCCTTTAAACAAAGAATTAAACAACCATGCAGAAGAAAACTCGATCACCAGAGCCGCAACAAGAACAAGCCGAAAAGCAGAAACCCTAATCTAGCAAACCCTATCCCATGAAATCTTCGGAAACATATAGTAAACCTGGTGTATCAAGTTACTGTAAGACAGTATGATCGACGAACCAAGAAAGCTATACACCTCGTTAGATTATCACAGGATAATGGCGGCGATTGAAAGGAACAGAAAAAAAAAATCCTAGACTTAAATCGATCAAAGCTGCTAACGAGTTCGTTATAAAGATTGATAAATCAATCCCTAATCACAGACTGTTATACAGAAAATCGCGATGAAAATCTAAGGATTCATGAAGAACAGAAATCGCCTAGCTAGAGAGAGAGAATTAGGGTTTAATAACTCATTGTTTTATTACAAATCAAATAAATACAAATATTGTCTTTCAAGTTTTAAAGTCGCTAAGGCACGAATCCATCCTATGTATAGCATGTATCAACAATCATCACATAGCAACGAAACCCTAATTCTCTCTCTAGCAAATGGCGATTCTGATCCTTCATCCGTATCCCTAGTTTTTCATCATGATTTCTGATGCTGATTAGTTCTTTAGAAGTTTCTAACGTCTAAAACGAAGTCGGTTCATAGATCTGTTCGATTTTCATCTAGGGTTTCTGTATTTTCCTTGCAATCGCCACCCAAATCCATACTTCGAATAGTTTGTGTTCTTTCATTGGTTATCGGCCTGATTTTCCAAGTAAGTTATCTGATTTATTCGAATTCATGGGTTAGGGTTTCTTTGCTAGTTTAGGGTTTCTGTCTGTTTCTTCGTTTTTGTTGGTTTGACAGGTTTGTTTGGTGATTTGTTTTTTCGTGTTTGATTCTATATACGGTTAAAGAGAGTTGGTTTTCTGTATGGATGAGCATAACACACATATTGATGGCGGCGGCAGACCTTCATACTCGTTTGAGGGTTTGGCCAGCCGAGTTATTGCTGTTGATGGTAATACGTGGTTACCTCGATGGGGCACAGTTCAGTCGTCTCCAACCGAACCCCGTAAGATTAACATAATTGATGAATTGTCAAAGATTTCTGTTCCAACCACGGCTGAAAACCTACGGCCAGTTACTAGGGTTTCTGATAAGGATGGGATTGATCAATCTAGCATGAGATATGCGCCAATTTCTGATTTTGATGTTGCTGAATCGGCTGGTCTAGGGAACACAAAATCTTCCGTTATCGGCTGATTTTGACAGTACCGTTATCGTTTGCTAAAGTTGTAAACAACACTAAGGAGAAGGTGAAGGTGAATTTTAGGGAGATGGAGTCTTCCGATGTTGTTGATGGAGCTGATGTTGTCATTCCGTTATCTTCGGTTAAACAAGTCACGGACAGGTATGCAAACACTCTGTATGGGTATTTCTTGGGTAAACGTCTAGCGTTTCCTGTGGTGGATTTTTTTGCAAAGAGCAACTGGGTTAAGTATGGTCTGTCGAGATTAATGATGAATGCAAACGGATTCTTTTTCTTTAAGTTTAAAACAAAGGAAGGGATGGACAAAATGTTGAGGATGGGCCATGGATGATAAGAAATGTTCCGATAATTTTGAAGGAGTGGTCGGCCTCTGTCAAACTAGAGAAAGAGGATATTAAAGCTATTCCAGTTTGGGTAAAGATGCATGATGTGCCGTTAGCGGCATATACTGAGGATGGTATTAGTTTGGTTGCCTCTAAGATAGGGGTGCCAAGATGTTGGATTCGTATACTGCCACGATGTGTGCTGAGTCTTGGGGTAGAAGCAGTTATGCTAGGGCACTTATTGAAGTTCAGGCGGGGGCTGATTTAAAGAGGAGTGTTACTGTTGCAATTCCATCTTTAGATGGTAATGGTTATTCAAAGGTGGAGGTTAAAATTGAATATGATTGGGAGCCTTTAAGGTCTTCTTCTTGCTGTGTGTTTGGTCATGAAGATAGCTCGTGCCCAAAGAACCCTCAGGTTGTTTCGAATGGGGAAGCTGGAAAGATGAGTGATGATTTTCAGGTTGTGGGTTCCAAAAAGAAGAAAGCTAACAACCAAGGTCTCCACATGAAAAATCAGAAACCCAAGTTAGTTTATAGACCTATTAGCAAACCTAAACCAAAAAAAGTCCTTGAGGAGTTCGAACCAGGTTTCAACATCTAACCCATTTGATGTCCTTAAGGACGATAATGGAGATCAGGGAGGTATCACTGTGGGTCGAGTGGAGAAGAAGGTTAAGCAGACTAGTGACAAGCAGGATTCGGATGAGGAGGAGGTTGTTGAAGTCTATAATGAAACTAATGATTTTATGACTTCGGGTACACGTTCTTCATCTTCAAGAGCCGGGGCAAGCACATCTTCCACAATGTTCTACAATGGATAGACGGTTTTTGTTTCGTGTTAAGGGGCGGATGGTGTGTGATTTTTTCGTATTTGATGATGGAGGTTGAGGGTTTTTTGTTTTGGTGTATATTGTTTGTCTACTTTATTTTTCATGATGTAAAGTAGGCTAGGTTATGTGGTGTCATTGATACATTTGTGTTTTGGTTTGCATATATGGGGCATGTCCTGTATATGAACTAGTGTGGAACTCATCCTCACTACTTGTACTTATTTGCGATTTGTTTTAATAGAATCACCGGGGTAACCCTTTACCTAAAAAAACAATCATCACATAGCAGCACCTGTTATTTGAACTTAAACTTTTAAACTTTAACTATGGTATTCACTAGCCCTTTATGGTTGGTGAACTTTCTTATTATTAATTAAATGCTCAGTATAATTGGTGGCTGGATCCTGGTCAGTCACATGCCCCGCGGTAGTACTCCGCATGTGGATTTGGGGGTGTGACAGATTGGTATCAGAGCCATTGGTTATAGTGAACTCGGTTTTAAAAAGAAAGTCTTTTTTGGGAAAAACCAGACTATAACCCGTGACTCGCGACGACACTACACTCCAATTGCAAGACTCAACGTATTAGACCTCATGGCTCGGACTTGTGTTTACTTGCTTGTTTATTTTATGTCTATGCCCTACTATACGTACTAGTGTGCCTAGTTACATAGACACATCTCCCTCCTCTATCTCATTCTCGCTACACTACAACATCGCACTCATATTATGTTTTCTGGTTGTAAAGACAATGAGTGTGTTGGTGCATTAGATGTCTGTTAACTTTGTCTTTATCGAGTCTTGTATTGTATTAGTTAGATCAGGGCACGGAAATCGAGAAACAATATTTTTAGGGTAATTTCGCTTGAAATGACATGGTGTCATTTCAAACGAAATCATAAAATTAATTTCGCTTGAATCATCATGTTGATTCCGTTTGAGTCGTTTCAAGCGGAATTAGATCCCGTTTAAGCATGTTTCAAGCGGAATCACAAGCCCTATAAATACATGTCTTGTCTGATCATTTCATACGGAATTACGAAGTGTGTTTTCAGAGCCGAGGTGCTGTCCGTGTGTTATTTGAACTGTAAAAGATTTGGAAATCAATTAGAAAAGATAATTAGAGGAAATTCAAGCTGTGTTACATTGATTTCATTGATTCCGCCCTCGATTTCGATGTTGAGCTCTTCAGATTGACTCATTAGGGTCATAGGACGATCCAACAAGTGGTATCAGAGCTCAGGACGAGGAGTTCATACCAATTCAGCTTGATTTCGCCGGATTCTCTCTCTTCTACTCATTCTTTTCTGATGTGAACAAGATTTAACGGTCAAAATGGCCTAAAACTCTCATATATCACGCGAAACACTGTTCTAACTAATCCTTGAAAGAATTAGACTAAAATTCGATCTAAATCTGATAAAATCTTGTAATTCCGCTTGAAATCTGTTCGAACTTGCTGACATCATTCTGATTCCGCTTGAATTTGTCTGTGTCATTTCAAACGGAATAACTAATTCCGCTTGAAACTGTCTTGTAATTTCAAACGGAATTACATATTGGGACTTATTCCGCTTGAGAGTGTCGCCCGATTTCAAATGAAATCAGATTCCGCTTCAAAGTGACTGATTCCGTTTGAAAGTTCAAACGAAATTTGTTATTCCGCTTCAAACCTGATTCCGTTTGAAAGCTTATTCCGCTTGAAAGCTTATCTCGTTTGAAGCTATTCTTTTTTGGGTAAAGGGTTACCCCGGTGATTCTATATATTCACAAAACAAACAAAACAAGTAGTGTAGAATGCCTACACTAGTTCAATCATGAGACATGCCCCATGAAAGTAGAACCAAACCAACCAAAACACCAAATAAAAAAAAAAACACATCGACAACTAGACTAGCCTCTAGACAAAAGCAACTAGACACAAAACTAATCAGCCGCCATCGTCATTCACTTTATCCCCATGAATCTCCCACTCTTCAAGAAGTCTCCGCACACTTGTAGTGTTCTTTAATCTAACTCCCATCAGCTTGTATCTGACCGTGTTTAAAATAATTTCACTAAGTTTCTCCGGAGGTCTCAACTGATTTTTGAAAGTTCTAGCATTTCTTTCCTGCCAAATACAGTACACAGCAGCCGCAACCAGAATTTTAGCAACATAAGTCATAGCCGATTTAGATCTAGCGCGAACCAGCAACCAATCCACTATATCAGTCCATTTCGGACTAACATCACCCATCTTCACCTTGTTTCGAATTAGATGCCAAACTTGAGATGAAAAATTGCATTCAAAAAATAAATGCGGATGTGAGTCGAAATTCTGATAACACAACATGCAACACATCATATTCATGTTCTTCCTCCGCGAGATATCCCACTTTAGAATTTTATCTTGAGTTAACAACTTACGTTTAAGGACCAGCCACATCATAAAAGCATGTCGAGGAATACACTGCGAGAACCAAACAATATTACACCAATCAACTTCCGGGGCCGTGTACCGAACCAACTGCCACACACATGAAATGGAAAACTCCCTTGTATCACTACCATCTTTCCATACCAATTTGTCATGCTTTGTTGGACTTAAATGAACTTGGTTTAACTGAATAAGAACTGGAAAAAGATCTCTCCAAGCCACAGGCCAAGACCAAGAACCCTGCGAATAGATGTTAGCCACAGAATCATCCAGTTTAAAATCAGCATCGGTAATGGTTCTAGGCGAAATAAAATCACCAAGAGGCCCTATATCACACCAATAATCGAACCAAGCAGATGTATGAACTCCATTACCTAAAACCGACCATATATGTTTCCTGATAAGAGGCCGTAATTGCACTAACTTTCTCCAAGACCAGCTGCAATTAGCTTGGGTTTTACACACCCAAAAACTCTTGCCTTTTAACCGGTAACTGTGCACCCAATCCACCCATAAAGAATCCCGTTTAGACACGATACTCCAAATATGAGAAGACATAAGAGCCTTATTCATATCCCCAATTCGTCTAATACCCAACCCTCCTTCATACTTCGGAGTACAAACGGTCTTCCAAGAAACTTTAGACTTACCTTTAGAATACACACTCTCTTGAGACCAAAGGAAATTTCGCATACAAGCTTCAAGCTCAAGAACAATACGGGTCGGCAACATAAAAACAGAAGACCAATAGATGTGCATAGCTGAGAGAACTGAAGTAATAAGCTGTAATCTACCAGCAAACGAAAGCAACTTGTTCCTCCAATGCGTTATACGTTTTTGTAAACGATCCACTAGCACTCGACAGTCACTATAACCGAGTCTGGAAGAGATCAGGGGCACACCCAGATATTTAACAGGCAACGTTCCTTCCACAAACGGCATGAACTCCAAAATATCCTCTTTAACATGACCATTGACATTGCAAAAGAATATCGTACTTTTCTGATTATTTGGCACTAACCCCGACATCTTCGTGAACTTAGATAGAGATGTCATAATACACCTAGCCGAATTAACTTCTCCTCTAGCAAAAAGGAACAAATCATCCGCAAAACAAAGATTGACAATCTGCTATTTTTCGCATTTATTATGAAATTTAAAGGAAGAGTCAATACGAACCGCATTCTGCAGGATGGCCGTCAAAACCTCCATAACTAAGGTAAAAAGATAAGGGGATATTGGATCCCCTTGCCTTAAACCTCGTTTGCCTTTAAAGAAACCATGAACCGGCCCATTGACACACATAGAGAAGGAGGTAGTCGAGACACACACCATGATCCACTCAATCATCTTTTCTTTGAACCCAAATCCAAGCAGAGCACTTTTTAGAAATCTCCAGTCAACCGTGTCATAAGCTTTCTGGATATCCACTTTAAAAGCACACCTTGGAGGACCCGTCTGTCTATGATAATTATGCATTAATTCTTGAGTCAACAAAATATTGTCAGAAATCCTCCTACCCGGAACAAAAGCCGATTGATTAATACTAACGATATCATTCAGAGCATCTTTAATTCTGTCCGCAAGGATTTTACTGATACATTTGTATAAGACATTACAGCAAGCAATCGGCCGATAGTCACTGACTGCCGAAGGAGTAGGAATTTTCGGAATAAGCACTATATTAGTGTGATTCCATTCACGAAGAAGGTTTCCTGTCTCAAAAAAATCAATGATAGCACAAGTAACATCATTACCAACAATATGCCAGGCACTCTTGAAAAAAGCCGCTGTATAACCATTAGGGCCCGGAGCTTTATCAATACCAATAGAAAACATCGCCTTTTTCACTTCTTCCTCCGAGACTTGGCGAATCATATGATCAACAACTTGAGGAGACAGAACTTTAGAGAATAAATCCGGAGCCGGAGAAAGAGAAACATCACCTTGCGTACCGAAAAATTTCTCATAATGCTTGACAAACGGTTGGAAAACCGTATCACCCTCATATAAGTTCCCCTCCGAATCTTTAATTACCTCTATTCGGCTACAATGATTTCTAACTTTCAGAGATGAGTGAAAGAAAGCAGAATTCATATCCCCCGCACTTAACCAATCAACTTTAGACTTTTGTTTCAGAAACCGTTCTTCGTCTAACGTTGCATCTTGAAGGTCACGACTTATCAAACACTCGGCTGCCCGAAGATTCGCATTAGAAGGATCACGATCAATCTTTTGCTGTATCACATCTAGATCCGAACGCAGATTTTCAACTTTTTTATGTAGATTACCTTGTTTGAATAATAAAGACCGCAACGGGTGTTTAAGTAAACGAAGCTTTTTAACCACTCTAAACTGATGAACACCATTAACGTTTGTACTCCAATTGCTATATACCAATCTCTAAATACTCAGGTTTATACACCAGGAAATTAGCAAACTTGAAAGACCTCGGCTTTAGTCTACTCGAATCCGGGAACGAGAGAATACAAGTACAGTGATCCGATAGTCTATACGGTTTAAATATGGCCACAGAATTCGGAAATTCAGCTATAAATTCCGTATTTCCCATCACTCGGTCAAGTTTTTTCAGCAAACCTACCCCATTCTTTGGCTTTTGGCTCCATGTAAATTGCATCCCTATACGATTTACATCAACAACTTCAATATTATCCACGCATTCTTGAAAGTCTCGCATACCAGCAGAAATCAATGAAGTTCCCATCGAGTTATCCTCAATGTTAAGAGCCGTGTTAAAATCGCCCATAATGCACCAAGGCTTATCCTTAACAAGGGCTTTATGCATTAAAAGATTACTCCATAACTCTTTCCGGGTCATATAATAATTAGCAGCATAAACAACTGAACAAAACAACATTCTTTTATCCAATTTGAAAACAAGCTGAAAATGCATAACCTGATTAGATTGCGCCAAGATCATGACATCAAAAATGGCCGGATTCCAACCAATTATAATTCTAGTGCCTTTATTGCAGCAACCTCCATTCGAAGTCCATTCCCAAGATCTAAAGACTGACTTGCAAACTTTACCTAAATTACCAACGTCAACATGAGACTCTAAAATAGCACATAAACTAAGATTAAACTCTTTTACTGCTTGCCGAACCTCCTTCTGTTTAAGAGGGCGGTTCAACCCCCTTATATTCCAAGCCGCAATGCTAACCATGAGTAACTATCGGAGAAGGAGTGCTTGCCCCTTTACTTTTAACATTAAGAGTACCTTCCGACAAAAACCCATCCATTTCGTTTTCCACCTCTATAACCTCTTCTTCATCAGACTCATCATTGTTCAGTCCCGATGTCTTGTTACTAGTGCCCACCTCGTCTTCCACTTCATTAAGAACATCAAAGGGGTTATTCGATCTTACATTCAAACCACTCGACTCCTTGTTGGCATCGCCTTTTGGTTTAGAACCAACAGGACGATATTCAAATTTAGACTTTTGCTTATTAACAGGAATACCAACTTTCTTTGCAGCTTTCTTACCATACACTCCTATGTATCCGTCTTGATCCACAACAGGCATCTTCTTTACAGGATGATTCTTTTGAACATTCCGATTGTGATTCTCATACACAGGTTTAGTTGGTTTCTTCGGTTGTTTCGGGCAACTATCAGTGGAATGACCGAAAGCACAGCAATTAGCACACCGATACGGACTCCATTCATACTCAACATACATAGTCTCTTTAATGAAACCCTCCCCTTCCGGTTCAGGAATTGCCATTGTAATCTCCTCTCGAAACTCCTTTTCAGCCGAGACCTCAATCAATGCTCTAGCATAGCTACTTCGACCCCAAGAGTCGATACACATAGACGTAGTAAAAGAATCCAGCATTTTTGGTTCCCCAATAGTAGTTGCAATCAAGCTAAGACCATCCTCTGTATAAGCCGCTAATGGAACTTCATGAATTTTGACCCACACCTGAACCTTCTTAACCTCCAGAAATAATGGCTGTGATCTAATAATCCAAGGCCCGTCCTTCAGGACATTCGACAATCCAACTTCATCATTAAATTTAAAGAAGAAAAACCCATTCGCGTTCATCATGGTTTTTAATAAGCCATACTTCTTCCAATTCGTTT
Organism: Helianthus tuberosus; assembly: GCA_030545235.1. Classification (NCBI taxonomy): domain Eukaryota; kingdom Viridiplantae; phylum Streptophyta; class Magnoliopsida; order Asterales; family Asteraceae; genus Helianthus; species Helianthus tuberosus. Next base: position 95,957,386 of record CM060388.1, read on the forward strand.
TAACAAAATAATCAACTACAGGGAAAGCAATCCGATCTCCTAAAAAATACCCATAGAGAGTATTAGCCAGCTTATCTTGCACTGATCGAACAGATTCCCTCGGCAAAACAACATCACAACCATCTTGTATTGCGGAACTAGCAAGTGATCGAAAGTTTACTTTCTTCACTCCATTAGCAGCTACTGTATCTGCAAATGACATCGGTTTGGAAGTAGTGCCCTTACTCGGATGGTTTTCAGAATCCCTACCCTCATAATTTAAACCCGCAACCTCATATTCCGGTGACTGAACCGGAAAGTTAACATCCTCTTTCAAAATAGGTTCAACCGGAACAGTAATTTTAGACAACTCATCAATGATGTTGAACTTACCAGGTTCACTAGCAGCCGAAGACACAACCCCTCTCCTCGGCATCAGCGTTTTACCTTCAATATCGACAACCCTACACGCTAAACCCTGGATTCTTGTAGGAGGCTTTCCACGATCAAAAAACAAGTTATCCCCAGGTTTTATACGAACATTCAGATTGTTTTTGACAACTCCCTCCATCAACAATAAAAGCAAATCACCATGCAAAGAAAAACCGAACGAAAACCAAAGAAACCAAAAGCCGAGAAACAGAAACCCTAATCCTTTAAACCCTAGAATCAGATCTCAACCCTTAATCTATTAACCCAGAGTATCAATCTAGCTAAATTAGTCTCAGCTAACCGCAATCAATAACAACCAGGCTAATAAATCAGAGAATCGATTAAGATTACTAAGGCAGCAATTGAAAAAACAAGAAAAACCCTAGTTTTGGATCGATCACTAATGCTAACAAGTTCGTTATAGGGTTTTGAAGAACAAAACTCTAATCACAGACTGTTATGCATAAGATTACGAAGAAAAACTGAAGGATTCATGGTGAAGAACCGAAAATCGCCTAAAGGAGAGAGAGTTAGGGTTTTTAGCTTATTCGTTTGAAGCTATTCCGCTTCAACTGATTTCGTTTGAAACATACTTTTCAAAATTTCAAAAATTTTCCAAGTGTTTGTTGACTGTTTCAGGTACTTGAAAAATGGATGAGTTTATGAATCCATTCAGCTTTGCTTTCACGGGAAGTTCAGGAGATGATATTACAAACGACACAAATGAAAACATTTCAAAAACGAGTGCGAAGAAAACTCTGTCAGATGCACTAAGTGTGGAAAGTGCTTATGGGACATACAACAAACCATCAAAACTGATGGCTATTGAAGATTACAACAGGTGGGCTACACGGTTTGATGAATGGCTTAAAGCTTTTGCATATCAAAGCTGGAAGAGTTTAAAGAATGGTTACAATGTGGGAGGACATGGTGAAACTTTGACAGATCCTGATGAGATTGAAAGATTTGTTGCTGAACAAAAGTGCATTGCTTTGATTCACCAATCTGTCAGAGATGACATTATCTCACTGATCGAGTACAGAGATTCGAAAGACCTTTGGGAAAAATTAAAAATAAAATGTGTAGGCAGTGCTGAAATAGTCAAGAACAAAAAGAAGCTGTTACGAAAAGAATTTGATTTGTTTGGTTGTTTAAAGAACGAGTCTGTTTCCAAGATGATTGAAAGATTCGGGCACTTGAAAATGGAGCTGGCAAGACACAACATCATATACACTCAAGAAGAGTTGGTTGACAAATTATTTGATTCACTACCAAATGAACAAGACTGACAATACTTTGCTTTGATGCTGAAGAACACAATCAAGCCGCCAGAAGTTTTGACAGTGGATTTGCTTATTGAAAGACTGGAGAGCCATGAGTTAGAGCTCAAGAAATCCAGCAAAGTCAACAATTCATCTTATCAATAGAATGTGGAGCTGTATTACAGAGGGAGTATGATTCCAAAGACTGTGTCTCCAAAAACAGCATTTTCTGCAGAGAGTTCAAACACAGTGAATCAAGAAACTCCTAGTAGTGGTTATCATAGTGGATCATCATCAACTGCTCAAAATCAATCTGTTCAAAAGAATTTGTTCCAATGCAATATAGCTGTTGATCTTAAAAATGCTCAAAACTTTAGTGAAGAATCTGCCAAGCAACAAATGATATTTTTAGCATCTGTTTTAGAATCTTACGAAAGTCATGTTGCAGGTAAAATTGGAAACACTAACCTCACCAAGGAGGACTACGATCAGATTGACCCTGAAGAGATTGAACTGATAGACATCAGGTGGTGTATGGCTAGTGCGGTCCTGTGACAACCCTCCCCAAACCAGGTATCCGTACAAATTAATTAATATTTAATTACCGCCTAATTACTGTGCTTGCTTACAGTTGTGATTAAACTACTACTTGAATGTTGATACATACATACTCATGCATCACATTTTATACTGTCACTCCATTATTTTTACACAAACATCAGTGACAACCTTGATGCACAAAAGCACAGTGAGCACACTATACGGATAACCCAGTAAACATGCTGACATAGCCAGCATCAGACAGACACTGTCTCTAAGGCCAGTATGAGCCGGGAATAGATTACTACACTAGTAGGGAGTGTAGGGAGATGAGGATTGTAGAACGGTGTCACTAGGTGATATTTATAGTGACCGGATGTGCCTAAAACGTACTTTCAGTACAAAATTCAGCACTTTAAATAAAAATTCAGCATTTATCTAAACTAGTAATGTGCAAAAAGTTGGCAAAATAGTCCTAGACACTTTCCAAAGTGTTGGTGAATTAATGGGTCACTAAAAATAATATTAACGGCACTTTAAATGCTTATGTAGCACATTAACGGATTGATATCCAACCGTACAACCGGACTTAACCCGGGACATAAAAATATTGTCACTGACATGTTTTTCCTTTTCTGAGCCAGTTAGGGTCCCCGAATACCCTAACACCCGCTATAAAGCACCACACACTAGAATCTAGCTTAAACTCCTAATTAAACTAACTAGTTACTAACATCTAACTAACTAGTTAAGGTCTAACCATATGGAAAAAAAACCCCCCCAACGATTGTTTCCCCCTAGGGGACACCACCCTTACACTTTGATTATTTTAATTAAATTGCTTAATATCATGGTAACACATTATATATGGGATAATGGATTTGCATGGACTATAAATAAGTATATGGACTAACACTATCATTTCATCCATAACCCACTCAACAAAAATTCATTTCTCCCTCCCTTTGCTTTGCTTACGGCCGAGAACCACCAACCACTTCCACCCACTTTCAAACTTTGTTAAGGAAATTCCATTTACATACAAGTGTGAAGGATCACATACAAGGAGGCTCGGTGCTTACGGATTGCCAAGGACCTCACCACAACGCTATTAACCACCCGTTTTTTGTCTAGTTTCTTCCCTAGCCTCGAGCTAGTAGTAAGTGACTCTAAACACCCTATTGTTCATATCTAACGTGGTTAATAAGAAATATGTCGGATAAAAATCATAAACACAAGCGAACAAAATTTAAAGTCTACTAAAAATAATAAACATGTTGGTTAAAGAATGAATATTAGTGTAAAACTCTTGGACCTTGTTTTGTGATGATTCTTTAATGTTGTTTAATGCTAGTAGTAGTTCGGATCGTCATCTAACCCGGCTAAGTCATGTACATGGAACATGACCTAGTGTATGTTTAAGTGTGAAAGTGGTTAGATGAAGAACACTACTACTTATAACCATGAACTTGTGTAAAAGTGATTCTTTGTATAAAATGGAGTTCTAAACGAGTAGATCTAAAGATCTACAAGTGGTATTTTCAAAGAACCAAGTGTAAGATGAAATCATATTTTTAAAGCCGGATCTTTCATAAACAAAGGTGATTTTGGTGAACACACAAGTGTGTAGACGCTCGTGTAACAAAAAGATTTAACAAAGAATTATTTTTGTAATATTTGACAAGAAGTTGTAAACTTACACTTTCTTTAAAAAATAAAGATTTCGAGAAACCGACTTTATTTTGAAGGATAGAAAGATCTATTAAAAATAATGGAAAGTTACTACGCACTTTTACGTAAACCACAAGTTCATGTGTTTTGCGATTTATATCTATTTTGACTAGTTTGATGTTGAAATATTGTTTGTTAATGTTGGGAACATTGTTGATTTGAGTTTTTAAAAGAAAATGATACGCTTGAAGGCGTGGCCACCTCCAGTTACAGGGGAAACTCTGGCGAAATTTCTGCAGAAATATAAACACTTGGAAATATTTTTGGTGACAAGTGTCTATAACTATGTTTTTAACTTGTTTTCAAAATATAAATTTCGCCACAATTTTGTTACAAAACTTCCAAGTGTCGGAGGTGGGATTTTCACAAAATAAAACTTGATAAATATATATTTAATATATATTTTCCATAATAACACTTGTGTGAAATTTTTATGATTATTTTGTGAACTACGTAAATATTATTTTTAGGGTAAAAATAATATTAGTGAATATTAACGGCCCCAAAATAATACGAACGCCTTTACAATAAATATTTAAGTTACACCGGTACTATTAATACCACCCGAACCTTACAACGTAACTTACGCATTTTCAGAAAATACTCATAAGTGTGTATTTTGACAAGGACATTATTTTGGAAAATTATATAGAATAAAATATAATATTTTTGGGAAAAATATTTATATTTTGGAAGTAAAGTATTTTGGACAAATGAAATAAAATATATTTTAAGTGAGACTTAATAATATATTTCGAAGTTATACGAACGCGCATGTATTAAAACCCCCATCCTTGGGAAGGAATATATTTACCAAATAATTACGAAGTGTAATTACGAAATAGTTGCCTAACTATTTCCCAAAGACATTAAACCTTAAGCTAAGGCACAGCCATCCGTCTAATAGAAGTTAGTACGTGTAGGTCGTCGCACAGCAGGTTGACCAGGAGGTTACTTTTTAGAGACGCACTTCGGTGAGTTCATGTCCCCCTTTTCTCTTAACTGTTTTCAGTTTTCTAAACTGCGGGGGTGAAATACATGTTACTATGATTACGAGTACTTTTTACATGGTATGGTTAGCGTAAGGAGGGTTACTACTTAGATCATGTGAGTGGGTAGGCGCAACTTGAGGCCATTAATCCTCATTGCAGGACCGAGGGACAGTAGCGGTAGATCTATCTGGGTGTAGCGAGCCCAGCCCCATGCCCATCAGAACGGACCTCGGGGTGACTTTGTACCCAACGCAAAATCTGCTAGGTTTGAGTCTTCCTACTTGCACTTCACACATATCAATGGCCTTGCAAACCATTGGTGATCTCTTTTTCCTTATTTGCTACATACCAGGGGTTTTTATACTTACAAAGGTTTTACATACTCACTTACACATGAACTCGCTCAACATTATTGTTGATTTTTTTCAACTTACATGTATTTCAGGGAACTAAGGATCTGGCACGGTATGCTACGTTTTCACGCTGCGTTAGAGTTATGGGATCATCCACGTTTAGGGATTGCGACTTTTACCTGGACGAGTCGCAAGTCTTAAACGGTGTTTATTTATGTTCGTGGTTGTGTCTTTCAAACAATGTTTTTATGTTATTAGGTTGTAATTTCCGTTGCATGTGTCAACGCCTTAAGACAATGTTGTGGTATTTTACTTTTCAAACTTAAATCAATGGATGATCTGCATGGTTTTATTTTCATATAGCTTTGTTGTGATTAAGCTATGGTATTAAGAAGTCACACCAAATAAACCCACGCTTCCGCAATGCCAGGGTGTGACAGCTTGGTATCAGAGCTCTGATCATAGCGAACTAGGATTCTTTCTGGAGTCTAGACAATGATCACTAGGGCTCTCACGAAAACATTTTTACACTGCATACCACTTAAGTCCAGATCCAAAATGTTTTTACAAACAAAAGTTGAGCACATTTTATTTGTTAGTTATGGCTCAGTCTGGGAGGCTGAGGCTCGGTCTGGGAGGCAAAGGAAGTTGTCTAGTGGGACTAGGGAGTCAGTCTGGGAGGCTGGGAGAGTTGTCTAGTGGGACTAGGGAGTCAGTCTGGGAGGCTGGGAGGATTGTCTAGTGGGACTAGGAAGTCAGTCTGGGAGGCTGGGAGGATTGTCTAGTGGGACTAGGAAGATCAGTCTGGGAGGCTGGGAGGTTAGGCTAGTGGGACTAGGAGAACTATTTGATTGCTTATTGGTGACTAACATGCTTGTATGATTATATGATTGATTGTTATACGTATGTGTGTTTGTGTTACAAACGTCATGCCTTCATCAGGTACTGGGGAGTCGGACACTACGAATCCCATGGCCATAGTATCAGACGACGTAGTTTCATCGGAGCACGAGGTGTACATTTCCGATACTACCGGCACAGACGATGACGACTTTCAGCCCTTTGCGCTGCCTGATGTCGTAGCAGAGCCTGCTGATGGCTCTGCGGTGATCCTTGCTCCTCTACCCCTTGCCACTTATCCCGTTATTGATATGCCCCTCGACGTTGTCTCTGATAACGATGTCGATCTATTTGAGGAGGACCCACTTGAAGGAGAGGCCCATATTGCTGCCGGTGATATTCTACTCATTGCCGACGCTCCTGCGGAGGAGGCTCATGCCCATTCACCTGTCCCAGACTCATTTGAGTCTGTGGCGTCCACATCTTTGCATACACAGGGAGTGCAACATCACTCTCATGACACCGACCCGGACAATGTCCCCTCCTTGATTGATCATCTGCTTGGACGAGAGAAAATTTGGGGTAACTGTGCAAGACAATTTATTATTACGGGGGCCCAAGTAATAACGACTTGTAGTGCACAGAAATCCTGGTGGACTCTGCGGGTCAAGCTAATGAAAACCACACAAAATTAATCTATAGGTGTCCTCACCTTCATCTGGTAGAACAATTCATAGATCAGTGCTTTAGCACGTTAGAAAGTAGGAAGCCTGCCTTAGCCTACTTCGTGACTGACACTTCTACCTGCATACGAGGCGTTTGAGGAAACGACATTTAAGCAAGTGAAGAAGAGTATCATTCAGAAAGAATTAGAGACGATACACTCTCTATCACCCCTACACGAACAACCATACTAAAACACGAATGACCAAGGCGATGTAGCCTCGAGTTCATTCTATTACAAGTAACAAGACAAATTGGCAAGCCTATGTGAAGGCTCGGAATTTTATTTCCCCACTCATACATTGAGTATATATACGTGTGAAATTGGGTGATTACATGATGGCTTATGGTGCTATGTATCTCATAGACAATTGAAATGTTGTCTAACCCACTTCATACCACCTCGACAGGAGAGAATGCCACCCAGACGTGACACAAACACCAGTACGTTGCCAAGGACAGAAGTCGAGCTGCAAGAACGCATCTCACAGGCAATTGCGACATGAAGCCCTCCGCTCTAAGCACAGCAATGGCACTACTGGAAATAACCCTCCAACTGACTGCACCTATAAGTAGTTCCTGAACTGCAAGCCTTTGAACTTTGAAGGAACAGGTGGCGCCGTTGCATTTGTTCGTTGGTCCGAAATGACTGACTCTATTCTAAGAATGAGTAACTGTTCGCCCCAACAGAGTGTTACCTATATCTCAGGGTTATTTCTAGATGGCACACTCTCATGGTGCAACCTTCAGGTTCAGACCCTTGGCACAGATACTGCTTATGCACTGTGCTGGGACGAGCTCAAAGAAAAGATGGAGAAGAAATACTGTTCTAGGGCTGGAATCCAGAAGCTTGAGGTGGAGTTCTGGAATTTGAAAATGGACGTACCGAAGATTCCTGAAAACATCCAGCGATCTCATTACATGTGATGTTGATTGATTGTTTATGTCCTATAACATGAGATGTTATGTGGTTGATTTATTTATAACATGAGATGTTATGTGGTTGATTTATTTATAACATGAGATGTTATGTGGTGATATTGTTAAATACATACGTACACCTTACTTACTATTACCTAACCAACACGATCATCTTTTAGACGATGCCACCGAGACGCGAGATGCGTATGCCTACCAGCGAGGCTGAACTCCAGCAAATCATTGCTGCCGCCATTGCGCAGTATGCAGCCTCAAACGGAGGGCCCAGCGGAAGTAGTTCAAACAATAACGGCAATAACCCTCCACCACATGGTAATGTTAAGTCGCTGAGACATACTACGATACATCTGGATATCTTATAGCACGTCCGCTAATGCCATTTGTATATTCTAACGTATGTGCAGGGTGCACATACAAGCAGTTCCTAGACTGCAAGCCTGTGAACTTTGACGGCACCGGAGGTGCTGTTGCTTTTGTAAGATGGGCTGAGAAAACAGACTCTGTTCTTCGAACGAGCAAGTGCGCTCCAGATCAGCAAGTTGCCTACATTTCTGGGCTATTCTTGGACGGAGCCCTATCCTGGTGGAATTTACAAGTTCAAACTCTTGGTGAAGCCGCTGCTTACGCATTGACCTGGGTTGAGTTAAAGGAGTTGATGAGAAAGAAGTATTGTTCTCGTGCTGAGATACAAAGGTTGGAGACTGAGTTTTGGCATTTGAAGATGGAGGGTCCGAAAATTGCGGAATATGTTCAGAGGTTTCACGACTTATCTCATGTGGTTCCTTACATGGTTACACCAGAATTCAAGCGAATCGAGCGCTTCATTTGGGGTTTAGCTCCTCAAATCATAAGTATGGTGACCTCTTCAAAGCCAGCAACAATCACTGAGGCAATCGATCTGAGCGTGGCTCTCACTGAGGAGGCTATCCGCTTAAACAAGTTTTCTGATGTTGAGCAAAAGAAGAAGGAGACTCACGTAGAGTCGTCCGGGGGTAATAAAAGAAAATTCTCGAACTTGAAACAAGGCACAAGCAGTGATGGCAGGAAAGGAGAACCAAGCGCACCGGTTCAAGCTACAACCGGTGGTGGAAAGAAAGGAAAAGGGTATATGGGTACCCATCCCAAGTGTAACACCTGCCAGCGTCACCATTCTGGCCGGTGTGGGTCAAAAGTATGTGAAGCATGTGGAAAGGTTGGTCACTCGAAGGAAACTTGCGGGGCCACTGTTGGCCGGGGAGGCCAAGGAGGTTTTGGAAATAGAAACAATAATCGTGGTGGTAATGGAAATCGTACTCAAGGAAATAATGGAGGAAATGGCATTCTAGGCAACAACGTGAATCAAGCTGGTACTGTAAACCGAAACCAAAATAACAATCAAGCTGGGAATGGAGGTGGAAACGGGCAGAGACCGGGTTGTTTTAACTGTGGTGACATTGGGCACTATAAGAGGAACTGCCCAGAATTGAACCAAGCACGGGGAAGGGTTTTCAATATCGAAGCGAGGGAAGCGCGCCAGGATCCCAATGTTGTTACTGGTACGTTCCCTATAAACCAACGCTTTGCATCCGTTTTATTTGATACTGGTGCCGATTATAGCTTCGTATCGTTAGAGTTTAAGAATATGCTTGGTTTAGCCGCTAGTAAACTAGATATCCCGTACTCAATCGAATTGGCGAATGGAAAGTTAGTAGAAGCTAATGAAGTGGTCAGAGGTTGCGTAATCGAATTGGGAGAGCGTGAGTTTGCTTTGGATCTACTACCAGTCAAGTTGGGAAGCTTCGACATGGTAGTAGGAATGGATTGGTTATCAAGTAACAAGGCAGAAATTGTCTGCCACGAGAAGATCATTCGCGTCCCAACCGAAGATGGTGAAACGATTGTGGTTCATGGTGAAAAGCGTGATACGCCTTTAAGAATCATCAGCTGCCTGAAAGCGCGAAAGTGTTTACAGAAGGGATGTGCGGCCTTCCTGGCACACATCGTGGATAAGAAAGCTGCTGAGCCGAAAATCGAAGACATCCCTGTCGTAAAGGAGTATCCTGAAGTCTTCCCTGAAGACTTGCCAGGATTGCCACCCCAGAGGCAAGTGGAGTTCCGTATAGACTTAGTTCCAGGCGCCGCGTCTGTAGCTAGGGCACCTTATAGACTTGCACCGTCAGAGATGCAGGAATTGTTGACACAACTCCAAGAGTTGCTAGACAAAGGATTCATCAGACCAAGCTACTCACCTTGGGGAGCTCCGGTCCTGTTTGTTAAGAAGAAAGACGGTAGTTTTCGTATGTGCATTGACTACCGGGAGTTGAACAAGTTGGCCATCAAGAATAGGTATCCCCTGCCAAGGATCGATGACTTATTCGATCAGCTCCAAGGTTCAAGCTTTTACTCTAAGATCGATCTTCGATCTGGATACCATCAGCTAAGGATACAAGAGGAGAGCATCCCGAAGACAGCCTTCAGAACTCGTTATGGACACTACGAGTTCCTAGTTATGCCGTTTGGGTTGACAAACGCGCCTGCTGTTTTTATGGACCTAATGAACAGAGTTTGCAAGCCATATTTGGATAAGTTCGTGATTGTGTTCATCGACGATATTTTGATTTATTCAAAGGCGAAGGCTGAACACGAACAGCATTTAAGAGCTATTTTGGAGTTGCTGAAAAAGGAACAATTATATGCCAAATTCTCTAAGTGCGAGTTTTGGCTACGTGAAGTCCAATTCCTTGGACACGTGGTTAATGGAAATGGAATCCATGTTGATCCCACAAAGATCGAGGCGATAAAGAGCTGGGAGACTCCAAAGACGCCGACCGAGATACGCCAGTTCTTAGGTTTGGCTGGCTATTATCGAAGATTCATTGAGGATTTTTCTAAAATCGCTCAACTCCTTACCGCGCTCACACAGAAGGATAAGAAGTTTGATTGGGGAATCAAATAGGAGGAAGCATTTCAGCTATTAAAAGACAAGCTCTGCAATGCACCAATCTTAGCACTACCAGAGGGTACAGATGATTTTGTGGTATATTGCGACGCTTCGCGTCAAGGATTGGGTTGCGTGTTGATGCAACGCCAAAAAGTTATAGCTTACGCCTCACGCCAATTGAAAGTTCATGAAAAGAACTATACCACGTATGATTTGGAGCTAGGCGCAGTGGTATTTGCGCTGAAAATCTGGAGACACTATTTGTATGGTACGAAATGTACAATCTTTACGGATCATAGACCGGAAAGAGCTGAATATGAGACAAAGACGTTGGGTCGAATTGTTGAACGATTACGACTGCGAGATAAAGTACCATCCAGGGAAGGCGAATGTGGTCGCCGATGCCCTAAGTCGAAAAGAAAGGATCAAGCCCATAAGGGTTAGGGCTTTAGAAATGATTATCCAAACCGATCTTTCTCTGCGAATTCGTGTCGCGCAGAAAGAAGCTCTTAAGGAAAGAAACCTTGAAGATGAGTATCTCTGTGGGATGGAGAAGCAGTTGTTGCCAAACGAGGAAGGAACTTTATGTTTTATGAAAAGAATTTGGGTTCCTCTGTTTGGTGGTTTGAGAAAAGTTATTTTTGATGAGGCACACAAATCACGGTACTCTATCCATCCAGGAGCGGATAAGATGTACCAGGACCTTAAGGATTATTATTGGGGGCCTAGAATGAAAGGCGATGTTGCTGTTTATGTTAGCAAGTGTTTAACGTGCGCCAAGGTGAAAGCTGAGTACCAGAAGCCCTCAGGACTTCTGCAACAACCTGAAATTCCCAAGTGGAAATGGGAACAGATTTCAATGGACTTCATAACGAAACTGCCCAAGACGCCCAGAGGCCATGATATGATTTGGGTAATAGTTGACCGCCTAACAAAGTCCGCACACTTCTTGCCAATCAAAGAGAAAGACAACACTAGTAAACTTGCGGAAATATACATGCGGGAGATCGTTGCACGTCATGGAGTGCCTCTCTCGATCATCTCTGATAGAGACGGAAGGTTTGTGTCAAGGATTTGGCAATCCTTCCAAGAAGCCTTTGGCTCACAGTTGAATTTGAGCACCGCGTTTCATCCGCAAACTGACGGCCAAAGTGAAAGAACTATTCAGACATTGGAGGATATGCTGAGAGCATGTGTAATGGATTTGGGTGGTAGCTGGGATAACCATTTGCCATTGGTCGAATTTTCGTACAACAACAGCTACCACACCAGCAATGGAGCCGCGCCATTTGAAGCTCTTTACGAACGCAAGTGTCGATCACCACTATGCTGGGCTGATGCGGGTGATAGACAACTTGTTGGTCCCGAAATCGTCCAAGAGACGACATACAAGATTGCGCAGATTCGAAAGCGCATCGAAGCGGCTCGCGAAAGACAGAAAGCCTATGCGGATCCAAATAGGAAACCTTTGGAATTTCAAGTTGGGGATATGGTTTTATTGAAAGTTTCACCCTGGAAGGGTGTGGCACGCTTCGGAAAGCGTGGGAAGTTGAATCCGCGTTATATTGGCCCTTTCAGAATCCTGCAAAGGATTGGGCTTGTTGCCTACAAGTTGGACCTACCTGCTGAACTCAATGGTGTTCAAGATACATTCCATGTATCAAATTTGAGAAAAAGTCCAACACAAGAAACAGTGATCATTCCTGCTGACGAAGTTCATATCGACGACACGCTCCACTTCACTGAAGAACCCGTCGAGGTTACGGATTGGAAAGTTAATAAAACACGCCGGAGTAGAGTCAAACTCGTCAAAGTTCGCTGGAATGCTAGGCATGGACCTGAATTCACATGGGAACGTGAGGATCAAATGAAAGAGAAGTACCCCCACTTATTTCCCAAGACCCCTGCATCTAGTAGCAGAGCCTAAATTTCGGGACGAAATTTATTTAACAGGGGGAGAATGTGACAACCCTCAACAAACCAGGTATCCGTACAAATTAATTAATATTTAATTACCGCCTAATTACTGTGCTTGCTTACAGTTGTGATTAAACTACTACTTGAATGCTGATACATACATACTCATGCATCACATTTTATACTGTCACTCCATTATTTTTACACAAACATCAGTGACAACCTTGATGCACAAAAAGCACAGTGAGCACACTATACGGATAACCCAGTAAACATGCTGACATAGCCAGCATCAGACAGACACTGTCTCTAAGGCCAGTATGAGCCGGGAATAGATTACTACGCTAGTAGGGAGTGTAGGGAGATGAGGATTGTAGAACGGCGTCACTAGGTGATATTTATAGTGACCGGATGTGCCTAAAACGTACTTTCAGTACAAAATTCAGCACTTTAAATAAAAATTCAGCATTTATCTAAACTAGTAAAGTGCAAAAAGTTGGCAAAATAGTCCTAGACACTTTCCAAAGTGTTGGTGAATTAATGGGTCACTAAAAATAATATTAACGACACTTTAAACGTTTATGTAGCACATTAACGGATTGATATCCAACCGTACAACCGGAGTTAACCCGAGACATAAAAATATTGTCACTGACATGTTTTTCCTTTTCTGAGCCAGTTAGGGTCCCCGAATACCCTAACACCCCGCTATAAAGCACCACACACTAGAATCTAGCTTAAACTCCTAATTAAACTAACTAGTTACTAACATCTAACTAACTAGTTAAGGTCTAACCATATGAAAAAAAACCCCCAACGATTGTTTCCCCCTAGGGGACACCACCCTTACACTTTGATTATTTTCATTAAATTGCTTAATATCATGGTAACACATTATATATGGGATAATGGATTTGCATGGACTATAAATAAGTATATGGACTAAGACTATCATTTCATCCATAACCCACTCAACAAAAATTCATTTCTCCCTCCCTTTGCTTTGCTTACGGCCGAGAACCACCAACCACTTCCACCCACTTTCAAACTTTGTTAAGGAAATTCCATTTACATACAAGTGTGAAGGATCACATACAAGGAGGCTCGGTGCTTACGGATTGCCAAGGACCTCACCACAACGCTATTAACCACCCGTTTTTCGTCTAGTTTCTTCCCTAGCCTCGAGCTAGTAGTAAGTGACTCTAAACACCCTATTGTTCATATCTAACGTGGTTAATAAGAAATATGTCGGATAAAAATCATAAACACTAGCGAACAAAATTTAAAGTCTACTAAAAATAATAAACATGTTGGTTAAAGAATGAATATTAGTGTAAAACTCTTGGATCTTGTTTTGTGATGATTCTTTTATGTTGTTTTTTTTTTTGGTAAAGGGTTACCCCGGTGATTCTATTAAAATGCAACCGCAATTAAGAACAAGTAGTGAGGATGTGTTCCACACTAGTTCATATACAGGACATGCCCCATATATGTAAATCAAAACAAAAACCAAAGACCTATAACACCCCATAACCTAATCTACTATACATCATGACAAGACATCTAGTAGACAAAACATTGCAAACCGCAAAACATAATCCTCAACCACCATCATCAAAGACAAAGTAGCCACAAAACAGCAGCCCCTTCAGACGAAAAGCAGACAGCCTATCCATTAGAGAACTTGGTAGAAGAGGTGCTTGCCCCTGCTTTCGAAGAAAAAGGATGAGTACCCGATGTCATAAATTCACTAGTTTCATTGTAGACTTCTTCAACCTCCTCCTCATCCAATTCCTGCCTGTCACTCGACGGTTTCTTCTCCACTGGACCCACCGTGGTACCTCCCAGATTACCAGTATCATCCTTCAGAATGTCAAACGGGTTAGACGTTGAAACCTGATTCTGCATCGGACTCTTTGAGGACGATTTTGGTTTAGGGTTGACAACTAGCCTGTAAACTAACTTAGGCTTCTGATTTTTCATATGGATGCCTTGGTTGTTCACTTTCTTCTTCTTGACCTCTACAACCTGAAAGTCATCATTATTCTTTTCAGCATCCCCACTAGAAGTTACCTGAGGGTTCTTTGGGCACGAGCTGTCATCATGACCAAACACACAGCAAGAGGAGCAACTTAGAGGCTCCCAATCATATTCAATCTTGACCTCCACCTTTGAATACCCACTACCATCCATAGATGGGATAGCAACAGTAACACTCTTTTTTAACTCAGCCCCCGCTTGCACTTCAATAAGCGCTCTAGCATAGCTGCTCCTTCCCTAAGATTCAGCACACATCGAGGCAGTATACGTATCCAACATCTTAGGTATCCCAATCATAGAGGCAACCAAGCTAAGCCCATCCTCGGTAAATGCCGCTAACGGCACATCATGCATCTTGACCCAAACTGGAACCACTTTAATGTCCTCTTTTTCCATCTTGATAGAGGGCGACCACTCCTTCAAAATTATGGGAACACTTCTAATTAGCCAAGGCCCATCCTCTAGCATTTGATTCATCCCTTCCTTAGTAGTAAACTTAAAGAAAAATAACCCGTTTGCATTCATCATGAGCCGGGAAAGACCATATTTAGCCCAGTTGTTTTTAGCAAAGTAATCGACCACAGGAAATGCCAACCGTTTACCCAGAAAATATCCAAACAAAGTGTTTGCATACCTATCAGTAACTTGTTGAACCGACGACAATGGAATAACAACATCAGCACCATCAACTTTCTCGGTAGATTCCATCGCCCGAAAATTCACTTTAACCTTCTCCTTTGTGTTCTTTATGTTGTTTAATGCTAGTAGTAGTTCGGATCGTCATCTAACCCGGCTAAGTCATGTACATGGAACATGACCTAGTGTATGTTTAAGTGTGAAAGTGGTTAGATGAAGAACACTACTACTTATAACCATGAACTTGTGTAAAAGTGATTCTTTGTATAAAATGGAGTTCTAAACTAGTAGATCTAAAGATCTACAAGTGGTATTTTCAAAGAACCAAGTGTAAGATGAAATCATATTTTTAAAGCCGGATCTTTCATAAACAAAGGTGATTTTGGTGAACACACAAGTGTGTAGACGCTCGTGTAACAAAAAGATTTAACAAAGAATTATTTTTGTAATATTTGACAAGAAGTTGTAAACTTACACTTTCTTTAAAAAATAAAGATTTCGAGAAACCGACTTTATTTTTAAGGATAGAAAGATCTATTAAAAATAATGGAAAGTTACTACGCACTTTTACGTAAACCACAAGTTCATGTGTTTTGCGATTTATATCTATTTTGACTAGTTTGATGTTGAAATATTGTTTGTTAATGTTGGGAACATTGTTGATTTGAGTTTTTAAAAGAAAATGATACGCTTGAAAGCGTGGCCACCTCCAGTTACAGGGGAAACTCTGGCGAAATTTCTGCAGAAATATAAACACTTGGAAATATTTTTGGTGACAAGTGTCTATAACTATGTTTTTAACTTGTTTTCAAAATATAAATTTCGCCACAATTTTGTTACAAAACTTCCAAGTGTCGGAGGTGGGATTTTCACAAAATAAAACTTGATAAATATATATTTAGTATATATTTTCCATAATAACACTTGTGTGAAGTTTTTATGATTATTTTGTGAACTACGTAAATATTATTTTTAGGGTAAAAATAATATTACTGAATATTAACGGCCCCAAAATAATACGAACGCCTTTACAATAAATATTTAAGTTACACCGGTACTATTAATACCACCCGAACCTTACAATGTAACTTACGCATTTTCAGAAAATACTCATAAGTGTGTATTTTGACAAGGACATTATTTTGGAAAATTATATAGAATAAAATATAATATTTTTGGGAAAAATATTTATATTTTGGAAGTAAAGTATTTTGGACAAATGAAATAAAATATATTTTAAGTGAGACTTAATAATATATTTCGAAGTTATACGAACGCGCATGTATTAAAACCCCCATCCTTGGGAAGGAATATATTTACCAAATAATTACGAAGTGTAATTACGAAATAGTTGCCTAACTATTTCCCAAAGACATTAAACCTTAAGCTAAGGCACGGCCGTCCGTCTAATAGAAGTTAGTACGTGTAGGTCGTTGCACAGCAGGTTGACCAGGAGGTTACTTTTTAGAGACGCACTTCGGTGAGTTCATGTCCCCCTTTTCTCTTAACTGTTTTCAGTTTTCTAAACTGCGGGGGTGAAATACATGTTACTATGATTACGAGTACTTTTTACATGGTATGGTTAGCGTAAGGAGGGTTACTACTTAGATCATGTGAGTGGGTAGGCGCAACTTGAGGCCATTAATCCTCATTGTAGGACCGAGGGACAGTAGCGGTAGATCTATCTGGGTGTAGCGAGCCCAGCCCCAGGCCCATCAGAACGGACCTCGGGGTGACTTTGTACCCAACGCAAAATCTGCTAGGTTTGAGTCTTCCTACTTGCACTTCACACATATCAATGGCCTTGCAAACCATTGGTGATCTCTTTTTCCTTATTTGCTACATACCAGGGGTTTTTATACTTACAAAGGTTTTACATACTCACTTACACATGAACTCGCTCAACATTATTGTTGATTTTTTTCAACTTACATGTATTTCAGGGAACTAAGGATCTGGCACGGTATGCTACGTTTTCACGCTGCGTTAGATTTATGGGATCATCCACGTTTAGGGATTGCGACTTTTACCTGGACGAGTCACAAGTCTTAAACGGTGTTTATTTATGTTCGTGGTTGTGTCTTTCAAACAATGTTTTTATGTTATTAGGTTGTAATTTCCGTTGCATGTGTCAACGCCTTAAGACAATGTTGTGGTATTTTACTTTTCAAACTTAAATCAATGGATGATCTGCATGGTTTTATTTTCATATAGCTTTGTTGTGATTAAGCTATGGTATTAAGAAGTCACACCAAATAAACCCACGCTTCCTCAAAGCCAGGGTGTGACAGGTCCGACGAGCACAACGCTTCATGGAGATTACTGGCAGACATTCATTTGGAGGACCGTCTACAAAACTGGGCTTTGACAAATCAAAGGTCACGTGTTTCTGGTGTAAACAAAAAGGACATTTCAAACGTGAATGTCGAAACGCACCTGCTGATGATACTGCAAATCCATTTCGTGAAGATTATTACAAAAGAGCAATTTATCATCAGAATAAATCAGAACCACCCAGAATAAAGCAGCTTGAGGATGCCCCCAAAGAAAAATCAAGAGCTCTTTCTGTTATTCATGATGATGAAGGTTTTGATTGGAGTGAATTGCTACCAGAGGAAGACGCAGTGGGATACGCTTTCGTAGCAGAAAAGATTAAACCTTTCAAAGACAACAAAACAGAGGAAGAAAAATACATCAACAGAAAATGTAGAGCAGAATACAAGATGATCAGATTATCTAAGATATTCAATGAAGCCAAGAGAGCAAAGAGATGGGATGCTGATAGAGAATGTTACCTTGACCCTCAAGGAAACATTGCTATAGATACGAAAACTCTTAGTCTTGAAGCTTTCATTGAGCAATTTGCTGAAGAAGAAGAAGAAGAAGAAGCCTTACAGAGAGAATGGTGGGGAGGTGGTGAAGAGAAAGAAAAAGAGAAAGAGTCGCAGCCAAAGAAGGTTGATGATGGGATTATTGATACTTCAAAAGAATTAACCGCTAAAAACTTGGGAAAGATGGCTGATAAAGTGCTTGCTGCAAAAGAGCTTGAGGTAGACTCTAAGTCTGAAACTGAGTCTAAAAGCAAGGTCAGTCTAAACATTTCAACAAGTGAGTCAGGTAATAAAGTCAAAGGTGATAGTGACTGCAAAAGTTGCATGAAAAACTGCAAGTTTTGTAGTACACTCATTTATCTCAGTGATACAAAGGTTGAAGAACTGGCAACAAGAGTCAGAAAGGTTGAAGATTAGATTCTAGATCGTGACAAAATGCTAAAAGCGTCAAATGATCGAGCTAAAAATTTAACTGAGAAAATTGAAAATGGTAAAATTGAAGTAGAAAGAATTAGGAAAGAAAATGAAAAGCTCATTCATGAAAATCGTCAACTTTCAGAAAATTTTGACAAGTTAAAACGAACAGTAAGAGATTCTGATGAAAGAAATGGTAAAACCAACACAGAAAATGAGAAACTAACTTGTGTTCTTAGGATTAAAGAAGAGCAAATTAATAAACATTTGGATGAAATTGCTAAGTTGAAGCTTCAGTTTGAAGAAGCTAAGATTGAGAATGAGCGCATCAATCTGAAACTAACCAGTTACAACTCCGCAAGCTTTGTTTTACAACACATTGTTCCCAAACCCATCGGGAAGAACAAAGCAGGCGAAGATGTTTATTCGGATGGAACTGGGGTTGGGTATCATCAGGTTCCACCGCCAGTGTTAAACAATTTTTCAAAGAAAAAGTCCGGGTTGGTTAATGATGAAGATGAGACAGATGAGATTAAACTTCCAGACACAATTGATGTTACATACACTTCATCATCATCTGATGATAGTATTCAGTCTCAAGTGTTTAAAAATGTTGTTGAAAATGTTTTGAAGTCTGATAGTGATTCAGTGGAGGATGATGAATGTTTTCTGGAAAAATACATTCCAAAATCAAAATCCAAAAACAACTTAGGTGATGAACCGAGTCTTGTGATGTACAAGATGGCTGGATCTGATAAGTTGTATTCGGATCAAGATTTTCCATTGGAAAATGTGAATGTGGGCAAATTGAAAAATGTTTTCAAATTGGTTGAGATTGTTGTGTCTAAAATTGAAGATATGAAACAAGTAAAGAGGCAATTGAATTTTGAAAAAAGATAAAGCTTACTATAAAAAACCTGTTGTACCACCACGTTTTTCTAACAACAATCAGAACAGATGGTCGGGTGGTTATCAGGGTGGTAAGTACAATCAGAGAAGAAATTTTCAAAATAAGAAGTTTGTCGAGAAAAAGGTTTTTGCAAAAAGTTCAAGTTCACTTTCTGATGAAGAATCCGAGATTTTTTCAAAAACAAATGAAGAATTCTTTGAAAAAAGGGCCTCACAACCTCAGAGTGAAGGCACAAGTCGGGTAGTTGATACTCGTACATGCTTCAAATGCAATCAGGTTGGACACATTGCACGAAAATACACCAACCTGAAGCCTAAGTCAGTGATTGTTGAGAATTCAAAGAAGAAAGATGATGTAAAGGGAAAAGCTCCGATGTTTGTTGAGAAAAAGATTTTAAAGAAAGAAAATGTGAAAACTGAGTCTGTAAAAGAATCAGTTAAGAAAATTGAACCTGTTAAGAAGTTGGTAACTAAAAATGACAATTTTTATAAACGGCTTGCGTCACCTCAACAAGCATGGAAGCCAAAAGTTGTTGAAAAGAAACCAAGTTCTTCAAAACCAAAGGTTTCAGAGTCAGAAAAACAACCATCTTCGACCACACAGGTCAAAATGGATGTTCCTTTGGACTATTATGAGAAACTTGAAAAACCAGAGTCTATGGTTTCTGAGAAGAAGAATGTTCCAAAGAAAGACCAATCATCTGGTCAACCTCCTAAAAATGATTGCTTTCTATACAAAGAGGTTGAGATTTGGTCTAAAGAAAGCTTAAAGGTGAATGATAAGAATTTTCCGCCACTTTACACTGCTAAAACTCACATTAAAGTCAAGTTACCCGAGTCAAAAGAGGCTTGGGTGGCATCAAAATCTCATTAAATATTTTTGAAATGTGCAGGAGCTTCCAAGATCCGTTTCACGATGGATTATGGATAGTGGAGCTTCTTGGCACATGACGGGGAAGAAGACCCTATTGTATGATGTTAGAGGATTTAATGGAGGTTACGTGGGATTTGCAGGAAATCAAGGTGGTAGAATAGTTGGAGAAGGAACTTTATCGAATGGTATTGTAATGTTTGAAAGAGTGAATTACATCGCCGAGCTGGAGAACAATCTTCTAAGTATTTCTCAAATCTGTGATCGTATATATACAACGCACTTCACAGACAAAGAATGTTTGATCTTGAAACCAGGATTTGTTGTTCCTGAAAAGTGGATTATCATGAGAGCACACAGAGTCAATGATCTGTACGTGTTGGACATGAGTGTTGCTACTACAACCATGGGTCAGGCTCATTGCTTCATGTCAAAATTATGTCATCGGAAGATGGGCCATATTCACCTGTGTAAAATGAATCACCTGGTTCACAATGACTTAGTAACTGGTGTTCATTTAAAAAGTTTTCATCTAGAAGGGGAGTGCATTAGCTGCATCAAAGGCAAGCAGAAGAAGAAATCACATCCTCATAAGCAAGTTAACTCAGTCTCAAGACCATTAGAGAGACTTCATATGGATCTTTTAGGTCCAGTGAACGTCAAAAGTATAACCGGTGATCTCTACTGTCTTGTAGTAACTGATGATTATTCCAGATTTTCGTGGGTATCATTTCTAAAAACCAAAGATGAGACGTTTGAAAGCTTGATGTCGTTGTTCAGAAAAATTGAAAATTTGTACCAAAGGCGCATTAGAAGAATCAAAAGTGACAATGGTACTGAGTTCAAGAATAACAAGATGGAAGTATATTGTGATGAGAGAGGTATACTGCATGAATTTAGTGCTCCGTACACTCCGCAGCTGAATGGAGTAGCAGAACGTAAGAACAGGACACTAATTGAAATGGCCAGGATGATGCTTGCTGATTCAAAGTTACCAGTGAATTTTTGGGCAGAAGCAGTGTCAGCCGCATGCTATACACTCAACCGGGTTCTAACTGTAAAGAAATTTAACAAGACATGCTTTGAGTTGATCAATAACCGCAAACCAAATCTGAAGTATCTAGAACCGTTTGGGTCACCCTGCACGGTTATAGAACCTGATGGTAAATTTGGTTCAAAGAGTATCGAAGGAATTTTCGTGGGATATGCAAGTCCAATGAAACGAGTCTTTATTCCAAGTTTGAAGCCGATCATCGAAGCACATAATGTTGAATGTTAAGGTTACACAATGCCACCACAGAATCCAGGAGACTCATGGCGTTTTAATTACGATATTTTATGGGATTCGTTTGACATGGAAGAAGAAACTGAAGAAGAACAAGATTTCTTTGATGAGCTGGATATTTTGAGAGAATATGAAGAATCACAGGAAAAATTCCCAGCAGAAACTTTTATTTGTCATCGACAAGCTTCGCATGATAATGAAGCAGGTCCAAGTAATGCTGGAGAACATGATGATATTCAACAATCTTCAGAACAACAACATGCTCCTGAAAATCAGACGGCTGTGAAGGATGATAATCAAGAATCTGATAATGGGCCAGTATTCGATCATGGTGATTCAGATTCTGAGGGGGAGCAGATCCAGATCTCAAGTCAAACAATTCCAGTCGGTGAACACGATGTAAACCAGAATATCACGAATTTGGAAGGCGAGGTAGATGTTCCAGGCGAGGTGATGCCACGAACTCTTTCATACCATCCAGAGGAGTTGATCATTGGAGAATTACAATCAGGCGTTCGCACAAGACGACAAATTGACCAAGGGCTAACTTGTTTTTATTCTACAGTAGCACCTTTACAAACTGAGTTTTCACTAAGTTGTTTTATTTCGCAGATTGAATCGCGAACATACAAAGAGACGCTAACTGAAGATTCTTGGGTCAATGCTATGCAAGAAGAGTTGAGTCAATTTGAGAAGTTGGGAGTGTGGAAGTTAGTAGATTTGCCTGATGGTCACAGGAAGATAAACACCAAGTGGGTGTTCAAGTGCAAAAGGGATGATCGAGGGGTTATTATTCGTAATAAAGCTCGACTCGTAGTTCAGGGTTTCAGTCAGCAGGAGGGGATAGATTTCACTGAAGTATATGCTCCTGTTGCTAGGCTAGAAGCGATCAGAATCTTCCTAGCATTTGCGTCGTGGAAAAACTTTAAAGTTTATCAGTTAGATGTAAAATCGGCTTTTCTCTACGGGAAGGTAAAAGAGGAGGTATATGTCGGTCAGCCACCGGGCTTTACCGATCCAATCCACAAAGACAAGGTCTATTTGCTGGATAAAGCGCTGTATGGTTTACACCAGGCCCCGAGAGCTTGGTACGAGACATTGTCTCAACACCTGCTAGCCAACAGCTTCATCCGTGGAAAAGTGGATGCCACTCTCTTCACCAAAGAGGTCGACGGACATCTTCTGATAGTTCAAATATACGTGTACGACATCATATCTGGGTCAACAAATGAAAATTTGTGCAAAGATTTCGAAAGAGTGATGAAGCAGAAATTTGAAATGTCATCGATGGGTGAGATGAAATTCTTCTTGTGACTTCAAGTTGAACAACTGCCTGAGGGAATATTCATACATCAAACGAAGTACGTTCATGATATTCTAGAGAAATTTGGGATGTCAGGAATGTCTCCGAATTCCACCCCATTAGTGACGAATCATGGGATAAACCCAGATCTCACCGGAGACAGGGTAGATGAAACGCTGTATCGTTCCATGATCGGTTCGTTGATGTACTTGACTGCTTCAAGACCCGATATTATGTATCCAACCTGCCTCGCAGCACGATTTCAGTCTAGTCCTAGAGCTTTGCATATGATGATTGTGAAAAGGATATTACGCTACCTGAAAGGAACTCCAACATTGGGGTTGTGACAACCCTCAAAATCCCATGTATTCCGTACAATTTATTATTGATAATTAAAGTGTTTGACGACTGTGTGGAATTACTTAACTGCTTTCTGATATCTGTGATGTGCTTACATGTGCTTGTCAACATACTAGTAGTATGCAGAAAGGTCACTAAATAGTTCATTATAATTTCCTAAGTGTTAGAAATCAAAAGTGTTACGAAAATAATAATAACGACACTTTAAATGCTTATTTGGCACTTTAACGAATCAGCATTCAACCGGTATTTAACCGAACAACCGGACATTACCCGGAACATCCAAATATTTACTAGATCTTTCCAAATCCATAATAATCTTGCCAAGATCCCTTAAAATCTTACATGATCTTTCATAGATTTTTTTTAGATTCACAAGATCTTTCATAGATTCACTTTGATACACTTAGATTTGGTAAAATCTAATTAAGATCTTGCAAGTTACACATTACCCCCCCCCCCATATGCAAATAATCGGCCAAAGCCATGATCCCACAAGATTTACATAATCTTTTACAATCCCATTAGATACTCCTTAGATTCACTTAGATGTGATGAGATCTTGAAAGATATGGAAGATATCATAAAGTACTATAAGAGGACATATGTGTTTCATCTCCTTCACCACCATACTCTCACTCTCTCTCTCTTAAAAACTTTCGGCCGAACACCCCCCAAGAACCACCATCATTTTCGGTTATCAACCACCCAATCCAAGGTTATTTCATGGTGCTAGAAGGTCACTAACGGATCTTGGTGGACTCGGATCTTGAAGGACCTCAACCGTTTGCTTTTATCCACGCGATTTCCGACTAGTTTCTTCCCTAGCCTCGAGCTAGTTGTAAATGCTTTAAACACATTCTTGATCTATCCTAAAGTGGTTAATAAGAGTTTCGTCGATTGAAAACCACTAACATATAAGATCACCAACTAAAAGTCTACTAAAGTGATGTACAAGGTGGTTAATGGATAAATATTAGTGTAAATCATATAGATCTTGTGTGATTATGATTATTGGTTGATTATTTGATGATTTGCTGATTAATATTAATATGTGATGTTGTTGTGGTCACTAAACTTGTTAACGGAATCAATCGAACACGATTTAGAAGGATAAACACTAAAAATCAGAATCTGTCTAAGCGTTACAGCCAACTTCAGTTGGCTGTAAACAGGTCTTAAACTCAACGAAAAACCGATATTTTGAATCTAAAATATGTCATTATGAAATACGGTTCTAATGGAACCGGAATCGTAATTTTTGGACTTCGTTTACTATGTTTAAAGTGTTAATTTGTAACAGCAACTTAAGCTGAATTTTGACAGCAATAAATGGGTGTCGTACTTTCAGTCATAACCTGAGTTTTGTGATGAATCGGACCATGAAATTTGTACAGTAGATGACAACCGATGTATTTGTAATTACCCCACTGGAATTTCGTAAATCGGACACTCGATGAATTTTTAATAAATTTTTCCGTGGACTGTGGTCAGAAATACATAAATCTGAGTTCAGTCCGGAATATGAATTTTTATAAAATATTGGTAATGAACCGGACCCCGATATTTTTACACAATAAAATATGGAACGTTTATGACATTCTGTAAAAATTTGGAAATTTTTGGAATAATTTAACTATTTTATTAAAATGTCCGAAAACAGCCGGTTTTGAATATTAATGCTGAAATAACATAAGTTGTAAGTTGCATGTTTAAATGTCGGGTAGGTTATCTGTGAATGATATAACGTGTTGTACGTGTTATGTGCATTATCGTATGGTTGTTGATGAATGGGGAATGGATGGGGAACCTATATGGGCATAAACCGTTAAAGTGACGCATGTTATGTGATAGATACGTGTAGGAACTTTGTGCTCTATTTGAAACCACTAAATGACTAACTGGTAATCATATTAGGACGTGATTGACCGACCTTGACTGTTAGCTATATTGAGAGTCTAACCGAGCAAACCGAGGTGAGTTCACACCCTTACTAAGGCATGGGAATTCCCGGTGGTTGGGAATGGGATTGAATAACTATTTATATTATCAACACTACTAGACTACCTGCTACTGTCCTCGGATTGAGAAGGGCACGTACGTAAAACCTACGTACACTCACACTTACTAATGTCCTCGGATTGAGAAGGGCACGTACGTAAAACCTACGTACACTCACACTTACTACTGTCCTCGGATTGAGAAGGGCACGTACGTAAAACCTACGTACATTCATACCTACTACTGTCCTCGGATTGAGAAGGGCACGTACGTAAAACCTACGTACACTCGCACTTACTACTGTCCTCGGATGAGAAGGGCACGTACGTAAAACCTACGTACACTCATACTTAACACCGTCCTCGGATTGGGAAGGACACTTATGGATACGCCTAGTCTAGTAACATACATAATGGGAAGCCTCCACTAAATATCGAAAAGGTTTGGGAATCAAGGATAATGGGTAATACATGGTTATGAAACGAACTTCCGATTTCTGATACGAACTCATTAACTAAACAACCAAACGTGAACTCACTCAACTTTGTTGTTGACTAGTTGTTACATGCCTTGCAGGTCGTTAGATGCTGTGGAGCTTGCACATGGAGGTGGTCGTTGTGGAATGCGAACTAATATGTCCCGTACTTACTAAATAAACGTTATGAACTTATGAAACTTATGTTTGGGGCCTTTAAACTTATGAACTACCAACTTATGTTTTGGTTTAACGTCTTATGCTTCCGCTGTTTAAATTGAACTTGGTTAACTTCCTTTTGGTCACCAATTGTATTGTGATTGGTTTTATTTACTAAAATACGTAGTTCAATATGATTGGTGGCTCGATCCTGGTCATGTCATGCCTCCAAGCGGTGATACTCCACGTGTGGATTTTGGGGGTATGACAGGGGTTGTGGTATCCAAGAAAAGGCGATTTCATGCTCGAAGGGTATTCTGATTTTGATTTCGGATGCTGTAAAGTTAACGCTAAATCAACAACAGCGGAGTGCCAGTTTTTCGGACCACGATTGGTTACCTGGCAATGCAAGAAGCAGACCTCTGTAGCTTTGTCCACATGTGAAGCTGAGTATGTATCTGCTAGCAGTTGCTGCTCTCAGATCTTGTGGATCCAGCAACAGATGCGCGACTACGGTTTGCAATTTCTTAATACCCCTATCTTTGTTGATAATGAGGCAGCGATAAACATTACTAAAAATCCTGTTCATCACGCTAAAACGAAACACATTGAGATTCGACATCACTTCATTCGCGATTGTTTCTAGAAGAAGTTGATTAGAATTGAGAAAATCCACACTGACGAGCAAAAAGTTGATTTACATACCAAAGCGTTTGATAAAACTCATTTTAAATATCTTTTAAAACTGAACGGTATGAAGCTTTTATCGGTGTCGGATGGGATTCTTGGCGTTGATGAAGGAGTCATTGTAGATGATGTTGAGAAGCAATCTGCAATGGTTTGTCGATTTTTTACTTGTTTTGGTATTTAGGGGGAGGTATTAGGGTAATATTTCAGAAAATACAAAAACAGTAAAAAAAATTTAAAAATTAAAAAACATGAGATATTTTCAAAATCCAAAAACAATAGAAAACCAGAAAAGAGCTTGTGTAAAAAGCGAAAATGATAGTACATCAGTTTGACAGTTACGGTATGCAAAAGATATGGAATGTTTAGAAAGTCTTAAACAGTCTCACTGATGATGTGTCGATAGGTTTTTACACAATTAGTAGGTTTGTTTGGGATATAAACCTAAATCTTTACTTACTTATTTCGTGGGGAACACTACTTGGATATATAGGTAACCCCTGAAATCTCGTTTGAAAGATCCCTCTTTCTGAGATACTAGGTCTTTATACTCAGTGATATCTGGGGTATTATCCCGGGACTTCTGATAATGCAGAAGCAATGGCCTAGTCCCTGTATAAAACTTTACCGCTTGCTTGAAATATAGCACCGCCCTCAGCACAAAAATGATGAAACATTGAAAATGCTAATCATTGCTATTGAAAAAAAGATCCTCTAAAGGGGACCCACTAAAGTCGAACCGTCATCTCTCTGCTGAACGGAAGTTCTGACCTGAGCTCTCACAGTCTCGCAATTTAACCCCTTACAGATATCATCTTTGGTATACTCACCTGTAAGACTGAATATTGGGATCCGGATACGGGAGTATATTCAAGAGGTGGGACATATGAATGAGTTTAAGTCTCTAAAACACTTAATCCGTATCCTGAACAGATTGAAAATTGTGTGAGAATTTAAGTGGACAAGTATATCGACAATCTAAGTGAATTGTTTAATTCTGAGTATGTTATAAAGCTTAACGGTACTTGTGACTTGTCGAATAGCTGATATGATTCCCTGACACGCTCACCAAAAATTATATTTGTAAATAGTTTACATTTACTGCATTTTATTTTTTTGTTAAAATTCCAAAATACAAAAAGATTTTATAGTTTTCTAGTTTAGAATCTTTGATATTAAAAATCCAAAAAGATTTTTCATTTCTGCTTTATTTTCTGACAAACCAAAGTGGAAAGCTGATCTTCAGATTCACAAGTTTGAAGCAGAAGCAGATGCGGAAGATTCTAGTTGGATGATGAGTTTGGAGCTAATCTTGATAAAACTTGAAAGTTGAAAAGTTAACGCAAGTTCATTAATTTGAAACTTGTTAATTTTCAGAAAATGTTTGAACAAATGTCAGTGTGATTTATCTTAGGTCAACCAAGGTCATTAAGTTGGACTTGGTAGACAAAATTGAGTAATCAGGGTCATTAAGTTGGACCTGAATGCTTAAGTGGATTTCTATATTCTGACAAATTCATCGAATGAGTTTGAATGGTAAGTTTGGAATTGAAACTGTTATTGTCATATATCTTATATTTAGGAAGAGATTGTGCAGGTAACAGGTATGAATTTGAGAAAGCAGCTAAGCAGCTAAGCAAAATCCCAGCTTACTGATAGGGGGAGTTTGAAGACTTAAAAGTCAGATACAGTTCCTGGATCTACATTCAAGGGGGAGCTTGAAGATTGTTAAAGATTCAGATTCTGTGATTCATGCTAGCTGTTGAAAGAAGAAGAGGAGATTTGAAGGAAGCTTACAATGTCAAGACAATTTAGAGCAGAGAACGAAAGATCAAGACTAAAGACTGAAGACTCGATCCCGAAGACTTCGTCAACATCCAAGGGGGAGTCTGTTGGTGCATTAGATGTCTGTTAACTTTGTCTTTATCGAGTCTTGTATTGTATTAGTTAGATCAGGGCACGGAAATCGAGAAACATTATTTTTAGGGTAATTTTGCTTGAAATGACATGGTGTCATTTCAAACGAAATCATAAAGTTAATTTCGCTTGAATCATCATGTTGATTCTGCTTGAGTCGTTTCAAGCGGAATTAGATCCCGTTTAAGCATGTTTCAAGCGGAATCACGAGCCCTATAAATACATGTCTTGTCTGATCATTTCATACGGAATTACGAAGTGTGTTTTCAGAGCCGAGGTGCTGTCCGTGTGTTATTTGAACTGTAAAAGCTTTGGAAATCAATTAGAAAAGATAATTAGAGGAAATTCAAGCTGTGTTATGTTGATTACATTGATTCCGCCCTCGATTTCGATGTTGAACTCTTCAGATTGACTCATTAGGGTCATACGATGATCCAACAGAGTGGACGTGGAAGAGGAAACGTTAACATGACTCAGGCTCAGTTCACTAACCTGATCAACATAGTGGCTGTAGCTTTCACAGCTCACCCTGGAGGTAAACTCGTTATATTAGGATGTTTAGATCCTACCCCTGCATCGTCTTTTCACCCTAAACCTATTCGCTTCGCTTCTCACAACAGGTCAGCATGCGCCTGCGCAACCACGTGTTTGTACTTTCAAAACCTTCATGGATTGCAAGCCTCTCCCTTTCAATGGCACTGAGGGTGCCATAGGTCTTCTGCACTGGATCGAGAAGGCCAAAGCTGTGTTTGCTGTCTGCGAGTGTCCCCCTGCTAATTGGGTGAAGTTTGCTACTGGTACTCTTGAAGGAAACGCTCTTTCATGGTGGAAGGCACAGATTCAGATGCTTGGTTTGGAAACTGCTAATGCTACTGATTGGGAGGATTTCAAGAACATGATCAATGAAGAGTACTGTCACAGGGATGACATCCACAAGCTCAAAAACGAGTACTACGAGCTTAAGATGGTTGGATCAGAGATTGAGACCTACACCAAGCAGTCCAACGACTATGCTACTCTCTGTCCAAACATGTCTCGACCTGCTTATCGAAGGATTGAATTGTACATCAAGGGTTTGGTTCCAGAAATCCAGAGCTTGGTCACTTCAGCTAACCACACTACCATTTAGCCAGTCATTCGTCTTGCTCACAAACTCACTGACCAGGCTGCGGAACAGGGCAAGCTGCCCAAAAGGATCAGCGCTACTACTGGAACTCCTGGTGATAACAAGCGTAAGTGGGAAGGAAATCAGAGCAAGGATGCTAACCCCACTCAGGCCCCAACTCAGCAAACGAAAACTGAAAACAACAATGGCCCACAGCAACATGGTGGCTATCGAGGAAACCACCCCAAGTGTAACAAGTGTAACCGACACCATAGCGGGCCCTGTGGGAAAAGCCAGTGTCAGCGATGCAACAAGATGGGGCATGAAGCCAAGGACTGCAGGAGCCAGCTTCCAGCTAGGCAGAATCAACAACAACCACAGCAGCAGCAGCAGCAAGGAAACAACCGTGGATACTTCGAATGTGGAGCAACGGGGCACATGCGAAAGGATTGCCTTAACTGAACCAGAACCGCAACAACAACCAAGGCGCTGGAAACAACGATCAAAACAACAATGCTGGAAATGGTGCAAGAGGAAGGGCTTTTGTGATTGGAGCTGGAGAAGCTAGGAATGATCCCAACGTTGTAGCGGGTAAGTTCCTATTCGATGATCGTTATGTTTCTGTATTGTTTGATTCTGGATCCGATGCTAGCTATGTATCCCTACGTATTAGTAAGAAGCTTAAGCGTACGCCTACGTTATTAAGTTCTAAGCACATCGTCGAGTTAGCTAATGGTAGAAACATCGAGGCCTCACACGTTGTCAGTAACTACAAACTAGTATTGTCTGGTCAGACCTTCTGTATCGATCTCTTCCCTATCGTTCTTGGAAGCTTCGACGTCGTCATTGGTATGGATTGGTTATCCAAACACCGAGCTGAAATCCTCTGTCAAGAGAAAATGGTTCGTATTCCCCGTCCTTCTGGTGAACGCCTTATCGTTCAAGGTGACAAAGGCGGAGTAGTCACGGGCATCATCTCGTTCTTAAAAGCCCAGAAGTGTTTACGAAAGGGGCACACCGCTATTTTGGCACTTGTCACCGACTCCCAGGAAAAGCAAAAAAAGGATCGAAGATTTTCCAGTTGTACGCGATTATCCCGAGGTATTCCCTGAGAAATTCCCTGGACTCCCTCCCCACCGTCAGGTCGAATTTCAAATCGAGCTAACTCCTAGAGCGGCACCTATAGCTCGTGCGCCTTATCGACTAGCCCCCGCTGAACTGAAGGAACTCTCTACGCAACTGTAGGAACTGCTGGATAAAGGGTTTATCCGTCCTAGTTCATCACCCTGGGGAGCACCAGTGCTCTTTGTCAAGAAGAAGGATGGCACATTCCATATGTGCATCGACTATCGTGAGCTGAACAAGGTTACCATCAAGAATCATTACCCACTCCCGTGAATTGACGATCTATTCGATCAGTTGCAAGGATCGAGCTACTACTCTAAGATTGATCTGCGATCAGATTATCATCAGCTGAGAGTCCGCGATGAAGACATCTCCAAAACTGCGTTCAGAACTCGTTATGGTCATTACGAGTTTCTCGTCATGCCTTTTGGAATGGCCAACGCGCCTACGGTTTTTATGGATCCCATGAACCGAGTGTGCAAACCCTACCTCGACAAGTTTATGATTGTGTTTATCGACGACATCCTGATCTACTTGAAAAGTCAAGAAGAGCATGAACAACACCTGCGTCTTATTCTCGAACTCCTTCGCAATGAGCAACTGTAGCCAAGTTCTTGAAATGTGACTTCTGGCTTCGAGAAGTCCATTTCCTTGGGCACGTGGTCAATAAGGACGAAATTCACGTTGATCCAGCTAAGATCGACTCTATAAAGAATTGGCCTCCACCAAAGACTCCGACCGAAGTTCGCTAATTCTTGGGATTGGCAGGATACTATCGTAGATTCATCAAAGGATTTTTGAAGATCGCACAACCTCTCACGACTCTCACTCAAAAGGGTATTGCTTACAAATGGAATGATGCTCAGGAGTTTGCTTTTCAGAAGCTAAAGGATAACATTTGTAGTGCTCCTATTCTTTCGTTACCTGAAGGTACCGACGACTTTATGGTTTACTGCGATGCGTCTATTCATGGGCTCGGTTGCGTGTTGATGCAACGCGAGAAAGTTATCGCCTATGCCTCTCGACAACGAAAGATTCATGAAAGGAACTACACGACGCACAACTTGGAACTTGGAGCAGTCGTTTTTGCACTTAAGATATGGAGACATTACTTGTACGGTACCAAGTGCACGATTTACACCGATCACAAGAGTCTCCAGCATATCTTGGATCAGAAGGAGTTGAACATGAGGCAACGCAGATGGGTAGAACTCCTTAACGACTATGAATGCGCGATCAAGTATCATCCA
Organism: Helianthus tuberosus; assembly: GCA_030545235.1. Lineage (NCBI taxonomy): Eukaryota > Viridiplantae > Streptophyta > Magnoliopsida > Asterales > Asteraceae > Helianthus > Helianthus tuberosus. Next base: position 95,989,382 of record CM060388.1, read on the forward strand.
CGCAAGGCCAATGTGGTGGCCGACGCCCTCAGCAGGAAGGAAACCAAACCTAAGCGTGTTCGTGCTTTACCGCTCACTATCCACTCGAACCACCCTAGTCAGATCCGCAATGCCCAAGATGAAGCACTCAAGGCTGAAAACCTTCCAGCCGAATCTCTGCGGGGTATGGAGAAACGGTTGGAACTCAAGGACGATGGAATTCGTTATGTTACTGGTCGCATTTGGATTCCATCTTATGGAAATCTCCGAGAACTTGTGATGGACGAAGCACACAAGTCACGCTACTCGATACATCCTGGTGCTGATAAAATATATCACGATCTCAAGATTCTGTATTGGTGGCCTAACATGAAAGTTCTCATTGCTAAGTACGTTAGTAAATGTTTGACCTGTGATAGGGTTAAGATCGAATACGAGAAGCCGTCAGGCTTATTGCAACAACCAGAGCTGCCAACATGGAAATGGGAGCAAATTTCCATGGATTTCGTCACAGGCTTACCAAGATCCCAAGGCAGGAACGACACTATTTGGGTCATCGTAGACCGTCTAACCAAGTCTGTACACTATTTGGGTCAAGGAAACAGATAAGTATTCGAAGCTCGCTGCCACCTACTTGAAGGAAATAGTTGCTAGGCACGGGGTGGCAATCTCTATCATTTCTGATCATGACCCACGTTTTACATTCGAGTTATGGCAAGCTACGCATAGATCTTTTGGCTCACGTCTGGATATGAGCACTGCTTACCACCCACAGACTGATGGACAAACGGAACGTACCATCCAAATGCTCGAAGACATGCTGAGAGCATGTGTTATTGACTTTGGAAACGGGTGGGAACGACACTTACCATTGGTAGAGTTTTCCGCGGTTGAAATCACTGATGATGATTAGGGTGCTAGGAAAATGTGAGATTGTAACTGATTAAATCTGTAACTGTTTTGCTCGACGAAACAGGGTAGACTCTCGTCATCCTGTACCTTGACGAAACATGATGTGTTTCGCCATAGTTCATCTCGACGAAACATGGTGTGTTTCGCCATAGTTCATCTTGACGAAACATGGTGTGTTTTTGCCACATCTAATCTCGACGAAACCTAAGGGTCTTCGTCGGGCAGTTATTCGCCGATGAATAATATGTTTGGGCTTGGGCTTGGGCTTGGGTAAGTAGCCCAGTTAACTGTTGTGTGACTATTGTGTGTTATATATGGGATATGGACACATGTATAAACTGAGTATACGTTATGTGATGCATGGCAGTGCTTGTAATGAATGTGATCTTTGAAATACATGGCATAATTGATAAATCATGAAACTAATTGTTATTGGTAACCTCGGTAGGGTTGATTGATTAACTGGGTGGTAACATAGCATACCGAGCAATCCAAGGTGAGTTCACTACTCTTGAGCATGCATCCCGGTGGTTGGGACAGTTAGTGGGTATCCCGGGGAGGGATAAGTCTTTTGGGTAAAAACTGGAATGTTGGATAATACTCTCACCCTATCACTCTTAAGTCCCATCCTTTTGTTACCGGAGAGGTAACGGGGTATTAGTTGGTAGCGCTAGTTAGGTTTGGCACCCTCACTCCGTACCGGAGAGGACGGGTGTGAACTAATGACCCAGTCATGCCCAGTGCTTTGATAGGAGCACTGGGGAACGAGCAAAACATACATCAGGGGCCGTCTTGTTCAGTAACGAGATATTATCAACATTACTTGCGGATTTGTTAACAAACTGGATTGAACACTGATAAATGTTTTCATTTATCAGTATTTCTTTCTGATGTGTAAGATTCCTGGGTTAGGGCTTCAGCTAGTTTAGGGTTTTGATTCTGTTCTTTGTTCGATTGGGTTTGTCTGGCGACTTTGCTTGTGTGTTACGTTCTGTTGCTTATTTCGTAGGGTTAAAGAGAGTTTGTTATCACCGTATGGATGCAAAATCTGGTGGTAATCCACAAGGTTTTCATGGTAAACCTACTTTGTCATTTCAGGATTTGGCGAATCGGGTTATTGATGTTGATGGGAATACCCTAAATCCAAGACGTGGAATCCCGTTGAATGTGACTAAAAGTTCTAGCATCATTGACGAGAACTCTAAGGGTTCGGCTCCTGTCCGACTAGGAAATCTGGATGCGAATTTCTGGGATTCTCCGGGTATCGGATACAGGCCAATTTCAGGTTTGGATAAAGCGAAGTCGGTGGCCGATCAGGGTTTGGAAAAATCGTCCGGAACTACGGATCCTATCTCCTTTGCTAATGTAGTGAAGAACACTAAGGAAAACATTAACGTGAACTTCAGGGCAATGGAATCTAGTGAAGTTGTTGATGGAGCAGACGTAGTAATTCCATTGACATCAGTTAAACAAGTCACAGACAGGTATGCTAACACTTTGTATGGGTACTTTCTGGGTAAATGATTGGCATACCCTGTGGTGGATTTCTTTGCAAAGAACAACTGGGTTAAATATGGTCTATCTAGATTAATGATGAATGCAAACGGGTTCTTTTTCTTTAAGTTCAAGACTAAAGAAGGGATGGATCAAATGTTAGAGGATGGCCCTTGTTTGATAAGAAATGTTCCGATAATTTTGAAGGAGTGGTCAGCTTCGGTCAGGATGGAAAAAGAGGATATTAGAGTTGTTCCAGTTTGGGTCAAGATGCATGATGTGCCATTAGCGGCATTTACTGAGGATGGTCTTAGTTTGCTTGCATCTAAGATAGGGGTTCCAAAGATGTTGGATTCGTATACGGCCACGATGTGTGCTGAGTCTTGGGGTAGAAGCAGGTATGCTAGAGCTCTCATTGAAGTGCAAGCGGGGACTGATTTAAAGAAGAGTGTAACTGTCGTTATCCCATCTTTAGATGGTGGTGGTCATTCTAAGGTAGAGGTAAAAATCGAATATGATTGGGAGCCTTTAAGGTGCTCATCTTGCTGCGTGTTTGGTCATGAAGATAGCTCGTGCCCAAAGAACCCTCAGGTTGTTTCGAGTGGGGATTCTGGGAAGAAAAATGATGATTTTCAGGTTGTGGGTGCCAAGAAGAAGAAAGCTACTAACCAAGGTCTTCATATGAAAAATCAGAAGCCTAAGTTAGTGTATAGACCAGTTGTAAACCCTAAACCAAATTCGTCCTTGAGGAAGCCGATGAACAATCAGGTATCAACATCAAACCCCTTTGATATCCTTAAGGATGATGATAGTGGTCAGGGAGGTAGTACTGTGGGTCATCTGGAGAAGAAGGCCACGCAGACTTATGACAAGCAGGATTCAGATGAGGAGGAGGTCGTTGAAGTCTACAATGAAACTAACAAATTTATGACTTCGGGAACACATCCTTCATCTTTTAGAGCAAGGGCAAGCAACTCCTCCACAAAGGGTTCCAATGGCTAGACATGATGTGATTCGAGTAAAGGGGTTGCCGGTTTGTGGCAATTTCATCTTTGATGATGGCGGATGAGTCATTTTTTGGTTTTCGTGTTTTGGTCTTGTCTACTTTGTTTCTAGATGTAAAGTAGGCTAGGTTATGGGTTATCTTAGAGTATTTGGTTTTTTTGTTTGGTTTACATATACGGGGCATCTCCTGTATATGAATTAGTGTGGAACACATCCTCACTACTTGTACTTTATTGCGGTTGTTTTTAATAGAATCACCGGGGTAACCCTTTACCAAAAAACACTTGGTAATTAACACTTTCGTAAAACTGTGAACTCACCAGCGTTGTCTGACACACTTGTTGCATGCTCGCAGGTCGTTAGGTACTATGGAGAGGAACTTGTTGTCTGGATGGCTGGTGTGGTCATTGGTCGTACTGCTTGGATTTACAAGACTTATTTAATAATTTCACGTACATTGGTTTTTCAAACGATTGAACAGTGTTTAACCATTTGCATCTGCTGAACATGTTAAACTTGGATATGTTATGAATATTTTATCTTATCGAATGGAAACTTTGTTTTATAATTTGATCTTAGTTCAATGTGATTGGTGGCTAGATCCTGGTACGTCACACGCCTATCGGGGTTTCCGCATGTGGTATTACGGGGGTGTGACAGTTTGGTATCGGAGCCACTGGTTATAGTGAACTAGGCTTTAAAACATTTTTATAAAACCAGACTATAACCGAACAGCTTCAAAATCGACCATGACACTCAGCTCCAGATCGCAAGGTTCGTCTCTCGTTTACTTATTATATAGTATGTCTAGTATACACTTATGAACAATGTTGCATGTGATTGCACACACTTAGCCTTTCAGACTGAATTCATGCGTATTTACCTGAGTTATGTGATTGTTAGAATCACAGTGCGATATTATGCTAGACTTTCATGGGTTATGTTTGTGGTGCCTTGTTGTGAGAACTTGAGGAACTTTTTAGCATGAGTTGGGAAGAACTGGGATAAACATGCAAATCGCATTATTATTATGGGTTCACACATAATAATAATGTGGGGTGCATGCGAGTCCCAGTGAGATCTAACGAGGGTGAAAGGGGTTCCGCTTAGTTGTCTGATGTACTTTGTAACCTGTAGAAGTCGTTGTGAATTTGACTCCTACCTTATCTCGACTCTTAACCCCTCTCTTTCTCCTATATAGAATCATGAGCGGATGAGGTCATGGACGTGGTCATATTGCGATGACCCAGGCTTAGCTGAAAAATTTGATTAACACACGTGTGGCTGAGGCTTTGGCAGCCTACCAAGCTGGTACGATATGTGCCAATTACCCTTTATTCTTGTGTCGCGTACACAACTCTTACCCGTGTGTTGTATTTTCTTTCGTCCTTAGGTCAGCAAGTGAATCTGAATCAAAACAATCCACCTGCTTGTACATTCAAGACGTTTAGGATTGTAAGCCACAGACCTTCAGTGGGACTGAAGGGGCTGTGGGACTTCTGTGTTGGTTTGAGAAGGCAGAATCGGTGTTTGCAATGTGTAACTGTCCTGCTAGGGACAGAGTGAAGTATGCCACAGGCACACTCAAGGATGGTGCCCTGACATGGTGGAATGCCCAGGTTCAGATGTTGGGTATAGAAATGGCAAATGCGACCACTTGGGACGATTTTAAGGAGTTGATGAGGGAGGAGTATTGTCCTCGCAATGAGGTGCAGAAACTGGAGAACGAGTATTATGATTTGAAGATGGTGGGGTCGGAGATCGAGGCATACACGAAGAGGTCTCATGAATTAGCTAATATGTGCCCGAACTTATCACGACCCCCACACCGAAGAATTGAGCTGTACATCAAAGGTTTAGCCTCGCAGGTGAAGGGCTTGGTTACTGCAGCGAACCTCAACAACCTAGCTCAGATTATCCGCTTAGCTCACAAGATCACAGACCAGGAGGTGGAGCGTGGCTCGCTACCACCGCGTGCTTCTACTACTGCCACTACAGCCACAGCTATTACACCCGTTACTGATAGCAAGCGGAAATGGAATGATGTAGATAAGGTGGCAAACTCGAATCAGTCACAGAAACGGCCAGACAATAGTAGCAATCGCAGTTTCAGTCTGTCATACTCCGTTAATCAAAGCCAGGGCAACAGTTCGGGTCAGGGTTCTTATGCGGGGAAACAACCAAAGTGCAATAAGTGCAACTATCACCATCGGGGGCCGTGTACCCGAGTATGTCACAGATGCAACAAAGTGGGGCATATGGCCAGGGATTGTAGGGTTTCACTTCCGAACTAGCAGCAGCAGCACACCCCGCAACAGCAACAACCACAGCAGCATGAAAGGCAACAACCCCAGCAAAACCGTGGAAATCGTAAGGGATGCTTTCAATGTGGAGCCGAGGGTCACATCAGGCGAGACTGCCCTCAACTAAACCAGAATGCTGGTGGTAACAACAATGGGAACATCAACAACAGAAACAACAACAATGGGAGCAATGGTGGAAATGGCGCGCATGGGAGGGTGTTCACTATTGGAGCTGGGGAAGCCAGAAATGACGGCAACGTGGTGACTGGTACGTTCTCCATAAACAACATATTTGCTTCTGTTTTATTCGACTCTGGTGCCGATTGGAGTTATGTGTCTTTGGGGTTCAGTCGTTAGTTAGGGTTGACTCCCACACCACTTGTAAATAAGCATGTAGTAGAATTAGCTGATGGTAAATCGAATGAAGCTTCTCATGTCCTTTTTGGTTGTAAATTTGATCTCATGGGTCAAGTGTTCGACATTGACCTACTCCTCGTTACTCTTGGAAGTTTTGATTTGGTCGTTGGCATGGATTGGTTGTCTAAGCATCAAGCGGAAATTCTCTGTAAAGAGAAAATTGTGCGTATCCCTCTCCCCAGTGGGGAATCTTTGTCGGTTCAAGGTCATCGAAGTGGTGCCATGGTCGGTATCATCTCAGCCATGAAAGCCCAGAAGTGTCTACGAAAGGGCTACCCTGTTGTTCTAGCTCTTATTACCGATTCACAACCTGAAGAGAGGAAGATCGAGGACCTTCCAGTTGTTCGTGAGTTTCCTGATGTGTTCCCTGAAGAGTTACCTGGTTTACCTCCACATCGTCAGGTGGAGTTTCAGATTGACCTTATGCCAGGAGCAGCTCCGATTGCTCGTGCTCCTTATCGTCTTGCACCGGGAGAGTTGCAAGAGCTATCGAATCAACTCCAAGAACTGTTGGATAGAGGTTTTATCCTACCCAGTTCTTCGCCTTGGGGAGCCCCAGTTTTGTTTGTAAAGAAGAAGGACAGATCTTTCCGTATGTGTATTGATTATAGAGAACTCAATAAGGTGACAGTCAAGAACTGCTACCCTTTACCACGCATTGACGACTTGTTTGACCAGTTGCAAGGGTCAAGTTTTTACTCGAAGATCGATTTAAGGTCGGGCTATCATCAGATGAGAGTCTGAGAGGAGGATGTTCCTAAAACGACTTTTCGAACACGATTTGGACATTATGAGTTTTTGGTTATGCCGTTCGGATTGACAAACGCACCAGCAGTCTTCATGGACCTTATGAATCATGTGTACAAGCCGTATCTTGATGACTTCGTTATCGTGTTAATTGATGACATCTTGATCTACTCTAAGAGCAAGGAGGACCACGAGCGACACATACGTCTTATCTTGGAGCTCCTGAGGAAGGAGCAACTCTACGCGAAGTTTTCCAAGTGTGACTTCTGGATTCGAGAGGTACATTTCCTTGGCCACATTGTGAATGAATCGGGGATCCACGTGGATCCTGCTAAAATTGATGCTATCAGGAATTGGGCGGCACCAAAGAATCCTTCGGAGGTGCGACAATTTCTTGGTCTCGCTGGGTATTATCGAATATTTATCAAGGATTTCTCGAAGATCGCTCAACCTCTTACCTCGTTGACACAGAAGGGCATTGTATATTATTGGGGAAACAAACAGGAGGATGCTTTCCAACTCTTGAAACAGAAACTCTGTAGTGCACCGATTTTGTCTCTACCTGAAGGTACCGATGACTTCGTGGTATATTGCGATGCTTCTATTCAGGGTCCTGGTTGCGTGTTGATGCAACGCGAGAAGGTGGTAGCCTATGCTTCTCGACAGCTGAAGGTTCATGAGAAGAATTACATGACTCACGACTTGGAGTTGGGGGCCGTGGTTTTCGCGTTGAAGATCTGGAGGCACTATCTGTACGGTACCAAATGCACCATTTACACCGATCACAGAAGCCTTCAGCATATCTTCGACCAGAAGGAATTGATTATGCGACAGCGTCGTTGGGTAGAACTATTGAATGACTACGATTGTGCCATCAAGTATCACCCAGGTAAAGCTAACGTTGTAGCTGATGCCCTTAGTCGAAAGGAGACGAAACCTAATCATGTGCGAGCCTTGCAGGTCACTATTCACTCAAATCTTCATGATAAGATCCGTACGGCTCAGGCATAAGCGTTGAAGGAAGAAAATTATCAAGCAGAATATTTGCGGGGCATGGAAAAACGACTTATAAAGAAATCTGATGGTATTCTCTACTGCATGGAACGGATATGGATCCCCTTGTTCGGTAACCTTAGAGAGCTTGTGATGGACGAAGCACACAAGTCTCGATACTCTGTTCACCCGGGTTCGGATAAGATGTATCAGGATCTCAAAGTCTTGTATTGGTGGCCGAAGATGAAAGCTAACATCGCGACGTATGTGAGTAAGTGCTTGACTTGTGCGAAAGTCAAGGTAGAGTATCAGAAACCCTCAGGCCTGCTGCAACAACCAGAAATACCCATGTGGAAATGGGAGCAAATAGCTATGGATTTCGTCACTGGTCTGCCAAGAACTCAAAGCGGAAATGATACCATCTGGGTGATCGTTAATCGTCTCACGAAGTCAGCGCATTTTTTAGCGATCAAGGAAACTGATAAGTTTTCTCAACTTGCTGCTGTTTACCTGAAGGAAGTGGTATCTAGGCACGGGGTGCCAACCTCTATTATCTCTGATCGCGATCCGCGTTTCATCTCTAATTTGTGGCAGTCTATGCATAAATCATTCGGCTCACGTCTCGACATGAGCACTGCTTATCACCCACAGACTGATGGTCAAAGCGAACGAACCATCCAAACACTTGAAGACATGCTGAGAGCATGTGTCATCGATTTTGGTAAAGGCTGGGAGAAACACTTGCCGCTGATCTAGTTCTCCTACAACAACACTTACCACACTAGCATCCAGATAGCTCCATTTGAAGCATTGTACGGCCGAAAATGTCGTTCTCCTCTTTGTTGGGCTGAGGTGGGTGACAGCCAGGTCACAGGTCCGGAACTTGTTCTTGAAACCTCTGAGAAGATTGTCCAGATCAGAAACCGTATGGCGGCAGTGCGTGACCGTCAGAAAAGTTACGCTGACAAGCGTAGGAAACCTTTGGAGTTCGTTGTAGGCGATCACGTTATGCTGAAAGTCTCACCCTGGAAGGGTGTGGTGCGCTTTGGGAAGCGCGACAAGCTTAATCCACGTTATGTAGGGCCATTCAAGATTCTGGAGCGTATTGGTAAAGTGGCCTACAAACTCGAGTTACCTGCCGAGTTGGGTAACGTTCATGACGTGTTCCATGTTTCGCAACTGAAAAAGTGTTTGTCCGATGAAACACTGGTGGTGCCACTTCAAGAGTTGAGAATTGACGACAAGTTGCAGTTTGTCGAGGAACCAATAGAAATTATGGATCGGGAAGTCAAGGTCCGTAAGCATAGTCGGATTCCAATCGTGAGAGTCCGTTGGAACTCAAGACGTGGACCGGAGTTCACGTGGGAGCGCGAAGATCAAATGAAGCTCAAGTATCCTCATTTATTCCCAGCTGACCAATCTAAATCTGAGGCAACTGGCGAATTTCGGGGCGAAATTCCCTTTCAAGTTGGGGATGATTTGGTACCCGCGGAAAATCCACAGTCATCCTGAGTTAACCTCTTGCTGTTTTGGATTACTTTTCAAATTTCGGGACGAAATTTCTTTCAAGTTGGGGATTATGTGACAATCCGAGATTTCAAGGTCTTTTCCATACACCTTACTGATTTCGTAATCCTGTTTTACAATTTGATTCATGTGGTGTCGAGTGTGGTTATGTGAATGATTTACAGTTTATGTGTAATTTATGATGGTTAAATGTGTGGTGTTTAATATAATTAATCATAGTTAAATAAGATGTAACCTAAGGTCTTTCGCCAAGTTGTCCCCGACGAAAAGCGGGTCTTTCGTCACCTTTGGTATCGACGAAATATAGGTTTTTCGTCAAAGTTGTCTTTCGCCGGAATGGGGCCTCAGCCCAGAAAGGTTAGCGGCCCAACCTCTTTTATATATAATCTCTTGTAATCAGTTGCGTAAAATACATAAAACCCTAAAGCCTCCCTTTCCTGTTCGACGGCAAACTTGGTCCCCTGTGAAACCCTCAATCATTCGAGCATCTCTCCCTGATCCTCGAGACTCCTCGGGTCATCTTGTTTATCGGTTAGTATTTAATATTGTCGCTTGATGAGTTTCTGACGAGTTGTGATGTTTTGTGAATTAGAGTTCCGTCAATAGGGTGATAGATCTAGAACGTTTCATGATTCTGATTATTTAGTATGTTTTCATGATCGTGTTATGATTTGTTGATTTCCGTATAACGAGTTCATGGCATGATAGATTGACATTGGATGATTTGCATTGTTTGTCTACTAGATCTCTTTCATGATGTATAGTAGGCTAGGTTATGGGGTGTCATAGATACTTTGTTTTTGCTTTGTCATACATATATGGGGCATGTCCTATATATGAACTAGTGTGGAACACATCCTCACTACTTGTACTTATTTGCGGTTGAATTTTAATAGAATCACCGGGGTAACCCTTTACCCAAAAAAAGACATTGGATGATGTATGATCAGTGAATGTTATGTTTTAAAGTTTGATGAAGCTGTTATGTCGAATTGATTCGAATGATGTTAATGGTTATGATAACAATGATGATATGAATATGTGAATTGTCAATGCCCTTGTTGCGTGTTAATGATAATTGGAAACTTGATGATTGGTCGTTGATCATAATTGAAATCGCTGATGATGATTAGGGTGCTAGGAATACGTGAGATTGTAACTGATTGAATCTGTAACTGTTTTGCTCGACGAAACAGGGTAGACTCTCGTCATCCTGTACCTTGACGAAACATGATGTGTTTCGCCATTGTTCATCTCGACGAAACATGGTGTGTTTCGCCATAGTTCATCTCGACAAAACATGGTGTGTTTCGCCACATCTCACCTCGACGAAACCTAAGGTTCTTCGTTGGACGGTTATTCGCCAAAGAATAATCTGTTGAGGCTTGGGCTTGGGTAAGTAGCCCAGTTAACTGTTGTGTGACTATTGTGTGTTATATATATGGGATATGGACACTTGCATGAACTGAGTATACGTTATGTGATGTGATGCATGGCAGTGCTTGTAATGAATGTGATCTCTGAAATACGTGGCATAATTGATAAATCGTGAAACTAATTGTTATTGGTAACCTCGGTAGGGTTGATTGATTAACTGGGTGGTAACTTAGCATACCGAGCTGTCACACCCCGACCACGTAAAACAACAAATCGTGGCGGAAACGTCGGGGAGTGTTGTAACAGAATCATTGTTTCACAACACATGGAATTTAGAATATTGTTTTATTACATAAAAAGTTACATTGTCTTGGAATTTGATCAACAAACAGTACAATTGTCGTTCATGTTTTTATAATTACTAAGTCCCATGTCCATCCTATGTAAAGCAATCAACAGTCGTCACGAAATAAATCCTGAAACATATGTGAAAGTAAATACGTCAGCATAAAAATGCCTGTGTGTAACATAGGTTTTGTGAATTAGATTCATGGCTTTGGATCATATAAGAAAAGATTATATGTTTATAAAAGTAGCCATGAATCCTTGATAAAAGTTTGGTTTCTATAACACTTTGCATTGATATAAAAGTTGTAGTATACATAAAAATATACCTTGGTTTTAAGAAAGTCGGATAAGTAATATATCAAAATATATTTTAGTTTCAAAACAGTTAAACAGATAGTATATCAAATATAATTTAGTTGTCAAAATAATAGTTTTCAGTAGTATATCATAAGTATACTTTGGTTTTGTAAACAACATATCAACCATGTTTTAGTAAATAACAAAATGTATGTTGGATTCGTACATAGTATATCAAATTATACTTTAGTAAATAATATCACGTTGGTAGTATGTCGGAACATACCAAAATCGTGGTTTGGTAATATATCAAACTATATTTTAGTAAACAATAGCATATCAAATTATGCTTTAGTAAACAGTATCACGTTGACTACTCATATATGGAGCCTTATAACTCATCGAGAATCTTTATGGGTTAAATGGATCCATCCTTACCGTATTTGTGGAAGGAGCTTTTGGGATGTTCCATTAAAAAATAATGTTACCTGAACATGGAGAAAATTACTAAATCTTAGACACATTGTTCGGAATCATGTGTGGACAAAACTGGGCGATGGCAGGTGCACGGATGTGTGGTATGATAAATGGGATGATGTTTGTCCTCTCAACAATGTCATCACGCCAAGGTCGATAGCTAATGCGGGGTTTACTCTAAATACTAAGGTTGCTGAGGTTTACGTTGATGGAGTTTGGTTATGGCCGTGTGCATGGAGCTCTAGGTTTCCTTCTCTCCTAAATATGAGGCAAATTACTTTGATTGAATCCACACAAGATAAGCTAGTCTGGCGATCTCGATTGGGTATAGAGGGAGATTTTAGTACATCGACAATATGGGATGATGTTCGGTATGTTCATAATGAAGTCTCATGGGAGGAGGTGGTGTGGTTTCCTCAAGCGGTCCCTTGCCACTCGTTCTTTATGTGGCTCCTAGTGAATAGAAGATTGAAGACACATGATGTTATGGCTAAGTGGTCGGCGATGGGCAACACTAATTTTAATCTTATGTGTTGTTCTCTGTGTATGACAGGTCCAGATTCTCACGAACACTTGTTCTTTGAATGTATTTTTGCTTCCAAAGTTTGGAGTGGTGTTAAAGATAGAGCTGGAATGTCTAATATTAGTGAGCAATGGATCTCTATTTATGATCATTTGATGGGGATTGCTACGTCCAAAATAGCTCAACATGTTATCTCGAAGCTTGTGGTGGCCGCGTCTGCTTACTTTGTTTGGCAAGAGAGAAACGCTAGGTTGTTCTCGAACCAGAAACGATCTCTGGAAAAATTAGTTGAGGTGATTCTCGCTACGGTGCGGTTGAAAATTCACACGTGCTGATTGAAGACGATGATTGTGGCTAGTTTGTGTTTCTTTGTAAATTCGGCTATGTGAGACGTGGTTTTTGTTTCTGGTTGTTTGTTTAGGGTTGCTTGTTCTAGTTTTACTCTTGTATGGCGTGTCATACATGAGAACTAAGGAAGACTCTCTTCCTTACTTGTGTTTTTTTTTGTTTGGTTATATGAAATTCACCGGGGTAACCCTTTACCCAAAAAAAAAAAAAACAGTATCACGTTGGTAGTATATCGAAATATACCATAAATCACGATTTAGCAATACATTCAAACCTTAGTGCATCAAACTACACTCTGGAGACTATAGAAATACCATAAAGGCAATTTCTATTTGGTTAAAATTTGGTTTCTGACAATCCATACAATAGGAATGGGGTGTCTAGTCCTATAGCGCTATATCGTACTACCAATCGGCTTGATCATTGTTAATGAATGTATAAGTAAACATATGAACAAACAAATAGTCGTAACAACCTTCGGAAATCAGTGTTTAAACCATGGATAATAGTTCAATTCGTCAAAAGATAGTACTTATGCATGTGTAATCATATAGTCGAAATCATGAAAATATTGTATAGGCACATATGTTTCACCCCAAAACATTGAAAACAGTAAAAGAGGGGACTATGTACTCACCTTTGGGTGCGTTTTTATATGTTAACGTAATCCCTCAAATTGTTTACTCGTCCTAAATTAAATAAGAACGATTTAATAATCAAACTCACAAAAATACCGAAGTTTCTCCGATACTTAGAATTCTCACATAACTTTGAGATTTCTCGAAAAGTTATTATTTTTTATTATATTGGTGTATTTATGTATATATGAGTTCATATACATATTTTAAGGACTTTGCGACTTGAACGGTTTTTTTTGGTGACTCTCATCATGCATATATCATCAAAACCCTTGCATTTTAACTATCATTCAAAACTGGGCTGTTTTCGGGAATTTTAACAAAATAGTTAACTTACTCCAAAATTCCCAAATTTTTACAGAATGTTCTAAACGATCCAAATATTACTGTGTAAAAATATCAGGATCCAATTCATTACCAATATTTTATAAAAATCATTTACCGGACTACAATCAGATTCGTCACTTTCTGACTGCAGTCTACGGAATAATTTATTTAAAATTCATCGTATGTCCGATTGATGAAATTCTAGTGGGAGAATTACAACGACATCAGTGGTCATCTACAGTACAAATTTCATGAGCTAATTCTACAAAGATTTCAAGTTATGATGAAAAAAATAACACACATTTTTTGCAGTAAAAACGCAGCTTTTGCTGCTGTACAAAACGGACCTTTAAAAATAGTAAATCACATCGAAATAATATGATTCTAGTGCCATTTGATTCATTTTTCGAAAACATATAATTTAGACTTCTATTAATCAATTTTTCGATTTATAACGGTTCGTTTACAGCCAACTGAAAATGTTAATCAGCATGCTTTTAATCGCTTAAATGTTACTAAAACATGCAAGCAAAAATCCTAAACAGGTGTTTATCGAGAAATCAAACTCATACACCCATATATATGTATATGTGTACGGTTTATATACACCCATATACATCACCATTTCTTTTTGTATCAAGACCCATTTCATTTTAGATTTCAAGTTTGTGAAAATTCCAAGATCCAAGAGAAACTTCAAATCATCAAGAATAACCAAGAATCAAGAGTATGATTTAAACATAAATGTTATACCTTCAAGATTCAAGTAGGTTGTGGGATGAGATTTTGATGATAGGAAGCTTGAAATCACTTGAAAACACCTTGGAAATTCCTTTGGATCTTCATGCCAACTTGAAATTAGCTTGGAATGGAGCTTGATTATGAAGAACAAGATTGAAAAAGATGAAGATGGAGGTGAGAGGGGCGTGGACGGTTATGGAGGAGAGAGAAGAAGGGGTTGAGTGATCTTGTAGGATTTGTTATGATCTTGGAAAGATATATATAGAAGATATGGAGGGATTTACAAAAGAGCATGCATGACAAGTGTCATAAAAAATCTAGCAAGAATCAAATAAGAAATCTTAGGAGATATGGTGTGATTTTGGTGGGTCCTAGTGACCGTAATATATATATGGGGGGGGGGGGTTAAATGTAAATTTGAATAGTAAGATACATAAAAACAGGTATTTACTAGATACCGGTTATTTTATCTAGCATTTAAATCCCGGTTTATGGAGTTCTAAATTATTTTTATTATTCTATAAAAATAATCTCGCCAAAATATTACTAAAATAAATTTCAGTTGCCGAGACTGGCTGTGTTGTCTGCGTTTTGCAGTATAAGCACTGTGTTGCGCAGTAACACTCGGTACGTGCTTAAACTTGAAAAATAACGTTTTTAAGCGTTCTATTTTATTTTTCAACACGAACCTGATTAAAATAAAATTTTAATCATAACAGAATATTTTTGGGGTTTAAATATTATCCGGGCGGTCACCAACGTTCGTTTCGCAGTTTTGTCGTAAATAGTTCTAAAGTTCGAATAAACATGTTTTTGCCATACCGAATCCTTCGAAACTTATTTCTAAGTTATGTAAAGGATATTTAGGGTATGTTTGCCTTATCTCACAGTTCTGGAGTGTACGTCGCGTTAAACTGATTATGTTTACGTAACGATTTATGATTTCACTTCCAGAACAAGTTTGAGAGTTCGGAATTGAACAAGAATTGATATGTGCTAACGATACACATATTTATACAAATCCCAAGTATGAAATACAATATTTCATTGGTTTTGTATTTGTTTGATGGTTGAAGTGACACAGGTGTCACAGTCTCCCCTACTTTAGGAAATTTCGTCCCGAAATTTAATTTTTGAGGAAACTTGTGTGTGCTCGAAAACAGAGTCGGAGAATGTAAGATAAAATAACATTGGTCAAGGTCCAGGACTTCTAGTAACTTAAATAATGCTACGTTCGCAATGTAATAAGGAACACTTATATATAAGAAGTACCAGCGGCGTATCCACCATGCTCCTTTCTACATTTTTCCCGTTTCGTTATTCCCATCACTATAGGTCTTAACACATGATAAAACTTGTTGTGGTTTCTGTGCACTGAATTCCATAATTATGTATGCATCCATAATTACGTAATTTCTTGCATAGTCCGCACAGTTCATTTCATAATGCGTAGGGGAAAGATCAATCGAATAAACATGAAGTAACTTGACTCGACCATCAAAGGATCTTTTTAACTAGATCAACAAACGATCTTCTTAACCAGATCAACACATGATCTTCTTAACTAGACCGTCGTACAATCTCTTTAAATAGACCACCAACGGGTCTTTTATTGAATCAAATAATTGTTTTAAAATAGCACTTTGGAATCCAAGGTTCTTACTATTTGCATAGAAAAGCCCCTTAAGGATTTTAAGATAGTACTTTGAGTATCCTTCTGAGAATCCAACATATGAAAATACGGAAGATTCTACTAGGACTTAGATAGCGAGCTTTAGAATCACACATAAACACATAATCGCATAGTTGTTAACTTAGTTATTAGCTCATTCATTAACTTGAATTAATGCATTTAAAGTACACCAGAAATCCAACCGAGGACTTCCATTGGTACTCAAAACATCCCAAGAATCTAACTATGAAGAGAGGAAGATTTTATAAGGATTTGGCTTTGTCTTGGTCGTATCGTAACATTCGTATTAGAGCACGCAATGAATCCACTTAAGGACTCATGAAAGTACCTTTAGATATCAAATCAAAGATTTGAAATGGTATTTCAAGTATCTGTTTGAGAATTTGTAACTTGTATCTTGTACCTTGTTTCTTAAAAGAAACGAGTACTTAGGATTTTTGGGGAGATCACGAGTGATCATAAAATGAAAGAATCACACGAGTAGTTTGTTTTGTAAGGAACATGGCAGGAATTGGATGAGGAAGAGGTTGAAGAAGTCTACAATGAAACTAGTGAATTTATGACATCGGGTACTCATCCTTTTTCTTCGAAAGCAGGGGCAAGCACCTCTTCTACCAAGTTCTCTAATGGATAGGCTGTCTGCTTTTCGTCTGAAGGGGCTGCTGTTTTGTGGCTACTTTATCTTTGATGATGGTGGTTGAGGATTATGTTTTGTGGTTTGCAATGTTTTGTCTACTAGATGTCTTGTCATGATGTATAGTAGACTAGGTTATGGGGTGTTATAGGTCTTTGGTTTTTGTTTTGATTTACATTTATGGGGCATGTCCTGTATATGAACTAGTGTGGAACACAGCCTCACTACTTGTTCTTAATTGCGGTTGCATTTTAATAGAATCACCGGGGTAACCCTTTACCCAAAAAAAAAAGGATCATGGTTCCTTGGTGTCTGCATCGTAGGGTTGTACACACACAATCGTATCAGTTTCGTAAAATAAAACTGAAACAACAAATTTTATTTATGTATCAACTGAGTCGATTCAAACATCCAAAAGATAACATACAAGGAAAAACAAAAGACTAATTGTTCACTGCTGCGTCGTTGCCCGCGTTCGCCTCATTGATGTTAAACACTCGTCCACGCGCTGGATTTGCGTTAACAAGTCTTGGGCAATTGTTTCGGTAGTGAGTAAGGTCACCACAATTATAACACGAACCAGGTGGGAACTGTGCTTGAACAGCAGCAGGATTTGCAGAGGCTTGGTTAACATAACGGCAGGTATTAACCAAATGTCCCAATCGCCCGCAGTGGGTACATTTGTGACACTGCACTTGCTCCAGATGATGACGGTTGCATTTTTTGCACAAAGGTGCGGTACCAACATAGTTTTTCCTTGTACGAGGTTGTGCTGGCTGGTTTGGTGCAACCTGATTGTTCTGAGCAACTACGGCATAGTTTTGTGAAGCCTTGCGCTTCTTCTTCTTGGATGTCTCGGCCTGTTTATCCTTTGGTTCATCTTGTGCAGACTTGTCAGATGGTTTCAAGTCGCCCTTTCGAAAAAGCTTACCTTTCCTGATCTGGGATTCAGTCAGGGTAGCAGACAATTCAATGGCCTGTCTGACGGTAGTAGGATTGCTACCAGTAACGATATCCTGAACTAGGTCAGGAAGACCATCAATGTACTTTTCAATCGCCTTCTCCACCGGCGTAACCATATCAGGACATAAAAGGCTCAGCTCCTCATAACGATCAGTATAGGCTCGATGTTCACCACTGTCTTGCTTCAAATCGTCGAATTCTCTTTCCAACGCTCTAAGCTCATGATGAGGACAGAACTCCTTCATCATTAGAGCCCAAACCTCCTCCCAAGTTTGAGCTAGTGCCACATTGGCACCCCTATCACGCATCACACTGTTCCACCATGTAAGAGCACGCTTCTCGAACACACTGGATGCAAACTCAACCTTCGCTCATTCGGACATTGCACATGTCTGAATGTGCTCCCCAAACTTTCAAACCATTGCAGGAGCGCGGTTGCTCCTTGAGTCCCAGAAAACTTCAAAGGTTTAGCAGAGTTAAATGTCTTAAAGTTGCACGGAACAGGTGCGTTGATGTTGTTGTTTGCTTGGTTTAACTGGGTAACTAGGTTCGGGAGTACAACAGCTATTTGCTGAGTGATCAAGGCTGCCATTGCGGCGTCTTGAGTTTGATCACGTCGAGGAGGCATCTAAAAGAAAAGGGAACACAAGGGAATGTGTGAGACTGACATAGAACAATCAAAAGGAGTATTGAAAACATCGACAAAACGAAGGGAGGTGGTCATTTGTTTGTTACTTAAAACAAACAACACAGTGACTAATCAAAGTAAAGAGGTCTACATAATGCATAATGAAGACATGCTTTAGCCTATAAGTGGACACTCACCCCAAGAGTTCCCAGGTAAGAGTGACTGGTCCGATTATGTGGATTTGTACGAACACTCTAGCCTTAAACAGAAAACTCAGGGTACAGGCACCCACCCTTCCGGATTGCACGTGTTCACATTATTAAGACTCAAACCTTGACGAGATTTGAAAACTTTAAAGGCGTAAGGCCTAAAAACTAATCATCTAAGGATAGATGATCGATTTTCAAATGGAATTGAGATTTGTGTACTTGTTTTGGTAATCACCTAAGGATAGGTGGTAGTATTGTTTTAAGATCGAAACACAAGGTAACTTGTGTTAGGGTCCCAGGAAGGTTATAGTCTAGGTCAAAAATTTTACTAATAGCCTAATTCCCTATAACCATGAGCTCTGATACCAACTCTTCTATCACACCCTGACCAAGTAAAACAACAAATCGTGGCGGAAACGTCGGGGAGTGTTGTAACAGAATCATTGTTTCACAACACATGGAATTTAGAATATTGTTTTATTACATAAAAAGTTACATTGTCTTGGAATTTGATCAACAAACAGTACAATTGTCGTTCATGTTTTTATAATTACTAAGTCCCATGTCCATCCTATGTAAAGCAATCAACAGTCGTCACGAAATAAATCCTGAAACATATGTGAAAGTAAATACGTCAGCATAAAAATGCCTGTGAGTAACATAGGTTTTGTGAATTAGATTCATGGCTTTGGATCATATAAGAAAAGATTATATGTTTATAAAAGTAGCCATGAATCCTTGATAAAAGTTTGGTTTCTAGAACACTTTGTATTGATATAAAAGTTGTAGTATACATAAAAATATACCTTGGTTTTAAGAAAGTCGGATAAGTAATATATCAAAATATATTTTAGTTTCAAAACAGTTAAACGGATAGTATATCAAATATACTTTAGTTGTCAAAATAATAGTTTTCGGTAGTATATCATAAGTATACTTTGGTTTTGTAAACAACATATCAACTATGTTTTAGTAAATAAAAAAATGTATGTTGGATTTGTACATAGTATATCAAATTATACTTTAGTAAATAATATCACGTTATGTTTTTTACAAAACCAAAGCAAACCCTAATTCTCTCTCTAGCTTAGGCGATCTTCTTGTTCCTCCATGCAACCCTAGTTTTGATCGTGATCTTGTGTATAACAGTCTGTTATTAGATGGATGATTCATCAAACATCTGATACGAACTAGTTAACATTTAGTTGATCGGCTGAAAGTAGGGTTTTTGCTTTTTCGTTTTTTTCTTTTTCGATCGCCGGCTCATGCTTCATAGTTTCATCTCTGATTGAATAGAGTTTTGGGTTTTTCGGTCCTACTGGTTAGGCAGTAACCTTGATTAATCGGACTCTCTATTTGATTTTGTGATGATCTATGGGTTAGGGTTTTAAGCTAGTTTAGGGTTTTTGCTTGTTCTTTCGGTCTGTTGGTTCTTGGTTCGCGTGGTTTTTCCTTTGCATGGTGTCACATTGCTTTGTTTAATGGAGAGTGGTGAAGTTTTTGGTAGTAACAATCAGGAGGTTAGATCAATTCCTAATTTGTCATTCAAGGGGATTGCTAGTCGTGTTGTTAACATTGATGGTAACCCTGTATTACCACGTCGTGGTTCGGTTAAATCAGATTCTAAACGCATTAACGTGATTGATGAACTTACAAAAATCACTGTACCGGTTGACTTGGATAAGCATGATAATGTGCATAAGGATTCTAGTAACCAGTACGAGGTGAATGAAGATGGAGAATGGTTGTTTGAGTCTCAGGGTATGGAAAATATTCAGTCTAAAGCATCTTATGCGTCAAAACTTAATGCAGACCGTCCTAAACCTAAAGTTAACTTCAGGTTTCTAGAATCTCTTGATAAAATTGATGACACGGATGTAGCTATTCCGGTAGAGTCTGTGAAAAAGGTCCAGGATAGATTCACAAATGTTTTATTCGGATACTTTCTAGGAAAAAGGTTGGCTTTTCCAGTTGTGGAATACTTTGTGACAATGAGATGGGAGAAATATGGGTTGCGTAAATGTATGATGAACGGAAAAGGGTTTTTCTTCTTCAAATTCGATTCTAAAGAAGGCATGGAACAGGTTCTACAAGATGGTCCGTGGCTTATTTAAAATATCCCTATCTTCCTGAAACACTGGTCAACTAATACGGAGCTGAAAAAGGAGGAGCTAAAGAAGATTCCAGTGTGGGTTAAACTTCATGATGTGCCACTTGCTGCCTATACTGAAGAAGGTTTGAGCTTGATTGCCTCCAAAGTCGGAATCCCTAAGATATTAGATAATGAAACGGCAAAAATGTGTTCTGATTCATGGGGTCGTAGCAGCTATGCAAGAGCTATTATTGAGGTGGATGCTAGTAAAGATCTAAAGGAAACGGTGTCGATAGCCATCCCTAATATAGAGGATGGAGGATTTCTAAAGAGTTCGATCAATGTGGAGTATGAGTGGACTCCGCCTAGGTGTTCTACATGCAATATTTTTGGGCACACGTTGGAGACTTGCCCAAAGGTTGTGAAACCAGTTGTTAATCAGGAAACCAAAGGTAAGAGTAGGACGGATGAGCAGGGTTGTCAAGTTATGGGAAAAAAGAAATCAGCAAAACATGTAGTCAAAGATAAACCGAAATTTGTATATCGGCCGGTTAGGAATGATCAGCATAAAGCTTCTACTTCTAAACCGAAGGCAGATGGTATTCAGCTCAATAATGCGTTCAGTGCTTTGGAGACTCCTAGTAACGAATATGATGATGATGTCTCGGATCAAGATGAAGTCAGGGAAGTGGCGGATGAAACAACCATGTTTATGCAAAATAAAACGAATAATGGAGGTTTTTTTCAGGGGCAAGCACTCCTGCTGCTGAGGTTTCTAATGGATAGTATAGCCAACTGGAATATAAGGGGGTTGAACCACCCTCTGAAACAAAAAGAGGTTCGTCATGTTATTAAGGAAAATAATTTAAAGGTGTGTGCTATTTTAGAGTCTCATGTGCAAGTTGACAAGTTGAATGATGTGTGTAGTAAACTTTGCAAGGGATGGGATTGGTTGTCGAATGGAAACTTGTGTCATAAAGGCACAAGAATCATCGTTGGTTGGAACCCTAGGGATGTGGATGTCATGCTCTTATCTTCTACGGATCAAGTGATGCATCTTCAACTTGTGTTTAAAGGTTTGAAGAAGGCTATGTTTTGTTCGATGGTATATGCGAGTAATGATTATAAGGAGAGAAGAGAGCTATGGAAGTCGTTGAATAGGCACAAGTGCTTTGTTAATGACAAACCTTGGGCTATTATGGGAGATTTTAACGCTATACTTGATCTTGGCGATACCCATTTGGGAGCTTCAGGTATTTCGGTTAGTATGATGGAATTTAAAGAGTGTGTTTTGAACATTGAGGTTTTTGATGTAAAGAGTTCGGGTATGCATTTTACATGGAATCAAAAGCCTAAACACGGTATAGGAGTTATGAGAAAGATTGATAGAATCATGGCTAATTGCCACTTCACGGATGTTTTTCCTAATTCGTTCTCGGTCTTTCAACCTCATCGTGTGTCGGATCATTCGGCTTGTGTCCTAAAGTTACCGGAAGTTTTGAGATACTAGCATAAACCGTTCAAGTTCCCTAACTTTCTTACTCATAAAGCTGATTTTTTAAATATCGTAAAGGATGGATGGGATGCTAACTTTGATGGGGTTCCTATGTTTAGAGTGGTGAAAAAGCTTAGAAGTTTGAAACAACCAACCAGGTCTCTTCTCCGTCAACAAGGGAACCTGCATGAGCGTGTGTCTAACATCAGGAAGGAGCTGGATGACCTTCAATCCAAAGTGGATAAGGATCCGGATAACTCTTCACTTCGGAACTTGGCGGCTGATTGTCAGAAAAAGTTCATGGAGGTTAGTTTACATGAAGAACGGTTCTTAAAAGAAAAGGCGAAACAAAAATGGTTACAAGTTGGTGATGCAAACACGAAATTTTTCCATAATATGGTTAAGAGCAGGAATCATATTTCGCAAATTCAATTTATTAAAGATGCTAACGGAAACGAATTTGAAGGAAAAGATGTGGCTAATGTTCTCGTGGACCACTACAAAGCGTTTCTAGGAATCAAGGGTAACGTGACCAGCCATCCAGATATTCATTGTTTTCCTAGACGTATTAGTATCGCAAAGGCTGATTTCATGATTCGTGATGTTACTGATGATGAAATAAAGTCTGCTTTTTTTGATGTTGGGGATGACAAAGCCCCGGGCCCAGATGGATATTCGTCAGCATTCTTTAAAAAATCGTGGCAGATTATTGGTGAGGAGGTGACTTTCGCTATCAAGGACTTCTTTAGAAGTGGCCGATTATTACAAGAAATCAATCATACATTTCTGGCGCTGATTCCTAAGGTGAACACCCCAACATATGTTACTGATTACCGCCCTATCTCTTGTTGTAATGTTATTTACAAAGCTATTAGTAAGATTCTCACTAATAGACTTCTTGAGGGGATTAATGATGTTGTGAGCAGCAACCAGTCAGCTTTTATTCCTGGTCGTAGAATATCGGACAACATCCTGTTAACGCAGGAATTGCTCCATAACTATCACAGAAATTCGGGCCC
Organism: Helianthus tuberosus; assembly: GCA_030545235.1. Taxonomy (NCBI): domain Eukaryota; kingdom Viridiplantae; phylum Streptophyta; class Magnoliopsida; order Asterales; family Asteraceae; genus Helianthus; species Helianthus tuberosus. The sequence goes on from CM060388.1 coordinate 96,012,568, forward strand.
TCCAAGGTGTGCATTCAAAGTAGATATTCAAAAGGCATCTGATACTGTGGACTGGGATTTCCTACGGGTAACGCTTTTGGGTTTTGGTTTTCATGATACGATGGTGAATTGGGTTATGAGTTGTGTTACTTCAACTTCATACTCGATCAGCATTAATGGAGATATTCATAGTTATTTTAAGGGTCAAAGGGGGTTAAGGTGACCCCATCTCTCCGTATTTGTTCATGCTAGTCATGGAGGTCCTCACTTCCATTCTTCAGCACGCTGCCAGTACTCATGCTGAATTTCGGTTTCATAATAATTGTAAGAAGCAAAAAATCATTAACTTGTGTTTTGCTGATGACTTGTTTCTGTTTGCTAAAGCTGACACTGAGTCGGTGAAAATCATCATGGAATCGCTAAATAGTTTTAGAGACATGTCTGGGCTCGTTCCAAGCTTGAGCAAAAGCACTTCTTTCTTTTGTAATGTTCCGAATCGAGTGAAGAATCAGATTCTATCCTTAGTGCCGTTTTCTAAAGGATCGCTGCCTATTAAATATCTTGGAGTCCCGCTGATTGCCTCTAGACTGCTTAAAAGTGATTGCAAGGTATTGGTGGAAAGGATTTCTAAAAGACTTTTAGATTGGAAGACGAAGTTTCTCTCTTTTGCAGGGAGACTCCAACTGGTTAACTCTGTCTTAGCTGCTATGTATTCCTATTGGGCTGCCGTTTTCAGTCTCCCGGTTAGTATCATCAACAGTATCGAGAGGATTATGAAGGATTTCCTTTGGAATCAAGGTTCTTTGGGTTCAAATAAAGCGAAGGTAGCGTGGAAAGATGTTTGTCTTCCCAAGTCCGAAGGGGGGTTGGGTATTAGGAAGGTTTCGGATGTGAACAAGTCTTTAATGACTTTTCATATTTATAGCATTGTCTCGGGTCGGAAATCGCTTTGGGTTGACTGGATTTATGCTCATCGGCTTAGAGGTAGGAGTTTTTGGGATGTTAAGGTGCCGCAAAACTCATCATGGGGTTGGAGGAAAATTTTGGCTTTCAGGGGTACAGTCCGCAAATTTTTTTGGAAGCAAATTGGTAATGGAGAATCTACGTCATTATGGCATGATACTTGGTGCCTTCAGTGTCCGCTCAGCCGTTATGTTTCTCCTAGAAATATGTCTCAAAGTGGGTTTTCGATCTACTCTAAAGTAGCTGAGGTTGTTCACAATGGCATTTGGATTTGGCCAGACGCTTGGCGGGATCTTTTTCCGGTTCTATTCCAATTGAATCATATTAATCTATTTCCAAATAAGCAAGACGTTACTCTATGGCGAACCGATGGTGGTAAACTGTTGCCGTTCTCTTCAAAGCTGGTATGGGAGTCTACTCGTTCTCGAGGTCATGAAGTGGAATGGTCAAAGGTTGTTTGGTCGGGCTGTAATATTCCTAGACATTCTTTTCATTGCTGGTTGATCTTTAGAAGGAAATTATGGACGCAAGACAGAATTCAAAAATGGAACTACATCACTAGTGGCTCTATGAACATGATGTGTTGTTTATTGTGTCAGCGAGAGCTGGAGTCTCACGAGCATTTGTTTTTTCAATGCTCCTATTCTTCCACGGTTCTGGACGTTATCAAGGAGAACTCTAGTATGAAGACGGTGCCCAACAAGTGGGACGACATCATGAGATGGTTGCTGCCAAAAGCGAGTTCCAGGTCCTTAAACTCGGTTATTGCTAAACTCATCACCAAGGCGACTGCATACTTTGTATGGCAAGAAAGGAACTCCAGATTCTTCAACAATCAACTTAGACCGCCTGAAGTGTTAACGAGCATCATTATCGACACTGAGGCTGAAGTTATTATCATTCAAGTATAAAGATAAGCCGCATGTGAGAAGAATCTTGGACGATTGGAAGCTAAGCTCAGTAGATACCTTCAAAGAGACCTGATTTTTCTTATTAGTGTCTAGGTGGTTTTGCTTTGTTTTGGCTTGTATTTTTGTTGCTACTCTTATATGGCATGTCATGTAAGAGAACTGGTGTAGGCTTTTCTATTCCACTTGTGCGTGTTTGTTTTGTTTGGAATGAAATCACCGGGGTAAAACCCTTTACCCAAAAAAAATAATATCACGTTGGTAGTATGTCGGAACATACCAAAATCGTGGTTTGGTAATATAGCAAACTATATTTTAGTAAACAATAGCATATCAAATTATGCTTTAGTAAACAGTATCACGTTGGTAGTATATCGAAATATACCATAAATCGCGATTTAGCAATACATTCAAACCTTAGTGCATCAAACTACACTTTGGAGACTATAGAAATACCACAAAGGCAATTTCTATTTGGTTAAAATTGGTTTCTGACATTCCATACAACAGGAATGGGGTGTCTAGTCCTATAGCGCTATATCGTACTACCAATCGGCTTGATCATTGTTAATGAATGTATAAGTAAACATATGAACAAACAAATAGTCGTAACAAACTTCGGAAATCAGTGTTTAAACCATGGATAATAGTTCAATTCGTCAAAAGATAGTACTTATGCATGTGTAATCATATAGTCGAAATCATGAAAATATTGTATAGGCACATATGTTTCACCCCAAAACATTGAAAACAGTAAAAGAGGGGACTATGTACTCACCTTTGGGTGCGTTTTTATATGTTAACGCAATCCCTCAAATTGTTTACTCGTCCTAAATTAAATAAGAACGATTTAATAATCAAACTCACAAAAATACCGAAGTTTCTCCGATACTTAGAATTCTCACATAACTTTGAGATTTCTCGAAAAGTTATTATTTTTTATTATATTGGTGTATTTATGTATATATGAGTTCATATACATATTTTAAGGACTTTGCGACTTGAACGGTTTTTTTTGGTGACTCTCATCATGCATATATCATCAAAACCCTTGCATTTTAACTATCATTCAAAACTGGGCTGTTTTCGGGAATTTTAACAAAATAGTTAACTTACTCCAAAATTCCCAAATTTTTACAGAATGTTCTAAACGATCCAAATATTACTGTGTAAAAATATCGGGATCCAATTCATTACCAATATTTTATAAAAATCATTTACCGGACTACAATCAGATTCGTCACTTTCTGACTGCAGTCTACGGAATAATTTATTTAAAATTCATCGTATGTCCGATTGATGAAATTCTAGTGGGAGAATTACAACGACATCAGTGGTCATCTACAGTACAAATTTCATGAGCTAATTCTACAAAGATTTCAAGTTATGATGAAAAAAATAACACACATTTTTTGCAGTAAAAACGCAGCTTTTGCTGCTGTACAAAACGGACCTTTAAAAATAGTAAATCACATCGAAATAATATGATTCTAGTGCCATTTGATTCATTTTTCGAAAACATATAATTTAGACTTCTATTAATCAATTTTTCGATTTATAACGGTTCGTTTACAGCCAACTGAAGTTGGCTGTAAATGTTAATCAGCATGCTTTTAATCGCTTAAATGTTACTAAAACATGCAAGCAAAAATCCTAAACAGGTGTTTATCGAGAAATCAAACTCATACACCCATATATATATATATATATGTGTACGGTTTATATACACCCATATACATCACCATTTCTTTTTGTATCAAGACCCATTTCATTTTAGATTTCAAGTTTGTGAAAATTCCAAGATCCAAGAGAAACTTCAAATCATCAAGAATAACCAAGAATCAAGAGTATGATTTAAACATAAATGTTATACCTTCAAGATTCAAGTAGGTTGTGGGATGAGATTTTGATGATAGGAAGCTTGAAATCACTTGAAAACACCTTGGAAATTCCTTTGGATCTTCACGCCAACTTGAAATTTGTGACAACCCTCACCAAACCAGGTATTCGTACGAATTAATTAATATTTAATTAATGCTTAATTACTGTGCTTGCTTACAGTTGTGATTAAACTGCTACTTGAATTCTGATACATACTTATACATGCATCATACTTTACTACTGTCACTACATTAGTTACACAGAACATCAGTGACAACCTTGATGCACAATAACACAGTGAGCGCACTATACGGATAACCCAGTAAACATGCTGACATAGCCAGCATCAGACAGACACTGTCTCTAAGGCCAGTATGAGCCGGGAATAGTTTACTACACTAGTGGTGAGTGTAGGGAGGTGAGAATTGTAGAACTGCGTCACTAGGTGATATTTATTGTGACACCTGAGCAGAATCCGCAACAATCTTGATTTCTCGCATCAGCTCTCTGTGTTACTTGTCGAATTTCGGGACGAAATTTCTTTCAAGTTGGGGATGATGTGACAACGCGAAATTCCAAGGTTAGTTTGGTTATCTTGATTCCTCGTTAATTCTTTGTCTTTCATGTTAATTGCCATTCTTGGTCCTTTATGTTACTTGCTAGGTTAAAACGGTTGAGCGTAAACGCAACTTTGTGCTACACACACATATACTCTTATTACCTCTTTTGTGTTCGGTCCACACTTGTGTTGAAACCAATTCACACAAGTCGCATAAGCCAAACCATCACTTGGGTTATTAAGCCAATCATGGGTATTAGAAGCCCATTTAAGTTATAGATTAGCACATGTGGGTTCGGCCCACATTATTTCGATTTGTATTAAGGGGGCCGTGCATATATCTCGATCATTATCACAAGAACAAACCCAAACCCTGCCTCTTCCCTAAGTACGTGCGGCAACAGTAGCAGACCCCCTTTCGAGTACATCAGTTTGTCGATCAAAACTTGTGGGTTAGTACGTTTATTTGATGCTTGTGTTTATGTGATTGCATGATTAATACACATGAAATTGAAATTACATGTTAGTGGCTGATATTGGTTTGTGTGTAGGCATATTATATGCACAATCCTTGATATTGATGCCAATCGGTTGTGTGTAGGCATGATTGATAGGCTAGACATGATTAATAGGCTAGACATGAAATTAATATTGACCCATGTGCGACCAAACTCAAATCAGGAGGACATATAATGAAGTTGTCAGTAGGCATATTATATGCATGAATGATGAGTTACATGATCATTGAAGTAGTAGTAAGATATCATGTTAAAGCTATTGTTAACTACTAGTTGATGGTTATATTTTCATATAATCTGGATTGTTAAAAATTGTTACCGGGTAAATGTTGGGTCAAACTGAAAGCTAGTGGGCCGCATAGTCAATGAGTTTACACAGTATGTTGTTAAGGGTTAATATAGGGCCGAATTATATACAACTGTTGGGCCGAGATGAATGTATATGTATTTACGAAATTTACTTTGGGTCAGATATGTTGTTACACACTCATTTGATAAGCATTGACATGTAACCTATAAGGTGGGTTAGGTATTGCAAAATGAAACCACTACGTGATACATGAGTACTCGATGACTTAATGTGAACAGATTGATTACCATGATATCAATACATGTGTGTGTTATATGTATAGTAAATATGTGGTACGTGATCGATAGATATGTGAACTATTTGTATGTGAAAGTGGTGGGTGATATGCAAGTAGAACTGACCGTTATCGGTAATTTTTTTAGGACGTGATTGATCTGTTAAACAAGTAACATAATCTACCGAGCAATCAAAGGTGAGTTCACTACATTCGAGCATGCATCCCAGTGGTTGGGGACAGTCAGTGAGTAACCCGGGGAGGGATAAGTCTTTTGGGTAAAAACGAGTTATGTTGGTTAATGAACTCATCCTATCATTCTTGTAAGTCCCATTCATTGTTACCGGGAAGGTAACGGGTATTAGTTGGTAGCGCTACTTAGGTTTGGCACCCTCACACCGCTCCTGGAAGGACGGTTGTGAACTAATGACCCAGTCGGGCCCAGTACTAGATAGGAGTACTGGGGAAAGGGCAATCACATACATCAGGAGCCGTCTTGTTCGGAATTGAGACATTAACAATATTACTTGCATTTGTCAGTGAACTGTTTTACATACAACTGGTAACAAACGTTTTCTAAAACTGTGAACTCGCCAGCTTTGTCTGATACACTTGTTACATGCTCGCAGGTCGTTAGGTACTTGGGAACAGGAACTTGCTGGCTGGAGGGCGTGAGTGGTCATGGTTGCATTAATGGGTTTATCTATCAAACATTTATTTACTATGGTTGTTTGGAAAGTGTTTACATTATGTTACGTTAACGCTTCAGCTGAACTTGATGGTTTTTGAATTACTTATGTTTGGATTTTATTACTATTAAATGATGAAACTTTATTTTAAGATTATGGATTCAATGTAATTGGTGGCTCATTACTAGTGGTCACACGCCTAACAGGGATACTCCCTAGGTGGTAATTTGAGGGTGTGACATTTATAGTGACCGGATGTGCCTAAAACGTACTTTAAGTACAAAATTCTGCACTTTAATATAAAATTCAGCTTTTTAGCTAACTAGTAAAGTGCAAAAACATGGGAAAATAATACTAGACACTTTCCAAAGTGTCGGGAATTCGTTGTGTCACTAAAAATAATATTAACGACACATTAAATGCTTAATTAGCACTTTAACGGATTAATATCCAACTGAATAACCGGACTTTACTCGGAACATAAAATATTGACATTGACATTGTTTTTCTTTTTCTGAGCCAATTAGGGCCCCCGAATACCCTAACACCCGTTATAAATTATAACACACAAATAACTAAATTAAACTCTTAACTTTCTTAACTAGATACTGATGATATAGTTCAAAACCAACCCAATTACCCCCCCCCCCCCCTTGTGACCGAATCGGTCCCCCAAAGGGGACACACCCTTACAAAATGTGAATATTTTATTTGATTGTCTAATATCTACTAGACATCTTACCTAGTGGTTAATACAATTGGATGGTCCATATATAACTCCATAAGACCAAGCAAATCATCCACTAACACTTAAACAAAAGCTCACCATCCCTCCCTCTTGCAAAAACTCTCGGCCGAACATCACTAGCACCACCTCACCACTTTCCAATTTCAACTTTGTCATTTTACATAATTACAAGTGGGCTAGAGATCATACAAGGAGACCCGGTGCTTGCAGAATCACAAAGACCTCTCTACGACGCTATTATCCACCTATTTTTCGCCTAGATTCTTCCCTAGCCTTGAGCTAGTTGTAAGTGATTCTAATCACCTTCTTGTTCATGTTTGAAGTGGTTAATAAGAGATTTGTCGGATAAAAATCATAAACACTAGAGAACAAAACTTAAAGTCTAGTAAAAATGATAAGAGTAAATATTAGTGTAAAACTTATGAAACTTGTTTTGTTATGATTATTTTATGTTGTTGATTGCTAGTGTTGGAATGGATCGTCATCAAACCACGCTAGATCATGTTCACGGAACATGAACTAGCCTTATGTTAAGTAGTAAAGTTACAAGATGACGAATCTTTCCACAACATAAACATGAACTTGTGTAAAAATAGTTTTTCCTGTAAAATGGAGTTCTAAACTAGTGGATCTAAAGATCTACATGTGGTATTTTCGAAGGACCAAGTAAAATATACAAGTCTCATTTTAAAGTCGGATATTTCATAAACTAAAGGTGTTTTTGTGAACAAACAAGTGTGTAGACACTTGTGTAATGAAAGGATTTAACAAAGAAATATTTTCGAAATCCATGAACTAGAAGTTGTAAACTTGCATTTTCTTTAAAAATGACGCTTTCAAGAAACCGATTTCATTTATAAGAATAAAAAGATCTAGTGAAGATAATGGGAGGTTACTACCTACTTTTACACAAACTGCAAGTTCATGTGTTTGCGGTCTATGTATATTTTTTGACTAGTTTGATGTTGAAATATTGTTTGTTGATGTTGAGAAAATTGTTGATTGGGTTTTGAAAAGAAAATGATACGCTTGTAAGCGTGGCCACCTCCAGTTACATAGGAAACTCTGGCGAAATTTTTCCAGAAATATAACACTTGGAAATATTTTTACAACAAGTGTTATGAGTATATTTTTAACTTATTTTTCCAAACAAAGTTCGCCATGATTTTTATTACAAAATTTCCAAGAGTCGGAGGTGGGATTTTCATAAATAAAACTTGTTAAATATATATTTTGAATATATATTTTTCATAGTAACACTTGTGTAATTTTTATGATTATTTTGTGAACTACATAAATATTATTTTTAGAGTAAAAATAATATTACTGGAACACACTGAATAGTAACGACTCCAATAATACTAAAGCCCTTACAAATAAATATTTAAGTTACACGGTATTATTATTACCATGCGAACCGTAAAATGTAACTTACGTATTTTTCGGAAAAATACTCCTGAATGTGTATTTTGACAAAGTATTATTTTTGGAATTTGTATAAAGTAAAACATAATATTTTTGGGAAAAATATGTATATTTTGGAAATAGAATATTTTAGACGAATGAATAAAAATATATTTTATTAAGTGAGACTTGATAATATATTTTTGGATTACGAAAACGCACATGTATTAAAACCCCCATCCTTGGGAAGGAATACAACTATTAAATAATTACGAAGTGTAAATACGAAATAGTTGCCTAACTATTTCCCAAAAACGTTAAACCTTAAGCCAAGGCACGGCCGTCCGTCTAATAGAAGTTAGTACGTGTAGGTCGTTACGCAGAAGGTTGACTGGGAGATTATTATTTCGAGACGCACTCCAGTGAGTTCATGTCCCCCTTTTCTCTTAACTGTTTTCAGTTTTTAAACTGCGGGGATGAAATACATGTTACTGTGATTACGAATACTTTACACATGGTATGTTTAGCGTAAGGAGGGTTACTACTTAGATCATGTGAGTGAGTAGGCGGGAACTGAAGGCCATTAATCCTCAGTGTAGGACCGAGGGACAATAGCGGTAGAGCTATCTGGGTGTAGCGAGCCCAGCCCCAGGCCCAACAGTACGGACCTCGGGGTGACTTTGAGCCCGACGCAAAAATCTGCTAGGTTTGAGTCTTCCTACTGCACTTCACACATATCAATGGCCTTGCAAACCATTGGTGATCTCTTTATTTCCTTATTTGCTACATACCAGGATTTTTATACTTACAAAGGTTTTACATACTCACTACACATAAACTCGCTCAACAATTTATGTTGACTTTTCAACTTACATGTATTTCAGGAAATTAACGGATCTGGCTAAGTATGCAAGGGTATTACGCTGCGTAAGAGTTACGAGGTCATCCACGTTTAGGGACTGTGACTTTTACCTGGACGAGTCGCAAGTCTTAAACGGTGTTTATTTTATGTTTGTGGTTGTGTCTTTCGAACAAGGTTTTATTTTTTCGTGTTGTAATTTCATTGCATGTGTCGACGTTTGAAAACAATGTTGTGGTATTATGTTTTAAAACTTTAATCAATGGATGATCCTCATGGTTTTATTTGCATATAGCTTGTTGTGATTAAGGTATGGTATTAAGAAGTCACACCATAATAAACCCACGCTTCCGCAAAGCCAGGGTGTGACAGCTTGGTATCAGAGCCTTGATCATAGCGAACTAGGATTCCTTCTCGAGTCTAGACTATGATCACTAGGGCTCTCACGAAAACATTTTTACTTTGCATACTCTACGTCCAGATCCCAGGTACAAAACCTTTTTACCAACAAAAGTTGAGCATATTTCCTTTTAAAATTTTTGATTGGTCGGGAGACCAGAGATTCAGCCGGGTGGCTAGGGAGGATAGTCTAGTGGGACTAGGAGATTCAGTCTGAGAGGCTGGGAGATTAGTCTAGTGGGGTTAGGAGATTCAGTCTGAGAGGCTAGGAGGATAATCTAGTGGGACTAGGAGATTCAGTCTGAGAGGCTGGGAGATTAATCTAGTGGGACTAGGAGATTCAGTCTGAGAGGCTGGGAGATTAATCTAGTGGGACTAGGAGATTCAGTCTGAGAGGCTGGGAGGTTAATCTAGTGGGACTAGGAGATTTAGTCTGAGAGGCTGGGAGGATGGACTAGTGAGACTAGGGGAATTACTTGATTACTTATTGGTGACTAACATGTTTATATGATTATATGATTGATTGCTACGTATGTGTGTTTGTGTTACAAACGTCATGCCTTCATCAGGTACTGGAAAGTTGGACACTACAGATCCCATGGCCATAGTATCAGACGACATAGTTTCATCAGAGGACGAGGTATACATTTCCGATACTACCAGCACAAACGATGACGACTTCCAGCCCTTTTGCGCTGCCTGATGTCATTGCAGAGCCTGCTGATGGCCATCTTGTTGGGGATTTGCCACTCGCGGTGATCCCTGCTCATGTGCCTCTTGCCGCTTATCCCGTTGTTGATATGCCCCTCAACGTTGTCTCTGACGACGATGTCGGTCTATTAGAGGAGGACCTACTTGAGGGCGAGGCCCGTATTGTTGCCGGTGATATTCTACTCATTGCTGACGCTCCTGCAGAGGAGGCTCATGCTCATTCACCTGTCTCAGGCTCATTTGAGTCTGTGGCATCTGCATCTTTGCACACACAGGGAGTGCATCATCACTCTCATGACGCCAACCCAGACAGTGTCCCCTCCTTGATTGATCATCTGCTTGGACGAGAGAAAATTGGGGTAACTGTGCAAGACAATTTATTATTACGGGGGCCCACGTAATAACAACTTGTAGTGCACAGAAATCCTGGTGGACTCTGTGGGTCAAGCTAATGAAAACCACACAAAATTTATCTATAGGTGTCCTCATCTTCATGTGGTAGAACAATTCATAGATCAGTGCTTTAGCACGTTGGAAAGTAGGAAGCCTGTCTTAGCCTACTTCATGACTGACACTTCTACCTGCATACGAGGCGTTGGAGGAAACGACATTTAAGCAAGTGAAGAGGAGTATCATTCAGAAAGAATTAGAGACGATACACTCTCTATCACCCCTACATGAACAACCCCATCTAAGGGAAAATATTCGCACCAGTAAAGCTAAAGACCTAAGAAAACCAATGTAACAGGAAATAACTAAAACACGAATGACCAAGGCGATGTAGCCTCGAGTTCATTCTATTACAAACAACAAGCCAAATTGGCAGGCCTATGTGAAGGCTCAGAAATTATTTCCTCGCTCATACATTGAGTATATATACGTGTGAAATTGGGTGATTACATGATGGCTTATGGTGCTATGTATCTCATAGACAATTGAAATGTTGTCTAACCCGCTTCATACCACCTCGACAGAAGAGAATGTCACCCAGACGTGACACAAACACCAGTACGTTGCCAAGGGCAGAAGCCGAGCTGCAAGAACGCATCTCACAGGCAATTGCGACATGAAGCCCTCCGCTCTAAGCACAGCGATGGCACTACTGGAAATAACCCTCCAACTGGATGCACCTATAAGCAGTTCCTGAACTGCAAGCCTTTGAACTTTGACGGAACAGGAGGCGCCGTTGCATTTGTTCGTTGGTCCGAAATGACTGACTCCATTCTAAGAATGAGTAACTATTCGCCCCAACAGAGTGTTACCTATATCTCGGGGTTATTTCTAGATGGCACACTCTCATGGTGCAACCTTCAGGTTCAGACCCTTGATCCAGATACTGCTTATGCACTAAGCTGGGACGAGTTCAAAGAAATGATGGAGAAGAAATACTGTTCTAGGGCTGGAATCCAGAAGCTTGAGGTGGAGTTCTGGAATTTGAAAATGGACGGACTGAAGATTCCTGAAAACGTCCAGCGATCTCATTATATGTGATGTTGATTGATTGTTTATGCCCTATAACATGAGATGTTATGTGGTTGATTTATTTATAACATGAGATGTTATGTGATGATATTGTTGAATACATACGTACACTTTACTTACTATGACCTAACCAACACGATCATCTTTTAGAAGATGCCACCGAAACGCGATCTGCACATGCCTGCCAACGAGGCAGAACTTCAAGGAATCATCGCTGCCGCCATAGCGCAGTATGCAGCCTCACAAGGAGGAACCAGCGGAAGTAGTTCACAGAACAACGGCAATAACCACCCACCACATGGTAATGTTAAGTCGTTTGAGACATGCTACGATACATTTGGATATTTTTAGCCCATTCGCTAATGCCATTTGTATATTCTAACGTATGTGCAGGGTGCACCTATAAGCAGTTCTTAGACTGCAAGCCCGTAAACTTTGACGGCACCGGAGGTGCTGTTGCTTTTGTAAGATGGGCCGAGAAAACAGACTCCGTTCTTCGAATGAGCAAGTGCGCTCCAGACCAACAAGTGACTTACATTTCTGGGCTATTTCTGGACGGAGCCCTGTCCTGGTGGAATTTACAAGTGCAAACTCTTGGTGAAGCCGCTGCTTACGCGTTGAGCTGGGCTGAGTTAAAAGAATTGATGCGAAGAAAGTATTGTTCTCGTGCTGAGATACAAAGGTTGGAGACTGAGTTTTGGCATTTGAGGATGGACGGACCCAAAATCGCGGAATATGTTCAGAGATTCCACGACCTGTCTCATGTGGTACCTTATATGGTTACACCGGAATTCAGGCGAATTGAGCGCTTTATCTGGGGTTTAGCTCCACAGATCATGAGTATGGTCACTACTTCCAAGCCTGCAACAATCACAGAGGCTATCGATCTGAGCGTAGCTCTTACTGAGGAAGCTATCCGCCTGAACAGGTTTTCGAATGTTGAGCCAAAGAAGAAAGAGACTCACGTGGAGTCGTTTGGTGAGAATAAGAGGAAATTCTCGAACTTCAAGCTGGGAACTCGCAGTGTTGGAAAGAAAGGAGAATCAAGCGCACCGGTCCAAGCTGCAACCGGTGCTGGGAGGAAAGGAAAAGGCTATAAGGGTACTCATCCCAGGTGTAACTCCTGCCAACGTCATCATTCTGGTAGGTGTGGGCCAAAGGTATGTGAAGCTTGTGTAAAACTTGGCCACTTGAAGGATTCTTGCTGGGCTAGTGCTGGCTGGGGAGGCCAAGGAGGTTTTGGTAATCGGAACAATAATCGTCGTGGTACTGGGAATCGTGCACAAGGGAATAATGGAGGCAATGGAACCGTGGAAACAATGCAAATCAAGCTGGGGACGCGAATCGAAATCAAAACGGAGGAGGTAATGGTCAAAAATTGGGTTGTTTCAACTGCGGTGACATTGGGCATTTTAAGAGGGACTGCCCAGGATTGAATCAAGCCCGCGGAAGAGTGTTTAACATTGAGGCGAGGGAAGCGCGCCAGGATCCCAATGTTGTTACTGGTACGTTCCCTATAAACCAACGCTTTGCATCCGTTTTGTTTGATACTGGTGCGGATTATAGCTTCGTGTCACTAGAATTTAAGAAAATACTTGGGTTGATGCCTAGTAAGTTAGATGTTCCGTACTCCATCAAATTAGCAAATGGGAAACTAGTTGAGACCAATGAAGTTGTCCGAGGATGTGTGATTGAACTAGGAGGGCACGAGTTTACGCTAGACTTACTACCTGTCGAGTTGGGAAGCTTTGATGTGGTAGTAGGAATGGATTGGCTATCGAGTAACAAGGCCGAGATTGTTTGCCATGAGAAGACCATCCGCATCCCGTTGACGGATGAAGAAACAATCATAGTGCACGGAGAGAAGCATGATACGCCGCTGAGAATTATCAGCTGCCTGAAAGCTCGAAAGTGCCTACAAAAGGGATGTGTTGCCTTCTTGGCACACATCGTGGATAAGAAAGCTGCTGAGCCAAAGATCGAAGATATTCCAGTCGTCAGAGAATATCCGGAAGTCTTTCCAGAGGACTTTCCAGGATTACCGCCTCAAAGGCAAGTCGAGTTCCACATCGATTTGGTTCCAGGCGCCGCACCTGTAGCCAAGGCACCCTATAGACTTGCGCCATCAGAGATGCAGGAGTTGTCGACACAACTCCAGGAGCTATTGGATAAAGGATTCATCAGACCAAGCTTCTCACCTTGGGGAGCTCCAGTACTGTTCGTTAAGAAGAAGGACGGTAGTTTCGTCGTATGTGCATAGACTACCGCGAGCTTAATAAGTTGACTAGCAAGAACAGATACCCTTTGCAGAGAATCGACGATCTTTTTGACCAGTTGCAAGGCTCAAGCTTTTATTCAAAGATCGATCTTCGATCTGGATACCATCAACTTAGGATACAGGAGGAAAGTATCCCGAAGACAGCCTTCAGGACTCGTTACGGACACTACGAGTTCCTAGTTATGCCGTTTGGGCTGACCAACGTACCTGCGGTTTTTATGGATTTAATGAACCGAGTCTGCAAGCCGTACCTAGACAAGTTTGTGATTGTGTTCATCGATGACATCTTAATCTACTCGAAGACGAAGAATGAACACGAATAGCATCTAAGAGCTATTTTGGAGTTGCTGAAAAAGGAAAAGTTGTATGCCAAATTCTCTAAGTGCGAGTTTTGGCTACGCGAAGTCCAGTTTCTTGGACACGTGGTTAATGGAAATGGAATCCATGTTGATCCCACAAAGATCGAGGCGATAAAGAGCTGGAAGACTCCAAAGACGCCGACCGAGATTCGCCAGTTCTTAGGTTTGGCTGGCTATTATCGAAGTTCATTGAGGATTTTTCTAAAATCGCTCAACCTCTTACCGCGCTCACACAGAAGGATAAGAAGTTTGATTGGGGAATCAAACAGGAAGAAGCATTTCAGTTACTAAAGGACAAGCTTTGTAATGCGCCGATCTTAACGCTACCAGAAGGAACTGATGATTTCGTGGTATACTGTGACGCCTCGCGTCAAGGATTGGGTTGTGTGTTGATGCAACGCCAGAAGGTTATAGCTTACGCGTCACGTCAGTTGAAAGTTCATGAAAAGAACTATACCACGCATGATTTGGAGCTAGGCGCAGTGGTATTTGCGTTGAAAATCTGGAGACATTATTTGTATGGTACAAAGTGTACAATCTTTACGGATAATAAAAGTCTGCAGCACATATTCGACCAGAAAGAGCTCAATATGAGGCAAAGACGTTGGGTCGAATTATTAAACGATTACGACTGCGAGATCAAGTATCATCCGGGGAAAGCGAATGTGGTCGCTGATGCCCTGAGTCGAAAAGAAAGAATTAAGCCCATAAGGGTTAGGGCTTTGGAGATGATTGTCCAGACCGATCTCTCTCTACGCATTCGTACCGCACAAAGAGAATCTTTGAAAGAAAGAAATATTGAAGATGAGTATCTCCGTGGGATGAGAAGCAGTTGGTGCCAAACGAGGGAGGAACTTTATGCTTCATGAAAAGGATTTGGGTTCCTCTGTTTGGCGGATTAAGGAAGGTTATTTTTTATGAAGCTCACAGGTCACGGTACTCTATTCATCCCGGGGCGGATAAAATGTACCAAGATCTTAAGAATCATTATTGGTGGCCTAGGATGAAAGGCGATGTTGCTGTTTATGTTAGCAAGTGTTTAACATGCGCCAAAGTGAAAGCTGAATACCAGAAGCCTTCAGGACTTCTGCAACAACCTGAGATTCCCAAGTGGAAATGGGAACAGATTTCAATGGACTTCATAACGAAACTGCCCAAGACGCCATGATATGATTTGGGTGATAGTTGACCGCCCAGCAAAGTCCGCACATTTCTTACCAATCAAAGAAAAGGACAACACGAGTAAACTTGCGAAAATATACATGCGAGAGATCGTTGCACGTCATGGAGTGCCTCTCTCGATTATCTCGGATAGAGATGGACACTTCATATCAAGGATTTGGCAATCCTTCCAGGAAGCTTTTGGCTCGCAGTTAAATCTGAGCACTGCATTTCATCTGCAAACTGATGGCCAAAGTGAATGAACTATTCAGACTTTGGAGGATATGCTGAGAGCATGTGTGATGGATTTGGGTGGTAGCTGGGATAAACATTTACCTTTGGTCGAATTTTCGTACAACAACAGCTACCACACCAGTATTGGAGCCGCGCCATTTGAAGCGCTTTATGGACGCAAATGTCGATCACCACTATGCTGGGCTGATGCGGGTGATAGACAATTCGTTGGTCCTGAAATAGTCCAGGAGACAACGGACAAGAACGCACAAATTCGAAAGCGCATCGAGGCGGCTCGCGACAGGCAGAAAGCCTATGCCGATCCAAAGAGAAAACCTTTGGAATTCCAAGTTGGGGATATGGTTTTATTGAAAGTTTCACCCTGGAAGGGTGTGGCACGCTTCGGAAAGCGTGGGAAGTTGAATCCGCGTTACATTGGCCCTTTCAGAATCCT
The DNA here is from genome assembly GCA_030545235.1 of Helianthus tuberosus. Classification (NCBI taxonomy): domain Eukaryota; kingdom Viridiplantae; phylum Streptophyta; class Magnoliopsida; order Asterales; family Asteraceae; genus Helianthus; species Helianthus tuberosus. The sequence goes on from CM060388.1 coordinate 96,028,738, forward strand.
GCAAAGGATTGGCCTTGTTGCCTACAAGTTGAACCTACCCGCAGAACTAAATGGTGTTCACGATACATTCCATGTATCAAATTTGAGGAAGAGTCCAACACAAGAAACAGTGATCATTCCTGCTGACGAAGTTCATATCGACGACACGATCCACTTTACTGAAGAACCCGTCGAGGTCACGGATTGGAAAGTTAACAAAACTCGCAGGAGCAGTGTCAAACTCGTCAAAGTTCGTTGGAATGCTAGGCATCGACCTGAATTCACGTGGGAACGTGAGGATCGTATGAAAGAAAAATACCCCCATTTATTTCCCAAGACCCCTGCAACTAGAAGCAGAGCCTAAATTTCGGGACGGAATTTATTTAACGGGGGGAGAATGTGACAACCCTCACCAAACCAGGTATCCGTACGAATTAATTAATATTTAATTAATGCTTAATTACTGTGCTTGCTTACAATTGTGATTAAACTGCTACTTGAATTCTGATACATACTTATACATGCATCATACTTTACTACTGTCACTCCATTAGTTACACAGAACAGCAGTGACAACCTTGATGCACAATAGCACAGTGAGCGCACTATACGGATAACCCAGTAAACATGCTGACATAGCCAGCATCAGACAGACACTGTCTCTGAGGCCAGTATGAGCCGGGAATAGTTTACTACACTAGTGGTGAGTGTAGGGAGGTGAGAATTGTAGAACTGCGTCACTAGGTGATATTTATAGTGACCGGATGTGCCTAAAACGTACTTTAAGTACAAAATTCTGCACTTTAATATAAAATTCAGCTTTTTAGCTAACTAGTAAAGTGCAAAAACATGGGAAAATAATACTAGACACTTTCCAAAGTGTCGGGAATTCGTTGTGTCACTAAAAATAATATTAACGACACATTAAATGCTTAATTAGCACTTTAACGGATTAATATCCAACCGAATAACCGGACTTTACTCGGAACATAAAATATTGACATTGACATTGTTTTTCTTTTTCTGAGCCAGTTAGGGTCCCCGAATACCCTAACACCCGTTATAAATTATAACACACAAATAACTAAATTAAACTCTTAACTTTCTTAACTAGATACTGATCATCTAGTTCAAAACCAACCCAATTACCCCCCCCCCCCCCCCCTTGTGACCGAATCGGTCCCCCAAAGGGGACACACCCTTACAAAATGTGAATATTTTATTTGATTGTCTAATATCTACTAGACATCTTACCTAGTGGTTAATACAATTGGATGGTCCATAAATAACTCCACAAGACCAAGCAAATCATCCACTAACACTTAAACAAAAGCTCACCATCTCTCCCTCTTGCCAAAACTCTCGGCCGAACATCACTAGCACCACCTCACCACTTTCCAATTTCAACTTTGTCATTTTACATAATTACAAGTGGGCTAGAGATCATACAAGGAGACCCGGTGCTTGCAGAATCACAAGGACCTCTCTACGACACTATTATCCACCTATTTTTCGCCTAGATTCTTCCCTAGCCTTGAGCTAGTTGTAAGTGATTCTAATCACCTTCTTGTTCATGTTTGAAGTGGTTAATAAGAGATTTGTCGGATAAAATCATAAACACTAGAGAACAAAACTTAAAGTCTAGTAAAAATGATGAAGATGGTGGTTAAAGAGTAAATATTAGTGTAAAACTTATGAAACTTGTTTTGTTATGATTATTTTATGTTGTTGATTACTAGTGTTGGAATGGATCGTCATCAAACCATGCTAGATCATGTTCACGGAACATGAACTAGCCTTATGTTAAGTAGTAAAGTTAGAAGATGACGAATCTTTCCACAACATAAACATGAACTTGTGTAAAAATAGTTTTTCCTGTAAAATGGAGTTCTAAACTAGTGGATCTAAAGATCTACAAGTGGTATTTTCGAAGGACCAAGTAAAATATACAAGTCTCATTTTAAAGTCGGATCTTTCATAAACTAAAGGTGTTTTTGTGAACAAACAAGTGTGTAGACACTTGTGTAACAAAAGGATTTAACAAAGAAATATTTTCGAAATCCATGAACTAGAAGTTGTAAACTTGCATTTTCTTTAAAAATGACGCTTTCAAGAAACCGATTTCATTTATAAAAATAAAAAGATCTAGTGAAGATAATGGAAGGTTACTACCTACTTTTACACAAACTGCAAGTTCATGTGTTTGCGGTCTATGTATATTTTTTTGACTAGTTTGATGTTGAAATATTGTTTGTTGATGTTGAGAAAATTGTTGATTGGGTTTTGAAAAGAAAATGATACGCTTGTAAGCGTGGCCACCTCCAGTTACAGAGGAAACTCTGGCGAAATTTTTCCAGAAATATAACACTTGGAAATATTTTTACAACAAGTGTTAGTATATTTTTAACTTATTTTTCCAAAAAAAGTTCGCCATGATTTTTATTACAAAATTTCCAAGAGTCGGAGGTGGGATTTTCATAAATAAAACTTGTTAAATATATATTTTTCATAGTAACACTTGTGTAATTTTTATGATTATTTTGTGAACTACATAAATATTATTTTTAGAGTAAAAATAATATTACTGGAACACACTGAATAGTAACGACTCCAAAATAATACTAACGCCCTTACAAATAAATATTTAAGTTACACGGTATTATTATTACCACGCGAACCGTAAAATGTAACTTACGTATTTTTCGGAAAAATACTCCTAAATGTGTATTTTGACAAAGTATTATTTTTGGAATTTGTATAAAGTAAAACATAATATTTTTGGGAAAAATATGTATATTTTGGAAATAGAATATTTTAGACAAATGAATAAAAATATATTTTATTAAGTGAGACTTGATAATATATTTTTGGATTACGAAAACGCACATGTGTTAAAACCCCCATCCTTGGGAAGGAATACAACTATTAAATAATTAAAAAGTGTAAATACGAAATAGTTGCCTAACTATTTCCCAAAAACGTTAAACCTTAAGCCAAGGCACGGCCGTCCGTCTAATAGAAGTTAGTACGTGTAGGTAACACGCAGCAGGTTGACTGGGAGATTATTATTTCGAGACGCACTCCAGTGAGTTCATGTCCCCCTTTTCTCTTAACTGTTTTCAGTTTTTAAACTGCGGGGTTGAAATACATGTTACTGTGATTACGAATACTTTACACATGGTATGTTACTGTGATTACGAATACTTTACACATGTGAGTGAGTAGGCGGGAACTGAAGGCCATTAATCCTCAGTGTAGGACCGAGGGACAATAGCGGTAGATCTATCTGGGTGTAGCGAGCCCAGCCCCAGGCCCAACAGTACGAACCTCGGGGTGACTTTGAGCCCGTCGCAAAAATCTGCTAGGTTTGAGTCTTCCTACTGCACTTCACACATATCAATGGCCTTGCAAACCATTGGTGATCTCTTTATTTCCTTATTTGCTACATACCAGGATTTTTATACTTATAAAGGTTTTACATATTCACTACACATGAACTCGCTCAACAATTTATGTTGACTTTTCAACTTACATGTATTTCAGGAAATTAACGGATCTGGCTAAGTATGCAAGGGTATTACGCTGCGTAAGAGTTACGAGGTCATCCATGTTTAGGGACTGTGACTTTTACCTGGACGAGTCGCAAGTCTTAAACGGTGTTTATTTTATGTTTGTGGTTGTGTCTTTCGAACAAGGTTTTATTTTGTCGTGTTGTAATTTCATTGCATGTGTCGACGTTTGAATACAATGTTGTGGTATTATGTTTAAAACTTTAATCAATGGATGATCCTCATGGTTTTATTTGCATATAGCTTGTTGTGATTAAGCTATGGTATTAAGAAGTCACACCATAATAAACCCACGCTTCCGCAAAGCCAGGGTGTGACAAAATTAGCTTGGAATGGAGCTTGATTATGAAGAACAAGATTGAAAAAGATGAAGATGGAGGTGAGAGGGGCGTGGACGGTTATGGAGGAGAGAGAAGAAGGGGTTGAGTGATCTTGTAGGATTTGTTATGATCTTGGAAAGATATATATAGAAGATATGGAGGGATTTACAAAAGAGCATGCATGACAAGTGTCATAAAAAATCTAGCAAGAATCAAATAAGAAATCTTAGGAGATATGGTGTGATTTTGGTGGGTCCTACTGACCGTAATATGGGGGGGGGGGTTAAATGTAAATTTGAATGGTAAGATACATAAAAACAGGTATTTACTAGATACCGGTTATTTTATCTAGCATTTAAATCCCGGTTTATGGAGTTCTAAATTATTTTTATTATTCTATAAAAATAATCTCGCCAAAATATTACTAAAATAAATTTCAGTTGCCGAGACTGGCTGTGTTGTCTGCGTTTTGCAGTATAAGCACTGTGTTGCGCAGTAACACTCTGTACGTGCTTAAACTTGAAAAATAACGTTTTTAAGCGTTCTATTTTATTTTTCAACACGAACCAGATTAAAATAAAATTTTAATCATAACAGAATATTTTTGGGGTTTAAATATTATCCGGGCGGTCACCAACGTTCGTTTCGCAGTTTTGTCGTAAATAGTTCTAAAGTTCGAATAAACATGTTTTTGCCATACCGAATCCTTCGAAACTTATTTCTAAGTTATGTAAAGGATATTTAGGGTATGTTTGGCTTATCTCACAGTTCTGGAGTGTACGTCGCGTTAAACTGATTATGTTTACGTAACGATTTATGATTTCACTTCCAGAACAAGTTTGAGAGTTCGGAATTGAACAAGAATTGATATGTGCTAACGTTACACATATTTATACAAATCCCAAGTATGAAATACAATATTTCATTGGTTTTGTATTTGTTTGATGGTTGAAGTGACACAGGTGTCACACGAGCAATCCAAGGTGAGTTCACTACTCTTGAGCATGTGTCCCGGTGGTTGGGACAGTCAGTGGGTATCCCCGGGAGGGATAAGTCTTTTGGGTAAAAACTGGAATGTTGGATAATACTCTCACCCTATCACTCTTAAGTCCCATCATTTTGTTACCGGAGAGGTAACGGGGTATTAGTTTGTAGCGCTACTTAGGTTTGCCCACCCCGTACCGGAGAGGACGGGTGTGAACTAATGACCCAGTCATGCCCAGTGCTTTGATAGGAGCACTGGGGAACGGGCAAAACATACATCAGGAGCCGTCTTGTTCAGTAACGAGATATTATCAACATTACTTGTGGATTTGTTAACAAACTGGATTGAACACTTGGTAATTAACACTTTCGTAAAACTGTGAACTCACCAGCGTTGTCTGACACACTTGTTGCATGCTCGCAGGTCGTTAGGTACTATGGAGAGGAACTTGCTGTCTGGATCGCTGGAGTGGTCATGGGTCGTACTGCTTGGATTTACAAGACTTATTTAATAATTTCACGTACATTGGTTTTTGAAACGATTGAACAGTGTTTAACCATTTGCTTCCGCTGAACATGTTAAACTTGGATATGTTATGAATATTTTATCTTATCGAATGGAAACTTTGTTTTATAATTTGATCTTAGTTCAATGAGATTGGTGGCTAGATCTTGGTACATCACACGCCTAGCAGGGTTTCTGCATGTGGTATTTCGGGGGTGTGACACAAACCACCAATGTAAAAATGTTTTTTTTGGGTAAAGGGTTTACCCCAGTAAAATTTTATATCAATCAAACAAAACAAGTGTGGAGCAGAAAACACCACAGTTCTCAAGGTATGACATGCCATACCAGAGAAAAACAAGCACAAAACTAGCGCAAACTAGGAAACAAGTCACAAGACAAACACGTATAGTGAATAAAAGCATTTACTAAATAAAAGCATTTAATCAACCCTATATGAAAGAAATGTACAAAACAATGTATTTGATAAATCATAATTTAAATCAAAAGTTATGTTTTGTAAAATTCATGCTTTATTGATACAAACATCTACGCGGTAATGTTCTAACGTTTACATTCAAGCCTTGCGACTGTGGCGACAAACCCCTAACAAGTTAAAGGTTCATCTAAATTCTGAATATCGAATTAGGTCATTCCTTCCACCCAAACAAACCTAGGATTTAAGGAATGGGAGTTGTCAATTCCTATGGTACCACTACCTACTAACGAACGACATGATCGGTGTTAATGAATGTATTTATGACCCATTAAACAAACCAAATGTTATACCAAGTGTAAGCATGTTATAAGAAAATAATGTACTACATATGCTAAATGAACATACAAAGTAGAAATGTAAAACAATGTGTCCATATGCTGAGTGAACATATGCAACAAAAATGCAATGAAAATCAATGTGTCCATATGCTGAGTGAACATATGCAACAAAAGTAATTATGAAATCAATGTGCTAGCATGTTAATAAAACATACATAGCAAAAACATGGAAGAAATCATGTTCTATATGTGTACTAATGAACATAGCAAGTATATGATATAAAAGCATGAAAAGCACGAAAGTAACAAGTAGGCACATGTGTTTCACCCCAAAATGTTTGAAAATAGTAAAAGAGGGGTCTATGTACTCACCTGAGAATGCTTAAAGTCTTGAATAACAACCAAGCAAAGCTAGAGGTATCACGGAATCAAACGGCACCTAATATAAGTAACTATGTAAATAAACCGGACCTAAATCGGAAGATCGGATAGGATGAGGTTTCGTAAACCAAATGAGTATTGGAACTCATATGATATGGTTTAACAAAGCCTATATACTAAATCGAAACCTAACCTAAGTGCTTACGACACATTATGACCCGTTTAGGTAGCTTACGCTACTTTAACGCGTCGCTCGCGTAAAACGCGTTCGGACCGCCTAACTAGTCCTATGACAAGTATTATATGCCTTAACATGTCTAATAATGTTACCTAATCAGTTTAGATATAAAAATTTAGGTTACATATGCTTAAAATGAAATTATGCGTAAAAAGGGCATTTTGGTCATTTTCCTAAGGCATATAAATTACCTATCATACAACTACTTAAACGAAGTGACCATAAGGTATAATCTCGGAAGGTTATTCCTATAACTATGGTCACAAAATATGTTTGGACGGATCCTAACGATTGACCAAACGGGTCAAGTTCGAAAGTCTGAGCGGTTGTTTAGACCGCTTATCTTACGACCCTATATAAGCACTAAACTAAAAGTGACAAGCTAATCATGTTAAAACATGCTTAACGAAGTTAGAAAACAGGTTTTGATACCCAAGAATAGTTTGGTTGCAAAATACGCATAAACGCGTATTTTGAAGAAACAATCGTTTATTCTCACAAAATTTCCGATCCCCTGAACAGGTAGCTCAAGTGATTATTCATACGGTTCGGCTAAAATTAATGGGGTTTAAAGAAGATAACAATCCGGTGAACAGAAGATTACTGGAGAAATGGAAGATCTCCTCAGAGAACCAAGTTAATGATCCAGGCTGATAGTTAGTTTGTTTCTTGGGTGTCTAGTATAGTTGTGGCTGTGTTTTGTTTATTCTTTCTGTTTTGTTTTTGGGCTGTTTTCCTATGGTGTTTTGCTTTGGATTGTCTAGGCTTGGTATGCCAAGTCTAGTAGTGTGTGCCAGTTTCTTGTCACACCCTGTTTTTTTTTTGTTGATATATAAAATTCACCGGGGTAACCCTTTACCCAAAAAAACGCGTATTTTAACCGAAACTATGACTCGTCACTATGCCTAAATAACGTGGAAATCAGTAGGTATAGTCACAAAGGACTATGACCATCGTGATTACGCTCACGTTGCGAAGTTCAAACGAACTTCGTGTTGACCATTGACTGGTCAAAGCAGAAAGTCAAACATTGTTTGACTTTAACGCTTAAAAACGCATAAAAGCATGAAAGAAACTTACGAAAGGTCCAAGCAATGGAGATTTGATTCAAGTTGCTCAGGTATGAAGTGTGGAAACCCCAACTTAGAGCAGAAATGAATCAAGTGTGAAGATTGAAATGAAACAAGGTGGATATTTATAGGAATTCAAGAGCCGTTAAGATCGTTTCTCGAGCTTTAAGCTTCAATCTTGGCCCTCCATGTCTGCCCACTGATTTTACAATACTAGGGGTGCCCAAAACAAGCTCAAAGAGTTGAAAAACCATGCACATAACCCAGAAACCAGCTGCTGATTTGAAAAACTGATTTTTGCAAACCTAGCCAGCTCTCACGCCCTGCGTAAGAGTCAGGGCAATCTTACGCGGCCCACGACCTAATCCCATATCAGCAAAAGTTTGAGAATTTACAGAAACAGTCCCTGCACATGTTTAATGCTTAAGGCATTTTCAAGGCTCTACAAGGATGCCAAAGTCTAGGGAACATGAAATATGCTTGAAAACATCTCGGATGTCGGTTCGTTTGGTCGTACAGTTGTGCTGTTCGGTTAATTACGAGGAAACACGAACGGACGCGAAAAACGATCCAAATTACGCGACGAATGGAATTTTATCATGCCAATCACTAAAATAAAATACTTTAATGATTACATAATTTTTTGGATGTCCGGATATATTCAGAACGTAAGATATGCGCGAAAATGCAAACTTATGCACTTTTTGACGGTTTTAGTCCCTGTTTAACCAAAAAGTTTATTTTTGCACACCGAACCCCTCAAAGCCTATTTCTAAGCTATGTAAAGGATATTTATGGTGTGTTAAACTTATGGTCAAGTTCCGGAATGTTCGATACCATACGAATCAGCAGACTTTTGCAGTTTGACGCAAATAGTCCCTGCGATCGAATAAACTTGATTTCGACACACCAAACCCTCCAAAACTAATTTCTAAGTTAGGTAAAGGTTATTTAAGGTATGTTAAGCCCATGTCACTGTTCCAGAGTGTTTATCGCATTAAACTGATTACATTTACGCATCAGTTCGCGTATAACTTTCCAGAAAACGATTTAGAGCTCGAAATCGAACGAGAATTGATATGTGCAATTGATGCACACATTTATACAAATCCCAAGTAAGAAACACAATATTTCATTGGATTTGTACTTGTATGATGGTCGTGGAGGCACAGATGCCAAAGTCTCCCCCTACTTCAGGAAATTTCGTCCCAAAATTTATTTAGAGGAAACTTGTGAGAGCTCGAAACATGAAGTCAAAAAGATAAAACAACACTGGTTAGGGTTCTGAACTTCTAGTAACTTTAAATAACATCATGCTTGCAATGTAAGAGGCACACTTATATACAAGTATATGAAGCGCCATCGGTGCGTCCACCGTACCTCCATTACATTGTTCACGTTTCGTTATTGTTGCCACTATCGGTTCTTACACATGATAAATCTTACTGTGGTTTTCATGCACTGAATTTTTATAATTATGTATGCATCCATAATTACGAAATTCCTTGCATAGTTCACACAGTGCATTTTATAATGTGTAGGGGAAGAAAAACAATGAACGAACCTGTGATGATTGTGACTAAATCACCCTAAGGTCCTTTTAATTAAATCAATAAACGATCTCTTTAAATAGACCACCAAGGAGTCTTTTCAGCTATATCATCACATGCCATTCTTAACCAGATTTTGAATCAATCTTTTTTACTAGACCACTCAAAGGGTCTCTTTTGAATCATGGAATGGTACTATATAATCCAAGGGTCTTAACTATTACGTAGAAGCCCATTAAGGATTTAAGGTAGTACCTTTTGGATATCCTACTATGAATCCCTCATATGAAGATATGGAAGATTCTACGAGGATTTGGATAACGAATATCCAGATTACACAAAAAGACAAAACATAAAAGAAAACACATAAACACATAATTGTTTATCTTGATCTTTAATTTGTTATCATTTTGTTAATTTGTTTGTTAACTTGAACACGAGTATTTAAAGCACACCAGGAATCCAATCCGTGGATTTCATTTGGCATTTTAAACATTTTCAAGAATCTAACTATGAAGATAGGAAGATCTCAATAGGAATTCGGCTTTGTCCTTATTGAATCGTAATGTACGTATTAAAGTATACAATGAATTCAATTAAGGACTCCGATTTGAGTGATAATCATTCACAAGGACCTAATTGTGAAGATAGGAAGATCCTATATGGATTTCGGAATTTGAATAACGGGAGATGTTTCGAAATCTTGCACTAGATGTGCTTAAGTCGATACACGAGGTTGAATGCTCATGAAGTTGAGGTGCTAGATATGCCAAGGTGACATATGAAGCAGAATGTTTTTTTGAAAACTATGCGTGGGGTTCTTTTAGAAATGTGTTTAATGTTTTTGAAATCTTACATAATACTTTTGAAATCATAAGGTAGGTAGGTGTATTAGGTAAGTATATTTATAAAATGTTTTAAAATCATGCGAGATGAATTTTGAAATTATGTATAAGGTTTTTTGAAACATGGATGATGCTTTTGAAATCATGCATTTGATATATTAAGTAAATATACTGTGTTAAAATTGTTTTCAAACTATACGAAATACTTTGAAATCATGAAGGTTGTTTTTGAAAAACATATACTATGTATGTTGTTATGGAAACTAGAATGAAATGATATAGGTACGAGATCGAAGAATACCCTTAGTTATCTAACCAAGGATTTAAAGTGACATTTTGAGTAATCGTCTAAAATTGTCACTTATATTCTGTACTTTGTATCTTAGAATGAAACGAGTACTTAGAATTTTTCGAGGAAATCATGAGCGATCACATGAATGGAAGAACTACAAGAGTAGTTTATTTAAAGAACATAGTTCTTTGGTGTAGGTATCATAGGGGTATGCCATACACACATGTAACTACACTTGTATATCAGAATTGCGAACAATGATTTATTTATAAACTAAGCACATTGTTTCAGAGTTCAACAAAAGAAACAAAAGCATAAGATCAAATTATTCAAAGCAGCAGCTTTTTCTAATCAACCAAATGCTCATCCGTGGGTCAGAATTTGCATTGACAATCTTTGGTCATTTGTTCCTGAAATAACCCGTCTCGCCGTAGTTATACCAAGTACCAGACGGTAAACGAGCTTGAGCAGGGTTTACTTGGGGTTGGTTTGGACCACCTTGGATTGGGTTGAATTGACAAGTATTTGCCAGGTGACCGAGTCGTCCACATTGTCACACCCCCAAAATACCACGTGCGGAAACCCCCGCGAGGCGTGTGACATACCAGGATCCAAGCCACCAATCACATTGAACTCATAAATATAATTAAATAAGACTTTCATTCATTAACATAGAGTGTTACAAACGTTACATATCATTAATGCATTGTATACAGCGGAAGCATAACTCATTTGTTAAGTGTTTCGTAAATCATGAGGCCATAAACCATTAAGCTTGTATTGAGATTCCATGTATCTCGACCCATGACCACTCCAGCCTCCCAGGCAGCAAGTTCCAAATGATATAAGGCTATGGACCTGCAAGGCACAACAACGAGTCAACAACAAAGTTGAGCAAGTTCACAGTTGGTGTTCATTTTAAAGTTGTTCCAAAAACCATAAGTTCATTCGTAAACCATGAGTTAACCAATTCCTTGTTTCCCACACCATAACCATAACCTGTGGGGCTACCCCATGTTAACCACTAGACCGTTACCTTATCGACAACTGACTGGAGTCTTGTTGTGCCCTACGTCAATGTCTATCATCATTGACTAAGTGCCTAGATCCATTAGTCCACTCCCGTCCTCTGTGGCACGGTGTGAGGCTTGTCAAACCTAATAGAGCAATTTAACTAATGACCCGCTCTCCATTGGCCTGACGATTAAGTCGATATAAAAATGAGGGACTTCATGATAGAGTTTTGTCTAGTAAGTTATATGTTGTCGTCCTTCCAACTGAGGACGGAGGTAGGTAATCTACCCAAGGAGAATACGCAGGTTAAATGTTGTCATCCTTCCTAATGAGGATGGAGGTACATATTCTTCCCAAGGAGAATATGCAGGTTTCGTTTTAGTTTCTTAACCCATTCCCAAACCACCGGGAATCCCATGCCTTATAGAAAGTGTGAACTCACCTTGGTTTGCTCAGTATGATTAATTACTTGTTCACAATTAAACCATCACGGCCTATGGTATTCATGTACGCGATGTCAGTTTACATTCACAAGGTTCACATATAAATGATAGTATGCATTTCAAACAGTGATTCCCAAATGGCACATAGCAGTTAAATAAACTCATTCAATTCCACAGTTTACATGCACGATTCATGATAATGCCTAACAGTTGGATGTGCCATACATGAAAACCAAGTCATGTCTTCTTGGTCATAGTTAGTCATCATTAACAGTATATATCAGGGTTTTATTAGCATAGTCATTCATCAACAAAAGTCAACCTAGTTCACTGTGAAGGACCCATGTTTCATCGTATTACCCAAGTTTCGTTGATACACAACTGACGAAACATCATGTTTCGTCGAGAGACAAGTTGACGAAACTCCCCAACTTTCGTCAACAGCCAGGTGACGAAACTCCAGGGTGTTTCGTCGACAAGGTAGTTTCGTCACATTACCAATTACATGCTCCCATAGAAACCCTAACTGCAACTGTTCCGATCATAACAATACGATCATTTGCCATTATTAACCAATCAATCCAATCATCAATTACATTCTACACAATCTCAAAGCATCATTGAATTAAGGACATACAAATCATCAACAGTGATCACCCCCTAACAAAGTGAAACCACTTGATTATCACACTCAACAGAAACATCACTAATACTGTCAAGTTTCAGAATTCAGATCACCAGATTATCATCAAACACATATTCGTATCATCGATTTACATACGTAGCCAACAAGTAACATAATAATCCCACAAACAAAATCATCAATTTGGTGCAGTGATCACGAATAACTACAAGACATAGAATCATTATCTTGCAAGTTCTAGCTTAATTGGTTAAATGAGTAAACTGCCAAAACCCTAATTAGCATGACATATATCATAATCATCACACACAGTCCAACAACAACAAAGCAATCAGATCTAAATGAATAATCACACACTAACATGAAATGCAGGGCCGACAAATATGCTAAGATAAAAGTGATATGGCTTCAATGGATGAAGAGAGGCTACTAAGATGATGCACGATAAGATGGAGGAGGAGAAACTGCCGCCAAGAATATGAGGGTCTAGGGTTTTCGTTTACATCTTATAACATTACACAGTTGGGCCACGAAATGGGTTGGGCTGAAGCCCTTCTTGGCGAAACTCTCCTGGTGGCGAAACTCCTAGTGTTTCGTTGAAACACTCTCCTGGTGAAACTGGTGAAACTCCTCACGATGAAACTCCTCACGATGAAACTCCTCATGGTGAAACTCCCTTGGTGAAACTCCCCTGGTGAAACTCCCTTGGTGAAACTCCCTTGGTGAAACTCCCCTGGTGAAACTCCTCTGGTGTTTCGTTGAGACCCATAAGTGACGAAAGTCCTTCATGCCCAAACATTAAACCCACCACACAACTAGCATTAAATCATTCTACAATGATATTAATGATACAACGCTCAACGAATGTAAAACCGGATTCATAAAACAGGTGACGCGTGAAGGAAAGGTTTTGAAATCTAGGGTTGTCACACACATGATGCACACAGATGACACTGCAGGTAAGTTCGGTGAGGTGCATTACATTACATTTGTTGCACATCGGCGCAGTACCGGCATAAGGTTTCCTTGCAGGAGATTGAGCAGCAGCAGGATTTGCAACAACTTTGTTTTGGGTAGAAAAGCGGCACATGTTAACCAAATGTCCCCATCGTCCACAGTGGGTACATTTGAAACAGGGTATGTGATTCGGATGATGACGGTTGCATTGATTACACCATGGAGCAGTTCCCAAGTACGGCTTCTTGGCTGGTGGTGCTGCCACTTGGCTAGGTCCTGCTTGATTTGGTGCAACAGTTGGAGGATTCTTTGAAGCTTTACGCTTCTTTGATTTCCATGGAGGCTTGGATTCTGTTTCCGTTGGTGATTCTTGAGTGGCTTCATCCTTGAGACGAGACATGGCAACAGCTAATTCAGCAGTCTTCTGGATTACTACGCCTATTCTTTGGGCAATTTTGATAGTGTCTCGGTGAAGCACTTAAAAGAGGCTCTTGATAAGTTTACTCAGATATCGGGCCTGGTCCCCAGCTTGCCAAAAAGTACTGTTTTCTTCAGTAACGTGACGCGCTCTATGAAAGATCAGATTTTGAACTTATTGCCCTTTCAAGAGGGTTCGTTGCCTGTGCGTTACCTGGGAGTCCCGTTGATTTCAACGAGACTAGCTGCTAGAGACTGTAAAATTCTACTTGAACGTATGGAAAGACGAATAGATAACTAGATGACTAAATCCCTGTCATTTGCAGGGAGACTCCAGTTAATCAATTCGGTTCTTGCAGCCATGTACTCTTATTGGGCTTCGGTTTTTATGCTTCCTTCTAGTGTTATTAAGGACCTGGAGAAAAGGTTACGCAGATTTTTATGGAAGGGTGGTAATCAGGGATCGGTTCGTGCTAAAGTCGCCTGGAAGGAGGTGTGTACTCCGAAAGACGAGGGTGGTTTGGGTATTCGTAGTATTATGGATGTTAATAAAGCTTTTTTGACATCCCATATCTGGAGCATAATTACTAATCGTCCATCTCTTTGGGTTTAGTGGATTCATTCTTACAAGTTAAAAGGTATTAACTTTTGGGCGGTTCAGTGCCGGGGTAACGTTAGTTGGGGTTGGCGGAAGCTCTTGTCTATCCGATCTAAAGTTCGTCCCTTCATTTAGAAGTCTATTCATAGTGGTCGTCAAACTAATGCGTGGAGTGACAATTGGTGTACTTGCAGCCCTCTTCGTTCGTTTATTACTCCGCGGAATATTGCTAGAGCTGGGTTTTCTCTAAGCACAACGGTGGCGGACCTTGTTGCTGAAAACGGTCAATGGAGATGGCCTCAGGCATGGTATGATCTTTACCCGGTTCTCATAAATATTCATACCCTTCACCTTATGCCTGATACGGAAGATCGGTTTCGTTGGAAAGATCTGGAAGGCAATCTACAGTTTTTTGGATCCTGGGAGGTTTGGAATAATTTGCGGTATAGAGAGAATAAGGTAGTTTGGGTCAACTCGGTTTGGTTCAGTCAATGCATTCCTAGACATTCCTTTTATTTGTGGTTGGTTATAAAGAATAAGCTAAAGACGCAAGACAGGATGGCTGTTTGGGAAGCGGGAAGTGCTACTAATCTTCGGCTCATGTGTTGTCCCTTGTACAGATATGATCGTGATTCTAGGGATCACCTTTTTTTCCAATGTTCCTATGCTTCAGAGGTTTGGGGTTTGGTTAGGCATATGGTTGATATGGAGAGTGTTAATGATACATGGACCTCGATTATGTAGTGGATGGAGCTCAATGCTAATTCTAGAACTCTTGAACATATAGTTTGCAATATTCTGGTGGCAGCTTCCACGTACTTTATATGGCAAGAAAGGAACAACCGTTTATTCTCTGAAGTTCAGAGGAATGCTAGTGTGCTCTCGAAGGTTATTATAGATACAGTTTGGCTCAGGATTATGGGATTCAGAATCGGTAGAGACCCGAAGCAAAAGAAATTATTGGATAGATGGCTGATCTCAAAGAAGAATATGGATATTGATCCTGGCTAGCGTGGTTGTAGTCTTCTAGCTTTTCTTTTTGTGTTTGGGGCTGTGTTGTTTTTTCTCCAGTAGTTTGTTTTGGCTGTGACTGTTTGTCGAGTTTTGTTTGTTTGTGTCCTAGGCTTGGTATGCCAAGTCTAGTAGTGTGTGTCGATGTCTCGATGCACCCTGTTTTGTACTTGTTGGTTGATATATAAAATTCACTGGGGTAACCCTTTACCCAAAAAAAAATTTGGTAGCCTGCTCGTACATTTGAGTGTCGCTGCGATGAAGAGACATCCTAAAGAAATGGAAGTCATAGGAGGAAACAAGTGAAATGTTATCGGATAATCAAAACAGAATGACAACGCATAAAAATTGTGATCATTTGTTTGTTCCCTAAGGCAAACAAATGAGACGGTGACTAATCAAAGTAAGCGGGTCATATTAATGTATCGTGAAGACATGCTTTAGCCTATAAGTGGACACTCACCCCAAGAGTTCCCAGGTAAGAGCGACTGGTCTGATTATGTGGATTTGTACGAACACTCTAGCCTTAGACAGAAAACTCATAGTACATGCATCCACTCTTCCAGATTGCACGTGTTCACACTATATGACCCAACTTTGACGAGATTTTGAAAACTTAGAGGGTTCAAAACCTTATAATAAATCATCCTAGAACAGATGATTGGTTTTCAAAGCGGATTTGAAATTTATGTTCTTGTTGTGGTTGTCACCTAAGGATATGTGACGGTATTCTTTTAAGATCTAAACACAAGAATCTTGTGTTAGGGTCCTAGGAAGGTTATAGACTAGGTCAAAGCATTACTAATAACCTAATTCCCTATAACCATGAGCTCTCATACCAACTCTTCTGTCACACCCCGACCGCGTAAAACAACAAACCGTGGCGGAATCGTCGGGGAGTGTCGTAACAGAATCATTGTTTCATAACACATGGAAATTGTGGTTTTGTTTTATTGAATTAAAAGAGGTTACAATGTCTTAAAACAAAGAAACATAACATAATTAACTAGTCTTGCATCTTTTATTGTCACTAATGCCCAAGTCCGCCTAAGCGTATCTTGATTAATCCTATGCATCATGTCACACCCCAAAATACCACCTAGGGAATGTCCCTGCTAGGCGTGTGACGTACCAATAACGAGCCATGTTGGGTTTTTAACATGTTTATCAAAGCTAATTTTATCCGAATAAAATTAAAACGCAGTGGAATAAGGATTTAAAACATGTTACTTTACAAGATTTAAAACTCTTTTAAATGTAAAAACCCAAAATCGGATCCATATATGACATACATGCTATCAAAATACAACCATAGGGTGTTTGAGAATTCAACCTTTCTTTGGAGCAAGGAGATTGAAGATGATGATGAATCTTGGATGGTAGCTTCCAAACGAGAAAGCCTCAAGCTAGTATACCCGAAAGCCCCCAACAAACACCTTGAGATTGCTAGGATTTGCACTTGAAAAATTCTCTTGGATGACCACCTTGGCCGAAATTTCTAGAGAGAAATTAGAGAATTCTTACACTTGAATTTGTTATCTTATTCATGAGAGAGGATGTTGCATCTTTTAAAAAACAAGTGCCTTGTAAATATAAAAGTTTGCATGTAAATTGAGTGGTGGAAACATCTTGGGAAGAGCCATAGGGGGCGGCCCAAGCCACCTCCCATATCACCCAATCAAAATTTTAATCTTGTCTCCAAGTCTTTTATTTAAGTATTTATAACTTTTATAAAACTTAATATAACATTTTATAAACAATATGCAACCTTTTAATTGTTATTTAACCTATTAAATAACAAAATAAAATATTCTCTCAAAAATAAATTATCCATATAATTTATTAGTTTGTCAAGTGTAATTATTTAGAAAACCAATTTCTAAATATTCTAAGTGTTGATATTTATTTGTTTGATCATATCATAAATAAATATTGTAGGTGTTTGTCTAGCTTGTTATTGGGTATGACCCGACTTGGATCATAACGTACTAGCCACATCAATTTAATATGTGTCTTGGGCATACAGAGTCCAACAATCTCCCACTTGCACAAGATACATAGAAGATTGATGCAAGCAGTAAATGACGCCTAACAACGGTTTACTACCCCTAATACGTATGACGAAGTGCCATTCAATAACATCATCCCCTTCAAGTCCCTTACTTGAAAATGATTTAGGTGAATCTATCATTTATCCTTTCATTACAGATGTCATGTCAAATCCAGAGACATAGTGTGATCATTCTCTGTTGATTTAACTTAAGCAGGCCTTAGACATCTTACTCTCAACGAATAAGAGGAACAAATCCCTTCTTGACTACATACGTCTCTCACAATCACCTCGTACCATACCTGAGCTTAGTCTTATGTACTACCTTATTACAGACAGCTAAGAACTAAGTCAAGGCATAATATTTGGTGAATATCAAGACCCAATATGTATCTCAGGTCAGAGGATACTATGATATTCGCCTTTGCTCAAATTTACTTATGATCAATCAATGATTCCATGCAGTAACATTTGAGTGCGGGTCAGTCCAATATTTGTATCCCACAAATATCTATGAACTTTGGCAGCAACACTTTGCTCTATATTCATACCTAATGAATATCCACCAATCCAAGTTCATAATAGTCTTACATTCATATTTGTTCCCACAAGTATGATCGACTACGGACATTTAGAATAATTAATTTATTCACGGATTTAAACATGCTAAAATGGAACATAACTCAAAATACCATAAAAGAGTTAAAATAACAATTGTTCCAATATCCAAATACAAAATAGATCAAATCCAATCACTAGAATACCGAAGTCCTAAGGCACAAGTATGACCCTCATGTTTTGGCCGTTCAAGGAGCTTCGTGAGTGGATCCGCAATGTTTTGATCGGTGTGAACTTTGCGAATACATATCTTTCCTTTTTCAACTTCATCCCTTATGTAGTTGAATCTCCGCTCAATGTGCCTAGTCTTTTGATGTGCACGAGGTTCCTTGATTTGAGCAATCGCACCCTCGTTATCACAAAAGATCTCTAGGGGGTCTTGAATGGTAGGGACTACCCCTAGGTCGGCAATGAACTTCTTTAACCACGCAGCTTCTTGTGCTGCCAATGAGGCGGCGATGTATTCTGATTCTGTAGTGGACAATGCTACAACATCCTGCTTCGAGCTCTTCCAAGAGACTGCAGCTCCATTCAAAATGAAGACGTACCCAGATTGTGATCGAGAACCATCTCGATCAGTTTGGAAACTCGCATCCGTGTAACCTTTTACAACGAGTTCCTCTTCACCAGATCCATATATTAGAAACATATCCTTAGTCCTCCTAAGGTATTTCAATATGCTCTTAACAGCCATCCAATGACTGTTACCTGGATTTTGCTGGTATCTACTTGTCATGCTTAAGGCGCATGACACGTCCGGTCTTGTGCATATCATTGCATACATTATGGATCCTATAGCTGACGCATATGGGATTCCTTTCATTCTTTCTTGCTCATCCTTTGAGCTTGGACATTGAGTCACATTCAATATTGTCCCCTTTTGAATAGGTACCAAACCTTTCTTAGAGTTCTCCATCTTGAACCTTTTCAAGACCTTGTCAATGTATGCACTTTGGTTTAAACCTATCAAGCGCCTTGATCTATCCCTATAGATCTTTATTCCCAAAATATAGGCAGCTTCTCCAAGATCTTTGATGGAAAAACATCTTCCAAGCCATGCTTTTACACCTTCCATGGTTGGAATGTCATTTCCAAATAGTAGAATGTCATCGACATACAATACTAAGAAAGTGACGGTGCTCCCACTAGCTTTCTTATACACACAAGCTTCATCGCCATTCTTAATGAACCCAAAATTCCTAATCTCTTCATCAAAACGGTGATTCCAACTTCTCGATGCTTGTTTCAATCCATAGATTGATTTCTTTAACTTGCACACTTTGTTAGGATGTTTTGGATCGACAAAACCTTCAGGCTGAACCATATAGACATCTTCATCAAGATATCCATTGAGGAAAGCGGTTTTGACATCCATTTGCCAAATCTCATAGTCATAATATGCAGCTATGGCAAATAATATCCTAATCGACTTTAGCATTGCCACTGGCGAGAAGGTCTCATCATAATCAACCCCTTGAGTTTGAGTGAAACCTTTTGCTACAAGTCTCGCTTTATAAGTATCCAAGTTACCATGCATATCTGTTTTCTTCTTGAAAACCCACTTACTTCCAACTACTTTGGAGTTAAGAAGTGGCACAACCAATTCCCAAACTTGGTTGTCATACATGGATTGCATCTCTACGTTCATAGCCTCAAGCCATTTGTCGCAATCGGATTTCGACATTGCATCATGGTATGTGGTTGGTTCATCTTAATCTACCACATAGCATCCATCCATGAAAAAATCCATATCTTTCAGGTTGATTACTAATTCTACCAGATCTGCGAACGTTTTGTGTATGTTGATCAACCATTTGATCATTTTCAACAACCTCTTGTTGAGTGCTAGTATCAACCAAACCTGTATCGGCTTGTGGTTCTTGATCCTCATCAAGTTCCACTGTTCTACTAGTTCCTTCCATAAGGAACTTATCTTCCAAGAACTTACCCTTTCGAGCAACAAATACCTTTTGCTCTGTTGGATCGTAGAAATAATATCCTATATCATCTTTAGGATATCCTACGAAGATACACTTAATGGATCGTACTTCTAACTTGTTTGGGGTGTATTGCTTCACATAAGCATCACAACCCCATACCTTCAAATATGATAATGATGGAACCGTTCCATGCCATATTTCAAAAGGTGTCTTATCCACTTTCTTGGTTGGGGCCATATTTAATATACGAGCCGCGGAGAGCAAAGCGTAACCCCAAAATGATAGAGGCAATGTGCTTCTAGCCATCATAGATCGAACCATATCCAATAGAGTTCGATTCCTCCTCTCAGACACACCATTATGTTGTGGTGTTCCAGGTGGAGTAAGTTGTGAGATGATCCCACAACTCCTAAGATGATCTTGAAAAGCATCACTAAGGTATTCACCTCCTCTATCGGAACGAAGAACTTTGATTGTCTTGGTGAGTTGATTCTCTACTTCGTTTTGGAAGATTTTGAACGTTTCAAAAACTTCATCTTTGTGTCTTAGCAAGTACACATAACCATAACGACTGAAGTCGTCGGTAAAAGTTACGAAGTATCTTTCACCATTCCTAGTCATTGGCTTAAAAGGACCACATACATCCGAATGTATGATGCCTAATAAATCTTTTGCCCTTTGGTTTGTGCCACTAAAGGGTTTCTTGGTCATTTTTCCTTGTAAACAAGATTCGCATGTATCAAATGAACCAATTTCATTTGTTTCCAAAAGACCATTCTTTTGAAGTGTTTGCATGCGATTTCTGTTTATATGACCAAGACGACAATGCCAAAGATAAACTTGCAAGAACTAGAGAATGGCCGTTTTCTCTCTAAACCTTGGCGATCTTGAAGCTTCTCGTAAACCTTGATTCAACCTTGATTCTTCTTTGTGATCTATTGCATAACAGTCTGTGATTGGAGATTTGATTCATTCAAAGCTCTATAACGAACTAGTTAGCAACTGTGACCAATTTCGAATTAGGGTTTTTTCGTTTCTTCTTTTTTCCGATCGCCTCCTTAGTGTTTAGTTTGATTCTCTGATTTATTAATCTTGTTGTTTTTTATTGCGGTTAACTGAGATTAATTTAGCTAGATCGAAAACTCTAGATTAATCGATTAAGGGTTGAAGATTATCACTAGGGTTTTAAAGGTTTAGGGTTCTTGGTAGCTGCATGTTGTTGGGGTTTTTATTTGCTTTGATCGTTGTTTCGTATGCATGGAGGGAAATAGGGATCAAAGTTTGGAGGATTTAGGGTTCCATTCCTTTACCGAAAAACTGCATGGGGATATCTTTATTAAGTCGCAGGGTTCAATGGCGATGCATGGTCAGGAGTTTCGTGATGGTAGGGGCTTGGAGAATTTAGGGTTTCAATCTTTTGCTGATAAGCCTTCATTGTTTAGCAAGCCGTTAAACATTGATGGTAAAACTATGGTACCTCGGCGTGGAGTTATTAATGTGATAGATGAATTGGAAAAAGTTACTGTTCCGGTTCCTCTAGTGTCCGATAATGCTGATGTTACGGATGATCAGGTTCATTCATCATCTTCTCCGATTACTTATGCTGAAAAACTTCAGTCTAATGTGCTTAATAAAAGAGAGGTTAACTTTAGACTCATGGAGTCAATGGAGACCCTTGAAGATGCTGATGTCGTGATACCTAGGGAAGTTGTTAAAAAAGTTCAAGAAAGATTTGACAATGTCTTGTATGGTTATTTTCTAGGTAATCGGCTTCCGTTTCCTGTGGTAGAGTATTATGCAAAGAATGTATGGGCTAAGTTTGGTTTCGTGAAAATGATGATGAATTCTAACGGATTCTTTTTCTTTAAATTTGATTCCAAAGAGGGAATGACTAAAGTGCTTGAAGGGGGGCCTTGGTTAATTCGGAAAATGCCGTTGTTCTTGAATATTTGGACTCCTTCTGTTTGTCTTAAAAAGGAGGGGATCAAATCTGTTCCGGTATGGGTTAAGTTACACAATGTTCCCATTGCGGTATACACGGATGAGGGTTTAAGTTTGTTAGCTTCAAAGATTGGAAAGCCGAAGAGATTGGATAGTTATACGGCGGATATGTGTTCGGATAGTTGGGGTAGGAGTAGTTTCGCTCGTGCCTTAGTTGAAATCAATGCTGATAATGCCTTGAAAGATCATATGGTAGTGGCTATTCCAAAACTAGATGAAGAAGGGTACATCACTGAGAAAGTGGCTGTGGAATATGAGTGGAGGCCTCAACAATGTTCTATGTGTTGTGTTTTTGGCCATACTGATCAATCATGTGTGAAGAATGTCAATAACAAAGCAAAACAAGTGGTGGTTGATGATGATGGATTTGTTATGGATAAAAGGAAGATGGCTAGGCAGGGTGCAGTTTATAAGAAGCAGAAGAATAAGTTTGTCTATAAGCCGAAGATTTCTAAAACTGGTCCGAGCACCTCTGGTACGAAGAAGGATGATCAAAGAAATATAGGGGAGAGTTCGAATCAAAATCCGGGTGAGGGGGTTACTATTCGGAATTCTTTTGAAGCTTTAGATGCAAATGAAGGTAATGACATGGAGAATGCCCAGGAACAGCTGAAGTATGCAAACAAAACGGGTGGAAAAAATAGTAAGCCTGATGTAAACACAACAGGTGGAAAGCATGTTCAACCTGAGGAGGTTTTCGAAGCGAGACCTACGGAGATGTCAGCTTTTATGGAGAATGATAAGCATACAAACACTTCTGAGGGGGCAAGCACTCCCGGTTCTACAGGTTTAAATGGATAGTATTATGTCATGGAATATAAGGGGGTTGAACCGCCCCCTGAAACAAAATGAGGTTCGTCATATAGTTGCTGAAAATAAATTAAATGTTTGCGCGTTGCTTGAGTCTCATGTGGATGTATCTAATCTTCCTAACATTTGTCAAAAAGTGTTTCGGAATTGGAATTGGACCTCTAATGGTAGTGTTTGTAGTAGGGGCACAAGAATTATCCTTGGATGGAATCCGGATATGGTTGATGTTATGGTTCTTTCTCAATCGGATCAAGTCATTCACACGCAGATATTTTATAAACTTGACAGTAAAGTTATTTTTTGTTCGTTTGTGTATGCGGAGAACAAGTACCAGGACCGTAGAAGTTTATGGGAGAGTCTCTGTAATCATAAGAGTTTGTGCCATGATAAACCGTGGGTAGTGATGGGAGATTTCAACTCAACGCTACACTTTGAGGATTCGTTGTATGGCCCGTCTAATCAAACAATAAGCATGAATGACTTTAATGAGTGCATCCACTTTACAGAGTTGTTTGATATTAAAGGTCATGGCCTCCACTATACATGGAACCAGAAACCAAAAGATGGAGTTGGCTTACTCAAGAAGATTGACCGTGTAATGGGTAATATTAAGTTTTTAGATATGGTCCCGGAAGCTTTTGCCATGTATCACCCTTTTCGTGTGTCTGATCATACGCCATGTATCCTGAAAATGAATACTATACATGATAATAAGCCGAGGCCGTTTAAGTTTCCAAATTTTATAACCAGGAAGCCGGAGTTCAGAAAGTGTGTGGAGCTAGAATGGTCGAAGCCTGTTCACGGTTTTCCTATGTTTTCGGTTACAAAAAAACTTAGGAACCTCAAACCTCATCAAAGGAAAATTTTTTACAAGCAAGGCAACCTTCATACCAAGGTTACTGATCTGCGAAAAAAGCTGGATGATATTCAGGTCAAATTGGATGAAAACCCGTTGGATGCTAGCATTCGTCAAGCTGAAGCGGTATGCCTTCAAGAATTTCAGATTGCGGCGTATGATGAAGAGTGTTTTCTCAAACAAAAATCTAAAGTGGAATGGTTATGTGCTGGTGACTCGAATACAAAGTTCTTTCATAATGCTATTAAAGGTAGGAACGCTAGGAGTAAAATCCATAGTGTAAAGGATTGTGCTGGAAACCGATATGAAGGAAATGGAGTTGCAGATGCTCTGGTAGCGCATTACTCGAACTTTTTAGGAGTTGATAATCAGGTTGATAGTATGAATCTTGATGATCTCTTTGTCAATGTTCTTAATCCTAGTGATGCTGATAATATGGTCCGCCAGGTCTCTCGTGAGGAGATTAAAATGGCTATGTTTAATATTGGTGAAAATAAGGCCCCTGGTCCAGATGGCTATACTTCAGCGTTTTTCAAACAGGCGTGGGATATTGTTGGGAATGAAGTTACGGATGCGGTGTTAGCTTTTTTTGAGAATGGTAAAATTCTTAGACAAGTAAATCACACAATTTTGGCATTGATTCCTAAAAAAGAGACGCCTGACTCGGTTTTGGATTATCGTCCTATTTCTTGTTGTAATGTTATATACAAATGCATTAGCAAGATTATCACGGACAGAATTAAGGGAAGCTTGGATGCTCTTGTTAGTATCAACCAGTCTGCGTTTGTGCCTGGTAGGAAAATCTCGGATAATATCCTCCTCACTCAAGAGCTGATGCATAACTATCATCTAAATCGTGGGCCAGCTAGATGTGCTTTTAAGATAGATATCCAGAAGGCCTATGATACGGTGAATTGGGCTTTCCTGGGATCCATACTTGTTCGGTTTGGATTCCATCAAAAAATGGTAGATTGGATTATGACTTGTGTTTCGACGGCTTCTTACTCTATTTCTGTCAATGGTCACCTTCATGGTTACTTTCCTGGTAAGAGGGGCTTGCGTCAGGGGGATCCGATGTCGCCATATCTTTTCACGCTTATTATGGAGATACTATCCTTATTGCTTCAACAGGTGGCGGCCCCAAATTCGTCGTTTAAATTCCATCATCAATGTGCCAAGCAGAGAATTATTAATGTGTCGTTTGCGGATGATCTCTTCATTTTCGTGCATGCGGACACGGGTTCGGTTAAAAAAGTTAAAGAGGCATTGGAAACCTTCACTAGGATGTCTGGTCTAGTTCCAAGTCCTTCTAAGAGCACGGCTTATTTTTCTAATGTCCACAACTCGGTGAAGCAGGAAATTCTTTCATTGATGCAGTTTCAAGAGGGTAGTATTCCGGTTCGGTATCTTGGAGTTCCTCTTATCTCCACTAGGCTAATTTTTAAAGACTGCAAAATTTTGATTGAGCGAATGGAGAACAAAATAAATAACTGGATAACTAAATCATTATCATTTGCGGGTCGTCTTCAGCTTATTAATTCGGTTTTGTCTTCTATGCACATTTATTGGGCTTCTGTATTCATCCTTCCTGCTAGGGTAACAGCTGAGCTTGAGAAAAGGATGCGGATGTTTCTTTGGGGTACCGGTTTAAATGGTAGGGTTCGTGCTAAAGTAGCATGGATCGATGTTTGTTTACCTAAATCCGAAGGGGGATTGGGGATTAGGAGTGTGATGGAAGTGAATAAAGCTCTTATGGCGAATCATATCTGGAGTATTATCTCTAAGAGAAACTCTTTATGGGTTCAATGGATTCACTCGTATAAGCTAAAAGGTCGGTGTTTTTGGGAGGTCCCTTCGAGAGGTAGCATGAGCTGGGGATGGAGGAAGATATTGTCTATACGTAACTTAATTCGGCCTTACATTGGCTTTTCTATTCGAAGTGGTTATCAAGCGAACGCATGGAGCGATAATTGGTGTCCTCTGAGTCCATTGAGCTCCTTTATTTCTCCAAGGGTGATAGCAAATGCAGGTTTTAATATGCGGTCTAGTGTGGCAGATCTTTTGGATGACTTGGGTAACTGGAAATGGCCCCAAGCATGGTATAATTTATTTCCGGTCCTAATAAATCTGCCTATACCAAATCTAGTGGAAGATGTGAATGACAAACTCACATGGAAGGATTTGCAAGGTAAAGAGTCATATTTTAGCTCGGCCCAAGTGTGGAATAACATTAGACCTCGAGTTGATGTAGTTCCTTGGTCCAACATGGTGTGGTTCTCGCAATGTATACCTCGTCATTCTTTTCATATGTGGTTAGTGATCAGAAACAAACTCAAGACTCAGGATAGACTAACGGTGTGGGAAGCTGGTAGCGATACGAACTTGAGACTCATGTGTTGTCCGCTATGCAGACATGATAGAGATTCTCGTGATCATTTATTCTTCCAATGTGCCTTTGCATCGCAAGTGTGGAACAACGTCAAAAAGATGGTGAATCTGGATAGTGTGGATGTCTCTTGGCAAGCCATTGTTGCATGGATGGAGCATAATGATGGATCCAAGAAGAGTGACACTATTATTTGTAAGATTGTCATTGCGGCAGCGTCGTACTTTATATGGAAAGAAAGAAACAGTAGGCTGTTTTCCAATAATCATAACTCAGTTGCTACGGTTACGGAGTGGATAAAGAGCACGGTTCGGTTGAAGATCATGGGGCTGAAGTTTCGTAATGATTCTTGCCGTCGAAGAACCTTCAACGATTGGAAGATCTATACGAACGAGGAAGAGGAAGACCCGGGCTAGATGTGATTTATGGTTTGGGTTTTGTTGCTTAATGCTTGGTTGTTTTGTTTTGTGGGTTTTTTGGTGTCGTGTTTGTGTGTTACAAACTGGTTGTGTATTTTGTTTTTCTTTCCTATATTTGGGTTGTCAAGTCTAGTTGGTGTGTCACATTAGGCACACCCTTGTACTGATTTGGTTGATTTATAATATTCACCGGGGTAAATCCCTTTACCCAAAAAAAAAAAGACAATGCCAAAGATAGGTCTCACTCAAATCCATTTTGAGTTTTTTGGTGTTTGCTTGGTACATCGAATTATCAAATGATGTATTATCATGAACCAATTCATAAATACCATTTGAAGGCGTAGCTTTAAAGTAGAACATGTCATTCATCAAAGCATAAATTTCATTGTTCACAAACTTCAAATCAAATCCATATTGTCTTAAAAGGGAAACATAAATAATGTTCCTAGTCAAACTAGGAGCATACAAAACATTTTTCAAACATATTTCCAAACCACTTGGAAGTTTTAAAACATAGTCTCCTTGGGCTTCAACTTGAACCTTCGCTCCATTGCCCATGAAGAGACTAGTGTCTCCCTTCTTGTAATGCTTATTTCTTTTGAACCCCTGCAACGAATTGCAAATATGAGTTCCACATCCGGTATCTAATACCCATGTGTTAGAAGAAATAACATTTAGATCAATATGTATCATAAAGATTGTACCTGAGGTTTGCCCTGCATCCCTCTTGTTTTTCAACTCTTTGAGATAGGTTGGACAATTCCTTTTCCAATGCCCTATCTCTCCACACTCAAAGCATGGATCGCTCGTGGCAACCTTTGCCTTCTTCTCTTTTGGTTTTGGTGGTTCTGCTTTAGCCTTTCTTTTTCCCTTCCCTTTGACGTGCCCCTTTCCTTTGGCAACATTTGCCTTGGAGTCGGAGTGATGTCCCTTCTTGCCTCCCTCATTGATCGTTAGAACGGGTAAAGCCTTTTTACCCATTCCCGCTTCGGCCGTTTTGAGCATTGCATGAAGCTCACCAATGGTCTTGTCCCATCCATTCATGTTATAGTTCATAACAAAGCTCTCAAATTTCTTTGTTAAAGAGTTGAGGATCAAATCCGTAGCCAACTCTTTGGAGACGGGACAATTGAGCCTCTCGAGGCGATCAATGTGGCTTTTCATCTTAAGGACGTAAGATGAGACCGATTGGGTTTCCTCCATTCGACATGCATGAAGCGCTCGAACCGTTTCGAAGCGTTCTACCCTTGCTTGTTGTAGGAACATTTCCTTCAATTGGGTAATCATGTCGTATGCCCCATGATGTTCAAAGTCCTTTTGAATCTCGGGAATCATAGTTCCCAACATGAGGCAAGAGGCTTGCATGGAGTCCTCGGTATACTTAACCCAATCATTGTAGGCTTCTACATCTTCCTCGTCAGGTTGATCGGGAATAGGATCGTCCAACACATAGGATATCTTTTCTTGTTTGAGAACAATTCTCAAGTTTCGAAACCAATCCATGAAGTTGTTATGGTTGAGACGATCCTTTTCAAGGATGGTTCTTAGTGATAGGTTACGGACGGTTTGGGTAATCGGGTTTGCATTGTTAGCGGCCATCTACAAAATTTAACAAAGTTCAATTTTAGTATTTTCGATATTGTTAAATATTTTAATCATTAATACCCTTTTAACGTCTCATAGACAATTAATAATTAAAATCTAGAATCCAACGTTACATTTAAATATTGGTTAGGTGACCTTTATCCCATTATTTAAATTAACAAGGTAGTCAACGTTTGACGATTGCAACCCTTTGCAACTTCTAGCTATATGGGATCGGTTAAACATCTTTATGTTTAGTTGGCATGTTTAATCCCATCAACACCTTTGTTCTCCATGCTTCGGTGACCCTAAGTTCATGGTTTCCAAATCAAGTCGTCCAACTTATACACACATGTGAGTTTACACATATAAGTGGTTAGGTGACCTTTATCCCACAAACATGGTAAAACCACCTCAAATATACAAGTTTCCTCAAATGTGGTTAGGTGACCTTTATCCCACAAAGAGTTCCCAAGTAATTTGAGTGTTGTATAAAAGGATGGTGTTTGACTTGTTTTATAAAAGGGATTTTTATTTTTCAAAATTCTAGTTTAGAAAAATTTTATGTACCATATATTTGCATGCATTCAAATCAATGGTACTTTAGTGAAAACCAATTTTCAAGGTTCTTTTAATAAAACCCATTTTATTATAAAATCATTAATTTTTAATAAAACCTTTTATTAATCGTTTTAATGATTTTGTAAGAACCAATTTTAAGCTTGTTACGGGTTATTAGTTGTTAAGTATGCATATCCAAATATCATCCAAACAACCATAAATAAAATATAACCATACAAGCACACAACACATATGTTAAAAGGTGCATAACCATAGCCAACTACTTTGACCACACTTGTTAGCCGAAACAAGTGTGTCAAAAGGTCCTTCCTAAAGGGTGAATATGGACACAAACAAGGTGTCGGTGAACTCCCACTTGATCCCGCATCCAAATGCTTCAAGTCTTCATCTTGTGTTGTGATTTCTTCACTTCTTTGAGCTTCCAAATGTCTTTTAAATTCAGCTCCAAACTCCTTTGGACTTCAAAAATGTGTTTTGGTTATCGGGCTAAAATCCCGTTAAGAACTATGAAGTCCTTTATGCCCGAAATTGGCAAAAACCAAAAACCGCATTTTTGTGTGCATCTTCTTTTACATAAAAGTATCCTAATACATTTTTCTAGTAAAATAAATGCATCTAATCTATTTACTTACATACCAAATGAAAATAAATAAATTACATATTTTTACAAATGGAAGAAAAAATAATAATTATTACAACTCATTGAATAATTAACTAAAATCACAAACACAAACATATTCACACAAGGTCATGGCTAGGTTATGAACACCAAAATATATATCCAAATATATATATATTTCAAGAGCAAAATGGTTTCCTTTTATAACCTACATTTTCGGCCAAGAATGAAAAACCGAAAAATGTGGGTTTTTGTCCAAACAAAACAAATCATCAATATGACATAATTTTTTCAAGATTCCTTTATGCATGTAGGAGTTAAATCTTGAAAAATAAAAGGAGAACCATGGTCAAAACTTTCGGCCATAGGGTTTAACCAAACCCAAAACCCGAAAATTTTAAATCCAATGAAGCATGCACTCATATAAGCGGCTCTAGATGCCATTGTTGGGTTTTTAACATGTTTATCAAAGCTAATTTTATCCGAATAAAATTAAAACGCAGCGGAATAAGGATTTAAAACATGTTACTTTACAAGATTTAAAACTCTTTTAAATGTAAAAACCCAAAATCGGATCCATATATGACATACATGCTATCAAAATACAACCATAGGGTGTTTGAGAATTCAACCTTTCTTTGGAGCAAGGAGATTGAAGATGATGATGAATCTTGGATGGTAGCTTCCAAACGAGAAAGCCTCAAGCTAGTATACCCGAAAGCCCCCAACAAACACCTTGAGATTGCTAGGATTTGCACTTGAAAAATTCTCTTGGATGACCACCTTGGCCGAAATTTCTAGAGAGAAATTAGAGAATTCTTACACTTGAATTTGTTATCTTATTCATGAGAGAGGATGTTGCATCTTTTAAAAAACAAGTGCCTTGTAAATATAAAAGTTTGCATGTAAATTGAGTGGTGGAAACATCTTGGGAAGAGCCATAGGGGGCGGCCCAAGCCACCTCCCATATCACCCAATCAAAATTTTAATCTTGTCTCCAAGTCTTTTATTTAAGTATTTATAACTTTTATAAAACTTAATATAACATTTTATAAACAATATGCAACCTTTTAATTGTTATTTAACCTATTAAATAACAAAATAAAATATTCTCTCAAAAATAAATTATCCATATAATTTATTAGTTTGTCAAGTGTAATTATTTAGAAAACCAATTTCTAAATATTCTAAGTGTTGATATTTATTTGTTTGATCATATCATAAATAAATATTGTAGGTGTTTGTCTAGCTTGTTATTGGGTATGACCCGACTTGGATCATAACGTACTAGCCACATCAATTTAATATGTGTCTTGGGCATACAGAGTCCAACAAGCCACTAATTACATTGAACCATACAAGTTTATAAATAAAATCCTCAATTCTTAATAAAAATACCATCAACGAGTTTAAATGAAAACCAACAGGTTCAGCTTGCAAATGGTAAACCAAAGTTAAACAGTTTCAAAACCAATGTATAGTATCAAGAAATCGATCACATAAATCCTTCCAGTCGACCCATGACCACTCCTGCTACTCCAGACAGCAATTTCCCAACCATAGACATCTAACGACCTGCGAGCATGTAACAAGTGTGTCAGACAACGCTGGTGAGTTCATAGTTTTAAGAAAACGTTGGTTACCAAGTGTTTAGTTAATCCATTGAATTTAAATCCGAAAGTAATGTTGATAATATCTCGATACTGAACAAGACGGCTCCTGATGTATGTTTTGCCCGTTCCCCAGTGCTCCTATCAAAACACTGGGCATGACTGGGTCATTAGTTCACACTCGTCCTCTCCGGTACGGGGTGAGGGTGCCAAACCTAAGTAGCGCTACCAACTAATACTTTTGTTACCTCCCCGGTAACAAAAGATGGGACTTAGGAATGATAGGGTGAGATTATTATCCAACATCCCAGTTTTACCCAAAAGACTTATCCCTCCCCGGGATACCCACTGACTGTCCCAACCACCGAGACGCATGCTTAAGAGAGATGAACTCACCTTAGGTTTGCTCGGTAATTTAACACACGTTTTCCACGTTGGTCAATCAACCCCTAATGTGGTTACCATAGCAATCAGTTTCATATACAAGTAATCACATATCAGTACACACGTTTCTAGGAAATCACTACATCAGAAATCAGGTTTCATATAAACATATATGAACATACATTCAGTCGCACAATCTAGTGTGCGACCCATTAACACAAAGATCCATTAACATGGTGTACAGTACAATATCTCAAATCCCCGTACAAATGAGGCCCATGTAAGTGTGTGATTTAGATAACGTAAGGCCCAATTGTACCTAGAGCCTAAGGACTGTGCGGCTATGGTTAGTGTACCATGTGCAATCATAATGAAATCCAAGTACTGACTGATTTATGTATATATTACATGAACTCCTAATGTTCACTTTTATAATCAGACCACATAAGACAAAACATATTAAGTTCACAGATTCAAAACATGCAACCTAAAGGTGGGTTGTACCCTATGTACATATGGTTGTACATCTCCATTAGAACATAGCACCAAGAACTTAACTATCTAAAAAAATCAATACAAAATCCTCATCATTTTCATTCTTTAAATAGTTAACACATTTGAGCATAACTATTCAAATATCATGCGTAGGAACAGATTCGTCACTAGAATTTATTAACCCACCCTAGTGCCCATGCACCTGTTCAAAACCCCATCAAATTAAGACTTGCACGCATGCATCATCGAATACATCATAATCAGTTCTGTTTACTTATGTACATGTAGCATATCAACGAAGGACTTGTTCTAGTCTATCTCTAAACCCAGTTCGTAGCCCATCCCCCTTGCTACCCGGCCCAAAGACCTCAAGTCCACCCAGAGCTGCATTGAGCAGCGTGGCCCAACATCACCCGCAAAGATGCGGCCCAACTACAAGTTTAAATCCCTCCAAATATCAACAACATAACATAACTTATCTTTATCTAACCTAACTCCCTAGAATCGTCCACTAACAGTTTTTTTATTAGGTGAACCCCACCTAACTTGAACAACCGCCAATCCTTTTTATCATCATCATAGTTTAACATGGTTATCAATTGAATACTTAACTCCAAGTCATAACATATAATCATCATAAACAACACAGATTCAAACTCACATAACATTCTAACCGATACATTTACTAGATTTATCTCACTCGTTTAACATCCTAATTATTCCATGATTTTTCTCAGCATTCGATCTTAATAATCAACCTCCTTAATCACAGCATTCAGTCATGTTTTAATAGAGTATACTTATCCACTTGGTGTTAATCAAAACTACACATGAACATGATCAATCAATAAGAATTTACAAGATCAACAGTTAACAAATAGAAACTAACGTAAACATGAATCTACTAACCAAGAGGAGGCTTGACTAGAGAAGATAACTCTTCAAATCGACTTACTGCCGTCGCAAGTTTTAAGAGAACATAGGGTTTGCAAGTTTGTTGTATAATCTAATACATGATGTACGTAAATAAGGGAGGAAAGAGATGGGCTCGGATTGGGCTCAAGTGAAATAAGGTGTGTGTGCGTTTATATCATCTCACAATGGCCGACCCAATTCCATGTTTCCATTTGGGCTTTGGTTAACCATGTATACTTAACATAATAATAATAAGTGTGGGTGTGTGTGTTCGGGTTTGGTTTGGGTTGTATATCGGTGCACTATTGTGAAGGGTCTTGGGCCGAGCCTAACAACCAAAGAGCAATTAAGTGTGCGGTCCAATTAGCATAATGCGTACAAACTTAGTCCATTCACAAGTTACAGAATTAAACTCGTAACCACTCAAGTAAGATTAAACATACTCAATTAACAATCAAACATCACACATAACATTAATCAATCAGATAATTGCACATGACATCACGCAGATCAAACTGTAAAACAGGGTTTGCAAAACAAATGATATGCATAGGAAGGACCTTAAAACTTCGTGTTGTCACATCATTCCCAACTTGAAAGAAATTTCGTCCTGAAATTTGACAAGTAAGCACAGAAGAGTGAAGCGATAGAAACTCTAATTAAACTATATGTAATACTACACAAATAATAATCAAGCATTACACACCATCACTAATCATCCAGATAACTGCACCACGTAAAACAGGATTGCGAAATCAGTTGGGTGCCACATCATCCCCAACTTGAAAGGGAATTTCGTCCCGGAATTCACCAATGATATCAAAAGTTGATTCCACCAATTGAACAATCGGGGATAACAGAGCTTCACATGATCTTTGCGTTCTCACGGGAACTTCGGTCCACGTCTTGAGTTCCAACGAACTCTCACGATTGAAATTCGACTATGTTAACAGTGGGTTCCTCAACAAGGGTATCACTAGTGTTGCGTCGAATAGACGCTTCTTTAGGTTCGAGACATAAATGACATCGTGTACGTTACCTAATTCGTCAGGTAACTCGAGTTCGTGAGCCATATCATCAATCCGTTCCGGAATCCAAATGTCCCAGTGTACCACAAACTAAGTTGGCCACGTTTCCCATAGCGTACCGCACCCTCCCAGGGTGAGACTTTTGATTAAGATACGTTTGCCCACAGCTCCCAGTGTTTCCTAAGCTTAACAGCTTCCCAATGGGTTCGAGTACAAATCCTGGATCTGCGACTAGGTTGTCACCCTCCTTGGTCCAATAATAAGATTGGCATTATTGTCCATGCGATGCTTCAGCCAGAGCTGTCTGAATACTAGAATGGTAGCTGTTGCAGTAAAGCCAACCATAGGTCGGTGTCCTTTTCAAATTTTTACTAAGTCATTCACATACATGCTCGCAGCATGTCTTCAGAGGTTCGCTGACTCCAACCGTTGTCCTATGATGCTGGGTAATGCTCATGTCTATACGTTAGCCAAGAGTGTTGTATACTGCCTGTCATAAGTCAGGTATGGATCAAACTCAAAGGTAACAGGAGTTGGCACCTTGTGCCTGACAACCGCCTCTCCCGGAGGGATATTCACAAGCTGTGAAGACTCGTCAGTTTCCTTGATTGCAAGAAAGTGTGCTGGTTACATGAGGCAATCGACGATCACCCAGGTGATAACGATAATGTTTCCGTTTCAAGTTTTAGGTAGACTAGCGACAAAATCCATGGCAGTCTGTTCTCATTTTCATATGGGTGTTTCTGGTTGCTGATACTCCACCTTGACTTTTCTTACAGGTCAGTCATCACTCACATACATTGCCAGGTGGGTCTTCATGCCCGATCACCAGTACAAGATTTAGAGATCCTAATATCTCTCATCAAAATCCAGACGACTAGAATATCGAGGTCGGCGTGCTTTGCTCGACACGAGTTCCCTACAGTTGCCGTATAATAAGATCCACATTCGTTCCATGAGGTAGCGCATATCGTCCGACCTGCCAAAGGTTGCTTCTCCATACCCCG
The DNA here is from genome assembly GCA_030545235.1 of Helianthus tuberosus. Lineage (NCBI taxonomy): Eukaryota > Viridiplantae > Streptophyta > Magnoliopsida > Asterales > Asteraceae > Helianthus > Helianthus tuberosus. Next base: position 96,063,635 of record CM060388.1, read on the forward strand.
CATGGGTTCTACTTGAAAATCCTCTTCCTTCAGTTCTCCCGTCTGAACAGAGCGAGTTTGATCAGATAGGTTAGAGTCGATAATGAGATGCAGAGCTCATGCACATTCAAGTTTCGCAGTCGTAATCATCCAAAAATTCCATCCAGCGATGCCATTAACTGATTTAGCTCTTTCGAAACCAGGGTACACGGGAGGCCCTTGTGAGCAGTCTAAGTAGTGCATTCGGTACCGTCCAAGTAATGCCTCCAACTTACATCCAAAGACCACGGTTTCCACCGCAGATTGTGTGTCATGCAATTCTCCATGTAAGTCTATTACGTAAGATATCACCTTCTCGTGTTGCATCGGCGTGTAACTGGAACTCTGATTCAAACCATCATGATATACCACTAAATCACCCGCACCCTCGGGTAGAGACGATGCTCAGTGTATTGCAGAGTTGGGATTCGAAAGCTGAAAAGACGTCCTCCTGTTTTGTCTCCCACGAACACAGCACCCTGCTATGCTAAAGAGATTTAAGCCGCGCGATCTTCGAAAATCCTGTGATGAATCTATGTGACAACTCGTATTTCCAAACCAATCTTTGTACTTTGATGTAACGTATGTGTACGATATGTGACTTTTATGAAAGTGAATATTTATGTGAATGTTATGTTATTACGTGCTTGTGAATGTATGTATGATAAGCGCACAACACACACTCGACCGCACAAGCCATTCGGGCTACACAACTTGTACTCTGACTCGTAGGGCAGCCCAAGTGTGGGTTCGGCCCATCCCCCTTTAATCGATTAACACATGGGGCACTAGTACCCATCTCACACTTTACCAAAACAAACAAACCTACAAACCCTAGCTCTTCTCTCTCTCTCTCTCTCACGAACTTGAAGGCAGCCACACACATCATCGAAGATCATAGTGTTCGGATCACTCTCTTATTCAGATCAATCCTTGTTCCTTCTCTAACCGGTTAGTGATTCTATGATGTTGTTGTTAACTGATACTATGAATGTCATGATATAGTGGGTATGAATGATGATGATTTGAGAATCGGATATGTATGATATTGTTAATCGGTTATTATGTTTTGTTTTCGAATTAATTGTATGATAAGTTTGGTGTCCAAATAATCGAATGTGATTTCTTGTTATGCTGATTTGATTGCGATGTGAATTCTTGTTTATGTTTATCAAGATCTAATTGTTAATGATTGTTAATGATTGTTGCACATGCTATCATAATGACACATGATTTTAATAAAAGGCTTGCATGTGGTATTATAAAGTTATGGCAGATTTGTGGCATGTGAATTGTATTGAAGTTACAGCCAAATTTAATGATATGCATGGCATGACATAGGAATTGTCGGCTAGTACATGTGATCCATTTAAATAATTGAGTAAATGGTTTCTTGATGTTTGGGACGCCTAGATGTAGGGTTAGCCTATTTGTTGTGTAGTAATGGCATGGGTTATGTTAGGAATATAATCTGATAAATCGAATAGTAGTGGTTGATCGATGATGATGTACATGATGCAACAGTAAGCATGTTTTGTAGATCAAATTCCCATGTATTGATTTAATCAAATAGACTTTTGAATATTGTCAGTATGCATGTTGGGCATATTAATTAGATAAGGATGATGATGAGTTGTTATGCATTTGATTGATATATTGCAACTTTGGAAACGGTTATATTAGTCAAACGAAATTGATTGATTATAGTAACAGTATTGCGTAAAAATAGGAAATCATTTAAACCAATCGTACAAGGTGGTCGGTCGCACAAGACCAAACACACATGTTCAAATCGTACAAGACAACCACAGTCGCACAAGATGTTTGTATCGCACAAGCTATTGGGCTTATTCACATGTTGGGCCGGGGTATTTAGTGGGTTATGTTAATGAGTCGCACAAGATATATTGAAATCGTACATGATGGGTTGGATCGCACAAGTTGTTTAACTGTTTATTAATTTGGGCCGTGTGTATAGTTGTGTTGGGCATTTCGGATAATGGGCCGGGTACTATTGGGCTTCAATGGGTGATCGCACAAGGTTGCTGAACTTGTGCGACCGCAATCTTTTAGATCGTACAAGTTAGGCATGTTGTGTAATTGACTGTTATTATTAAGGTACTAACGTGTAATAATGTGTTGCCATGATCAATACGTGTTAGTGATCTGTTAACTTATGTGATATTTATGTGCTTAACTCGAATGTGAACCTGACTTGTATAATAACCATGATAGGACGTGGTTGACCACTAGCATTTAGACTTGACCTTTCGTTTACCTACCGAGCAATCCAAGGTGAGTTCACACTCTACAAAGCATGGGATTCCCAGGGGTTGGGAATGGGGTTAAGGAATATGGATTCCTCATCCTTTCTTGGGTAGGACAGTAATGGTTCAGGAATATAATTCCTCGTCCTCACGGACAGATAACTCGTACTAGACCAAAACTCTATCACGAAGTCCCTCATTTTTATATCGACTTAATCGCCGAGCCAATGGCGAGCGGGTCATTAGTTAGATAGCGCTATTTAGGTCTGACAAGCCTCACACCGTGCCGCAGAGGACGGGCGTGAACTAATGGATCTGGGGCACGTCAATGCTGATAGACATTGACAGTTTCAGGGCACTTAAACATGACTTCAGTCAGTAGTCGATATGGTAACGAGTCTAGTGGATACATGGGGTAGCCCCCACGGCCGAAATGCCAGATAACTATCATGGGGTAGCCCCCACGGCAGGATTGCCAGAGTAAATGGGTTAAACAAAGGGTTAAACATATCACGTTTTCAACTATGGGGTAACCCCCACGGCAGGAACGCCAGCTAAAGGAAAACTGTTTTTGGAACAACTTAAAACAAACACCCAACCGTGAACTCACTCAACTAGTTGTTGACTCGTTACTACATGCTTTGCAGGTCTATAGGTACTTAGCTGGAGCTTGCACAAGGGAGAGTCGTTGTGGGACATGGACAGCTATGTGCCATGTTAAACATTTGGATAATTAAACTTTGGATTTGGTTTTGAACATTATGCTTCCGCTCATAACTTAACTATGCTTGTTTTGGATATTAATCGTGTTGGTTGAACTTTTACATTAAATATTCACTTGTTCAATATGATTAGTGGTTTGATCCTGGTCAGTCACGCCTCCAAGCGGTGATACTCCGCAGGTGGATTTTGGGGGTGTGACAGATTGGTATCAGAGCCATTGGTTATAGAGAACTTGGTTTTAATAAAGGAAAAATGTTTTTGTTAAAACCAGACTATAACCTGTACAGTGCTCTACGATTCACAACGACGCTTCACTCCACGTGCAAGGCTCGACATTCTAGGTGATATGGTTTGTGTTTTATTTCCTACTTGTTAGATTACGTAGAACCTTGCTCATGATATGCTTAGCTAGTATAGCTACTGTTACTTGAACACGTGTGTGCTTACTCTCCTCTGTCATCGCACTTTCGCGAACCCTTCTCACACATGCTTCTTTTGGTATGAAGATCATGTCTGGACGCATTAACATGACTCAAGCCCAGTTGACGGCTCTGATCAACGAACAGGTTGCTGCGGCACTTGCAGCCGCACAAGCAGGAGGTATACCCTGCAGTTTATAACTCATTCTAGGATCTTTAGATCCTACTCTCGTGAACCTATCCTTGTGTTAAACCTTGTCCTTTCTTATACCCACAACAGGTCAGCATGCTCAGCCACCTGTTTGCACCTTCAAGACTTTTATGGACTGCCGACCCACTACTTTTAGTGGCACTGAAGGAGCAGTAGGTCTCCTCCACTGGTTTGAGAAACTAGAGTCTGTATTCGAGATGTGCGAATGCCCTGAGGCACGCAGGGTGAAATATGCTACCGGCACTCTTGAGGGTTTAGCCCTCACATGGTGGAACGCCCAAGTGCAAATGCTGGGGTTGGTTGCTGCTAACGCCACCCCATGGAACAATTTTAAGGAAATGATCAGAGAGGAATACTGCACGCGTGACGACATTCATAAGCTGGAAGTCGAGTTTTTCAACCTCAAGATGACGGGGTCAGAAATTGAGGCGTTTACTAAGAGATCGAATGAGCTTGCACTACTGTGTCCTACTATGGTGGACCCTCCAATTAAGCGTATCGAACTGTATCTTAAGGGTCTGAAACCAGAGATCCAAAGTCATGTGACTTCAGCAAATCTCGCCACTTACCAGCAGGTTGTTCAGTTGGCTCACCGACTCACTGATCAGGCGGTGGAGCAAAACAGGTTACCAAAACGCATTAGTGCTACAGCTACCTCTGAACCTCCCAGTGATAACAAACGTAAATGGGATGGAGCTTCAAGCAGAGGTTCGACTTCTGTTCAATCCCAGTCGCAGCAGAGAAGAACTGAAGAGTATAAGAGTCCTAGCCAGCAATCGTCAGGTAGCCAAAGTCAGGGTGGATACAAGGGAAATCACCCCAAGTGTAATCGTTGCAACTTGCATCATCGCGGGCCATGCACCAGGGGTAACTGTCATCGGTGCAACAAGCCAGGCCATGCGGCAAAGGATTGTAGAAGCTTATACCCAGCAAACCAGAATCGCCAGCAACAGCAAGATCAACAGAATCAACGCCAGCAACAGCAGCCGCAGGGTAACAACAAAGGGTGCTTTCAGTGTGGAGCTGAAGGCCACTTCAAGAGAGATTGTCCCCAGCTGAACAGGAACCAAAACAACAATAATAACAACAATCAAGGGAATGGGAACAATGGGGGCAACAATGGCAACGGGGCAAGGGGTCGTATGTTCGTTATTGGTAATGGGGAAGCAAGGAATGATCCCAATGTTGTGACGGGTAAGTTCCTTCTCGACGACTTTTACGTTACTGTCTTATTTGATTCGGGTGCTGATACTAGTTATGTGTCCCAAAAAGTTAGTCAACTGCTTAAGCGTACCCCAACACCTTTAAATCCCAAACACGATGTAGAGTTAGCTAATGGTAAGAGTTTAGAGGTCACACACGTAGTCAAGGGTTGTAATCTCGTTCTTGCTGATCACACTTTCTCAATTGACCTCCTTCCTATCACTCTGGGTAGTTTCGACGTAGTCATTGGAATGGACTGGTTATCCCAACACCAAGCTGAGATCCTTTGCAACGAAAAGATTGTCCGCATTCCGTGTCCAGGTGAGGAACCTCTTATGATTCGTGGCGACAAGAGTGGTGCTGTTACGAGCATCATTTCTTCCCTTAAGGCTCAAAAGTGTTTGCGTAAGGGCCACACTGCCTTTCTGGCTCTTGTTACTGACACCTCGAAGAAAGAGAAAAAGATAGAAGACTTTCCAGTTGTACGCGAGTATCCTGAGGTCTTTCCTGAGGAACTACCTGGCCTCCCGCCTCATCGCCAGGTCGAGTTTCAAATCGAGCTAGCTCCTGGAGCAGCGCCTATAGCTCGTGCACCGTATCGCTTAGCTCCATCAGAGTTGAAAGAGCTATCTACGCAATTACAAGAACTCTTAGATAAGGGTTTTATTCGTCCTAGTTCTTCGCCCTGGGGAGCTCCAGTGCTATTTGTGAAGAAGAAAGACGGTACGTTCAGAATGTGCATCGACTACCGTGAATTGAACAAGGTGACTGTGAAGAATCGTTACCCTCTTCCACGCATTGACGATTTGTTCGACCAGCTACAAGGGTCGAGCTACTATTCGAAGATTGATTTGAGATCGGGATATCACCAGCTGAGAGTCCGAGAAGGGGACGTCTCCAAAACAGCCTTCAGAACCCGTTATGGCCACTATGAGTTTTTGGTCATGCCTTTTGGGATGACAAACGCACCAGCGGTCTTCATGGATTTGATGAATCGAGTGTGCAAGCCCTACTTAGACAAATTCGTTATTGTCTTCATTGATGACATCCTGATCTATTCGAAGAATCGGGAGGAACATGAGCAACACTTACGGCTTATTTTGGAACTACTTCGAAGGGAACAGTTGTACGCCAAGTTTTCAAAATGTGACTTCTGGCTTCGTGAAGTCCATTTCTTGGGCCACGTGGTGAACAAGGATGGGATTCACGTTGATCCATCCAAGGTAGAGTCGATCAAGAGCTGGCCTGCACCTCGCACGCAAACGGAAATTCGCCAATTCTTGGGATTGGCAGGTTATTACAGGAGATTTATCAAGGATTTTTCTAAGATTGCTCAGCCTCTTACTTCACTAACGCAGAAGGGCGTTGTTTATCGTTGGGGAAACGCACAAGAGTTAGCGTTTCAGCACTTAAAGGATAGACTTTGCAGTGCACCTATCCTTTCATTGCCAGAGGGCACAGACGACTTTGTGGTCTACTGCGACGCATCTATTCAGGGTCTCGGTTGTGTTTTGATGCAGCGGGATAAAGTTATAGCATACGCTTCACGCCAACTCAAGGTTCATGAAAAGAACTACACTACACACGATCTAGAGCTGGGAGCGGTTGTTTTTGCACTTAAGATATGGCGACACTACTTATATGGCACCAAGTGTGCTATCTACACTGACCACAGAAGTCTCGAGCACATTTTCAAACAGAAGGAACTCAACATGCGACAGCGACGATGGGTCGAACTGCTGAACGATTACGAATGCTCGATCAGGTATCACCCGGGCAAAGCTAATGTTGTGGCTGACGCCCTCAGTCGGAAGGACACTGCGCCTAAGCGCGTACGAGCTTTACAACTTACTATACAGTCTAGTCTTCCTTCCCAAATACGAAATGCTCAGGTAGAAGCATTGAAACCAGAAAACGTCAGGGCTGAAGCCCTACGCGGCTCGAGGCAACGTTTAGAACAAAAGGAAGACGGTGCCTACTACGTAACAGGACGCATTTGGGTCCCACTTTATGGCAACCTACGAGAGCTTGTGATGGATGAGGCACACAAGTCTCGCTACTCAGTGCACCCTGGTTCGGACAAAATGTACCACGACATCAAAACCACATATTGGTGGCCTAGCATGAAGGCCCATATAGCAACGTACGTTAGTAAGTGCTTGACTTGTGCGAGAGTCAAGGCGGAGTACCAGAAACCTTCAGGCCCCCTTCAACAACCAGAGATACCACAATGGAAATGGGAGCAAATTTCCATGGATTTTGTTACCGGCCTGCCTAGATCACAACGTGGTAACGATACTATTTGGGTGATCGTAGATCGACTCACAAAGTCTGCTCACTTCCTGGCTATCAAAGAAACGGATAAGTTCTCCACTCTAGCAGAAGTATACCTAAAGGAAGTTGTCTCGAGGCACGGGGTGCCCACCTCTATTATCTCGGATCGAGATGCACGTTTTACATCGGAATTGTGGCAAGCAATGCACAAGTCATTTGGCTCAAGGTTAGACATGAGCACAGCTTATCACCCGCAAACGGATGGGCAGTCGGAACGTACCATCCAGACTCTCGAAGACATGCTTAGGGCATGTGTGATCGATTTTGGCAACGGCTGGGAAAAGCATCTGCCACTTGTGGAATTTTCGTACAACAATAGCTACCACACCAGCATTAAAGCTGCTCCGTTTGAGGCATTGTACGGGCGTAAATGCCGGTCACCTCTTTGTTGGGCAGAGGTGGGGGATAGTCAGATTATTGGTCCAGAATATGTAGTTGACACAACAGAGAAAATTGCTCAGATACGACAACGAATGGCGGCAGCTCGTGAACGTCAGAAAGTCTACGCCGATAAAGATAGGAAACTACTCGAATTCCAGGTTGGGGATCGAGCGCTACTCAAAGTTTCACCCTGGAAGGGTGTGGTTCGTTTTGGGAAACGGGGCAAACTAAATCCACGATACGTTGGACCTTTCGAAGTCATTGAGAAAATAGGCAAGGTGGCCTACAGACTGAACTTACCAGCAGAACTCAGTGCAGTTCACAATGTTTTCCACGTGTCAAACCTGAAGAAGTGTTTATCAGATGAGCCCCACGTAGTTCCTTTGAAGGAGCTCACGATCGACGAGCAGTTACGATTCGTCGAGGAACCTGTGGAGATCACGGACCGGGATGTGAAGGTCCTCAAACATACCAGAATACCTCTCGTTCGAGTTCGTTGGAACTCACGTCGCGGCCCAGAGTTCACCTGGGAACGCGAAGATCAGATGAAACAAAAGTATCCCCAACTGTTCGCAACCGGTACAACCACCACTGAGGCTGAAGCTACGGAATTTCGGGACGAAATTCCAGATCAACGGGGGGAGGATGTGACACCCCAGGAAAACCAGGAAAACCATGCAACTTAACTAGCTTCCTCAGTGAGTACGTGCTAAATTTCGGGACGAAATTTCTTTCAACTTGGGGATAATGTGACAACTCGTATTTCCAAACCAATCTTTGTACTTTGATGTAACGTATGTGTACGATATGTGACTTTTATGAAAGTGAATATTTATGTGAATGTTATGTTATTACGTGCTTGTGAATGTATGTATGATAAGCGCACAACACACACTCGACCGCACAAGCCATTCGGGCTACACAACTTGTACTCTGACTCGTAGGGCAGCCCAAGTGTGGGTTCGGCCCATCCCCCTTTAATCGATTAACACATGGGGCACTAGTACCCATCTCACACTTTACCAAAACAAACAAACCTACAAACCCTAGCTCTTCTCTCTCTCTCTCTCTCACGAACTTGAAGGCAGCCACACACATCATCGAAGATCATAGTGTTCGGATCACTCTCTTATTCAGATCAATCCTTGTTCCTTCTCTAACCGGTTAGTGATTCTATGATGTTGTTGTTAACTGATACTATGAATGTCATGATATAGTGGGTATGAATGATGATGATTTGAGAATCGGATATGTATGATATTGTTAATCGGTTATTATGTTTTGTTTTCGAATTAATTGTATGATAAGTTTGGTGTCCAAATAATCGAATGTGATTTCTTGTTATGCTGATTTGATTGCGATGTGAATTCTTGTTTATGTTTATCAAGATCTAATTGTTAATGATTGTTAATGATTGTTGCACATGCTATCATAATGACACATGATTTTAATAAAAGGCTTGCATGTGGTATTATAAAGTTATGGCAGATTTGTGGCATGTGAATTGTATTGAAGTTACAGCCAAATTTAATGATATGCATGGCATGACATAGGAATTGTCGGCTAGTACATGTGATCCATTTAAATAATTGAGTAAATGGTTTCTTGATGTTTGGGACGCCTAGATGTAGGGTTAGCCTATTTGTTGTGTAGTAATGGCATGGGTTATGTTAGGAATATAATCTGATAAATCGAATAGTAGTGGTTGATCGATGATGATGTACATGATGCAACAGTAAGCATGTTTTGTAGATCAAATTCCCATGTATTGATTTAATCAAATAGACTTTTGAATATTGTCAGTATGCATGTTGGGCATATTAATTAGATAAGGATGATGATGAGTTGTTATGCATTTGATTGATATATTGCAACTTTGGAAACGGTTATATTAGTCAAACGAAATTGATTGATTATAGTAACAGTATTGCGTAAAAATAGGAAATCATTTAAACCAATCGTACAAGGTGGTCGGTCGCACAAGACCAAACACACATGTTCAAATCGTACAAGACAACCACAGTCGCACAAGATGTTTGTATCGCACAAGCTATTGGGCTTATTCACATGTTGGGCCGGGGTATTTAGTGGGTTATGTTAATGAGTCGCACAAGATATATTGAAATCGTACATGATGGGTTGGATCGCACAAGTTGTTTAACTGTTTATTAATTTGGGCCGTGTGTATAGTTGTGTTGGGCATTTCGGATAATGGGCCGGGTACTATTGGGCTTCAATGGGTGATCGCACAAGGTTGCTGAACTTGTGCGACCGCAATCTTTTAGATCGTACAAGTTAGGCATGTTGTGTAATTGACTGTTATTATTAAGGTACTAACGTGTAATAATGTGTTGCCATGATCAATACGTGTTAGTGATCTGTTAACTTATGTGATATTTATGTGCTTAACTCGAATGTGAACCTGACTTGTATAATAACCATGATAGGACGTGGTTGACCACTAGCATTTAGACTTGACCTTTCGTTTACCTACCGAGCAATCCAAGGTGAGTTCACACTCTACAAAGCATGGGATTCCCAGGGGTTGGGAATGGGGTTAAGGAATATGGATTCCTCGTCCTTTCTTGGGTAGGACAGTAATGGTTCAGGAATATAATTCCTCGTCCTCACGGACAGATAACTCGTACTAGACCAAAACTCTATCACGAAGTCCCTCATTTTTATATCGACTTAATCGCCGAGCCAATGGCGAGCGGGTCATTAGTTAGATAGCACTATTTAGGTCTGACAAGCCTCACACCGTGCCGCAGAGGACGGGCGTGAACTAATGGATCTGGGGCACGTCAATGCTGATAGACATTGACAGTTTCAGGGCACTTAAACATGACTTCAGTCAGTAGTCGATATGGTAACGAGTCTAGTGGATACATGGGGTAGCCCCCACGGCCGAAATGCCAGATAACTATCATGGGGTAGCCCCCACGGCAGGATTGCCAGAGTAAATGGGTTAAACAAAGGGTTAAACATATCACGTTTTCAACTATGGGGTAACCCCCACGGCAGGAACGCCAGCTAAAGGAAAACTGTTTTTGGAACAACTTAAAACAAACACCCAACCGTGAACTCACTCAACTAGTTGTTGACTCGTTACTACATGCTTTGCAGGTCTATAGGTACTTAGCTGGAGCTTGCACAAGGGAGAGTCGTTGTGGGACATGGACAGCTATGTGCCATGTTAAACATTTGGATAATTAAACTTTGGATTTGGTTTTGAACATTATGCTTCCGCTCATAACTTAACTATGCTTGTTTTGGATATTAATCGTGTTGGTTGAACTTTTACATTAAATATTCACTTGTTCAATATGATTAGTGGTTTGATCCTGGTCAGTCACGCCTCCAAGCGGTGATACTCCGCAGGTGGATTTTGGGGGTGTGACAATCTATGATAGCATCTAGTGAGACCAAGAAATTGTTGTATCCTCGAAGGGGTCTTTGGTGTCGATCAGTTTCTAGCCAAAACGGGTCTTAGCGAGATCCACGTGTATTCCCACTTCGTTGATTATATGACCAAAAAGGTATCCCTCGCATCCAGAAGTTACATTTATCAAGACTTCACGCTGTGTGGCCCCTCCTTCAGGAGCTCTCAAATAAGATACAAAGCTGCCCATGATGTTCCTTTCTCCTAGAAATGATTCAACATGTCGTCAATAAGCATGGTCGATTCATGTGATCCATACAGCTGCTGGTGTGATGATTAGCTCGAAGGTCTTGGAATACAACGTCGAAATGGCCGCACTGCGCTTGGCATGCCGTTGTAGGCACATTCTCCCCTTAGACTACCTTCTGACAATAGCTCGTTTGTTATTCAATCCTCGAATGGAAGCTCGACTCCCACAACTGGTCGTCGGGTTGTCAATATATGGTCGTGGCAAACGGTTCTCAACTGTCGCCTTATTGAGTTCTTGAAAATCAGTACACATACGAAATGGATTATCTTCACGGATATAACTTGGGCTCCCCAGCGCGAAAAGCTAGGTCTGACAAAACTCCTGTTCAACAATTCCTGCAGTTGATTAGACAGCTCTTGCAACCCTCCTGGTGCAAGACGGTAAGAGTGCGTGTAGTCAGGGCTGCCTCTGGCGCGAGATCAGACTGAGATTTTGCCTAACAGTTGTGAGAGTAAACCCGAAAGTTCCTTAGGTAGCACACCGAAAGGAATCACGAATGATTGGTGGATCCTCGATCCTCTGTTTCCTTAGCCCTAACATTAGTAACGGTTGCTAGTATAGTGGAGTAATCCCTCTGTAGACACTTCTAGCCTTCATAGCTGAAATGGCGCTAACCTTTGCACCACTCTGACGCTTTAGAACAAATAACGATTCTCCACACAAAATTTTCTCCTCACTGGTGTATCTGCGCGATCTCTGGATAACTAATCCACACTAACTACTGTATTGCAACCATCAAGGGTAGTAGAAGGAAGGTTGACGTCGAACACTTATCCCACAAGGTCGAGTGTACGTCCCAGCGGACATATGAGGTTACATTTGACTTGTCATCCGCTGCTGCCACAACAATTTCGGTTTCAAGAAACATCAGGGCAAACAGATCAGAGACGGAGCGAATAGCTACCCATCCAAGCTATTGTGTTGCTATTACGCCTGGTATAGCCGATGTCAATACTAAATGTCCTTCCCTGAGCTTCATTTCTAGTGTTGTTTTCGTCACGAGAATTTCCAGTACTGCCGTCGTTCCCTTGGTTGTTGTCACCTTGACTTAACACAGTCAATCCTTGTCGAGGTCACCTTCATTTCCATACTGTAAGCTACGATCACGAGTACCTTGATGTTGCCGTGACTGTTGCCTCTAATATTGTTGCCTGTAACGGTGTCCTGCGTCCTTTCACCAACAAGGTCCATCTTTTCACATTCCGTGCCACGTCCTAAGGCACTACTCATGGTGCGGGCGGTTACACATTCCTCTCTACAGTCAATCGTCATCGATTTTGTCCCGATTGGTTCGTAAGAGTCGACTCCCATGAGTCGCTGGTTGGGGTTAAGGATTCGATTGGAGTCAAATCGCTGTTGTTCGTTGCCGGTAACTAGGGTCGTTCAAATGCTGAAGTCGGTAAGGTACTACATTTACCCTCTTGTCCATCGTTCTTGCAAGTTGACTGAGTAATACACGGTATGTCACGAGAGTGTTGCAGAAGTGATCGCACTTCGGGATTTAAGACGTCAATACGTTAAGTTCCAGCAAACGAAGAAAAGTGAGAAAGGTATAGACCAATCATTGTCGTTGCAACATCCAACTCAAGGATGTTCGTACAAGCACCTAACATTCTACACAGTTCGCTAGGCGTTCAAATGGGTGTTCAGGTACCACTCGATAGTATCGAGGTTCGAAAGGATTTAGAGAGGAGTGAAAAGATCACGTTCAAGTAGGAGACAGTCGCTACCACGACTCCTATAGACTGTTGTATTTCACATCAATCAAATAACAGAACGGAACCCCTTTTTCACTTGTTAAGCCCCACTGGGACTCGCATGCACCCACATTATTATTATGTGTGCACCCACAATAATTTTATGATTTGCATGCTCATCTCAGCTCCTCCTAACTCATGTCAAATGGTTCCTCAACCTCGAGTAGCAAACAAAGAGCATCACGAAACGTAAGTCATGAATGTTTAGGGAAATACCACCCTATCAGTCACATAACACATGCAAGTAATACATGAATTCATACTGTTGTGCTAAACGTGCAATCACATGCAATATCATATGTAAGTGTCCACTAGTTATGCAGTACAATGAGTATACGAGAGACGAACCTTGCAGTCTGGAGCTGAGTGTCATGGTCGTATTCACGTATTCAGAACTGTTCGGTTATAGTCTGGTTTTGCAAAAACGTTTTAAAACCAAGTTCACTATAACCAGTGGCTCTGATACCAAACTGTCACACCCCAAAATACCACCTAGGGAATGTCCCTGCTAGGCGTGTGACGTACCAATAACGAGCCACTAATTACATTGAACCATACAAGTTTATAAATAAAATCCTCAATTCTTAATAAAAATACCATCAACGAGTTTAAATGAAAACCAACAGGTTCAGCGTAAGCAAATGGTAAACCAAAGTTAAACAGTTTCAAAACCAAATGTATAGTATCAAGAAATCGATCACATAAATCCTTCCAGTCGACCCATGACCACTCCTGCTACTCCAGACAGCAAGTTCCCAACCATAGACATCTAACGACCTGCGAGCATGTAACAAGTGTATCAGACAACGCTGGTGAGTTCATAGTTTTAAGAAAACGTTGGTTACCAAGTGTTTAGTTAATCCATTGAATTTAAATCCGAAAGTAGTGTTGATAATATCTCGATACTGAACAAGACGGCTCCTGATGTATGTTTTTCTAGTTCCCCAGTGCTCCTATCAAAACACTGGGCATGACTGGGTCATTAGTTCACACCCGTCCTTTTCGGTACGGGGTGAGGGTGCCAAACCTAAGTAACGCTACCAACTAATACCCCGTTACCTCCCAGGTAACAAAAGATGGGACTTAGGAATGATAGGGTGAGATTATTATCCAACATCACAGTTTTACCCAAAAGACTTATCCCTCCCCGGGATACCCACTGACTGTCCCAACCACCGGGACGCATGCTCAAGAGAGATGAACTCACCTTAGGTTTGCTCGGTAATTTAACGCACGTTTTCCACGTTGGTCAATCAACCCCTAATGTGGTTACCATAGCAATCAGTTTCATATACAAGTAATCACATATCAGTACACACGTTTCTAGGAAATCACTACATCAGAAATCAGGTTTCATATACACATAAATGAACATACATTCAGTCGCACAATCTAGTGTGTGACCCATTAACACAAAGATCCATTAACATGGTGTACAGTACAATATCTCAAATCCCCGTACAAATGAGGCCCATGTAAGTGTGTGATTTAGATAACGTAAGGCCCAATTGTACCTAGAGCCTAAGGACTGTGCGGCTATGATTAGTGTACCATGTGCAATCATAATGAAATCCAAGTACTGACCGATTTATGTATATATTACATGAACTCCTAATGTTCACTTTTATAATCAAACCACATAAGACAAAACATATTAAATTCACAGATCCAAAACATGCAACCTAAAGGTGGGTTGTACCCTATGTACATATGGTTGTACATCTCCATTAGAACATAGAACTTAACACATTTTCATTCTTTAAATAGTTAACACATTTGAGCATAACTATTCAAATATCATGCGTAGGAACAGATTCATCACTAGAATTTATTAACCCACCCTAGTGCCCATGCACCTGTTCAAAACCCCATCAAATAAAGACTTGCACGCATGCATCATCGAATACATCATAATCAGTTCTGTTTACTTACGTGCATGTAGCATATCAACGAAGGACCTATTCTATTCTATCTCTAAACCCAGTTCGTAGCCCATCCCCCTTGCTACCCGGCCCAAAGACCTCAAGTCCACCCAGAGCTGCATTGAGCAGCGTGGCCCAACATCACCCGCAAAGATACGGCCCAACTACAAGTTTAAATACCTCCAAATATCAACAACATAACATAACTTATCTTTATCTAACCTAACTCCCTAGAATCGTCCACTAACAGATTTTTTTTATTAGGTGAACCCCACCTAACTCGAACAACCGCTAATCCTTTTATCATCATCATAGTTTAACATGGTTATCAATTGAATACTTAACTCCAAGTCATAACATATAATCATCATAAACAGCACAAATTCAAACTCACATAACATTCTAACCGATACATTTACTAGATTTATCTCACTCGTTTTACATCCTAATTATTCCATGATTTTTCTCAGCATTCCATCTTAATAATCAACCTCCTTAATCACAGCATTCAGTCATGTTTTAATAGAGTATACGTATCCACTTGGTGTTAATCAAAACTACACATGAACATGATCAATCAATAAGAATTTACAAGATCAATAGTTAACAAATAGAAACTAACGTAAACATGAATCTACTAACCAAGAGGAGGCTCGACTAGAGAAGATAACTCTTCGAATGGACTTACTGCCGTCGCAAGTTTTAAGAGAACATAGGGTTTGCAAGTTTGTTGTATAATCTATGCATGTACTTTGGGCAGATTTACACTTTTGGTCCCTGTTATGCAATAAGCCCATTTTCGACACGTTTAAGGCCCGTCAAGCCAACTTTAAGGCCCTAAAATGATGCCTAAACATTGTGGACATGAAACATGCTCAAAAATATGTCGGATGTTGGTTCGTTTGGCCGTACGAACGCGATGTTCGCTTAATTACGACGAAATGCGCACAAGCGCGAAAAACGATCCAAAATGCGTGACGAATGGATTCTTCTTATGCCAAACACTAAAATAAAATATTTTAGTGCTTACATAAATTTTTGGATGTCCAGATGTATTCAGAACGTAAGTTATGCGCGAAAATGCAAACTTGTGCACTTTTTGACACTTTTAGTCCCTGAATGACCCAAAAGTTTATTTTAGCACACCGGACCCCTCAAAGCCTATTTCTAAGCTATGTAAAGGATATTTAAGGTGTGTTTAACTTATGGTCATGTTCCGGAATGTTCGTTACAGTTCAAATTGGCATACTTTCGCAGTTTGTCAAGTTTAGTCCCTGTAAACGAATAAACTAGATTTTGCCATACCAAAGCCTTCAAAACTTATTTCTAAGTTATGTAAAGGTTACTTAAGGTATGTTAAGCCTATTTTACTATTCCGGAGTGTTCGTTGCATTAAACTGGTTATATTTGCGCATTAGTGCGCGTATAACCCTCCAGAAAGCGATTTAAAGCTTGAAAACGAACAAGAGTTGATATGTGTAAACGATACACATATTTTTACAAATCCCAAGTATGAAATACAATATTTCATTGGTTTGGCATTTGTTTGATGGTTGAAGTGACACAGGTGTCACAGTCTCCCCTACTTTAGGAAATTTCGTCCCGAAATTTATTCGTAGGAGTCTATTTGTGACTTTGTGTCAAATAACCACCAGAGATATGTAAGGCATAATCCTGTCATTTCCTTAATGGACATTCTTCAGAACGAAAATGAACAGACGGAGTCATTTTCCTCAACGAGTATTCTTCAGAAGCGGAAATGAAGGAATAAACAAACGGGGATTCATTTCCTCAACGGGCAATCTTCAGAAACGTAAAATGAACTTACGGAGTCATTTTCAACGGGTGCTTCATCAGAAATGGAAACGAAAATGAGAAACAATGGATATTCATTTCCTCAACGGACAAATCTTCAGAAACGAAAATGAACTTACGGAGTCATTTTCAACGGTTGCTTCATCAGAAATGGAAATGAAAAGGAGAAACAAACGGATATTCATTTCCTCAACGGACAAATCTTCAGAAACGAAAATGAACTTACGGAGTCATTTTCAACGGGTGCTTCCTCAGAAATGGAAATGAAAATCATAGACAAACGGATATTCATTTCCTCATCGGACAATCTTCAGAAACGCAAATGAACAAACGGAGTCATTTTCAACGGGTGCTTCATCAGAAATGGAAACGAAAATGATAGACAAACGGATATTCATTTCCTCATCGGACAATCTTCAGAAACGAAAATGAACAAACGGAGTCATTTTCAACGGGTGCTTCATCAGAAATGGAAACGAAAATGAGAAACAAACGGATATTCATTTCCTCAACGGACAAATCTTCAGAAACGAAAATGAACTTACGGAGTCATTTTCAACGGGTGCTTCATCAGAAATGGAAATGAAAAGGAGAAACAAACGGATATTCATTTCCTCAACGGACAAATCTTCAGAAACGAAAATGAACTTACGGAGTCATTTTCAACGGGTGCTTCCTCAGAAATGGAAATGAAAATGATAGACAAACGGATATTCATTTCCTCAACGGACAATCTTCAGAAACGAAAATGAACAAACGGAGTCATTTTCAACGGGTGCTTCCTCAGAAACGGAAATGAATAGAGTTAACTTCTAGGCACATGGCAAAGCTCGCTGTGGTTTCTGTGCACTAAATTCCATAATTATGTATGCATCCATAATTACGTAATTCCTTGCACAGTCCGCACAGTTTGTCTTGTAATGTTCATAAGCACATAATCACATAGTTGATTAACTTGGTTATTAATTTGTTATTAATTGTTAGCGATTGAGAACGGATATGGAAACCAGTCGATGGACTTCAATGTCCTCTGGGATCTATCTGAAGAGATAGGAAGATCTCCCAAAAATTCGATTTTTGTTTTCAAAGAAACGTAATAGTCGAATTAAGGAACACAACAATTTTAGGATTCACGGAAATACCCTTAGGTACCCTATTAAGAATTTATAGTGGTACTTTGGGTATTCGTCCAGTGTTGTAACTTGCGCCTTGTACTTCGTTTCCTTAGAAGAAACGGGTACTTAGGAATTTCGTGGAAAATGCAAGAGATCATAAAGTGGAAGAAAGTTTGGGGGTAGTCTGTCCTTCAAGGAATACGGTTCCTTGATTGTCGGTATTGTAAGAGATATGTTGTTTATACATGCAACCACATAAATACATTGCAATGTATATAAAAGATTTATTTATAAACAACGATAACAACTATTTCTTGGACCTTGACAACTAAAGAAAATAATACATAAGGATTGATTATTTCTAAACAGCGTTGTCTTTCATTCGGTCAGATGCTCATCCTTGTGCTGGATTTGCATTAGCAAGTTTTGGGCAATTTCTTCGGAAATGACCCATCTCGCCACAGTTGAAGCAAGAACCTGGTAGAAAACGACCTTGAGCGGTATTGTTGCCAGCTTGGTTTGGTGCAGCTGCAGCTGGGCAGACTCTTGCTGTATGGCCTATAAGCCCACAAGTTTGGCATTTGCGGCACTTTACATTGGCATGATGATGGAGGCTACATTGGTTGCACAAGGGTGCAGTTCCATTGTATGGCTTCCTAGCAGGGGGTTGAGCTGCTTGATTGGGGACGGCTTGATCATTGTGAGTAACCATGGCGAAGTTCTGAGAAGTCTTTCGCTTCTTTGACTTCTTAGGGGATCCAGTCTTTTCATCCATGATCTTTGATTCCTCGATTTGGTCCGATTCCTCGACCTGTTTCTTGTCACCTTTTCGGAAAAGTTTACCTTTCCTGATCTTTGATTCAGTCAAGGTTGCAGATAGCTCAATGGCCTGTCTAACTGTAGTAGGGTTGCTGCCAGTCACAATGTCTTGTATTGAGTCAGGGAGGCCATCAATGTACTTTTCTATTGCCTTATCCAAAGGCGTGACCATGTTTGGGCATAACAGACTCAACTCCTCATAAAGGTCCGTGTAGGCTCGATGCTCACCGCTGTCTTGCTCAAGATTGTCGAATTCCCTTTCCAAGGCCCTGATCTCATGACGAGGACAGAATTCCTTCATCATAAGGGTCCTAAGTTCAGCCCATGTCTGTGCTAGAGCAACTTCTGCACCACGATCTCTCATAACCCCGTTCCACCACGTAAGGGCTCTCTTCTGGAACACACTCGAAGCAAACTCGACCTTGCGATTATCAGGACACTGTATGTGGCGGAAAGTATTCTCAATGCTCTCGAACCATTGAAGAAGCCCAGTCGCTCCCTCAGAACCACAAAACTTGAGTGGTTTCGCCGAGTTAAAACTCTTGAAATTGCATGGACCATTGTTGTTGTTGTTGGCTTGATTCCATTGAGCAAAGAGGTTTGGGAATTGAGCAGCCATTTGCTGCGCAATGATTTCTGCCAATTCGGCAGTCGCTATCTTGCTTTCGCGTCGAGGAGGCATTCTAAAAGAGGAAACATGAAAGGAAACGAGTGAGAGAATTTAGACGAAAAGAATGAGATGAAACAAATCTGATGAAAGCAAGGGTAGTGGTCATTTGTTTGTTACCACCAGGTAAATAAACGACACACAGGGACTAATCAAAGTAAATGAGTCGAAAATAATGTATCGCGAAGACATGCTCGCCTATAAGTGAACGCTCATCCCAAGAATTCCCAGGTAAGCACAACTGGTCTCGCGTCTGATGAGATGTATACGAAGTGCTTGCCTAGACAGAAAACCCAGAATACAGGCATTCACCCTTCCAGTTTGCACGTGTTCACATTATTTAAAACCCAAAACCTTGACGAGATTTTTTTTTTTGAAAATTCAAAGGGTTCAAAACCATGTAACAGAGGGTTCAAAACCTTACAATAGAGGGTTCAAAACCTTGTAATAAATCATCCTAGAACAGATGATTAGTTTTCAAAGCGGTTTTGAAATTTATGTTCTTGTTGTGGTCGTCGCCTAAGGATAGGTGACGGTATTGTTTTATGACTAAACGCAAGTAAACTCGCGTTAGGGTCCTAAGAAGGTTATAGACTAGGTCAAAGCATTACTAATAACCTAATTCCCTATAACCATTGGCTCTGATACCAACTTTTCTGTCACACCCCGACCACGTAGAACATACAAAACGTGGCGGAAACATCGGGGAGTGTTGTAACAGAATTAATTGTTTCAAATCCATGGCAATTGAAGTTTCGTTTTATTGATTAAAAGCGTTACAATGTCTTAACAAACAAAGAAATACAACATAATTAACTAGTCTTGCATCTTTTATTGTCACTAAAGCCCAAGTCTGCCTATGTGTATCTTGATCATCTTATGCAACAGCTCCTGAAAAACACATGTGAAAATAGGTACGTCAGCATAAAAATGCCTGTGAGATACACATAGGTTTTGTGAAAATAGGTTTCATGACTTATGTTTGAGAAAATGTTTAGTCATGAACCTTGTAATTTGCTTTGTTTTGTAAATCATTTGAAAAACGATAAGATCAGATGATATGTATAAATAAGAGAAAAATGTATGGTTAACTGAATAACCATTGTAAAATGAGTTTGTATAAGTTAAGTTGCTTGTAAAACAATGTATTGTGAAAAGTATGTTATTTGTATAAAATGTTATATGTCTCAAACTGAAATGATTCAAATAACGCTACGATATGTAATACCATACAAACACTTATATATAGGAAGTACCAGCAGCGTATCCACCATGCTTGTATCATATTACACACGCATCGTTACTTAATCACTTAATCAAACAAACCACCAAAGTAATGTTTAGGAATTCTAGAAATGTTTATGTATGGTCAAATATGGTTCACACGGTTCACAGATACAAACGATTCATAGATACAAATGGTTCACAGATACAAACGGTTCACAGATACAAACGATTCATAGATACAAACGGTTCACAAATACAAACGGTTCACAGATACAAACGGTTCACATAGTCAAATGTTTACAACGGTTCACATAGTCAAATGTTTACAACGGTTCACATAGTCAAATAGTTATAAACGGTTCAAAAATGTAATGTAAAACGAAGTACTAAGTAATGCACACAATGGGCACACCTAGCATGAAATGTAATATAAATCGATGTACTAAGTAATGCACACAATGGGCACACCTAGTATGAAATGTAATGAAAATCATGTACTATAATGTACTAACGAACATAGCAGGTATATGATGTGAAAACAGGAAAGCACGAAAGTAACAAGTAGGCACATGTGTTCCACCCCAAAACAGTTTGGAAAACAGTAAAAGAAGGGTCTATGTACTCACTTGAGATTGCTCAGAAGTCCTAAGATAATCACCGAGCAATGCTAGAGATCGCGGATATCAAGCGGCACCTAATATAGGTAACTACATTAATAAACCGGACCTAAATCGGAAGATCGGATAGAATGAGGGTTCGTAAACCAAACGAGTATGGAAACTCATGTAGTATGGTTTAACAAAGCTTACATACTAAATGAAACCTAACCTAAGTGCTTACGACCCATTACGACCCGTTTAGGTAGCTTATGCTACTTTAATGCGTCGTTCGCGTAAAACGCGTTTGGAACGCCTAACTAGTCCTATGACAAGTAATATATGCCTTAACATGTCTAATATGGTTGTCAAATCAGTTTAGATGTCAAAATTTATGTTACATATGCTTAAAATGAATTTTGGCATCAAAAGGGCATTTTGGTAATTTACCTAACTACTTAAACGAAGCGACCATAAGGTATAACCTCGGAAGGTTATTCCCTATATACTATGGTCACCTAAAGTATTTGGTCGGATCCTAATGATCGACCAAATGGGTCGGGTTCGAAAGTATAAGCGATTGATTAGATCGCTTACCTTTACGACCCTAGACAAGCACAAAACTAAAAGTGACGAGCTAAGCATGTTAAAACATGCTTAACTAAGTTTAGAAAACAGGTTTGGTATCACAACAAACGGTTGTGATACCTAAGAGTAGTTTGGTTACAAAATACGCAAGAATACGTATTCTGACCGAAACTACGGCTCGTCACTGAGCCTAGATAACGTGGTAATCAGTAGGTATAGTCACTAGGGACTATAACCATCGTGATCACGCTCACGTTATGAAGTTCAAACGAACTTCGCATCGACCATAAACTGGTCAATGCAGAAAGTCAAACAAAGTTTGACTTTCAGACTTGAAAAACAATAAAAGAACGAAGGAACACTTACGAAGGGTCCCCGAATGCTAATCTAGATCAAAATAGCTCAGGTATGAAACAAAGGTTTCAACTTAGAGCACAAATGATCAGATTCTTGTGAGAAATGTGTGCAAATGTGATGGGTATTTATAGATTTCGGGTAACCGTTAAGATCGTTTGTCGAATATTGTGCCTTAATCTTGTGCGTACATTTGTCAAAATGTTATGGTAACTGAAAATGGTCCTTAATGTGCTGAAAGGTCAAGTGTGGATTTGTGGTTGAGGATTAAACAGCTGGAAATCTACTGACTGTTTAATCTAATCTGATCTGCAGACCCCATACGCATCGTAGGGGAAAAACCCCTACGCATCGTATGCATGTACTTTGGGCAGATTTACACTTTTGGTCCCTGTTATGCAATAAGCCCATTTTCGACACGTTTAAGGCCCGTCAAGCCAACTTTAAGGCCCTAAAATGATGCCTAAACATTGTGGACATGAAACATGCTCAAAAATATGTCGGATGTTGGTTCGTTTGGCCGTACAAACGCGATGTTCGCTTAATTACGACGAAATGCGCACAAGCGCGAAAAACGATCCAAAATGCGTGACGAATGGATTCTTCTTATGCCAAACACTAAAATAAAATATTTTAGTGCTTACATAAATTTTTGGATGTCCAGATGTATTCAGAACGTAAGTTATGCGCGAAAATGCAAACTTGTGCACTTTTTGACACTTTTAGTCCCTGAATGACCCAAAAGTTTATTTTAGCACACCGGACCCCTCAAAGCCTATTTCTAAGCTATGTAAAGGATATTTAAGGTGTGTTTAACTTATGGTCATGTTCCGGAATGTTCGTTACAGTTCAAATTGGCATACTTTCGCAGTTTGTCAAGTTTAGTCCCTATAAGCGAATAAACTAGATTTTGCCATACCAAAGCCTTCAAAACTTATTTCTAAGTTATGTAAAGGTTACTTAAGGTATGTTAAGCCTATTTTACTATTCCGGAGTGTTCGTTGCATTAAACTGGTTATATTTGCGCATTAGTGCGCGTATAACCCTCCAGAAAGCGATTTAAAGCTTGAAAACGAACAAGAGTTGATATGTGTAAACGATACACATATTTTTACAAATCCCAAGTATGAAATACAATATTTCATTGGTTTGGAATTTGTTTGATGGTTGAAGTGACACAGGTGTCACACCAGCGACGTATCCACCATGCTTTTATCATATTACACATGCCTCGTTATTTAAATCACTTACTCAAACAAACCACCAATGTAAAAATGTTCATGTATAGCCAAATGCAATGAATGTATAGTGAATAAAAGCATTTACTAAATAAAAGCATTTACTCAACCCTATATGAAAGAAATGTACAAAACAATGTATTTGATAAATCATAATTTAAATCAAAAGTTATGTTTTGTAAAATTCATGCTTTATTGATACAAACATCTACGTGGTAATGTTCTAACGTCTACATTCAAGCCTTGCGACTGTGGCGACAAACCCCTAACAAGTTAAAGGTTCATCTAAATTCTGAATATCGAATTCGGTCATTCCTCCCACCCAAACAAACCTAGGATTTCAGGAATGGGAGTTGTCAATTCCTATGGTACCACTACCTACTAACGAACGACATGATCGGTGTTAATGAATGTATTTATGACCCGTTAAACAAACCAAATGTTATACCAAGTGTAAGCATGTTATATGAATATAATGTACTAAATATGCTAAATGAACATACAAAGTAGAAATGTAAAACAATGTGTCCATATGCTGAGTGAACATATGCAACAAAAGTAATTATGAAATCAATGTGCTAGCATGTTAATAAAACATACATAGCAAAAACATGGAAGAAATCATGTACTATGTGTGTACTAATGAACATAGCAAGTATATGAGATAAAAGCATGAAAAGCACGAAAGTAACAAGTAGGCACATGTGTTTCACCCCAAAATGTTTGAAAACAGTAAAAGAGGGGTCTATGTACTCACCTGAGAATGCTTAGAATTCTTGAATAACAACCAAGCAAAGCTAGAGGGATCACGGAATCAAACTACACCTAATATAACTAACTACGTAAATAAACCGGACCTAAATCGGAAGATCGGATAGGATGAGGTTTCGTAAACCAACTGAGTATCGGAACTCATATGATATGGTTTAACAAAGCCTACATACTAAATCGAAACCTAACCTAAGTGCTTACGACCCATTACGACCCGTTTTGGTAGCTTACGCTACTTTAACGCGCCGTTCGCGTAAAACGCGTTCGGACCGCCTAACTAGTCCTATGACAAGTATTATATGCCTTAACATGTCTAATAATGTTACCTAATCGGTTTAGATATAAAAATTTAGGTTTTTTTTGGGTAAAGGGGTTACCCCGGTGAATTTTATATATAAAGAATAAAGAATCACACGAGCATGCCAGAGTAGCATACTAGGGCTAGACTTGGCATACCAAGACTAGCAAAACCAACAAACCAACGGACATCCACAACCAAACTAAACAAGAAAACAACCAAGAAAAAAACCAGAAGCCGAAACAATGGCAACAAACAGACACAAAAACCACCTACATAAGCCTCTAGCCCGGGTCGATGCTCAAAGTCTTCACTTGAAATTTACACCGTTCTAGCAATAACGGGTTCTTTGATCCTCTCCCAGCCTTGAACGTCATCAACTTCATGCGTACCGTATGTGGAACAATATTGGCAATCATGGTTGCATTACGCTGATTTGTAGAGAAAAGCCTATTGTTTCTTTCTTGCCATATAAAATAAGTCGAGGCTGCCACAACCAGTTTACTTACTAAACTTTCTGGAGACTTCGAAGTAGGGTGTTGGGAGAACCATGTCATAATAGAATCCCAGTTAGCATCAACTGTATCCATATAAGCCATTCCCTTAACCATGTTCCAAACTTGCAACCCATAAGAGCACTGAAAAAATAAATGATCTCGAGAGTCTTTACCATTCCAGCAGAGCGGACAACACATGAGATTCAGATTGGTTGCGCTTCCCGCATCCCAAATACCCATGCGATCCTGAGTTTTCAGCCTATTCTTAATAACTAACCACATGTGAAATGAGTGTCTAGGGATACATTGACTAAACCACACCAAATCAACCCAACCGACTTCATCACCACGTGCTCTGATATTCTCCCAAACCTCACTAGCGCTAAAATCCTTTTGCTTGTGCTGTCTATCCTTCCAAATAATCCTATCCGGTGCGTTGTGATCAAGAATCGGCGGCATTAAATTGATTAAAACTGGATAAAAATCATACCATGCAACCGGCCACTTCCAACCATTTTGGTTATCAATAAGATCTGATACAGTAGTTTGCATACTAAATCCCGCTCCATGTATCTGTCTAGGGGTAATAAAATCTCGTAGAGGACTATGTTGACACCAGTTGTCACTCCACACATTTGTTTTACGGCCATCACAAATAGCGTACCAAATAAACGGACGGATTGATGATCGAATACTTAGAATTTTCCTCCACCCCAACTCATACTGCCTCTATATGGGATATCCCAAAAGTTCTTTCCCTTAATCCTGTAAGAATGGACCCATTTAACCCATAGGGACTCTCTTTTTAGCAGAATACTCCAGACATGGTGCGCAAGAAGCGCTTTGTTCATATCATGAATTCTTCTAATTCCCAAACCACCTTCCAACTTAGGAAGACAAACATTTTTCCAAGCCACTTTAGAATTAACAACTTTAACCAAACCTCCACTCCATAAAAAATTCCGCATTCTTTTTTCAATGTCACCAATTATACGAGCCGGAAGCATAGACACAAAGGCCCAATAAATGTGCATAGCCGAGATAACAGACTTAATCAATTGAAGCCTTCCCACAAAAGAAAGAGACTTATTCATCCAATGATCAATCTTTTTATCTACCCGGTCCACTAAAACTCTGCAATCCTTATACATAAGTTTAGTAGAAATTAGCGGAACACCCAAGTACCTAACAGGAAGGTCTCCTTCTTGAAACGGCAAAAGAGAGCGGATTTCCTGCTTCACCATATAAGAGACGTTACTAAAAAAAATCGTGCTTTTAGCTAGATTCGGAGTAAGACCCGAGATTCTCGTAAACAAATCCAAAGTATCCCTCATCACTTTAACAGAGACCAGATCCGGATTAACAAACAGGAATAAATCATCAGTGAAAGACACATTAATAATCTTTTGTTGTTTGCACTTATCATGGTATCTGAAAGCAGGGTGTTGATCAGCAGCTTTATGTAACAGCAACGATAGAACCTCCATTACTAAAGTGAACAAATAAGGGGATATGGGATCTCCCTGTCTAAGACCCCTTTTACCTTTAAAAAATCCACAAAGATTTCCATTGATACTTAGCGAGAAGGACGTAGTGGAAACACAAGTCATAATCCAATCAACCATTTTCATAGGAAAACCAAAGCTGATTAAAATAGAATTAAGAAAATTCCAGCTAACCGTATCATACGCTTTCTGGATATCAATTTTGAAAGCACACCTTGGTTATCCCCGATTAAGATGGTAGTTATGCATAAGCTCCTGTGTGAGGAGAATGTTATCAGAGATCTTCCGACCAAGAATAATCGCGGACTGATTTATATCGACCAAACTACCCAGACTGCCTTTGATTCTATCTGCCAAAATTTTACTAATGCACTTAAAAATGACATTGCAGCAAGAAATGGGTCTATACTCTAGAACCGACGTAGGAGTTGGAACTTTGGGAACAAGAGCAATTATTGTGTGATTGATCTGTTGAAGCAATTTACCATTATCAAAAAATTGGAGGATGGCATCTGAGACCTCCTCACCCACAATATCCCAAGCCTTCTTAAAGAAAACCGATGTGTAACCATCTGGCCCGGGGGCCTTGTTATCCCCAATACTACATCGCAGCCTTTATTGACGGGTAACCGGACGTGTCATATGAGCCACTTCTACCGAACTAACAGTATTAGAAAACAAATCCTCAATAACCAGCTCGTCAACCTTAGTCTCGATTCCCAAAAACTTCACATAATGATCAACTAAAGCACTTTCGATACCTGAACCCTCGAACTGTTTACCATTAGCATCTTTGATTGAGTGGATTTTGCTCCTGGCGTTCCTATTCTTAACAAAGTTGTGAAAATAAGACGTGTTGCCATCTCCTGCACTAAGCCATTCCAGCTTTGCCTTCTGCTTTAAAAAGGATTCCTCGTCATAAGCAGCGCAATGGAGCTCCTTTATAATATCAGCCTCCTTGACCCGAAGTGTATCATCAAATGGGTTCAGGTCAATTTGTTTATGAACTTCATCCAGTCTGAATCTAAGCTCATTAACTTTTACATGCAAGTTCCCTTAGTCTTGGAGAAGTTTGCGTAACGGATGTTTCAGATTCCGAAGTTTTTTAACCACGGACAGCATAGGAATGCCTACTATTGTTTTTCTCCATTCAGCCACCACACATTCCTTGAAACCATCTTTAGCAGCTAGGAAGTTAGCAAACTTAAATGGTTTTGGCTTTACCCGAACATCTCGAGCCATTTTCAGAATACATGGAGTGTGATCCGACAACCGGTATGGATGGTAAATGACATGCGCATTCTGGAAATCATCTAAGAAAGTAACATTACCCATCACCCGATCTATCTTCTTCAGAATACCTATCCCATCTCTTGGTTTTTGATTCCAAGTAAAATGAAGGCCATGACCAGGGATATCCAGCAACTCGTTATGTTGAACACATTAAAAAAACTCCCTCATACCTATCGTAGGGGTTGAGGTGCCATGTAAACAATCATCCATGTAGAGGGCCGAGTTAAAATCCCCCATCACAATCCACGGTTGATTCCTGACGACCAATTTATGCTTGCATAAGTCTTGCCATAGAACCCTTCGATCCTGGTAAGTGTTCTTAGCATAGACAAATGACACAAGCAAAACTTTTGAATCAATTTTAGACTTTATTTGGACATGCATAACCTGGTCAGTTTTAGCTAGCACCATAAGATGAAGAAGATCATCATTCCATCCCACAATGATTCTGGTTCCTCTGCTGCAAACTCCTCCATTAGACGTCCATTCCCACTTTTTAAAAACCCTACCACAAACTTTCGAAAGCTTTGAAACCTCCACATGAGATTCTAAAATAGCATAAACACTCAGTTTATTTTCTCTAACTATTTGCTGAACCTCCCGTTGTTTCAGGGGCCGGTTCAAGCCCCTTATATTCCAAGCTGCTATGCTATCCAGAAAACCCATGTCAACGGGAGTGCTTGCCCCCTCAGAACGTTCACTCTTTTTATCAGGATTCATGAACGATGAAATTTCTGTTTGAAACGGTTCTACGAAACCCTCCTCCTCAGTATTACCCTGATTCGGATTTTTTGAATTCTTATCAACTAAGGTATTCCCATTCCCATCTGCCTTCTCAAAAATTGGATCCATAGAATTTAGCTCATTTAACGTACCTGATTTCAAAGAATCATCCGCTAAAGCCTCAAATATATTATGAATGTCCACACCAGCTTTATCTCTCTTAGAATCCGATTGAGTTTTCGTGCCTGAGGTACTAGCTCCTGCAGAATTAGACTTAGGCTTATACACGAACTTTGGCTTTAGCTTTTTCTGTGGAAAACCATGCTTGGCTATTTTCCTTTTATCCATAATGTACCCCTCCTCATCAATAGTAATTTGTTTTGCTTTTTCCTTATTAGTCTTCGGGCAAGATGCATTATTATGGCCAAATAAGCAGCAAGTCTCACACCGATGCGGTTTCCATTCATATTCTATTTTGATATTTTCCATGACAAAACCTTCTTCGTCCATTTTCGGTATAGCAACCACTACATGACTTTTTAATTCATTATCAGCATTAATCTCCACCATAGCTCGAGCATAACTAGTCCTACCCCAATTGTCGATACACATATCAGCTGTATAAGTGTCTAACCTTTTCGGTATGCCAACCTTCGAGGCCAGAAGACTTAGACCATCATCTGTGTAGACAGCAAGAGGAACATTATGAAACTTAATCCAAACTGGAACCGATTTTATACCGTCCTTCCTTAAACTGACTGTGGGACCCCAAATATTCAGAAAAAGTGGCATCTTTCTGATCAACCAAGGGCCTCCTTCCAGAACTTTATTCATACCCTCCTTAGATTCAAATTTGAAAAAGAAAAATCCGTCTGAATTCATCATCAGCTTTACGAATCCACATTTTGCCCAAACATTCTTTACATAATATTCAACTACTGGAAATGGCAATCTATCACCAAGAAAGTAACCATAAAGAACGTTCTCAAATTTCTTTTGTACCTGACGAACTGCTTCCTTCGGAATGACCACATCAGCCTCCTCCACCTTCTCTGTAGATTCAAGAAGCCTGAAATTAACCTCACGCTTCACCATAGTATTGAGCTTTACCCTATCAGCGTACGTAACCTGAGGAATCTAGGGTAACCTATTTGTATTCGAACTATCTCCTTCACCCGAGGTCTGATCAGGTTGTGTGTTCTCCAAATTCACTGGTATAGTGATTTTTGTTAACTCATCGATGACATTGATCGGTTTCAGATTAGATTGTGACGCTTGAAAGCTACCTCGTCGTGGCAACATAGTGCTACCATCAATATCAATGACTCTACTGGCAATCCCCGTGAACGATAAAGGTGGCTTGACCCGATCATCCTGTGGGATATTATCGGATTTGAAACGTATATTCGGAGCAGAAGAATTAATATTATCCATATCAGAATATTCAGTAAACCATGCAACGAAACAAAACCAGAAGAAAGACAAGATCCTCGGCGGCAATAGGCTACAGAAACCCTAATAAGAAAGAAACGAAAAACCCTAATCCCAACTTCAAAAGATTAGAAACCAGGGTAGAATCTAGAAACCTTACTCAGAAGGATCGATAAAACCCCAATACCTAACCCAGATCGATCAAGATTAAGATTGAAAAATCAAGAACTAGGGTTTCTAGATGAATCGCCAAAATCGCCTAGGGAACCAGAGAAAAGCCAAAAATTTAGGTTACATATGCTTAAAATGAAATTATACGTAAAAATGGCATTTTGGTCATTTTCCTAAGGCATATAAATTACCTATCATACACTACTTAAACGAAGTGACCATAAGGTATAACCTCGAAAGGTTATTCCCTATACAACTATGGTCACAAAATATGTTTGGTCGGATCCTAACGATCGACCAAACGGGTCGGGTTCGAAAGTCTAAACGGTTGTTTAGACCGCTTATCTTACGACCCTATATAAGCACTAAACTAAAAGTGACGAGCTAATCATGTTAAAACATGCTTAACGAAGTTAGAAAACAAGTTTGATATCAAAACAAAGGGTTTTGATACCCAAGAATAGTTTGGTTGCAAAATAAGCATAAACGCGTATTTTGACCGAAACTATGACTCGTCACTATGCCTAAATAACGTGGAAATCAGTAGGTATAGTCACAAAGGACTATGACCATCGTGATTACGCTCACGTTGCGAAGTTCAAACGAACTTCGTGTTGACCATTGACTGGTTAAAGCAGAAAGTAAAACATTGTTTTACTTTCACGCTTAAAAACATATAAAAGTATGAATGAAACTTACAAAAGTTCCAAGCAATGGAGATTTGATTCAAGTTGCTCAGGTATGGAGTGTGGAAACCCCCAACTTAGAGCAGAAATGAATCAAGTGTGAAGATTGAAATGAAACAAGGTGGGTATTTATAGGAATTCAAGAGCCATTAAGATCGTTTCTCGAACTTTGAGCTTCAATCTTGGCCCTCCATGTGTGCCCACTGATTTTACAATACTAGGGGTGCCCAAAACAAGCTCATAGAGTTGAAAAACCATGCACATAACCCAGAAACCAGCTGCTGATTAGAAAAACTGATTTTTGCAAACTTGGGCAGCTCTTGCGCCCCACGTAAGAGTCAGGGAAATCTTACGCAGCCCGCGACCTAATCCCATATCAGCAAAAGTTTGTGAATTTACAGAAACAGTCCCTGCACATGTTTAATGCCATTTTTGACAGGTTTAAGGCCCGTTAAGCCATTTTCAAGGCTTTACAAGGATGCCAAAGTGTAGGGAACATGAAATATGCTTGAAAACATCTCGGATATGTTTGGTCGTACGGTTGTGTTCGGTTAATTACGATGAAACATGAACGGACGCGAAAAACGATCAAAATTACGCGACGAATGGAATTTTATCATGCGAATCACTAAAATAAAATATTTTAATGATTACATAAATTTTTGGATGTCCGGATATATTCAGAACGTAAGATATGCGCGAAAATGCAAACTTATGCACTTTTTGACGCTTTTAGTCCCTGTTTGACCAAAAAGTTTATTTTTGCACAACGAACCCCTCAAAGCCTATTTCTAAGCTATGTAAAGGATATTTATGGTGTGTTAAACTTATGGTCAAGTTCCGGAATGTTTGATACCATATGAATCAGCAGACATTTGCAGTTTGACGCAAATAGTCCCTGCTATCGAATAAACTTGATTTCGACACACCAAACTCTCCAAAACTTATTTCTAAGTTATGTAAAGGTTATTTAAGGTATTTTAAGCCTATGTCACTGTTTCGGAGTGTTTTTCGCATTAAACTGATTACGTTTACGCATCAGTTCGCGTATAGCTTTCCAGAAAGCGATTTAGAGCTAGAAATCGAACGATAATTGATATATGTGCAATTGATGCACACATTTATACAAATCCCAAGTAAGAAACACAATATTTCATTGGATTTGTACTTGTATGATGGCCGTGGAGGCATAGATGTCACATATCACCCATTGTGAGTCCATCTGATTAGTGATGTTACAGGATCCAAATTCAACCGAATATGGATGCTATCTGTATGTGGTCGACTCTGGATGCTATACGATTCGTAAAACAACCATTGTGAATCTCGCAAGCTAGGGAAGTTGAACGATTGAAATTAAACCGAGTCTGGATGACACAGAATCCAGATACCACCAGTTATGAGTCCTTCTGATTAGTGATCTTACAGGATGTTAATTCAACCGAGTATGGGTGCTATCCAAATGTAACCGACTCTGGATACTATACGATTCGCAAAACAACCATTCTGAATATCGCAAGCTAGGGAAGTTTAATGATCCAAATTAAACCGAGTCTGGATGAAACAGAATCCAGATACCTCTCGTTGTGAGTACTTCTAATTCGTGATGTTACAGGATCCGAATTCAACCGAGTATGGATGCCATCTGAATGTAGCTGACTCTGGATGCTCTACGATTCGTAAAACAGCCATTCTGAATCTTACATGCTAGGGAAGTTTAATGATTCCAATTAAACCGAGTCTGGATGAAACAAAATTCGGATACCACCCATTGTGAGTCCTTCTAATTAGTGATGTTACGGGATCCAAATTTAACCAAGTATGGATGGTATCTGAATGTAGCCGACTCTGGATGCTATACGATTCGTAAAACAACCATTCTGAATCTCGCAAGCTAGGGAAGTTGAATGATTCAAATTAAACCGAGTCTGGATAAAACAGAATCCGGATACCACACATTATGAGTCCTTCTGATTAGTGATGTTACAGGATCCGAATTCATCTGAGTATGGATGCTATCTGAATGTATCCGACTATGGATACTATAACGATTCGCAAAACAAACATTCTGAATCTTGTAAGCTGGGGAAGTTAAATGATCCAAATTAAATTGAGTCTGGATGAAATATAATCCGGATACCACCCATTGTGAGTATTTCTTATTAGTGATGTTACAGGATCCAAATTCAACCGAGTATGGATGCTATCTGAATGTAGACGACTCTGGATGCCATACGATTCGTAAAACAACCATTCTGAATCTCGCAAGATAGAGAAGTTGAATGATCCAAATTTAACCGAGTCTGGATGAATTAGAATCCGGATACCACCCGTTGTGAGTCCTTCTAATTAGTGACGTTACAGGATCCAAATTCAACCGAGTATGGATGCTATCTGAATGTAGCCGACAATGGATGATATACGATTCGTAAAACAACCATTCTGAATCTCGCAAGCTAGGGAAGTTGAATGATCCAAACTAAACCGAGTCAGGATGAAACAGAATCCGGATACCACCTGTTGTGTGTCCTTCTAATTAGTGATGTTATAGGATCCAAATCCAACTGAGTATGGATGCCATCTGAATGTAGCCGGCTCTAGAGGCTCTACGATTCATAAAACAACCATTCTGAATCATGCATGCTAGGGAAGTTAAATGATTAAAATTGAACCGAGTCTGGATGAAACAGAATCCGGATACCACCCATTGTGAGTCCTTTTGATTACTGATGTTACAGGATCCGAATTCAACCAAGTATGGATGCTATCTGAATGTAGCCGACTCAGGATGCTATACGATTCGCACAACAACCATTCTGAATCTTGCAAGCTGGGGAAGTTAAATGATCCAAATTAAACGGAGTCTGGATGAAGCACAATCCGGATACCACCCATTGTGAGTCCTTCTGATTAGTGATGTTTCAGAATCCGAATTCATCCGAGTATGGATGCTATCTGAATGTATCCGACTATAGATGCTATACGATTCATAAAATAACCATTCTGAATCTCGCAAGATAGAGAAGTTGAATGATTCAAATTAAAACAGAATCTGGATACCACCCATTGTGAGTCCATCGGATTAGTGATGTTACATGTGACACATGTGTCACCATGACCATCAAACAAATACCAAACCAATGAAATATTGTGTTTCATACTTGGGATTTGTATAAATATATGTATCATTTGCACATATCAATTCTTGTTCGATTTCGAGCTTTAAATCGCTTTCTGGAAAGTTATACGCGAACTGATGCGTAAACATAATCAGTTTAACGTGAAAAACACTCCGGAATAGTGATATAGGCTTAACATACCTTAAATAACCTTTACATAACTTAGAAATAAGTTTTGAAGGGTTTGGTGTGTCAAAAACAAGTTTATTCGATCGCAGGGACTATTTGCGTCAAACTGCAAAACTATGCCAATTTTTATAACAACGAACATTCCGGAACTTGATCATAAGTTAAACATACCCTAAATATCCTTTACATAGCTTAGAAATTGGCTTTGAGGTGTTCGGTATGCTAAAATATACTTTATTGATCAATAGAGACTAAAAGCGTCAAAAAGTGCATAAGTTTGCATTTTCGCGCATATCTCACGTTCTGAATATATCCGGACATCCAAAAATTTATGTAATCATTAAAATATTTTATTTTAGTTATTGGCATGATAAAATTCTATTCGTCGCTTAATTTGGATCGTTTTTGCGTTCGTTACGACTTCCGTCGTAATTAACCGAACAACGCAATCGTACGACCAAAGGAACCGACATCCGAGATGTTTTTTAGCATATTCATGTTCCCTATGCTTTAAAATCATTATGGAGCTTGAAAATGGGTTTGACAAGTGTTAGAAGTGCCAAAACACGACAAAACAAGGTGCAGGGGCTAAATTGTCATTTTCTGAAAGTTGCTGTTCTGCAAGGTCCATGTGGACCGTATGGCAATATGGATGCGGTCTGTAAGGCCTGCCCAGCGAACAGAAACTTGATTTCAGCTGCTGTTTTGCAAAACCAGGCCCTTGTATCCAATTTCCATGTTTTGGGGAGCAAGTTAACACCTTCCCAAGTATGTTAGCTGGCCCATAACACATGTATGGCTAGGATTTCTTACTTCTTGGCCACACAAACACATGTCTTGATCTTGTTCATCATGCACAACTATAAATAGCCAAGCCATTCATCCATTTCACTCACCCTTGATCTGATTTCTCTAAGTTGAGGTTGAAAAACTTCATACCTGAGATTTTAAGATCAAGTTCTCCCTAGCAAGGACCCTTTGTAATCTTCCTTCGTTCTTTTATCTCTTTTCAAGCGTGAAAGTCAAACAGTGTTTGACTTTCTGCTTTGACCATGAGTTGGTCAACACGAAGTTCGTTTGAACTTCGCAACGTGAGCGTAATCACGATGGTTATAGTCCTTAGTGACTATACCTACTGATTTCCACGTTGACTAGGCATAGTGACAAGTCGTAGTTTCGGTCAAAATGCGCATTTAAGCGTATTTTGCAACCAAACTACTCTTGGTTTTAAAACACTTTGTTTTGATATCAAAACCTGTTTTCTAACTTAGTTAAACATGTTTCAACATGTTTAGCTCGTCACTTTTAGTTTAGTGCTTGTTTAGAGTCGTAAGTCAAGCGGTCTAAACCATCGCTTAGACTTTCGAACTCGACCCGTTTGGTCGATCATTAGGATCCGACCAAGAATGTTTAGTGACCATAGTTGTATAGGGAATAACCTTCCGAGGTTATACCTTATGGTCACATAGTTTAAGTAGTTGTATGATAGGTAGCTTATATGCCTTAGGTAAATGACCAAAATGCCCTTTTCATGCATAATTGGTATTTAAGCATATGTAACATAAACATTTTCCACTTAACTGATTATGCAACATATTTAAACTTGTTTAGGCATATAATACTTGTCATAGGACTAGTTAGACGTCTCGAACGAGCGTTTGCGCGAAACGACGTGTTAAAGTAGCGTAAGCTACCTTAATGGGTCGTAACGGGTCGAAAGCACTTAGGATAGGTTCCGTTTTAGGATGTAGATTTTGTTAAACTATATCACATGAGTTCCAATATTCATTTGGTTTACGAGACCTCATTCTACCCAATCTTCCGACTTAGGAGCCGATTGTTTAACATAGTGATTCCATACTAGGTGCCACTTGATTCCTTGATTTCCCGAGCTTCGTTAGGACACTTAATCAAGGATACTTGCAAACTCAAGTGAGTACATAGTCCCCTCTTTTACCGTTTTCAACTGTTTTGGGGTGAAACATATGTGCCTATTTGTTATTTTCATAATTTGTAACTATATGATTACACATGTTTAGTACTTATTCTTTTGACAAATTAAACAATTATCTATGGTTTTAAACACTGATTTTCAAAGATTGTAAAACGAATTGTTGGATTGTACTTATTTTAATACATTCACCAAGCCGGTTGGTAGTATGATATAGCGCTATAGGACTAGACACCCCATTCCTGTTGTATGGAATGTCAGAAACCAAATTTTAACCAAATAGAAATTGTCTTTGTGGTATTTCTATAGTCTCCATGGTGTAGTTTGATACACTAAGGTTTGAATGAATACTAAATCACAATTTCTTTTGTATATATTGATATACTACCAAAGTATAGATTAATATACTCTCAAATGTGATATTACTATCCAAAGTATATTTTGATATACTATGTACAAAATCCAACATATGTTTTAATATACTACTTTGTTATTTACCAAAACATAGTTGATATGTTATTATCAAAACCAAAACATAGTTGATATGTTATGTTCAAAACCAAAACATAGTTGATATGTTATTCTCAAAATCCAAAGCATAGTTGATATGCTATCTTTCAAAACCAAAGTATATTGATATACTACCAAATCTATTATTTTAATAACAAAAGTATATTTTTGATATACTATACGTTTAACTATTTCTAAACCAAAGTATATTTTATATATTACAAACCTTTTATCAAAACAATGCATTTTTAGAAACAAAACTTTTCACAAGGATTCATGGCTATTTTTGTAAAACATAAAACCTTTTTCTTATGTTAACTAAAGCCATGAATCTAAATCAACAAACCTATGTTACTCACAGGCATTTTTATGCTGACGTACCTATTTTCATATATGTTTCAGGTGCTGCTATGTGATGATTGTTGATACATGCCATACATAGGATGGACTCGTGCCTTAGTGACTTTAAAATTTGAAAGACAATATTTGTATTTATCTGAATTGTAATAAATCAATGAGTTCAGTAATTCAATAAAACGAAACAATTTAATCCAAGGTTGTGAAACAATGATTCTGTTACAACACTCCCCGACGTTTCCACCACGATTTGTTGTTTTACGTGGTCGGGGTGTGACAGAAAAGTTGGTATCAGAGCCAATGGTTATAGGGAATTAGGTTATTAGTAATGCTTTAACCTAGACTATAACCTTCCTAGGACCCTAACACAAGTTATCTTGTGTTTTGTCTTAAAACAATACACTTCACCTATCCTAAGGTGATTAACAAAAAAAAACAAAACAAAACGCAATTCATTCTCTCGAGTCAATTTTTTTTCAAAACATCACAAGAAGTCATCTATCCTTAGATGATCTATTTTTAGGCTTTTAAGCCTTTGGTATTTTTGAAATCTCGTCAAAGTTTGGGTCTTATTGTCACACCCCAAAAACGTCGCAGCGGAATATCTAACGTAGTGGAGACGGAAGTTGGTGCCCATTTATATCTTGTCGATCGATGCATTTAATTTGTTGGACACATTATCCTATTCAAAATCTACATTTTAAACATTACGTTTTAAATTATGACACAACCATGACTTAGTTAAGTTGTTTTGTTCCTCATGGATCTTATTACATTCGTCCCAGAAAATTTTAAAATTAGTCCAATATATTTAAGTGACAAAACATGCATCAATAACCACAAGATACGCCATAATTCCCGAAGCCGCACTCAAGTACCTGTAGAACACGTTAAAATCAAGTGTCAACACAAAGGAAGGTAAGTTCACTTAATTGTTTACTAACAGATTTTATTTCAAGGAAAACTTTCTAATTAGGTGTCTATTTGAAAAACATCTATGAAATTTTAGAAAGTCCATTTTATTTCCTTAATAAAATCCATGGGCTTCCATCGGTTCATTACTCCGACGATTGTAGTACAGCCCAGGTTTTGTATATTAAATTCTAGTGTCTATTTTCAGACTCGTATGTTAGCTAGACGATACGAACTATATATTAACCATGCAGGGATAATCAAATGCTAGACAATAAACATAATCTTAATTCATCGTTTGACATTGACTCAGGGCGACCGGTCACGACGGGTTGTCAATCCGATAGATCTACCAACAATTCCTCGCGTACCATACTTAATCTGATTAAACGACATCATGGGCACAGGGTTCTTCCTCGAAGAACGAGATGATGTCTGCCTCACGTACAATATATATATCCTACTAATATGACAATTTAATATACTACGACTTATGAATTCCCCTGGCACTCAAGTGTTGAGATTCAGTCCGGAATTCCTTCCCATTTCGTACGGTCTCATTTCTCTTAAGAAATGTCGCATTCCTCATATTCATTCTTCAAAATCGTTTTACTCCGAAACGTGTGACTTATCAAATTCATATATTTTATAT
Source organism: Helianthus tuberosus (assembly GCA_030545235.1). Classification (NCBI taxonomy): domain Eukaryota; kingdom Viridiplantae; phylum Streptophyta; class Magnoliopsida; order Asterales; family Asteraceae; genus Helianthus; species Helianthus tuberosus. The sequence goes on from CM060388.1 coordinate 96,102,046, forward strand.
TAAAAGGTATGTTTTATTTCGAAAACATTATTAAACCCCTTTTAACGACGTGTTCCACCCCCAAAACAAATATAAAACAGTAAAAAGAGGGGTTTAGTGACACTCACCTTTGGGTGCGTATTTTAATACCGCAGTCCCAGAAATTGATCATATACGTCCTAATATGGGAACAATTCTAAATCAAAATAACATATAATCACAAAAATCCTAAGTTTCTCCGTTTCTTAGAATTATCACATAACTTTGAGATTTTCTCGAAAAGTTGTCATTTTTTATTATGTTGGCACGATAAAAAATATATATATATATATATATATTATCGTGCCAACATAATAAAAAATGACAACTTTTCGAAAATCTCAAAGTTATGTGATAATTTATATATATATATATATATGAGTCCATATATATTTATATATTTATTATGATTTTTGCGCTCTGAACGATTTTATTGGTGACCATTATTGTGTAATTCCCTTAACTCTCCCGTTTATACGTGATATACCTACGATTTACGCGTCATAGTATTTATACACAAACGTTCATATAATTTAACACTGAAACTCACGAAATCTTGTTAATTTATCTATTTTGTCGTTTTCAAAGCAAATACACACGAAATATCCTATATATATCAAATTTCATGCTCGACAAACAAGTTACACATTTAACGCACTTTTACTGTTTTTATCGCACAATACGTACATGCATACATGCAAAAATCTAAGTTTCCTATTATTAGATTAACACTTAACATATCATCACATCTATATGTCAAAATCACTTAACACATTTTATCACAAAAGATTCACCCATACTATTGTTCACTGAAAATGCGTATTTTAGCGATTCGGTAACGTTTTCGGGCGTCGGAAGTCACGTATGACCAACCAAACACCAAGTAAACTTAAAATTAGTTAAAATACTTATTTTTAAACTAAAAACATCAGTTTATTTACTGATCTAAATCAGTTTTACAAAAATCACTCGAAAAGCCGATTTTGACCGTTTTAACGCATAGTTTTGCGTTAAATGTTACCGTAACCATCCCAACTCAAAATGACTTGATATTTTAACACAATAAATGTTATTTACTGATTAAAATAGTGGTTATAATCAGATTAGTGCAGTTTTTGTGTAAGTCACATAAATCATGCGATTTCACGTATTTTACAACTTTTAGTGCATCAAGTACAACATGCAAAGCTAGCAAACATTATGACAAAGTTATATATCATCAAATACTTCATAATAACTTTATTTTAGAGTTTACAATCTGATCAAAATTAAATTTTACTAAATCATACACAAAACGCATTATTTCACCTATTTTACAAGTTTCTAAGCCTCATGTATAACATGCAAAGCTAGTAAACTATATGACAAAGTTTTATACCATTTTAACAATTCAAATATTCATATTTTTAGTGTTTAGATTCTGATTAAAATTTATTTTTATCAAATCATACTCAAATAATCATTTCATGATCATATTTTAACATGCAAGTTCAAGTAAGTGCATCCAATATACTCATACCATATCATCATCATCCTACATAAACTTAAATGTATCCAAGAACGCATCTTTTTCATGTTCATATATTCAAAAACATTATCACCATATTTCATCATGTTTACATGATTTGCATGCAATAATCTTTCATTTATTTACTAAGTAACAAAACTCACAAGTGTTTATATACATATATACATACACGACACATGCATACATACATATATAATTCCAAAAATTTCATCTTTCACATAAGTAACTCAAATCACAAGAACCTTTATGTAACATCTTTTGATCATACATGCATTCACTTTTCAAGAATAAATCAAACAAAAATCAATCAAAATCAAAACTCAACTTGAATACACATGTATACACACACTCACGGCCATACGCACACGCACATACATCTCCATTTTATTTTATTCAAAAACCCATTTGTTTTATGTTTCAAGTTTGTGATTAAACTCAAGAATAAGAGAAAATTTTACTATCTTCTTTTCCATAAAAATAATCAAGAACATTTTTAAAAGATTAGTTTTATACCCTCAAGATTCAAGTGGGTTTTTGATTAAAAAGATGATATGAAGCTTGGTTCTAGCTTGAAACTCCTTGGAATCACCTTCACACCTTCAAATATACTTGAAATCACCTTGGAATGAGCTTGAATCCTCAAGAACATGGTTAGAAATTTCGAAATATGGGTGATATGGGGTGTTTTCGGCTGGTTAGAATAGAGAGAGAGTGTTTTAATTGTTAAAATGAGATTTCTTGGTTTTAACAAGTTTTGAGAAGAGTGTTCAAGTTGATAAGTGTGCACCTATGTTTTATCCAATAAATGGAAGAGAGAGAGGAGAGAGAGGCCTTGCATGGCGGCCATCTCTTTCTCTATATACACATTACACGATTTATATATATACATATGCATATATATCTAAATTTTGGCCAAAAACTGGTATTATACTGGATACCGGGTATTTTATCTAGCGTTTTAATCTCATTTTAGTGCGTTTTGAATTATTTTTAATACTCTATAAAAATTGTCACACCCCGACTACGTAAAACAACAAATCGTGGCGGAAACGCCGGGGAGTGTTGTAACAGAATCATTGTTTCACAACACATGGAATTTAGAATATTGTTTTATTACATAAAAAGTTACATTGTCTTGGAATTTGATCAACAAACAGTACAATTGCCGTTCATGTTTTTATAATTACTAAGGCCCATGCCCATCCTATGTAAAGCAATCATCAGTCGTCACGAAATAAACCTGAAACATATGTGAAAGTAAATACGTTAGCATAAAAATGCCTGTGAGTAACATAGGTTTTGTGAATTAGATTCATGGCTTTGGATCATATAAGAAAAGATTATATGTTTATAAAAGTAGCCATGAATCCTTTATAAAAGTTTGGTTTCTAAAACACTTTGCATTGGTATAAAAGTTGTGGTATACATAAAAATATACCTTGGTTTTAAGAAAGTCGGATAAGTAATATATTAAAATATATTTTAGTTTCAAAACAGTTAATCAGATAGTATATCAAATATACTTTAGTTGTTAAGATAATAGTTTTCGGTAGTATATCATAAGTATACTTTGGTTTGGTAAATAACATATCAACTATGTTTTAGTAAATAACAAAATATATGTTGGATTTGTACATAATATATCAAATTATACTTTTGTAAATAATAGCATATCAAATTATGCTTTAACAAATAGTATCACGTTGGTAGTATATCGAAATATACCATAAGTCGCGATTTAGCAATACATTCAAACCTTAGTGCATCAAACTACACTTTGGAGACTATAGAAATACCACAAAGGCAAATTCTATTTGGTTAAAATTCGGTTTCTGACATTCCATACAACAAGAATGGGGTGTCTAGTCCTATAGCGCTATATCGTACTACCAATCGGGTTGATCATTGTTAATGAATGTATAAGTAAACATATGAACAAACAAATAGTCGTAACAAACTTCGGAAATCAGTGTTTAAACCATGGATAATAGTTCAATTCGTCAAAAGATAGTACTTATGCATGTGTAATCATATAGTCGAAATCATGGAAATATTGTATAGGCACATATGTTTCACCCCAAAACATTGAAAACCATAAAAGAGGGGACTATGTACCCACCTTTGGGTGCGTTTTTATATGTTAACACAATCCCTCAAATTGTTTACTCGTTCTAAATTAAATAAGAACGATTTAATAATCAAAACTCACAAAAATAACGAAGTTTCTCCGATACTTAGAATTTTCACATAACTTTGAGATTTCTCGAAAAGTTATTATTTTTTATTATATTGGTGTATTTATGTATATATGAGTTCATATACATATTTTAAGGACTTTGCGACTTGAACGATTTTATTGGTGACTCTCATCATGCATATATCATCAAAACCCTTGCATTTTAACTATCATTCAAAACTGGGCTGTATTCGGGAATTTTAATAAAATAGTTAACTTACTCCAAAAATTACCAAACTTTTAGAGAATGTTCTAAACTATCCAATTATTACTTTGTGAAAAGATCGGGATCCAATTCATTACCAATATTCTATAAAAAATCATTTACCGGACTGTAATCAGATTCGTCACTTCCTGACTGCAGTCCACGTAATAATTTATTTAAAATTCATCGTAAGTCTAATTGATGAAATTCCAGTGGGAGAATTATAACGACATCAGTGGTCATCTACAGTACAAATTTCATGAGCTAATTGTACACAGATTTCAAGTTATGATGAAAAACATAGCACATATTTTCTGCAGTAAAAATGCAGCTTTTGCTGCTGTACAAAATGGACCTTTAAAAATAGTAAAAGACCTCGAAAAAATATGATTCTAGTGACATTTGATTCGTTTTTCAAAAACATATAATTTAGACTTCAAAAAATTGATTTTTCTATTTATAACGGTCCGTTTACAGCCAACTGAAGCTGGCTATAAATGTTACTCAGCATGCTGTTAATCGCTTAAATGTTACTAAAACATGGAAGCAAATATCCTAAACAAGTGTTTATCAAGAAATCAAACTCAAAACTCATACACCCATATATATACACATAAACATCACCATTTTTATTTGTATCAAGACCCATTTCAATTTAGATTTCAAGTTTGTGAAAATTCGAAGATTCAAGAGAAACTTCAATTCATCAAGAACAACCAAGAATCTAGAGTATGATTTAAACATAAATGTTATACCTTCAAGATTCAAGTAAGTTGTTGGATGAGATTTTGATGATGGGGAGCTTGAAATCACTTAAAAGCACCTTGGAAACACCTTTGGATGTTCACATCAACTTGAAGTTTGCTTGGAAAGGGGTTGGATCTTGAAGAACAAAGTTGCAAAATGAAGATGGGAGTGATGGTGGGTGTGGACGGTTGGGAGAGAGAGAGGAGGTGATGGAGTGTAGTGTGAAGTGAAGTATGGTGATATATATAGGACAAGATCTAGATAAAATCTCCAAGATCACAAAATATCTTATGGAATCCAAGAAATATCAAGTAAATCACAAGGAATCCAAGAAAGATCACTAATGGATTTTGTAGGATATTGGCAAGATTTTAGTGGGGGCCACCCCTTAGTGACCGTGAACATATAGGGGGGGGGGGTAAGGTGTAATTTTAATTGGTAAAATAGGTAAAAATAGGTGTTTAACTGGATACCGGGTATTTTATCTAGCTTTTAAATCCCGGTTTATGGCGATCTAAATTATTTTTATTATTCTATAAAAATAATCTTGCCAAAATATTACTGAAATAAATTTCAGTTGCTGAGACTGGCTGTGTTGTCTGCGTTTTGCAGTATAAGCACTGTGTTGCGCAGTAACACTCGGTACAGGCTTAAACTTGAAAAATAACGTTTTTAAGCGTTTTAATTTATTTTTCAACACGAACCTGATTAAAATAAAATTTTAATCATAACATAATATTTTTGCGGTTTAAATATTATCCGGGCTGTCACCAACGTTCGTTTCGCAGTTTTGTCGAAAATAGTTCCAAAGTTCGAATAAACATGTTTTTGCCGTACCGAATCCTTCGAAACTTATTTCTAAGTTATGTATAAGGCATTTAGGGTATGTTTAGCCTATGTCACTATTCCGGAGTGTTTGTTGCATTAAACTGGTTATATTTACGCATCAGATCGCGTATAACCTTCCAGAAAGCGATTTAAAGCTTGAAATCGAACAAGAATTGATATGTGCAAATGATACACATATTTATACAAATCCCAAGTATGAAATACATTATTTCATTGATTTGGTATTTGTTTGATGGTTGAAGTGACACAGGTGTCACAGTCTCCCCTACTTTAGGAAATTTCGTCCCGAAATTTAATTTTAGAGGAAACATGTGTGCTCGAAAACAGAGTCGGAGAATGTAAGATAAAAAAACATTGGTCAAGGTCCAGGACTTCTAGTAACTTAAATATTGCTACGTTCGCAATGTAATAAGGAACACTTATAAATAGGAAGTACCAGCGGCGTATCCACCATGCTCCTTTCTACGTTGTTCTCGTTTCGTTATTCCCATCACTATAGGTCTTAACACATGATAAAACTTGTTGTGGTTTCTGTGCACTGAATTCCATAATTATGTATGCAGTCCGCACAGTTCATTTCATAATGCGTATGGGAAAGATCAATCGAATAAACATGAAGTGACTTGACTCGTCCATCAAAGGATCTTTTTAACTAGATCAACGAACGATCTTCTTAACCAGATCAACACATGATCTTCTTAACTAGACCGTCGTACAATCTCTTTAAATAGACCACTAATGGGTCTTTTTATTGAATCAAATAATCGTTTTGAAATAGCACTTTGGAATCCAAGGTTCTTAGTATTTGCATAGATAAGCCCCTTAAGGAATTTGAGATAGTACTTTGAGTATCCTTCTGAGAATCCAACATATGAAAATACGGAAGATTCTACTAGGACTTAGATAGCGAGCTTTAGAATCACACATAAACACATAATCACATAATCGCATAGTTGTTAACTTAGTTATTAGCTCGTTCATTAACTTGAATTAATGCATTTAAAGTACACCAGAAATCCAATCGAGGACTTCCATTGGTACTCGAAACATCCCAAGAATCTAACTATGAAGATAGGGAGATCTTATAAGGATTTGGCTGTGTCTTGGTTGTATCGTAACATTCGTATTAGAGCACGCAATGAATCCACTTAAGGACTCATGAAAGTACCTTTAGATATCAAATCAAAGATTTGAAATGGTATTTCAAGTATCTGTTTAAGAATTTTTAACTTGTACCTTGTACTTTGTTTCTTAAAAGAAACGAGTACTTAGGATTTTTGGGGAGATCACGAGTGATCATAAAATGAAAGAATCACACGAGTAGTTTGTTTTGTAAGGAACATGGTTCCTTGGTGTCGGCATCGTAGGGTTGTACACACACAATCGTATCAGTTTCGTAAAATAAAATTGAAACAACAAATTTTATTTATGTATCAACTGAGTCGATTCAAACATCCAAAAGATAACATACAAGGAAAAACAAAAGACTAATTGTTCACTGCTGCATCGTCGTTTGCGTTTGCCTCGTTTATGTTAAACACTCGTCCACGTGCTGGATTCGCGTTAACAAGTCTTGGGCAATTGTTGCGGTAGTGAGTAAGGTCACAACAGTTATAACACGACCCAGGAGGGAACTGTGCTTGAGCAACAGCAGGATTTGCAGCAGCTTGGTTAGCATAACGGCAGGTATTGACCAAATGTCCTAATCGCCCGCAGTGGGTACATTTGTGACACTGTACTTGCTCCAGATGATGACGGTTGCATTTGTTGCACAAAGGTGCAGTACCAACATAGTTTTTCTTTGTACGAGGTTGTGCTGGCTGGTTTGGTGCAACCTGATTGTTCTGAGCAACTACGGCAAAGTTTTGTGAAGCCTTGCGCTTCTTCTTCTTGGATGTCTCGGCCTGTTTATCCTTTGGTTCATCTTGTGCATACTTGTCTGATGGTTTTGGGTCGCCCTTTCGAAAAAGCTTACCTTTCCTGATTTGTGATTCAGTCAGGGTAGCAGACAATTCAATGGCCTGTCTGACGGTAGTAGGATTGCTACCAGTAACGATATCCTGAACTAGGTCAGGAAGACCATCAATGTACTTTGCAATCGCCTTCTCCACCGGTGTAACCATAGCAGGACATAACAGGCTCAGCTCCTCATAACGATCAGTATAGGCTCGATGTTCACCACTGTCTTGCTTCAAATCTTCGAATTCTCTTTCCAACGCTCTAAGCTCATGACGAGGACAGAACTCCTTCATCATTAGGGCCCGAAGCTCCTCCCAAGTTTGAGCTAGTGCCACATCGGCACCCCTATCATGCATCACACCGTTCCACCATGTAAGAGCATGCTTCTCGAACACACTGGATGCAAACTCAACCTTACGCTCATTCGGACATTGCACATGTCTGAATGTGCTCTCCAAACTTTCAAACCATTGCAGGAGCGTGGTTCCTCCTTGAGTCCCAGAAAACTTCAAAGGTTTAGCAGAGTTGAATGTCTTAAAGTTGCACGGAACAGGTGCGTTGTTGTTGTTTGCTTGGTTTAACTGGGTAACTAGGTTCGGGAGTACAGCAGCGATTTGCTGAGTGATCAAGGCTGCCATTGCGGCGTCTTGAGTTTGATCACGTCGAGGAGGCATCTAAAGGAAAAGGAACACAAGGAAATGTGTGAGACTGACATAGAACAATCAAAAGGAATATTGAAAACATCGACAAAACGAAGGAAGGTGGTCATTTGTTTATTACTTAAAACAAACAAACAACACAGTGACTAATCAAAGTAAAGAGGTCTACATAATGCATAATCAAGACATGCTTTAGCCTATAAGTGAACACTCACCCCAAGAGTTCCCAGGTAAGAGTGACTGGTCCGATTATGTTGATTTGTACGAACACTCTAGCCATAGACAGAAAACTCAGGGTACAGGCACCCACCCTTCCGGATTGCACGTGTTCACATTATTAAGACTCAAACCTTGACGAGATTTGAAAACTTTAAAGGCGTAAAGCCTAAAAACTAATCATCTAAGGATAGATGATCGATTTTCAAATGGAATTGAGATTTGTGTACTTGTTTTGGTAATCACCTAAGGATAGGTGGTAGTATTGTTTTAAGATCTAAACACAAGGTAACTTGTGTTAGGGTCCTATGAAGGTTATAGTCTAGGTCAAATTTTTTACTAATAACCTAATTCCCTATAACCATGAGCTCTGATACCAACTCTTCTCTCACACCCCGACCACGTAAAACAACAAATCGTGGCGAAAACGCCGGGGAGTGTTGTAACAGAATCATTGTTTCACAACACATGGAATTTAGAATATTGTTTTATTACATAAAAAGTTACAATGTCTTGGAATTTGATCAACAAACAGTACAATTGCCGTTCATGTTTTTATAATTACTAAGGCCCATGTCCATCCTATGTAAAGCAATCAACAGTCGTCACGAAATAAACCTGAAACATATGTGAAAGTAAATACGTCAGCATAAAAATGCCTGTGAGTAACATAGGTTTTGTGAATTAGATTCATGGCTTTGGATCATATAAGAAAAGATTATATGTTTATAAAAGTAGCCATGAATCCTTTATAAAAGTTTGGTTTCTAAAACACTTTGCATTGGTATAAAAGATGTGGTATACATAAAAATATACATTGGTTTTAAGAAAGTCGGATAAGTAATATATTAAAATATATTTTAGTTTCAAAACAGTTAATCAGATAGTATAACAAATATACTTTAGTTGTTAAGATAATAGTTTTCGGTAGTATATCATAAGTATACTTTGGTTTGGTAAATAACATATCAACTATGCTTTAGTAAATAACAAAATATATGTTGGATTTGTACATAGTATATCAAATTATACTTTGGTAAATAATAGCATATCAAATTATGCTTTAGCAAACAGTATGACGTTGGTAGTATATCGAAATATACCATAAGTCGCGATTTAGCAATACATTCAAACCTTAGTGCATCAAACTACACTTTGGAGACTATAGAAATACAACAAAGGCAAATTCTATTTTGTTAAAATTTGGTTTCTGACATTCCATACAACAGGAATGGGGTCTCTAGTCCTATAACGCTATATCGTACTACCAATCGGCTTGATCATTGTTAATGAATGTATAAGTAAACATATGAACAAACAAATAGTCGTAACAAACTTCGGAAATCAGTGTTTAAACCATGGATAATAGTTCAATTCGTCAAAAGATAGTACTTATGCATGTGTAATCATATAGTCGAAATCATGGAAATATTGTATAGGCACATATGTTTCACCCCAAAACATTGAAAACAGTAAAAGAGGGGACTATGTACTCACCTTTGGGTGCGTTTTTATATATTAACACAATCCCTCAAATTGTTTACTCGTCCTAAATTAAATAAGAACGATTTAATAATCAAAACTCACAAAAATACCGAAGTTTCTCCAATACTTAGAATTTTCACATAACTTTGAGATTTCTCGAAAAGTTATTATTTTTTATTATATTGGTGTATTTATGTATATATGAGTTCATATACATATTTTAAGGACTTTGCGACTTGAACGATTTTATTGGTGACTCACATCATGCATATATCATCAAAACCCTTGCATTTTAACTATCATTCAAAACTGGGCTGTATTCGGGAATTTTAATAAAATAGTTAACTTAGTCCAAAAATTCCCAAATTTTTACAGAATGTTCTAAATGATCAAAATATTACTGTGTAAAAAGATCGAAATCCAATTCATTACCAATATTTTATAAAAAAAATCATTTACCTGACTGTAATAAGATTCGTCACTTTCTGACTGCAGTCCACAGAATAATTTATTTAAAATTCATCGTAAGTCCGATTGATAAAATTCCAGTGGGAGAATTATAACGACATCAGTGGTCACCTACAGTACAAATTTCATGAGCTAATTATACACAGATTTCAAGTTATGATGAAAAACATAGCACACATTTTCTGTAGTAAAAACGCAGCTTTTGCTGCTGTACAAAACGGACCTTTAAAAATAGTAAACGACCTCAAAAAAATATGATTCCAGTGCCATTTGATTTGTTTTTTGAAAACATATAATTTAGACTTCAAAAAATTGATTTTTCTATTTATAACGGTCCGTTTACAGCCAACTGAAGCTGGCTATAAATGTTACTCAGAATGCTGTTAATCGCTTAAATGTTACTAAAACATGGAAGCAAATATCCTAGACAAGTGTTTATCAAAAAATCAAACTCAAAACTCATACACCCATATATATACACATAAACATCACCATTTTTATTTGTATCAAGACCCATTTCAATTTAGATTTCAAGTTTGTGAAAATTCCAAGATTCAAGAGAAACTTCAATTCATCAAGAACAACCAAGAATCTAGAGTATGATTTAAACATAAATGTTATACCTTCAAGATTCAAGTAAGTTGTTGGATGAGATTTTGATGATGGGGAGCTTGAAATCACTTGAAAGCACCTTGGAAACACCTTTGGATCTTCACATCAACTTGAAGTTTGCTTGGAAAGGGGTTGGATCTTGAAGAACAAAGTTGCAAAATGAAGATGAGAGTGATGGTGGGTGTGGACGGTTGGGAGAGAGAGAGAAGGAGGTGATGGAGTGTAGTGTGAAGTGAAGTATGGGGATATATATATATAGGACAAGATCTAGATAAAATCTCCAAGATCACAAAATATCTTATGGAATCTAAGAAATATCAAGTAAATCACAAGGAATCCAAGAAAGATCACTAATGGATTTTGTAGGATATTGCCAAGATTTTAGTAGGGGCCACCCCTTAGTGACCGTGAACATATGGGGGGGGGGGGTAAGGTGTAATTTTAATTGGTAAAATAGGTAAAAATAGGTGTTTAACTGGATACCAGGTATTTTATCTAGCGTTTAAATCCCGGTTTATGGCGTTCTAAATTATTTTTATTATTCTATAAAAATAATCTCGCCAAAATATTACTGAAATAAATTTCAGTTGCTGAGACTGGCTGTGTTGTCTGCGTTTTGCAGTATAAGCACTGTGTTGCGCAGTAACATTCGGTACATGCTTAAACTTGAAAAATAACGTTTTTAAGCGTTTTAATTTATTTTTCAACACGAACCTGATTAAAATAAAATTTTAATCATAATAGAATATTTTTGGGGTTTAAATATTATCCGGGCGGTCACCAACGTTCGTTTCGCAGTTTTGTCGTAAATAGTTCCAAAGTTCGAATAAACATGTTTTTGCCGTACCGAATCCTTCGAAACTTATTTCTAAGTTATGTAAAAGGCATTTGGGGTATGTTTAGCCTATGTCACTGTTCCGGAGTGTTTGTTGCATTAAACTGCTTATATTTACGCATCAGATTGCGTATAACCTTCCAGAAAGCGATTTAAAGCTTGAAATCGAACAAGAATTGATATGTGCAAATGATACACATATTTATACAAATCTCAAGTATGAATACAATATTTCATTGGTTTGGTATTTGTTTGATGGTTGAAGTGACACAGGTGTCACAAAAATAAACTCACCAAAATATTACTAAACGATATTTTGTTTGCCTGGACTGGCTACGTTGTCGGTATTTGGCAGTATGCGCGCTGTGCTGCGCAGTACGCGTATAAAATCGCAAAAATAGGGATTTATGCGTTTTTATTTATTTTTATCATCCTAAAGTAATAAACTCATTACATTATTACTAAAATGATTATCAGTTGCCTTGACAGGCTGTGTTGACAGTATTTTGTCGGTACAAGTGCTGCATCACGCGGTACGCGCTTAAATTCGAAGAATAGAGTTTCCTGGCGTTATAAATTATTTTTCCACATGGATATGATTAAAATAATTATTCTAATCATAACAAACTATTTTTATGATTCTAACACTGATCGGGTGGTCACCGATGTTCGTTTCGCATTTTAACCGTTACGCGATAACCGTTTAATTTACCGTTGCCAACATAATTTTTATCAAAGTTTAAATTTACCAACTCATTAAATTTCACCTATAAATATCATAATCAGTCAAATATGGCCCTATTACCTATTTATAACATGTGCTACAATTATACGGTACGGCGTGAAAAGCCGGGTGTCACAGTCTCCCCCTGTTTAGGGAATTTCGTCCTCGAAATTTTTACTCTAAAGGTTTTGTTTTCACACTGGGTGAAAACAGCAAAAACAGGTTTAATGAATATAGTCTTATAGTTTCTGCGAGAAACTTTGATTCTTACAAAGAATCTTCGTAGACCTATATTACATACACTCTCGATTCCTAATCTCACATCTCAACGCTCTCCACCCTATCCAAGGTTCAACATACGTATATTTACATATACATTACCCCGTACCTAAGGTAGTCTGAGTTTGCACCCGATTGATTCAACTCGAGATGGGCTTTCGAAAGAATCAAATCTCATAAACTCGTCTTCCTTCCTTCTGGCATTCATTTCAGACATCCACAAATTGCTAAATCAATAAATCGCATACACGATTAGAATGCTTCAATCGCCTGTCCGGTTATTAGCATAACTCTTCTAGCTATATGTACTGCTTCTACGGTGTTTCGATAAATTTTCGTTTATCTTCCAAACAAATCTCTGTAAAGAACATAATCAGTGTATTATCCATTATACACTTCTCAACTGGACCCACATATTACATCATGTATACTACTCCATCCTTATGGTAGCTTGAGCCTATAAGCGACTGATCCAACTTAAGATGGGCTCTTGAAAGGACCAAGTCAATGTGGCTCAGCTTTTCTTCTCTCTGCTAGACCTAATAGCACCTTTCCAAGATATCATCTTCAACAAAACATAATCTTCAATCTGGAATCGCAATAGCCCCTTCTATTGTCCATGATACACGCTCCCAACTTTTCTTTTAAAGGTCCGAAAAGCTTCCTACTATCTTGCTGTCCAATCAATTTCCCTTTTCCTTTTGGGGTTATTAGTGTCGAAGGCTGCACTAATTTAGGGAAATTCTCAATAAATCTCCGGTAGCACCTAGCTAGTCATATGGATCATCATACTCCTGACGGGGTCTTTGGCGCTCCTCATCATTCACCATCTCCATAGTTAACTTCAAACGTCACTCATGATTCTCCTTGGTTCGCACATAGGCAAGTATGTCGTCAATGAGTATTATCACGAATTTATCCGATTAGGGTTCCCATACCCTGTTCATGAGATTCATAATTATAAATGGCGCATTAATTTAGTCAAAAGGCATGACTAATATCTCGTAATGGCCATATCACATTTGAGAAGCAGTCCTCAGCATATCTTTGTCAGCAATCTTCAACTGAAAATATCCTAATCGTAGGTCGATCCTTGTGTGGCAGCTGGATCCCGGTAACTTGATCGAACAAATCGTCAATCCTTGGTGAAAGGGTACTGATTCTTGGTAGTCAACTTGTTCAGTTTTCTGAAATCATCACACCTCCTGAAGGATCCATTCTTCTTTCTCTCAACAAAACATATGCGCCTTAAAGCGAAAAGCTTGGTCGAATGAAACCCTTGTCTAATGACTTTTTAAACTGATTCGACATTTCTATCATTCTCAAACGGTGCTTAATCTGTAGGGAGATTGTGCAACTGGGCGCAGCACCGGATGCCAGATCGATTCGGAATTCGATCTGTCTCGCAGGGGGCAATCCAGGTAAGCCTTTTTAGGAAAACTTCTGGATACTAGTGAACAATAGGAACCTCTCCGATATTCCTACATTTGGCCTTCAGATCCACAACGTTAACAAAGAACGCAGGATAGCCTTTTCGCAACTACTCGAACATCTTCACAATATTGACGACTCTCAACCATCAACACTCGATACAAGAAACTTGAAACTCAACTCGGTCGGTCTTCGTGAGCAACTACTACCTCTCTACCATCATCAGAACGAGATATCCTAACTAGCTTCTTTCAAGCGATAGTCCCCACTTCGTCCTCGGAAAATAAATCCATTCTCGCATCCGCATCTAAGCTCCCCAGCTCCACTGGAACTAAACCAACACTAGAACTATGATCACCTAACTAAATATGGTAACAACAGCAAGATCGTCCCGTGCTTTCCCAGCACTCGCCTCAACGACTTTGCCCTTAGCATCCTGACCCTTCAGTTTCAGACAATCTCTCTCTAAATGTCCTTGCTCACCCCACTCGTAGCATCCCTTGAGCGTAACTCCATCCGATGTATTCTTAGCATAGTACTCGCGAGTCATTTGTCCAGTCCAACCACATCTGGCTCACTTTCTCCACTCATCCTCGTGAGTCTTCCTCTCAAGACCGCTCCTGCCATCCTTGGTATTATTCTTTCCCGACTCTCTAGGGTTAGCTACACACGCTTCTCATCAATATCCAAAATAGTTCAATCATTAAATGCTAGTGAATCATACATTGCGCATGTATAATATCCACGTATTAATGAGAACAATTTTTATACAAAAAGGAATCCATTCGATATTTATATCAGAAATTTTCAAAGCTTGTTTTTAGTACAAAGACAAATCAAAATTTGGCATGTCTACATCAACACCCTCAAGAAGCCTGTATTAAATTTCCTCCTAAATATCTGAAAATTTGGCATGCAAGCCATAAATAGGGTTCATCAAATGAGACATACAGAACAAACAACAGAAACAATCAACAACTAACGCTTCAATCCCTGGAAGTCCAACATCTCCCTAACAAGCTCTTCTAGCTCATCATAGCAGTCCATCTGTCTCTCTAAGTCCTTCATCGTCTCCATGCCTACTCGTAACGTGGCGAACTGACGATCACAGTGAGAGCGGTTGACCCCAAATCCCTTTCTGCTTCTTCAAAGTAGATGCTGTCTCAACTCTTGAAGTCGAATGCGATCTCTCCAACGGGTTGAGTCCTCTTCCTACGGCGAGTGTAGACTTAAAAGAGGTGTAGCAAAACACGTGACTCGAGTAGCAGAATAAACAATTCTGTAATGACGTGCGAAAGAATCTCAAGTGTAGGCTCGACAATATCAGTGAGCAGGACTACTGATAGCTCTATAGGCCGAGACGTGACATATCGCAACCGTACGAAGTAAGTGTGTGATCAACATAAATAGTAACACACATAAGGCTCAAATAAACAGAAAATCACGTAGGCACATAAACACATAAGGGTTTTCATACATGATAAAATTTCCACATTTATTTAAAATCTTGGCTTCGAGAATTTTGGACTTTATATCTCAAAATTCTTCGGTTGAAGTCTAGTGGTTTCCCCCCGAAAACATCTAGTTCACTAACAACCAATGGCTCTGATACCAACTTCTATCACACCCGAAAAACATCGCAACGGAATATCTAACATAGTGGAGACGGAATTTGGTGCCCATTTATATCTTGTCGATCGATGCATTTAATTTGTTGGATACATTATCCTATTCAAAATCTACATTTTAAACATTAGGTTTTAAATTATGACACAACCATGACTTAGTTAAGTTGTTTTGATCCTCATGGATCTTATTACATTCGTCCTAGAAAATTTTAAAATTAGTCCAATATATTTAAGTGACAAAACATGCATCAATAACCACAAGATAAGCCATAATTCCAGAAGCCGCACTCAAGTACCTGTAGAACACGTTAAAATCAAGTGTCAACACAAAGGAAGGTGACTTCAGTTAATTGTTTACTAATAGATTTTATTTCAAGGAAAACTTTCTAATTAGCTGTCTATTTGAAAAACATCTATGAAATTTTAGAAAGTCCATTTTATTTCCTTAATAAAATCCATGGGCTTCCATCGGTTCATTACTCCGACGATTGTAGTACAGCCCAGGTTTTGTATATTAAATTCTAGTGTTTATTTTCAGACTCGTATGTTAGCTAGACGATACGAACTATATATTAACCATGCAGGGATAATCAAATGCTAGACAATAAACAGAATCTTAATTCGTCGTTTGACATTGACTCGGGGCGATCGGTCACGACGGGGTTGTCAATCCGATAGATCTACCAACAATTCCTCGCGTACCATACTTAATCTGATTAAACGACATCATGGGCACAGGGTTCTTCCTCGAAGAACGAGATGATGTCTGCCTCACGTACAATATATATATCCTACTAATATGACAATTTCATATACTACGACTTATGAATTCCCCTGGCTCTCAAGTGTTGAGATTCAGTCCGGAATTCCTTCCCATTTTGTACGGTCTCATTTCTCTTAAGAAATGCCGCACTCCTCATATTCATTCTTCAAAATTGTTTTACTCCGAAACGTGTGACTTATCAAATTCATATATTTTCAGTGAAAATATATATTTTATATTAAAAGGTATGTTTTATTTCGAAAACATTATTAAACCCTTTTAACGACGTGTTCCACCCCCAAAACATATATAAAACAGTAAAAAGAGGGGTTTAGTGACACTCACCTTTGGGTGCATATTTTAATACCGCAATCCCAGAAATTGATCATATACATCCTAATATGGGAACAATTCTAAATCAAAATAACATATAATCACAAAAATCCTTAAGTACGGGACATAACGGTCCAAAAAGTTATTTGGTATTTTGGCGATTTTGGTATTTTGGCGATTTTGGCTTTCTCTTGAAACCCTAGACAAATCAATCAATCCTTGATCTCGATTGATCTTGGTTACTACCTAAGGATCCCTTATCGTTCTTTAGGTTCTATTCATTTGAAATCAGATTAAGTTTCGTGTTCTAGGGTTTGCTGTTTCTTATTGTTTTCTGATTGCTACTAGGGTAAGCGGCCGTTTATTCTGATTGTTAGGGTTCCGGTGTCTTGTCCCAATCGTTGCTGATTAGGGTTTCGACGGAATTCATCACAATCGTTACTCTGATTTAATTAGGGTTTCAGCGGGTTCGGTTTGTCTCCCTGGTTTTCTGTTGTGCGTTCAGGTGATTGCATCCACTAATCTAATTCAGATTCATCAGACTAGGGTTGTTCAAAGTGTAATCGGATTAGGGTTTGTTGTCGGTGCTGGTTTCTGGTTTGCAAACGGGGCATTCAGCGACAATTCAGATTAGGGTTTTGCGGCTGATTACTCATCCGATTTGGGTTTTGCGGCTGATTACTTCATTGATTCTGATTGTCGGCAAGTTAATTAGTGGTTGACGGCTACTAGGGTTATTCAGGCGGCTTGGTTTCTTGAACGAAGTCCTGGCTGCTAGGGTTCAGTTTAATGGATGAACGCATGAAACCTGGTGGAAAACCACCACTGTCATTTAAAGAAATAGCGGATCGTATTCTTGATGTTGATGGGAACAATATACAGCCAAGACGTGGTATCAACATCATCGATGAACTCACTAAGGTCACGGCTCTGGTTCAGTTGGATAAACTGTCGCCAACAACGGCTGTTCATGGAGTGAATGTGTCGACTCCATTGGCGGGTAACTCGAATACAAGATTATATGGGGTTGCGGAACCTTTATCATTTGCTAAAGTAGTGAAAACCGCAAAGGAAAATGTAAAGGTTAATTTTCGGATGATGGAATCTAGCGAGTCGGTTGATGGAGCTGATGTTGTCATTCCATTGTCTTCGGTTAAGCAAGTCACTGACAGGTATGCTAACACGTTGTATGGATATTTTCTGGGCAAACGGGCTGGCTTTTCCTGTGGTGGATTATTTTGCAAAGAACAACTGGGTTAAATATGGTCTCTCTAGACTAATGATGAATGCAAACGGGTTCTTTTTCTTTAAATTCAAAACAAAGGAAGGGATGGATAAATTGGTGGAGGATGGACCTTGGATGATTAGAAATGTTCCGATAATTTTGAAGGAGTGGTCGGCCTCTGTCAAGTTGGAAAAATAAGATATAAAGGCTATCCCAGTTTGGGTTAAGATGCATGAAGTACCGTTAGCAGCATATACTGAGGATGGTCTTAGTTTGCTCGCTTCTAAGATAGGGGTGCCTAAGATGCTAGATTCGTACACTGCTACAATGTGTGCTGAGTCATGGGGAAGAAGCAGTTATGCTAGAGCTCTCATTGAAATTCAAGCCGGGGCTGAGTTAAAGAGGAATGTTACTGTTGCAATCCCATCTTTAGAGGGTAATGGCCATTCAATGGTGGAGGTAAAAATCGAATATGATTGGGAGCCTTTAAGGTGCTCATCTTGTTGCGTGTTTGGTCATGAAGATAACTCGTGCCCAAAGAGCCCTCAGGTTGTTTCGACTGCGGATTCTGGAAAGAAAATGGATGATTTTCAGGTTGTGGGTGCAAAGAAGAAGAAAGCTACTAACCAAGGTCTTCATATTCATATGAAAAATCAGAAGCCTAAGGTAGTGTACAGGCCAGTTGTAAACCCTAAACCAATTTCGTCCTTGAGGAAGCTGATGAACAATCAGGTATCAACGTCAAACCCCTTTCATATCCTTAAGGATGATGATGGTGGTCAGGGAGGTAGTACTGTGGGTCGTATAGAGAAGAAGGCCAAACAAATTAATGACAAGCAAGATTCAGATGAGGAGGAGGTTGAGGAAGTCTACAATGAAACTAATGAATTTATGACTTCGGGAACACATCCTTCATCTTCTAGAGCACGGGCAAGCAACTCATCCACAAAGGGTTCCAATGGTTAGACATGTTGTGATTCGAGTCAAGGGTTTGTCGGTTTATGGCAACTTCATCTTTAATGATGGAGGTTGAGTTGTTATTTTTGGTTTCGAGTTTGGTTTTGCCTACTTTGTTTTCATGATGTAATGTAGGCTAGGTTATGGGTTGTCTTAGATTTTCTGGTTCTTTTTGTTTTTGTTTACATATACGGGGCATGTCCTGTATATGAATTAGTGTGGAACTCATCCTCACTACTTGTACTTTATTGGGATTGTTTTAATAGAATCACCGGGGTAACCCTTTACCCAAAAAAAAAATCCTTAGTTTCTCCGTTTCTTAGAATTATCACATAACTTTGAGATTTTCTTGAAAAGTTGTCATTTTTGATTATGTTGGCACGATAAAATATATATATATATATATGAGTCCATATATATTTATATATTTATATATTTACTATGAACGATTTTATTGGTGACCATTATTGTGTAATTCCCTTAACTCTCCCGTTTATACGTGATATACCTACGATTTACGCGTCATAGTATTTATACACAAACGTTCATATAATTTAACATTGAAACTCATGAAATCTTATTAATTTATCTATCTTGACATTTTCAAAGCAAATACACACGAAATATCCTATATATATCAAATTTCATGCTCGACAAACAAGTTACACATTTAACGCACTTTTACTGTTTTTATCGCACAATACATACATGCAAAAATCTAAGTTTCCTATTATTATATTAACACTTAACATATCATCACATCTATATGTCAAAATCACTTAACACATTTTATCACAAAAGATTCACCCATACTATTGTTCACTGAAAAATGCGTATTTTAGCGATTCGGTAACGTTTTCGGGCGTCAGAAGTCACGTATGACCAACCAAACACCAAGTAAACTTAAAATTAGTTAAAATACTTATTTTTAAACTAAAAACAACAGTTTATTTACTGATCTAAATCAGTTTTACAAAAATCACTCGAAAAGCCGATTTTTTACCGTTTTAACGCATAGTTTTGCGTTAAATGTTACCGTAACCATCCCAACTCGAAATGACTTGATATTTTAACACAATACATGTTATTAACTGATTAAAATAGTGGTTATAATCAGATTAGTGCAGTTTTGTGTAAGTCACATAATTCATGCGATTTCACGTATTTTACAACTTTTAGTGCATCAAGTACAACTTTTAGTGCATCAAGTACAACATGCAAAGCTAGCAAACATTATGACAAAGTTATATATCATCAAATACTTCATAATAACTTTATTTTAGATTTTACAATCTGATCAAAATTAAATTTTACTAAATCATACACAAAACGCATTATTTCACCTATTTTACAAGTTTCTAAGCCTCATGTATAACTTGCAAAGCTAGTAAACTATATGACAAAGTTTTATACCATTTTAACAATTCAAATATTCATATTTTTAGTGTTTAGATTCTGATTAAAATTTATTTTTATCAAATCATACTCAAATAATCATTTCATGATCATATTTTAACATGCATGTTCAAGTAAGTGCATCCAATATACTCATACCATATCATCATCATCCTACATAAACTTAAATGTATCCAAGAACACATCTTTTTCATGTTCATATATTCAAAAACATTATCACCATATTTCATCATGTTTACATGATTTGCATGCAATAATCTTTCATTTATTTACTAAGTAACAAAACTCACAAGTGTTTATATACATATATACATACACGACACATGCATACATACATATATAATTCCAAAAATTTCATCTTTCACATAAGTAACTCAAATCACAAGAACCTTTATGTAACATCTTTTGATCATATATGCATTCACTTTTCAAGAATAAATCAAACAAAAATCAATCAAAATCAAAACTCAACTCGAATACACATGTATACACACACTCACGGCCATACGCACACACATATACATCTCCATTTTATTTTATTCAAAAACCCATTTGTTTTATGTTTCAAGTTTGTGATTAAACTCAAGAATAAGAGAAACTTTTACTATCTTCTTTTCCATAAAAATAATCAAGAACATTTTTAAAAGATTAGTTTTATACCCTCAAGATTCAAGTGGGTTTTTGATTAAAAAGATGATATGAAGCTTGGTTCTAGTTTGAAACTCCTTGGAATCACCTTCACACCTTCAAATATACTTGAAATCACCTTAGAATGAGCTTGAATCCTCAAGAACATGGTTAGAAATTTCGAAATATGGGTGATATGGGGTGTTTTCGGCTGGTTAGAATAGAGAGAGAGTGTGTTTTGATTGTTAAAATGAGATTTCTTGGTTTTAACAAGTTTTGAGAAGAGTGTTCAAGTTAATAAGTGTGCACCTATGTTTTATCCAATAAATGGAAGAGAGAGGAGAGAGAGAGGCCTTGCATGGCTTCCATCTCTTTCTCTATATACACATTACACGATTTATATGTATACATATGCATATATATCAAAATTTTGGCCAAAAACTGGTATTATACTGGATACCGGGTATTTTATCTAGTGTTTTAATCCCGTTTTAGTGCGTTTTGAATTATTTTTAATACTCTATAAAAATAAACTCACCAAAATATTACTAAACGATATATTGTTTGCCTGGACTGGCTATGTTGTCGATATTTGGTAGTATGAGCGCTGTGCTGCGCGGTACGCGTTTAAAATTGCAAAAATAGGGATTTATGCGTTTTTATTTATTTTTATCGTCCTAAAGTAATAAAATCGTTAAATTATTACTAAAATGATTATTAGTTGCCTTGACAGGCTGTGTTGACAGTATTTTGTCGGTACACGCGCTGCATCGCGCGGTACGCGCTTAAATTCGAAGAATAGAGATTCCTAGCGTTTTAAATTATTTTTCCACTCGGATATGATTAAATAATTATTCTAATCATAACAAACTATTTTTAGGATTTTAACACTGATCGGGTGGTCACCGATGTTCGTTTCGCATTTTAACCGTTACGCGATAAGCGTTTAATTTACCGTTGCCAACATAATTTTTATCAAAGTTTAAATTTTCCAACTCATTAAATTTCACCTATAAATATCATAATCAGTCCAGTATGGCCCTATTACCTATTTACAACATGTGCTACAATTGTACGGTACGGCGTGAAAAGCCGGGTGTCACACTTATAATGTGAACATGTGCAAACTGGAAGGGTGAATGCCTGTACCCTGAGTTTTCTGTCTAAGGCTAGAGTGTTCGTACAAACCCGCAGTATCGGACTAGTCACTCTTACCTGGGAACTCTTGGGGTGAGTGTTCACTTATAGGCGAGCATGTCTTCAGTGATACATTATATTGACCCATTTACTTTGATTAGTCACTGCGTGTCGTTTGTTTGTTCGAGGTAACAAACGAATGATCGCCCTCCTTGTGATCTGTCGATGTTTTCGATATCTCTTTTGTTTTCCCAAATTGTCGATCTCACTCATTTCCAATGGTTCCTTGTTCTTTTTAGACAATGCCTCCTCGACGTGATGCTTAACCTTTTACTGCTGAAGAAGTTGCAGCCCTTGTTGCTCAGCAAATGGCTGCAGTACTTCCTGGCATAGTAACCCAGATCCATGAGTTATACAACAATAATAACAATAATGTACAGTGTAGTTTTAAAACCTTCAATTCTGCTAAACCTTTGAAGTTTTCTGGGTCTCAAGGAGCAACCGCGCTCCTGCAATGGTTCGAAAGTTTGGAGAGCACATTCAGACATGTGCAATGTCTGAATGAGCGCAAGGTTGAGTTTGCATCCAGTGCTTTCGAGAAGCGTGCTCTTACATGGTGGAACGGTGTAATGCGTGATAGGGGTGCCGATGTGGCAATGGCACAAACCTGGGAAGAGCTTCGGGCTCTAATGATGAAGGAATTCTGTCCTCGTCATGAGCTTAGGGCTTTGGAACGGGAATTTGACGATCTTAAACAAGACAGCGGTGAACATCGAGCCTACACTGATCGTTATGAGGAGTTAAGTCTGTTATGTCCTACCATGGTTACGCCTTTGGAGAAGGCGGTCGAAAAGTACATTGATGGTCTTCCTGACTTAGTTCAGGATATCGTTACCGGTAGCAACCCTACTACCGTTAGACAAGCCATCGAACTATCTGCTTCCCTGACAGAATCTCAGATCAGGAAGGGTAAACTTTTCCGAAAAGGCGACCAGAAACCATCTGACGAGTCGGCACAAGAAAAACCAAAGGATAAACAGACCGAGTCCTCTAAGAAGTCGAAGAAGCGAAAGGCTTCACAAAACTTCGTAGTAGTTGCTCAGAATGATCAGGTTGCACCAAATCCGCCAGCACAGCCTCGTGCTAGGAAAAACTATATTGGTACTGCACCCTTGTGCAACAAATGCAACCGTCATCATTTGAATCAGACACCGTGTAACAAATGTACCCACTATGGACGATTGAGACATTTGGTCAATACATGCCGACATGCTACCCAAAACCAAAATGCTGTAAATCCTGCTGCTATTCAAGCACCTTTTCCACCTGGATCGTGATATAACTGCAGTGATCTCACTCACTATCGGAACAATTGCCCAAGACTTGTTGATGCGAATCCAGCACGTGGACGAGCATTTAACATAAACGAGGCAAATGCAAATGACAATGCAGTAGTGAACAATTAGACCTTGTATTTTCCTTTGTTGTTATCGTTTGAAACAATTCAGTTGTTATATAAATAAAATTATTGTTCCAGTTTTATTTTTCGAAACTGTTATGATTATGTGTCTGCGTGACATACCCCTACGATACCGACACCAAGGAACCGCGTTCCTTGCAGAACAAACTACTCGTGTGATTCTTTCATTTTATGATCACTTGTGATCTCCCCTAAAATCCTAAGTACTCGTTTCTTTTATGGAACAAAGTACAAGGTACAAATTTCAAGTCCTTAAACAAATATTTGAAGTACCCTTTCAAATCCTTGATTTGATATCTAAAGGTACTTTCATAAGTCTTTATCTGGACCCATGTTATGTGACTATGTACACGATTATCAAGTACATTTTTGCTTCGTGTATCCTTATAAGATCTTCCTATCTTCATTGTTAGATTCTTGGGGATATTTAAAGTACCAATTAAAATCCGTGATTGGATTTCTGGTGTACTTTAAATGCATTAATTCAAATTAACGAACGAGCTAATAACTAAATTAATGAATACACAATTATGTGATTATGTGCGTATGTGTAATTCTAAAGCTCGCTATCTAAGTCCTAGTAGAATCTTTAATATTTCCATATGATTAGATTCCTAGAGGGATACTCAAAGTACCATCTTAAATCCTTAAGGGGCTATCTATGCAAATAGTCAGACCCTTGGATTCCAAGTACTGTTTCAAAACGATTATTTGGTTCAAAGTTAAAAAGACCATTTAGTGGTCTATTTAAAGAGATCATATGACGATCTAGTTAAGGAGATCATGTGTTGATCTAGTTAAGAAGATCGTTCGTTGATCTAGTTAAAAAGATCCTCGGGTGGTCTAGTCAAGACAATTCATGTTTGTCCGATTGATTTTTTTCCTTACACATTATAAAATGAACTGTGCGGAATGTGCAAGGAATTACGTAATTATGGATGCATACATAATTATGAGATTCAGTGCACAGAAACCACAACAAGTTTTGTCATGTGTTAAGACCTATAGTGATAAGAATAACGAGACGAGAATAATGTAAAAAGGGCATGGTGGATACGCCGCTGGTACTTCCTATATATAAGTGTTCCTTATTACATTATGAGCGTAACGTTATTTAAGTTACTAGAAGTCCTGGACCTTGACCATTTTTATTTT
The DNA here is from genome assembly GCA_030545235.1 of Helianthus tuberosus. Taxonomy (NCBI): domain Eukaryota; kingdom Viridiplantae; phylum Streptophyta; class Magnoliopsida; order Asterales; family Asteraceae; genus Helianthus; species Helianthus tuberosus. The sequence goes on from CM060388.1 coordinate 96,127,018, forward strand.
TATCTTACACTATCCGACTCTGATTTCGAGCACACACAAGTTTCCTGTAATAGTCTTCATAGGAAACAATCCCCTATCCGTTGTTCAAAGCTCCATGCTTTTATTACAACAACGACAACAATTTGGCAATTAACAAATTCGCTAAGAATCCAAACGTGACCTAATACTTGGAAACGGAGTATTCATCCAAAAGCGAAACAATCGCAGTTGTCTTCATAGGTTTCCTCTAAAATTAGATTTCGGGACGAAATTTCCTAACGTAGGGGAGACTGTGACACCTGTGTCACCACGACCATCAAACAAATACCAAACCAATGAAATATTGTGTTTCATACTTGGGATTTGTATAAATATGTGTATCATTTGCACATATCAATTCTTGTTCAATTTCGAGCTTTAAATCGCTTTCTGGAAAGTTATACGCAAACTGATGCGTAAACATAATCAGTTTAACGCGACAAACACTCTGAAATAGTGACATAGGCTTAACATACCTTAAATAACCTTTACATAACTTAGAAATAAGTTTTGAAGGGTTTGGTGTGTCAAAAACAAGTTTATTCGATCGCAGGGACTATTTGTGTCAAACTGTGAAACTATGCCGATTTGTATAATAAGGAACATTCCAGAACTTGATCATAAGTTAAACATACCCTAAATATCCTTTACATAGCTTAGAAATAGGCTTTGAGGTGTTCGGTATGCTAAAATAAACTTTATTGATCAATAGGGACTAAAAGCGTCAAAAAGTGCATAAGTTTGCATTTTCGCGCATATCTCACGTTCTGAATATATCCGAACATCCAAAAATTTATGTAATCATTAAAATATTTTATTTTAGTGATTGGCATGATAAAATTTTATTCGTCGCTTAATTTGGATCGTTTTTGCGTTCGTTACGACTTCCGTCGTAATTAACCGAACAACGCAATTGTACAACCAAACGAACCGACATCCGAGATGTTTTTTGAGCATATTTCATGTTCCCTATGCTTTAACATCATTATGGAGCTTGAAACTGGGCTTGACAAGTGTTAGAAGTGCCAAAACGCGACAAAACAAGGTGCAGGGGCTAAATTGTCATTTTCTGAAAGTTGCTGGTCTGCAAGGTCCATGCGGACCGTATGGCAATATGGATGCGGTCCGTTAGGCCTGCCCAGTGAACATAAACTTGATTTCAGCTGCTGTTTTGCAAAACCAGGCCCTTGTATGCAATTTCCATGTTTTGGGGAGCATGTTAACACCTTCCCAAGTATGTTAGCTGGCCCATAACACATGTATGGCTAGGATTTCTTGCTTCTTGGCCACACAAACACATGTCTTGATTTTATTCATCATGCACAACTATAAATAGCCAAGCCATTCATCCATTTCTCTCACCCTTAATCTGATTTCTCTAAGTTGAGGTTGAAAAACTTCATACCTGAGATTTTAAGATCAAGTTCTCCCTTGCAAGGACCCTTTGTAAGCTTCCTTCGTTCTTTTATCGCTTTTCAAGCGTGAAAGTCAAACAACGTTTGACTTTCTGCTTTGACCATGAGTTGGTCAACACGAAGTTCGTTTGAACTTCGCAACGTGAGCGTAATCACGATCGTTATAGTCCTTAGTGACTATACCTACTGATTTCCACGTTGACTAGGCATAGTAACGAGTCGTAGTTTCGGTCAAAATGCGGATTTAAGCGTATTTTGCAACCAAACTACTCTTGATGTCAAAACACTTTGTTTTGATATCAAAGCCTGTTTTCTAACTTAGTTATTCATGTTTCAACATGTTTAGCTCGTCACTTTTAGTTTAGTGCTTGTATAGAGTCGTAAGTCAAGCGGTCTAAACTACCGCTTAGACTTTCGAGCTCGACCCGTTTGGTCGATCATTAGGATCCGACCAAGCATGTTTAGTGACCATAGTTGTATAGGGAATAACCTTCCGAGGTTATACCTTATGGTCACATAGTTTAAGTAGTTGTATGATAGGTAGTTTATATGCCTTAGGTAAATGACCAAAATGCCCTTTTCATGCATAATTGGTATTTAAGCATATGTAACATAAACATTTGCCACTTAACTGATTATGCAACATATTTAAACATGTTTAGGCATATAATACTTGTCATAGGACTAGTTAGACGTCTCGAACATGCGTTTGTGTGAACAACGCGTTAAAGTAGCGTAAGCTACCTTAATGGGTCGTAACGGCTCGTAAGCACTTAGGATAGGTTCCGTTTTAGAATGTAGATTTGGTTAAACCATATCACATGAGTTCCAATACTCATTTGGTTTACGAGACCTCATTCTACCCAATCTTCTGACTTAGGAGCCGATTGTTTAACATAGTGATTCCATACTAGGTGCCACTTGATTCCTTGATTTCCCGAGCTTCGTTAGGACACTTAATCCAGGATACTTGCAAACTCAAGTGAGTACATAGTCCCCTCTTTTACCGTTTTCAACTGTTTTGGGGTGAAACATATGTGCCTATTTGTTATTTTCATGATTTGTAACTATATGATTACACATGTTTAGTACTTATTCTTTTGACAAATTAAACGATTATCTATGGTTTTAAACACTGATTTTCAAAGATTGTAAAACTAATTGTTGGATTGTACTTATTTTAATACATTCACCAAGCCGATTTGTGGTATTTCTATAGTCTCCAAGGTGTAGTTTGATACACTAAGGTTTGAATGAATACTAAATCACAATTTCTTTTGTATATATTGATATACTACCAAAGTATAGATTGATATACTCTCAAATGTGATATTATTATTATCCAAAGTATATTTTGATATACTATGTACAAAATCCAACATATGTTTTATATACTACTTTTTTTTTGGGTAAAGGGTTACCCCGGTGATTCTATATATTCACAAAACATAAACACAAGTAGTATGGACAATCCATACTAGTTCTAACATGGGACATCTCCCCATGAAAGTAACACAAGGAAAAAACGAAATACAAACACACAATTCAACACCCCCTAGACTATAATCTAGAAAAACCAACAAAAACACAAATCAGAAAACACTAGCCACCATCGTCAAGCATCGAGTCTTCATGAATCTCCCACAGCTCTAAAAAGCGTCTCACTTTATCCGTATTCTTGTATTTAGCTCCCATAAGTTTATATCTAACTGTTTGAAGAATCAAAGAGATAATCACATCTGGAGGTCTCGTCTGATTTTTAAACAGTCTAGCATTTCGCTCCTGCCAGATGAAATACGCTGTAGCTGCCACTATAAGACGACTTGAATAGTTGATAGCCGATTTAGACGCACCTCTAGCTAAAAGCCAATTCGTAACATCTATCCACTTAGGATCAACCGAACCCATATTCACCTTATCCCTTACCGAACACCAAATCTGAGTAGAAAACTTACATTCGAAAAACAGATGATCATGAGAGTCATTATTCTCGAAGCACAGTAAGCAGCACATCATATTCATGTTCTTTCTTCTAGACAAATCCCACTGTAGAATCTTATCTTGGGTCAAAAGTTTCCTACGCATGATGAGCCACATAAGAAATGCATGCCGAGGAATACATTGAGAAAACCATACCACATTCGCCCAATCTACTTCCGTCTCCCTAGATCTGATAGATTGCCACACACACGAAGATGAATGATCATACAACTTGTCACCATCTTTCCAAAGAATTCTATCTCTACTATTCGGGTTAATCTGCAAATTATCAATTTGAATCAAAACTGGAAACAAATCTCGCCAAGCCGTAGGCCACTTCCAAGAACCATTCTCCCAAACATCTTTAACCGAATCCTGAAGAGAGAACCCAGCTGCATAAATAATCCGAGGAGATATGAACCTGGCCAACGGCCCACACTCACACCAACGATCATACCACGCGGATGTCATCCCACCATCTCCAAGCTTTGACCAAACATGATATCTGATTACTGGACGTAACTGGAGAATTTTTCTCCAACTCCAGCAACACACCGAAGGAATTCTACACTCCCAAAAATTAGTATTCCTTAACCTGTTAGAATATATCCATTGAACCCATAGAGAATTTCGCCTGGTAATAATGCTCCATACATGCGAAGTCATAAGAGCTTTATTAACATCTTGAATTCTTCGCAACCCAAGGCCTCCTTCATATTTCGGCTTACATATAGAATTCCACGAAACCTTAGTTTTCCCTCTTTGAAAGGAACCATCTTGCGACCACAAAAAATTCCTCATTTTGTTTTCTAACTCCTTGATAACCCTAGCCGGCAGAATTAACACAGAAGCCCAAAAAATATGCATAGAGGATAAAACAGATAATATAAGCTGAACTCTACCCGCAACAGACAAAAGCCGATTCTTCCAATTTGAAATACGCTTCTCCAATCTTTCAATTAAAATACTACAATCTTTGTAAAGGAGTCTAGACGAAATCAACGGGACACCCAAATACCTGACTGGCAACTCACCTTCCACAAAAGGAATAATTCCTAAAATGGCCAACTTGACATGCTGCGGAACATTACAAAAAAAGCTGGTACTTTTTTGAACATTCGGAATCAACCCAGACATACGAGAGAATTGAGAGAATTCATAATACATCTAGCCGATTTCACATCTCCTCTAGCAAACAGAAACAAATCATCCGCAAAGCAAAGATTTATAATGCGTTGACGTTGACACTTGTTATGAAATTTAAAAGACGAATCAATAGAAGAGGCTTGTTGTAACTTACACGTCAAAACTTCCATAACCAAAGTGAATAAGTAAGGAGAAATAGGATCTCCTTGCCGAAGGCCACGTATAGTTGATATGTTATGTTCAAAACCAAAACATAGTTGATATTTTATTCTCAAAACCAAAGCATAGGTGATATGCTATCTTTCAAAACCAAAGTATATTGATATACTACCAAATCTATTATATTAGTAACAAAATTATATTTTTGATATACTATACGTTTAACTATTTCTAGACCAAAGTATATTTTATATATTACAAACCTTTTATCAAAACAATGCATTTTTAGAAACAAAACTTTTCACAAGGATTCATGGCTATTTTTGTAAAACATAAAACCTTTTTCTTATGTTAACTAAAGCCATGAATCTAAATCAACAAACCTATGTTACTCACAGGCATTTTTATGCTGACGTACCTATTTTCATATATGTTTCAGGTGCTGCTATGTGATGATTGTTGATACATGCTATACATAGGATGGAATCGTGCCTTAGTGACTTTAAAATTTGAAAGACAATATTTGTATTTATCTAAATTGTAATAAATCAATGAGTTCAGTAATTCAATAAAACGAAACAATTTAATCCATGGTTGTGAAACAATGATTTTGTTACAACACTCCCTGACGTTTCCGCCATGATTTGTTGTTTTACGTGGTCGGGGTGTGACATTACAGGATCCGAATTCAACTGAGTATGGATGCTATCTGAATGTAGCCGACTCTGGATGCTATACGATTCGTAAAACAACCATTCTAAATCTCGCAAGCTAGGGAAGTTGAATGATTCAAAGTAAACCGAGCCTGGATGAAACAGAATCCGGATACCACCCATTATAAGTCCTTCTGATTAGTGACATTACAGGATCCGAATTCAACCGTGTATGGATGCTATCCGAATATAACCGTCTCTAGATGCTATACGATTCGCAAAATAACCATTCTGAATCTCACAAGCTAGGGAAGATGAATGATCCAAAACTAACCAAGTCTGGATGAAACTAAATCCGGATACCACCCATTGTGAATCCTTTTGATTAGTGATGTTACAGGACCCGAATTCAACCGAGTATAGATGCTATCTGAATGTATCCGACTATGGATGCTATACGATTCGTAAAACAACCATTCTTAATCTCGTAAGCTAGGGAAGTTGAATGATCCAAATTAAACCGAGTCTGGATGAAACAAATCCGGATACCACCAATTGTGAGTCCTTCTGATTAGTGATATTGCAGGATCTGAATTCATCCGGGTATGGATGCTATCTGAATGTATCCGAGTATGGATGCTATACGATTCGTAAAATAATCATTCTGAATCTCACAAGATAGAGAAGTTGAATGATTCAAATTAAACCGAGTCTAGATAAAACAGAATCTGGATACCACGCATTGTGAGTCCTTCTGATTAGTGATGTTACAGGATCCGAATTCATCCAAGTATGGATGCTATCTGATTGTATCCGACTATGGATACTATACGATTCGCAAAACAACCATTCTGAATCTTGCAAGCTGGGGAAGTTAAATGATCCAAATTAAACCGAGTCTGGATGAAATATAATCCGGATACCACCCGTTGTGAGTACTTCTGATTAGTGATGTTATAGGATCCAAATTCAACCGACTATGGATGCTATCAGAATGTAGCCGACTCTGGATGCCATACGATTCGGTAAACAACCATTCTGAATCTCTCAAGATAGAGAAGTTGAATGATCCAAATTAAACCGAGTCTGGATGAAACAGAATCCGGACACCACCCGTTGTGAGTCCTTCTAATTAGTGACGTTACATGATCCAAATTCAACCGAGTATGGATGCTATCTGAATGTAGCGGACTCTGGATGCTATACGATTCGTAAAACAACCATTCTAAATCTTGCAAGCTAAGGAAGTTGAATGATCCAAACTAAACTGAGTCTGGATGAAACAGAAACCGGATACCACCTGTTGTGAGTCCTTCTAATTAGTGATGTTACAAGATCCAAATCCAACCGAGTATGGACGCCATATGAATGTAGCCGACTCTGGAGGCTCTACGATTCGTAAAACAACCATTCTAAATCTTGCATGCTAGGGAAGTTGAATGATTCAAATTGAACCGAGTCTGGATGAAACAGAATCTAGATACCACCCATTGTGAGTCCTTTTGATTACTGATGTTACAAGATCCGAATTCAACCAAGTAGTTGATGTTATCTGAATGTAGCCGACTCTGGATACTATACGATTCGCAAAACAACCATTCTGAATCTTGCAAGCTGGGAAGTAAAAGGATCCAAATTAAACCAATTCTTGATGAAACAGAATCCGGATACCACCATTGTGAGTTCTTCTGATTAGTGATGTTACAGGATCCGAATTCATCCGAGTGTGGATGCTATCTGAATGTATTCGACTATGGATGCTATACGATTCGTAAAACAACCATTCTGAATCTCGCAAGATAGAGAAGTTGAATGATTCAAACTAAAATGATTCTGTATGAAACAGAATCCGGATACTACCCATTATGAGTCCATCGGATTAGTGATGTTAGTGGATCCGAATTCAACAAGTGGTATCCTACAAGATTATGTCAAAGTGAAACAGTAAAACAATCATTTTGAAAAGAACGATAAAAGATTCTGATGAGCGAAACAGTAAAACTTCTAAAGAGAATTTTCAATTGTCTGGAGTTCTTCAGGCAAAAGAAAGATAGATAAGCCAGCAGTTGGATGAGATTGCAAATCTTAAACTTCAGTTTCAGGAAGCCAAGATTGAGAATGAAAGAATCAATCTGAAACTGAACAGTTACAGCTCCGCGAGCTTTGTTCTTCAGCATATAGTTCCCAAACCTATTGGGAAGAACAAAGATGGTGAAAATGTATACTCAGATGGAACCGGGGTGGGTTATCATCAAGTTCCACCGCCCGTGTTAAACAATTTTTCAAAGAAAAAATCTGGGCTGGATAATGATGATGAAACAAATGATGTAAAACTTCCAGAAACAATCGATGTCACATTCACTTCATCGTCTGATGAAGACAGTGTTCAGTCTGAAGTTGTAAAAAATGTAGTTGAAGATGTTTTAAAATCAGACAGTGACTCGACTGAAGATGAAGAATGTTTCTTAAACAACTACATTCTGAAATCAAAATCCCAAAACAACTCAAATGATGAACCTACTCTTGTCATGTACAAGATGTCAGGTGTCACACCCCGGCCGCGTTAAAACAACAAACCGCGGTGGAAACGTCAGGGAGTGATGCGACATAATTATTGTTTCAACAACCATGGTAATTAAAGTTATGTATTATTGATTAAAGTTTACATTGTCTTAGAGTTCAAACAAACCAAACATAACTAATTGTCTTTTAAGTCACTAAGGCCCAAGTCCGCCTAAGTGAAGTACAAACATCATCATGCATTAGCACCTGAAACACATGCGAAAAATAGGTACGTCAGCATAAAAATGCCTATGAGATACATAGGTTTTGTTTATGCAAGATTCATGACTTGTAGTTAAAAGAAGTATTTAACAAAAATGTAGTCATGAACCTTGTAAAATGTTTTCCTTTGTAAAATCATATGAAAATCGATGTGAAAATCAGTTGATGATAAAAAGATAATGCATAGTTAAATGAATAACCAAGTAAAAGTGATTTTGTATAAAATGTGAAATTTGTAAAACAATGTCGTGTTCTTGTAAAAATGTTTCATGTCTTGTCCAAGTGATTTAGATAACTTAACCATGTATAATACATTAAAAGCACTTATATATAGTGTGACACCTGTGTCACCACGACCATCAAACAAATACCAAACCAATGAAATATTGTATTTCATACTTGGGATCTGTATAAATATGTGTATCTTTTGCACATATCATTTCTTGTTCGATTTCGGGCTTTAAATCGCTTTCTGGAAGGTTATACGCGAGCTGATGCGTAAATATAACCAGTTTAATGCAACGAACACTCCGGAATAGTGAAATAGGCTTAACATACCTTAAATAACCTTTACATAACTTAGAAATAAGTTTTGAAGGCTTTGGTATGGCAAAATCAAGTTAGATCGCTTACAGGGACTAAAGTTGGCAAACTGCGAAAGTATGCCAATTTGAACTGTAACAGACATTCCGGAACATGGCCATAAGTTAAACATACCATAAATATCCTTTACATAGCTTAGAAATAGGCTTTGAGGGGTTCGGTGTGCTAAAATAAACTTTTGGGTCATTCAGGGACTAAAAGCGTCAAAAAGTGCATAAGTTTGCATTTTCGCGCATAACTCACGTTCTGAATACATCCGGACATCCAAAAATTTATGTAAGCACTAAAATATTTTATTTTAGTGTTTGGCATGAGAAAAATCCATTCATCGCGCAATTTGGATCGATTTTCCCACTTATGCGCATTCCGTCGTAATTAAGCGAACATCGCGATCGTACGACCAAACGAACCAACATCCGGTATATTTTTGAGCATGTTTCATGTCCACAATGTCTAGGCATCCTTGTGGAGCTTGAAATGGGGTTTGATGGGTGTTAGAAGTGTCGTTACGCAGCAAAAACATGTGCAGGGACCATTTCTGCAAATTCTGCAGAAATGGGGGCTAGGCGTGACGCGAGGGGTCTTGGCGTCACGCGAAGCCCCTTCAGACCAGCAAAGGTTGTTTAATCCAGCTGTTAACAGCTGTTATGCACTCCTAAACCCATTGCCACTTGTTAATCTCTGATGTTGGGGGGCCAATTGAAGTACATGAGGTTACCAACAAGTGTACGGATGAAATTAGATCACGGTTTTCAAGAAACGATTCCAACGGTGGTCCTAATCCTATAAATACCCAACCCACCCCATTGCAAAACCCACTTGAGATATGAGTTTTCTCTAAGTGGTTGTGTCTATACACTTCCTACCTGAGATTACTTGGAAATCAAACTTGCGGGGACCCTTTGTAAGTGTTCCTTCGTTCTTTTATCGCTTTTCGAGTCCGAAAGTCAAACTTTGTTTGACTTTCTGCATTGACCAGTTTATGGTCAATGCGAAGTTCGTTTGAACTTCATAACGTGAGCGTAATCACGATGGTTATAGTCCCTAGAGACAATACCTACTGATTACCACGTTATCAAGGCTCAGTGACGAGTCGTAGTTTCGGCCAAAATGCGCATTCTTGCGTATTTTGTAACCAAACTACTCTTAGGTATCAAAACCGTTTGTTTTGATATCAAACCTGTTTTCTAAACTTAGTTAAGCATGTGATGCTTAGCTCGTCACTTTTAGTTTTGTGCTTGTCTAGGGTCGTAAGGGTAAGCGATCTAATCAATCGCTTATACCTTCGAACCCGACCCACTTGGTCGATCATTAGGATCCGACCAAGCACATTAGGTGGCCGTAGTATATAGGGAATAACCTTTCGAGGTTATACCTTATGGTCTCTTCGTTTAAGTAGTTGTATGATAGGAAGTTTATATGCCTTAGGTAAATTACCAAAATGCCCTTTTTACGCCAAAATTCATTTTAAGCATATGTAACATAAGTTTTGGTATCTAAACTGATTTGGTAACAATATTAGACATGTTAAGGCATATTTTACTTGTCATAGGACTAGTTAGGCGGTCCGAACGCGTTTCACACGGACGACGCGTTAAAGTAGCATAAGCTACCTAAACGGGTCGTAATGGGTCGTAAGCACTTAGGTTAGGTTCCATTTTAGAATGTAGCTTTGTTAAACCATATTACATGAGTTCTCATACTCATTTGGTTTACAAGCCCTCATTCTATCCGATCTTCCGATATAGGTCCGGTTTATTAACATAGTTACCTATATTAGGTGCCGTTTGATTCCGTGATCTCTAGCGTTGCTTGGTGGTTATCTTAGGACTTCTGAACAATCTCAAGTGAGTACATAGACCCATCTTTTACTGTTTTCCAAACGTTTTGGGGTGAAACACATGTGCCTACTTGTTACTTTCATGCTTTCCTGTTTTCACATCATATACATGCTATGTTCAGTAGTACACTATTAGTACATTGTTTTACATTACATTCCACGCTTTGTATGTCCATTGTGTGCATACTTAGTACATTGTTTTACATTACATCTAGTTGCATATGCTCATCCAGCATATGAACACATTATATTACATTATGAACCGTTGTAACCATTTGACTATGTGAACCATTGTAACCGTTTGATTATTTGAACCGTTTGTAGCTATTGAACCGTGTGAACCGTATTTGACTATACATAAACATTTCTACAATTGTTAAACATTACATCTTGGTGGTTTGGTTTGAGTAAGTGATTTAAGTAACGAGGCGTATGTAATATGATACAAGCACGGTGGATACGCCGTTGGTACTTCCTATATATAAGTGTTTGTATGGTATCACATATTGTAGCGTTATTTGAATCATTTCAATTTGAGACATATAACATTTTATACAAATAACATACTTTTCACAAGACATCGATTTACAAACAACTTATCTTACACAAACTCATTTTACATGGTTATTCATTTAACCATACATTATTCTCTTATTTATACATATCATCTGATCTTATCGTTTTTCAAATGATTTACAAGACAAAGCAAATTACAAAGTTCATGACTAAACATTTTCTCAAACATAAGTCATGAATTCTGTTTTCACAAAACCTATGTATCTCACAGGCATTTTTATGCTGACGTACCTATTTTCACATGTGTTTTCAGGAGATGATGCATAGGACTTATCAAGACATACTTAGGCGGACCTGTGCCTTAGTGACTTAAAACGAGACAAGAACTAGTTAATTTATGTTATGTACTCTTTGGTTCTTGTTTAAAACAATGTAAACTTTCATGTTTGATTAATAAAACGAAACTTCAATTGCCATGGATTTGAAACAATTAATTCTGTTACAACACTCCCCGACGTTTCCGCCACGTTTCGTTGTCCTACGTGGTCGGGGTGTGACATATAGGATGTACCAGCGGCGTATCCACCATGCTTTTATCATATAACACATAACCCCGATACATAAATCACTTATCAATAACCAACCAAAATGTCATGTTTAATGTCAAAATGTTTATGTGTAAACCATGTTCAATGTCATGTGAGAAATGTATCATGTATAACCAACTGAAATGCATAGCAAGTAGCAAGTACCTACTCAAACTATGTGATGATGTCAATGTGAAACAAATGTCATGTATGGTGAAATACTAGTAATTACTCAACCCCATAGGAAAATGTACAAAACAAGGTTTTTGAAGAAACCTAAGTTTAAATCAAATGTTATGCTTTGCAGAAAACAATGCTTTATGATTACAAACATTTATGTAGTAATGTTAATCGCATACATTCAAGCCTTGCGACTGTGGCGATAAACCCTTAAACGAATTAAAGGTTTATCTAAATCATGTATATCGGATTCTGTCATTCCCAACTTCCAAACAAACCTAGGAAGTCGGAAACAGGATTTGTCAAGTCCTATGGTACCATTACATACTACAGAGCAGCGTGATCAATGTTAATGAATGTATTATTGTCCCGATTAAACATACCAAATGTCATAACCAATGTAGCATGTGAAAACCATGTACTAGGTATGCTAAGTAAACATACATAGTAGAAATATTCATGTAAAACAATGTGCTAGCATGCTCAGTAAACATACATAGCAGAAATATCATGCAAAACAATGTGTCCATATGCTAAGTAAACATATGCAACAAATGTGTAATAAATCAATGTGCTAGCATGCTTAACATACATAGCAAAACATAATTGAAAGCATGTACTAGATATGTACTAGGTGAAACTAGCATGTTTATGTCATAAAAGCATGAAAAGTTCGAAAATAACAAGTATGCACATGTGTATCACCCCAAAGTATTTGAAAGCGGTAGAAGAGGGGAACTATGTACTCACTTGGGATTGCCTAATAGTCTTGAGAATAAGACCAAATAAGGCTTCAAGGATCACGAATCAACCGGCACCTAATATAGGTAACTATGTTAATAATCAGATCCTAAATCGGGAGATAGGATAGAATGAGGCCCTATAAATAAAATGGCTTTTGACACTCATATGGCATGATTTAATAGTCCCAACATTCTGATTTGGAAGTCTACCTAAGTGCTTTTGACCTGTTTCGACCCATTATGGTAGTATAAGCTACTATAAGGCGTCGTTAGCGTAAAACTATGTTCGGATGGTTAACTATGTGCTATGTCAACTCTTACATGCCCAATTATCCCTAAACATGTTACTAAATCAGATTATATGTCAAAAATATGTTTACATATGCAAAATACGGATTTATGCTTCAAAAGGGCGTTTTGGTCATTTCCTATGGGCATACAAGCTACTTAACAAATAACTAACCAATCCTATGTGATCATAAGGTATAACCTCAGAGGTTATTCCCTATGCAACTATGATCACTAAATAAGCTTGGTCGGATCCTAATGATCGACCAAACGGGTCGGGTTCGAAAGTCTAAGCGGTTGTTTAGACCGCTTAACTTATGACCCTAAACAAGCACTAAACTAATAGTGACGAGTTAAACATGTCAAAACATGTTTAACCTACTTAGAAAACTGATTTGGTATCAAAACAAAGTGTTTTGATACCTAAAAATAGTTCCGTGGCAAAATGCGTGCTAAAACGCATTTTGACCGAAACATTGACTCGTCACTATGCCTAGTTAACGTGGTAATCAGTAGGTATAATCGCTAAGGATTATAACCATCGTGATTATAATCACGTTACAAAGTTCAATTGAACTTTGACTTGACCAATTGATGGTCAAAACTGAAAGTCAAACTGTTGGCCAAACTGTTTGACTTTCTGCTCTAACATAAAGAACAAGCATGAAGGAATACTCACAAGAGTCCAAAGCTTGAAGATAGAGAATAAGAAAACCAGAGAGGAAGTTCCCAATACTTGTGGAAGCTCCAAATCAGATTAGAGAAGAGAATGAGAGGAATCAGCAAAGAATGAGGAGGTTTGGCTTGCTATTTATAGTAGAGCATGAAGAACAAGATCATGACATTTGTTTGTGTGGCCAAGAAGCAAGAAATCATGACCATACAATTGTTACAAGCAGATTAGAAGCCTTGGAGAAGTGTTAACTTGGTTAACACACCAAGAAATTTGCATAAACAGCCCCCAAACATCAAACAGTTTGCTGAAAATGATTTCTGGTCGCTGGGCCTGCCTTACGGACCATAAGGACATGTGCTTACGGTCCGCAAGCTACCTGCAGACCAGCAACTTTCATGATTTGGCAGATCAGGTCCCTGCACATACATAAGTCCATTTCAAGCACTTTTAACACCCGTTAAGCCATTTTCAAGGCTTTACAAGGTCATTAAAGTTTAGAGGACTCAAAATATGCTCGAAAAACTCTCAGATGTCGGTTCGTTTGGCTGTACGATTGCGTTGTTCGGTTAATTACGACGGAAATCGTAACGGACGTGATAACGATCCAAATTGCGAAACGAATGGAGTTTTTGCATGCCGATCACCAAAATAAAAATATTTTAGTGTGTACAAAAATTTTGGATGCCCAGATGCGGTCAGAACGTAAGATATGCGTGGAAATGTAAACTTACGCCGTTTTTGACACTTTTAGTCCCTGTAAGATCAAATAAGCATATTTTCGCACACCGAACCACCCAAAGCTTATTTCTAAGCTATTTTTAGGTTATTTATGGTGTGTTTAGCTTATGATCATATTCTAGACTGTACGTTGCCTTACGAAGCGGCAGACTTTTGCAGTTTGACGCAAATAGTCCCTGAGAGCGAATAAACTTGTTTTTGCCATACCAAACCTTCTAAAACTTATTTCTAAGTTATGTAAAGGTTATTTAAGGTATGTTAAGCTTATTTTGTTGTTCCGGAGTGTTTGTCACATTAAACTGATTACGTTTACGCACCAGTTTGCGTATAACTTTCCAGAAAGCGATATAGAGTTTAAAATCGATCAAAAATCAAAACGCACAAAATGTCAAACATAAATAACAAACATTGGGACCAAAACACATTGTTTTATTAATATTGGATTGTTCAGAGTTTATACAATGATTACAGCACAAATGTCACATCTGGTTCTGATAAGTTGTATTCGGATATTGAATTTCCACTTGAGAATGTGAATGTTGACAAGTTAAAGAAAGTTTTCAAATTGGTTCAGATTGATGTTTCTGAAGTTGAGGGTTTGAAAAGTTCCAAAAGAATGTTGAATTTTGAAAGAGACAAATCTTACTATAAGAAACCTGCTATACCACCACGTTTTAACAATAACAATCAAAACAGATGGTCGGGAGGTTATCAAGGCGGTAAGAACAATCAGAAAAGGAACTTTCAAACAAAAAGTTTGTCGAAAAGAAAGTGTTTGTTAAAAGCTCAAGTTCAATTTTCGAACACAACGAGAACAATTCCTTTGCGGAGCAATGTCACTTGGATTAGGCCGTTTTCTCTCTATCCTTAGGCGATTTTGGTTCTTCATGAAACCCTAGATTCTTCTTTGCGATCTTTTGTATAACAATCTGTGATTGGAGATTCGTCTTTTCGAAACTCTATAACGAACTAGTTAGCAATTGTGAACGATTTTGAAATTAGGGTTTTGCTTTGTTCTTGTTCTTTTCGTTTTCAATCGCCACCTTAGTGTTTCAATTTGAAATCCTGATTTATTAATCTAGTAGTTTTTTATTGCGGTTAACTGAGATTAATTTAGCTAGATCGGAAACACTGGATTAATCGGTTAAGGGTTGAAGATTAACATTAGGGTTGAAGATTAATCGGGCTAATTGCGAGTCTAGTCTTATAGTGTGTTGCATTTAGTTTAGCTTTGTTTTTCGGGTTGTTTTGGTTGTTTTGGCTGTGTTTTGGGTTTTTGTTTTTTGTTTTGTGTGCCTAGTCTTGGCCTGTCAAGTCTAGTAGTGTGTGTCAAACTCTTGTCGCACCCTGTTCTTTGATTCTTTTATAAAATTCACCGGGGTAACCCTTTACCCAAAAAACATTAGGGTTTTAAGGATTAGGGTTTTATTGGTGGCTGCATGTTTTTGCCGTCTGGTTGATATCGGTTTATACGTGGTGCATGGAGAGAAATAGGGATCAAGGTTTGGATGACTTAGGGTTCCAGACATTCACTGAAAAGCTGCATGGAGATGTGTTTATCAAGTCAAACAATGCAAAGCCGGCAAGTTCACAAGAGGTGCGAGGTAACTTAACGAAGGGATTGAAGCCGATGGATGCGCAGGAAATACGAGACAAACCTTCATTATTTAGCAAACCGCTGAATATTGATGGTTACCCAGTGATGCCTCGTCGTGGAGTTATCCAGCAAGAGCAGAAAGTGATCAACGTCATTGATGAATTGGAGAAAGTGACCGTCCCGGTTCCTCTGGTGAATATTTCTAACGATGGCAAGGATGAGCAGAATCAGGTAAAACCGATGCCTATCTCTTACGCTGAAAAACTTAAGTCCACTGTACGAATCAAAAGAGAGATTAATTTTCGACTTATGGAGTCATTGGAGACCAAAGAAGGTGCTGATGTTGTTATACCTAGGGAAGTTGTTAAAAAAGTTCAGGAGAATTTGATAATGTCTTGTACGGCTATTTCTTAGGTAATCGGCTACCTTTTCCGGTGGTAGAATACTATGCTAAAAGTGTATAGTCGAAGTTTGGGTTTGAAAAGATTATGATGAACTCCAATGGCTTCTTTTTCTTTAAGTTTGACCCTCAGGAAGGTATGCAGAAAGTTCTGGAAGGGGGCCCCTGGTTGATTAGAAAAATTCCGTTGTTTCTAAATGTGTGGACTCCAACGGCTACTCTAGGAAAGGACGGTATTAAAGTTGTCCCTGTATGGGTGAAATTACATAACGTTCCTATTGCGGTGTATACGGATGATGGTTTGAGCTTACTGGCATCTAAGATTGGTGTGCCTAAACGTCTAGATAGTTTCACTGCTGACATGTGTGCTGAAAACTGGGGCCGAAGTAGTTTTGCTAGAGCCATGATTGAAATTAATGCTGATAATGATCTCAAGGAGCATATATCGCTTGCTATTCCGAAACTTGATGAGGAGGGCTATATTATGGAACAAGTTGATGTTGAGTACGAATGGAAGCCACAACGATGTTCGTTATGCTGTATTTTTGGTCATGATGACCGTAACTGTGCAAAAAATACTAATGCTAAGCTGAAGCAGGTAGTGGTTGACGAGGAGGGTTTTGCTACGGATAGAAGGAGACTTGCTAAGCTTGGTAAGAAACAAAAACTGAAATTTATTTATAAACCCAAGAATAAAAGTCAGCAGCCAGGTACATCGGGAACGAAGACGGATACAGAATCATATACTACATCAGCTAATGTGCAAGTGAAGAATAATTTTGATGCTCTAGCGAATACGGATGAAGAGGGGGTGGGAGAAATCAAAGATCAGAAGGTTATTTTGAATGAAGACAAGAGGAAATCTAATCGGGTGGATGATGAAGTGGCAGAGGTAATTCCAACGGAAATGTCAAACTTTATGAGGAATGAGAATCATGAAACACAATCTGAGGGGGCAAGCACTCTCGGTCACATCGGTATTAATGGATAGCATCATGGCCTGGAACATTAGGGGTTTGAACCGACCCCTGAAACAAAGTGAGGTTCGTTTACTTGTAGCTGAAAATAATTTAAAAATTTGTGCTATCCTTGAGTCACATGTGGAAGTTACGAAACTGGTTAAAGTATGTAAAAATGTGTTCAGAAAATGGAATTGGACTTCTAATGGTGGTCAGTGTAGTCGGGGCACTAGAATTATTTTGGGTTGGGATACGGATTTGGTAGACCTAATGGTTTTGGCTCAATCGGACCAAGTTATACATGTTCAATTGATTTTCAAAGCTGACAAGAAAGTTATTTTTGGCTCGTTTGTGTATGCTGAGAATAAGTACCAGGACCGTAGGGCTCTATGGGATGATTTATCTAACCATAATAACCTGTGTCATGATAAGCCTTGGTTTGTTATGGGGGATTTAAACACGACTCTTTATCTTGAGGACTTGCTATATGGCCCATCGAAACAAACAATCAGCATGCGGGAGTTCAATGATTGCATTCAGAATTTGGAGCTTATTGATATAAAAGGGCATGGCCTTCATTATACTTGGACTCAAAAACCAAAAACTGGCGTCGGTCTCCTTAAGAAGATTGATCGGGTTATGGGTAATATTAAATTCATTGAGATATTTCTGGATGCTTATGCCATGTATCAATCGTATAGAGTGTCAGATCACTCTCCTTGCATCTAAAAAACGGCTACCAACTTGGCGAAATGTGCAAAATCTTTCAAATTTCCTAACTTCATCACTGCTAAACCGGATTTCAGGAAGTATGTTATCTAGGAATGGACGAAGAGTATTGATGGATTTCACATGTTTTCTGTTATGAAGAAACTAAAGATCTTAAAGCCGTATATGAGAAGAATTTTATTTGATCAGGGTAATCTCCATGCAAAGGTGGTTGACTTGAGGAAAAGGTTGGATGATATACAGAATCTGATTGATCAGAACCCGCTGGATGCTAGTTTACGGCAAACAGAGATTCAATGTCTTCATGACTTTCAATCAGCTGCTTATGATGAGGAGTGTTTTTTAAAGCAGAAATCTAAGGTGGAATGGTTATGTGCCGGTGATTCAAATACCAGTTTCTTTCATAACACGGTGAAAAGTAGGAATGCGAGGTGCAAGATTCATAGTATTTTGGATGCTTCGGGTACCCGTCATGAAGGAGATGGTGTAGTGGATGCGTTAGTGTCTCATTACGCAACTTTCTTGGGAGTAGAATACCCGGTAGATACGGTTAACTTGGAGGATGTTTTTGTCAATACTCTTTCTTCTAATGCTGCGGATTTCATGGTTCGTCAGGTTACTCGTGAGGCGATTAAGCAGGCCATGTTTAGGATTTATTTAAACATGCTTGGGATATAGTGGGTGAGGAGGTTACACGTCAGCTTTCTTTAAACATGCTTGGGATATAGTGGGTGAGGAGGTTACTAATGCGGTGTTGGATTTATTTGATAATGGTCAAATCTTGAAACAAATAAACCACACGATTCTGGCGTTGATTCCAAAGAAAGAAACTGCGGACTCAGTTTTGGACTACCGTCCTATTTCCTGTTGCAATGTTTTGTACAAGTGCATAAGTAAGATTATCACGGAGAGAATAAAGGGTAGCCTGGGTTTGCTTGTGGGTATAAATCAGTCTGCTTTTGTGCCGGGTAGGAAAATATCTGATAATATTCTTCTCACCCAGGAGCTCATGCACAATTATCACCTCAATAGAGGTCCCCCAAGATGTGCTTTTAAAATTGATATCCAGAAAGCCTATGATACAGTGAATTGGGGTTTTTTGGAGGATGTTCTTCATCGTTTTGGCTTTCATCGTAAGATGGTTAGGTGGATCATGACCTGTGTGTCTACTGCTTCTTATTCGGTTAGTATTAATGGTGATATCCATGGCTATTTTCAGGGTAAACGTGGCCTGCGTCAAGGGGATCCTATGTCGCCTTACTTATTCACGCTAATCATGGAGGTGCTCTCTTTACTGCTTCAACGGGCTGCCATCACGTCTTTTAAGTATCATGCTCATTGTGCGAAGCAGAAAATTATTAATGTTTCATTCGCTGATGATTTATTTATTTTTGTTAATGGTGACATCAGGTCGGTTAAGAAGGTTAAGGATGCCCTTGAAGTGTTTACTCGTATTTCCGGGTTGGTTCCAAGCCCTGCCAAAAGCACGGTGTTCTTTTGTAACATCTCTCAATCGGTTCGTCAGGAGATCCTTAGTATGATGCCTTTCCAACAAGGTGTTCTCCCCGTTCGGTATCTTGGGGTTCCTCTTATTACCACTAAGCTGAATTTTAAGGATTGTAAGATCCTTGTGGACCGTATGGAGCATAAAATAGCAAGCTGGTTGAATAAATCTTTGTCTTTTGCGGGTAGGTTGCAACTTATAAATTCGGTTCTGTCCTCTATGCACATATACTGGGCGTCTGTATTTATAATTCTAGCTCGTATTATTAATGACCTTGAGAAAAGAATCCGCAGATTCTTGTGGAATGCAGTAACTGAAGGTCGAGTGCGAGCGAAAGTGGCTTGGAAACACGTTTGTTTACCAAAAAATGAAGGTGGGTTAGGTATTCGGAGTATTGCTGATGTTAACAAAGCTCTAATTACCAACCATATTTGGAGTATTATCACCAAACGGAAATCGTTATGGGTCGATTGGATCCACTCACATAAGCTGAAAGGAAAGTCGTTTTGGGATGTCCCGAATTGTGGCAATATGAGCTGGGGATGGAGGAAAATCCTTTCTATTCGCGAACTGGTGCGTCCTCATATTTGGTTTTCTATTAGGAGTGGGTCTCAAACAAACGCGTGGAGTGATAATTGGTGTGACTTGAGCCCGCTCAGATCTTTTATTACTCCAAGACACATCGCCAACACGGGTTTTAATCTCCAGTCTTGTGTCTCGGATCAGATTGATGATCAGTCTCAATGGAAATGGCCTCAAGCATGGAATGATTTGTACCCGGTGTTGATTAACGTATCTGTTCTGATTCTAGATAATAATATGGAGGATAGGCTGATTTGGAAAGATCT
This sequence comes from Helianthus tuberosus, assembly GCA_030545235.1. Lineage (NCBI taxonomy): Eukaryota > Viridiplantae > Streptophyta > Magnoliopsida > Asterales > Asteraceae > Helianthus > Helianthus tuberosus. The sequence continues at coordinate 96,147,381 of CM060388.1, forward strand.
GGAAGGTAACACATGTAGCTTCGGTTCTGGAATAGTTTGGGATACAATCCATAATCGGGATAGTACGGTTTTGTGGGCAAACATGGTGTGGTTTGCTCAATGTATCCCGCGGCATTCGTTTCACATGTGGCTTGTGTTCATAAATAAGCTAAAGACTCAAGACAGATTGGCGGTTTGGGAAGCAGGAAGTGAAACTAATTTAAGGTTAATGTGTTGTCCTCTTTGTAGGTACAATCGGGACTCGCGTGATCACCTTTTCTTTCAATGTTCGTTTGCGTCTAATATTTGGAACACTGTGAAGACAATGGCGGATCTGGATAGTGTTAATGATGCTTGGAGTTCGATTATGTCATGGATGGAGCAATACTCTACTTCGAAGAAGCTGGTTCATGTTATTTGCAAGCTTCTTATTGCGGCGTCTTCGTACTTTGTTTGGCAAGAGTGAAACAATCGTTTATTCTCACAAAATTACCGATCCCCTGAACAGGTAGCTCAAGTGATTATTCATACGGTTCGGCTAAAATTAATGGGGTTTAAAGAAGATAACAATCCGGTGAACAGAAGATTACTAGAGAAATGGAAGATCTCCTCAGAGAACCAAGTTAATGATCCAGGCTGATAGTTGTTAGTCTGTTTCTTGGGTGTCTAGTATAGTTGTGGCTGTGCTTGGTATGCCAAGTCTAGTAGTGTGTGCCAGTTTCTTGTCACACCCTGTTTCTTATTGTTGATTTACAAAATTCACTAGGGTAACCCTTTACCCAAAAAAAAACAAGAGTCGGAAATCTTTTCGAAATCAAACAAAGGATTCTTTGAGAAAAAGGCCTCACAACCTCAGACTGATGGCAAAAATCGAGAAGTTGATACCCGAACATGTTTTAAATGCAACAAAGTTGGACACATTGCACGAAAGTGTACCAACTCGAAGCCTAAGTTTGTGGTTGTCGAGAATCCAAAGAAGAAAGATGATGTCAAAGGCAAAGCGCCGATGTTTGTTGAGAATAAATTTTTTTGCAAAATGAAAACGTCAAAGTAAAAACTGAACCCGTAAAACAATCGGTAACTAAAACTGATAAATTTTACAAACGGGTCGCTTTTTCGCAACAAACTTGGAAGCTAAAATATGAGGCAAAGACAACAAGTTCTCCAAAACCAAAGGTTTCTGAGTCTGCAAAACAAGCATCTTCAACTAAGAAGATGAATGTACCTTTGGATTTCTATGAGAAACTTGAGAAACGAAGAAGTATGTTCCTAAGAAAGACCAATCATCTGGTCAACCTCTGGAAAAGGAATTATTTTTGTATAAAGAGGTTGAGATTGGGTCTGAAGAAAGTCTTAAGATGAATGATAAGAATTTCCCACCATTGTACACCGCAACTACCCACATCAACGTCAAGCTACCTGAGTCGAAAGAGGCTTGGGTTGCTTCAAAATCTCACTAAATATTTGTGAAATGTGCAGGAGCTCCCGAGATCTATCTCACGTTGGATAATGGATAGTGGAGCTTCTCGGCACATGACAGGGAGAAAAACCCTGCTTTACGATGTTAGAGAGTTTAACGCCTACGTCGGTTTCGCTGGTAATCAAGGAGGACGTATTGTTGGTGAAGGAACGTTATCAAATGGTGTAATCATGTTTAAAAGAGTCAATTACATCGCCGAGCTAGAGAACAATCTTCTTAGCATTTCTCAAATTTGTGATAGAATGTATTCGACATATTTCACTGATAAAGAATGTCTGATTCTGAAGACGGGGTTTGTCATCCCCGAGGAGTTGATCATCATGAGAGCACCGAGAGTTAATGATCTGTACGTGTTGGATATGAGCGTTGCTACGACTACCACGGGTCAAACTCACTGCTTTATGTCAAGAGCCACTGAAATGGAGTCTGTATTGTGGCACCGGAAGATGGGCCACATCCACCTGCGCAAGATGCATCACCTGGTTCTTAACGATTTGGTAAAAGGTGAGCTTAAAGAGTTTCCATCTTGAGGGGGAGTGCATTAGTTGTGTCAAAGGTAAACAGCGAAAGAAATCTCACCCGTGCAAAAAGATGAACTCAGTCTCGAAGCCGTTGGAAAGACTTCACATGTGTGACAATCCGGGATTTCAAGTTCCTTCCTCTACTTACCACTTGTTTTGTTTATCTTGTTTATCTTGTTTCGACTATTTGTTTATGTGTGGTTGTTGAGATTAGAGTTTGGATGGTTAGTGAATCCATTTGTGCAAAGATATTGATTATGAAAGAATCGTGAAAGTTTATGAGCTGGTTAAAGTTGGACTTAACACACTCGACGAAACATTGGGCATATGTCATCCTGAGCCCGACGAAACTTATGTTTCGTCTATGGGTTCTTTTGCCGCATAAGGGCTTCGGCCAAACAGATCCTCGAGCCTGAATTGTCTCAGGCCCAATCCCTTCTATGTGTATATTTAGAAATCATGTGCAAACCCTAACCACCTCTTTTCTCCTCCTTTGAGTCGACGGCAGCCCCTTTTGTCACACCCCGACCACGTAGAACATACAAAACGTGGCGGAAACATCGGGGAGTGTTGTAACAGAATTAATGTTTCACAACCATGGAAATTAAAGTTTCGTTTTATTGATTAAAAGTGTTACAATGTCTAAACAAACATGGAAATACAACATAATTAACTAGTCTGCATCTTTTATTGTCACTAAAGCCCAAGTCTGCCTATATGTATCTTGATCATCTTATGCAACAGTTCCTGAAAAACACATGTGAAAATAGGTACGTCAGCATAAAAATGCCGGTGAGATACATAGGTTTTGTGAAAATAGGTTTCATGACTTATGTTTGAGAAAATGTTTAGTCATGAACCTTGTAATTTGCTTTGTCTTGTAAATCGTTTGAAAATCAATAAGTTCAAATGATATGTATAGATAAAAGAATAATGTATGGTTAAATGAATAACCATGTAGACTGAGTTTGTATAAGATAAGTTGTTTGTAAAACAATGTCTTGTGAAAAGTATGTTATTTGAATAAAATGTTATATGTATCAAACTGAAATGATTCAAATAACGCTACGATATGTAATACCATACAAACACTTATATATAGGAAGTACCAGCGGCGTATCCACCATGTTTGTATCATATTACACACGCGTTGTTACTTAATCACTTAATCAAACCAAACCACCAAAGTAATGTTCATGTCTAATGTAAATCATGTAATGGATACAAACGGTTCAATAGTTACAAACGGTTCACATGGTTCAACGGTTACAAACGGTTCACGTGGTTCAACGGTTACAAACGGTTCACGTGGTTCAACGGTTACAAATACAAACGGTTCACAGATATCAACGGATCACATAGTCAAATGATTACAACGGTTCAAAACGTAGTATAATGTGTTCATACGCTGGATAAGCATATGCAACAGAAAGGCAATGTAAAACAATGTACTAAGTAATGCACACAATGGGCACACCTAGCATGAGATGAAATGTAAAACGATGTACTAAGTAATGCACACAATGGGCACACCTAGCATGAAATGTAATGTAAAACGATGTACTAAGTAATGCACACAATGGGCACACCTAGCATGAAATGTAATGTAAAACGATGTACCAAGTAATGCACACAATGGGCATACCTAGCATAAGATGTAATGAAATCATGTACTATAATGTACTAACGAACATAGCATGTATATGATGTGAAAACAGCAAAGCATGAAAGTAACAAGTAGGCACATGTGTTCCACCCCAAAACAGTTTGGAAAACAGTAAAAGAGGGGTCTATGTACTCACTTGAGATTGCTCAGAAGTCCTTGAGTAACAACCAAACAATGCTAGAGATCGCGGAATATCAAACGGCACCTAATATAGGTAACTACATTAATAAACCGGACCTAAATCGGAAGACTGGGTAGCATGAGGGTTTGTAAACCAAATGAGTGTAGGAACTCATGTGATATGGTTAATCAAAGCCTACATACTAAATGAAACTTAACCTAAGTGTCTACGACCCATTACGACCCGTTTAGGTAGCTTATGCTATTTTAACGCGTCGTTCGCGTGAAACGCGTTCGGACCGCCTAACTAGCCCTATGACAAGTGTTATATGCCTAAACATATTACATAATCAGTTATGTGACAAAGGTTTAGGTTACATATGCTTAATTACCAATTATACATGAAAAGGGTATTCTGGTAATTTACCTAAGGCATATAAACTACCTATCATACAACTACTTAAACGATGTGACCATAGGGTATAACCTCGGAAGGTTATTCCCTACCTACTATGGTCACCTAATGTGTTTGGTCGGATCCTTATGATCGACCAAACTGGGTCGGGTTCGAGGTATAAGCGATTCATCAGATCGCTTACCCTACGACCCTAGACAACGTGGTAATCAGTGGGCATAGTCCCAAGGGACTATGACCAACGTGATTACACTCACGTTGCGAAGTTCAAAAGAACTTCGCATTGACCATTACTGGTCAACGCTGAAAGTCAAACAAAGTTTGACTTTCTGACTCGAAAAGCAGTAAAATAAGGAAAAGAACGAAAGAATACTTACGAAGGGTCCCCGAATGCTAATCCCGATCCAAGAACTCAGGTATGAAACAATGGTTTCAACTTAGAGCTCTCAAAATCAGAATTCTAGTGGGTTTTGATGTTGTGTGGGTTGGGTATTTATAGGAATACCCGAACCGTTAGGATCGTTTATCGAAAATCGTGCCTTAATCATGTCCGTACAAGTGTCGGAATGTTATGGTGCCTAAATTGCCACTAACCATAGGGAATCAACACTTGGCAAGGGATTTGGGAGTGGATAACAACTGTAAACAGCTGTCGATACATCGAATCCGGTCCCGAAAATGCGAAAAATGAGTTTTCTGCATGTTTCTGCCCCAGACTAGGCAGTCGCGTAGCGCGACGGTGAGGGCCTAGGCAGTCGCGCTACGCCACTGACCCCCCAGTTTCAGAAAAGTTTCAAAAGTGGCAGGAATGGTCCCTGCACGTGTTTAAGGCCTTTTTCGATGCGTTTGAACCCCGTTAACCTCATTTCAAGGCTCTAAAATGAAGTTAAAGTATAGGGAACTCAAAACATACTCAAAAATATGCCGGATGATGGTTCGTTTGGTCGTACGAACGCGATGTTCGCTTAATTACGACGGAATGCGCATAAGCGCGAAAAACGAACCAAATGACGCGACGAATGGATTTTTCTTATGGCGAACACTAAAATATAATGTAGTCATGCTCCCATAAATTTTTGGATGTCCAGATGTATTCAGAACGTAAGTTATGCGCGAAAATACAAACTTGTGCACTTTTTGACACTTTTAGTCCCTGAATGACCCAAAAGTTTATTTTAGCACACCGAACCCCTCAAAGCCTATTTCTAAGCTATGTAAAGGATATTTATGGTATGTTTAACTTATGGTCATGTTCCGGAAAGTCTGTTACAGTTCAAATTGGCATACTTTCGCAGTTTGTCAACTTTAGTCCCTGTAAGCGATTTAACTTTGATTTCACCACACCAAACCTTCCAAAACTTATATCTAAGTTATGTATAGGTTATTTAAGGTATGTTAAGCCTATTTCACTATTCCGGAGTGTTCGTTGCATTAAACTGGTTATATTTACGCATTAGTGCGCGTATAACCTTCCAGAAAGCGATTTAGAGCTTGAAATCGAACAAGAATTGATATGTGCAAAAGATACACATATTTATACAAGTCCAAAGTATGAAATACAATATTTCATTGGCTTGGTATTTGTTTGATGGTTGAAATGACACAGGTGTTACAGTCTCCCCTACTTTAGGAAATTTCGTCCCGAAATTTATTCGTAGGAGTCTGTCTATGACTTTGTGTCAAATAGTCATCAAAGATATGTAAAGCATAATCTGATTATTTTCCTCAACGGATATTTTTCAGAAGTGAAAATGAATGAACAGGGTCATTTTCTTTTCAACGGGTTCTTCGGAAATGGAAAATAAAGGAATTAACTAAGCGGATATACATTTCCCTCAACGGATATTCTTCAGAAGTGAGAATGGATGGATGATTCATTCTTTCTCAACGGATTCTTCGTCAGAAATGGGAATGAAGGAATAATCCACGGATATTCATTTTCTCAACGGATATTCTTCAGAACGAAAATGAACAGACGGGGTCATTTTCCTCAATGGTTTGTTCTTCAGAATTTGAAATGAAAGAAAAATCAACGGATATTCATTTCCTCAACGGATAATCTTCAGAAACGAAAATGAAATAACGGAGTCATTTTCAACGGTTTCTTCCTCAGAAACGGAAATGAAAAAATGATAGACAAACGGATATTCATTTCCTCAACGGATAATCTTCAGAAACGAAAATGATCAAACGGAGTCATTTTCAACGGTTGTTTCCTCAGAGTTGGAAATGAAGGATTACTCAACGGATATTCATCTCCACAACGGATAAATCTTCAGAAACGAAAATGAACTAACGGAGTCATTTTCAACGGTTATTTCCTCAGAGTTGGAAATGAAGGATTACACAACGGATATTCATCTCCACAACGGATAAATCTTCAGAAACGAAAATGAACTAACGGAGTCATTTTCAACGGTTATTTCCTCAGAGTTGGAAATGAAAAGATAAACAACGGGTATTCATTTCCTCAACGGATAAATCTTCAGAAACGAAAATGAACTAACGGAGTCATTTTCAACGGTTATTTCCTCAGAGTTGGAAATGAAAAGATAAACAACGGATATTCTTCAGAATGAAAATGAATGGATAATTCATTTTTTTCTCAACGGTTATTCTTCAGAATGGAAATGAAAAGATAAACAACGGATATTCATTTCCTCAACGGATATTCTTCAGAAGTGAAAAATGAATAGCTAGTTCATTTTTCCTCAACGGATGCTTCATCAGAATTGGAAATGAATAGGGTTTACTCTAGATACATGATAGAACTTGCTGTGATTTTCGTGCACTAAATTCCATAATTATGTATGCATCCATAATTACGTAATTCCTTGCACAGTCCGCACAGTTTGTTTTATAATGTTGTGGGGAAGGATGTCGAACTAGTGATGACGGTGACTAGACTACCATAGGGTCCTTTTAATTAGATCAACAGAGGATCTTCTTAATTAGGCCACCAAGGAGTCCTTTCAGCTTGTATCATCCAGTTTAACTAGACCACTCAAGGGATCTAATTATGAAGCAGTACTTTATAATCCAAGGGACTTATCTACAACGTATAAGTCCATTAAGGATTTTAGGTAGTACCTTTGGGTATCCTACTATGAATCTCTTGCACAAGGATATGTAGGATTCTACGAGGATTTGGATAACATAATTTGAATCATATGACACAAAAAAGGGAAACACATAAGCACATAACCACATAATTGTTTAATTGTTACCATCTTGTTATTGATTGATATTAACTTGGCGCCTCGTACCTTGTTTCTCTTGGAAGAAACGGGTACTTAGGATTTTCGTGGAAACGCAAGAGATTATTCAAGGGAAGAAATTTGGGGGTAATCTGTTCTTCAAGGAATATGGTTCCTTGATTGTCGGTATTGTAGAGGATATGTTGTTTATACATACAATCACATAAATACATTGCGATGTAAATAAAAGATTTATTTATAAACAATGATAACAACAACCGTTTCATGGATCGTGACAACAAAAGGAAATAATACACAAAGCTCGATTATTTTCTAAACAACGTTATCTTCTGTCGATCAGATACTCATCCCTGCGCTGGATTTGCATTAGCAAGTCTTGGGCAATTCCTACTAAAATGGCCCATCTCGCCACAGTTGTAGCAAGACCCCGGTGGAAAACGAGCTTGAGCAGGATTGTTGTTAATCTGATTTGGTGCTGCTGCTGTTGGGCAAACCCTCGCTGCATGACCTATAAGTCCGCAAACTTGGCATATGCGGCACTTCACAACAGCATGGTGATGTAGGCCACATTGGTTGCACAAGGGTGCAGTTCCGTTGTAGGGTTTCCTGGCAAGGGGTTGAGCTGGTTGGTTGGGGACGGCTTGATCATTGTGAGTGACCACGGCGAAGTTCTGAGAAGCCTTTCGCTTCTTTGACTTCTTAGAGGATCCAGTCTGTTCATCCATGGTCTTTGATTCCTCGATTGGTTTCGATTCCTCGACCAGTTTCTTGTCACCCTTTCGGAAAAGCTTACGTTTCCTGATCTGCGATTCAGTCAAGGTTGCAGATAGCTCAATGGCCTGCCTAACAGTAGTAGGGTTGCTACCAGTCAAGATGTCTTGTATTGAGTCGGGAAGGCCATCAATGTACTTTTCGATAGCCTTATCCAAAGGTGTGACCATGTTTGGGCATAACAGACTTAACTCCTCATAACGGTCCGTGTAGGCTCGATGCTCACCGCTATCTTGCTTAAGATCATCAAATTCCCTTTCCAAAGCCCTGATCTCGTGACGAGGACAAAACTCCTTCATCATGAGAGCCCTAAGTTCGGCCCATGTCTGAGCTAGAGCAACTTCTGCACCTCGATCTCTCATAACCCCATTCCACCACGTAAGGGCCCTCTTCTGGAACACACTCGTAGAAAACTCGACCTTGCGATTGTCAGGACACTGCACGTGGCGGAAAGTATTCTCAATGCTCTCGAACCATTGAAAAAGCCCGGTCGCTCCCTCAGAACCACTAAACTTGAGTGGTTTCGCCGAGTTAAAACTCTTGAAATTGCATGGACCCTCGTTGTTGTTCTTGGCTTGATTCCATAGAGCAAAGAGGTTTGGGAATTGAGCAGCCATTTGCTGCGCAATGATTTCTGCCAGCTCGGCAGTCGCTATCTGGTTCTCGCGTCGAGGAGGCATTCTAAAAGAGGAAACATGAAAGGAAACGAGTGAGAGAATTAGACGAAAAGAATGAGATGAAACAAATCTGATGAAAACAAGGATTGTGGTCATTTGTTTGTCACTACAAAGCAACAAACGACCCATAGTGACTAATCAAAGTAAATGGGTCAAAAATAATGTATCGCGAAGACATGCTCGCCTATAAGTGAACACTCATCCCAAGAATTCCCAGGTAAGCACAACTGGTCTCGCGTCTGATGAGATGTATACGAAGTGCTTGCCTAGACAGAAAACCCAGAATACAGGCATTCACCCTTCCAGTTTGCACGTGTTCACATTATTTAAAACCCAAAACCTTGACGAGATTTTGAAAACTCAAAGGGGTTCAAAACCATATAACAGAGGGTTCAAAACCTTACAATAGAGGGTTCAAAACCTAGCAATCAATCATCCTAGAACAGATGATTAGTTTTCAAAGCGGTTTTGAAATTTATGTTCTGGTTGTGGTCGTCGCCTAAGGATAGGTGACGGTATTGTTTTATGACTAAACGCAAGTAAACTCGCGTTAGGGTCCTAAGAAGGTTATAGACTAGGTCAAAGCATTACTAATAACCTAATTCCCTATAACCATTAGCTCTGATACCATCTTTTCTGTCACACCCCGACCACGTAGAACATACAAAACGTGGCGGAAACATCGGGGAGTGTTGTAACAGAATTAATGTTTCACAACCATGGAAATTAAAGTTTCGTTTTATTGATTAAAAGTGTTACAATGTCTAAACAAACATGGAAATACAACATAATTAACTAGTCTGCATCTTTTATTGTCACTAAAGCCCAAGTCTGCCTATATGTATCTTGATCATCTTATGCAACAGTTCCTGAAAAACACATGTGAAAATAGGTACGTCAGCATAAAAATGCCGGTGAGATACATAGGTTTTGTGAAAATAGGTTTCATGACTTATGTTTGAGAAAATGTTTAGTCATGAACCTTGTAATTTGCTTTGTCTTGTAAATCGTTTGAAAATCAATAAGTTCAAATGATATGTATAGATAAAAGAATAATGTATGGTTAAATGAATAACCATGTAGACTGAGTTTGTATAAGATAAGTTGTTTGTAAAACAATGTCTTGTGAAAAGTATGTTATTTGAATAAAATGTTATATGTATCAAACTGAAATGATTCAAATAACGCTACGATATGTAATACCATACAAACACTTATATATAGGAAGTACCAGCGGCGTATCCACCATGTTTGTATCATATTACACACGCGTTGTTACTTAATCACTTAATCAAACCAAACCACCAAAGTAATGTTCATGTCTAATGTAAATCATGTAATGGATACAAACGGTTCAATAGTTACAAACGGTTCACATGGTTCAACGGTTACAAACGGTTCACGTGGTTCAACGGTTACAAACGGTTCACGTGGTTCAACGGTTACAAATACAAACGGTTCACAGATATCAACGGATCACATAGTCAAATGATTACAACGGTTCAAAACGTAGTATAATGTGTTCATACGCTGGATAAGCATATGCAACAGAAAGGCAATGTAAAACAATGTACTAAGTAATGCACACAATGGGCACACCTAGCATGAGATGAAATGTAAAACGATGTACTAAGTAATGCACACAATGGGCACACCTAGCATGAAATGTAATGTAAAACGATGTACTAAGTAATGCACACAATGGGCACACCTAGCATGAAATGTAATGTAAAACGATGTACCAAGTAATGCACACAATGGGCATACCTAGCATAAGATGTAATGAAATCATGTACTATAATGTACTAACGAACATAGCATGTATATGATGTGAAAACAGCAAAGCATGAAAGTAACAAGTAGGCACATGTGTTCCACCCCAAAACAGTTTGGAAAACAGTAAAAGAGGGGTCTATGTACTCACTTGAGATTGCTCAGAAGTCCTTGAGTAACAACCAAACAATGCTAGAGATCGCGGAATATCAAACGGCACCTAATATAGGTAACTACATTAATAAACCGGACCTAAATCGGAAGACTGGGTAGCATGAGGGTTTGTAAACCAAATGAGTGTAGGAACTCATGTGATATGGTTAATCAAAGCCTACATACTAAATGAAACTTAACCTAAGTGTCTACGACCCATTACGACCCGTTTAGGTAGCTTATGCTATTTTAACGCGTCGTTCGCGTGAAACGCGTTCGGACCGCCTAACTAGCCCTATGACAAGTGTTATATGCCTAAACATATTACATAATCAGTTATGTGACAAAGGTTTAGGTTACATATGCTTAATTACCAATTATACATGAAAAGGGTATTCTGGTAATTTACCTAAGGCATATAAACTACCTATCATACAACTACTTAAACGATGTGACCATAGGGTATAACCTCGGAAGGTTATTCCCTACCTACTATGGTCACCTAATGTGTTTGGTCGGATCCTTATGATCGACCAAACTGGGTCGGGTTCGAGGTATAAGCGATTCATCAGATCGCTTACCCTACGACCCTAGACAACGTGGTAATCAGTGGGCATAGTCCCAAGGGACTATGACCAACGTGATTACACTCACGTTGCGAGTTCAAAAGAACTTCGCATTGACCATTACTGGTCAACGCTGAAAGTCAAACAAAGTTTGACTTTCTGACTCGAAAAGCAGTAAAATAAGGAAAAGAACGAAAGAATACTTACGAAGGGTCCCCGAATGCTAATCCCGATCCAAGAACTCAGGTATGAAACAATGGTTTCAACTTAGAGCTCTCAAAATCAGAATTCTAGTGGGTTTTGATGTTGTGTGGGTTGGGTATTTATAGGAATACCCGAACCGTTAGGATCGTTTGTCGAAAATCGTGCCTTAATCATGTCCGTACAAGTGTCGGAATGTTATGGTGCCTAAATTGCCACTAACCATAGGGAATCAACACTTGGCAAGGGATTTGGGAGTGGATAACAACTGTAAACAGCTGTCGATACATCGAATCCGGTCCCGAAAATGCGAAAAATGAGTTTTCTGCATGTTTCTGCCCCAGACTAGGCAGTCGCGTAGCGCGACGGTGAGGGCCTAGGCAGTCGTGCTACGCCACTGACCCCCCAGTTTCAGAAAAGTTTCAAAAGTGGCAGGAATGGTCCCTGCACGTGTTTAAGGCCTTTTTCGATGCGTTTGAACCCCGTTAACCTCATTTCAAGGCTCTAAAATGAAGTTAAAGTATAGGGAACTCAAAACATACTCAAAAATATGCCGGATGATGGTTCGTTTGGTCGTACGAACGCGATGTTCGCTTAATTACGACGGAATGCGCATAAGCGCGAAAAACGAACCAAATGACGCGACGAATGGATTTTTCTTATGGCGAACACTAAAATATAATGTAGTCATGCTCCCATAAATTTTTGGATGTCCAGATGTATTCAGAACGTAAGTTATGCGCGAAAATGCAAACTTGTGCACTTTTTGACACTTTTAGTCCCTGAATGACCCAAAAGTTTATTTTAGCACACCGAACCCCTCAAAGCCTATTTCTAAGCTATGTAAAGGATATTTATGGTATGTTTAACTTATGGTCATGTTCCGGAAAGTCTGTTACAGTTCAAATTGGCATACTTTCGCAGTTTGTCAACTTTAGTCCCTGTAAGCGATTTAACTTTGATTTCACCACACCAAACCTTCCAAAACTTATATCTAAGTTATGTATAGGTTATTTAAGGTATGTTAAGCCTATTTCACTATTCCGGAGTGTTCGTTGCATTAAACTGGTTATATTTACGCATTAGTGCGCGTATAACCTTCCAGAAAGCGATTTAGAGCTTGAAATCGAACAAGAATTGATATGTGCAAAAGATACACATATTTATACAAGTCCAAAGTATGAAATACAATATTTCATTGGCTTGGTATTTGTTTGATGGTTGAAATGACACAGGTGTTACACCTTTGGCCGAAGATCTCTCCTTGCTTGCAAGAATAATTCAAGTACTAGCACACCTTCTTTGATCGCCGGGTTAGTACAAACATATTTGTATAGTTCTTGATTTATCGTGATTATTTATGTGTAACTTGATCATGAATGTTGTATGATTTAGGGTTATGCTAGAAAACATGTATTACTAATATCTTGATCAAGATGAGTGTTGAACGTGTAATGTTAAAACATGATTCAGAATATTGTACAAGCTAATGAGATAAAGCTACTGAATGATTAGGGTCCATGTTAAATGAGGAATCGTGTTTAAAAATCTATCACAGATGGTTGATGATTTGATATTGATGAATGATTGATGAAACAAATGTGTTGCTTGATCCGAATTAAGCTTAGGACGGTAATGATTGTTTCTTGAATCTAATTGATTGATTGGCATAGAAAGGGGTAACTTTTGATGCAATCTGGGAATGCAACTGTTTGGCAAATCACACACACACGACGAAAACAGTATTTCGTCATACACACACGCTCACGACGAAACATAGGTGTTTCGTCACCCTTGACCATGGCGAAATATGGGTGTTTCGTCACCTGTAATGCCGACGAAACCTAAGACTTCCACGGTTAGGTGATGTTTATGTGCAATTTGATTAAGTTGGATGTTGATTTCTATTGTATCAAATTATGTGATAACCTCGTAACGAATTAATGTTAGATAATGATAAATGGAATGAGTTAATACTCGTGATGTAACTGGAAGAATTTTGTGACTATGTAATGGGCCCGAGTCGTTGTTAGTCCTTTATATTTGTGATGCAATGTGTTGGTGAACTGAATAGGTGTTTTGTGTCTGGGTCACGTTTTGAATAATTGGGCCTGGTTATGATGGTTGGGCCACATAAAGGAAACATATCATATCTTCAAGCTGGACCGGTGATGTTAGGCCACACACACTACACGTCGTACACTCGGATTTGGGTTTCAAACTAATATGAGTATACGTTGCATGATAGATGTTTAGGGTTGTCAACTTGTACTTAAAACAAGTATCATGTAAATGAATAGAATGAGAGTCCAAGGCACCTATTATATAGTATGTTGATGTGTGCCATAGTTTGTTGGGTTGTATGATCGAATGAGATGATCTGAATGATATTATGCGGTACTACTTGTGTGATATGTGTATAAGGAACGTATGATTAAGTGCTATAAAACTGACTATGACTGGAACTGATATTAGGATTTGATTGATCAACTGTGAACACGTAACTAATCCTACCGAGCAAATCTAAGGTGAGTTCCCTGCTCTTTTTCCAAGCATGCGTCCCGGGGAGGGACATCTGGTAAACGTTCCGGGGAGGAATGCTGGGTTATTGGGATGTTTGTTAATACTCGCATATCTATCAATCAAGTCCCATCTACCGATTGTTACCGGGGAGGTAACGGGATATTAGTTAATAGTGCTATTTAGGTTTGGCAACCTCACACCGCACCGGGGAGGTCCGGAGTGAACTAATGATCCCAGTCTTGACCATTGCTTTGATAGAGGTAATGGGGTTTGGGCAAATAAACTGTAAGGCATCAGCGGTAAACGAGTTATTACAACATCAAATCATAGAAATGTTTTATACACATATCTGGTAACTAAAACGTATGAAACAAACTTTGAACTCACCAGCGTTGTCTGACACACTTGTCTGCATGCTTGCAGGTCGTTAGATTCTTGATTATGGACTTGCTATCTGGGAGTGCTGGAGTGGTCATGGATCGAGACTCTTGGATACTTATTACATTGGTTTAGAACACTTGTTTTGAAAAGTTGATTTACAATTTACTATATGCTTCCGCTGAACGTTTACCTTAGTTTTAACTTATGACTTGGATTTATCTTATGAAATGAATCGAATGTTTTATTTGAATATTTATTATTGGTTCAATGTGATTGGTGGCTTGGATCCTGGTACGTCACACGTCCCGTGGTGTTCCCGCACGTGGTATTTTGGGGGTGTGATAACATGGATCTCTTTGGTCCTGTGAATGTCAAGAGTATAACGGGCGATCTCTACTGCTTAGTAGTCACAGACGACTATTCGAGATTTTCGTGGGTGTCATTCTTGAAGACAAAAGATGAAACTTTTGAGAGCTTGCTAAGACTTTTCAGAAAGATTGAGAATTTGTACCGAACCCGTATTAGAAGATTAAGAAGTGACAACGGTACAGAATTTAAGAATAACATAATGGAAGAATTTTGCTTCCGCGGAACGTTTACCTTAGTTTTAACTTATGACTTGGATTTATCTTATGAAATGAATCGAATGTTTTATTTGAATATTTATTATTGGTTCAATGTGATTGGTGGCTTGGATCCTGGTACGTCACACATCCCGCGGTGTTCCCGCATGTGGTATTTTGGGGGTGTGACAACATGGATCTCTTTGGTCCTGTGAATGTCAAGAGTATAACGGGCGATCTATACTGCTTAGTCACAGACGACTATTCGAGATTTTCGTGGGTGTCATTCTTGAAGACAAAAGATGAAACTTTTGAGAGCTTGCTAAGACTTTTCAGAAAGATTGAGAATTTGTACCGAACCCGTATTAGAAGATTAAGAAGTGACAACGGTACAGAATTTAAGAATAACAGAATGGAAGAATTTTGTGATAGAAGAGGTATACTGCAAGAGTTCAGCACGCCATATACTCCGCAACAGAATGGAGTCGTAGAAAGAAAGAATTGAACGCTAATCGAAACCCTGGATTTTTCTTCATGATCTTATGTATAACAGTCTGTTGCTGGAGTTTTGATTCATCAATCCTCTAGAACGAACTAGTTAGCATTAGTGACCGATTAGAAATTAGGGTTTTCTTTGTTTTTTTCATCCTTTCTTTCAATCGCCGCTCTAGTTTCTTTACGAAACCCTGATTGATTACACTAGTTGTTGTTGATTGCGGTTAACTGAGATTAACTTAGCTAGATCGATACGCTTTTATAATCACTTAAGGGTGGATGATTGATCCTAGGGTTTAAAGGATAAGGGTTTTGCTTGTGATCGGTGTTTGCTGGGTGTCTTGTTCTACACGTTGTTTCTTGCTGCATGGAGAGAGTTGATGATAAGAAGAATAATCTGATGGGTAGAGGAAAACCACCAGACGATGGTGGTACTAACTCTACTCGGAAAAAAAGGGAGTGGCTTTGATGGTGTTGTCGATTCTCAGGGCTTGAAGAAGGATGATGGTGGTTCATTGTCTTCACGTGGTATTGGGTTGAGAGTGACGAATATGGAGGGTAATTCGTTGTTGCCGAGAAGAGGTCTATACTCGACTTCTGGTTCGTCGGTTTTGGATGGTTTAACTAAGATTTCTATACCCGTGGGAGATCAGTCAAAGTCTTTTCCTACATTTGCTGATTTCAGAACCCCTTCCCATGCAAACCCTAGTCATGGTTCCGATAAACAACAAGGGGGTAACCTGCATGTTGGTTCTGAAGAGGATGATTCGATCCGGGATAGAGAGACGTCTGTATTGAAACCTATGTCTTATGCGGAATCTGTTGTGGCTGATCAGACTAAACGTCAAACTAATCAGGTTAATTTCAGATCCCTTGCTTGTCCGATTGTGCATGATGGTTGTGACGTAGTGCTACCCAAGGATTCTGTTAGAGCAGTTCAAGAAAAGTTATCGAACACGTTGTACGGGTACTTTTTGGGGGATAGAGTGGCTTTCCCAGTTGTTGATTACTTTGTCAGAAATAACTGGAAGAAATTTGGGTTACAGAAGTCCATGATGAACGCCAATGGATTTTTCTTTTTTAAATTCGCGGACAAAGATGGTATGATGAATGTCCTTAAAGAGGGGCCTTGGATTATCCGTTCTCAACCTTTCTTTCTTAGTGTGTGGTCTCCTACTACAAAACTAGAGAAGAAAGAAGTTAAAAAGATTCAAGTGTGGGTTAAAATTCATGATGTCCATATAGCTGCATATACGGAGGATGGCTTGAGCATGATTGCCACTGCTATTGGGGAGCCGAAATTATTAGATTCTTATACTACTTCCATGTGTACGGATGTGTGGGGTAGGAGTAGTTATGCTAGAGCTTTGTTGGAAATTTCAGCCGAGAATGATTTTAAGGAGGAAATAGTTGTAGCGGTGCCTGAGCTTGAAGGTGAGGGGTTTATTAAAGAGAAAATGTATGTCGAGTATGAATGGAGCCCCCTTCGGTGTGCTCATTGTAAAGTCTTTGGCCATTCTGATGAGTGTTGCCCAAAACAACCTTCGAAACCGACGCGTCCAGCTCCTAAATCTCAGAAACAGATCTTGGGTAAGCAGTCTCGGGGACCGCCAAAAGGGCCAGGTATGGATGCCGAGGGTTTTAGGTATGTAGATACTAAGAAAGTTGCTAAGAGAGTGGGTTTTCCTGTTAATAAAGCTAAGCCGAAGTTTGAATATAGACCGGTTGGGTCGAAATCAAATGGAGAGGTAAAAAACTCAGATCCATCTACTAGTGGGGTGTCTAACAACCCGTTTGATGTTCTTAGGGATCACCAGGATGACGATGGGCAACAGAATAAGGGGTTGGGGGACGATGTTGGAGACTCAGATGATGAGGAGGTCGTTGAAGTGTACAATGAGACTAATGAGTTTATCATGAAGGGTACCAAAAGTTCTAGTAACATAAAAGGGGCAAGCACTCCTTCTACAGAGGTTTTAAATGGGTAGTTTAGCTGTTTGGAATATTAGGGGGTTGAACCGTCCCCTAAAACAAATGGAGGTTCTTCAGGTCGTAAAAAGCAGTACGTTGAGTCTTTCTGCAATTCTAGAGTCTCATGTTGATGTTAGTAACTTGGGTAGAGTGTGTAAAGCGGTTTTCCGTAACTGGAATTGGACGTCGAATAGGGGTAGGTGTGCGAAGGGTGCTCGTATCATCATTGGCTGGAATCCTGGGGTTTTTGATGTTATGGTGCTAGTGCAAACGGATCAAGTTATGCATCTTCAGCTAGTTGGTAAAGCTAATAAAAAGGTATTCTTTTGCTCGGTGGTGTATGCTGCTAACTATTATGTCACTCGTAGAGAGTTGTGGCACCAATTGTCTATGCATAAAGTTTTAGTTAAAGATAGTCCTTGGGTTATCATGGGCGATTTTAACTCGGCCCTTTATCTTGAGGATAAGTCCATGGGTGTCTCTTCTATTACGGCTGGCATGAAGGAGTTTCAACATTGTGTGGAGAAGATAGAGGTGTTTGATATCAATAGTACCGGCATGCACTTCACATGGAACCAAAAACCCAAGAAGGGAGTTGGTCTTCTCAAGAAGATTGATAGGGTCTTGGGTAATTCTCTGTTTGTTGATGCGTTTCCTGGTGCGTATGTTTTATTCAAGCCGTATGGGGTTTCGGACCACTGTCCATGTATTCTTAATCTCCCGGATGTTGGAAAAGTTAAGGCGAGATCTTTTAAATTTGCTAATCTTTTGATTCATAAACCTGAATTTCTTGATATTGTGAAATCAAAGTGGGATACTCATGTTAATGGAGTCCATCAGTTTTGTGTTGCTAAGAAGCTCCGGCTTCTAAAATCTCCTTTGCGGGCTCTTCTGGTTAAGCAAGGAAATCTTCATAAAAAGGTTGATGATCTTCGGGACAAATTGGAAGGTATTCAACGTGACATAGACCGTGATCCTATGAACGAGGTTCTCCGTGTTGCTGAATCTAGTATTCAACGCGATTTTCAAGAGGCTTGCTTGGATGAGGAACGGTTCCTAAAGCAGAAATCTA
Source organism: Helianthus tuberosus (assembly GCA_030545235.1). Classification (NCBI taxonomy): domain Eukaryota; kingdom Viridiplantae; phylum Streptophyta; class Magnoliopsida; order Asterales; family Asteraceae; genus Helianthus; species Helianthus tuberosus. The sequence continues at coordinate 96,165,926 of CM060388.1, forward strand.
AGGTGGATTGGCTGGTGGCAGGTGATTCTAACACTAAGTTTTTTCATATGTCTTTGAAGTGTAGGAACCATATTAGTCGGATTGATGCAATTATCGACTCTAATGGGGTTAGCTATGAGGCGATAATGTTCCTATTGCCTTTGTAAAGCATTATGAAAATTTTTTAGGTTGTAAAGGGGATGTGTCCCTCCAACCGGCGCCGGATCTTTTCACTAAGACCCTGAGCCCGGAAGTTGCGGCTAATATGGTGCGTCAGGTTTCTTTGGAAGAGATCAAAGCGGCTATGTTTGATATTGGCAATGATAAAGCGCCTGGGCCTGATGGGTACACTGCAGCATTTTTTAAAAGTGCTTGGCCTATTATTGGGATGGATGTCTCCAATGCAGTTCTTGATTTCTTTAACAAAGGAAAGTTACTCCAGGAGCTGAACCATACGCTCATTGTTCTTGTCCCTAAAGTCTCTACTCCTTCATTTATTACAGATTACAGGCCGATTTCGTGTTGTAATATTCTTTTCAAATGTTTTAGTAAGATCGTTACTGACCGTATGAAAGGGGCGCTGGATAATATTGTGAGTATCAACCAATCGGCCTTTGTGCCAGGTAGGAAGATTTCGGATAACATTCTCCTTACACAGGAACTTATGCATAATTACCATAGGAGTTTTGGGCCTCCTAGATGTGCTTTCAAGGTTGACATTCAGAAAGCATATGATACAGTTGAATGGAGTTTTCTGAAAATGGTGTTACTTGGTTTTGGGTTCGCGCCGCGGATGGTGGATTGGATTATGCTATGTGTCTCGTCCACGTCTTACTCGGTTTGTGTTACTGGAAATATCCACGGGTATTTTAAAGGAGAAAGGGGCTTAAGACAAGGTGATCCGATGTCCCCGTATTTATTTACTCTTGTAATGGAGATTTTGACTTGTATCCTCCAACATGCTACCAGGATTGATTCGTATTTTAGATTCCATAACAGGTGTGAAAAGCAGAAAATCATTAACTTGTGTTTTGCAGACGATCTGTTCATGTTCTCTAGAGGTGACGTTGCTTCAGCTAGATGCATTATGGATTCCCTCTAAAAATTTTCCAATATGTCAGGTTTGGTTCCTAGTATCCAGAAAAGTACGGTGTTCTTTTGTAATGTGCCTAATCAGGTTAAAAGTGCTATTCTGAGTATTATGCCTTTTGTCGAAGGAGTGCTTCCTGTGAGATATCTGGGTGTGCCTCTTATTACATCGAGACTTCTTTATAAGGATTGTAGTATTCTTATTGAAAGATTGGAGAAACGCATCACAAACTGGAAAAATAAGCTTCTCTCTTTTGCTGGTAGACTCCAACTGATTGTTTCTGTATTGTCTTCTATGCACATTTACTGGTCTTCTGTTTTCATCTTACCTGCTCGGGTTATTTTGGAATTGGAAGCTAAGATGAGGAGTTTTCTTTGGGCTCAAGGTCCTAACCAGCATGGAAAGGCAAAGGTCTCTTGGAAAGCGGTTTGTGTCCGTAAGTATGAAGGTGGCCTGGGCATTCGACGTATTGGTGATGTTAATAAATCTCTTATTGCATCGCATGTTTGGAGCATTTTGACTAGACGTGAGTCTTTATGGGTGGACTGGATATACTCTTACAGGCTAAATAATAGAAATTTATGGGAATGTAAGCCCCCTTCGAATTGCTGTTGGAGCTGGAGGAAAATCTTGCAAATTATGCCGCTTCTTAGAAATTTTATTTGGTACAAGATTGGCGATGGTAAAAGTACTTCAGCTTGGTATGATTACTGGTGTGACGCTGGGCCTCTCGGCCATTTCTTATCTCCTAGAACCATTACTAATGCGGGGTTTTCGCTTCATTCTAGTGTAGCGGATATTTTGAGTAACGGGACTTGGTTGTGGCCTGATGCTTGGAGAGACTTGTTCCCCGTCTTAAACCAGATTAATGTGTGTGTCCATCCGGGTGTAAATGATCGGATTGTTTGGAAGGTTGGTAATGATTTGCGGCCTCACTCATCGGCTATGGTTTGGGATTGTATTCGGACATCGGAGCCAGAGGTCTCGTGGGCGAATATTGTGTGGTTCTCTCAGTGTATCCCAAGGCATGCGTTTCTAATGTGGTTGATTATGCGATGTAAACTTCTGACACAGGATAAAATCTTGCAATGGGGTGCCGAGAGGAGAGGAAACATGAACATGATGTGTTGCTTGTTGTGCTATGCGGATTATGACTCGCACAATCATTTGTTTTTTGAATGTCAATACTCTGTGCAGATTTGGAATATGGTCAGCAACAAAGTTGGGATGTCGAGTGTAGATGCGACTTGGAGTAGTATTGTGGACTGGTTAGCGGCTCGGGCTCAGTCCAAATCCGCTGCTAATTATGTTTGTCGGCTGGTCGTGGCGGCTTCAGCTTACATTGTTTGGCAGGAAAGAAATGCCCGGTTATTCAGGAATCATGCGAGACCTCCAGACACGGTAGCTGCAACGATTATCAATATTGTTCGTTATAAGCTGATGGGAGCGAGATTCAAGCATACAGCCAAAGTGAGAAGGTTGTTGGAAGACTGGGAGATTCACGGGGAGGAGCTTATTGACGCGGGTGGCAAATTGGCTGATGTGTTTTTTGTTTTCCTAGATTGTTAGTCTAGTTGTGGCTTATTGGTTCACTTTAGTTTGCGTTTGCTTGTTTTTTGGTTTACTTTCATGGGGCCTGTCCCATGTCTGAACTAGTGGGGGTATTTCGTCACTACTTATGTTTTTGCGTTGTGAATATATAGAATCATCGGGGTAACCCTTTACTATCACACCCCGACCACGTAAAACAACAAATCGTGGTGGAAACATCAAGGAGTGTTGTAACAGAATTATTGTTTCAAACCATGGATACAAGAGTTTCATTTTATTGAATATTAAACATTGTCTTGAAGTTAAACAAGCAATTCAAACATAGTTTATCATCGTTATTAAATCACTAAGGCCTCGTCCGGTCCTAAGTGAGCATGCATCCTATTCGCAATCAACATTAAGCAACATCACCTGAAACATATGTAAAAACAAAGTCAGCAAAGAAATGCTGGCGAGTACATAGTTTTTGTGTGAGTATCAGATTCATGGCTCGTTTGTATGTTAAAACAACTTGTACAACTTCGTTAATTGATATTAGAAAACCTTGTTTTGTAAAATGTTTGTATTGTAAATGAATAACCAAGTCAAAATAGATTGGTAATAATTTATAAACCTCGATGCCATGAATCTTAACCCAAAACATTTGTTTATGTAAACCAAATCATAAATCGTTCTTGTAATAAAACTCGCATGGTTTATATAGTTTCGTAAACATCGTGGTGTAATATTGTTTAACTCGTTCTCGTTATAGAACATCATTCATTCGTTTAAATTGTTCAAATCGTTCCAAATCGTTCAATTCATTCACTTGTTCAATTCGTTCTTGTTTTAATTATGAAAACTACTTTTGGTCGTCTCGCTAATAACATTCAAACCTTCGTGACTCGTTCATCGTTCAACTCGTTCTCGTATTAACAAACCTCCAAAGGGTAAGTTAACAATCATCAGATTCAGTCGTTACCCACCTAACCCACACATAACCATGGGTCCGGTCTGATAACGGGATTTGTCGGATCCTATGGTACCATAACCTAATACTGGTCGGCTTGATCAATGCTAATGAATGTCATTCGTTATGTAACTACCACCAACAAGTTCGTTCACATTATCGAAATCTTTATTAGTTTTGTATAAACCATCTCAATCGTTTTGAAACCATCGTTAAAATATTGAAATCGTTTTGATACATATGAATCACCCCAAAATAATCAAAAATAGTAAAAAGAGGGGATCTATGTACTCACCTTATTTTGCAAGCGATTCCGAATACGCAAGTCAAGATTAAGGTGTCTGATAATAAGGAACTCAAAGTTGTCCTAATGAATCGTACATGAACAAGAATAATGTATCAATATTGAGGTCGTATAGTGTTGACGAGATTTGTTGAGCATTTATTGTATTTGATAGTGTTTAGATTAACAGAAGGATCTTGTGAATTATATGTTTAGAGGGCTCGGAAAAATGAACATGATATAAAGGAATTATTTATGAAAAATATTTATTTATCATAAATAATAAAATTGTAATAATGTACAATTGATTTAATATAAACATTTGTAATAATAAATCAAATATATTTAACTAGTATCATAATTAAATATAATGATTATTGGCAAAATATTGTACAAGTGATATAATCAATTTATATCATAATAATTGAAAAAAATAACATTTTTAATTATGAAATATTACTGATTTAATTATATAAATATCGAAATTATATAAAATATCAGTAGCAACATTATTTTTGTAAAGATCAACACTTAAAATAATTAATCTGAAAATTTCAGAATTTAATTCCTAAAAATCGATTTATTATTAATTATTTAATAATAAACTGTTTTAATATTGTAAAAATTAGTTTTATAAATAAATTGACTAATTTCACATTTTTAATAAAAGCAACATTGATTAATAATCTTATAAAAATTATTGGAATGTTGGAAATATTAGAAATTAATTGATTAAAAAGAAATACAGACCCCTGGGTTCGAACTTGGGTCTGTGTTGTAACCAAACAGAGTCTTAACCACTGGGCTAAGCTTCTGTTTGTGTTTAGTTTAGGACTGCTACATTTATAACCAAACAGGAACTGGTCATCTTCTCCAATTGGAGTCAAACAGAAAGTCAACTCTTTCAATTCTACGGGAAAACTATGTTATATCAAGATTAACTCCTAGGAATCATTGTACAAGTATAATGGAACTAATTGGAACAATAAAAACGAACCGGTAATGTGTGAAATGACGAATCGGTTAAACTCCGGCGACTTTGAAACTTCCGGCGAGTTGCAGGTTCGAATTCCGGCTATTTCGGATGTTTGAGTGATTGTGAAATGGTGTGGAATGTTGCTAGGAATGTAGGGAACTTAAATACACGAAGTTTGGATCTTAGATTCAACAAAACTTAGTGGATTTATGTGATACTGTTCTTCATACGGTTCGGTATAAGCTTATGGGAGTGAAGTTAAAGGACACTGTGAATGTGAGGGAGCTGCTTCGAGCTTGGGAGATTTATGATTCCCGTTTATCTGATAATGGCGGGTAATCATATTTAGTTTGTGTTTCTTGCTAGATATGTAGTCTAGTTGTTTGTCCTTTGGTTGTTTTTTTTTCTTTGGTTGTCGTGTGTTGTTGGTTTACATTCATGGGGAATGTCCCATGTTTGAACTAGTATGGACTCTCCATGCTACTTGTTCTGTTTTGATTTGTTGATATATAGAATCACTGGGGTAACCCTTTACCCAAAACTTAGTGGATTTGATCTACTTTAATTTTTTTATAAAAAGTTTTGATTTCCAGTTGTTATAGCACGAATTTGTGTCGTTTGAATGATTGGGATTAGTTGGGTTAGGATAGGAATCATGTGGGTAGCTTTACAGGTCGAAATAATGGAATAAAAATCATTTTTGGTGAACTTTTGGCGAAATCCGCGAGTTACTGTTGCTGTTCTTATAATTCAGATCTAATTGAAAGTCAATATATATATATATATATAATATATTTCAGAATATATCGCATCCAAGCTGATAGCTCAGCTGGTTGCGCGTGTTGTTGTTGTTGTCTGAAAGGGCGCGGGTTCGAGTCCCGTTCCGGGCCGATTCTTTGGGATTAAATCCCCTTTTTGATTTCTGAATTACTTTAATAATTATAATAATCTTCATGAGTATATAAAACAATTAAAATCCATAATCTTTCAGCTCCTATTAGGAGGATAAACTGGTTAAGTCGTTCGTGTTACAACCGAGAGGTCGCGAGTTCGAAACCCGGCAGGTGCCGGTCCGATACAGAAGGACCCCCCTTTTATTCGAATTTTTTGATATTTACACTTTGGTCCCTGTAGTTTGATAATTGGTAGATCTGGTCCCTGAGGTTTCAAAATTGACACTAATGGTCCCTGTAATAGTTCAGTTAAATATGCTAATTGAGTTAAGTTTAAAGAAGGAATTCTTTGTATGAAAGTTAACCAGGTTAAGATCTTTAGTTAAAATAAGTTTAAGAAGATCAACTTTAGTCCCTAGAGTTTAAGTTTCAAGAATGACCCAATGAACCTTGTACTTTTAAAACAAAATAAACCATATTTATTTCTTTTTATAAACGAGTTTCAATAATGACCAAAAGGACCCTAAACTTGTAGTTTTCAATAATTGCGCTTTTAACCCTTGTATTTCTAAAGTTTCAAAGAATGACAAATAGGTCCTTTAGATTGTAGTTTCACAAAATGTCACAATAGGCCCTTATAGTTTATGTAACCTTGTTTAATAGCATAAAACTCAACAAATTTGCAATTTGTTTCACGTGTTTGTATTGGTATAAGCATGTATAAGCACAAAGCAAGTATGTTCAAATAAGTTTTATTCCAAATACGGTATTTGTTACAATGAAAGTCAAACAAATACGAGTGTTAAACCAATGAAAGTCAAACAAATAAAATTTTTTTATTTAGAGGAATCTTGTGAAAACAAATGCGGATATTTCGCCTTCATCTGGTCCTTACGTTCCCAAGTAAACTCGGGGCCACGTTTGGATTCCCAGCGAACTTTGACCAAATGAATCCGTTTGTTCTTCAACTGTTTGTATGCACATTCCACTATCTCCACAGGTTTCTCGACAAAGTGCATCGTTTCGTCGATTTGAATCTCATCGAGAGGAATGTGAAGATCAGCATCAGCTAAACACTTTCGCAAATTGGACACGTGAAAAGTCGGATGAACATTTCCAAGCTCTGGAGGTAGTTCTAGTCGATAGGTAACCTTTCCAATTCTTTCAACAATCTTAAATGGTCCAACATATCGTGGTGCAAGTTTTCCTTTCTTTCCAAATCTCACCACTCCCTTCCAAGGTGAAACCTTGAGTAGGACACGGTCTCCGATTTGAAATTCCATGGGCTTGCGTCCCAAATCCGCATAACTCTTTTGACGGCTTCTAGCGGTCACAAGATTATCGCGGATTTTCTTGATTTTGTCTGTTATTTCCAGAATGAGCTCAGGTCCAGTAAGCTGAGCTTCACCGGTCTCATTCCAACATACAAGTGAACGACATTTTCGACCGTAGAGAGCTTCGAATGGTGCCATTTTAATACTAGCATGATAACTGTTGTTGTAAGAGAACTCGATCAGTGGAAGATGAGAATCCCAATTACCACCAAAGTCTATCACGCATGCTCTAAGCATATCCTCCAAAGTTTGAATCGTCCTCTCAGATTGACCATCTGTTTGGGGATGATAAGCAGTGCTTAGATTCAGTTGGGTCCCCAAAGCAGATTGCATGGTCTTCCAAAAATGAGACGAAAACCGAGCATCACGATCGGAAATGATATCTAAAGGAACACCATGTCGTGATACGATCTCGTCTACATAGATCTTGGCAAGCTTTTCAGCAGAGAAATCCTCACGGATTGGTAAAAAGTGAGCAGATTTTGTCAAACGATCAACTACTACCCAAATGGCATCCTGACCTTTAGACGTACGTGGTAACTTTGTAATGAGATCCATTGCAATGTTCTCCCACTTCCAAACCGGTATCTCTGGTTGTACAAGCAAACCAGAAGGTCGTTGATGTTCAACCTTGACTTTGAGACAAGTTAGGCATTTTGATACATACAAGGCAACATCCTTCTTCATACCAGGCCACCAATACTGAGTACGAATATCCTTGTACATTTTATCAGCACCAGGATGGATAGAATATCGAGACTTGTGAGATTCGTCCATTACTAAGGTGCGAAGATCATCCTGATTCGGAATCCACAAACGATTCTCAAAATAGAGTAAACCATCGTCTTTCCTTTCGAGTTTAAGCTCAAGTTGAAGCGGTAGCTCATATTTCAATAAGACTTTGATCACACATGATCGTTGAGTTTGAAGAACACGAGATTGAATATCAGATAGAGTTCGTACAGAATGAAGCTTGACTTGTTCCTTTCGACTAAGCGCATCTGCTACGACATTCGCCTTACCAGGATGGTAGCGGATATCGCAATCATAATCGTTTAAGATTTCAACCCAACGTCGTTGCCTCATGTTCAGCTCCTTCTGATTGAGAATATGTTGGAGACTTTTGTGGTCCGTGAAAACCACACACTTCGTTCCATAGAGGTAGTGTCTCCAGATTTTAAGCGCAAAAACTACAGCTCCTAACTCAAGATCATGAGTCGTATAGTTCTTCTCGTGAATTTTCAGCTGTCTAGACGCATAAGCTATGACTTTACCACGTTGCATAAGAACGCAACCAAGTCCTAGATTTGACGCGTCACAATAGACAACAAAATCATCGTTTCCCTCAGGTAGAGATAAAACAGGAGCGTCACAGAGCTTCCGTTTCAGCGTTTGGAACGCTTCTTCTTGCTTAGGTCCCCACTCAAAAGGCTTATTCTTCTGAGTCAAAGCAGTGAGTGGAACCGCGATCTTCGAAAAGTTAGAAATAAACCGTCGATAATAACCAGCAAGACCAAGAAAAGAACGAACTTCTGTAGGTGTCGTCGGTGTATTCCAATCCTTAATTGCAACAATCTTGGATGGATCCACATGAATACCCTGCTCATTGACAATATGACCCAAGAACTGAACTTCTCTAAGCCAAAATTCACACTTGGAGAATTTAGCAAAAAGTTGTTCCTTTTTTAGTAGTTCCAATGTCAAACGAAGGTGTTGCTCGTGCTCTGCTTGAGACTTTGAATAAATGAGAATGCCGTCGATGAACACAATGATGAACTTATCTAAATAAGGTTTACAAACCCTATTCATTAAGTCCATGAAGATAGCTGGGGCATTTGTCAAACCAAAAGGCATGACAGTGAACTCATAATGCCCATATCTTGTACGGAAAGCAGTTTTGGGAATATCTTCCTCGAGAACACGAAGTTGATGATACCTAGATCGCAGATCGATCTTGGAAAAGCATGAAGCACCTTGCAGCTGGTCGAAGAGATCATCAATTCTAGGTAGGGGATATCGATTCTTGATGGTAAGCTTATTAAGCTCACGATAATCGATACACATTCGAAAAGATCCATCTTTCTTTTTCACAATGAGAACAGGAGCTCCCCAAGGCGAATAGCTCGGACGGATGAATTCTTTATCAGATAACTCTTGAAGCTGTTTCGATAACTCTTGCATCTCTGACGGTGCAAGGCGATAAGGTGCTTTCGCAATCGGGTTGGCATTGGGTACAAGGTCAATATGAAACTCGACTTGATGAACTGGAGGCAAACCAGGCAGTTCATCAGGAAACACCTCTGGATAATCCCGAACAATCGGAATATCCTGAATACTTTTGCTCTTGCCTTTCTCCTCGGTGACATGTGCCAGGAAAGCAACATATCCTTTTCGCAAATATCTTTGAGCCTTTGTACACGACATAAGCTTCAATCCACCAGATGGTTTCTCTCCACGAACTTCCAGAACATCGCCAGACGGAAGAGGAATACGAACAATCTTATCGAAACAAACCACCTCAGCATGATGTTTGGTTAACCAATCCATCCCCACGATAATATCGAAACTCCCAAGTTGCATCGGTGTGAGGTCAATGGGAAAAAGATGGTTATCAAGGTTTAACTGACAATCACGGATAACAGAATCGAGGACAAGAGGTTTACCAGTAGCAACTTCGACAGATAAGGGTTTCCTCAGTTTAGTTCTAGGTATCGCAAGCAAAGGTTCAAAAGATAATGAAACAAAACTTCTATCGGCGCCAGAATCAAAAAGAATATATGCAGGTCGATTGTTAACAAGAAACGTACCATTAACCACCTCGTTGTCAGCCCTCGCTTCGTTAGCATTCAGATTGTACGCTCGCCCACGAGCGGGATTCGCATTTGCATTTGCATTGACATTGACATTGATATTCACGTTTGGATTTACATTTGCATTTGCCAACCTCGGACAGTTGTTGTGGTAGTGACCAAGCTCTCCACAATTGAAACATGTACCCAGTGGGAATCTAGCAGCATTCCCCTGAACTGGAGCTTGATTCTGAAAAATCTGATTCTGACCCGTACGACAGACGTTGGCCAGATGCCCAAGCTTACCACACGTTGTGCATTGCCTACAAGCTTGTTGTGCAACATGATGACCATTGCAGTGAGCACAATGAGGTGCGGTACCAGCATACGCTTTCTTCGCAGGAGGTTGAGCTGGCGGGTTCTGAGGGTTCTGAGCAGTTTGTGCAGTTACTGCAAAATTCTGGGAACCCTTTCGCTTTCTCGACTTCTTCGATGACTCACCTTCTTTACCCTTACCCTTATTCTTGTCCTTCCCAGAATCAGTCGCCTTCTTTTTATCACCATTGCGGGTGAGTTTACCCTTCCTGACTTGAGACTCAGTCAGGGTAGCAGACAACTCGATTGCTTGGCGAAGGGTGGTAGGATTAATACCGGTCACTATATCCAGAATAGAATCGGGTAGACCATCGATATACCTCTCTATCGCTTTCTCCAACGGGGTAACCATAGTAGGACACAAATAACTGAGCTCCTCAAATCGATCCGTATACGCACGGTGTTTTCCCCCGTCTTGTTTCAGATCGTCAAACTCTCGTTCCAAAGCTCGAATTTCATGACGGGGACAGAACTCTCTCATCATGAGAGCTCGAAGCTCTTCCCATGTTTGTGCCAACGCCACTTCGGCACCCCTGTCGTGCATCACTCCGTTCCACCACGTAAGAGCACGCTTCTCAAACACACTCGAAGCAAATTCAACCTTACGCCCATTCGGACATTGCACATGTCTGAATGTGTTCTCGATACTCTCAAACTACTGCAGGAGTGCAGTTGCTCCTTGTGACCCAGAAAACTTTAGCGGCTTAGCAGAATTGAAATTCTTGAAATTACACGGTGCATTATTGTTGTTGTTATTATTGTTGTTGTATATCTCATGGACTTGGGTCACAACACCGGGAAGCACAACAGCCACTTGCTGAGAGACCAGGGCTGCGATTTCTTCAATAGTAAAAGATTGTGCTTCATCTCGAGGAGGCATTGTCTAGTAAGGAAACAGGAGAATCGAGTGAGATTGAAAATTAGGAAAAACAAAAGAGGCATCGACAAAACACAAGGAAGGCAATCATTTGTTTGTTACCTCGAACAAACAAACGACACGCAGTGACTAATCAAAGTAATGAATCAAAATAATGTATCGCGAAGACATGCTCGCCTATAAGTGAACACTCACCCCAAGAGTTCCCAGGTAAGAGTGACTGGTCCGATTATGTGGATTTGTATGAACACTCTAGCCTTAGACAGAAAACTCAGGGTACAGACATTCACTCTTCCAGTTTGCACGTGTTCACATTATTTAGACCCAAACTCTGACGAGATTTGAAAATCCATAAGGCACTAAGCAAAAAAATGAGTCAAACTAGAAGGGTTCAAAACCTTATAACAACCAAGGAAATCAAGTAGTACCTAGTAATCGGATCGCTAGTTAATAAATCGACACCTAAATCGGAAGATCGAGTAGAATGAGGTCTCGTAAACCAAATGAGTATTGGAACACATGTGATATAGTTTAACCAAGCCTACATTCTAAATCGGAACCTATCCTAAGTGCTTACGACCCGTTACGACCCATTAAGGTAGCTTATGCTACGTTAATGCGTCGTTCGCACGAAAGCGCGTTCGAGACACCTAACTAGTCATATGACAAGTATTATATGCCCTAACATGTTTAAATATGTTGCATAATCAGTTTAAGTGACAAAAATTAAGTTACATATGCTTAGAATCCAATTATGCATGAAAAGGGCATTTTGGTTATTTTCCTAAGGCATATAAACTACCTATCATACAACTAATCAAACTAAGTGACCATAAGGTATAACCTCAGAAGGTTATTCCTTGTACAACTATGGTCACTAATCATGCTTGGTCGGATCCTAATGATCGGCCAAACGGGTCGGGTTCGAAAGTCTAAGCGGTGACCGCTTATCTTACGACCCTATACAAGCACTAGACTAAAAGTGACGAGTTAAACATGTTTAACTAAGTTAGAAAACAGGTTTGATATCAAAAACAAAGTGTTCATAATAAATGTGAAAAGCAAAGGATTATAAATTTGTGTTTCGCTGACGATCTCTTTATGTTTGCGAGAGGGGATAAGAATTCGGCTATGGTCATTATGGATTCTTTAACTCTTTTCAAGAACATGTCGGGGTTAGTTCCTAGCATGACCAAAAGTACTGTGTACTTCGCTAATGTCTCGAATAGTGTGAAGGGTCTCATCCGTAGCTTCATGCCGTTTGAAGAGGGTACTCTACCAGTTCGATATTTAGGGGTTCCTCTTATTACTACAAGGCTCGTATACAGTGACTGCAAGCGGATTATTGAGAACATGGAGGCAAAAATTACAGATTGGAAAGCGAAGAGTTTGTCCTTTGCAGGGCGACTCCAGCTAATCCGGTCAGTTTTATCATCTATGCATATTTACTGGGCCTCGGTCTTTATATTACCAAAGCGTGTTATTGTGGAGTTAGAGGAAAAAATGAGACGGTTTCTTTGGGCTCAGGGCAATAGTATTAGAGGGAAAGCTAAAGTTAAATGGAGTAAAGTTTGTTTCCCGAAACAGGAAGGAGGCTTGGGTATTCGTAGAGTTTTGGATATGAATAATGCTCTTATGGTCTCGCATGTGTGGAGTATCCTAACATGTAGAGAATCCTTGTGGGTTAAATGGATTCATTCGTATCATTTACGTGAGAGGAGTTTCTGGGATGTCCCGGTCAGGAATAATGTGGCATGGAGCTGGAGGAAAATGTTGCAACTTCGCACAATTATTCGAAAGCATATATGGATGGAAATTGGGGATGGTAATAAAACACTAGCGTGGTTTGATATATGGGATGATGCTTGTCCGTTGATATCTTTTCTGACTCCAAGGATGATAGCTAATGCTGGGTTTGGTATACAAACTAAGGTGGCTGAGTTGTGGGAGTTTGGAGGATGGAGATGGCCGAATGCTTGGGTTCAGCGATACCCGACTTTACAAAACATGAGGGCTATTAACTTGAATCCTAATATGCAGGATAGGGTGGTGTGGAGAACCAGTTCGGGCTCAGTTGTCGACTATGGAACTTCGATGGTATGGGAGGATATTCGGCTTAATGAGAGTGCAGTTCCTTGGGCCAATATCGTGTGGTTTTCTCAAGCTATCCCTCGGCATTCGTTTATCTTGTGGCTGCTAATAAACAAGAAACTAAAGACACAGGATGTGATGAGGAAATGGTACTCTTCGGGAAATATGAACTTTAATCTCATGTGTTGTTCTTTGTGTACGTCTGGACCAGATTCTCATGAGCATCTTTTCTTTGATTGTTTGTATGCTTCTCGGATATGGTATGGTGTTCGAGATAAAGTGGATATGGGAACTATTAACTCCTCTTGGGACGAGATATATGACCACTTAATTCAGCATGCGGATTCGAAGAAGGTTATTCATATTGTTGAACGTCTAGTGGTTGGTGCGGCAGTCTATTTTGTATGGCAAGAGCGAAATCAGCGATTGTTTTCTAATAAAAAGAGAAACGAAAGTCAGCTTATTGAGGTGATTCAGAACACGGTCCGGATGAAGCTTCATTCCATGAAGTACAAGAGATCAAGTCAGAAGATGAGAGTGTTACACTTATGGAGATTACCTCGCGGGTTATTGATGGATGATGATGATTGCGGTTAACTCTTTTGTCATGTGTTTTAGTATAGTTAATCCTTTGTGATTGGTGAATGTGTTTGCTTTTTGCTTGTTGAACTCAAATGTGGCATGTCATGTTTGAGAACTGGGGGTTCATGTTAGGCCCTCACTTGTTTTTAGTGGTTGTGTGAAATAAAATTTAACCGGGGTAACCCTTACCCAAAAAAAAAAAAAACAAAGTGTTTTGATACCCGAAAATAGCTTCGTCGCAAAATGCGCATAAACGACATTTTGACCAAAACTTTGACTCGTCACTTCGACTAATCAACGTGGTAATCAGTAGGTATAGTCACAAGGGACTATAACCATCATGATTACGCTCACGATGCAAAGTTCGAACGAACTTTGTGTTGACCAAATCGTAGTCAAAGGAGAAAGTCAAACACTGTTTGACTTTCATGCTTGAAAAGCATAAAAAGCATGAAAGAAGCTTACAAAAGGTCCAAGCTAGGATCAAGAACAAAGAAAACTGGAAAATGAAGCCTTCAACCAAAGGGATAGCTTCAATAATCAGATGAGAGCTGATTTGAATGGAATGAGCAATGAACTTCTCAAAAACCCAAGCTATTTATAGAAAGACTGGATCATCAAGATCATTCCAAGTGTTTAGAAGGTGTAATCTTGATCCTACACTTGTGGGACATGGTATTTAATACAATGGGAGATTAAAACCAGACCATAGTTGTCACACCCCGACCACGTAAAACAACAAAGCGTGGCGGAAACATCGGGGAGTGTAGTAACAGAATCATTGTTTCATAACACATGGAAATTGAAATATTGTTTTATTGATTAAAGTTGTTACAATGTCTTGACAAACAAAGAAACATAACATAAATTAACTAGTCTTGCATCCTTTATTGTCGCTAAGGCCCAAGTCCGCCTAAGTGTATCTTGATCAATCCTATGCTTCATTTCCTGAAACACATGTGAAAATAAGTACGTCAGCATAAAAATGCCGGCGAGTACATAGGTTTTGTAAAAATAAGATTCATGACTTCTGTTTAAGAAAAAAAGTTTAGTCATGAACCTTGTAATTTGCTTTGTCTTTGTAAATCATTTGAAAAACAATAAGTTCAGATGATATGTATAAATAAGTGAATAATGCATGGTTAAATGAATAACCATGTAAAATGAGTTTGTATAAGTTAAGTTGTTTGTAAAACAATGTATTGTGAAAAGTATGTTATTTGTATAAAATGTCATGTGTCTTAAATTGAAATGATTTAAATAACGCTGCGATATGTAATACCATACAATCACTTATATATAGGAAGTACCAGCGGCGTATCCACCATGCTTGTATCATATTACACACGCCTCGTTACTTAAACCACTTACGCAAACCAAACCAACAATGTAAGATGTCTATGTTTAAACCAATTGTCAAATGTATTGAATAATATGTCAAAGTGTTTATGTCAAGATGTAAATCATTTAATGTAAAACAAATGTGACATGTATGGCTAGTGAAATGCATCAACTAAACCATAGGTGAAACACACAAAACAAAGCATTGAAGTAAAACTTGGTTTAAATCAACGTTATGTCTTGTGGAAATGCATGATCAATGTAAATCATGTAAAAATGTCTATGTAGAAATGTCTATGTAGAAATGTCTATGTCAAAATGTCTATGTCAAAATGTCTATGTCAAAATGTCTATGTCAAAATGTCTATATCAAAATGTCTATGTCAAAATGTCATGTATGGCTAGTGAAATGCGTCAACTAAACCATATGCACAAGAACATAGTATTGAAGTAAAACTTGGTTTAAATCAACGTTATGTCTTGTGGAAATGCATGCTATACTGAATATGAACATTTATGCGGTGTTGTTATAATGCATACATCCAAGCCTTGCGACTGTGGCGATAAACCCTTAAACGAATTAAAGGATTATCTGTGCTTCATATCATCGAATTCGGTCATTCCTTCCAATCCCCACCTACCCGGGATTTCAGGAACGGGAGTTGTCAATTCCTATGGTACCACTACCTACTAACGAACGGCGTAGCTAATGTTAATGAATGTATTGTCCCATTTAAACGAACCAAATGTCATACCAAAATGTAAGCATGTGATGAAATGAAAATGTACTAAGTATGCAACAAATTAACATACATAGCATGTGATGTGATGTGATGTGATGTGATGTAAAACAATGTACTAAGTAGGCACGCAATGGGCATACATAGCATAAAATGTAATGTAAAACGATGTACTAAGTAGGCACGCAATGGGCATACATAGCATAAAATACAATGAAATCATGTACTATAAGTGTACTATTGAACATAGCAAGTATATGATGTGAAAACAAGAAAGCATGAAAGTAACAAGTAGGCACATGTGTTCCACCCCAAAACGTTTGGAAAACAGTAAAAGAGGGGTCTATGTACTCACTTGAGATTGCTCAGAAGTCCTTGAGTAACAACCAAACAATGCTAGAGATCACGGAAATCAAACGGCACCTAATATAGGTAACTATGTTAATAAATCGGACCTAAATCGGAAGATTGGGTAGCATGAGGGTTTGTAAACCAAATGAGTGTAGGAACTCATGTGATATGGTTTAACAAAGCCTACATACTAAATGAAACTTAACCTAAGTGTTTACGACCCATTACGACCCGTTTAGGTAGCTTATGCTACTTTAACGCGTCGTTCGCGTGAAACGCGTTCGGACCGCCTAACTAGCCCTATGACAAGTGTTATATGCCTAAACATGTTACATAATCAGTTATGTGACAAAAGTTTAGGTTACATATGCTTAATTACCAATTATACATGAAAAGGGTATTCTGGTAATTTACCTAAGGCAAATAAACTACCTATCATACAACTACTCAAACGATGTGACCATAGGGTATAACCTCGGAAGGTTATTCCCTACCTACTATGGTCACCTAATGTATTTGGTCGGATCCTAATGATTGACCAAATGGGTCGGGTTCGAAAGCATAAGCGACTGATCAAGTCGCTTACCCTTACGACCCTAGACAACGTGGTAATCAGTAGGCATAGTCCCAAGGGACTATAACCAACGTGATTACACTCACGTTGCGAAGTTCAAACGAACTTCGCATTGACCATAAACTGGTCAATGCAGAAAGTCAAACAAAGTTTGACTTTCAGACTCGAAAGACTCGAAAAGCAATAAAAGAACGAAAGAATACTTACGAAGGGTCCCCGCAAGATTGATAACCCGAGTATTCTCAGGTATGAGGCGATAAAACACCCCAACTTAGAGAATTCTCAGATTTCAAGTGGGTTTTCCAAGTGATCATGGTGGGTATTTATAGGATATGCACCACCGTTAGGATCGTTTCATGGAAACCGTGCTCGAATCTCATGCGTACACTTGTCGGAACCTTATGGAACCCAAAATGGCCACTCACCATAAGAGATCAACATGTGGCAAGGGGTTTGGAAGTGGTTTACAACTGGAAACAGGCTGTTTATAGCTGTTAATACATCGAATCTGGTCCCGAGAGTGCAAAACTGATGTTTCTGTCCAGCATAGGCAGTCGCGTAGCGTGACTGGTAAGGGCTGATGCAGTGGCGCTACGCCACTGCCCCCCAGTTTCAGCAAACTTTCAAAATTGGCAGAAATGGTCCCTGCAGCCCGTTTAAGCGATTTTCGATGCGTTTGAACCCCGTTAACCTCATTTCAAGGCTCTAAAATGAAGTTAAAGTATAGAGAACTCAAAACATGCTCAAAAATATCTAGGATGTTGGTTCGTTTGGCCGTACGAACTCGATGTTCGCTTAATTACGACGGAATGCGCATAAGCGCGAAAAACGATCCAAATGACGCGACGAATGGATTTTTCTTATGGCGAACACTAAAGTATAATATAGTCATGCTTATATAAATTTTTGGATGTCCGGATGTATTCAGAGCGTGAGTTATGCGCGAAAATGCAAACTTGTGCACTTTTTGACACTTTTAGTCCCTGAATGACCCAAAAGTTTATTTTAGCACACCGAACCCCTCAAAGCCTATTTCTAAGCTATGTGAAGGATATTTAAGGTATGTTTAACTTATGGTCATGTTCCGGAATGTCTGTTACAGTTCAAATTGGCATACTTTCGCAGTTTGTCAAATTTAGTCCTTGTAAGCGAATTAACTTGTTTTTGCCATACCAAAGCCTTCAAAACTTATTTCTAAGTTATGTAAAGGTTATTTAAGGTATGTTAAGCCAATGTCACTATTCCGGAGTGTTTGTTGCATTAAACTGGTTATATTTACGCATTGGTGCGCGTATAACCTTCTAGAAAGCGATTTAGAGTTTGAAAACGAACAAGAGTTGATATATGTAAACGATACACATATTTTTACAAATCCCAAGTATGAAATACAATATTTCATTGGTTTGGCATTTGTTTGATGGCCGTGGAGGCACAGGTGTTACAGTCTCCCCTACTTTAGGAAATTTCGTCCCGAAATTTTTTTATTTAGAGGAAACTTGTGAGAGTTTAAAACATGAAGTTGAAAAGATCGAACAACATTGGTTAGGGTTCTGAACTTCTAGTAACTTTAATGACATCATGATCGCAATGTAAGAGGGATACTTATATACAAGTATATGAAGCGTCATTGGTGCGTCCACCGTACCTCCATTACATTGTTCTCATTTTGTTATTGTTGTCACTATCGGTTCTTACACATAATAAACCTTACTGGGTTTCTATGCACTAAATTTCATAATTATGTACGCGTCCATAATTAGACAATTCCTTGCACAGTTCACACAGTCTATTTTATAATGTGTAGGGTAAAACCAAATGAACAATCCTGTGATGAGTGTGACTAGACCGCCGTAGAGTCCTTTTAATTAAATCAATAAATGGTCTAAATAGACTATCAAGGAGTCTGTCCAGCTACATCACTAGATGTCGTTCTTTAACCAGATTGTGAATCAATTCTTTTGACAAGACCACTAAAAAGGTCTTTTATGAAACATGGAGCGGTACTATGAAATCCCAGGGTCTTAACTATTACATAGAAGCCCATTAAGGATTTAAGGTAGTACCTTTTTGAATATCCTACTACGAATCCCTCATATGAAGATATGAAAGATTCTACGAGGATTTGGATAACGAATATCCAGAGTATACAAAAACACAGAATGCATAAAAGAAAACACAAAATATGTAAACACATAGTCACATAACCAGAAAATTGTTTGTTAATTTGTCTTGTTAATTGCGTACATGCATTTAAAGCACACTAGGAATCCATTCCGCGGATTTCATTTGGTACTTTAAACGTTATCAAGAATCTAACTATAAAGATAGAAAGATTTTTGAAGAGAAAATTCGATTTCGATTATAAGGAACCGATATGTTCGAATTAAGGTACATAAGGAATCCAATTAAGGACTCTGATTTGTATGATAATCATCCACAAGGGTCAAATCGTGGAGATAAAAAGATCCCATATGGATTTTTGAAGTTGAAGATGTTTTGAAACCTTGCACTGGACGTGCTTATGTCAAAACATGAAGTAAAAATGCTTTACGAAGTTGAGATGCTAGATATGTCAAGGCGACATATGAAGTAGAATTTGAAGGTTAAGTCAATGTATGAGGAAAAATATTTTGAAAACTATGCATGGGGTTTCTTTAAAAAGAATGTGTTTAATGTTTTTGAAACCTTATATATAATACTGTTGAAATCATAAAGTAGGTGTAAAAAATGTTTTAAAATCATGCGAGATGAATTTTGAAATTATGTATAAGGTTTTTGAAAACATGAATGATGCTTTTCGAAATCATGCACTTGATAAGAAAATGTACTGTGTAAATATTGTTTTCAGACTATATGAAATATTTTGAAGTTAGGAAGGTTGGTTTTGATAACATGGCCAATGTTTTTGAAATAACATAGACAATGCATCTCGAAAAAAATTGTTTTCAAACTATATGAAATGTTTTGAGATCATGAAGATTGTTTTGAAATACTTGTACTGTGTATGTTGAAAAATCAAAACGTAATGGGTATGAGATTTGAAAATATCCTTAGTTATCTAACCAAGGATTTAAAGGCACAGATGTGCAAAAAGCACGATTACTCATAATTTCACTTTATTTCGTGTACTTCGTTTCTTAGAATGAAACGAGTACTTAAAATTTTCGAATGAATCATGAGCGATCATTTGAAAGAGAGAATCACAAGAGTAGTTTGTAAGGAACATAGTTCCTTAATGTAGGTATTATAGGGAAATGCCATAAACACATGTAATTATACTTGTATCTCAGAATTGCGAACAATAACTTTTATTTATGAACAAGACATATTGTTTCACAATACACGAAAACAAAAGAAACAAAGGCATAAGACAGCACATCCTTTGTTCAGCCGAATGCTCATCCAAGGGTTGGATTTGCATTAGCAAGCTTTGGGCATTTGTTCCTGTAATGGCTTGTCTCGCCACAGTTGTAGCACGTTCCAGGCGGAAAGCGAGCTTGAGTAGGGTTGACTTGGGGTTGATTTGGACAACCCTGGTTTGGGTTACATCGGCAAGCACTTGCCAGGTGACCAACTCGTCCACATGATACACACCGATGACACTGTAAGTGAGCTAGGTGATGCCCCTTACATTTGTTGCATAATGGTGAAGTTCCCAAGTACGGCTTCCTAGCTGGTGGCCTTGCCACTTGGCTAGGTCCCGCTTGATTAGGTGTAACCGCTGCGGGTTTCCTTGAAGCCTTACGCTTCCTTGATTTTGGTACTGGCTTGACTTCTGCTTCCTTTGGTGGCTCTTGAGTGGCTTCATTGTCGAGACGAGAGGCTTCATTGTTGAGACGAGCCATGGCAATGCCTAAATCCACAGTCTTCAGAATCACCTCGCCTATTTGCTGGGCAAATTTGGCTGTTTGCTCGGACATTTGACCAGTGCTGAGAGGAAGAGACATTCTAGAAGAAAATGAAAGACGTAGGAAGAAACAAGTGAATGGTTTATTGGATAATCAATACAGAATGGTAACGAATGAAAATTGTGATCATTTGTTTGATACCTAAGGCAAACAAATGAGATGGGGACAAATCAAAGTAAATGGGTCAAAAATAATGTATCGCGAAGACATGCTCGCCTATAAGTGAACACTCATCCCAAGAATTCCCAGGTAAGCACAACTGGTCTCGCGTCTGATGAGATGTATACGAAGTGCTTGCCTAGACAGAAAACCCAGAATACAGGCATTCACCCTTCCAGTTTGCACGTGTTCACATTATTTAAAACCCAAAACCTTGACGAGAGTTTTGGAAATTCAAAGGGGTTCAAAACCATATAACAGAGGGTTCAAAACCTAGTAATCAATCATCCTAGAACAGATGATTAGTTTTCAAAGCGGTTTTGAAATTTATGTTCTTGTTGTGTTCGTCGCCTAATGATAGGTGACGGTATTGTTTTATGACTAAACGCAAGTAAACTCGCGTTAGGGTCCTAGGAAGGTTATAGACTAGGTCAAAGTATCACTAATAACCTAATTCCCTATAACCATGAGCTCTGATACCAACTTTTCTGTCACACCCCGACCACGTAAAACAACAAAGCGTGGCGGAAACATCGGGGAGTGTAGTAACAGAATCATTGTTTCATAACACATGGAAATTGAAATATTGTTTTATTGATTAAAGTTGTTACAATGTCTTGACAAACAAAGAAACATAACATAAATTAACTAGTCTTGCATCCTTTATTGTCGCTAAGGCCCAAGTCCGCCTAAGTGTATCTTGATCAATCCTATGCTTCATTTCCTGAAACACATGTGAAAATAGGTACGTCAGCATAAAAATGCCGGCGAGTACATAGGTTTTGTAAAAATAAGATTCATGACTTCTGTTTAAGAAAAAAAGTTTAGTCATGAACCTTGTAATTTGCTTTGTCTTTGTAAATCATTTGAAAAACAATAAGTTCAGATGATATGTATAAATAAGTGAATAATGCATGGTTAAATGAATAACCATGTAAAATGAGTTTGTATAAGTTAAGTTGTTTGTAAAACAATGTATTGTGAAAAGTATGTTATTTGTATAAAATGTCATGTGTCTTAAATTGAAATGATTTAAATAACGCTGCGATATGTAATACCATACAATCACTTATATATAGGAAGTACCATCGGCGTATCCACCATGCTTGTATCATATTACACACGCCTCGTTACTTAAACCACTTACGCAAACCAAACCAACAATGTATGATGTCTATGTTTAAACCAATTGTCAAATGTATTGAATAATATGTCAAAGTGTTTATGTCAAGATGTAAATCATTTAATGTAAAACAAATGTGACATGTATGGCTAGTGAAATGCATCAACTAAACCATAGGTGAAACACACAAAACAAAGCATTGAAGTAAAACTTGGTTTAAATCAACGTTATGTCTTGTGGAAATGCATGATCAATGTAAATCATGTAAAAATGTCTATGTAGAAATGTCTATGTCAAAATGTCTATGTCAAAATGCCTATGTCAAAATGTCTATGTCAAAATGTCTATGTCAAAATGTCATGTATGGCTAGTGAAATGCGTCAACTAAACCATATGCACAAGAACATAGTATTGAAGTAAAACTTGGTTTAAATCAACGTTATGTCTGGTGGAAATGCATGCTATACTGAATATGAACATTTATGCGGTGTTATTATAATGCATACATCCAAGCCTTGCGACTGTGGCGATAAACCCTTAAACGACTTAAAGGATTATATGTGCTTCATATCATCGAATTCGGTCATTCCTTCCAATCCCCACCTACCCGGGATTTCAGGAACGGGAGTTGTCAATTCCTATGGTACCACTACCTACTAACGAACGGCGTAGCTAATGTTAATGAATGTATTGTCCCATATAAACGAACCAAATGTCATACCAAAATGTAAGCATGTGATGAAATGAAAATGTACTAAGTATGCAACAAATTAACATACATAGCATGTGATGTGATGTGATGTGATGTGATGTGATGTGATGTAAAACAATGTACTAAGTAGGCACGCAATGGGCATACATAGCATAAAATGTAATGTAAAACGATGTACTAAGTAGGCACGCAATGGGCATACATAGCATAAAATACAATGAAATCATGTACTATAAGTGTACTATTGAACATAGCAAGTATATGATGTGAAAACAAGAAAGCATGAAAGTAACAAGTAGGCACATGTGTTCCACCCCAAAACGTCTGGAAAACAGTAAAAGAGGGGTCTATGTACTCACTTGAGATTGCTCAGAAGTCCTTGAGTAACAACCAAACAATGCTAGAGATCACGGAAATCAAACGGCACCTAATATAGGTAACTATGTTATGTTAATAAACCGGACCTAAATCGGAAGTTTGGGTAGCATGAGGGTTTGTAAACCAAATGAGTGTAGGAACTCATGTGATATGGTTTAACAAAGCCTACATACTAAATGAAACTTAACCTAAGTGTTTACGACCCATTACGACCCGTTTAGGTAGCTTATGCTACTTTAACGCGTCGTTCGCGTGAAACGCGTTCGGACCGCCTAACTAGCCCTATGACAAGTGTTATATGCCTAAACATGTTACATAATCAGTTATGTGACAAAAGTTTAGGTTACATATGCTTAATTACCAATTATACATGAAAAGGGTATTCTGGTAATTTACCTAAGGCATATAAACTACCTATCATACAACTACTCAAACGATGTGACCATAGGTATAACCTCGGAAGGTTATTCCCTACCTACTATGGTCACCTAACGTATTTGGTCGGATCCTAATGATCGACCAAATGGGTCGGGTTCGAAAGCATAAGCGACTGATCAAGTCGCTTACCCTTACGACCCTAGACAACGTGGTAATCAGTAGGCATAGTCCCAAGGGACTATAACCAACGTGATTACACTCACGTTGCGAAGTTCAAACGAACTTCGCATTGACCATAAACTGGTCAATGCAGAAAGTCAAACAAAGTTTGACTTTCAGACTCGAAAGACTCGAAAAGCAATAAAAGAACGAAAGAATACTTACGAAGGGTCCCCGCAAGATTGATAACCCAAGTATTCTCAGGTATGAGGCGATAAAACACCCCAACTTAGAGAATTCTCAGATTTCAAGTGGGTTTTCCAAGTGATCATGGTGGGTATTTATAGGATATGCACCACCGTTAGGATCGTTTCATGGAAACCGTGCTCGAATCTCATGCGTACACTTGTCGGAACCTTATGGAACCCAAAATGGCCACTCACCATAAGAGATCAACATGTGGCAAGGGGTTTGGAAGTGGTTTACAGCTAGAAACAGGCTGTTTATAGCTGTTAATACATCGAATCTGGTCCCGAGAGTGCAAAACTGATGTTTCTGTCCAGCATAGGCAGTCGCGTAGCGCGACTGGTAAGGGCTTATGCAGTGGCGCTACGCCACTACCCCCCAGTTTCAGCAAACTT
This sequence comes from Helianthus tuberosus, assembly GCA_030545235.1. Classification (NCBI taxonomy): domain Eukaryota; kingdom Viridiplantae; phylum Streptophyta; class Magnoliopsida; order Asterales; family Asteraceae; genus Helianthus; species Helianthus tuberosus. The sequence continues at coordinate 96,190,159 of CM060388.1, forward strand.
TCAAAATTGGCAGAAATGGTCCCTGCAGCCCGTTTAAGCGATTTTCGATGCGTTTGAACCCCGTTAACCTCATTTCAAGGCTCTAAAATGAAGTTAAAGTATAGAGAACTCAAAACATGCTCAAAAATATCTAGGATGTTGGTTCGTTTGGCCGTACGAACTCGTTGTTCGCTTAATTACAACGGAATGCGCATAAGCGCGAAAAACGATCCAAATGACGCGACGAATGGATTTTTCTTATGGCGAACACTAAAGTATAATATAGTCATGCTTATATAAATTTTTGGATGTCCGGATGTATTCAGAACGTGAGTTATGCGCGAAAATGCAAACTTGTGCACTTTTTGACACTTTTAGTCCCTGAATGACCCAAAAGTTTATTTTAGCACACCGAACCCCTCAAAGCCTATTTCTAAGCTATGTGAAGGATATTTAAGGTATGTTTAACTTATGGTCATGTTCCGGAATGTCTGTTACAGTTCAAATTGGCATACTTTCGCAGTTTGTCAAATTTAGTCCCTGTAAGCGAATTAACTTGTTTTTGCCATACCAAAGCCTTCAAAACTTATTTATAAGTTATGTAAAGGTTATTTAAGGTATGTTAAGCCAATGTCACTATTCCGGAGTGTTTTTTGCATTAAACTGGTTATATTTACGCATTGGTGTGCGTATAACCTTCCAGAAAGCTATTTAGAGTTTGAAAACGAACAAGAGTTGGTATATGTAAACGATACACATATTTTTACAAATCCCAAGTATGAAATACAATATTTCATTGGTTTGGAATTTGTTTGATGGCCGTGGAGGCACAGGTGTTACAATAGTATTCGGTTAATTACGACGAAAAATCGAACGGACGCTAAAACGATCCAAATTGCGCGACGAATGGTATTTTTGCATTCCAATCACTAAAATAAAATATTTTAATGATCACAAAAATTTTTGGATGTCCGGATATGTTCAGAACGTAAGATATGCGCGAAAATGCAAACTTATGCACTTTTTGACGCTTTTAGTCCCTATTGATCAAATAAGCATATCTTCGCATACCGAACCCCTCAAAGCCTATTTCTATGCTATGTAAAGGATATTTAGGGTATGTTTAGCTTATGATCAAGTTTCGGAATGTTCGTTACCATAAGAATCGGCATAGTTTCACAGTTTGACACAAATAGTCCCTGCGATCGAATAAACTTGTTTTCGACACACCATACCATCCAAAACTTATTTCTAAGTTATGTAAAGGTTATTTAAGGTATGTTAAGTCTATGTCACTATTCCGGAGTGTTTTTCGCGTTAAACTGATTACGTTTACGCATCAGTTTGCGTATAACTTTACAGAAAGCGATTTAAAGCTTGAAATCAAACTAGAATCAAATCGTAAAATCATCAAACACAAATACACACATATTAACACCAAAACACATCGTTTCATTGATAATTGATATTGTTTTACATTGTACATCATTTACAGAGCACATTTGTCACAAAAATCCTTGGTACCCTCAGGTAATGACAAGATTGGTGCACTGCAGAGTTTTTGTTTCAAGAGCTGGAAAGCATCTTCCTGCTTCGTTCCCCAAGAATATACCACGCCTTTCTGTGTCAACGAGCTAAGAGGTTGAGCGATCTTTGAGAAGTCTTTAATAAACCTGCGATAGTACCCAGCGAGACCAAGAAATTGTCGCACCTCTGAAGGATTCTTCGGTGACGCCCAATTTCTGATAGCGTCAATCTTAGTGATCCACGTGTATCCCAGTTTCGTTAACAATGTGGCCAAGAAAGTGCACTTCTCGAATCCAGAAGTCACACTTAGAAAACTTCGTGTAGAGTTGCTCTTTCCTCAGGAGCTCCAAGATAAGAGGTAAGTGTCGCTCATGGTCCTCCTTGCTCATAGAATAAATCAAGATATCATTGATGAACACGATGACGAAATCGTCAAGATACGGCTTGCACACACGGTTCATGAGGTCCATGAAAACCGCTGGTGCGTTAGTCAACCCGAATGGCATAACCAGAAACTCATAATGGCCATACCGCGTTCGAAAAGCTGTCTTAGGGACATCCTCCTCTCGGACTCTCATCTGATGATAGCCCGATCTTAAATCGATCTTCGTGTAGAAACTTGACCCTTGCAACTGGTCAAACAGAACGTCTATACGTGGTAAACGATAACGGTTCTTGACGGTCACCTTGTTGAGTTCCCGATAATCAATACACAAACGAAAGGATCTGTCTTTCTTCTTCACAAACAAGACTGGGGCTCCCCAAGGCGAAGAACTGGGTCAGATAAAACCTCTATCCAACAGTTCTTGGAGTTGGTTAGACAGTTCTTGCAATTCTCCCGGTGCAAGATGATAAAGAGCACGAGCAATCGGGGATGCTGCTGGTGTAAGGTCAATATGAAATTCCACCTGAAGGTGTGGAGGTAAACCAGGAAGTTCTTCAGGAAACATATCGGAAAACTCACGAACAACAGGCAGATCTTCGACTTTCTTTTCTTCATGCTGAGTATCAGTAATAAGCGCTAAAATAGCAGGATAGCCCTTTCGTAGACACTTCTGGGCCTTCATAGCTGAGATGATGCCAACCATTGCACCACTACGATGACCTTGAACCGACAGAGATTCTCCACTAGGGAGAGGAATACGTACGACTTTCTCTTTACAGAGAATTTTCGCTTGGTGCTTAGACAACCAATCCATACCAATAACCACATCAAAACTTCCAAGAGTAACGGGGAGCAGGTCAACGTCGAACACTTGACCCATAAGATCGAGTTTACACCCAAAAAGAACATGCGAGGCTTCAATCGATTTGCCATCAGCTAATTCTACAACGTGTTTGTTTACAAGAGGTGTAGGAGTCAACCCTAACAGACGACTGAACCCCAAAGACACATAACTCCAATCGGCACCAGAGTCAAATAAAACAGAAGCAAATAGATTGTTCACAGAAAACGTACCGGTCACCACATTGCCATCATTCCTAGCTTCCCCAGCACTAATAGCAAACACTCTTCCACGCGCACCATTCCCTCCATTGTTCCCGTTGTTGTTGTTCCCAGTGTTGTTATTGTTATTACCAGCATTCTGATCCAGTTGAGGGCAATCTCGTCTGAAGTGACCCTCGTCTCCACACTGAAAACACCCCTTACGATTTCCCTGATTCTGTTGAGGCTGCTGTTGCTGTGGGGGTTGCTGCTGCTGCTGTCTTGGGAGTGGGGCCCTACAATCTCTAGCCATATGGCCCACCTTATTGCACCTGTGACAGACTCGGGTGCACGGCCCATGGTGGTGGAAGTTGCACTTGTTACACTTAGGTTGCTTCCCTGCGTAAGAACCCTGATTCGAGTTGTTGGCCTGATTCTGATTAACTGAGGACATCTGACTAAAACTGCGATTGCTGCCGGTGTCTGGCTTCTTCTGTGACTGATTCGGATTGGACACCTTGTCCACATCATTCCATTTACGTTTGCTGTAAGTTGTAGGAGTAGTAGCTGTAGCAGTAGTAGCAGCAGTAGCAGAAACACGTGGTGGTAGTGAGCCACGCTCCACCTCCTGATCGGTAATCTTGTGAGCTAGACGTATGATTCGAGGCAAGTTGTCAAGATTCGCCGCTGTGACCAAACCCTTGACCTGTGGTGCTAAGCCATTGATGTAGAGCTCAATCCTACGGTGGGGTGGTCGTGATAAGTTAGGACACATGTTCGCGAGCTCATGTGACCGTTTCGTGTACGCTTCGATCTCATACCCTGCCATCTTCAAATTGTAGTACTCATTTTCCAACTTTTGAATTTCATCACGAGGACAGTACTCTTTTCGCATCAGCTCCTTAAAATCATCCCAAGTAGTGGTATTCGCCATCTCAATGCCCAGCATCTGGACTTAGGCATTCCACCAAGTCAAGGCACCATCCTCCAATGTACCCGTAGCATACTTCACTCTGTCCCCAGCAGGACAGTTACACATAGCGAACACCGATTCTGCCTTCTTAAACCAACGTCCCACAGTTCCTTCAGTCCCACTGAACGTCTGTGGCTTACAATCCATGAACGTCTTAAACGTGTAAACAGGCGGATTGTTCTGATTTTGATGCACTTGATGACCTAAGGACGAGAGAAAAAAGAAAAAAAAAATATAACACACAAGTAAGAGTCGAGTTCGCGACACAAGGATACAGAGTATTTGGCACATATCGTACCGGCCTGCTGAGCTGCTAAAGCTTCAGCCACACGGGTATTGATCAAGTCAGTTAATTCTGCCTGGAACATAACGATTTTGCCACGTCCACCGCCGCGGCCTCCACCACGTCCGCCAGCTCGTCCACTCATGATTCTATATAACAAGTGTAAAAAGGTTAAAAGTCGGGTTTGAGTAGGAGTCAAGCATCACCATGACTTCCACAGACTACTGAGTTCTATCCTTACATCAGACAACAGAGCAGAACCCCTTTCACACTAGTCAGGCCTCACTGGGACTCACATGCACCCCACACTGTGATTATGTGTGCACCCATAATAGCAATGCGGTTTGCATGTAGACCCTATTCACTCTCTCTAGCAGGCGATTTTCATCCCTTCAATGGAATCCTTGTTTTTCTTCGTGATCCATTGTATAACAGTCTGTTATTAATGATTTGATTCTTCAATCATCTAATATGAACTCATTAGCAATTGGAATCGGATTAAAACTAGGGTTTTTGTTTTCGTTTTTCTTTCAATCGCCGCCTTAATCTGTGATTTCGAACTGGTTGTATCTATTGTTTTGTCGGTCCTTCTGGTTAGGCATAAACCTTGACTTAAAAAGATCTCTATACGATTTAGCTAGGAACATTGGTTAGGGTTTTTGCTAGATTAGGGTTTTGCTTGTCTGTTCTTTGTTCGTCTGGTTCTCGGGTCTCTTCTTGCATGGTTTGCTACTGATTTGTTGTTGGAGAGAGGTGATATTTTTAGCATGGATGAAGTAAGAAATCAGAGGGGGATGTGCATGATGGTCGTTACAAGCCGTCGTTCTCTTCTTCATTGTTCCAGGGATTAGCCTCACGAGTGGTCGACATTGAAGGTAAAACTTTAATGCCTCGGAGGGGTACTGTTACTTCTGCTAGACATGAACCAGGTAAGTTTAATGTGATTGATGAGCTTACCAAGATTACTGTGCCTGTAAAGGAGGATAGTGTCCAACCTGATCAAAAGAGTGGTGATTCGTTAAGTGGGGCTGGTATGTATCAGCATGAGGGGGAAAAGAGGAATAAGCCAATATCATATGCTGAATCGGTGATAAATGTTACTAGCAAAAAAATCAATTTTAGATCCCTTGCTAGTCCTAATCGACATGAGGACTGTGATGTGGTGTTGCCGAAGGATTCTATTCAGGTGGTAAAAGACAAACTAGCAAATACGTTGTATGGGTATTTTCTGGGATATCGGATTGCTTACCCGGTTGTGGAATATTATGTGAAAAATAACTGGAAAAAGTTTGGGCTGCAAAAGTCTATGATGAATGCGAATGGATTCTTTTTCTTCAAGTGTGCTGACCAGACTGGTATGATGGCTGTTCTTAATGAGGGGCCATGGATTATTAGATCTCAACCTTTGTTTTTATGTGAGTGGACTCCAAATACTAAGCTGGTTAAAAAGGAGGTGAAGAAAGTGCAATTTTTTTTGGGTAAAGGGTTACCCCGGAAAATTTTATAAATCAACCAAATAAGTACAAGGGTGTGCCAAACGGGACACACCTACTAGACTTGGCATACCAAGACTAGGAAAAAACACAAACACAACCAGTATGCAAACATACAAGAAACAAACACCAAAAGCCTCAAAAAAGACAGCCAAACATCAAAGCACACGAGATCCGATCACTGAAAAAACTTCTAGCCCAGGTCTTCCTCCTCTTCATTAGTATAAATCCTCCAAGCCTTCAAAATCCTTTCACGGCAAGCCTCCCCGCGGAACTTGAACCCCATTAGCTTCAACCGAACCGTGTTCTTAATCATCTCCGTTAAAGTTTCAGCCGTGTTGTGACACCTGTGCCTTCGCAACCATCAAACAAATACCAAATCAACTAAATATTGTGTTTCATACTTGGGATTTGTATAAATATGTGTATCATGTGCACATATCAATTCATGTTCTATTTCGAGCTTTAAATCGCTTTCTGGAAGGTTATACGCAATCTGATGCATAAAAATAACCAGTTTAATGCAACAAACACTCCGGAATAGTGACATAGGCTTAACATACCTTAAATAACCTTTACATAACTTAGAAATAAGTTTTGGAAGGTTTGGTATGGCGAAATCAAGTTTATGCGCTTACAGGGACTAATTTCGACAAACTGTGAAAGTATGCCGATTTGTACTGTAACGAACATTCCAGAACTTGATCATAAGTTAAATATGCCCTAAATATCCTTTACATAGCTTAGAAATAGGCTTTGAGGTGTTTGGTGCGCAAAAATAAACTTTCTTGATCAATAGGGACTAAAAGCGTCAAAAAGTGCATAAGTTTGCATTTTCGCGCATATCTTACGTTCTGAATATATCCGGACATCCAAAAATTTATGTCATCATTAAAATATTTTATTTTAGTGATTGGCATGATAAAATTCCATTCGTCGCGCAATTTGGATCGTTTTTGCGTTCGTTACGACTTCCGTCGTAATTAACCGAACAATGCAGCCGTACAACCAAACGAACTGACATCCAAGATTTTTTTGAGCATATTTTAAATTCCCTATACTTTAACTTCATTTTAGAGCCTTAAAATGGGGTTAACGGGGCTTAAACGTGCCAAAACACATCAAAAATCAAGTTTGGAGTCTCAGGGGCCTGTTATGCCAATTTTGCAAAGTTGATGGTCTGCAGACCACATATGGTCCGTAAGCCTTACCAGTAATAGCAGAATTGCAAATTCTTTGAATCTGGTCTTTCCCACCAATTCCAATGGTTTTTAACCATTGTATTTGCATTCTATGGACTGGTTTTGAGTACCCCATGTATTGCAAAACCTTGTGCCCAAGTGTATGGCCTAGATCATGCCCTCTTTTGCAAGAAATGATCCTAATGGTTGTGGAAAAACTATAAATACCCAACACCTTTCATTGTTGCAACTCACAAAATCTGATTCATTTGCTCTAAGTTGGGGTCTTGCACCTCATACCTGAGCAATTTAAATCAAGATTTCCTTGCTTGGACCCTTTGTGAGTATTCTTTCGTTCTTTTATCGCTTTTCGAGCGTGAAAGTCAAACAGTGTTTGACTTTCTGTTTTGACCAGTCTTTGGCCAACACGAAGTTCGTTTGAACTTCACAACGTGAGCGTAATCACGATGGTTATAGTATCTAGTGACTATACCTACTGATTACCACGTTGATTAGGTGTAGTGACGAGTCATAGTTTCGGCCAAAATGCGTATTTAAGCGTATTTTGTAACCAAACTATTCTTGGGTATCAAAACCGTTTGTTTTGATATCTAACTTGTTTTCAAACCTTGTTAAACATGTTTAGCTCGTCACTTTTAGATTAGTGCTTATGTAGAGTCGTAAGTCAAGCGGCCTAAGCAACCGCTTAGAGTTTCGAACTAGACCCGTTTGGTCGATCTCTAGGATCCGACCAAACATGTTTTGTGACCATAGTTGTATAGGGAATGACCTTCCTAGGTTATACCTTATGGTCCCCTTCGTTTAAGTAGTTATATGATAGGTAGTTTATATGCCTTAGGAAAATGACCAAAATGCCCTTTTTATGCATAATTGATATTTAAGCATATGTAACCCAAACTTTTTTCACTTAACTGATTATGCAACATAATTAAACATGTTTAGGCATATAATACTTGTCATAGGACTAATTAAGCATTCCAAACGCGTTTTACGCGAACGACGCGTTAAAGTAGCATAAGCTACCTAAACGGGTTGTAATGGGTCGTATGTGACAACTGGCCCAAACCGGTAATTTCCGTACACATTAATTATTGTTTAATGACTGCAATTATGAGTTTAAGTGTCAGCAATGTCTGAACACATGATTAAACAAGTGAATTCATGCATGTTGTATACTACAAAATATTGCTTTATGCATAAACGAGAGCGTTGCGTCAGAATAATAGTAAACTCACCGGTAAGACACTATGTGTCAACGGAACTGCAGAAAGCAGCCAGACAATAAAATTGGAGCCTAGGTGTAGGTCCGACAACAAAAATACATTAAAACCCTAGAGTATATGTAAGGGTTTAATTTATAGACATTGCGAAAGCAAAATCAAGCACTAAAAAGCACCCGAAACGCACTTTAAGTGCAGAAATTACATAATTCAGCAATAATTCAGCATTTAGACACATAAATATTATGCAGAAATGTCGTTTTATTATCCAGAATATTTCCCTAAGTGTTGGGAATTGAAAGGGTACAAGAAAGGTACTTAAAAGACACTAAAAAGTGTAATTTAGCACTTTAACGAACCAGTGTCTAACCGAACAACCGGAAAATACCCGGAACACCAAAATAATGCTAGAAGCATTATTTTTATTTTTCTAAGCTAGTTATGGTCCCCGTACACCATAACACCCACTAGATTACCTACTAACTAAGACATGTAACCCAATACTTGGTATTAAACTAACATTTACCAATTACCATGAGAATTTACACTTCACCCCCCCCCCCCCATTTGCATATGGACGGTCAAGGGGGGACACACACAAGATCTATCTAGATACTTACAAGATCATTATAAATCTTTTATGGATCTTCTAAAGATTGAGATGGGATTTTGCTAGTACTTTGAGAGACATAAGGACCTTTGGTTATTAAGACTAAGATTATAAGTAAACCTTCATCATCTTCATCACACCATCAACCTCCTCACCCTCTCCTTGCTCTCGGCCTCATACCCATCACCACACACCTTCACTTTTGATCACCCTACAACCATTTCAAGGCCACTACAAGGTGTAAGAAGCAATAATAGGAAGCTTGGTGGACTCGAAGGTTGAAGGACCACTCACACGAGCTTTTATCCACTCGATTTGTGCTTAGAATCTTCCCTTGCCTTGAGCTAGAGGTATAACACTTAGAACTCGTATTTAATCTATTCTAAAGTGGTTAAAAGGATCTTTGTCGGTTAAAACTCGTTAACATGCAATATGATGCTTAAAAGTCTACTAAAGGCATGAAAAATGGTGGTTAATAGCACATAAGTTGTGTAAATGTTGTAGTAATTGAAAGTTGTGATTATTTAGACCCGATCTATGATATGGTAGCTCGGATCATCATTTAACCCGGTTTAGTCATGATCTTGGATTATGACATAAAGCTTGTTTATGAATAACAAAGGTTAAATGATGAAACTCTACCACACACATCATGAACTTGTGTAAAAGCAATTTAACTTGTGAAATAGTGTTTAGAACTAGTAGATCTACGTATCTACAAGCGGTATTTTCAAAGGACCAAGTGTCCAAGAAATCACATGATCTAAACCGGATCTTACACAAACAAAAGTGGTTTTTGTGAACAAACAAGTGTATGGATACTTGTGTAACAAAAGTTTTAACAAAGAAATAATTTTCGTAAAAACCGACTAGAAGTTGTAAAACTTCATATTCTTTAAAAAGGAAGTTTTTAAGAAATTAAACTTATTTTTAAAGATAACAAGACTCACTAAATGTGCTAGTAAGTTACTACACATTTTTATAAATATTCAAGTTCATGAAATTGGTGATTATTGTTGACGATTATTGTTGATAATTGTTGTTGATGATTATTGATGAATGATGATGATTTAAAAGAAAATAAACACACGTTTTGAAAACGTGGGAAACCTCCATTTTTAGGGGAAACTCTGTCAAAATTTTTATAAATTTTGACACTTAGAAAAAATATAAGTTTTTGAGAAACTTATTCCCTAAAAATGTATTTAAAAGTATTACCAAGGTTTCCCTAATTTTTGGTGATGAGAAATGGTGAATTTTTCAAGAATGAAAATGGATATAAATATGTATATTTTTGAGAGAAAAATATATATTATTTTGTCACCAACTTTTGTGCTAAGTGTGTATAGTATGTGTTATACGTGCTAGTGTATTAAGACTTAAAAATACACTAAATACTCGCGAGGAGTATAAACATAAAAATACACATACAAAATACATAATTCGGGTGCAAAGTGCAAAACACAAAAGACTTATATTTATTTTTGGAGAAAATAATATAAGTAAGATACGTAGTTAAAAATATAGAATATTTTTAACACAAGAGTATATACACAAAAGAGAGTGACTGTACTTGTGCGACGCAAGTCTAGTGACTAACATTAAGAAAACGCGTATAGGTTACGACGTTAATTAAGCAAATCCGGTGGAGTTTACGACGCTAGGAACGCAAAGTTGTGAGTTCATGCTCCCCCTTTTCTTTAACTGTTTTCAGTTTTTATAACTTCGGGGGTGAAATACATGTACAAAAGTACAATATTTATAAATGGTATGATATAAATACAAGAAGTACACTTGGTGAGAACGAGAACCAAGTGTGACAAAATATAAGAATACAAGAAGTACACTTGGTGAGAACGAGAACCAAGTGTGACGAAATATAAGAATGTGAGAAGCGCACTTGGTGAGAACGAGAACCAAGTATGAGGCGCTATGAGAAATGATAACAAGAAACGCGCTTGGTGAGGACGAGAACCAAGTAGGATGCGTTATGAGAAATAGTGTCACGAATAGGGTAAAGAAGCACCATTAATCAACGTATACATTCAGACCGCAGAACAAAAGGTTAGATCTAACGGGTGCCTGGCAGCCACACTCCCGGTCGGGGCGAGAACCGAGGAGTGCTTTTGTGTCTCAGAATATACCAATTAAATGCCTTAGGTTTGGTGACTTCCTATGACGTGCCACATGTTAATGGCTTTGCAACCCATTAACAATCTGATAATTACAGAAATACTGTATTTACATAAAATTCATACCATTCTAAAATTGATATATAACTTGAAGTACGTGGGGTACTCAAGAGGATTGATATATAACTTGAAGTACGTGGGGTACTCAAGAGGATTGATATATAACTTGAAGTACGTGGGGTACTCAAGAGGATTGATATATAACTGGAAGTACGTGGAGTACTCGAGAAAAACTTGATTTACTCACAAACTATGTTTTCATACAAAGTATACAAACATGAAAAACAAAACTGCATGAATTCACACCAACATTATGTTGACGTTTTTCCAAAACTCACATGTATTTCAGGTAACTAGGATGGATGTGCGCGTGGTCTTACTCATGCTCGTGGATGTCGCTTTGTTTATCTTTAAATAAAGTCGTGACTTTTAAGACAATATGCTATCTAGTGTTGTAAACACTTGACATATGTTTTTGGTAATGTAATATTTGAAGTTATTTTTGAGCATGTAGTATGTTTACTCGTCGTATGCAATGAGAACCTTTCATGATCACACCTCGTGCTTCCGCCGTAGAAAGGGGTGTGACAGATTGGTATCAGAGCTGCGATTGTAGTGAACCAGGATTCCTTCTCGAGTCTAGTCTACAATCTCTAGGATCCATTCACGAAAACAATTTTTCAAAGAGTTTTCATTGCATAAAACGTCCCGCGACATCCACTACCTGAAACTGTCCACATGAGTCTAGAAAAGACACTACGAGACTTAGAGTGCACTAGAGAAGCACTTGTCTGTGACTAGAAATTACTTGCAATTATGTGTGATAATTAGCATATACTAGAGGTGGAATGTCACAAGTATACGTGACTTTACCTGAAAGCAATGGCCTATCTGAAGGAAGAAATACGAGGATGAAACGAACTGTGCGGACTGTGCAAGGAGTTACGTAATTATGGATGCATACATAATTATGGGATTCAGTGCACAGAAACCACAACAAGTCTTGTCACGTGTAGATTCCCTCAGTGCAAGCCTAATAAGTACTCTGCTAGAGTAATAATTGTTTGATGTCACTTATGTGGTATATATACCTGTGAATATATGATACTACTGCCTAGTAGGACGATATCAAACAAATGCCTAACCCTGCTGTGTTATGTTCTGTCAGAACATGGCACCCAGGAAAGCTGTGAATGCTCGCAATGATGATCAACCTCCTCCTCCCCCACTTCCAAGAACTGCTGAAGAGCTGAACGCTCTACTGGAGGAAAGGATCTCCGCTGCTATCGCCCAGTACGAGGCGAACCGAACTCAAGACAGTGAAGGACCAAGCAACGCTAGGCGTAATGGGAATGGAGATTCGTCTGGAGGCAATGCAGCTCAAGGTAACCTTGAGACACTGTACTAAGCATGAGGAAATTTATGAACGGTCTTTGTTTCATTGTTTCTTCAATTGCTCACACGTGAATTGGTTGAATCAATTCCAGGCTGCACTTTCAAGCAGTTCCTCGACTGCAAGCCGATAAACTATGACGGCACAGGAGGTGCAGTAGCATTTGTGCGCTGGACGGAGAAGACTGAAGCTACTTTCCGCATGAGCAAGTGTACCGCGGATCAACAAGTCACTTTTGCTACTGGGTTATTCGTCGATGAAGCTCTGACTTGGTGGAACCTGCAAGCCCAAACCTTGGGTGATGACGCCGCTTATGGCCTCACTTGGGAGGAACTGAAGGAAAGGATGAGAGAGAAGTACTGCTCTCGTGCAGAACTCCAAAGACTGGAAACAGAGTTCTGGCACTTAACTATGGAAGGTGCTGACATCAATGGTTACACTCGAAGGTTTCACGATCTGTCCAGAGTGCTTCCCTACATGGTGACTCCTGAATTTAAGTGTGTGGAACGCTACATTTGGGGACTGGCCTCAGAGTTTCGTGGCATGGTAACGTCGGCCAAACCACAAACAATCACCGAGGCTGTAACTCTGGCTGTCAGCCTGACTGAAGATTGTGTTCGTATGAAGAAGCTCTCACTGAACCCAACAGAAAATGCCGAGACGCATGCTGAGTCGTCTGACAACAAGAAAAGGAAACATGCAAACTTGAATCAAGCAACTCGTAACAACAAGGGTTTCAGCAAGAAGCGTGACGCTAACATGCCTCAGGAGATAAAAACCCATGCGACCAAAGCATACCAAGGCTCCATGCCTAGATGCCAAAAATGTAAGTATCACCATGATGGAGCTTGTCGCATTCCAAGGTGCGACAAATGTGGTAAATTGGGTCATCAAACAGAAGACTGTTGGGAAAAAGGAAAGAACCGAAATGGGAACAGTGCTGGTAACAAGAATGGCAACGGGAAAGGGCAAGGATGCTTCAAGTGTGGAAGCAATGATCATTTCATGAAGAACTGCCCAGAGAGAAACAACGCTCCGGCTCGAGCATTTGTGATTGGAGCAAGAGACGCACGCGAGGACCCTAACGTGGTCACCGGTACGTTTCTCATTAACAATCACTTTGCATCCATATTATTCGACACTGGCGCCGATTATAGCTTCATGTCTGTGGAATTTAAACGCATACTCGGAATAGAATCTAGTAGATTAGAAATTCCTTATTCCATAGAACTAGCCAATGGTAAACTTGTTGAATCGGGCGAAGTTGTCAGAGGCTGCACACTAGAACTTGGTGAACGAAGATTTAGCATCGACCTCTTACCTATTCAATTAGGTAGCTTCGATATAGTAGTCGGGATGGACTGGTTGTCCAAGAACAAAGCTGAAGTTATTTGCCATGAGAAAATCATTCGCATCCCTTTAGCGAATGGTGAAACTCTCATCGTGCATGGAGAAAGACGAAACGCGCCTCTACGAATCATCAGTTGTATGAAGGCACAGAAGTGCTTAAGGAAAGGATATGTTGCCTTCCTAGCACACGTTATAGACAAGAAGGCTGAGGAGCCGAAACTCGGAGACATTCCTGTGGTGAAGGAATTTCCTGATGTGTTCCCTGAAGATCTGCCAGGACTACCTCCGCAACGACAAGTCGAATTCCGTATAGACTTGGTTCCAGGAGCTGCTCCTGTAGCCAAGGCACCCTATCGACTTGCGCCATCCGAAATGCAAGAATTATCTACACAGCTCCAGGAGTTGTTGGATAAAGGATTCATAAGGCCAAGCTTCTCACCCTGGGGAGCTCCAGTATTATTCGTGAAGAAGAAGGATGGAACACTGCGGATGTGTATCGATTACAGGGAACTGAACAAGCTCACAATCAAGAATCGGTATCCGCTACCAAGGATTGATGACTTATTTGATCAACTGCAAGGATCAAGCTACTATTCCAAGATCGACCTTCGATCTGGATACCATCAGCTGAAAATCCAAGATGAAAGCGTACCAAAGACTGCATTCAGAACGCGATATGGGCACTACGAATTTCTTGTGATGCCATTTGGATTGACGAATGCACCAGCGGTCTTTATGGATCTGATGAACCGCGTATGCAAGCCATATCTCGATAAATTCGTGATTGTATTTATCGATGATATCCTGATTTACTCGCGAACGAAAGAAGAACATGGGCAACATCTCAGAACTATTCTGGAACTACTGAAGAAAGAGAAGCTTTATGCAAAGTTCTCGAAATGCGAATTCTGGATTCGCGAAGTACAATTTCTTGGTCACGTGGTGAATGAGAAGGGCATTCATGTAGACCCATCCAAGATTGAAGCAATAAAGAATTGGGAAGCTCCCAAGACCCCAACTGAAGTTCGTCAATTTTTGGGTTTAGCGGGCTATTACCGGCGATTCATCGAGAATTTCTCAAAAATAGCTCAACCGCTAACGACCCTTACACAGAAGGACATGAAATACGACTGGGGTCACAAACAAGAAGAAGCCTTCCAGTTACTTAAGAGCAAGCTATGCGATGCACCGATACTATCATTACCCGAAGGCACTGAAGACTTCGTGGTATACTGCGACGCCTCACGACAAGGCTTGGGTTGCGTGCTCATGCAACGCCAAAAAGTCATCGCTTATGCTTCAAGACAACTGAAGGTTCACGAGAGAAATTATACCACTCACGACCTGGAGCTGGGTGCAGTGGTATTCGCCTTGAAGATTTGGCGACATTATTTATATGGTACTCGATGTACAATCTTCACAGATCACAAAAGCTTGCAACACATATTTGATCAGAAGGAATTGAATATGCGCCAGCGACGTTGGGTCGAGCTGCTGAATGATTATGACTGTGAGATTAAGTACCATCCTGGAAAGGCGAACGTTGTAGCAGACGCGTTGAGCCGAAAGGAAAGGGTTAAGACCCTAAGGGTTCGAGCATTGGAAATGACGATTCGAACGAACCTCACTGCACGCATTCGGGATGCACAACAAGAAGCTCTTAAAGAAGAGAACCGTAAAGCTGAATACCTCCGGGGTGCATTGAAATACATGGTGCCAAATGAAGAGGGAGCCTTATACTTCAAGAAGCGTATCTGGGTTCCACTCTGTGGTGGCATACGTGAGGTCATCCTTAATGAAGCCCACAAATCGAGATATTCGATCCATCCAGGATCGGACAAGATGTACCAAGACTTGAAAGAGTACTATTGGTGGCCGAGACTCAAAGGCGACGTTGCTGTTTATGTTGGAAAATGCCTAACCTGTGCGAAGGTTAAGGCCGAATATCAGAAACCGTCCGGCCTACTACAACAACCAGAGATTCCCGTGTGGAAGTGGGAACAAATCTCGATGGACTTCATAACGAAATTACCCAGGACCCCGAGAGGGCATGATATGATATGGGTAATAGTTGATCGATTGACGAAGTCTGCGCATTTCCTACCAATCCGAGAGAAGGATAGCACTGGAAAGCTGGCAGAGATATACTTAAGAGAAATTGTGGCACGTCATGGAGTGCCAATCTCAATCATTTCAGACAGAGATGGACGCTTTGTCTCAAGAATCTGGCAATCATTTCAGGAAGCCTTTGGATCTCAGTTAGATCTGAGCACGGCATTCCATCCACAAACAGACGGCCAGAGCGAACGGACTATACAAACGTTAGAAGATATGCTTCGCGCATGTGTCATGGATCTAGGCGGCAGCTGGGATACTCATCTACCTTTAGTTGAGTTTTCCTACAATAACAGTTATCATACGAGCATAAAAGCCGCGCCGTTCGAAGCTCTGTATGGCCGCAAATGCCGATCGCCCTTATGTTGGGCAGATGCCGGAGATAAACGTATGGTTGGTCCTGAACTTGTACAAGAGACAACCGACAAGATTGCGCAGATCCGAGAGCGCATTAAGGCGGCTCGAGAGCGACAAAAGAGCTACGCTGATCCAAATAGAAAATCGGTAGATTTCAAGGTGGGAGACAAAGTGTTGTTAAAAGTCTCACCATGGAAGGGCGTAGTCAGGTTTGGAAAGCGTGGAAAGCTGAATCCACGATATATCGGACCATTCAGAATATTGAGAAGAATTGGTACCGTGGCATACAAGTTGGAGTTACCGGAAGAACTTAATGGAGTGCATGATACGTTTCATGTATCCAACCTGAAGAAGAGCCCAACACAAGAAAACGTGACCATCCCGATGGATGAAGTGCATATTGATGAAGCCCTCCGATTTACAGAGCAACCCGTTGAGGTTACTGACTGGAAAGTCAACAAGACCAGGAGGAGCAGTGTGAAACTTGTCAAAGTACGTTGGAGCTCTAAGCACGGACCCGAGTACACATGGGAACGTGAAGACCAGTTCAAGAAAAAGTATCCCCACCTATTCAAGAAGACTCCAGCGGGAGTGAGTTCAGCCTGAATTTCGGGACGAAATTCTTTTAACGGGGGGAGACTGTGACAACTGGCCCAAACCGGTAATTTCCGTACACATTAATTATTGTTTAATGACTGCAATTATGAGTTTAAGTGTCAGCAATGTCTGAACACATGATTAAACAAGTGAATTCATGCATGTTGTATACTACAAAATATTGCTTTATGCATAAACGAGAGCGTTGCGTCAGAATAATAGTAAACTCACCGGTAAGACACTATGTGTCAACGGAACTGCAGAAAGCAGCCAGACAATAAAATTGGAGCCTAGGTGTAGGTCCGACAACAAAAATACATTAAAACCCTAGAGTATATGTAAGGGTTTAATTTATAGACATTGCGAAAGCAAAATCAAGCACTAAAAAGCACCCGAAACGCACTTTAAGTGCAGAAATTACATAATTCAGCAATAATTCAGCATTTAGACACATAAATATTATGCAGAAATGTCGTTTTATTATCCAGAATATTTCCCTAAGTGTTGGGAATTGAAAGGGTACAAGAAAGGTACTTAAAAGACACTAAAAAGTGTAATTTAGCACTTTAACGAACCAGTGTCTAACCGAACAACCGGAAAATACCCGGAACACCAAAATAATGCTAGAAGCATTATTTTTATTTTTCTAAGCTAGTTATGGTCCCCGTACACCATAACACCCACTAGATTACCTACTAACTAAGACATGTAACCCAATACTTGGTATTAAACTAACATTTACCAATTACCATGAGAATTTACACTTCACCCCCCCCCCCATTTGCATATGGACGGTCAAGGGACCCCCACACACACAAGATCTATCTAGATACTTACAAGATCATTATAAATCTTTTATGGATCTTCTAAAGATTGAGATGGGATTTTGCTAGTACTTTGAGAGACATAAGGACCTTTGGTTATTAAGACTAAGATTATAAGTAAACCTTCATCATCTTCATCACACCATCAACCTCCTCACCCTCTCCTTGCTCTCGGCCTCATACCCATCACCACACACCTTCACTTTTGATCACCCTACAACCATTTCAAGGCCACTACAAGGTGTAAGAAGCAATAATAGGAAGCTTGGTGGACTCGAAGGTTGAAGGACCACTCACACGAGCTTTTATCCACTCGATTTGTGCTTAGAATCTTCCCTAGCCTTGAGCTAGAGGTATAACACTTAGAACTCGTATTTAATCTATTCTAAAGTGGTTAAAAGGATCTTTGTCGGTTAAAACTCGTTAACATGCAATATGATGCTTAAAAGTCTACTAAAGGCATGAAAAATGGTGGTTAATAGCACATAAGTTGTGTAAATGTTGTAGTAATTGAAAGTTGTGATTATTTAGACCCGATCTATGATATGGTAGCTCGGATCATCATTTAACCCGGTTTAGTCATGATCTTGGATTATGACATAAAGCTTGTTTATGAATAACAAAGGTTAAATGATGAAACTCTACCACACACATCATGAACTTGTGTAAAAGCAATTTAACTTGTGAAATAGTGTTTAGAACTAGTAGATCTACGTATCTACAAGCGGTATTTTCAAAGGACCAAGTGTCCAAGAAATCACATGATCTAAACCGGATCTTACACAAACAAAAGTGGTTTTTGTGAACAAACAAGTGTATGGATACTTGTGTAACAAAAGTTTTAACAAAGAAATAATTTTCGTAAAAACCGACTAGAAGTTGTAAAACTTCATATTCTTTAAAAAGGAAGTTTTTAAGAAATTAAACTTATTTTTAAAGATAACAAGACTCACTAAATGTGCTAGTAAGTTACTACACATTTTTATAAATATTCAAGTTCATGAAATTGGTGATTATTGTTGACGATTATTGTTGATAATTGTTGTTGATGATTATTGATGAATGATGATGATTTAAAAGAAAATAAACACACGTTTTGAAAACGTGGGAAACCTCCATTTTTAGGGGAAACTCTGTCAAAATTTTTATAAATTTTGACACTTAGAAAAAATATAAGTTTTTGAGAAACTTATTCCCTAAAAATGTATTTAAAAGTATTACCAAGGTTTCCCTAATTTTTGGTGATGAGAAATGGTGAATTTTTCAAGAATGAAAATGGATATAAATATGTATATTTTTGAGAGAAAAATATATATTATTTTGTCACCAACTTTTGTGCTAAGTGTGTATAGTATGTGTTATACGTGCTAGTGTATTAAGACTTAAAAATACACTAAATACTCGCGAGGAGTATAAACATAAAAATACACATACAAAATACATAATTCGGGTGCAAAGTGCAAAACACAAAAGACTTATATTTATTTTTGGAGAAAATAATATAAGTAAGATACGTAGTTAAAAATATAGAATATTTTTAACACAAGAGTATATACACAAAAGAGAGTGACTGTACTTGTGCGACGCAAGTCTAGTGACTAACATTAAGAAAACGCGTATAGGTTACGACGTTAATTAAGCAAATCCGGTGGAGTTTACGACGCTAGGAACGCAAAGTTGTGAGTTCATGCTCCCCCTTTTCTTTAACTGTTTTCAGTTTTTATAACTTCGGGGGTGAAATACATGTACAAAAGTACAATATTTATAAATGGTATGATATAAATACAAGAAGTACACTTGGTGAGAACGAGAACCAAGTGTGACAAAATATAAGAATACAAGAAGTACACTTGGTGAGAACGAGAACCAAGTGTGACGAAATATAAGAATGTGAGAAGCGCACTTGGTGAGAACGAGAACCAAGTATGAGGCGCTATGAGAAATGATAACAAGAAACGCGCTTGGTGAGGACGAGAACCAAGTAGGATGCGTTATGAGAAATAGTGTCACGAATAGGGTAAAGAAGCACCATTAATCAACGTATACATTCAGACCGCAGAACAAAAGGTTAGATCTAACGGGTGCCTGGCAGCCACACTCCCGGTCGGGGCGAGAACCGAGGAGTGCTTTTGTGTCTCAGAATATACCAATTAAATGCCTTAGGTTTGGTGACTTCCTATGACGTGCCACATGTTAATGGCTTTGCAACCCATTAACAATCTGATAATTACAGAAATACTGTATTTACATAAAATTCATACCATTCTAAAATTGATATATAACTTGAAGTACGTGGGGTACTCAAGAGGATTGATATATAACTTGAAGTACGTGGGGTACTCAAGAGGATTGATATATAACTTGAAGTACGTGGGGTACTCAAGAGGATTGATATATAACTTGAAGTACGTGGGGTACTCAAGAGGATTGATATATAACTGGAAGTACGTGGAGTACTCGAGAAAAACTTGATTTACTCACAAACTATGTTTTCATACAAAGTATACAAACATGAAAAACAAAACTGCATGAATTCACACCAACATTATGTTGACGTTTTTCCAAAACTCACATGTATTTCAGGTAACTAGGATGGATGTGCGCGTGGTCTTACTCATGCTCGTGGATGTCGCTTTGTTTATCTTTAAATAAAGTCGTGACTTTTAAGACAATATGCTATCTAGTGTTGTAAACACTTGACATATGTTTTTGGTAATGTAATATTTGAAGTTATTTTTGAGCATGTAGTATGTTTACTCGTCGTATGCAATGAGAACCTTTCATGATCACACCTCGTGCTTCCGCCGTAGAAAGGGGTGTGACATCGTAAGCACTTAGGTTAGGTTTCGTTTTAGTATGTAGGCTTTGTTAAACCATATCATATGAGTTCCAATACTCATTTGGTTTACGAAACCTCATACTATCCGATCTTCCGATTTAGGTCCGTTTATTAACTTAGTTACCTATATTAGGAGCCGTTTGATTTCCGTGATCCCTCTAGCATTTGGTTGGTAGTTATTCAAGACTTCTAAGCATCCTCAAGTGAGTACATAGCCTCCCTCTTTTACTGTTTTCAAACTATTTTGGGGTGGAACACATGTGCCTACTTGTTACTTTCATGTTTTTCATGATTTTATAGTATATACTTGCTATGTTCATTAGTACGCTTATAGTACATGATTTCATTATGTTTTGCTATGTATGTTCACTTAACATGCTAGCGCATTGTTTTACGTTTTGAACCGTTTGATTTATGTGACCGTTTGACTTATGTGAACCATTTGTAACTGTTGAACCATTGGGTTAGGGAAGTGATTAGGTAACGAGGCGGGTGTAATGTGTTAAAAGCATGGTGGATACGCCGCTGATACTTCCTATATATAAGTGCTTTTAACACATTATATATCGTTGCGTTATCTAGATCACTTGGGTAAACGATTTTGAAACGATGTCACACAATGATGTTTTCTGAATAATATAAACCATACTAGTTTTATTAATGAGTTTCTATGAGATGTTTTACAATTTGATTTTAATGAAACAAATGTTTTGGAGTTAAGAATCATGGCTACGAGATTTTATAAATTATAACCAACTTGATTTGAGTTGGTTAATTATGTCGCAATACTATACTTTTCAAAATAAGGTTTTTAAATAAGTATTGCAACATGTAAAACGAGCCATGAATCTGACACTCATATAAAACCTATGTACTCGCCGGCATTTTTATGCTGACGTATTTTCACATGTGTTTCAGGTACCATAGTTGATGATGTTTGATGATGATATTTGTTTACGCTCACATAGGAATGGACGAGGCCTTAGTGACTTAATAACAATGAAAGTCTATTTGTCCATGTTTTGTTTCTAATTCCAATGTAATGTAATACATTTAATTCAATAAAACGAAACTGTTTAATCCATGGTTGTGAAACAATGATTCTGTTACAACACTCCCCGACGTTTCCGCCACGTTTTGTTGTTTTACGTGGTCGGGGTGTGACACGTGTTATGATTATGAGAGAACAGCCTATTATTTCTTTCTTGCCATATAAAGTAGGTAGAGGCCGCAATCACCAGCTTACACACAATTATGTCCATCTTCTTTGAGTTAGACGTTTGTTCCATCCATGCGATAATGGAAAGCCAAGAATCATCAACATTCTCCAAGCTTACCATCCTTTTGACATTATTCCAAACTTGCGATGCAAAGGCACATTGAAAGAACATGTGATCTCGAGAGTCTCGATCATACCTACAAAGAGGACAACACATAAGCCTCAAGTTCGTTTCACTTCCTGCTTCCCAACTAGTAAGACGATCCTCTGAGTTTTGAGCTTGTTTCTGATCACCAACCACATATGGAATGAGTGTCTTGGGATACATTGTGAGAACCGTAACATGTTGGTCCATATAACTGTATCACCCCGGGCCCTAATGTTATTCCACACTTCCTTTGAACTGAAGTAACCATCTTTGCCTTCCAAGTCTTTCCAAGTGAGTTTGTCGTTTACATTATGGACAAGATTTGGAGGTTGCAGATTTATTAAACCGGATATAAATCATACCAAGCTTGAGGCCATCTCCATTGACCCGATTTATCGACAAGATCCGCAACAGAGGATTGCATATTGAAGCCCGCATTAGCGATAACTCTCGGAGAAATGAAAGATCGGATCAGACTCAAATGACACCAATTATCACACCATGCATTAGTTTGAGCACCACTTCGGATAGACATACCAATATACGGGCTCACCAAGTTTCGGATGGACAAAATCTTCCGCCATCCCCAGCTTATGCTGCCCCGACACGGAACATCCCAAAAACATCTACCCTTTAGCTTGTATGAATGGATCCATTGAACCCATAGAGAGTTCCTTTTTGAGATTATACTCCAGATGTGGTTTGCCATGAGGGCTTTATTAACATCCATAACACTCCTTATACCCAAGCCTCCCTCGTTTTTAGGCAAGCACACAACTGTTGGACTCTGTATGCCCAAGACACATATAAATTTGATGTGGCTAGTACGTTATGATCCAAGTCGAGTCATACCCAAATACAAGCTAGACAAACACTTATATTATTTATTTGTGACATGATCAAACAAAAAAATATTAAC
This sequence comes from Helianthus tuberosus, assembly GCA_030545235.1. Taxonomy (NCBI): domain Eukaryota; kingdom Viridiplantae; phylum Streptophyta; class Magnoliopsida; order Asterales; family Asteraceae; genus Helianthus; species Helianthus tuberosus. The sequence continues at coordinate 96,212,825 of CM060388.1, forward strand.
ACTTAGAATATTTAGAAACTGGTTTTCTAAATAATTGCACTTGACAAACCAATAAATTATATGGATAATTTATTTTGAGAGAATATTTTATTTTGTTATTTAATGGGTTAAATAACTTAATAAAAGTTGTATAAAGTCTTGTGAACATATGATGTTATATTTTATAAAAGGTATAAAATATATACAAGACTTAAATTATTTTATAAAAGATTTGAATTTTTTTATAAAATACAAGTGGGCCGCCCCCCCCCCCCCCCCCCCTCATGGGAATTCTCAAAAGGTTTTTGCTCCAATAACATTTCATGTAAGATGTCATATTTAGATGGCTCTTGATTGGGTGAGAATTTGGTCCAATAAACATACATGCAATTTGCATGTGTAAGATGCTCTCCTATTGGGCAATTTGGGTGGTGTATTCTCTCACACCTTTAAGTATTTTTTGTATGACAAAAAATAAGAACAAGAGAAGAGATGAACTTGAAAGATGAGAGCATTCTCTCTAAACAAAATCAGCCAAGACAAGTGCCAAGAAGAGATAATTTTCAAGTGAAGAACTTGTAAAACTATCTCTAAATTTCGGCCAAGGTGTGGTTGATCAAGAAGTGTCTTTCAAGTTGATATATCAAGTGCAAGAACTCCATAACTTCCCTTGATAATTTTCGGCCAAGAGTTGGTTCCAAGAGGGATTTTTTCGAGTGAGTTCATGAGTGTAGAAATCCTAGCTAAACACAAGGTGTTTGTTGGAAGGCTTGGGGTATACAAGCTTGAGGTCTTCTACACTTGAAGGCAACCGTTCAAGAAGCATCATCTTCTTCATATCCTTTACTTCTTGGAAGGTAGTATTCTAAACACCCTATGGTTGTGTTTGATTTTGATAGCATGCATATTCGTATATGGATCCGGGGATTGGGTTTTACATATAAAATGGTTTTTGTATCTTGTAAGTAACATGTTTTAAATATTATTTCCGCTGCGTTTTTATTTCATAAGGATGAAATTACTTTGATAAACATGTTAAAAACCCAACAGTGGTATCAGAGCCGCTTATATGAGTGCATGCTTCATAGGATATGAAATTTTCGGGTTTCGGGTTTGGTTAAAACCCTATGGCCGAAATTTTCACCATGGTTATCCCTTTTGTTTTTCAAGATCATATTATTACATGCATAAATAAATCTTGAAAAATTATTTCATATGGATGATTTGTTTGTTTGGACAAAACTTACCTTTTCGGTTTTTTGGACATAGCCGAAAATGGTTATAAAAGGGAACCATTTTTTTATGCTTCTTGAAATTTATATAAATATATATGTGGATATATATTTTGGTGCATATGACCTAGCCATGACCTTGTGTTAAATGGTTGTGTTGTGATTTATATTTAATTATTTCAAAGGTTGTAATAATTATTATTTTTGGTTCTTCCATTTGAAAAGTTATGTAATTTATTTATATTTCATTTGGTATGTAAAATAAATAGATTAGGTGCATTTTATTTTACTAGAAAAATGTATTAGGATATATTTTGTAAAAGAAGATGCACACAAAATGCGGTTTTGGTTTGGACCATAATATTCGTTCCAAAGAACTTCATCGTTCTCAACAGGATTTTAACCCGATAACCAAAACACATTTTTGAAGTCCAAAAGAGTTTGGAGCTGAATATAAAAGACTTTTGGAAGCTCAAAGAAAGTGGAGAAATCACAACACAAAAGGAAGACTTGAAGCATTTGGATGCGGGATCAAGTGGGAGTTCAACGACACAATACTTGTGTCAATATTCACCCTTTAGGAAGGACCTTTTGGCACACTTGTTTCGGCTAACAAGTGTGGTCAAAATAGTTGGCTATGGTTATGCACCTAATGATATGTGTGTTATGCTTGTGTGGTTGTTTATTTTGTTGTTTGATGATATTTGGATATGCATGCTTAACAAACTAATAATCAACAACAAGCTTAAAATTGGTTCTTTAAAAATCATTAAAATTGGTTAATAAAAGGTTATTAAAAATTAATGATTTTATAATAAAATGGGTTTTATTAAAAGAACCTTGAAAATTTATTTTCACAAAAGTACCAAGGATTTGAATGCATGCAAATGTATGGTACATAAAGTTTTCTAAACGAGAATTTTTGAAAACTCAAAAATCCCTTTTATAAAACAAGTCAAACACCATCCTTTTATACAACACTCGAATCACTTGGGAACTCTTTTGTGGGATAAAGGTCACCTAACCACATTTGAGGGAACTTGTATATTCGAGGTGGGTTTACCATGTTTGTGGGATAAAGGTCACCTAACCACTTATGTGTATAAACTCACACGTGTGTGTAAGTTGGACGACTTGATTTGGAAACCATGAACTTAGGGTCACCGAAGCATGGGGAACAAAAGGTGTTGATGGGATTAGACATGCCAACTAAACATAAAGATGTTTAACCGATCCCATATGGCTAGAAGTTGCAAAGGGTTGCAATTGTCAAACGTTGACTACCTTGTTAATTTAAATAGAGGGATAAAGGTCACCTAACCAATATTTAAATGTAACGTTGGATTCTAGATTTTAATTATTAATTGTCTATGAGACACAAAAGGGTATTAATGATTAAAATATAATAATATCGAAAATACTAAAAATGAACCTTGTTAAAATTTTGTAGATGGCCGCTAACAATATTACCCAAACCGTCCGTAACCTATCACTAAAAACAATCCTTGAAAAGGATCGTCTCAATCATAACACTTCATGGATGAATATCGAAACTTAAGAATCGTTCTCAAGTAAGAGAAGATATCCTATGTGTTGAACGATCCTAATCCCGATGAACATCTTATGGGAGATAAGGATGCCTATAACGATTGGATTAAGTATATCGAGGATACTACGCAAGCCTCATGCCTCATGTTAGGAATTATGATTCCCGAGATTCAAAAGGTTTTGAACATCATGAGCATACGACATGATTACCCAATTGAAGGAAATGTTCCTACAATATGCAAGGGTAGAAAGTTTCGAAACGGTTCGAGCGCTTCATGCATGACGAATGGAGGAAACCCAATCGGACTCATCTTATGTCTTTAAGATGAAAAAGCCACATTGATCACCTCGAAAGGCTCAATATGGATAAAAGGGTTTTATCCATTCTAACGATCAATGAGGGTGGGAACTAGAAAGGGCATCACCCCGACACCAAAGCAAATGTTGAAAATGGAAACGAGTAATTCAAAGGGAAATGATTAGAAAGACTAAAGCGAAACCACCGAAACCAAAAGAGAAGAAGGCAAAGGTTGCCATGAACGATCCATGCTTTGAGTGTGGTGAGATAGGGCATTTAAATAGGAATTGTCCAACCTATCTCAAAGAGTTGAAAAACAAGAGGGATGCTAGGCAAACCTCAGGTACAATCTTAATGATACATATTGACCTTAATGTTATTTCTTCTAACACATGGGTATTAGATATCGGATGTGGAACTCATGTTTGCAATTCGTTGCAAAAGGTTCAAAAGAAATAAACATTACAAGAAAGGAGACTATGTTTTAAAACTTCCAAATAGTTTGGAAATTGTTTTAAAATGTCTTGAATGCTCCTAGTTTGACTAGGAACATTATTCAAGTTTCCCTTATAAGACATTATGGTTTTGACTTAAAGTTTGCAGACATTGACATTTATATCGATGAATGACATGTTTTACTTTAAACCTATGCCTTCAAATGGTATTTATGAATCGGTTCATAATAATACATCATTTGATAGTTTAATGTACCAATCAATCAACAAGAAACTCAAAATGGATTTGAGTAAGACCTATCCTTGGCATTATCGCCTTGGTCATATAAACAGATGTCGCATGTAAACACATCGAAAGAATTGTCTTTTGGAAACAAATGAAATTGGTTCATTTGATACATGCGAATCTTATTTACAAGGTAAAATGACCAAGTAATCCCTTAGTGGAAAAGGGCAAAAGATTTATTAGGTATCATACATTCGAATGTATATGATCCTTTTAAGCCAATGACTTGGAATGGTGACAGATACTTCATTACTTGTACCGACAACTATAGTAGTTATGGTTATGTGTACTTGACACAAAGAAGAAGTTTTGAAACGTTCAGAATCTTCAAAAGGTGAAGTACAAAATCAACTCTTTTAAAGTTTTTCGTTTCGATAGAGGAGGAGTCGAACTCTATTGGATATGGTTCGATCTATGATGGCTAGAAGCGCATTATCTCTATCATTTGGGGTTACGCTTTGCTCTCCACGGCCCGTATGGCCCCAACCAAGAAAGTGGATACGGCATCTTTTGAAATATGACATGGAAGGGTTCCATCATTATCATATTTAAAAGTAAGGGGTTATGAAGTTTATGTTAAGCTACACACCTCAAATAAAAGTATGATCCACTAAGTGTATCTTCATAGGATATCCTAAAGATGGTATAGGATATTATTTCTACGATCCAACAGAGCAAAGGTATTTGTTACTCGAAAGGCTGAGTTCTTGGAAGCTAATTTCCTCGTGGAAGGAATTAGTAGAACAGTGGAACTTGATAAGGAACAAGAACCACAAGCCGATACACGTTTGGTTAATACTAGCAATCAACAAGAGGTTGTTGAAAATGATCAAGTGATTGATCATTACACACAATACGTTTGCAGATCTGGTAGAATCAGTAGTCCACCTGAAAGATATGGATTTTTCATGGATGGATACTACGTGGTAGACTCAGGTGAATCAACCACATACCATGATGCAATGTCAAAATCCGATTGCGACAAATGGCTTGAGGCTATGAACGTAGAGATGCAGTCCATGTATAACAACCAAGTATGGGAATTGGTTGTAACACCTCTTAACTCTAAAGTAGTTGGAAATAAGTGAGTTTTCAGGAAGAAAACAGATATGCATGGTAACTTGGATACTTATAAAGCGAGACTTATAGCAAAAGGTTTCATTCAAACTTAAGGGGTTGATTATGATGAGACTTTTTCGCCTGTGGCGATGCTAAAGTCAATAAGGATATTATTTGCCATACCTGCATAATATAATTACGAGATTTGGCAAATGGATGTCAAAACGGCTTTCCTTAATAGATATCTTGAGAAAGATGTCTATATAGTTCAGCCTGAAGGTTTTGTCGATCCAAAACATCCTAACAAAGTATGCAAGTTAAATATATCAATCTATGGATTGAAACAAGCATCTAGAAGTTGGAATCACCGTTTTGATGAAGAGATTAGGGAATATGGATTCATCAAGAACGTCGATGAAGCTTGTGTATATATGAAGGCTAGTGGGAGCATCATCACTTTCTTAGTAGTGTATGTCGATGACATTCTACTATTTGGAAATGACATTCCAAACAAGGAAGGTGTAAAAACCTAGCTTGGAAGTTGTTTTTCCATTAAGGATTATGGTGAAGTCGCCTATATTTGGGGAATAAAGATCTATAGGGATAGATCAAGGCGCTTGATAGGTTTAAACTAAAGTGCATACATTGACAAAGTCTTGAAAGGGTTCAAGATAGAGAACTCTATGAAAGGTTTGGTACCTATTCAAAGAGGGGACAATATTGAATGCGTTTCAATGTCCAAGCTCAAAGGATGAGCAAGAAAGAATGAAAGGAATCCCATATGCGTCTGCTATAGGATCCATTATGTATGTAATAATATGCTCTGGACCGGACATCTCATGAGCATTAAGCATGACGAGAAGATACCAGCGAGTAACGATCATTGGGTGACTGTTAAAATATATATTGAAATACCTTAGAAGGACTAAGGATATATTTCTAATATATAGATCTGGTGAAGAAAAACTCGTTGTAAAGGGTTACAGGGATGCGAGTTTCGGAATTCGTTGTAAAGGGTTACATGGATACGAGTCTCCAAAATGATCGAGATGGTTCTCAATCACAAAAAGGGTAGCATTGTCCACTACAGAATCAGAATACATCACCACTTCATAGTTCTAAATGATTCATGTAGATTTGCCACTTGAATTATTGCCGATCTAGGGGTAGTCCCTACCATTCAGGACCCCTAGAAATCTTTGTGATAACGATGGTATGATTGCTTAAATCAAGGAACCTCGTGTACATCGAAAGACTAGGCACATTGAGCGGAGTTTCAACTACATGAGGGATGAAGTTGAAAAAGAGAAAGATATGTATTCGCAAAGTTCACACTGATCAAAATATTGCGGATCCACTCACGAAGCTCCTTGAATGGGCAAAGCATGAAAGGCTCATACTTATGCCTTAGGACTTCGATATTCTAGTGATTGGATTTGATCTATTTTGTATTTGGATATTTAAAAAATTGTTATTATAACTCTTTATGATAGTTTGAGTTATGTTCGATTTTAGCATGTTTAAATCCGTGAATAAGTTACTTATTCTAAATGTTCGTAGTCGATCATACTTGTGGGAACAAATATGAATGTAAGACTATTATGAACTAGGATTGGTAGATATTCATTAGGTATGAATATAGAGCAAAGTGTTGCTGCCAAAGTTCATAGATATTTGTGGGATAAAATATTGGACTGACTCGCTCTCAAATATTACTGCATGGAATCATCTGTGATTGATCATAAGTAAATTTGAGTAAAGGAGAATATCATAGTATCCTCAGACCTGAGATACATATTGGGTCTTGATATTCACCAAATATTGTACCTTGACTTTTTTCTTCGCTGTCAGTAATATGACAGTACATAAGGCTAAGCTCAGGTGTAGTACAAGGTGATTGTGAGAGACGTATGTAGTCAAGAAGGGATTTGTTCCTCTTATTCGTTGAGAGTAAGATGTCTAAGGCCTGCTAAAGTTAAATCAACAGAGAGTGATCACTCTGTGTCTCTGGATTTGACATGACATCTGTAACGAAAGGATAAATGACAGATTCACCTAAATCATTTTCAAGTAAGGGACTTGAAGGGGATGATGTTATTGAATGGCACATATAGTCATACGTATTAGGGGTAGTAAACCGTAGTTAGGCGTTATTTACTGCTTGCATCAATCTTCTATGTATCTTGTGCAAGTGGGAGATTGTTGGACTCTGTATGCCCAAGACACATATAAATTTGATGTGGCTAGTACGTTATGATCCAAGTCGAGTCATGCCCAAATACAAGCTAGACAAACACTTATATTATTTATTTGTGATATGATCAAACAAATAAATATTAACACTTAGAATATTTAGAAACTGGTTTTCTAAATAATTGCACTTGACAAACCAATAAATTATATGGATAATTTATTTTGAGAGAATATTTTATTTTGTTATTTAATGGGTTAAATAACTTAATAAAAGTTGTATAAAGTCTTGTGAACATATGATGTTATATTTTATAAAAGGTATAAAATATATACAAGACTTAAATTATTTTATAAAAGATTTGAATTTTTTTTTATAAAAATACAAGTGGGCCGCCCCCCTCATGGGAATTCTCTAAAGGTTTTTTGCTCCAATAACATTTCATGCAAGGTGTCATATTTAGATGGCTCTTGATTGGGTGAGAATTTGGTCCAATAAACATACATGCAATTTGCATGTGTAAGATGCTCTCCTATTGGGCAATTTGGGTGGTGTATTCTCTCACACCTTTAAGTATTTTTTTTGTATGACAAAAAATAAGAACAAGAGAAGAGATAAACTTGAAAGATGAGAGCATTCTCTCTAAACAAAATCGGCCAAGACAAGTGCCAAGAAGAGATAATTTTCAAGTGAAGAACTTGTAAAACTATCTCTAAATTTCGGCCAAGGTGTGGTTGATCAAGAAGTGTCTTTCAAGTTGATATATCAAGTGCAAGAACTCCATAACTTCCCTTGATAATTTTCGGCCAAGAGTTGGTTCCAAGAGGGATTTTTTCTAGTGAGTTCATGAGTGTAGAAATCCTAGCTAAACACAAGGTGTTTGTTGGAAGGCTTGGGGTATACAAGCTTGAGGTCTTCTACACTTGAAGGCAACCGTTCAAGAAGCATCATCTTCTTCATATCCTTTACTTCTTGGAAGGTAGTATTCTAAACACCCTATGGTTGTGTTTGATTTTGATTGCATGCATATTCGTATATGGATCCGGGGATTGGGTTTTACATATAAAATGGTTTTTATATCTTGTAAGTAACATGTTTTAAATATTATTTCCGCTGCGTTTTTATTTCATAAGGATGAAATTACTTTGATAAACATGTTAAAAACCCAACAACATGCCACGCCACTTTAGCTCCAACTCTACCTTGAGAGCCTGTATTCCACAGAAACCGATGCATCCTTTTCTCCAACTCTGAAATGACACGAGCTGGAAGAATGAAAACAGAGGCCCAGTATATATGCATAGAAGATAAAACTAAGTTTATAAGCTGAAGACGACCCGCAAAAGACAATGATTTAGTCATCCAGGTGGTAATTTTGCTCTCCATACGGTCAATCAGAATTTTACAATCTTTGAAGATGAGCTTAGTATGATATAAGCGGCACTCCAAGTTACCGAACCGGGATACTACCTTCTTGGAAAGGCATCAAAGTAAGAATCTCTTGCTTCACCGAGTTAGGGACATTCGAGAAGTAGGCAGTACTCTTCGACGGACTCGGCCAGCGCATCCTTAACCTTCTTAGCCGAGCCAGTGTCAGCATGGACGAAAATAAACAAGTCATCCGCAAAGGATACGTTGATTATTTTCTGCTTAGCACAATGATGATGGAATTTAAATGACGAGTTGGGAATGGCCACCTGCTGAAGCAATAAGGAGAGAACATCCATGATAAGAGTGAATAAATTTGGCGACATCGGATCCCCCTGTCTCAATCCCCTCTTCCCTCGAAAAAAGCCATGAAGGTTACCATTAACACATAACGAGTAGGAAGCCGTGGAGACACATGTCATAATCCACTCAACCATTCGTTGATGGAAACCAAAACGGATCAGAATAGCTTCCAAGAAAGACCAATTCACCGTATCATAAGCTTTCTGAATATCGATTTTAAACGTACATCTCGCGGGGCCTCTATTCAAATGATAGTTGTGCATCAGCTCCTGAGTTAGGAGAATATTATCAGAGATTTTCCTCCCTGGCACAAAAGCGGATTGATTAATACTAACAAGTGCCCCCAAGCTCCCATTAATCCTATCCGTTATGATCTTGCTGATACATTTATAGAGAACATTACAACATGATATAGGCCGATAATCCAAAACTGAGGTAGAGGTTTCTTTTTTAGGAATCAAGGCAAGGATCGTGTGGTTTATTTGTTTGAGAAGTTTACCATTCTCAAAGAAATCTAGTACCGCATCCGAAACTTCATTTCCAACTATATCCCAAGCCTTCTTAAAAAACGCTGATGTATAGCCATCAGGACCCGGGGCCTTATTTTCTCCAATATTGAACATCGCCGTTTTAATCTCCTCTCGAGTTATCTGTCGGACCATATTAGATGCATCTTGGTGACTAAGAACATTAACAAACATGTTATCAAGATTTATCATGGCAACCTGATCTTCAACACCTAGGAAGTTCGAGTAGTGAGCGACTAGTGCATCCGCCACCCCATTTCCTTCATATCGGTTCCCAGCAGTGTCCTTCACACTATGAATCTTATTCCTCGCATTACGGCTTTTCACAACATTATGGAAATAATTAGTATTCGAGTCTCCAGCACAAAGCCATTCAACTTTTGACTTTTGCTTGAGAAAACACTCCTCGTCATACGCAGCCAGTGTTGTAAAAGTCAGATTCCAAGGCCGAGTACTCGGCGAGTACTCGGTCCTCGGAACCCCTCCGAGGCGACTTCTTCCTAGGCGGACTCTGTCACACCCCCAAAATCCACACGCGGAGTACCACCGCTTGGAGGCGTGACTGACCAGGATCAAGCCACCAATCATATTGAACAATGTAATTAATAAATGTAAATCAACCAACATTATGAAAGGTGTTCAAAAACCAAAGCGTAGTATCAATGTTTAGCGGAAGCATAAATGTAAAACCCAACATAAGTAATAAGTTCAAATGTTTAAATGTTTTATCATAAGATCCACAATCCATGCCCACAACGACCGCGCCTCCCGTGCAAGCTCCAAGTGTACCTAAGGTCCTGCAAGGCATGTAACAGAGAGTCAACAACTAGTTGAGCGAGTTCACAGTTAGTTATTCAGTTATAGTGTTCGTATCATAAATCGTAAGCTTGTTTAGTAATCATGTATCGTATGTAATGGTATCGCGGCCCTCTAGGCATGTTTGCGAAGTTTAGTGGGGGTTTCCCATGTTTTCTAGACTAGGTATATTTGTATCGCGGCCCACCCGGCATGTGTGCGAAGATTTAAGTATAGTTCGCGGCCATTCCAGGCATGTATGCAAAGATTGTTCTATTATCGCGGCCAATCCCGGCATGTGTGCGAAGAGAAAGTATATGTATCACTAGTCTAGCAGTATATACCAATAACCTTCCTCTCCCGAGGAATAATCCCATTAATCATGTAAGTACATGTATCATTCGACCCATTCCCAACCTCGGGAATCCCATGCCTTGGTAAGAGTGTGAACTCACCTTGGTTTGCTCGGTATGCTAAAGAAATACACGCTCACAAATAATCAATCAAGTCCTATATTTAAGCACGTATGTTCAGTCAGTACATGTTTGTAAGGTTTCGCATGAAATGTTCGTCACATAGTGTGTGTGTAATAGTTAACATCAGGCATTACAAACAGTTAAACACATGCATATAATTTATGTTTCACATAACGGCTTCCTCAGTTTAATATATCAATATCTTCCACTAACATAACTAACGTTGTTCACGGGTTTAACGAGGTTACTGAGCTGAGCTGGATTAATACACTTGGCATAGTTCACATGCATAACAAAGTTAATCAGAGTCAATAGAGTTATCGTTCATAATAAACATAACCTACATAACACAGTTAACATAATTCAATTAACTTACTGTACATAGTTGACATGTTTAACCGTGTTAACAACTAACGGAGTTAATACCCAATTGAGCTTACTAGAACTAAAAGAGTTAATATCATAACAAAGCCCAATAGTTAACAGAGTTAACTATCTAACGGAGTTAAACAACTAACAGTGAAAACAAAAATCACCACAATGGCGAAATCACATATTACCTATGGGCCGAAATCCCCTTTGGGTTTTCGTTGGGCATGTGTGACGAAAACACATTGATAACATCATCATCATCATCACAATCATCACCATGTTATTCTCGGCTATCAATGTTTATTAAATAAGAGGCTATGGTTTGCATCAGACTATCACATGATTCATCCTATATTCTAATAAAAGGTTGGGCTGCCATCCCAACAAATCTCGATTTCCTAAATAAAGCACCACATCAAAATGTGTTGCACATGCAATGCTACTGACAATTCATTATAATAACCACAAGTTAAATATCACCAGATCATAAGGACCCCTAAAGACTTCTGACACATCACAATCGGTTACTTGAAGTTTGTGAATTTAGTGGACAGTCTTTCATTTGCATAACCCTATGTATTATAATATCATGTCATCATATTACTCATGCAAATAATTATAACCCACATCACATCCTGTACGCACATGACTCATGAAAACAATCGCATCTCAATACCATCACATACAATTTCAGTTGCACGCTTGCTAACATAACAAGATCATATAGTTGTCAAGTTTTAACACCAATAACCAATATCACATTTAACGGTCATCAAGAACTCTAACCTAGTGAACGACTTGCAACAAAGCGTAACACCCATACATATGATCGATATAATCGGCACATAATCAACATCATATAAAATTCACGGTTACACTAACATGAAGATAAATGGGTGGTAATTACTAACCGAAATTCTGACTAAACAAGATGTAACTCGAACAGGAGGAATTTGCTATCGCCGTACACAAAGTGTGGGGAAAGAATAGGGTTATTGATATCCGCCTCTAATATACGCAATAATAACACAATGATTCGGTTGGGCCATCCATGTGTCGAAATGGACTTAAGCCCTGTTAGATTGGGCTGCTAACAAATGGTCAGTTGATTACTACTAAGCACATACCCAGTTCAATTATCCACAACATTTGGGCTGCCAAACAACTAAGTGAGTCTTACATGTTTAGGGTGTGGCCCGATCGTATACACAACACCAGGTTCGAGCCCAATCACATACGTTCACACATTTACTTAAATACATAAAGCATTTAACAACCCAATTACCATCATAAGTGTTTACCGATTTCTATCGTCGTAAGGAATACGTAAGAGAAATAACAAGAAATAGTTCGGGTTGTCACAGACTCAATTAGTCGGCCTCGGTCAAACTCGGTGCCTAGTCGGCCTAGTCGGCGCCTAGTCGGACGTAGTCAGAAAGAGTCGGCCTAGTCGGTCTAGGCGGTCAACGTGGTTTGTTGACTTTTAATTAGTCAAAATCGGCCTACTCGGCCTTGTACTCGGACTACTCGGCCTTGTACTCGTACTACTCGGACTTGTATTCAGAATATTTGAACTTTAAACATGTTTCATTTTAAATTATACTCAGTTGACATGAATTATGCTTATTTTAACATATGTATAATATATAACAATTAATTTTCTTTATAGTTACCATGTCTGCGTACTCCCCGAGTACTCTCCGAGTACTCCAATTACTCCCAACTCCCCAGTCGGCCGACTAGAGACCGCCTAGCGACTTTTACAACACTGTACGCAGCTATCTAAAACTCTTGAAGGCATGTCGCTTCCCGTTGACGGAGGTTGGCATCCAAAGGGTTCTTATCAACGAGCACTTGAATATCATCCAACTTTTTCCGAAGTTCCGTCACCTTTGTATGCAAATTTCCTTGTTTGAATAAAATCTTCCTTAGATGAGGTTTTAGATTATTAAGTTTCTTAGTCACCGAATACATAGTAACCCCTTGGACAGTTTTCAGTCATTCCTGTTCAACACACTTCCTGAACTCGGCTTTGAGGTAATAAAATTAGGAAACTTGAAAGGTCTTGGCTTTTTCTCAATCACGGTTCCCATTTTCAAGATGCAAGGCGTATGATCAGAAACTCGAAATGGATGGTACATGACAAATGCATCCGGAAACAAGTCTAAGAATTGAACATTACCCATAACACGGCTATCTTCTTAAGAATCCCAATTCCATCTTTGGGTTTCTGGTTCCATGTATAGTGAAGCCCATGGCCTTTTATATCTAGTAATTCCGTAAAATGAATACAATCGTTAAACTCACTCATGCTTATCGTATGATTGGATGAGCCATAAAGCGAGTCGTCAACATGAAGCGCTGAGTTAAAATCCCCCATAACAACCCAAGGTTTGTCGTGACAGAGGCTTTTATGATTGCATAAACTCTCCCACAAGCATCTACGATCCTGATACTTATTTTCCGCGTACACGAATGAGGAAAAAAAGACTTTTTATCATCTTTTGATAAAATCTGCGTATGAATAACTTGGTCGGATTGAGAGAGCACCATAAGGTCTACCATATCTTGATTCCAACCCAAAATGATTCTAGTTCCCCTACTACATAAACCACATTTGAAGTCCAGCTCCAATTCCGAAATACTCTTTGACAAATAGTACCCAGCTTAGTAACATCCACATGAGACTCTAAAATAGCACAAACATTTAACTTATTTTCAGCAACAATTTGACGAACCTCACTTTGTTTTAGGGGACAGTTCAAGCCCCTTATATTCCAAGACATAATACTATCTATTAAAACCGGTTTGACCGGGAGTGCTTGCCCCCCAGATACTTGACGCTGATCAGACCTCACAAACTCAGACATTTCCGTTGGTAGAGTTTCCTCAACCTCGTCCGCAGTTTGAGTATGCTTCCGAATACCTTTTTTCAAGTTTGATCTCAACTCCTTATCAACCCCTATGTCGCCTACGACAGCTTCCCCATCATCCATAGACAAAGCTTCAAAGGAATTTCTAGTTTTCACATTACCACTCCTTATATTATCCGTTTTATCCTCCTTTGTACCAGATGTACTCGCTCCTGACTTATTTACTGGCTTGTAAACAAATTTTGGCTTTTGTTTCTTTTGCATAACTCCCACCTTTGCCGTCTTCCTCTTATCCATGATAAATCCCTCGTCATCAATGACCACTTGCTTCGCTTTATTATTCACGTTCTTAGCACATGTGATGTCATTATGGCTAAAAACACAACACAACGAGCACCGTTGGGGCTTCCATTCATATTCCACTTTTACTCTTTCAGTTAAGTATCCATCCTCATCTAACTTCGGTATCGCAACACCAATGTGATCTTTCAGCTCACTATCCGCATTTATTTCAATTAAAGCCCATGCAAAACTGCTCCTTCCCCAGTTGTCCGTGCACATATCAGCTGTATACCCGTCTAATCTTTTTGGAATCCCTATCTTGGACGCTAACAAACTCAGCCCATCATCCGTATAAACTGTCACACCCAGACCACGAAAAACAACAAATCGTGGCGGAAACATCGGGGAGTGTCGTAACAGAATCATTGTTTCATAACCATGGATTAAATAATTTTGTTTTATTGCATTATTGAACTCATTGTTTTATTTTTTTGGGTAAAGGGTTACCCCGGTGATTCTATATATTCACAACCAAACAAAACAAGTAGTGTAGAAATCCTACACTAGTTCAATCATGAGACATGCCCCATGAAAGTAAACGAAAATGACAAAATCAACCAAAACAAAAACCACTAGACTCTAATCTAGCAAGCAAAATAAAAAAACAAACTATCAACTACTCAACCACCATCGACATCCCTGTGAACTCTGTGGATCTCCCATTTTCCAAGAAGCCTCTGGACGCTAGCAGTATTCTTCAGCTTCACTCCCATCAGTTTATATCGGACCATTTGAATAATAATCGCACTAATAGTTTCTGGTGGTCTTAACTGATTCTTGAACAACCTAGCATTCCGCTCCTGCCAAATAACATAAGCACTAGCCGCAACTAACACTCTAGCAACAAGATTAGCTGCTGACTTCGACCGGGCTCGAGCTAACAGCCAATCCACAATATCCCCCCATATTGGTTGAACAGAATCCATGCCCACCTTTTGTCTAACCATATGCCAGACTTGAGTAGAGAATTTACATTCAAAAAATAAGTGACTATGGGAATCATAATTCTCGTAGCATAAAAGGCAACACATCATGTTCATATTTTTTCTGCGCGACAAATCCCATCTCAAGATTTTATCATGTGTGAGTAACTTACCCCTCATGATTAACCACATAAAGAAAGCATGCCTCGGAATACATTGTGGGAACCAAACAATAGAGCACCAATCAATCTCTGGTTCTGCATAGCGAATCGAATTCCAGACACACGAAGCAGAAATGTCACTAACATTATCACCATCTCGCCACACAAACCTATCACTTTTATTCGGATCAATGTTCACCTGATCCAGCTGAATAAGAACTGGATAAAGATCCCTCCAAGCCACAGGCCAAATCCAAACCCCATTCGACTGTAAATCTGCAACTGTAGCATCCAGCCTGAAACCCGCATTCGTGATCATTCTAGGAGACAAAAAAAGGCCCAACGGCTCCAAAGTACACCAGACATCATACCACGCTGACGTTCTAGCGCCATTACCTATCTCAGACCAAAAATGATTCCTCATCAGCGGCCGAAGATGTATCAGCTTCCGCCAATACCAGCAACAATTTGTTGGGACAGTGCAACTCTAAAAACTTTTACCTTTTAACCTGTAAGAATGAACCCACTCAACCCACAAAGATTTCCGGTTGGTAATAATACTCCAAATGTGAGAAGTCATGAGAGCTTTATTTAAATCACCAATGCGTCTAATGCCTAAGCCCCCCTCATACTTCGGAATACAAATAGATTTCCATGAAACCTTCGCCTTTCCTTTATGAAAGCCACTATCTTGAGACCATAAAAAGTTCCGCATTCTAGCTTCCAAATCACTAACCACCCGGGCAGGCAAAATAAACACAGAAGACCAGTAAATATGCATAGAGGATAAAACTAAAATGATAAGTTATAACCTGCCTGCAAATGAAAGCATCTTGTTCCTCCAATGCATGATACGTATCTCAAGCTTTTCCACAAGAACATTGCAATCTTTATACAAAAGCCCCCAAGTACCTCACAGGCAGCGTACCTTCCACAAACGGCATAACACTCAAAATAGCACTCTTAATGTAATTGGGAACGTTGCAAAAGAAAACCGTGCTTTTTTGAACACTAGGAACCAACCCCGACATCTTAGTAAAAGTAGCTAGGGATGACATAATAAACTTGGCCGATGCAATTTCACCTCGAGCAAAAAGGAACAAATCATCTGCGAAACACAGGTTTATAATTTGCTGCCTTTCACACCTATTGTGAAACTTAAACGAAGAGTTAATCCTTAGCGAATGGTGTAATATGGCTGTCAGAATCTCCATAACAAGAGTAAAAAGATACGGGGATAACGGATCCCCTTGCCTTAGACCTCGATTACCCTTGAAATAACCATGAACATTTCCATTAACACAAACAGAATAGGAAGTAGTAGAAACATATACCATGATCCAATTCACCATCTTGATATTAAATCAAAATCCAAGAAGAATACTCTTAAGAAACCTCCAATCATGGTACAGAATTGTGAAAATTGATGGGAGCGAAGCTGAAAAATTGTGAAAATGTTCGAAGGCTTCTAGGGGCTTGGGATATTAATGGTACAGAATTGCATGATGATGGCGGCTGATTATCCTTGATAACTTTCGTATTTTTGAGTCTAGATTTGTAGTCTAGTGGTCGTCCGTTTGGTGGTTGTTTTTTGTTATGTTTTTTTTCTGGTTGTTACTTTCATGGGGCATGTCCTATGATTGAACTAGTGTAGGCTTTCTACACTACTTGTGTTTTCTTGGTTGTGAACATATAGAATCACCGGGGTAACCCTTTTTCCAAAAAAAAAAAAAAGAAACCTCCGATCAACAGTGTCATAGGCATTTTGTATATCAAATTTAAACGCGCAAAGTGGTGGCCCAGCATTCCTATGGTAATTGTGCATAAGCTCTTGAGTTAACAAAATATTATCAGATATTTTCCTACCAGGCACAAAGGCAGATTGGTTAACACTAACAATATCATTCAGCGCCCCTTTAATTCTATCTGCAACAATCTTGCTAATTCACTTGTACATAACATTGCAACATGCTATAGGGCGATAATCAGTAACAACCGAAGGGGTAGGGACCTTCGGAACAAGCACAATGAGAGTATGTTCAACTCGCGTAACAGGTTCCCAGTGTCAAAAAAATCAATGATAGCATTAGAGATATCAACCCCGATAATATGCCAAGCACTCTTGAAAAATGCAGCAGTGTACCCATCAGGACCAGGAGCTTTATCGATGCCAATAGAAAACATAGCCGCTTTAACCTCCTCTGCAGTTACCTGACGTATCATATGCTCAGCAATAGCCGGGTTCAATGTTTTAGAAAATAAATCAGGTGCCGAGCTAAGAGAAACGTCCCCTTGACAACCCAAAAACTTCTCATAATGGTTAACAAATGCTTTATGGACCATATCACCTTCAAACACATTCCCACCAGAATCCTGAATGACATCAATGCGGCTGCGGTGTTTACTATTCTTCAACGAATAGTGGAAAAAAGCAGTATTCATGTTGCCATCTCTCAACCAGTCCACTTTGGGCTTCTGTTTCAGAAAACGTTCCTCATCTAGCAAAGCTTCCTGATAACTACTCGTAATACAAGCTTCTTCGGCTCGAAGATCTACATTCATAGGGTCCCGATCAACAGATTGTTGGAGAATATCAAGTTTATCACGAAGTGCTTGGGTTTTTTTATGAAGATTGCCTTGTTTAAAAAGCAAAGCTCGAAGTGGCCTTTTAAGAAGCCGAAGTCTTTTTACCACACAAAACTGGTGCCCTCCATTAATTCTAGTATCCCAGGTCCGTTTGACAATCTCTAGAAACTCAGGTTTATGAACCAAAAAATTAGCAAATTTAAAAGATCTTGGTTTCATCTTACCAGCTTCAGGGATTTTTAAAATACACGGACAATGGTCCGAGAGTCTATACGGGTGGAACAGAGCAACTGCGCACGGGAATAAAGCCACAAACTGGGTATTCCCTAAGACTCGATCGATTTTCTTCAGTAATCCAATGCCCTTCTTGGGCTTTTGGTTCCACGTAAAGTGGATACCTGATCGATTAATGTCAAACACCTCGATATCATCCACACACGATTGAAATTCCTTCATGCTAGTAGAAATTGACGAAGCCCCCATAGATTTGTCTTCCAGATTCAGAGCAGAGTTGAAATCACCCATAATGAACCAAGGATCATTGCCAACCAGAACTTTATGCATGGAAAGATTTTGCCATAAAACTCTACGAGAAACATAGTAATTGGCCGCATAGACAATAGAACAAAAAACCATCCTCTTGTCCAACTTAAAAATAAGCTGGAGGTGCATAACCTGATCAGTTTGAGCCAAAACCATGACATCAAAAATAGTTGGATTCCAACCAATAATAATTCTAGTACCTTTGTCACACTTGACTCCATTGGACGTCCACTCCCAAGAATGAAAAACGGTTTTACAAACTTTATCAAGCTTGCCAATTTCAACGTGAGATTCCAAAATAGCACACAAACTAAGATTATAATCCTTCACCGCCTGACGAACCTCTGATTGTTTAAGAGGGCGGTTCAACCCCCTTATATTCCACGTAGCAATACTAACCATCGTTAACAACCGAAGAAGGAGTGATTGCCCCTTTTTTACTATTTATATTTAGAGTACCATTCATCATAAACTCATCCATTTCATTATAAACCTCCACTACCTCGTCTTCATCTGTATCCTCACGGCCCATACCCGATGCATTCTTACTAGTACCTGAATCCGCATCCACTTCATTGAGAATATCAAACGGATTACTCGACCTGAATGTGTTTGAAGTTGAAGCATTGTTGCCGTCACCCTTAGGCTTTGGCCCCACAGGCCGATATTCGAACTTAGACTTTTGCTTGTTTACAGGAATTCCAACCTTTCTAGCAGCTTTCTTACCATACACTCCTATGTATCCATCCTGATCAACAGTAGGCATCTTCTTTACTGGCTTATTTTGCTGAACATTGCGCTTGTGATCCTCATACTTAGCTTTAGCTGGTTTCATTGGTTGCTTCGGCACATCTGATTAGAGTGGCCAAACACACAACATGTGGCACATTGATACGGACTCCATTCATACTCCACGTATATAGTCTCTTTAATAAAACCCTCCCCCTCAGGTTCAGGGATAGCCATTGTGACCTCTTCTCGCAACTCTTTATCAGGAGAGATTTCTATCAACGCTCTAGCATAACTATAACGACCCCATGAATCCGTGCACATAGACGTGGTAAATGAATCCAGCATCTTTGGTTCCCCAATTGTCGTTGAAATCAGGCTAAGCCCATCTTCCGTATAAGTTGCAATAGGAACCTCATGTATTTTAACCCATACTTGAACTTTTGTTACCTCTTTCTTTTCTAGTTTAGTTGTTGGAGTCCAGCTATTAAGAAACATCGGTTGAGATCTAATTATCCATGGACCATCCTTGAGAACATTCAACATACCAACTTCATCATTAAACTTAAAAAAGAAAAAGCCATTCGCGTTCATCATAGTTTTTTGCGACCCATATTTCTTCCAATTAGTCCGCATAAAATAATCAACAAATGGAAATGCAACACGATCTCCTAAAAAATACCCATACAAAGTGTCAGCCAACTTATCTTGCACAGCACGCACTGACTCCCTCGGAAGAACAACTTCACAGCCATCCTGCACTACGGAGCTAGCAAGAGCACGAAAATTAACCTTCTTAGAATTATTAGCTACTACCGAGTCTGCATATGACATAGGTTTAGACGTGTTTCCATGATTTAGAGGGGTTCCCTTAGTTCTGTCAATTCTAGCCAAGTTAATCCCCGAACCCTCAGATTCCGATGATTTCACAGAAACCAGAACAGTGATTTTGGTTAATTCATCAATAACATTAAACTTCTTAGCATCATATTGCACTGTACCTCTTCTGGGGAGTATCAGATTACCATCTATGTTTACTACTCGACCTGCCAAACCCTTGAGCGGTAAGGGAGGCTTACCACGATCTCCAAGAACATTATCATCAGGTTTGAAATGATCATCCATTGGAAAATAAACACCTCTCTCCTTTAAACAAAGAATTAAATAACCATGCAGAAGAAAACTCGATCACCAGAGCCGCAACAAGAACAAGCCGAAAAGCAGAAACCCTAATCTAGCAAACCCTATCCCCTGAAATCTTCGGAAACATATAGTAAACCTGGTGTATCAAGTTACTGTAAGACAGTATGATCGACGAACCAAGAAAGCTATACACCTCGTTAGATTATCACAGGATAATGGCGGCGATTGAAAGGAACAGAAAAAATCCTAGACTTAAATCGATCAAGGCTGCTAACGAGTTCGTTATAAAGATTGATAAATCAATCCCTAATCACAGACTGTTATACAGAAAATCACGATGAAAATCTAAGGATTCATGAAGAACAGAAATCGCCTAGCTAGAGAGAGAGAATTAGGGTTTAATAACTCATTGTTTTATTACAAATCAAATAAATACAAATATTGTCTTTCAAGTTTTAAAGTCGCTAAGGCACGAGTCCATCCTATGTATAGCATGTATCAACAATCATCACATAGCAACGAAACCCTAATTCTCTCTCTAGCAAATGGCGATTCTGATCCTTCATCCGTATCCCTAGTTTTTCATCATGATTTCTGATGCTGATTAGTTCTTTAGAAGTTTCTAACGTCTAAAACGAAGTCGGTTCATAGATCTGTTCGATTTTCATCTAGGGTTTATGTATTTTCCTTGCAATCGCCGCCCAAATCCATACTTCGAATAGTTTGTGTTCTTTCATTGGTTGTCGGCCTGATTTTCCAAGTAAGTTATCTGATTTATTCGAATTCATGGGTTAGGGTTTCTTTGCTAGTTTAGGGTTTCTGTCTGTTTCTTCGTTTTTGTTGGTTTGACAGGTTTGTTTGGTGATTTGTTTTTTCGTGTTTGATTCTACATACGGTTAAAGTGAGTTGGTTTTCTGTATGGATGAGCATAACACACATATTGATGGCGGCGGCAGACCTTCATACTCGTTTGAGGGTTTGGCCAGCCGAGTTATTGCTGTTGATGGTAATACGTGGTTACCTCGACGGGGCACAGTTCAGTCATCTCCAACCGAACCCCGTAAGATTAACATAATTGATGGATTGTCAAAGATTTCTGTTCCAACCACGGCTGAAAACCTACGGCCAGTTACTAGGGTTTCTGATAAGGATGGGATTGATCAATCTAGCATGAGATATGCGCCAATTTCTGATTTTGATGTTGCTGAATCGGCTGGTCTAGGGAACACAAAATCTTCCGGGATGACAGTACCGTTATCGTTTGCTAAAGTTGTAAACAACACTAAGGAGAAGGTGAAGGTGAAGGTGAATTTTAGGGAGATGGAGTCTTCCGAGGTTGTTGATGGAGCTGATGTTGTCATTCCGTTATCTTCGGTTAAACAAGTCACGGACAGGTATGCAAACACTCTGTATGGGTATTTCTTGGGTAAACGTCTAGCGTTTCCTATGGTGGATTTTTTTGCAAAGAGCAACTGGATTAAGTATGGTCTGTCGAGATTAACGAAGAATGCAAACGGATTCTTTTTATTTAAGTTTAAAACAAAGGAAGGGATGGACAAAATGTTGAGGATGGGCCATGGATGATAAGAAATGTTTCGATAATTTTGAAGGAGTGGTCGGCCTCTGTCAAACTAGAGAAAGAGGATATTAAAGCTATTCCAGTTTGGGTAAAGATGCATGATGTGCTGTTAGCGGCATATACTGAGGATGGTATTAGTTTGGTTGCCTCTAAGATAGGGGTGCCCAAGATGTTGGATTCGTATACTGCCACGATGTGTGCTGAGTCTTGGGGTAGAAGCAGTTATGCTAGGGCACTTATTGAAGTTCAGGCGGGGGCTGATTTAAAGAGGAGTGTTACTGTTGCAATTCCATCTTTAGATGGTAATGGTTATTCAAAGGTGGAGGTTAAAATTGAATATGATTGGGAGCCTTTAAGGTGTTCTTCTTGCTGTGTGTTTGGTCATGAAGATAGCTCGTGCCCAAAGAACCCTCAGGTTGTTTCGAATGGGGAAGCTGGAAAGATGAGTGATGATTTTCAGGTTGTGGGTTCCAAAAAGAAGAAAGCTAACAACCAAGGTCTCCACATGAAAAATCAGAAACCCAAGTTAGTTTATAGACCTATTAGCAAACCTAAACCAAAAAAAGTCCTTGAGGAGTTCGAACCAGGTTTCAACATCTAACCCATTTGATGTCCTTAAGGACGATAATGGAGATCAGGGAGGTATCACTGTGGGTTGAGTGGAGAAGAAGGTTAAGCAGACTAGTGACAAGCAGGATTCGGATGAGGAGGAGGTTGTTGAAGTCTATAATGAAACTAATGATTTTATGACTTCGGGTACACGTTCTTCATCTTCAAGAGCCAGGGCAAGCACATCTTCCACAATGTTCTACAATGGATAGACGGTTTTTGTTTCGTGTTAAGGGGCGGATGGTGTGTGATTTTTTCGTATTTGATGATGGAGGTTGAGGGTTTTTTGTTTTGGTGTATATTGTTTGTCTACTTTATTTTTCATGATGTAAAGTAGGCTAGGTTATGTGGTGTCATTGATACATTTGTGTTTTGGTTTGCATATATGGGGCATGTCCTGTATATGAACTAGTGTGGAACTCATCCTCACTACTTGTACTTATTTGCGGTTTGTTTTAATAGAATCACCGGGGTAACCCTTTACCTAAAAAAACAATCATCACATAGCAGCACCTGTTATTTGAACTTAAACTTTTAAACTTTAACTATGGTATTCACTAGCCCTTTATGGTTGGTGAACTTTCTTATTATTAATTAAATGCTCAGTATAATTGGTGGCTGGATCCTGGTCAGTCACATGCCCCGCGGTAGTACTCCGCATGTGGATTTGGGGGTGTGACAGATTGGTATCAGAGCCATTGGTTATAGTGAACTCGGTTTTAAAAAGAAAGTCTTTTTTGGGAAAAACCAGACTATAACCCGTGACTCGCGACGACACTACACTCCAAGTGCAAGACTCAACGTATTAGACCTCATGGCTCGGACTTGTGTTTACTTGCTTGTTTATTTTATGTCTATGCCCTACTATACGTACTAGTGTGCCTAGTTACATAGACACATCTCCCTCCTCTATCTCATTCTCGCTACACTACAACATCGCACTCATATTATGTTTTCTGGTTGTAAAGACAATGAGTGTGTTGGTGCATTAGATGTCTGTTAACTTTGTCTTTATCGAGTCTTGTATTGTATTAGTTAGATCAGGGCACGGAAATCGAGAAACAATATTTTTAGGGTAATTTCGCTTGAAATGACATGGTGTCATTTCAAACGAAATCATAAAGTTAATTTCGCTTGAATCATCATGTTGATTCCGCTTGAGTCATTTCAAGCGGAATTAGATCCCGTTTAAGCATGTTTCAAGCGGAATCACAAGCCCTATAAATACATGTCTTGTCTGATCATTTCATACGGAATTACGAAGTGTGTTTTCAGAGCCGAGGTGCTGTCCGTGTGTTACTTGAACTGTAAAAGATTTGGAAATCAATTAGAAAAGATAATTAGAGGAAATTCAAGCTGTGTTACGTTGATTTCATTGATTCCGCCCTCGATTTCGATGTTGAACTCTTCAGATTGACTCATTAGGGTCATAGGACGATCCAACAAGTGGTATCAGAGGTCAGGACGAGGAGTTCATACCAATTCAGCTTGATTTCGCCGGATTCTCTCTCTTCTACTCATTCTTTTCTGATTTGAACAAGATTTAACGGTCAAAATGGCCTAAAACTCTCATATATCACGCGAAACACTGTTCTAACTAATCCTTGAAAGAATTAGATTAAAATTCGATCTAAATCTGATAAAATCTTGTAATTCCGCTTGAAATCTGTTCGAACTTGCTGACATCATTCTGATTCCGCTTGAATTTGTCTGTGTCATTTCAAACGGAATAACTAATTCCGCTTGAAACTGTCTTGTAATTTCAAACGGAATTACATATTGGGACTTATTCCGCTTGAGAGTGTTGCCCGATTTCAAATGAAATCAGATTCCGCTTCAAAGTGACTGATTCCGTTTGAAAGTTCAAACGAAATTTGTTATTCCGCTTCAAACCTGATTCCGTTTGAAAGCTTATTCCGCTTGAAAGCTTATCTCGTTTGAAGCTATTCCGCTTCAACTGATTTCGTTTGAAACATACTTTTCAAAATTTCAAAAATTTTCCAAGTGTTTGTTGACTGTTTTAGGTACTTGAAAAATGGATGAGTTTATGAATCCATTCAGCTTTGCTTTCACGGGAAGTTCAGGAGATGATATTACAAACGACACAAATGAAAACATTTCAAAAACGAGTGTGAAGAAAACTCTGTCTGATGCACTAAGTGTGGAAAGTGCTTATGGGACATACAACAAACCACCAAAACTGATGGCTATTGAAGATTACAACAGGTGGGCTACACGGTTTGATGAATGGCTTAAAGCTTTTGCATATCAAAGCTGGAAGAGTTTAAAGAATGGTTACAATGTGGGAGGACATGGTGAAACTTTGACAGATCCTGATGAGATTGAAAGATTTGTTGCTGAACAAAAGTGCATTGCTTTGATTCACCAATCTGTCAGAGATAACATTATCTCACTGATCGAGTACAAAGATTCGAAAGACCTTTGGGAAAAATTAAAAATAAAATGTGTAGGCAGTGCTGAAATAGTCAAGAACAAAAAGAAG
Organism: Helianthus tuberosus; assembly: GCA_030545235.1. Classification (NCBI taxonomy): domain Eukaryota; kingdom Viridiplantae; phylum Streptophyta; class Magnoliopsida; order Asterales; family Asteraceae; genus Helianthus; species Helianthus tuberosus. The sequence goes on from CM060388.1 coordinate 96,237,765, forward strand.
TTGTTACGAAAAGAATTTGATTTGTTTGGTTGTTTAAAGAACGAGTCTGTTTCCAAGATGATTGAAAGATTCGGGCACTTGAAAATGGAGCTGGCAAGACACAACATCATATACACTCAAGAAGAGTTGGTTGACAAATTATTTGACTCACTACCAAATGAACAAGACTGGCAATACTTTGCTTTGATGCTAAAGAACACAATCAAGCCGCCAGAAGTTTTGAAAGTGGATTTGCTTATTGAAAGACTGGAGAGCTCAAGAAATCCAGCAAAGTCAACAATTCATCTTATCAACAGAATGTGGAGCTGTATTACAGAGGGAGTATGATTCCAAAGACTGTGTCTCCAAAAACAGCATTTTCTGCAGAGAGTTCAAACACAGTGAATCAAGAAACTCCTAGTAGTGGTTATCATAGTGGATCATCATCAACTGCTCAAAATCAATCTGTTCTAAAGAATTTGTTCCAATGCAATATAGCTGTTGATCTTAAAAATGCTCAAAACTTTAGTGAAGAATCTGCCAAGCAACAAATGATATTTTTAGCATCTGTTTTAGAATCTTACGAAAGTCTTGTTACAGGTAAAATTGGAAACACTAACCTCACCAAGGAGGACTACGATCAGATTGACTCTGAAGAGATGGAACTGATAGACATCAGGTGGTGTATGGCTAGTGCGGTCCTGTGACAACCCTCACCAAACCAGGTATCCGTACAAATTAATTAATATTTAATTACCGCCTAATTACTGTGCTTGCTTACAGTTGTGATTAAACTACTACTTGAATGCTGATACATACATACTCATGCATCACATTTTATACTGTCACTCCATTATTTTTACACAAACATCAGTGACAACCTTGATGCATAAAAAGCACAGTGAGCACACTATACGGATAACCCAGTAAACATGCTGACATAGCCAGCATCAGACAGACACTGTCTCTAAGGCCAGTATGAGCCGGGAATAGATTACTACACTAGTAGGGAGTGTAGGGAGATGAAGATTGTAGAACGGTGTCACTATGTGATATTTACAGTGACCGGATGTGCCTAAAACGTACTTTCAGTACAAAATTCAGCACTTTAAATAAAAATTCAGCATTTATCTAAACTAGTAAAGTGCAAAAAGTTGGCAAAATAGTCCTAGACACTTTCCAAAGTGTTGGTGAATTAATGGGTCACTAAAAATAATATTAACGGCACTTTAAACGCTTATGTAGCAGATTAACGGATTGATATCCAACCGTACAACCGGACTTAACCCGGGACATAAAAATATTGTCACTGACATGTTTTTCCTTTTCTGAGCCAATTAGGGTCCCCGAATACCCTAACACCCGCTATAAAGCACCACACACTAGAATCTAGCTTAAACTCCTAATTAAACTAACTAGTTACTAACATCTAACTAACTAGTTAAGGTCTAACCATATGAAAAAAACCCCCCAACGATTGTTTCCCCCTAGGGGACACCACCCTTACACTTTGATTATTTTAATTAAATTGCTTAATATCATGGTAACACATTATATATGGGATAATGGATTTGCATGGACTATAAATAAGTATATGGACTAAGACTATCATTTCATCCATAACCCACCCAACAAAAATTCATTTCTCCCTCCCTTTGCTTTGCTTACGGCCGAGAACCACCAACCACTTCCACCCACTTTCAAACTTTGTTAAGGAAATTCCATTTACATACAAGTGTGAAGGATCACATACAAGGAGGCTCGGTGCTTACGGATTGCCAAGGACCTCACCACAACGCTATTAACCACCCGTTTTTCGTCTAGTTTCTTCCCTAGCCTCGAGCTAGTAGTAAGTGACTCTAAACACCCTATTGTTCATATCTAACGTGGTTAATAAGAAATATGTCGGATAAAAATCATAAACACTAGCGAACAAAATTTAAAGTCTACTAAAAATAATAAACATGTTGGTTAAAGAATGAATATTAGAGTAAAACTCTTGGATCTTGTTTTGTGATGATTCTTTTATGTTGTTTAATGCTAGTAGTAGTTCGGATCGTCATCTAACCCGGCTAAGTCATGTACATGGAACATGACCTAGTGTATGTTTAAGTGTGAAAGTGGTTAGATGAAGAACACTACTACTTATAACCATGAACTTGTGTAAAAGTGATTCTTTGTATAAAATGGAGTTCTAAACTAGTAGATCTAAAGATCTACAAGTGGTATTTTCAAAGAACCAAGTGTAAGATGAAATCATATTTTTAAAGCCGGATCTTTCATAAACAAAGGTGATTTTGGTGAACACACAAGTGTGTAGACGCTCGTGTAACAAAAAGATTTAACAAAGAATTATTTTTGTAATATTTGACAAGAAGTTGTAAACTTACACTTTCTTTAAAAAATAAAGATTTCGAGAAACCGACTTTATTTTTAAGGATAGAAAGATCTATTAAAAATACTGGAAAGTTACTACGCACTTTTACGTAAACCACAAGTTCATGTGTTTTGCGATTTATATCTATTTTGACTAGTTTGATGTTGAAATATTGTTTGTTAATGTTGGGAACATTGTTGATTTGTGTTTTTAAAAGAAAATGATACGCTTGAAAGCGTGGCCACCTCCAGTTACAGGGGAAACTCTGGCGAAATTTCTGCAGAAATATAAACACTTGGAAATATTTTTGGTGACAAGTGTCTATAACTATGTTTTTAACTTGTTTTCAAAATATAAATTTCGCCACAATTTTGTTACAAAACTTCCAAGTGTCGGAGGTGGGATTTTCACAAAATAAAACTTGATAAATATATATTTAGTATATATTTTCCATAATAACACTTGTGTGAAATTTTTATGATTATTTTGTGAACTACGTAAATATTATTTTTAGGGTAAAAATAATATTACTGAATATTAACGGCCCCAAAATAATACGAACGCCTTTACAATAAATATTTAAGTTACACCGGTACTATTAATACCACCCGAACCTTACAACGTAACTTACGCATTTTCAGAAAATACTCATAAGTGTGTATTTTGACAAGGACATTATTTTGGAAAATTATATAGAATAAAATATAATATTTTTGGGAAAAATATTTATATTTTGGAAGTAAAGTATTTTGGACAAATGAAATAAAATATATTTTAAGTGAGACTTAATAATATATTTCGAAGTTATACGAACGCGCTTGTATTCCCCATCCTTGGGAAGGAATATATTTACCAAATAATTACGAAGTGTAATTACGAAATAGTTGCCTAACTATTTCCCAAAGATATTAAACCTTAAGCTAAGGCACGGTCGTCCGTCTAATAGAAGTTAGTACGTGTAGGTCGTCGCACAGCAGGTTGACCAGGAGGTTACTTTTTAGAGACGCACTTCGGTGAGTTCATGTCCCCCTTTTCTCTTAACTGTTTTCAGTTTTCTAAACTGCGGGGGTGAAATACATGTTACTATGATTACGAGTACTTTTTACATGGTATGGTTAGCGTAAGGAGGGTTACTACTTAGATCATGTGAGTGGGTAGGCGCAACTTGAGGCCATTAATCCTCATTGTAGGACTGAGGGACAGTAGTGGTAGATCTATCTGGGTGTAGCGAGCCCAGCCCCAGGCCCATCAGAACGGACCTCGGGGTGACTTTGTACCCAACGCAAAATCTGCTAGGTTTGAGTCTTCCTACTTGCACTTCACACATATCAATGGCCTTGCAAACCATTGGTGATCTCTTTTTCCTTATTTGCTACATACCAGGGGTTTTTATACTTACAAAGGTTTTACATACTCACTTACACATGAACTCGCTCAACATTATTGTTGATTTTTTTCAACTTACATGTATTTCAGGGAACTAAGTATCTGGCACGGTATGCTACGTTTTCACGCTGCGTTAGAGTTTTGGGATCATCCACGTTTAGGGATTGCGACTTTTACCTGGACGAGTCGCAAGTCTTAAACGGTGTTTATTTATGTTCGTGGTTGTGTCTTTCAAACAATGTTTTTATGTTATTAGGTTGTAATTTCCGTTGCATGTGTCAACGCCTTAAGACAATGTTGTGGTATTTTACTTTTCAAACTTAAATCAATGGATGATCTGCATGGTTTTATTTTCATATAGCTTTGTTGTGATTAAGCTATGGTATTAAGAAGTCACACCAAATAAACCCACGCTTCCGCAAAGCCAGGGTGTGACAGCTTGGTATCAGAGCTCTGATCATAGCGAACTAGGATTCTTTCTCGAGTCTAGACTATGATCACTAGGGCTCTCACGAAAACATTTTTACACTGCATACCACTTAAGTCCAGATCCAAAATGTTTTTATAAACAAAAGTTGAGCACATTTTATTTGTTAGTTATGGCTCAGTCTGGGAGGCTGAGGCTCGGTCTGGGAGGCAAAGGAAGTTGTCTAGTGGGACTAGGGAGTCAGTCTGGGAGGCTGGGAGAGTTGTCTAGTGGGACTAGGGAGTCAGTCTGGGAGGCTGGGAGGATTGTCTAGTGGGACTAGGAAGATCAGTCTGGGAGGCTGGGAGGTTAGGCTAGTGGGACTAGGAGAACTATTTGATTGCTTATTGGTGACTAACATGCTTGTATGATTATATGATTGATTGTTATACGTATGTGTGTTTGTGTTACAAACGTCATGCCTTCATCAGGTACTGGGGAGTCGGACACTACGAATCCCATGGCCATAGTATCAGACGACATAGTTTCATCGGAGCACGAGGTGTACATTTCCGATACTACCTGTAACACCCCGGCCGGAGGCGGAAAGCCAAAGGTGTCACGAAACTTGATAGAATGCATTTGAGCACATGGAGTTTAAATTAAGTTGAAATATGTTTAAGGTTCAATTAAATAGATTGCATTCAAATCCAAAAGAAATCCTTGAACATAAACAAATACAACATAACAAATACAATTGATTTCGGATTTAGTCTAAGGCATAAGTCTTGAATCATCCTATATGAAATATTCTTGCAAATCATAGCATCAAACTTTGTCACCTGAAACATATGTTAGGAAATATTGGGTCAACAAACGGTTGAGTGAATTCATAGGTTTTGTTAGGCAAAAATAACAATGTGATATAAAAATGAGTTAACACTGTGGCATGCGATATGTCTTTAAGGCATAAGAGTAATACAAGTAGTCACTTAGTGGTACATTCAAACCTATAACAATACTCGGAAATATCATCCATCCTTCCTTGTATGTATGTATGTGGCTCCAACAAAAATCAATAAAGATTTTGTTAGGCAATAGTATCAACAAAATGTGGCTCCAACAAAAACATTCATATGTTTTGTTAGGCAATAGTATCAACAAAATGTGGCTCCAACAAAATCAACAAAGATTTTGTTAGGCAATAGTATCAACAAAATGTGGCTCCAACAATAATCAATAAAGATTTTGTTAGGCAATAGTATCAACAAAATGTGGCTCCAACAAAAATCAATAAAGATTTTGTTAGGCAATAGTATCAACAAAATGTGGCTCCAACAAAATCAACAAAGGTTTTGTTAGGCAAATGCATGAATGTAAACTTCTTAAAGCAAACAACAAAGTATTAAGCAAATGCAAAAACAATCGGGGAAACCACAAATAGCAAATAGTTTGTATCACATTGTAACATATGTATCATCCCAAAAATAATGTAAAAAGGGACTATGAACTCACCTTGATTTCGGTTAATTCCAAACAAATATGCAAAGTATGAGAGTTCTTGGGAATAAGATTCCACGTCACTCTAATTGATTGAACATGCAACAATATGGAATATGTATCAACAATAATGTTTAATTGGAATTCCTAAATCTATAGGATTTGGTAGTGTTTTGTTTAAATGGGACTTGTGTGGTTTGGATAACCTAATAGAGAACTCGGAAAAATGAATATGAGGTAACGGAATTTATTTATGAAAAATGTTAATTTAACATAAATATTGAATTTGCAAAAATATGTAATTGGTTTAATATAAACACCTGTAATAATAATCAAATATAATTAATTAGTATATTAACATAATTAAATAAAATGATTATTGGTAAAATATTGTACAAGTGATATAATTAATTTATAAATTTATAATTGAATTTAGAAGTACAAAAGTATATAATTATTTGATAAATAATAAGCATTTTGTTTATGATAATTATATGATTAATTATCAAAATAATTAATTTAAATCAGAATAATTTAAAAATAACATTTTTTGATTATTAACTTGTAATATTACTGATTTACAGTAATTATTAGAGTCTTTGAATATTTTTATATAAATAATTTGGAATAAAAGGTTAAAATAATAATAATGGTTTATATGGTTTTAGTTATTAAAATAATATGTAAGTAACAAATCAGTTTCAGAAATTTTATAAACCCAGAAAATTATGTGTTTTGTTATAAAATATTTTCGGGCAGAGTTTGTATAATTATATAAATAAAACTGTTAAGTTTTAATTAAATAACTTAACTGATTTAATTATGTAAAATAAACTGTAAATAATAAAACAGTGACAAAATTTATATAAACTCAGAATAATGTATGTAATATCATAAAAATAATTTTAGATAAAAATTATATAGTTATTTAATTTAAATATGTTAAATCAAACTATATTTTTATAGTGTAAATACTGATTTATTTATAAAAATAACAGAATTACATGAAATATTAGTAATAAAATTATTTCTGTAATGTACAACATATAAAATAAGTATCATAAAATTTTCAGATTTTATTTCTGAAAATCGGATTTAATATGAATTTTAAAGTATAAATCTGTTTTAAAAATATAAAAATTGGTTTTATAAATATTTTTGCAAGTTTTATATTGTTAGTAAATGTATCAGCATGTAAAATACTTATGTTAAAAATTTTAGACTTTAACTGATTAATCTCGATTTAATATAAATTTTTGAATAAAACAGTTTAAATAAAAAGAAAACAAGGTACTATTCATTGTCTTCCTCCCCAAACTGGTCAACGAAAGTCAACAGGTCCAGTTCTCGATCAATGCAGGTTTATATTCGAATTAAATCTAGGAAAACATTAAATGAGCATAAACTAACCGATTAAACGAATAAAAACGTTCCGGTTACGTCTGGAACGACGTAGCGACTAACTCCGGCGAGCTCCGGTTCCGGCAACTATTGCAGGTTCGGTTTCCGGCACTTTTCGATGTGTTTGTGTAATTTGAAAGGTGTAGGATGTTCGTATGAAGTTAATGAGCTTATATAGCCCTTCAATTTGATCTTAGATTCGACAATTTGTAGTGGATTTGAAAAAAAACAAATTCAATTATAACCGAAAGGCACTAGGATGTGTCGATTGAATGCGAAAACAGGTTGGCAAAGTTGTTGGGAATTATTGGTGATGTTATCAGATCAATTAAACAATGTATAGTGGGATTTGGTGAGTTATTTGTTCAAAAACAGCGACATGTGGTTTCTGTATATGAAATTAGATTTGTTATTAACTAATATATATATACTATACAAATCAGAGATAAGTCGGATGTGGCATGCCCGGCCGAGTGGTTGTGATGTTGTTTGTTATCGTTGAGGTCTCGAGTTCGATCCTAGTTGTGGCCGGTTCGATAGGGTTTAAACCCTTTTTATGTTTTTCTTTTTAAATTAAAATTTTATACTTTGGTCCCTGAGGTTTAGTATAGTCACTAACAGACCCCTTAATAGTTAACTGAACTGGTTAACTAAGTTAGTGTTTACAATACAAATCCTTTATAAAATATTAACCCGGTTAGGTTAAATGGTTAAATGAGTTCCGGAAATGACAGAAACAGCCCTTGGACTTATAGTTTAAGGAAATGACAATTTAATCCTTGTACTCTTGTATCAGAATTTAAACTTTTATGTTATTTATAAAATAAGTTTTAAAAATTACACTTTATACCCTAAACTTTTTAAAAGTTTAAAAAGTCTATATTTTTATTTGTAAAACAAGTTTCAAATATGTCATAATAGGTCCCTGTAACTAATGTAACCTTGTTTTTAAGCACGAAACTCAATTATTAATACAATTACTCCCGTGTTTGGGCCGGTAAAGTATGTAAGAGCATAAAACAAGTATGAATCAAACAAATTGCATTTCAAAATGCGATGTGTGTATCAAACAAGTACATGTTTGAAAACCAAGGTTGTTACAGTCTCCCCTACTTTAGAAAATTTCGTCCCGAAATTTATTCGAAAGAGACCGTAAAATGTAATTGCAACGTAAACAAATGTGTGTACAAACAAGCAAGTAATGAATAATTCATTTCTCAGAAACGGAATGAATATGGTCTTGATTCTTGTTAGGCAATGTTTTACACGCAGACATGGGGTATAATTGCAAACAACATGTATTAGATAACAATAATATGGTCCCGGGTAACATAAAATCTTCAAGTGACTCTGGCAAAGTTTCAAGTATAACATAATAAGAACACTTATATATAGGAAGTACCTGCGGCGTATCCACCATGTTCTTATTGCATTATACTTGTCTCGTTACCCGATCACCCTAAATTTTATGCCACCATACTTAACAAGATTTGCTATGATTCTCATGCGTTGAACCCCGTAATTAAGTGTGCACCCATAATTACGCGTTTCATCGTATGGTCGACATAGCTCTTCTAGTTAAGTACGTAAGGGAAAATTTGTATAAACGAAATGAGGGGAAATGAACATAAGTGTGAATTCGTAATGCATGATTGTAACTGGATCAAATGGTTTTATTCACAACACACTTTGAAAATATTAATATATCATTTCTAGAATAAATGCACTAAACACGAAGTTCATAGGCTCATCATGATACAAATATAATACAATGGTATAACAACGAAACAGTATACGAGAAGAAAGTGACCCACTTCTTCTGGTGGAAGGTTAAGAATTAGATATAACAATACTCCAAGCATCACACCAGCGATCACCAGAACCAAGCTACTCGGATGCATTTTTGAAGAGAACGAAAAGAAAGAGGGTTTTGTTGTGAAAAAAATGAGATTGTCGATTGGTTATTTATAGAGGTGGAATATAACCATTTTACAACAGCCATGTAACCGTTGTATGTGACCGTTATACAGTGGTCGTATATATACTCACGGGTTGTAACTCCTAAGCCTTGAGGGTTTCGATCCGTAACCCATGCTAATTTGGGAGTGTAAGCGTAGATGAAAACGTAAAGTATAAGTGTAATTAGTAACGCTTATGGGTATAATGACGTGGATGTGAGTATGAGATTAAGCGAGGAAACAAATAAAATTAAGATATTGTTTAAATCAGACGAGCATCAACATAATATAACATCTCCTGGATTAGAACGTATTTCACATTAGCAAAGATAGCATCATTTGTTTGATGGTCTAGTATGCTGTAGACAATTTACAATTGAAATAAGTCATGTAATGGATCAATTTCAGGCTCAAAACTATCAGGTAGTGGAGGTAGTGGATCCAGTTGCATACGAGCAACTAGCATACTTTCCAACCATTGATTTCTTTCTGTCAACCATTGTACTTGCCGTAGCAAATCTTGGTTCTGCTCGTTTAGCCTAGCCATTTCAACTACCATTTGATCTGGATGTAGATCCATTTGAGGCACCGTACTTGGGCCTGCTATATTAGTTGTTGGCAGTTGTTCTACTTCGTCCAACAGTGACTGGAAAGAATGTGACAGTAATGGTGCTTGCAAAAAGGGTTCTGATGCTAACTGTTCTTGTGTCATCATGTTTTCATCAAACCAAGTTCCTTGCATTGTTGAATTCTCCTCGAAAAATGACGGTGGGAAGCTTGGTAAGACGTTCGGTGTTAAAGGTTGGGATAGGTTAGGTGTAATAGGTTCTTGTATGTATGGCAGCGGTGGCTGCATATCAAATTGATAAGAAAATGATGGTGGAAATTGGAAAAATGATTGTTGTAAATTTTGTGGGAAGGTATTCTCTAAGGTAACTGAAGTTCCCTTCGATTGGGATGGTTGAGTTAGTGTGTTAATATGAACAGGGATTAGCCTCATGGTGTGAGGATTTACAATCCCAGGTGCCTTTGGTGGAGATAATCCCTGGATAATCTGATCACTTAAGACACCTAATGATTGTGCTAGCTTTGTGACGTAAGACCCTCCCATGAGACTTTTCAAAGGTTGTGATTTTTGACTAGAAAAATAATCAGCAAGCCCGTGGGCAATATTACAAGGAACTTGCTCAAACATACTACGCAGATAGAAAAGTTCGATTTTTTTAACCCTTTGTGGATTATGCTTGCGCCCCGTGATAGTGTTGGCTAACACACGGTGTATATATTGATAACAAGGGTTTGTGAAGCTCGTAGCACTATTGTGGCCACACCATGCTTTTGATGAATGGCATTGCCAATAACTTACCATATCAGCGGAGGAATAAGAGGTTGATGCCTCCGTAAAAATGGGTTGTTTAGCTTCTTCATTTGTATATATGCCTAGACGAATTGCGAATTCTGTCAATGACATAGTATGATGTTGTCCACAAAGTTGGAAGTGAATGGATTCGTCGGTAAGGTTTCTATTATATTTATAATAGAAAGTGGACGAGAACTCATACACCAGTTCATCGTATGATGGTTCTAGGATGTCGAAGAAACGACGCCAGGGCGTATTAGGTAGTAGTGATCTTGCCAGTAAACCACTGGGATCAATCATTCCCATATGATGCCAATCAATACCACTAATATTAAGAACTTCATGATGCTTGAGTTTTTGATACCTCTCTTGATAGTGTAATTTAGTAAACTGAAGGAAAGGATGAATGTTTGCTGCATTTGAGGATTCAGCATATGCTGCTGGGAGATTTGCCATGGGGTTTTGTTGAGCTAAGAAAAGTTTGGGTATGGGGTATTGGATTATATCAGAAATTTGTAGTTCTTGTGTAGATTAGCTTGGGTGGTGATTCCCTTAAATAGATAAGGAAATTCCGGATTACACCATAGGATCGGTTAGAGCTTCCCTGCTACGTCCTACAGCTAGTTTGAAAATTTGAATCTGACAGGTATGGTCTCGAGAAAATTTTGAATTTGAAAAAGAGGGAATCGTATCGTAATAATTTGATAATAGTACAACGTAGGTTGATTAGGGCTTGGATTGTTCTGAAACGGAGAAAAGAAAAAAAATATTCTTTTGAATTAGGGTAACATGCCTTGAGCCGATAGGCATACTGTACTCTCATCGGTAGTTCCCAGGTAGGGAAACGTGTGTCTCGTCATGAAGGCATTTTCTGGAAGAAAGATTATAGTGATTTCATAATGGGGTAATGTAGTTTCATAAAATCAATGAGGATCAAAGAAAACACGTAACAAGATGGATATCATTTATTCCACGAATAAATGACATCAATGACAAGTCAAAGTAGTTGGGTTCTTATAACTTGGTGAAGTCATGCTTTAGCCTATAAGTGGATACTCATCCCAAGAATTCCCAGGTAAGCACAACTGGTCCTTCGAGTTAGGATATATACGAAGTGCTTGCCTAGACAGAAAACTCAGAATACAGGCATCCACTCTTCCAGATTGCACGAGTTCGTTATTAGAGCCTAAGACTTTGATGAGAACTAAAAATCAGAAGAGGTTTTGAAAATAATCACCTAAGGATAGGTGATGTGTATTTGTAAAATCTAAAGATAAGATCTGTGGTGACGAGGCATTTGTTACAAAAGATAGGAATAGAGATGAAGACAAGGCAAAGATAACGGAAGAGTTACTAATGGAAAGTGTCCTAGGTAAGTTATAGTCTAGGTCAAAAGAAATTTCTAATAACCTAAATCCCTATAACCATGGCTCCGATACCAATCTACTTAGTGGTACATTCAAACCTGCGTTATGACGTAACACGGGTCTATCACCACACTTCCAAAATGTTTCACATGAGTATCAACAACAACAACAATTGCAACAAAATGTATGGGAAGTGAGGTGGGGCGTCAATCCTATAGCGCTATAATATAACCGTTGGGCTTTTGCAAGTTAATGAACGTAAACGCGTTAAAGCAATTAGAGTGACGTGGAATCTTATTCCCAAGAACTCTCATACTTTGCATATTTGTTTGGAATTAACCGAAATCAAGGTGAGTTCATAGTCCCTTTTTACATTATTTTTGGGATGATACATATGTTACAATGTGATACAAACTATTTGCTATTTGTGGTTTCCCCGATTGTTTTTGCATTTGCTTAATACTTTGTTGTTTGCTTTAAGAAGTTTACATTCATGCATTTGCCTAACAAAACCTTTGTTGATTTTGTTGGAGCCACATTTTGTTGATACTATTGCCTAACAAAATCTTTATTGATTATTGTTGGAGCCACATTTTGTTGATACTATTGCCTAACAAAATCTTTGTTGATTTTGTTGGAGCCACATTTTGTTGATACTATTGCCTAACAAAACATATGAATGTTTTTGTTGGAGCCACATTTTGTTGATACTATTGCCTAACAAAATCTTTATTGATTTTTGTTGGAGCCACATACATACAAGGAAGGATGGATGATATTTCCGAGTATTGTTATAGGTTTGAATGTACCACTAAGTGACTACTTGTATTACTCTTATGCCTTAAAGACATATCGCATGCCACAGTGTTAACTCATTTTTATATCACATTGTTATTTTTGCCTAACAAAACCTATGAATTCACTCAACCGTTTGTTGACCCAATATTTCCTAACATATGTTTCAGGTGACAAAGTTTGATGCTATGATTTGCAAGAATATTTCATATAGGATGATTCAAGACTTATGCCTTAGACTAAATCCGAAATCAATTGTATTTGTTATGTTGTATTTGTTTATGTTCAAGGATTTCTTTTGGATTTGAATGCAATCTATTTAATTGAACCTTAAACATATTTCAACTTAATTTAAACTCCATGTGCTCAAATGCATTCTATCAAGTTTTGTAACACCCCGGCCGGAGGCGGAAAGCCAAAGGTGTCACGAAACTTGATAGAATGCATTTGAGCACATGGAGTTTAAATTAAGTTGAAATATGTTTAAGGTTCAATTAAATAGATTGCATTCAAATCCAAAAGAAATCCTTGAACATAAACAAATACAACATAACAAATACAATTGATTTCGGATTTAGTCTAAGGCATAAGTCTTGAATCATCCTATATGAAATATTCTTGCAAATCATAGCATCAAACTTTGTCACCTGAAACATATGTTAGGAAATATTGGGTCAACAAACGGTTGAGTGAATTCATAGGTTTTGTTAGGCAAAAATAACAATGTGATATAAAAATGAGTTAACACTGTGGCATGCGATATGTCTTTAAGGCATAAGAGTAATACAAGTAGTCACTTAGTGGTACATTCAAACCTATAACAATACTCGGAAATATCATCCATCCTTCCTTGTATGTATGTATGTGGCTCCAACAAAAATCAATAAAGATTTTGTTAGGCAATAGTATCAACAAAATGTGGCTCCAACAAAAACATTCATATGTTTTGTTAGGCAATAGTATCAACAAAATGTGGCTCCAACAAAATCAACAAAGATTTTGTTAGGCAATAGTATCAACAAAATGTGGCTCCAACAATAATCAATAAAGATTTTGTTAGGCAATAGTATCAACAAAATGTGGCTCCAACAAAAATCAATAAAGATTTTGTTAGGCAATAGTATCAACAAAATGTGGCTCCAACAAAATCAACAAAGGTTTTGTTAGGCAAATGCATGAATGTAAACTTCTTAAAGCAAACAACAAAGTATTAAGCAAATGCAAAAACAATCGGGGAAACCACAAATAGCAAATAGTTTGTATCACATTGTAACATATGTATCATCCCAAAAATAATGTAAAAAGGGACTATGAACTCACCTTGATTTCGGTTAATTCCAAACAAATATGCAAAGTATGAGAGTTCTTGGGAATAAGATTCCACGTCACTCTAATTGATTGAACATGCAACAATATGGAATATGTATCAACAATAATGTTTAATTGGAATTCCTAAATCTATAGGATTTGGTAGTGTTTTGTTTAAATGGGACTTGTGTGGTTTGGATAACCTAATAGAGAACTCGGAAAAATGAATATGAGGTAACGGAATTTATTTATGAAAAATGTTAATTTAACATAAATATTGAATTTGCAAAAATATGTAATTGGTTTAATATAAACACCTGTAATAATAATCAAATATAATTAATTAGTATATTAACATAATTAAATAAAATGATTATTGGTAAAATATTGTACAAGTGATATAATTAATTTATAAATTTATAATTGAATTTAGAAGTACAAAAGTATATAATTATTTGATAAATAATAAGCATTTTGTTTATGATAATTATATGATTAATTATCAAAATAATTAATTTAAATCAGAATAATTTAAAAATAACATTTTTTGATTATTAACTTGTAATATTACTGATTTACAGTAATTATTAGAGTCTTTGAATATTTTTATATAAATAATTTGGAATAAAAGGTTAAAATAATAATAATGGTTTATATGGTTTTAGTTATTAAAATAATATGTAAGTAACAAATCAGTTTCAGAAATTTTATAAACCCAGAAAATTATGTGTTTTGTTATAAAATATTTTCGGGCAGAGTTTGTATAATTATATAAATAAAACTGTTAAGTTTTAATTAAATAACTTAACTGATTTAATTATGTAAAATAAACTGTAAATAATAAAACAGTGACAAAATTTATATAAACTCAGAATAATGTATGTAATATCATAAAAATAATTTTAGATAAAAATTATATAGTTATTTAATTTAAATATGTTAAATCAAACTATATTTTTATAGTGTAAATACTGATTTATTTATAAAAATAACAGAATTACATGAAATATTAGTAATAAAATTATTTCTGTAATGTACAACATATAAAATAAGTATCATAAAATTTTCAGATTTTATTTCTGAAAATCGGATTTAATATGAATTTTAAAGTATAAATCTGTTTTAAAAATATAAAAATTGGTTTTATAAATATTTTTGCAAGTTTTATATTGTTAGTAAATGTATCAGCATGTAAAATACTTATGTTAAAAATTTTAGACTTTAACTGATTAATCTCGATTTAATATAAATTTTTGAATAAAACAGTTTAAATAAAAAGAAAACAAGGTACTATTCATTGTCTTCCTCCCCAAACTGGTCAACGAAAGTCAACAGGTCCAGTTCTCGATCAATGCAGGTTTATATTCGAATTAAATCTAGGAAAACATTAAATGAGCATAAACTAACCGATTAAACGAATAAAAACGTTCCGGTTACGTCTGGAACGACGTAGCGACTAACTCCGGCGAGCTCCGGTTCCGGCAACTATTGCAGGTTCGGTTTCCGGCACTTTTCGATGTGTTTGTGTAATTTGAAAGGTGTAGGATGTTCGTATGAAGTTAATGAGCTTATATAGCCCTTCAATTTGATCTTAGATTCGACAATTTGTAGTGGATTTGAAAAAAAACAAATTCAATTATAACCGAAAGGCACTAGGATGTGTCGATTGAATGCGAAAACAGGTTGGCAAAGTTGTTGGGAATTATTGGTGATGTTATCAGATCAATTAAACAATGTATAGTGGGATTTGGTGAGTTATTTGTTCAAAAACAGCGACATGTGGTTTCTGTATATGAAATTAGATTTGTTATTAACTAATATATATATACTATACAAATCAGAGATAAGTCGGATGTGGCATGCCCGGCCGAGTGGTTGTGATGTTGTTTGTTATCGTTGAGGTCTCGAGTTCGATCCTAGTTGTGGCCGGTTCGATAGGGTTTAAATCCTTTTTATGTTTTTCTTTTTAAATTAAAATTTTATACTTTGGTCCCTGAGGTTTAGTATAGTCACTAACAGACCCCTTAATAGTTAACTGAACTGGTTAACTAAGTTAGTGTTTACAATACAAATCCTTTATAAAATATTAACCCGGTTAGGTTAAATGGTTAAATGAGTTCCGGAAATGACAGAAACAGCCCTTGGACTTATAGTTTAAGGAAATGACAATTTAATCCTTGTACTCTTGTATCAGAATTTAAACTTTTATGTTATTTATAAAATAAGTTTTAAAAATTACACTTTATACCCTAAACTTTTTAAAAGTTTAAAAAGTCTATATTTTTATTTGTAAAACAAGTTTCAAATATGTCATAATAGGTCCCTGTAACTAATGTAACCTTGTTTTTAAGCACGAAACTCAATTATTAATACAATTACTCCCGTGTTTGGGCCGGTAAAGTATGTAAGAGCATAAAACAAGTATGAATCAAACAAATTGCATTTCAAAATGCGATGTGTGTATCAAACAAGTACATGTTTGAAAACCAAGGTTGTTACACTACCGGCACAGACGATGACGACTTTCAGCCCTTTGCGCTGCCTGATGTCGTAGCAGAGCCTGCTGATGGCCATCTTGTTGGGAATTTGCCACTTGCGGTGATCCATGCTCCTGTACCCCTTGCCACTTATCCCGTTATTGATATGCCCCTCGACGTTGTCTCTGATAACGATGTCGATCTATTTGAGGAGGACCCACTTGAAGGAGAGGCCCATATTGCTGCCGGTGATATTCTACTCATTGCTGACGCTCCTGCGGAGGAGGCTCATGCCCATTCACCTGTCCCAGACTCATTTGAGTCTGTGGCGTCCACATCTTTGCATACACAGGGAGTGCAGCATCACTCTAATGACACCGACCCGGACAGTGTCCCCTCCTTGATTGATCATCTGCTTGGACGAGAGAAAATTTGGGGTAACTGTGCAAGACAATTTATTATTACGGGGGCCCAAGTAATAACGACTTGTAGTGCACAGAAATCCTGGTGGACTCTGCGGGTCAAGCTAATGAAAACCACACAAAATTAATCTATAGGTGTCCTCACCTTCATCTGGTAGAACAATTCATAGATCAGTGCTTTAGCACGTTAGAAAGTAGGAAGCCTGCCTTAGCCTACTTCGTGACTGACACTTCTACCTGCATACGAGGCGTTTGAGGAAACGACATTTAAGCAAGTGAAGAAGAGTATCATTCAAAAAGAATTAGAGACGATACACAGTCTATCACCCCTACACGAACAACCATACTAAAACACGAATGACCAAGGCGATGTAGCCTCGAGTTCATTCTATTACAAGTAACAAGCCAAATTGGCAAGCCTATGTGAAGGCTCGGAAATTTATTTCCCCACTCATACATTGAGTATATATACGTGTGAAATTGGGTGATTACATGATGGCTTATGGTGCTATGTATCTCATAGACAATTGAAATGTTGTCTAACCCGCTTCATACCACCTCGACAGAAGAGAATGCCACCCAGACGTGACACAAACACCAGTACGTTGCCAAGGACATAAGTCGAGCTGCAAGAACGCATCTCACAGGCAATTGCGACATGAAGCCCTCCGCTCTAAGCACAGCGATGGCACTACTGGAAATAACCCTCCAACTGACTGCACCTATAAGCAGTTCCTGAACTGCAAGCCTTTGAACTTTGACGGAACAGGTGGCGCCGTTGCATTTGTTCGTTGGTCCGAAATGACTGACTCTATTCTAAGAATGAGTAACTGTTCGCCCCAACAGAGTGTTACCTATATCTCAGGGTTATTTCTAGATGGCACACTCTCATGGTGCAACCTTCAGGTTCAGACCCTTGGCACAGATACTGCTTATGCACTGTGCTGGGACGAGCTCAAAGAAAAGATGGAGAAGAAATAATGTTCTAGGGCTGGAATCTAGAAGCTTGAGGTGGAGTTCTGGAATTTGAAAATGGACGGACCGAAGATTCCTGAAAACATCCAACGATCTCATTACATGTGATGTTGATTGTTTGTTTATGTCCTATAACATGAGATGTTATGTGGTTGATTTATTTATAACATGAGATGTTATGTGGTTGATTTATTTATAACATGAGATGTTAAGTGGTGATATTGTTAAATACATACGTACACCTTACTTACTATTACCTAACCAACACGATCATCTTTTAGACGATGCCACCGAGACGCGAGATGCGTATGCCTACCAGCGAGGCTGAACTCTAGCAAATCATTGTTGCCGCCATTGCGCAGTATGCAGCCTCAAACGGAGGGCCCAGCGGAAGCAGTTCAAACAATAACGGCAATAACCCTCCACCACATGGTAATGTTAAGTCGCTGAGACATACTACGATACATCTGGATATCTTATAGCACGTCCGCTAATGCCATTTGTATATTCTAACGTATGTGCAGGGTGCACTTACAAGCAGTTCCTAGACTACAAGCCTGTGAACTTTGACGGCACCGGAGGTGCTGTTGCTTTTGTAAGATGGGCTGAGAAAACAGACTCTGTTCTTCGAATGAGCAAGTGCGCTCCAGATCAGCAAGTTGCCTACATTTCTGGGCTATTCTTGGACGGAGCCCTATCCTGGTGGAATTTATAAGTTCAAACTCTTGGTGAAGCCGCTGCTTACGCATTGACCTGGGCTGAGTTAAAGGAGTTGATGAGAAAGAAGTATTGTTCTCGTGCTGAGATACAAAGGTTGGAGACTGAGTTTTGGCATTTGAAGATGGAGGGTCCAAAAATTGCGGAATATGTTCAGAGGTTTCACGACTTATCTCATGTAGTTCCTTACATGGTTACACCAGAATTCAAGCGAATCGAGCGCTTCATTTGGGGTTTAGCTCCTCAAATCATAAGTATGGTGACCTCTTCAAAGCCAGCAACAATCACTGAGGCAATCGATCTGAGCGTGGCTCTCACTGAGGAGGCTATCCGCTTAAACAAGTTTTCTGATGTTGAGCAAAAGAAGAAGGAGACTCACGTAGAGTCGTCCGGGGGTAATAAAAGAAAATTCTCGAACTTCAAACAAGGCATAAGCAGTGATGGCAGGAAAGGAGAACCAAGCGCACCGGTTCAAGCTACAACCGGTGGTGGAAAGAAAGGAAAAGGGTATATGGGTACCCATCCCAAGTGTAACACCTGCCAGCGTCACCATTCTGGCCGGTGTGGGTCAAAAGTATGTGAAGCATGTGGAAAGGTTGGTCACTCGAAGGAAACTTGCTGGGCCACTGTTGGCCGGGGAGGCCAAGGAGGTTTTGGAAATAGAAACAATAATCGTGGTGGTAATGGAAATCGTACTCAAGGAAATAATGGAGGAAATGGCATTCTAGGCAACAACGCGAATCAAGCTGGTACTGTAAACCGAAACCAAAATAACAATCAAGCTGGGAATGGAGGTGGAAACGGGCAGAGACCGGGTTGTTTTAACTGTGGTGACATTGGGCACTATAAGAGGAACTGCCCAGAATTGAACCAAGCACGGGGAAGGGTTTTCAATATCGAAGCGAGGGAAGCGCGCCAGGATCCCAATGTTGTTACTGGTACGTTCCCTATAAACCAACGCTTTGCATCCGTTTTATTTGATACTGGTGCCGATTATAGCTTCGTATCGTTAGAGTTTAAGAATATGCTTGGTTTAGCCGCTAGTAAACTAGATATCCCGTACTCAATCGAATTGGCGAATGGAAAGTTAGTAGAAGCTAATGAAGTAGTCAGAGGTTGCGTAATCGAATTGGGAGAGCGTGAGTTTGCTTTGGATCTACTACCAGTCAAGTTGGGAAGCTTCGACATGGTAGTAGGAATGGATTGGTTATCAAGTAACAAGGCAGAAATTGTCTGCCACGAGAAGATCATTCGCATCCCAACCGAAGATGGTGAAACGATTGTGGTTCATGGTGAAAAGCGTGATACGCCTTTAAGAATCATCAGCTGCCTGAAAGCGCGAAAGTGTTTACAGAAGGGATGTGCGGCCTTCCTGGCACACATCGTGGATAAGAAAGCTGCTGAGCCAAAAAATCGAAGACATCCCTGTCGTAAGGGAGTATCCTGAAGTCTTCCCTGAAGACTTGCCAGGATTGCCACCCCAGAGGCAAGTGGAGTTCCGTATAGACTTAGTTCCAGGCGCCGCGTCTGTAGCTAGGGCACCTTATAGACTTGCACCGTCAGAGATGCAGGAATTGTCGACACAACTCCAAGAGTTGCTAGACAAAGGATTCATCAAACCAAGCTACTCACCTTGGGGAGCTCCGGTCCTGTTTGTTAAGAAGAAAGACGGTAGTTTTCGTATGTGCATTGACTACCGGGAGTTGAACAAGTTGACCATCAAGAATAGGTATCCCCTGCCAAGGATCGATGACTTATTCGATCAGCTCCAAGGTTCAAGCTTTTACTCTAAGATCGATCTTCGATCTGGATACCATCAGCTAAGGATACAAGAGGAGAGCATCCCAAAGACAGCCTTCAGAACTCGTTATGGACACTACGAGTTCCTAGTTATGCCGTTTGGGTTGACAAACGCGCCTGCTGTTTTTATGGACCTAATGAACAGAGTTTGCAAGCCATATTTGGATAAGTTCGTGATTGTGTTCATCGACGATATTTTGATTTATTCAAAGGCGAAGGCTGAACACGAACAGCATTTAAGAGCTATTTTGGGTTAGGGCTTTAGAAATGATTATCCAAACCGATCTTTCTCTGCGAATTCGTGCCGCGCAGAAAGAAGCTCTTAAGGAAAGAAACCTTGAAGATGAGTATCTCTGTGGGATGGAGAAGCAGTTGTTGCCAAACGAGGAAGGAACTTTATGTTTTATGAAAAGAATTTGGGTTCCTCTGTTTGGTGGTTTGAGAAAAGTTATTTTTGATGAGGCACACAAATCACGGTACTCTATCCATCCAGGAGCGGATAAGATGTACCAGGACCTTAAGGATTATTATTGGTGGCCTAGAATGAAAGGCGATGTTGCTGTTTATGTTAGCAAGTGTTTAACGTGCGCCAAGGTGAAAGCTGAGTACCAGAAGCCCTCAGGACTTCTGCAACAACCTGAAATTCCCAAGTGGAAATGGGAACAAATTTCAATGGACTTCATAACGAAACTGCCCAAGACGCCCAGAGGCCATGATATGATTTGGGTAATAGTTGACCGCCTAACAAAGTCCGCACACTTCTTGCCAATCAAAGAGAAAGATAGCACTAGTAAACTTGCGGAAATATACATGCGGGAGATCGTTGCACGTCATGGAGTGCCTCTCTCGATCATCTCTGATAGAGACGGAAGGTTTGTGTCAAGGATTTGGCAATCCTTCCAAGAAGCCTTTGGCTCACAGTTGAATTTGAGCACCGCGTTTCATCCGCAAACTGACGGCCAAAGTGAAAGAACTATTCAGACATTGGAGGATATGCTGAGAGCATGTGTAATGGATTTGGGTGGTAGCTGGGATAACCATTTGCCATTGGTCGAATATTCGTACAACAACAGCTACCACACCAGCAATGGAGCCGCGCCATTTGAAGCTCTTTACGGACGCAAGTGTCGATCACCACTATGCTGGGCTGATGCGGGTGATAGACAACTTGTTGGTCCCGAAATCGTCCAAGAGACGACAGACAAGATTGCGCAGATTCGAAAGCGCATCGAAGCGGCTCGCGAAAGACAGAAAGCCTATGCGGATCCAAAGAGGAAACCTTTGGAATTTCAAGTTGGGGATATGGTTTTATTGAAAGTTTCACCCTGGAAGGGTGTGGCACGCTTCGGAAAGCGTGGGAAGTTGAATCCGCGTTATATTGGCCCTTTCAGAATCCTGCAAAGGATTGGGCTTGTTGCCTACAAGTTGGACCTACCTGCTGAACTCAATGGTGTTCACGATACATTCCATGTATCAAATTAGAGAAAAAGTCCAACACAAGAAACAGTGATCATTCCTGCTGACGAAGTTCATATCGATGACACGCTCCACTTCACTGAAGAACCCGTCGAGGTTACGGATTGGAAAGTTAATAAAACACGCCGGAGTAGAGTCAAACTCATCAAAGTTCGCTGGAATGCTAGGCATGGACCTGAATTCACGTGGGAACGTGAGGATCGAATGAAAGAGAAGTACCCCCACTTATTTCCCAAGACCACTGCATCTAGTAGCAGAGCCTAAATTTCGGGACGAAATTTATTTAACAGGGGGAGAATGTGACAACCCTCACCAAACCAGGTATCCGTACAAATTAATTAATATTTAATTACCGCCTAATTACTGTGCTTGCTTACAGTTGTGATTAAACTACTACTTGAATGCTGATACATACATACTCATGCATCACATTTTATACTGTCACTCCATTATTTTTACACAAACATCAGTGACAACCTTGATGCACAAAAAGCACAGTGAGCACACTATACGGATAACCCAGTAAACATGCTGACATAGCCAGCATCAGACAGACACTGTCTCTAAGGCCAGTATGAGCCGGGAATAGATTACTACACTAGTAGGGAGTGTAGGGAGATGAGGATTGTAGAACGGCGTCACTAGGTGATATTTATAGTGACCGGATGTGCCTAAAACGTACTTTCAGTACAAAATTCAGCACTTTAAATAAAAATTCAGCATTTATCTAAACTAGTAAAGTGCAAAAAGTTGGCAAAATAGTCCTAGACACTTTCCAAAGTGTTGGTGAATTAATGGGTCACTAAAAATAATATTAACGACACTTTAAACGCTTATGTAGCACATTAACGGATTGATATCCAACCGTACAACCGGACTTAACCCGAGACATAAAAATATTGTCACTGACATGTTTTTCCTTTTCTGAGCCAGTTAGGGTCCCCGAATACCCTAACACCCGCTATAAAGCACCACACACTAGAATCTAGCTTAAACTCCTAATTAAACTAACTAGTTACTAACATCTAACTAACTAGTTAAGGTCTAACCATATGAAAAAAAAAACCCCCAACGATTGTTTCCCCCTAGGGGACACCACCCTTACACTTTGATTATTTTAATTAAATTGCTTAATATCATGGTAACACATTATATATGGGATAATGGATTTGCATGGACTATAAATAAGTATATGGACTAAGACTATCATTTCATCCATAACCCACTCAACAAAAATTCATTTCTCCCTCCCTTTGCTTTGCTTACGGCCGAGAACCACCAACCACTTCCACCCACTTTCAAACTTTGTTAAGGAAATTCCATTTACATACAAGTGTGAAGGATCACATACAAGGAGGCTCGGTGCTTACGGATTGCCAAGGACCTCACCACAACGCTATTAACCACCCGTTTTTCGTCTAGTTTCTTCCCTAGCCTCAAGCTAGTAGTAAGTGACTCTAAACACCCTATTGTTCATATCTAACGTGGTTAATAAGAAATACGTCGGATAAAAATCATAAACACTAGCGAACAAAATTTAAAGTCTACTAAAAATAATAAACATGTTGGTTAAAGAATGAATATTAGTGTAAAACTCTTGGATCTTGTTTTGTGATGATTCTTTTATGTTGTTTAATGCTAGTAGTAGTTCGGATCGTCATCTAACCCGGCTAAGTCATGTACATGGAACATGACCTAGTGTATGTTTAAGTGTGAAAGTGGTTGGATGAAGAACACTACTACTTATAACCATGAACTTATGTAAAAGTGATTCTTTGTATAAAATGGAGTTCTAAACTAGTAGATCTAAAGATCTACAAGTGGTATGTTTAGATAAAGAGCAAAACAGAGCACCCTTTTCTCTCTATCCTTTTGGCGATTTTTTTTGCTTTTTCATGAAACCCTAGATTTTTCTTCATGATCTTATGTATAACAGTCTGTAACTGGAGTTTGATTCATCAATACTCCAGAACGAACTAGTTAGCATTTGTGACCGATTAAGAATTAGGGTTTATCTTTCTTTTTATTCAATCGCCGCTCTAGGGTTTCTTTTTGAAACTCTGATTGATTACACTAGTTGTTGTTGATTGCGGTAAACTGAGTTTTACTTAGCTAGATCGATAACACTTTTATAATCGGTTAAGGGTGGATAATCGATACTAGGGTTTAAAGGTTTAAGGGTTTACGGTTTTCTGTTGATAAGGCTGCATGTTCGGTTGAGTTTTCGTTTGGTTACGTTTTCAATTGCATGGAGAGAAATAGGGATGGGGGATTAGAGGATTTAGGGTTTCAATCTTTTTCTGAAAAAATGCATGGGGATGTTTTCATGAGTTCAAAGCTGCCGTTGAATGTCCAGGATTTGAGAGAGAAGCCGTCTTTGTTTAGTAAGACACTGAACATAGATGGTAACCCGCTACTGCCGAGACGTGGAATTGTTCATAAGGAGCCGAAAGTGATAAACATTATTGATGAGTTGGAAAAGGTTTCAGTACCAGTCCAAGAGACAAGTGAATTCCCTAGTCGTAATATGGATTTAAGATATGAGCCGAGTCATTTGGTTAGTGCTGAATCTGATGCTAAAGATGATCAGTATCAGGAAAGATCTATGCCATTCTCTTATGCTGAAAAGTTGCAATCTAATGTACGGATCAAAAAGGAAATTAATTTTCGTTTGATGCAACCATTGGAGACCCGTGAGGATGCGGATGTGGTTATTCCTAAAGAGGTAGTTAAAAAAGTTCAAGATAAGTTTGATAATGTTCTCTACGGCTATTTTTTAGGAAATAGATTACCGTTTCCTGTAGTAGAATACTATGCTAAAAATGTATGGGCCAAGTTTGGATTTGCTAAGCTCATGATGAACTCTAATGGATTCTTTTTCTTCAAGTTTGATTCTAAGGATGGTCTCATGAAAGTTCTGGAAGGAGGGCCTTGGTTGATAAGGAAAATTCCGTTGTTCTTGAACATATGGTCACCGAAGGTTAGCATGAGAAAAGATGGTATCAAATCAGTTCCTCTTTGGGTTAAAATGCATAATGTGCCGATTTCGGTATACACAGATGATGGTTTAAGCTTGTTGGCCTCGAAGCTGGGGGTCCCTAAAAGGCTGGATTCTTATACGGCGGATATGTGTGCGGACATTTGGGGTAGGAGTAGTTATGCTCGTGCTATGATTGAGGTTAGTGCGGAGAATGAGCTGAAAGATCATATTATTATTGCTATCCCTAAAATGGATGAAGAGGGATATATTATGGAACGAGTGAAAGTAGAGTATGAGTGGAAACCATTACGGTGTGCTACGTGCTGTTTATTTGGTCATGATGAGGCCACGTGTAGCAAAGTTGATAAGGGTAAAGCAAAACAAGTGGTTATTGATGAGGAGGGCTTTGTTACGGATAGGAGGCGAGTGGCAAAACATTCTTTTCCTCAAAAAAAGCAAAAGGCGAGGGTTATGTATAACCCAAAGATGAACAAATCTGGAGCTAGTTCTTCTGGAACGAAGAAGGATGATCAAACAACTAGTAATGGGCCGTCAACGGTTAAAGTGGCAAACTCGTTTCAGGCTTTAGCAGAGGATGGAGATGGAGAGGGATCGAAGGATGATTATGTTAGTGTTACTAAGTCGGCATCAATTGGAAGTGGTAAAAAGGATGATGGGGTTATGGAGCAGCTTCAAACTGAAATTTCTGATTATATGAGTGCTGAAACGAATGGGAGAACTTCTGAGGGGGCAAGCACTCCCGGTTTAGTAGGTGTTAATGGATAGTATGGCAGTCTGGAACATAAGGGGATTGAACCTTCCCCTGAAACAAAGAGAGGTTCGGATGCTTATTTCTGAGAAGCGGCTTAAAGTTTGTGCTATTCTGGAATCGCATGTTTCAGTTTCTAATCTTGATAGAGTTTGTAAGA
The DNA here is from genome assembly GCA_030545235.1 of Helianthus tuberosus. Classification (NCBI taxonomy): domain Eukaryota; kingdom Viridiplantae; phylum Streptophyta; class Magnoliopsida; order Asterales; family Asteraceae; genus Helianthus; species Helianthus tuberosus. The sequence goes on from CM060388.1 coordinate 96,263,378, forward strand.
ATGTGTTTCGTTCGTGGGATTGGACATCTAATGGTGCTTGTTGTGCTCGTGGTACTAGAATTATTGTCGGCTGGAACAATAATGTGGTGGATCTCATGGTTATCGCTCAAACGGATCAGGTAATACATGTCCAGATTCGTTCTAAGTCTGATGCAAAAAAAAATTTCTGTTCGTTCGTCTATGCTGAGAATAAATATCAAGATCGAAGGGACCTTTGGGAAAATTTAAATAGACATAAGTTGTTTGTGGCTGATAGGCCTTGGGTGGTGCTAGGGGATTTCAACTCGGCATTGTCTCTGGATGATTGCTTGGTTGGCTCATCTACTATTTCGGTTGGAATGAGAGAGTTTTATCACTGTGTTCAGCATAACGAGTTGATGGATATCAAAAGTCATGGAATGCAGTATACTTGGAACCAAAAACCGAAACAGGGTGTGGGTATTTTGAAAAAGATTGATAGAGTCATGGGCAACATTCATTTTTTAGATGCTTATCCGGATGTCTTTGTCTTGTATCATCCGTTTCGGGTCTCGGATCACACTCCCTGTATTGTGAATCTTCTTACCCTAAAACATAATCGGCCCAAACCATTTAAATTTGCTAACTTCTTGGTTAATAAAGATGGCTTCTTGGATAGTGTGGTTACAGTTTGGTCAAAAACGGTGCAAGGTGTTTCTATGTACTCGGTTGTAAAGAAACTATCTTCCCTAAAATCTCCGATGAGACGTCTTCTTTTTAGGCAAGGTAATATTCATGATCGTGTCAATCAGTTAAGAAAAAACCTGGATGAGATTCAAATGGCTATTGATGTTAACCAGTTGGATATTTCTCTAAGAGAATCTGAATCTAAGTGTCTTCAAGAGTTTCAAGCTGCTTCTTATGATGAAGAATGTTTCATGAAACAGAAATCCAAAGCGGAATGGTTGGCTGCTGGAGACTCGAACACGAAGTATTTTCATAATTGTGTTAAAATGAGGAAGAAGATTCATAGTATTCAAGATGTATATGGTAAGCGATTCCAAGGTGATGATGTATATGGGGCTTTGGTTTCACATTATTCGGAGTTCTTGGGTGTGCAGGATCAGGTGGATTCTTTACCAAGTGAATTTATTTTTCCTAATGTTTTGGATCCGATTGCTGCTAGTAATATGGTGCGTCAAGTGACTCGTGAAGAAGTTAAAAATGATATGTTTTCTATAGGTGAGAATAAAGCCCCTGGCCCGGATGGGTATACTTCGGCTTTTTTCAAAAATTCTTGGGAGATTGTGGGAGAAGAGGTTACAAAAGCGATCCAGGATTTCTTTGAAAATGGTAAACTTCTACAGCAAATTAATCATACCATCATAGCTCTTCTCCCGAAAGTGGTTACTCCTAATTCAGTGGTTGATTACCGTCCGATATCGTGCTGCAATGTGATTTATAAATGCATTAGTAAAATTTTAACGGATAGAATCAAAGGTAGCTTGGATGTGCTTGTTGATATCAACCAGTCGGCGTTTGTGCCGGGTAGAAAGATATCTGACAATATATTACTTACTCAGGAGTTGATGCACAATTATCATCTTAGGATTGGTCCTCCGAGGTGTGTGTTCAAAATTGACATACAAAAGGCTTATGATACGGTTAGCTGGTCTTTCCTAGAAAGTATTCTTCGTGCTTTCGGGTTCCACCAAAAGATGGTGGGTTGGATCATGGTTTGTGTCACCACCGTATCTTATTCGTTGAGCATTAATGGTAACCTTTATGGTTTTTTCAAAGGTAAAAGAGGGCTGCGCCAGGGTGATCCAATATCGCCCTATCTTTTTACATTGGTGATGGAGCTCTTATCGTTACTACTCAAAGATGCAGCCAGTAAAAGTAATGCTTTCAGATACCATCTTCATTGCAAAAAACAAAAGATTATTAATGTATCTTTTGCGGATGATTTGTTCTTGTTTGCAAATGGTGATTTAGCTTCGATTAAAGTGTTAAGGGATACGCTTCAGCTTTTCACGAAGATCTCGGGTCTTGTCCCTAGTATGCCAAAGAGTTGGATCACCCAGCCGATTAAACTTGATATTCTTAACATTCTGCCATTCAAAGAGGGTACGCTTCCGGTTCGTTATTTGGGTGTTCCTTTAATATCTTCTAAACTCTCTTACAAAGATTGCAAAATATTAGTTGAAAAAATGGATAAGAAGATTGATAACTGGATGACGAGATCGTTATCTTTTGCGGGTAGGTTGCAATTGGTTAACTCGGTTCTTTCAGCTATGCACGTGTATTGGGCTACAGTGTTTCTCTTGCCAGCTAAATTGGTGAATGATCTTGAAAGACGTATGCGGGCTTTCTTATGGACTGGTAAGAATAAGCAGACTGTTAGACCTAAGGTTGCTTGGAAGGTGGTGTGTCTTCCTAAAAGTGAGGGTGGGTTGGGTGTTCGTTGCATTGCGGATGTCAATAAAGCTCTTATTTCGTCTCATGTTTGGAGCATTTTGACTAACAGAAAGTCGCTTTGGGTTCAATGGGTTCACATGTATAAACTGAAGGGTAGAAGTTTTTGGGATCTTCCTTACAGGGGTCGTATGACATGGGGTTGGAGGAAAATTCTTGCTTTACGTGATTTACTCAGACCTTATATGTGGAAGTCTATCGGTAATGGAACTAATACAAATGTGTGGAGCGATACGTGGTGTAGTGCATGTCCGATTCGAGCTTATGTCAGTTCGAGAGCTATAGCTAACGCGGGGTTTAATTTGCATTCTACTGTGGCAGACCTAGTGGATTCTAGCGGTCATTGGAGGTGGCCGATTGCTTGGTTTGACTTGTTTCCAGTTTTAATTACTATGCAGGCTCCGGTTCTTCATGATGCTCAAGATCGGTTGGTTTGGATTAATTCTGAAGGAAAAGCATGCCATTTTTCATCGTGGGAGGTATGGAATAATATTCGTCATCGTGAGAATACTGTTGTTTGGTTCAATATGGTTTGGTTTAAACAGTGTATTCCGAGACATTCGTTCAACTTGTGGCTGGTTATTAGAAATAAACTTAAAACTCAAGATAGATTGTCTATTTGGGAGGCGGGAAGTGCTACGAACCTGAACCTCATGTGTTGCCCTTTGTGTAACCATGGTAGGGACTCGAGGGACCATTTATTCTTTGAATGCTCCTACTCTTTGGAGGTTTGGAATAGCATTAGGGATATGGCTGGTATGGGTGACGTTAATGGCCGATGGATTGATATAATGGAATGGATGAATGTAAACTCTAATATTCAATGCCCGGGTAACGTTACTAGCAGACTTGTGGTTTCAGCAGCATCTTATTTTGTTTGGCAAGAAAGGAATACTAGGCTTTTCACTCGGAGTCAACGTACGGCGAGGATTTTGGCTCAGGAGATCATTAATATCGTCCGTATGCGTCTCATGACTCTAAAATTCAAGCAGGGTTCTATGAACAGAAGTTTTCTTGAGAAGTGGAAGATTCCGAACAATAACTTGGTCATTGATCCTGGCTAGTTAGTTGTTTGTCTGTTTTGTATGGGCCGGTTGTGTGGCTTGGGTTGTGTTTTTTGGTTGTTTTGTTGGCAGTTGTTTAGTGTGGGTTTTGGTTGTTTTATTGTCTAGTCTTGGTATGCCAAGTCTAGAGGGTGTGTAACATTTCAGTTGCACTTATGTGCTTTTTATTTGTTTATAAAATTTACCGGGGTAACCCCTTTACCCAAAAAAAAAGTGTAAGATGAAATCATATTTTTAAAGCCGGATCTTTCATAAACAAAGGTGATTTTGGTGAACACACAAGTGTGTAGACGCTCGTGTAACAAAAAGATTTAACAAAGAATTATTTTTGTAATATTTGACAAGAAGTTGTAAACTTACACTTTCTTTAAAAAATAAAGATTTCGAGAAACCGACTTTATTTTTAAGGATATAAAGATCTATTAAAAATAATGGAAAGTTACTACGCACTTTTACGTAAACCACAAGTTCATGTGTTTTGCGATTTATATCTATTTTGACTAGTTTGATGTTGAAATATTGTTTGTTAATGTTGGGAACATTGTTGATTTGAGTTTTTAAAAGAAAATGATACGCTTGAAAGTGTGGCCACCTCCAGTTACAGGGGAAACTCTGGCGAAATTTCTGCAGAAATATAAACACTTGGAAATATTTTTGGTGACAAGTGTCTATAACTATGTTTTTAACTTGTTTTCAAAATATAAATTTCGCCACAATTTTGTTACAAAACTTCCAAGTGTCGGAGGTGGGATTTTCACAAAATAAAACTTGATAAATATATATTTAGTATATATTTTCCATAATAACACTTGTGTGAAATTTTTATGATTATTTTGTGAACTACGTAAATATTATTTTTAGGGTAAAAATAATATTACTGAATATTAACGGCCCCAAAATAATACGAACGCCTTTACAATAAATATTTAAGTTACACCGGTACTATTAATACTACCCGAACCTTACAACGTAACTTACGCATTTTCAGAAAATACTCATAAGTGTGTATTTTGACAAGGACATTATTTTGGAAAATTATATAGAATAAAATATAATATTTTTGGGAAAAATATTTATATTTTGGAAGTAAAGTATTTTGGACAAATGAAATAAAATATATTTTAAGTGAGACTTAATAATATATTTCGAAGTTATACGAACGCGCATGTATTAAAACCCCCATCCTTGGGAAGGAATATATTTACCAAATAATTACGAAGTGTAATTACGAAATAGTTGCCTAACTATTTCCCAAAGACATTAAACCTTAAGCTAAGGCACGGCCGTTCGTCTAATAGAAGTTAGTACGTGTAGGTCGTCGCACAGCAGGTTGACCAGCAGGTTACTTTTTATAGACGCACTTCGGTGAGTTCATGTCCCCCTTTTCTCTTAACTGTTTTCAGTTTTCTAAACTGCGGGGGTGAAATACATGTTACTATGATTACGAGTACTTTTTACATGGTATGGTTAGCGTAAGGAGGGTTATTACTTAGATCATGTGAGTGGGTAGGCGCAACTTGAGGCCATTAATCCTCATTGTAGGACCGAGGGACAGTAGCGGTAGATCTATCTGGGTGTAGCGAGCCCAGCCCCAGGCCCATCAGAACGGACCTCGGGGTGACTTTGTACCCAACGCAAAATCTGCTAGGTTTGAGTCTTCCTACTTGCACTTCACACATATCAATGGCCTTGCAAACCATTGGTGATCTCTTTTTCCTTATTTGCTACATACCAGGGGTTTTTATACTTACAAAGGTTTTACATACTCACTTACACATGAACTCGCTCAACATTATTGTTGATTTTTTTCAACTTACATGTATTTCAGGGAACTAAGTATCTGGCACGGTATGCTACGTTTTCACGCTGCGTTAGAGTTTTGGGATCATCCACGTTTAGGGATTGCGACTTTTACCTGGACGAGTCGCAAGTCTTAAACGGTGTTTATTTATGTTCGTGGTTGTGTCTTTCAAACAATGTTTTTATGTTATTAGGTTGTAATTTCCGTTGCATGTGTCAACGCCTTAAGACAATGTTGTGGTATTTTACTTTTCAAACTTAAATCAATGGATGATCTGCATGGTTTTATTTTCATATAGCTTTGTTGTGATTAAGCTATGGTATTAAGAAGTCACACCAAATAAACCCACGCTTCCGCAAAGCCAGGGTGTGACAGGTCCGACGAGCACAACGCTTCATGGAGATTACTGGCAGACATTCAATTGGAGGACCGTCTACAAAACTGGGCTTTGACAAATCAAAGGTCACGTGTTTCTGGTGTAAACAAAAAGGACATTTCAAACGTGAATGTCGAAACGCACCTGCTGATGATACTGCAAATCCATTTCATGAAGATTATTACAAAAGAGCAATTTATCATCAGAATAAATCAGAACCACCCAGAATGAAGCAGCTTGAGGATGCCCCATAAGAAAAATCAAGAGCTCTTTCTGTTATTCATAATGATGAAGGTTTTGATTGGAGTGAACTGCTACTAGAGGAAGACGCAGTGGGATACGCTTTCGTAGCAGAAAAGATTAAACCTTTCAAAGACAACAAAACAGAGGAAGAAAAATACATCAACAGAAAATGTAGAGCAGAATACAAGATGATCAGATTATCTAAGATATTCAATGAAGCCAAGAGAGCAAAGAGATGGGATGCTGATAGAGAATGTTACCTTGACCCTCAAGGAAACATTGCTATAGATACGAAAACTCTTAGTCTTGAAGCTTTCATTGAGCAATTTGCTGAAGAAGAAGAAGAAGAAGAAGAAGAAGAAGAAGAAGAAGCCTTACAGAGAGAATGGTGGGGAGGTGGTGAAGAGAAAGAAAAAGAGAAAGAGTCGCAGCCAAAGAAGGTTGATGATGGGATTATTGATACTTCAAAAGAATTTACCGCTGAAAACTTGGGAAAGATGGCTGATAAAGTGCTTGTTGCAAAAGAGCTTGAGGTAGACTCTAAGTCTGAAACTGAGTCTAAAAGCAAGGTCAGTCTAAACATTTCAACAAGTGAGTCAGGTAATAAAGTAAAAGGTGATAGTGACTGCAAAAGTTGCATGAAAAACTGCAAGTTTTGTAGTACACTCATTTATCTCAGTGATACAAAGGTTGAAGAACTGACAACAAGAGTCAGAAAGGTTGAAGATTAGATTCTAGATCGTGACAAAATGCTAAAAGCGTCAAATGATCGAGCTAAAAATTTAACTGAGAATATTGAAAATGGTAAAATTGAAGTAGAAAGAATTAGGAAAGAAAATGAAAAGCTCATTCATGAAAATCGTCAACTTTCAGAAAATTTTGACAAGTTAAAACGAACAGTAAGAGATTCTGATGAAAGAAATGGTAAAACCGATTGCTTGCTGTAATGTGTTATACAAATGTATCAGTAAAATCGTTGCGGATAGAATTAAGGGTGCGCTGAATGAAATCGTTAGTATTAATCAATCGGCATTTGTTCCAGGAAGGAGAATTTCTGATAACATTATGTTGACGCAAGAATTAATGCATAATTACCATAGAAATGTGGGTCCTCCAAGGTGTGCATTTAAAGTGGATATACAAAAAGCGTATGACACGGTTGACTGGAGATTTCTGAAAAGTGCTTTGCTTGGTTTTGGGTTTAAAGACAAGATGATTGCATGGATAATGGTTTGTGTCTCGACTGCCTCCTTTTCTATGTGTGTGAATGGTTCCGTGCATGGTTTTTTTCAGGGTAAACGAGGTTTATGGCAAGGGGATCCAATCTCCCCTTATCTTTTTACCTTAGTTATGGAGGTTCTGACGGCTATTCTTCAGCATGCGGTTCGTATTGATTCGTCATTTAAGTTTCATAATAAATGCGAAAAACAGCAGATTATCAATCTTTGTTTTGCGGACGATTTGTTCCTTTTTGCTAGAGGAGAAGTAAATTCGGCTAGGTGTATAATGACATCTCTTTCTAAATTCACTAAGATGTCGGGATTACAGCCGAGTAACCAGAAGAGTACGATATTCTTTTGTAATGTCAATGGCCATGTCAAAGATGCTATTTTGGATCTCATGCCTTTTGTTGAAGGTACTTTGCCTGTTAAATATCTGGGTGTGCCCTTGATCTCTTCTAGACTCGGTTATAGTGATTGTCGAGTGCTCGTGGATAGGCTTCAAAAACGTATAACACATTGGAGGAACAAGTTGCTTTCGTTTGCTGGTAGATTACAGCTTATAACTTCAGTTCTCTCAGCTATGCACATTTATTGGTCTTCTGTTTTTATGTTGCCGACTCGTATTGTTCTCGAGCTCGAAGCTTGTATGCGTAATTTCCTATGGTCCCAAGAGAGTTCGTATTCTAAAGGTAAATCAAAAGTTTCTTGGAAAACCGTTTGTACTCCGAAGTATGAAGAAGGGTTGGGAATTAGACGAATAGGGGATATGAATAAGGCTCTTATGTCTTATCATATTTGGAGCATCGTTTCTAAGAGGGATTCTTTATGGGTGGATTGGGTGCACAGTTACAGGTTAAAAAGGCAAGAGCTTCTGGATGTGCAAAACCCCAGCTAATTGTTGTTGGTCTTGGAGAAAGCTAGTGCAAATGCGGCCTCTTATTAGAAATCATTTATGGTCGGAATTAGGTAATGGCGTTGACACTTCGGCTTGGTTTGATTACTGGAGTGATATAGGGCCGCTTGGTGATTTTATTTCGCCTAGAACCATTACCGATGCAGATTTTAAACTGGATGATTCTGTGGCTAACATCTACTCGAATGGTTCTTGGGCGTGGCCTTTGGCATGGAGAGATCTTTTTCCGGTTCTCATTCAGCTAGATCAGGTTCAGTTAACTCCAATGAAACATGATAGATTGTTATGGAGAGAAGGTAGTGATACTATGGAGTTCTCCTCTTCTTGTGTGTGGCACTCGGTTCGATACACGGCTCCGGAAGTGAATTGGTGTAGGATTGTTTGGTTTGCGCAGTCTATCCCTCGTCGTGCTTTTTTGATGTGGCTGGTCCTTAAAGGTAAGCTTTTGACTCAAGACAAAATTCTAAAGTGGGATCTATCGCGGAGGAAGAACATGAATATGATGTGTTGCATGTTATGTTTTCAGAATTATGACTCACGTCCGCATTTATTTTTTGAATGCAATTATTCGGCTCAAGTTTTGTATAAAATTCGAAACAAGGTAAACATGGGTGATGTTAGTCCGAAATGGAATGAGATAGTGGATTGGTTGCTGGTTCGTGTTCGGTCTAAATCGGCTATGAACTATATTGCCAAAATTCTGGTTGCGGCTGCTGTGTACTTTATTTGGCAAGAAAGAAATGCTAGAACTTTTAAAAATCAGTTGAGACCTCCGGAGAAAATTAGTGAGATTATTTTAAATACGGTCCGATACAAGCTGATGGGAGCTAAACTAAAGAACACTTCAAGTGTGCGTAGACTTCTTGAAGAATGGGAGATTCGTGGGGAGCATGAGGAAGATGATGGCGGCTACTTAGTTTTTTTGGTTAATATCGCATCTTTCTAGATATTAGTCTAGTTGTTTTCTTTGTATTTTTTTGGTTGATTATGGTTGTTCCTTGTTTTACTTTCATGGGGCATGTCTCATGATTGAACTAGTGTAGGCATTCTACACTACTTGTTTTTTTGGTTTGTGAATATATAGAATCACCGGGGTAACCCTTTACCCAAAAAAAAGTTGAAGCTTCAGTTTGAAGAAGCTAAGATTAAGAATGAGCGCATCAATCTGAAACTAACCAGTTACAACTCCGCAAGCTTTGTTTTACAACACATTGTTCCCAAACCCATCGGGAAGAACAAAGCAGGCGAAGATGTTTATTCGGATGGAACTGGGGTTGGGTATCATCAGGTTCCACCGCCAGTGTTAAACAATTTTTCAAAGAAAAAGTCCGGGTTGGTTAATGATGAAGATGAGACAGATGAGATTAAACTTCCAGACACAATTGATGTTACATACACTTCATCATCATCTGATGATAGTATTCAGTCTCAAGTGGTTAAAAATGTTGTTGAAAATGTTTTGAAGTCTGATAGTGATTCAGTGGAGGATGATGAATGTTTTCTGAAAAAATACATTCCAAAATCAAAATCCAAAAACAACTTAGGTGATGAACCGAGTCTTGTGATGTACAAGATGGCTGGATCTGATAAGTTGTATTCGGATCAAGATTTTCCATTGGAAAATGTGAATGTGGGCAAATTGAAAAATGTTTTCAAATTGGTTGAGATTGATGTGTCTAAAATTGAAGATATGAAACAAGTAAAGAGGCAATTGAATTTTGAAAAAGATAAAGCTTACTATAAAAAACCTGTTGTACCACCACGTTTTTCTAACAACAATCAGAACAGATGGTCGGGTGGTTATCAGGGTGGTAAGTACAATCAGAGAAGAAATTTTCAAAATAAGAAGTTTGTCGAGAAAAAGGTTTTTGCAAAAAGTTCAAGTTCACTTTCTGATGAAGAATCCGAGATTTTTTCAAAAACAAATGAAGAATTCTTTGAAAAAAGGGCCTCACAACCTCATACTGAAGGCACAAGTCGGGTAGTTGATACTCGTACATGCTTCAAATGCAATCAGGTTGGACACATTGCACGAAAATACACCAACCTGAAGCCTAAGTCAGTGATTGTTGAGAATTCAAAGAAGAAAGATGATGTAAAGGGAAAAGCTCCGATGTTTGTTGAGAAAAAGATTTTAAAGAAAGAAAATGTGAAAACTGAGTCTGTAAAAGAACCAGTTAAGAAAATTGAACCTGTTAAGAAGTTGGTAACTAAAAATGACAATTTTTATAAACGGCTTGCGTCACCTCAACAAGCATGGAGGCCAAAAGTTGTTGAAAAGAAACCAAGTTCTTCAAAACCAAAGGTTTCAGAGTCAGAAAAACAACCATCTTCGACCACACAGGTCAAAATGGATGTTCCTTTGGACTATTATGAGAAACTTGAAAAACCAGAGTCTATGGTTTCTGAGAAGAAGAATGTTCCAAAGAAAGACCAATCATCTGGTCAACCTCCTAAAAATGATTGCTTTCTATACAAAGAGGTTGAGATTGGGTCTAAAGAAAGCTTAAAGGTGAATGATAAGAATTTTCCGCCACTTTACACTGCTAAAACTCACATTAAAGTCAAGTTACCCGAGTCAAAAGAGGCTTGGGTGGCATCAAAATCTCATTAAATATTTTTGAAATGTGCAGGAGCTTCCAAGATCCGTTTCACGATGGATTATGGATAGTGGAGCTTCTTGGCACATGACGGGGAAGAAGACCCTATTGTATGATGTTAGAGGATTTAATGGAGGTTACGTGGGATTTGCAGGAAATCAAGGTGGTAGAATAGTTGGAGAAGGAACTTTATCGAATGGTATTGTAATGTTTGAAAGAGTGAATTACATCGCCGAGCTGGAGAACAATCTTCTAAGTATTTCTCAAATCTGTGATCGTATATATACAACGCACTTCACAGACAAAGAATGTTTGATCTTGAAACCAGGATTTGTTGTTCCTGAAAAGTGGATTATCATGAGAGCACACAGAGTCAATGATCTGTACGTGTTGGACATGAGTGTTGTTACTTCAACCACGGGTCAGGCTCATTGCTTCATGTCAAAATTATGGCATCGGAAGATGGGCCATATTCACCTGTGTAAAATGAATCACCTGGTTCACAACGACTTAGTAACTGGTGTTCATTTAAAAAGTTTTCATCTAGAAGGGGAGTGCATTAGCTGCATCAAAGGCAAGCAGAAGAAGAAATCACATCCTCATAAGCAAGTTAACTCAGTCTCAAGACCATTAGAGAGACTTCATATGGATCTTTTTGGTCCAGTGAACGTCAAAAGTATAACCGGTGATCTCTGCTGTCTTGTAGTAACTGATGATTATTCCAGATTTTCGTGGGTATCATTTCTAAAAACCAAAGATGAGACGTTTGAAAGCTTGATGTCGTTGTTCAGAAAAATTGAAAATTTGTACCAAAGGCGCATTAGAAGAATCAAAAGTGACAATGGTACTGAGTTCAAGAATAACAAGATGGAAGTATATTGTGATGAGAGAGGTATACTGCATGAATTTAGTGCTCCGTACACTCCGCAGCTGAATGGAGTAGCAGAACGTAAGAACAGGACACTAATTGAAACGGCCAGGATGATGCTTGCTGATTCAAAGTTACCAGTGAATTTTTGGGCAGAAGCAGTGTCAGCCGCATGCTATACACTCAACCGGGTTCTAACTGTTAAGAAATTTAACAAGACATGCTTTGAGTTGATCAATAACCGCAAACCAAATCTGAAGTATCTAGAACCGTTTGGGTCACCCTGCACAGTTATAGAACCTGATGGTAAATTTGGTTCAAAGAGTATCGAAGGAATTTTCGTGGGATATGCAAGTCCAATGAAACGAGTCTTTGTTCCAAGTTTGAAGCCGATCATCGAAGCACACAATGTTGAATGTTAAGGTTACACAATGCCACCACAGAATCCAGGAGACTCATGGCGTTTTAATTACGATATTTTATGGGATTCGTTTGACATGGAAGAAGAAACTGAAGAAGAACAAGATTTCTTTGATGAGCTGGATATTTTGAGAGAATATGAAGAATCGCAGGAAAAATTCCCAGCAGAAACTTTTATTCGTCATCGACAAGCTTCGCATGATAATGAAGCAGGTCCAAGTAATGCTGGAGAACATGATGATATTCAACAATCTTCAGAACAACAACATGCTCCTGAAAATCAGACGGCTGTGAATGATGATAATCAAGAATCTGATAATGGGCCAGTATTCGATCATGGTGATTCAGATTCTGAGGGGGAGCAGATCCAGATCTCAAGTCAAACAATTCCAGTCGGTGAACACGATGTAAACCAGAATATCACGAATTTGGAAGGCGAGGTAGATGTTCCAGGCGAGGTGATGCCACAAACTCTTTCATACCATCCAGAGGAGTTGATCATTGGAGAATTACAATCAGGCGTCCGCACAAGACGACAAATTGACCAAGGGCTAACTTGTTTTTATTCTACAGTAGCACCTTTACAAACTGAGTTTTCACTAAGTTGTTTTATTTCACATATTGAACCGCGAACATACAAAGAGACGCTAACTGAAGATTCTTGGGTCAATGCTATGCAAGAAGAGTTGAGTCAATTTGAGAAGTTGGGAGTGTGGAAGTTAGTAGATTTGCCTGATGGTCACAGGAAGATAAACACCAAGTGGGTGTTCAAGTGCAAAAGGGATGATCGAGGGGTTATTATTCGTAATAAAGCTCGACTCGTAGTTCAGGGTTTCAGTCAGCAGGAGGGGATAGATTTCACTGAAGTATATGCTCCTGTTGCTAGGCTAGAAGCGATCAGAATCTTCCTAGCATTTGCGTCGTGGAAAAACTTTAAAGTTTATCAGTTAGATGTAAAATCGGCTTTTCTCTACGGGAAGGTAAAAGAGGAGGTATATGTCGGTCAGCCACCGGGCTTTACCGATCCAATCCACAAAGACAAGGTCTATTTGCTGGATAAAGCGCTGTATGGTTTACACCAGGCCCCGAGAGCTTGGTACGAGACATTGTCTCAACACCTGCTATAGCCAACAGCTTCATCCGTGGAAAAGTGGATGCCACTCTCTTCACCAAAGAGGCCGACGGACATCTTCTGATAGTTCAAATATACGTGGACGACATCATATTTGGGTCAACAAATGAAAATTTGTGCAAAGATTTCGAAAGAGTTATGAAGCAGAAATTTGAAATGTCATCGATGGGTGAGATGAAATTCTTCTTGGGACTTCAAGTTGAACAACTGCCTGAGGGAATATTCATACATCAAACGAAGTACGTTCATGATATTCTAGAGAAATTTGGGATGTCAGGAATGTCTCCGAATTCCACCCCATTAGTGACGAATCATGGGATAAACCCATATCTCACCAGAGACAGGGTAGATGAAACGCTGTATCGTTCCATGATCGGTTCGTTGATGTACTTGACTGCTTCAAGACCCGATATTATGTATCCAACCTGCCTCGCAGCACGATTTCAGTCTAGTCCTAGAGCTTTGCATATGATGATTGTGAAAAGGATATTACGCTACCTGAAAGGAACTCCAACATTGGGGTTGTGGTATCAAAGAAAAGGCGATTTCATGCTCGAAGGGTATTCTGATTCTGATTTCGGATGCTGTAAAGTTAACGCTAAATCAACAACAGCGGGGTGCCAGTTTTTCGGACCACGATTGGTTACCTGGCAATGCAAGAAGCAGACCTCTGTAGCTTTGTCCACATGTGAAGCTGAGTATGTATCTGCTAGCAGTTGCTGCTCTCAGATCTTGTGGATCCAGCAACAGATGCGCGACTACGGTTTGCAATTTCTTAATACCCCTATCTTTGTTGATAATGAGGCAGCGATAAACATTACTAAAAATCCTGTTCATCACGCTAAAACGAAACACATTGAGATTCGACATCACTTCATTCGCGATTGTTTCTAGAAGAAGTTGATTAGAATTGAGAAAATCCACACTGACGAGCAAAAAGCTGATTTACATACCAAAGCGTTTGATAAAACTCGTTTTAAATATCTTTTAAAACTGAACGGTATGAAGCTTTTATCGGTGTCGGATGGGATTCTTGGCGTTGATGAAGGAGTCATTGTAGATGATGTTGAGAAGCAATCTGCAATGGTTTGTCGATTTTTTACTTGTTTTGGTATTTAGGGGGAGGTATTAGGGTAATATTTCAGAAAATACAAAAACAGTAAAAAAAATTTAAAAATTAAAAAACATGAGATATTTTCAAAATCCAAAACAATAGAAAACCAGAAAAGAGCTTGTGTAAAAAGGGAAAATGATAGTACATCAGTTTGACAGTTACGGTATGCAAAAGATATGGAATGTTTAGAAAGTCTTAAACAGTCTCACTGATGATGTGTCGATAGGTTTTTACACAATTAGTAGGTTTGTTCAGGATATAAACCTAAATCTTTACTTACTTATTTCGTGAGGAACACTACTTGGATATATAGGTAACCCCTGAAATCTCGTTTGAAAGATCCCTCTTTCTGAGATACTAGGTCTTTATACTCAGTGATATCTGGGGTATTATCCCGGGACTTCTGATAATGCAGAAGCAATGGCCTAGTCCCCGTATAATACTTTACCGCTTGCTTGAAATATAGCACCGCCCTCAGCACAAAAATGATGAAACATTGAAAATGCTAATCATTGCTGTTGAAAAAAAGATCCTCTAAAGGGGACCCACTAAAGTCGAACCGTCATCTCTCTGCTGAACGGAAGTTCTGACCTGAGCTCTCACAGTCTCGCAATTTAACCCCTTACAGATATCATCTGTGGTATACTCACCTGTAAGACTGAATATTGGGATCCGGATATGGGAGTATATTCAAGAGGTGGGACACATGAATGAGTTTAAGTCTCTAAAACACTTAATCCGTATCCTGAACAGATTGAAAATTGTGTGAGAATTTAAGTGGACAAGTATATCGACAATCTAAGTGAATTGTTTAATTCTGAGTATGTTATAAAGCTTAACGGTACTTGTGACTTGTCGAATAGCTGATATGATTCCCTGACACGCTCACCAAAAATTATATTTGTAAATAGTTTACATTTACTGCATTTTTTTTTGTTAAAATTCCAAAATACAAAAAGATTTTATAGTTTTCTAGTTTAGAATCTTTTATATTAAAAATCCAAAAAGATTTTTCTTTTCTGCTTTATTTTCTGACAAACCAAAGTGGAAAGCTGATCTTCAGATTCACAAGTTTGAAGCAGAAGCAGATGCGGAAGATTCTAGTTGGATGATGAGTTTGGAGCTAATCTTGATAAAACTTGAAAGTTGAAAAGTTAACGCAAGTTCATTAATTTGAAACTTGTTAATTTTCAGAAAATGTTTGAACAAATGTCAGTGTGATTTATCTTAGGTCAACCAAGGTCATTAAATTGGACTTGGTAGACAAAATTGAGTAATCAGGGTCATTAAGTTGGACCTGAATGCTTAAGTGGATTTCTATATTCTGACAAATTCATCGAATGAGTTTGAATGGTAAGTTTGGAATTGAAACTGTTATTGTCATATATCTTATATTTAGGAAGAGATTGTGCAGGTAACAGGTATGAATTTGATAAAGCAACTAAGCAGTTAAGCAAAATCCCAGCTTACTGATAGGGGGAGTTTGAAGACTTAAAAGTCAGATACAGTTCCTGGATCTACATTCAAGGGGGAGCTTGAAGATTGTTAAAGATTCAGATTCTGTGATTCATGCTAGCTGTTGAAAGAAGAAGAGGAGATTTGAAGGAAGCTTACAATGTCAAGACAATTTAGAGCAGAGAACGAAAGATCAAGACTAAAGACTGAAGACTCGATCCCGAAGACTTCGTCAACATCCAAGGGGGAGTCAGTTGGTGCATTAGATATCTGTTAACTTTGTCTTTATCGAGTCTTGTATTGTATTAGTTAGATCAGGGCACGGAAATCGAGAAACAGTATTTTTAGGGTAATTTTGCTTGAAATGACATGGTGTCATTTCAAACGAAATCATAAAGTTAATTTCGCTTGAATCATCATGTTGATTCCGCTTGAGTCGTTTCAAGCGGAATTAGATCCCGTTTAAGCATGTTTCAAGCGGAATCATGAGCCCTATAAATACATGTCTTGTCTGATCATTTCATACGGAATTACGAAGTGTTTTTTCAGAGCCGAGGTGCTGTCCGTGTGTTATTTGAACTGTAAAAGCTTTGGAAATCAATTAGAAAAGATAATTAGAGGAAATTCAAGCTGTGTTATGTTGATTTCATTGATTCCGCCCTCGATTTCGATGTTGAACTCTTCAGATTGACTCATTAGGGTCATACGATGATCCAACAGAGTGGACGTGGAAGAGGAAACGTTAACATGACTCAGGCTCAGTTCACTAACCTGATCAACACAGTGGCTGTAGCTTTCACAGCTCACCCTGGAGGTAAACTCGTTATATTAGGATGTTCAGATCCTACCCCTGCATCGTCTTTTCACCCTAAACCTATTCGCTTCGCTTCTCACAACAGGTCAGCATGCGCCTGCGCAACCACGTGTTTGTACTTTCAAAACCTTCATGGATTGCAAGCCTCTCCCTTTCAATGGCACTGAGGGTGCCATAGGTCTTCTGCACTGGATCGAGAAGGCCAAAGCTGTGTTTGCTGTCTGCGAGTGTCCCCCTGCTAAGCCACATGTTAAAGAGTTTTGCTTGAGGACAAGCAAAAGTTCAAGTGTGGGGGTATTTGATGTGTGTAAAATGAAACATATAAATTACATCAAATGAGGCATAAAACTAACCCTTTTTAAGTACTAATATTGGAAAAAGAGTGTTTTTGTCTTCCTTTTGTATTTTCAGGATTAAATGAGCTCAAAAACACAAAAGAAGCAAAAAGACAGCTAAATCCAACATAAATACAAGGAAAGGAACATTAGTGGACTGCCCGACCCCTCAACGGCATCCTCCCAAGCAAAATAGAGAAGGCAGAAGACTGAACACGCCCCGTAGGCCAGCACGGGGGCGTGCCCAAGAAGCAGCAGAAAAGACAAACCTATAGAAGCTTCTATTGCCCACCACGGGGCCGTGCCCAGCGGACACGGGGGGCGTGCCGAAAGTACAGCAGGCGCATTTATTGTAATTGCGAATTACAATTAATGAGGAGAGAGAGTGTCAGACAGGCACGGGGCCGTGCCCAGCGGACACAGGGCCGTGCCCAGCTCTCTGTTCAGCCTATAAATAGGAGTGCTTGGATTCATTTCATCTCATCCCTTGGCACACCACCTCTCTCACACTTCATCCACCACCCACCACCATCACAACACCATCATCCACCACCATCATCCATTGTCCATCGTAGAGTGTGTGAGTCGTCTCGGGATCCAAGATTGATCGTAAGAGTTCTTGACAATCAAGGCCATGTTTGCCTAAGTCTCTTACATCACTTGGTGAAGACAAAGTGTCTAGTATAATACTTTTTATTTCTAATCTTTTGCACTTTTTATTTGGTTTTGTATTAATGACTTTAATAACTAGTTACTTATGTTGAAGGTGATCTTTCCTTATCGTTTGTCCGTGGTGTCTTGGCATTATTTTACTGTCTATATAAAATAAAGGATTTTCACCATTCATATCTCCACGGTCTATATGGAGGTATGTTGGCTACCTGGTCGGGGGTTAAGGGAACGGTTTGGTAAAGGTCTTGCCATTATTCAGCGTTTAGAGGTCCTGCAATGGACCTGGGTCAAATTTAGTAGGACCTCCTTCAATACTTCACGGTATTGGATGGCGGGGGTCCAAACTCTTTGATCCCCTCATAAGTTAACTACTATTAATACTATAACCCGGCTATTTAGGACTGTATCCCTGCTGACTCAGACTACTTAGCCGAGGGTAACGTCACCGCCAAAAGCGGGGCCTACCACAATCCTGCATTAATAACTTAATTCATTATCTTCCAATAATCCACCCTTTTAGGATTGTATCCTTGCTGACTCAAACTACTGGGGTGAGGGTAACGTCACCTTCAAAAGAGGGGCCTACTACAATAACTAAGATGATCTCTTAATTATGTGGAAAAGTGCGGAAATAATCAAAGGTTATACTAGATACGAGTCGGAACCAAGTGATTCATCTTGTCTATCTGTTTTTATTTTTATTTTATTTTTCAGCATTTTAGTTAGTTTTTATTTTTCTTAGTTTAAAACATTTTTCTAAACTTTTGTTTTGATTAGACGTTGAGGATAAACCGGTACTAAAAGCTCTTGTGTCCTTGGACGACCTCGGTATCTTACCAACGCTATACTACGCTCACGATGGGTGCACTTGCCCATATGTGTGTTTAGTGTTAGTAAAATATCGTGTTTTATAAATTTAAAACTTGGCTAAAATAAGTGTTAAAAGGGCTTAAAATATACACCTAATATAAGTAACACTTCACACGCATCAAGTTTTTGGCGCCGTTGCCGGGGACACAAGGATTTTAAGAAAGTTAGGAATCAACGGCCTAATCATCTTTTATTTTTCTTTTTAATTTTTTAGGATTTTCTTAGTTTTTCAGCTTCTGCAGAGCTCAGCACGGGCCGTGCCCGCTGAACACGCCCCCGTGCTCAATCATTGGAACTGGCAATCCTGTTTTACGTCAGACAGTAAGCTGAACACGGGGCCGTGCTCACCCAACACGCCCCCGTGCCCAAGATTCACTTACTGAAAACAGAACCGTTAGATCCCGGCGGTTGGTAATTTCTGACATAAACATGAGTGATAGTAATTGTTTTTACTTTCGGCACTCTTATGGTACGTGGTGTCAATTGTGTGGTGGCAAACATGAAGAAGTAAAATGCTACTTTCTAAATTATAGGCCCCACTACATGGACCCACCGACTTCTTACAACCTTAAGAGGGGCGAAAGTAAAAATAAGCACTATTTCTCCCTCGAATGCGCCCAGCCAGATATTCTAGGGGAAATGCTCCTTGATGAGTTATTTCAACTAGAAAAGCTAATTCTGAATTGGTTAGAAGAACTTAGGAAGGATTTTATTGATCCATCCCAAGACGATGACCATGACGAAATGCTGGAACCGCATTCCGACAACCTCGTTGCTCCCGAAAATACCTTCGTACCTAGCAAAGACTTGGACGATAGTCGTCCCTGTGTCGATTGTGCCGTGAAGGACTCTCCATCGACTCCGTTCGATGCATACATAGACCTGAGCGATTCGGCATACACCTTCTTTAACGAGAGCCCGGGAAAGGGTTGGACTTGTCCACCTAGAATGAAAATAGGAATTACCCTCACCGACAACCTCTTGCGTTCTCGCCTTAGTCTAGGACAATTAAGGTATCTTATGCACTTTGGGGTTGTTCCAACCAGTCAGGAGCCACCCGATACTAACAAGTTCCTTAAAAACTAGACAACTTCATAAAACAGTCCCTCGACACGGGGCCGTGTCCAGCCAACACGCCTCCGTGTCCATCAAAAGATTCCATTCTGATCAGTACGTCAGAATACGGACAAACTGTGTCAGAACTCCACCTGCACACGGGGCCGTGTCCACTAGGCACGGGGCCGTGTCCAGGATGCTGTCGTTTTCTATAAATGCAGCCAAGAATTCTGCACATTTGGACCAACTTGGGGCAGAGATTTGCAGGAATCTTCTCTCAAACTATCCTAGGTAAGTCTAAAAGAAGGTTCCAACAACCCATCTTGTCCTTTCCTCTTTTAGCCATTTCCTTCTTCTCCATCTTTCTCCAAGAACTACCATTGAAAGCTTGGAATTCTTCCAACTTTGTGGTAGGGATTAATGAGTTTTGTTCAAGGAATCTTGGTAAAAACATGTTATGTAACATTGTTTTAAGTTATTAGTAGCTAAAAAGGCCCACAAGTTCAGAAAATAACTTAAAAATCCAAGTTTCCTCGCTCCGAAATTCTGCAGAAAGATGAACACGGGGCCGTGCTCAATGAGCACGGGGCCGTGTCCGGTCACTGTTTCATTAAATAAACTATTTTCGGTTTATTTTTCGTAGGATGTCGAGTGAAAACAGCGAAACATCTTCTGTGCATTCGTTAAACAGCCGAAGAGGAAGGAGACCCTCCATTGAGGCTACACTTGTGCACTATGTGATAGCATTAAGGGAGGCTCTCGACGAAATGACATCGGTAGAGGAGGTCCTAATTGACCGTATTAACGATCTTACGATGGGACTTGAAAGCAGCTTCCAAGAAATTAACCTCTTGCACCAAAGGTTAAATATTCTTGTAGCACCTCCGATGGAACCAGTCCTCCCTCAACAGGATTGGAACCTGGCACTTGGAATTAACAACCCTACCGGGTGGGAAGACTTTCCGGCGGAACCTCCCGTGGAACACCAACAAGAGATCCCGGTGGAAATCGAAACTCCTCAAACTAATGCCAATGAGCCTTCTTTTCTCCTTCCAAGGGAGGTGGAATAGTGGCTTGCCGACATATGAGGAGAACCGCACGCGGAAGAAGGAGTTCAAAAAGGCCTTGTCTAACCAAGATTAGTTACTTCTTGGAAATTTTGCTAATTAAAATAAAGTAGAGGCTAGAACTCCATGGTTTATTATTTCTTTGTTTTATCTAGTTTAATTTTAAATTAGGATTATGTAAGGTCTCTCTATGATTGCAATGAAATAATGTTTTTGAAGTTTGGATGGTTTTTAAAGAATAAAACACACTCATGGTGGTAAGGGATGAAAAGGGGAACGAGGAAAATGACCTCATGCACAAGAACGAGGCAATCCGACAATTCTCTCCAGTCCAGAAGGTTCAACATGGGCCGTGCCCAACCAACACGGCCCCGTGCTGAACCACCTGCAGAAAAACGCCCAGTTCAGGTACCTGGACACGGGCCGTGTTCACCCAACACGCCCCCGTGTCCAGACTTCTGCTTTTCTTATTTCAATTTTGTTACTGGCACTTGAACACGGGGCCGTGCCCGGATAACACGGGGCCGTGTTCAGCGCCCAGTAACACAAAATTTTTGCTTTTTAAACACTATTTTACACATCTAATCAACCTAAAAATTTATTTTTGGGGCACATTGAGGACAATGTGTAATTTAAGTGTGGGGGGGATGCTAAAACCTTGAATTTTGCAAGTCCTAAAAACAAGCCTTACACAAAACTCTATTGGAACCGCTAATCACCCCAAATTTTTTTCAAAAATTTCATTTTTCTTACTTGTCTAGGTTTAACTCGGAAAATTCAAGTTCTCAAAAAGGTTATATTTTTACGAATTTACAACCGATAGCGTAGTGATAAAAAGAACCAACATAAGAAAATTATGAAAAGGCATGGCAAACTTAGTTAAAATTTGATTATATATACTTGATCACATAAAAAACCCATTCCCACAAAAGTGAGTTTTGAGCCTTTATTGAGCATACAAATTTACATCTTTAGACTAAATGCTCATCTTTCGTTTCTTGTGTGAATAGCTGCTTGGTTCTTACAACTCTAGAACTTGCCTTGACGATACATTCCCGGTCCTTATCAACTTAAACCCGAGTAAGTAAATGATGGAGGCATTAGGACTAACCCCTTTTTATTTCTACACCATTATTTTTCTTTTTCTTTTACCACCTACCCAAAAATCCCCTTAGTTAACCCCTTTGAGCCTAAACCTTTTCATTTCATCACCCAAACCAAAAACCCTTTTACCCACCAAAACCTTTTTATTTTTAACCCTTTGTTTTAGTAACAAGTTCGGTTTTTCGTAAAAAAAAAATGTGTGTTGTTGATGAAGCAAAAAGAAAATAAACAAACAAGTTAATCAAAAAATAACTTTGTTTGAATAAAAGCTTCATCAAAATAAAAAGTTACAAAAAAAGAAAATCTTACGAAAACCGACACTTGTTACGCTTTTTCGCCCTTTTTCTACTAACCACTAACCACCATCCCAACCACCTACCTTTAACCCAAGCCAAACCCTTAACCCACAAAGTCCTCTTGATATTTACAAAGGTATAAAAGTTAAAAAGGAGGAGGATTGAATGCTTGGCAAGCTTATGGTAGGAATAAGTTCCATGCCGCTCTCGAGTGATTCACTAAAAATACACCTTCGGCCGAGTGTGAGTGATTTCTCCCGTGATGTATGTGAACTTGTATATAAATGGAATTTTAAAAAGGCATGTTATGCCCAAATAAGTAATTTCTCCTATGAAAAGTTCTAAATAAATCAGTACGAATAGGATTGTAAATAAATAAAGATAAAACCAAAAAAGATATTGGATTCCCAACACTCTACGACAAGCCAAAAACCTTCTCTTCTACACATTCCATTTGGGAGTGTAAGCCACATGTTAAAGAGTTTTGCTTGAGGACAAGCAAAAGTTCAAGTGTGGGGGTATTTGATGTGTGTAAAATGCAACATATAAAGTACATCAAATGAGGCATAAAACTAACCCTTTTTAAGTACTAATATTGGAAAAAGAGTGTTTTTGTCTTCCTTTTGTATTTTCAGGATTAAATGAGCTCAAAAACACAAAAGAAGCAAAAAGACAGCTAAATCCAACATAAATACAAGGAAAGGAACATTAGTGGACTGCCCGACCCCTCAACGGCATCCTCCCAAGCAAAATAGAGAAGGCAGAAGACTGAACACGCCCCGTGCTCAGCCAGCACGGGGGCGTGCCCAAGAAGCAGCAGAAAAGACAAACCTATAGAAGCTTCTATTGCCCACCACGGGGCCGTGCCCAGCGGACACGGGGGCGTGTCGAAAGTACAGCAGGCGCATTTATTGTAATTGCGAATTACAATTAATGAGGAGAGAGAGTGTCAGACAGGCACGGGGCCGTGCCCAGCGGACACAGGGCCGTGCCCAGCTCTCTGTTCAGCCTATAAATAGGAGTGCTTGGATTCATTTCATCTCATCCCTTGGCACACCACCTCTCTCACACTTCATCCACCACCCACCACCATCACAACACCATCATCCACCACCATCATCCATTGTCCATCGTAGAGTGTGTGAGTCGTCTCGGGATCCAAGATTGATCGTAAGAGTTCTTGACAATCAAGGCCATGTTTGCCTAAGTCTCTTACATCACTTGGTGAAGATAAAGTGTCTAGTATAATACTTTTTATTTCTAATCTTTTGCACTTTTTATTTGGTTTTGTATTAATGACTTTAATAACTAGTTACTTATGTTGAAGGTGATCTTTCCTTATCGTTTGTCCGTGGTGTCTTGGCATTATTTTACTGTCTATATAAAATAAAGGATTTTCACCATTCATATCTCCACGGTCTATATGGAGGTATGTTGGCTACCTGGTCGGGGGTTAAGGGAACGGTTTGGTAAAGGTCTTGCCATTGTTCAGCGTTTAGAGGTCCTGCAATGGACCTGGGTCAAATTTAGTAGGACCTCCTTCAATACTTCACGGTATTGGATGGCGGGGGTCCAAACTCTTTGATCCCCTCATAAGTTAACTACTATTAATACTATAACCCGGCTATTTAGGACTGTATCCCTGCTGACTCAGACTACTTAGCCGAGGGTAACGTCACCGCCAAAAGCGGGGCCTACCACAATACTGCATTAATAACTTAATTCATTATCTTCCAATAATCCACCCTTTTAGGATTGTATCCTTGCTGACTCAAACTACTGGGGTGAGGGTAACGTCACCTTCAAAAGAGGGGCCTACTACAATAACTAAGATGATCTCTTAATTATGTGGAAAAGTGCGGAAATAATCAAAGGTTATACTAGATACGAGTCGGAACCAAGTGATTCATCTTGTCTATCTGTTTTTATTTTTATTTTATTTTTCAGCATTTTAGTTAGTTTTTATTTTTCTTAGTTTAAAACATTTTTCTAAACTTTTGTTTTGATTAGACGTTGAGGATAAACCGGTACTAAAAGCTCTTGTGTCCTTGGACGACCTCGGTATCTTACCAACGCTATACTACGCTCACGATGGGTGCACTTGCCCATATGTGTGTTTAGTGTTAGTAAAATATCGTGTTTTATAAATTTAAAACTTGGCTAAAATAAGTGTTAAAAGGGCTTAAAATATACACCTAATATAAGTAACACTTCACACGCATCAAGTTTTTGGCGCCGTTGCCGGGGACACAAGGATTTTAAGAAAGTTAGGAATCAACGGCCTAATCATCTTTTATTTTTCTTTTTAATTTTTTAGGATTTTCTTAGTTTTTCAGCTTCTGCAGAGCTCAGCACGGGCCGTGCCCGCTGAACACGCCCCCGTGCTCAATCATTGGAACTGGCAATCCTGTTTTACGTCAGACAGTAAGCTGAACACGGGGCCGTGCTCACCCAACACGCCCCCGTGCCCAAGATTCACTTACTGAAAACAGAACCGTTAGATCCCGGCGGTTGGTAATTTCTGACATAAACATGAGTGATAGTAATTGTTTTTACTTTCGGCACTCTTATGGTACGTGGTGTCAATTGTGTGGTGGCAAACATGAAGAAGTAAAATGCTACTTTCTAAATTATAGGCCCCACTACATGGACCCACCGACTTCTTACAACCTTAAGAGGGGCGAAAGTAAAAATAAGCACTATTTCTCCCTCGAATGCGCCCAGCCAGATATTCTATGGGAAATACTCCTTGATGAGTTATTTCAACTAGAAAAGCTAATTCTGAATTGGTTAGAAGAACTTAAGAAGGATTTTATTGATCCATCCCAAGACGATGACCATGACGAAATGCTGGAACCGCATTCCGACAACCTCGCTCATATCGTCAAGATTGACTTATTCTGATTGTAAAAAGCTTGTTGAAAATTTGGAGTCTTGAATCACAGATTGGAAAGCAAAAAGTTTGTATTTTGCAGGTCGTCTTCAGCTCATTAGATCTGTTTTATCATCTATGCATGTGTATTGGTCTTCCGTCTTTATATTACCAAAGAGAATTATTCATGATCTTGAAGATAAAATGCGAAGATTTCTTTGGACACAAGGTAATAGCATAAAGGGAAAGGCTAAAGTAAAGTGGAGTCGTGTGTGTCTTCCTAAGGAAGAAGGTGGTTTGGGTATCCGGAAAATCTCTGACACGAATACCATGCTTATGGTTGCTCATATTTGGAGTCTCTTGACACATAGGGAATCCTTATGGGTTAAATGGGTGCATTCGTATCGCATCCGGGATAAAAGCTTCTGGGATGTGCCGGTTCGGAACAACATTACGTGGGGTTGGCGGAAGATGCTTCAATTGAGAACAATCATACGTCAACACATTTGGATTAAGCTGGGTAATGGAGAGAATACTCGAGTTTGGTTTGATACATGGGATACCGTATGTCCGTTGAATCGCTTTATTACACCAAGAATGATAGCTAATGCGGGATTCAATATGCGGGTAAACGTTGCGGATGTGTATCATAATGGCGTGTGGGATTGGCTTCTTGGGTGAGTAGATTTCCAATTTTGCAACAGCTATCTAATGTAACGTTAGAGCCTCATGTGCAAGATAGGACCATTTGGCGATCTAGAGATGGTCAAGACATGGAGTATAGCACTTATGGAGTGTGGAACGATATTCGGCTTGTTCAAGATAAGGTAGCTTGGGAGCGTATTGTGTGGTTTCCTCAAGCTATCCCTAGACACTCTTTTCAAATGTGGCTTATAGTTTCCAAGAAACTAAAGATTCAAGATATTATGTGCAAATGGCGATCGTCGGGTAATGCAAATTATAACCTTTTGTGTTGTTCGTTATGTACATCGGGACCGGACTCTCATGACCATTTATTTTTTGAATGCAATTTTGCATCTCAAATATGGTATGGAGTTCGGGAGAAGGCGGGTATGGAAAATATAGGGAAACAGTGGAGAGAGATTATGGAATATCTACCGCATCATGCGGAGTCTAAATGGGCATCTCACATAATTGGTAAGCTAGTGGTGGCGGCGTCGGCTTATTTCATTTGGCAAGAACGAAATAATAGATTGTTCTCGACAAAGAAAAGGAATGTAACTCAACTGTTAGAGGTGATTCTCATGACGATCAGAATGAAATTACACACAATGAAGTTTAAGAGAACAAGTAACATGTCTAAAGTGTTGAGCGACTGGAGTCTTCCTCGTGAATTACTGATGGATCAAGATGAATGTAGCTGATTCTTGTTAGAGGTTCTGGAGGGGACCGTGTGGGTTCTTGTTTTGTCAATTGTGACTTGTTTTGCGGTTTTTGCGTGTTAGCTTTTTCACTTTGTTTTTGTTGAGTTACTCTAGCAATGGCATGTCATTCTAGAGAATTGAGGTGTGCTATATTCCTCACTTGTATTATTTTGGTTATGAATGAAATTTAACCGGGGTAACCCTTTACCCAAAAAAAAAAGTTTCAATGTAGACAATAGTGGGTGCCTAGCTGCATCATATTGCCCCCGGCAAGGTATGACATAATTATGTCAACTAATTCTTTGCACTAATCAGTCCTTTGGTTATGCAAATACTATAGCCCTGGTTATCGACTCATTTATCCCTCTGTATTGAACACTTGTTGAACATGAGACATGGATCCAATTCATTCTCATATATTATTCAACCATTTATAATTCCGTTCCTGATTTGAAGTGGTTTATCAAACTGCTACTAGTTCGAGCGTGGCCACGTGTTAACACCAGTTCAAACCAACGAAAGGCGCCAGAGTGTCCTTCTTCTAAGTATAGAAGTACAGATCCCTTTGGATACAAACAACTCCCATTAAACTTCAGATCATTCCCAAAACTATCCTTATTACTGCCAGTTACGTACAGCGTTAGATAGAATCAAAGAGCAACCATTCATTTAAGTTAGTTCTAGTATGTACCGCAGGTCTAAGGATACAATGATCGTACCTACTCAAAATGTCTTATGACTAAGATACATGAAGATCATTTTGAAACGAGTTACGCCCAATATGATTCAACTAATCATATCAGTGAATATGGTTCTCAACACTTTGAGTATCCATTATATGGATCAACCATCTAATTCACAATAGTCTTTTACCAGATTGGTTCTCACGAATCTGATAGACTACGGACATTTTAGAATACAATATTCATAGATACTTAACGTACTAATATTTGAACACCGATATAATAGTTTAAAAGACATTCAACCATTAAATTCAAATAAACATAAAATACTGTTTACAGTTCAAAATGCACCAAATTACTAAATTACAAAATCAGACCCACTGTCTAGCATATCTAAGACCTATACAATCAGCATGCTTCTGGTGTCTCACTTGAGGTATAGGCTTAGTAAACGGGTCCGCTAGATTCTGATCAGTATCAATTTTCTCTACTACGATGTCTCCTCTTTCCAAAACTTCCCATATGTTGTGGAATTTTCTGAGAATATGCTTCGTGCTGTGATGCGACCTTGGTTCCTTTGCCTGAGCAATTGCACCTGTATTGTCGCAAAATATCTCGATAGGCCTCTGTATGCTTGGTATAACTCCGAGATCAGCAATGAACTTTTTCATCCGAACAGCCTCCTTAGCAGCTTTTGAAGCCGCTATATATTCTGATTCAGTGGTCGACTGGGCCACCACGCTTTGCTTAGAATTCTTCCAAGTTATAGCACCACCATTTAAAGTAAAAACATAGCGTGTCTGAGATCGTGAATCATCACGATCCGTTTGGAAGCTTGCGTTAGTGTAACACTTTACTGTCATCTCTTCTTCCAAACCGCCAAATATCAGAAATATATCCTTAGTTCTTTTTAAGTACTTTAGGATATTTTTCACAGCAATCCAGTGACTTTTACCTAGATTCTATTGATATCTGCTAGTCAAGTTCAGAGCAAACGATACGTCCGGTCTAGTACATAACATGGCATACATGATGGAACCGATAGCAGAGGCATATGGAACCTTTTTCATATCCTCTTTATCTTTGTCCAATTTGGGACACTGATGACTATTCAGTACGGTTCCACTTGCCATTGGCAAGAGACCCTTCTTGGAATCTTGCATTGAAAAACATCGAATGACCTTATCAATATATGTACTTTGACTAAGTCCAAGTAGCCGCTTAGATCTATCTCTATAAATCTTTATTCCTAGAATATAAGCAGCTTCTCCAAGATCCTTCATTGAGAAACATTTACCAAGCCAGGATTTAACGTCCTGCAGCATCGGGATATTGTTTCCAATGAGAAGTATGTCATCTACATACAGGATTAGAAAAGTAATAGAACTCCCACTTGCCTTCTTGTAAACACACGGCTCATCTTGATTTTTGATAAAACCAAATTGTTTGATTTTCTGATTAAAACGAAGATTCTAGCTTCGAGATGCTTGTTTCAATCCATAAATGGATTTACTCAACTTACAAACTTTCTCAGGATTCTTAGGATCTACAAAACCTTCAGGCTGCTCCATATAGACATCTTTTGTAAGGTGTCCATTTAGGAACGCGGTTTTGACATCCATTTGCCATATCTCGTAGTCATAATACGCAGCTATGGCAAGTAGAATCCTAAAAGACTTTAGCATGGCTACTGGCGAGAAGGTTTCCTCATAATCAACTCCTTGAGTCTGAGTAAAACCTTTAGCAACCAAACGAGCCTTATAGGTTTGCACATTTCCATACATGTCTGTTTTCAACTTGAAAACCCTTTTACTTCCTACAGTCCGACATTCGGGAGGAAGTTCAACCAAATCCCAGACTTGGTTGTCATACATGGAATGCATCTCGACGCCCATGGCTTCGAGCCATTTTTCAGATTCGTTACCTGAAATCGCAGCTTTGTAGGTTGAGGGCTCTTCTTGATCAATTATCAAGACGTACCTATCAGGTGAATACCGATTAGGTTCATGACGATCCCTCGTACTTCTGCGGACGCCTAGTGTTACATCAGATTCCTGAATCCTATCAGGTTCAGATCCAACAATATTTTGTTGAGAGGCAGATTCGACTATTGGTTGATCAATTTGTGGTTCTCGAATTTCCTCAGGATCCACAAGATTATCTCCAATTCCTCGACGCTTAGTGAAAACTCTATTTTCAGCAGGATTATAGAAATAATAACCAACCGGATATGCATATCCAATGAAAACAACTTTTTCACCGCGAGGATCAAGTTTGTCTAAAGACTCACTGGTAACATAAGCGTTACATCCCCATATGCGAAGGTAAGAGACTTTAGGTGGTTTACCATGCCACATCTCATATGGTGTCTTTTCTACGTTTTTAGTAGGAGCAATATTCACAAGACGTGTAGCAGTTTCAAGAGCATAACTCTAAAAGGAGTGTGGTAAGTTTGTACGACACATCATTGATCGAACCATATCTAATAAGGTTTGATTTCTCCTCTCAGACACACCATTAAATTGTGGTGTTCCAGGTGGAGTTAGTTGGGATATAATCCCACACTTCTTGAGATGTTCATCAAACTCTTGATTAATGTATTCACCACCTCGATCAGATCGAAGTGCCTTAATCGTTTTCCCTAGTTGATTTTGTACTTCATTTTGGAATTCTTTGAACTTTTCAAAGGTTTCATGTTTAAACTTCATAAGATAAACATATCCATATCTACTATAATCATCAGTAAATGTAACGAAGTATCTTTCCCCATTACTTGACATAGTCCTAAATGGACCACATACATCAGTATGTATGAGTACTAACAGGTCTTTGGCCCTTTCACTAGTTCCAGTAAAAGGGGCCTTAGTCATCTTACCACTTAGACAACATTCGCATAAATCATAAGTTTCTTGACCCGTGGATTCTAGAATCCTTGTGGTCTGGAGCTTCCTCATGTGATTGATGTTAATATGGCCAAGACGACAATGCCAATGATATGTTTGATTAAAGCTAGTTTTAACACGTTTAGAGGAAAGAGAGCGTACAATATTATTTGATCTATTGATAGAAGTATCTATTTCATAGACACCATTGTGAGGCTTAGCCTCAAAATAGAATACACCATTTAAAAATGCAGAAATGCTACCATTAACAATATCAAAAGCATAATTAAAACCTTGTTCTCTTAAAGCAGAAACATAAATAATATTCTTAGTCAAACTAGGAACATAAAAAACATTGTCTAAAGTAATAAACAATCCAGAAGGTAATTCAAGAATAAATTCTCCAACTGCCTTCACAGCAACATTCTGCCCGTTCCCAACGTGCAGCTCTAAGTCACCCTGTTTCAGCTTCCTAATCCTTTTTAGTCCCTACAAATCATTACAAATGTGAAAACCACATCCAGTGTCAAACACCCAAGATTTGCTCGAAAAGGAAAATAGATCAATAACATGTATACCCGAGGATTATCCAATCTGCAGCTTCTTAAGCTTCAACTCAGCCAGGTACTTGGGACAATTCCTCTTCTAATGCCCGATCTCATCACAGTGAAAACACTTGGCATCTTTATGAGGCTTTGCCTTCGGAGTGGCAACCTTTTTGCCTTTGCCCATGTCTTGCTTACTCGCCTTGCCTTTTCCCTTGGATGACTTCTTCTTGGTAATTCTTCCTTCCCTGATCGCCAGCACTGGATTACCCTTAGTTGGGATGTTTGTCTCAGCTGTTTTTAGCATCTGATGCAACTCTGGGATTGTTCTTTCCCACCCATTCATGTTATAGTTCAAAACAAACTGATGATATGAATTGGGTAGCGAGTTAAGGATCACATCCGTAGCTAACTCATTAGTAAGGGGTGCATTCAGACGCTCTAGTTGATCAACGAAAGACTTCATTTTCAGTACGTGAGCACTGACCGAAGTACCTTCCTGTATGCGGCATGTAATGAGAGATCTCATCACCTCAAAACACTCATGACGAGCTTACTGTTGAAACATGTCTCTCAGCTGCTGACTCATCTCATATGCTCCTAAGTTTTCCAGATTTTTCTGAAGTTCTGGAATCATCATAGCAAGCATATGACATGTCACATCTTGGGAATCATCAACATGTTTTTCCCATGTCCTGCGGGCTGGACCCGTAGTAGCAGCAGGTGCTTTGGGAATTGGTCCTTCAAGGACATAAGCCTTTTTCTCCGCCCTGAGAACAATTTTCAGGTTGCGGTACCAATCCATGAAGTTAGAATTATCAAGTTTAGCATTTTCAAGGATGGACTTAAGCGAGAATTTGGTGTTATCAGAATTGTTTGTAGACATCTGTAGAATTTAGAAGAAAATTTTATTAGTAATTTTCATGCATTAACCTAATTCAATTTTGACCCAAGATATACAAAATTTTAGGAATTAGGATGATATCCCATCTCCCCCATAACTCAGTGAATGGACTTAGCACTCTTTACTGGCATAGATTGAAGGGTAGGTGACGATCACCAATTGTGTCAGCTACACAATTCTCGGTTTGGGGTCGCATGACGAGTGTTGTCAAGCATTGGTACGTTAACCGCAACTACGCCCACTTTTACACCCGTAGAAAACAAATGCAGGGTAAACACTAACACTCACTCTCGTGTCGCAAAAGTGATATTTGTCCTCAAATCAAAACTGTAGCCCGGCCCATGTAAGCATGGAAATCGCGGAACTACTCCTAACCAAAACCGTAGGCCTGGATGCAGGGTAAACACTAGCACCAGGGGTTCGGATAGATCAGTTCGGGTGTTCTTAATTCAGGGTTGCGTAGAATATCAATTTTATTTTGGGTTATATTTTAAAATTACCAGTTCGGGTCGTTTTAAAATACTTGCACGGCCTATGGCATGAACATAGGCTCTACAATTCCTTTGTAAAGTTCAGTTTTACGTTTTAATTTGTGACGACTTGAAACACCTTTCAATCACTCGGCCGATTAATTTTAAATACCCTATTTAATCTAAGTTGGTCGTGTCGCAAATTTATTTTAATTAATGACGTTTATTAATTACGGTTTTCAAATTAACTTTTAACTTTTGTAAAACCAATTTTGATTTTTTTTATTTTAAAATAAACTGTTTATTTTAATTACCTATCCAATACTAAATAAACCTTTTATTAAAATTGTCGTTTTAATGATCGTGTATTAATTATTAATTTTATGTACGTAACAAACATCTCATGGCAAAACGCATAATAAAATAAATAAATATGCAATTACGGGTTCAGAATATGTTCGGTTCGTTCGAGCCTAAGAACGTGAATCGAGCCCATTAAGTGTAGCACAAACCCTTTTGTGCTCCCACTTAATCTTGGATCCAATCCAATAAAAAAAACTTTAATATAAAGAAAATCTACATTTACTTCAAATATTCTAAACGGAAAATTGTTAACAATGTTTTTAACTTTATTTTCAAAATAAAGTTTGTTATGTTTTTGTGAATACTTTAAGTTTAATTATATTAAAATCATTATTTTAATATTTCATATTTTCTTTAACATTAACGCGCCTAGCTTCAAAAACTAATTTAGTACGCGTGTTATAAAAAAATAAATAATTCCTTGCCCGGATTTGCATCGTATGATCATTAAGCTAAACGAAATAGGTTAAGGCCAAGTATTTTGTCAAAGAGGACTTTGACAAGTGTTCATGTTTGGCCTTAATAAAAACTTGCCTATAACTATTATACGTGACAAATTCCTATGCCAAATCTACTCGATTTTAAGCATGCAATCATATAAACTATTTTATAAAATAAACCTACTTTGATTTGTAAGGTGGCTCTGATACCACTGTTGGAAATTTCGTGTACCTTTTAGTAAATAATTTTTATCAATTTGTCAAACAAACTGAACGCAGCGGAAAACATGTACACGAGGTTCGGTTCTAAACCGTTTCCACCAGCGATCTCATTACAATCAAAATAGGTTAAATATAAAATAAAGAATCGTGACTACCAAGTTACCTTGGTTCAACGAACGATCTCGCTAGATGATCGTTGACCACGAAATTTGATTTGTTCGTTTGAAACGATTTCAAACGAAACCTAAATCTAAAGAAAATAAAGTTCAAAACCTTACCTTAAGCGTAATCGAAGAAACAAAATGGTTTGTTTTACTAGCCAATTAAAACTTCAAAAGGAATATGCTCCTTCTCTTGCTTTGCTGTTTGCGACGGCCAAAAAACACCAATTGAAGTTTTTTTCTTGCTTTTCTTATTGCAACTTTTTAAACCCTTTTGAAAAGCCTTATCCCTTCAACTAAATCTCTCGTGTATATGAAGTTTTTAATTTAGAGATTGATTTTAGATAATTTTTGAGAGTTAATATATATAAAAGACAATTCCTTTATAATTATCTCATAATTAAAATAATTATCTCTCTTTTAATTATCTAGATAATTAACAATATATATATATATATATATATATATGATTTATTATAATTAACAAATTAACTATAATATTAATCCGGCTCTCCGTAATTATTCTAAATAATTACCCGTTTCTTTTATTACGCTTATTATTTCATGATCCAGTGATTAACGATTAAAACACCGTTAAATGTTCGTTGCCCAAAGTGTAACTCTTTGGGTCGTACCTTGACGGCAACCTCGAATTTTAATCGGACAATTGAACATTATATCCGACAGCTACAATCGAATTTCGGGACAAAATTTCAAACTAACGGGGGGATGATGTGACACCCCGTTGAAACGTTCTCACTCATACTAGCTTGTCAGTGGCTGCACTTTAACTTTCGGGATGAAAATTCTTAAAACTTTGGGATAATGTGACACTCTATGTTTTCCTAAGCAACTTCCTCCTTGTATTAATGTTATGTGTGCGTATATTATTAAATGAAGGCTTGTTATTTCTATGCAATGTGTTTTATAAGGAGTACATATAATATATAGTTATGAATATGCTTATATTGGTGAACCGAGACCACTAGGACCCGACCAGAGACCACCCGGTCTCAAGTGACCCAAGTCAGTTGGGCCGCACCTCCTTGAGCCCGCTCGGAAACCCATTAGGGTGCACCGACCTAGATCGGGTATAAAACCCCCACATAAGCCAACATTTCCCTATTTTGGGCACTCCATCGTTAGCTCAAATCCCCAAACATTCCCTCATACTCACTCCCACACACCCTCCTTCATCCTCTGAACAAAACCCTAACCGCATCACCCTTCACCTCCCTCTCAGACTCAACCGAAAGCATCAAGACCCTCGGATCAGCTGGTGCTCATCACTTGGGGACTTCCTTCATCATCTCACATGCATTCGTACCCAAGCAAGCTCCGGTTAGTTCCATATATCTCGGTTGTTTAGTGGTAGGATGTATTATGGATATTGTTGAGTGGTAAAGATGTTTCCTTGATGATGATAAATATGTTTGAACATGAATAATGTGCACATTTGAATGATAATATGAGTTGTTTTCATATATGTGTAGAGTAAAAATATTTAGAAGATAACTAGGACCACACATGATTAAGGTTAAACACTTGTTTGATAACATTTTCTATATAAGGATTAAGTAGGGATAATGAAATAGTTACATGTGTTTGAATGATGAAATAAACCGAACTATGAATGGATGTTGGTAGATGATGCATGCTTATTATGAATAATCAAGTGTGCAAGATGAAAACCCTAAGGATGAACCGTATGAACATATGATGAATATGTGTTGAATATGATATGAATATTTGAAATTGTTGTATTTGATCTGTTTTGATTAAGAATTAGACAAGGAAACATGTTTATGCAATTATATTGGGTAGTACAAGAAATCATGTCTGAGAAATGTAATTGGATAGTACATCATAGGTTCTAGAAGGCTTCCACCTGTGCACACATCCCTGGTTGTGAGTCGAGACCGCCGTGATTGCGACTCGAGACCATGGATCAACAACTCGAGACCAGCAGCCACACTTCCGGGACTCGAGACTGGGATGGTCTCGAGTCGAGACCCCTGATCTGCACCCGAGATGGGACTCAAGACCCACATGATTTCGAGTTGGACATTCACTATTCGAGACCCGCTGGTTGCGACTCGAGACCTCGTGCTCTCGAGTCGAGACCACCCGGTATCGACTGGGCTGCCTACCTTAGTTATTGGGCCACGATGTGTTTTGTCATGTTTGGGTTGCATGTTTTTTTTGGGTAAAGGGTTACCCCGGTGAAATTTTATAAATAATCAAAGAATAACACAAGTGTATTAGAAAAGGATACACAAAGCTAGACTTGGCATACCAAGCCTAGTACAACCAAGAAAAAGAACCAATAAAAAGAGGCACACAAAGAGAACCAAGACTAACTCAACCAAAAACCATACAAACATCTCGACACTCTAAAAACTAGCCAGCGCCGTCTTCTGATAAAGGAATTTTCCACTTCTTCAGCAGCTTCGTGTATTTCAAGTCCTCACTAGGTTTGAATCCCATAACACGAAGTCTGATTGTATTGACAATCCTTTCGGTCACCATTGCCACACTGCTCTGATTTGTGGAGAATAGGCGATTGTTCCTTTCTTGCCAAATAAAATACGTTGAGGCCGCAACCACCATTTTAAAAACAATGTGATCAATCTTCCTTGAATTAGCACGATGAATCAACCAGTTCAAAATGGAATCCCATGTGTCGTTTACCTCTCCCATATCTATCAAAAACTTAATATTATTCCAGACTTGAGCCGCAAATGAACATTCGAAAAAAAAATGGTCTCTTGAGTCACGATCCTGTTTGGGCTGCATGTTTAACTGGACTATGTGCTAACTGCTGATTAACTGTTTAAGGATTAGAACAGGCCCAATAACTTGAAGGATAATTGTATGTTATGCAAGCTATATGTTAGTTATGTAGAATATATGTGACTTCTCTGTACCCAAACCTGACCCATACTGGTAACCATGTTAGGACGTGGTGACCAGTGTGCTTGACCAAGTAAACTAATCTGCCGAGCAACCCAAGGTGAGTTCACAACTTTTAAAGCATGCGTTCCCAGTGATTGGGAAACGGAACTTAAACAACGCTATGCCCTTGTAAGAGATACAAACCTACTTTTCTCCCTTAATGCGGGACCCTTAGTTAATTACTATTTATACTGGATGCAACAAGCAACACTAAACGCAACTCTATCACTCAAGTCCCTACTACTTAATACCGATAGTCACCGGGGCCTGGCGAACGGGTTATTAGTTGATAGCGCTATTTAGGTCTCACACTGTGCCCGCGTATGGGATCGGGAGTGAACTAATAGACTCTGGCAAACCGTTAATGATGATAGAACATTGACAAACGGGGCACTCTACGGAAACGTACGGTCGCATAGTATTCGGTATTGTAAAACAGTTTAGTAGCTTACTTATGGGGTAGCTCCCCATGGCATGGTATGAATGAGTAAATTTACTGTTGAAACAAGTTTTTGGAATTAAAAACTGGACAAACTTGTGAACTCGCCAACATTATGTTGATACCCTACTGCATGCTTTGCAGGTACCCAGTGACTCAGGAGCTTGCAGCTTGGGGATGTGTAGTGGTCGTCTTAACCCGTGTGTTGGGTTGTATAATAAACTTAAATTATGAACTTTGTTTGAACCCTTTTGCCTATGCTTCCGCTACCCACTTAAACTCTTATTTGAACTTAAACTTTTAAACTTTAACTATGGTATTCACTAGCCCTTTCTGGTTGGTGAACTTTCTTATTATTAATTAAATGCTCAGTATAATTGGTGGCTGGCTCCTGGTCAGTCACATGCCCCATGGTAGTACTCTGCATGTGGATTTGGGGGTGTGACAGTGATGTTACAAGATCCAAAATCAACCTTGTAAGGATGCTATCTGAATGTAGCCGACTCTAGATGCTATACGATTCGTAAAACAACCATTCTGAATATTGGAAGATAGAGAAGTTGAATGGTCCAAATTAAACCGAGTATGGATGAAATAGAATCCGGATACCACCCATTGTGAGTCCTTCTGATTAGTGACGTTACAGTATCCAAATTCAACTGAGTGTGGATGTTATCTGAATGTAGCTGACTCTGGATGCTATACAATTCGTAAAAAAACCATTCTGAATCTCGCAAGCTAGGGAAGTTGAATGATCCAAAACTAACCGAGTCTGGATGAAACAGAATCGAGATACCCCTCCCCCATTGTGAGTCCTTCTGATTAGTGATATTACATTATCCGAATTCAACCGAGTATGGACGTTATCTGAATGTAGCTGACTCTGGATGCTATACGATTCGTAAGGTAACCATTCTGAATCTCGCAATCTAGGGAAGTTGAATAATCCACATTAAACCAAGTCTGGATGAAACAGAATCGAGATACCACCCGTTGTGAGTCCTTCTGATTAGTGATGTTACAGTATCCGAATTCAACCGAGTGTGGATGCTATCTGAATGTAACCGACTCTGGATGCTATACGATTCGTAAAACAACCATTATGAATCTCGCAAGCAAGGGAAGTTGAATGATCCAAATTAAACCGACTCTGGATGAAACAGAATCCGGATATCATGTCATACCCCGACCGCGTAAAACAACAAACCGCGGCGGAATCGTTGGGGAGTGTCATAACAGAATCATTGTTTCATAACACATGGAAATTGTGGTTTTGTTTTATTGAATTAAAAGAGGTTACAATGTCTTAAAACAAAGAAACATAACATAATTAACTAGTCTTGCATCTTTTATTGTCATTAAGGCCCAAGTCCGCCTAATTGTATCTTGATTAATCCTATGCATCAGCTCCTGAAAATACATAGGTTTTAATAAAATAGGTACATCAACATAAAAATGCCTGTGAGATACAGAGGTTTAATAAAATAGGATTCATGACTTGTAAGTTTAAAGAAAATGTTTAACAAAAATAGTCACGAACCTTAAAATATTTTCTTTTAGAAATCATACGAAAATCGATAAGAAAACAGATGATATGAAAGAATAATGCATAGATAAGTAAATAACCAAGTAAAGATGAATTTGTATAAAAATATGTTGTTTGTAAAACAATGTTTTGTAAAGATATGTTGATTGTATAAAATGTAATATGTCAAAATTGAAATGGTTTAAATAACGCTACGATATGTAATATCATAAAAGCACTTATATATAGGAAGTACCAGCGGCGTATCCACCATGCTTTTATCATATTACACACGCCTCGTTATTTAAATCACTTACTCAAACAAACTATGACAATCCGAGATTTCAAGGTCTTTTCCGTACACCTTACTGGTTTCGTAATCCTGTTTTACAATCTGATTCATGTGGTGTCGAGTGTGGTTATGTGAATGATTTACAGTTTATGTGTAATTTATTATGGTTAAATGTGTGGTGTTTAATATAATTAAGCATAGTTAATTAAGATGTAACCTAAGGTCTTTCGCCAAGTTGTCCTCGATGAAAAACGGGTCTTTCGTCACCTTTGGTACCAATGAAATATAGGTTTTTCTTCAAACTTGTCTTTCGCCAGAAGGGGGCCTCGGCCCAAAAAGGTTAGCGGCCCAACCTCTTTTATATATAATCTCTTGTAATCAGTTGCGTAAAATACATCAAACCCTAAAGCCTCCCTTTCCTGTTCGACGGCAAACTTGGTCCCCTGTGAAACCCTCAATCATTCGAGCATCTCTCCCTGATCCTCGAGACTTCTCGGGTCATCTTGTTAATCGGTTAGTATTTAGTATTGTCACTTGATGAGTTTCTGATGAGTTGTGATGTTATGTGATTTAGAATTCCGTCAATAGGGTGATAGATCTAGAACGTTTCATGATTCTGATTATTTAGTATGTTTTCATGATCGTGTTATGATTTGTTGATTTCCGTATAACGAGTTCATGGCATGATAGATTGACATTGGATGATGTATGATCAGTGAATGTTATGTTTTAAAGTTTGATGAAGCTGTTATGTCGAATTGATTCGAATGATGTTAATGGTTATGATAACAATGATGATATGAATATGTGATTTGTCAATGCCCTTGTTGCGTGTTAATGATAATTAGAAACTTGATGATTGGTCGTTGATCATAATTGAAATCACTGATGATGATTAGGGTGCTAGGAAAATGTGAGATTGTAACTGATTAAATCTGTAACTGTTTTGCTCGACGAAACAGGGTAGACTCTCGTCATCCTGTACCTTGACGAAACATGATGTGTTTCGCCATAGTTCATCTCGACGAAACATGGTGTGTTTCGCCATAGTTCATCTTGACGAAACATGGTGTGTTTTGCCACATCTCATCTCGACGAAACCTAAGGGTCTTCGTCGGACAGTTATTCGCCGATGAATAATATGTTTGGGCTTGGGCTTGGGTAAGTAGCCCAGTTAACTGTTGTGTGACTATTGTGTGTTATATATGGGATATGGACACATGTATAAACTGAGTATACGTTATGTGATGCATGGCAGTGCTTGTAATGAATGTGATCTCTGAAATACATGGCATAATTAATAAATCGTGAAACTAATTGTTATTGGTAACCTCGGTAGGGTTGATTGAATAACTGGGTGGTAACTTAGCATACCGAGCAATCCAAGGTGAGTTCACTACTCTTGAGCATGCATTCCGGTGGTTGGGACAGTTAGTGGGTATCCCGGGGAGGGATAAGTCTTTTGGGTAAAAACTGGAATGTTGGATAATACTCTCACCCTATCACTCTTAAGTCCCATCATTTTGTTACCAGAGAGGTAACGGGGTATTAGTTGGTAGCGCTAGTTAGGTTTGGCACCCTCACTCCGTACCGGAGAGGACGGGTGTGAACTAATGACCCAGTCATGCCCAGTGCTTTGATAGGAGCACTGGGGAACGAGCAAAACATACATCAGGAACCGTCTTGTTCAGTAACGAGATATTATCAACATTACTTGCGGATTTGTTAACAAACTGGATTGAACACTGATAAATGTTTTCATTTATCAGTATTTCTTTCTGATGTGTAAGATTCATGGGTTAGGGCTTCAGCTAGTTTAGGGTTTTGATTCTGTTCTTTGTTCGATTGGGTTTGTCTGGCGACTTTGTTTGTGTGTTACGTTCTGTTGCTTATTTCGTAGGGTTAAAGAGAGTTTGTTATCACCGTATGGATGCAAAATCTGGTGGTAATTCACAAGGTTTTCATGGTAAACCTACTTTGTCGTTTCAGGATTTGGTGAATCGGGTTATTGATGTTGATGGGAATACCCTAAAGCCGAGACGTGGAATCCCGTTGAATGTGACTAAAAGTTCAAGCATCATTGACGAGAACTATAAGGGTTCGGCTCCTGTCTGACTAGGAAATCTGGGTGCGAATTTCTGGGATTCTCCGGGTATGGGATACAGGTCAATTTCAGGTTTGGATAAAGTGAAGTCGGTGGCCGATTAGGGTTTGGAAAAATCGTCCAGAACTACGGATCCTATCTCCTTTGCTAATGTAGTGAAGAACACTAAGGAAAACATTAACGTGAACTTCAGGGCAATGGAATCTAGTGAAGTTGTTGATGGAGCAGACGTAGTTATTCCATTGACATCAGTTAAACAAGTCACAGACAGGTATGCTAACACTTTGTATGGGTACTTTCTGGGTAAACGATTGGCATACCCTGTGGTGGATTTCTTTGCAAAGAACAACTGGGTTAAATATGGTCTATCTAGATTAATGATGAATGCAAACGGGTTCTTTTTCTTTAAGTTCAAGACTAAAGAAGGGATGGATCAAATGTTAGAGGATGGCCCTTGTTTGATAAGAAATGTTCCGATAATTTTGAAGGAGTGGTCAGCTTCTGTCAGGATGGAAAAAGAGGATATTAGAGTTGTTCCAGTTTGGGTCAAGATGCATGATGTGCCATTAGCGGCATTTACTGAGGATGGTCTTAGTTTGCTTGCATCTAAGATAGGGGTTCCAAAGATGTTGGATTCGTATACGGCCACGATGTGTGCTGAGTCTTGGGGTAGAAGCAGGTATGCTAGAGCTCTCATTGAAGTGCAAGCGGGGACTGATTTAAAGAAGAGTGTAACTGTCGTTATCCCATCTTTAGATGGTGGTGGTCATTTTAAGGTAGAGGTAAAAATCGAATATGATTGGGAGCCTTTAAGGTGCTCATCTTGCTGCGTGTTTGGTCATGAAGATAGCTCGTGCCCAAAGAACCCTCAGGTTGTTTCGAGTGGGGATTCTGGGAAGAAAAATGATGATTTTCAGGTTGTGGGTGCCAAGAAGAAGAAAGCTACTAACCAAGGTCTTCATATGAAAAATCAGAAGCCTAAGTTAGTGTATAGACCAGTTGTAAACCCTAAACCAAATTCGTCCTTGAGGAAGCCGATGAACAATCAGGTATCAACGTCAAACCCCTTTGATATCCTTAAGGATGATGATAGTGGTCAGGGAGGTAGTATTGTGGGTCATCTGGAGAAGAAGGCCACGCAGACTTATGACAAGCAGGATTCAGATGAGGAGGAGGTCGTTGAAGTCTACAATGAAACTAACAAATTTATGACTTCGGGAACACATCCTTCATCTTCTAGAGCAAGGGCAAGCAACTCCTCCACAAAGGGTTCCAATGGCTAGACATGATGTGATTCGAGTAAAGGGGTTGCCGGTTTGTGGCAATTTCATCTTTGATGATGGCGGATGAGTCGTTTTTTGGTTTTCGTGTTTTGGTCTTGTCTACTTTGTTTCTAGATGTAAAGTAGGCTAGGTTATGGGTTATCTTAGAGTATTTGGTTTTTTTGTTTGGTTTACATATACGGGGCATGTCCTGTATATGAATTAGTGTGGAACACATCCTCACTACTTGTACTTTATTGCGGTTGTTTTTAATAGAATCACCGGGGTAACCCTTTACCAAAAAACACTTGGTAATTAACACTTTCGTAAAACTGTGAACTCACCAGCGTTGTCTGACACACTTGTTGCATGCTCGCAGGTCGTTAGGTACTATGGAGAGGAACTTGATGTCTGGATGGCTGGTGTGGTCATTGGTCGTACTGCTTGGATTTACAAGACTTATTTAATAATTTCACGTACATTGGTTTTTCAAACGATTGAACAGTGTTTAACCATTTGCATCCGCTGAACATGTTAAACTTGGATATGTTATGAATATTTTATCTTATCGAATGGAAACTTTGTTTATAATTTGATCTTAGTTCAATGTGATTGGTGGCTAGATCCTGGTACGTCACACGCCTATCGGGGTTTCCGCATGTGGTATTACGGGGGTGTGACAGTTTGGTATCAGAGCCACTGGTTGTAGTGAACTAGGTTTTAAAACATTTTTATAAAACCAGACTATAACCGAACAGCTTCAAAATCGACCATGACACTCAGCTCCAGATCGCAAGGTTCGTCTCTCGTTTACTTATTGTATAGTATGTCTAGTATACACTTATGAACAATGTTGCATGTGATTGCACACACTTAGCCTTTCAGACTGAATTCATGCGTATTTACCTGAGTTATGTGATTGTTAGAATCACAGTGTGATATTATGCTAGACTTTCATGGGTTATGTTTGTGGTGTTTTGCCTTGTTGTGAGAACTTGAGGAGCTTTTTAGCATGAGTTGGGAAGAACTGGGATAAACATGCAAATCGCATTATTATTATGGGTTCACACATAATAATAATGTGGGGTGCATGCGAGTCCCAGTGAGATCTAACGAGGGTGAAAGGGGTTCCGCTTTGTTGTCTGATGTACTTTGTAACCTGTAGAAGTCGTTGTGAATTTGACTCCTACCTTATCTCGACTCTTAACCCCTCTCTTTCTCCTATATAGAATCATGAGCGGATGAGGTCATGGACGTAGTCACATTGCGATGACCCAGGCTTAGCTGACAAATTTGATTAACACACGTGTGGCTGAGGCTTTGGCAGCCTACCAAGCTAGTACGATATGTGCCATTTACCCTTTATTCTTGTGTCGCGTACACAACTCTTACCCGTGTGTTGTATTTTCTTTCTTCCTTAGGTCAGCAAGTGAATCTGAATCAAAACAATCCACCTGCTTATACATTCAAGACGTTCAGGATTGTAAGCCACAGACCTTCAGTGGGACTGAAGGGGCTGTGGGACTTCTGTGTTGGTTTGAGAAGGCAGAATCGGTGTTTGCGATGTGTAACTGTCCTGCTGGGGACAGAGTGAAGTATGCCACATGCACACTCAAGGATGGTGCCCTGACATGGTGGAATGCCCAGGTTCAGATGTTGGGTATAGAAATGGCAAATGCAACGACTTGGGACGATTTTAAGGAGTTGATGAGGGAGGAGTATTGTCCTCGTGATGAGGTGCAGAAACTGGAGAACGAGTATTATGATTTGAAGATGGTGGGGTCGGAGATCGAGGCATACACGAAGAGGTCTCATGAATTAGCTAATATGTGCCCGAACTTATCATGACCCCCACACCGAAGAATTGAGTTGTACATCAAAGGTTTAGCCTCGCAGGTGAAGGGCTTGGTTACTACATCGAACCTCAACAACCTAGCTCAGATTATCCGCTTAGCTCACAAGATCACAGACCAGGAGGTGGAGCGTGGCTCGCTACCACCGTGTGCTTCTACTACTGCCACTACAGCCACAGCTATTACGCCCGTTACTGATAGCAAGCAGAAATGGAATGATGTAGATAAGGTGGCAAACTCGAATCAGTCACAGAAACGGCCAGACAATAGTAGCAATCGCAGTTTCAGTTTGTCATACTCCGTTAATCAAAGCCAGGGCAACAGTTCGGGTCAGGGTTCTTATGCGGGGAAACAACCAAAGTGCAACTATCACCATCGGGGGCCGTGTACCCGAGTATGTCACAGATGCAACAAAGTGGGGCATATGGCCAGGGATTGTAGGGTTTCACTTCCGAACTAGCAGCAGCAGCACACCCCGCAACAGCAACAACCACAGCAGCATGAAAGGCAACAACCCCAGCAAAACCGTGGAAATCGTAAGGGATGTTTTCAATGTGGAGCCGAGGGTCACATCAGGCGAGACTGCCCTCAACTAAACCAGAATGCTGGTGGTAACAACAATGGGAACATCAACAACAGAAACAACAACAATGGGAGCAATGGTGGAAATGGCGCGCATGGGAGGGTGTTCACTATTGGAGCTGGGGAAGCCAGAAATGACGGCAACGTGGTGACTGGTACGGTCTCCATAAACAACATACTTGCTTCTGTTTTATTCG
Organism: Helianthus tuberosus; assembly: GCA_030545235.1. Lineage (NCBI taxonomy): Eukaryota > Viridiplantae > Streptophyta > Magnoliopsida > Asterales > Asteraceae > Helianthus > Helianthus tuberosus. Next base: position 96,307,370 of record CM060388.1, read on the forward strand.
ACTCTGGTGCCGATTGGAGTTATGTGTCTTTGGGGTTCAGTCGTCAGTTAGGGTTGACTCCCACACCACTTGTAAATAAGCATGTAGTAGAATTAGCTGATGGTAAATCGAATGAAGCTTCTCATGTCCTTTTTGGTTGTAAACTTGATCTCATGGGTCAAGTGTTCGACATTGACCTACTCCCCGTTACTCTTGGAAGTTTTGATGTGGTCGTTGGCATGGATTGGTTGTCTAAGCATCAAGCGGAAATTCTCTGTAAAGAGAAAATCGTGCGTATCCCTCTCCCCAGTGGGGAATCTTTGTCGGTTCAAGGTCATCGAAGTGGTGCCATGGTCGGTATCATCTCAGCCATGAAAGCCCAGAAGTGTCTACGAAAGGGCTACCCTGTTGTTCTAGCTCTTATTACCGATTCACAACCTGAAGAGAGGAAGATCGAGGACCTTCCAGTTGTTCGTGAGTTTCCTGATATGTTCCCTGAAGAGTTACCTGGTTTACCTCCACATCGTCAGGTGGAGTTTCAGATTGACCTTATGCCAGGAGCAGCTCCGATTGCACGTGCTCCTTATCATCTTGCACCGGGAGAGTTGCAAGAGCTATCGAATCAACTCCAAGAACTGTTGGATAGAGGTTTTATCCTACCCAGTTCTTCGCCTTGGGGAGCCCCAGTTTTGTTTGTAAAGAAGAAGGACGGATCTTTCCGTATGTGTATTGAATATAGAGAACTCAACAAGGTGACAGTCAAGAACCGCTACCCTTTACTACGCATTGACGACTTGTTTGACCAGTTGCAAGGGTCAAGTTTTTACTCGAAGATCGATTTAAGGTCGGGCTATCATCAGATGAGAGTCCGAGAGGAGGATGTTCCTAAAACGACTTTTCGAACACGATTTGGACATTATGAGTTTTTGGTTATGCCGTTCGGATTGACAAACGCACCAGCAGTCTTCATGGACCTTATGAATCGTGTGTACAAGCCGTATCTTGATGACTTCGTTATCGTGTTAATTGATGACATCTTGATCTACTCTAAGAGCAAGGAGGACCACGAGCGACACATACGTCTTATCTTGGAGCTCTTGAGGAAGGAGCAACTCTACGCGAAGTTTTCCAATTGTGACTTCTGGATTCGAGAGGTACATTTCCTTGGCCACATTGTGAATGAATCGGGGATCCACGTGGATCCTGCTAAAATTGATGCTATCAGGAATTGGGCGGCACCAAAGAATCCTTCGGAGGTGCGACAATTTCTTGGTCTCGCTGGGTATTATCGAATATTTATCAAGGATTTCTCGAAGATCGCTCAACCTCTTACCTCGTTGACACAGAAGGGCATTGTATATTATTGGGGAAACAAACAGGAGGATGCTTTCCAACTCTTGAAACAGAAACTCTGTAGTGCACCGATTTTGTCTCTACCTGAAGGTACCGATGACTTCGTGGTATATTGCGATGCTTCTATTCAGGGTCCTGGTTGCGTGTTGATGCAACGCGAGAAGGTGATAGCCTATGCTTCTCGACAGCTGAAGGTTCATGAGAAGAATTACATGACTCACGACTTGGAGTTGGGGGCTGTGGTTTTCGCGTTGAAGATCTGGAGGCACTATCTGTACGGTACCAAATGCACCATCTACACCGATCACAGAAGCCTTCAGCATATCTTCGACCAGAAGGAATTGATTATGCGACAGCGTCATTGGGTAGAACTATTGAATGACTACGATTGTGCCATCAAGTATCACCCAGGTAAAGCTAACGTTGTAGCTGATGCCCTTAGTCGAAAGGAGACGAAACCTAAGCGTGTGCGAGCCTTGCAGGTCACTATTCACTCAAATCTTCCTGATAAGATCCGTACCGCTCAGGCAGAAGCGTTGAAGGAAGAAAATTATGAAGCAGAATATTTGCGGGGCATGGAAAAACGACTTATAAAGAAATCTGATGGTATTCTCTACTGCAAGGAACGGATATGGATCCCCTTGTTCGGTAACCTTAGAGAGCTTGTGATGGACGAAGCGCACAAGTCTCGATACTCTGTTCACCCGGGTTTGGATAAGATGTATCAGGATCTCAAAGTCTTGTATTGGTGGCCGAAGATGAAAGCTAACATCGCGACGTATGTGAGTAAGTGCTTGACTTGTGCAAAAGTCAAGGTAGAGTATCAGAAACCCTCAGGCCTGCTGCAACAACCAGAAATACCCATGTGGAAATGGGAGCAAATAGCTATGGATTTCGTCACTGGTCTGCCAAGAACTCAAAGCGGAAATGATACCATCTGGGTGATCGTTAATCGTCTCACGAAGTCAGCGCATTTTTTAGCGATCAAGGAAACTGATAAGTTTTCTCAACTTGCTGCTGTTTACCTGAAGGAAGTGGTATCTAGGCATGGGGTGCCAACCTCTATTATCTCTTATCGCGATCCGCGTTTCATCTCTGATTTGTGGCAGTCTATGCATAAATCATTCGGCTCACGTCTCGACATAAGCACTGCTTATCACCCACAGACGGATGGTCAAAGCGAACGAACCATCCAAACACTTGAAGACATGCTGAGAGCATGTGTCATCGATTTTGGTAAAGGCTGGGAGAAACACTTGCCGCTGATCTAGTTCTCCTATAACAACACTTACCACACTAGCATCCAGGCAGCTCCATTTGAAGCATTGTACGGCCGGAAATGTCGTTCTCCTCTTTGTTGGGCTGAGGTGGGTGACAGCCAGGTCACAGGTCCGGAACTTGTTCTTGAAACCTCTGAGAAGATTGTCCAGATCAGAAACCATATGGCGGCAGTGCGCGACCATTAGAAAAGTTACGCTGACAAGCGTAGGAAACCTTTGGAGTTCGCTGTAGGCGATCACGTTATGCTGAAAGTCTCACCCTGGAAGGGTGTGGTGCGCTTTGGGAAGCGCGACAAGCTTAATCCACGTTATGTAGCGTATTGGTAAAGTGGCCAACAAACTCGAGTTACCTGCCGAGTTGGGTAACGTTCATGACGTGTTCCATGTTTCGCAACTGAAAAAGTGTTTGTCCGATGAAACACTGGTGGTGCCACTTCAAGAGTTGAGAATTGACGACAAGTTGCAGTTTGTCGAGGAACCAATAGAAATTATGGATCGGGAAGTCAAGGTCCGTAAGCATAGTCGGATTCCAATCGTGAGAGTCTGTTGGAACTCAAGACGTGGACCGGAGTTCACGTGGGAGCGCGAAGATCAAATGAAGCTCAAGTATCCTCATTTATTCCCAGCTGACCAATCTAAAACTGAGGCAATTGGCGAATTTCGGGGCGAAATTCCCTTTCAAGTTGGGGATGATTTGGTACCCGCGGAAAATCCACAGTCATCCTGAGTTAACCTCTTGCTGTTTTAGATTACTTTTCAAATTTCGGGAGGAAATTTCTTTCAAGTTGGGGATGATGTGACAATCCGAGATTTCAAGGTCTTTTCCATACACCTTACTGATTTCGTAATCCTGTTTTACAATTTGATTCATGTGGTGTCGAGTGTGGTTATGTGAATGATTTACAGTTTATGTGTAATTTATGATGGTTAAATGTGTGGTGTTTAATATAATTAATCATAGTTAAATAAGATGTAACCTAAGGTCTTTCGCCAAGTTGTCCCCGACGAAAAACGGGTCTTTCGTCACCTTTGGTATCGACGAAATATAGGTTTTTCGTCAAAGTTGTCTTTCGCCGGAACGGGGCCTCGGCCCAGAAAGGTTAGAGGCCCAACCTCTTTTATATATAATCTCTTGTAATCAGTTGCGTAAAATACATAAAACCCTAAAGCCTCCCTTTCCTGTTCGACGGCAAACTTGGTCCCCTGTGAAACCCTCAATCATTCGAGCATCTCTCCCTGATCCTCGAGACTCCTCGGGTCATCTTGTTTATCGGTTAGTATTTAATATTGTCGCTTGATGAGTTTCTGATGAGTTGTGATGTTTTGTGAATTAGAGTTCCGTCAATAGGGTGATAGATCTAGAATGTTTCATGATTCTGATTATTTAGTATGTTTTCATGATCGTGTTATGATTTGTTGATTTCCGTATAACGAGTTCATGGCATGATAGATTGACATTGGATGATGTATGATCAGTGAATGTTATGTTTTAAAGTTTGATGAAGCTGTTATGTCGAATTGATTCGAATGATGTTAATGGTTATGATAACAATGATGATATGAATATGTGATTTGTCAATGCCCTTGTTGCGTGTTAATGATAATTAGAAACTTGATGATTGGTCGTTGATCATAATTGAAATCACTGATGATGATTAGGGTGCTAGGAAAATGTGAGATTGTAACTGATTAAATCTGTAACTGTTTTGCTCGACGAAACAGGGTAGACTCTCGTCATCCTGTACCTTGACGAAACATGATGTGTTTCGCCATAGTTCATCTCGACGAAACATGGTGTGTTTCGCCATAGTTCATCTTGACGAAACATGGTGTGTTTCGCCACATCTCACCTCGACGAAACCTAAGGTTCTTCGTTGGACGGTTATTCGCCAAAGAATAATCTGTTTAGGCTTGGGCTTGGGTAAGTAGCCCAGTTAACTGTTGTGTGACTATTGTGTGTTATATATATGGGATATGGACACTTGCATGAACTGAGTATACGTTATGTGATGTGATGCATGGCAGTGCTTGTAATGAATGTGATCTCTGAAATACGTGGCATAATTGATAAATCATGAAACTAATTGTTATTGGTAACCTCGGTAGGGTTGATTGATTAACTGGGTGGTAACTTAGCATACCGAGCTGTCACACCCCGACCACGTAAAACAACAAATCGTGGCGGAAACATCGGGGAGTGTTGTAACAGAATCATTGCTTCACAACACATGGAATTTAGAATATTGTTTTATTACATAAAAAGTTACATTGTCTTGGAATTTGATCAACAAACAGTACAATTGTCGTTCATGTTTTTATAATTACTAAGTCCCATGTCCATCCTATGTAAAGCAATCAACAGTCGTCACGAAATAAATCCTGAAACATATGTGAAAGTAAATACGTCAGCATAAAAATGCCTGTGTGTAACATAGGTTTTGTGAATTAGATTCATGGCTTTGGATCATATAAGAAAAGATTATATGTTTATAAAAGTAGCCATGAATCCTTGATAAAAGTTTGGTTTCTAGAACACTTTGCATTGATATAAAAGTTGTAGTATACATAAAAATATACATTGGTTTTAAGAAAGTCGGATAAGTAATATATCAAAATATATTTTAGTTTCAAAACAGTTAAACAGATAGTATATCAAATATAATTTAGTTGTCAAAATAATAGTTTTCGGTAGTATATCATAAGTATACTTTGGTTTTGTAAACAACATATCAACCATGTTTTAGTAAATAACAAAATGTATGTTGGATTCGTACATAGTATATCAAATTATACTTTAGTAAATAATATCACGTTGGTAGTATGTCGGAACATACCAAAATCGTGGTTTGGTAATATATCAAACTATATTTTAGTAAACAATAGCAAATCAAATTATGCTTTAGTAAACAGTATCACGTTGACTACTCATATATGGAGCCTTATAACTCATCGAGAATCTTTATGGGTTAAATGGATCCATCCTTACCGTATTTGTGGAAGGAGCTTTTGGGATGTTCCGTTAAAAAATAATGTTACCTGAACATGGAGAAAATTACTAAATCTTAGACACATTGTTCGGAATCATGTGTGGACAAAGCTGGGCGATGGCAGGTGCACGGATGTGTGGTATGATAAATGGGATGATGTTTGTCCTCTCAACAATGTCATCACGCCAAGGTCGATAGCTAATGCGGGGTTTACTCTAAATACTAAGGTTGCTGAGGTTTACGTTGATGGAGTTTGGTTATGGCCGCGTGCATGGAGCTCTAGGTTTCCTTCTCTCCTAAATATGAGGCAGATTACTTTGATTGAATCCACACAAGATAAGCTAGTCTGGCGATCTCGATTGGGTATAGAGGGAGATTTTAGTACATCGACAGTATGGGATGATGTTCGGTATGTTCATAATGAAGTCTCATGGGAGGAGGTGGTGTGGTTTCCTCAAGCGGTCCCTCGCCACTCGTTCTTTATGTGGCTCCTAGTGAATAGAAGATTGAAGACACATGATGTTATGGCTAAGTGGTCGGCGATGGGCAACACTAATTTTAATCTTATGTGTTGTTCTCTGTGTATGACAGGTCCAGATTCTCACGAACACTTGTTCTTTGAATGTATTTTTGCGTCCAAAGTTTGGAGTGGTGTTAAAGATAGAGCTGGAATGTCTAATATTAGTGAGCAATGGATCTCTATTTATGATCATTTGATGGGGATTGCTACGTCCAAAATAGCTCAACATGTTATCTCGAAGCTTGTGGTGGCCGCGTCTGCTTACTTTGTTTGGCAAGAGAGAAACGCTAGGTTGTTCTCGAACCAGAAACGATCTCTGGAAAAATTAGTTGAGGTGATTCTCGCTACGGTGCGGTTGAAAATTCACACGTGCTGATTGAAGACGATGATTGTGGCTAGTTTGTGTTTCTTTGTAAATTCGGCTATGTGAGACGTGGTTTTTGTTTCTGGTTGTTTGTTTAGGGTTGCTTGTTCTAGTTTTACTCTTGTATGGCGTGTCATACATGAGAACTAAGGAAGACTCTCTTCCTTACTTGTGTTTTTTTGGTTTGGTTATATGAAATTCACCGGGGTAACCCTTTACCCAAAAAAAAAAAACAGTATCACGTTGGTAGTATATCGAAATATACCATAAATCGCGATTTAGCAATACATTCAAACCTTAGTGCATCAAACTACACTTTGGAGACTATAGAAATACCACAAAGGCAATTTCTATTTGGTTAAAATTTGGTTTCTGACAATCCATACAACAGGAATGGGGTGTCTAGTCCTATAGCGCTATATCGTACTACCAATCGGCTTGATCATTGTTAATGAATGTATAAGTAAACATATGAACAAACAAATAGTCGTAACAAACTTCGGAAATCAGTGTTTAAACCATGGATAATAGTTCAATTCGTCAAAAGATAGTACTTATGCATGTGTAATCATATAGTCGAAATCATGAAAATATTGTATAGGCACATATGTTTCACCCCAAAACATTGAAAACAGTAAAAGAGGGGACTATGTACTCACCTTTGGGTGCGTTTTTATATGTTAACACAATCCCTCAAATTGTTTACTCGTCCTAAATTAAATAAGAACGATTTAATAATCAAACTCACAAAAATACCGAAGTTTCTCCGATACTTAGAATTCTCACATAACTTTGAGATTTCTCGAAAAGTTATTATTTTTTATTATATTGGTGTATTTATGTATATATGAGTTCGTATACATATTTTAAGGACTTTGCGACTTGAACGGTTTTTTTTGGTGACTCTCATCATGCATATATCATCAAAACCCTTGCATTTTAACTATCATTCAAAACTGGCTGTTTTCGGGAATTTTAACAAAATAGTTAACTTACTCCAAAATTCCCAAATTTTTACAGAATGTTCTAAATGATCCAAATATTACTGTGTAAAAATATCGGGATCCAATTCATTACCAATATTTTATAAAAATCATTTACCGGACTACAATCAGATTCGTCACTTTCTGACTGCAGTCTACGGAATAATTTATTTAAAATTCATCGTATGTCCGATTGATGAAATTCTAGTGGGAGAATTACAATGACATCAGTGGTCATCTACAGTACAAATTTCATGAGCTAATTCTACAAAGATTTCAAGTTATGATGAAAAAAATAACACACATTTTTTGCAGTAAAAACGCAGCTTTTGCTGCTGTACAAAACGGACCTTTAAAAATAGTAAATCACATCGAAATAATATGATTCTAGTGCCATTTGATTCATTTTTCGAAAACATATAATTTAGACTTCAGAAAATCAATTTTTTGATTTATAACGGTTCGTTTACAGCCAACTGAAGTTGGCTGTAAATGTTAATCAGCATGCTTTTAATCGCTTAAATGTTACTAAAACATGCAAGCAAAAATCCTAAACAGGTGTTTATCGAGAAATCAAACTCATACACCCATATATATATATATATATATTTACGGTTTATATACACCCATATACATCACCATTTCTTTTTGTATCAAGACCCATTTCATTTTAGATTTCAAGTTTGTGAAAATTCCAAGATCCAAGAGAAACTTCAAATCATCAAGAATAACCAAGAATCAAGAGTATGATTTAAACATAAATGTTATACCTTCAAGATTCAAGTAGGTTGTGGGATGAGATTTTGATGATATGACGCTTGAAATCACTTGAAAAAACCTTGGAAATTCCTTTGGATCTTCACGCCAACTTGAAATTAGCTTGGAATGGAGCTTGATTATGAAGAACAAGATTGAAAAAGATGAAGATGGAGGTGAGAGGGGTGTGGACGGTTATGGAGGAGAGAGAAGAAGGGGTTGAGTGATCTTGTAGGATTTGTTATGATCTTGGAAAGATATATATAGAAGATATGGAGGGATTTACAAAAGAGCATGCATGACAAGTGTCATAACAAATCTAGCAAGAATCAAATAATAAATCTTAGGAGATATGGTGTGATTTTGGTGGGTCCTAGTGATCGTAATATATATGGGGGGGGGGGGGTTAAATGTAAATTTGAATGGTAAGATAGATAAAAACAGGTATTTACTGGATACCGGGTATTTTATCTAGCATTTAAATCCCGGTTTATGGCGTTCTAAATTATTTTTATTATTCTATAAAAATAATCTCGCCAAAATATTACTGAAATAAATTTCAGTTGCCGAGACTGGCTGTGTTGTCTGCGTTTTGCAATATAAGCACTGTGTTGCGCAGTAACACTCGGTGCGTGCTTAAACTTGAAAAATAACGTTTTTAAGCGTTCTATTTTATTCAACATGAACCTGATTAAAATAAAATTTTAATCATAACAGAATATTTTTGGGGTTTAAATATTATCCGGGCCACCAACGTTCGTTTCGCAGTTTTGTTATAAATAGTTCTAAAGTTCGAATAAACATGTTTTTGCCATACCGAATCCTTTGAAACCTATTTCTAAGTTATGTAAAGGATATTTAGGGTATGTTTGGCTTATGTCACAGTTCCGGAGTGTACGTCACGTTAAACTGATTATGTTTACATAACGGTTTATGATTTCACTTCCAGAACAAGTTTGAGAGTTCGGAATTGAACAAGAATTGATATGTGCTAACGATACACATATTTATACAAATCCCAAGTATGAAATACAATATTTCATTGGTTTGGTATTTGTTTGATGGTTGAAGTGACACAAGTGTCACAGTCTCCCCTACTTTAAGAAATTTCGTCCCGAAATTTAATTTTAGAGGAAACTTGTGTGTGCTCGAAAACAGAGTCGGAGAATGTAAGATAAAATAACATTGGTCAAGGTCCAGGACTTCTAGTAACTTAAATAATGCTACGTTCGCAATGTAATAAGGAACACTTATATATAAGAAGTACCAGCGGCGTATCCACCATGCTCCTTTCTACATTTTTCCCGTTTCGTTATTCCCATCACTATAGGTCTTAACACATGATAAAACTTGCTGTGGTTTCTGTGCACTGAATTCCATAATTATGTATGCATCCATAATTACGTAATTTCTTGCATAGTCCGCACAGTTCATTTCATAATGCGTAGGGGAAAGATCAATCGAATAAACATGAAGTAACTTGACTCGACCATCAAAGGATCTTTTTAACTAGATCAACAAACGATCTTCTTAACCAGATCAACACATGATCTTCTTAACTAGACCGTCGTACAATCTCTTTAAATAGACCACCAACGGGTCTTTTTATTGAATCAAATAATTGTTTTAAAATAGCACTTTGGAATCCAAGGTTCTTACTATTTGCATAGAAAAGCCCCTTAAGGATTTTAAGATAGTACTTTGAGTATCCTTCTGAGAATCCAAAATATGAAAATACGGATGATTCTACTAGGACTTAGATAGCGAGCTTTAGAATCACACATAAACACATAATCGCATAGTTGTTAACTTAGTTATTAGCTCATTCATTAACTTGAATTAATGCATTTAAAGTACACCAGAAATCCAATCGAGGACTTCCATTGGTACTCAAAACATCCCAAGAATCTAACTATGAAGAGAGGAAGATTTTATAAGGATTTGGCTTTGTCTTGGTCGTATCGTAACATTCGTATTAGAGCACGCAATGAATCCACTTAAGGACTCATGAAAGTACCTTTAGATATCAAATCAAAGATTTGAAATGGTATTTCAAGTATCTGTTTGAGAATTTTTTTTTTTTTTTTGGTAAAGGGTTACCCCGGTGATTCTGTATATTCACAACCAAATAAAACAAGTAGTGTAGAGAGTCTACACTAGTTCAATCATGGGACAGGCCCCATGAAAGTATAACACGAAACAATCCAAAAACACACCCAATAACGGAAAACACTGAAAACAAACTAGACTAAACTCTAGAAAAATAAACACAAAACAGCTATTCAACCGCCATCATCATCGACGACATCCCCATGAATCTCCCACTCTCGAAGAAGTTTCCGCACACTAGCCGTGTTTTTCAGTTTTGCTCCCATCAACTTGTATCTTACCGTGTTTATTATAATCTCACTAAGCTGCTCCGGAGGCCTCAATTGATTTTTGAATAACCGAGCATTCCTTTCTTGCCAAATGAAATAAGTAGATGCCGCAACTATGAGTTTAGCAACATAAATCAGAGCCGACTTTGATCTAGCACGAACAAGTAACCAGTCGACAACATCCCTCCATTTCGGCGAAATAGGCATCAAGGCCACCCTTTGCCTCACTATAAACCAAACTTGAGCCGAATACTTACATTCAAAAAACAGGTGTGGATGCGAATCAAAATTCTCGAAACACAAAAGGCAACACATCATGTTCATGTTCTTCCGTCTCGCTAGATCCCAATTTATAATTTTGTCTTGAGTTAGGAGTTTACCTTTAATGACCAACCACATCATAAAAGCATGCCGAGGAATACATTGCGAAAACCACACGATATTACACCAATTAACTTCCGGTTCTTTATACCGTACCGAATGCCACACACGCGAGGAAGAGAATTCATCTAGATCACTATCATCCTTCCATAACAATTTATCCTGCTTTGTCGGATTTAATTGAACTTCGTCTAATTGAATTAACACCGGATAAGTATCTCTCCAAGCCATAGGCCAATTCCAAGAACCATGAGAGTAGACATTAGCCACCGAATCATCCAGCCTAAAGTCCGCATCGGTAATAGTTCTAGGTGTTAGAAACTCACCGAGCGGTCCCAGGTCACACCAGAAATCGAACCAGGCTGAAGTCGAAGCACCATCGCCTAGATCCGACCAAACATGTTTCCTTATAAGAGGACGCATTTGAATCAGATTTCTCCATGACGAACAGCAATTCGCAGGAGTTTTACAAACCCAAAAACTCTTGCCTTTCAGCCGATAACTCTGCACCCACTCTACCCATAAAGAATCTCTCTTAGAGACGATGCTCCAAATGTGAAACGCCATGAGAGCCTTGTTCATATCTCCAATTCGCCTAATACCCAATCCCCCTTCATATTTCGGTGTACAAATAGTCTTCCAAGAAACTTTTGATTTACCCTTAGAAAACGATGTTCCTTGAGACCAAAGGAAGTTTCGCAACTTAGCTTCTAGCTCTTTAATAATCCGAACCGGCAAAATAAAAACGGACGCCCAATAAATATGCATATAAGAGAGGACTGAAATAATAAGTTGTAGCCTACCAGCAAATGATAGTAACTTGTTTTTCCAGTTCGTGATCCGTTTCTCTAGTCTCTCCACAAGCACTCGACAATCATTATACCCAATTCTGGATGAGATTAGAGGCACACCAAGATATCTAACAGGCAGATTCCCTTCCACAAAAGGCATAAGATCCAGAATAGCATCTTTTACATGGCCATTTACATTGCAAAAGAAAATCGTGCTTTTCTGGTTACTAGGCACTAACCCTGACATCTTCGTAAACTTAGATAGAGATGTCATAATACACCTTGCCGAACTAACATCTCCTCTAGCAAAAATGAACAGGTCATCCGCAAAACAAAGGTTGATAATCTGTTGCCTTTCACACTTATTATGAAATCTGAACGAAGAGTCAATACGAACCGCGTGCTGAAGAATGGCCGTTAGAACTTCCATGACTAAGGTAAAAAGGTAAGGAGAGATCGGGTCTCCTTGCCTTAAGCCTCGGTTACCCTTGAAGAACCCGTGCACCGAACCATTAACAAAATCGAAAAAGAAACCGTCGAGACACAAATCATAATCCAATCTACCATCTTCCTATTAAAACCAAACCCATGCAAAACATTCTTTAGAAATCCCCAATCAACAGTATCATAAGCTTTTTGGATATCTACTTTAAAAGCACACCGTGGAGGACCAACATGTCGATGGTAATTATGCATTAATTCTTGAGTGAGCATAATATTATCAGAGATTCTCCTGCCTGGAACAAACGCCGATTGATTGACGCTAACAATATCATTCAACACGCCTTTGATTCTATTAGCAACAATCTTACTAATACATTTATATAAGACATTACAGCAAGCAATCGGCCGGTAATCAGTGACAGCCGAAGGAGTAGGACATTTCGGAATAAGCACTATAGTCGTGTGATTCAATTCCCGAAGAAGCTTTCCTGTTTCAAAAAAATCAATAATGGCACAAGTAACATCATTACTTGGATGTAAGTAATACTTGTGAAACGAACAGAAAAACATCTTCCTATCAGACTTGGATGTAAGTTGAACATGAATAACTTGAGAGGTTGAAAGCATCGAAATCGGAAAATGGGGAGGCTCTGGGCGATCTTGGCGATTTCTTGAAACCATAGTCGATTCAATCAATTCTTGGTCTCGATTGATCTTGGTTAGTGTCTAAGGATTCCATATTCGTTTCTTTAGGTTCTAATCAACTGAAATCAGATTAAGTTTCGTGCTCTAGGGTTTGTTTTTCTCATTCGTTTCTGATTGTTCTTGGGGTGAGCGGCGGCATCATTCCAATCAGATTGTTTAGGGTTAAGTTTTGCGGCTGCTACGGCAGTCCAATTCCATTTGTTGCTGATTGATTGGTCACCAAATACCATCTTAAATCGTGGTTTTGGGGTTACATCGGATTGATTAGGGTTAATTTTGCAGCGGCTGTTATACTTTCAAACTTTATTTCAGATTCAATCTTTGGTTCAGATTAGGGTTTGTCACGGCTGCTAGGGTTTGTCAGATTTCCTTTTGTGTTCAGCCATCATACCTATTCTGTTTGATTAGATTAGGGTTTAATGGATGAACGAATGAAATCTGGTGGAAAGCCGCCACTGTCATTCAAAGAAATAGCGGATCGTATACTTGATATTGATGGGAACAATATACAGCCAAGACGTGGTATAAACATTATCGATGAACTCACTAAGGTCACGGCACCGGTTCATGTGGATAAATTGTTCTCGCCATTAACAGGTGTTTAAGTTCCTATGGAGAATTTACAGCCTAACTCTAGGGATTCGGAAAATAGGGAACATCAGGCAAGTTCCCAGGTTCGATCTGATCTGGGTAGTGCACCAAAGCCAAAGTCTTATGCTGAATCCATTGTGGCAGCCAACACCAAACAGGTAAATTTCAGAATGCTTGTGAGTCCGGTGGTGCAGGATGGTTGTGATGTGGTGCTTTCCCGGGAATCTGTTAAACTGGTTCAAGACAGGTTAGCTAATACACTGTATGGGTACTTCTTGGGGGATCGTGTGGCTTATCCGGTGGTTGAGTTCTTTGTGAAAAACAATTGGAAGAAGTTTGGCTTGCAAAAGTCTATGATGAATGCGAACGGGTTTTTCTTTTTCAAATTTGTGGACAAAGAAGGTATGTTGAATGTTCTTAAAGAGGGACCCTGGATTATTCGTTCTCAACCTCTCTTCCTTAGTGTGTGGTCGCCTACTGCAAGACTAGAGAAAAAGGAAGTTGAAAAGATTCTAGTATGGGTTAAAATTCATGATGTTCCTATAGTTGCCTATACGGAAGATGGTTTGAGTATGATTGCTACAGCTATTGGTGAGCCGAAATTGTTGGATTCGTATACTACCTCAATGTGCACGGATGCGTGGGGTAGGAGCAGCTATGCAAGAGCCTTGATAGAAATCTCAGCCGAGAATGCCTTTAAAGAGGAAGTAGTTATTGCGGTGCCTGAGCTAGAAGGTGAAGGTTTTATTAAAGTGAAGATGAATGTGGAATATGAATGGAGTCCTTGCAGGTGTGACCATTGTAAGGTCTTTGGACATGCTGATGAGTCTTTCCCGAAACAGCCTAGGAAATCTCATATGGTTGTTCCTAAACCCCCGAAACAAAATGCTAGGAAGCAATCTCGTGGTCAGGTGAAGACTCCAGAAGTGGATGAAGATGGGTTTATGGATGTGGATGGTAAAAAAGCGGCTAGGAAATCTGGTTTTCATGTTAACAAAGCTAAGCCGAAATTTGAGTACAGGCCGGTTGGATTCAAATCGAATGGAGGGGTTAAAAAGTCGGATTCGCCGATTAGTGTAGTGTCCCAGAACCCGTTTGATGTTCTAAGGGAGGAGCAGGGTACGGTTCGTCAAACGGGTAAGGGGATGAGGGATGATATTGGTGATTCAGATGATGAGGAGGTTGTGGAAGTCTATAATGAAACAAATGAATTTATGACGTCGGGTACACATCCTGTGTTTTCAAAAGCAGGGGCAAGCACCTCTTCCACAAAGTTCTCCAATGGCTAGTCAGTTTTTGGTTCGTGTTATGGGGATGTTGTTTCGAAGCAATTTCATTTTTGATGATGGCGGATAATGTCCCTTGTTGGTGTCTTTTTGTCTGTCTACTGGACATTTTTTCATGATGTAAAGTAGACTAGGTTTTGTGGTGTCATTGGTTTTTGTTTTCAGTGGTTTACATATATGGGGCATGTCCTGTATATGAATTAGTGTGGATCATCCTCACTACTTGTACTTAATTGCGGTTATTTTAATAGAATCACCGGGGTAACCCTTTACCCAAAAAAAAACATCATTACCGACAATAGGCCAAGCACTTTTGAAAAACGCCGCTGTATATCCATCAGGACCCGGAGCTTTGTCAATACCAATAGAAAACATCGCCTTCTTGACTTCCTCCGCAGTGACTTGTCGGATCATATGAGAAGCTGTCTGTGGAGATAGAACCTTAGAGAATAAATCAGGAGCCGGATTGAGAGAAATATCCGCTTGTGCACCGAAAAATTTCTCATAGTGATGAACAAAAGCTTGAAAAACCGTATCACCTTCATAAGGATTGCCATCCGAATCCTTTATCACGTCGATTCGACTACAATGATTTCTAATCTTTAGAGATGAGTGGAAAAAAGCGGAGTTCGAATCCCCCGCTCTTAGCCAATCAACCTTGGACTTTTGTTTCAGAAATCGCTCCTCGTCCAACGACGCCTCTTAAATTCACGGTTAATCAACGTCTCAGCTGCCCGGAGCTCAACATTAGACGGATCACGATCAATGCTTAGCTGAATCTCATCAAGTTTCACACGAAGAGCTTCCACTTTTTTGTGAAGATTTCCTTGTTTGAATAACATCGAATGAAGGGGATTTTTAAGCAACCGAAGCTTCTTGACCAATCGGAATTGATGAACACCATTAACATTAGATTCCCACGTTTTTTTAACAATGTCCGAAAACTCAGGTTTGAAAACCAGAAAATTTGCAAACTTGAATGACCACGATTTCACCTTAGTAGCTTCCAGGAATGAAAGAATACAGGGGCAATGGTCAGAAAGCCTATACGGCTTGAAAATGGCAACCGCATTCTGAAAATCGGTAACAAAGGGTGTGTTGCCCATTACTCGGTCAATTTTCTTTAGAAGCCCTATCCCATTCTTTGGCTTTTGGCTCCAAGTAAAATGGATTCCCATGCGGTTAATATCAACAACCTCAATATCATCCACACAATCCTGAAAATCCCTCATGCCTGTAGAGACTGACGACGTACCCATAGAACTATCTTCAATGTTAAGAGCTGTGTTAAAGTCTCCCAGAATACACCATGGTTTGTTACCAACTAGTGCTTTATGCATGGACAAACTGTTCCATAATTCCTTGCGGGAAACATAATAATTAGCAGCATAAATGAAAGAACAGAAAACCGTCTTATTATCCAATTTGAAAACGAGCTGAATATGCATAACCTGAGGATATTGCGCCAAAACCATCACATCAAAAATATTTGGATTCCATCCGATAATAATTCTTGTACCTTTGTCACAACAACCTCCATTTGAAGTCCAATCCCAAGAACGAAAAACGGACTTGCACACTTTACCCAGTTTACCAACATCCACATGAGACTCCAAGATCGCACACAAGCTTAGATTAAAATCATTGACTGCCTGCCGAACCTCCTTCTGTTTAAGAGGGCGGTTCAACCCCCTTATATTCCATGACGCGATACTAACCATTAATAACCATCGACGAAGGAGTGCTTGCCCCTTTACTATTTGTTTTTACAGTACCATCCATTATAAAATCATTCGTTTCATTATACACCTCTTGAACCTCTTCATCCTCCGAATCCGCATTATTCATATCCGGTTTTTTAACACTAACTCCGGAATCAGCATCCACCTCATTGAGAACATCAAATGGATTATTCGATCTGTTCATTTTAGAAGTCGAAGCCCTGTTAGTATCTCCCTTTGGTATTGGCCCCACAGGACGATATTCGAACTTAGACTTTTGTTTATTCACGGGAATTCCAGTTTTCTTAGCAGCTTTCTTCCCATAGACTCCGATGTAACCCTCCTGATCCACAACAGGTACCTTTTTTACCGGCTGATTCTTTTGAACATTCCGATTGTGCTCCTGGTGCATACTCTTACTTGGTTTCATAGGTTGTTTCGGGTAGGTATCGGTAGTATGGCCAAAAACACAACACGAAGCACAACGATGTGGACTCCATTCATACTCCACATACATAGTCTCTTTAATAAAGCCCTCTCCTTCAGATTCAGGAATCGCCATTGTAATTTCCTCTCGTAAGTCTTTATCGGCTGAAACTTCAATCAACGCTCTAGCGTAACTACTACGACCCCATGAGTCCATGCACATTGACGTGGTAAAAGAATCCAGCATCATTGGTTCACTAATAGTTGTTGCAATCAAGCTAAGACCATCCTCCATGTAGGCCGCAATAGGAACTTCATGAATTTTAACCCATACTTGCACCTTCTTTACCTCTTTCTTTTCAAGTTTAGTAGTCGGGGTCCAGCAATTGAGAAACTAAGGCTGAGATCGAATAATCCACGGCCCATCCTGAAGAACATTAGACATTCCAACATCATCTTTAAACTTGAAAAAGAAAAAGCCGTTGGCGTTCATCATAGTCTTTTGTAATCCATATTTTTTCCAATTCATCCGCACAAAATAATCAACCACTGGAAAGGCAACACGATCCCCCAAAAAATACCCGTAAAGGGTGTTAGCCCATTTATTTTGTACCATACGTACTGATTCTCTCGGCAACACAACATCACAACCATCATGATTAACGGAACTAGCAAGTGACCGAAAATTAACCTTCTTCAAATTATTGGCACTTACCGAATCTGCATATGACATGGGCTTAGCATCAGACCCATTAACCCGAGGACAACCTTGAGAATTGGCATCACGCGTTAATACCGTACCAGCTGTAGCACCCTTATTAGCCATCGAAGAAGAATCTCCAGCATTGAACAAGTTTTCTGTAACACCTGTGTCTCCACGGCCATCAAACAAATACCAAGCGAATGAAATATTGTATTTCATACTTTGGACTTGTATAAATATGTGTATCGTTTACACATATCAATTCTTGTTCGATTTCAAGCTTTAAATCGCTTTCTGGAGGGTTATACGCGCTCTGATGAGTAGATATAACCAGTTTAATCCAACGAACACTCCGGAATAGTGAAATAGGCTTAACATACCTTAAATAACCTTTACATAACTTAGATATAAGTTTTGAAAGGTTTGGTGTGGTGAAATCAAAGTTTAATCGCTTACAGGGACTAAAGTTGACAAACTGCGAAAGTATGCCAATTTGAACTGTAACAGACCTTCCGGAACATGACCATAAGTTAAACATACCATAAATATCCTTTACATAGCTTAGAAATAGGCTTTGAGGTGTTCGGTATGCTAAAATAAACTTTTGTGTCATTCAGGGACTAAAAGCGTCAAAAAGTGCACAAGTTTGCATTTTCGCGCATAACTTACGTTCTGAATACATCCGGACATCCAAAAATTTATGTAAGCATGACTACATTATATTTTATGGTTCGCCTTAAGAAAAATCCATTCGTCGCGTCATTTGGATCGTTTTTCGCGCTTGTGCGCATTCCGTCGTAATTAAGCGAACATCGCGTTCGTACGGTTAAACGAACCGACATCCGAGATATTTTTGAGCACATTTTAAGTTCCCTATACTTTAACTTCATTTTAGAGCTTTGAAATGGGGTTAACGGGCCTTAAACGTGTCGAAAATGGCCTAAATACAGTTCAGGGACCAAAAGTGTAAATCTGCCAAACTATGGCCTAGCGGTGCGCTACACTTTTAGCGTAGCGGTGCGCTAGCCAAGTTCAGACCAGATTCAGAGTTTCTAACAGCCTGTTTGCAGCTGTTTTAACCACAACCACAAGTTCACCACTTGCATACTCAGCTGATAAGGATCATTGTTAGGCACCATAACCTTCCGACACTTGTACGGATACGATTAAGGCACAATATTCGACAAACGATCCTAACGGTTCGGGTATTCCTATAAATACCCAACCCACACAACCTCATTTTGCACTAGAATTCTGAATTGAGAACCTCTAAGTTGAAACCATTGTTTCATACCTGAGATTCTTGAATCGGGATTAGCATTCGGGGACCCTTCGTAAGTATTCTTTCGTTCTTTTCCTTATTTTATTGCTTTTCGAGTCCGAAAGTCAAACTTTGTTTGACTTTCAGCGTTGACCAGTAATGGTCAATGCGAAGTTCGTTTGAACTTCGCAACGTGAGTGTAATCACGTTGGTTATAGTCCCTTGGGACTATGCCTACTGATTACCACGTTGTCTAGGGTCGTAGGGTAAGCGATCTGATAAATCGCTTATACCTCGAACCCGACCCAGTTTGGTCGATCATTAGGATCCGACCAAATACATTAGGTGACCCTAGTATAGGGCATAACCTTCCGAGGTTATACCCTATGGTCACATCGTTTAAGTAGTTGTATGATAGGTAGTTTATATGCCTTAGGTAAATTACCAGAATACCCTTTTCATGTATAATTGGTAATTAAGCATATGTAACCTAAACTTTTGTCACATAACTAATTTTGTAACATGTTTAGGCATATAACACTTGTCATAGGACTAGTTAGGCGATCCGAACGCGTTCCACGCGAACGACGCGTTAAAGTAGCATAAGCTACCTAAACGGGTCGTAATGGGTCGAAATCACTTAGGTTAAGTTTCATTTAGTATGTAGGCTTTGTTAAACCATATCATATGAGTACCTACACTCATTTGGTTTACAAACCCTAATACTACCCAGTCTTCCGATTTAGGTCCGGTTTATTAACATAGTTACCTATATTAGGTGCCGTTTGATTTCCGTGATCTCTAGCTTCGCTTGGTGATTATCTTTAGACATCTGAGCAATCTCAAGTGAGTACATAGACCCCTCTTTTACTGTTTTCCAAACTGTTTTGGGGTGGAACACATGTGCCTACTTGTTACTTTCAAGCTTTCCTGTTTTCACATCATATACATGCTATGTTCGTTAGTACATTATAGTACATGATTTCATTACATCTTATGCTAGGTGTGCCCATTGTGTGCATTACTTAGTACATCGTTTTACATGACATTTCCTGCTAGGTGTGCCCATTGTGTGCATTACTTAGTACATTGTTTTACATGACATTTCCTGCTAGGTGTGCCCATTGTGTGCATTACTTAGTACATCGTTTTACATGACATTTCCTGCTAGGTGTGCCCATTGTGTGCATTACTTAGTACATTGTTTTACATGACATTTCCTGCTAGGTGTGCCCATTGTGTGCATTACTTAGTACATCGTTTTACATGACATTTCACGCTATGTATGTTCATTTGATTACATACTTAGTGCATTGTTTTCACATGTTTACATTTTGGTATGACATTTGGTTTGTTTACATGGGACAATACATTCATTAACATTAGCTACGCCGTTCGTTAGTAGGTAGTGGTACCATAGGAATTGACAACTCCCGTTCCGGACATCCCAGGGTAAGGGGACAGAAAGGAATGACCGAATTCGTTGACATAAGACAGATAGACCTTTAATTTGTTTAAAGGGTTTATCACCACAGTCGCCAGGCTTGGATGTATGCATTTTCACAATACCGCATAAATGTTCATATTAAATAGTTGCATGCATTTACACAAAACATAACTTTGATTTAAACTAAGTTTTACTTCAATACTTTGTTTTCGTGCATATGGTTTAGTTGAGACATTTCACTTGCCATACATGACATTTTGACATAGACATTTGACATGGATATTTGACATAGACATTTGACATGGATATTTGACATAGACATTTGACATGGATATTTGACATAGACATTTTGACATGATTTACATCTTGACATAAACACTTTGACATATTTTTCAATACATTTGACAATTGGTTTGGTTTGATTAAGTGATTAAGTAACGATGCGTGTGTAATATGATACAAGCATGGTGGATACGCCGCTGGTACTTCCTATATATAAGTGTTTGTATGATATTACATGTCGTAACGTTATTTGAATCATTTCAGTTTGAGACATAGAACATTTCATACAAATAACATACTTTTCACAAGACATTGATTTACAAACAACTTATCTTATACAAACTCATTTTACATGGTTATTCATTTAACCTGACATTTATTTATACATATCATCTGATCTTATCGTTTTTCAAATGATTTACAAGACAAAGCAAATTACAAGGTTCATGACTAAACATTTTCTCAAACATAAGTCATGAAACCTATTTTCACAAAACCTATGTATCTCACCGGCATTTTTATGCTGACGTACCATATTTTCACATGTGTTTTTCAGGAGCTGTTGCATAAGATGATCAAGATACACTTAGGCGGACATGGGCCTTAGTGACAATAAAAGATGCAGACTAGTTAATTAGGTTGTATTTCCATGTTTGTTTAGACATTGTAACACTTCTAATGAATAAAACGAAACTTCAATTGCCATGGATTTGAAACATTAATTCTGTTACAACACTCCCCGACGTTTCCGCCACGTTTGGTATGTTCTACGTGGTCGGGGTGTGACAGAAAAGATGGTATCAGAGCCAATGGTTATAGGGAATTAGGTTATTAGTAATGCTTTGACCTAGTCTATAACCTTTCTAGGACCCTAACGCGAGTTTACTTGCGTTTAGTCATAAAACAATACCGTCACCTATCCTTAGGCGACGACCACAACAAGAACATAAATTTCAAAACCGCTTTGAAAACTAATCATCTGTTCTAGGATGATTGTTTACTAGGTTTTGAACCCTCTATTGTAAGGTTTTGAACCCTCTGTTATATGGTTTTGAACCCCTTTGAATTTTCAAAATCTCGTCAAGGTTTTGGGTTTTAAATAATGTGAACACGTGCAAACTGGAAGGGTGAATGCCTGTATTCTGGGTTTTCTGTCTAGGCAAGCACTTCGTATACATCTCATCAGACGCGAGACCAGTTGTGCTTACCTGGGAATTCTTGGGATGAGTGTTCACTTATAGGCGAGCATGTCTTCGCGATACATTATTTTTGACCCATTTACTTTGATTAATCACCGAGGTCATTTGTTGCTTTGTAGTAACAAACAAATGACCACTATCCTTGCTTTCATCAGATTTGTTTCATCTCATTCTTTTCGTCTAATTCTCTCACTCGTTTCATTTCATGTTTCCTCTTTTAGAATGCCTCCTCGACGCGAAAACCAGATAGCGACTGCTGAACTGGCAGAAATCATTGCACAACAAATGGCTGCTCAATTTCCAAACCTCTTTGCTCAATGGAATCAAGCCAACAACAACAACAATGGCCCATGCAATTTCAAGAGTTTTAACTCGGCGAAACCACTCAAGTTTAGTGGTTCTGAGGGAGCGACTGGGCTTCTTCAATGGTTCGAGAGCATTGAGAATACTTTCCGCCACGTGCAGTGTACTGAAAATCGCAAGGTCGAGTTTGCTTCGAGTGTGTTCCAGAAGAGAGCCCTTACATGGTGGAACGGGGTTATGAGAGACCGTGGTGCGGAAGTTGCTCTAGCACAGACATGGGCTGAACTTAGGGCTCTCATGATGAAGGAGTTTTGTCCTCGTCACGAAATCAGGGCTTTGGAAAGGGAATTTGATGATCTTAAGCAAGATAGCGGTGAGCATCGAGCCTACACGGACCGTTATGAGGAGTTAAGTCTGTTATGCCCAAACATGGTCACGCCTTTGGATAAGGCAATCGAAAAGTATATTGATGGCCTTCCCGACTCAATACAAGACATTTTGACTGGTAGCAACCCTACTACTGTTAGGCAGGCCATTGAGCTATCTGCAACCTTGACTGAATCGCAGATCAGGAAACGTAAGCTTTTCCGAAAGGGTGACAAGAAACTAATCGAGGAATCAAAGACCATGGATGAACAGACTGGATCCTCTAAGAAGTCAAAGAAGCGAAAGGCTTCTCAGAACTTCGCCGTGGTCGCTCACAATGATCAAGCCGTCCCCAACCAACCAGCTCAACCTCTTGCCAGGAAACCCTACAACGGAACTGCACCCTTGTGCAACCAATGTGGCCTGCATCATCATGCTGGTGTGAAGTGCCGCACATGCCAAATTTGCGGACTTATAGGTCATACAGCGAGGGTTTGCCCAACAGCAGCAGCACCAAATCAGATTAACAACAATCCTGCTCAAGCTCGTTTTCCACCGGGATCTTGCTACAACTGTGGCGAGATGGGCCATTTTCGTAGGAATTGCCCAAGGCCTGCTAATGCAAATCCAGCGCAGGGATGAGCATCTGACCAACCAGAAGACAACATCGTTTAGAAATAATCACGTCTTATGTATTATTTTCTTTTGTTGTCACGATCCATGGAACGATTGTTGTTATCATTGTTTATAAATAAATCTTTTATTTACATCGCAATGTATTTATGTGATTGTATGTATAAACAACATATCCTCTACAATACCGACAATCAAGGAACCATATTCCTTGAAGAACAGACTACCCCCAAATTTCTTCCCTTGTATGATCTCTTGCGTTTTTCACGAAAATCCTAAGTACCCATTTCTTCCAAGAGAAACAAAGTACGAGGTGCCAAGTTAATAGCAATCAATAACAAGATGATAACAATTAAACAATTATGTGGTTATGTGCTTATGTGTTTCCCTTTTATGTGTCATGTAATTCAAATTATGTTATCCAAATCCTCGTAGAATCCTACATATCCTTGTGCAAGAGATTCATAGTAGGATACCCAAAGGTACTACCTAAAATCCTTAATGGACTTCTACGTTGAAGATAAGTCCCTTGGATTATAAAGTACTGCTTCATAATTAGATCCCTTGAGTGGTCTAGTTAAACTGGATGATACAAGCTGAAAGGACTCCTTGGTGGCCTAATTAAGAAGATCCTCTGTTGATCTAATTAAAAGGACCCTATGGTAGTCTAGTCACCGTCATCACAGGTTCGACATCCTTCCCCACAACATTATAAAACAAACTGTGCGGACTGTGCAAGGAATTACGTAATTATGGATGCATACATAATTATGGAATTTAGTGCACGAAAATCACAGCAAGTTCTATCATGTATCTAGAGTTAACCCTATTCATTTCCAATTCTGATGAAGCATCCGTTGAGGAAAAATGAACTAGCTATTCATTTTTCACTTCTGAAGAATATCCGTTGAGGAAATGAATATCCGTTGTTTATCTTTTCATTTCCATTCTGAAGAATAACCGTTGAGAAAAAATGAATTATCCATTCATTTTCATTCTGAAGAATATCCGTTGAGGAAATGAATACCCGTTGTTTATCTTTTCATTTCCATTCTGAAGAATAACCGTTGAGGAAAATGAATTATCCATTCATTTTCATTCTGAAGAATATCCGTTGAGGAAATGAATATCCGTTGTGTAATCCTTCATTTCCAACTCTGAGGAAATAACCGTTGAAAATGACTCCGTTAGTTCATTTTCGTTTCTGAAGATTTATCCGTTGAGGAAATGAATATCCGTTGTGTAGTCCTTCATTTCCAACTCTGAGGAAGCAACCGTTGAAAATGACTCCGTTAGTTCATTTTCGTTTCTGAAGATTATCCGTTGAGGAAATGAATATCCGTTGTGTAGTCCTTCATTTCCGTACCTGAGGAAACAACCGTTGAAAATGACTCCGTTATTTCATTTTCGTTTCTGAAGATTATCCGTTGAGGAAATGAATATCCGTTGATTATTCTTTCATTTCAAATTCTGAAGAATAAACCGTTGAGGAAAATGACCCCGTTTGTTCATTTTCGTTCTAAAGAATATCCGTTGAGAGAAATGAATATCCGTGGATTATTCCTTCATTCCCGTTTCTAACGAAGAACCCGTTGAGGAAGAATGAATCATCCATTCATTTTCACTTCGGAAGATATCCGTTGAGGGGAAATGTATATCAGTTTAAATAACTCCTTTATTTTCCATTTCCGAAGAAACCGTTGAAGAAAATGACTCTGTTATTCATTTTCGCTTCTGAAAAATTATCCGTTGAGGAAAATAACCAGATTATGCTTTACATATCTTTGATGACTATTTGACACAAAGTCATAGACAGACTCCTACGAATAAATTTCGGGGCGAAATTTCCTAAAGTAGGGGAGACTGTAACACCTGTGTCTCCACGGCCATCAAACAAATACCAAGCGAATGAAATATTGTATTTCATACTTTGGACTTGTATAAATATGTGTATCGTTTACACATATCAATTCTTGTTCGATTTCAAGCTTTAAATCGCTTTCTGGAGGGTTATACGCGCTCTGATGAGTAGATATAACCAGTTTAATCCAACGAACACTCCGGAATAGTGAAATAGGCTTAACATACCTTAAATAACCTTTACATAACTTAGATATAAGTTTTGAAAGGTTTGGTGTGGTGAAATCAAAGTTTAATCGCTTACAGGGACTAAAGTTGACAAACTGCGAAAGTATGCCAATTTGAACTGTAACAGACCTTCCGGAACATGACCATAAGTTAAACATACCATAAATATCCTTTACATAGCTTAGAAATAGGCTTTGAGGTGTTCGGTATGCTAAAATAAACTTTTGTGTCATTCAGGGACTAAAAGCGTCAAAAAGTGCACAAGTTTGCATTTTCGCGCATAACTTACGTTCTGAATACATCCGGACATCCAAAAATTTATGTAAGCATGACTACATTATATTTTATGGTTCGCCTTAAGAAAAATCCATTCGTCGCGTCATTTGGATCGTTTTTCGCGCTTGTGCGCATTCCGTCGTAATTAAGCGAACATCGCGTTCGTACGGTTAAACGAACCGACATCCGAGATATTTTTGAGCACATTTTAAGTTCCCTATACTTTAACTTCATTTTAGAGCTTTGAAATGGGGTTAACGGGCCTTAAACGTGTCGAAAATGGCCTAAATACAGTTCAGGGACCAAAAGTGTAAATCTGCCAAACTATGGCCTAGCGGTGCGCTACACTTTTAGCGTAGCGGTGCGCTAGCCAAGTTCAGACCAGATTCAGAGTTTCTAACAGCCTGTTTGCAGCTGTTTTAACCACAACCACAAGTTCACCACTTGCATACTCAGCTGATAAGGATCATTGTTAGGCACCATAACCTTCCGACACTTGTACGGATACGATTAAGGCACAATATTCGACAAACGATCCTAACGGTTCGGGTATTCCTATAAATACCCAACCCACACAACCTCATTTTGCACTAGAATTCTGAATTGAGAACCTCTAAGTTGAAACCATTGTTTCATACCTGAGATTCTTGAATCGGGATTAGCATTCGGGGACCCTTCGTAAGTATTCTTTCGTTCTTTTCTTTATTTTATTGCTTTTCGAGTCTGAAAGTCAAACTTTGTTTGACTTTCAGCGTTGACCAGTAATGGTCAATGCGAAGTTCGTTTGAACTTCGCAACGTGAGTGTAATCACGTTGGTTATAGTCCCTTGGGACTATGCCTACTGATTACCACGTTGTCTAGGGTCGTAGGGTAAGCGATCTGATAAATCGCTTATACCTCGAACCCGACCCAGTTTGGTCGATCATTAGGATCCGACCAAATACATTAGGTGACCCTAGTATAGGGCATAACCTTCCGAGGTTATACCCTATGGTCACATCGTTTAAGTAGTTGTATGATAGGTAGTTTATATGCCTTAGGTAAATTACCAGAATACCCTTTTCATGTATAATTGGTAATTAAGCATATGTAACCTAAACTTTTGTCACATAACTAATTTTGTAACATGTTTAGGCATATAACACTTGTCATAGGACTAGTTAGGCGATCCGAACGCGTTCCACGCGAACGACGCGTTAAAGTAGCATAAGCTACCTAAACGGGTCGTAATGGGTCGAAATCACTTAGGTTAAGTTTCATTTAGTATGTAGGCTTTGTTAAACCATATCATATGAGTACCTACACTCATTTGGTTTACAAACCCTAATACTACCCAGTCTTCCGATTTAGGTCCGGTTTATTAACATAGTTACCTATATTAGGTGCCGTTTGATTTCCGTGATCTCTAGCTTCGCTTGGTGATTATCTTTAGACATCTGAGCAATCTCAAGTGAGTACATAGACCCCTCTTTTACTGTTTTCCAAACTGTTTTGGGGTGGAACACATGTGCCTACTTGTTACTTTCAAGCTTTCCTGTTTTCACATCATATACATGCTATGTTCGTTAGTACATTATAGTACATGATTTCATTACATCTTATGCTAGGTGTGCCCATTGTGTGCATTACTTAGTACATCGTTTTACATGACATTTCCTGCTAGGTGTGCCCATTGTGTGCATTACTTAGTACATTGTTTTACATGACATTTCCTGCTAGGTGTGCCCATTGTGTGCATTACTTAGTACATCGTTTTACATGACATTTCCTGCTAGGTGTGCCCATTGTGTGCATTACTTAGTACATTGTTTTACATGACATTTCCTGCTAGGTGTGCCCATTGTGTGCATTACTTAGTACATCGTTTTACATGACATTTCACGCTATGTATGTTCATTTGATTACATACTTAGTGCATTGTTTTCACATGTTTACATTTTGGTATGACATTTGGTTTGTTTACATGGGACAATACATTCATTAACATTAGCTACGCCGTTCGTTAGTAGGTAGTGGTACCATAGGAATTGACAACTCCCGTTCCGGACATCCCAGGGTAAGGGGACAGAAAGGAATGACCGAATTCGTTGACATAAGACAGATAGACCTTTAATTTGTTTAAAGGGTTTATCACCACAGTCGCCAGGCTTGGATGTATGCATTTTCACAATACCGCATAAATGTTCATATTAAATAGTTGCATGCATTTACACAAAACATAACTTTGATTTAAACTAAGTTTTACTTCAATACTTTGTTTTCGTGCATATGGTTTAGTTGAGACATTTCACTTGCCATACATGACATTTTGACATAGACATTTGACATGGATATTTGACATAGACATTTGACATGGATATTTGACATAGACATTTGACATGGATATTTGACATAGACATTTTGACATGATTTACATCTTGACATAAACACTTTGACATATTTTTCAATACATTTGACAATTGGTTTGGTTTGATTAAGTGATTAAGTAACGATGCGTGTGTAATATGATACAAGCATGGTGGATACGCCGCTGGTACTTCCTATATATAAGTGTTTGTATGATATTACATGTCGTAACGTTATTTGAATCATTTCAGTTTGAGACATAGAACATTTCATACAAATAACATACTTTTCACAAGACATTGATTTACAAACAACTTATCTTATACAAACTCATTTTACATGGTTATTCATTTAACCTGACATTTATTTATACATATCATCTGATCTTATCGTTTTTCAAATGATTTACAAGACAAAGCAAATTACAAGGTTCATGACTAAACATTTTCTCAAACATAAGTCATGAAACCTATTTTCACAAAACCTATGTATCTCACCGGCATTTTTATGCTGACGTACCATATTTTCACATGTGTTTTTCAGGAGCTGTTGCATAAGATGATCAAGATACACTTAGGCGGACATGGGCCTTAGTGACAATAAAAGATGCAGACTAGTTAATTAGGTTGTATTTCCATGTTTGTTTAGACACTGTAACACTTCTAATGAATAAAACGAAACTTCAATTGCCATGGATTTGAAACATTAATTCTGTTACAACACTCCCCGACGTTTCCGCCACGTTTGGTATGTTCTACGTGGTCGGGGTGTGACATTTTCCACAGGTTTGGAAATACTCATCAAACCATCCAAAATCGATGCATTCGTCGTAGAATACATACCTCTTCTCGGAAGTAAAGGGTTACCTTCAATATTAGTTACACGTAAACCGATCCCACGAACTGGTGTTGTTCCAGGTGTAGACAGCTCCTCAACCACAGGTTCACTCATGTTATCAGCTCCATCAACGTTTATCGGTTCATTAGAAAAACCCTTGAGTGAGTTAGGTGGCTTGCCGCGATCATGCAGGACATTAGCAGCAGTGTCACCAGTCTTAGAACGATCATCCATAACTAATCAAACAACTCTCACGTGAAATCAGAATATTAATCAACCATGCACACGTCAAACCAAAACCCTAATGCCGCAACCAAAAAACGAAGACAAAAGCGAGGCAAAACCCTAATCCTATAAACCCTAGATTGAAACCTGAACCCTTAATCGATTAAACCTGAGCATCAATCTAGCTAAATTAATCTCAGTTAACCGCAATCAACGACTACCGGTTTAATAAATCAGGGTTCTTGAATCAAACCTAGAGCGGCGATTAAAGAAACAACGAAATAAAACCCTAGTTCTAGATCGATCCCTAGTGCTAACGAGTTAGTTATAGAGATTCGCAAGAACAAACCCTCTAATCATAGACTGTTATGCACAAGATCACGAAGAAAAACATAGGATTCATGATGAACAAAGAATCGCCTATTAAAAGAAACGAGCACTTAGGATTTTTGGGGAGATCACGAGTGATCATAAAATGAAAGAATCACACGCGTAGTTTGTTTTGTAAGGAACATGGTTCCTTGGTGTCGGCATCGTAGGGTTGTACACACACAATCGTATCAGTTTCGTAAAATAAAATTGAAACAACAAATTTTATTTATGTATCAACTGAGTCGATTCAAACATCCAAAAGATAACATACAAGGAAAAACAAAAGACTAATTGTTCACTGCTGCGTCGTTGCCTGCGTTCGCCTCATTGATGTTAAACACTCGTCCACGCGCTGGATTTGCGTTAACAAGTCTTGGGCAATTGTTTCGGTAGTGAGTAAGGTCACCACAATTATAACACGAACTAGGTGGGAACTGTGCTTGAACAGCAGCAGGATTTGCAGAGGCTTGGTTAACATAACGGCAGGTATTAACCAAATGTCCCAATCGCCCGCAGTGGGTACATTTGTGACACTGCACTTGCTCCAGATGATGACGGTTGCATTTGTTGCACAAAGGTGCGGTACCAACATAGTTTTTCCTTGTACGAGGTTGTGCTGGCTGGTTTGGTGCAACCTGATTGTTCTGAGCAACTACGGCATAGTTTTGTGAAGCCTTGCGCTTCTTCTTCTTGGATGTCTCGGCCTGTTTATCCTTTGGTTCATCTTGTGCAGACTTGTCAGATGGTTTCGAGTCGCCCTTTCGAAAAAGCTTACCTTTCCTGATCTGGGATTCAGTCAGGGTAGCAGACAATTCAATGGCCTGTCTGACGGTAGTAGGATTGCTACCAGTAACGATATCCTGAACTAGGTCAGGAAGACCATCAATGTACTTTTCAATCGCCTTCTCCACCGGCGTAACCATAGCAGGACATAACAGGCTCAGCTCCTCATAACGATCAGTATAGGCTCGATGTTCACCACTGTCTTGCTTCAAATCGTCGAATTCTCTTTCCAACGCTCTAAGCTCATGATGAGGACATAACTCCTTCATCATTAGAGCCCAAACCTCCTCCCAAGTTTGAGCTAGTGCCACATTGGCACCCCTATCACGCATCACACTGTTCCACCATGTAAGAGCACGCTTCTCGAACACACTGGATGCAAACTCAACCTTCGCTCATTCGGACATTGCACATGTCTGAATGTGCTCTCCAAACTTTCAAACCATTGCAGGAGCGCGGTTGCTCCTTGAGTCCCAGAAAACTTCAAAGGTTTAGCAGAGTTGAATGTCTTAAAGTTAGGGCTGTAAACGAACCGAATGAACACGAACAAGGCCTTGTTCGTGTTCGTTCGTTAAGGAAATAAATGTGTTCATGAACGGTTCATGAACACTTACCGAACGAGATTTTATGTTCGTGTTCGTTCATTAAGGAAATGAGCGTGTTCGCGAACGGTTCACGAACACAAATGAACACAAATAAATTTGGCGAACTCGACGAAGGATAAAGATAGATGGCCCAGAGAGTAGCACTCGAACTTGAATCCCTTATTGTGGAACGGAGGTCGATCGTATTCGTTGATGTAAATAATGAGAAATGAAAGGGAAATGATGCATAAACAAGGTGAAAGTGGGTTTCCTAGTTTAATTGTTAGGGAAATAAAATAAATAAAAGTTTAATAATATAAAAGTACAAATAAAATATAAGAAAGTACAAAGATCTTCAATTAAACACAAACATACGAACATAAACGAACGCAAATCAACGAATGTTCACGAACACGTTCACGAACACCTTACCGAACGTTCACGAACACAATCGAACGAACAAGACATCTGTTCATGTTCGTTCATTTAACTAATCGAACGAAATTTCTTGTTCATGTTCGTTCGTTTATTAAACGAACGAACATAAACGAACTTCCCGCCGAACGTTTCACGAACTGTTCGCTGAACGTTCGGTTCGTTTACAGCCCTACTTAAAGTTGCACGGAACAGGTGCGTTGATGTTGTTGTTTGCTTGGTTTAACTGGGTAACTAGGTTCGGGAGTACAGCAACGATTTGCTGAGTGATCAAGGCTGCCATTGCGGCGTCTTGAGTTTGATCACGTCGAGGAGGCATCTAAAAGAAAAGGGAACACAAGGGAATGTGTGAGACTGACATAGAATAATCAAAAGGAGTATTGAAAACATCGACAAAACGAAGGGAGGTGGTCATTTGTTTGTTACTTAAAACAAACAAACAACACAGTGACTAATCAAAGTAAAGAGGTCTACATAATGCATAATGAAGACATGCTTTAGCCTATAAGTGGACTCTCACCACAAGAGTTCCCAGGTAAGAGTGACTGGTCCGATTATGTGGATTTGTACGAACACTCTAGCCTTAAACAGAAAACTCAGGGTACAGGCACCCACCCTTCAGGATTGCACGTGTTCACATTATTAAGACTCAAACCTTGACGAGATTTGAAAACTTTAAAGGCGTAAGGCCTAAAAACTAATCATCTAAGGATAGATGATCGATTTTCAAATGGAATTGAGATTTGTGTACTTGTTTTGGTAATCACCTAAGGATAGGTGGTAGTATTGTTTTAAGATCTAAACACAAGGTAACTTGTGTTAGGGTCCTAGGAAGGTTATAGTCTAGGTCAAAAATTTTACTAATAACCTAATTCCCTATAACCATGAGCTCTGATACCAACTCTTCTATCACACCCCGACCAAGTAAAACAACAAATCGTGGCAGAAACGTCGGTGAGTGTTGTAACAGAATCATTGTTTCACAACACATGGAATTTAGAATATTGTTTTATTACATAAAAAGTTACATTGTCTTGGAATTTGATCAACAAACAGTACAATTGTCGTTCATGTTGTTATAATTACTAAGTCCCATGTCCATCCTATGTAAAGCAATCAACAGTCGTCACGAAATAAATCCTGAAACATATGTGAAAGTAAATACGTCAGCATAAAAATGCCTGTGAGTAACATAGGTTTTGTGAATTAGATTCATGGCTTTGGATCATATAAGAAAAGATTATATGTTTATAAAAGTAGCCATGAATCCTTGATAAAAGTTTGGTTTCTAGAACACTTTGTATTGATATAAAAGTTGTAGTATACATAAAAATATACCTTGGTTTTAAGAAAGTCGGATAAGTAATATATCAAAATATATTTTAGTTTCAAAACAGTTAAACAGATAGTATATCAAATATACTTTAATTGTCAAAATAATAGTTTTCAGTAGTATATCATAAGTATACTTTGGTTTTGTAAACAACATATCAACTATGTTTTAGTAAATAACAAAATGTATGTTGGATTTGTACATAGTATATCAAATTATACTTTAGTAAATAATATCACGTTATGTTTTTTTACAAAACCAAAGCAAACCCTAATTCTCTCTCTAGCTTAGGCGATCTTCTTGTTCCTCCATGCAACCCTAGTTTTGATCGTGATCTTGTGTATAACAGTCTGTTATTAGATGGATGATTCATCAAACATCTGATACGAACTAGTTAACATTTAGTTGATCGGCTGAAAGTAGGGTTTTTGCTTTTTCGTTTTTTTCTTTTTCGATCGCCGGCTCTTGCTTCATAGTTTCATCTCTGATTGAATAGAGTTTTGGGTTTTTCGGTCCTACTGGTTAGGCAGTAACCTTGATTAATCGGACTCTCTATTTGATTTCGTGATGATCTATGGGTTAGGGTTTTAAGCTAGTTTAGGGTTTTTGCTTGTTCTTTCGGTCTGTTGGTTCTTGGTTCGCGTGGTTTTTCCTTTGCATGGTGTCACATTGCTTTGTTTAATGGAGAGCGGTGAAGTTTTTGGTAGTAACAATCAGGAGGTTAGACCAATTCCTAATTTGTCATTCAAGGGGATTGCTAGTCGTGTTGTTAACATTGATGGTAACCCTGTATTACCACGTTGTGGTTCGGTTAAATCAGATTCTAAACGCATTAACGTGATTGATGAACTTACAAAAATCACTGTACTGGTTGACTTGGATAAGCATGATAATGAGCATAAGGATTCTGGTAACCAGTACGAGGTGAATGAAGATGGAGAATGGTTGTTTGAGTCTCAGGGTATGGAAAATATTCAGTCTAAAGCATCTTATGTGTCAAAACTTAATGCAGGCCGTCCTAAACCTAAAGTTAACTTCAGGTTTCTAGAATCTCTTGATAAAATTGATGACACAGATGTAGCTATTCCGGTAGAGTCTGTGAAAAAGGTCCAGGATAGATTCACAAATGTTTTATTCGGATACTTTCTAGGAAAAAGGTTGGCTTTTCCAGTTGTGGAATACTTTGTGACAAAGAGATTGGAGAAATATGGGTTGCGTAAATGTATGATGAACGGAAAAGGGTTTTTCTTCTTCAAATTCGATTCTAAAGAAGGCATGGAACAGGTTCTACAAGATGGTCCGTGGCTTATTTAAAATATCCCTATCTTCCTGAAACACTGGTCAACTAATACGGAGCTGAAAAAGGAGGAGCTAAAGAAGATTCCAGTGTGGGTTAAACTTCATGATGTGCCACTTGCTGCCTATACTGAAGAAGGTTTGAGCTTGATTGCCTCCAAAGTCGGAATCCCTAAGATATTAGATAATGAAACGGCAAAAATGTGTTCTGATTCATGGGGTCGTAGCAGCTATGCGAGAGCTATTATTGAGGTGGATGCTAGTAAAGATCTAAAGGAAACGGTGTCGATAGCCATCCCTAATATAGAGGATGGAGGATTTCTAAAGAGTTCGATCAATGTGGAGTATGAGTGGACTCCGCCTAGGTGTTCTACATGCAATATTTTTGGGCACACGTTGGAGACTTGCCCAAAGGTTGTGAAACCAGTTGTTAATCAGGAAACCAAAGGTAAGAGTAGGACGGATGAGCAGGGTTATCAAATTATGGGAAAAAAGAAATCAGCAAAACATGTAGTCAAAGATAAACCGAAATTTGTATATCGGCTGGTTAGGAATGATCAGCATAAAGCCTCTACTTCTAAACCGAAGGCAGATGGTATTCAGCTCAATAATGCGTTCAGTGCTTTGGAGACTCCTAGTAACGAATATGATGATGATGTCTCGGATCAAGATGAAGTCAGGGAAGTGGCGGATGAAACAACCATGTTTATGCAAAATAAAACGAATAATGGAGGTTTTTTTCAGGGGCAAGCACTCCTGCTGTTGAGGTTTCTAATGGATAGTATAGCCAGCTGGAATATAAGGGGGTTGAACCACCCTCTGAAACAAAAAGAGGTTCGTCATGTTATTAAGGAAAATAATTTAAAGGTGTGTGCTATTTTAGAGTCTCATGTGCAAGTTGACAAGTTGAATGATGTGTGTAGTAAACTTTGCAAGGGATGGGATTGGTTGTCGAATGGAAACTTGTGTCATAAAGGCACAAGAATCATCGTTGGTTGGAACCCTAGGGATGTGGATGTCATGCTCTTATCTTCTACGGATCAAGTGATGCATCTTCAACTTGTGTTTAAAGGTTTGAAGAAGGCTATGTTTTGTTCGATGGTATATGC
Source organism: Helianthus tuberosus (assembly GCA_030545235.1). Classification (NCBI taxonomy): domain Eukaryota; kingdom Viridiplantae; phylum Streptophyta; class Magnoliopsida; order Asterales; family Asteraceae; genus Helianthus; species Helianthus tuberosus. The sequence continues at coordinate 96,342,194 of CM060388.1, forward strand.
GAGTAATAATCATAAGGAGAGAAGAGAGCTATGGAAGTCGTTGAATAGGCACAAGTGCTTTGTTAATGACAAACCTTGGGCTATTATGGGAGATTTTAACGCTATACTTGATCTTGGCGATACCCATTTGGGAGCTTCAGGTATTTCGGTTAGTATGATGGAATTTAAAGAGTGTGTTTTGAACATTGAGGTTTTTGATGTAAAGAGTTCGGGTATGCATTTTACATGGAATCAAAAGCCTAAACACGGTATAGGAGTTATGAGAAAGATTGATAGAATCATGGCTAATTGCCACTTCACGGATGTTTTTCCTAATTCGTTCTCGGTCTTTCAACGTCATCGTGTGTCGGATCATTCGGCTTGTGTCCTAAAGTTACCGGAAGTTTTGAGATACAAGCATAAACCGTTCAAGTTCCCTAACTTTCTTACTCATAAAGCTGATTTTTTAAATATCGTAAAGGATGGATGGGATGCTAACTTTGATGGCGTTCCTATGTTTAGAGTGGTGAAAAAGCTTAGAAGTTTGAAACAACCAATCAGGTCTCTTCTCCGTCAACAAGGGAACATGCATGAGCGTGTGTCTAACATCGGGAAGGTGCTGGATGACCTTCAATCCAAAGTGGATAAGGATCCGGATAACTCTTCACTTCGGAACTTGGCGGCTGATTGTCAGAAAAAGTTCATGGAGGTTAGTTTAGATGAAGAACGGTTCTTAAAACAAAAGGCGAAACAAAAATGGTTACAAGTTGGTGATGCAAACACGAAATTTTTCCATAATATGGTTAAGAGCAGGAATCATATTTCGCAAATTCAATTTATTAAAGATGCTAACGGAAACGAATTTGAAGGAAAAGATGTGGCTAATGTTCTCGTGGACCACTACAAAGCGTTTCTAGGAATCAAGGGTAACGTGACCAGCCATCCAGATATTCATTGTTTTCCTAGACGTATTAGTATCGCAAAGGCTGATTTCATGATTCGTGATGTTACTGATGATGAAATAAAGTCTGCTTTTTTTTATGTTGGGGATGACAAAGCCCCGGGCCCAGATGGATATTCGTCAGCATTCTTTAAAAAATCGTGGCAGATTATTAGTGAGGAGGTGACTTTCGCTATCAAGGACTTCTTTAGAAGTGGCCGATTATTACAAGAAATCAATCATACATTTCTGGCACTGATTCCTAAGGTGAACACCCCAACGTATGTTACTGATTACCGCCCTATCTCTTGTTGTAATGTTATTTACAAAGCTATTAGTAAGATTCTCACTAATAGACTTCTTGAGGGGATTAATGATGTTGTGAGCAGCAACCAGTCAGCTTTTATTCCTGGTCGTAGAATATCGGACAACATCCTGTTAACGCAGGAATTGCTCCATAACTATCACAGAAATTCGGGCCCTCCAAGGTATGCATTCAAAGTAGATATTCAAAAGGCATATGATACTGTGGACTGGGATTTCCTACGGGTAACGCTTTTGGGTTTTGGTTTTCATGATACGATGGTGAATTGGGTTATGAGTTGTGTTACTTCAACTTCATACTCGATCAGCATTAATGGAGATATTCATAGTTATTTTAAGGGTCAAAGGGGGTTGAGACAAGGTGACCCCATCTCTCCGTATTTGTTCACGCTAGTCATGGAGGTCTTCACTTCCATTCTTTAGCACGCTGCCAGTACTCATGCTGAATTTCGGTTTCATAATAATTGTAAGAAGCAAAAAATCATTAACTTGTGTTTTGCTGACGACTTGTTTCTGTTTGCTAAAGCTGACACTGAGTCGGTGAAAATGATCATGGAATCGCTAAATAGTTTTAGAGACATGTCTGGGCTCGTTCCAAGCTTGAGCAAAAGCACTTCTTTCTTTTGTAATGTTCCGAATCGAGTGAAGAATCAGATTCTATCCTTAGTGCCGTTTTCTGAAGGATCGCTGCCTATTAAATATCTTGGAGTCCCGCTGATTGCCTCTAGACTGCTTAAAAGTGATTGCAAGGTATTGGTGGAAAGGATTTCTAAAAGACTTTTAGATTGGAAGACGAAGTTTCTCTCTTTTGCAGGGAGATTCCAACTGGTTAACTCTGTCTTAGCTGCTATGTATTCCTATTGGGCTGCCGTTTTCAGTCTCCCAGTTAGTATCATCAACAGTATCGAGAGGATTATGAAGGATTTCCTTTGGAATCAAGGTTCTTTGGGTTCGAATAAAGCGAAGGTAGCGTGGAAAGATGTTTGTCTTCCCAAGTCCGAAGGGGGGTTGGGTATTAGGAAGGTTTCGGATGTGAACAAGTCTTTAATGACTTTTCATATTTATAGCATTGTCTCGGGTCGGAAATCACTTTGGGTTGACTGGATTTATGCTCATCGGCTTAGAGGTAGGAGTTTTTGGGATGTTAAGGTGCCGCAAAACTCATCATGGGGTTGGAGGAAAATTTTGGCTTTCAGGGGTACAGTCCGCAAATTTTTTTGGAAGCAAATTGGTAATGGAGAATCTACGTCGTTATGGCATGATACTTGGTGCCTTCAGTGTCCGCTCAGTCGTTATGTTTCTCCTAGAAATATGTCTCAAAGTGGGTTTTCGATCTACTCTAAAATAGCTGAGGTTGTTCACAATGGCATTTGGATTTGGCCAGACGCTTGGCGGGATCTTTTTCCGGTTCTATTCCAATTGAATCATATTAATCTATTTCCAAATAAGCAAGACGTTACTCTATGGCGAACCGATGGTGGTAAACTGTTGCCGTTCTCTTCAAAGCTGGTATGGGAGTCTACTCTTTCTCGAGGTCATGAAGTGGAATGGTCAAAGGTTGTTTGGTCGGGCTGTAATATTCCTAGACATTCTTTTCATTGCTGGTTGATCTTTAGAAGGAAATTATGGACGCAAGACAGAATTCAAAAATGGAACTACATCACTAGTGGCTCTATGAACATGATGTGTTGTTTATTATGTCAGCGAGAGCTGGAGTCTCACGAGCATTTGTTTTTTCAATGCTCCTATTCTTCCACGGTTCTGGACGTTATCAAGGAGAACTCTAGTATGAAGACGGTGCCCAACAAGTGGGACGACATCATGAGATGGTTGCTGCCGAAAGCGAGTTCCAGGTCCTTAAACTCGGTTATTGCTAAACTCATCACCAAGGCGACTGCATACTTTGTATGGCAAGAAAGGAACTCCAGATTCTTCAACAATCAACTTAGACCGCCTGAAGTGTTAACGAGCATCATTATCGACACTGAGGCTGAAGTTATTATCATTCAAGTATAAAGATAAGCCGCATGTGAGAAGAATCTTGGATGATTGGAAGCTAAGCTCAGTAGATACCTTCAAAGAGACCTGATTTTTCTTATTAGTGTCTAGGTGGTTTTGCTTTGTTTTGGCTTGTATTTTTGTTGCTACTCTTATATGGCATGTCATGTAAGAGAACTGGTGTAGGCTTTTCTACTCCACTTGTGCGTGTTTGTTTTGTTTGGAATGAAATCACCGGGGTAAAACCCTTTACCCAAAAAAAATAATATCACGTTGGTAGTATGTTGGAACATACCAAAATCGTGGTTTGGTAATATATCAAACTATATTTTAGTAAACAATAGCATATCAAATTATGCTTTAGTAAACAGTATCACGTTGGTAGTATATCGAAATATACCATAAATCGCGATTTAGCAATACATTCAAACCTTAGCGCATCAAAGTACACTTTGGAGACTATAGAAATACCACAAAGGCAATTTCTATTTGGTTAAAATTTAGTTTCTGACATTCCATACAACAGGAATGGGGTGTCTAGTCCTATAACGCTATATCGTACTACCAATCGGCTTGATCATTGTTAATGAATGTATAAGTAAACATATGAACAAACAAATAGTCATAACAAACTTCGGAAATCAGTGATAAAACCATGGATAATAGTTCAATTCGTCAAAAGATAGTACTTATGCATGTGTAATCATATAGTCGAAATCATAAAAATATTGTATAGGCACATATGTTTCACCCCAAAACATTGAAAACAGTAAAAGAGGGGATTATGTACTCACCTTTGGGTCCGTTTTTATATGTTAACACAATCCCTCAAATTGTTTACTCGTCCTAAATTAAATAAGAACGATTTAATAATCAAACTCACAAAAATACCGAAGTTTCTCCGATACTTAGAATTCTCACATAACTTTGAGATTTTTCGAAAAGTTATTATTTTTTATTATATTGGTGTATTTATGTATATATGAGTTCATACACATATTTTAAGGACTTTGCGACTTGAACGATTTTTTTTGGTGACTCTCATCATGCATATATCATCAAAACCCTTGCATTTTAACTATCATTCAAAACTGGGTTGTTTTCGGGAATTTTAACAAAATAGTTAACTTACTCCAAAAATTCCCAAATTTTTACAGAGTGTTCTAAACGATCCAATACTACTGTGTAAAAATATCGGGATCCAATTCATTACCAATATTTTATAAAAATCATTTACTGGACTGCAATCAGATTCGTCACTTTCTGACTGCAGTCTACAGAATAATTTATTTAAAATTCATCGTATGTCCGATTGATGAAATTCCAGTGGGAGAATTACAATGACATCAGTGGCCATCTACAGTACAAATTTCATGAGCTAATTCTACACAGATTTCAAGTTATGACGAAAAACATAACACACATTTTCTGCAGTAAAAATGCAGCTTTTGCTGCTGTACAAAACGGACCTTTAAAAATAGTAAACAACCTCGAAAAAATATGATTCTAGTGCCATTTGATTCGTTTTTTTAAAACATATAATTTAGACTTTAGAAAATCGATTTTTCAATTTATAACGGTTCGTTTACAGCCAAATGAAGTTGGCTGTAAATGTTAATCAACATGCTTTTAATCGATTAAATGTTACTAAAACATGCAAGCAAAAATCCTAAACAAGTGTTTATCAAGAAATCAAACTCATACACCCATATATATATATGTACGGTTTATATACACCCATATACATCACCATTTCTTTTTGTATCAAGACCCATTTCATTTTAGATTTCAAGTTTGTGAAAATTTCAAGATCCAAGAGAAACTTCAAATCATCAAGAACAACCAAGAATCAAGAGTATGATTTAAACATAAATGTTATACCTTCAAGATTCAAGTAGGTTGTGGGATGAGATTTTGATGATAGGAAGCTTGAAATCACTTGAAAACACCTTGGAAATTCCTTTGGATCTTCACGCCAACTTGAAATTTGTGACAACCCTCACCAAACCAGGTATTCGTACAAATTAATTAATATTTAATTAATGCTTAATTATTGTGCTTGCTTACAGTTGTGATTAAACTGCTACTTGAATTCTGATACATACTTATACATGCATCATACTTTACTACTGTCACTAATTAGTTACACAGAACATCAGTGACAACCTTGATGCACAATAGCACAGTGAGCGCACTATACGGATAACCCAGTAAACATGCTGACATAGCCAGCATCAGACAGACACTGTCTCTAAGGCCAGTATGAGCCGGGAATAGTTTACTACACTAGTGGTGAGTGTAGGGAGGTGAGAATTGTAGAACTGCGTCACTAGGTGATATTTATTGTGACACCTGAGCAGAATCCGTAACAATCTTGATTTCTCGCATCAGCTCTCTGTGTTACTTGTCGAATTTCAGGACGAAATTTCTTTCAAGTTGGGGATGATGTGACAACCCGAAATTCCAAGGTTAGTTTGGTTATCTTGATTCCTTGTTAATTCTTTGTCTTTCATGTTAATTGCCATTCTTGGTCCTTTATGTTACTTGCTAGGTTAAAACGGTTGAGCGTAAACGCAACTTTGTGCTACACACACATATACTCTTATTACCTCTTTTGTGTTCGGTCCACACTTGTGTTGAAACCAATTCACACAAGTCGCATAAGCCAAACCATCACTTGGGTTATTAAGCCAATCATGGGTATTAGAAGCCCATTTAAGTTATAGATTAGCACATGTGGGTTCGGCCCACATTATTTCGATTTGCATTAAGGGGGCCGTGCATATATCTCGATCATTATCACAAGAACAAACCCAAACCCTACCTCTTCCCTAAGTACGTGCGGCAACAGTAGCAGACCCCCTTTCGAGTACATCAGTTTGTCGATCAAAACTTGTGGGTTAGTACGTTTATTTGATGCTTGTGTTTATGTGATTGCATGATTAATACACATGAAATTGAAATTACATGTTAGTGGCTGATATTGGTTTGTGTGTAGGCATATTATATGCACAATCCTTGATATTGATGCCAATCGGTTGTGTGTAGGCATGATTGATAGGCTAGACATGATTAATAGGCTAGACATGAAATTAATATTGACCCATGTGCGACCAAACTCAAATCAGGAGGACATATAATGAAGTTGTCAGTAGGCATATTATATGCATGAATGATGAGTTACATGATCATTGAAGTAGTAGTAAGATATCATGTTAAAGCTATTGTTAACTACTAGTTGATGGTTATATTTTCATATAATCTGGATTGTTAAAAATTGTTACCGGGTAAATGTTGGGTCAAACTGAAAGCTAGTGGGCCGCATAGTCAATGAGTTTACACAGTATGTTGTTAAGGGTTAATATAGGGCCGAATTATACACAACTGTTGGGCCGAGATGAATGTATATGTATTTACGAAATTTACTTTGGGTCAGATATGTTGTTACACACTCATTTGATAAGCATTGACATGTAACCTATAAGGTGGGTTAGGTATTGCAAAATGAAACCACTACGTGATACATGAGTACTCGATGACTTAATGTGAACAGATTGATTACCATGATATCAATTACATGTGTGTGTTATATGTACAGTAAATATGTTGTACGTGATCGATAGATATGTGAACTATTTGTATGTGAAAGTGGTGGGTGATATGCAAGTAGAACTGACCGTTATCGGTAATTTTTTTAGGACGTGATTGATCTGTTAAACAAGTAACATAATCTACCGAGCAAACAAAGGTGAGTTCACTACATTCGAGCATGCATCCCAGTGGTTGGGGACAGTCAGTGAGTAACCCGGGGAGGGATAAGTCTTTTGGGTAAAAACGAGTTATGTTGGTTAATGATCTCATCCTATCATTCTTGTAAGTCCCATTCATTGTTACCGGGAAGGTAACGGGTATTAGTTGGTAGCGCTACTTAGGTTTGGCACCCTCACACCGCTCCTGGAAGGACGGTTGTGAACTAATGACCCAGTCGGGCACAGTACTGGATAGGAGTACTAGGGAAAGGGCAATCACATACATCAGGAGCCGTCTTGTTCGGAATTGAGACATTAACAATATTACTTGCATTTGTCAGTGAACTGTTTTACATACAACTGGTAACAAACGTTTTCTAAAACTGTGAACTCGCCAGCTTTGTCTGATACACTTGTTACATGCTCGCAGGTCGTTAGGTACTTGGGAACAGGAACTTGCTGGCTGGAGGGCGTGAGTGGTCATGGTTGCATTAATGGGTTTATCTATCAAACATTTATTTACTATGGTTGTTTGGAAAGTATTTACATTATGTTACGTTAACGCTACCGCTGAACTTGATGGTTTTTGAATTACTTATGTTTGGATTTTATTACTATTAAATGATGAAACTTTATTTTAAGATTATGGATTCAATGTAATTGGTGGCTCATTACTAGTGGTCACACGCCTAACAGGGATACTCCCTAGGTGGTAATTTGAGGGTGTGACATTTATAGTGACCGGATGTGCCTAAAACGTACTTTAAGTACAAAATTCTGCACTTTAATATAAAATTCAGTTTTTTAGCTAACTAGTAAAGTGCAAAAACATGGGAAAATAATACTAGACACTTTCCAAAGTGTCGGGAATTCGTTGTGTCACTAAAAAGAATATTAACGACACATTAAATGCTTAATTAGCACTTTAACGGATTAATATCCAACCGAATAACCGGACTTTACTCGGAACATAAAATATTGACATTGACATTGTTTTTCTTTTTCTGAGCCAATTAGGGTCCCCGAATACCCTAACAGCCGTTATAAATTATAACACACAAATAACTAAATTAAACTCTTAACTTTCTTAACTAGATACTGATCATCTAGTTCAAAACCAACCCAATTACCCCCCCCCCCCTTGTGACCGAATCGGTCCCCCAAAGGGGACACACCCTTACAAAATGTGAATATTTTATTTGATTGTCTAATATCTACTAGACATCTTACCTAGTGGTTAATACAATTGGATGGTCCATAAATAACTCCATAAGACCAAGCAAATCATCCACTAACACTTAAACAAAAGCTCACCATATCTCCCTCTTGCCAAAACTCTCGGCCGAACATCACTAGCACCACCTCACCACTTTCCAATTTCAACTTTGTCATTTTACATAATTACAAGTGGGCTAGAGATCATACAAGGAGACCCGGTGCTTGCAGAATCACAAGGACCTCTCTACGACGCTATTATCCACCTATTTTTCGCCTAGATTCTTCCCTAGCCTTGAGCTAGTTGTAAGTGATTCTAATCACTTTCTTGTTCATGTTTGAAGTGGTTAATAAGAGATTTTTCAGATAAAAATCATAAACACTAGAGAACAAAACTTAAATTCCAGTAAAAATGATGAACATGGTGGTTAAAGAGTAAATATTAGTGTAAAACTTATGAAACTTGTTTTGTTATGATTATTTTATGTTGTTGATTGCTAGTGTTGGAATGGATCGTCATCAAACCACGCTAGATCATGTTCACGGAACATGAACTAGCCTTATGTTAAGTAGTAAAGTTACAAGATGACGAATCTTTCCACAACATAAACATGAACTTGTGTAAAAATAGTTTTTCCTGTAAAATGGAGTTCTAAACTAGTGGATCTAAAGATCTACAAGTGGTATTTTCGAAGGACCAAGTAAAATATACAAGTCTCATTTTAAAGTCGGATATTTCATAAACTAAAGGTGTTTTTGTGAACAAACAAGTGTGTAGACACTTGTGTAACGAAAGGATTTAACAAAGAAATATTTTCGAAATCCATGAACTAGAAGTTGTAAACTTGCATTTTCTTTAAAAATGACGCTTTCAAGAAACCGATTTCATTTATAAGAATAAAAAGATCTAGTGAAGATAATGGAAGGTATACTACCTACTTTTACACAAACTGCAAGTTCATGTGTTTGCGGTCTATGTATATTTTTTGACTAGTTTGATGTTGAAATATTGTTTGTTGATGTTGAGAAAATTGTTGATTGGGTTTTGAAAAGAAAATGATACGCTTGTAAGCGTGGCCACCTCCAGTTACATAGGAAACTCTGGCGAAATTTTTCCAGAAATATAACACTTGGAAATATTTTTACAACAAGTGTTATGAGTATATTTTTAACTTATTTTTCCAAACAAAGTTCGCCATGATTTTTATTACAAAATTTCCAAGAGTCGGAGGTGGGATTTTCATAAATAAAACTTGTTAAATATATATTTTTCATAGTAACACTTGTGTAATTTTTATGATTATTTTGTGAACTACATAAATATTATTTTTAGAGTAAAAATAATATTACTGGAACACACTGAATAGTAACGACTCCAAAATAATACTAACGCCCTTACAAATAAATATTTAAGTTACACGGTATTATTATTACCACGCGAACCGTAAAATGTAACTTACGTATTTTTCGGAAAAATACTCCTGAATGTGTATTTTGACAAAGTATTATTTTTGGAATTTGTATAAAGTAAAACATAATATTTTTGGGAAAAATATGTATATTTTGGAAATAGAATATTTTAGACAAATGAATAAAAATATATTTTATTAAGTGAGACTTGATAATATATTTTTGGATTACGAAAACGCACATGTATTAAAACCCCATCCTTGGGAAGGAATACAACTATTAAATAATTACGAAGTGTAAATACGAAATAGTTGCCTAACTATTTCCCAAAAACGTTAAACCTTAAGCCAAGGCACGGCCGTCCGTCTAATAGAAGTTAGTACGTGTAGGTCGTTACGCAGCAGGTTGACTGGGAGATTATTATTTCGAGACGCACTCCAGTGAGTTCATGTCCCCCTTTTCTCTTAACTGTTTTCAGTTTTTAAACTGCGGGGGTGAAATACATGTTACTGTGATTACGAATACTTTACACATGGTATGTTTAGCGTAAGGAGGGTTACTACTTAGATCATGTGAGTGAGTAGGCGGGAACTGAAGGCCATTAATCCTCAGTGTAGGACCGAGGGACAATAGCGGTAGATCTATCTGGGTGTAGCGAGCCCAGCCCCAGGCCCAACAGTACGGACCTCGGGGTGACTTTGAGCCCGACGCAAAAATCTGCTAGGTTTGAGTCTTCCTACTGCACTTCACACATATCAATGGCCTTGCAAACCATTGGTGATCTCTTTATTTCCTTATTTGCTACATACCAGGATTTTTATACTTACAAAGGTTTTACATACTCACTACACATGAACTCGCTCAACAATTTATGTTGACTTTTCAACTTACATGTATTTCAGGAAATTAACGGATCTGGCTAAGTATGCAAGGGTATTACGCTGCGTAAGAGTTACGAGGTCATCCACGTTTAGGGACTGTGACTTTTACCTGGACGAGTCGCAAGTCTTAAACGGTGTTTATTTTATTTTTGTGGTTGTGTCTTTCGAACAAGGTTTTATTTTTTCGTGTTGTAATTTCATTGCATGTGTCGACGTTTGAAAACAATGTTGTGGTATTATGTTTTAAAACTTTAATCAATGGATGATCCTCATGGTTTTATTTGCATATAGCTTGTTGTGATTAAGATATGGTATTAAGAAGTCACACCATAATAAACCCACGCTTCTGCAAAGCCAGGGTGTGACAGCTTGGTATCAGAGCCTTGATCATAGCGAACTAGGATTCCTTCTCGAGTCTAGACTATGATCACTAGGGCTCTCACGAAAACATTTTTACTTTGCATACACTACGTCCAGATCCCAGGTACAAAACCTTTTTACCAACAAAAGTTGAGCATATTTCCTTTTAAAATTTTTGATTGGTCGGGAGACCAGAGATTCAGCCGGGTGGCTGGGGAGGATAGTCTAGTGGGACTAGGAGATTCAGTCTGAGAGGCTGGGAGATTAGTCTAGTGGGGTTAGGAGATTCAGTCTGAGAGGCTAGGAGGATAATCTAGTGGGACTAGGAGATTCAGTCTGAGAGGCTGGGAGATTAATCTAGTGGGACTAGGAGATTCAGTCTGAGAGGCTGGGAGATTAATCTAGTGGGACTAGGAGATTCAGTCTGAGAGGCTGGGAGATTAATCTAGTGGGACTAGGAGATTCAGTCTGAGAGGCTGGGAGGATGGACTAGTGGGACTAGGGGAATTACTTGATTACTTATTGGTGACTAACATGTTTATATGATTATATGATTGATTGCTACGTATGTGTGTTTGTGTTACAAACGTCATGCCTTCATCAGGTACTTGAAAGTTGGACACTACAGATCCCATGGCCATAGTATCAGACGACATAGTTTCATCAGAGCACGAGGTATACATTTCCGATACTACCAGCACAGACGATGACGACTTCCAGCCCTTTTGCGCTGCCTGATGTCGTAGCAGAGCCTGCTGATGGCCATCTTGTTGGGGATTTGCCACTCGTGGTGATCCCTGCTCATGTGCCTCTTGCCGCTTATCCCGTTGTTGATATGCCCCTCAACGTTGTCTCTTACGACGATGTCGATCTATTAGAGGAGGACCTACTTGAGGGCGAGGCCCATATTGCTGCCGGTGATATTCTACTCATTGCTGACGCTCCTGCAGAGGAGGCTCATGCTCATTCACCTGTCTCAGGCTCATTTGAGTCTGTGGCGTCCGCATCTTTGCACACACAGGGAGTGCATCATCACTCTCATGACGCCAACCCAGACAGTGTCCCCTCCTTGATTGATCATCTGCTTGGACGAGAGAAAATTGGGGTAACTGTGCAAGACAATTTATTATTACGGGGGCCCACGTAATAACGACTTGTAGTGCACAGAAATCCTGGTGGACTCTGTGGGTCAAGCTAATGAAAACCACACAAAATTTATCTATAGGTGTCCTCATCTTCATGTGGTAGAACAATTCATAGATCAGTGCTTTAGCACGTTGGAAAGTAGGAAGCCTGTCTTAGCCTACTTCGTGACTGACACTTCTACCTGCATACGAGGCGTTTGAGGAAACGACATTTAAGAAAGTGAAGAGGAGTATCATTCAGAAAGAATTAGAGACGATACACTCTCTATCACCCCTACATGAACAACCCCATCTAAGGGAAAATATTCGCACCAGTAAAGCTAAAGACCTAAGAAAACCAATGTAGCAGGAAATAACTAAAACACGAATGACCAAGGTGATGTAGCCTCGAGTTCATTCTATTACAAACAACAAGCCAAATTGGCAAGCCTATGTGAAGGCTCAGAAATTATTTCCTCGCTCATACATTGAGTATATATACGTGTGAAATTGGGTGATTACATGATGGCTTATGGTGCTATGTATCTCATAGACAATTGAAATGTTGTCTAACCCGCTTCATACCACCTCGACAGAAGAGAATGTCACCCAGACGTGACACAAACACCAGTACGTTGCCAAGGGCAGAAGCCGAGCTGCAAGAACGCATCTCACAGGCAATTACGACATGAAGCCCTCCGCTCTAAGCACAGCGATGGCACTACGGGAAATAACCCTCCAACTGGATGCACCTATAAGCAGTTCCTGAACTACAAGCCTTTGAACTTTGACGGAACAGGAGGCGCCGTTGCATTTGTTCGTTGGTCCGAAATGACTGACTCGATTCTAAGAATGAGTAACTGTTTGCCCCAACAGAGTGTTACCTATATCTCGGGGTTATTTCTAGATGGCACACTCTCATGGTGCAACCTTCAGGTTCAGACCCTTGACACAGATACTGCTTATGCACTGAGCTGGGACGAGCTCAAAGAAATGATGGAGAAGAAATACTGTTCTAGGGCTGGAATCCAGAAGCTTGAGGTGGAGTTCTGGAATTTGAAAATGGACGGACTGAAGATTCCTGAAAACGTCCAGCGATCTCATTATATGTGATGTTGATTGATTGTTTATGCCCTATAACATGAGATGTTATGTGGTTGATTTATTTATAACATGAGATGTTATGTGATGATATTGTTGAATACATATGTACACTTTACTTACTATGACCTAACCAACACGATCATCTTTTAGAAGATGCCACCGAAACGCGATCTGCGCATGCCTGCCAACGAGGCAGAACTTCAAGGAATCATCGCTGCCGCCATAGCGCAGTATGCAGCCTCACAAGGAGGAACCAGCGGAAGTAGTTCACAGAACAACGGCAATAACCATCCACCACATGGTAATGTTAAGTCGTTTGAGACATGCTACGATACATTTGGATATTTTTAGCCCGTTCGCTAATGCCATTTGTATATTCTAATGTATGTGCAGGGTGCACCTATAAGCAGTTCTTAGACTGCAAGCCCGTAAACTTTGACGGCACCGGAGGTGCTGTTGCTTTTGTAAGATGGGCCGAGAAAACAGACTCCGTTCTTCGAATGAGCAAGTGCGCTCCAGACCAACAAGTGACTTACATTTCTGGGCTATTTCTGGACGGAGCCCTGTCCTGGTGGAATTTACAAGTGCAAACTCTTGGTGAAGCCGCTGCTTACGCGTTGAGCTGGGCTGAGTTAAAAGAATTGATGCGAAGAAAGTATTGTTCTCGTGCTGAGATACAAAGGTTGGAGACTGAGTTTTGGAATTTGAGGATGGACGGACCCAAAATCGCGGAATATGTTCAGAGATTCCACGACCTGTCTCATGTGGTACCTTATATGGTTACACACGAATTCAGGCGAATTGAGTGCTTTATCTGGGGTTTAGCTCCACAGATCATGAGTATGGTCACTACTTCCAAGCCTGCAACAATCACAGAGGCTATCGATCTGAGCGTAGCTCTTACTGAGGAAGATATCCGCCTGAACAGGTTTTCGAATGTTGAGCCAAAGAAGAAAGAGACTCACGTGGAGTCGTCTGGTGAGAATAAGAGGAAATTCTCGAACTTCAAGCAGGGAACTAGCAGTGTTGGAAAGAAATGAGAATCAAGCGCACCGGTCCAAGCTGCAACCGGTGCTGGGAGGAAAGGAAAAGGCTATAAGGGTACTCATCCCAGGTGTAACTCCTGCCAACGTCATCATTCTGGTAGGTGTGGGCCAAAGGTATGTGAAGCTTGTGGAAAACTTGGCCACTTGAAGGATTCTTGCTGGGCTAGTGCTGGCCGGGGAGGCCAAGGAGGTTTTGGTAATCGGAACAATAATCGTGGTGGTACTGGGAATCGTCCACAAGGGAATAATGGAGGCAATGGGAACCGTGGAAACAATGCAAATCAAGCTGGGGACGCGAATCGAAATCAAAACGGAGGAGGTAATGGTCAAAAATTGGGTTGTTTCAACTGCGGTGACATTGGGCATTTTAAGAGGGACTGCCCAGGATTGAATCAAGCCCGCGGAAGAGTGTTTAACATTGAGGCGAGGGAAGCGCGCCAGGATCCCAATGTTGTTACTGGTACGTTCCCTATAAACCAACGCTTTGCATCTGTTTTGTTTGATACTGGTGCGGATTATAGCTTCGTGTCACTAGAATTTAAGAAAATACTTGGGTTGACGCCTAGTAAGTCAGATGTTCCGTACTCCATCGAATTAGCAAATGGGAAACTAGTTGAGACCAGTGAAGTTGTCCGAGGATGTGTGATTGAACTAGGAGGGCACGAGTTTACGCTAGACTTACTACCTGTCGAGTTGGGAAGCTTTGATGTGGTAGTAGGAATGGATTGGCTATCGAGTAACAAGGCCGAGATTGTTTGCCATGAGAAGACCGTCCGCATCCCGTTGATGGATGAAGAAACAATCATAGTGCACGGAGAGAAGCATGATACGCCGCTGAGAATTATCAGCTGCCTAAAAGCTCGAAAGTGCCTACAAAAGGGATGTGTTGCCTTCTTGGCACACATCGTGGATAAGAAAGCTGCTGAGCCAAAGATCGAAGATATTCCAGTCGTCAGAGAATATCCGGAAGTCTTTCCAGAAGACTTGCCAGGATTACCGCCTCAAAGGCAAGTCGAGTTCCACATCGATTTGGTTCTAGGCGCCGCACCTGTAGCCAAGGCACCCTATAGACTTGCGCCATCAGAGATGCAGGAGTTGTCGACACAACTCCAGGAGCTATTGGATAAAGGATTCATCAGACCAAGCTTCTCACCTTGGGGAGCTCCAGTACTGTTCGTTAAGAAGAAGGACGGTAGTTTTCGTATGTGCATAGACTACCGCGAGCTTAATAAGTTGACTATCAAGAACAGATACCCTTTGCAGAGAATCGACGATCTTTTTGACCAGTTGCAAGGCTCAAGCTTTTATTCAAAGATCGATCTTCGATCTGGATACCATCAACTTAGGATACAGGAGGAAAGTATCCCGAAGACACCCTTCAGGACTCGTTACGGACAATACGAGTTCCTAGTTATGCCGTTTGGGCTGACCAACGCACCTGCGGTTTTTATGGATTTAATGAACCGAGTCTGCAAGCCGTACCTAGACAAGTTTGTGATTGGGTTCATCGATGACATCTTAATCTACTCGAAGACGAAGAATGAACATGAATAACATCTAAGAGCTATTTTGGAGTTGCTGAAAAAGGAAAAGTTGTATGCCAAATTCTCTAAGTGCGAGTTTTGGCTACGCGAAGTCCTGTTTCTTGGACACGTGGTTAATGGAAATGGAATCCATGTTGATCCCACAAAGATCGAGGCGATAAAGAGCTGGAAGACTCCAAAGACGCCGACCGAGATTAACCAGTTCTTAGGTTTGGCTGGCTATTATCGAAGGTTCATTGAGGATTTTTCTAAAATCGCTCAACCTCTTACTGCGCTCACACAGAAGGATAAGAAGTTTGATTGGGGAATCAAACAGGAAGAAGCATTTCAGTTACTAAAGGACAAGCTTTGTAATGCGCCGATCTTAGCGCTACCAGAAGGAACTGATGATTTCGTGGTATACTGTGACGCCTCGCGTCAAGGATTGGGTTGCGTGTTGATGCAACGCCAGAAGGTTATAGCTTACGCGTCGCGTCAGTTGAAAGTTCATGAAAAGAACTATACCACGCATGATTTGGAGCTAGGCGCAGTGGTATTTGCGTTGAAAATATGGAGACATTATTTGTATGGTACAAAGTGTACAATCTTTACGGATCATAAAAGTCTGCAGCACATATTCGACCAGAAAGAGCTCAATATGAGGCAAAGACGTTGGGTCGAATTATTAAACGATTACGACTGAGAGATCAAGTATCATCCGGGGAAAGCGAATGTGGTCGCTGATGCCCTGAGTCGAAAAGAAAGAATTAAGCCCATAAGGGTTAGGGCTTTGGAGATGATTGTCCAGACCGATCTCTCTCTACGCATTCGTACCGCACAAAGAGAATCTTTGAAAGAAAGAAATATTGAAGATGAGTATCTCCGTGGGATGGAGAAGCAGTTGGTGCCAAACGAGGGAGGAACTTTATGCTTCATGAAAAGGATTTGGGTTCCTCTGTTTGGCGGATTAAGGAAGGTTATTTTTGATGAAGCTCACAGGTCACGGTACTCTATTCATCCCGGGGCGGATAAAATGTACCAAGATCTTAAGAATCATTATTGGTGGCCTAAGATGAAAGGCGATGTTGCTCTTTATGTTAGCAAGTGTTTAACATGCGCCAAAGTGAAAGCTGAATACCAGAAGCCTTCAGGACTTCTGCAACAACCTGAGATTCCCAAGTGGAAATGGGAACAGATTTCAATGGACTTCATAACGAAACTGCCCAAGACGCCCAGAGGCCATGATATGATTTGGGTGATAGTTGACCGCCCAGCAAAGTCCGAACATTTCTTACCAATCAAAGAAAAGGACAACACGAGTAAACTTGCGGAAATATACATGCGAGAGATCATTGCACGTCATGGAGTGCCTCTCTCGATTATCTCGGATAGAGATGGACGCTTCATATCAAGGATTTGGCAATCCTTCCAGGAAGCTTTTGGCTCGCAGTTAAATCTGAGCACTGCATTTCATCCGCAAACTGATGGCCAAAGTGAATGAACTATTCAGACTTTGGAGGATATGCTGAGAGCATGTGTGATGGATTTGGGTGGTAGCTGGGATAAACATTTACCTTTGGTCGAATTTTCGTACAACAGCTACCACACCAGTATTGGAGCCGCGCCATTTGAAGCGCTTTATGGACGCAAATGTCGATCACCACTATGCTGGGCTGATGCGGGTGATAGACAACTCGTTGGTCCTGAAATAGTCCAGGAGACAACGGACAAGATCGCACAAATTCGAAAGCGCATCGAGGCGGCTCGCGACAGGCAGAAAGCCTATGCCGATCCAAAGAGAAAACCTTTGGAATTCCAAGTTGGGGATATGGTTTTATTGAAAGTTTCACCCTGGAAGGGTGTGGCACGCTTCGGAAAGCGTGGGAAGTTGAATCCGCGTTACATTGGCCCTTTTAGAATCCTGCAAAGGATTGGCCTTGTTGCCTACAAGTTGAACCTACCCGCAGAACTAAATGGTGTTCACGATACATTCCATGTATCAAATTTGAGGAAGAGTCCAACCCAAGAAACAGTGATCATTCCTGCTGACGAAGTTCATATCGACGACACGCTCCACTTTACTGAAGAACCCGTCGAGGTCACGGATTGGAAAGTTAACAAAACTCACAGGAGCAGTGTCAAACTCGTCAAAGTTCGTTGGAATGCTAGGCATGGACCTGAATTCACGTGGGAACGTGAGGATCGTATGAAAGAAAAATACCCCCATTTATTTCCCAAGACCCCTGCAACTAGAAGCAGAGCCTAAATTTCGGGACGAAATTTATTTAACGGGGGGAGAATGTGACAACCCTCACCAAACCAGGTATCCGTACGAATTAATTAATATTTAATTAATGCTTAATTACTGTGCTTGCTTACAATTGTGATTAAACTGCTACTTGAATTCTGATACATACTTATACATGCATCATACTTTACTACTGTCACTCCATTAGTTACACAGAACATCAGTGAGAACCTTGATGCACAATAGCACAGTGAGTGCACTATACGGATAACCCAGTAAACATGCTGACATAGCCAGCATCAGACAGACACTGTCTCTGAGGCCAGTATGAGCCGGGAATAGTTTACTACACTAGTGGTGAATGTAGGGAGGTGAGAATTGTAGAACTGCGTCACTAGGTGATATTTATAGTGACCGGATGTGCCTAAAACGTACTTTAAGTACAAAATTCTGCACTTTAATATAAAATTCAGCTTTTTAGCTAACTAGTAAAGTGCAAAAACATGGGAAAATAATACTAGACACTTTCCAAAGTGTCGGGAATTCGTTGTGTCACTAAAAATAATATTAACGACACATTAAATGCTTAGTTAGCACTTTAACGGATTAATATCCAACCGAATAACCGGACTTTACTCGGAATATAAAATATTGACATTGACATTGTTGTTTTTTCTGAGCCAGTTAGGGTCCCCGAATACCCTAACACCCGTTATAAATTATAACACACAAATAACTAAATTAAACTCTTAACTTTCTTAACTAGATACTGATCATCTAGTTCAAAAGCAACCCAATTACCCCCCCCCCCTTGTGACCGAATCGGTCCCCCAAAGGGGACACACCCTTACAAAATGTGAATATTTTATTTGATTGTCTAATATCTACTAGACATCTTACCTAGTGGTTAATACAATTGGATGGTCCATAAATAACTCCACAAGACCAAGCAAATCATCCACTAACACTTAAACAAAAGCTCACCATCTCTCCCTCTTGCCAAAACTCTCGGCTGAACATCACTAGCACCACCTCACCACTTTCCAATTTCAACTTTGTCATTTTACATAATTACAAGTGGGCTAGAGATCATACAAGGAGACCCGGTGCTTGCAGAATCACAAGGACCTCTCTACGACGCTATTATCCACCTATTTTTCGCCTAGATTCTTCCCTAGCCTTGAGCTAGTTGTAAGTGATTCTAATCACCTTCTTGTTCATGTTTGAAGTCTAGTAAAAATCATAAACACTAGAGATTTGCCAGATAAAAATCATAAACACTAGAGAACAAAACTTAAAGTCTAGTAAAAATGATGAACATGGTGGTTAAAGAGTAAATATTAGTGTAAAACTTATGAAACTTGTTTTGTTATGATTATTTTATGTTGTTGATTGCTAGTGTTGGAATGGATCGTCATCAAACCACGCTAGATCATGTTCACGGAACATGAACTAGCCTTTTGTTAAGTAGTAAAGTTACAAGATGACGAATCTTTCCACAACATAAACATGAACTTGTGTAAAAATAGTTTTTCCTGTAAAATGGAGTTCTAAACTAGTGGATCTAAAGATCTACAAGTGGTATTTTCGAAGGACCTAGTAAAATATACAAGTCTCATTTTAAAGTCGGATCTTTCATAAACTAAAGGTGTTTTTGTGAACAAACAAGTGTGTAGACACTTGTGTAACAAAAGGATTTAACAAAGAAATATTTTCGAAATCCATGAACTAGAAGTTGTAAACTTGCATTTTCTTTAAAAATGACGCTTTCCAGAAACCGATTTCATTTATAAGAATAAAAAGATCTAGTGAAGATAACGGAAGGTTACTACCTACTTTTACACAAACTGCAAGTTCATGTGTTTGCGGTCTATGTATATTTTTTTGACTAGTTTGATGTTGAAATATTGTTTGTTGATGTTGAGAAAATTGTTGATTGGGTTTTGAAAAGAAAATGATACGCTTGTAAGCGTGGCCACCTCCAGTTACAGAGGAAACTCTGGCGAAATTTTTCCAGAAATATAACACTTGGAAATATTTTTACAACAAGTGTTATGAGTATATTTTTAACTTATTTTTCCAAAAAAAGTTCGCCATGATTTTTATTACAAAATTTCCAAGAGTCGGAGGTGGGATTTTCATAAATAAAACTTGTTAAATATATATTTTGAATATATATTTTTCATAGTAACACTTGTGTAATTTTTATGATTATTTTGTGAACTACATAAATATTATTTTTAGAGTAAAAATAATATTACTGGAACACACTGAATAGTAACGACTCCAAAATAATACTAACGCCCTTACAAATAAATATTTAAGTTACACGATATTATTATTACCACGCGAACCGTAAAATGTAACTTACGTATTTTTCGGAAAAATACTCCTAAATGTGTATTTTGACAAAGTATTATTTTTGGAATTTGTATAAAGTAAAACATAATATTTTTGGGAAAAATATGTATATTTTGGAAATAGAATATTTTAGACAAATGAATAAAAATATATTTTATTAAGTGAGACTTGATAATATATTTTTGGATTACGAAAACGCACATGTATTAAAACCCCCATCCTTGGGAAGGAATACAACTATTAAATAATTAAGAAGTGTAAATACGAAATAGTTGCCTAACTATTTCCCAAAAACGTTAAACCTTAAGCCAAGGCACGGCCGTCCGTCCGTCTAATAGAAGTTAGTACGTGTAGGTCGTTACGCAGCAGGTTGACTGGGAGATTATTATTTCGAGACGCACTCCAGTGAGTTCATATCCCCCTTTTCTCTTAACTGTTTTCAGTTTTTAAACTGCGGGGTTGAAATACATGTTAATGTGATTACGAATACTTTACACATGGTATGTTTAGCGTAAGGAGGGTTACTACTTAGATCATGTGAGTGAGTAGGCGGGAACTGAAGGCCATTAATCCTTAGTGTAGGACCGAGGGACAATAGCGGTAGATCTATCTGGGTGTAGCGAGCCCAGCCCCAGGCCCAACAGTACGGACCTCGGGGTGACTTTGAGCCCGACGCAAAAATCTGCTAGGTTTGAGTCTTCCTACTGCACTTCACACATATCAATGGCCTTGCAAACCATTGGTGATCTCTTTATTTCCTTATTTGCTACATACCAGGATTTTTATACTTACAAAGGTTTTACATACTCACTACACATGAACTCGCTCAACAATTTATGTTGACTTTTCAACTTACATGTATTTCAGGAAATTAACGGATCTGGCTAAGTATGCAAGGGTATTACGCTGCGTAAGAGTTACGAGGTCATCCACGTTTAGGGACTGTGACTTTTACCTGGACGAGTCGCAAGTCTTAAACGGTGTTTATTTTATGTTTGTGGTTGTGTCTTTCGAACAAGGTTTTATTTTTTCGTGTTGTAATTTCCTTGCATGTGTCGACGTTTGAAAACAATGTTGTGGTATTATGTTTTAAAACTTTAATCAATGGATGATCCTCATGGTTTTATTTGCATATAGCTTGTTGTGATTAAGCTATGGTATTAAGAAGTCACACCATAATAAACCCACGCTTCCGCAAAGCCAGGGTGTGACAAAATTAGCTTGGAATGGAGCTTGATTATGAAGAACAAGATTGAAAAAGATGAAGATGGAGGTGAGAGGGGCGTGGATGGTTATGGAGGAGAGAGAAGAAGGGGTTGAGTGATCTTGTAGGATTTGTTATGATCTTGGAAAGATATATATAGAAGATATGGAGGGATTTACAAAAGAGCATGCATGACAAGTGTCATAAAAAATCTCGCAAGAATCAAATAAGAAATCTTAGGAGATATGGTGTGATTTTGGTGGGTCCTAGTGACCGTAATATATATGGGGGGGGGGGTAAATGTAAATTTGAATGGTAAGATACATAAAAACAGGTATTTACTAGATACCGGGTATTTTATCTAGCATTTAAATCCCGGTTTATGGAGTTCTAAATTATTTTTATTATTCTATAAAAATAATCTCGCCAAAATATTACTAAAATAAATTTCAGTTGCCGAGACTGGCTGTGTTGTCTGCGTTTTGCAGTATAAGCACTGTGTTGCGCAGTAACACTCGGTACGTGCTTAAACTTGAAAAATAACGTTTTTAAGCGTTCTATTTTATTTTTCAACACGAACCTGATTAAAATAAAATTTTAATCATAACAGAATATTTTTGGGGTTTAAATATTATCCGGGCGGTCACCAACGTTCGTTTCGCAGTTTTGTCGTAAATAGTTCTAAAGTTCGAATAAACATGTTTT
Organism: Helianthus tuberosus; assembly: GCA_030545235.1. Lineage (NCBI taxonomy): Eukaryota > Viridiplantae > Streptophyta > Magnoliopsida > Asterales > Asteraceae > Helianthus > Helianthus tuberosus. The sequence goes on from CM060388.1 coordinate 96,364,365, forward strand.
TGCCATACCGAATCCTTCGAAACTTATTTCTAAGTTATGTAAAGGATATTTAGGGTATGTTTGGCTTATGTCACAGTTCTGGAGTGTACGTCGCGTTAAACTGATTATGTTTACGTAACGATTTATGATTTCACTTCCAGAACAAGTTTGAGAGTTCGGAATTGAACAAGAATTGATGTGTGCTAACGATACACATATTTATACAAATCCCAAGTATGAAATAAAATATTTCATTGGTTTTGTATTTGTTTGATGGTTGAAGTGACACAGGTGTCACACGAGCAATCCAAGGTGAGTTCACTACTCTTGAGCATGCGTCCCGGTGGTTGGGACAGTCAGTGGGTATCCCGGGGAGGGATAAGTCTTTTGGGTAAAAACTGGAATGTTGGATAATACTCTCACCCTATCACTCTTAAGTCCCATCATTTTGTTACCGGAGAGGTAACGGGGTATTAGTTTGTAGTGTTACTTAGGTTTGCCCACCCCGTACCGGAGAGGACGGGTGTGAACTAATGACCCAGTCATGCCCAGTGCTTTGATAGGAGCACTGGGGAACGGGCAAAACATACATCAGGAGCCATCTTGTTCAGTAATGAGATATTATCAACATTACTTGCGGATTTGTTAACAAACTGGATTGAACACTTGGTAATTAACACTTTCGTAAAACTGTGAACTCACCAGCGTTGTCTGACACACTTGTTGCATGCTCGCAGGTCGTTAGGTACTATGGAGAGGAACTTGCTGTCTGGATCGCTGGAGTGGTCATGGGTCGTACTGCTTGGATTTACAAGACTTATTTAATAATTTCACGTACATTGGTTTTTGAAACGATTGAACAGTGTTTAACCATTTGCTTTCGCTGAACATGTTAAACTTGGATATGTTATGAATATTTTATCTTATCGAATGGAAACTTTGTTTTATAATTTGATCTTAGTTCAATGAGATTGGTGGCTAGATCCTGGTACGTCACACGCCAAGCGGGGTTTCCGCATGTGGTATTTCGGGGGTGTGACACAAACCACCAATGTAAAAATGTTTTTTTTGGGTAAAGGGTTTACCCCGGTAAAATTTTATATCAATAAAACAAAACAAGTGTGGAGCAGAAAACACCACAGTTCTCAAGGTATGACATGCCATACCAGAGAAAAACAAGCACAAAACCAGCGCAAACTAGGAAACAAGTCACAAGACAAACACGTATAGTGAATAAAAGCATTTACTAAATAAAAGCATTTACTCAACCCTATATGAAAGAAATGTACAAAACAATGTATTTGATAAATCATAATTTAAATCAAAAGTTATGTTTTGTAAAATTCATGCTTTATTGATACAAACATCTACGCGGTAATGTTCTAACGTTTACATTCAAGCCTTGTGACTGTGGCGACAAACCCCTAACAAGTTAAAGGTTCATCTAAATTCTGAATATCGAATTCGGTCATTCCTTCCACCCAAACAAACCTAGGATTTAAGGAATGGGAGTTGTCAATTCCTATGGTACCACTACCTACTAACGAACGACATGATCGGTGTTAATGAATGTATTTATGACCCATTAAACAAACCAAATGTTATACCAAGTGTAAGCATGTTATAAGAAAATAATGTACTACATATGCTAAATGAACATACAAAGTAGAAATGTAAAACAATGTGTCCATATGCTGAGTGAACATATGCAACAAAAATGCAATGAAAATCAATGTGTCCATATGCTGAGTGAACATATGCAACAAAAGTAATTATGAAATCAATGTGCTAGCATGTTAATAAAACATACATAGCAAAAACATGGAAGAAATCATGTTCTATATGTGTACTAATGAACATAGCAAGTATATGATATAAAAGCATGAAAAGCACGAAAGTAACAAGTAGGCACATGTGTTTCACCCCAAAATGTTTGAAAATAGTAAAAGAGGGGTCTATGTACTCACCTGAGAATGCTTAAAGTCTTGAATAACAACCAAGAAAAGCTAGAGGTATTACGGAATCAAACGGCACCTAATATAAGTAACTATGTAAATAAACCGGACCTAAATCGGAAGATCGGATAGGATGAGGTTTCGTAAACCAAATGAGTATTGGAACTCATATGATATGGTTTAACAAAGCCTATATACTAAATCGAAACCTAACCTAAGTGCTTACGACACATTATGACCCGTTTAGGTAGCTTACGTTACTTTAACGCGTCGCTCGCGTAAAACGCGTTCGGACCGCCTAACTAGTCCTATGACAAGTATTATATGCCTTAACATGTCTAATAATGTTACCTAATCAGTTTAGATATAAAAATTTAGGTTACATATGCTTAAAATGAAATTATGCGTAAAAAGGGCATTTTGGTCATTTTCCTAAGGCATATAAATTACCTATCATACAACTACTTAAACGAAGTGACCATAAGGTATAATCTCGGAAGGTTATTCCTATAACTATGGTCACAAAATATGTTTGGACGGATCCTAACGATTGACCAAACGGGTCAGGTTTGAAAGTCTGAGCGGTTGTTTAGACCGCTTATCTTACGACCCTATATAAGCACTAAACTAAAAGTGACAAGCTAATCATGTTAAAACATGCTTAACGAAGTTAGAAAACAAGTTTGATATCAAAACAAAGGGTTTTGATACCCAAGAATAGTTTGGTTGCAAAATACGCATAAACGCGTATTTTGAAGAAACAATCGTTTATTCTCACAAAATTACCGATCCCCTGAGCAGGTAGCTCAAGTGATTATTCATACGGTTCGGCTAAAATTAATGGGGTTTAAAGAAGATAACAATCCGGTGAACAGAAGATTACTAGAGAAATGGAAGATCTCCTCAGAGAACCAAGTTAATGATCCAGGCTGATAATTGTTAGTCTGTTTCTTGGGTGTCTAGTATAGTTGTGGCTGTGTTTTGTTTATTCTTTCTGTTTTGTTTTTGGGCTGTTTTCCTGTGGTGTTTTGCTTTGGATTGTCTAGGCTTGGTATGCCAAGTCTAGTAGTGTGTGCCAGTTTCTTGTCACACCCTGTTTTTTTTGTTGATATATAAAATTCACCGGGGTAACCCTTTACCCAAAAAAAAGCGTATTTTGACCGAAACTATGACTCGTCACTATGCCTAAATAACGTGGAAATCAGTAGGTATAGTCACAAAGGACTATGACCATCGTGATTATGCTCACGTTGCGAAGTTCAAACGAACTTCGTGTTGACCATTGACTGGTCAAAGCAGAAAGTCAAACATTGTTTGACTTTAAAGCTTAAAAACGCATAAAAGCATGAAAGAAACTTACGAAAGGTCCAAGCAATGGAGATTTGATTCAAGTTGCTCAGGTATGAAGTGTGGAAACCCCAACTTAGAGCAGAAATGAATCAAGTGTGAAGATTGAAATGAAACAAGGTGGATATTTATAGGAATTCAAGAGCCGTTAAGATCGTTTCTCGAGCTTTAAGCTTCAATCTTGGCCCTCCATGTCTGCCCACTGATTTTACAATACTAGGGGTGCCCAAAACAAGCTCAAAGAGTTGAAAAAACATGCACATAACCCAGAAACCAGCTGCTGATTTGAAAAACTGATTTTTGCAAACCTAGCCAGCTCTCGCGCCCCGCGTAAGAGTCAGGCCAATCTTACGCGGCCCACGACCTAATCCCATATCAGCAAAAGTTTGAGAATTTACAGAACAGTCCCTGCACATGTTTAATGCTTAAGCCATTTTCAAGGCTCTACAAGGATGCCAAAGTCTAGGGAACATGAAATATGCTTGAAAACATCTCGGATGTCGGTTCGTTTGGTCGTACAGTTGTGCTGTTCGGTTAATTACGACGAAACACGAACGGACGCGAAAAACGATCCAAATTACGCGACGAATGGAATTTTATCATGATAATCACTAAAATAAAATACTTTAATGATTACATAATTTTTTGGATGTCCGGATATATTCAGAACGTAAGATATGCGCGAAAATGCAAACTTATGCACTTTTTGACGCTTTTAGTCCCTGTTTAACCAAAAAGTTTATTTTTGCACACCGAACCCCTTAAAGCCTATTTCTAAGCTATGTAAAGGATATTTATGGTGTGTTAAACTTATGGTCAAGTTCCGGAATGTTCGATACCATACGAATCAGCAGACTTTTGCAGTTTGACGCAAATAGTCCCTCCGATCGAATAAACTTGATTTCGACACACCAAACCCTCCAAAACTAATTTCTAAGTTAGGTAAAGGTTATTTAAGGTATGTTAAGCCCATGTCACTATTCCAGAGTGTTTATCGCATTAAACTGATTACGTTTACACATCAGTTCGCGTATAACTTTCCAGAAAGCGATTTAGAGCTCGAAATCGAACGAGAATTGATATGTGCAATTGATGCACACATTTATACAAATCCCAAGTAAGAAACACAATATTTCATTGGATTTGTACTTGTATGATGGTCGTGGAGGCACAGATGCCAAAGTCTCCCCCCTACTTCAGGAAATTTCATCCCAAAATTTATTTAGAGAAAACTTGTGAGAGCTCGAAACATGAAGTCGAAAAGATAAAACAACACGGGTTAGGGTTCTGAACTTCTAGTAACTTTAAATAACATCATGCTTGCAATGTAAGAGGCACACTTATATACAAGTATATGAAGCACCATCGGTGCGTCCACCGTACCTCCATTACATTGTTCACGTTTCGTTATTGTTGCCACTATCGGTTCTTACACATGATAAATCTTACTGTGGTTTTCGTGCACTGAATTTTTATAATTATGTATGCATCCATAATTACGAAATTCCTTGCATAGTTCACACAGTGCATTTTATAATGTGTAGGGGAAGAAAAACAATGAACGAACCTGTGATGATTGTGACTAAATCACCCTAAGGTCCTTTTAATTAAATCAATAAACGATCTCTTTAAATAGACCACCAAGGAGTCTTGTCAGCTATATCATCACATGCCATTCTTAACCAGATTCTGAATCAATCTTTTTTACTATACCACTCAAAGGGTCTCTTTTGAATCATGGAATGGTACTATATAATCCAAGGGTCTTAACTATTACGTAGAAGCCCATTAAGGATTTAAGGTAGTACCTTTTGGATATCCTACTATGAATCCCTCATATGAAGATATGGAAGATTCTACGAGGATTTGGATAACGAATATCCAGATTACACAAAAAGACAAAACATAAAAGAAAACACATAAACACATAATTGTTTATCTTGATCTTTAATTTGTTATCATTTTGTTAATTTGTTTGTTAACTTGAACACGAGTATTTAAAGCACACCAGGAATCCAATCCGTGGATTTCATTTGGCATTTTAAACATTTTCAAGAATCTAACTATGAAGATAGGAAGATCTCAATAGGAATTCGGCTTTGTCCTTATTGAATCGTAATGTACGTATTAAAGTATACAATGAATTCAATTAAGGACTCCAATTTGAGTGATAATCATTCACAAGGACCTAATTGTGAAGATAGGAAGATCCTATATGGATTTCGGAATTTGAATAACGGGAGATGTTTCGAAATCTTGCACTAGATGTGCTTAAGTCGATACACGAGGTAGAATGCTCATGAAGTTGAGGTGCTAGATATGCCAAGGTGACATATGAAGCAGAATGTTTTTTTGAAAACTATGCATGGGGTTCTTTTAGAAATGTGTTTAATGTTTTTGAAATCTTACATAATACTTTTGAAATCATAAGGTAGGTGTATTAGGTAAGTATATTTATAAAATGTTTTAAAATCATGCGAGATGAATTTTGAAATTATGTATAAGGTTTTTTGAAACATGGATGATGTCACACCCCGACCACGTAGAACATACAAAACGTGGCGGAAACGTCGGGGAGTGTTGTAACAGAATTAATTGTTTCAAATCCATGGCAATTGAAGTTTCGTTTTATTGATTAAAAGTGTTACAATGTCTGAACAAACAAATAAATACAACATAATTAACTAGTCTTGCATCTTTTATTGTCACTAAAGCCCAAGTCTGCCTATGTGTATCTTGATCATCTTATGCAACAGCTCCTGAAAAACACATGTGAAAATAGGTACGTCAGCATAAAAATGCCTGTGAGATACATAGGTTTTGTGAAAATAGGTTTCATGACTTATGTTTGAGAAAATGTTTAGTCATGAACCTTGTAATTTGCTTTGTTTTGTAAATCATTTGAAAAACGATAAGATCAGATGATATGTATAAATAAGAGAATAATGTATGGTTAAATGAATAACCATTGTAAAATGAGTTTGTATAAGATAAGTTGTTTGTAAAACAATGTCTTGTGAAAAGTATGTTATTTGTATAAAATGTTATATATCTCAAATTTAAATGATTCAAATAACGCTACAATATGTGATATCATACAAACACTTATATATAGGAAGTACCAGCGGCGTATCCACCATGCTTGTATCATATTACACACGCCTCGTTACTTAATCACTTACTCAAACCAAACCAACAATGTAATAAGTCTATGTTTAAACCAATAGTCAAAAGTCCTTGTATAAACCATGTCAAATGTTTATAGTCCAAAAGTAGTCAAGTAATGTGTAACCAAAATGATATGTATGGTAAGTAAAATAAGACTACTTAAACCATAAGTGAAAATGTACAAAACAAAGTATTGAAGTAAAACTTGGTTTAAATCAAAGTTATGTTTTGTAAAATATATGCATGCTATACTGAATATGAAAATTTATGCGGTGTTGTGAAAATTCATACATCCAAGCCTTGAGACAGTCGGATAACTATGTAAAAGCGAGTTATCAAAAGAATATGTATTCGGATTCGGTCATTCCTTACGTCCAAACAAACCCGAGATTTCAGGAATGGGATTTGTCAAGTCCTATGGTACCACTACCTACTACCGAGCGGCATGATCGGTGTTAATGAATGTACATTGTCTCATTTAAACAAAACAAATGTCATACCAAAATGTAAGCATGTGATGAAGATAATGCACCTAGTATGTTAGAGTAAACATACAAGGTAGAGTTGTAAAACAATGTGTCCATATGTTACTGGAACATATGCAACAGAGATGCAATGTAAAATGATGTACTAAGTATGCTAAGTTAACATACAAAGTAGAAAAGTCATGTAAATCAATGTGCTAGCATGCTATCAGTCAACATACCTAGCAGAAATGTAATGTAAATCATGTACTAATAGTGTACTAATGAACATAACAAGTATATGATGTGAAAACAGGAAAGCACGAAAGTAACAAGTAGGCACATGTGTTTCACCCCAAAACAGTTTGGAAAACAGTAAAAGAGGGGTCTATGTACTCACTTGAGATTGCTTAGTAGTCCTTGAGTAACAACCAAACAATGCTAGAGATCACGGATATCAAACGGCACCTAATATAGGTAACTATGTTAATAAACCGGACCTAAATCGGAAGATCTGATAGAATGAGGGTTCGTAAACCAAACGAGTATAGAGACTCGTGTCATATGGTTTAACAAAGCCTACATACTAAATGAAACCTTAATCTAAGTGATTTCGACCCATTACGACCCGTTTAGGTAGCTTATGCTACTTTAATGCGTCGTTCGTGTGAAACGCGTTCGGACCGTCTAACTAGTCCTATGACAAGTGTTATATGCCTAAACATGTTACATAATCAGTTATGTGACAAAAGTTTAGGTTACATATGCTTAATTACCAATTATACATGAAAAGGGTATTCTGGTAATTTACCTAAGGCATATAAACTACCTATCATACAACTACTCAACGATGTGACCATAGGGTATAACCTCGGAAGGTTATTCCCTATATACTATGGTCACCTAACGTGTTTGGTCGGATCCTAATGATCGACCAAATGGGTCGGGTTCGAGGTATAAGCGATTTATTAGATCGCTTACCCTACGACCCTAGACAACGTGGTAATCAGTAGGCATAGTCCTAAGGAACTATAACCAACGTGATTACACTCACGTTGCAAAGTTCAAACGAACTTCGCATTGACCATAACTGGTCAACGCAGAAAGTCAAACAAAGTTTGACTTTCAGACTCGAAAGACTCGAAAAGCAATAAAAGAACGAAAGAATACTTACGAAGGGTCCCCGAATGCTAATCCCGATCCAAGTAACTCAGGTATGAAACAATGGTTTCAACTTAGAGCTTCTAGGATCAGAATTCTAGTGGGTTTTGAAGTTGTGTGGGTTGGGTATTTATAGGAATACCCGAACCGTTAAGATCGTTTGTCGAATATCGTGCCTTAATCGTATCCGTACAAGTGTCGGAAAGTTGTGGTGGCTAAAAATGGGTCTAAATGAGCTGAATGTGCAGTTGAGAATGTGTGGATGTGAATAAAACAGCTGGAATCTGCTGACTGTTCGATATTATCTGATCAGAGAGGCTGACGCGGGCCGCCTAAGATTTAGGCTTGGGCTCACGCGGGCCGCCTAGCTCTTCAGATCAGAAAACAAGTTTCAGAATCTACAGTTTCAGCCCCTGCACGTGTTTAAGGCCATTCCCGACACTTCTAAGGCCTGTAAAGCCAACTTTAAGGCCCTAAAATGATGCCTAAACATTGTGGACATGAAACATGCTCAAAAATATGCCGGAGGTTGGTTCGTTTGGCCGTACGAACGCGATGTTCGCTTAATTACGACGGAATGCGCATAAGCGCGAAAATCGATCCAAATGACGAAACGAATGGATTTTTATTATGCCAAACACTAAATTAAAATATTTTAGTGCTTACATAAATTTTTGGATGTCCGGATGTATTCAGAACGTAAGTTATGCGCGAAAATGCAAACTTGTGCACTTTTTGACGCTTTTAGTCCCTGAATGACACAAAAGTTTATTTTAGCATATCGAACACCTCAAAGCCTATTTCTAAGCTATGTAAAGGATATTTATGGTATGTTTAACTTATGTTCATGTTCCGGAATGTCTGTTACAGTTCAAATTGGCATACTTTCGCAGTTTGTCAAATTTAGTCCCTGTAAGCGATTTAACTTGATTTTGCCATACCAAAGCCTTCAAAACTTATTTCTAAGTTATGTAAAGGTTATTTAAGGTATGTTAAGTATATTTCACTATTCCAGAGTGTTCGTTGCATTAAACTGGTTATATTTACGCATCGGTGCGCGTATAACCTTCCAGAAAGCGATTTAGAGTTTTGGAATTGAACAAGAGTTGATATGTGCAAACGATACACATATTTCTACAAATCCCAAGTATGAAACACAATATTTCATTGTTTTGGCATTTGTTTGATGGTTAGAGTGACACAGGTGTCACAGTCTCCCCTACTTTAGGAAATTTCGTCCCGAAATAAATTCGTAGGAGTCTATCTGTGGCTTTGTGTGAAGTAACCATCAAAGATAAGCAAGGCATAATCCTGTTATTTCTCTTTAACGGACATTTTTCAGAATTGAAAAATGAACGGAGTTATTTTCAACAGGCATTCTTCAGAAACGAAAATGAACGAAATGAGTCTTTTTCCACAACCTCTTCAGAACCGAAAATGAACAGAATGAGTCATTTTCCACAACCTCTTCAGAACCGAAAATGAACAAAATGAGTCATTTTCCACAATCTCTTCAGAACCGAAAATGAACGAAATGAGTCATTTTCCACAACCTCTTCAGAACCGAAAATGAACAAAATGAGTCATTTTCCACAATCTCTTCAGAACCGAAAATGAACGAAATAAGTCATTTTCCACAACCTCTTTAGAACCGAAAATGAACGAAATGAGTCATTTTCCACCATTTCTTCAGAACCGAAAATGAACGAAAGGAGTCATTTTCCACAACTTCTTCAGAACCGAAAATGAACGAAATGAGTCATTTTCCACAACTTCTTCAGAACCGAAAATGAACGAAATGAGTCATTTTCCACCATTTCTTCAGAACCGAAAATGAACGAAATGAGTCATTTTTCACCATTTCTTCAGAAACAAAAATGAACGAAATGAGTCATTTTTCACCATTTCTTCAGAAACAAAAATGAACGAAATGAGTCAATTTTTCACCATTTCTTCAGAAACAAAAATGAATAGGGTTAACTCTAGATACACGACAAAACTTGCTGTGGTTTCTGTGCACTGAATTCCATAATTATGTATGCATCCATAATTACGTAATTCCTTGCATAGTCCGCACAGTTTGTCTTGAAATGTTTTAGGGGAGGAAAATCAAACCTGTGATGAGTGTGACTAGACTACCATAGGGTCCTTTTAATTAGATTGACAAATGATCCTTTTAATTAGGCCACCAAGGAGTCCTTTCAGCTATCTCATCACATGATATTCCTAACCAGATTTTTGGATCAATCTGTTTAACTAGACCTCTCTAGGGGTCTAATTATGGAATAGTACAATATAATCCAAGGGTCTTTACTATTACGTAAAAGCCCATTGAGGATTTAATATAGTACCTTTGGATATCCTACCATGAATCCCTTATACTAAGATATGGAAGATTCTACGAGGATTTGGATAACAAAAACTTGGATTACTCAGAAACATAAAAGGAAACACATATGCACATAATCACATAGTTGTTTAACTTGGTTATTGATTTGTTATCTTTGGACGCGGATACTTAAAGTACACCAGGAATCCAATTCGTGGATTTCATTTGGCACTTAATCATTTCAAGAATACATCTATGAAGATAGGATAATCTTAAAAGGAATTCGGCTTTGTCCTTATTGAATTGTGATGTACGTATTGAATCATATAAAGAATTCAATTAAGGACTCCGATGAATGATACCCATCCACAAGGATCTAATTATGAGGATAGAAAGATCCTACATGGATTTTTTTGGAGTTTGTGTAACGGGAGGTGTTCTGACACCTTGCACTAGGCGTGCTTACGTCGATACACAAGGTAGAAAGTTCATGAGGTTGAGGCGCCAGATATGTCAAGCGACATATGAAGCAGAGTTTGAAGGTTGAGCAGCAGCAGGATTTGTAACAGCTTTGCTTTGGATTGCAAAGCGGCACATGTTAACCAAATGTCTCCATCGTCCACCGTGGGTACATTTGAAACAGGGTATTTGGTTCGGATAATGGCAGTGGTATTAATTGCACCAAGGAACAGTTCCCTTTATACAGCTTCATCCCTGAGACAAGTCATGGGGATAGCTAAATCATCGGTCCTCTGGAGTATGACGCCTATTTGCTGGGTAGTTGCAGCACCTGGTTCGGACATTGTTGTTGCGATGAAGAAGCATCTTGAAGATAACGAAAGGCATAGGAGGAAACAAGCGAAAGATAGTCAAAAGAGAATAACAACACATGAAGATTGTGACCATTTGTTTGTTACCAAAGGCAAACAAATGAGATGGTGACTAATCAAAGTAAATGGGTCAATATAATGTATCGCGAAGACATGCTCGCCTATAAGTGAACACTCATCCCAAGAATTCCCAGGTAAGCATAACTGGTCTCGCGTCTGATGAGATGTATACGAAGTGCTTGCCTAGACAGAAAACCCAGAATACAGGCATTCACCCTTCCAGTTTGCACGTGTTCACATTATTTAAAACCCAAAACCTTGACGAGATTTTTGAAAATTTAAAGGGGTTCAAAACCATATAACAGAGGGTTCAAAACCTTACAATAGAGGGTTCAAAACCTTGTAATCAATCATCCTAGAACAGATGATTAGTTTTCAAAGCGGTTTTGAAATTTATGTTCTTGTTGTGGTCGTCGCCTAAGGATAGGTGACGGTATTGTTTTATGACTAAACGCAAGTAAACTCGCGTTAGGGTCCTAGAAAGGTTATAGACTAGGTCAAAGCATTACTAATAACCTAATTCCCTATAACCATTGGCTCTGATACCATCTTTTCTGTCACACCCCGACCACGTAGAACATACAAAACGTGGCGGAAACGTCGGGGAGTGTTGTAACAGAATTAATTGTTTCAAATCCATGGCAATTGAAGTTTCGTTTTATTGATTAAAAGTGTTACAATGTCTGAACAAACAAATAAATACAACATAATTAACTAGTCTTGCATCTTTTATTGTCACTAAAGCCCAAGTCTGCCTATGTGTATCTTGATCATCTTATGCAACAGCTCCTGAAAAACACATGTGAAAATAGGTACGTCAGCATAAAAATGCCTGTGAGATACATAGGTTTTGTGAAAATAGGTTTCATGACTTATGTTTGAGAAAATGTTTAGTCATGAACCTTGTAATTTGCTTTGTTTTGTAAATCATTTGAAAAACGATAAGATCAGATGATATGTATAAATAAGAGAATAATGTATGGTTAAATGAATAACCATTGTAAAATGAGTTTGTATAAGATAAGTTGTTTGTAAAACAATGTCTTGTGAAAAGTATGTTATTTGTATAAAATGTTATATATCTCAAATTTAAATGATTCAAATAACGCTACAATATGTGATATCATACAAACACTTATATATAGGAAGTACCAGCGGCGTATCCACCATGCTTGTATCATATTACACACGCCTCGTTACTTAATCACTTACTCAAACCAAACCAACAATGTAATAAGTCTATGTTTAAACCAATAGTCAAAAGTCCTTGTATAAACCATGTCAAATGTTTATAGTCCAAAAGTAGTCAAGTAATGTGTAACCAAAATGATATGTATGGTAAGTAAAATAAGACTACTTAAACCATAAGTGAAAATGTACAAAACAAAGTATTGAAGTAAAACTTGGTTTAAATCAAAGTTATGTTTTGTAAAATATATGCATGCTATACTGAATATGAAAATTTATGCGGTGTTGTGAAAATTCATACATCCAAGCCTTGAGACAGTCGGATAACTATGTAAAAGCGAGTTATCAAAAGAATATGTATTCGGATTCGGTCATTCCTTACGTCCAAACAAACCCGAGATTTCAGGAATGGGATTTGTCAAGTCCTATGGTACCACTACCTACTACCGAGCGGCATGATCGGTGTTAATGAATGTACATTGTCTCATTTAAACAAAACAAATGTCATACCAAAATGTAAGCATGTGATGAAGATAATGTACCTAGTATGTTAGAGTAAACATACAAGGTAGAGTTGTAAAACAATGTGTCCATATGTTACTGGAACATATGCAACAGAGATGCAATGTAAAATGATGTACTAAGTATGCTAAGTTAACATACAAAGTAGAAAAGTCATGTAAATCAATGTGCTAGCATGCTATCAGTCAACATACCTAGCAGAAATGTAATGTAAATCATGTACTAATAGTGTACTAATGAACATAACAAGTATATGATGTGAAAACAGGAAAGCACGAAAGTAACAAGTAGGCACATGTGTTTCACCCCAAAACAGTTTGGAAAACAGTAAAAGAGGGGTCTATGTACTCACTTGAGATTGCTTAGTAGTCCTTGAGTAACAACCAAACAATGCTAGAGATCACGGATATCAAACGGCACCTAATATAGGTAACTATGTTAATAAACCGGACCTAAATCGGAAGATCTGATAGAATGAGGGTTCGTAAACCAAACGAGTATAGAGACTCGTGTCATATGGTTTAACAAAGCCTACATACTAAATGAAACCTTAATCTAAGTGATTTCGACCCATTACGACCCGTTTAGGTAGCTTATGCTACTTTAATGCGTCGTTCGTGTGAAACGCGTTCGGACCGTCTAACTAGTCCTATGACAAGTGTTATATGCCTAAACATGTTACATAATCAGTTATGTGACAAAAGTTTAGGTTACATATGCTTAATTACCAATTATACATGAAAAGGGTATTCTGGTAATTTACCTAAGGCATATAAACTACCTATCATACAACTACTCAACGATGTGACCATAGGGTATAACCTCGGAAGGTTATTCCCTATATACTATGGTCACCTAACGTGTTTGGTCGGATCCTAATGATCGACCAAATGGGTCGGGCTCGAGGTATAAGCGATTTATTAGATCGCTTACCCTACGACCCTAGACAACGTGGTAATCAGTAGGCATAGTCCCAAGGGACTATAACCAACGTGATTACACTCACGTTGCAAAGTTCAAACGAACTTCGCATTGACCATAACTGGTCAACGCAGAAAGTCAAACAAAGTTTGACTTTCAGACTCGAAAGACTCGAAAAGCAATAAAAGAACGAAAGAATACTTACGAAGGGTCCCCGAATGCTAATCCCGATCCAAGTAACTCAAGTATGAAACAATGGTTTCAACTTAGAGCTTCTAGGATCAGAATTCTAGTGGGTTTTGAAGTTGTGTGGGTTGGGTATTTATAGGAATACCCGAACCGTTAAGATCGTTTGTCGAATATCGTGCCTTAATCGTATCCGTACAAGTGTCGGAAAGTTGTGGTGGCTAAAAATGGGTCTAAATGAGCTGAATGTGCAGTTGAGAATGTGTGGATGTGAATAAAACAGCTGGAATCTGCTGACTGTTCGATATTATCTGATCAGAGAGGCTAACGCGGGCCGCCTAGCTCTTCAGATCAGAAAACAAGTTTCAGAATCTACAGTTTCAGCCCCTGCACGTGTTTAAGGCCATTCCCGACACTTCTACGGCCCGTAAAGCCAACTTTAAGGCCCTAAAATGATGCCTAAACATTGTGGACATGAAACATGCTCAAAAATATGCCGGAGGTTGGTTCGTTTGGCCGTACGAACGCGATGTTCGCTTAATTACGACGGAATGCGCATAAGCGCGAAAAACGATCCAAATGACGAAACGAATGGATTTTTCTTATGCCAAACACTAAATTAAAATATTTTAGTGCTTACATAAATTTTTGGATGTCCGGATGTATTCAGAACGTAAGTTATGCGCGAAAATGCAAACTTGTGCACTTTTTGACGCTTTTAGTCCCTGAATGACACAAAAGTTTATTTTAGCATACCGAACACCTCAAAGCCTATTTCTAAGCTATGTAAAGGATATTTATGGTATGTTTAACTTATGGTCATGTTCCGGAATGTCTGTTACTGTTCAAATTGGCATACTTTCGCAGTTTGTCAAATTTAGTCCCTGTAAGCGATTTAACTTGATTTTGCCATACCAAAGCCTTCAAAACTTATTTCTAAGTTATGTAAAGGTTATTTAAGGTATGTTAAGTATATGTCACTATTCCGGAGTGTTCGTTGCATTAATCTGGTTATATTTACGCATCGGTGCGCGTATAACCTTCCAGAAAGCGATTTAGAGTTTTGGAATTGAACAAGAGTTGATATGTGCAAACGATACACATATTTCTACAAATCCCAAGTATGAAACACAATATTTCATTGTTTTGGCATTTGTTTGATGGTTAGAGTGACACAGGTGTCACAGATGATGCTTTTGAAATCATGCATTTGATATATTAAGTAAATATACTGTGTTAAAATTGTTTTCAAACTATATGAAATACTTTGAAATCATGAAGGTTGTTTTTGAAAAACATATACTATGTATGTTGTTATGGAAACTAGAATGAAATGATATAGGTACGAGATCGAAGAATACCCTTAGTTATCTAACCAAGGATTTAAAGTGACATTTTGAGTAATCGTCTAAAATTGTCACTTATATTCTGTACTTTGTTTCTTAGAATGAAACGAGTACTTAGAATTTTTCGAGGAAATCATGAGCGATCACATGAATGGAAGAACTACAAGAGTAGTTTATTTAAAGAACATAGTTCTTTGGTGTAGGTATCATAGGGGTATGCCATACACACATCTAACTACACTTGTATATCAGAATTGCGAACAATGATTTATTTATAAACTAAACACATTGTTTCAGAGTTCAACAAAAGAAACAAAAGCATAAGATCAAATTATTCAAAGCAGCAGCTTTTTCTAATCAGCCAAATGCTCATCCGTGGGTCAGAATTTGCATTGACAATCTTTGGTCATTTGTTCCTGAAATAACCCGTCTCGCCGTAGTTATACCAAGTACCAGACGGTAAATGAGCTTGAGCAGGGTTTACTTGGGGTTGGTTTGGACCACCTTGGATTGGGTTGAATTGACAAGTATTTGCCAGGTGACCGAGTCGTCCACATTGTCACACCCCCAAAATACCACGTGCGGAAACCGCCGCGAGGCGTGTGACATACCAGGATCCAAGCCACCAATCACATTGAACTCATAAATATAATTAAATAAGACTTTCATTCATTAGCATAGAGTGTTACAAACGTTACATATCATTCATTGTATACAGCGGAAGCATAACTCATTTGTTAAGTGTTTCGTAAATCATGAGGACATAAACCATTAAGCTTGTATTGAGATTCCATGTATCTCGACCCATGACCACTCCAGCCTCCCAGACAGCAAGTTCCAAATGATATAAGCCTATAGACCTGCAAGGCATGTAACAACGAGTCAACAACAAAGTTGAGCAAGTTCACAGTTGGTGTTCATTTTAAAGTTGTTCCAAAAACCATAAGTTCATTCGTAAACCATGAGTTAACCAATTCCTTGTTTCCCACAACATAACCATAACCTGTGGGGCTACCCCATGTTAACCACTAGACCGTTACCTTATCGACAACTGACTGGAGTCTTGTTGTGCCCTACGTCAATGTCTATCATCATTGACTAAGTGCCTAGATCCATTAGTCCACTCCCCTCTGTGGCACGGTGTGAGGCTTGTCAAACCTAATAGAGCTATTTAACTAATGACCCGCTCTCCATTGGCCCGACGATGAAGTCGATATAAAAATGAGGGACTTCATGATAGAGTTTTGTCTAGTAAGTTATATGTTGTCGTCCTTCCAACTGAGGACGGAGGTAGGTAATCTACCCAAGGAGAATACGCAGGTTAAATGTTGTCATCCTTCCTAATGAGGATGGAGGTACATATTCTTCCCAAGGAGAATATGCAGGTTTCGTTTTAGTTTCTTAACCCATTCCCAAACCACCGGGAATCCCATGCCTTATAGAAAGTGTGAACTCACCTTGGTTTGCTCAGTATGATTAATTACTTGTTCACAATTAAACCGTCACGGCCTATGGTATTCATGTACGCGATGTCAGTTTACATTCACAAGGTTCACATATAAATGATAGTGTGCATTTCAAACAGTGATTCCCAAATGGCACATAGCAGTTAAATAAACTCATTCAATTCCACAGTTTACATGCACGATTCGTGATAATGCCTAACAGTTGGATGTGCCATACATGAAAACCAAGTCATGTCTTCTTGGTCATAGTTAGTCATCATTAACAGTATATATCATGGTTTTATTAGCATAGTCATTCATCAAAAAAAGTCAACCTAGTTCACTGTGAAGGACCCATGTTTCATCGTATTACCCAAGTTTCGTTGATACACAACTGACGAAACATCATGTTTCGTCGAGAGACAAGTTGATGAAACTCCCCAACTTTCGTCGACAGCCAGGTGACGAAACTCCAGGGTGTTTCGTCGACAAGGTAGTTTCGTCACATTACCAATTACATGCTCCCATAGAAACCCTAACTGCAACTGTTCCGATCATAACAATACGATCATTTGCCATTATTAACCAATCAATCCAATCATCAATTACATTCTACACAATCTCAAAGCATCATTGAATTAAGGACATACAAATCATCAACAGTGATCACCCCCTAACAAAGTGAAACCACTTGATTATCATACTCAACAGAAACATCACTAATACTGTCAAGTTTCAGAATTCAGATCACCAGATTATCATCAAACACATATTCGTATCATCGATTTACATACGTAGCCCACAAGTAACATAATAATCCCACAAACAGAATCATCAATTTGGTGCAGTGATCACGAATAACTACAAGACATAGAATCATTATCTTGCAAGTTCTAGCTTAATTGGTTAAATGAGTAAACTGCCAAAACCCTAATTAGCATGACATAGATCATAATCATCACACACAGTCCAACAACAACAAAGCAATCAGATCTAAATGAATAATCACACACTAACCTGAAATGCAGGGCCGACAAGTATGCTAAGATAAAAGTGATATGGCTTCAATGGATGAAGAGAGGCTACTAAGATGATGCACGATAATATGGAGGAGGAGAAACTGCCGCCAAGAATATGAGGGTCTAGGGTTTTCGTTTACATCTTATAACATTACACAGTTGGGCCACGAAATGGGTTGGGCTGAAGCCCTTCTTGGCGAAACTCTCCTGGTGGCGAAACTCCTAGTGTTTCGTTGAAACACTCTCCTGGTGAAACTGGTGAAACTCCTCACGATGAAACTCCTCACGATGAAACTCCTCATGGTGAAACTCCCTTGGTGAAACTCCCCTGGTGAAACTCCCTTGGTGAAACTCCCTTGGTGAAACTCCCCTGGTGAAACTCCTCTGGTGTTTCGTTGAGACCCATAAGTGACGAAAGTCCTTCATGCCCAAACATTAAACCCACCACACAACTAGCATTAAATCATTCTACAATGATATTAATGATACAACGCTCAACGAATGTAAAACCGGATTCATAAAACAGGTGACGCGTGAAGGAAAGGTTTTGAAATCTAGGGTTGTCACACACATGATGCACACAGATGACACTACAGGTAAGTTCGGTGAGGTGCATTACATTACATTTGTTGCACATCGGCGCAGTACCGGCATAAGGTTTCCTTGCAGGAGGTTGAGCAGCAGCAGGATTTGCAACAGCTTTGTTTTGGGTAGAAAAGTGGCACATGTTAACCAAATGTCCCCATCGTCCACAGTGGGTACATTTGAAACAGGGTATGTGATTCGGATGATGACGGTTGCATTGATTACACCATGGAGCAGTTCCCAAGTACGGCTTCTTGGCTGGTGGTGCTGCCACCTGGCTAGGTCCTGCTTGATTTGGTGCAACAGTTGGAGGATTCTTTGAAGCTTTACGCTTCTTTGATTTCCATGGAGGCTTGGATTCTGTTTCCTTTGGTGATTCTTGAGTGGCTTCATCCTTGAGACGAGACATGGCAACAGCTAATTCAGCAGTCTTCTGGATTACTACGCCTATTCTTTGGGCAATTTTGATAGTGTCTCGGTGAAGCACTTAAAAGAGGATCTTGATAAGTTTACTCAGATATCGGGCCTGGTCCCCAGCTTGCCAAAAAGTACTGTTTTCTTCAGTAACGTGACGCGCTCTATGAAAGATCAGATTTTGAACTTATTGCCCTTTCAAGAGGGTTCGTTGCCTGTGCGTTACCTGGGAGTCCCGTTGATTTCAACGAGACTAGCTGCTAGAGACTGTAAAATTCTACTTGAACGTATGGAAAGACGAATAGATAACTAGATGACTAAATCCCTGTCGTTTACAGGGAGACTCCAGTTAATCAATTCAGTTCTTGCAGCCATGTACTCTTATTGGGCTTCGGTTTTTATGCTTCCTTCTAGTGTTATTAAGGACCTGGAGAAAAGGTTACGCAGATTTTTATGGAAGGGTGGTAATCAGGGATCGGTTCGTGCTAAAGTCGCCTGGAAGGAGGTGTGTACTCTGAAAGACGAGGGTGGTTTGGGTATTCGTAGTATTATGGATGTTAATAAAGCTTTTTTGACATCCCATATCTGGAGCATAATTACTAATCGTCCATCTCTTTGGGTTCAGTGGATTCATTCTTACAAGTTAAAAGGTATTAACTTTTGGGAGGTTCAGTGCCGGGGTAACGTTAGTTGGGGTTGGCGGAAGCTCTTGTCTATCCGATCTAAAGTTCGTCCCTTCATTTGGAAGTCTATTCACAGTGGTCGTCAAACTAATGCGTGGAGTGACAATTGGTGTGCTTGCAGCCCTCTTCGTTCGTTTATTACTCCGCGGAATATTGCTAGAGCTGGGTTTTCTCTAAGCACAACGGTGGCGGACCTTGTTGCTGAAAACGGTCAATGGAGATGGCCTCAGGCATGGTATGATCTTTACCCGGTTCTCATAAATATTCATACCCTTCACCTTATGCCTGATACGGAAGATCGGTTTCGTTGGAAAGATCTGGAAGGCAATCTACAGTTTTTTGGATCCTGGGAGGTTTGGAATAATTTGCTGTATAGAGAGAATAAGGTAGTTTGGGTCAACTCGGTTTGGTTCAGTCAATGCATTCCTAGACATTCCTTTTATTTGTGGTTGGTTATAAAGAATAAGCTGAAGACGCAAGACAGGATGGCTGTTTGGGAAGCGGGAAGTGCTACTAATCTTCGGCTCATGTGTTGTCCCTTGTGCAGATATGATCGTGATTCTAGGGATCACCTTTTTTTCCAATGTTCCTATGCTTCAGAGGTTTGGGGTTTGGTTAGGCATATGGTTGATATGGAGAGTGTTAATGATACATGGACCTCGATTATGCAGTGGATGGAGCTCAATGCTAATTCTAGAACTCTTGAACATATAGTTTGCAATATTCTGGTGGCAGCTTCCACGTACTTTATATGGCAAGAAAGGAACAACCGTTTATTCTCTGAAGTTCAGAGGAATGCTAGTGTGCTCTCGAAGGTTATTATAGATACAGTTCGGCTCAGGATTATGGGATTCAGAATCGATATAGACCCGAAGCAAAAGAAATTATTGGATAGATGGCTGATCTCAAAGAAGAATATGGATATTGATCCTGGCTAGCGTGGTTTTAGTCTTCTAGCTTTTCTTTTTGTGTTTGGGGCTGTGTTGTTTTTTCTCTAGTAGTTTGTTTTGGCTGTGACTGTTTGTCGAGTTTTGTTTGTTTGTGTCCTAGGCTTGGTATGCCAAGTCTAGTAGTGTGTGTCGATGTCTCGATGCACCCTGTTTTGTACTTGTTGGTTGATATATAAAATTCACCGGGGTAACCCTTTACCCAAAAAAAATTTTAGTAGCCTGCTCGTACATTTGAGTGTCGATGCGATGAAGAGACATCCTAAAGAAATGGAAGTCATAGGAGGAAACAAGTGAAATGTTATCGAATAATCAAAATAGAATGACAACGCATAAAAATTGTGATCATTTGTTTGTTCCCTAAGGAAAACAAATGAGACGGTGACTAATCAAAGTAAGCGGGTCATATTAATGTATCGTGAAGACATGCTTTAGCCTATAAGTGGACACTCACCCCAAGAGTTCCCAGGTAAGAGCGACTGGTCTGATTATGTGGATTTGTACGAACACTCTAGCCTTAGACAGAAAACTCAGAGTACATGCATCCACTCTTCCAGATTGCACGTGTTCACACTATATGACCCAACTTTGACGAGATTTTGAAAATTTAGAGGGTTCAAAACCTTATAATAAATCATCCTAGAACAGATGATTGGTTTTCAAAGCGGATTTGAAATTTATGTTCTTGTTGTGGTTGTCACCTAAGGATATGTGACGGTATTCTTTTAAGATCTAAACACAAGAATCTTGTGTTAGGGTCCTAGGAAGGTTATAGACTAGGTCAAAGCATTACTAATAACCTAATTCCCTATAACCATGAGCTCTCATACCAACTCTTCTGTCACACCCCGACCGCGTAAAACAACAAACCGTGGCGGAATCGTCGGGGAGTGTCGTAACAGAATCATTGTTTCATAACACATGGAAATTGTGGTTTTGTTTTATTGAATTAAAAGAGGTTACAAAGTCTTAAAACAAAGAAACATAACATAATTAACTAGTCTTGCATCTTTTATTGTCACTAATGCCCAAGTCCGCCTAAGTGTATCTTGATTAATCCTATGCATCATGTCACACCCCAAAATACCACCTAGGGAATGTCCCTGCTAGGCGTGTGACGTACCAATAACGAGCCACTAATTACATTGAACCATACAAGTTTATAAATAAAATCCTCAATTCTTAATAAAAATACCATCAACAAGTTTAAATGAAAACCAACAGGTTCAGCGGAAGCAAATGGAAACCAAAGTTAAACAGTTTCAAAACCAATGTATAGTATCAAGAAATCGATCACATAAATCCTTCCAGTCGACCCATGACCACTCCTGCTACTCCAGACAGCAATTTCCCAACCATAGACATCTAACGACCTGCGAGCATGTAACAAGTGTGTCAGACAACGCTGGTGAGTTCATAGTTTTAAGAAAACGTTGGTTACCAAGTGTTTAGTTAATCCATTGAATTTAAATCCGAAAGTAATGTTGATAATATCTCGATACTGAACAAGACGGCTCCTGATGTATGTTTTGCCCGTTCCCCAGTGCTCCTATCAAAACACTGGCATGACTGGGTCATTAGTTCACACCCGTCCTCTCCAGTACGGGGTGAGGGTGCCAAACCTAAGTAGCGCTACCAATTAATACCCCGTTACCCTCCGGTAACAAAAGATGGGACTTAGGAATGATAGGGTGAGATTATTATCCAACATCCCAGTTTTACCCAAAAGACTTATCCCTCCCCGGGATACCCACTGAATGTCCCAACCACCGAGACGCATGCTCAAGAGAGATGAACTCACCTTAGGTTTGCTCGGTAATTTAACACACGTTTTCCACGTTGGTCAATCAACCCCTAATGTGGTTACCATAGCAATCAGTTTCATATACAAGTAATCACATATCAGTACACACGTTTCTAGGAAATCACTACATCAGAAATCAGGTTTCATATACACATAAATGAACATACATTCAGTCGCACAATCCAGTGTGCGACCCATTAACACAAAGATCCATTAACATGGTGTACAATACAATATCTCAAATCCCCGTACAAATGAGGCCCATGTAAGTGTGTGATTTAGATAACGTAAGGCCCAATTGTACCTAGAGCCTAAGGACTGTGCGGCTATGATTAGTGTACCATGTGCAATCATAATGAAATCCAAGTACTGACCGATTTATGTATATATTACATGAACTCCTAATGTTCACTTTTATAATCAGACCACATAAGACAAAACATATTAAGTTCACAGATTCAAAACATGCAACCTAAAGGTGGGTTGTACCCTATGTACATATGGTTGTACATCTCCATTAGAACATAGCACCAAGAACTTAACTATCTAAAAAAAATTAATACAAAATCCTCATCATTTTCATTCTTTAAATTGTTAACAAATTTGAGCATAACTATTCAAATATCATGCGTAGGAACAGATTCGTCACTAGAATTTATTAACCCACCCTAGTGCCCATGCACCTGTTCAAA
Organism: Helianthus tuberosus; assembly: GCA_030545235.1. Taxonomy (NCBI): domain Eukaryota; kingdom Viridiplantae; phylum Streptophyta; class Magnoliopsida; order Asterales; family Asteraceae; genus Helianthus; species Helianthus tuberosus. Next base: position 96,387,410 of record CM060388.1, read on the forward strand.
ACCCCATCAAATTAAGACTTGCACGCATGCATCATCGAATACATCATAATCAGTTCTGTTTACTTATGTACATGTAGCATATCAACGAAGGACCTGTTCTAGTCTATCTCTAAACCCAGTTCGTAGCCCATCCCCCTTGCTACCCGGCCCAAAGACCTCAAGTCCACCCAGAGCTGCATTGAGCAGCGTGGCCCAACATCACCCGCAAAGATGCGGCCCAACTACAAGTTTAAATCCCTCCAAATATCAACAACATAACATAACTTATCTTTATCTAACCTAACTCCCTAGAATCGTCCACTAACAGTTTTTTTATTAGGTGAACCCCACCTAACTTGAACAACCTCCAATCCTTTTTATCATCATCATCATAGTTTAACATGGTTATCAATTGAATACTTAACTCCAAGTCATAACATATAATCATCATAAACAGCACAGATTCAAACTCACATAACATTCTAACCGATACATTTACTAGATTTATCTCACTCGTTTAACATCCTAATTATTCCATGATTTTTCTTAGCATTCGATCTTAATAATCAACCTCCTTAATCACAGCATTCAGTCATGTTTTAATAGAGTATACTTATCCACTTGGTGTTAATCAAAACTACACATGAACATGATCAATCAATAAGAATTTACAAGATCAACAGTTAACAAATAGAAACTAACGTAAACATGAATCTACTAACCAAGAGGAGGCTTGACTAGAGAAGATAACTCTTCAAATCGACTTACTGCCGTCGCAAGTTTTAAGAGAACATAGGGTTTGCAAGTTTGTTGTATAATCTAATACATGATGTACGTAAATAAGGGAGGAGAGAGATGGGCTCGGATTGGGCTCAAGTGAAATAAGGTGTGTGTGCGTTTATATCATCTCACAATGGCCGACCCAATTCCATGTTTCCATTTGGGCTTTGGTTAACCATGTATACTTAACATAATAATAATAAGTGTGGGTGTGTGTGTTCGGGTTTGGTTTGGGTTGTATATCGGTGCACTATTGTGAAGGGTCTTGGGCCGAGCCTAACAACCAAAGAGCAATTAAGTGTGCGGTCCAATTAGCATAATGCGTACAAACTTAGTCCATTCACAAGTTACACAATTAAACTCGTAACCACTCAAGTAAGATTAAACATACTCAATTAACAATCAAACATCACACATAACATTAATCAATCAGATAATTGCACATGACATCACGCAGATCAAACTGTAAAACAGGGTTTGCAAAACAAATGATATGCATAGGAAGGACCTTAAAACTTCGTGTTGTCACATCATCCCCAACTTGAAAGAAATTTCGTCCCGAAATTTGACAAGTAAGCACAGAAGAGTGAAGCGATAGAAACTCTAATTAAACTATATGTAATACTACACAAATAATAATCAAGCATTACACACCATCACTAAGCATCCAGATAACTGCACAACGTAAAACAGGATTGCGAAATCAGTTGGGTGCCACATCATCCCCAACTTGAAAGGGAATTTCGTCCCGGAATTCACCAATGATATCAAAAGTTGATTCCACCGATTGAACAATCGGGGATAACAGAGCTTCACATGATCTTTGCGTTCTCACGGGAACTTCGGTCCACGTCTTGAGTTCCAACGAACTCTCACGATTGAAATTCGACTATGTTAACAGTGGGTTCCTCAACAAGGGTATCACTAGTGTTGTGTCGAATAGACGCTTCTTTAGGTTCGAGACATAAATGACATCGTGTACGTTACCTAATTCGTCAGGTAACTCGAGTTCGTGAGCCATATCATCAATCCGTTCCAGAATCCAAATGTCCCAGTGTACCACAAACTATGTTGGCCACGTTTCCCATAGCGTACCGCACCCTCCCAGGGTGAGACTTTTGATTAAGATACGTTTGCCCACAGCGAACTCCCAGTGTTTCCTAAGCTTAACAGCTTCCCAATGGGTTCGAGTACAAATCCTGGATCTGCGACTAGGTTGTCACCCTCCTTGGTCCAACAATAAGATTGGCATTATTGTCCATGCGATGCTTCAGCCAGAGCTGCCTGAATACTAGAATGGTAGCTGTTGCAGTAAAGCCAACCATAGGTCGGTGTCCTTTTCAAATTTTTACTAAGTCATTCACATACATGCTCGCAGCATGTCTTCAGAGGTTCGCTGACTCCAACCGTTGTCCTATGATGCTGGGTAATGCTCATGTCTATACGTTAGCCAAGAGTGTTGTATACTGCCTGTTATAAGTCAGGTATGGATCAAACTCAAAGGTAACAGGAGTTGGCACCTTGTGCCTGACAACCGCCTCTCCCGGAGGGATATTCACAAGCTGTGAAGACTCGTCAGTTTCCTTGATTGCAAGAAAGTGTGCTGGTTACGTGAGGCAATCGACGATCACCCAGGTGATAACGATAATGTTTCCGTTTCGAGTTTTAGGTAGACTAGCGACAAAATCCATGGCAGTCTGTTCTCATTTTCATATGGGTGTTTCTGGTTGCTGATACTCCACCTTGACTTTTCTTACAGGTCAGTCATCACTCACATACTTTGCCAGGTGGGTCTTCATGCCCGATCACCAGTACAAGATTTAGAGATCCTAATATCTCTCATCAAAATCCAGACGACTAGAATATCGAGGTCGGCGTGCTTTGCTCGACACGAGTTCCCTACAGTTGCCGTATAATAAGATCCACATTCGTTCCATGAGGTAGCGCATATCGTCTGACCTGCCAAAGGTTGCTTCTCCATGCCCCGCATGGGTTCTACTTGAAAATCCTCTTCCTTCAGTTCTCCCGTCTGAACAGAGCGAGTTTGATCAGATAGGTTAGAGTCGATAATGAGATGCAGAGCTCGTGCACATTCAAGTTTCACAGTCGTAATCATCCAAAAATTCCATCCAGCGATGCCATTAACTGATTTAGCTCTTTCGAAACCAGGGTACACGGGAGGCCCTTGTGATCAGTCTAAGTAGTGCATTCGGTACCGTCCAAGTAATGCCTCCAACTTACATCTAAAGACCACGATTTCCACCGCAGATTGTGTGTCGTGCAATTCTCCATGTAAGTCTATTACGTAAGATATCACCTTCTCGTGTTGCATCGGCGTGTAACTGGAACTCTGATTCAAACCATCATGATATACCACTAAATCACCCGCACCCTCGGGTAGAGACGATGCTCAGTGTATTGCAGAGTTGGGATTCGAAAGCTGAAAAGACGTCCTCCTGTTTTGTCTCCCACGAACACAGCACCCTGCTATGCTAAAGAGATTTAAGTCGCGCGATCTTCGAAAATCCTGTGATAAATCTATGATAGCATCTAGTGAGACCAAGAAATTGTTGTATCCTCGAAGGGGTCTTTGGTGTCGATCAGTTTCTAGCCAAAATGGGTCTTAGTGAGATCCACGTGTATTCCCACTTCGTTGGTTATATGACCAAAAAGGTATCCCTCGCATCCAGAAGTTACATTTATCAAGACTTCACGCTGTGTGGCCCCTCCTTCAGGAGCTCTCAAATAAGATACAAAGCTGCCCATGATGTTCCTTTCTCCTAGAAATGATTCAACATGTCGTCAATAAGCATGGTCGATTCATGTGATCCATACAGCTGCTGGTGTGATGATTAGCTCGAAGGTCTTGGAATACAACGTCGAAATGGCCACACTGCGCTTGGCATGCCGTTGTAGGCACATTCTCCCCTTAGACTACCTTCTGACAATAGCTCGTTTGTTATTCAATCCTCGAATGGAAGCTCGACTCCCGCAACTGGTCGTCGGGTTGTCAATATATGGTCGTGGCAAACGGTTCTCAACTGTCGCCTTATTGAGTTCTTGAAAATCAGTACACATACGAAATGGATTATCTTCACGGATATAACTTGGGCTCCCCAGCGCGAAAAGCTAGGTCCGACAAAACTCCTGTTCAACAATTCCTGCAGTTGATTAGACAGCTCTTGCAACCCTCCTGGTGCAAGACGGTAAGAGTGCGTGTAGTCAGGGCTGCCTCTGGCGCGAGATCAGACTGAGATTTTGCCTAACAGTTGTGAGAGTAAACCCGAAAGTTCCTTAGGTAGCACACCGAAAGGAATCACGAATGATTGGTGGATCCTCGATCCTCTGTTTCCTTAGCCCTAACATTAGTAACGGTTGATAGTATAGTGGAGTAATCCCTCTGTAGACACTTCTGGCCTTCATAGCTGAAATGGCGCTAACCTTTGCACCACTCTGACGCTTTAGAACAAATAACGATTCTCCACACAAAATTTTCTCCTCACTGGTGTATCTGCGCGATCTCTGGATAACTAATCCACACTAACTACTGTATTGCAACCATCAAGGGTAGTAGAAGGAAGGTTGACGTCGAACACTTGTCCCACAAGGTCGAGTGTACATCCCAGCGGACATATGAGGTTACATTTGACTTGTCATCCGCTGCTGCCTCAACAATTTCGGTTTCAAGAAACATCAGGGCAAACAGATCGGAGACGGAGCGAATAGCTACCCATCCAAGCTATTGTGTTGCTATTACGCCTGGTATAGCCGATGTCAATACTAAATGTCCTTCCCTGAGCTTCATTTCTAGTGTTGTTTTCGTCACGAGAATTTCCAGTACTGCCATCGTTCCCTTGGTTGTTGTCACCTTGACTTAACACAGTCAATCCTTGTCGAGGTCACCTTCATTTCCATACTGTAAGCTACGATCACGAGTACCTTGATGTTACCGTGACTGTTGCCTCTAATATTGTTGCCTATAACGGTGTCCTGCGTCCTTTCACCAACAAAGTCCATCTTTTCACATTCCGTGCCACGTCCTAAGGCACTACTCATGGTGCGGGCGGTTACACATTCCGCTCTACAGTCAATCGTCATTGATTTTGTCCCGATTGGTTCGTAAGAGTCGACTCCCATGAGTCGCTGGTTGGGGTTAAGGATTCGATTGGAGTCAAATCGCTGTTGTTCGTTGCCGGTAACTAGGGTCGTTCAAATGCTGAAGTCGGTAAGGTACTACATTTACCCTCTTGTCCATCGTTCTTGCAAGTTGACCGAGTAATACACGGTATGTCACGAGAGTGTTGCAGAAGTGATCGCACTTCGGGATTTAAGACGTCAATACGTTAAGTTCCAGCAAACGAAGAAAAGTGAGAAAGGTATAGACCAATCATTGTCGTTGCAACATCCAACTCAAGGATGTTCGTACAAGCACCTAACATTCTACACAGTTCGCTAGGCGTTCAGATGGGTGTTCAGGTACCACTCGATAGTATCGAGGTTCGAAAGGATTTAGAGAGGAGTGAATTCAAGTAGGAGACAGTCGCTACCACGACTCCTATAGACTGTTGTATTTCACATCAATCAAATAACAGAATGGAACCCCTTTTTCACTTGTTAAGCCCCACTGGGACTCGCATGCACCCACATTATTATTATGTGTGCACCCACAATAATTTTATGATTTGCATGCTCATCTCAGCTCCTCCTAACTCATGTCAAATGGTTCCTCAACCTCGAGTAGCAAACAAAGAGCATCACGAAACGTAAGTCATGAATGTTTAGGGAAATACCACCCTATCAGTCACATAACACATGCAAGTAATACATGAATTCATACTGTTGTGCTAAACGTGCAATCACATGCAATATCATATGTAAGTGTCCACTAGTTATGCAGTACAATGAGTATACGAGAGACGAACCTTGTAGTCTGGAGCTGAGTGTCATGGTCGTATTCACGTATTCAGAACTGTTCGGTTATAGTCTGGTTTTGCAAAAACGTTTTAAAACCAAGTTCACTATAACCAGTGGCTCTGATACCAAACTGTCACACCCCAAAATACCACCTAGGGAATGTCCCTGCTAGGCGTGTGACGTACCAATAACGAGCCACTAATTACATTGAACCATACAAGTTTATAAATAAAATCCTCAATTCTTAATAAAAATACCATCAACGAGTTTAAATGAAAACCAACAGGTTCAGCGGAAGAAAATGGTAAACCAAAGTTAAACAGTTTCAAAACCAATGTATAGTATCAAGAAATCGATCACATAAATCCTTCCAGTCGACCAATGACCACTCCTGCTACTCCAGACAGCAAGTTCCCAACCATAGACATCTAACGACCTGTGAGCATGTAACAAGTGTATCAGACAACGCTGGTGAGTTCATAGTTTTAAGAAAACGTTGGTTACCAAGTGTTTAGTTAATCCATTGAATTTAAATCCGAAAGTAGTGTTGATAATATCTCGATACTGAACAAGACGGCTCCTGATGTATGTTTTTCCAATTCCCCAGTGCTCCTATCAAAACAATGGGCATGACTGGGTCATTAGTTCACACCCGTCCTTTTCGGTACGGGGTGAGGGTGCCAAACCTAAGTAACGCTACCAACTAATACCCCGTTACCTCCCAGGTAACAAAAGATGGGACTTAAGAATGATAGGGTGAGATTATTATCCAACATCACAGTTTTACCCAAAAGACTTATCCCTCCCCAGGATACCCACTGACTGTCCCAACCACCGGGACGCATGCTCAAGAGAGATGAACTCACCTTAGGTTTGCTCGGTAATTTAACGCACGTTTTCCACGTTGGTCAATCAACCCCTAATGTGGTTACCATAGCAATCAGTTTCATATACAAGTAATCACATATCAGTATCAGAAATCAGGTTTCATATACACATAAATGAACATACATTCAGTCGCACAATCTAGTGTGTGACCCATAAACACAAAGATCCATTAACATGGTGTACAATACAATATCTCAAATCCCCGTACAAATGAGGCCCATGTAAGTGTGTGATTTAGATAACGTAAGGCCCAATTGTACCTAGAGCCTAAGGACTGTGCGGCTATGATTAGTGTACCATGTGCAATCATAATGAAATCCAAGTACTGATCAATTTATGTATATATTACATGAACTCCTAATGTTCACTTTTATAATCAAACCACATAAGACAAAACATATTAAATTCACAGATCCAAAACATGCAACCTAAAGGTGGGTTGTACCCTATGTACATATGGTTGTACATCTCCATTAGAACATAGCACCAAGAACTTAACACATTTTCATTCTTTAAATAGTTAACACATTTGAGCATAACTATTCAAATATCATGCGTAGGAACAGATTCATCACTAGAATTTATTAACCCACCCTAGTGCCCATGCACCTGTTCAAAACCCCATCAAATTAAGACTTGCACGCATGCATCATCGAATACATCATAATCAGTTCTGTTTACTAACGTGCATGTAGCATATCAACGAAGGACCTATTCTAGTCTATCTCTAAACCCAGTTCGTAGCCCATCCCCCTTGTTACCCGGCCCAAAGACCTCAAGTCCACCCAGAGCTGCATTGAGCAGCGTGGCCCAACATCACCCGCAAAGATACGGCCCAACTACAAGTTTAAATCCCTCCAAATATCAACAACATAACATAACTTATCTTTATCTAACCTAACCCCCTAGAATCGTCCACTAACAGATTTTTTTTATTAGGTGAACCCCACCTAACTCGAACAACCGCTAATCCTTTTATCATCATCATAGTTTAACATGGTTATCAATTGAATACTTAACTCCAAGTCATAACATATAATCATCATAAACAGCACAGATTCAAACTCACATAACATTCTAACCGATACATTTACTAGATTTATCTCACTCGTTTAACATCCTAATTATTCCATGATTTTTCTCAGCATTCCATCTTAATAATCAACCTCCTTAATCACAGCATTCAGTCATGTTTTAATAGAGTATACGTATCCACTTGGTGTTAATCAAAACTACACATGAACATGATCAATCAATAAGAATTTACAAGATCAACAGTTAACAAATAGAAACTAACATAAACATGAATCTACTAACCAAGAGGAGGCTCGACTAGAGAAGATAACTCCTCGAATGGACTTACTGCCGTCGCAAGTTTTAAGAAAACATAGGGTTTGCAAGTTTGTTGTATAATCTAATACATGATGTATGTAAATAAGGGAGGAGAGAGATGGGCTCGGATTGGGCTCAAGTGAAATAAGGTGTGTGTGCGTTTATATCATCTCACAATGGCCGGCCCAATTCCATGTTTCCATTTGGGCTTTGGTTAACCATGTATACTTAAGATAATAATAATAATAAGTGTGGGTATGTGTGTTCGGGTTTGGTTTGGTTTGGGTTGTTATTGGTGCACTATTGTGAATGGTCTTGGTCCGAGCCCAACAACCAAAGAGCAATTAAGTGTGCGGTCCAATTAGCATAATGCGTACAAACTTAGTCCATTCACAAGTTACACAATTAAACTCGTAACCACTCAAGTAAGATTTTTTTTTTTTTTTACAATCAAACATCACACATAACATTAATCAATCAGATAATTGCACATGACATCACGAAGATCAAATTGTAAAACAGGGTTTGCAAACCAAATGATATGCATAGGAAGGACCTTGAAACTTCGTGTTGTCACACATCAGCTCCTGAAAACACATGTGAAAATAACGTCAGCATAAAAATGCTTGTGAGATACATAGGTTTTAATAAAATAGGATTCATGACTTGTAAGTTTAAAGAAAATGTTTAACAAAAGTAGTCATGAGCCTTAAGATATTTTCTTTTAGAAATCATACGAAAATCGATAAGAAGACAAATGATATGAAAGAATAATGCATAGATAAGTAAATAACCAAGTAAAGATGAGTTTGTATAAAAATACGTTGTTTGTAAAACAATGTTTTGTAAAGATATGTTGATTGTATAAAATGTAATATGTCAAAATTGAAATGGTTTAAATAACGCTACGATATGTAATATCATAAAAGCACTTATATATACGAAGTACCAGCGGCGTATCCACCATGCTTTTATCATATTACACACGCCTCGTTATTTAAATCACTTACTCAAACAAACCACCAATGTAAAAATGTTCATGTATAGCCACATGCAATGAATGTATAGTGAATAAAAGCATTTTCTAAATAAAAGCATTTACTCAACCCTATATGAAAGAAATGTACAAAACAATGTATTTGATAAATCATAATTTAAATCAAAAGTTATGTTTTGTAAAATTCATGCTTTATTGATACAAACATCTACGCGGTAATGTTCTAACGTCTACATTCAAGCCTTGCGACTGTGGCGACAAACCCCTAACAAGTTAAAGGTTCATCTAAATTCTGAATATCGAATTCGGTCATTCCTCCCACCCAAACAAACCTAGGATTTCAGGACTGGGAGTTGTCAATTCCTATGGTACCACTACCTACTAACGAACGACATGATCGGTGTTAATGAATGTATTTATGACCCGTTAAACAAACCAAATGTTATACCAAGTCTAAGCATGTTACATGAATATAATATACTAAATATGCTAAATGAACATACAAAGTAGAAATGTAAAACAATGTGTCCATATGCTGAGTGAACATATGCAACAAAAATGCAATGAAAATCAATGTGTCCATATGCTGAGTGAACATATGCAACAAAAGTAATTATGAAATCAATGTGCTAGCATGTTAATAAAACATACATAGCAAAAACATGGAAGAAATCATGTACTATATGTGTACTAATGAACATAGCAAGTATATGAGATAAAAGCATGAAAAGCACGAAAGTAACAAGTAGGTACATGTCTTTCACCCCAAAATGTTTGAAAACAGTAAAAGAGGGGTCTATGTACTCACCTGAGAATGCTTAGAAGTCTTGAATAACAACCAAGCAAAGCTAGAGGGATCACGGAATCAAACTACACCTAATATAAGTAACTACGTAAATAAACCGGACCTAAATCGGAAGATCGGATAGGATGAGGTTTCGTAAACCAAATGAGTATCGGAACTCATATGATATGGTTTAACAAAGCCTACATACTAAATCAAAACCTAACCTAAGTGCTTACGACCCATTACGACCCGTTTTGGTAGCTTACGCTACTTTAACGCGCCGTTCGCGTAAAACGCATTCGGACCGCCTAACTAGTCCTATGACAAGTATTATATGCCTTAACATGTCTAATAATGTTACCTAATCAGTTTAGATATAAAAATTTAGGTTTTTTTTTGGGTAAAGGGGTTACCCCGGTGAATTTTATATATAAAGAATAAAGAATCACACGAGCATGCCAGAGTAGCATACTAGGGCTAGACTTGGCATACCAAGACTAGCAAAACCAACAAACCAACGGACATCCACAACCAAACTAAACAAGAAAACAACCAAGAAAAAAACCAGAAGCCGAAACAATGGCAACAAACAGACACAAAAACCACCTACATAAGCCTCTAGCCCGGGTCGATGCTCAAAGTCTTCACTTGAAATTTCCACCGTTCTAGCAATAACGGGTTCTTTGATCCTCTCCCTGCCTTGAACGTCATCAACTTCATGCGTACCGTATGTAGAACAATATTGGCAATCATGGTTGCATTACGCTGATTTGTAGAGAAAAGCCTATTGTTTCTTTCTTGCCATATAAAATAAGTCGAGGCTGCCACAACTAGTTTACTTACTAAACTTTCTGGAGACTTCGAAGTAGGGTGTTGGGAGAACCATGTCATAATAGAATCCCAGTTAGCATCAACTGTATCCATATAAGCCATTCCCTTAACCATGTTCCAAACTTGCAACCCGTAAGAGCACTGAAAAAATAAATGATCTCGAGAGTCTTTACCATTCCAGCAGAGCGGACAACACATGAGATTCAGATTGGTTGCGCTTCCCGCATCCCAAATACCCATGCGATCCTGAGTTTTCAGCCTATTCTTAATAACTAACCACATGTGAAATGAGTGTCTAGGGATACATTGACTAAACCACACCAAATCAACCCAACCGACTTCATCACCACGTGCTCTGATATTCTCCCAAACCTCACTAGCGCTGAAATCCTTTTGCTTGTGCTGTCTATCCTTCCAAATAATCCTATCCGGTGTGTTGTGATCAAGAATCGGCGGCATTAAATTGATTAAAACTGGATAAAAATCATACCATGCAACCGGCCACTTCCAACCATTTTGGTTATCAATAAGATCTGATACAGTAGTTTGCATACTAAAACCCGCTCCATGTATCCGTCTAGGGGTAATAAAATCTCGTAGAGGACAATGTTGACACCAGTTGTCACTCCACGCATTTGTTTTACGGCCATCACAAATAGCGTACCAAATAAACGGACGGATTAATGATCGAATACTTAGAATTTTCCTCCACCCCCAACTCATACTGCCTCTATATGGGATATCCCAAAAGTTCTTTCCCTTAATCCTGTAAGAATGGACCCATTTAACCCATAGGGACTCTCTTTTTAGCAAAATACTCCAGACATGGTGCGCAAGAAGCGCTTTGTTCATATCATGAATTCTTCTAATTCCCAAACCACCTTCCAACTTAGGAAGACAAACATTTTTCCAAGCCACTTTAGAATTAACAACTTTAACCAAACCTCCACTCCATAAAAAATTCCGCATTCTTTTTTCAATGTCACCAATTATACGAGCCGGAAGCATAGACACAAAGGCCCAATAAATGTGCATAGCCGAGATAACAGACTTAATCAATTGAAGCCTTCCCACAAAAGAAAGAGACTTATTCATCCAATGATCAATCTTTTTATCTACCCGGTCCACTAAAACTCTGCAATCCTTATACATAAGTTTAGTAGAAATTAGCGGAACACCCAAGTACCTAACAGGAAGGTCTCCTTCTTGAAACGGCAAAAGAGAGCGGATTTCCTGCTTCACCATATAAGAGACGTTACTAAAAAACATCGTGCTTTTAGCTAGATTCGGAGTAAGACCCGAGATTCTCGTAAACAAATCCAAAGTATCCCTCATCACTTTAACAGAGACCAGATCCGGATTAACAAACATGAATAAATCATCAGCGAAAGACACATTAATAATCTTTTGTTGTTTGCACTTATCATGGTATCTGAAAGCAGGGTATTGATTAGCAGCTTTATGTAACAGCAACGATAGAACCTCCATTACTAAAGTGAACAAATAAGGGGATATGGGATCTCCCTGTCTAAGACCCCTTTTACCTTTAAAAAATCCACAAAGATTTCCATTGATACTTAGCGAGAAGGACGTAGTGGAAACACAAGTCATAATCCAATCAACCATTTTCATAGGAAAACCAAAGCTAGTTAAAATAGAATTAAGAAAATTCCAGCTAACCGTATCATACGCTTTCTGGATATCAATTTTGAAAGCACACCTTGGTTATCCCCTATTAAGATGGTAGTTATGCATAAGCTCCTGTGTGAGGAGAATGTTATCAGAGATCTTCCGACCATGAATAAATGCGGACTGATTTATATCGACCAAACTACCCAGACTGCCTTTGATTCTATCTGCCAAAATTTTACTAATGCACTTAAAAATGACATTGCAGCAAGAAATGGGTCTATACTCTAGAACCGACGTAGGAGTTGGAACTTTGGGAACAAGAGCAATTATTGTGTGATTGATCTGTTGAAGCAATTTACCATTATCAAAAAATTGGAGGATGGCATCTGAGACCTCCTCACCCACAATATCCCAAGCCTTCTTAAAGAAAACCGATGTGTAACCATCTGGCCCGGGGGCCTTGTTATCCCCAATACTACATCGCAACCTTTATTGATGGGTAACCGGACGTGTCATATGAGCCACTGCTACCGAACTAACAGTATTAGAAAACAAATCCTCAATAACCAGCTCGTCAACCTTAGTCTCGATTCCCAAAAACTTCACATAATGATCAACTAAAGCACTTTCGATGCCTGAACCCTCGAACTGTTTACCATTAGCATCTTTGATTGAGTGGATTTTGCTCCTGGCGTTCCTATTCTTAACAAAGTTGTGAAAATAAGACGTGTTGCCATCTCCTACACTAAGCCATTCCAGCTTTGCCTTCTGCTTTAAAAAGGATTCCTCGTCATAAGCAGCGCAATGGAGCTCCTTTATAATATCAGCCTCCTTGACCCGAAGTGTATCATCAAACGGGTTCAGGTCAATTTGTTTATGAACTTCATCCAGTCTGAATCTAAGCTCATTAACTTTTACATGCAAGTTCCCTTGGTCTTGGAGAAGTTTGCGTAACGGATGTTTCAGATTCCGAAGTTTTTTAACCACGGACAGCATAGGAATGCCTACTATTGTTTTTCTCCATTCAGCCACCACACATTCCTTGAAACCATCTTTAGCAGCTAGGAAGTTAGCAAACTTAAATGGTTTTGGCTTTACCCGAACATCTCGAGCCATTTTCAGAATACATGGAGTGTGATCCGACAACCGGTATGGATGGTAAATGACATGCGCATTCTGGAAATCATCTAAGAAAGTAACATTACCCATCACCCGATCTATCTTCTTCAGAATACCTATCCCATCTCTTGGTTTTTGATTCCAAGTAAAATGAAGGCCATGACCAGGGATATCCAGCAACTCGTTATGTTGAACACATTAAAAAAACTCCCTCATACCTATCGTAGGGGTTGAGGTGCCATGTAAACAATCATCCATGTAGAGGGCCGAGTTAAAATCCCCCATCACAATCCACGGTTGATTCCTGACGACCAATTTATGCTTGCATAAGTCTTGCCATAGAACCCTTCGATCCTGGTAAGTGTTCTTAGCATAGACAAATGACACAAGCAAAACTTTTGAATCAATTTTAGACTTTATTTGGACATGCATAACCTGGTCAGTTTGAGCTAGCACCATAAGATGAAGAAGATCATCATTCCATCCCACAATGATTCTGGTTCCTCTCCTGCAAACTCCTCCATTAGACGTCCATTCCCACTTTTTAAAAACCCTACCACAAACTTTCGAAAGCTTTGAAACCTCCACATGAGATTCTAAAATAGCACAAACACTCAGTTTATTTTCTCTAACTATTTGCTGAACCTCCCGTTATTTCAGGGGCCGGTTCAAGCCCCTTATATTCCAAGCTGTTATGCTATCCAGAAAACCCATGTCAACGGGAGTGCTTGCCCCCTCAGAATGTTCACTCTTTTTATCGGGATTCATGAACGATGAAAATTCTGTTTGAAACGGTTCTACGAAACCCTCCTCCTCAGTATTACTCTGATTCGGATTTTTTGAATTCTTATCAACTAAGGTATTCCCATTCCCATTCCCATCTGCCTTCTCAAAAATTGGATCCATAGAATTTAGCTCATTTAACGTACCTGATTTCAAAGAATCATCCGCTAAAGCCCCAAATATATTATGAATGTCCACACCTGCTTTATCTCTCTTAGAATCCGATTGAGTTTTCGTGCCTGAGGTACTAGCTCCTGCAGAATTAGACTTAGGCTTATACACGAACTTTGGCTTTAGCTTTTTCTGTGGAAAACCATGCTTGGCTATTTTCCTTTTATCCATAATGTACCCCTCCTCATCAATAGTAATTTGTTTTGCTTTTTCCTTATTAGTCTTCGGGCAAGATGCATTATTATGGCCAAATAAGCAGCAAGTCTCACACCGATGCGGTTTCCATTCATATTCTATTTTGATATTTTCCATGACAAAACCTTCTTCATCCATTTTCGGTATAGCAACCACTACATGACTTTTTAATTCATTATCAGCATTAATCTCTACCATAGCTCGAGCATAACTAGTCCTACCCCAATTGTCGATACACATATCAGCTGTATAAGTGTCTAACCTTTTCGGTATGCCAACCTTCGAGGCCAGAAGACTTAGACCATCATCTGTGTAGACAGCAAGAGGAACATTATGAAACTTAATCCAAACTGGAACCGATTTTATACCGTCCTTCCTTAAACTGACTGTGGGACCCCAGATATTCAGAAAAAGTGGCATCTTTCTGATCAACCAAGGGCCTCCTTCCAGAACTTTATTCATACCCTCCTTAGATTCAAATTTGAAAAAGAAAAATCCGTCTGAATTCATCATCAGCTTTACGAATCCACATTTTGCCCAAACATTCTTTACATAATATTCAACTACTGGAAATGGCAATCTATCACCAAGAAAGTAACCATAAAGAACGTTCTCAAATTTCTTTTGTACCTGACGAACTGCTTCCTTCGAAATGACCACGTCAGCCTCCTCCACCTTCTCTGTAGATTCAAGAAGCCTGAAATTAACCTCACGCTTCACCGTAGTATTGAGCTTTACCCTATCAGCGTACGTAACCTGAGGAATCTGGGGTAACCTATTTGTATTCGAACTATCTCCTTCACCCGAGGTCTGATCAGGTTGTGTGTTCTCCAAATTCACTGGTATAGTGATTTTTGTTAACTCATCGATGACATTGATCGGTTTCAGATTAGATTGTGACGCTTGAAAGCTACCTCGTCGTGGCAACATAGTGTTACCATCAATATCAATGATTCTACTGGCAATCCCCGTGAACGATAAAGGTGGCTTGACCCGATCATCCTGTGGGATATTATCGGATTTGAAACGTACATTCGGAGCAGAAGAATTAATATTATCCATATCAGAATATTCAGTAAACCATGCAACGAAACAAAACCAGAAGAAAGACAAGATCCTCCGCGGCAATAGGCTACAGAAACCCTAATCAGAAAGAAATGAAAAACCCTAATCCCAACTTCAAAAGATTAGAAACCAGGGTAGAATCTAGAAACCTTACTCAGAAGGATCGATAAAACCCCAATACCTAACCCAGATCGATCAAGATTAAGATTGAAAAATCAAGAACTAGGGTTTCTAGATGAATCGCCAAAATCGCCCAGGGAACCAGAGAAAAGCCAAAAATTTAGGTTACATATGCTTAAAATGAAATTATACGTAAAAATGGCATTTTGGTAATTTTCCTAAGGCATATAAATTACCTATCATACACCACTTAAACGAAGTGACCATAAGGTATAACCTAGAAAGGTTATTCCCTATACAACTATGGTCACAAAATATGTTTGGTCGGATCCTAACGATCGACCAAACGGGTCGGGTTCGAAAGTCTAAGCGGTTGTTTAGACCGCTTATCTTACGACCCTATATAAGCACTAAACTAAAAGTGACGAGCTAATCATGTTAAAACATGCTTAACGAAGTTAGAAAACAAGTTTGATATCAAAACAAAGGGTTTTGATACCCAAGAATAGTTTGGTTGCAAAATACGCATAAACGCGTATTTTGACCGAAACTATGACTCGTCACTATGCCTAAATAACGTGGAAATCAGTAGGTATAGTCACAAAGGACTATGACCATCGTGATTACGCTCACGTTGCGAAGTTCAAAGGAACTTCGTGTTGACCATTGACTGGTCAAAGCAGAAAGTCAAACATTGTTTGACTTTCACGCTTAAAAACATATAAAAGTATGAATGAAACTTACAAAAGGTCCAAGCAATGGAGATTTGATTCAAGTTGCTCAGGTATGGAGTGTGGAAACCCCCAACTTAGAGCAGAAATGAATCAAGTGTGAAGATTGAAATGAAACAAGGTGGGTATTTATAGGAATTCAAGAGCCATTAAGATCGTTTCTCGAACTTTGAGCTTCAATCTTGGCCCTCCATGTGTGCCCACTGATTTTACAATACTAGGGGTGCCCAAAACAAGCACATAGAGTTGAAAAACCATGCACATAACCCAGAAACCAGCTGCTGATTAGAAAAACTGATTTTTGCAAACTTGGGTAGCTCTTGCGCCCCGCGTAAGAGTCAGGGAAATCTTACGCAGCCCTCGACCTAATCCCATATCAGCAAAAGTTTGTGAATTTACAGAAACAGTCCCTGCACATGTTTAATGCCATTTTTGACAGGTTTAAGGCCCGTTAAGCCATTTTCAAGGCTTTACAAGGATGCCAAAGTGTAGGGAACATGAAATATGCTTGAAAACATCTCGGATGTCGGCTCGTTTGGTCGTACGGTTGTGTTCGGTTAATTACGACGAAACATGAACGGACGAGAAAAAAGATCCAAATTACGCGACGAATGGAATTTTATCATGCGAATCACTAAAATAAAATATTTTAATGATTACATAAATTTTTGGATGTCCGGATATATTCAGAACGTAAGATATGCGCGAAAATGCAAACTTATGCACTTTTTGACGCTTTTAGTCCCTGTTTGACCAAAAAGTTTACTTTTGCACAATGAACCCCTCAAAGCCTATTTCTAAGCTATGTAAAGGATATTTATGGTGTGTTAAACTTATGGTCAAGTTCCGGAATGTTCGATACCATATGAATCAGCAGACATTTGCAGTTTGACGCAAATAGTCCCTGCGATCGAATAAACTTGATTTCGACACACCAAACTCTCCAAAACTTATTTCTAAGTTAGGTAAAGGTTATTTAAGGTATTTTAAGCGTATGTAACTGTTTCGGAGTGTTTTTCGCATTAAACTGATTACGTTTACGCATCAGTTCGCGTATAGCTTTCCAGAAAGCGATTTAGAGCTCGAAATCGAACGATAATTGATATGTGCAATTGATGCACACATTTATACAAATCCCAAGTAAGAAACACAATATTTCATTGGATTTGTACTTGTATGATGGCCGTGGAGGCATAGATGTCACATATCACCCATTGTGAGTCCATCTGATTAGTGATGTTACAGGATCCAAATTCAACCGAATATGGATGCTATCTGTATGTGGCCGACTCTGGATGCTATACGATTCGTAAAACAACCATTGTGAATCTCGCAAGCTAGGGAAGTTGAACGATTGAAATTAAACCGAGTCTGGATGACACAGAATCCAGATACCACCAGTTATGAGTCCTTCTGATTAGTGATCTTACAGGATGTTAATTCAACCGAGTATGGGTGCTATCCAAATGTAACCGACTCTGGATACTATACGATTCGCAAAACAACCATTCTGAATCTCGCAAGCTAGGGAAGTTTAATGATCCAAATTAAACCGAGTCTGGATGAAACAGAATCCAGATACCTCTCGTTGTGAGTACTTCTAATTCGTGATGTTACAGGATCCGAATTCAACCGAGTATGGATGCCATCTGAATGTAGCTGACTCTGGATGCTCTACGATTCGTAAAACAACCATTCTGAATCTTACATGCTAGGGAAGTTTAATGATTCCAATTAAACCGAGTCTGGATGAAACAAAATTCGGATACCACCCATTGTGAGTCCTTCTAATTAGTGATGTTACGGGATCCAAATTTAACCAAGTATGGATGGTATCTGAATGTAGCCGACTCTGGATGCTATATGATTCGTAAAACAACCATTCTGAATCTCGCAAGCTAGGGAAGTTGAATGATTCAAATTAAACCGAGTCTGGATAAAACAGAATCCGGATACCACACATTGTGAGTCCTTCTGATTAGTGATGTTACAGGATCCGAATTCATCCGAGTATGGATGTTATCTGAATGTATCCGACTATGGATACTATAACGATTCGCAAAACAAACATTCTGAATCTTGTAAGCTGGGGAAGTTAAATGATCCAAATTAAATTGAGTCTGGATGAAATATAATCCGGATACCACCCATTGTGAGTACTTCTTATTAGTGATGTTACAGGATCCAAATTCAACCGAGTATGGATGCTATCTGAATGTAGACGACTCTGGATGCCATACGATTCGTAAAACAACCATTCTGAATCTCGCAAGATAGAGAAGTTGAATGATCCAAATTAAACCGAGTCTGGATGAATTAGAATCCGGATACCACCCGTTGTGAGTCCTTCTAATTAGTGACGTTACAGGATCCAAATTCAACCGAGTATGGATGCTATCTGAATGTAGCCGACAACGGATGATATACGATTCGTAAAACAACCATTCTGAATCTCGCAAGCTAGGGAAGTTGAATGATCCAAACTAAACCGAGTCAGGATGAAACAGAATCCGGATACCACCTGTTGTGTGTCCTTCTAATTAGTGATGTTATAGGATCCAAATCCAACTGAGTATGGATGCCATCTGAATGTAGCCGGCTCTAGAGGCTCTACGATTCATAAAACAACCATTCTGAATCATGCATGCTAGGGAAGTTAAATGATTAAAATTGAACCGAGTCTGGATGAAACAGAATCCGGATACCACCCATTGTGAGTCCTTTTGATTACTGATGTTACAGGATCCGAATTCAACCAAGTATGGATGCTATCTGAATGTAGCCGACTCAGGATGCTATACGATTCGCACAACAACCATTCTGAATCTTGCAAGTGGGGAAGTTAAATGATCCAAATTAAACGGACTCTGGATGAAGCACAACCCGGATACCACCCATTGTGAGTCCTTCTGATTAGTGATGTTACAGAATCCGAATTCATCCGAGTATGGATGCTATCTGAATGTATCCGACTATAGATGCTATACGATTCGTAAAATAACCATTCTGAATCTCGCAAGATAGAGAAGTTGAATGATTCAAATTAAAACAGAATCTGGATACCACCCATTGTGAGTCCATCGGATTAGTGATGTTACATGTGACACATGTGTCACCACGACCATCAAACAAATACCAAACCAATTAAATATTGTGTTTCATACTTGGGATTTGTATAAATATGTGTATCATTTGCACATATCAATTCTTGTTCGATTTCGAGCTTTAAATCGCTTTCTGGAAAGTTATACGCGAACTGATGCGTAAACATAATCAGTTTAACGCGAAAAACACTCTGGAATAGTGATATAGGCTTAACATACCTTAAATAACCTTTACATAACTTAGAAATAAGTTTTGAAGGGTTTGGTGTGTCAAAAACAAGTTTATTCGATCGCAGGGACTATTTGCGTCAAACTGCAAAACTATGCCAATTTTTATAATAACGAACATTCCGGAACTTGATCATAAGTTAAAAATACCCTAAATATCCTTTACATAGCTTAGAAATTGGCTTTGAGGTGTTCGGTATGCTAAAATATACTTTATTGATCAATAGAGACTAAAAGCGTCAAAAAGTGCATAAGTTTGCATTTTCGCGCATATCTCACGTTCTGAATATATCCGGACATCCAAAAATTTATGTAATCATTAAAATATTTTATTTTAGTGATTGGCATGATAAAATTCTATTCGTCGCTTAATTTGGATCGTTTTTGCGTTCGTTACGACTTCCATCGTAATTAACCGAACAACGCAATCGTACGACCAAAGGAACTGACATCCGAGATGTTTTTTAGCATATTTCATGTTCCCTATGCTTTAAAATCATTATGGAGCTTGAAAATGGGTTTGATAAGTGTTAGAAGTGCCAAAACGCGACAAAACAAGGTGAAGGGGCTAAATTGTCATTTTCTGAAAGTTGTTGTTCTGCAAGGTCCATGTGGACCGTATGGCAATATGGATGCGGTCTGTAAGGCCTGCCCAGCGAACAGAAACTTGATTTCAGCTGCTGTTTTGCAAAACCAGGCCCTTGTATGCAATTTCCATGTTTTGGGGAGCAAGTTAACACCTTCCCAAGTATGTTAGCTGGCCCATAATTGTATGGCTAGGATTTCTTACTTCTTGGCCACACAAACACATGTCTTGATCTTGTTCATCATGCACAACTATAAATAGCCAAGCCATTCATCCATTTCACTCACCCTTGATCTGATTTCTCTAAGTTGAGGTTGAAAAACTTCATACCTGAGATTTTAAGATCAAGTTCTCCCTAGCAAGGACCCTTTGTAATCTTCCTTCGTTCTTTTATCGCTTTTCAAGCGTGAAAGTCAAACAGTGTTTGACTTTCTGCTTTGACCATGAGTTGGTCAACACTAAGTTCGTTTGAACTTCGCAACGTGAGCGTAATCACGATGGTTATAGTCCTTAGTGACTATACCTACTGATTTCCACGTTGACTAGGCATAGTGACGAGTCGTAGTTTAGGTCAAAATGCGCATTTAAGCGTATTTTGCAACCAAACTACTCTTGGTGTCAAAACACTTTGTTTTGATATCAAAACCTGTTTTCTAACTTAGTTAAACATGTTTCAACATGTTTAGCTCGTCACTTTTAGTTTAGTGCTTGTTTAGAGTCGTAAGTCAAGCGGTCTAAACCATCGCTTAGACTTTCGAACTCGACCCGTTTGGTCGATCATTAGGATCCGACCAAGCATGTTTAGTGACTATAGTTGTATAGGGAATAACCTTCCGAGGTTATACCTTATGGTCACATAGTTTAAGTAGTTGTATGATAGGTAGTTTATATGCCTTAGGTAAATGACCAAAATGCCCTTTTCATGCATAATTGGTATTTAAGCATATGTAACATAAACATTTTCCACTTAACTGATTATGCAACATATTTAAACTTGTTTAGGCATATAATACTTGTCATAGGACTAGTTAGACGTCTCGAACGCGCGTTTGCGCGAACGACGTGTTAAAGTAGCGTAAGCTACCTTAATGGGTCGTAACGGGTCGTAAGCACTTAGGATAGGTTCCGTTTTAGGATGTAGATTTTTTTAAACTATATCACATGAGTTCCAATATTCATTTGGTTTACGAGACCTCATTCTACCCAATCTTCCGACTTAGGAGCCGATTGTTTAACATAGTGATTCCATACTAGGTGCCACTTGATTTCCCGAGCTTCGTTAGGACACTTAATCAAGGATACTTGCAAACTCAAGTGAGTACATAGTCCCCTCTTTTACCGTTTTCAACTGTTTTGGGGTGAAACATATGTGCCTATTTGTTATTTTCATAATTTGTAACTATATGATTACACATGTTTAGTACTTATTCTTTTGACAAATTAATCAATTATCTATGGTTTTAAACACTGATTTTCAAAGATTGCAAAACGAATTGTTGGATTGTACTTATTTTAATACATTCACCAAGCCGATTGGTAGTATGATATAGCGCTATAGGACTAGACACCCCATTCCTGTTGTATGGAATGTCAGAAACCAAATTTTAACCAAATAGAAATTGTCTTTGTGGTATTTCTATAGTCTCCATGGTGTAGTTTGATACACTAAGGTTTGAATGAATACTAAATCACAATTTCTTTTGTATATATTGATATACTACCAAAGTATAGATTGATATACTCTCAAATGTGATATTATTATCCAAAGTATATTTTGATATACTATGTACAAAATCCAACATATGTTTTAATATACTACTTTTTTATTTACCAAAACATAGTTGATATGTTATTATCAAAACCAAAACATAGTTGATATGTTATGTTCAAAACCAAAACATAGTTGATATGTTATTCTCAAAATCCAAAGCATAGTTGATATGCTATCTTTCAAAACCAAAGTATATTGATATACTACCAAATCTATTATTTTAATAACAAAAGTATATTTTTGATATACTATACGTTTAACTATTTCTAAACCAAAGTATATTTTATATATTACAAACCTTTTATCAAAACAATGCATTTTTAGAAACAAAACTTTTCACAAGGATTCATGGCTATTTTTGTAAAACATAAAACCTTTTTCTTATGTTAACTAAAGCCATGAATCTAAATCAACAAACCTATGTTACTCACAGGCATTTTTATGCTGACGTACCTATTTTCATATATGTTTCAGGTGCTGCTATGTGATGATTGTTGATACATGCCATACATAGGATGGACTCGTGCCTTAGTGACTTTAAAATTTGAAAGACAATATTTGTATTTATCTGAATTGTAATAAATCAATGAGTTCAGTAATTCAATAAAACGAAACAATTTAATCCATGGTTGTGAAACAATGATTCTGTTACAACACTCCCCGATGTTTCCACCACGATTTGTTGATTTACGTGGTCGGGGTGTGACAGAAAAGTTGGTATCAGAGCCAATGGTTATAGGGAATTAGGTTATTAGTAATGCTTTAACCTAGACTACAACCTTCCTAGGACCCTAACACAAGTTATCTTGTGTTTTGTCTTAAAACAATACACTTCACCTATCCTTAGGTGATTAACAAAAAAAACAAAACAAAACGCAATTCATTCTCTCGAGTCAAATTTTTTTCAAAACATCACAAGAAGTCATCTATCCTTAGATGATCTGTTTTTAGGCTTTTAAGCCTTTGGTATTTTTGAAATCTCGTCAAAGTTTGGGTCTTATTGTCACACCCCAAAAACGTCGCAGCGGAATATCTAACGTAGTGGAGACGGAAGTTGGTGCCCATTTATATCTTGTCGATCGATGCATTTAATTTGTTGGACACATTATCCTATTCAAAATCTACATTTTAAACATTACGTTTTAAATTATGACACAACCATGACTTAGTTAAGTTGTTTTGATCCTCATGGATCTTATTACATTCGTCCCAGAAAATTTTAAAATTAGTCCAATATATTTAAGTGACAAAACATGCATCAATAACCACAAGATACGCCATAATTCCCGAAGCCGCACTCAAGTACCTGTAGAACACGTTAAAATCAAGTGTCAACACAAAGGAAGGTAAGTTCACTTAATTGTTTACTAACAGATTTTATTTCAAGGAAAACTTTCTAATTAGGTGTCTATTTGAAAAACATCTATGAAATTTTAGAAAGTCCATTTTATTTCCTTAATAAAATCCATGGGCTTCCATCGGTTCATTACTCCGACGATTGTAGTACAGCCCAGGTTTTGTATATTAAATTCTAGTGTCTATTTTCAGACTCGTATGTTAGCTAGACGATAGGAACTATATATTAACCATGCAGGGATAATCAAATGCTAGACAATAAACATAATCTTAATTCGTCGTTTGACATTGACTCAGGGCGACCGGTCACGACGGGGTTGTCAATCCGATAGATCTACCAACAATTCCTCGCGTACCATACTTAATCTGATTAAACGACATCATGGGCACAGGGTTCTTCCTCGAAGAACGAGATGATGTCTGCCTCACGTACAATATATATATCCTACTAATATGACAACTTAATATACTACGACTTATGAATTCCCCTGGCACTCAAGTGTTGAGATTCAGTCCGGAATTCCTTCCCATTTCGTACGGTCTCATTTCTCTTAAGAAATGTCGCACTCCTCATATTCATTCTTCAAAATCATTTTACTCCGAAACGTGTGACTTATCAAATTCATATATTTTCAGCGAAAATATATATTTTATATTAAAAGGTATGTTTTATTTCGAAAACATTATTAAACCCTTTTAACGACGTGTTCCACCCCCAAAACATATATAAAACAGTAAAAAGAGGGGTTTAGTGACACTCACCTTTGGGTGCGTATTTTAATACCGCAATCCCAGAAATTGATCATATACGTCCTAATATGGGAACAATTCTAAATCAAAATAACATATAATCACAAAAATCCTAAGTTTCTCCGTTTCTTAGAATTATCACATAACTTTGAGATTTTCTCGAAAAGTTGTCATTTTTTATTATGTTGGCACGATAATATATATATATATATATGAGTCCATATATATTTATATATTTATTATGATTTTTGCGCTCTGAACGATTTTATTGGTGACCATTATTGTGTAATTCCCTTAACTCTCCCGTTTATACGTGATATACCTACGATTTACGCGTCATAGTATTTATACACAAACGTTCATATAATTTAACACTGAAACTCACGAAATCTTGTTAATTTATCTATCTTGACATTTTCAAAGCAAATACACACGAAATATCCTATATATATCAAATTTCATGCTCGACAAACAAGTTACACATTTAACTCACTTTCACTGTTTTTATCGCACAATACATACATGCAAAAATCTAAGTTTCCTATTATTAGATTAACACTTAACATATCATCACATCTATATGTCAAAATCACTTAACACATTTTATCACAAAAGATTCACCCATACTATTGTTCACTGAAAAATGCGTATTTTAGCGATTCGGTAACGTTTTCGGGCGTCAGAAGTCACGTATGACCAACCAAACACCAAGTAAACTTAAAATTAGTTAAAATACTTATTTTTAAACTAAAAACAATAGTTTATTTACTGATCTAAATCAGTTTTACAAAAATCACTCGAAAAGCCGATTTTTGACCGTTTTAACGCATAGTTTTGCGTTAAATGTTACCGTAACCATCCCAACTGGAAATGACTTGATATTTTAACACAATACATGTTATTAACTGATTAAAATAGTGGTTATAATCAGATTAGTGCAGTTTTTGTGTAAGTCACATAAATCATGCGATTTCACGTATTTTACAACTTTTAGTGCATCAAGTACAACATGCAAAGCTAGCAAACATTATGACAAAGTTATATATCATCAAATACTTCATAATAACTTTATTTTAGATTTTACAATCTGATCAAAATTAATTTTTACTAAATCATACACAAAACGCATTATTTCACCTATTTTACAAGTTTCTAAGCCTCATGTATAACATGCAAAGCTAGTAAACTATATGACAAAGTTTTATACCATTTTAACAATTCAAATATTCATATTTTTAGTGTTTAGATTCTGATTAAAATTTATTTTTATCAAATCATACTCAAATAATCATTTCATGATCATATTTTAACATGCATGTTCAAGTAAGTGCATCCAATATACTCATACCATATCATCATCATCCTACATAAACTTAAATGTATCCAAGAACACATCTTTTTCATGTTCATATATTCAAAAACATTATCACCATATTTCATCATGTTTACATGATTTGCATGCAATAATCTTTCATTTATTTACTAAGTAACAAAACTCACAAGTGTTTATATACATATATACATACACGACACATGCATACATACATATATAATTTCAAAAATTTCATCTTTCACATAAGTAACTCAAATCACAAGAACCTTTATGTAACATCTTTTGATCATACATGCGTTCACTTTTCAAGAATAAATCAAACAAAAATCAATCAAAATCAAAACTCAACTTGAATACACATGTATACACACACTCACGGCCATACGCACACACACATACATCTCCATTTTATTTTATTCAAAAACCCATTTGTTTTATGTTTCAAGTTTGTGATTAAACTCAAGAATAAGAGAAACTTTTACTATCTTCTTTTCCATAAAAATAATCAAGAACATTTTTAAAAGATTAGTTTTATACCCTCAAGATTCAAGTGGGTTTTTGATTAAAAAGATGATATGAAGCTTGGTTCTAGCTTGAAACTCCTTGGAATCACCTTCACACCTTCAAATATACTTGAAATCACCTTGGAATGAGCTTGAATCCTCAAGAACATGGTTAGAAATTTCGAAATATGGGTGATACGGGGTGTTTTCGGCTGGTTAGAATAGAGAGAGAGTGTTTTGATTGTTAAAATGAGATTTCTTGGTTTTAACAAGTTTTGAGAAGAGTGTTCAAGTTGATAAGTGTGCACCTATGTTTTATCCAATAAATGGAAGAGAGATGAGAGAGAGAGGCCTTGCATGGCGGCCATATCTTTCTCTATATACACATTACACGATTTATATATATACATATGCATATATATATAAATTTTGGTCAAAAACTGGTATTATACGGGATACCGGGTATTTTATCTAGCGTTTTAATCTCGTTTTAGTGCGTTTTGAATTATTTTTAATACTCTATAAAAATTGTCACACCCCGACCACGTAAAACAACAAATCGTGGCGGAAACGCCGGGGAGTGTTGTAACAGAATCATTGTTTCACAACACATGGAATTTAGAATATTGTTTTATTACATAAAAAGTTACATTGTCTTGGAATTTGATCAACAAACAGTACAATTGCCGTTCATGTTTTTATAATTACTAAGGCCCATGCCCATCCTATGTAAAGCAATCATCAGTCGTCACGAAATAAACCTGAAACATATGTGAAAGTAAATACGTTAGCATAAAAATGCCTGTGAGTAACATAGGTTTTGTGAATTAGATTCATGGCTTTGGATCATATAAGAAAAGATTATATGTTTATAAAAGTAGCCATGAATCCTTTATAAAAGTTTGGTTTCTAAAACACTTTGCATTGGTATAAAAGTTGTGGTATACATAAAAATATACCTTGGTTTTAAGAAAGTCAGATAAGTAATATATTAAAATATATTTTAGTTTCAAAACAGTTAATCAGATAGTATATCAAATATACTTTAGTTGTTAAGATAATAGTTTTCGGTAGTATATCATAAGTATACTTTGGTTTGGTAAATAACATATCAACTATGTTTTAGTAAATAACAAAATATATGTTTGATTTGTACATAGTATATCAAATTATACTTTTGTAAATAATAGCATATCAAATTATGCTTTAGCAAATAGTATCACGTTGGTAGTATATCGAAATATACCATAAGTCGCGATTTAGCAATACATTCAAACCTTAGTGCATCAAACCACACTTTGGAGACTATAGAAATACCACAAAGGCAAATTCTATTTGGTTAAAATTCGGTTTCTGACATTCCATACAACAAGAATGGGGTGTCTAGTCCTATAGCGCTATATCGTACTACCAATCGGCTTGATCATTGTTAATGAATGTATAAGTAAACATATGAACAAACAAATAGTCGTAACAAACTTCGGAAATCAGTGTTTAAACAATGGATATAATAGTTCAATTCGTCAAAAGATAGTACTTATGCATGTGTAATCATATAGTCGAAATCATGGAAATATTGTATAGGCACATATGTTTCACCCCAAAGCATTGAAAAGCATAAAAGAGGGGACTATGTACTCACCTTTTGGTGCGTTTTTATATGTTAACACAATCCCTCAAATTGTTTACTCGTTCTAAATTAAATAAGAACGATTTAATAATCAAAACTTACAAAAATAACGAAGTTTCTCCGATACTTAGAATTTTCACATAACTTTGAGATTTCTCGAAAAGTTATTATTTTTTATTATATTGGTGTATTTATGTATATATGAGTTCATATACATATTTTAAGGACTTTGCGACTTGAACGATTTTATTGGTGACTCTCATCATGCATATATCATCAAAACCCTTGCATTTTAACTATCATTCAAAACTGGGCTGTTTTCGGGAATTTTAATAAAATAGTTAACTTACTCCAAAAATTCCCAAACTTTTACAGAATGTTCTAAACGATCCAATTATTACTTTGTAAAAAGATCGGGATCCAATTCATTACCAATATTTTATAAAAAATCATTTAACGGACTGCAATCAGATTCGTCACTTTCTGACTGCAGTCCACGTAATAATTTATTTAAAATTCATCGTAAGTCCAATTGATGAAATTCCAGTGGGAGAATTATAACGACATCAGTGGTCATCTACAGTACAAATTTCATGAGCTAATTGTACACAGATTTCAAGTTATGATGAAAAACATAGCACACATTTTCTGCAGTAAAAATGCAGCTTTTGCTGCTGTACAAAACGGACCTTTAAAAATAGTAAAAGACCTCGAAAAAATATGATTCTAGTGCCATTTGATTCGTTTTTCAAAAACATATAATTTAGACTTCAAAAAATTGATTTTTCAATTTATAACGGTCCGTTTACAGCCAACTGAAGCTGGCTATAAATGTTACTCAGCATGCTGTTAATCGCTTAAATGTTACTAAAACATGGAAGCAAATATCCTAAACAAGTGTTTATCAAGAAATCAAACTCAAAACTCATACACCCATATATATACACATAAACATCACCATTTTTATTTGTATCAAGACCCATTTCAATTTAGATTTCAAGTTTGTGAAAATTCGAAGATTCAAGAGAAACTTCAATTCATCAAGAACAACCAAGAATCTAGAGTATGATTTAAACATAAATGTTATACCTTCAAGATTCAAGTAAGTTGTTGGATGAGATTTTGATGATGGGGAGCTTGAAATCACTTAAAAGCACCTTGGAAACACCTTTGGATCTTCACATCAACTTGAAGTTTGCTTGGAAAGGGGTTGGATCTTGAAGAACAAAGTTGCAAAATGAAGATGGGAGTGATGGTGGGTGTGGACGGTTGGGAGAGAGAGAGAGAAGGAGGTGATGGAGTGTAGTGTGAAGTGAAGTATGGTGATATATATAGGACAAGATCTAGATAAAATCTCCAAGATCACAAAATATCTTATGGAATCCAAGAAATATCAAGTAAATCACAAGGAATCCAAGAAAGATCACTAATGGATTTTGTAGGATATTGGCAAGATTTTAGTGGGGGCCACCCCTTAGTGACCGTGAACATATGGGGGGGGGGGGGAGGTGTAATTTTAATTGGTAAAATAGGTAAAAATAGGTGTTTAACTGGATACCGGGTATTTTATCTAGCGTTTAAATCCCGGTTTATGGCGTTCTAAATTATTTTTATTATTCTATAAAAATAATCTTGCCAAAATATTACTGAAATAAATTTCAGTTGCTGAGACTGGCTGTGTTGTCTGCGTTTTGCAGTATAAGCACTGTGTTGCGCAGTAACACTCGGTACAGGCTTAAACTTGAAAATTAACTTTTTTAAGCGTTTTAATTTATTTTTCAACACGAACCTGATTAAAATAAAATTTTAATCATAACATAATATTTTTGCGGTCTAAATATTATCCGGGCGGTCACCAACGTTCGTTTCGCAGTTTTGTCGTAAATAGTTCCAAAGTTCGAATAAACATGTTTTTGCCGTACCGAATCCTTCGAAACTTATTTCTAAGTTATGTAAAAGGCATTTAGGGTATGTTTAGCCTATGTCACTATTCCGGAGTGTTTGTTGCATTAAACTGGTTATATTTACGCATCAGATCGCGTATAACCTTCCAGAAAGCGATTTAAAGCTTGAAATCGAACAAGAATTGATATGTGCAAATGATACACATATTTATACAAATCCCAAGTATGAAATACATTATTTCATTGGTTTGGTATTTGTTTGATGGTTGAAGTGACACAGGTGTCACAGTCTCCCCTACTTTAGGAAATTTCGTCCCGAAATTTAATTTTAGAGGAAACATGTGTGTGCTCGAAAACAGAGTCGGAGAATGTAAGATAAAAAAACATTGGTCAAGGTCCAGGACTTCTAGTAACTTAAATATTGCTACGTTTGCAATGTAATAAGGAACACTTATAAATAGGAAGTACCATCGGTGTATCCACCATGCTCCTTTCTACGGTGTTCCCGTTTCGTTATTCCCATCACTATAGGTCTTAACACATGATAAAACTTGTTGTGGTTTCTGTGCACTGAATTCCATAATTATGTATGCATCCATAATTACGTAATTTCTTGCACAGTCCGCACAGTTCATTTCATAATGCGTAGGGGAAAGATCAATCGAATAAACATGAAGTGACTTGACTCGTCCATCAAAGGATCTTTTTAACTAGATCAACGAACGATCTTCTTAACCAGATCAACACATGATCTTCTTAACTAGACCGTCATACAATCTCTTTAAATAGACCACTAATGGGTCTTTTTATTGAATCAAATAATCGTTTTGAAATAGCACTTTGGAATCCAAGGTTCTTACTATTTGCATAGATAAGCCCCTTAAGGAATTTGAGATAGTACTTTGAGTATCCTTCTGAGAATCCAACATATGAAAATACGGAAGATTCTACTAGGACTTATATAGCGAGCTTTAGAATCACACATAAACACATAATCACATAATCGCATAGTTGTTAACTTAGTTATTAGCTCGTTCATTAACTTGAATTAATGCATTTAAAGTACACCAGAAATCCAATCGAGGACTTCCATTGGTACTCGAAACATCCCAAGAATCTAACTATGAAGATAGGGAGATCTTATAAGGATTTGGCTCTGTCTTGGTTGTATCGTAACATTCGTATTAGAGCACGCAATGAATCCACTTAAGGACTCATGAAAGTACCTTTAGATATCAAATCAAAGATTTGAAATAGTATTTCAAGTATCTGTTTAAGAATTTGTAACTTGTACCTTGTACTTTGTTTCTTAAAAGAAACGAGTACTTAGGATTTTTGGGGAGATCACGAGTGATCATAAAATTAAAGAATCACACGAGTAGTTTGTTTTGTAAGGAACATGGTTCCTTGGTGTCGGCATCGTAGGGTTGTACACACACAATCGTATCAGTTTCGTAAAATAAAATTGAAGCAACAAATTTTATTTATGTATCAACTGAGTCGATTCAAACATCCAAAAGATAACATACAAGGAAAAACAAAAGACTAATTGTTCACTGCTGCATCGTCGTTTGCGTTTGCCTCGTTTATTTTAAACACTCGTCCACGTGCTGGATTCGCGTTAACAAGTCTTGGGCAATTGTTGCGGTAGTGAGTAAGGTCATAACAGTTATAACACGACCTAGGAGGGAACTGTGCTTGAGCAACAGCAGGATTTGCAGCAGCTTGGTTAGCATAACGGCAGGTATTGACCAAATGTCCTAATCGCCCGCAGTGGGTACATTTGTGACACTGTACTTGCTCTAGATGATGACGGTTGCATTTGTTGCACAAAGGTGCAGTACCAACATAGTTTTTCTTTGTACGAGGTTGTGCTGGCTGGTTTGGTGCAACCTGATTGTTCTGAGCAACTACGGCAAAGTTTTGTGAAGCCTTGCGCTTCTTCTTCTTGGATGTCTCGGCCTGTTTATCCTTTGGTTCATCTTGTGCAGACTTGTCTGATGGTTTTGGGTCGCCCTTTCGAAAAAGCTTACCTTTCCTGATCTGTGATTCAGTCAGGGTAGCAGACAATTCAATGGCCTGTCTGACGGTAGTAGGATTGCTACCAGTAACGATATCCTGAATTAGGTCAGGAAGACCATCAATGTACTTTTCAATTGCCTTCTCCACCGGTGTAACCATAGCAGGACATAACAGGCTCAGCTCCTCATAACGATCAGTATAGGCTCGATGTTCACCACTGTCTTGCTTCAAATCGTCGAATTCTCTTTCCAACGCTCTAAGCTCATGACGAGGACAGAACTCCTTCATCATTAGGGCCCGAAGCTCCTCCCAAGTTTGAGCTAGTGCCACATCGGCACCCCTATCATGCATCACACCGTTCCACCATGTAAGAGCATGCTTCTCGAACACATTGGATGCAAACTCAACCTTACGCTCATTCGGACATTGCACATGTCTGAATGTGCTCTCCAAACTTTCAAACCATTGCAGGAGCGCGGTTGCTCCTTGAGTCCCAGAAAACTTCAAAGGTTTAGCAGAGTTGAATGTCTTAAAGTTGCACGGAACAGGTGCGTTGTTGTTGTTTGCTTGGTTTAACTGGGTAACTAGGTTCGGGAGTACAGCAGCGATTTGCTGAGTGATCAAGGCTGCCATAGCGGCGTCTTGAGTTTGATCACGTCGAGGAGGCATCTAAAGGAAAAGGAACACAAGGAAATGTGTGAGACTGACATAGAACAATCAAAAGGAATATTGAAAACATCGACAAAACGAAGGAAGGTGGTCATTTGTTTATTACTTAAAACAAACAAACAACACAGTGACTAATCAAAGTAAAGAGGTCTACATAATGCATAATGAAGACATGCTTTAGCCTATAAGTGGACACTCACCCCAAGAGTTCCCAGGTAAGAGTGACTGGTCCAATTATGTGGATTTGTATGAACACTCTAGCCTTAGACAGAAAACTCAGGGTACCGGCACCCACCCTTCCGGATTGCACGTGTTCACATTATTAAGACTCAAACCTTGACGAGATTTGAAAACTTTAAAGGCGTAAAGCCTAAAAACTAATCATCTAAGGATAGATGATCGATTTTCAAATGGAATTGAGATTTGTGTACTTGTTTTGGTAATCACCTAAGGATAGGTGGTAGTATTGTTTTAAGATCTAAACACAAGGTAACTTGTGTTAGGGTCCTATGAAGGTTATAGTCTAGGTCAAAATTTTTACTAATAACCTAATTCCCTATAACCATGAGCTCTGATACCAACTCTTCTCTCACACCCCGACCACGTAAAACAACAAATCGTGGCGGAAACGTCGGGGAGTGTTGTAACAGAATCATTGTTTCACAACACATGGAATTTAGAATATTGTTTTATTACATAAAAAGTTACAATGTCTTGGAATTTGATCAACAAACAGTACAATTGCCGTTCATGTTTTTATAATTACTAAGGCCCATGTCCATCCTATGTAAAGCAATCAACAGTCGTCACGAAATAAACCTGAAACATATGTGAAAGTAAATACGTCAGCATAAAAACGCCTGTGAGTAACATAGGTTTTGTGAATTAGATTCATGGCTTTGGATCATATAAGAAAAGATTATATGTTTATAAAAGTAGCCATGAATCCTTTTTAAAAGTTTGGTTTCTAAAACACTTTGCATTGGTATAAAAGATGTGGTATACATAAAAATATACCTTGGTTTTAAGAAAGTCGGATAAGTAATATATTAAAATATATTTTAGTTTCAAAACAGTTAATCAGATAGTATAACAAATATACTTTAGTTGTTAAGATAATAGTTTTCGGTAGTATATCATAAGTATACTTTGGTTTGGTAAATAACATATCAACTATGTTTTAGTAAATAACAAAATATATGTTGGATTTGTACATAGTATATCAAATTATACTTTGGTAAATAATAGCATATCAAATTATGCTTTAGCAAACAGTATCACGTTGGTAGTATATCGAAATATACCATAAGTCGCGATTTAGCAATACATTCAAACCTAAGTGCATCAAACTACACTTTGGAGACTATAGAAATACAACAAAGGCAAATTCTATTTTGTTAAAATTTGGTTTCTGACATTCCATACAACAGGAATGGGGTGTCTAGTCCTATAACGCTATATCGTACTACCAATCGGCTTGATCATTGTTAATGAATGTATAAGTAAACATATGAACAAACAAATAGTCGTAACAAACTTCGGAAATTAGTGTTTAAACCATGGATAATAGTTCAATTCGTCAAAAGATAGTACTTATGCATGTGTAATCATATAGTCGAAATCATGGAAATATTGTATAGGCACATATGTTTCACCCCAAAACATTGAAAACAGTAAAAGAGGGGACTATGTACTCACCTTTGGGTGCGTTTTTATATGTTAACACAATCCCTCAAATTGTTTACTCGTCCTAAATTAAATAAGAACGATTTAATAATCAAAACTCACAAAAATACCGAAGTTTCTCCGATACTTAGAATTTTCACATAACTTTGAGATTTCTCGAAAAGTTATTATTTTTTATTATATTGGTGTATTTATGTATATATGAGTTCATATACATATTTTAAGGACTTTGCGACTTGAACGATTTTATTGGTGACTCTCATCATGCATATATCATCAAAACCCATGCATTTTAACTATCATTCAAAACTGGGCTGTATTCGGGAATTTTAATAAAATAGTTAACTTAGTCCAAAAATTCCCAAATTTTTACAGAATGTTCTAAATGATCCAAATATTACTGTGTAAAAAGATCGAAATCCAATTCATTACCAATATTTTATAAAAAAATCATTTACCTGACTGCAATCAGATTCCTCACTTTCTGACTGCAGTCCACATAATAATTTATTTAAAATTCATCGTAAGTCCGATTGATAAAATTCCAGTGGGAGAATTATAACGACATCAGTGGTCATCTACAGTACAAATTTCATGAGCTAATTGTACACAGATTTCAAGTTATGATGAAAAACATAGCACACATTTTCTGTAGTAAAAACGCAGCTTTTGCTGCTGTACAAAACAGACCTTTAAAAATAGTAAACGACCTCAAAAAAATATGATTCCAGTGCCATTTGATTTGTTTTTCGAAAACATATAATTTAGACGTCAAAAATTTGATTTTTCTATTTATAACGGTCCGTTTACACCCAACTGAAGCTGGCTATAAATGTTACTCAGAATGCTGTTAATCGCTTAAATGTTACTAAAACATGGAAGCAAATATCCTAGACAAGTGTTTATCAAAAAATCAAACTCAAAACTCATACACCCATATATATACACATAAACATCACCATTTTTATTTGTATCAAGACCCATTTCAATTTAGATTTCAAGTTTGTGAAAATTCCAAGATTCAAGAGAAACTTCAATTCATCAAGAACAACCGAGAATCTAGAGTATGATTTAAACATAAATGTTATACCTTCAAGATTCAAGTAAGTTGTTGGATGAGATTTTGATGATGGGGAGCTTGAAATCACTTGAAAGCACCTTGGAAACACCTTTGGATCTTCACATCAACTTGAAGTTTGCTTGGAAAGGGGTTGGATCTTGAAGAACAAAGTTGCAAAATGAAGATGAGAGTGATGGTGGGTGTGGACGGTTGGGAGAGAGAGAGAAGGAGGTGATGGAGTGTAGTGTGAAGTGAAGTATGGGGATATATATAGGACAAGATCTAGATAAAATCTCCAAGATCACAAAATATCTTGTGGAATCCAAGAAATATCAAGTAAATCACAAGGAATCCAAGAAAGATCACTAATGGATTTTGTAGGATATTGCCAAGATTTTAGTAGGGGCCACCCCTTAGTGACCGTGAACATATAGGGGGGGGGGTAAGGTGTAATTTTAATTGGTAAAATAGGTAAAAATAGGTGTTTAACTGGATACCGGGTATTTTATCTAGCGTTTAAATCCCGGTTTATGACGTTCTAAATTATTTTTATTATTCTATAAAAATAATCTTGCCAAAATATTACTGAAATAAATTTCAGTTGCTGAGACTGGCTGTGTTGTCTGCGTTTTGCAGTATAAGCACTGTGTTGCGCAGTAACACTCGGTACAGGCTTAAACTTGAAAAATAACGTTTTTAAGCGTTTTAATTTATTTTTCAACACGAACCTGATTAAAATAAAATTTTAATCATAACATAATATTTTTGCGGTTTAAATATTATCCGGGTGGTCACCAACGTTCATTTCGCAGTTTTGTCCTAAATAGTTCCAAAGTTCGAATAAACATGTTTTTGCCGTACCGAATCCTTCGAAACTTATTTCTAAGTTATGTAAAAGGCATTTAGGGTATGTTTAGCCTATGTCACTGTTCCGGAGTGTTTGTTGCATTAAACTGCTTATATTTACGCATCAGATCGCATATAACCTTCCAGAAAGCGATTTAAAGCTTGAAATCTAACCAGAATTGATATGTGCAAATGATACACATATTTATACAAATCCCAAGTATGAATACAATATTTCATTGGTTTGGTATTTGTTTGATGGTTGAAGTGACACAGGTGTCACAAAAATAAACTCACCAAAATATTACTAAACGATATATTGTTTGCCTGGACTGGCTACGTTGTCGGTATTTGGCAGTATGCGCGCTGTGCTGCGCGGTACGCGTATAAAATCGCAAAAATAGGGATTTATGCGTTTTTATTTATTTTTATCATCCTAAAGTAATAAACTCATTACATTATTACTAAAATGATTATCAGTTGCCTTGACAGGCTGTGTTGACAGTATTTTGTCGGTACACGCGCTGCATCACGCGGTACGCGCTTAAATTCGAAGAATAGAGTTTCCTGGCGTTATAAATTATTTTTCCACACGGATATGATTAAAATAATTATTCTAATCATAACAAACTATTTTTATGATTCTAACACTTATCGGGTGGTCACCGATGTTCGTTTCGCATTTTAACCGTTACGCGATAACCGTTTAATTTACCGTTGCCAACATAATTTTTATCAAAGTTTAAATTTACCAACTCATTAAATTTCACCTATAAATATCATAATCAGTCAAATATGGCCCTATTACCTATTTACAACATGTGCTACAATTATACGGTACGGCGTGAAAAGCCGGGTGTCACAGTCTCCCCCTGTTTAGGGAATTTCGTCCTCGAAATTTTTACACTAAAGGTTTTGTTTTCACACTGGGTGAAAACAGCAAAAACAGGTTTAATGAATATAGTCTTATAGTTTCTGCGAGAAACTTTGATTCTTACAAAGAATCTTCGTAGACCTATATTACATACACTCTCGATTCCTAATCTCACATCTCAACGCTCTCCACCGTATCCAAGGTTCAACATACGTATATTTACATATACATTACCCCGTACCTAAGGTAGTCTGAGTTTGCACCCGATTGATTCAACTCGAGATGGGCTTTCGAAAGAATCAAATCTCATAAACTCGTCTTCCTTCCTTCTGGCATTCATTTCAGACATCCACAAATTGCTAAATCAATAAATCGCATACACGATTAGAATGCTTCAATCGCCTGTCCGGTTATTAGCATAACTCTTCTAGCTATACATACTGCTTCTACGGTGTTTCGATAAATTTTCATTTATCTTCCAAACAAATCACTGTAAAGAACATAATCAGTGTATTATCCATTATACACATCTCAACTGGACCCACATATTACATCATGTATACTACTCCATCCTTATGGTAGCTTGAGCCTATAAGCGACTGATCCAACTCAAGATGGGCTCTTGAAAGGACCAAGTCAATGTGGCTCAGCTTTTCTTCTCTCTGCTAGACCTAATAGCACCTTTCCAAGATATCATCTTCAACAAAACATAATCTTCAATCTGGAATCGCAACAGCCCCTTCTATTGTCCATGATACACGCTCCCAACTTTTCTTTTAAAGGTCCGAAAAGCTTCCTACTATCTTGCTGTCCAATCAATTTCCCTTTTCCTTTTGGGGTTATTAGTGTCGAAGGCTGCACTAATTTAGGGAAATTCTCAATAAATCTCCGGTAGCACCTAGCTAGTCATATGGATCATCATACTCCTGACGGGGTCTTTGGCGCTCCTCATCATTCACCATCTCCATAGTTAACTTCAAACGTTACTCATGATTCTCCTTGGTTCGCACATAGGCAAGTATGTCGTCAATGAGTATTATCACGAATTTATCCGATTAGGGTTCCCATACCCTGTTCATGAGATTCATAATTATAAATGGCGCATTAATTTAGTCAAAATGCATGACTAATATCTCGTAATGGCCATATCACATTTGAGAAGCAGTCCTCAGCATATCTTTGTCAGCAATCTTCAACTGAAAATATCCTAATCATAGGTCGATCCTTGTGTGGCAGCTGGATCCCGGTAACTTGATCGAACAAATCGTCAATCCTTGGTGAAAGGGTACTGATTCTTGGTAGTCAACTAGTTCAGTTTTCTGAAATCATCACACCTCCTGAAGGATCCATTCTTCTTTCTCTCAACAAAACATATGCGCCTTAAAGCGAAAAGCTTGGTCGAATGAAACCCTTGTCTAATGACTTTTTAAACTGATTCGACATTTCTATCATTCTCAAACGGTGCTTAATCTATAGGGAGATTGTGCAACTGGGCGCAGCACCGGATGCCAGATCAATTCGGAATTCGATCTGTCTCGCAGGGGGCAATCCAGGTAAGCCTTTTTAGGAAAACTTCTGGATACTAGTGAACAATAGGAACCTCTCCGATATTCCTACATTTGGCCTTCAGATCCACAACGTTAACAAAGAACGCATGATAGCCTTTTCGCAACTACTCGAACATCTTCACAATATTGACGACTCTCAACCATCAACACTCGATACAAGAAACTCGAAACTCAACTCGGTCGGTCTTCGTGAGCAACTACTACCTCTCTACCATCATCAGAACGAGATATCCTAACTAGCTTCTTTCAAGCGATAGTCCCCACTTCGTCCTCGGAAAATAAATCCATTCTCGCATCCGCGTCTAAGCTCCCCAGCTCCACTGGAACTAAACCAACACTAGAACTATGATCACCTAACTAAATATGGTAACAACAATAAGATCGTCCCGTGCTTTCCCAGCACTCGCCTCAACGAATTTGCCCTTAGCATCCTGACCCTTCAGTTTCAGACAATCTCTCTCTAAATGTCCTTGCTCACCCCACTCGTAGCATCCCTTGAGCGTAACTCCATCCGATGTATTCCTAGCATAGTACTCGCGAGTCATTTGTCCAGTCCGACCACATCTGGCTCACTTTCTCCACTCATCCTCGTGAGTCTTCCTCTCAAGACCGCTCCTGCCATCCTTGGTATTATTCTTTCCCGACTCTCTAGGGTTAGCTACACACACTTCTCATCAATATCCAAAATAGTTCAATCATTAAATGCTAGTGAATCATACATTGCGCATGTATAATATCCACGTATTAATGAGAACAATTTTTATACAAAAAGGAACCCATTCGATATTTATATCAGAAATTTTCAAAGCTTGTTTTTAGTACAAAGACAAATCAAAATTTGGCATGTCTACATCAACACCCTCAAGAAGCCTGTACTAAATTTCCTCCTAAATATCTGAAAATTTGGCATGCAAGCCATAAATAGGGTTCATCAAATGAGACATACAGAACAAACAACAGAAACAATCAACAACTAACGCTTCAATCCCTGGAAGTCCAACATCTCCCTAACAAGCTCTTCTAGCTCATCATAGCAGTCCATCTGTCTCTCTAAGTCCTTCATCGTCTCCATGCCTACTCGTAACGTGGCGAACTGACGATCACAGTGAGAGCGGTTGACCCCAAATCCCTTTCTGCTTCTTCAAAGTAGATGCTGTCTCAACTCTCGAAGTCGAATGCGATCTCTCCAACGGGTTGAGTCCTCTTCCTACGGCGAGTGTAGACTTAAAAGAGGTGTAGCAAAACACGTGACTCGAGTAGCAGAATAAACAATTCTGTAATGACGGGTGAAAGAATCTCAAGTGTAGGCTCGACAATATCAGTGAGCAGGACTACTGGTAGCTCTATAGGCCGAGACGTGACATATCGCAACCGTACGAAGTAAGTGTGTGATCAACATAAATAGTAACACACATAAGGCTCAAATAAACAGAAAATCACGTAGGCACATAAACACATAAGGGTTTTCATACATGATAAAATTTCCACATTTATTTAAAATCTTGGCTTCGAGAATTTTGGACTTTATATCTCAAAATTCTTCGGTTGAAGTCTAGTGTTTTCCCCCCGAAAACATCTAGTTCACTAACAACCAATGGCTCTGATACCAACTTCTGTCACACCCGAAAAACGTCACAGCGAAATATCTAACGTAGTGGAGACGGAATTTGGTGCCCATTTATATCTTGTCGATCGATGCATTTAATTTGTTGGACACATTATCCTATTCAAAATCTACATTTTAAACATTACGTTTTAAATTATGACACAACCATGACTTAGTTAAGTTGTTTTGATCCTCATGGATCTTATTACATTCGTCCTAGAAAATTTTAAAATTAGTCCAATATATTTAAGTGACAAAACATGCATCAATAACCACAAGATACGCCATAATTCCAGAAGCCGCACTCAAGTACCTGTAGAACACGTTAAAATCAAGTGTCAACACAAAGGAAGGTGACTTCAGTTAATTGTTTACTAATAGATTTTATTTCAAGGAAAACTTTCTAATTAGCTGTCTATTTGAAAAACATCTATGAAATTTTAGAAAGTCCATTTTATTTCCTTAATAAAATCCATGGGCTTCCATCGGTTCATTACTCCGATGATTGTAGTACAGCCCAGGTTTTGTATATTAAATTCTAGTGTTTATTTTCAGACTCGTATGTTAGCTAGACGATACGAACTATATATTAACCATGCAGGGATAATCAAATGCTAGACAATAAACAAAATCTTAATTCGTCGTTTGACATTGACTCGGGGCGACCGGTCACGACGGGGTTGTCAATCCGATAGATCTACCAACAATTCCTCGCGTACCATACTTAATCTGATTAAACGACATCATGGGCACAGGGTTCTTCCTCGAAGAACGAGATGATGTCTGCCTCACGTACAATATATATATCCTACTAATATGACAATTTCATATACTATGACTTATGAATTCCCCTGGCTCTCAAGTGTTGAGATTCAGTCCGGAATTCCTTCCCATTTTGTACGGTCTCATTTCTCTTAAGAAATGCCACACTGCTCATATTCATTCTTCAAAATTGTTTTACTCCGAAACGTGTGACTTATCAAATTCATATATTTTCAGCGAAAATATATATTTTATATTAAAAGGTATGTTTTATTTCGAAAACATTATTATACCCTTTTAACGACGTGTTCCACCCCCAAAACATATATAAAACAGTAAAAAGAGGGGTTTAGTGACACTCACCTTTGGGTGCATATTTTAATACCGCAATCCCAGAAATTGATCATATACGTCCTAATATGGGAACAATTCTAAATCAAAATAACATATAATCACAAAAATCCTTAAGTACGGGACATAACGGTCCAAAAAGTTATTTGGTATTTTGGCGATTTTGGTATTTTGGCGATTTTGGCTTTCTCTTGAAAGCCTAGACAAATCAATCAATCCTTGATCTCGATTGATCTTGGTTACTACCTAAGGATCCCTTATCGTTCTTTAGGTTCTAATCATTTGAAATCAGATTAAGTTTCGTGTTCTAGGGTTTGCTGTTTCTTATTGTTTTCTGATTGCTACTAGGGTAAGCGGCCGTTTATTCTGATTGTTAGGGTTCCGGTGTCTTGTCCCAATCGTTGCTGATTAGGGTTTCGGCGGAATTCATCACAATCGTTACTCTGATTTAATTAGGGTTTCAGCGGGTTCGGTCTGTCTCCCTGGTTTTCTGTTGTGCGTTTAGGTGATTGCATCCACTAATCTAATTCAGATTCATCAGACTAGGGTTGTTCAAAGTGTAATCGGATTAGGATTTGTTGTCGGTGCTGGTTTCTGGTTTGCAAACGGGGTATTCAGCGACAATTCAGATTAGGGTTTTGCGGCTGATTACTCATCCGATTTGGGTTTTGCGGCTGATTACTTCATTGATTCTGATTGTCGGCAAGTTAATTGGTGGTTGACGGCTACTAGGGTTATTCAGGCGTCTTGGTTTCTTGAACGAAGTCCTGGCTGCTAGGGTTCAGTTTAATGGATGAACGCATGAAACCTGGTGGAAAACCACCACTGTCATTTAAAGAAATAGCGGATCGTATTCTTGATGTTGATGGGAATAATATACAGCCAAGACGTGGTATCAACATCATCGATGAACTCACTAAGGTCACGGCTCCGGTTCAGTTGGATAAACTGTCGCCAACAACGGCTGTTCATGGAGTGAATGTGTCGACTCCATTGGCGGGTAACTCGAATACAAGATTATATGGGGTTGCGGAACCTTTATCATTTGCTAGAGTAGTGAAAACCACAAAGGAAAATGTAAAGGTTAATTTTCGGATGATGGAATCTAGCGAGTCGGTTGATGGAGCTGATGTTGTCATTCCATTGTCTTCGGTTAAGCAAGTCACTGACAGGTATGCTAACACGTTGTATGGATATTTTCTGGGCAAACGGGCTGGCTTTTCCTGTGGTGGATTATTTTGCAAAGAACAACTGGGTTAAATATGGTCTCTCTAGACTAATGATGAATGCAAACGGGTTCTTTTTCTTTAAATTCAAAACAAAGGAAGGGATGGATAAATTGGTGGAGGATGGACCTTGGATGATTAGAAATGTTCCGATAATTTTGAAGGAGTGGTCAGCCTCTGTCAAGTTGGAAAAAGAAGATATAAAGGCTATCCCAGTTTGGGTTAAGATGCATGAAGTGCCGTTAGCAGCATATACTGAGGATGGTCTTAGTTTGCTCGCTTCTAAGATAGGGGTGCCTAAGATGCTAGATTCGTACACTGCTACAATGTGTGCTGAGTCATGGGGAAGAAGCAGTTATACTAGAGCTCTCATTGAAATTCAAGCCGGGGCTGAGTTAAAGAGGAATGTTACTGTTGCAATCCCATCTTTAGAGGGTAATGGCCATTCAATGGTGGAGGTAAAAATCGAATATGATTGGGAGCCTTTAAGGTGCTCATCTTGTTGCGTGTTTGGTCATGAAGATAACTCATGCCCAAAGAGCCCTCAGGTTGTTTCGACTGCGGATTCTGGAAAGAAAATGGATGATTTTCAGGTTGTGGGTGCAAAGAAGAAGAAAGCTACTAACCAAGGTCCTCATATTCATATGAAAAATCAGAAGCCTAAGGTAGTGTACAGGCCAGTTGTAAACCCTAAACCAATTTCGTCCTTGAGGAAGCCGATGAACAATCAGGTATCAACGTCAAACCCCTTTCATATCCTTAAGGATGATGATGGTGGTCAGGGAGGTAGTACTGTGGGTCGTATAGAGAAGAAGGCCAAACAGATTAATGACAAGCAAGATTCAGATGAGGAGGAGGTTGAGGAAGTCTACAATGAAACTAATGAATTTATGACTTCGGGAACACATCCTTTATCTTCTAGAGCACGGGCAAGCAACTCATCCACAAAGGGTTCCAATGGTTAGACATGTTGTGATTCGAGTCAAGGGTTTGCCGGTTTGTGGCAACTTCATCTTTGATGATGGAGGTTGAGTCGTTATTTTTGGTTTCGAGTTTGGTTTTGCCTA
Organism: Helianthus tuberosus; assembly: GCA_030545235.1. Lineage (NCBI taxonomy): Eukaryota > Viridiplantae > Streptophyta > Magnoliopsida > Asterales > Asteraceae > Helianthus > Helianthus tuberosus. Next base: position 96,430,636 of record CM060388.1, read on the forward strand.
CTTTGTTTTCATGATGTAATGTAGGCTAGGTTATGGGTTGTCTTAGATTTTTCTGGTTTTTTTGTTTTTTGTTTACATATACGGGGCATGTCCTGTATATGAATTAGTGTGGAACTCATCCTCACTACTTGTACTTTATTGGGATTGTTTTAATAGAATCACCGGGGTAACCCTTTACCCAAAAAAAAAAAAATCCTTAGTTTCTCCGTTTCTTAGAATTATCACATAACTTTGAGATTTTCTCGAAAAGTTGTCATTTTTGATTATGTTGGCACGATAATATATATATATATATATATTTATATATTTATTATGATTTTTGCGCTCTGAACGACTTTATTGGTGACCATTATTGTGTAATTCCCTTAACTCTCCCGTTTATACGTGATATACCTACGATTTACGCGTCATAGTATTTATACACAAACGTTCATATAATTTAACATTGAAACTCATGAAATCTTATTAATTTATCTATCTTGACATTTTCAAAGCAAATACACACGAAATATCCTATATATATCAAATTTCATGCTCGACAAACAAGTTACACATTTAACGCACTTTTACTGTTTTTATCGCACAATACATACATGCAAAAATCTAAGTTTCCTATTATTAGATTAACACTTAACATATCATCACATCTATATGTCAAAATCACTTAACACATTTTATCACAAAAGATTCACCCATACTATTGTTCACTAAAAAATGCGTATTTTAGCGATTCGGTAACGTTTTCGGGCGTCAGAAGTCACGTATGACCAACCAAACACCAAGTAAAATTAAAATTAGTTAAAATGCTTATTTTTAAACTAAAAACAACAGTTTATTTACTGATCTAAATCAGTTTTACAAAAATCACTCGAAAAGCCGATTTTTGACCGTTTTAACGCATAGTTTTGCGTTAAATGTTACCGTAACCATCCCAACTCGAAATGACTTGATATTTTAACACAATACATGTTATTAACTTATTAAAACAATGGTTATAATCATATTAGTGCAGTTTTTGTGTAAGTCACATAAATCATGCGATTTCACGTATTTTACAACTTTTAGTGCATCAAGTACAACATGCAAAGCTAGCAAACATTATGACAAAGTTATATATCATCAAATACTTCATAATAACTTTATTTTAGATTTTACAATCTGATCAAAATTAATTTTTACTAAATCATACACAAAACGCATTATTTCACCTATTTTACAAGTTTCTAAGCCTCATGTATAACATGTAAAGCTAGTAAACTATATGACGAAGTTTTATACCATTTTAACAATTCAAATATTCATATTTTTAGTGTTTAGATTCTGATTAAAATTTATTTTTATCAAATCATACTCAAATAATCATTTCATGATCATATTTTAACATGCATGTTCAAGTAAGTGCATCCAATATACTCATACCATATCATCATCATCCTACATAAACTTAAATGTATCCAAGAACACGTCTTTTTCATGTTCATATATTCAAAAACATTATCACCATATTTCATCATGTTTACATGATTTGCATGCAATAATCTTTCATTTATTTACTAAGTAACAAAACTCACAAGTGTTTATATACATATATACATACACGACACATGCATACATACATATATAATTCCAAAAATTTCATCTTTCACACAAGTAACTCAAATCACAAGAACCTTTATGTAACATCTTTTGATCATACATGCATTCACTTTTCAAGAATAAATCAAACAAAAATCAATCAAAATCAAAACTCAACTCGAATACACATGTATACACACACTCACGGCCATACGCACACACACATACATCTCCATTTTATTTTATTCAAAAACCCATTTGTTTTATGTTTCAAGTTTGTGATTAAACTCAAGAATAAGAGAAACTTTTACTATCTTCTTTTCCATCAAAATAATCAAGAACATTTTTAAAAGATTAGTTTTATACCCTCAAGATTCAAGTGGTTTTTTGATTAAAAAGATGATATGAAGCTTGGTTCTAGTTTGAAACTCCTTGGAATCACCTTCAAATATACTTGAAATCACCTTGGAATGAGCTTGAATCCTCAAGAATATGGTTAGAAATTTCGAAATATGGGTGATATGGGGTGTTTTCGGCTGGTTAGAATAGAGAGAGAGTGTGTTTTGATTGTTAAAATGAGATTTCTTGGTTTTAACAAGTTTTGAGAAGAGTGTTCAAGTTGATAAGTGCGCACCTATGTTTTATCCAATAAATGGAAGAGAGAGGGGAGAGAGAGGCCTTGCATGGCTTCCATCTCTTTCTCTATATACACATTACATGATTTATATGTATACATATGCATATATATCAAAATTTTGGCCAAAAACTGGTATTATACTGGATACCGGGTATTTTATCTAGTGTTTTAATCCCGTTTTAGTGCGTTTTGAATTATTTTTAATACTCTATAAAAATAAACTCACCAAAATATTACTAAACGATATATTGTTTGCCTGGACCGGCTACGTTGTCGGTATTTGGCAGTATGAGCGCTGTGCTGCGCGGTACGCGTTTAAAATCGCAAAAATAGGGATTTATGCGTTTTTATTTATTTTTATCGTCCTATAGTAATAAACTCATTAAATTATTACTAAAATGATTTTTAGTTGGCTTGACAGGCTGTGTTGACAGTATTTTGTCGGTACACGCGTTGCATCGCGCGGTACGCGCTTAAATTCGAAGAATAGAGATTCCTAGCGTTTTAAATTATTTTTCCACTCGGATATGATTAAATAATTATTCTAATCATAACAAACTATTTTTAGGATTTTAACACTGATCGGGTGGTCACCGATGTTCGTTTCGCATTTTAACCGTTACGCGATAAGCGTTTAATTTACCGTTGCCAACATAATTTTTATCAAAGTTTAAATTTTCCAACTCATTAAATTTCACCTATAAATATCATAATCAATCAAATATGGCCCTATTACCTATTTACAACATGTGCTACAATTGTACGGTACGACGTGAAAAGCCAGGTGTCACACTTATAATGTGAACATGTGCAAACTGGAAGGGTGAATGCCTGTACCCTGAGTTTTCTGTCTAAGGCTATAGTGTTCGTACAAACCCGCAGTATTGGACCAGTCACTCTTACCTGGGAACTCTTGGGGTGAGTGTTCACTTATAGGCGAGCATGTCTCCAGTGATACATTATATTGACCCATTTACTTTGATTAGTCACTGCGTGTCGTTTGTTTGTTCGAGGTAACAAACGAATGATCGCCCTCCTTGTGATCTGTCTATGTTTTTGATATCTCTTTTGTTTTCCCAAATTGTCGATCTCACTCATTTCCAATGTTTCCTTGTTCTTTTTAGACAATGCCTCCTCGACGTGATGCTTAACCTTTTACTGCTGAAGAAGTTGCAGCCCTTGTTGCTCAGCAAATGGCTGCAGTACTTCCTGGCATAGTAACCCAGATCCATGAGTTATACAACAATAATAACAATAATGTACAGTGTAGTTTTAAAACCTTCAATTCTGCTAAACCTCTGAAGTTTTCTGGGTCTCAAGGAGCAACCGCGCTCCTGCAATGGTTCGAAAGTTTGGAGAGCACATTCAGACATGTGCAATGTCTGAATGAGCGCAAGGTTGAGTTTGCATCCAGTGCTTTCGAGAAGTGTGCCCTTACATGGTGGAACGGTGTAATGCGTGATAGGGGTGCCGATGTGGCAATGGCACAAACCTGGGAAGAGCTTCGGGCTCTAATGATGAAGGAATTCTGTCCTCATCATGAGCTTAGGGCTTTGGAACGGGAATTTGATGATCTTAAACAAGACAGCGGTGAACATCGAGCCTACACTGATCGTTATGAGGAGTTAAGTCTGTTATGTCCTACCATGGTTACGCCTTTGGAGAAGGCGATCGAAAAGTACATTGATGGTCTTCCTGACTTAGTTCAGGATATCGTTACCGATAGCAACCCTACTACCGTTAGACAAGCCATCGAACTATCTGCTACCCTGACAGAATCTCAGATCAGGAAGGGTAAACTTTTCCGAAAAGGCGACCAGAAACCATCTGACGAGTCGGCACAAGAAAAACCAAAGGATAAACAGACCGAGTCCTCTAAGAAGTCGAAGAAGCGAAAGGCTTCACAAAACTTCGTAGTAGTTGTTCAGAATGATCAGGTTGCACCAAATCAGCCAGCACAGCCTCGTGCTAGGAAAAACTATATTGGTACTGCACCCTTGTGCAACAAATGCAACCGTCATCATTTGAATCAGACACCGTGTAACAAATGTACCCACTAAGGACAATTGGGACATTTGGTCAATACATGCCGACATGCTACCCAAAACCAAAATGCTGTAAATCCTGCTGATATTCAAGCACCTTTTCCACCTGGATCGTGCTATAACTGCGGTGATCTCACTCACTATCGGAACAATTGCCCAAGACTTGTTGATGCGAATCCAGCACGTGGACGAGCATTTAACATAAACGAGGCAAATGCAAATGACAATGCAGTAGTGAACAATTAGACCTTGTATTTTCCTTTGTTGTTATCGTTTGAAACAATTCAGTTGTTATATAAATAAAATTGTTGTTCCAGTTTTATTTTTCGAAACTGTTATGATTATGTGTCTGCGTGACATACCCCTACGATACCGACACCAAGGAACCGAGTTCCTTGCAGAACAAACTACTCGTGTGATTCTTTCATTTTATGATCACTTGTGATCTCCCCTAAAATCCTAAGTACTCGTTTCTTTTATGGAACAAAGTACAAGGTACAAATTTCAAGTCCTTAAACAAATATTTGAAGTACCCTTTCAAATCCTTGATTTGATATCTAAAGGTACTTTCATAAGTCCTTATCTGGACCCATGTTATGTGACTATGTACACGATTATCAAGTACATTTTTGCTTCGTGTATCCTTATAAGATCTTCCTATCTTCATTGTTAGATTCTTGGGGATATTTAAAGTACCAATTAAAATCCGTGATTGGATTTCTGGTGTACTTTAAATGCATTAATTCAAATTAACGAACGAGCTAATAACTAAATTAACGAATACACAATTATGTGATTATGTGCGTATGTGTAATTCTAAAGCTCGCTATCTAAGTCCTAGTAGAATCTTTAATATTTCCATATGATTAGATTCCTAGAGGGATACTCAAAGTACCATCTTAAATCCTTAAGGGGCTATCTATGCAAATAGTCAGACCCTTGGATTCCAAGTACTGTTTCAAAACGATTATTTGGTTCAAAGTTAAAAAGACCATTTAGTGGTCTATTTAAAGAGATCATATGACGATCTAGTTAAGGAGATCATGTGTTGATCTAGTTAAGAAGATCGTTCGTTGATCTAGTTAAAAAGATCCTCGGGTGGTCTAGTCAAGACAATTCATGTTTGACCGATTGATTTTTTTCCTTACACATTATAAAATGAACTGTGCGGAATGTGCAAGGAATTACGTAATTATGGATGCATACATAATTATGAGATTCAGTGCACAGAAACCACAGCAAGTTTTGTCATGTGTTAAGACCTATAGTGATAAGAATAACGAGACGAGAATAATGTAAAAAGGGCATGGTGGATACGCCGCTGGTACTTCCTATATATAAGTGTTCCTTATTACATTATGAGCGTAACGTTATTTAAGTTACTAGAAGTCCTGGACCTTGACCATTTTTATTTTTATCTTACACTATCCGACTCTGATTTCGAGCACACACAAGTTTCCTGTAATAGTCTTCATAGGAAACAATCCCCTATCCGTTGTTCAAAGCTCCATGCTTTTATTACAACAACGACAACAATTTGGCAATTAACAAATTCGCTAAGAATCCAAACGTGACCTAGAGATTTACCTGGGAAACGGAGTATTCATCCAAAAGCGAAACAATCGCAGTTGTCTTCACAGGTTTCCTCTAAAATTAAATTCCGGGACGAAATTTCCTAACGTAGGGGAGACTGTGACACCTGTGTCACCACGACCATCAAACAAATACCAAACCAATGAAATATTGTGTTTCATACTTGGGATTTGTATAAATATGTGTATCATTTGCACATATCAATTCTTGTTCGATTTCGAGCTTTAAATCGCTTTCTGGAAAGTTATACGCAAACTGATGCGTAAACATAATCAGTTTAACACGACAAACACTTTGAAATAGTGACATAGGCTTAACATACCTTAAATAACCTTTACATAACTTAGAAATAAGTTTTGAAGGGTTTGGTTTGTCAAAAACAAGTTTATTCGATCGCAGGGACTATTTGTGTCAAACTGTGAAACTATGCCGATTTGTATAATAACGAACATTCCAGAACTTGATCATAAGTTAAACATACCCTAAATATCCTTTACATAGCTTAGAAATAGGCTTTGAGGTGTTCGGTATGCTAAAATAAACTTATTGATCAATAGGGACTAAAAGCGTCAAAAAGTGCATAAGTTTGCATTTTCGCGCATATCTCACGTTCTGAATATATCCGAACATACAAAAATTTATTTAATCATTAAAATATTTTATTTTAGTGATTGGCATGATAAAATTTTATTCGTCGCTTAATTTGGATCGTTTTTGCGTTCGTTACGACTTCCGTCGTAATTAACCGAACAACGCAATTGTACAACCAAACGAACCGACATCCGAGATGTTTTTGAGCATATTTCATGTTCCCTATGCTTTAACATCATTATGGAGCTTGAAAATGGGCTTGACAAGTGTTAGAAGTGCCAAAACGCGACAAAACAAGGTGCAAGGGCTAAATTGTCATTTTCTGAAAGTTGCTGGTCTGCAAGGTCCATGCGGACCGTATGGCAATATGGATGCGGTCCGTTAGGCCTGTCCAGTGAACATAAACTTGATTTCAGCTGCTGTTTTGCAAAACCAGGCCCTTGTATGCAATTTCCATGTTTTGGGGAGCATGTTAACACCTTCCCAAGTATGTTAGCTGGCCCATAACACATGTATGGGTAGGATTTCTTGCTTCTTGGCCACACAAACACATGTCTTGATTTTATTCATCATGCACAACTATAAATAGCCAATCCATTCATCCATTTCTCTCACCCTTAATCTGATTTCTCTAAGTTGAGGTTGAAAAACTTCATACCTGAGATTTTAAGATCAAGTTCTCCCTTGCAAGGACCCTTTGTAAGCTTCCTTCGTTCTTTTATCGCTTTTCAAGCGTGAAAGTCAAACAACGTTTGACTTTCTGCTTTGACCATGAGTTGGTCAACACGAAGTTCGTTTGAACTTCACAACGTGAGCGTAATCACGATCGTTATAGTCCTTAGTGACTATACCTACTGATTTCCACGTTGACGAGTCGTAGTTTCGGTCAAAATGCGGATTTAAGCGTATTTTGCAACCAAACTACTCTTGGTGTCAAAACACTTTGTTTTGATATCAAAACCTGTTTTCTAACTTAGTTATTCATGTTTCAACATGTTTAGCTCGTCACTTTTAGTTTAGTGCTTGTTTAGAGTCGTAAGTCAAGCGGTCTAAACTACCGCTTAGACTTTCGAGCTCGACCCGTTTGGTCGATCATTAGGATCCGACCAAGCATGTTTAGTGACCATAGTTGTATTGGGAATAACCTTCCGAGGTTATACCTTATGGTCACATAGTTTAAGTAGTTGTATGATAGGTAGTTTATATGCCTTAGGTAAATGACCAAAATGCCCTTTTCATGCATAATTGGTATTTAAGCATATGTAACATAAACATTTGCCACTTAACTGATTATGCAACATATTTAAACATGTTTAGGCATATAATACTTGTCATAGGACTAGTTAGACGTCTCGAACACGTGTTTGCGTGAACGGCGCGTTAACGTAGCGTAAGCTACCTTAATGGGTCGTAACAGGTCGTAAGCACTTAGGATAGGTTCCGTTTTAGAATGTAGATTTTGTTAAACCATATCACATGAGTTCCAATACTCATTTGGTTTACGAGACCTCATTCTACCCAATCTTCTGACTTAGGAGCCGATCTATACCTTATAATAAAACAAAACAAGCTTAGGCCACTTGTCAGCCTCTTAAATCATTAATTGCCACGTGTCACGTTAATACTTCTTATAGAAAACTTTTGAGCGGTAAACCAAAGAAGCGGCCTTCACTCTTTTTTCACTCGCTTCCTTTAAACCCTAATTTCAGTTTCATATCCTGTCTCTTTCCATCGTCTATCTCTTTCTTGTGTGTTCAATCGTTCATCTACCTAACCCTAATCACTATCTCATTCCATCTGCTACATATTTTGCTTCTATTATACAAATTAATACAGTCAAGAAGCATCGCTCTCCGTTCACTCACGCCGTTTGATTCACCACACGCACACACTTTCACCCTAACCCTACCGGCTACTTCCTCAATCGTCCATCTCAGCCATCGTCTAAAACATCTCATGACGGAAAGACCACCGATGAGGATCAACGCTGTTGTTGATGTTAGGTTTAGCGAAGGATTGCTGCCGATCCTTACGGCTCTGGAGGTTTTGGATAACTCGATGAGTGCTTGGAGTTGATTTCGAAGTCGATTAAGAACTTTAAGGTGTTGGTGTTATCTTTTTACTGATGGACTTGCTACTATTGCCGCTAATTGCAGGTGAAATTTCAGTCATTGTATTGATCTATTTGTGTGTGATAGTTTGAATTTGTTATTGGAAGTTGATTTTGAATGGTGACGATTGTGATTAGAACATTCATTATTGATTAGGGTCTTTTTGAGATATAGAAATTGGTACCTGGTATTGGTGCTATGCAAGTTGCAACTGTTTTGCTTTTAATCATTTAGAATATATGAACTTTTTCATTTATTTCGGAATTGTATTGAATTCGTTTATTACAACTGTTATAGATCGGAATGACCAGCCAACATGTATGAAGCTGCACAATGGGAAAAAAATGTGGTGTGATATAAATCAACAATAATAATATAAGACCCCCCCCCCTAAAAAAAACTAAAAATTCTCCATCCCCATTAGGCAAGATGCAAGGATGTAGAAAACATCACTTCTGGTTGTATCTCATGGAACTGTCACATTTTTCCATTTGGCCACTTGGATGAGTTGGATTGTTTATTAGAAGCTTTCAAATAGTTAATGTTTTATGTGACTGCCTTATCTGGTACTGGTTTCACGTGTTCAACTTGGTTGAGTTGAGCATTACTTTATAATTTTGTGGTTTTAAGTTTGAAGTTGTCATTCCATGTACAATTCTATATTTATTTCATGTTCTATAATTTATTTTGACATCTAAATTCATAATTATGTGATAAGCTATACATATATGAGGCGGCGCCTCAATGCTAGGTTTTATACGTACGCCTTAGTGGTTTGAGGCGCACGTTTCGTTTTGAGGCGGAGCTGTATTGTAGAGGCGTACATTTCTATATTAGGCGGGATAAAGGGTTCATCATTTTTTAAGGTCCCACGGATGTTAAATTGGTAATCCACTTCTACAAAAACTTTAATTTTCTTTTTATATCATTCTATTAAGAACAATTTAAATAGTTTTACATTCTTTAGTTTCTATGTTACTAATCGAGTAGGATCTAAAAGGATTGAATTCTCGGAAGATAAGGTACATGGTAATTATGTGTTTAGTGGATCAGAAAGTTGAAGGAGTCACAGTTAACCAAGGATGTTGCTGCCAAGAAAGAACTTACAAGTGAAGTAGACCAAGGTAAAATAAACTTACAAGTTACAAGTGAAATAGACCAAGGTAAATTAGTTTTAAGAAGCGGGTTGAATAATGACCCAAAATGGGTTTGAGATATTATTGTTAGGTGTTTTGCACTGTACTTGATGTGGGCTATTTATTATTAGTCATCTTTCTCCTTGTGTTTAGTATTAGGTAAGAAAAATGTGATTATTATAGGGTAAGGGTGCTCTTTTTTTTTTTAATTTTCCCATTTTCCAAACCTTTTGCATGTTTTGTAGCAGGCGTAACTAGCCTTTGTTCCAGCATATTTACAGTGAACATGGTTCCAAAGTCTCTTACTTTTTAATAATATTATATTTTATTATATGTTATGAATTTGTGTAGTGCGTGAAAATGTCATTGAGCAATTAAATTTGGATTTTTAATGCTCCAAACTTGAGAGAAAAGTGTTTACAGTAGTATGATTTCGCTAAATGAGTTATTTGTGGGTGAACTTATCATTGGATACTGATTTTTCAACTTATTTGATGAATGTGACTCGACACGGTTGCAAGTGTATACGTTGCATATATTCGTTTTTGAAAGAGCAGAGATCAGATATCAAAGAACTGGGATAAAATGACAATTATGGAGGACACGAATCCAGAGCTTGAACCTAATCTGTCAACTATTTCTCCATCGAATTCCTATGTCAACACTGTTAAACTGTTAATATTAGACAAAGATGAGAAGTCTACAGATAAAACATCAAATGTGGTGTATAAAGAAGTCTTTAATGACATGTGATTTTTGCGTTTACTAATTTCATTAGAACTTGAACGTTTATTTCTTTCAAATGATTATTTCAACAATTTTAAGTTATATATTTGTGTGTTAGTCCACCCGCGAAGTTCGCGGGTTCTTAAACTAGTTGTTTAACATAGTGATTCCATACTAGGTGCCACCCTTGATTCCTTGATTTCCCGAGCTTCGTTAGGACACTTAATCAAGGATACTTGCAAACTCAAGTGAGTACATAGTCCCCTCTTTTACCGTTTTCAACTGTTTTGGGGTGAAACATATATGCCTATTTGTTATTTTCATGATTTGTAACTATATGATTACACATGTTTAGTACTTATTCTTTTGACAAATTAAACGATTATCTATGGTTTTAAACACTGATTTTCAAAGATTGTAAAACTAATTGTTGGATTGTACTTATTTTAATACATTCACCAAGCCGATTTGTGGTATTTCTATAGTCTCCAAGGTGTAGTTTGATACACTAAGGTTTGAATGAATACTAAATCACAATTTCTTTTGTATATATTGATATACTACCAAAGTATTGATTGATATACTCTCAAATGTGATATTATTATCCAAAGTATATTTTGATATACTATGTACAAAATCCAACATATGTTTTATATACTACTTTGTTATTTACCAAAACATAGTTGATATGTTATTATCAAAACCAAAACATAGTTGATATGTTATGTTCAAAACCAAAACATAGTTGATATTTTATTCTCAAAACCAAAGCATAGGTGATATGCTATCTTTCAAAACCAAAATATATTGATATACTACCAAATCTATTATTTTAGTAACAAAATTATATTTTTGATATACTATACGTTTAACTATTTCTAGACCAAAGTATATTTTATATATTACAAATTTTTTATCAAAACAATGCATTTTTAGAAACAAAACTTTTCACAAGGATTCATGGCTATTTTTGTAAAACATAAAACCTTTTTCTTATGTTAACTAAAGCCCTGAATCTAAATCAACAAACCTATGTTACTCACATGCATTTTTATGCTGACGTACCTATTTTCATATATGTTTCAGGTGCTGCTATGTGATGATTGTTGATACATGCTATACATAGGATGGAATCGTGCCTTAGTGACTTTAAAATTTGAAAGACAATATTTGTATTTATCTAAATTGTAATAAATCAATGAGTTCAGTAATTCAATAAAACGAAACAATTTAATCCATGGTTGTGAAACAATGATTTTGTTACAACACTCCCTGACGTTTCTGCCACGATTTGTTGTTTTACGTGGTCGGGGTGTGACATTACAGGATCCGAATTCAACTGAGCATGGATGCTATCTGAATGTAGCCGACTCTGGATGCTATACGATTCGTAAAACAACCATTCTAAATCTCGCAAGCTAGGGAAGTTGAATGATTCAAAGTAAACCGAGCCTGGATGAAACAGAATCCGGATACCACCCATTATAAGTCCTTCTGATTAGTGACATTACAGGATCCAAATTCAACCGTGTATGGATGCTATCCGAATATAACCGTCTCTAGATGCTATACGATTCGCAAGATAACCATTCTGAATCTCGCAAGCTAGGGAAGTTGAATGATCCAAAACTAACCAAGTCTGGATGAAACTAAATCCGGATACCACCCATTGTGAATCCTTTTGATTAGTGATGTTACAGGACCCGAATTCAACCGAGTATGGATGCTATCTGAATGTATCCGACTATAGATGCTATACGATTCGTAAAACAACCATTCTTAATCTCGTAAGCTAGGGAAGTTGAATGATCCAAATTAAACCGAGTCTGGATGAAACAGAATCCGGATACCACCCGTTGTGAGTACTTCTAATTAGCGACGTTACATGATCCAAATTCAACCGAGTATGGATGCTATCTGAATGTAGCGGACTCTGGATGCTATACGATTCGTAAAATAACCATTCTAAATCTTGCAAGCTAAGGAAGTTGAATGATCCAAACTAAACTGAGTCTGGATGAAACAGAAACCGGATACCACCTGTTGTGAGTCCTTCTAATTAGTGATGTTACAAGATCTAAATCCAACCGAGTATGGACGCCATATGAATGTAGCCGACTCTAGAGGCTCTACGATTCGTAAAACAACCATACTAAATCTTGCATATTAGGGAAGTTGAATGATTCAAATTGAACCGAGTCTGGATGAAACATAATCTAGATACCACCCATTGTGAGTCCTTTTGATTACTGATGTTACAAGATCCGAATTCAACCAAGTAGTTGATGCTATCTGAATGTAGCCGACTCTGGATACTATACGATTCGCAAAACAACCATTCTGAATCTTGCAAGCTGGGAAGTAAAAGGATCCAAATTAAACCAATTCTTGATGAAACAGAATCCGGATACCACCATTGTGAGTTCTTCTGATTAGTGATGTTACAGGATCCAAATTCATCCGAGTGTGGATGCTATATGAATGTATTCGACTATGGATGCTATACGATTCGTAAAACAACCATTCTGAATCTCGCAAGATAGAGAAGTTGAATGATTCAAACTAAAACGATTCTGTATGAAACAGAATCCGGATACTACCCATTATGAGTCCATCGGATTAGTGATGTTACTGGATCCGAATTCAACAAGTGGTATCCTACAAGATTATGTCAAAGTGAAACAGTAAAACAATCATTTTGAAAAGAACGATAAAAGATTCTGATGAGCGAAACAGTAAAACTTCTAAAGAGAATTTTCAATTGTCTGGAGTTCTTCAGGCAAAAGAAAGATAGATAAACCAGCAGTTGGATGAGATTGCAAATCTTAAACTTCAGTTTCAGGAAGCCAAGATTGAGAATGAAAGAATCAATCTGAAACTGAACAGTTACAGCTCCGCGAGCTTTGTTCTTCAGCATATAGTTCCCAAACCTATTGGGAAGAACAAAGATGGTGAAAATGTATACTCAGATGGAACCGGGGTGGGTTATCATCAAGTTCCACCGCCCGTGTTAAACAATTTTTCAAAGAAAAAATCTAGGCTGGATAATGATGATGAAACAAATGATGTAAAACTTCCAGAAACAATCGATGTCACATTCACTTCATCGTCTGATGAAGACAGTGTTCAGTCTGAAGTTGTAAAAAATGTAGTTGAAGATGTTTTAAAATCAGACAGTGACTCGACTGAAGATGAAGAATGTTTCTTAAACAACTACATTCTGAAATCAAAATCCCAAAACAACTCAAATGATGAACCTACTCTTGTCATGTACAAGATGTCAGGTGTCACACCCCGGCCGCGTTAAAACAACAAACCGCGGTGGAAACGTCAGGGAGTGATGCGACATAATTATTGTTTCAACAACCATGGTAATTAAAGTTATGTATTATTGATTAAAGTTTACATTGTCTTAGAGTTCAAACAAACCAAACATAACTAATTGTCTTTTAAGTCACTAAGGCCCAAGTCCGCCTAAGTGAAGTACAAACATCATCATGCATTAGCACTTGAAACACATGCGAAAAATAGGTACGTCAGCATAAAAATGCCTATGAGATACATAGGTTTTGTTTATGCAAGATTCATGACTTGTAGTTAAAAGAAGTATTTAACAAAAATGTAGTCATGAACCTTGTAAAATGTTTTCCTTTGTAAAATCATATGAAAATCGATGTGAAAATCAATTGATGATAAAAAGATAATGCATAGTTAAATGAATAACCAAGTAAAAGTGATTTTGTATAAAATGTGAAATTTGTAAAACAATGTCGTGTTCTTGTAAAAATGTTTCATGTCTTGTCCAAGTGATTTAGATAACGCAACCTTGTATAATACATTAAAAGCACTTATATATAGTGTGACACCTGTGTCACCACGACCATCAAACAAATACCAAACCAATGAAATATTGTATTTCATACTTGGGATCTGTATAAATATGTGTATCTTTTGCACATATCATTTCTTGTTCGATTTCGGGCTTTAAATCGCTTTCTGAAAAGGTTATACGCGAGCTGATGCGTAAATATAACCAGTTTAATGCAACGAACACTCCGGAATAGTGAAATAGGCTTAACATACCTTAAATAACCTTTACATAACTTAGAAATAAGTTTTGAAGGCTTTGGTATGGCAAAATCAAGTTAAATCGCTTACAGGGACTAAAGTTGGCAAACTGTGAAAGTATGTCAATTTGAACTGTAACAGACATTCTGGAACATGGCCATAAGTTAAACATACCATAAATATCCTTTACATAGCTTAGAAATAGGCTTTGAGGGGTTCGGTGTGCTAAAATAAACTTTTGGGTCATTCAGGGACTAAAAGCGTCAAAAAGTGCATAAGTTTGCATTTTTCGCGCATAACTCACATTCTGAATACATCCGGACATCCAAAAATTTATGTAAACACTAAAATATTTTATTTTAGTGTTTGGCATGAGAAAAATCCAGTCATCGCGCAATTTGGATCGATTTTCGCACTTATGCGCATTCCGTCGTAATTAAGCGAACATCGCGATCGTACGACCAAACGAACCAACATTCGGCATATTTTTGAGCATGTTTCATGTCCACAATGTTTAGGCATCCTTGTGGAGCTTGAAATGGGGTTTGACGGGTGTTAGAAGTGCCGTTACGCAGCAAAAACATGTGCAGGGACCATTTCTGCAAATTCTGCAGAAATGGGGGCTAGGCGTGACGCGAGGGGTCTTGGCTGTTGGACTCTGTATGCCCAAGACACATATTGAATTGATGTGGCTAGTACGTTATGATCCAAGTCGGGTCATACCCAATAACAAGCTAGACAAACACCTACAATATTTATTTATGATATGATCAAACAAATAAATATTAACACTTAGAATATTTAGAAATTGGTTTTCTAAATAATTACACTTGACAAACTAATAAATTATATGGATAATTTATTTTTTGAGAGAATATTTTATTTTGTTATTTAATAGGTTAAATAACAATTAAAAGGTTGCATATTGTTTATAAAATGTTATATTAAGTTTTATAAAAGTTATAAATACTTAAATTAAAGACATGGAGACAAGCTTAAATTTTTTGATTGGGTGAAAAGGGAGGTGGCTTGGGCCGCCCCCTATGGCTCTTCCCAAGAGGTTTCAACCACTAAAATTACATGCAAACTTCTCAAATTACAAGGCACTTGATTTAATAAAGATGCAACACTCTCTCTCATGAAGAACATAGCATATTCAAGTGTAAAAACTCTTTTTTTCTCTCAATATTTTCGGCCAAGAGCTGATTTATTAGAGGGATTTTTGTGAGTTTCAAGTGTAGAAATCCTAGCAATCTCAAGGTGTTTGTTGGAGCTTTCGGGTATACTAGCTTGAGGCTTTCTCATTTGGAAGCTACCATTCAAGATTCATCATCATCTTCCATCTCCTTGCTCCAAAGAAAGGTTGAACTCTCAAACACCCTATGGTTGTATTTTGATAGCATGTATGTCATATATGGATCCGATTTTGGGTTTTTGCATTTAAAAGAGTTTTAAATCTTGTAAAGTAACATGTTTTAAATCCTTATTCCGCTGCGTTTTAATTTTATTCGGATAAAATTAGCTTTGATAAACATGTACAAAACCCATCAATGGCATCTAGAGCCGCTTATATGAGTGCATGCTTCATTGGATTTAAAATTTTCGGGTTTTGGGTTTGGTTAAACCCTATGGCCGAAAGTTTTTACTATGGTTCTCCTTTTATTTTTCAAGATTTATTTCCTACATGCATAAAGGAATCTTGAAAAAATTATGTCATATGGATGATTTGTTTTGTTTGGACAAAAACCCACATTTTTCGGTTTTTCATTCTTGGCCGAAAAATATAGGTTGTAAAAGGAAACCATTATTTTGCTCTTGAAATTTATATATATTTGGATATATATTTTGGTGTTCATAACCTAGCCATGACCTTGTGTGAATATGTTTGTGTTTGTGATTTTAGATAATTATTCAATGAGTTGTAATAATTATTATTTTGTCTTCCATTTGTAAAAATATGTAATTTATTTATTTTCATTTGGTATGTAAGTAAATAGATTAGATGCATTTATTTTACTAGAAAAATGTATTAGGATACTTTTATGTAAAAGAAGATGCACACAAAATGCGGTTTTGGTTTTTGCCAATTTCTGGCATAAAGAACTTCATAGTTCTTAACGGGATTTTAGCCCGATAACCAAAACACATTTTTGAAGTCCAAAGGAGTTTGGAGCTGAATTTAAAAGACATTTGGAAGCTCAAAGAAGTGAAGAAATCACAACACAAGATGAAGACTTGAAGCATTTGGATGCGGGATCAAGTGGGAGTTCACCGACACTTTTTTGTGTCCATATTCACCCTTTAGGAAGGACCTTTTGACACACTTGTTTCGGCTAACAAGTGTGGTCAAAATAGTTGGCTATGGTTATGCACCTTTTAACATATGTGTTGTGTGCTTGTATGGTTATATTTTATTTATGGTTGTTTGGATGATATTTGGATATGCATGCTTAACAACTAATAACCCATAACAAGCTTAAAATTAGTTCTTACAAAATCATTAAAACGATTAATAAAAGGTTTTATTAAAAATTAATGATTTTATAATAAAATGGGTTTTATTAAAAGAACTTTGAAAATTGGTTTTCACTAAAGTACCATTGATTTGAATGCATGCAAATATATGGTACATAAAATTTTTCTAAACTAGAATTTTGAAAAATAAAAATCCCTTTTATAAAACAAGTCAAACACCATCCTTTTATACAACACTCAAATTACTTGGGAACTCTTTGTGGGATAAAGGTCACCTAACCACATTTGAGGAAACTTGTATATTTGAGGTGGGTTTACCATGTTTGTGGGATAAAGGTCACCTAACCACTTATGTGTATAAACTCACACGTGTGTGTAAGTTGGACGACTTGATTTGGAAACCATGAACTTAGGGTCACCGAAGCATGGGGAACAAAAGGTGTTGATGGGATTAAACATGCCAACTAAACATAAAGATGTTTAACCAATCCCATATGGCTAGAAGTTGCAAAGGGTTGCAATTGTCAAACGTTGACTACCTTGTTAATTTAAATAATGGGATAAAGGTCACCTAACCAATATTTAAATGTAACGTTGGATTCTAGATTTTAATTATTAATTGTCTATGAGACGTTAAAAGGGTATTAATGATTAAAATTTTAATAATATCGAAAATACTAAAATTGAACTTTGTTAAATTTTGTAGATGGCCGCTAACAATGCAAACCCAATTAACCAAACCGTCCGTAACCTATCACTAAGAACCATCCTTGAAAAGGATCGTCTCAACCATAACAACTTCATGGATTGGTTTCGAAACTTGAGAATTGTTCTCAAGCAAGAGAAGATATCCTATGTGTTGGACGATCCTATTCCCGATCAACCCGACGAGGAAGATGTAGAAGCCTACAATGATTGGGTTAAGTATACCGAGGACTCCATGCAAGCCTCTTGCCTCATGTTGGGAACTATGATTCCCGAGATTCAAAAGGACTTTGAACATCATGGGGCATACGACATGATTACCCAATTGAAGGAAATGTTCCTACAACAAGCAAGGGTAGAACGCTTCGAAACGGTTCGAGCGCTTCATGCATGTCGGATGGAGGAAACCCAATCGGTCTCATCTTATGTCCTTAAGATGAAAAGCCACATTGATCGCCTCGAGAGGCTCAATTGTCCCGTCTCTAAAGAGTTGGCTACGGATTTGATCCTCAACTCTTTAACAAAGAAATTTGAGAGCTTTGTTATGAACTATAACATGAATGGATGGGACAAGACCATTGGTGAGCTTCATGCAATGCTCAAAACGGCCGAAGCGGGAATGGGTAAAAAGGCTTTACCCGTTCTAACAATCAACGAGGGAGGCAAGAAGGGACATCACTCCGACTCCAAGGCAAATGTTGCCAAAGGAAAGGGGCACGTCAAAGGGAAGGGAAAAAGAAAGGCTAAAGCAAAACCACCAAAACCAAAAGAGAAGAAGGCAAAGGTTGCCACGAGCGATCCATGCTTTGAGTGTGGAGAGATAGGGCATTGGAAAAGGAATTGTCCAACCTATCTCAAAGAGTTGAAAAACAAGATGGATGCAGGGCAAACCTCAGGTACAATCTTTATGATACATATTGATCTAAATGTTATTTCTTCTAACACATGGGTATTAGATACCGGATGTGGAACTCATATTTGCAATTCGTTGCAGGGGTTCAAAAGAAATAAGCATTACAAGAAGGGAGACACTAGTCTCTTCATGGGCAATGGAGCGAAGGTTCAAGTTGAAGCCCAAGGAGACTATGTTTTAAAACTTCCAAGTGGTTTGGAAATTTGTTTGAAAAATGTTTTGTATGCTCCTAGTTTGACTAGGAACATTATTTCTGTGTCCCTTTTAAGACAATATGGATTTGATTTGAAGTTTGTGAACAATGAAATTTATGCTTTGATGAATGACATGTTCTACTTTAAAGCTACGCCTTCAAATGGTATTTATGAATTGGTTCATGATAATACATCATTTGATAATTCGATGTACCAAGCAAACACCAAGAAACTCAAAATGGATTTGAGTGAGACCTATCTTTGGCATTGTCGTCTTGGTCATATAAACAGAAATCGCATGCAAACACTTCAAAAGAATGGTCTTTTGGAAACAAATGAAATTGGTTCATTTGATACATGCGAATCTTGTTTACAAGGTAAAATGACCAAGAAACCCTTTAGTGGCACAAACCAAAGGGCAAAAGATTTATTAGGCATCATACATTCGGATGTATGTGGTCCTTTTAAGCCAATGACTAGGAATGGTGAAAGATACTTCGTAACTTTTACCGACGACTTCAGTCGTTATGGTTATGTGTACTTGCTAAGACACAAAGATGAAGTTTTTGAAACGTTCAAAATCTTCCAAAACGAAGTAGAGAATCAACTCACCAAGACAATCAAAGTTCTTCGTTCCGATAGAGGAGGTGAATACCTTAGTGATGCCTTTCAAGATCATCTTAGGAGTTGTGGGATCATCTCACAACTTACTCCACCTGGAACACCACAACATAATGGTGTGTCTGAGAGGAGGAATCGAACTCTATTGGATATGGTTCGATCTATGATGGCTAGAAGCACATTGCCTCTATCATTTTGGGGTTACGCTTTGCTCTCCGCGGCTCGTATATTAAATATGGCCCCAACCAAGAAAGTGGATAAGACACCTTTTGAAATATGGCATGGAACGGTTCCATCATTATCATATTTGAAGGTATGGGGTTGTGATGCTTATGTGAAGCAATACACCCCAAACAAGTTAGAAGTACGATCCATTAAGTGTATTTTCGTAGGATATCCTAAAGATGATATAGGATATTATTTCTACGATCCAACAGAGCAAAAGGTATTTGTTGCTCGAAAGGGTAAGTTCTTGGAGGATAAGTTCCTTATGGAAGGAACTAATAGAACAGTGGAACTTGATGAGGATCAAGAACCACAAGCCGATACACGTTTGGTTGATACTAGCACTCAACAAGAGGTTGTTAAAAATGATCAAATGGTTGATCAACATACACAAAACGTTCGCAGATCTGGTAGAATTAGTATTCCACCTGAAAGATATGGATTTTTCATGGATGGATGCTATGTGGTAGATTCAGATGAACCAACCACATACCATGATGCAATGTCGAAATCCGATTGCGACAAATGGCTTGAGGCTATGAACGTAGAGATGCAATCCATGTATGACAACCAAGTTTGGGAATTGGTTATGCCACCTCTTAACTCCAAAGTAGTTGGAAGTAAGTGGGTTTTCAAGAAGAAAACAGATATGCATGGTAACTTGGATACTTATAAAGCGAGACTTGTAGCAAAAGGTTTCACTCAAACTCAAGGGGTTGATTATGATGAGACTTTCTCGCCAGTGGCAATGCTAAAGTCGATTAGGATATTATTTGCCATAGCTGCATATTATGACTATGAGATTTGGCAAATGGATGTCAAAACGGCTTTCCTCAATGGATATCTTGATGAAGATGTCTATATGGTTCAGCCTGAAGGTTTTGTCGATCCAAAACATCCTAACAAAGTGTGCAAGTTAAAGAAATCAATCTATGGATTGAAACAAGCATCGAGAAGTTGGAATCACCGTTTTGATGAAGAAATTAGGAATTTTGGGTTCATCAAGAACGGGGATGAAGCTTGTGTGTATAAGAAAGCTAGTGGGAGCACCGTCACTTTCTTAGTATTGTATGTCGATGACATTCTACTATTTGGAAATGACATTCCAACCATGGAAGGTGTAAAAGCATGGCTTGGAAGATGTTTTTCCATTAAAGATCTTGGAGAAGCTGCCTATATTTTGGGAATAAAGATCTATAGGGATAGATCTAGGCGCTTGATAGGTTTAAACCAAAGTGCATACATTGATAAAGTCTTGAAAAGGTTCAAGATGGAGAACTCAAAGAAAGGTTTGGTACCTATTCAAAAGGGGACAATATTGAATGTGACTCAATGTCCAAGCTCAAAGGATGAGCAAGAAAGAATGAAAGGAATCCCATATGCGTCTGCTATAGGATCCATAATGTATGCAATGATATGCACAAGACCGGACGTGTCATGCGCCTTAAGCATGACAAGTAGATACCAGCAAAATCCAGGTAACAGTCATTGGATGGCTGTTAAGAGCATATTGAAATACCTTAGGAGGACTAAGGATATGTTTCTAATATATGGATCTGGTGAAGAGGAACTCGTTGTAAAAGGTTACACGGATGCGAGTTTCCAAACTGATCGAGATGGTTCTCGATCACAATCTGGGTATGTCTTCATTTTGAATGGAGCTGCAGTCTCTTGGAAGAGCTCGAAGCAGGATGTTGTAGCATTGTCCACTACAAAATCAGAATACATCGCCGCCTCATTGGCAGCACAAGAAGCTGCGTGGTTAAAGAAGTTCATTGCCGACCTAGGGGTAGTCCCTACCATTCAAGACCCCCTAGAGATCTTTTGTGATAACGAGGGTGCGATTGCTCAAATCAAGGAACCTCGTGCACATCAAAAGACTAGGCACATTGAGCGGAGATTCAACTACATAAGGGATGAAGTTGAAAAAGGAAAGATATGTATTCGCAAAGTTCACACCGATCAAAACATTGCGGATCCACTCACGAAGCTCCTTGAACGGCCAAAACATGAGGGTCATACTTGTGCCTTAGGACTTCGGTATTCTAGTGATTGGATTTGATCTATTTTGTATTTGGATATTGGAACAATTGTTATTTTAACTCTTTTATGGTATTTTGAGTTATGTTCCATTTTAGCATGTTTAAATCCGTGAATAAATTAATTATTCTAAATGTCCGTAGTCGATCATACTTGTGGGAACAAATATGAATGAAAGACTATTATGAACTTGGATTGGTCATCCATTCATTAGGTATGAATATAGAGCAAAGTGTTGCTGCCAAAGTTCATAGATATTTGTGGGATACAAATATTGGACTGACCCGCTCTCAAATGTTACTGCATGGAATCATTTATGATTGATCATAAGTAAATTTGAGCAAAGGCGAATATCATAGTATCCTCTGACCTGAGATACATATTGGGTCTTGATATTCACCAAATATTATGCCTTGACTTAGTTCTTCGCTGTCTGTAATAAGATAGTACATAAGACTAAGCTCAGGTATGGTACGAGGTGATTGTGAGAGACGTATGTAGTCAAGAAGGGATTTGTTCCTCTTATTCGTTGAGAGTAAGATGTCTAAGGCCTGCTTAAGTTAAATCAACAGAGAATGATCACACTGTGTCTCTGGATTTGACATGACATCTGTAACGAAAGGATAAATGATAGATTCACCTAAATCATTTTCAAGTAAGGGACTTGAAGGGGATGATGTTATTGAATGGCACTTTGTCATACGTATTAGGGGTAGTAAACCGTTGTTAGGCGTCATTTACTGCTTGCATCAATCTTCTATGTATCTTGTGCAAGTGGGAGATTGTTGGACTTTGTATGCCCAAGACACATATTGAATTGATGTGGCTAGTACGTTATGATCCAAGTCGGGTCATACCCAATAACAAGCTAGACAAACACCTACAATATTTATTTATGATATGATCAAACAAATAAATATTAACACTTAGAATATTTAGAAATTGGTTTTCTAAATAATTACACTTGACAAACTAATAAATTATATGGATAATTTATTTTTTGAGAGAATATTTTATTTTGTTATTTAATAGGTTAAATAACAATTAAAAGGTTGCATATTGTTTATAAAATGTTATATTAAGTTTTATAAAAGTTATAAATACTTAAATTAAAGACATGGAGACAAGCTTAAATTTTTTGATTGGGTGAAAAGGGAGGTGGCTTGGGCCGCCCCCTATGGCTCTTCCCAAGAGGTTTCAACCACTAAAATTACATGCAAACTTCTCAAATTACAAGGCACTTGATTTAATAAATATGCAACACTCTCTCTCATGAAGAACATAACATATTCAAGTGTAAAAACTCTTTTTTTCTCTCAATATTTTCGGCCAAGAGCTGATTTATTAGAGGGATTTTTGTGAGTTTCAAGTGTAGAAATCCTAGCAATCTCAAGGTGTTTGTTGGAGCTTTCGGGTATACTAGCTTGAGGCTTTCTCATTTGGAAGCTACCATTCAAGATTCATCATCATCTTCCATCTCCTTGCTCCAAAGAAAGGTTGAACTCTCAAACACCCTATGGTTGTATTTTGATAGCATGTATGTCATATATGGATCCGATTTTGGGTTTTTGCATTTAAAAGAGTTTTAAATCTTGTAAAGTAACATGTTTTAAATCCTTATTCCGCTGCGTTTTAATTTTATTCGGATAAAATTAGCTTTGATAAACATGTACAAAACCCATCATTGGCGTCACGCAAGGCCCCTTCAGACCAGCAAAGGTTGTTTAATCCAGCTGTTAACAGCTGTTATGCACTCCTAAACCCATTGCCACTTGTTAATCTCTGATGTTGGGGGGCCAATTGAAGTACATGAGGATACCAACAAGTGTACGGATGAGATTAGATCACGGTTTTCAAGAAACGATCCCAACGGTGGTCCTAATCCTATAAATACCCAACCCACCCCATTGCAAAACCCACTTGAGATCTAAGTTTTCTCTAAGTGGTTGTGTCTATACACTTCCTACCTGAGATTACTTGGAAATCAAACTTGCGGGGACCCTTTGTAAGTGTTCCTTTGTTCTTTTATCACTTTTCGAGTCCGAAAGTCAAACTTTGTTTGACTTTCTGCATTGACCAGTTTATGGTCAATGCGAAGTTCGTTTGAACTTCATAACGTGAGCGTAATCACGATGGTTATAGTCCCTAGAGACTATACCTACTGATTACCACGTTATCAAGGCTCAGTGACGAGTCGTAGTTTCGGCCAAAATGCGCATTCTTGCGTATTTTGTAACCAAACTACTCTTAGGTATCAAAACCGTTTGTTTTGATACCAAACCTGTTTTCTAAACTTAGTTAAGCATGTTTTAACATGCTTAGCTCGTCACTTTTAGTTTTGTGCTTGTCTAGGGTCGTAAGGGTAAGCGATCTAATCAATCGCTTATACCTTCGAACCCGACCCACTTGGTCGATCATTAGGATCCGACCAAGCACATTAGGTGACCGTAGTATATAGGGAATAACCTTTTGAGGTTATACCTTATGGTCGCTTCGTTTAAGTAGTTGTATGATAGGTAGTTTATATGCCTTAGGTAAATTACCAAAATGCCCTTTTTACGCCAAAATTCATTTTAAGCATATGTAACATAAGTTTTGGTATCTAAACTGATTTGGTAACAATATTAGACATGTTAAGGCATAGTTTACTTGTCATAGGACTAGTTAGGCGGTCCGAACGCGTTTCACGCGGACGACGCGTTAAAGTAGCATAAGCTACCTAAACGGGTCGTAATGGGTCGTAAGCACTTAGGTTAGGTTCCATTTTAGAATGTAGCTTTGTTAAACCATATTACATGAGTTCTCATACTCATTTGGTTTACAAGCCCTCATTCTATCCTATCTTCCGATATAGGTCCGGTTTATTAACATAGTTACATATATTAGGTGCCGTTTGATTCCGTGATCTCTAGCATTGCTTGGTGGTTATCTTAGGACTTCTGAGCAATCTCAAGTGAGTACATAGACCCCTCTTTTACTGTTTTCCAAACGTTTTGGGGTGAAACACATGTGCCTACTTGTTACTTTCATGCTTTCCTGTTTTCACATCATATACATGCTATGTTCAGTAGTACACTATTAGTACATTGTTTTACATTACATTCCATGCTATGTATGTCCATTGTGTGCATACTTAGTACATTGTTTTACATTACATCTAGTTGCATATGCTCATCCAGCATATGAACACATTATATTACATTATGAACCGTTGTAACCATTTGACTATGTGAACCGTTGTAACCGTTTGATTATTTGAAACGTTTGTAGCTATTAAACCGTGTGAACTGTATTTGACTATACTTAAACATTTCTACAATTGTTAAACATTACATCTTGGTGGTTTGGTTTGAGTAAGTGATTTAAGTAACGAGGCGTATGTAATATGATACAAGCACGGTGGATACGCCGCTGGTACTTCCTATATATAAGTGTTTGTATGGTATCACATATTGTAGCGTTATTTGAATCATTTCAATTTGAGACATATAACATTTTATACAAATAACATACTTTTCACAAGACATTGATTTACAAACAACTTATCTTATACAAACTCATTTTACATGGTTATTCATTTAACCATACATTATTCTCTTATTTATACATATCATCTGGTCTTATCGTTTTTCAAATGATTTACAAGACAAAGCAAATTACAAAGTTCATGACTAAACATTTTCTCAAACATAAGTCATGAATTCTGTTTTCACAAAACCTATGTATCTCACAGGCATTTTTATGCTGACGTACCTATTTTCACATGTGTTTTCAGGAGATGATGCATAGGACTTATCAAGACATACTTAGGCGGACCTGTGCCTTAGTGACTTAAAACGAGACAAGAACTAGTTAATTTATGTTATGTACTCTTTGGTTCTTGTTTAAAACAATGTAAACTTTCATGTTTGATTAATAAAACGAAACTTCAATTGCCATGGATTTGAAACAATTAATTCTGTTACAACACTCCCCAATGTTTCCGCCACGTTTCGTTGTCCTACGTGGTCGGGGTGTGACAGAAAAGTTGGTATCAGAGCTCATGGTTATAGGGAATTAGGTTATTAGTAATGCTTTGACCTAGTCTATAACCTTCCTAGGACCCTAACGCGAGTTTACTTGCGTTTAGTCATAAAACAATACCGTCACCTATCCTTAGGCGACGACCACAACAAGAACATAAATTTCAAAACCACTTTGAAAACTAATCATCTGTTCTAGGATGATTGATTACTAGGTTTTGAACCCTCTATTGTAAGGTTTTGAACCCTCTGTTATAAGGTTTTGAACCCCTTTGAGTTTTCAAAACCTCGTCAAAGTTTTGGGTCCTAAATAGTGTGAACACGTGCAAACTAGAAGAGTGAATGCCTGTACCCTGAGTTTTCTGTCTAAGGCTAGAGTGTTCGTACAAATCCACATAATCGGACCAGTCACTCTTACCTGGGGACTCTTGGGGTGAGTGTTCACTTATAGGCGAGCATGTCTTCGCGATACATTATGAGGACCTATCTGCTTTGATTCAGCCTTTGAGTGTCGTTTGTTTGCTTCATGGTCCAAACAAATGACCATCACCCATGATTTTGGTCGGTAATTATAACATCCTATTCTTACCCGATGCCATTTCATTTGTTTTCTCTCTTGTTTCCCTTTTAGAATGCATCCACGACGTGAAAATCCGGTATCTATTGAAGAGCTGGCAGCTGTCATTACACAGCAAGTGACTGCTGCAATCCCGAACATCGTTGCTCAATGTAACCAAGCCCTCAACAACAATAATGCCCCCTGCAACTTTAAGACGTTCAACTCGGCTAAGCCATCAAAGTTTTCCGGGTCTCAAGGAGCGACTGCACTTCTGCAATGGTTCGAGAGTCTAGAGAGCACCTTCCGACATGTTCAATGTCTAAACGAGTGAAAGGTAGATTTCGCATCTAGTGTCTTTGAGAAACGAGCTTTGACGTGGTGGAACGGTGTGGTGAGAGATAGGGGTGCCGATGTGGCACTGGCTCAAACGTGGGAAGAGCTTCGAGCTCTGATGATGAAGGAATTCTGTCCTCGTCACGAGATCAGTGCCTTGGAAAGGGAATTTGACGATCTTAAGCAAGAGAGCGGTGAGCATCGAGCCTACACGGACCGTTATGAGGAGTTAAGTCTGTTGTGCCCAAGCATGGTTACGCCTTTGGATAAAGCGATCGAAAAATACATTGATGGTCTCCCTGACTCAGTTCAGGACATTGTTACTGGTAGTAACCCCACTACAGTTAGACAGGCCATTGAGCTATCTGCAACCTTGACTGAATCTCAAATCAGGAAACGTAAACTTTTTCGAAAGGGTGACAAGAAGCCAATCGAGGAATCAAAGACCATGGATGAACAGACTGGATCTCCTAAGAAGTCAAAGAAGCAAAAGGCTTCTCAAAACTTCGCCGTGGTCGCTCACAATGATCAAGTCGTCCCCAACCAACCAGCTCAACCCCCTGCTAGGAAGCCATACATTGGAACTGCACCCTTGTGCAACCAATGTAGCCTCCATCATCATGCCAATGTAAAGTGCCGCAAATGCCAAACTTGTGGACTTATAGGCCATACAGCAAGAGTTTGCCCAGCTGCAGCTGCACCAAACCAAGCTGGCAACAATCCTGCTCAATGTCGTTTTCTACCAGGTTCTTGCTTCAACTGTGGCGAGATGGGCCATTTCCAAAGAAACTGTCCAAAGCTTGCTAATGCGAATCCAGCGCAGGGATAAGCATCTGACCGAATGGAAGACAACGCTGTTTAGAAATAATCAAGCCTTATGTATTATTTTCTTTTGTTGTCAAGGTCCATGAAACAGTTGTAATCATTGTTAATAAATAAATCTTTTATTTACATTGCAATGTATTTATGTGGTTGTATGTATAAACAACATATCCCTTACAATACCGACAATCAAGGAACCGTATTCCTTGAAGAACAAACTACCCCCAAAATTTTTCCATTTTATGATCTCTTGCGTTCTCCACGAAATTCCTAAGTACCCGTTTCATCCAAGGATACGAAGTACAAGGCGCAAGTTACAACACTGGACGAATACCCAAAGTACCACTATAAATCCTTAATAGGGTACCTAAGGGTATTTCCGTAAGTCCTTAATTGTTGTATACCTTAATTCGAATGTGGTGATTCCTTGAAATCAAAAAGCGAAATTTTGGAAGATCATTCTATTTTTTCAGACAGATCCCAGAGGACATTGAAGTCCATCGGCTGGTTTCCTGGTGTACCTTGAATATCCATTTTCAATCGATAACAAGTTAATAACAAATTAATAACCGAGTTAAACAACTATGTGATTATGTGATTATGTATTCCCTTTTATGTTTTGTGTGATCCGAATCATGTTATCCAAATCCTCGTAAAATCTTCCATATCTAGGTATAAGGGATTATAGTAGGATACCCAGAAGTACTACATAAAATCCTTAATGGACTTCTACGCTGTAGTTAAGCCCCTTGGATTTTAAAGTACTACTCCATAATTAGACCCCTTGAGTGGTCTAGTTAAACCGATTGATCAAAAAAAATCTGGTTAGGGATATCATGTGATGATATAGCTGAAAGGACTCCTTGGTGGCCTAACTAAGAAAATCATCTGTCGATTTAATTAAAAGGACCCTATGATAGTCTAGTCACCCTCAGCACAAGTTTGATATCCTTCCCCTAAACATTACAAGATAAACTGTGCAGACTGTGCAAGGAATTACGTAATTATGGATGCATACATAATTATGGAATTCAGTGCACAGAAACCACAACAAGTTTTGTCATGTGCATAGAAGTTAATCCTTTTCATTTCCGTTTCTGAGGAAGCACCCGTTGAAAATGACTCTGTTTGTTCATTTTCGTTTCTGAAGATTGTCCGTTAAGGAAATGAATATCCGTTTGATTATCCTTTTCATTTCTGTTTTTGAGGAAGCACCCGTTGAAAATGACTCTGTTTGTTCATTTTCGTTTCTGAAGATTGTCCGTTGAGGAAATGAATATCCGTTTGATTATCCTTTTCATTTCCATTTCTGAGGAAGCACCCGTTGAAAATGACTCCGTTTGTCCATTTTCGTTTCTGAAGATTGTCCGTTGAGGAAATGAATATCCGTTTGATTATCCTTTTCATTTCCGTTTCTGAGGAAGCAACCATTGAAAATAACTCCGTCTGTTCATTTTCTTTTCTGAAGATTGGCCGTTGAGGAAATGAACCCCCGTTTGTTTATTCCTTCATTTC
Organism: Helianthus tuberosus; assembly: GCA_030545235.1. Classification (NCBI taxonomy): domain Eukaryota; kingdom Viridiplantae; phylum Streptophyta; class Magnoliopsida; order Asterales; family Asteraceae; genus Helianthus; species Helianthus tuberosus. Next base: position 96,459,542 of record CM060388.1, read on the forward strand.
CGCTTCTGAAGAATACTTGTTGAGGAAAATGACTCCGTTTGTTCATTTTCGTTTCTGAAGAATGTCCGTTAAGGAGATGACGGGATTATGCCTTGCTTATCTTTGATGGTTATAAACACAAAGTCACAGACAAAGCCCTACGAATAAATTTCGGGACGAAATTTCCTAAAGTAGGGGAGACTGTGACACCTGTGTCACCACGACCATCAAACAAATACCAAACCAATGAAATATTGTATTTCATACTTGGGATCTGTATAAATATGTGTATCTTTTGCACATATCATTTCTTGTTCGATTTCGGGCTTTAAATCGCTTTCTTGAAGGTTTTACGCGAGCTGATGCGTAAATATAACCAGTTTAATGCAACGAACACTCCGGAATAGTGAAATAGGCTTAACATACCTTAAATAACCTTTACATAACTTAGAAATAAGTTTTGAAGGCTTTGGTATGTCAAAATCAAGTTAAATCGCTTACAGGGACTAAAGTTGGCAAACTGCGAAAGTATGCCAATTTGAACTGTAACAGACATTCCGGAACATGGCCATAAGTTAAGCATACCATAAATATCCTTTACATAGCTTAGAAATTGGCTTTGAGGGGTTCGGTGTGCTAAAATAAACTTTTGGGTCATTCAGGGACTAAAAGCGTAAAAAAGTGCATAAGTTTACATTTTCGCGCATAACTCACGTTCTGAATACATCCGTACATCCAAAAATTTATGTAAGCACTAAAATATTTTATTTTAGTGTTTGGCATGAGAAAAATCCATTCATCGCGCAATTTGGATCGATTTTCGCACTTATGCGCATTCCGTCGTAATTAAGCGAACATCGCGATCGTACGACCAAACGAACCAACATCCGGCATATTTTTGAGCATGTTTCATGTCCACAATGTTTAGGCATCCTTGTGGAGCTTGAAATGGGGTTTGACGGGTGTTAGAAGTGCCGTTACGCAGCAAAAACATGTGCAGGGACCATTTCTGCAAATTCTGCAAAAATGGGGGCTAGGCGTGACGCGAGGGGTCTTGGCGTCACGCGAGGCCCCTTCAGACCAGAAAAGGTTGTTTAATCCAGCTGTTAACAGCTGTTATGCACTCCTAAACCCATTGCCACTTGTTAATCTCTGATGTTGGGGGGCCAATTGAAGTACATGAGGTTACCAACAAGTGTACGGATGAGATTAGATCACGATTTTCAAGAAACGATCCCAACGGTGGTCCTAATCCTATAAATACCCAACCCACCCCATTGCAAAACCCACTTGAGATCTGAGTTTTCTCTAAGTGGTTGTGTCTATACACTTATTACCTGAGATTACTTGGAAATCAAACTTGCGGGGACCCTTTGTAAGTGTTCCTTCGTTCGTTTATCGCTTTTCGAGTCCGAAAGTCAAACTTTGTTTGACTTTCTGCATTGACCAGTTTATGGTCAATGCGAAGTTCGTTTGAACTTCATAACGTGAGCGTAATCACGATGGTTATAGTCCCTAGAGACTATACCTACTGATTACCACGTTTTCAAGGCTCAGTGACGAGTCGTAGTTTCGGCCAAAATGCGCATTCTTGCGTATTTTGTAACCAAACTACTTTTAGGTATCAAAACCGTTTGTTTTGATACCAAACCTGTTTTCTAAACTTAGTTAAGCATGGTTTAACATGCTTAGCTCGTCACTTTTAGTTTTGTGCTTGTCTAGGGTCGTAAGGGTAAGCGATCTAATCAATCGCTTATACCTTCGAACCCGACCCACTTGGTCGATCATTAGGATCCGACCAAGCACATTAGGTGACCGTAGTATATAGGGAATAACCTTTCGAGGTTATACCTTATGGTCGCTTCGTTTAAGTAGTTGTATGATAGGTAGTTTATATGCCTTAGGTAAATTACCAAAATGCCCTTTTTACGCCAAAATTCATTTTAAGCATATGTAACATAAGTTTTGGTATCTAAACTGATTTGGTAACAATATTAGACATGTTAAGGCATATTTTACTTGTCATAGGACTAGTTAGGCGGTTCGGACGCGTTTCACGTGGACGACGCGTTAAAGTAGCATAAGCTACCTAAACGGGTCGTAATGGGTCGTAAGCACTTAGGTTAGGTTCCATTTTAGAATGTAGCTTTGTTAAACCATATTACATGAGTTCTCATACTCATTTGGTTTACAAGCCCTCATTCTATCCGATCTTCCGATATAGGTCCGGTTTATTAACATAGTTACCTATATTAGGTGCCGTTTGATTCCGTGATCTCTAGCATTGTTTGGTTGTCACTCAAGAACTACTGAGCAATCTCATGTGAGTACATAGACCCCTCTTTTACTGTTTTCCAAACGTTTTGGGGTGAAACACATGTGCCTACTTGTTACTTTCATGCTTTCCTGTTTTCACATCATATACATGCTATGTTCAGTAGTACACTATTAGTACATTGTTTTACATTACATTCCATGCTATGTATGTCCATTGTGTGCATACTTAGTACATTGTTTTAGATTACATCTAGTTGCATATGCTCATCCAGCATATGAACACATTATATTACATTATGAACCGTTGTAACCATTTGACTATGTGAACCGTTGTAACCATTTGATTATTTGAACCGTTTGTAGCTATTGAACCGTGTGAACCGTATTTGACTATACATAAACATTTCTACAATTGTTAAACATTACATCTTGGTGGTTTAGTTTGAGTAAGTGATTTAAGTAACGAGGCGTATGTAATATGATACAAGCACGGTGGATACGCCGCTGGTACTTCCTATATATAAGTGTTTGTATGGTATCACATATTGTAGCGTTATTTGAATCATTTCAATTTGAGACATATAACATTTTATACAAATAACATACTTTTCACAAGACATTGATTTACAAACAACTTATCTTATACAAACTCATTTTACATGGTTATTCATTTAACCATACATTATTCTCTTATTTATACATATCATCTGATCTTATCGTTTTTCAAATGATTTACAAGACAAAGCAAATTACAAAGTTCATGACTAAACATTTTCTCAAACATAAGTCATGAATTCTGTTTTCACAAAACCTATGTATCTCACAGGCATTTTTATGCTGACGTACCTATTTTCACATGTGTTTTCAGGAGATGATGCATAGGACTTATCAAGACATACTTAGGCGGACCTGTGCCTTAGTGACTTAAAACGAGACAAGAACTAGTTAATTTATGTTATGTACTCTTTGGTTCTTGTTTAAAACAATGTAAACTTTCATGTTTGATTAATAAAAAGAAACTTCAATTGCCATGGATTTGAAACAATTAATTCTGTTACAACACTCCCGGACGTTTCCGCCACGTTTTGTTGTCCTACGTGGTCGGGGTGTGACATATAGGAAGTACCAGCGGCGTATCCACCATGCTTTTATCATATAACACATAACCCCGATACATAAATCACTTATCAATAACTAACCAAAATGTCATGTTTAATGTCAAAATGTTTATGTGTAAACCATGTTCAATGTCATGTGAGAAATGTATCATGTATAACCAACTGAAATGCATAGCAAGTAGCAAGTACCTACTCAAACTATGTGATGATGTCAATGTGAAACAAATGTCATGTATGGTGAAATACTAGTAATTACTCAACCCCATAGGAAAATGTACAAAACAAGGTTTTTGAATAAACCTAAGTTTAAATCAAATGTTATGCTTTGCAGGAAACAATGCTTTATGATTACAAACATTTATGTAGTAATGTTAATCGCATACATTCAAGCCTTGCGACTGTGGCGATAAACCCTTAGACGAATTAAAGGTTTATCTAAATCATGTATATCGGATTCTGTCATTCCCAACTTCCAAACAAACCTAGGAAGTCGGAAACATGATTTGTCAAGTCCTATGGTACCATTACATACTACCGAGCAGCGTGATCAATGTTAATGAATGTATTATTGTCCCGATTAAACATACCAAATGTCATAACCAATGTAGCATGTGAAAACCATGTACTAGGTATGCTAAGTAAACATACATAGTAGAAATATTCATGTAAAACAATGTGCTAGCATGCTCAGTAAACATACATAGCAGAAATATCATGCAAAACAATGTGTCCATATGCTAAGTAAACATATGCAACAAATGTGTAATAAATCAATGTGCTAGCATGCTTAACATACATAGCAAAACATAATTGAAAGCATGTACTAGATATGTACTAGGTGAAACTAGCATGTTTATGTCATAAAAGCATGAAAAGTTCGAAAATAACAAGTATGCACATGTGTATCACCCCAAAGTATTTGAAAGCGGTAGAAGAGGGGAACTATGTACTCACTTGGGATTGCCTAATAGTCTTGAGAATAAGACCAAATAAGGCTTCAAGGATCACGAATCAACCGGCACCTAATATGGGTAACTATGTTAATAATCGGATCCTAAATCGGGAGATAGGATAGAATGAGGCCCTCTAAATCAAATGGGTTTTGACACTCATATGGCATGATTTAATAGTCCCAACATTCTGATTTGGAAGTCTACCTAAGTGCTTTTGACCTGTTTCGACCCATTATGGTAGTATAAGCTACTATAAGGCGTCGTTAGCGTAAAACTATGTTCGGATGGTTAACTATGTGCTATGTCAAGTCTTACATGCCCAATTATCCCTAAACATGTTACTAAATCCGATTATATGTCAAAAATATGTTTACATATGCAAAATACGGATTTATGCTTCAAAAGGGCGTTTTGGTCATTTCCTATGGGCATACAAGTTACTTAACAAATAACTAACCAATCCTATGTGATCATAAGGTATAACCTCAGAGGTTATTCCCTATGCAACTATGATCACTAAATAAGCTTGGTCGGATCCTAATGATCGACCAAACGGGTCGGGTTCGAAAGTCTAAGCGGTTGTTTAGACCGCTTAACTTATGACCCTAAACAAGCACTAAACTAATAGTGACGAGTTAAACATGTCAAAACATGTTTAACCTACTTAGAAAACAGATTTGGTATCAAAACAAAGTGTTTTGATACCTAAAAATAGTTCCGTGGCAAAATGCGTGCTAAAACGCATTTTGACCGAAACATTGACTCGTCACTACGCCTAGTTAACGTGGTAATCAGTAGGTATAATCGCTAAGGATTATAACCATCGTGATTACAATCACGTTACAAAGTTCAATTGAACTTTGACTTGACCAATTGATGGTCAAAACTGAAAGTCAAACTGTTGGCCAAACTGTTTGACTTTCTGCTCTAACATAAAGAACAAGCATGAAGGAATACTCACAAGAGTCCAAAGCTTGAAGATAGAGAATAAGAAAACCAGAGAGGAAGTTCCCAATACTTGTGGAAGCTCCAAATCAGATTAGAGAAGAGAATGAGAGGAATGAGCAAAGAATGAGGAGGTTTGGCTTGCTATTTATAGTAGAGCATGAAGAACAAGATCATGACATTTGTTTGTGTGGCCAAGAAGCAAGAAATCATGACCATACAATTGTTACAAGCAGATTAGAAGCCTTGGAGAAGTGTTAACTTGGTTAACACACCAAGAAATTTGCATAAACAGCCCCCAAACATCAAACAGTTTGCTGAAAATGATTTCTGGTCGCTGGGCCTGCCTTACGGACCGTAAGGACATGTGCTTATGGTCCGCAAGCTACCTGCAGACCAGCAACTTTCATGATTTGGCAGATCAGGTCCCTACACATACATAAGTCCATTTCAAGCACTTTTAACACCCGTTAAGCCATTTTCAAGGCTCTACAAGGTCATTAAAGTTTAGAGGACTCAAACTATGCTCGAAAAACTCTCGGATGTCGGTTCGTTTGGCTGTACGATTGCGTTGTTCGGTTAATTACGACGGAAATCATAACGGACGCGATAACGATCCAAATTGCGAAACGAATGGAGTTTTTGCATGCCGATCACCAAAATAAAAATATTTTGGTGTGTACAAAAATTTTGGATGCCCAGATGCGGTCAGAACGTAAGATATGCGCGGAAATGTAAACTTACGCCGTTTTTGACACTTTTAGTCCCTGTAAGATCAAATAAGCATATTTTCGCACACCGAACCACCCAAAGCTTATTTCTAAGCTATTTTTAGGTTATTTATGGTGTGTTTAGCTTATGATCATATTCTAGACTGTACGTTGCCTTACGAAGCGGCAGACTTTTGCAGTTTGACGCAAATAGTCCCTGAGAGCGAATAAACTTGTTTTTGCCATACCAAACCTTCTAAAACTTATTTCTAAGTTATGTAAAGCTTATTTAAGGTATGTTAAGCTTATTTTGTTGTTCCGGAGTGTTTGTCACATTAAACTGATTACGTTTACGCACCAGTTTGCGTATAACTTTCCAGAAAGCGATATAGAGTTTAAAATCGATCAAAAATAAAAACGCACAAAATGTCAAACATAAATAACAAACATTGGGACCGAAACACATTGTTTTATTAATATTGTATTGTTCGGAGTTTATACAATGATTACAGCACAAATGTCACATCTGGTTCTGATAAGTTGTATTCGGATATTGAATTTCCACTTGAGAATGTGAATGTTGACAAGTTAAAGAAAGTTTTCAAATTGGTTCAGATTGTTGTTTCTGAAGTTGAGGGTTTGAAAAGTTCCAAAAGAATGTTGAATTTTGAAAGAGACAAATCTTACTATAAGAAACCTGCTATACCACCACGTTTTAACAATAACAATCAAAACAGATGGTCGGGAGGTTATCAGGGCGGTAAGAACAATCAGAAAAGGAACTTTCAAACAAAAAGTTTGTCGAAAAGAAAGTGTTTGTTAAAAGCTCAAGTTCAATTTCCGAACACAACGAGAACAATTCCTTTGCGGAGCAATGTCACTTGGATTAGGCCGTTTTCTCTCTATCCTTAGGCGATTTTGGTTCTTCATGAAACCCTAGATTCTTCTTTGCGATCTTTTGTATAACAGTCTGTGATTGGAGATTCGTCTTTTTGAAACTCTATAACGAACTAGTTAGCAATTGTGAACGATTTTGAAATTAGGGTTTTGCTTTGTTCTTGTTCTTTTCGTTTTCAATCGCCACCTTAGTGTTTCAATTTGAAATCCTGATTTATTAATCTAGTAGTTTTTTATTGCGGTTAACTGAGATTAATTTAGCTAGATCGGAAACACTGGATTAATCGGTTAAGGGTTGAAGATTAACATTAGGGTTTTAAGGATTAGGGTTTTATTGGTGGCTGCATGTTTTTGCCCTCTGGTTGATATCGGTTTATACGTGGTGCATGGAGAGAAATAGGGATCAAGGTTTGGATGACTTAGGGTTCCAGACATTCACTGAAAAGCTGCATGGAGATGTGTTTATCAAGTCAAACAATGCAAAGCCGACGAGTTCACAAGAGGTGCGAGGTAACTTCACGAAGGGATTGAAGCCGATGGATGTGCAGGAAATACGAGACAAACCTTCATTATTTAGCAAACCGCTGAATATTGATGGTTACCCAGTGATGCCTCGTCGTGGAGTTATCCAGCAAGAGCAGAAAGTGATCAACGTTATTGATGAATTGGAGAAAGTGACCGTCCCGGTTCCTCTGGTGAATATTTCTAACGATGGCAAGGATGAGCAGAATCAGGTAAAACCGATGCCTATCTCTTACGCTGAAAAACTTAAGTCCACTGTACGAATCAAAAGAGAGATTAATTTTCGACTTATGGAGTCATTGGAGACCAAAGAAGGTGCTGATGTTGTTATACCTAGGGAAGTTGTTAAAAAAGTTCAGGAGAGATTTGATAATGTCTTGTACGGCTATTTCTTAGGTAATCGGCTACCTTTTCTGGTGGTAGAATACTATGCTAAAAGTGTATGGTCGAAGTTTGGGTTTGAAAAGATTATGATGAACTCCAATGGCTTCTTTTTCTTTAAGTTTGACTCTCAGGAAGGTATGCAGAAAGTTCTGGAAGGGGACCCCTGGTTGATCAGAAAAATTCCGTTGTTTCTAAATGTGTGGACTCCATCGGCTACTCTAAGAAAGGACGGTATTAAAGTTGTCCCTGTATGGGTGAAATTACATAACGTTCCTATTGCGGTGTATACGGATGATGGTTTGAGCTTACTGGCATCTAAGATTGGTGTGCCTAAACGCCTAGATAGTTTCACTGCTGACATGTGTGCTGAAAACTGGGGCCGAAGTAGTTTTGCTAGAGCCATGATTGAAATTAATGCTGATAATGATCTCAAGGAGCATATATCGCTTGCTATTCCGAAACTTGATGAGGAGGGCTATATTATGGAACAAGTTGATGTTGAGTACGAATGGAAGCCACAACGATGTTCGTTATGCTGTATTTTTGGTCATGATGACCGTAACTGTGCAAAAAATACTAATGCTAAGCTGAAGTAGGTAGTGGTTGACGAGGAGGGTTTTGCTACGGATAGAAGGAGACTTGCTAAGCTTGGTAAGAAACAAAAACTGAAATTTATTTATAAACCCAAGAATAAAAGTCAGCAGCCAGGTACATCGGGAATGAAGATGGATACAGAATCATATACTACATCAGCTAATGTGCAAGTGAAGAATAATTTTGATGCTCTAGCGAATACGGATGAAGAGGGGGTGGGAGAAATCAAAGATCAGAAGGTTATTTTGAATGAAGACAAGAGGAAATCTAATCGGGTGGATGATGAAGTGGCAGAGGTAATTCCAACGGAAATGTCAAACTTTATGAGGAATGAGAATCATGAAACACAATCTGAGGGGGCAAGCACTCCCGGTCACATCGGTATTAATGGATAGCATCATGGCCTGGAACATTAGGGGTTTGAACCGAGCCCTGAAACAAAGTGAGGTTCGTTTACTTGTAGCTGAAAATAATTTAAAAATTTGTGCTATCCTTGAGTCACATGTGGAAGTTACGAAACTGGTTAAAGTATGTAAAAATGTGTTCAGAAAATGGAATTGGACTTCTAATGGTGGTCAGTGTATTCGGGGCACTAGAATTATTTTGGGTTGGGATACGGATTTGGTAGACCTAATGGTTTTGGCTCAATCGGACCAAGTTATACATGTTCAATTGATTTTCAAAGCTGACAAGAAAGTTATTTTTGGCTCGTTTGTGTATGCTGAGAATAAGTACCAGGACCGTAGGGCTCTATGGGATGATTTATCTAAGCATAATAACCTGTGTCATGATAAGCCTTGGTTTGTTATGGGGGATTTAAACACGACTCTTTATCTTGAGGACTCGCTATATGGCCCATCGAAACAAACAATCAGCATGCGGGAGTTCAATGATTGCATTCATAATTTGGAGCTTATTCATATAAAAGGGCATGGCCTTCATTATACTTGGACTCAAAAACCAAAAACTAGCGTCGGTCTCCTTAAGAAGATTGATCGGGTTATGGGTAATATTAAATTCATTGAGATATTTCCGGATGCTTATGCCATGTATCAATCGTATAGAGTGTCAGATCACTCTCCTTGCATCTTAAAAACGGCTACTAACTTGGCGAAACGTGCAAAATCTTTCAAATTTCCTAACTTCATCACTGCTAAACCGGATTTCAGGAAGTATGTTATCCAGGAATGGACGAAGAGTATTGATGGATTTCACATGTTTTCTGTTATGAAGAAACTAAAGATCTTAAAGCCGTATATGAGAAGAATTTTATTTGATCAGGGTAATCTCCATGCAAAGGTGGTTGACTTGAGGAAAAGGTTGGATGATATATAGAATCTGATTGATCAGAACCCACTGGATGCTAGTTTACGGCAAACAGAGATTCAATGTCTTCATGACTTTCAATCAGCTGCTTATGATGAGGAGTGTTTTTTAAAGCAGAAATCTAAGGTGGAATGGTTATGTGCCGGTGATTCAAATACCTGTTTCTTTCATAACACGGTGAAAAGTAGGAATGCGAGGTGCAAGATTCATAGTATTTTGGATGCTTCGGGTACCCGTCATGAAGGAGATGGTGTAGTGGATGCGTTAGTGTCTCATTACGCAACTTTCTTGGGAGTAGAATACCCGGTAGATACGGTTAACTTGGAGGATGTTTTTGTCAATACTCTTTCTTCTAATGCTGCGGATTTCATGGTTCGTCAGGTTACTCGTGAGGAGATTAAGCAGGCCATGTTTAGTATCGGTGAGAATAAAGCCCCGGGCCCTGATGGTTACACGTCAGCTTTCTTTAAACATGCTTGGGATATAGTGGGTGAGGAGGTTACTAATGAGGTGTTGGATTTCTTTGATAATGGTCAAATCATGAAACAAATAAACCACACGATTCTGGCGTTGATTCCAAAGAAAGAAACTGCGGACTCAGTTTTGGACTACCGTCCTATTTCCTGTTGCAATGTTTTGTACAAGTGCATAAGTAAGATTATCACGGAGAGAATAAAGGGTAGCCTGGGTTCGCTTGTGGGTATAAATCAGTCTGCTTTTGTGCCGGGTAGGAAAATATCTGATAATATTCTTCTCACCCAGGAGCTCATGCACAATTATCACCTCAATAGAGGTCCCCCAAGATATGCTTTTAAAATTGATATCCAGAAAGCCTATGATACAGTGAATTGGGGTTTTTTGGAGGATGTTCTTCATCGTTTTGGCTTTCATCGTAAGATGGTTAGGTGGATCATGACCTGTGTGTCTACTGCTTCTTATTCGGTTAGTATTAATGGTGATATCCATGGCTATTTTCAGGGTAAACGTGGCCTGTGTCAAGGGGATCCTATGTCGCCTTACTTATTCACGCTAATCATGGAGGTGCTCTCTTTACTGCTTCAACGGGCTGCCATCACGTCTTTTAAGTATCATGCTCATTGTGCGAAGCAGAAAATTATTAATGTTTCATTCGCTGATGATTTATTTATTTTTGTTAATGGTGACATCAGGTCGGTTAAGAAGGTTAAGGATGCCCTTGAAGTGTTTACTCGTATTTCCGGGTTGGTTCCAAGCCCTGCCAAAAGCACGGTGTTCTTTTGTAACATCTCTCAATCGGTTCGTCAGGAGATCCTCAGCCTTTCCAACAAGGTGTTCTCCCCGTTCGGTATCTTGGGGTTCCTCTTATTACCACTAAGCTGAATTTTAAGGATTGTAAGATCCTTGTGGACCGTATGGAGCATAAAATAGCAAGCTGGTTGAATAAATCTTTGTCTTTTGCGGGTAGGTTGCAACTTATAAATTCGGTTCTGTCCTCTATGCACATATACTGGGCGTCTGTATTTATAATTCCAGCTCGTATTATTAATGACCTTGAGAAAAGAATCCGCAGATTCTTGTGGAATGCAGGAACTGAAGGTCGAGTGCGAGCGAAAGTGGCTTGGAAACACGTTTGTTTACCAAAAAATGAAGGTGGGTTAGGTATTCGGAGTATTACTGATGTTAACAAAGCTCTAATTACCAACCATATTTGGAGTATTATCACCAAACGGAAATCGTTATGGGTCGATTGGATCCACTCACATAAGCTGAAAGGAAAGTCGTTTTGGGATGTCCCGAATCGTGGCAATATGAGCTGGGGATGGAGGAAAATCCTTTCTATTCGCGAACTGGTGCGTCCTCATATTTGGTTTTCTATTAGGAGTGGGTCTCAAACAAACACGTGGAGTGATAATTGGTGTGACTTGAGCCCGCTCAGATCTTTTATTACTCCAAGACACATCGCCAATGCGGGTTTTAATCTCCAGTCTTGTGTCTCGGATCTGATTGATGATCAGTCTCAATGGAAATGGCCTCAAGCATGGAATGATTTGTACCCGATGTTGATTAACGTATCTGTTCCGATTCTAGATAATAATATGGAGGATAGGCTGATTTGGAAAGATCTGGAAGGTAACACATGTAGCTTCGGTTTTGGAATAGTTTGGGATACAATCCGTAATCGGGATAGTACGGTTTTGTGGGCAAACATGGTGTGGTTTGCTCAATGTATCCCGCGGCATTCGTTTCACATGTGGCTTGTGTTCATAAATAAGCTAAAGACTCAAGACAGATTGGCGGTTTGGGAAGCAGGAAGTGAAACTAATTTAAGGTTAATGTGTTGTCCTCTTTGTAGGTACAATCGGGACTCGCGTGATCACCTTTTCTTTCAATCTTCGTTTGCGTCTAATATTTGGAACACTGTGAAGACAATGGCGGATCTGGATAGTGTTAATGATGCTTGGAGTTCGATTATGTCATGGATGGAGCAATACTCTACTTCGAAGAAGCTGGTTCATGTTATTTGCAAGCTTCTTATTGCGGCGTCTTCGTACTTTGTTTGGCAAGAGTGAAACAATCGTTTATTCTCACAAAATTACCGATCCCCTGAACAGGTAGCTCAAGTGATTATTCATACGGTTCGGCTAAAATTAATGGGGTTTAAAGAAGATAACAATCCGGTGAACAGAAGATTACTAGAGAAATGGAAGATCTCCTCAGAGAACCAAGTTAATGATCCAGGCTGATACTTGTTAGTCTGTTTCTTGGGTGTCTAGTATAGTTGTGGCTGTGTTTTGTTTATTTCTTTCTGTTTTGTTTTTGGGCTGTTTTCCTGTGGTGTTTTGCTTTGAATTGTCTAGGCTTGGTATGCCAACTCTAGTAGTGTGTGCCAGTTTCTTGTCACACCCTGTTTCTTATTGTTGATTTATAAAATTCACCGGGGTAACCCTTTACCCAAAAAAAAAACAAGAGTCGGAAATCTTTTCGAAATCAAACAAAGAATTCTTTGAGAAAAAGGCCTCACAACCTCAGACTGATGGCAAAAATCGAGAAGTTGATACCCGAACATGTTTTAAATGCAACAAAGTTGGACACATTGCACGAAAGTGTACCAACTCAAAGCCTAAGTTTGTGGTTATCGAGAATCCAAAGAAGAAAGATGATGTCAAAGGCAAAGCGCCGATGTTTGTTGAGAATAAAGTTTTTTGCAAAATGAAAACGTCAAAGTAAAAACTGAACCCGTAAAACAATCGGTAACTAAAACTGATAAATTTTACAAACGGGTCGCTTTTTCGCAACAAACTTGGAAGCTAAAATCAGAGGTAAAGACAACAAGTTCTCCAAAACCAAAGGTTTCTGAGTCTGCAAAACAAGCATCTTCAACTAAGAAGATGAATGTACCTTTGGATTTCTATGAGAAACTTGAGAAACAAACTTCTACCCCACAAGGGAAGAAGTATGTTCCTAAGAAAGACCAATCATCTGGTCAACCTCTGGAAAAGGAATTATTTTTGTATAAAGAGGTTGAGATTGGGTCTGAAGAAAGTCTTAAGATGAATGATAAGAATTTCCCACCATTGTACACCGCAACTACCCACATCAACGTCAAGCTACCTGAGTCGAAAGAGGCTTGGGTTGCTTCAAAATCTCACTAAATGTTTGTGAAATGTGCAGGAGCTCCCGAGATCTATCTCACATTGGATAATGGACAGTGGAGCTTCTCGGCACATGACAGGGAGAAAAACCCTGCTTTACGATGTTAGAGAGTTTAACGGTGGATACGTCGGTTTCGCTGGTAATCAAGGAGGACGTATTGTTGGTGAAGGAACGTTATCAAATGGTGTAATCATGTTTAAAAGAGTCAATTACATCGCCGAGCTAGAGAACAATCTTCTTAGCATTTCTCAAATTTGTGATAGAATGTATTCGACATATTTCACTGATAAAGAATGTCTGATTCTGAAGACGGGGTTTGTCATCCCCGAGGAGTTGATCATCATGAGAGCACCGAGAGTTCATGATCTGTACGTGTTGGATATGAGCGTTGCTACGACTACCACGGGTCAAACTCACTGCTTTATGTCAAGAGCCACTGAAATGGAGTCTGTATTGTGGCACCGGAAGATGGGCCACATCCACCTGCGCAAGATGCATCACCTGGTTCTTAACGATTTGGTAAAAGGTGAGCTTAAAGAGTTTCCATCTTGAGGGGGAGTGCATTAGTTGCGTCAAAGGTAAACAGCGAAAGAAATCTCACCCGTGCAAAAAGATGAACTCAGTCTCGAAGCCGTTGGAAAGACTTCACATGTGTGACAATCCGGGATTTCAAGTTCCTTCCTCTACTTACCACTTGTTTTGTTTATCTTGTTTCGACTATTTGTTTTATGTGTGGTTGTTGAGATTAGAGTTTGGATGGTTAGTGAATCCATTTGTGCAAAGATATTGATTATTAAAGAATCTTGAAAGTTTATGAGCTGGTTAAAGTTGGACTTAACACACTCGACGAAACATTGGGCATATGTCATCCTGAGCCCGACGAAACTTATGTTTAGTCTATGGGTTCTTTTGCCGCATAAGGGCTTCGGCCCAAACAGATCCTCGAGCCTGAATTGTCTCAGGCCCAACCCCTTCTATGTGTATATTTAGAAATCATGTGCAAACCCTAACCACCTCTTTTCTCCTCCTTTGAGTCGACGGCAGCCCCTTTGGCCGAAGATCTCTCCTTGCTTGCAAGAATAATTCAAGTACTAGCACACCTTCTTTGATCGCCGGGTTAGTACAAACATATTTGTATAGTTCTTGATTTATCGTGATTATTTATGTGTAACTTGATCATGAATGTTGTATGATTTAGGGTTATGCTAGAAAACATGTATTACTAATATCTTGATCAAGATGAGTGTTGAACGTGTAATGTTAAAACATGATTCAGAATATTGTACAAGCTAATGAGATAAAGCTACTGAATGATGATTCATTAGTATTATGTGAATGATTAGGGTCCATGTTAAATGAGGAATCGTGTTTAAAAATCTATCACAGATGATGATTTGATATTGATGAATGATTGATGAAACAAATGTGTTGCTTGATCCGAATTAAGCTTAGGACGGTAATGATTGTTTCTTGAATCTAATTGATTGATTGGCATAGAAAGGGGTAACTGTTGATGCAATCTGGGAATGCAACTGTTTGGCAAATCACACACACACACGACGAAAACAGTATTTCGTCATACACACACGCTCACGACGAAACATAGGTGTTTCGTCACCCTTGACCATGGCGAAATATGGGTGTTTCATCACCTGTAATGCCGACGAAACCTAAGACTTCCACGGTTAGGTGATGTTTATGTGCAATTTGATTAAGTTGGATGTTGATTTCTATTGTATCAAATTATGTGATAACCTCGTAACGAATTAATGTTAGATAATGATAAATGGAATGAGTTAATACTCGTGATGTAACTGGAAGAATTTTGTGACTATGTAATGGGCCCGAGTCGTTGTTAGTCCTTTATATTTGTGATGCAATGTGTTGGTGAACTGAATAGGTGTTTTGTGTGGACCTGGACATTGATCTGGGTCACGTTTTGAATAATTGGGCCTGGTTATGATGGTTGGGCCGCATAAAGGAAACATATCATATCCTCAAGCTGGACCGGTGATGTTAGGCCACACACACTACACGTCGTACACTCGGATTTGGGTTTCAAACTAATATGAGTATACGTTGCATGATAGATGTTTAGGGTTGTCAACTTGTACTTAAAACAAGTATCATGTAAATGAATAGAATGAGAGTCCAAGGCACCTATTATATAGTATGTTGATGTGTGCCATAGTTTGTTGGTTTGTATGATCGAATGTGATGATCTGAATGATATTATGCGGTACTACTTGTGTGATATGTGTATAAGGAACGTATGATTAAGTGCTATAAAACTGACTATGACTGGAACTGATATTAGGATTTGATTGATCAACTCTGAACACGTAACTAATCCTACCGAGCAAATCTAAGGTGAGTTCACTGCTCTTTTTCCAAGCATGCGTCCCGGGGAGGGACATCTGGTAAACGTTCCGGGGAGGAATGCTGGGTTATTGGGATGTTTGTTAATACTTGCATATCTATCAATCAAGTCCCATCTACCGATTGTTACCGGGGAGGTAACGGGATATTAGTTAATAGCGCTATTTAGGTTTGGCAATCTCACACCACACCGGGGAGGTCCGGAGTGAACTAATGATCCCAGTCTTGACCATTGCTTTGATAGAGGTAATGGGGTTTGGGCAAATAAACTGTAAGCCATCAGCGGTAAACGAGTTATTACAACATCAAATCATAGAAATGTTTTATTCACATATCTGGTAACTAAAACGTATGAAACAAACTTTGAACTCACCAGCGTTGTCTGACACACTTGTCTGCATGCTTGCAGGTCGTTAGATTCTTGATTATGGACTTGCTATCTGGGAGTGCTGGAGTGGTCATGGATCGAGACTCTTGGATACTTATTACATTGGTTTAGAACACTTGTTTTGAAAAGTTGATTTACAATTTACTATATGCTTCCGCTGAACGTTTACCTTAGTTTTAACTTATGACTTGGATTTATCTTATGAAATGAATCGAATGTTTTATTTGAATATTTATTATTGGTTCAATGTGATTGGTGGCTTGGATCCTGGTACGTCACACGTCCCGCGGTGTTCCCGCACGTGGTATTTTGGGGGTGTGACAACATGGATCTCTTTGGTCCTGTGAATGTCAAGAGTATAACGGGCGATCTCTACTGCTTAGTAGTCACAGACGACTATTCGAGATTTTCGTGGGTGTCATTCTTGAAGACAAAAGATGAAACTTTTGAGAGCTTGCTAAGACTTTTCAGAAAGATTGAGAATTTGTACCGAACCCGTATTAGAAGATTAAGAAGTGACAACGGTACAGAATTTAAGAATAACATAATGGAAGAATTTTGCTTCCGCGGAACGTTTACCTTAGTTTTAACTTATGACTTGGATTTATCTTATGAAATGAATCGAATGTTTTATTTGAATATTTATTATTGGTTCAATGTGATTGGTGGCTTGGATCCTGGTACGTCACACGTCCCGCGGTGTTCCCGCGTGTGGTATTTTGGGGGTGTGACAACATGGATCTCTTTGGTCCTGTGAATGTCAAGAGTATAACGGGCGATCTATACTGCTTAGTAGTCACAGACGACTATTCGAGATTTTCGTGGGTGTCATTCTTGAAGACAAAAGATGAAACTTTTGAGAGCTTGCTAAGACTTTTCAGAAAGATTGAGAATTTGTACCGAACCCGTATTAGAAGATTAAGAAGTGACAAGGGTACAGAATTTAAGAATAACAGAATGGAAGAATTTTGTGATAGAAGAGGTATACTGCAAGAGTTCAGCACGCCATATACTCCGCAACAGAATGGAGTCGTAGAAAGAAATAAATGAACGCTAATCGAAACCCTAGATTTTTCTTCATGATCTTATGTATAACAGTCTGTTGCTGGAGTTTTGATTCATCAATCCTCTAGAACGAACTAGTTAGCATTAGTGACCGATTAGAAATTAGGGTTTTCTTTGTTTTTTTCATCCTTTCTTTCAATCGCCGCTCTAGTTTCTTTACGAAACCCTGATTGATTACACTAGTTGTTGTTGATTGCGGTTAACTGAGATTAACTTAGCTAGATCGATACGCTTTTATAATCAGTTAAGGGTGGATGATTGATCCTAGGGTTTAAAGGATAAGGGTTTTGCTTGTGATCGGTGTTTGCTGGGTGTCTTGTTCTACACGTTGTTTCTTGCTGCATGGAGAGAGTTGATGAAAAGAAGAATAATCTGATGGGTAGAGGAAAACCACCAGACGATGGTGGTACTAACTCTACTCGGAAAAAAGGGAGTGGCTTTGATGGTGTTGTCGATTCTCAGGGCCTGAAGAAGGATGATGGTGGTTCATTGTCTTCACGTGGTATTGGGTTGAGAGTGACGAATATGGAGGGTAATTCGTTGTTACCGAGAAGAGGTCTATACTCGACTTCTGGTTCGTCGGTTTTGGATGGTTTAATTAAGATTTCTATACCCGTGGGAGATCAGGCAAAGTCTTTTCCTACATTTGCTGATTTCAGAACCCCTTCCCATGCAAACCCTAGTCATGGTTCCGATAAACAACAAGGGGGTAACCTGCATGTTGGTTCTGAAGAGGATGATTCGATCCGGGATAGAGAGACGTCTGTATTGAAACCTATGTCTTATGCGGAATCTGTTGTGGCTGATCAGACTAAACGTCAAACTAATCAGGTTAATTTCAGATCCCTTGCTTGTCCGATTGTGCATGATGGTTGTGACGTAGTGCTACCCAAGGATTCTGTTAGAGCAGTTCAAGAAAAGTTATCGAACACGCTGTACGGGTACTTTTTGGGGGATAGAGTGGCTTTCCCAGTTGTTGATTACTTTGTCAGAAATAACTGGAAGAAATTTGGGTTACAGAAGTCCATGATGAACGCCAATGGATTTTTCTTTTTTAAATTCGCGGACAAAGATGGTATGATGAATGTCCTTAAAGAGGGGCCTTGGATTATCCGTTCTCAACCTTTCTTTCTTAGTGTGTGGTCTCCTAGTACAAAACTAGAGAAGAAAGAAGTTAAAAAGATTCAAGTGTGGGTTAAAATTCATGATGTCGCATATACGGAGGATGGCTTGAGCATGATTGCCACTGCTATTGGGGAGCCGAAATTATTAGATTCTTATACTACTTCCATGTGTACGGATGTGTGGGGTAGGAGTAGTTATGCTAGAGCTTTGTTGGAAATTTCAGCCGAGAATGATTTTAAGGAGGAAATAGTTGTAGCGGTGCCTGAGCTTGAAGGTGAGGGGTTTATTAAAGAGAAAATGTATGTCGAGTATGAATGGATCCCCCTTCGGTGTGCTCATTGTAAAGTCTTTGGCCATTTTGATGAGTGTTGCCCAAAACAACCTTCGAAACCGACGCGTCCAGCTCCTAAATCTCAGAAACAGATCTTGGGTAAGCAGTCTCGGGGACCGCCAAAAGGGCCAGGTATGGATGCCGAGGGTTTTAGGTATGTAGATACTAAGAAAGTTGCTAAGAGAGTGGGTTTTCCTGTTAATAAAGCTAAGCCGAAGTTTGAATATAGACCGGTTGGGTCGAAATCAAATGGAGAGGTAAAAAACTCGGATCCATCTACTAGTGGGGTGTCTAACAACCTGTTTGATGTTCTTAGGGATCACCAGGATGACGATGGGCAACAGAATAAGGGGTTGGGGGACGACGTTGGAGACTCAGATGATGAGGAGGTCGTTGAAGTGTACAATGAGACTAATGAGTTTATCATGAAGGGTACCAAAAGTTCTAGTAACATAAAAGGGGCAAGCACTCCTTCTACAGAGGTTTTAAATGGGTAGTTTAGCTGTTTGGAATATTAGGGGGTTGAACCGTCCCCTAAAACAAATGGAGGTTCTCCAGGTCGTAAAAAGCAGTACGTTGAGTCTTTGTGCAATTCTAGAGTCTCATGTTGATGTTAGTAACTTGGGTAGAGTGTGTAAAGCGGTTTTCCGTAACTGGAATTGGACGTCGAATAGGGGTAGGTGTGCGAAGGGTGCTCGTATCATCATTGGCTGGAATCCTGGGGTTTTTGATGTTATGGTGCTAGAGTAAACGGATCAAGTTATGCATCTTCAGCTAGTCGGTAAAGCTAATAAAAAGGTATTCTTTTGCTCGGTGGTGTATCCTGCTAACTATTATGTCACTCGTAGAGAGTTGTGGCACCAATTGTCTATGCATAAAGTTTTAGTTAAAGATAGTCCTTGGGTTATCATGGGCGATTTTAACTCGGCCCTTTATCTTGAGGATAAGTCCATGGGTGTCTCTTCTATTACGGCTGGCATGAAGGAGTTTCAACATTGTGTGGAGAAGATAAAGGTGTTTGATATCAATAGTACCGGCATGCACTTCACATGGAACCAAAAACCCAAGAAGGGAGTTGGTCTTCTCAAGAAGATTGATAGGGTCTTGGGTAATTCTCCGTTTGTTGATGCGTTTCCTGGTGCGTATGTTTTATTCAAGCCGTATGGGGTTTCAGACCACTGTCCATGTATTCTTAATCTCCCGGATGCTGGAAAAGTTAAGGCGAGATCTTTTAAATTTGCTAATCTTTTGATTCATAAACCTGAATTTCTTGATATTGTGAAATCAAAGTGGGATACTCATGTTAATGGAGTCCATCAGTTTTGTGTTGCTAAGAAGCTCCGGCTTCTAAAATCTCCTTTGCGGGCTCTTCTGGTTAAGCAAGGAAATCTTCATAAAAAGGTTGATGATCTTCGGGACAAATTGGAAGGTATTCAACATGACATAGACCGTGATCCTATGAACGAGGTTCTCCGTGTTGCTGAATCTAGTATTCAACGCGATTTTCAAGAGGCTTGCTTGGATGAGGAACGGTTCCTAAAGCAGAAATCTAAGGTGGATTGGCTGGTGGCAGGTGATTCTAACACTAAGTTTTTTCATATGTCTTTGAAGTGTAGGAACCATATTAGTCGGATTGATGCAATTATCGACTCTAATGGGGTTAGCTATGAGGCGATAATGTTCCTATTGCCTTTGTAAAGCATTATGAAAATTTTTTAGGTTGTAAAGGGGATGTGTCCCTCCAACCGGCGCCGGATCATTTCACTAAGACCCTGAGCCCGGAAGTTGCGGCTAATATGGTGCGTCAGTTTCTTTGGAAGAGATCAAAGCGGCTATGTTTGATATTGGCAATGATAAAGCGCTTGGGCCTGATGGGTACACTGCAGCATTTTTTAAAAGTGCTTGGCCTATTATTGGGATGGATGTCTCCAATGCAGTTCTTGATTTCTTTAACAAAGGAAAGTTACTCCAGGAGCTGAACCATACGCTCATTGTTCTTGTCCCTAAAGTCTCTACTCCTTCATTTATTACGGATTACAGGCCGATTTCGTGTTGTAATATTCTTTTCAAATGTTTTAGTAAGATCGTTACTGACCGTATGAAAGGGGCGCTGGATAGTATTGTGAGTATCAACCAATCGGCCTTTGTGCCAGGTAGGAAGATTTCGGATAACATTCTCCTTACACAGGAACTTATGCATAATTACCATAGGAGTTTTGGGCCTCCTAGATGTGCTTTCAAGGTTGACATTCAGAAAGCATATGATACGATACAGTTGAATGGAGTTTTCTGAAAATGGTGTTACTTGGTTTTGGGTTCGCGCCGCGGATGGTGGATTGGATTATGCTATGTGTCTCGTCCACGTCTTACTCGGTTTGTGTTACTAGAAATATCCACGGGTATTTTAAAGGAGAAAGGGGCTTAAGACAAGGTGATCCGATGTCCCCGTATTTATTTACTCTTGTAATGGAGATTTTGACTTGTATCCTCCAACATGCTACCAGGATTGATTCGTATTTTAGATTCCATAACAGGTGTGAAAAGCAGAAAATCATTAACTTGTGTTTTGCAGACGATCTGTTCATGTTCTCTAGAGGTGACGTTGCTTCAGCTAGATGCATTATGGATTCCCTCTCAAAATTTTCCAATATGTCAGGTTTGGTTCCTAGTATCCAGAAAAGTACGGTGTTCTTTTGTAATGTGCCTAATCAGGTTAAAAGTGCTATTCTGAGTATTATGCCTTTTGTCGAAGGAGTGCTTCCTGTGAGATATCTGGGTGTGCCTCTTATTACGTCGAGACTTCTTTATAAGGATTGTAGTATTCTTATTGAAAGATTGGAGAAACACATCACAAACTGGAAAAATAAGCTTCTCTCTTTTGCTGGTAGACTCCAACTGATTGTTTTTGTATTGTATTCTATGCACAGTTACTGGTCTTCTGTTTTCATCTTACCTGCTCGGGTTATTTTGGAATTGGAAGCTAAGATGAGGAGTTTTCTTTGGGCTCAAGGTCCTAACCAGCATGGAAAGGCCAAGGTCTCTTGGAAAGCGGTTTGTGTCCCTAAGTATGAAGGTGGCCTGGGCATTCGACGTATTGGTGATGTTAATAAATCTCTTATTGCATCGCATGTTTGGAGCATTTTGACTAGACGTGAGTCTTTATGGGTGGACTGGATATATTCTTACAGGCTAAATAATAGAAATTTATGGGAATGTAAGCCCCCTTCGAATTGCTGTTGGAGCTGGAGGAAAATCTTGCAAATTATGCCGCTTCTTAGAAATTTTATTTGGTACAAGATTGGCGATGGTAAAAGTACTTCAGCTTGGTATGATTACTGGTGTGACGCTGGGCCTCTCGGCCGTTTCTTATCTCCTAGAACCATTACTAATGCGGGGTTTTCGCTTCATTCTAGTGTAGCGGATATTTTGAGTAACGGGACTTGGTTGTGGCCTGATGCTTGGAGAGACTTGTTCCCCGTCTTAAACCAGATTAATGTGTGTGTCCATCCGGGTGTAAATGATCGGATTGTTTGGAAGGTTGGTAATGATTTGCGGCCTCACTTATCGGCTATGGTTTGGGATTGTATTCGGACATCGGAGCCAGAGGTCTCGTGGGCGAATATTGTGTGGTTCTCTCAGTGTATCCCAAG
Source organism: Helianthus tuberosus (assembly GCA_030545235.1). Taxonomy (NCBI): domain Eukaryota; kingdom Viridiplantae; phylum Streptophyta; class Magnoliopsida; order Asterales; family Asteraceae; genus Helianthus; species Helianthus tuberosus. Next base: position 96,481,818 of record CM060388.1, read on the forward strand.
GCATGCGTTTCTAATGTGGTTGATTATGCGATGTAAACTTCTGACACAGGATAAAATCTTGCAATGGGGTGCCGAGAGGAGAGGAAACATGAACATGATGTGTTGCTTGTTGTGCTATGCGGATTATGACTCGCACAATCATTTGTTTTTTGAATGTCAATACTCTGTGCAGATTTGGAATATGGTCAGCAACAAAGTTGGGATGTCGAGTGTAGATGCGACTTGGAGTAGTATTGTGGACTGGTTAGCGGCTCGGGCTCAGTCCAAATCCGCTGCTAATTATGTTTGTCGGCTGGTCGTGGCGGCTTCAGCTTACATTGTTTGGCAGGAAAGAAATGCCCGGTTATTCAGGAATCATGCGAGACCTCCAGACACGGTAGCTGCAACGATTGTCAATATTGTCCGTTATAAGCTGATGGGAGCGAGATTCAAGAATACAGCCAAAGTGAGAAGGTTGTTGGAAGACTGGGAGATTCACGGGAGGAGCTTATTGACGCGGGTGGCAAATTGGCTGATGTGTTTTTTGTTTTCCTAGATTGTTAGTCTAGTTGTGGCTTATTGGTTCACTTTAGTTTGCGTTTGCTTGTTTTTTGGTTTACTTTCATGGGGCCTGTCCCATGTCTGAACTAGTGGGGGTATTTCATCACTACTTGTGTTTTTGCGTTGTGAATATATAGAATCACCAGGGTAACCCTTTACTGTCACACCCCGACCACGTAAAACAACAAATCCTGGCGGAAACATCGGGGAGTGTTGTAACAGAATTATTGTTTCAAACCATGGATACAAGAGTTTCATTTTATTGAATATTAAACATTGTCTTGAAGTTAAACAAGCAATTCAAACATAGTTTATCATCGTTATTAAATCACTAAGGCCTCGTCCGGTCCTAAGTGAGCATGCATCCTATTCGCAATCAACATTAAGCAACATCACCTGAAACATATGTAAAAACAAAGTCAGCAAAGAAATGCTGGCGAGTACATAGTTTTTGTGTGAGTATCAGATTCATGGCTCGTTTGTATGTTAAAACAACTTGTACAACTTCGTTAATTGATATTAGAAAACCTTGTTTTGTAAAATGTTTGTATTGTAAATGAATAACCAAGTCAAAATAGACTGGTAATAATTTATAAACCTCGATGCCATGAATCTTAACCCAAAACATTTGTTTATGTAAACCAAATCATAAATCGTTCTTGTAATAAAACTCGCATGGTTTATATAGTTTCGTAAACATCGTGGTGTAATATTGTTTAACTCGTTCTCGTTATAGAACATCATTCATTCGTTTAAATCGTTCAAATCGTTCCAAATCGTTCAATTCATTCACTTGTTCAATTCGTTCTTGTTTTAGTTGTGAAAACTACTTTTGGTCGTCTCGCTAATAACATTCAAACCTTCGTGACTCGTTCATCGTTCAACTCGTTCTCGTATTAACAAACCTCCAAAGGGTAAGTTAACAATCATCAGATTCAGTCGTTACCCACCTAACCCACACATAACCATGGGTCCGGTCTGATAACGGGATTTGTCGGATCCTATGGTACCATAACCTAATACTGGTCGGCTTGATCAATGCTAATGAATGTCATTTGTTATGTAACTACCACCAACAAGTTCGTTCACATTATCGAAATCGTTATTAGTTTTGTATAAACCATCTCAATCGTTTTGAAACCATCGTTAAAATATTGAAATCGTTTTGATACATATGAATCACCCCAAAATAATCAAAAATAGTAAAAAGAGGGGATCTATGTACTCACCTTATTTTGCAAGCGATTCCGAATACGCAAGTCAAGATTAAGGTGTCTGATAATAAGGAACTCAAAGTTGTCCTAATGAATCGTACATGAACAAGAATAATGTATCAATATTGAGGTCGTATAGTGTTGACGGGATTTGTTGAGCATTTATTGTATTTGATAGTGTTTAGATTAACAGAAGGATCTTGTGAATTATATGTTTAGAGGGCTCGGAAAAATGAACATGATATAAAGGAATTATTTATGAAAAATATTTATTTATCATAAATAATAAAATTGTAATAATGTACAATTGATTTAATATAAACATTTGTAATAATAAATCAAATATATTTAACTAGTATCATAATTAAATATAATGATTATTGGCAAAATATTGTACAAGTGATATAATTAATTTATATCATAATAATTGAAAAAAAATAACATTTTTAATTATGAAATATTACTTATTTAATTATATAAATATCGAAATTATATAAAATATCAGTAGCAACATTATTTTTGTAAAGATCAACACTTAAAATAATTAATCTGAAAATTTCAGAATTTAATTCCTAAAAATCGATTTATTATTAATTATTTAATAATAAACTGTTTTAATATTGTAAAAATTAGTTTTATAAATAAATTGACTAATTTCACATTTTTAATAAAAGCAACATTGATTAATAATCTTATAAAAATTATTGGAATGTTGGAAATATTAGAAATTAATTGATTAAAAAGAAATGCAGACCCCTGGGTTCGAACTTGGGTCTGTGTTGTAACCAAACAGAGTCTTAACCCCTGGACTAAGCTTCTGTTTGTGTTTAGTTTAGGACTCCTACATTTATAACAAAACAGGAACTGGTCATCTTCTACAATTGGAGTCAAACAGAAAGTCAACTCTTTCAATTCTACGGGAAAACTGTGTTATATCAAGATTAACTCCTAGGAATCATTTCACAAGTATAATGGAACTAATTGGAACAATAAAAACGAACCGGTAATGTGTGAAATGACGAATCGGTTAAACTCCGGCGACTTTGAAACTTCCGGCGAGTTGCAGGTTCGAATTCCGGCGATTTCGGATGTTTGAGTGATTGTGAAATGGTGTGGAATGTTGCTAGGAATGTAGGGAACTTAAATACACGAAGTTTGGATCTCAGATTCAACAAAACTTAGTGGATTTATGTGATACTATTCTTCATACGGTTTGGTATAAGCTTATGGGGGTGAAGTTAAAGGACACTGTGAAGGTGAGGGAGCTGCTTCGAGCTTGGGAGATTTATGATTCCCGTTTATCTGATGATGGCGGCTAATCATATTTAGTTTGTGTTTCTTGCTAGATATGTAGTCTAGTTGTTTGTCCTTTGGTTGTTTTTTTTTCTTTGGTTGTCGTGTGTTGTTGGTTTACATTCATGGGGAATGTCCCATGTTTGAACTAGTATGGACTCTCCATGCTACTTGTTCTGTTTTGATTTGTTGATATATAGAATCACGGGGTAACCCTTTACCCAAAACTTAGTGGATTTGATCTACTTTAATTTTTTTATAAAAAGTTTTGATTTCCAGTTGTTATAGCACGAATTTGTGTCGTTTGAATGATTGGGATTAGTTGGGTTAGGATAGGAATTATGTGGGTAGCATTACAGGTCGAAATAATGGATTAAAAATCGTTTTTGGTGAACTTCTGGCGAAATCCGCGAGTTACTGTTGCTGTTCTAATAATTCAGATCTAATTGAAAGTCAATATATATATATATAATACATTTCAGAATATATCGCATCCAAGCTGATAGCTCAGCTGGTTGCGCGTGTTGTTGTTGTCTGAAAGGGCGCGGGTTCGAGTCCCGTTCCGGGCCGATTCTTTGGGATTAAATCCCCATTTTGATTTCTGAATTACTTTAATAATTATAATAATCTTCATGAGTATATAAAACAATTAAAATCCATAATCTTTCAGCTCCTATTAGGAGGATAAACTGGTTAAGTCGTTCGTGTTACAACCGAGAGGTCGCGAGTTCGAAACCCGGCAGGTGCCGGTCCGATACAGAAGGACCCCCCTTTTATTCGAATTTTTGGATATTTACACTTTGGTCCCTGTAGTTTGATAATTGGCAGATCTGGTCCCTGAGGTTTCAAAATTGACACTAATGGTCCATGTAATAGTTCAGTTAAATATGCTAATTGAGTTAAGTTTAAAGAAGGAATTCTTTGTATGAAAGTTAACCAGGTTAAGATCTTTAGTTAAAATAAGTTTAAGAATATCAACTTTAGTCCCTAGAGTTTAAGTTTCAAGAATGACCCAATGAACCTTGTACTTTTAAAACAAAATAAACCATATTTATTTCTTTTTATAAACGAGTTTCAATAATGACCAAAAGGACCCTAAACTTGTAGTTTTCAATAATTGCGCTTTTAACCCTTGTATTTCTAAAGTTTCAAAGAATGAAAAATAGGTCCTTTAGATTGTAGTTTCACAAAATGTCACAATAGGCCCTTATAGTTTATGTAACCTTGTTTAATAGCATAAAACTCAACAAATTTGCAATTTGTTTCACGTGTTTGTATTGGTATAAGCATGTATAAGCACAAAGCAAGTATATTCAAATAAGTTTTATTCCAAATACGGTATTTGTTACAATGAAAGTCAAACAAATACGAGTGTTAAACCAAGGTGGTCACAGTCTCCCCTACTTTAGGAAATTTCGTCCCGAAGTTTTTTTATTTAGAGGAATCTTGTGAAAACAAATGCGGATATTTCGCCTTCATCTGGTCCTTACGTTCCCAAGTAAACTCAGGGCCACGTTTGGATTCCCAGCGAACTTTGACCAAATGAATCCGTTTGTTCTTCAACTGTTTGTATGCACATTCCACTATCTCCACAGGTTTCTCGAGAAAGTGCATCGTTTCGTCGATTTGAATCTCATCGAGAGGAATGTGAAGATCAGCATCAGCTAAACACTTTCGCAAATTGGACACGTGAAAAGTCGGATGAACATTTCCAAGCTCTGGAGGTAGTTCTAGTCGATAGGTAACCTTTCCAATTCTTTCAACAATCTTAAATGGTCCAACATATCGTGGTGCAAGTTTTCCTTTCTTTCCAAATCTCACCACTCCCTTCCAAGGTGAAACCTTGAGTAGGACACGGTCTCCGATTTGAAATTCCATGGGCTTGCGTCCCAAATCTTCATAACTCTTTTGACGGCTTCTAGCGGTCACAAGATTATCACGGATTTTCTTGATTTTGTCTGTTGTTTCCAGAATGAGCTCAGGTCCAGTAAGCTGAGCTTCACCGGTCTCATTCCAACATACAAGTGAACGACATTTTCGACCGTAGAGAGCTTCGAATGGTGCCATTTTAATACTAGCATGATAACTGTTGTTGTAAGAGAACTCGATCAGTGGAAGATGAGAATCCCAATTACCACCAAAGTCTATCACGCATGCTCTAAGCATATCCTCCAAAGTTTGAATCGTCCTCTCAGATTGACCATCTGTTTGGGGTTGATAAGCAGTGCTTAGATTCAGTTGGGTCCCCAAAGCAGATTGCATGGTCTTCCAAAAATGAGACGAAAACCGAGCATCACGATCGGAAATGATATCTAAAGGAACACAATGTCGTGATACGATCTCGTCTACATAGATCTTGGCAAGCTTTTCAGCAGAGAAATCCTCACGGATTGGTAAAAAGTGAGCAGATTTTGTCAAACGATCAACTACTACCCAAATGGCATCGTGACCTTTAGACGTACGCGGTAACTTAGTAATGAGATCCATTGCAATGTTCTCCCACTTCCAAACCGGTATCTCTGGTTATACAAGCAAACCAGAAGGTCGTTGATGTTCAGCCTTGACTTTGAGACAAGTTAGGCATTTTGATACATACAAGGCAACATCCTTCTTCATACCAGGCCACCAATACTGAGTACGAATATCCTTGTACATTTTATCAGCACCAAGATGGATAGAATATCGAGACTTGTGAGATTCGTCCATTACTAAGGTGCGAAGATTGTCCTGATTCGGAATCCACAAACGATTCTCAAAATAGAGTAAACCATCGTCTTTCCTTTCGAGTTTAAGCTCAAGTTGAAGCGGTAGCTCATATTTCAATAAGTCTTTGATCACACATGATCGTTGAGTTTGAAGAACACGAGATTGAATATCAGATAGAGTTCATACAGAATGAAGCTTGACTTGTTCCTTTCGACTAAGCGCGTCTGCTACGACATTCGCCTTACCAGGATGGTAGCGGATATCGCAATCATAATTGTTTAAGATTTCAACCCAACGTCGTTGCCTCATGTTCAGCTCCTTCTGATTGAGAATATGTTGGAGACTTTTGTGGTCCGTGAAAACCACACACTTCGTTCCATAGAGGTAGTGTCTCCAGATTTTAAGCGCAAAAACTACAGCTCCTAACTCAAGATCATGAGTCGTATAGTTCTTCTCGTGAATTTTCAGCTGTCTAGACGCATAAGCTATGACTTTACCACGTTGCATAAGAACGCAACCAAGTCCTAGATTTGACGCGTCACAATAGACAACAAAATCATCGTTTCCCTCTGGTAGAGATAAAACAGGAGCGTCACAGAGCTTCTGTTTCAGCGTTTGGAACGCTTCTTCTTGCTTAGGTCCCCACTCAAAAGGCTTATTCTTCTGAGTCAAAGCAGTGAGTGGAACCGCGATCTTCGAAAAGTTAGAAATAAACCGTCGATAATAACCAGCAAGACCAAGAAAAGAACGAACTTCTGTAGGTGTCGTCGGTGTATTCCAATCCTTAATTGCAACAATCTTGGATGGATCCACATGAATACCCTGCTCATTGACAATATGACCCAAGAACTGAACTTCTCTAAGCCAAAATTCACACTTGGAGAATTTAGCAAAAAGTTGTTCCTTTTTTAGTTGTTCCAATGTCAAACGAAGGTGTTGCTCGTGCTCTGCTTGAGACTTTGAATAAATGAGAATGCCGTCGATGAACACAATGTTGAACTTATCTAAATAAGGTTTACAAACCCTATTCATTAAGTCCATGAAGATAGCTGGGGCATTTGTCAAACCAAAAGGCATGACAGTGAACTCATAATGCCCATATCTTGTACGGAAAGCAGTTTTGGGAATAACTTCCTCGAGAACACGAAGTTGATGATACCCAGATCGCAGATCGATCTTGGAAAAGCATGAAGCACCTTGCAGCTGGTCGAAGAGATCATCAATTCTAGGTAGGGGATATCGATTCTTGATGGTAAGCTTATTAAGCTCACGATAATCGATATACATTCGAAAAGATCCATCTTTCTTTTTCACAAAGAGAACAGGAGCTCCCCAAGGCGAATAGCTCGGACGGATGAATCCTTTATCAGATAACTCTTGAAGCTGTTTCGATAACTCTTGCATCTTTGACGGTGCAAGGCGATAAGGTGCTTTCGCAATCGGGTTGGCATTGGGTACAAGGTCAATATGAAACTCGACTTGACGAACTGGAGGCAAACCAGGCAGTTCATCAGGAAACACCTCTGGATAATCCCGAACAATCGGAATATCCTGAATACTCTTGCTCTTGCCTTTCTCCTCGGTGACATGTGCCAGGAAAGCAACATATCCTTTTCGCAAATATCTTTGAGCCTTTGTACACGACATAAGCTTCAATCCACTAGATGGTTTCTCTCCACGAACTTCCAGAACATCGCCAGACGGAAGAGGAATACGAACAATCTTATCGAAACAAACCACCTCAGCATGATGTTTGGTTAACCAATCCATCCCCACGATAATATCGAAACTCCCAAGTTGCATCGGTGTGAGGTCAATGGGAAAAAGATGGTTATCAAGGTTTAACTGACAATCACGGATAACAGAATCGAGGACAAGAGGTTTACCAGTAGCAACTTCGACAGATAAGGGTTTCCTCAGTTTAGTTCTAGGTATCGCAAGCAAAGGTTCAAAAGATAATGAAACAAAACTTCTATCGGCGCCAGAATCAAAAAGAATATATGCAGGTCGATTGTTAACAAGAAACGTACCATTAACCACCTCGTTGTCAGCCCTCGCTTCGTTAGCATTCAGATTGTACGCTCGCCCACGAGCGGGATTCGCATTTGCATTTGCATTTGCATTTGCATTGACATTGACATTGACATTCACGTTTGGATTTACATTTGCATTTGCCAACCTCGGACAGGTGTTGTGGTAGTGACCAAGCTCTCCACAATTGAAACATGTACCCAGTGGGAATCTAGCAGCATTCCCCCAAACTGGAGCTTGATTCTGAACAATCTGATTCTGACCCGTACGACAGACGTTGGCCAGATGCCCAAGCTTACCACACGTTGTGCATTGCCTACAAGCTTGTTGTGCAACATGATGACCATTGCAGCGAGCACAATGCGGTGCGGTACCAGCATACGCTTTCTTCGCAGGAGGTTGAGCTTGCGGGTTCTGAGGGTTCTGAGCAGTTTGTGCAGTTACTGCAAAATTCTGGGAACCCTTTCGCTTTCTCGACTTCTTCGATGACTCACCTTCTTTACCCTTACCCTTATTCTTGTCCTTCCCAGAATCAGTCGCCTTCTTTTTATCACCATTGCGGGTGAGTTTACCCTTCCTGACTTGAGACTCAGTCAGGGTAGCAGACAACTCGATTGCTTTGCGAAGGGTGGTAGGATTAATACCGGTCACTATATCCAGAATAGAATCGGGTAGACCATCGATATATCTCTCTATCGCTTTCTCCAACGGGGTAACCATAGTAGGACACAAAAGACTGAGCTCCTCAAATCGATCCGTATATGCACGGTGTTCTCCCCCGTCTTGTTTCAGATCGTCAAACTCTCGTTCCAAAGCTCGAATTTCATGACGGGGACAGAACTCTCTCATCATGAGAGCTCGAAGCTCTTCCCATGTTTGTGCCGACGCCACTTCGGCACCCCTGTCGCGCATCACTCCGTTCCACCACGTAAGAGCACGCTTCTCAAACACACTCGAAGCAAATTCAACCTTACGCCCATTCGGACATTGCACATGTCTGAATGTGTTCTCGATACTCTCAAACTACTGCAGGAGTGCAGTTGCTCCTTGTGACCCAGAAAACTTTAGCGGCTTAGCAGAATTGAAATTCTTGAAATTACACGGTGCATTATTGTTGTTGTTATTATTGTTGTTGTATATCTCGTGGACTTGGGTCACAACACTGGGAAGCACAGCAGCCACTTGCTGAGAGACCAGGGCTGCGATTTCTTCAATAGTAAAAGATTGTGCTTCATGTCGAGGAGGCATTGTCTAGTAAGGAAACAGGAGAATCGAGTGAGATTGAAAATTAGGAAAAACAAAAGAGGCATCGACAAAACACAAGGAAGGCGATCATTTGTTTGTTACCTCGAACAAACAAACGACACGCAGTGACTAATCAAAGTAATGAATCAAAATAATGTATCGCGAAGACATGCTCGCCTATAAGTGAACACTCACCCTAAGAGTTCCCAGGTAAGAGTGACTGGTCCGATTATGTGGATTTGTACGAACACTCTAGCCTTAGACAGAAAACTCAGGGTACAGGCATTCACTCTTCCAGTTTGCACGTGTTCACATTATTTAGACCCAAACTCTGACGAGATTTGAAAATCCATAAGGCACTAAGCAAAAAAATGAGTCAAACTAGAAGGGTTCAAAACCTTATAACAGAGGGTTCAAAACCTAGTAATCAATCATCCTAGAACGGATGATTAATTTGTTGGGTTTCTTAGTCATGTTTATCAAAGTATTTTATCCGTATAAAATAAAAACGCAGCGGAAAATTATTATTTAAAACATATTACTTACAAGAAGTAAAACCCATTTTACTTGCAAAAACCCAATCCCGGATCCATATACGAATATGCATGCTATCAAAAATTAAAACACAACCATAGGGTGTTTAGAATACTACCTTCCAAGGAGTAAAGGATATGAAGAAGATGATGCTTCTTGAACGGTTGCCTTCAAGTGTAGAAGACCTCAAGCTTGTATACCCCAAGCCTTCCAACAAACACCTTATGTTTAGCTAGGATTTGAACACTTGTGAACTCACTAGAATTTCCTTCTTCAAGCCAACTCTTGGCCGAAAAATTTCACAAGGGAATTTGAGAGTTCATGCACTTGATAAATTGAAACTTGACCCCTTCTACAAAATGCCCCTCATGGCAGAAATTTTTTAGAGAGTCTTATCAAGTTCTTGCAACTTGAATTATGTTTCTTAAATCTTCAAGTCTTCCACTTTGTCTTCACAAGAGTTATTAAAACCAAGAGAGAGAACTCACCACCCAAATTGCCCAATCATGTTCCAACTAACACATGCAAATGCATGCATCCCCATTGGACCAAAAGAACTTGGGAAGACAACCCAATCAACACACATGCAAATGCATGAAATGCTATTGGACCAACAATTTTGGGAAGACCCCATGGGGGGGGGGTGGCGGCCTAGACTTTTATTTAAAAAAAAAACAATTTTCCTTTTAAATAATATAAGTCTTACATATATATATTTTATAACTTTTATAAAATATAACATCATATGTTATAAGACTTATGCTATTTTTATTATGTTATTTAACCAATTAAATAACAAAATAAAATACTCTCTCAAAACAAATTATCCATATAATTTATTAGTTTGTCAAGTGCAATTATTTAGAAGACCAATTTCTAAATATTCTAAGTGTTAATATTTATTTGTTTGATCATATCATAAATAAATATTGTAAGTGTTTGTCTAGCTTGTATTTGGGTATGACTCGACTTGGATCATAACGTACTAGCCACATCAATTTAATATGTGTCTTGGGCATACAGAGTCCAACAATCTCCCACTTGCACAAGATACATAGAAGATTGATGCAAGCAGTAAATGACGCCTAACTACGGTTTACTACCCCTAATACGTATGACTATATGTGCCATTCAATAACATCACCCCCTTCAAGTCCCTTACATGAAAATGATTTTGGTGAATCTATCATTTATCCTTTCGTTACAGATGTCATGTTAAATCCAGAGACATAGAGTGATCACTCTCTGTTGATTTAACTTTAGCAGGCCTTAGACATCTTACTCTCAACGAATAAGAGGAACAAATCCCATCTTGACTACATACGTCTCTCACAATCACCTTGTACCACACCTGAGCTTAGCCTTATGTACTGTCATATTACCAACAGCGAAGAAATAAGTCAAGGCATAATATTTGGTGAATATCAAGACCCAATATGCATCTCAGGTCAGAGGATACTATGATATTCTCCTTTACTCAAATTTACTTATGATCAATCACAAATGATTCCATGCAGTAATATTTGAGAGCGAGACAGTCCAATATTTGTATCCCACAAATATCTATGAACTTTGGCAGCAACACTTTGCTCTATATTCATACTTAATGAATGTCCACCAATCCAAGTTCATAATAGTCTTACATTCATATCTGTTCCCACAAGTATGATCGACTACGGACATTTAGAATAAGTAACTTATTCACGGATTTAAACATGCTAAAAAGGAACATAACTCAAAATACCATAAAGAGTTATATTAACAATTGTTCCAATATCAAATACAAAATATATCAAATCCAATCACTAGAATATCAAAGTCCTAAGGCACAAGTATGACCCTTACATGCTTTGCCCATTCAAGGAGCTTCGTGAGTGGATTCACAATATTTTGATCAGTGTGAACTTTGCGAATACATAACTTTCCCTTTTCAACTTCATCCCGTATGTAGTTGAAACTCCGCTTAATGTGTTTAGTCTCTTGATGTACACGAGGTTCCTTGATTTGATCAATCACACCATCGTTATCACAAAGATCTCTTGGGGCCTTAATGGCAGGGACTACCCCTAGATCGGCAATAATTCAAGTGGCAGATCCATATGAATTATCGCAATCAATGAAGCGGCGATGTATTCTGATTATGTAGTGGACAATGCTACCCTGATTGTGATCGAGAACCATCTCGATTAGTTTGGAAACTCATATCCATGTAACCCTTTACAACGAATTCCGAAACTCGCATCCCTGTAACCTTTTACAACGAGTTCCTTTCACCAGATCCATATATTAGAAATATATTCCTTCTAAGGTATTTCAATATATATTTTAACAGTCACCCAATGACCGTTATTCGCTGGTATCTACTCGTCATGCTTAAAGCGCATAACTTGTCCAGTCTAGTGCATATCATTACATAATGAATCCTATAGCTGACGCATATGGGATTCCTTTCATTCTTTCTTGCTCATCCTTTGAGCTTTAACATTGAAACGCATTCAATATTGTCCCCTCTTGAATGGGTACCAAACCTTTCATAGAGTTCTCTATCTTGAACCTTTTCAAGACTTTATCAATGTATGCACTTTAGTTTAAACCTATCAAGCGCCTCGATCTATCCTATAGATCTTTATTCCCAAAATATAGGCAGCTGCTCCAAGATCTTTAATGGAAAAACAACTTCCAAGCCAGGTTTTACACCTTCCATGGTTGGAATGTTATTTCCAAATAGTAGAATGTCATCGACATACATTACTAAGAAAGTAATAATGCTCCCACTAGCCTTCTTATACACACAAGCTTCATCGGCATTCTTGATGAATCCTATTCCCTAATCTCTTCATCAAAACGGTGATTCCAACTTCTAGATGCTTATTTCAATCCGCAGATTGATTTCTTTAACTTGCATACTTTGTTAGGATGTTTTGGATCGACAAAACCCTCAGGCTTAACCATATAGACATCTTCCTCAAGATATCCATTTAGGAAAGCCGTTTTGACATCCATTTGCCAAATCTCATAATCATATTATGCAGGTATGGCAAATATTATCCTTTGTGACTTTAGCATCGCCACAGGCGAAAAGGTCTTATTATAATCAACCCCTTGAGTTTGATTTGATACCTTATAAGTCTTGCTTTACAAGTATCCAAGTTACCATGCATATCAGTTTTCATCCTGAAAACCCACTTACTTCCAATTATTTTGGAGTTAAGGGACGACACAATCGGATTTTGACATTGCATCATGGTATGTGGTAGGTTCACCCGAATCTACCACGTAGCATCCATCTACGAAAAATCCAATATCTTTCAGGTGGACTACTAATTTTTGCCATATCTGCGAACGTTTTGTGTGTGTTAATCAACCACTTGATCATTTTCAACAACCTTCTTGTTTAATGCTAGTATTAACCAAACATGTATCGGCTTATGGTTCTTGATCCTCATCAAGTTCCATTGTTCTACTAATTCCTTCCACAAGGAACTTAGCTTCCAAGAACTCAGCCTTTCGAGCAACAAATACCTTTTGCTCTGTTGGATCGTTGAAACAATATCCTATACCATCTTTAGGATATCCTACAAAGATACACTTAGTGGATCATACTTTTATTTGGAGTGTATTGCTTCACAGAAGCTTCACAACCCATACCTTTAAATATGATAATGATGGAGCCCTTCCATGCAGTATTTCAAAGGTGTCTTATCCACTTTCTTGGTTGGGGCCATACTGAATGTACGGGCCGCGGAGAGCAAAGCATAACCCCAAATGATAGAGATGATGCGCTCCTAGCCTTCATAGATCGAACCATGTCCAAATAGAGTTCGATTCCTCCTCTATCGGAACGAAGAACTTTGATTGAGTTAATTTTGTATTTCACCTTTTGAAGACTTTGAACATTTCAAAACTTCAACTTTGTGTCTTAGCAAGTACACATAACCATAACTACTATAGTTGTTGGTAAAAGGTAATGAAGTATCTATCACCATTCCTAGTCATTGGCTTAAAAGGATCACATACATTCGAATGTATGATACCTAATAAATCTTTTACCCTTTCCCACTAAAGGGTTTCTTAGTCATTTTACCTTTTAAACATGATTCGCATATATCAAATAAACCAATTTCATTTGTTTCCAAAAGACCATTCTTTTGAAGTGTTTGTATGCGATTCTGTTTATATGACCAAGGCGATAATGCCAAAGATAGGTCTTACTAAAATCTGTTTTTGAGTTTTTTGGGTGATTGTTTGGTACATTAAACTATCAAATGATGTATTATTATGAACCAATTCATAAATATCATTTGAAGGCATAGGTTTTTTTTTTGGGGTAAAGGGTTACCCCGGTGATTCTATTAAAATTCAACCTCAATTAAGTACAAGTAGTGAGGATGTGTTCCACACTAGTTCATATATAGGACATGCCCCATATATGTATGACACAGCAAAACAAAGTAACTATGACACCCCATAACCAAGCCTACTATATATCATGAAAGAGATCTAGTAGACAAAACAATGCAAAAACAAAAACAAAATCCTCAACCGCCATCATCAAAGATAAAGCTGCCACAAATCGGCAACCCCTTCAAACGAACCAAAAATAGCCTATCCATTTGAGAATTTTGTGGAAGAGGTGCTTGCCCCTGCTTTCGAAGAAAAAGGATGAGTACCCGAAGTCATAAATTCACTAGTTTCATTGTAGACTTCAACGACCTCCTCTTCATCTGAATCCTGCCTGTCACTCGACTGTTTCTCCTTCTTCTCTATACGACCCACAGTACTACCTCCCTGACCACCATCATCATCCTTAAGAGCATCAAAGGGGTTTGACGTTGATACCTGATTGTTCATCGGCTTCTTCAAGGACGAAATTGGTTTAGGGTTTACAACTGGTCTGTACACTACCTTAGGCTTCTGATTTTTCATGTGAATCCCTTGGTTAGTAGATTTCTTCTTCTTTGCACCCACAACCTGAAAGTCATCAATTTTCTTTCCAGAATCCCCACTCGAAACGACCTGAGGGCTCTTTGGACACGAGTTATCCTCATGGCCAAACACGCAACAAGATGAGCACCTTAAAGGCTCCCAATCATATTCGATTTTAACCTCCACCATTGAGTGACCATTACCCTCTAAAGATGGGATTGCAACTGTAACACTCCTCTTTAATTCAGCCCCGGCTTGAATTTCAATGAGAGCTCTAGCATAACTGCTTCTTCCCCATGACTCAGCACACATTGTAGAAGTGTACGAATCTAGCATCTTAGGCACCCCTATCTTAGAAGCGAGCAAGCTAAGACCATCCTCAGTATATGCTGCTAACGGCACTTCATGCATCTTAACCCAAACTGGGATAGCCTTTATATCTTCCTTTTCCAACTTGACAGAGGCCGACCACTCCTTCAAGATTATCGGAACATTTCTAATCATCCAAGGTCCATCCTCCACCAATTTATCCATCCCTTCCTTTTTTTTGAATTTAAAGAAAGAACCCGTTTGCATTCATCATTAGTCTCGAGAGACCATATTTAACCCAGTTGTTCTTTGCAAAATAATCCACCACAGGAAAAGCCAGCCGTTTGCCCAGAAAATATCCATACAACGTGTTAGCATACCTGTCAGAGACTTGCTTGACCGAAGACAATGGAATAACAACATCAGCACCATCAACCGACTCGCTAGATTCCATCATCCGAAAATTAACCTTTACCTTCTCCTTTGCGGTGATCACAACGCTAGCAAAAGATAAAGGTTCCGCAACCCCAGATGATCTTGAGTTCGAGTTACCAGCCAATGGAGTCACCAAATTCACTCCATGAACACCCGTTGTTGGCGAGAATGTTTTATCCAACTGAACCGGAGCAGTGACCTTAGTGAGTTCATCAATGATGTTGATGCCACGTTTTGGCTGTATATTGTTCCCATCAACATCAAGAATTCGATCCGCAATTTCCTTAAAAGACAGTGGTGGCCTTCCACCAGGTTTCATGCATTCATCCATTAAACTGAAACCTAGCAGCCAGAATTTCGTTCAAGATAGAAGCCGCCTGAATAACCCTAGTAGCCGCAACCACCAAAATAATTCGTCAACAATCAGAATCAATGAGTAATCAGCCGCAAATCCGTAATCAGCCACCAAACCCTAGTTCGCAAACCAGAAATCAGTGCCGACAACAAACCCTAATCCGGCCAACAATCAGAATAATCAGCCGCAAATCCGTAATCAGCCGTCAAACCCTAGTTCGCAAACCAGAAACTAGCGTCGACCATAAACCCTAATCCGATTACACTTTGAAATAGGCGGCCACAAATAAAAAAACTCGAATCCAAATCGCCTACTCAACAGCCGCACCCCTTTGACAATCAGGAAATAAAAACGGCGGAACCCTAACTAAAAACCGAATCTGATTGCAAATGATTACCTTCTAAGGATCGATTGAAAACCCTAAGATGATAATCAAGTTCAATCGAGACTAAGATCAGCAATAATCTGGTAGGGTTTCACGAAGATGCCAAGTCGCCCAAATCGCCACTCTTAGCCGTAATGATAGAGTTCTGTGGGTTGATTTGGTTTGATTTGAAGGCATAGGTTTAAAGTAAAACATGTCATTCATCGAAATATAAATGTCATTGTTTACAAACTTCAAATCAAAACCATATTGTCTTATAAGGGAAACTTGAATAATGTTCCTAGTCAAACTAGGAGCATTCAAGACATTTTAAAACAATTTCCAAACCATTTGGAAGTTTCAAAACATAGTCTCCTTTCTTGTAATGTTTATTTCTTTTGAACCTTTTGCAACGAATTGCAAACATGAGTTCCACATCCGGTATCTAATACCCATGTGTTAGAAGAAATAATATTAAGGTCAATATGTATCATTAAGATTGTACCTGAGGTTTGCCTAGCATCCCTCTTGTTTTTCAACTCTTTGAGATAGGTTGGACAATTCCTATTTAAATGCCCTATCTCACCACACTCAAAGCATGGATCGTTCATGGCAACCTTTGCCTTCTTCTCTTTTGGTTTCGGTGGTTTCGCTTTAGTCTTTCTAATCATTTCCCTTTGAATTACCCGTTTCCATTTTCAACATTTGCTTTGGTGTCGGGGTGATGCCCTTTCTAGTTGCCACCCTCATTGATCGTTAGAATGGATAAAACCCTTTTATCCATATTGAGCCTTTCGAGGTGATCAATGTGGCTTTTCATCTTAAAGACATAAGATGAGTCCGATTGGGTTTCCTCCATTCGACATGCATGAAGCGCTCGAACCATTTCGAAGCGTTCTACCCTTAGGAACATTTCCTACAATTGGGTAATCATGTCGTATGCTCATGATGTTCAAAACCTTTTGAATCTCGAGAATCATAATTCCTAACATGAGGCATGAGGCTTGCGTAGTATCCTCGATATACTTAATCCAATCGTTATAGGCATCCTTATCTTCCATAAGATGTTCATCGGGATTAGGATCGTTTTTCAATGATAGGTTACGGACGGTTTGGGTAATATTGTTAGCGGCCATCTACAAAATTTTACAACGTTCAATTTTAGTATTTTCGATATTATTATATTTTAATCATTAATACCCTTTTGTGTCTCATAGACAATTAATAATTAAAATCTAGAATCCAACGTTACATTTAAATATTGGTTAGGTGACCTTTATCCCTCTATTTAAATTAACAAGGTAGTCAATGTTTGACAATTGCAACTTCTAGCCATATGGGATCAGTTAAACATCTTTATGTTTAGTTGGCATGTTTAATCCCATCAACACCTTTGTTCCCCATGCTTCGGTGACCCTAAGTTCATGGTTTCCAAATCAATTCGTCCAACTTACACACACGTGTGAGTTTATTCACATAAGTGGTTAGGTGACCTTTATCCCACAAACATGGTAAACCCACCTCGAATATACAAGTTCCCTCAAATGTGGTTAGGTGACCTTTATCCCACAAAAGAGTTCCCAAGTGATTCGAGTGTTGTATAAAAGGATGGTGTTTGACTTGTTTTATAAAAGGGATTTTGAGTTTTCGAAATTCTAGTTTAGAAAACATTATGTACCATACATTTGTATGCATTCAAATCCTTGGTACTTTTGTGAAAACAAATTTTCAAGGTTCTTTTAATAAAACCCATTTTATTATAAAATCATTAATTTTTAATAACCTTTTATTAACCATTTTTAATCATCTTTAAAGAACCAATTTTAAGCGTGTTGTTGATTATTAGTTTGTTAAGCATGCATATCCAAATATCATCCAAACAATAAAATAAGCAACCACACAAGCACAACATACATAACAATAGGTGCATAACCATAGCCAACTAATTTTTGACAACACTTGTTAGCCGAAACAAGTGTGCCAAAAGGTCCTTCCTAAGGGGTGAATATTGACACAAATAATGTGTCGTTGAACTCCCACTCGATCCCGCATCCAAATGCTTCAAGTCTCCTTCTTGTGTTGTGATTTCTTCACATTCTTTGAGTTTCCAAATGTCTTTTATATTCAGCTCCAAACTCCTTTGGACTTAAAAAATGTGTTTTGGTTATCGGGCTAAAATCCCGTTAAGAACTATGAAGTTCTTTAGGCCCGAAATTAGCCAAAACCAAAAACGCATTTTTGTGTGCATCTTCTTTTACAAAAGGTATCCTAATACATTTTTTCTAGTAAAATAAAATGCACCTAATCTATTTACTTACATACCAAATGAAAATAAATAAATTACATATTTTTTTACAAATGGAAAAACAAAGATATTAATTATTACAACCCTTTGAAATAATTAAATATAAATCACAAACACAAACATTCAACATATTCACACAAGGTCATGGCTAGGTTATGAACACCAAAATATATATATCCACATATATATAAAATTCAAGAAGCAATAATGGTTCCCTTTTAACAACCTGCATTTTTCGGTCAAGAATGAAAAAACCAAAAAGTGGGTTTTTGTCCAAACAAACAAATCATCCAAATGACAATTTTTCAAGATACTTTTATGCATGTATTAAAATAATCTTGAAAAACAAAAGGATAACCATATATAAAATTTTGGCCATAGGGTTTTAACCAAACCCAAAACCCAAAAATTTCATATCCTATGAAGCATGCACTCATATAAGCGGCTCTGATACCACTGTTGGGTTTCTTAGTCATGTTTATCAAAGTATTTTGTCCGTATAAAATAAAAACGCAGCGGAAAATTATTATTTAAAACATATTACTTACAAGAAGTAAAACCCATTTTACTTGCAAAAACCCTATCCCGGATCCATATACGAATATGCATGCTATCAAAAATTAAAACACAACCATAGGGTGTTTAGAATACTACCTTCCAAGGAGTAAAGGATATGAAGAAGATGATGCTTCTTGAACGGTTGCCTTCAAGTGTAGAAGACCTCAAGCTTGTATACCCCAAGCCTTCCAACAAACACCTTATGTTTAGCTAGGATTTGAACACTCGTGAACTCACTAGAATTTCCTTCTTCAAGCCAACTCTTGGCCGAAAAATTTCACAAGGGAATTTGAGAGTTCATGCACTTGATAAATTGAAACTTGACCCCTTCTACAAAATGCCCCTCATGGCCGAAATTTTTTAGAGAGTCTTATCAAGTTCTTGCAACTTGAATTATGTTTCTTAAATCTTCAAGTCTTCCACTTTGTCTTCACAAGAGTTATTAAAACCAAGAGAGAGAACTCACCACCCAAATTGCCCAATCATGTTCCAACTAACACATGCAAATGCATGCATCCCCATTGGACCAAAAGAACTTGGGAAGACAACCCAATCAACACACATGCAAATGCATGAAATGCTATTGGACCAACAATTTTGGTAAGACCCCATGGGGGGGGGTGGCGGCCTAGACTTTTATTTAAAAAAAACAATTTTCCTTTTAAATAATATAAGTCTTACATATATATATTTTATAACTTTTATAAAATATAACATCATATGTTATAAGACTTATGCTATTTTTATTATGTTATTTAACCAATTAAATAACAAAATAAAATACTCTCTCAAAACAAATTATCCATATAATTTATTAGTTTGTCAAGTGCAATTATTTAGAAGACCAATTTCTAAATATTCTAAGTGTTAATATTTATTTGTTTGATCATATCATAAATAAATATTGTAAGTGTTTGTCTAGCTTGTATTTGGGTATGACTCGACTTGGATCATAACGTACTAGCCACATCAATTTAATATGTGTCTTGGGCATACAAAGTCCAACATAATTTTCGAAGCAGATTCGGATTTTTGTTTTTAAAAAAAATCTAAACGCAAATCAACTCGTGTTGGGGTCCTAGAAAGTTATAGTCTAGGTCAAAATTTTACTAATAACCTAATTCTCTATAACCATTGGCTCTGATACCAACTTTTCTGTCACAACCCGACCACGTAAAACAACAAATCGTGGCGGAAACATCGGGGAGGGTTGTAACAGAATTATTGTTTCAAACCATGGATACAAGAGTTTCATTTTATTGAATATTAAACATTGACTTGAAGTTAAACAAGCAATTCAAACATAGTTTATCATCGTTATTAAATCACTAAGGCCTCGTCCGGTCCTAAGTGAGCATGCATCCTATTCTCAATCAACATTAAGCAACATCACCTGAAACATATGTAAAAACAAAGTCAGCAAAGAAATGCTGGTGAGTACATAGTTTTTGTGTGAGTATCAGATTCATGGCTCGTTTGTATGTTAAAACAACTTGTACAACTTCGTTAATTGATATTAGAAAACCTTGTTTTGTAAAATGTTTGTATTGTAAATGAATAACCAAGTCAAAATAGATTGGTAATAATTTATAAACCTCGATGCCATGAATCTTAACCCAAAACATTTGTTTTTTTTGGGTAAAGGGGTTACCCCGGTGATTCTATATATTCACAACCAAATAAAACAAGTAGTGTAGATCGCCTACACTAGTTCAATCATGAGACATGCCCCATGAAAGTAAACAAAGAGAAAACCATAAAACACCATTCTAACAAAACACAACTAGACTAAATTCTAGAGACAAAAATAAAAACTAATCAACCGCCATCACCATCATTGTCGTTAACTACAATCTCCCATTCTCCTAGAAGCTTTCGAACTCTATCCGTCCGCTTCATCTTTACTCCCATAAGCTTGTATCGTACAGTCTTGACAATCACCTCATAAGGTTGCTCCGGAGGACTCAACTGGTTTTTAAAAAGTCTAAAATTACGTTCCTGCCATATGAAATAAGCAGTAGCCGCCACCAAAAGTCTACTAACATAATCAGCCGCAAGCTTTGAGCGAATTCTGACCATCAACCAAGTAACAATATCTTCCCACTTTGGGTTAACATTATCCATACCAGCTTTAATCCGAACCATATTCCAAACCTGCGTAGAAAATTTGCATTCGAAGAATAGATGTGTATGTGAATCATGGTTCGCATAACAAAGTAAACAACATATCATATTCATGTTTTTTCTCCTCGAAAGATCCCAGCTTAGAATAACATCTTGAGTGAGTAACTTCTTCCTCATAATCAGCCACACTAAGAAAGAGTGTCTCGGAATGCAATGAGAGAACCAGACTACTTTACTCCATTCGACCCAAAACATTTGTTTATGTAAACCAAATCATAAATCGTTCTTGTAATAAAACTCGCATGGTTTATATAGTTTCGTAAACATCGTGGTGTAATATTGTTTAACTCGTTCTCGTTATAGAACAACGTTCATTCGTTTAAATCGTTCAAATCGTTCAATTCATTCACTCGTTCAATTCGTTCTTGTTTTAATTGTGAAAACTACTTTTGGTCGTCTCGCTAATAACATTCAAACCTTCGTGACTCGTTCATCGTTCAACTCGTTCTCGTATTAACAAACCTCCAAAGGGTAAGTTAACAATCATCAGATTCAGTCGTTACCCACCTAACCCACACATAACCATGGGTCCGGTCTGATAACGGGATTTGTCGGATCCTATGGTACCATAACCTAATACTGGTCGGCTTGATCAATGCTAATGAATGTCATTCGTTATGTAACTACCACCAACAAGTTCGTTCACATTATCGAAATCGTTATTAGTTTTGTATAAACCATCTCAATCGTTTTGAAACCATCGTTAAAATATTGAAATTGTTTTGATACATATGAATCACCCCAAAATAATCAAAAATAGTAAAAAGAGGGGATCTATGTACTCACCTTATTTTGCAAGCGATTTCGAATACGCAAGTCAAGATTAAGGTGTCTGATAATAAGGAACTCAAAGTTGTCCTAATGAATCGTACATGAACAAGAATAATGTATCAATATTGAGGTCGTATAGTGTTGACGGGATTTGTTGAGCATTTATTGTATTTGATAGTGTTTAGATTAACAGAAGGATCTTGTGAATTATATGTTTAGAGGGCTCGGAAAAATGAACATGATATAAAGGAACTATTTATGAAAAATATTTATTTATCATAAATAATAAAATTGTACTAATGTACAATTGATTTAATATAAACATTTGTAATAATAAATCAAATATATTTAACTAGTATCATAATTAAATATAATGATTATTGGCAAAATATTGTACAAGTGATATAATTAATTTATATCATAATAATTGAAAAAAATAACATTTTTAATTATTGAACTTGAATATTACTGATTTAATTATATAAATATCGAAATTATATAAAATATCAGTAGCAACATTATTTTTGTAAAGATTAACACTTAAAATAATTAATATGAAAATTTCAGAATTTAATTCCAAAAAATCGATTTATTATTAATTATTTAATAACAAACTGTTTTAATATTGTAAAAATTAGTTTTATAAATAAATTGACTAATTTCACATTTTTAATAAAAGCAACATTGATTAATAATCTTATAAAAATTATTGGAATGTTGGAAATATTAGAAATTAATTGGTTAAAAAGAAATGCAGACCCCTGGGTTCGAATTTGGGTCTGTGTTGTAACCAAACAGAGTCTTAACCACTGGGCTAAGCTTCTGTTTGTGTTTAGTTTAGGACTGCTACATTTATAACCAAACAGGAACTGGTCATCTTCTCCAATTGGAGTCAAACAGAAAGTCAACTATTTCAATTCTACGGGAAAACTGTGTTATATCAAGATTAACTCCTAGGAATCATTTCACAAGTATAATGGAACTAATTGGAACAATAAAAACGAACCGGTAATGTGTGAAATGACGAATCGGTTAAACTCCGGCGACTTTGAAACTTCCGGCGAGTTGCAGGTTCGAATTCCGGCGATTTCGGATGTTTGAGTGATTGTGAAATGGTGTGGAATGTTGCTAGGAATGTAGGGAACTTAAATACACAAAGTTTGGATCTCAGATTCAACAAAACTTAGTGGATTTGATCTACTTTAATTTTTTTATAAAAAGTTTTGATTTCCAGTTGTTATAGCACGAATTTGTGTCGTTTGAATGATTGGGATTAGTTGGGTTAGGATAGGAATCATGTGGGTAGCTTTACAGGTCGAAATAATGGATTAAAAATCGTTTTTGGTGAACTTTTGGCGAAATCCGCGAGTTACTGTTGTTGTTCTTATAATTCAGATCTAATTGAAAGTCAATATATATAAAATACATTTCAGAATATATCGCATCCAAGCTGATAGCTCAGCTGGTTGCGCGTGTTGTTGTTGTCTGAAAGGGTGCGGGTTCGAGTCCCGTTCCGGGCTGATTCTTTGGGATTAAATCCCCTTTTTGATTTCTGAATTACTTTAATAATTATAATAATCTTCATGAGTATATAAAACAATTAAAATCCATAATCTTTCAGCTCCTATTAGGAGGATAAACTGGTTAAGTCGTTCGTGTTACAACCGAGAGGTCGCGAGTTCGAAACCCGGCAGGTGCCGGTTCGATACAGAAGGACCCCCCTTTTATTCGAATTTTTGGATATTTACACTTTGGTCCCTGTAGTTTGATAATTGGTAGATCTGGTCCCTGAGGTTTCAAAATTGACACTAATGGTCCCTGTAATAGTTCAGTTAAATATGCTAATTGAGTTAAGTTTAAAGAAGGAATTCTTTGTATGAAAGTTAACCAGGTTAAGATCTTTAGTTAAAATAAGTTTAAGAAGATCAACTTTAGTCCCTAGAGTTTAAGTTTCAAGAATGACCCAATGAACCTTGTACTTTTAAAACAAAATAAACCATATTTATTTCTTTTTATAAACGAGTTTCTATAATGACCAAAAGGACCCTAAACTTGTAGTTTTCAATAATTGCGCTTTTAACCCTTGTATTTCTAAAGTTTCAAAGAATGACAAATAGGTCCTTTAGATTGTAGTTTCACAAAATGTCACAATAGGCCCTTATAGTTTATGTAACCTTGTTTAATAGCATAAAACTCAACAAATTTGCAATTTGTTTCACGTGTTTGTATTGGTATAAGCATGTATAAGCACAAAGCAAGTATGTTCAAATAAGTTTTATTCCAAATACGGTATTTGTTACAATGAAAGTCAAACAAATACGAGTGTGAAAACCAAGGTGGTCACATTTACCCAAAAAAACGCTAATCGAAACGGCGAGGAAGATGCTTGCTGATTCCAAGTTACCTGTTAATTTCTGGGCAGAAGTAGTATCAGCCGCTTGCTATACTCTCAAGAGGGTACTTACTGTGAAGAAACACAACAAGACATGTTTCAAGTTGATCAACAATCACAAGCCTAATCTCGAGTATTTGGAACCGTTCAGGTCTCCCTGCACAGTTCTAGATCCCGATGGCAAGTTTGGTTCAAAGAGCATTGAAGGTATCTTTGTGGGGTATGCTAGTCCACTCAGAAGAGTCTTTGTTCCAAGTCTGAAGTGGATCATCGAAACACAGCACGTTGAATGCCAAGGCTATACAATGCCACCACAGAAGCCCGCAGACTCATGGCGATTCAACTACGATACTCTATGGGATTCATTCGAGTTAGAAGAAGAGCCAGAGTTCTTTGATGAGTTGGATATTTTAACAGAATATGAAGCATCTCAAAAAAGATTCCCAACAAGGTCTTCTACATGTCAATGACAAACTTCCAATGATGATGAAGCTGGTCCCAGTCACGCTGGAGAGAATGTTGAAGTTCAGCAAACTCCGACCACTTCGGAACGCGAACCTGCTCCTGAAAATCAGACAACTATCAACAATGATAATTCAGAATTTGATGATATTCCTACTTTTGACCATGGTGATTCAGAGTCTGAGGGGGAGCAAATCCAATCTTCAGATCAGACAAATCTTGACAATGAACAAGTTGCGGATCAGAACGTTACTAATTTGGAAGGCGAGGTGGATGTTCCTGGCGAGGTGATGCCGAGGACTCTTTCATACCATCCAGAGGAGTTGATAATAGGAGAGCTGCAGTCAGGAGTCCGCACCAGACGACAAATTGACCATGGCCTTACTTGCTTTTATTCTAAAGTTGCTCCTTTACAAACAGAATTTCCACTCAGTTGTTTCATTTCATAGATTGAGCCGCGAACCTATAAGGAAGCACTAACAGAAGATTCTTGGGCCATCGCAATGCAAGAGGAGCTGAGTCAATTCGAGAAAATTGGTGTTTGGAAGCTCGTAGATTTATCTGACGGACATCGGAAGATAAACACGAAGTGGGTGTTTAAGTTTAAAAGAGATGATAAAGGAGTTATTATTCGCAACAAAACTCGACTCGTAGTCCAGGGATTCAGTCAGCAGGAGGGGATAAATTTCACAGAAGTGTACGCTCCAGTTGCTCGACTTGAAGCTATCAGGATCTTCCTAGCATTTGCTTCATGGAAAGGATTCAAAGCGTATCAGCTAGATGTTAAATCGGCATTCCTTTATGGAAAGGTGAAGGAAGAGGTATATGTCGGACAGCCACCGGGCTTCACCGACCTAATTCACAAAGATAAGGTCTATTTCCTGGACAAAGCGCTGTATGGTTTGCATCAGGCCCCGAGAGCCTGGTACGAGACGCTCTCTCAACATTTGCTTGCCAACAGTTTCATTCGAGGAAAGGTGGGCGTGTAACACCCCAATCGCGTAATATAACAACACGTGGCGGAAATATCGGGGAGTCACGTTACAAATTGCTCACAACTACTGGTACTAAATTGTTTCAATATCATTAACATCATTTTACAAACAAAGAATACATGTAATTGTTCTTTTGTTTAAGAAGACTAAAGCCCGTATGCAGTCCTATGCGTTGCATGCTTGAATAGTCGAAAACCTGAAACATATGCGAAAACAGTTAGCATAAAAATGCCGGCGAATACATAGGTTTTATTAGCCAAATAAATGGCAAAACATTTGGTATTTATCTTAATTGTGAAAACTCATGACAAAATAGGTTTGTATATGGCAATATGATATTTACTAAGTCATTTTATGCCTTACATTGAAATCTCGATTAAACCATCATAAAAACTTGTTAATATGTTATTAGGAATCCAATCAAAGATTAATAATAACTGTTTTGAAATAAATCAAAACTTATATAAGTATTATATAAATCAAATCAATGAGTCATGATAATACTTCAGATATCTTTCTAAGAATCTAACATATAAAAGTATGGGAGATTCTACAAAGATTTTGATAATCAAACATTGAAACAATTGTACACAAAATCCTAAAGTGATCCAGATAACGCTACAAGAATAATAAAATAAGAACACTTATATATAGGAAGTACCAGCGGCGTATCCACCATGTTCTTATTTTATTACACCCGTTTCGTTATCTAAATCACAACTACCACATAAACACATAATCGTTAACTTGTTCCACCTCGTAAACACGCATTAAAGTACACAATGAATCCAAACAGGGACTCAAATATCAGTACTCTAAACATCCCACATATGTCTAACTATGAAGATAGATAGATACTACAGGGATCGGGTTCTCGTAACATCGTCTAACCTAACACGCATTAAAGTACACAATGAATCCAAACAGGGACTCCAATATCAGTACTCTAAACATCCTACAAGAATCAACCTATGAAGATAGATAGATGCTATAAGGATTTTGGGTTCTGTCTCATTGAATCGAAACAATCCTAAATCCTAATGGTGATTCGGGATAACGCCACGAAAGGTAATACAATAAGCACACTTATATATAGGAAGTACCTGCGGCGTATCCACCATGTGCTTATTGTATTATCTAGTTTCGTTATCTAAATCACCAACAAACTACACAAAAACCAACCATCGAGTTGTAAAGTACTTTTTAAAAACCTTACTATGAAGATAGGAAGATCTAAGACTGTACTTCAGATATCCTATATGAATCTAGCTATGAAGATAGGTAGATCACTTAAGGATAAAACATTACATTTTCATAATCGGAATAATACACATAAAAGCACTTAGTGAACACACATATGCCATACATTTTGAAAATAGATCGATTACACATATGAATCACCCCAAGACATTTGAAAACGGTAAAAGTGGGGAACTATGTACTCACCTGGGGTTGCGTATAGTCCTGGTTCAAATGGTATAACAAAGCTCAAAAGACCAAGAGTTCAAGTGTTGAAGCGGCTCCTAGGGTAACAGATACTATGTTAGCGAATCGACACCTAAATCGGAAGAGTGGATAGAATGAGGTCTTGTAAACTAGACGAGCATTGGAACTCATGTGATATGGTTTAACAAAAGCCTACATTCTAAATCGGAACCTATCCTAAGTGCTTACGACCCTTTACGACCCGTTAAGGTAGCTTACGCCACTTTAACGCGTCGTTCGCGTAAAAGCGCGTTCGAGACGCCTAACTAGTCCTATGATAAGTATTATATGCCTTAACATATCTAATTATGTTATATAATCAGTTTAGATGTCAAAACATGTGTTACATATGCTTAAAATGAATTTATGCGTAAAAAGGGCATTTTGGTCATTTACCTAAGGCATATAAACTACCTATCATACAACAACTTAAACGAAGCGACCATAAGGTATAACCTCGGAAGGTTATTCCCTATACAACTATGGTCACAAAATATGTTTGCTCGAATCCTACTGATTGACCAAACGGGCCAGGTTCGAAAGTCTAAGCGGTTGTTTAGACCGCTTATCTTACGACCCGATATAAGCACTAATCTAAAAGTGACGAGTTAAACATGCTAAAACATGTTTAACGAAGTTTGAAAACAAGTTTGATATCAAGACAAAGGGTCTTGATACCCAAGAATAGTTTGGTTGCAAAATACGCAAGAATACGCATTTTGACCGAAATTATGACTCGTCACTATGCCTAGATAACGTGGTAATCAGTAGGTATAGTCACAAGAGACTATAACCATCGTGATTATGCTCACGTTACGAAGTTCAAACGAACCTCGTGTTGACCATAGACTGGTCAAAGCAGAAAGTCAAACACTGTTTGACTTTTACACTTAAAAAACGCATAAAAGAACGAAAGAATACTTACAACGGGTCCAAGAAATGGAGGTTTGATCTAATTATTCTCAGGTATGAAATGTATAACTTCAACTTAGAGAACAAAATCAGATCAAAGGTGAGTTTGCAAATGAAATGGAAGGGGTATATATAGATTTCGGAGAACCGTTAGGATCGTTTCTCGCAAATCGTGCTTTGATCTTGACCTTACAAGTGGGCACATGGTTTTCAAAACCATAGGAATACTTAAAACCATCAAATTCCAGCCCATAGAGTGGAAAACCTTGGGTTAAAACCATCAAAACCTCAAAAATGGACCAAGCCCAATGTATCTGCTAGAAATTTCAAAAATGGTCCATGCACTTGTAAAACTTGATTTTTGGCACTTTTAAGCCCCGTTAACCCCATTTCAAAGCTCTAAAATGGAGTTAAAGTATAGGGAACTTAAAATGTGCTAAAAATATCTCAGATGTCGGTTCGTTTGGTCGTACGGTTGCGTTATTCTGTTAATTACGACGGAAGTCGTAACGAACGCAAAAATGATCCAAATTAAGCGACGAATGAAATTTTATCATGACAATCACTAAAATAAGATATTTTAATGATTACATAAATTTTTGGAAGTCCGGATATATTCAGAACGTAAGATATGCGCGAAAATGCAAACTTATGCACTTTTGACGCCTTTAGTCCCTATTGATCAAGAAAGTTTATTTTTGCGCACCAAACACCTCAAAGCCTATTTCTAAGCTATGTAAAGGATATTTAGGGCATATTTAACTTATGATCAAGTTCCAGAATGTGCGATACTATGTGAATCAGTAGACTTTCGTAGTTTGACACAAATAGTCCCTAAGTGTGAATAAACTTGTTTTTAATACACCAAAGCTTTCAAAAGTTATTTAAGGTATGTTAAGTCTATGTCACTGTTCCAGAGTGTTTGCCGCATTAAACTAATTACGTTTACGCATCAGTTCGCGTTTAACTTTCCAGAAAGTGATTTAAAGCTTGAAAATGAACTAGAATCAAAATGTGAAATTGTAAAACCAAAATAAATAAATTTTTGAGACCAAAACACATTGTTTCTTTGATAAAAGATAGTGTCCTACATTGTGTGTGTTTACGGAGCACAAGTGTCACAGGGCGCAACCCTCTTCACAAAGGAAGTAGATGGTCATCTTCTGATAGTCCAAATATATGTTGATGAAATTATTTTCGGATCAACAAATGAAGAACTCTGCAAAGATTTTGAAAAAAGTTATGAAGCAGAAGTTTGAAATGTCTTCAATGGGTGAGATGAAGTTCTTCTTAGGGCTGCAGGTAGATCAAATGCCTGAGGGAATCTTCATACATCAGACGAAGTACGTGTATGATGTTCTGGAGAAATTTGGAATGTCCGGCACAGCTCCAATGTCCACCCCATTAGCTACGAATCATGGGATCAATTCTGATCTCACCGGAGAGAATGTTGATGAAATGTTATACCGCTCCATGATCGGATCGCTAATGTATTTGACAGCATCAAGGCCTGATATAATGTATCCAACCTGCCTCGCGGACCGATTTCAGTCAAGTCCCAGAGCCTCACACCTGTCAATTGTCAAGAGGATTCTACGCTACCTGAAAGGAACTCCAAGCTTGGGGTTGTAGTATCCAAAAGACGGTGACTTCATGCTTGAAGGGTACTCTAATTCTGACTTCGGTTGCTTCAAAGTCAATGCTAAATCAACAACTGCAGGATGCCAATTTTTCGAACCCCGACTGGTCACGTGGCAATGTAAGAAGCAAACTGCTGTTGCTTTATCGACATGTGAAGCCGAGTATGTATCTGCTAGCAGCTGCTACTCTCAGATCCTGTAGATTCAGCAACAGATGCGTGACTACGGTTTGCAATTTCTTACTTCACCTATTTTTGTTGATAATGAGGCAGCAATCAACATAACAAAAAATCCGGTACATCACGCTAGAACCAAACATATTGAAATTCATCATCACTTCATCCGAGATTGCTTCGAGAAGAAGTTGATACGAATTGACAAAATCCACACCGACGAACAAAAAGCAGACTTACAAACCAAAGCTTTTGATAGATCACGTTTTCAATATCTTTTAAAACTAAATGGTATGAAGCTGTTGTCGGATGCAGAGGGGATACTTGGCGTTGATGAGGGTACCACTGCAGATGATGTAGAGAAGCAGACTGCACTGGTTTGTCGTATTTTTAGTTGTTTTGGTATTTAGGGGGAGATAGATAATATTTTCAGAAAATACAAAAACAATAAAAAATGCAAAAATCCAAAAACATGAGATATTTTCAAAATCCAAAAACAATAGAAAACCCAAAAAGAGTTTGTGTAAAAGGGGGAAATGATAGTACATCAGCTAGACAGTTACAGTATGCTAAAGATTTGTAATGATTAAAAGGTGTTAAGCAGTCTCGCCGATGATATGACGATAGGTTTTTATACATTTAGTAGATTTGTCCGGGATTTAAACCTAAATCATTTCTTGCTTATACGTGGGGAACATCTCTCGGATATATAGGTAACCCCTGAAATCGTTGTTGAAAGATTTTTCTATTTCTGACATACTAGGTCTATGTGCGTAATGATATCTGGGGTATTATACCAGGACTTCTGATTTTGCGGAAGCAATAGCCTAGTCCTCGTATAATACTCTTCACTGCTTTAATCTTTAAAGCTTACCCTCAGCACAAAAAATGATGAAACATTGAAAAATGCTAATCATGTGCTGTTGAAGAAAAGATCCCTAAACGGGACACACCGAAAGTCGAGCCATCATCTCTTTGTCTGAACGAAAGTTCTAACCTGAGCTCTCATGGTCTCGCATTACCCGTTTACAGATATCATTATTGTATGTTCACCTGTAAGACTGAATATAGAAAATCTGGATACGAGAGTATATTCTGAGGTGGGACACGCGTATAAGTTAAGCTATTAAAACACTAATTCGTATCCTGAACAAATTGAAATTTATGTGAAAACTTAAAAGGATCAGTATATCGGCAATCAAAGTGAATTGTTTAATACTGAGTATGTTATCAAGCTTAACCGTACTTGTAGCTTGTCGGTAGCTGATATGATCCCCTAACACGCTCACCAAAAATATGTTTGTAAATAGTTTACATTTACTGCATTTCATTTCATTTCATTTTAGCATTTAAACCCAAAAATATTTCATAGTATTCTAGTCTTAAAACTTTCTTAAAATCATAAAAAGATTTTACATTTCTGTTTTAGTTTCATCGACAAACCAAGGTAGATGGACAACAGGGTTGGGAGCTAATATTGAAAAACTTGGTAAAATTCAAAGTCAAAACAAGTTCATTAAGTTGACAAATGTAAATTTTCATGAAAAGGGGTTTGAAAAATTTGAACAAAATGTCAGTTTGCTTTGTTTCGAGTCAACCAAGGTCATTAACTTGGACTTGGTAGGTAAATTAAGTGCCTAGGGTCATTAAGTTAGACCTAGATACTTAAGTGGATTTCTAAAACTGACCAAATCTGATAAAACGGCAAAAAGTCAAAAGGTCAAAGCACTTGAAAGTCAAAGAGGAGTGTTTGGATCGGATGACAATCCGATCGGATGGCAGTCCGATTGGATGGCCATCCGACACCTGGTCACCCCTATAAATAGAAGGTCAATGACTTCAGTCAACCTTTTACTCGATCGGATGACCATCCGACACTCATACTCTCTCACATTCTTGATCTGATTTTCACATTCTTGCCTTCCACAATACATTGGATTGTTGGCACACTCAACCTTCGCAATGGGAAAGGTAAGATTTTTGGTTTTAAAAATTTAATTTGATGTTTTTGATAGGTTTTAGACTTGTCGGTGACTTTGATGAGTTTTGATAGATTTTGAACATAGGGTTTTGTTCACGAGCCTTAGATCTACAGGTTTACCGTCTCAGTTTGTGCATAAACATGATAGATCTAGAGATTTGGTGTTTAGAGACGTTCGGCATTCGGACTTGTTTTTGTCAAATTAAACTCAGATGAAGCCGAATTAGAAGAAAATGAACATAGGGTTTTGATCGCCTAAGAAATCTATATGTAGATCTGTATTCAATTTGATGATTAACTTAGAAAATTTTGGTGTTCATAAGATATGTTCAACTGTTCTTCAAATGTTCAAAGATCGAGTGGCAACTCGATCGGATGGCAATCCGATCGGATGGGCATCTGATCCTCTGCATAGTATATGTTTAAAATTTTCTAAGTGTTGTGTCTTGAGAAATGTGCCTTAACTGTTATAGGTGTTGTTAGATAGAATGACATCTTGATCGTATAGCAATCTGATCGGATGGCCATCCGATCCAAAGCACTACAGGTCTTGGAATTTGTGCATTTCTTATTTGTCATTGATCGAGTGGCAATCCGATCGGATGACAATCCGATCGGATGGCCATCCGATCCCTAGCACATAATTACATGATTATTTAATCATGTTTCTAACTTGTTAATGATCGAGTGGTAATCAGATCGGATGACAATCCGATCAGATGACCATCCGATCCTCATCACAAAACGACAAAACTTCTATGTACTGTTCAAACTTGTCAAGGATCGAGTGACAAACTGATCGGATGACAATCCGATCGGGTGGTCATCCGATCCATGGCATTCACTCTCAAAAGTGTTGACTTGTCAAATGTTCTATCTGTCTTGTCACATGAATCAAGTGACAATCCGATCGGATGGCCACCCGATTCAAATACACATGTCAGTTGGCTCATTACTCTAATGATTGATGGTTCATCGGATCGGATGGAAATCCGATCGGATGACCATCCGATCCTCAGTGATGTATAGAGTGAACTTTCCCAATGTTAGAAAATTTTTGAGGTTTCAAAATTATTTCACATTTCATCTTATATCTTGAAACTTGTGCAAATGTTAACGTTGTATATTTTTGCATGGAAGAGCATCATATTGGGATAAATCTCATAATATTTACTGTTTATTGGATGCACACTATACAGACAATACTCCATTTAAAGTGATAGCAAAATTTTTAAGGGAGAGTAAGATTAGTAAAGCCCTAACCGATAGAACTGTTGTGTATGAATCACATGTTAGAAGGTTTTGGAGTTTGGTAAGGTATGAGGAAAATGAAAATATGATTTATTCAGCAGTTAGAAAGAAGGATGAGAATGGCCAAGACATAGATGTGGAGATTAAGTTCAATGTGGTGATTTAAGAAGAGTTTTGGAGGTAGGAGATTCTGATAGTGATCCTACCATTATTCCTGAACGTTTGTGTAAGGGTCTATGGTGCAGAATGAGATTTACAGGGCACTTGAACGGAAAATATCTAAAGACCATGTTTAGTACACCTTACAAGTTCCTGATTCACTGCGTAGTACATGCATTGTCACATCGAAAAAGAGCTTATGATGAAACATCGGACTATATAATGAATATCATTACTTGCATGGTGCTGAACAGACCATATAATGTATTGCAAGTGATATCTAACTATATGGTAGAAAATGTAGGAGTTGGAATTGGAAAGTACATCATGTATCCCAGATTTATCCAGATGTTGATAGATGATTTAGTTAAAGACATTCCAAAGGATGCTGATGATGTATTAGGTCTACGAAACATGATAGCTGACACGTTAAGCAGATTATCTAAGAATCCAAAGAAAGATGATCCCGAACCAAGAGCAAGAAGAATGATTTGCAAGATCGACAATCCAGCATATGTTGCTCCTGAGAATGATGCATGGAGACATGACAACAGTAACTCAGAGAATGAAGATGACAAGATGAGGGAAATGGTCGAGAAAAAGCTCAGATATTGGTTTGTGAAAGACGGGAAACGGAAGAGAACTCCTAAGACATCCCCTGCTGTATCTATTCCTAAGGAACCAACACCGAAGATAGTTGTTAAGGGTATAGTTGAAAGGGGGAGTCATAAGAGAAGTTAGAACATTAATTGTTATAATTATACTAATGAATTCTTCAATACTTGTTTTACAGGGCCTTCAAAGGAACCACAATCAAGTTTGATAGATGAGCCAGTGGTGAATCCAGCGGATTTATCTCAAGAAGGGATTGACTTGACGAAGGTGACGTTTGAGCAGTACATAAAGCTTACTGAAGATACTACTGCAAAAGATCAAAGTGCAAGTGTTCAAGCAGAAGGTGTTAAAGGAAAAGAGCCTGAAGGTGTTGCTTGTGATGATTCAAGTGATGCTGACGATGAATCAACAGAGACAGAGTCAGAGATTGATATGGCAACGGTTGGTCATGGAAGGGTTCAGATGAAAAAGAAGCCTCAGAAGAAACGAAAAGGTTCTGATGAAGAGGATACTACATATACGCCAACAGTTGTTGAGAAAAAGAAGCTAAGGATAAAGCGTAAAGCAATTCAAACAGGCGTCATTCCAAGGAACGTTAGAGCAAAGAAAGGTGGTGCTCCTATGCCTGAAAGTCAAAGTGGCAAAAGTGAAAAGCACATGGAATCTTCAAAAGGTCCTGAAGTAGTGAAAGAACAAAGTGTTGAAATTCCTAAGGCTCCAGAAGTACAAAATGTTGAAAAGCCTGAAGTTGTAAAGAATGTTGGTGATGATGATTATGTTGAAGTAAGAGTTTCTACACCACCACCACCAAAAGATCAACCTATTCTAGAAATTGGTGAATCTTCACAGCCAAAGATTAATGTTCATCCTGATATGTTTGAAGGCTTTCCAAATGTTCGTGGGGAATATGAAGATGATTTTATTCTTGGTGATGAGTTCGACATGTTTCATGATGGGTCTGTCAAAGCTTTTGAAAAGAAAATTAGAAGCTCCACATCCTCTTTCTCAATAGGTGTCTGGTCCATTGGAGGAGGTCTCATAAGCTTGTACCTTCCAAGCCTTGCAGCTTTCTCACAATCTCTTTAAACTTCTGGTTGCGGTTGTATTTCTTCAAGAATTCATACATCTCTAGATCTCTCCACTTAGACTTCCAGTATCTCCCAGAGTTGATGTCTTTATTTATTTTTTGGGTAAAGGGTTACCCCGGCAATTTTATATATTCACAACCAAAACAAAACAAGTAGTGTAGAGAGCCTACACTAATTCAATCATGAGACATGCCTCATGAAAGTAGCACCACGCAAAAAACGAAAACAAAATACACGCTAAGTAAATCAACTACTAGTCTAATAAACTAGATAAAATGCTAACTCGAAGCCCTTAATCAGCCACCTTCGTTTCCATCATCTCGAATATCCCATTCCTGCAACAGCTTTTCCACTCTATCAGTTCTCTTCAGCCGAACTCCCATGATTTTATACCGAACAGTAGCAATTATTACTTGACACAAGTGTTCCGGGGGTCTCAACTGGTTCTTGAATAATCTAGCATTTCTCTCTTGCCAGATAAAATATGCAGTAGCCGCTACTAAAATCCTGCTGACATAGTTACCAGCCGATTTGGAGTTTACACGCATCATAAGCCATTCCACCACCTCTTCCCACTTAGGAGCAACATCGTCCATACCCACTTTTTGTCTAACCGTATGCCATATCTTCGAAGAGTACTTGCACTCGAAGAACAAGTGATTATGAGAATCATGATTGTCATAACATAGCAAGCAACACATCATATTCATATTCTTCCTTCGTGAGAGATCCCACCCTAGAATAATGTCTTGGGTTAACAATTTCTTCCTCATAATCAGCCACATAAGGAACGTATGCCTTGGAATACATTTAGCAAACCAGACTATCCTGCTCCAGTCCACTTCCGCTTCACTATGACGAACCGTTTGCCAAATATTCGAAGCCGAGACCTCCAACATCAGATTCCCATCTTTCCAATGGACTTTATCTATTTTATTATGACTTATCTGGACCTGATCTAGTTGTATAAGAACCGGAAAAAGATCACGCCAAGCAACAGGCCATGACCATTCTCCATTTACATAAATGTCCGCAACCGAGTCCTCCAATCGAAATCCTGCATTTGTTATTATTCTAGGAGTAAGGAAATTACCCAGCGGCCCCACATCGGACCACGAATCATACCAGGCTGAAATCATTCTCCCGTCTCCAAGTTGAAACTTGAAATGATCCCTCATCATTGGCCGTAATTGAAGAAGCTTCCGCCAACTCCAGCAACAATTAGCAGGCATTTTACTGACCCAAAAACTCTTGCCTTTCAACCTGTAATCATGCACCCAGTCAACCCATAGCGATTTACGTTTAGTGATAATACTCCAAATATGAGTTGCCATAAGGGCCTTATTGACATCACCAATCCGTCTAATACCCAGACCTCCTTCAAATTTAGGAATACAAACAGACTTCCAAGAAACCTTTGCCTTCCCTCTTTGGAACGAAACATCCTGAGTCCATAAAAAATTCCTCATTCTCACCTCCAAGTCATGAATCACCCGAGCTGGCAGAATAAAAACGGAAGCCCAGTAAATATGCATCGATGAAAGAACTGACAATATTAATTGTAGTCTCCCTGCAAACGATAGAAGTTTATTCCTCCAACTCATAATACGCTTCTCCAATTTCTCCACTAGGATACTACAATCCTTGTAAAGAAGCCTTGACGATATTAAGGGGACACCCAAATATTTAACCGGTAACAAGCCCTCCACAAACGGCATCACACTCAGGATCGCATGCTTCACATTACTAGGAACATTGCAAAAGAAAACCGTGCTCTTCTGAACACTAGGGATCAAACCTGACATGTTAGTAAATTTAGACAACGAAGACATAATGCACTTGGCTGATTGAATATCTCCTCTAGCAAATATGAACAGGTCATCTGCAAAGCAAAGGTTAATAATTTGCTAACGCTCACATCTGTTATGAAATCTGAAGGAAGAATCAATTGACGTCTCACGTTTCAAAATAGCCGTCAGAATTTCCATTACAAGAGTGAATAGGTACGGGGACAGCGGATCTCCTTGCCTTAACCCACGCTTACCTCTAAAATAACCATGCACATTACCATTAACACACACTGAAAACGAAGGAGTACCCACACAAATCATAATCCAATCCACCATCCGAATATTGAATCCAAACCCTAGCAAAATCTTCTTTAAGAAATTCCAATCGACTGTGTCATACGCTTTCTGGATATCCACTTTGAACGCACATCTAGGGGGGCCCGAGTTTCTATGATAGTTGTGCATTAACTCTTGAGTAAGGAGGATATTATCCGATATTTTCCTACCTGGGACAAAAGCAGATTGATTCACACTAACAATCCCGTCCAGTGCCACTTTGATGCGATCAGCAATAATCTTACTAATGCATTTATATAACACGTTACAACATGCAATCGGCCGGTAATCCGTGACACTAGCTGGCGTAGGCAACTTCGGGATGAGAACAATAAGAGTATGATTGAGTTGACAAAGCATTTTACCCGTAGAGAAAAAATCCATTATCGCCATCGACACATCATGCCCAATAATCGGCCAAGCGTTTTTAAAAAAAGCTGATGTGTACCCATCAGGACCCGGAGCCTTATCTATTCCAATCGAAAACATAGCCTTCTTCACCTCCTCTTCTGTAACTTGACGGATCATTTGAGTCGCAATTTCCGGCTGCAATTTATTAGAAAACAGATCTGGAGTAGGGGTCAGCGAGACGTCATCATGACAGCCCAAGAACTTCTCGTAATGTTGCACAAGCGCCAATTGAATTGTGTCCCCTTCATAAACAATCCCATTCACATCTTTTATAACATCAATCCGACTCCTATGATTTCTATTTTTTAGCGAGGAATGAAAGAATGCCGTATTCATATCCCCCGCACACAACCAGTCCACTTTAGACTTCTGCTTAAGAAACCTCTCTTCATCCAGACAAGCTTCCTGATAAGCATTTGTCACCTTAGACTCTTCATTCCGAAGCTCCATGTTTAACGGGTCCGCATCTATATCCCGTTGAATTAAATCGAGCTTAGCTCGAAGATCCGCAGCCTTTTTATGGAGATTCCCTTGTTGATATAACAGCGCTCACAAAGGAGACTTTAACCTACTAAGCTTCTTGACAACACGGAATTGATGAACTCCATCCACATTTGACTCCCAAGATTTTTGAACTATCTTTAGAAATTCAGGTTTAAAAACCAAAAAATTCGCAAACTTAAACGATCTCCGGTTAATGACACCGACTTTCGGGATTTTTAGGATGCATGGGCAGTGGTCGGACAGCCTATACGAATTAAAAACAGCCACCGAGCTCGTGTACTCCTCCACAAAAGCCGTATTGCCTAACACCCTATCAATTTTCTTTAATAACCCTATTCCTTCCTTAGGTTTTTGATTCCACGTAAAGTGAAAACCTGTCCTGTTAATGTCGAATACCTCAATATCATCAATACATGCCTGAAACTCTCGCATACTGATTGAAATAGCCGACTGCCCAAAAGAGTTGTCTTCGAGATTTAAAGCCGAGTTGAAATCGCCCATGATGATCCAAGGATTATTACCTACCAGCACCTTATGCATAGACAATTGTTGCCACAACTCTCTTCTAGAGACATAGTAGTTAGCCGCATAAACTATGGAGCAAAAGAACATTTTCTTATCAATCTTAAAGAAGATTTGAACATGCATTATCTGAGACGTCTGATTGACCACCATAACATCAAAAATATCCAGATTCCATCCTATTATAATTCTCGTTCCCTTCGTACATTGGCCCCCATTGGACGTCCAGTCCCAATTACGAAACACACACTTACAAACTTTCCCCAGATTAGCTACATCAACGTGAGACTCAAGAATAGCACAAAAATTTAAATTGTTATCCTTCACCACTTGCCGAACCTCCTTTTGTTTCAGAGGGCGGTTCAACCCCCTAATATTCCACGCCGCTAAACTAATCATCATGAACCTCTTGATCAGGAGTGCTTGCTCCTTTGTTGTTATTCAGATTTTTTGACCCGCGTGTCATGAATTCATCCATTTCATTATACACCTCCTCGACCTCATCATCGTCTTGATCCTCATCATTCAAACCTGAAACCTTTTTTGTCTCTCCCGTATCGGCATCCACGTCATTCAGAATATCAAAAGGATTAGAAGACTTTACAACATTAGACGATGAAGCTCGATTGTTATCATTCCTCGGTTTTGGAACCACCGGCCGGTACTCAAACTTAGACTTTTGTTTGTTAACAGGAACTCCAACCCTTTTCGCTACCTTCTTCCCATACACACCTATATAGCCGTCTTGATCCATAGTAGGGATTTTCTTAGCTGGCTTCTGCTTTTGGATATTCCGGTTGTGATCCTCCTGAAAAGGTTTCCTCAGTTTCATAGGCTGTTTTGGACACGTCTCCGTGGAATGACCAAACACACAACATGTAGCACATCTATGCGGGCTCCATTCATACTCCACATACATTGTTTCTTTTATAAAACCTTCTCCCTCGGGCTCTGGGATTGCCATTATAATTTCTTCACGAAACTCCTTATCAGCCGAGATTTCTATCAATGCCCTCGCATAACTACTTCTACCCCATGCATCCATGCACATCGACGTGGTGAACGAATCCAGCATCTTTGGTTCCCCAATTGCCGTGGCAATTAAACTAAGACCATCTTCCGTGTAAGCGGCTAAAGGAACGTCATGAATTTTAACCCAAACTTGAACCGTCTTAACCTCTTTCTTTTCCAGCTTTGTCGTTGGGGTCCAGCTATTAAGAAACAACGGTTGCGACCTTATTATCCAAGGGCCATCCTTAATCACATTCAACATACCAGTTTCGTCCTTGAACTTGAAAAAGAAAAAGCCATTCGCATTCATCATTGTCTTTTCCAATCCATATTTCTTCCAGTTGTTTTTAACATAGTAATCTACGACTGGAAACGCAACACGATCCCCTAGAAAGTACCCATATAACGTATTTGCCAGCTTATCTCGAACCACCCGTACCGACTCCCTAGGGAGGACAACATCACATCCATCATGCACATCCGAGTTTGCAAAAGAACGAAAGTTTACCTTAGGGTTACTATTTGCAACCGATTCCGCATACGACATCGGCTTAGATGAGCTACCTTGATCCGCAGAAGATACCTGAACCCCTTGAATTCCAGCCGACTTATTTTCCAATCCATAGAATTCCGGTGGCAACTGGACCGGAACCGTAATCTTTTGAAGTTCATCGATGACAATAATTCTTTGTGGTTCCGATTGCACTACCCCTCTCCTAGGAAGTATCGGGTTCCCGTCAATACTCACCACCTGACTAACCAAACCCTTAAACGGCAATGGAGGTTTACCCCGATCACCTTTTGCATTATCCCCAGGCTTTGAACGCTCATCCATAACAAAGCAATCAACTCTCACGTGAAACTAGATCAAAAAACAAGCATGCACACGAAACTCAAACCCTAGAGCCGCAACAAAAACGAAGACAAATCAGACAAAACCCTAATCCTATAAACCCTAGATCGAAACCTGAACCCTTAATCGATTAAACCTGAGCATCAATCTAGCTAAATTAATCTCAGTTAACCGCAATCAATGACTACCAGTTTAATAAATCAGGGTTCCTGAATCAAATCTAAAGCGGCGATTGTAGAAAAAAACGAAAAACCCTAGTTCTAGATCGATCCCTAGTGCTAACTAGTTCGTTATAGAGATTTGAAAGATCAAACCTCTAATCACAGACTGTTATACACAAGATCACGAAGAAAAAACATAGGATTCATGATGAACAAGAAAATCGCCTATAGGAGAGAGAGCAGAGTTAATGTCTTTAGCAAAGCATACATCCACAATCTTCTGGTACTGCATCGCTTGAACTTTGTCTCGCTTCTCATACACAATCTTGTTATAGAACAAGCAGTCTATATCCTTTTTTAAGCAATTCACAAGCCACATAGGATCCAATATGCTGATCCTTCTAGAAGCTCCAGTGGACTTGTCAAATAGAGATATCACCGTTTCTCTTGTGCTTTCATTATATAACCACCCTTGAAAATCCTCATGAAAGGCTTGTTCCATTGCACGTAA
Source organism: Helianthus tuberosus (assembly GCA_030545235.1). Classification (NCBI taxonomy): domain Eukaryota; kingdom Viridiplantae; phylum Streptophyta; class Magnoliopsida; order Asterales; family Asteraceae; genus Helianthus; species Helianthus tuberosus. Next base: position 96,522,840 of record CM060388.1, read on the forward strand.
CGGCATATTCTTCAAACACCTCAGCGGCTTGATATCCAAAGTAATGTCTTTCTCTCCAGACTCCAAGATAGTAACAATCTGCTTTGGAAATTGAGGCTTCCAGTCTGGAAATCTTACTTTTGCTTGTTGCTTTATGTAATCCCATAAGTGTTGATCATGTTGTTTCACATCCAATCCATAGTAGAATTGTTTGATATTCTTCGTTTGGACCAATTCTTCAACGTCCCACCACGGGAGGGTTTTAATATCTGACAAAAACTCGAAGTACTGAACCCCTTGCTCCAGTCTGATAGCATATACTTGAAGATCTTCTAAGTAACCCCAAGACAAAATATCACCCCATGAGATATCAGCATCATGCGTGAAGTATTGCAACGGTCTTATGAACTTCCTTTCTTTAGGCATTACCTTGAACCAATTCTTTCTTTCTTTAGGCATTACCTGGAACACCTTCAGTAGTGATCTTTTCCACAATCTTTCTCCTGACTTCGTCTTCATTTTGTTCTTTAAACATTTCAGCGAGAGACAAAAATGTTTCATCAACACCAGCATAGTGAAATACTGTCTCTTCATCAGACGAATCAGATGCTTCTTCAACAAAACATCATTATACTTATCAGCTTCCTGAGCATACTTAAACTCATACTCCCTTTCTGGCGACGAAGGTATCTCATCTTCTATATCAAACTTGAATTTTCCATCATCTAAACCCAACTCTTCTAACATCTCTGCCCTTGACCTAGGCACCTCTAACTCCCTCTCAACCCGAGCGTGTAAATATATAACAGTAGGTTGTGTGAGGAATACCTGGTTGGCATGTTGTTTTCCTGATGATGAAGACTCTTGATGTTGATCCTCCTCTTGTTCATTAATCTCGTCATTCATAAAATCTTCAATCTTTTGTTGAACAGAAGGATTCACAATTAGTAATCCCGACGAGCCTTGATCCTCATCATCATCCTTTTTGTCAATGAAATCATCCCACGAAGGATCATAGTTATCAATTGCATCAAGAACGTCTTCTAACTCTTCATCTACTTTCTCTTCCTCTTCTACTTCTTTCCATCTTAATAATCCTTTGAGCAACTTGCACACGGTGAACAATGTCATCAAAGTTGTAAGATAGAGTAGAAGACTCACCAACAAGCACAAACCCCTTAGGGTCTACTTCAGCATCCACCATCTCAAACACAGGTTGTGACATTTGGACATGGCAACATTACTATGTCCCAGGCTGAATTGACCAACCTGATCAATACTCGTGTGACTGAAGCTTTAGCAGCTCAATGGGCTGGTACGATATGTGCCAAGTACCCTTTATCCTTGGATCGCGTACTCGACTCTTACCCATGTGCTGTGTTTTCTTTCGTTCTTAGGTCAGCAAGTGAATCATAATCAGAACAATCCGCCTGTCTGCACGTTTAAGACGTTCATGGATTGTAAGTTACAGACGTTCAGTGGGACTGAAGGAGCTGTGGGACTCCTATGTTGGTTTGAGAAGGCAGAATCGATGTTCGCGATGTGTAACTGTCCTGCTGGGGACAGAGTAAAGTATGCTACAGGCACGTTGGAGGACGGTGCCTTGACTTGGTGGAATGCCCAAGTCCAAATGTTGGGTATCAAAATGGCGAATGCGACTACTTGGGACGACTTCAAGGAGTTAATGCGAGAGGAGTAATGTCCTCGTGACGAGATTCAGAAACTCGAGAACGAGTACTATAATTTGAAGATGGCAGGGTCTAAGATCGAAGCATACACGAAACGGTCACATGAGCTCGCAAACATGTGTCCGAACCTATCACGACCACCCCATCGTAGGATTGAGTTGTACATCAATGGTTTAGCACCACAGGTCAAGGGTTTAGTCACTGCAGCAAATCTTGACAACTTGCCTCGAATCATACGTCTGGCTCACAAGATTACCGATCAGGAGGTGTGTGATAACTCGTAACTTCAAGGTAGAAACCGTTTATTTTATTATTTGAGGAATGTATTCACGTCGCGCGAACCAACCCGAACCATTGGAACCCACTCACGTAGTTCAGAATTTATGAGACCGAACTATAACTTGATGGTTTCCCTTTTTATATTAGTTTAGTTGAGTGGATTAATTGTGGTATTTCTATAACTAGATGATTTTGTGTTAATTATATTATTTGCACAACCACTTGTATATTATATGCATATTATAAGTGTAGCCCACATACCACTTGTAGCCACCCCAATCCGTGTTTCTATGTGCCAGCCCAAGAGATTAAACCAAACCGCCCCAATCTGCTATATTATTTGCACATCCTTAATTAAGTCCCATAATCCTTTTGAGGAAAACCCTAACCTGCGCACAAGACCCCTCCTGCCTCTCTTCTGTGCACGTAAATAGGATTCAAGAATAGGTGGAAACCAAACTCCTTATTAACTACTAGGTAATATACTTGTCAAACTGTTTCTTGATTCTTGAAGTTTTGCAAGAGGATAGGTTTATGCATGATATCTCTATTAGTATTATGTGTATTATGATAATATAGAGTAGATTATATGTGATGATATGTATGAACGTGTATGAATATGAAGATGTGTGGACATGAAATGCGTTGACGACATTGAATATATATGGGATTATAGTCGTGCTCGGTTAGTATCAAGTTATGTTTTGATCCGTTTTTCTGATTGTTATGGTTTCGATTATGCATGAAATATAGTATTATTATTTGTGAAGGTTTTTATGTCTTGAATGATTGCTGGTTTCATTCGTACGTTTCGTAGAACGATTAGGATTATATGAATGCTAATAAAAGTCGTGTATTAATTATGTGATTAAGGTTTTGAGTGCGGCTAAATGGCTAAACCAAAGGATTATGATTATGATCAGATTCATTATTGATAGTCTAGTGATTAATTTACAAACTGGTTCTCAATTCTAGAAATATAGCACCCTATTTGATCCGAATTAAGCATAGAGTGATATTGATTGTTGTTTTGCTAATGGATCTAATTGATTGGTTTGAATAGGAAGTGAAACTGCTGATGAAATATGTTTACGAGAAATTAGGGAATAAATGATTGAAGCTTGTAACCAATTGCCCATGATTTATGGCATTAATTGATACCACTCACACAAATTATGTTTGGGGCTAACTATGTTGGGCTGCTCCAGCAAGGGCTGGTCGCACAATGGGGCTGTGGTCGCACACCAGTTATAGGATCGCATATCCAGCTGGGCCCGTTAAGTCTGTTGGGCCGCACACAAGTTAGTGGGCCGCGGATATAAACGAATCGCACCCCCGGGTGAGCATCGCACAACACCTTGGGCCGAACACTTATAATGGGCCGCACAAACCCGGAGTCGCACATTCGGAGTCAATCGCACACTTCGGATGGGCCGTCTTTGGGTGAGCTGTACACTAAACACTGGACCACATACATAGAATAATGGATCGCTCACTTTAATATGGATAGTTCACTTCTCATTTGGGTTTGAATGATGGTGGGATCGTACACTTTTGTGGGTGATGGATTAACTGTTAGGTGTGAAAGTGAAGCATGAACTTGTGACACTTATTTGTATGAAATTCGAATGTCAATTATGTGCTATGTGATGTTATTTGCTAAATGTGTGGTTCTCTAGTAAACAAAAACTGATTGATATTGATAACCATGTTAGGACGTGGTTGATCAACCGTGAACAAGTAACTTAATTTACCGAGCAATCCAAGGTGAGTTCATTCCTCTTGAGCATGCGTCCCGGTGGTTGGGACAGTCATTGGGTATCCCTGAGAGGGATAGGTTTTGGGTAAATCATGGGTATTCCTGAGAGGAATACGTCTCGTGGGTAAAATCTGGTATGTTGGATAATACACTTGTCCTATCACCTTTAAGTCCCATCTTTTTGTTACCGGAGAGGTAACGGGGTATTAGTTGGTAGCGCTACTTAGGTTTGGCACCCTCACCCCATACCGGAGAGGACGGGTGTGAACTAATGACCCAGTCATGCCCAGTGCTTTGATAGGAGCACTGGGAACGGGCAAAACATAAACCAAGAGCCGTCTTGTATCCGATGTATTATCAACATTGTAATCAATGAACGGAATTAAAACACTTGGTAACTAACGTTTTCGTAAAACTATGAACTCACCAGCGTTGTCTGATACACGTGTGTGCATGCTTGCAGGTTATAGGTATGTGTGGATGTGGAACTTGCTATCTGGGATGCTGGAGTGGTCATGGGTCGTAATGCATGGAATCGCGAGACAAGTCTAATGGTTTTTGTACATACGGTTTATGTAACACTTAACAAATGATTTATGCTTCCGCTGAATATGATGAGTTATACTTTATGTAATGTAATACTTTATCTTAAAAAATGAAAGTGTTTATTTAAATCATGTATGAGTTCAGTGTGATTGGTGGCTAGATCCTGGTACGTCACACGCCTCATGGGGGTTCCCGCATGTGGTATTTTTTGGGGTGTGACAGTTTGGTATCAGAGCCACTGGTTATAGTGAACTTGGTTTTAAAACATTTTTGTAAAACCAGACTATAACCAAACAGTTCTGAATACGTGAATACGACCATGACACTCAGCTCCAGATTGCAAGGTTCATCTTTCTCACTTGTTGCATACATTACATCGCTAGTACACATTTGTTTATTATGTTACATACGATCACACACTCGTCACTATAGCATGATGGCATGGATTGCTTGCTTACTTTATGATGCGTTGATAGTATGCCATAGTCCTTGGATTTTTGTGATCTTAATACTTTGACAACCTCCATTGATATTAGAGTTTGAAGAGCCATTTGACATGAGTTAGGCGGAACTGAGAAGAGCATGCAAATCACAATATTATTGTGGGTGCACACATAATAATAATAATAATAATGTGAGGTGCATGCGAGTCCTAGTGAGGCTTAACAAGTGAAAAAGGGGTTCTGTTACGTTATTCGAGCAGTGAGAAACGTAACAAATCTATAGGAGTCCTAGCCGTGATTGCCTCCTACTTGTACGTGATCTTTTCACTCTTTTCTGAACCCTTACGAATCTCAATGCTATCGAGTATTACCTGAACACCCATCTGAACGCCTAGCAAACTGGGTAGAATGTTAGGTGCGTGTACGAACGTCCCTGAATTGGATGTCGCAGCATCGAATGATTGGTTCATACCTTTCTCACTTGTCTTCGTTTGCTGGAACTCAATGTATTGACGCTTAATCGAATCCTTAACCCTAGTCAGCGACTCTTGGGAGTCAACTCTTACGAATCAATCGGGATATAAGCGATGACAACTGATTATAGTGTGGGATGTGTGACTACCAGTAGTGATTAGTGCTTTAGGGCGTGGCACATAATGTGAAAGGATGGACTTGGTTGGTGAAAGATCGTAGGGTTCCATTTCAAGCAACGATATCAGAGGCAACAGTCATGGCAACATCAAGGTACCTGTAATCGTAGCCTACAGTATGGGAATGAAGGTGCCTACGGCATGGATTGGCCGTTGATAATTCAAGACGACAACAACCAATGGGATGACGACAATACTGGAAATCCTTGTAACGAAAACAACAACACTGGAAATGATGTTCGTGGAAGGGCATTTAGGATTGGCATGGGTGACGCAAGGATTATAGCAACACGGTGGCCTGCACGTTCTTAGTAACTAAACGCCTCGTTCCTGTTCTGTTTAACCCTGATGCTTTTTGGAACCAACCTGTTGCGGAATCGACTGATGGCCAGTCAATTTAAACCTCATATGTTCGTTGGGATGCAAACTCGACCTTGTGGGACAAGTGCTCAACATCGACCTTCCTTCTGCTATTCCTGATAGTTTCGATGCTATAGTTAGTGTGGATTGGTTATCCAGATATCACATAGATATACCCGGTGAGGGAAAATTTTGCGTATCCCTCCCCTTAGTGGAGGATCGTTATCTGTTCTAAAGCGTCAGAGTGGCGCAAAGGTTAGCGTCATTTCAGCAATGAAAACCAGGAGCATCTACGGAGGGACTACCCTGGGTTTGCAAATGGTTTCGGTGTGTCTATGGGCTGGTTTTAAGGTCCCTTAGTATTGAAATACAATGGGCACACATGGAGGGTTGAGATTCAAGCTCGTTTTACGAGGAACGATCTTAACGGTAGACCGAAATCTATAAATACCCACACCTCCATTCCTTGCAATTCACACAAATCTGATTCTTTTGCTCTTAGTTGGGGTTTAGTACCTCATACCTGAGCAATTTGGATCAAGATTTCCTTGCTTGGACCCTTTGTAAGTATTCTTTCGTGCTTTTATGCGTTTTTAGCGTCAAAGTCAAACAATGTTTGACTTTCAGCTTTGACCAATTTATGGTCAACACAAAGTTCATTTGAACTTCGTAACGTGAGCGTAATCACGATGGTTATAGTCTCTTGTGACTATACAACCTACTGATTACCATTGGTCAACTCTGTTTTAGCCGCTATGTACTCTTATTGGGCTGCCGTTTTTAGTCTCCCGGCTAGTATCATCAAGAATATCGAGAGGATTATGAAGGATTTTTTATGGCACCAAGGGTCTTTGGGTTCGAACAAAGCCAAGGTAGCGTGGAAAGATGTGTGCCTTCCCAAGTCCGAAGGGGGGTTGGATATTCGAAAGGTTTCGGATGTGAACAAGGCTCTAGTGACATTTCATATTCATAGCATTGTATCGGGTCGAAAATCTCTTTGGGTCGAATGGATTTATGCTCATCGGCTAAGGGGTAGGAGTTTTTGGGATGTTAAGGTGCCGCAAAACTCCTCATGGGGCTGGAGGAAAATTTTGTCTTTCAGGGGTTCTGTGCGCAAATTCTTTTGGAAGCAAATAGGGAATGGTGAATCTACGTCGTTATGGCATGACACTTGGTGCCTTCAATGTCCGCTGAGTCGCTTTATTTCTCCTAGAAACATGTCTCAACAAGGTTTTTCAATCTACTCGAAAGTAGCTGATGTTGTTAGCAATGGAATTTGGAGTTGGCCAGACGCTTGGAGGGATCTCTTTCCAATTCTATTCCAAATGAATCCGATTAATATCACTCCGAACAAACAAGATATCACTCTTTGGCGAACCAATGCTGGTAAACTGATGCCATTCTCTTCCAAGCTGGTATGGGAGACTACTCGCTCACGTGGTAACGAAGTAGAATGGGCAGAGGTTGTTTGGTCGGGATGTAATATTCCTAGACACTCTTTCCACTGTTGGTTGATCTTTCGCAGGAAACTATGGACGCAAGACAGAATTCGAAAATGGAATTGCATCACTAGTGGTTCTATGAACATGATGTGTTGCCTATTATGTCAGCGAGAGATGGATTCACATGAACATTTGTTTTTTGAATGCTCGTATTCCTCAACAGTTTTGGATGCTATCAAAGAGAAGTCTTGTATGAAGAAGGTTCCTAACAAGTGGGAAGACATCATGAGGTGGCTGCAACCGAAAGCAAATTCCAGATCTTTGAACTCGGTTATTGCTAAACTTTCTATAAAGGCGGCTGCGTATTTTGTTTGGCAAGAAAGGAATTACAGATTTTTTAACAATCAATTGAGACCGCCGTAAGTGTTAACGGGCATCATCATCGATACGGTGAAATTGAAATTATTATCATTCAAGTATAAAGATAAGCCGCAAGTGAGGAAGACCTTGGATGATTGGAAGCTGACGTCGATGGATACATTCAAAGATACCTGATTTGGTTTAGTTTTTTGTATCTAGCTAGTTTGGCTTTGTTAGCTCGTGTTTCGTTTGGTGTTTACTCTTATATGGCATGTCATGTAAGAGAATTGGTGTAGGTTTATCTACTCCACTTGTGTATTTTTTGTTTTGTTTGGAATGAAATCACCGGGGTAAACCCCTTTACCCAAAAAAAAAACCTACTGATTACCACGTTATTTAGGTGTAGTGACGAGTCGTAGTTTCGGCCAAAATGCGTATTTAAGCATATTTTGTAACCAAACTATTCTTGGGTATCAAAACCGTTTGTTTTGATATCTAACTTGTTTTCAAACCTTGTTAAACATGTTTTAACATGTTTAGCTCGTCACTTTAGGTTTAGTGCTTATGTAGAGTCTTTTTTTTTTGGGTAAAGGGTTTTACCCCAGTGATTTCATTTCAAACAAAAACAAACACGCACAAGTGGAGTAGAAAAACCTACACCAGTTCTCTTACATGACATGCCATATAAGAGTAAACACCAAACAAACAAGCCAAACAAAGCAAAACCACCTAGACACTAATAATTAAATCAGGTCTCTATGAAGGTATCCACTGAACTAAGCTTCCAATCATCCAAGATCCTTCTCACATGCGGCTTATCTTTATACTTGAATGATAATAACTTCAGCTTCACTGTTTCAATAATGATGCTATTTAACACTTCCGGCGGTCTAAGTTGATTGTTGAAGAATCTGGAGTTCCTTTCTTGCCATACAACGTAAGCAATCGCCTTGATGGAAAGTTTAGCAATAACCGAGTTTAAAGACCTGGAATTCGCTTTCGGCAGCAACCATCTCATAATGTCGTCCTACTTGTTAGGCACCATCTTCATACTAGACTTCTCCTTGATAGCATCCAGAACCTTGGTAGAATACGGACATTGAAAAAACAAATGCTCGTGTGATTCCATCTCTCGCTGACACAATAAACAACACATCATGTTCATAGAGCCACTTGTGATGCAATTCCATTTTCGTATTCTGTCTTGCGTCCATAATTTGGTTCTAAAAATCAACCAACAATGAAATGAGTGTCTAGGAATATTACAACCCGACCAGACAACCTTCGACCAATCAACTTCTTGACCACGAGAACGAGTAGACTCCCATACCAGTTTAGACGAGAACGACAACAGTTTACCACCATCAGTTCGCCATAGGATAACATCTTGCGTATTCGGAACAAGGTTAATATGGTTTAATTGGAATAAAACCGGAAAAAGATCCCGCCAAGCATCCGGCCACGTCCAAATACGATTGTGAACAACCTCAGGCACTTTAGAGTAGATCGAGAACCCATGTTGAGACATATTTCTAGGAGAAACATAACGGCTGAGCGGACACTGAAGGCACCAAGTATCATGCCATAACGACGTTGATTTTCCATTCCCAATTTGCTTCCAAAAAAATCTGCGGACTGAACCCCTGAAAGACAGAATTTTCCTCCAACCCCAAGTTGAATTTTGTGGCACCTTAACATCCCAAAAACTCCTACCTCTAAGCCGATGAGCATAGATCCAGTCAACCCAAAGTGATTTCCGACCTGAGACAATGCTATAAATATGAAAAGTCATTAAAGCCTTGTTCACATCCGAAACCTTCCTTATACCCAACCCCCCTTCAGACTTGGGAAGACAAACATCTTTCCATGCAACCTTGGCTTTATAAGAACCCATAGAACCTTGATTCCAAAGGAAATCCTTCATAATCCTCTCAATACTATTGATGATACTAACCGGAAGACTGAACACGGCAGCCCAATAGGAATACATAGCAGCTAAAACAGAGTTAACCAGTTGAAGTCTCCCTGCGAATGATAAAAACTTCGTCTTCCAATCTAAAAGTCTGTTAGAAATCCTCTCCACCAACACCTTGCAATCACTTTTAAGAAGCCTAGAGGCAATAAGCGGAACTCCAAGGTATTTAATTGGCAGCGATCCTTCAGAGAATGACACTAAGGATAGAATCTGATTCTTCACTCGAGTCGGGACATTACAAAAGAAAGAAGTGCTTTTACTCAAGCTTGGAACGAGCCCAGACATATCTCTAAACCTATTCAGCGATTCCATGATGATTTTGACTGACTCATTGTCGGCTCTGGCAAACAGAAACAAGTCATCTGCAAAACACAAGTTAATGATTTTTTGCTTCTTACAATTATTATGAAACCGAAACTCAGCATGTGTACTGGCCGCGTGCTGAAGAATGGAAGTGAGGACCTCCATAACTAGAGTGAACAAATACGGAGAGATGGGGTCACCTTCTCTTAAACCCCTTTGACCCTTAAAATATCCGTGAATATCTCCATTAATGCTGATCGAGTATGAAGTTGAAGTAACGCAACTCATAACCCAATTCACCATAGTATCATGAAAACCAAAACCCAAAAGCGTTGCACGGAGAAAATCCCAATCCACAGTATCATATGCCTTTTGAATATCTACTTTGAACGCACACCTTGGAGGGCCCGAATTTCTGTGATAGTTATGGAGCAATTCCTGCGTTAACAGGATGTTGTCCGAAATTCTACGACCAGGAATAAAAGCGGACTGGTTGATGCTCACAACATCATTAATCCCCTCCAGAAGTCTATTAGTAATAATCTTACTAATAGCTTTGCAAATAACATTACAACAAGAGATAGGGCGATAATCAGTAACAAACGTTGGGGAGTTCACCTTTGGAATCAGCGCCAGAAAAGTATGATTGATTTCTTGTAATAGCCGGCCATTTCTAAAGAAATCCTTGATAGCGAAACTCACCTCCTCACCAATAATCTGCCAAGATTTTTTAAAGAAAGCTGATGAATAACCATCTGGGCCCGGGGCTTTGTCATCCCCAACATCAAAGAAAGCAGATTTTATTTCATCATCAGTAACTTCACAAATCATAAAATCAGCCTTTGCTACACTAATACGTCTCGGAAAACAATGCATATTTGGATTGCTGGTGACAGTACCCTTGATTCCTAGAAACGCTTTGTAGTGATCCACGAGAACATTAGCCACATCTTTTCCTTCAAATTCATTACCATTAGCATCTTTGATAAATTGAATTTGAGAAATATGATTCCTGCTCTTAACCATATTATGAAAAAATTTCGTGTTTGCATCACCAACTTGTAACCATTTTTGTTTCGCCTTTTGTTTTAAAAACCGTTCCTCGTCTAAACTAACCTCTGAGAACTTTTTCTGACATTCAGCCGCCAAATTCCGAGGCGAAGAGTTATCCGGGTCCTTATCCACTTTGCTTTGAAGATCATCCAGCTCCTTCCTTATGTTAGACACACGCTCATGCAGGTTCCCTTGATGACGGAGAAGAGCCCTGATTGGTTGTTTTAAACTTCTAAGTTTTTTCACCACCCGAAACATAGGAACCCCATCAAAACTAGAAATCCATCCATCCTTAACAATATTTAAAAATTCAGGTTTATGAGTAAGAAAGTTAGGGAACTTGAACGGTTTATGCTTGCATCTCAAAACTTCCGGTAACTTTAGAACACAAGCCGAATGATCCGACACTCTATGAAGTTGAAAAACCGAGAAAGAATTAGGAAAAACATCCGTGAAGTGGCAATTAGCCATGATTCTATCAATCTTTCTCATTACTCCTATACCTTGTTTAGGTTTTTGATTCCACGTAAAATGCATACCCGAACTCTTAACATCAAAAACCTCAATGTTCAAAACACACTCTTTAAATTCCATCATACTAACCGAGATACCTGAGGCTCCCAAATGAGTATCACCAAGCTCAAGAATAGCATTAAAATCTCCCATAATAGCCCAAGGTTTGTCATTAACAAAACACTTGTGTCTATTCAACGACTTCCATAGACCTCTTCTCTCCTTATAATCATTACTTGCATAAACCATCGAACAAAACATAGCCTTCTTCAAACCTTTAAACACAACTTGAAGATGCATCACTTGGTCCGTAGCAGATAAGAGCATGACATCCACATCCATAGGGTTCCAGCCCACGATGATTCTTGTGCCTTTACTACACAAGTTTCCATTTGACAACCAATCCCATCCCTTGCAAACTTTGCTACACACATCGTTCAACTTATCAACTTGCACATGAGACTCTAAAATAGCACACACCTTTAAATTATTTTCCTTGATAACATGACGAACCTCTTTTTGTTTCAGAGGGTGGTTCAACCCCCTTATATTCCAGCTGGCTATACTATCCATTAGAAACCTCGACAGCAGGAGTGCTTGCCCCTGAAAAAGAACCTCCATTATTCGTTTTATTTTGCATAAAATTGGTTGTTTCATCCGCCACTTCCCTGACCTCGTCCTGATCCGAGACATCATCATCATATTCGTTACTAGGAGTCTCCAAAGCACTAAATGCATTATTGAGCTGAATACCATCTACTCTCGGTTTAGAAGTAGACGCTTTATGCTGATCCTTCCTCACCGGCCGATACACAAACTTCGGTTTGTCTTTACCTACATGTTTTGCTGACTTCCTTTTTCCCATAACTTGATAACCCTGCTCATCCATCTTACTCTTACCTTTGGGGTCCTGATTAACAATAGGTTTCACAACCTTTGGGCAAGTCTCCAGCGTGTGCCCAAAGATATTGCATGTAGAACACCTAGGCGGAGTCCACTCATACTCAACATTGATCGAACTCTTTAAAAATCCTCCATCCTCTATATTAGGGATGGCAATTGACACCGTCTCCTTTAGATCTTTACTTGCATCCACCTCAATAATAGCTCTAGCATAGCTGCTACGACCCCATGAATCAGAACACATTTTTGCCTTTTCATTATCTAATACCTTAGGGATTCCGACTTTAGAGGCAATCAAGCTCAAACCTTCTTCAATATAGACTGCAAGTGGCACATCATGAAGTTTAACCCAAACTGGAATCTTCTGTAGCTCCTCCTTTTTCAGCTCCGTATTAGTTAACCAGTGTTTCAAGAAAATAGGGATATTTCTGATAAGCCAAGGTCCATCTTGAATAACCTGCTCCATACCTTCTTTCGAATCAAATTTAAAGAAGAAAAACCCTTTTCCATTCATCATACATTTACGCAACCCATATTTTTCCCATCTCTTAGTCACAAAATATTCAACGACTGGAAAAGCTAAACGCTTCCCTAAGAAATAACCAAACAGCACATTGTTAAAACGTTCTTGAACCTTCTTAACTGATGCTATCGGAATTGTTACATCAGCATGATCCACAAGTTCCGTATTTTCCAAATACCTAAAGTTTATACTATCCTTAGGTTTGGATTTCAATACCTTTTCAGCAAAAGTTTCTACTACAGGACTTAGAACTGATTCAGCCATAGCATTAGGAATACCATTAAATCCATCCGTCTTGTTACCACTAAAAGAAGAAGAACTCGACACATTCCCATTCCCCCTGGCTTATACTCCACCGGCTTTGAAATTTCGGCCAAACCATCAATAATCGACACATTATTCGTAGCAAAAATCCCCCTCCGCCGCAACAAAGGATTACCTTCAATGTTCGTGACTCTCAGCCTAATCCCACGTACCGGAGCCGTTCCCGGCGTTGATTGTGTATCATCATTGACCAGGTTAGGGTATTCATCCCCACCAAAAATTGTACCTCTCTCCATTATTGCAACACAACACGAACCATGCAGCAAAACCAATGTGAAACAAAGTAGAAAAACCGAAACCCTAATCCTTTAAACCCTAGTATCAATTATCCACCCTTAACCGATTATAAAAGTGTTATCGATCTAGCTAAGTTACACTCAGTTAACCGCAATCAACAACAACTAGTTTAATCAATCAGGGTTTTAAAAAGAAAAACCTAGAGCGGCGATTGGAAAGAAACGAAAAAGAAAACCCTAATTCCTAATCCGTCACAAATGCTAACTAGTTCGTTCTAGAGGATTGATGAATCAAAACTCCAGTAACAGACTGTTATACATAAGATCTTGAAAAAAAAGTAGGGTCTCATGGGAAACAAAAAATCGCCTAAAGGTGAGAGAGATGGGTTCACATCTGCATCCTTTAAACCCTAGTATCAATTATCCACCCTTAACCGATTATAAAAAGTAGAGTCGTAAGTCAAGCGGTCTAAACAACCGCTTAGACTTTCGAACCCGACCCGTTTGGTCGATCATTAGGATCCGACCAAACACATTAGGTGACCATAGTTGCATAGGGAATAACCTTCCGAGGTTATACCTTATGGTCACTTCGTTTAAGTAGTTATATGATAGGTAGTTTATATGCCTTAGGAAAATGGCCAAAATGCCCTTTTATGCATAATTGATATTTAAGCATATGTAACCCAAACTTTTGTCACTTAGCTGATTATGCAACATAATTAAACATGTTTAGGCATATAATACTTGTCATGGGACTAGTTAGGCGTTCTGAACGCGTTTTACACGAACGACGCGTTAAAGTAGCGTAAGCTACCTAAACGGTTCGTAATGGGTCGTAAGCACTTAGGATAGGTTTCATTTTAGTATGTAGGCTTTGTTAAACCATATCATATGAGTTCCAATACTCATTTGGTTTACGAAACCTCATCCTATCCGATCTCCCGATTTAGGTCCGGTTTATTAATGTAGTTACCTATTGTCACACCCCGACCACGTAAAACAACAAATCGTGGCGGAAACGTCGGGGAGTGTTGTAACAGAATCATTGTTTCACAACCATGGATCAAATAGTTTTGTTTTATTGAATTATTGAACTCAATGTTTTATTACTATTCAAATAAATACAAATATTGTCTTTCGAGTTTTAAAGTCACTAAGGCACGAGTCCATCCTATATTAGCATGCATCAACAATCATCTCATAGCATCACCTGAAACATATATGAAAATAGGTACGTCAGCATAAAAATGCCTGTGAGTAACATAGGTTTTGTGGATTTAGATTCATGGCTTTAGTTAATACAAGAAAAAGGTTTTATGTTTTACAAAAATAGCCATGAATCCTTGTAAAAGTTTTGTGTCTAAAAATGCATTTGTTTTGATAAAAGGTTTGTAGTATATACAAAATATACTTTGGTTTTGGAAATAGTTAAACGTATAGTATATCAAAATTATACTTTTGTTACTAAAATAATAGATTTGGTAGTATATCACAAAATACTTTGGTTTTGAAAGATAGCATATCAATTATGCTTTGGTTTTGAGAATAACATATCAATTATGTTTTGGTTTTGAAAATAGCATATCAACTATACTTTGGTTTCGATAATAGCATACCCACTATGCTTTGGTTTTGATAATAACATATCAACTATGTTTTGGTTTTAAAAATAGCATATCAACTATGCTTTGGTAAATAACAAAGTAGCATGTTAAAACATATGTTGGATTTTGTACATAGTATATCAAAATATACTTTGGTAGATCACATTTGAGAGCGCATCAAACTGTACTTTTGTAGTATATCAAAATATACAAAGGAAACTGTGATTTGGTATTCATTCAAACCTTAGTGTATCAAACTACACTTTGGAGACTATAGAAATACCACAAAGGCAATTTCTATTTGGTTAAAATTTGGTTTCTGACATTCCATACATCAGGAATGGGGTGTCTAGTCCTATAGCGCTATATCGTACTACCAATTGGTTTGGTGAATGTATAAAATAAGTACAACCCAACAATTCGTTTTTACAAGTTTTGAAAATCAGTGTTTAAACCATAGATAATCGTTTAATTCGTCAAAAGAATAAGTACTAATCATGTGTAATCATATAGTTTAAAATCATGAAAATAACAAATAGGCACATATGTTTCACCCCAAAACAATTGAAAACCGTAAAAGAGGGGACTATGTACTCACTTAAGATTGCAAGTATCCTTGATTAAGTGTCCTAACAAAGCTCGGGAAATCAAGGAATCAAGTGGCACCTAGTATGGAATCACTATGTCATACAATCGGATCCTAAATCGGGAGATAGGATAGAATGGTGTTCTATAAATCAAATGAGTATTTGAACTTATATGGTATGATTTAATAGAGCTAACATTCTGATTTGGAAGTCTACCTAAGTGCTCTTGACCCATTTTGACCCATTATGGTAGTATAAGCTACTATAATGCGCCGTTTGCATAAAACTATGGTCGGATGGTTAACTATGAGCTATGTCAAGTCTTACATGCCCAATTATACCCTAACATGTTACTAAATCAGATTATATGTCAAAAACAAGTTCACATAGGCAAAATACGTATTTATGCTGTAAAAAGGGCGTTTTGGTCATTTCATATGGGCATACAAGCTACTTAACAAATAACTAACCAATCCTATGTGATCATAAGGTATAACCTCAGAGGTTATTCCCTATGCAACTATGATCACTAAGCAAGCATGGTCGGATCCTAATGATCGACCAAACGGGTCGGGTTCGAAAGTCTAAGCGGTTGTTTAGACCGCTTAACTTACAACCCTAAACAAGCACAAAACTAATAGTGACGAGTTACACATGTCAAAACATGTTTAACCTACTTAGAAAACTGATTTGGTATTGATACCTACAAGTAGTTCCGTTGCAAAATGCGTGCTAAAACGCATTTTGACCGAAACTTTGACTCGTCACTACATCTAGTTAACGTGGTAATCAGTAGGTATAATCGCTAAGGATTATAACCATCGTGATTACAATAACTTTGCAAAGTTCAATTGAACTTTGACTTGACCAATTGATTGGTCAAACGGAAAGTCAAACACTGTTTGACTTTTTAAGCTAGGAAAGCAATAAAAGAATGAAGGAATGCTTACAAAGGGTCCTTGCTTGAACTTGATCTTATAAATTCTCAGGTATGAAGTTATAAAACCCCAACTTAGAGAATTTTAGATCAAGTGTGAAGGAAACAAATGAAATGGCCAAGCTATTTATACTTGAGGAGGTGATTCAAGATCATGCCATGTGTTTGTTTGGCCTCCAAGGAATGAATCCTAACCATACAAGTGTTTAGGGACAGCTAGCATTGCTTGGAGAGCTGTTAACTTGGCTACCACACAAAGAAATTGCAAGAATGGACCCTGAACTTCAATCTGCTGCACAAAAATGAGGTTTCTGTCCAGATCAGATGCTGGCATCGTGCGACAGGGAGAGGCATGTGGTGGTGGCGTAGCGCCACCATGTGCCAGATCCCGTAAAGTTTGCCAAAATGGCAGAAATGGTCCCTGCACACCCAAACTCGCATATTTGACGTATTTAACCTCCGTTAAGCCATTTTCAAGGCTCTACAAGGTCGTCAAAGTGTAGGGGACCTGAAATATGCTTGGAAATATCACTGATGTCGGTTCGTTTGGTCGTACGGTCACGTTGTTCGGTTATTTACGACGAAACTCGAACGGACGCAAAAACGAACCAAATTAAGCGACGAATGGTATTTTTGCATTCCGATCACTAAAATAAAAATATTTTAGTGTCTACAAAAATTTTGGATGTCCAGATGTGGTTAGAACGTAAGATATGTGCGTAAATGCAAACTTACGTCGTTTTTGACACTTTTAGTCCCTGTAAGATCAAATAAGCATGTTTTCGCACACCGAACCTATCAAAGCTATTTCTAAGCTATGTTTAGGTTGTTGATGGTATGTTTAGCTAATGATCATATTCCGGACTGTATGTTACCTTATGAAACGGCAGATTTTTGCAAGTTGACGCAAACTTGTGAAGACATCTGTGTTTGTTTCGCTTTCGAATGAATCCTCCATTTCCCAAGTAAAACTCTTGGTCACGTTTGGATTCTTAGCGAATCTATTAATTGCCAAAAATGTTGTCGTTGTAGTAATAAAACATGGGGTTTCGAACAACGGATAGGAGAATGTTTCCTATGAAGACTATTATAGGAAACTTGTGTGTGCTCGAAATTAGAGCCGGAGATTGCAAGATAAAATAACATTGGTCAAGGTCTAGGACTTCAAGTAACTTAAATAACGCTACATTCGCAATGTAATAAGGAACACTTATATATAGGAAGTACCAGCGGCGTATCCACCATGCCCTTTTTACATTGTTCCCGTCTCGTTGTTCTTATCACTATAGGACTTAACACATGACAAAACTTGCTGTGGTTTCTGTGCACTGAATTCCATAATTACATATGCATCCATAATTACGTAATTCCTTGCACAGTCCGTACAGTTCATTTCATAATGTGTAGGGTAAAATCAATCGAACAAACATGAAATGACTTGACTAGACCTACAGGGGATCTTTTTAGCTAGATCAACGATAAATCTTTTTAACTAGATCAACACATGATCTCTTTAACCAGATCGTCGTATGATCTCCTTAAATAGACCACTAAAGGATCTTTGTAACTTTGAATCAAATAGTCGTTTTGAAACAGCACTTTGGAATCCAAGGGTCTGACTATTTGCATAGAAAGTTCCTTAAGGATTTAAGATAGTACTTTGAGTATCCTTCTGAGAATCTAACATATGAAAATACGGAAGATTCCAGCAGGACTTAGATAGCGAGCTTTAGAATTACATGTAAACACAGAATCATAAAATTGTACATTCGTAAATTTAGTTATTAGCTCGTTCGTTAATTTGAATTAATGCATTTGAAGTACACCGGAAATCCAATCACGGACTTCAATTAGTACTTAAAACATCCTCAAGAATCTAACTATGAAGATAGGAAGATCTTATAAGGATTTAGCTTTGTTTTTGTCGCATCATAACATTCGTATTAGGGCACATAAGGAATCCAATTAAGGACTCATGAAAATACCTTTAGATATCAAATCAAAGATTTGAAACGGTATTTCAAGTATCTGTTTAAGAATTTGAAATCTGTACCTTGTACTTTGTTTCTTAAAAGAAACTAGTACTTAGGATTTTTGGGGAGATCACTAGTGATCATAAAAATGAAAGAACCACACGAGTAGTTTGTTTTGTTTGGAACGCAGTTCCTTGGCGTCAACATCGTACTGGTATGTCAACACACACACAATCGTATCAGTTTTGGAAATAAAATTTGAATCAACAAATTTATTTATAACAACTGAATTGTTTTCAAGCGTCAAAGATAACAACAAAGAGAATATAAGAAGTATAATTGTTCACTGCTGAATTATCATTTGCGTTTGCCTTGTTTATGTTAAATACTCGTCCACGCGCTGGATTTGCATTAACAAGTCTTTGGCAATTGTTTCAGTAGTGAGTAAGATCACCACAGTTATAGCACGATCCAGGTGGAAACTGTGCTCGAGCAGCAGCAGGATTTTCAGCATTCTGGTTTTGGATAACATGGCGACATGTATTGACCAAATGTCCCAATCGCCCACAGTGGGTACATTTGTGACACGGTGTCTGATTCACATGATGACGGTTGCATTTGTTGCACAAGGGTGCAGTACCAATATAGTTCTTCCTAGCACGAGGCTGTGCTGGCTGATTTGGCACAACCTGATCATTTTGAGCAACTACTGCGAAGTTTTGTGAAGCCTTATGCTTCTTCGACTTCTTAGAGGACCTGGTCTGTTTATCCTTTGGTTTTTCTTGTGTCGACACTTCAGATGGTTTCTGATCGCCTTTTCGGAAAAGCTTACCCTTCCTGATTTGAGATTCAGTCAGGGTAGCAGATAGTTCAATAGCTTGTCTGACGGTAGTGGGGTTGCTACCAGTAACAATATCCTGAACTGGGTCAGGGAGACCATCAATGTACTTTTCAATCGCCTTCTCCAAAGGCGTAACCATGGTAGGACATAACAGACTTAACTCCTCATAACGATTAGTGTAGGCTCGATGTTCACCACTGTCTTGTTTAAGATCGTCAAATTCCCGTTCTAAAGCCCTGAGCTCATGACGAGGACAAAATTCCTTCATCATTAGAGCCCGAAGCTCTTCCCAGGTTTGTGCCATTGCCACATCGGCACCCCTATCCCTCATTATACCGTTCCACCATGTGAGTGCTCTTTTCTGGAATACACTTGATGCAAACTCAACTTTTCGCTCGTTTGGGCATTGCACATGACGAAATGTGCTTTCGAGACTCTCAAACCACTGTAGGAGCCTAGTGGCCCCTTCAGACCCAGTAAATGTGAGTGGCTTAGCTGAGTTGAATGTCTTATAGTTGCACTGAACATTGTTATTGTTGTTGTTCGATTGATTTATCTGGGTAATAAGGTTCGGGAGTACAGCAGCGATTTGTTGAGTGATTAAGGCTGCCATGGCGGCATCCTGAGCTGGATCACGTCGAGGAGGCATATTCTAAAAGAGCAAAGAAACGTGAGGAAAATGAGTGAGATGTCATTGGATATTCAAAACTGGATGTTAAGAATATCGACAAGGCATAAGGATTGTGATCATTACTTAAAACAAACAAACGACACAGTGACAAATCAAAGTAAATAGGTCAATATAATGTATCACTGAAGACATGCTCGCCTATAAGTGAACACTCAGCCCAAGAGTTCCCAGGTAAGAGTGACTGGTCCGATACTGCGGATTTGTACGAACACTCTAGCCTTAAACAGAAAACTCAGGGTACAGGTATTCACCCTTCCAGTTTGCACGTGTTCACATTATTTAGACCCAAACTTTGACGAGATTTTGAAAACACCAAAGGCTTAAAAAGCCTAAAAACAAATCATCTAAGGATAAATGACTTCTTGTGATGTTTTTAAAAAAATTTTTGACTCGAGAGAATGAATTGCGTTATGTTTTTGTTAATCACCTAAGGATAGGTGATGTGTATTGTTTTAAGACTAAACACAAGATAACTTGTGTTAGGGTCCTAGGAAGGTTATAGTCTAGGTCAAAGCATTACTAATAACCTAATTCCCTATAACCATTGGCTCTGATACCAACTTTTCTGTCACACCCCAACCACGTAAAACAACAAATCATGGCGGAAACGTCGGGGAGTTTTGTAACAGAATCATTATTTCACAACCATGGATCAAATAGTTTTGTTTTATTGAATTATTGAACTCAATGTTTTATTACTATTCAAATAAATACAAATATTGTCTTTCGAGTTTTAAAGTCACTAAGGCACGAGTCCATCCTATATTTAGCATGCATCAACAATCATCTCATAGCATCACCTGAAACATATATGAAAATAGGTACGTCAGCATAAAAATGCCTGTGAGTAACATAGGTTTTGTGGATTTAGATTCATGGCTTTAGTTAATATAAGAAAAAGGTTTTATGTTTTACAAAAATAGCCATGAATCCTTGTAAAAGTTTTGTTTCTAAAAATGCATTTGTTTTGATAAAAGGTTTGTAGTATATACAAAATATACTTTGGTTTTGGAAATAGTTAAACGTATAGTATATCAAAATTATACTTTTGTTACTAAAATAATAGATTTGGTAGTATATCACAAAATACTTTGGTTTTGAAAGATAGCATACTTTGGTTTTGAGAATAACATATCAATTATGTTTTGGTTTTGAAAATAGCATATCAACTATACTTTGGTTTCGATAATAGCATACCCACTATGCTTTGGTTTTGATAATAACATATCAACTATGTTTTGGTTTTAAAAATAGCATATCAACTATGCTTTGGTTTTGAAAATAGCATATCAACTATGCTTTGGTAAATAACAAAGTAGCATGTTAAAACATATGTTGGATTTTGTACATAGTATATCAAAATATACTTTGGTAGATCACATTTGAGAGCACATCAAACTGTACTTTTGTAGTATATCAAAATATACAAAGGAAACTGTGATTTGGTATTCATTCAAACCTTAGTGTTTCAAACTACCCTTTGGAGACTATAGAAATACCACAAAGGCAATTTCTATTTGGTTAAAATTTGGTTTCTGACATTCCATACATCAGGAATGGGGTGTCTAGTCCTGTAGCACGCTATAGCGTACTACCAATTGGTTTGGTGAATGTATAAAATAAGTACAACCCAACAATTCGTTTTTACAAGTTTTGAAAATCAGTGTTTAAACCATAGATAATCGTTTAATTCGTCAAAAGAATAAGTACTAATCATGTGTAATCATATAGTTTAAAATCATGAAAATAACAAATAGGCACATATGTTTCACCCCAAAACAATTGAAAACCGTAAAAGAGGGGACTATGTACTCACTTGAGATTGCAAGTATCCTTGATTAAGTGTCCTAACAAAGCTCGGGAAATCAAGGAATCAAGTGGCACCTAGTATGGAATCACTATGTCATACAATCGGATCCTAAATCGGGAGATAGGATAGAATGGTGTTCTATAATTCAAATGAGTATTTGAACTTGTATGGTATGATTTAATAGAGCTAACATTCTGATTTGGAAGTCTACCTAAGTGCTCTTGACCCATTTTGACCATTATGGTAGTATAAGCTACTATAATGCGCCGTTTGCGTAAAACTATGGTCGGATGGTTAACTATGAGCTATGTCAAGTCTTAAATGCCCAATTATACCCTAACATGTTACTAAATCAGATTATATGTCAAAAACATGTTCACATAGGCAAAATAAAGATTTATGCTTTAAAAAGGGCATTTTGGTCATTTCCTATGGGCATACTGTAACACCTGTGTCTCCACGGCCATCAAACAAATACCAAGCGAATGAAATATTGTATTTCATACTTTGGACTTGTATAAATATGTGTATCGTTTACACATATCAATTCTTGTTCGATTTCAAGCTTTAAATCGCTTTCTGGAGGGTTATACGCGCTCTGATGAGTAGATATAACCAGTTTAATCCAACGAACACTCCGGAATAGTGAAATAGGCTTAACATACCTTAAATAACCTTTACATAACTTAGATATAAGTTTTGAAAGGTTTGGTGTGGTGAAATCAAAGTTTAATCGCTTACAGGGACTAAAGTTGACAAACTGCGAAAGTATGCCAATTTGAACTGTAACAGACCTTCCGGAACATGACCATAAGTTAAACATACCATAAATATCCTTTACATAGCTTAGAAATAGGCTTTGAGGTGTTCGGTATGCTAAAATAAACTTTTGTGTCATTCAGGGACTAAAAGCGTCAAAAAGTGCACAAGTTTGCATTTTCGCGCATAACTTACGTTCTGAATACATCCGGACATCCAAAAATTTATGTAAGCATGACTACATTATATTTTATGGTTCGCCTTAAGAAAAATCCATTCGTCGCGTCATTTGGATCGTTTTTCGCGCTTGTGCGCATTCCGTCGTAATTAAGCGAACATCGCGTTCGTACGGTTAAACGAACCGACATCCGAGATATTTTTGAGCACATTTTAAGTTCCCTATACTTTAACTTCATTTTAGAGCTTTGAAATGGGGTTAACGGGCCTTAAACGTGTCGAAAATGGCCTAAATACAGTTCAGGGACCAAAAGTGTAAATCTGCCAAACTATGGCCTAGCGGTGCGCTACACTTTTAGCGTAGCGGTGCGCTAGCCAAGTTCAGACCAGATTCAGAGTTTCTAACAGCCTGTTTGCAGCTGTTTTAACCACAACCACAAGTTCACCACTTGCATACTCAGCTGATAAGGATCATTGTTAGGCACCATAACCTTCCGACACTTGTACGGATACGATTAAGGCACAATATTCGACAAACGATCCTAACGGTTCGGGTATTCCTATAAATACCCAACCCACACAACCTCATTTTGCACTAGAATTCTGAATTGAGAACCTCTAAGTTGAAACCATTGTTTCATACCTGAGATTCTTGAATCGGGATTAGCATTCGGGGACCCTTCGTAAGTATTCTTTCGTTCTTTTCCTTATTTTATTGCTTTTCGAGTCCGAAAGTCAAACTTTGTTTGACTTTCAGCGTTGACCAGTAATGGTCAATGCGAAGTTCGTTTGAACTTCGCAACGTGAGTGTAATCACGTTGGTTATAGTCCCTTGGGACTATGCCTACTGATTACCACGTTGTCTAGGGTCGTAGGGTAAGCGATCTGATAAATCGCTTATACCTCGAACCCGACCCAGTTTGGTCGATCATTAGGATCCGACCAAATACATTAGGTGACCCTAGTATAGGGCATAACCTTCCGAGGTTATACCCTATGGTCACATCGTTTAAGTAGTTGTATGATAGGTAGTTTATATGCCTTAGGTAAATTACCAGAATACCCTTTTCATGTATAATTGGTAATTAAGCATATGTAACCTAAACTTTTGTCACATAACTAATTTTGTAACATGTTTAGGCATATAACACTTGTCATAGGACTAGTTAGGCGATCCGAACGCGTTCCACGCGAACGACGCGTTAAAGTAGCATAAGCTACCTAAACGGGTCGTAATGGGTCGAAATCACTTAGGTTAAGTTTCATTTAGTATGTAGGCTTTGTTAAACCATATCATATGAGTTCCTACACTCATTTGGTTTACAAACCCTAATACTACCCAGTCTTCCGATTTAGGTCCGGTTTATTAACATAGTTACCTATATTAGGTGCCGTTTGATTTCCGTGATCTCTAGCTTCGCTTGGTGATTATCTTTAGACATCTGAGCAATCTCAAGTGAGTACATAGACCCCTCTTTTACTGTTTTCCAAACTGTTTTGGGGTGGAACACATGTGCCTACTTGTTACTTTCAAGCTTTCCTGTTTTCACATCATATACATGCTATGTTCGTTAGTACATTATAGTACATGATTTCATTACATCTTATGCTAGGTGTGCCCATTGTGTGCATTACTTAGTACATCGTTTTACATGACATTTCCTGCTAGGTGTGCCCATTGTGTGCATTACTTAGTACATCGTTTTACATGACATTTCCTGCTAGGTGTGCCCATTGTGTGCATTACTTAGTACATTGTTTTACATGACATTTCCTGCTAGGTGTGCCCATTGTGTGCATTACTTAGTACATCGTTTTACATGACATTTCACGCTATGTATGTTCATTTGATTACATACTTAGTGCATTGTTTTCACATGTTTACATTTTGGTATGACATTTGGTTTGTTTACATGGGACAATACATTCATTAACATTAGCTACGCCGTTCGTTAGTAGGTAGTGGTACCATAGGAATTGACAACTCCCGTTCCGGACATCCCAGGGAAAGGGGACAGAAAGGAATGACCGAATTCGTTGACATAAGACAGATAGACCTTTAATTTGTTTAAAGGGTTTATCACCACAGTCGCCAGGCTTGGATGTATGCATTTTCACAATACCGCATAAATGTTCATATTAAATAGTTGCATGCATTTACACAAAACATAACTTTGATTTAAACTAAGTTTTACTTCAATACTTTGTTTTCGTGCATATGGTTTAGTTGAGACATTTCACTTGCCATACATGACATTTTGACATAGACATTTGACATGGATATTTGACATAGACATTTGACATGGATATTTGACATAGACATTTTGACATGATTTACATCTTGACATAAACACTTTGACATATTTTTCAATACATTTGACAATTGGTTTGGTTTGATTAAGTGATTAAGTAACGATGCGTGTGTAATATGATACAAGCATGGTGGATACGCCGCTGGTACTTCCTATATATAAGTGTTTGTATGATATTACATGTCGTAACGTTATTTGAATCATTTCAGTTTGAGACATAGAACATTTCATACAAATAACATACTTTTCACAAGACATTGATTTACAAACAACTTATCTTATACAAACTCATTTTACATGGTTATTCATTTAACCTGACATTTATTTATACATATCATCTGATCTTATCGTTTTTCAAATGATTTACAAGACAAAGCAAATTACAAGGTTCATGACTAAACATTTTCTCAAACATAAGTCATGAAACCTATTTTCACAAAACCTATGTATCTCACCGGCATTTTTATGCTGACGTACCATATTTTCACATGTGTTTTTCAGGAGCTGTTGCATAAGATGATCAAGATACACTTAGGCGGACATGGGCCTTAGTGACAATAAAAGATGCAGACTAGTTAATTAGGTTGTATTTCCATGTTTGTTTAGACATTGTAACACTTCTAATGAATAAAACGAAACTTCAATTGCCATGGATTTGAAACATTAATTCTGTTACAACACTCCCCGACGTTTCCGCCACGTTTGGTATGTTCTACGTGGTCGGGGTGTGACAGAAAAGATGGTATCAGAGCCAATGGTTATAGGGAATTAGGTTATTAGTAATGCTTTGACCTAGTCTATAACCTTTCTAGGACCCTAACGCGAGTTTACTTGCGTTTAGTCATAAAACAATACCGTCACCTATCCTTAGGCGACGACCACAACAAGAACATAAATTTCAAAACCGCTTTGAAAACTAATCATCTGTTCTAGGATGATTGTTTACTAGGTTTTGAACCCTCTATTGTAAGGTTTTGAACCCTCTGTTATATGGTTTTGAACCCCTTTGAATTTTCAAAATCTCGTCAAGGTTTTGGGTTTTAAATAATGTGAACACGTGCAAACTGGAAGGGTGAATGCCTGTATTCTGGGTTTTCTGTCTAGGCAAGCACTTCGTATACATCTCATCAGACGCGACACCAGTTGTGCTTACCTGGGAATTCTTGGGATGAGTGTTCACTTATAGGCGAGCATGTCTTCGCGATACATTATTTTTGACCCATTTACTTTGATTAATCACCGAGGTCGTTTGTTGCTTTGTAGTAACAAACAAATGACCACTATCCTTGCTTTCATCAGATTTGTTTCATCTCATTCTTTTCGTCTAATTCTCTCACTCGTTTCATTTCATGTTTCCTCTTTTAGAATGCCTCCTCGACGCGAAAACCAGATAGCGACTGCTGAACTGGCAGAAATCATTGCACAACAAATGGCTGCTCAATTTCCAAACCTCTTTGCTCAATGGAATCAAGCCAACAACAACAACAATGGCCCATGCAATTTCAAGAGTTTTAACTCGGCGAAACCACTCAAGTTTAGTGGTTCTGAGGGAGCGACTGGGCTTCTTCAATGGTTCGAGAGCATTGAGAATACTTTCCGCCACGTGCAGTGTACTGAAAATCGCAAGGTCGAGTTTGCTTCGAGTGTGTTCCAGAAGAGAGCCCTTACATGGTGGAACGGGGTTATGAGAGACCGTGGTGCGGAAGTTGCTCTAGCACAGACATGGGCTGAACTTAGGGCTCTCATGATGAAGGAGTTTTGTCCTCGTCACGAAATCAGGGCTTTGGAAAGGGAATTTGATGATCTTAAGCAAGATAGCGGTGAGCATCGAGCCTACACGGACCGTTATGAGGAGTTAAGTCTGTTATGCCCAAACATGGTCACGCCTTTGGATAAGGCAATCGAAAAGTATATTGATGGCCTTCCCGACTCAATACAAGACATTTTGACTGGTAGCAACCCTACTACTGTTAGGCAGGCCATTGAGCTATCTGCAACCTTGACTGAATCGCAGATCAGGAAACGTAAGCTTTTCCGAAAGGGTGACAAGAAACTAATCGAGGAATCAAAGACCATGGATGAACAGACTGGATCCTCTAAGAAGTCAAAGAAGCGAAAGGCTTCTCAGAACTTCGCCGTGGTCGCTCACAATGATCAAGCCGTCCCCAACCAACCAGCTCAACCTCTTGCCAGGAAACCCTACAACGGAACTGCACCCTTGTGCAACCAATGTGGCCTACATCATCATGCTGGTGTGAAGTGCCGCACATGCCAAATTTGCGGACTTATAGGTCATACAGCGAGGGTTTGCCCAACAGCAGCAGCACCAAATCAGATTAACAACAATCCTGCTCAAGCTCGTTTTCCACCGGGATCTTGCTACAACTGTGGCGAGATGGGCCATTTTCGTAGGAATTGCCCAAGGCCTGCTAATGCAAATCCAGCGCAGGGATGAGCATCTGACCAACCAGAAGACAACATCGTTTAGAAATAATCACGTCTTATGTATTATTTTCTTTTGTTGTCACGATCCATGAAACGATTGTTGTTATCATTGTTTATAAATAAATCTTTTATTTACATCGCAATGTATTTATGTGATTGTATGTATAAACAACATATCCTCTACAATACCGACAATCAAGGAACCATATTCCTTGAAGAACAGACTACCCCCAAATTTCTTCCCTTGTATGATCTCTTGCGTTTTTCACGAAAATCCTAAGTACCCGTTTCTTCCAAGAGAAACAAAGTACGAGGTGCCAAGTTAATAGCAATCAATAACAAGATGATAACAATTAAACAATTATGTGGTTATGTGCTTATGTGTTTCCCTTTTATGTGTCATGTAATTCAAATTATGTTATCCAAATCCTCGTAGAATCCTACATATCCTTGTGCAAGAGATTCATAGTAGGATACCCAAAGGTACTACCTAAAATCCTTAATGGACTTCTACGTTGAAGATAAGTCCCTTGGATTATAAAGTACTGCTTCATAATTAGATCCCTTGAGTGGTCTAGTTAAACTGGATGATACAAGCTGAAAGGACTCCTTGGTGGCCTAATTAAGAAGATCCTCTGTTGATCTAATTAAAAGGACCCTATGGTAGTCTAGTCACCGTCATCACAGGTTCGACATCCTTCCCCACAACATTATAAAACAAACTGTGCGGACTGTGCAAGGAATTACGTAATTATGGATGCATACATAATTATGGAATTTAGTGCACGAAAATCACAGCAAGTTCTATCATGTATCTAGAGTTAACCCTATTCATTTCCAATTCTGATGAAGCATCCGTTGAGGAAAAATGAACTAGCTATTCATTTTTCACTTCTGAAGAATATCCGTTGAGGAAATGAATATCCGTTGTTTATCTTTTCATTTCCATTCTGAAGAATAACCGTTGAGAAAAAATGAATTATCCATTCATTTTCATTCTGAAGAATATCCGTTGAGGAAATGAATACCCGTTGTTTATCTTTTCATTTCCATTCTGAAGAATAACCGTTGAGGAAAATGAATTATCCATTCATTTTCGTTCTGAAGAATATCCGTTGAGGAAATGAATATCCGTTGTGTAATCCTTCATTTCCAACTCTGAGGAAATAACCGTTGAAAATGACTCCGTTAGTTCATTTTCGTTTCTGAAGATTTATCCGTTGAGGAAATGAATATCCGTTGTGTAGTCCTTCATTTCCAACTCTGAGGAAGCAACCGTTGAAAATGACTCCGTTAGTTCATTTTCGTTTCTGAAGATTATCCGTTGAGGAAATGAATATCCGTTGTGTAGTCCTTCATTTCCGTACCTGAGGAAACAACCGTTGAAAATGACTCCGTTATTTCATTTTCGTTTCTGAAGATTATCCGTTGAGGAAATGAATATCCGTTGATTATTCTTTCATTTCAAATTCTGAAGAATAAACCGTTGAGGAAAATGACCCCGTTTGTTCATTTTCGTTCTAAAGAATATCCGTTGAGAGAAATGAATATCCGTGGATTATTCCTTCATTCCCGTTTCTAACGAAGAACCCGTTGAGGAAGAATGAATCATCCATTCATTTTCACTTCGGAAGATATCCGTTGAGGGGAAATGTATATCAGTTTAAATAACTCCTTTATTTTCCATTTCCGAAGAAACCGTTGAAGAAAATGACTCTGTTATTCATTTTCGCTTCTGAAAAATTATCCGTTGAGGAAAATAACCAGATTATGCTTTACATATCTTTGATGACTATTTGACACAAAGTCATAGACAGACTCCTACGGATAAATTTCAGGACGAAATTTCCTAAAGTAGGGGAGACTGTAACACCTGTGTCTCCACGGCCATCAAACAAATACCAAGCGAATGAAATATTGTATTTCATACTTTGGACTTGTATAAATATGTGTATCGTTTACACATATCAATTCTTGTTCGATTTCAAGCTTTAAATCGCTTTCTGGAGGGTTATACGCGCTCTGATGAGTAGATATAACCAGTTTATTCCAACGAACACTCCGGAATAGTGAAATAGGCTTAACATACCTTAAATAACCTTTACATAACTTAGATATAAGCTTTGAAAGGTTTGGTGTGGTGAAATCAAAGTTTAATCGCTTACAGGGACTAAAGTTGACAAACTGCGAAAGTATGCCAATTTGAACTGTAACAGACCTTCCGGAACATGACCATAAGTTAAACATACCATAAATATCCTTTACATAGCTTAGAAATAGGCTTTGAGGTGTTCGGTATGCTAAAATAAACTTTTGTGTCATTCAGGGACTAAAAGCGTCAAAAAGTGCACAAGTTTGCATTTTCGCGCATAACTTACGTTCTGAATACATCCGGACATCCAAAAATTTATGTAAGCATGACTACATTATATTTTATGGTTCGCCTTAAGAAAAATCCATTCGTCGCATCATTTGGATCGTTTTTCGCGCTTGTGCGCATTCCGTCGTAATTAAGCGAACATCGCGTTCGTACGGTTAAATGAACCGACATCCGAGATATTTTTGAGCACATTTTAAGTTCCCTATACTTTAACTTCATTTTAGAGCTTTGAAATGGGGTTAACGGGCCTTAAACGTGTCGAAAATGGCCTAAATACAGTTCAGGGACCAAAAGTGTAAATCTGCCAAACTATGGCCTAGCGGTGCGCTACACTTTTAGCGTAGCGGTGCGCTAGCCAAGTTCAGACCAGATTCAGAGTTTCTAACAGCCTGTTTGCAGCTGTTTTAACCACAACCACAAGTTCACCACTTGCATACTCAGCTGATAAGGATCATTGTTAGGCACCATAACCTTCCGACACTTGTACGGATACGATTAAGGCACAATATTCGACAAACGATCCTAACGGTTCGGGTATTCCTATAAATACCCAACCCACACAACCTCATTTTGCACTAGAATTCTGAATTGAGAACCTCTAAGTTGAAACCATTGTTTCATACCTGAGATTCTTGAATCGGGATTAGCATTCGGGGACCCTTCGTAAGTATTCTTTCGTTCTTTTCCTTATTTTATTGCTTTTCGAGTCCGAAAGTCAAACTTTGTTTGACTTTCAGCGTTGACCAGTAATGGTCAATGCGAAGTTCGTTTGAACTTCGCAACGTGAGTGTAATCACGTTGGTTATAGTCCCTTGGGACTATGCCTACTGATTACCACGTTGTCTAGGGTCGTAGGGTAAGCGATCTGATAAATCGCTTATACCTCGAACCCGACCCAGTTTGGTCGATCATTAGGATCCGACCAAATACATTAGGTGACCCTAGTATAGGGCATAACCTTCCGAGGTTATACCCTATGGTCACATCGTTTAAGTAGTTGTATGATAGGTAGTTTATATGCCTTAGGTAAATTACCAGAATACCCTTTTCATGTATAATTGGTAATTAAGCATATGTAACCTAAACTTTTGTCACATAACTAATTTTGTAACATGTTTAGGCATATAACACTTGTCATAGGACTAGTTAGGCGATCCGAACGCGTTCCACGCGAACGACGCGTTAAAGTAGCATAAGCTACCTAAACGGGTCGTAATGGGTCGAAATCACTTAGGTTAAGTTTCATTTAGTATGTAGGCTTTGTTAAACCATATCATATGAGTTCCTACACTCATTTGGTTTACAAACCCTAATACTACCCAGTCTTCCGATTTAGGTCCGGTTTATTAACATAGTTACCTATATTAGGTGCCGTTTGATTTCCGTGATCTCTAGCTTCGCTTGGTGATTATCTTTAGACATCTGAGCAATCTCAAGTGAGTACATAGACCCCTCTTTTACTGTTTTCCAAACTGTTTTGGGGTGGAACACATGTGCCTACTTGTTACTTTCAAGCTTTCCTGTTTTCACATCATATACATGCTATGTTCGTTAGTACATTATAGTACATGATTTCATTACATCTTATGCTAGGTGTGCCCATTGTGTGCATTACTTAGTACATCGTTTTACATGACATTTCCTGCTAGGTGTGCCCATTGTGTGCATTACTTAGTACATCGTTTTACATGACATTTCCTGCTAGGTGTGCCCATTGTGTGCATTACTTAGTACATTGTTTTACATGACATTTCCTGCTAGGTGTGCCCATTGTGTGCATTACTTAGTACATCGTTTTACATGACATTTCACGCTATGTATGTTCATTTGATTACATACTTAGTGCATTGTTTTCACATGTTTACATTTTGGTATGACATTTGGTTTGTTTACATGGGACAATACATTCATTAACATTAGCTACGCCGTTCGTTAGTAGGTAGTGGTACCATAGGAATTGACAACTCCCGTTCCGGACATCCCAGGGAAAGGGGACAGAAAGGAATGACCGAATTCGTTGACATAAGACAGATAGACCTTTAATTTGTTTAAAGGGTTTATCACCACAGTCGCCAGGCTTGGATGTATGCATTTTCACAATACCGCATAAATGTTCATATTAAATAGTTGCATGCATTTACACAAAACATAACTTTGATTTAAACTAAGTTTTACTTCAATACTTTGTTTTCGTGCATATGGTTTAGTTGAGACATTTCACTTGCCATACATGACATTTTGACATAGACATTTGACATGGATATTTGACATAGACATTTGACATGGATATTTGACATAGACATTTGACATGGATATTTGACATAGACATTTTGACATGATTTACATCTTAACATAAACACTTTGACATATTTTTCAATACATTTGACAATTGGTTTGGTTTGATTAAGTGATTAAGTAACGATGCGTGTGTAATATGATACAAGCATGGTGGATACGCCGCTGGTACTTCCTATATATAAGTGTTTGTATGATATTACATGTCGTAACGTTATTTGAATCATTTCAGTTTGAGACATAGAACATTTCATACAAATAACATACTTTTCACAAGACATTGATTTACAAACAACTTATCTTATACAAACTCATTTTACATGGTTATTCATTTAACCTGACATTTATTTATACATATCATCTGATCTTATCGTTTTTCAAATGATTTACAAGACAAAGCAAATTACAAGGTTCATGACTAAACATTTTCTCAAACATAAGTCATGAAACCTATTTTCACAAAACCTATGTATCTCACCGGCATTTTTATGCTGACGTACCATATTTTCACATGTGTTTTTCAGGAGCTGTTGCATAAGATGATCAAGATACACTTAGGCGGACATGGGCCTTAGTGACAATAAAAGATGCAGACTAGTTAATTAGGTTGTATTTCCATGTTTGTTTAGACATTGTAACACTTCTAATGAATAAAACGAAACTTCAATTGCCATGGATTTGAAACATTAATTCTGTTACAACACTCCCCGACGTTTCCGCCACGTTTGGTATGTTCTACGTGGTCGGGGTGTGACACATACAAGCTACTTCAAACTTGAATTTTCCATCTTCTAAACCCAACTCTTCTAACATCTCTGCCCTTGACCTAGGCACCACTAACTCCCTCTCAACCCGAGTGTGTAAATATATAACAGTAGGTTGTGTGAGGAATACCTGGTTGGCTTGTTGTTTTCCTGATGATGAAGACTCTTGATGTTGATCCTCCTCTTGTTCATTAATCTCGTCATTCATAAAATCTTCAATCTTTTGTTGAACAGAAGGATTCACAATTAGTAATCCCGACGAGCCTTGATCCTCATCATCATCCTTTTTGTCAATGAAATCATCCCACGAAGGATCATAGTTATCAATTGCATCAAGAACGTCTTCTAACTCTTCATCTACTTTCTCTTCCTCTTCTACTTATTTCCATCTTAATAATCCTTTGAGCAACTTGCACACGGCGAACAATGTCATCAAAGTTGTAAGATAGAGTAGAAGACTCACCAACAAGCACAAACCCCTTAGGGTCTACTTCAGCATCCACCATCTCAAACACAGGTTGTGACATTTGGACGTGGCAACATTACTATGTCCCAGGCTGAATTGACCAACCTGATCAATACTCGTGTGACTGAAGCTTTAGCAGCTCAATGGGCTGGTACGAAATGTGCCAAGTACCCTTTATCCTTGGATCACGTACTCGACTCTTACCCGTGTGCTGTGTTTTCTTTCGTTCTTAGGTCAGCAAGTGAATCAGAATCAGAACAATCCGCCTGTCTGCACGTTTAAGACGTTCATGGATTGTAAGTTACAGACGTTCAGTGGGACTGAAGGAGCTGTGGGACTCCTACGTTAGTTTGAGAAGGCAGAATCGGTGTTCGCGATGTGTAACTGTCCTGCTGGGGACAGAGTAAAGTATGCTACAGGCACGCTGGAAGACGGTGCCTTGACTTGGTGGAATGCCCAAGTCCAAATGCTGGGTATCAAAATGGCGAATGCGACTACTTGGGATGACTTCAAGGAGTTAATGCGAGAGGAGTAATGTCCTCGTGACGAGATTCAGAAACTCGAGAACGAGTACTATAATTTGAAGATGGGAGGGTCTGAGATCGAAGCATACACGAAACGGTCACATGAGCTCGCAAACATGTGTCCGAACCTATCACGACCACCCCATCGTAGGATTGAGTTGTACATCAATGGTTTAGCACCACAGGTCAAGGGTTTAGTCACTGCAGCAAATCTTGACAACTTGCCTCGAATCATACGTCTGGCTCACAAGATTACCGATCAGGAGGTGTGTGACAACTCGTAACTTCAAGGTAGAAACCGTTTATTTTATTATTCGAGGAATTTATTCACATCGCGCGAACCAACCCGAACCATTGGAACCCACTCACGTAGTTCAAAATTTATGAGACCGAACTATAACTTGATGGTTTCCCTTTTTATATTAGTTTAGTTGAGTGGATTAATTGTGGTATTTCTATAACTAGATGATTTTGTGTTAATTATATTATTTGCACAACCACTTGTATATTATATGCATATTATAAGTGTAGCCCACATACCACTTGTAGCCACCCCAATCCGTGTTTCTATGTGCCGGACCAAGAGATTAAACCAAACCGCCCCAATCTGCTATATTATTTGCACATCCTTAATTAAGTCCCATAATCCTTTTGAGGAAAACCCTAACCTGTGCACAAGACCCCTCCTGCCTCTCTTCTGTGCACGTAAATAGGATTCAAGACTAGATGGAAACCAAACTCCTTATTAACTACTAGGTAATATACTTGTCAAACTGTTTCTTGATTCTTGAAGTTTTGCAAGAGGATAGGTTTATGCATGATATCTCTATTAGTATTATGTGTATTATGATAATATAGAGTAGATTATATGTGATGATATGTATGAACGTGTATGAATATGAAGATGTGTGGACATGAAACGCGTCGACGACATTGAATATATTTGGGATTATAGTCATGCTCGGTTAGTATCAAGTTACGTTTTGATCCGTTTTTCTGATTGTTATGGTTTCGATTATGCATGAAATATAGTATTATTATTTGTGAAGGTTTTTATGTCTTGAATGATTGCTGGTTTCGTTCATACATTTCGTAGAACGATTAGGATTATATGAATGCTAATAAAAGCCGTGTATTAATTATGTGATTAAGGTTTCGAGTGCGGCTGAATGGCTAAACCAAAGGATTATGATCATGATCAGTTTCATTATTGATAGTCTAGTGATTAATTTACAAACTGGTTCTCAATTCTAGAAATATAGCACCCTATTTGATCCGAATTAAGCATAGAGTGATATTGATTGTTGTTTTGCTAATGGATCTAATTGATTGGTTTGAATAGGAAGTGAAACTGTTGATGAAATATGTTTACGAGAAATTAGGGAATAAATGATTGAAGCTTGTAACCAATTGCCCATGATTTATGGCATTAATTGACACCACTCACACAAATGTGTGGTCGCACACCTTGGACCGATCGCACAAATTATGTTTTGGGCTAACTATGTTGGGCTGCACCAGCAAGGGTTGGTCGCACAATGGGGCTGTGGTCGCACACCAGTTATAGGATCGCATATCCAGCTGGGCCCGTTAAGTCTGTTGGGCCGCACACAATTTAGTGGGCCGCGGACATAAACGCACCCCCGGGTGAGCATCGCTCAACACCTTGGGCCGAACACTTATAATGGGCCGCACAAACCCGGAGTCGCATATTCGGAGTCAATCGCACACTTCGGATGGGCCGTCTTTGGGTGAGCTGTACACTAAACACTGGACCACATACATAGAATAATGGATCGGTCACTTTAATATGGACAGTTCACTTCTCATTTGGGTTTGAATGATGGTGGGATCGTACACTTTTGTGGGTGATGGATTAACTGTTAGGTGTGAAAGTGAAGCATGAACTTGTGACACTTATTTGTATGAAATTCGAATGTCAATTATGTGCTATGTGATGTTATATGCTAAATGTGTGGTTCTCTAGTAAACAAAAACTGATTGATATTGATAACCATGTTAGGACGTGGTTGATCAACCGTGAACAAGTAACTTAATTTACCGAGCAATCCAAGGTGAGTTCATTCCTCTTGAGCATGCGTCCCGGTGGTTGGGACAGTCATTGGGTATCCCTGAGAGGGATAGGTTTTGGGTAAATCATGGGTATTCCTGAGAGGAATACGTCTCGTGGGTAAAATCTGGTATGCTGGATAATACACTTGTCCTATCACCTTTAAGTCCCATCTTTTTGTTACCGGAGAGGTAACGGGGTATTAGTTGGTAGCGCTACTTAGGTTTGGCACCCTCACCCCATACCGGAGAGGACGGGTGTGAACTAATGACCCAGTCATGCCCAGTGCTTTGATAGGAGCACTGGGGAACGGGCAAAACATAAATCAGGAGCCGTCTTGTATCCGGGGTATTATCAACATTGTAATCAATGAACGGAATTAAAACACTTGGTAACTAATGTTTTCGTAAAACTATGAACTCACCAGCGTTGTCTGATACACGTGTGTGCATGCTTGCAGGTTATAGGTATGTGTGGATGTGGAACTTGCTATCTGGGATGCTGGAGTGGTCATGGGTCGTAATGCATGGAATCGCGAGACAAGTCTAATGGTTTTTGTACATACGGTTTATGTAACACTTAACAAATGATTTATGCTTCCACTGAATATGATGAGTTATACTTTATGTAATGTAATACTTTATCTTAATAAATGAAAGTGTTTATTTAAATCATGTATGAGTTCAGTGTGATTAGTGGCTAGATCCTGGTACGTCACACGCCTCGTGGGGGTTCCCGCATGTGGTATTTTTGGGGGTGTGACAGTTTGGTATCAGAGCCACTGGTTATAGTGAACTTGGTTTTAAAACATTTTTGTAAACCCAGACTGTAACCAAACAGTTCTGAATACGTGAATACGACCATGACACTCTGCTCCAGATTGCAAGGTTCGTCTTTCTCACTTGTTGCATACATTACATGGCTAGTACACATTTGTTTATTATGTAACATACGATCACACACTCGTCACTATAGCATGATGGCATGGATTGCTTGCTTACTTTTTGATGCGTTGATAGTATGC
This sequence comes from Helianthus tuberosus, assembly GCA_030545235.1. Lineage (NCBI taxonomy): Eukaryota > Viridiplantae > Streptophyta > Magnoliopsida > Asterales > Asteraceae > Helianthus > Helianthus tuberosus. The sequence goes on from CM060388.1 coordinate 96,559,839, forward strand.
CATAGTCCTTGGATTTTTGTGATCTTAATACTTTGACAACCTCCGTTGATATCAAAGTTTGAAGAGCCATTTGACATGAGTTAGGCAGAACTGAGATGAGCATGCAAATCACAATATTATTGTGGGTGCACACATAATAATAATGTGAGGTGCACGCGAGTCCTAGTGAGGCTTAACAAGTGAAAAAAGGGATTCTGTTACGTTATTCGAGCAGTGAGAAACGTAACAAATCTATAGGAGTCCTAGCCGTGATTGCCTCCTACTTGTACGTGATCTTTTCACTCTTTTCTGAACCCTTACGAATCTCGATGCTATCGAGTATTACGTGAACACCCATCTGAACGCCTAGCAAACTGGGTAGAATGTTAGGTGCATGTATGAACGTCACTGAATTGGATGTCGCAGCATCGAATGATTGGTTCATACCTTTCTCACTTGTCTTCGTTTGCTGGAGCTCAATGTATTAACGCTTAATCGAATCCTTAACCCTAGTCAGCGACTCTTGGGAGTCAACTCTTACGAATCAATCGGGACATAAGCGATGACAACTGATTATAGTGTGGGATGTGTGACTACCAGCAGTGATTAGCGCTTTAGGGCGTGGCACAGAATGTGAAAATATGGACTTGGTTGGTGAAAGATCGTAGGGTTCCGTTTCAAGCAACGACATCAGAGGCAACAATCATGGCAACATCAAAGTACCTGTAATCGTAGACTAAACGGTTCGTAATGGGTCGTAAGCACTTAGGATAGGTTTCATTTTAGTATGTAGGCTTCGTTAAACCATATCATATGAGTTCCAATACTCATTTGGTTTACGAAACCTCATCCTATCCGATCTCCCGATTTAGGTCCGGTTTATTAATGTAGTTACCTATTGTCACACCCCGACCACGTAAAACAACAAATCGTGGCGGAAACGTCGGGGAGTGTTGTAACAGAATCATTGTTTCACAACCATGGATCAAATAGTTTTGTTTTATTGAATTATTGAACTCAATGTTTTATTACTATTCAAATAAATACAAATATTGTCTTTCGAGTTTTAAAGTCACTAAGGCACGAGTCCATCCTATATTTAGCATGCATCAACAATCATCTCATAGCATCACCTGAAACATATATGAAAATAGGTACGTCAGCATAAAAATGCCTGTGAGTAACATAGGTTTTGTGGATTTAGATTCATGGCTTTAGTTAATACAAGAAAAAGGTTTTATGTTTTACAAAAATAGCCATGAATCCTTGTAAAAGTTTTGTTTCTAAAAATGCATTTGTTTTGATAAAAGGTTTGTAGTATATACAAAATATACTTTGGTTTTGGAAATAGTTAAACGTATAGTATATCAAAATTATACTTTTGTTACTAAAATAATAGATTTGGTAGTATATCACAAAATACTTTGGTTTTGAAAGATAGCATATCAATTATGCTTTGGTTTTGAGAATAACATATCAATTATGTTTTGGTTTTGAAAATAGCATATCAACTATACTTTGGTTTCGATAATAGCATACCCATTATGCTTTGGTTTTGATAATAACATATCAACTATGTTTTGGTTTTAAAAATAGCATATCAACTATGCTTTTGTTTTGAAAATAGCATATCAACTATGCTTTGGTAAATAACAAAGTAGCATGTTAAAACATATGTTGGATTTTGTACATAGTATATCAAAATATACTTTGGTAGATCACATTTGAGAGCACATCAAACTGTACTTTTGTAGTATATCAAAATATACAAAGGAAACTGTGATTTGGTATTCATTCAAACCTTAGTGTATCAAACTACACTTTGGAGACTATAGAAATACCACAAAGGCAATTTCTATTTGGTTAAAATTTGGTTTCTGACATTCCATACATCAGGAATGGGGTGTCTAGTCCTATAGCGCTATATCGTACTACCAATTGGTTTGGTGAATGTATAAAATAAGTACAACCCAACAATTCGTTTTTACAAGTTTTGAAAATCAGTGTTTAAACCATAGATAATCGTTTAATTCGTCAAAAGAATAAGTACTAATCATGTGTAATCATATAGTTTAAAATCATGAAAATAACAAATAGGCTCATATGTTTCACCCCAAAACAATTGAAAACCTTAAAAGAGGGGACTATGTACTCACTTGAGATTGCAAGTATCCTTGATTAAGTGTCCTAACAAAGCTCGGGAAATCAAGGAATCAAGTGGCACCTAGTATGGAATCACTATGTCACACAATCGGATCCTAAATCAGGAGATAGGATAGAATGGTGTTCTATAAATCAAATGAGTATTTGAACTCATATGGTATGATTTAATAGAGCTAACATTCTGATTTGGAAGTCTACCTAAGTGCTCTTGACCCATTTTGACCCATTATGGTAGTATAAGCTACTATAATGCGCCGTTTGCATAAAACTATGGTCGGATGGTTAACTATGAGCTATGTCAAGTCTTACATGCCCAATTATACCCTAACATGTTACTAAATCAGATTATATGTCAAAAACATGTTCACATAGGCAAAATACGTATTTATGCTGTAAAAAGGGCGTTTTGGTCTTTCCTATGGGCATACAAGCTACTTAACAAATAACTAACCAATCCTATGTGATCATAAGGTATAACCTCAGAGGTTATTCCCTATGCAACTATGATCACTAAGCAAGCATGGTTGGATCCTAATGATCGACCAAACGGGTCGGGTTCGAAAGTCTAAGCGGTTGTTTAGACCGCTTAACTTACGACCCTAAACAAGCACAAAACTAATAGTGACGAGTTAAACATGTCAAAACATGTTTAACCTACTTAGAAAACGGATTTGGTATCAAAATAAAGTGTTTTGATACCTACAAGTAGTTCCGTTGCAAAATGCGTGCTAAAACGCATTTTGACCGAAACTTTGACTCGTCACTACACCTAGTTAACGTGGTAATCAGTAGGTATAATCGCTAAGGATTATAACCATCGTGATTACAATCACGTTGCAAAGTTCAATTGAACTTTGACTTGACCAATTGATTGGTCAAACGGAAAGTCAAACACTGTTTGACTTTTTAAGCTAGGAAAGCAATAAAAGAATGAAGGAATGCTTACAAAGGGTCCTTGCTTGAACTTGATCTTATAAATTCTCAGGTATGAAGTTATAAAACCCCAACTTAGAGAATTTTAGATCAAGTGTGAAGGAAACAAATGAAATGGCCAAGCTATTTATGCTTGAGGAGGTGATTCGAGATCATGCCATGTGTTTGTTTGGCCTCCAAGGAATGAATCCTAACCATACAAGTGTTTAGGGACAGCTAGCATTGCTTGGAGAGGTGTTAACTTGGCTACCACACAAAGAAATTGCAAGAATGGCCCCTGAACTTCAATCTGCTGCACAAAAATGAGGTTTCTGTCCAGATCAGATGCTGGCGACGCGCGACAGGGAGAGGCATGCGGTGGTGGCGTAGCGCCACCATGTGCCAGATACCATAAAGTTTGCCAAAATGGCAGAAATGGTCCCTGCACACCCAAACTCGAATATTTGACGTATTTAACCTCCGTTAAGCCATTTTCAAGGCTCTACAAGGTTGTCAAAGTGTAGGGGACCTGAAATATACTAGGAAATATCACGGATGTCTGTTCGTTGGGTCGTACGGTCACGTTATTCGGTTATTTACGACGAAACTCGAACGGACGCAAAAACGAACCAAATTAAGCGACGAATGGTATTTTTGCATTCCGATCACTAAAATAAAAATATTTTAGTGTCTACAAAAATTTTGGATGTCCAGATGTGGTTAGAACGTAAGATATGTGCGTAAATGCAAACTTACGTTGTTTTTAACACTTTTAGTCCCTGTAAGATCAAATAAGCATGTTTTCGCACACCGAACCTATCAAAGTTATTTCTAAGCTATGTTTAGGTTGTTGATGGTATGTTTAGCTTATGATCATATTCCGGACTGTATGTTACCTTATGAAACGGCAGATTTTTGCAAGTTGACGCAAATAGTCCCTGCGATCGAATAGACTTGTTTTTTGTCACACCCCGACCGTGTAAAACAACAAAGCGCGGCGGAAACATCGGGGCGTGTTGCAACAGAATCATTGTTTCATAACCATGGATACAAAAAGTGTTTTGTTTTATTGAATATTGAATGTTTACATCGTCTGGAAATCTAAATACAAAATTTAAACATAGTCTATCATTGTTATTGAGTCACTAAGGCCTCGTCCAGTCCTATATGAGCATGCACCCTATCAATCGATATCATTCAACAATACCTGAAACATATGTTAAAACGATGTCAGCAAAGAAATGCTGGCGAGTACATAAGTTTTGTAGGAGTGTCGAAATCATGGCTAGTTTAGATGTTGCAATACTTTATTAAAAACCTTGTTTTGAAAAGAGTACAATATTGCAACTTAATTAACCAACTCAAATCAAGCAGGTTATAGTTTATAAAACCTCGTAGCCATGACTCTTAACCCAAAAACATTTGTTTTAGTAAAGCAAATTGTGAGACATCTCGTAATAAATCGTTAATAAAACTTGTTAATAAATCTCGTTAAAAACTCGTATAGTTTATATCATATCGAAAACCTCGTTTGTGTGACATCGTTTGAAAATCATTTACCCAAGTGAACTAAATAACGCCACGGTATGTAATATGATGAAATCACTTATATATAGGAAGTACCAGCGGCATATCCACCATGCTTTCATCACATTACACCCGTCCCGTTATCTAAACACTTAAAACCAATCGTATATCGCTTTGAAGCCAATCGTTTAACCAAATTGTTTAACTCGTTAATACATCGCGCGAAAACCAATCGTTTAACCAAATCGTTTAACTCGTTAATACATCGTGTGAAAACAATCGTTTAACCAAATCGTTTAACTCGTTAATACATCGTGTGAAAACCAATCGTTTAAAATTCGTTTTAGGTCGTGAAACTACTTATATGGTCGTCTCGCTAATAACATTCAAACCTTCGTGACTCGCATTAATAAACCCTTACCAAAGGATAGATTAACAATTCGCATTAATAAACCCTTACCAAAGGATAGATTAACAACTCGCATTAATAAACCCTTACCAAAGGATAAATTAACAATTACAGATTTAGTCGCTACCCACCACCCCCACACATAACCACGGGTGCAGTAAGATAACGGGATTTGTCAGATCCTATGGTACCATAACCTAATACTGGTCGGCTTGATCATTGCTAATGAATGTCATTTGTTATGTAAATACAACCAACAAATTTGTTCACTTTATTGAAATCGTTATTAGTTTTGTATAAATCGTCTTAGTCGTTTTTGAAAACATTGTAATTGTTCTTGAATCCATTGATAAAACATTTAGCACATATGAGTCACCCCAAAACAGTTGAAAGCAGTAAAATAGGGGAATAATGTACTCGCCTGAGAATGCTTAGAGGTCTTGAACAACAACCAAGCAAAGCTAGAGGGAGCACGGAATCAATCGGTACCTAATATAGGTAACTATGTTAATAAACTGGACCTAAATTGGAGGATCGAATAGTATGCGGGTTCGTAAACCAAACGAGCATAGAGACTCGTGTCATATGGTTTAACAAAGCCTACATACTAAATGAAACCTAACATAATTGCTTTCGACCCATCGCGACCCATTAAGGTAGCTTATGCTACTTTAACGCGTCGTGCGCGCAAAAGCGCACTCGAGATGTCTAACTAGCCCTATGACAAGTGTTATATGCCTAAACATGTTACATAATCAGTTATGTGACAAAAGTTTAGGTTACATATGCTTAATTACCAATTATACATGAAAAGGGTATTCTGGTAATTTACCTAAGGCATATAAACTACCTATCATACAACTACTTAAACGATGTGACCATAAGGTATAACCTTGGAAGGTTATTCCCTACCTACTATGGTCACCTAATGTATTTGGTCGGATCCTAATGATCGACCAAATGGGTCAGGTTCGAAGGTATAAGCGATTTATCAGATCGCTTACCCTTACGACCCTAGACAACGTGGAAATCAGTAGGCATAGTCCCAAGGGACTATAACCATCGTGATTACAATCACGTTGCGAAGTTCATACGAACTTCGCATTGACCATAACCTGGTCAACGCAGAAAGTCAAACAAAGTTTGACTTTCAAACTCGAAAAGCAATAAAAGAACGAAGGAACACTTACAAAGGGTCCCCGAATGATTAGAACGTTCTATACGGCTATTTTTTGGGGAATAGACTTCCGTATCCGGTTGTAGAATACTATGCTAAAAACGTTTGGGCGAAGTTTGGGTTTTCAAAGCTCATGATGAATTCAGCAGGATTTTTTTTCTTCAAGTTTGAATCGAATGTAGGTATGATGAAAGTGCTTGAAGGAGGGCCGTGGTTAATAAGGAAGATGCCTTTATTTCTGAATAAATGGTCGCCGAAAGTTTCTTTAAAAAAGGAAGGTATCAAAACTATTCCTCTTTGGGTTAAATTGCATAATGTTCCGATTGCAGTTTACACAGATGATGGGTTAAGTTTGTTGGCCTCTAAAATTGGTGTTCCTAAAAGGTTGGATTCATACACTGCGGATATGTGTGCGGATAATTGGGGTAGGAGCAGCTATGCTCGGGCTATGATAGAGGTAAGTGCTGAAAGTGATCTTAAAGACTATATAACGCTAGCTATCCCTAAAATGGATGAAGATGGGTATGTTATGGAACGTGTGAAAGTGGAATATGAATGGAAGCCCCTGCGTTGTTCTACTTGCTGTTTGTTTGGGCATGATGAAAAAACGTGTAGTAAGAATGACAAAGGTAAGGCTAAACAGGTTATTGTGGATGATGAGGGTTACGTAATGGATAACAAACGTGTTGCTCGACATGTTTTTCCCCAAAAGAAGCAAAAGGCGAAGTTCATCTACAAGCCGAAGACAAACAACTCGGGAGCGACTTCTTCCGGTACCAGCAGTGGGCAACCTATGGTGAAAGTTACAAACTCGTTTCAGCCCATATCATTGAATGATGATGATCTTCCAACAAACGATAGTGTTCCAGAAGTCAATGGTAGTGTTCATACTCAATCAAAGGAGATGGAAACTAAAGAGTCTGAGGAAGTTCTAGAGAAGATACCAACGGAGATGTCCAAGTTTATGGATGCTAATGTCACGGATTGTCCGTCTGAGGGGGCAAGCACTCCCGGTTCTAATGGTTTAAATGGGTAGTGTCGCAGCATGGAACATTAGGGGTTTGAATCGTCCCCTGAAACAAAACGAGATTAGAGTTCTTATTGCTGAAAATAATTTAAGTATTTGTGCTATTTTAGAAACTCATGTTAATGTTAGCAATCTTGGAAAGATTTGTAAGGCGGTTTTTCGTAGATGGAGTTGGACATCGAATGGGGATATGTGTCAAAGAGGAACTAGAATTATTTTGGGGTGGAATCCGGACGAAGTTGATCTCATGGTTATTTCTCAATCGGACCAGGTTATTCACACTCAAGTTCGTTTCAAAGTTGATTCAAAAATGTTCTTGTGTTCTTTTGTTTATGCGGAAAATCGATACCAGCAACGTAGAATTCTTTGGGAAAATTTATGTAAGCATAGCTGCTTAGCTCGTAGCCAACCGTGGGTTGTTCTTGGGGATTTTAACACAGCTCTCAATATGGAAGATTGTCTTTACGGGCCTTCAAATCACACAATTGGTATGAGGGATTTTTTTGAGTGCATTAAAGTTGCTGACCTTATGGACGTTAAAAGTCACGGGTTACATTACACATGGAATCAAAAGCCTAAAGAGGGGATTGGAGTCCTTAAAAAAATAGACCGTATTATGAGCAATATCAGGTTTTTGGATATATATCCGGACGTGTATGCCGTTTTCCAGCCGGCTCGGGTATCCGACCATACCCCGTGTGTTCTAAAGTTGCCTCCCGTAGCCCGAAACAAGCAAAAGCCATTTAAATTTCCAAACTTTCTAACGTCTAAACCGGAGTTTAAAAAGTATGTTGTTGATGAATGGAATAAGGGTGTGCAAGGCTATGCTATGTTTTCCGTTATGAAGAAGCTGAGGAACTTGAAACCGTGCTTCCGCAAACTCCTTCATCAACAAGGAAATCTCCACGAAAAGGTTACTAGACTTCGTAGTGAGCTGGATTTAGCTCAGCATCATGTTGATATGAACCCGCTAGATATTGAAGCTCGTAACGTGGTAGCCAAGTGTCTTCATGATTTTCAGGTGGCGGCCTATGATGAGGAATGTTTTTTAAAGCAAAAGTCGAAGATTGAGTGGCTTTGTTCAGGTGATTCGAATACTTCATATTTTCACAATGCGGTAAAGAGTCGTAATTCTAGAAATAAAATATGCTGTATTCATGATGTGCATGGAAATCGGTTTGAGGGTAAGGATGTTATTACTGCCCTGGTGGATCATTATTCTAATTTTTTGGGTAACGAACAGAATGTCCAAAATTTGGATGATGAAGATCTGTTTATTAATTCTCTTAACCTTGACACGGCCAATCACATGGTTAGACAAGTGACACGAGAGGAGGTCAAAGCTGCGATGTTTAGCATTGGTGAGAATAAGGCCCCTGGCCCAGATGGGTTTACTTCGGCGTTCTTTAAACATTCTTGGGATATAGTGGGAGATGAGGTAACAAATGCTATTCTCGATTTTTTTCAGAATGGTAAGCTTCTGAAACAGGTGAACCACACTATTCTTGCTTTGGTCCCTAAAAAGGATACTCCTAACTCGGTTATTGACTACCGTCCTATTTCCTGCTGTAATGTCCTCTTCAAGTGCATCAGTAAAATTATTACGGATAGGATCAAAGGGAGTTTGGAGGGTTTGGTCAGTATAAATCAATCGGCGTTCGTGCCTGGCAGGAAGATATCTGATAACATTCTTCTCACGCAGGAATTGATGCACAATTACCACCTTAATAGAGGGCCTGCTCGATGTGCTTTCAAGATAGATATCCAGAAAGCGTATGATACTGTTAATTGGTCTTTCTTGGAAACTATTCTTAAGCGGTTTGGGTTTCATTGCAAAATGGTTAAATGGATTATGACATGTGTTGCCACGGTTTCATATTCTCTAAGTATCAATGGTGAGCTGCATGGTTACTTTACAGGGAAACGTGGTCTTAGACAGGGTGACCCGTTGTCTCCATATCTGTTCACTCTTGTTATGGAGGTTCTGACCCTTCTCCTTCAGAAAGCGGCTTCGCACCCTTCGTTCAAGTTTCATGCTAATTGTCCTAAACAAAAGATCATAAGTGTCTCGTTTGCAGATGATTTGTTCATCTTTTCCCATGGGGATATAACTTCGGTAAAACATCTGAAAGATGCTCTTGTTAAATTCACTAACATCTCGGGTCTGGTCCCTAGCCCCTCTAAAAGTACCGTTTTCTTCGGTAATGTTCCTCGATATGTTAAAGACCAGATCTTGGAGATCATGCCCTTTCAAGAGGGTACTTTACCGGTTCGGTATCTTGGTGTTCCTTTGATTTCTACGAGATTGGCTGCTCGTGACTGTCGTATTCTTGTGGAACGTGTAGAACGGCGAATAGATAATTGGATGTCTAAATCCTTGTCTTTTGCAGGTAGACTTCAGCTTATCAATTCGGTTTTGGCTGCCATGTACTCTTATTGGGCCTCGGTTTTTATGCTTCCGCAAGGTGTTATAAAAGATTTGGAGAAGAGGTTACGAACGTTCTTATGGAATGGAGGATACCAAGGCTCGGCTAGAGCTAAAGTGGCCTGGAAACTTGTGTGCACTCCTAAAGATGAGGGTGGATTGGGCATTAGAAGCATTACGGATGTAAATAACGCTCTTTTGACAGCACATATTTGGAGCATTCTTTCTAAACGTAAGTCGCTTTGGGTTCAATGGATTCACTCTCACAAGTTGCGAGGTAAGAACTTTTGGGATGTTCAATGTAGAGGTGCAGAGAGTTGGGGTTGGAGAAAGCTACTATCTATCCGTGATAAAGTGCGATCGTTTTTCTGGATGTCTATTAGGAGTGGAAGGCAAACTAATATTTGGAGTGACAATTGGTGCCCGTTAAGTCCACTTCGATCTTTTATCTCACCTAGAGCGATCGCTAATGCGGGTTTCACTCTATCTTCTATGGTTGCTGATCTTGTGGCGGATGATGATGGTCAATGGTTGTGGCCCGAGGCTTGGTATGACATATATCCGGTTCTTATAAATATTGACACTCCCCAAATTATAGCTGGTGAGCATGATCGGCTAGGGTGGAAAGATCTGGATGGTAATCTTCAGCATTTTGAAACGAAGGAGGTTTGGAATAGCTTACGGAATAGAGAGGATAAGGTTTTATGGGTTAAATCGGTTTGGTTCGCTCAATGTATTCCTAGACATTCATTCCACTTGTGGCTGGTTATAAAAAACAAGCTAAAGACTCAAGACAGGTTGACCGTTTGGGAAGCTGGCAGTGCTACTAACTTACAGCTTATGTGCTGTCCATTATGTAAATGTGATCGTGACTCTAGAGATCATCTTTTCTTCCAATGTCATTTTTCATCGGAGGTTTGGGGATCGGTTAGGAAATACGTTGACATGGGGGGAGTATTGGACACCTGGTCGTCGATTATTCAATGGATGGAGCTTGTTTCTAATTCTAGAACGCTAGAGCATATTATCTGCAAGATCCTGGTTGCGGCTACCACGTATTTTATTTGGCAGGAAAGAAACAACCGTCTATTTTCTACTCTTGTTCGAAATGCTGAGGCTCTCTCGAAGATCATTATTGATACGGTTCGGCTTAGAATTATGGGATTCAAGGTGAGTGGGGAACCAAAGTATGACAAGATTCTGGAAAGGTGGCTGATCTCGAAGAATATGGATTTGGAGCCGGGATAAGGAGGTGTTTCTAACTTCGGCTGTGTGTCTTGTGTTGGGCTGTGATCCTTTGTTTTTATTTTTTCTTTTGGTTTTGACGGTTGTCGGGTTTGTTTCTTTGTTTGTGTTGCTAGGTTTGGTATGCCAAGCCTAGAAGTGTGTGTTCTTGTCTTAACACACCCTGTTTTTGATTGTTGGTTGATATAAAATTTCACCGGGGTAACCCTTTACCCAAAAAAAAAAAAACTTAGAGCACAAATGATCAGATTCTAGTGAGAAATGAAGTTGAGGTATGTGGGTATTTATAGTTTTCGGTTCACCGTTAGGATCGTTTCTTGGAAAAGGGGGAATGATCTAGCTCGTACACTTGTCAAGATGTTGTGGTAATTGATTTTGGTCACCATAGGAGTTTAACAAGTGGCACTTGACCTTTGGAGATGGTTAAAGGCTGTTAACAGCAGCCAAAAAACGATTTGCTGCATCTGGGCGTTTGTTGCGCACCGTAACAAATAACCCTTACGGTCCGCAACAAATGAAGTTTGGCAGAATGTCAGTTTTGGTCCCTGCAGCCCCCTAACTTGGTTTTTGATGCATTTTTGACACGTTTAAGCCCCGTTAACCCTATTTCAAAGCTCTAAAATGAAGTTAAAGTATAGGGAACTTAAAGTGTGTTCAAAAATATCTCGGATGTCGGTTCGTTTGGCCGTACGATCGCGATGTTCGCTTGATTACGACGGAATGCGCATAAGCGCGAAAAACGATCCAAATGACGCGACGAATGGATTTTTGACAAGCCAAACACTAAAGCATAATATAGTCATGCTTTCATAAATTTTTGTATGTCCGGATGTATTCAGAACGTAAGTTATGCGCGAAAATGCAAACTTGTGCACTTTTTGACGCTTTTAGTCCCTGAATGTCCCAAAAGTATATTTTAGCACACCGAACCCCTCAAAGCCTATTTCTAAGCTATGTAAAGGATATTTAAGGTGTGTTTAACTTATGTTCATGTTCCAAAATGTCTGTTACAGTTCAAATTGGCATACTTTCGCAGTTTGTCAAATTTAGTCCCTGTAGACGAATTAACTTGTTTTGGCCATACCAAAGCCTTCAAAACTTATTTCTAAGTTATGTAAAGGTTATTTAAGGTATGTTAAGCCAATGTCACTATTCCGGAGTGTTCGTTGCATTAAACTGGTTATATTTACGCATTAGTGCGCGTATAACATTCCAGAAAGCGATTTAGAGTTTGAAATCGAACAAGAATTGATATGTGCAAATGATACACATATTTGTACAAATCTCAAGTATGAAATACAATATTTCATTGGTTTGGTATTTGTTTGACGGTCACGGTGACACAGGTGTCACAGTCTCCCCTACTTTAGGAAATTTCGTCCCGAAATTTAATCAGAGGAAACTTGTGAGAGCTTAAAAACATGAAGTTGAAAAGACAAGACAACACTGGTTAAGGTTCTGAACTTCTAGTAATCTTAATAACATTATGCTTGCAATGTAAGAGGGACACTTATATACAAGTATATGAAGTGCTATTGGTGCGTCCACCGTACCTCCATTACATTGTTCACGTTCCGTTATTGTTGTCACTATCGGTTCTTACACATGATAAATCTTACTGTGGTTTCTGTGCACTGAATTTCATAATTATGTATGCATCCATAATTATGTACTTCCTTGCATAGTCCACACAGTGCGTTTGATAATGTGTAGGGGAAAACCTAATGAATGATCCTGTGATGAGTGTGACTGGACCTCCATAGGGTCCTCTCAGCTGTATCATCACATGCCACTCTTAACCAGAATCTGAATCAATCTGCAACTAGACCACTCAAGGGTCTCTCTTCGAATCAAGGAATGGTACTATATAACCCAAGGGTCTTAACTACCACGTAGAAGCCCATAAGGATTTAAGGTAGTACCTTTCGAATATCCTACTATGAATCCTTCATATGAAGATATGGAAGATTCTATAAGGATTTGAAAATTGGATCACACAAAAACATAGAGGAGAACACATAACTCATAATCACATAATCACATAATCGCATAATCGTTTAATCGTATAATCGTATAATCGCATAATCGCATAATCGCATAATCTCATAATCGTTTAATCGTATAATCGTTTAATTTGTTATCTTTGGACACGGGTATTTAAAGCATACTAGGAATCCAATCCGTGGATTTCATTTGGCACTTTAAATATTTTCAAGAATCTAACTATGAAGGTAGGAAGATCTTAAAAGGAAATCGGTTTGTCCTAACTGAGTTGTAATGTACATATTAAGGTGTACAAGGAATCCAATCAGGGCTCCGATGTCAACGAAGGTGTTGATCGTGGTCGGCTCGGGACATGAATAGATCAAGATGTCATCAATAACAACAATGACGAACTGATCCAAATAAGGCTTGCAGACTTTATTTATTAAGTCCATGAAGATGGCTGGAGCATTTGTCAACCCAAAAGGCATGACTGTAAACTCGTAATGGCCATACTTCGTGCAGAAAGCCGTTTTGGGAATATCTTCTTCAAGAATACGAAGTTGATGATACCCAGAACGCAAATCGATCTTGGAAAAGCATGAAGTACCCTGCAGATGATCGGAGAGATCATTGATTTAAGGTAGGGGATATCGATTCTTGATGGTAAGCTTATCAAGCTTACGATAATCGATACAAATCCGAAAAGATCCATCTTTCTTTTCACAAAGAGGACAGGAGTTTCCCCAAGGTGAAAAGTTCGGACGGATGAATCCTTTATCAGACAACTCTTGAAGTTGTTTTGACAATTCTTGCATCTCGGATGGTGCAAGATGATAAGATGCTTTCGCAATTTGGTTGGTATTGGGTACAAGATCATAATGAAACTAGACTTGACGAACTGGAGGCAAACCAGGCAGTTCATCAGGAAACACCTCTGGATAATCCTGAGCGATCGGAATATCCTGAATACTCTTGCTCTTGCTTTTCTCCTCGGTGACATGTGCTAGAAAAGCAACATATCCTTTTCGTAAATAACTTTGGGCTTTCGTACACGACATGAGCTTCAATCCACCAAAAGGTTTCTCGCCACGAATATCGCCAGACGAAAGAGGAATGCGAACAATCTTATCGAAACAAACCACCTCAGAATGATGTTCATCTAACAAATTCATCTACATGAAAATGTCGAAACTCCTAAGTTGTATCGGTGTGAGGTCAAAAGGGAAAGATGATTACTCAAATTGCCATTTCGTTTCTTAGAATGAAACGAGCACTTAGCATCTTTGAGGAAATCACATAAATACATTGCAATATAAATAAAAGATTTATTTATAAACAACGATAACAACTGTTTCTTGGATCTTGACAACAAAAGAAAATAATACATAAGACGTGATTATTTCTAAATGATGTTGTCTTCTGGTTGATCATATGCTCATCCCTGCGCTGGATTTGCATTAGCAAGCCTTGGGCAATTCCTACGAAAATGGCCCATCTCACCACAGTTGTAGCAAGACCCCTGTGGAAAACGAGCTTGAGCAGGATTGTTGCCAGCTTGATTTGGTGCAGCTGCGGTTGGGCAAACCCTAGCTGTATGACCTATAAGTCCGCAAACTTGGCATGTGCGGCACTTCACCTCAGCATGATGATGTAGGCCACATTGGTTGCACAAGGGTGCAGTTCCGTTGTAGGGTTTCCTGGCAGGGGGTTGAGCTGGTTGGTTGAGGACGGCTTGATCATTGTGAGCGACCACAGCGTAGTTCTGAGAAGCCTTTCGCTTCTTTGACTTCTTAGGGGATCCAGTCTGTTCATCCATGATCTTTGATTCTTCGATTGGTTTTGATTCTTCGACCGGCTTCTTGTCACCTTTTCGGAAAAGTTTACCTTTCCTGATCTTTGATTCAGTCAAGGTTGCAGATAGCTCAATGGCCTGTCTAACTGTAGTAGGGTTGCTACCAGTCAAAATGTCTTGTATTGAATCAGGGAGGCCATCAATGTACTTTTCGATTGCCTTATCCAAAGGCGTGACCATGTTTGGGCATAACAGACTCAACTCCTCATAACGGTCCGTGTAGGCTCGATGCTCACCGCTGTCTTGCTCCAGATTGTCGAATTCCCTTTCCAAAGCCCTGATCTCGTGTCGAGGACAGAATTCCTTCATCATAAGGGCCCTAAGTTCAGCCCATGTCTGTGCTAGAGCAACTTCTGCACCACGATCTCTCATAACCCCGTTCCACCACGTAAGGGCTCTCTTCTGGAACACACTCGAAGCAAACTCGACCTTGCGATTGTCAGGACACTGCACGTGGCGGAAAGTATTCTCAATGCTCTCGAACCATTGAAGAAGCCCCGTCGCTCCCTCAGAACCACTAAACTTGAGTGGTTTCGCCGAGTTAAAACTCTTGAAATTGCATGGACCATTGTTGTTGTTGTTGGCTTGATTCCATTGAGCAAAGAGGTTTGGGAATTGAGCAGCCATTTGCTGTGCAATGATTTCTGCCAGCTCGGCAGTCGCTATCTGGTTTTCGCGTCGAGGAGGCATTCTAAAAGAGGAAACATGAAAGGAAACGAGTGAGAGAATTAGACGAAAAGAATGAGATGAAACAAATTTGATGAAAGCAATGGATAGTGGTCATTTGTTTGTTACTACAAAGCAACAAACGACCTCGGTGAAAAATCAAAGTAAATAGGTCAAAAATAATGTATCGCGAAGACATGCTCGCCTATAAGTGAACACTCATCCCAAGAACTCCCAGGTAAGCACAACTGGTCTCGCGTCTGGTTGAGATGTATACGAGGTGCTTGCCTAGACAGAAAACTCAGAATACAGGCATTCACCCTTCCAGTTTGCACGTGTTCACATTATTTAAAACCCAAAACCTTGACGAGATTTTTGAAAACTCAAAGGGGTTCAAAACCTTATAACAGAGGGTTCAAAACCTAGTAATTAATCATCCTAGAACAGATGATTAGTTTTCAAAGCGGTTTCGAAAATTTATGTTCTAATTGTGATTGTCGCCTAAGGATAGGTGACGGTATTGTTTTATGACTAAACGCAAGTAAACTCGCGTTAGGGTCCTAAGAAAGTTATAGACTAGGTCAAAGCATTACTAATAACCTAATTCCCTATAACCATTGGCTCTGATACCATCTTTTCTGTCACACCCCGACCACGTAGAACATACAAATCGTGGCGGAAACATCGGGGAGTGTTGTAACAGAATTAATTGTTTCAAATCCATGGCAATTGAAGTTTCGTTTTATTGATTAAAGGTGTAACAATGTCTTAACAATCAAAGAAATACAACATAATTAACTAGTCTTGCATCTTTTATTGTCACTAAGGCCCAAGTCTGCCTATATGTATCTTGACCATCTTATGCAACAGTTCCTGAAAAACACATGTGAAAATAGGTACGTCAGCATAAAAATGCCTGTGAGATACATAGGTTTTGTGAAAATAGGTTTCATGACTTATGTTTGAGAAAATGTTTAGTCATGAACCTTGTAATTTGCTTTGTTTTGTAAATCATTTGAAAAACAATGAGTTCAGATGATATGTATAAATAAGTGAATAATGTATGGTTAAATGAATAACCATGTAAACTGAGTTTGTATAAGATAAGTTGTTTGTAAAACAATGTCTTGCGAAAAGTATGTTATTTGAATAAAATGTTATATGTATCAAACTGAAATGATTCAAATAACGCTACGATATGTAATACCATACAAACACTTATATATAGGAAGTACCAGCGGCGTATCCACCATGCTTGTATCATATTACACACGCATCGTTACTTAATCACTTAATCAAACCAAAACACCAAAGTAATGTTTAACAGTTGTAGAAATGTTTATGTATGGTAAAAGACGGTTCACACGGTTCATAGATACAAACGGTTCACAGATACAAACGGTTCACAGATACAACGGTTCACAGATACAAACGGTTCACAGATACAACGGTTCACAGATACAAACGGTTCACAGGTACAACGGTTCACAGATACAACGGTTCACAGATACAACGGTTCACAGATACAACGGTTCACAGATACAAACGGTTCACAGGTACAACGGTTCATAGATACAAACGGTTCATAGATACAACGGTTCAAAATGTAATATAATGTGTTCATATACTGGATGAGCATATGCAACAAAATGTAATGTAAAACAATGTACTAAGTAATGCACACAATGGGCACACCTAGCATGAAAAGTAATGAAATCATGTACTATAATGTACTAACGAACATAGCATGTATATGATGTGAAAACAGGAAAGCATGAAAGTAACAAGTAGGCACATGTGTTCCACCCCAAAACAGTTTGGAAAACAGTAAAAGAGGGGTCTATGTACTCACTTGAGATTGCTCAGAAGTCCTTGAGTAACAACCAAACAATGCTAGAGATCGCGGGTATCAAACGGCACCTAATATAGGTAACTATGTTAATTAACCGGACCTAGATCGGAAGATCGGGTAGCATTAGGGTTTGTAAACCAGACGAGTGTAGAGACTCGTGTCATTTGGTTTAACAAAGCCTACATACTAAATGAAACCTAACATAATTGTTTACGACCCATTACGACCCGTTTAGGAAGCTTATGCTACTCTAACGCGTCGTTCGCGTGAAACGCGTTCGGACCGCCTAACTAGTCCTATGACAAGTGTTATATGCCTAAACATGTTACATAATCAGTTATGTGACAAAAGTTTAGGTTACATATGCTTAATTACCAATTATACATGAAAAGGGTATTCTGGTAATTTACCTAAGGCATATAAACTACCTATCATACAACTACTTAAACGATGTGACCATAGGGTATAACCTCGGAAGGTTATTCCCTACCTACTAGGGTCACCTACTGTATTTGGTCGGATCCTAATGATCGACCAAACTGGGTCGGGTTCGAGGTATAAGCGATTTATTAGATCGCTTACCCTACGACCCTAGACAACGTGGTAATCAGTAGGCATAGTCCCAAGGGACCATGACCATCGTGATTACAATCACGTTGCGAAGTTCAAACGAACTTCGCATTGACCCTTACTGGTCAACGCTGAAAGTCAAACAAAGTTTGACTTTCTGACTCGAAAAGCAGTAAAAATAAGGAAAAGAACGAAAGAATACTTACGAAGGGTCCCCGAATGCTAATCCCGATCCAAGAACTCAGGTATGAAACAATGGTTTCAACTTAGAGCTCTCAAAATCAGAATTCTAGTGGGTTTTGATGTTGTGTGGGTTGGGTATTTATAGGAATACCCGAACCGTTAGGATCGTTTGTCGAAAATCGTGCCTTAATCATGTCCGTACAAGTGTCGGAATGTTATGGTGCCTAAATTGCCACTAACCATAGGGAATCAACACTTGGCAAGGGATTTGGGAGTGGATAACAACTGTAAACAGCTGTCGATACATCGAATCCGGTCCCGAAAATGCGAAAAATGAGTTTTCTGCATGTTTCTGCCCCAGACTAGGCATTCGCGTAGCGCGACGGTGAGGGCCTAGGCAGTCGCGCTACGCCACTGACCCCCCAGTTTCAGAAAAGTTTCAAAAGTGGCAGGAATGGTCCCTGCACGTGTTTAAGGCCTTTTTCGATGCGTTTGAACCCCGTTAACCTCATTTCAAGGCTCTAAAATGAAGTTAAAGTATAGGGAACTCAAAACATACTCAAAAATATGCCGGATGATGGTTCGTTTGGTCGTACGAACGCGATGTTCGCTTAATTACGACGGAATGCGCATAAGCGCGAAAAACGAACCAAATGACGCGACGAATTGATTTTTCTTATGGCGAACACTAAAATATAATGTAGTCATGCTTACATAAATTTTTGGATGTCCAGATGTATTCAGAACGTAAGTTATGCGCGAAAATGCAAACTTGTGCACTTTTTGACACTTTTAGTCCCTGAATGACCCAAAAGTTTATTTTAGCACACCGAACCCCTCAAAGCCTATTTCTAAGCTATGTAAAGGATATTTATGGTATGTTTAACTTATGGTCATGTTCCGGAAGGTCTGTTACAGTTCAAATTGGCATACTTTCGCAGTTTGTCAAATTTAGTCCCTGTAAGCGATTAAACTTTGATTTCACCACACCAAACCTTCCAAAACTTATATCTAAGTTATGTAAAGGTTATTTAAGGTATGTTAAGCCTATTTCACTATTCCGGAGTGTTCATTGCATTAAACTGGTTATATTTACGCATCAGTGCGTGTATAACCTACAGAAAGCGATTTAGAGCTTGAAATCGAACATGAGTTGATATGTGCAAAAGATACACATATTTATACAAGTCCAAAGTATGAAATACAATATTTCATTGGTTTGGCATTTGTTTGATGGTTGAAATGACACAGGTGTTACACTACAAATACGGTTCTTTTGGTGTAGGTATCATAGGGTATGCCATACACACATGCAACTATATTTGTACATCGGAATTGCAAATAAAGATTTATTTATAAACAAAATCGATTGTTTCCGAGTTCAAAGGAAAACACTAGAAATACAAACATAAGATTCGAATTATTCAAAGCAGCAACTTCTTCTAATCGGCCAAATGCTCATCCATGGGTCAGATTTGCAGTGACAAACTTTGGGCATTTGTTCCTGAAATGACCCTTCTTGCCACAGTTGTAGCAAGTACCAGGCGGAAAACGAGCTCGTGTTGGATTTGCTTGAACCGCAGTATGATCTGCAACAGTTTTATTCCGGATCGAAAAATGGCATGTTCTGACCAAATGTCCCCATCGTCCACAGTGGGCACATTTGAAACATGGCGTTTGGACTGGGTGATGGCCATTGCATTGATTGCACAAGGGAGCAGTTCCCAAGTACGGCTTCTTGGCTGGGGGTACTGCCATCTTGCTAAGTTTTGCTTGATTTGGTGTAACGGCTACCGGATCCTTCGGAGCCTTACGCTTCTTTGATTTTGGTGCAGGCTTGACTTTTTCTTCCTTCGGTGGCTCTTGAGTGGCTTCATTGTTGAGACGAGATATGGCAATGCCTAAATCCACAGTCTTCAGAATCACTTCGCCTATTTGCTGGGCAAATTTGGCTGTTTGCTCGGACATTTGGGTGTCGATGCAATGAAGAGACATTTCTAGAGGAATGAAAGACATAGGAGGAAACAAATGAAATGTTATCGGCAAATAAAACAAAATGACAACGCATATAAATTGCGATCATTTGTTTGTTACCTAAGGCAAACAAATGAGATGGTGACTAATCAAAGTAAACGGGTCAAAAATAATGTATCACGAAGACATGCTCGCCTATAAGTGAACACTCATCCCAAGAATTCCCAGGTAAGCACCACTGGTCTCGCGTCTGATGAGATATATACGAAGTGCTTGCCTAGACAGAAAACCCATAATACAGGCATTCACCCTTCCAGTTTGCACGTGTTCACATTATTTAAAACCCAAAACCTTGACGAGATTTTGAAAACTCAAAGGGGTTCAAAACCTTATAACAGAGGGTTCAAAACCTAGTAATCAATCATCCTAGAACAGATGATTAGTTTTCAAAAATGGTTTTGAAATTTATGTTCTTGTTGTGGTCGTCGCCTAAGGATAGGTGACGGTATTGTTTTATGACTAAACGCAAGTAAACTCGCGTTAGGGTCCTAGGAAGGTTATAGACTAGGTCAAAGCATTACTAATAACCTAATTCCCTATAACAATTGGCTCTGATACCAACTTCTCTGTCACACCCCGACCGCGTAAAACAACAAAGCGCGGCGGAAACATCGGGGCGTGTTGCAACAGAATCATTGTTTCATAACCATGGATACAAAAAGTGTTTTGTTTTATTGAATATTGAATGTTTACATCGTCTGGAAATCTAAATACAAAATTTAAACATAGTCTATCATTGTTATTGAGTCACTAAGGCCTCGTCCAGTCCTATATGAGCATGCACCCTATCAATCGATATCATTCAACAATACCTGAAAAATATGTGAAAACGAGGTCAGCAAAGAAATGCTGGCGAGTACATAAGTTTTGTAGGAGTGTCGAAATCATGGCTAGTTTAGATGTTGCAATACTTTATTAAAAACCTTGTTTTGAAAAGAGTACAATATTGCAACTTAATTAACCAACTCAAATCAAGCAGGTTATAGTTTATAAAACCTCGTAGCCATGACTCTTAACCCAAAAACATTTGTTTTAGTAAAGAAAATTGTGAGACATCTCGTAATAAATCGTTAATAAAACTTGTTAATAAATCTCGTTAAAAACTCGTATAGTTTATATCATATCGAAAACCTCGTTTGTGTGACATCGTTTGAAAATCATTTACCCAAGTGAACTAAATAACGCCACGGTATGTAATATGATGAAATCACTTATCTATAGGAAGTACCAGCGGCGTATCCACCATGCTTTCATCACATTACACCCGTCCCGTTATCTAAACACTTAACCAAAAACCAATCGTATATCGCTTTGAAGCCAATCGTTTAACCAAATCGTTTAACTCGTTAATACATCGCGCGAAAACCAATCGTTTAACCAAATCGTTTAACTCGTTAATACATCGTGTGAAAACAATCGTTTAACCAAATCGTTTAACTCGTTAATACATCGTGTGAAAACCAATCGTTTACCCAAATCGTTTAAAATTCGTTTTAGGTCGTGAAACTACTTATATGGTCGTCTCGCTAATAACATTCAAACCTTCGTGACTCGCATTAATAAACCCTTACCAAAGGATAGATTAACAATTTGCATTAATAAACCCTTACCAAAGGATAGATTAACAACTCGCATTAATAAACCCTTACCAAAGGATAAATTAACAATTACAGATTCAGTCGCTACCCACCACCCCCACACATAACCACGGGTGCAGTAAGATAACGGGATTTGTCAGATCCTATGGTACCATAACCTAATACTGGTCGGCTTGATCATTGCTAATGAATGTCATTTGTTATGTAAATACAACCAACAAATTTGTTCACTTTATTGAAATCGTTATTAGTTTTGTATAAATCGTCTTAGTCGTTTTTGAAAACATTGTAATTGTTCTTGAATCCATTGATAAAACATTTAGCACATATGAGTCACCCCAAAACAGTTGAAAGCAGTAAAATAGGGGAATAATGTACTCGCCTGAGAATGCTTAGAGGTCTTGAACAATAACCAAGCAAAGCTAGAGGGAGCACGGAATCAATCGGTACCTAATATAGGTAACTATGTTAATAAACTGGACCTAAATCGGAGGATCGGATAGTATGAGGGTTCGTAAACCAAACGAGCATAGAGACTCGTGTCATATGGTTTAACAAAGCCTACATACTAAATGAAACCTAACATAATTGCTTTCGACCCATTGCGACCCATTAAGGTAGCTTATGCTACTTTAACGCGTCGTGCGCGCAAAAGCGCACTCGAGATGTCTAACTAGCCCTATGACAAGTGTTGTATGCCTAAACATGTTACATAATCAGTTATGTGACAAAAGTTAAGGTTACATATGCTAAATTACCAATTATACATGAAAAGGGTATTCTGGTAATTTACCTAAGGCATATAAACTACCTATCATACAACTACTTAAACGATGTGACCATAAGGTATAACCTCGGAAGGTTATTCCCTACCTACTATGGTCACCTAATGTATTTGGTCGGATCCGAATGATCGACCAAATGGGTCGGGTTCGAAGGTATAAGCGATTTATCAGATCGCTTACCCTTACGACCCTAGACAATGTGGAAATCAGTAGGCATAGTCCCAAGGAACTATAACCATCGTGATTACAATCACGTTGCGAAGTTCATACGAACTTCGCATTGACCATAACCTGGTCAATGCAGAAAGTCAAACAAAGTTTGACTTTCAGACTCGAAAAGCAATAAAAGAACGAAGGAACACTTACAAAGGGTCCCCGAATGCTAATCTAGATCAAGATAGCTCAGGTATGAAACAAAGGTTTCAACTTAGAGCACAAATGATCAGATTCTAGTGAGAAATGAAGTTGAGGTATGTGGGTATTTATAGTTTTCGGTTCACCGTTAGGATCGTTTCTTGGAAAAGGGGGAATGATCTAGCTCGTACACTTGTCAAGATGTTGTGGTAACTGATTTTGGTCACCATAGGAGTTTAACAAGTGGCACTTGACCTTTGGAGATGGTTAAAGGCTGTTAACAGCAGCCAAAAAACGATTTGCTGCATCTGGGCATTTGTTGCGCACCGTAACAAATAACCCTTACGGTTCGCAACAAATGAAGTTTGGCAGAATGTCAGTTTTGGTCCCTGCAGCCCCCTAACTTGGTTTTTGATGCATTTTTGACACGTTTAAGCCCCGTTAACCCCATTTCAAAGCTCTAAAATGAAGTTAAAGTATAGGGAACTTAAAGTGTGTTCAAAAATATCTCGGATGTCGGTTCGTTTGGCCGTACGATCGCGATGTTCGCTTGATTACGACGGAATGCGCATAAGCGCGAAAAACGATCCAAATGACGCGACAAATGGATTTTTGACAAGCCAAACACTAAAGCATAATATAGTCATGCTTTCATAAATTTTTGGATGTCCGGATGTATTCAGAACGTAAGTTATGCGCGAAAATGCAAACTTGTGCACTTTTTGACGCTTTTAGTCCCTGAATGTCCCAAAAGTATATTTTAGCACACCGAACCCCTCAAAGCCTATTTCTAAGCTATGTAAAGGATATTTAAGGTGTGTTTAACTTATGTTCATGTTCCGAAATGTCTGTTACAGTTCAAATTGGCATACTTTCGCAGTTTGTCAAATTTAGTCCCTGTAGACGAATTAACTTGTTTTGGCCATACCAAAGCCTTCAAAACTTATTTCTAAGTTATGTAAAGGTTATTTAAGGTATGTTAAGCCAATGTCATTATTCCGGAGTGTTCGTTGCATTAAACTGGTTATATTTACGCATTAGTGCGCGTATAACCTTCCAGAAAGCGATTTAGAGTTTGAAATCGAACAAGAATTGATATGTGCAAATGATACACATATTTGTACAAATTCCAAGTATGAAATACAATATTTCATTGGTTTGGTATTTGTTTGACGGTCACAGTGACACAGGTGTCACATTTTTGCCATACCAAACCCCTTAAAAACTTATTTCTAAGTTATGTAAAGGTTATTTTAGGTATGTTAAGCCTATTTCACTATTCTGGAGTGTTTGTCACGTTAAACTGATCACGTTTATGCATCAGTTTGCGTATAACTTTCCAGAAAGCGATTTAAAGCTCGAAATCGAACAAGAATTGATATGTGCAAATGATACACATATTTATGCAAATCCCCAAGTATGAAACACAATATTTCATTGGATTTGCATTTGTGTGATGATCACAGTGACACAGGTGTCACAGTCTCCCCTACTTTAGAAAATTTCGTCCCGAAATTGAATTTTAGAGGAAACTTGTGAAGGCATCTGTGTTTGTTTCGCTTTCGAATGAATCCTCCGTTTCCCAAGTAAAACTCTAGGTCACATTTGGATTCTTAGCGAATCTATTAATTGCCAAAAATGTTGTCGTTGTAGTAATAAAACATGGGGTTTCGAACAACGGATAGGAGAATGTTTCCTATGAAGACTATTATAGGAAACTTGTGTGTGCTCGAAATTAGAGCCGGAGATTGCAAGATAAAATAACATTGGTCAAGGTCTAGGACTTCTAGTAACTTAAATAACGCTACATTCGCAATGTAATAAGGAACACTTATATATAGGAAGTACCAGCGGCGTATCCACCATGCCCTTTTTACATTGTTCCCGTCTCGTTGTTCTTATCACTATAGGTCTTAACACATGACAAAACTTGCTGTGGTTTCTGTGCACTGAATTCCATAATTACGTATGCATCCATAATTACGTAATTCCTTGCACAGTCCGTACAGTTCATTTCAAAATGTGTAGGGTAAAATCAATCGAACAAACATGAAATGACTTGACTAGACCTCCAGGGGATCTTTTTAGCTAGATCAACGATCAATCTTTTTAACTAGATCAACACATGATCTCTTTAACCAGATCGTCGTATGATCTCCTTAAATAGACCACTAAAGGATCTTTGTAACTTTGAATCAAATAGTCGTTTTGAAACAGCACTTTGGAATCCAAGGGTCTGACTATTTGCATAGAAAGATCCTTAAGGATTTAAGATAGTACTTTGAGTATCCTTCTGAGAATCTAACATATGAAAATACGGAAGATTCCACTAGGACTTAGATAGCGAGCTTTAGAATTACATGTAAACACAGAATCATAAATTTGTACATTCGTAAATTTAGTTATTAGCTCGTTCATTAATTTGAATTAATGCATTTGAAGTACACCGGAAATCCAATCACGGACTTCAATTAGTACTTAAAACATCCTCAAGAATCTAACTATGAAGATAGGAAGATCTTATAAGGATTTAGCTTTGTTTTTGTCGCATCATAACATTCGCATTAGGGCACATAAGGAATCCAATTAAGGACTCATGAAAATACCTTTAGATATCAAATCAAAGATTTGAAATGGTATTTCAAGTATCTGTTTAAGAATTTGAAATCTGTACCTTGTACTTTGTTTCTTAAAAGAAACTAGTACTTAGGATTTTGGGGAGATCACTAGTGATCATAAAAATGAAAGAACCACACGAGTAGTTTGTTTTGTTAGGAACGCAGTTCCTTGGCGTCAACATCGTAGGGGTATGTCAACACACACACAATCGTATCAGTTTTGGAAATAAAATTTGAATCAACAAATTTATTTATAACAACTGATTTGTTTTCAAGCGTCAAAGATAACAACAAAGAGAATATAAGAAGTCTAATTGTTCACTGCTGAATTATCATTTGCGTTTGCCTTGTTTATGTTAAATACTCGTCCACGCGTTGGATTTGCATTAACAAGTCTTGGGCAATTGTTTCGGTAGTGAGTAAGATCACCACAGTTATAGCACGATCCAGGTGGAAACTGTGCTCGAGCAGCAGCAGGATTTGCAGCATTCTGGTTTTGGATAACATGGCGACATGTATTGACCAAATGTCCCAATCGCCCACAGTGGGTACATTTGTGACACAGTGTCTAATTCACATGATGACGGTTGCATTTGTTGCACAAGGGTGCAGTACCAATATAGTTCTTCCTAGCACGAGGCTGTGCTGGGTGATTTGGCACAACCTGATCATTTTGAGCAACTACTGCGAAGTTTTGTGAAGCCTTATGCTTCTTCGACTTCTCAGAGGACCCGGTCTGTTTATCCTTTGGTTTTTCTTGTGTCGACTAGTCAGATGGTTTCTGATCGCCTTTTCGGAAAAGCTTACCCTTCCTGATTTGAGATTCAGTCAGGGTAGCAGATAGTTCAATGGCTTGTCTGACGGTAGTGGGGTTGCTACCAGTAACAATATCCTGAACTGGGTCAGGGAGACCGTCAATGTACTTTTCAATCGCCTTCTCCAAAGGCCTAACCATGGTAGGATATAACAGACTTAACTCCTCATAACGATTAGTGTAGGCTCGATGTTCACCACTGTCTTGTTTAAGATCGTCAAATTCCCGTTCTAAAGCCCTGAGCTCATGACGAGGACAAAATTCCTTCATCATTAGAGCCCGAAGCTCTTCCCAGGTTTGTACCATTGCCACATCGGCACCCCTATCCCTCATTATACCGTTCCACCATGTGAGTGCTCTTTTCTGGAATACACTTGATGCAAACTCAACTTTTCGCTCGTTTGGGCATTGCACATGATGAAATGTGCTTTCGAGACTCTCAAACCACTGTAGGAGCCCAGTGGCCCCTTCAGACCCAGTAAATGTGAGTAGCTTAGCTGAGTTGAATGTCTTATAGTTGCACTGAACATTGTTATTGTTGTTGTTCGATTGATTTATCTGGGTAATAAGGTTCGGGAGTACAGCAGCGATTTGTTGAGTGATTAAGGCTGCCATGGCGGCATCCTGAGCTGGATCACGTCGAGGAAGCATATTCTAAAAGAGCAAAGAAACGTGAGGAAAATGAGTGAGATGTCATTGGATATTCAAAACTGGATGTTAAGAATATCGACAAGGCATAAGGATTGTGATCATTTGTTCGTTACTTAAAACAAACAAACGACACTGTGACAAATCAAAGTAAATAGGTCAATATATTGTATCACTGAAGACATGCTCGCCTATAAGTGAACACTCAGCCCAAGAGTTCCCAGGTAAGAGTGACTGGTCCGATACTGCGGATTTGTACGAACACTCTAGCCTTAGACAGAAAACTCAGGGTACAGGTATTCACCCTTCCAGTTTGCACGTGTTCACATTATTTAGACCCAAACTTTGACGAGATTTTGAAAACACCAAAGGCTTAAAAAGCCTAAAAACAAATCATCTAAGGATAGATGACTTCTTGTGATGTTTTTTTAAAAAAAAATTGACTCGAGAGAATGAATTACGTTTTGTTTTTGTTAATCACCTAAGGATAGGTGATGTGTATTGTTTTAAGACTAAACACAAGATAACTTGTGTTAGGGTCCTAGGAAGGTTATAGTCTAGGTCAAAGCATTACTAATAACCTAATTCCCTATAACCATTGGCTCTGATACCAACTTTTCTGTCACACCCCGACCACGTAAAACAACAAATCATGGCGGAAACGTCGGGGAGTTTTGTAACAGGATCATTATTTCACAACCATGGATCAAATAGTTTTGTTTTATTGAATTATTGAACTCAATGTTTTATTACTATTCAAATAAATACAAATATTGTCTTTCGAGTTTTAAAGTCACTAAAGCACGAGTCCATCCTATATTTAGCATGCATCAACAATCATCTCATAGCATCACCTGAAACATATATGAAAATAGGTACGTCAGCATAAAAATGCATGTGAGTAACATAGGTTTTGTGGATTTAGATTCATGGCTTTAGTTAATATAAGAAAAAGGTTTTATATTTTACAAAAATAGCCATGAATCCTTGTAAAAGTTTTGTTTCTAAAAATGCATTTGTTTTGATAAAAGGTTTGTAGTATATACAAAATATACTTTGGTTTTGGAAATAGTTAAACGTATAGTATATCAAAATTATACTTTTGTTACTAAAATAATAGATTTGGTAGTATATCACAAAATACTTTGGTTTTGAAAGATAGCATATCAATTATGCTTTGGTTTTGAGAATAACATATCAATTATGTTTTGGTTTTGAAAATAGCATATCAACTATACTTTGGTTTCGATAATAGCATACCCACCATGCTTTGGTTTTGATAATAACATATCAACTATGTTTTGGTTTTAAAAATAGCATATCAACTATGCTTTGGTTTTGAAAATAGCATATCAACTATGCTTTGGTAAATAACAAAGTAGCATGTTAAACACATATGTTGGATTTTGTACATAGTATATCAAAATATACTTTGGTAGATCACATTTGAGAGCACATCAAACTGTACTTTTGTAGTATATCAAAATATACAAAGGAAACTGTGATTTGGTATTCATTCAAACCTTAGTGTATCAAACTACACTTTGGAGACTATAGAAATACCACAAAGGCAATTTCTATTTGGTTAAAATTTGGTTTCTGACATTCCATACATCAGGAATGGGGTGTCTAGTCCTATAGCGCTATAGCGTACTACCAATTGGTTTGGTGAATGTATAAAATAAGTACAACCCAACAATTAGTTTTTACAAGTTTTGAAAATCAGTGTTTAAACCATAGATAATCGTTTAATTCGTCAAAAGAATAAGTACTAATCATGTGTAATCATATAGTTTAAAATCATGAAAATAACAAATAGGCACATATGTTTCACCCCAAAACAATTGAAAATCGTAAAAGAGGGGACTATGTACTCACTTGATATTGCAAGTATCCTTGATTAAGTGTCCTAACAAAGCTCGGGAAATCAAGGAATCAAGTGGCACATAGTATGGAATCACTATGTCATACAATCGGATCCTAAATCGGGAGATAGGATAGAATGGTGTTCTATAAATCAAATGAGTATTTGAACTCATATGGTATGATTTAATAGAGCTAACATTCTGATTTGCAAGTCTACCTAAGTGCTCTTGACCCATTTTGACCATTATGGTAGTATAAGCTACTATAATGCGCCGTTTGCGTAAAACTATGGTCGGATGGTTAACTATGACCTATGTCAAGTCTTACATGCCCAATTATACCCTAACATGTTACTAAATCAGATTATATGTCAAAAACATGTTCACATAGGTAAAATAAAGATTTATGCTTTAAAAAGGGCGTTTTGGTCATTTCCTATGGGCATACAGGCTACTTAACAAATAACTAACCAATCCTATGTGATAATAAGGTATAACCTCAGAGGTTATTTGTCACACCCCGACCACGTAAAACATACAAAACGTGGCGGAAACATCGGGGAGTGTTGTAACAGAATTAATGTTTCACAACCATGGAAATTTAAGTTTCGTTTTATTAATCAAACATGAGAGTTTACATTGTTTAAACAAGAAACAAAGAGTACATAACATAAATTAACTAGTCTGCATCTTTTATTGTCACTAAGGCCCATGTCCGCCTAAGTGTATCTTGATCAATCCTATGCTTCATTTCCTGAAAACACATGTGAAAATAGGTACGTCAGCATAAAAATGCCGGCGAGTACATAGGTTTTGTGAAAATAAGATTCATGACTTCTGTTTAAGAAAATGTTTAGTCATGAACCTTGTAATTTGCTTTGTCTTTGTAAATCATTTGAAAAATAATAAGTTCAGATGATACGTATAATTAAGAGAATAATGCATGGTTAAATGACTAACCATGTAAGATGAGTTTGTATAAAATAAGCTGTTTGTAAATCAATGTCTTGTGAAAAATATGTTATTTGTATAAAATGTTATATGTCCCAAATTGAAATGATTCAAATAACGCTACGATATGTAATACCATACAAACACTTATATATAGGAAGTACCAGCGGCGTATCCACCATGCTTGTATCATATTACACACGCCTCGTTACTTAATCACTTACTCAAACCAAACCAACAATGTAAGATGTCTATGTTTAAACCGATTGCCAAATGTATTGAATAATATGTCAAAGTGTTTATGTCAAGATGTAAATCATGTAATGTAAAACAAATGTGATATGTATGGCTAGTGAAATGCATCAACTAAACCATAGGTGAAATGCACAAAACAAAGTATTGAAGTAAAACTTGGTTTAAATCAAAGTTATGTTTTGTGGGAAATGCATGATCAAATGTCAATCATGTTAAAATGTCTATGTCGAAATGTCTATGTCAAATGTCTATGTCAAAATGTCTATGTCAAATGTCTATGTCAAAATGTCTTTGTGTAAACCATGTCAAAATGTCATGTATGGCTAGCGAAATGTGTCAACTAAACCATATGCACAAGAACATAGTATTGAAGTAAAACTTGGTTTAAATCAACGTTATGTCTTGTGAAAATGCATGCTATACTGAATATGAACATTTATGCGGTGTGGTAAAAATGCATACATCCAAGCCTTGCGACTGTGGCGATAAACCCTTAAACGACTTAAAGGATTATCTGTGCTTCATATCATCGAATTCGGTCATTCCTTTCATCCCCTTTCCCTGGGATGTCCAGAACGGGAGTTGTCAATTCCTATGGTACCACTACCTACTAACGAATGGCGTAGCTAATGTTAATGAATGTATTGTCCCATTTAAACGAACCAAATGTCATACCAAAATGTAAGCATGTGATGAAATGAATATGTAATAAGTATGCAACAAATGAACATACATAGCATGTGATGTGTTGTGATGTGATGTAAAACAATGTACTAAGTAGGCACACAATGGCATACATAGCATAAAATACAATGAAATCATGTACTATAAGTGTACTAATGAACATAACAAGCATATGATATGAAAACATGGAAAGCATGAAAGTAACAAGTAGGCACATGTGTTCCACCCCAAAACGTTTGGAAAACAGTAAAAGAGGGGTTCTATGTACTCACTTGAGATTGCTCAGTAGTTCTTGAGTGACAACCAAACAACGCTAGAGATCACGGATATCAAACGGCACCTAATATAGGTAACTATGTTAATAAACCGGACCTAAATCGGAAGACTGGGTAGTATGAGGGTTTGTAAACCAAATAAGTGTAGGAACTCATGTGATATGGTTTAACAAAGCCTACATACTAAATGAAACTTAACCTAAGTGTTTACGACCCATTACGACCCGTTTAGGTAGCTTATGCTACTTTAACGCGTCGTTCGCGTGAAACGCGTTCGGAACGTCTAACTAGTCCTATGACAAGTGTTATATGCCTAAACATGTTACATAATCAGTTATGTGACAAAAGTTTAGGTTACATATGCTTAATTACCAATTATACATGAAAAGGGTATTCTGGTAATTTACCTAAGGCATATAAACTACCTATCATACAACTACTCAAACGATGTGACCATAGGGTATAACCTCGGAAGGTTATTCCCTATATACTATGGTCACCTAATGTATTTGGTCGGATCCTAATGATCGACCAAATAGGTCGGGTTCGAGGTATAAGCGATTTATCAGATCGCTTACCCTACGACCCTAGACAACGTGGTAATCAGTAGGCACAGTCCCAAGGGACTATAACCAACGTGATTACACTCACGTTGCGAAGTTCAAACGAACTTCGCATTGACCATAAACTGGTCAATGTAGAAAGTCAAACAAAGTTTGACTTTCAGACTCGAAAGACTCGAAAAGCAATAAAAGAACGAAAGAATACTTACCCAGGGTCCCCGAATGCTAATCCCGATCCAAGAATCTCAGGTATGAAACAATGGTTTCAACTTAGAGCTTCTCAAATCAGAATTCTAGTGATTTTAGCAATGGGGGGCATGGGGTATTTATAGTATTCGGTCCACCGTTAAGATCGTTTCATGGAAAACGTGCCTTAATCGCATCCGTACATGTGTCGGAAACTTGTGGTGGCTAAGAATTGATCCTTATCAACTGACTAGACAATTTAGAACATGTGGTTGTGGATTAATCAGCTGAAATCTGCTGTTAGATTCACTTAATCTGGTCAGAAGGTCGGACGCGGGCCGCGTGATGTTTAAGCTTAGTACTACGCGGGCCGCCTGGCCTGCACAGATCAGAAACCTGTTTGATTTTTGGCAGTTTCAGTCCCTGCACGTGTTTTAAGGCATTTCCGACACTTCTAAGGCCCGTAAAGCCAACTTTAAGGCCCTAAAATGTTGCCTAAACATTGTGGACATGAAACATGCTCAAAAATATGTCGGATGATGGTTCGTTTGGTCGTACGAACGCGGTGTTCGCTTAATTACGACGGAATGCGCACAAGCGCGAAAAACGATCCAGATTGCGCGACGAATGGATTTTTCTTATGGCGAACACTAAAATATAATATAGTCATGCTTATATAAATTTTTGGATGTCCGGATGTATTCAGAACGTGAGTTATGCGCGAAAATGCAAACTTGTGCACTTTTTGACACTTTTAGTCCCTGAATGACCCAAAAGTTTATTTTAGCACACCGAACCCCTCAAAGCCTATTTCTAAGCTATGTAAAGGATATTTAAGGTGTGTTTAACTTATGGTCATGTTCCGGAATGTCTGTTACAGTTCAGATGCCATACTTTCGCAGTTTGTCAAATTTAGTCCCCGTAGACGAATTAACTTGCTTTTGCCATACCAAAGCCTTCAAAACTTATTTCTAAGTTATGTAAAGGTTATTTAAGGTATGTTAAGCCAGTGTCACTATTCTGGAGTGTTTGTTGCATTAAACTGGTTATATTTACGCATCGGTGCGCGTATAACCTTCCAGAAAGTGATATAGAGTTTGGAATTTGAACAAAAATTGATATGTGTAAATGATACACATATTTTTACAAATCCCAAGTATGAAATACAATATTTCATTGGTTCGGTATTTGTTTGATGGCCGTGGAGGCACAGGTGTTACAGTCTCCCCTACTTTAGGAAATTTCGTCCCGAAATTTTATCTAGAGGAAACTTGTGTGAGCTTGAAAACATGAAGTTGAAAAAATCGAACAATATTGATTAGGGTTCTGAACTTCTAGTAACCTTTAATAACATCATGATTGCAATGTAAGAGGGATACTTATATACAAGTATATGAAGCGTCATTGGTGCGTCCACCGTACCTCCATTACATCGTTCTCATTTCGTTATTGTTGTCACTATCGGTTCTTACACATAATAAATCTTACTGTGTTTCTGTGCACTAAATTTCATAATTATGTACGCGTCCATAATTACACAATTCCTTGCATAGTTCACTCAGTCTATTTTATAATGCGTAGGGTAAAACCAAACGAACAATCCTGTGATGAGTGTGACTAGACCGCCGTAGAGTCCTTTTAATTAAATCAATAAATGATCTAAATAGACTATCAAGGAGTCTGTCTAGCTACATCACTAGATGTCGTTCTTTAACCAGATTGTGAATCAATCTTTTTGACTAGACCACTAAAAGGGGTCTCTTATGAATCATGGAGTGGTACTATATAATCCAAGGGTCTTAACTATTACATAGAAGCCCATTAAGGATTTAAGGTAGTACCTTTTTGAAAATCCTACTACGAATCCCTCATATGAAGATACGAAAGGTTCTACAAGGATTTGGATAACGAATATCCAGAGTATACAAAATTACCTAAAAATGCATGAATGAAAACACCAAATATGTAAACACATAATCACATAACCACAAAATTGTTTGTTAATTTGTCTTGTTACTTGCGTACATGCATTTAAAGCACACTAGGAATCCATTCAACGGATTTCATTTGGTACTTTAAACGTTATCAAGAATCTAACTATAAAGATAGAAAGATTTTTGAAGAGAAAATTCGATTTCGATTATAAAGAACCGAAATGTTCGAATTAAGGTACACTAGGAATCCAATTAAGGACTTTGATTTGTATGATAATCATCCACAAGGGTCTAAATGTGAAGACAAGAAGATCCCATAAGGATTTTAGAAGTTGAAGATGTTTTGAAACCTTGCACTGGATGTGCTTATGTCGAAACATAAGTAAAATGCTTATGAGGTTGAGATGCTAGATATGTCAAGGCGACATATGAAGCAGAATTTGAAGGTTAAGTAAATGTATGAGGAAAATATCTTTGGAAAACTATGCATGGGGTTCTAAAAATGTTTTCAATGTTTTTGAAACCTTATATATAATACATTTGAAATCATAAAGTAGGTGTATTAGATAGATATATTTACAAAAAATGTTTTAAAATCATGCGAGATGAATTTTGAAATTATGTATAAGGTTTTTGAAAGACATGAATGATGATTTTCGAAATCATGCACTTGATAAGAAAATGTATTGTGTTAATATTGTCTTCAGACTATATGAAATATTTTGAAATTAGGAAGGTTGGTTTTGATAACATGGCCAATGTTTTTGAAATAACATAGACAACGCATCTAGAAAAATTGTTTTCAAACTATATGAAATATTTTGAGATCATGAAGATTGTTTTGAAATACTTGTACTGTGTATGTTGAAAAATCAAAACGTAATGGGTATGAGATTTGAAAATATCCTTAGTTATCCAACCAAGGATTCAAAGGTACTGATGTGCAAAAGCATGATTACTCATAATGTCACTTTATTTTCTGTACTTCGTATCTTAGAATGAAATGAGTACTTAAAATTTTCGAAGGAATCATGAGCGATCATTTGAAAGAGAGAATCACAAGAGTAGTTTGTAAGGAACATAGTTCCTTGATACAGGTATTATAGGGAAATGCCATAAACACATGTAATTATACTTGTATATCAGAATTGTGAACAACAACTTTTATTTATAAACAAACAGATTGTTTCACAATACACGAGAACAAAAGAAACAAAGGCATAAGACAGCAACATCCTTTGTTCGGCCGAATGCTCATCCAAGGGTTGGATTTGCATTAGCAAGCTTTGGGCAATCCCTTTGGAAATGGCCCATCTCGCCACAGTTGTAGCAAGACCCTCGTGGGAAATGAGCTTGAGCAGGATTGTCGCTAGCTTGATTTGGTACTGCTGTAGTTGGGCAAACCCTTGCTGTATGACCTATAAGTCCACAAATCTGGCATTTGCGGCACCTCACACTAGCATGATGATGAAGGTTACATTGGTTGCACAAGGGTGCAGTTCCATTGTATGGCTTCCTAGCAGGGGTTGAGTTGGTTGGTTGGGAACGGCTCGACCATTGTGAGTGACCACGGCGAACTTCTGAGAAGCCTTTCGCTTCTTTGACTTCTTAGGGGATCAAACAAATACCGAACCAATGAAATATTATATTTCATACTTGGGATTTGTAAAAATATGTGTATCATTTGCACATATCAATTTTTGTTCAATTCCAAACTCTAAATCGCTTTCTGGAAGGTTATACGCGCACCAATGCATAAATATAACCAGTTTAATGCAACAAACACTCCGGAATAGTGACATAGGCTTAACATACCTTAAATAGCCTTTACATAACTTAGAAATAAGTTTTGAAGGCTTTGATATGGCAAAAACAAGTTAATTCGCTTACAGGGACTAAACTTGACAAACTGTGAAAGTATGCCAATTTGAACTGTAACAGACATTCCGGAACATGACCACAAGTTAAACATACCATAAATATCCTTTACATATCATAGAAATAGGCTTTGAGGGGTTCGGTATGCTAAAATAAACTTTTGGGGTCATTCAGGGACAAAAAGCGTCAAAAAGTGCACAAGTTTGCATTTTCGCGCATAACTTACGTTCTGAATACATCCGGACATCCAAAAATTTATGTAAGCACTAAAATATTTTATTTTAGTGTTTGGCATAAGAAAAATCCATTCGTCACGCCATTTGGATCATTTTTCGCGCTTATGCGCATTCCGTCGTAATTAACCGAACAACGTAACCGTACGGCTAAACGAACCGACACCCGAGATATTTTTGAACACATTTTAAGTTCCCTATACTTTAACTTCATTTTAGATCTTTGAAATGGGGTTAACGGGGCTTAAACGTTTAAAAAAAACGCATCGAAAACCAAGTTTTGAGGTTGCAGGGACTGAAACTGTAAATCTGCCAAACTAGGGTCCGTAAACAGGGGCCAGATGCAGCAAAACGTTTTTTTTCAGCTTTTAACAGCCCTTAACACTCTCCAAAGGCCAAGTGCCAAGTGTCAAACTCTTATGGTGGATGGCAAATGAGTTACCACAACTTTCCAACAAGTGTACGACTTAGATCGTGCCCCCTTTTCCAAGAAATGATCCTAACGGTTGTCCATTTACTATAAATACCCACATACCCCAACTTCATTTATCACTAGAATCTGATCATTTGTGCTCTAAGTTGAAACCTTTGTTTCATACCTGAGCTATTTTGATCTAGATTAGCATTCGGGGACCCTTCGTAAGTGTTCCTTCGTTCTTTTATTGCTT
The DNA here is from genome assembly GCA_030545235.1 of Helianthus tuberosus. NCBI lineage: Eukaryota > Viridiplantae > Streptophyta > Magnoliopsida > Asterales > Asteraceae > Helianthus > Helianthus tuberosus. The sequence continues at coordinate 96,596,155 of CM060388.1, forward strand.
TTCGAGTCCGAAAGTCGAACTTTGTTTGACTTTCTGCATTGACCAGTTTATGGTCGATGCGAAGTTCGTTTGAACTTCATAACGTGAGCGTGATCACGATGGTTATAGTCCCTAGTGACTATACCTACTGATTACCACGTTATCTAGGCTCAGTGACGAGCCGTAGTTTCGGTCAGAATACGTATTCTTGCGTATTTTGTAACCAAACTACTTGTGGGTATCAAGACCATTTGTGTTGATACCAAACCTGTTTTCTAAACTTAGTTAAGCATGTTTTAACATGCTTAGCTCGTCACTTTTAGTTTAGTGCTTATTTAGGGTCGTAAGGTAAGCGATCTAAACAATCGCTTATACTTTCGAACCCGACCCGTTTGGTCGATCATTAGGATCCGACCAAGCACTTTAGGTGACCATAGTTTATAGGGAATAACCTTACGAGGTTATACCTTATGGTCGCTTCGTTTAAGTAGTTGTATGATAGGTAGTTTATATGCCTTAGGTAAATTACCAAAATACCCCTTTGATGCCAAAATTCATTTTAAACATATGTAACATAACTTTTGACATCTAAACTGATTTGACAACAATATTAGACATGTTAAGGCATATGTTACTTGTCATAGGACTAGTTAGGCGGTCCGAACGCGTTTCACGCGAGCGACGCGTTAAAGTAGCATAAGCTACCTAAACGGGTCGTAATGGGTCATAAGCACTTATGTTAGGATTCATTTAGTATGTAGGCGTTGTTAAACCATATTACACGAGTTCCCATACTCATTTGGTTTACGAACCCTCATTCTATCCGATCTTCCGATTTAGGTCCGGTTTATTAATGTAGTTACCTATATTAGGTGCCGTTTGATATCCGTGATCTCTAGCTTTGCTTGGTGGTTATCTTAGGACTTCTGAGCAATCTCAAGTGAGTACATAGACCCCTCTTTTACCGTTTTCAAACTGTTTTGGGGTGAAACACATGTGCCTACTTGTTACTTTCATGCTTTCACATCATATACATGCTATGTTCATTAGTACATTTATAGTACATGATTTCATTACATTTCATGCTATGTATGTCCATTTAGTTCATACTTAGTACATCGTTTCACATCACATCACATGCTATGTATGTTCATCTATTGCATACTTAGTACATTTGTTTTCATCACATGCTTACATTTTGATATGATATTTGGTTTGTATAAATGGAACAATACATTCATTAACACCGATCACGCCGTTCGTTAGTAGGTAGTGGTACCATAGGAATTGACAACTCCCGTTCCGGACATCCCGGGTAGGTGGGGATGAAAGGAATGACCGAATTCGATATACAGTTACAACAAGATAAACCTTTAATTTATTTAAGGGTTTATCGCCACAGTCTCAAGGCTTGGATGTATGCATTCTCACAATACCGCATAGATATTTGTATCAGTATAGCATGCATTTCCACAAAACATAGCTTTGATTTAAACCGTGTTTTACTTCAATACTTTGTTTTTGTGCATATGGTTTAGTTGATATATTTCACTAGCCATACATATCATTTTGGTTACACATTACATGATTTGCATTTGACACATAAACATTATTGACATTGGTTACACATTACATGATTTAGATATTGACATAGACATTTTGACATATTATTCAATACGTTTGGCAATTGGTTTAAACATAGACATCTTACATTGGTGGTTTGTTTGGGTAAGTGATTCGAGTAACGAGGCGTGTGTAATATGATACAAGCATGGTGGATACGCCGCTGGTACTTCCTATATATAAGTGATTGTATGGTATTACATATCGTAGCGTTATATGAACCATTTCAAATTGAGACATATAACATTTTATACAAATAACCTATTTTTCACAATACATTGTTTTACAAACAACTTAAATTATACAAACTCATTTTTATATGGTTATTCATTTAACCATACATTATTCTCTTATTTATACATATCATCTGATCTTATCATTTTTCAAATGATTTACAAGACAAATCAAATTACAAGGTTCATGACTAAACATTTTCTTAAACAATAAGTCATGAATCCTATTTGCATAAACCTATGTATCTCACAAGCATTTTTATGCTGACGTACCTATTTTCACATGTGTTTCAGGATATGATGCATAGGATTTATCAAGATACACTTAGGCGGACTTGGGCCTTAGCGACAATAAAAGATGCAAGACTAGTTATTTATGTTATGTTTCTTTGATTGTCATGACATTGTAACTACTTTAATCAATAAAACAATATTTCAATTTCCATGTGTTATGAAACAATGATTCTGTTACAACACTCCCCGACGTTTTCCGCCACGTATTGTTGTTCTACGTGGTCGGGGTGTGACAGAAAAGTTGGTATCAGAGCTCATGGTTATAGGGAATTAGGTTATTAGTAATACTTTGACCTAGTCTATAACCTTCCTAGGACCCTAACGCGAGTTTACTTGCGTTTAGTCATAAAACAATACTGTCACCTATCCTTAGGCGACAACCACAACAAGAACATAAATTTCAAAACCGCTTTGAAAACTAATCATCTGTTCTAGGATGATTGATTACTAGGTTTTGAACCCTCTATTGTAAGGTTTGGAACCCCTTTGAGTTTTCAAAACCTCGTCAAGGTTTTGGGTTTTAAATAATGTGAACACGTGCAAACTGGAAGGGTGAATGCCTGTATTCTGGGTTTTCTGTCTAGGCAAGCACTTCGTATACATCTCATCAGACACGAGACCAGTTGTGCTTACCTGGGAATTCTTGGGATGAGTGTTCACTTATAGGCGAGCATGTCTTCGCGATACATTATTTTTGACCCATTTACTTTGATTTGTCACTGTCTCATTTGTTTGCCTTAGATAACAAACAAATGATCGCAAATTCTTATGCATTACCATTCTGCATTATTTACCCGATGACGTTTCACTTGTTTCTTCCTATGTCTTTCATTTTCTTCTAGAATGTCTCTTCCTCTCAGCACCGGTCAAATGTCCGAGCAAACAGCCAAATTTGCCCAACAAATAGGCGAAGTGATACTGAAGTCTGTGGATCTAGGCATTGCCATGTCTCGTCTCAAAAATGGAGCCACTCAGGAGCCACCAAAGGAAGCAGAAGCCAAGCCTTCACCTAAACCAAAGAAACGTAAGGCTTCAAGGAAACCCGCAGCAGTGGCACCAAAACAGGCAAGACCTAGCCAAATGACAGCACCACCAGCCAAGAAACCAATCAAGGAATCAAAGACCATGGATGAACAGGCTGGATCCCCTAAGAAGTCCAAGAAGCGAAAGGCTTCTCAGGACTTCGCCGTGGTCGCTCACAATGGTCGAGCCATCCCCAACCAACCAGCTCAACCCCCTGCTAGGAAGCCATACAACGGAACTGCACCCTTGTGCAACCAATGTAGCCTTCATCATCAGGCTAGTGTGAAGTGCCGCAATTGCCAAACTTGTGGACTTATAGGTCATACGGCAAGGGTTTGTCCAACTGCAGCAGTACCAAATCAAGCAGGACCCATCCGGGTGGCAACACAACCTGTTAAGAAGCAATACAAGGGAACAGCCCCAATATGCGACAAATGTAATGCACACCACTTAGCTCACCTACAGTGTCGTCTGTGTGCATCATGTGGGCGACTCGGTCACCTGGCAAATGCTTGTCGATTTACCCCAAACCAAAGTGGTCCAAATCAACCCCAAGTCAACTACTCAAGCTCGCTTTCCTCCTGGATCGTGCTACAACTGTGGCGATACGAGCCATTTCAGGAACAAATGCCCAAAGCTTGCTAATGCAAATCCAACCCACGGATGAGCACTTGGCTGATTAGAAGATGTTGTTGTCTTATGCTTTTGTTTCTTCTATTTCTTGTAATGTGAAACAATCTGTTTGATTATAAATAAATTGTTGTTCACAGTTCTGATATACGAGTGTAGTTACATGTGTGTATGACTTTTCCTATGATACCTACATCAAGGAACTATGTTCCTTACAAACTACTCTTGTGATTCTCCCTCTCAAATGATCACTCATGATTCCCCCAAAAATTTTAAGTACTCGTTTCATTCTAAGAAACGAAGTACATGAAATAAAGTGAAATTATGATAATCGTGCTTTTTACACATCTGTGCCATTAAATCCTTGGTTAGATAACTAAGGGTAGTTTCAAATCTCATACCCATTACGTTTTGATTTTCTCAACATACACAGTACAAGTATTTCAAAAACAATCTTCATGATCTCAAAACATTTCATATAGTTTGAAAACAATTTTTTTCAAATGCATTGTCTATGTTATTTCAAAAACCTTGGTTAGGTTTTCAAAAAAAAAAACAATTTTCATAATTTCAGAATATTTCAAATAGTCTGAAAACAATATTAACACAGTATATTTTCTTATCAAGTGCATGATTTCAAAAGCATCATTCATGTTTTCCAAAAACCTTATACATAATTTCAAAAATTCATTTCGCATGATTTTAAAACATTTTTATAAATATACTTATCTAAAAACCTACTTTATGATTTCAAAAGTATTATATATAAGGTTTCAAAAACATTTTTAGAACCCCATGCATAGTTTTCCAAATATATTTTCCTCATACATTTACTTAACCTTCAAATTCTGCTTCATATGTTGCCTTGGCATATCTAGCATCTCAACTTCGTAAGCATTTTTACTTCATGTTTTGACATAAGCACGTCCAGTGCAAGGTTTCAAAACATCTTCAACTTCTAAAATCCATATGGGATCTTTTTATCTTCACATTTAGACCCTTGTGGATGATCATCATTCAAATCAGGGTCCTTAATTGGATTCCTTATGTACCTGAATTCGGACATTTCGGTTCCTTATAATCGAAATCGAATTTCTCTTTTAAAAATCTTTCTATCTTTATAGATAGATTCTTGTAAATGTTTAAAGTGCCAAATGAAATCCACAAGATGGATTCCTATTGTACTTTAAATACATGTGCTCTGTCAACAAAACAAATTAACAAATAAACAATCTTTGTGGTTATACGACTATGTGTTTATTCATCTTATGTTTTCTTTTATGCATTTTTGTGTTTGGATACTCTGGATATTCGTTATCCAAATCCTCGTAGAATCTTTCATATCTTCATATGAGGGATTCGTAGTAGGATATTCAAAAAGGTACTACCTTAAATCCTTAATGGGCTTCTATGTAATAGTTAAGACTCTTGGATTATATAGTACCACTCCTTGATTCATAAGAGACCCTTTAGTGGTCTAGTAAAAAAGATTGATTCACAATTTGGTTAAAGGACGACATCTAGTGATGTAGCTGAACAGACTCCTTGATAGTCTATTTAGATCATTTATTGATTTAATTAAAAGGACTCTATGGCGGTCTAGTCACACTCATCACAGGATTGTTCATTTGGTTTTACCCTACACATTATAAAATAGACTGTGTGAACTGTGCAAGGAATTGTCTAATTATGGAAGCGTACATAATTATGAAATTTAGTGCACAGAAACCCAGTAAGATTTATTATGTGTAAGAACCGATAGCGACAACAATAACAAAATGAGAACGGTGTAATGGAGGTACGGTGGACGCACCAATGACGCTTCATATACTTGTATATAAGTGTCCCTCTTACATTGCAAGCATAATGTTATTAAGGTTACTAGAAGTTCAGAACCCTAACCAATATTGTTCGATCTTTTCAACTTCATGTTTTAAACTCTCACAAGTTTCCTCTAAATAAATTTCGGGACGAAATTTACTAAAGTAGGGGAGACTGTAACACCTGTGCCTCCACGGCCATCAAAGAAATACCGAACCAATGAAATATTATATTTCATACTTGGGATTTGTAAAAATATGTGTATCATTTGCACATATCAATTTTTGTTCAATTCCAAACTCTAAATCGCTTTCTAGAAGGTTATACGCGCACCAATGCATAAATATAACCAGTTTAATGCAACAAACACTTCGGAATAGTGACATAGGCTTAACATACCTTAAATAACCTTTACATAACTTAGAAATAAGTTTTGAAGGCTTTGATATGGCAAAAACAAGTTAATTCGCTTACAGGGACTAAACTTGACAAACTGGGAAAGTATGCCAATTTGAACTGTAACAGACATTCCGGAACATGACCATAAGTTAAACATACCATAAATATCCTTTACATAGCATAGAAATAGGCTTTGAGGGGTTCGGTATGCTAAAATAAACTTTTGGGGTCATTCAGGGACAAAAAGCGTCAAAAAGTGCACAAGTTTGCATTTTCGCGCATAACTTACGTTCTGAATACATCCGGACATCCAAAAATTTATGTAAGCACTAAAATATTTTATTTTAGTGTTTGGCATAAGAAAAATCCATTCGTCACGCCATTTGGATCATTTTTCGCGCTTATGCGCATTCCGTCGTAATTAACCAAACAACGTAACCGTACGGCTAAACGAACTGACACCCGAGATATTTTTTAACACATTTTAAGTTCCCTATACTTTAACTTCATTTTATAGCTTTGAAATGGGGTTAACGGGGCTTAAACGTGTCAAAAAAACGCATCGAAAACCAAGTTTTGAGGTTGCAGGGACTGAAACTGTAAATCTGCCAAACTAGGTCCGTAAACAGGGGCCAGATGCAGCAAAACGTTTTTTTTTTCAGCTTTTAACAGCCCTTAACACTCTCCAAAGGCCAAGTTCCAAGTGTCAAACTCTTATGGTGGATGGCAAATGAGTTACCACAACTTTCCAACAAGTGTACTGCTTAGATCGTGCCCCCTTTTCCAAGAAATGATCCTAACGGTTGTCCATTTACTATAAATACCCACATACCCCAACTTCATTTCTCACTAGAATCTGATCATTTGTGCTCTAAGTTGAAACCTTTGTTTCATACCTGAGCTATTTTGATCTAGATTAGCATTCGGGACCCTTCGTAAGTGTTCCTTCGTTCTTTTATTGCTTTTCGAGTCCGAAAGTCGAACTTTGTTTGACTTTCTGCATTGACCAGTTTATGGTCGATGCGAAGTTCGTTTGAACTTCATAACGTGAGCGTGATCACGATGGTTATAGTCCCTAGTGACTATACCTACTGATTACCACGTTATCTAGGCTCAGTGACGAGCCGTAGTTTCGGTCAGAATACGTATTCTTGCGTATTTTGTAACCAAACTACTTGTGGGTATCAAGACCATTTGTTTTGATACCAAACCTGTTTTCTAAACTTAGTTAAGCATGTTAAAAACATGCTTAGCTCGTCACTTTTAGTTTAGTGCTTATTTAGGGTCGTAAGGTAAGCGATCTAAACAATCGCTTATACTTTCGAACCCGACCCGTTTGGTCGATCATTAGGATCCGACCAAGCACTTTAGGTGACCATAGTTTATAGGGAATAACCTTACGAGGTTATACCTTATGGTCGCTTCGTTTAAGTAGTTGTATGATAGGTAGTTTATATGCCTTAGGTAAATTACCAAAATACCCCTTTGATGCCAAAATTCATTTTAAACATATGTAACATAACTTTTGACATCTAAACTGATTTGACAACAATATTAGACATGTTAAGGCATATGTTACTTGTCATAGGACTAGTTAGGCGGTCCGAACGCGTTTCACGCGAGCGACGCGTTAAAGTAGCATAAGCTACCTAAACGGGTTGTAATGGGTCATAAGCACTTATGTTAGGATTCATTTAGTATGTAGGCGTTGTTAAACCATATTACACGAGTTCCCATACTCATTTGGTTTACGAACCCTCATTCTATCCGATCTTCCGATTTAGGTCCGGTTTATTAATGTAGTTACCTATATTAGGTGCCGTTTGATATCCGTGATCTCTAGCTTTGCTTGGTGGTTATCTTAGGACTTCTGAGCAATCTCAAGTGAGTACATAGACCCCTCTTTTACCGTTTTCAAACTGTTTTGGGGTGAAACACATGTGCCTACTTGTTACTTTCATGCTTTCACATCATATACATGCTATGTTCATTAGTACATTTATAGTACATGATTTCATTACATTTCATGCTATGTATGTCCATTTAGTTCATACTTAGTACATCGTTTCACATCACATCACATGCTATGTATGTTCATCTATTGCATACTTAGTACATTTGTTTTCATCACATGCTTACATTTTGATATGATATTTGGTTTGTATAAATGGAACAATACATTCATTAACACCGATCACGCCGTTCGTTAGTAGGTAGTGGTACCATAGGAATTGACAACTCCCGTTCCGGACATCCCGGGTAGGTGGGGATGAAAGGAATGACCGAATTCGATATACAGTTACAACAAGATAAACCTTTAATTTATTTAAGGGTTTATCGCCACAGTCTCAAGGCTTGGATGTATGCATTCTCACAATACCGCATAGATATTTGTATCAGTATAGCATGCATTTCCACAAAACATAGCTTTGATTTAAACCGTGTTTTACTTCAATACTTTGTTTTTGTGCATATGGTTTAGTTGATATATTTCACTAGCCATACATATCATTTTGGTTACACATTACATGATTTGCATTTGACACATAAACATTATTGACATTGGTTACACATTACATGATTTAGATATTGACATAGACATTTTGACATATTATTCAATACGTTTGGCAATTGGTTTAAACATAGACATCTTACATTGGTGGTTTGTTTGGGTAAGTGATTCGAGTAACGAGGCGTGTGTAATATGATACAAGCATGGTGGATACGCCGCTGGTACTTCCTATATATAAGTGATTGTATGGTATTACATATCGTAGCGTTATATGAACCATTTCAAATTGAGACATATAACATTTTATACAAATAACCTATTTTTCACAATACATTGTTTTACAAACAACTTAAATTATACAAACTCATTTTTATATGGTTATTCATTTAACCATACATTATTCTCTTATTTATACATATCATCTGATCTTATCATTTTTCAAATGATTTACAAGACAAATCAAATTACAAGGTTCATGACTAAACATTTTCTTAAACAATAAGTCATGAATCCTATTTTCATAAACCTATGTATATCACAGGCATTTTTATGCTGACGTACCTATTTTCACATGTGTTTCAGGATATGATGCATAGGATTTATCAAGATACACTTAGGCGGACTTGGGCCTTAGCGACAATAAAAGATGCAAGACTAGTTATTTATGTTATGTTTCTTTGATTGTCATGACATTGTAACTACTTTAATCAATAAAACAATATTTCAATTTCCATGTGTTATGAAACAATGATTCTGTTACAACAATCCCCGACGTTTTCCGCCACGTATTGTTGTTCTACGTGGTCGGGGTGTGACACATTGCATTCAATCATAACAACAACTATATGATAAAATCATAGATGTTCATCCATTAAATATGTTTAAACATAACGACATTGTTTTAAAACGCAGACTTCAAACACAAGTTTTACAAACCATACGAATTGTTTTAAGAGTTCACTAAGGACTCATCAAAAGACATTAAATAAAACCAAGGTTTGGAAGACGTGTCTCGTCCAGGAATAAGACACCCAACCCAAACCTCAAAACCATGGATGACATCTTTATTCACAACGCAGCATGAAACTTCCAACGCCCGCCAGATCCACTTACTAATTCCCTGAGATACATGTATTTTGAAAACATCAACAAAAGTTGAGCGAGTTCATGTGTTTGTTTGTGTGTATGAGTAAGCCTTTGAATGTATTATCTATGTAAATCCTGGTATGAAAGCAACAAGGAAAACAGATCACCAATGGTTTGCAAGGCCATTGATATGTGTGAAGTGATGCAGGAAAACTCAAACCTAGCAGATTTGTCTCTGGGAATAAGACATAGTCACCACATGGGCTACCCTGGTCTGCATGGGTGTGGGTCGCTACACCCAAATAGATCAATCACTCATGTCCCTCGGTCCTACAACGAGGATTAATGTGTGACACATGTGCCTCTACGACCATCAAACAAATACCAAACCAATGAAATATTGTATTTCATACTTGGGATTTGTATAAATATGTGTATCTTTTGCACATATCAATTCTTGTTCGATTTCAAGCTTTAAATCGCTTTCTGGAAGGTTATACGAGCACTGATGCGCAAATATAACCAGTTTAATGCAACGAACACTACAGAATAGTGAAATAGGCTTAAAATACCTTAAATAACCTTTACATAACTTAGAAATAAGTTTTGGAGGGTTTGGTGTGGCGAAACCAAGTTTATTCGCTTACAGGGACTAATTTCGACAAACTGCGAAAGTATGCCGATTTGTACTATAACGAACATTCCGGAACTTGATCATAAGTTAAACATACCCTAAATATCCTTTACATAGCTTAGAAATAGGCTTTGAGGGGTTCCGTGTGCTAAAATAAACTTTTTGGTCATTCAGGGACTAAAAGCGTCAAAAAGTGCATAAGTTTGCATTTTCGCGCATATCTTACGTTCTGAATATATCCGGACATCCAAAAATTTATGTAATCATTAAAATATTTTATTTTAGTGATTGGCATGATAAAATTCCATTCGTCGCGTAATTTGGATCGTTTTTCGCATTCGTTCGTTTTTCGTCGTAATTAACCGAACAACGCAACCGTACAACCAAACGAACCGACATCCGAGATATTTTTGAGCATTTTCATGTTCCCTATACTTTAACTTCATTTTAGAGCCTTGAAATGGGATTAACGGGGCTTAAACGTGTCAAAAATGCATCAAAAACCATGTTTTGCACATTAAGGGACCAAAATTGACATTCTGCCATAGTTATCTTAGGAAGGGACCAAAATGAAAAATCTAAATTCCAGCTTGTTCCAGTTGTTTCCCTCATTTACACATGGTTTTAATGAAACTAGGGCTCCCATGGTTTAACAAAACCATGGGCACATGTGTACGGATGAGATCGAAGCTCGTTTTACGATGAACGATCTTAACGGTTGTGCAAAAACTATATAAACCCCACCCCCTTTGCTCTCAAACTCACATTTTATCTGATTTTCATTCTCTAAGTTGAAGTCTTGCACTTCATACCTGAGAATAAATTGGATCAAACCTCCTTGGACCTTTTGTAAGTCCTCTTTCGTTCTTTTATGCATTTTTAGCGTGAAACTCAAACTTTGTTTGACTTTCTGCATTGACCAGTTTATGGTCAATACGAAGTTCGTTTGAAATTCATAACGTGAGCGTAATCACGATGGTTTTAGTCTCTTATGACTATACCTACTGATTACCACGTTATCTAGGCATAGTGGCGAGTCGTAGTTTCGGCCAAAATGCGTATTCTTGCGTATTTTGTAACCAAACTACTTTTAGGTATCAAAACCATTTGTTTTGATACCAAAACTATTTTATAAATTCGATAAACATGTTTTAACATGTTTAGCTCGTCACTTTAGGTTTAGTGCTTATGTAGAGTCGTAAGTCAAGTGGTCTAAACAACCGCTTAGACTTTCGAACTAGACCCGTTTGGTCGATCATTAGGATCCAACCAAACATGTTTAGTGACCATAGTTGTATAGGGAATAACCTTCTGAGTTTATACCTTATGGTCACTTCGTTTAGTTAGTGGTATGATAGGTAATTTATATGCCTTAGGAAAATTACCAAAATGCCCTTTTTGCGCATAAATTCATTTTAAGCATATGTAACCTAAATTTTGACATCTAAATTGATTAGGTAACATTATTAGACATGTTAAGGCATATAATACTTGTCATAGGACTAGTTAGGCGTTCCAAACGCGTTTTACGCGAACGACGCGCTAAAGTAGCGTAAGCTATCTTAACGAGTCGTAATGAATCGTAAGCACTTAGCATAGGTTTCGTTTTAGTATGTAGGCTTTGTTAAACCATATTGCATGAGTTCTTACACTCATTTGGTTTACGAACCCTCATGCTACCCGATCATCCGATTAGGTCCGTTTATTAACATAGTTACCTATATTAGGTGCCGTTTGATTCTGTGATCCCTCTAGCTTTGCTTGGTTGTTGTTCAAGACTTCTAAGCACCCTCAAGTGAGTACATAGTCTCCTCTTTTACTGTTTTTCAAACGTTTTGGGGTGAAACACATGTGCCAACTTGTTACTTTCATGCTTTCCATGTTTTCATATCATATACTTGCTATGTTCATTAGTACACTATTAGTACATGATTTCATTATGTTTTGCTATGTATGTTCACTTAACATGCTATCCCATTGTTTTACATTTTGAAATGTTCGAACCATTTGTAACCATTCGATGTATGTGAACCATTGGTAATCATTTGATATATGTGAACCATTTGTAACCATTTGATGTATGTGAACCATTTGTAATCGTTTGATGTATGTGAACCATTTGTAACTGTTTGAACCATTGGGTTAGGGAAGTGATTAGGCAACGGGGCGGGTGTAATGTGTTAAAAGCATGGTGGATACGCCGCTGGTACTTCCTATATATAAGTGCTTTTAACACATTATATATCATTGCGTTATCTAGATCACTTGGGTAAACGATTTTGAAACGATGTCACACAATGATGTTTTCTGAATAATATAAACCATACGAGTTTTATTAACGAGTTTCTACGAGATGTTTTACAATTTGATTTAATAAAACAAATGTTTTGGAGTTAAGAATCATGGCTACGAGATTTTATAAATCATATCCAACTTGATTTGAGTTGGTTAATTATGTCGCAATACTATACTTTTCAAAATAAGGTTTTTAAATAAGTATTGCAACATGTAAAACGAGCCATGAATCTGACACTCACATAAAACCTATGTACTCGCCGGCATTTTTATGCTGACGTATTTTCACATGTGTTTCAGGTACTATAGTTGATGATGTTTGATGATGATACTTGTGTACGCTCATATAGGAATGGACGAGGCCTTAGTGACTTAATAAAAATGAAATCTTATTTGTTCCTGTTTTGTTTCTAATTCCAATGTAATGTAATACATTTAATTCAATAAAACAAAACTGTTTAATCCATGGTTGTGAAACAATGATTCTGTTACAACACTCCCCGAAGTTTCCGCCACGTTTTGTTGTTTTAACGTGGTCGGGGTGTGACAGAAAAGTTGGTATCAGAGCCAATGGTTATAGGGAATTAGGTTACTAGTAATGCTTTGACCTAGTCTATAACCTTCCTAGGACCCTAACACAAGTTATCTTGTGTTTAGTTTTAAAATGATACCGTCACTTATCCTTAAGTGACAACCACAATAAGAACATAAATTTTGAATCTGCTTTGAAAACTAATCATCTGTTCTAGGTTGATTTATTATATGGTTTTGAACCTTCAAAGTTTTCAAGATCCTGTCAAAGTTTGGGTCTTATAATGTGAACACGTGCAATCCGGAAGGGTGGACGCCTGTACTCTAAGTTTTCTGTCTAAGGCTAGAGTGTTCGTACAAATCCACATAATCGGACCAGTCATTCTTACCTGGGAAGTCTTGGAGCGAGTGTCCACTTATAGGCTAAAGCATGTCTTCGCGATACATTAACGGGACCCGCTTACTTTGATTAGTCACTGTCTCATTTGTTTGCCTTGGTAACAAACAAATGGTCACAATCTTCATGCGTTGTCATTTTCTTTTGACTATCTTTCGCTTGTTTCCTCCTATGCATTATCTTCAAGATGCCTCTTCATCGCAACAAGACTCAAATGTCCGAACCAAGTGCTGCAATTACCCAGCAAATAGGCGTCGTACTCCAGAGGACCGTTGGTTTAGCTATCACCATGACTCGCCTCAGGGATGAAGCCGTATAAGGGAACTGCTCCTTGGTGCAATCAATGCAACCGTCATCATCCGAATCAAATACCCTGTTTTAAATGTACCCATGGTGGACGATGGGGACATTTGGTTAACATGTGTCGCTTTGCAATCCAAAGCAAAGCTGTTACAAATCCTGCTGCTGCTCAACCTTCAATTTCTGCTTCATATGTCGCCTTGACATATCTAGCGCCTCAACCTCATGAACTTTCTACCTTGTGTATCGACTTAAGCACGCCTAGTGCAAGGTGTCGGAACACCTCTCGTTACACAAATTCCAAATTCCATGTAGGATCTTTCTATCCTCATAATTAGATCCTTGTGGATGGGTATCGTTCATCGGAGCCCTTAATTGAATTCTTTGTATGATTCAATACGTACATTACGATTCAATAAGGACAAAGCCGAATTCCTATTAAGATATTCCTATCTTCATAGATAGATTCTTGAAAATGATTAAAGTGCCAAATGAAATCCACGAATTGGATTCCTGGTGTGCTTTAAATATCTGTGTCCAAAGATAACAAATTAAAGGTCAAGTTAAACAATTATATGATTATGTGCTTATGTGTTCCCTTTTATGTTTTTTTGTGTGATCCAAATTTTTGTTATCCAAATCCTCGTAGAATCTTCCATATCTTCGTATAAGGGATTCATAGTAGGATATCCAAGGGTACTATCTTAAATCCTTAATGGACTTCTACATTGTAGTTAAGTCCCTTGGGTTATGAAGTACTATTCTATAATTGGACCCCTTGAGTGGTCTAGTTATACAGATTGATCCAAAAATCTGGTTAGGAATATCATGTGATGATATAGCTGAAAAGACTCCTTGGTGGTCTAACTAAAGAAATCACTTGTCGATCTAATTAAAAGGACCCTATGGTAGTCTAGTCACACTCATCACAGGTTTGATTTTCTTCCCTTACACATTATGAAATGCACTGTGCGGACTGTGCAAGGAATTATGTAATTATGGACGCGTACATAATTATGGAATTTAGTGCACAGAAACCACAACAAGTTTTGTCATGTGTCTAGAGTTAACCCTATTCATTTCCATTTCTAAAGAATACCCATTGAGGAAAATGACTCATTCCATGCATTTTCGTTTCTGAAGAATACCCATCGAGGGAAATGAATATCCTTTTGTTTATTCCTTCATTTCCGTTTCTGAAGAATACCCATTGAGGAAAATGACTCATTCCGTGCATTTTCGTTTCTGAAGAATACCCATCGAGGGAAATGAATATACTTTTGTTTATTCCTTAATTTCCATTTCTGAAGAATACCCATTGAGGAAAATGACTCATTCCGTTCATTTTCATTTCTGAAGAATATCCATCGAGGGAAATGAATATCCTTGATTCTTCCTTCATTTCCATTTCTGAAGAATACCCATTGAGGAAAATGACTCATTCCGTTCATTTTTTGTTTCTGAAGAATATCCATCGAGCGAAATGAATATCCTTGATTCTTCCTTCATTTCCATTTATGAAGAATACCCATTGAGGAAAATGACTCATTCCGATCATTTTCGTTTCTGAAGAATATCCATCGAGGGAAATGAATATCCTTGATTCTTCCTTCATTTCCATTTCTGAAGAATACCCATTGAGGAAAATGACTCATTCCGTTCATTTTTGTTTCTGAAGAATATCCATCGAGGGAAATGAATATCCTTGATTCTTCATTGATTTCCATTTCTGAAGAATACCCATTGAGGAAAATGACTCATTCCATTCATTTTTTGTTTCTGAAGAATATCCATCGAGGGAAATGAATATCCTTGATTCTTCCTTCATTTTCGTTTCTGAAGAATACCCATTGAGGAAAATGACTCATTCCGTTCATTTTCGTTTCTGAAGAATATCCATCGAGGGAAATGAATATCCTTGACTTTTCCTTCATTTCCATTTTGAAGAATACCCATTGAGGAAAATGACTCATTCCGTTCATTTTCGTTTTCTGAAGAATGTCCGTTGAGAGAAATAACAGGATTATGCCTTGCATATCTTTGATGGGTTATTCTACGCAAATAGATAAATACCCTAGATTCCATGCAAGACAAATATTTAACACAGCATCATAGACAGACTCCTACGAATAAATTTTGGGACGAAATTTCCTAAACTAGGGGAGACTGTGACACCTGTGCCTCTGCGACCATCAAACAAATACCAAACCAATGAAATATTGTATTTCATACTTGGTATTTGTATAAATATGTGTATCTTTTGCACATATCAATTCTTATTCGATTTCAAGCTTTAAATCGCTTTCTGGAAGGTTATACGCGCACTGATGCGCAAATATAACCAGTTTAATGCAACGAACACTCCTGAATAGTGAAATAGGCTTAACATACCTTAAATAACCTTTACATAACTTAGAAATAAGTTTTGGAGGGTTTGGTGTGGCGAAATCAAGTTTATTCGCTTACAGGGACTAATTTTGACAAACTGCGAAAGTATGCCGATTTGTTCCGTAACGAACATTCCGGAACTTGATCATAAGTTAAACATACCCTAAATATCCTTTACATA
The DNA here is from genome assembly GCA_030545235.1 of Helianthus tuberosus. Classification (NCBI taxonomy): domain Eukaryota; kingdom Viridiplantae; phylum Streptophyta; class Magnoliopsida; order Asterales; family Asteraceae; genus Helianthus; species Helianthus tuberosus. The sequence continues at coordinate 96,612,481 of CM060388.1, forward strand.
GCTTAGAAATAGGCTTTGAGGGGTTCGGTATGCTAAAATAAACTTTTTGGTCATTCTTTTTTTTTTTTGGGTAAAGGGTTTTACCCCGGTGAATTTTATAAATCAAACCAATAAAAGCAAAAGTGCGGCTGAAGTACCACACTCCCTCTAGTCTAGGCATACCAAGACTAGGACCAAACAACCAAACTAAAACACAACCAGGCAACCAACGCCACAGACACACACAATAGCCAAACACGGCCAAGTCACAACAAACATAAATTAGACAACTATACTAGCCGGTATCAATCTCTAAATTACTGCTAGGAATCTTCCACTTCTCCACCAATGTACCATTCTCAAATCTTCTCTTAAACTTGAGAGTTATGAGCCGCATCCGAACAGTATTGATAATCTCCTGAGACACCACTAGAGCCGTACGCATGTTCCGAGAAAACAACCTGTTGTTTCGTTCTTGCCATATAAAATAAGTTGCAGCCGCTACCACTAATCGACTAATGACATTGTCAGGCTTCTATAAGCTCAAGTTTTGATTCATCCAAGCCATTATATCGGACCATCCTCCATTCACGTCTTCCATATTAGTGAAACTTCTTATATTGTGCCAAACCTGAGCCGCAAAAGAGCATTCAAAGAACAGATGATCTCTCGAGTCCCTGTTATAACAACATAAAGGGCAGCACATGAGCCTTAGATTTGTTTCACTTCCCGCTTCCCAAACAGATAAACGATCCTGTATCTCACTGTAAGAGGCGAGAATGGCTGTGCTCTGGGCGATTTGGGCGACTTCGTGAAACCCTACATCCTTCAATACAATCCTGGTCTTGATTGATATTGTTTAGCATCTAGGGAACCTTGATTTCTCACTAGTAAGGAATCCTGATTCGCTCCTTAGTATCTAATCGATTGAAGTCAGATTAGGGATTTCGTTTTTAGGGTTTCTGTTTTCTTTTGTTTTCTGATTCCGGCCTCTATGACGATGATTGTTTACTGATTAGGGTTCTTTTGTCCCGAATCTTTCCAACTCAGATTAGGGTTTCAAGGATCGGTCAGCAGATTAGGGTTTTTTACATTCGAATCTGACCTTACCGTGTTTAGGGTTTGGTTTCAATCTGATTTTGGTCTCGTCGATCAGATTAACGTGTTAGTTCTGGTGATTGCGGATACCAATTGTTAGACCGAGTTGCATAATCATTCAGTCTTAGGGTTTTGGTCGGCGGTAGCAGGTCCGATTCCCTTGCTTTGATTATTGCTTTTGCTAAAATTGGTTCGGCAGGTCTGTTTTCTTTCAGCAAATCAAGTTTTTTTCTGAGATTCTTTTGCTCGAGGGTTGCGGCTGCGTAGTTTGGTCTGTGTTGCTGCGGTATGGATGATCAAAATACAGAAAACTCAAATGTATTTGCGAGAAAGATAAAAAATATTGACGGAAAACCATTTGAGCCAAGACAAACGTCACATATGGCTGATAGGGTTTCTGAATTACCGCATAAGAAGGTATGTTTTATGCTACCGCTAAATGATACTGATCACGCTATTGGCTGTTCTGATTCTCCTAATCAGAATTATGCGAAGGACTTTGATAAACGAAAGGTAGCTTTTGTGCTACCACTTAATGATGGGAGTCCTGTTTCCCGAGTTCAAAATCTGAAACAAGGAGATAATGCTAAAACTCAACATCAATCCTATGCGGATGTGATCCTAAATAATCAGGCCGAGCAAGGAGGTGTTAAGATGGGGGTTGGTTCAAATCAGAATCCGAATGGTGAGAATTCAGCTAGCAATGCCAATGGTTCGGCTGCTTTAGTTCCTAAAATAAACTTTCGTACACTAAAATCAGATGTCTCATTGGATGGGGTGGATGTAGTGCTACCGATTGATTCTGTTCGCCAGGTAAATGACAGGTTATCTAATACTCTTTATGGTTACTTCCTGGGGGATAGAATTGCTTATCCGGTTGTTGAATATTTTGTGAAAACAAATTGGAAAAGACATGGTTTGCAGAAAATTATGATGAATTCGAATGGGTTTTTCTTCTTCAAGTTTGAAGATAGACAGCGTATGAATAATGTTCTTGAAGGGGGTCCTTGGCTGATTCGGAACAAACCTCTTTTTCTCAACACTTGGTCCCCTACTACTACCCTTAGAAAGGAAGATATCAAGAAAGTTGCAGTTTGGGTAAAATTGCAAGATGTTCCTCTTGCAGCTTACACCGATGATGGTTTGAGCATGTTGGCTTCAAAAATTGGTTCTCCTTTGTTGCTTGATTCTTATACAGCTTCTATGTGTTCTGAAAATTGGGGCAGGAGTTCTTATGCAAGGACTCTTATTGAAGTTTCAGCTGAGCATGGATTCAAGGAGGTGATATCTATGGCTATTCCTGATTTGGATGGTGAGAATTATGTTACGGAAAGGGTTAAGGTGGAGTATGAGTGGACGCCTCCGAGATGTGCTCAGTGTTGTGTCTTTGGTCATGATAGTGGTGATTGTCCTAAACAGGTTGGTCCTACTCCTAAACCCCATCCTAAAGCACCTATAGTAGATGGGGATGGTTACATTGAGGTTACGAATAGGAAAGCGGGTAGGAAAAGTGGGGTTCCGGTTAATACTCAAAAACAAAAATTTGAATATAAACCGTTGAATTACAGGAAAATGGTTGGGAATACATCTTCTTCTACTAATATGAAGGGTGGAAAAGGTTCAATTCAGACTCATAACCCTTTTAGTGCGCTTAACTCTGGAACAAACAGAACAATGGGGCAGAATAGTAGTGAAGATCCGGATGATGATGAAGTTGAGGTAGTGTATGATGAAACTTTGGGCGTTCGGGTGCCGGAAAAACAAGGGGCAAGCACCTCTACTACAAAGGTCTCCAATGGATAGACTCTTTTTGGTTCGTGTAAAGGGGTTGATAGTTTGTGGCAACTTCATCTTTGATGATGGAGGATGAGGGTTTATTTGTTTTGGTTTCTTGTGTCTACTTGATATCTTTTAATGATGTATAGTAGGCTAGGTTATGGGGTGTCATTGGTTGTTTGGTTTGTTTGGTTTACATATATGGGGCATGTCCTGTATATGAACTAGTGGGGAACACATTCTCACTACTTGTACTTAATTGCGGTTGTTTTAATAGAATCACCGGGGTAACCCTTTACCCAAAAAAAAAACAGATAAACGATCCTGTGTCTTCAATTTGTTTCGGATAACTAGCCAGATGTGGAATGAGTGTCGAGGAATGCATTGCTTAAACCAAACCATATTCACCCAAGACACTTTGCTATCATGATGACGAATATTATTCCAGACCTCCCAAGAAGAAAACGGCCGCGTATTACCTTCCAAATCTTTCCAAACCAACCAATCACGGACATCATCATATAAAATAGGAACCACTAAATTAATTAAGACTGGGAAAAGATTATACCAGGCAATCGGCCACCTCCATTGACCATTTTGAGACACTAGGTCCGCAAGAGAAGATTGCAGGTTGAAGCCTGCATTAGCAATAATTCTCGGGCTGATAATAGCACGAAGAGGACCCGATTCACTCCAAGTATCACTCAACGCATTAGTCTCAGTACCACTACCAATAGATTTCCACAAGAAAGGACGAATAAGGCTACGAATAGCAAGGAGCTTTCTCCATCCCCATGTCATGCGACCTCGAGATGGGACCTCCCAGAAGCTTCTACCCTTAAGCTTGTATATATGAATCCATTGCACCCACAACGATTTCCTATTGGTAAGAATGCTCCAGATGTGAGAAGATAAGAGGGCCTTGTTTACATCCGAAATACTACGAACACCCAACCCACCCTCATCCTTCGGAAGGCACACAACCTTCCAGGCCACTTTAGGCTTGACGGTCCTATTATAATTCCCTGACCATAAGAAGTCACGCATACGTTTTTCCAACTCAGTAATAACTCTAGCACGTAACAAAAAAACCATAGCCCAGTAGATATGCATAGCCGAGAGGACCGAATTTACCAGTTGTAATCTACCAGCAAATGAAAGAGACTTAGTCGTCCAGTTATCAATCTTGTTTTCCATTTTCTCCACCAGAACCTTACAATCCTTAAACGAAAGTTTAGAGGATATTAAAGGCACTCCCAAATAGCGAACAGGAAGAGAACCCTCTTGAAACGGCATAATGCTTAAAATTTCCTGCTTGATGGGATGAGGAATATTACCAAAGAAAACAGTGCTTTTGAACATATTAGAAATCAAACCCGAGACCCTCGAAAACTGATGAAGGGAGTCTCTTACCACCTTAACCGAAGCAGGATCACCATTCACAAAAATGAATAAATCATCAGCAAATGAGATATTAATGATCTTCTGTTTTTTTACAGTGGAGATGGTATCTAAACGCATTACTAGAAGAAGCTACATTCTTTAGCAGAAGCAAACGAGCCTCCATAACCAAAGTTAACAAGTAAGGTGACATCGGATCACCCTGTCTCAACCCACGCTTGCCCTTGAAATACCCGTGAAGATTACCATTTATACTCAAAGAGTATGAAACTATGCTAACACATGTCATTATCCAGCTGACCATTTTATAAGGAAACCCAAACGCATTCAGAATGTCTTCTAAGAAGGACCAGCTCACCGTGTCGTAGGCCTTTTGAATATCAATCTTAAAAGCGCATCTAGGAGGGCCAACATTCAGGTGATAGTTATGCATTAACTCCTGAGTAAGAAGAATATTATCTGAGATCTTTCTACCAGGGACAAAAGCCGATTGGCTTATATTCACCAGCAAATCCAGGCTACCTTTAATTCTGTCAGTGATAATTTTGCTAATACATTTATATAGCACATTTCAGCAAGAAATAGGCCGATAATCTCCAACCGAATTGGGGAAGTAACTTTAGGGACCAACGCAATGATGGTATGATTAATTTGTTGCAACAGTTTCCCATTGTCAAAAAAATCCAAAATAGCTTTTGTAATTTCATCCCCAACAATCTCCCATGCATTTTTAAAAAAAGCAGAAGTGTACCCATCAGGACCCGGAGCCTTATTCTCACCAATGGAGAACTTAGCACTCTTAACCTCTTCACGAGTAACTTGACGAGTCATAGAGGAGGCAACATTTAAATCAAGAACATTAGTGAGCAAGCCATTGACGTCCAGCTTATCCACACTATGCATCGTTCCCAAGAATTCAGAATAGTGATTAACAAAAACTGCATAAACTTCATCTCCCTTGAATTGGTTACCATTAGTATCTTGGATGTTATGAATCTTGTTGCAAGCGTTTCTAGTTTTCACACAGTTGTGAAAAAAATTTGTATTCGAGTCTCCCGCCGCCAACCAGTCTTGTTTAGCTTTTTGCTTTAAAAAACACTCTTCATCATAAGAGGCCGAATGGAACTCTTTAAGACAAGTAGACTCCTCCTCTCTAAGCACAACATCTAACGGGTTAGCATCAATAGCCTTTTGAATATCATCTAACTTCGACCTCAGATACTTAACTCTATCATGGAGATTACCTTGCTTGAATAAGAGACGTCTAAGGGGAGCTTTCAAGAAGGTAAGTTTCTTAACAACCGAAAACATGGTGACCCCTTGTATCTCCTTAGCCCATTCATTAGAAACACACTGGATGAAACCCTCCTTGGTCACTAAAAAATTAGCAAACTTAAAGGGTTTAGGCCGACTATGTTTATAGTTGAATAAGTTTAGAATACAAGGGGTGTGATCCGACACACGGAAAGGCTGAAACAGGCCATATGCATTAGGATACATATCCAAGAAACGAATATTACCCATAATTCTATCTATCTTTTTTAACACGCCCACTCCTTGTTTCGGTTTTTGAGTCCATGTATAGTGCAACCCATGGCTCTTAATATCAACCAGCTCATTATGTTGGACACATTCATAAAAATCTCTCATACCAACAGAAATAGTCGAAGAACCAACAAAGCAATCCTCCAAAGATAGCGCCGAGTTAAAATCACCCATCACCACCCACGACCTATCTCGAACAAAACTCTTATGCTTACAGAGGCTTTCCCAAAGGTCTCTCCTGTCTTGGTACTTATTTTCAGCATATACAAATGAACAGAAAAGAATTTTGTCTTCGGATTTAACACGAGCTTGCACATGAATAACCTGGTCAGTATGATGAATCACCAAAAGGTCCACCATCTCCTTGTTCCAACCTACTATAATCCTTGTGCCCCTCGAACAGCTACTACCATTAGAATACCAATCCTAACTACGGAACACCCCTTTGCACACTCTATCCAGATTCGTAACAATTACATGCGACTCTAAAACAGCACAGATATTAATATGGTTTTCAGTAATTAATTGCCGAACCTCTCTTTGTTTCAGGGGCCGGTTCAAGCCCCTAACATTCCATGCCATTATGCTACCCATTAACACCACTTATACCGGGAGTGCTTGCCCCCTCAGAAGGTTTTTTATTCGTTTCAGCAGCCATAAATTCAGAAATTTCAGTTTGTAAATTATCTATCACCCCATCATCATCATCCGGAAGCCTACTCGAACCCGGCTTATATCTCAGATCCTCCCTCAGCTCCCCATCCGCATCCTGATCATTCGAAAGAGCAGAGAAAGAGTTACGAAGATTCAAATTGTTTTTGTTGCTGCCATTCCCTCGAACATCCTTATGTAAAATCCCTTCATCCTGTTTTGTTCCAGACGGTCCAGGCCCAGACAAGTTAGTCTTCTGTTTATAAATAAACTTAGCTTTTTGTTTTTTCTAGGGAAACACATGTTTAGCCGTTTTCCTCTTATCTGTTACGAACCCTTCCTGATCAATTGACACTTTCTTAGAGTTAGATTGCACCGGCTCTGACTTGGGGCAAGAAGAAACATCATGCCCAAATAAACAACAAGTAGCACATCTTTTCGGCCTCCATTCATATTCAACCTTCACTCTCTCCATAATGTAACCCTCTTCTTCTAGTTTAGGAACGGCTACCACTACATAATTTTTCAGTTCTTTATCAGCTGAGGATTTGTCATAACTTCGAAGTAATGAAGGAGGATTGGCATCAATATTCAACGGCTTCGAAGTAACTTTTTGGTCATTCAGGGACTAAAAGCGTCGAAAAGTGCATAAGTTTGCATTTTCGCGCATATCTTACGTTCTGAATATATCCGGACATCCAAAAATTTATATAATCATTAAAATATTTTATTTTAGTGAATGGCATGATAAAATTCCATTCGTCGCGTAATTTGGATCGTTTTTCGCATTCGTTCGTGTTTCGTCGTAATTAACCGAACAACGCAACCGTACAACCAAACGAACCGACATCCGAGATATTTTTGAGCATGTTTCATGTTCCCTATACTTTAACTTCATTTTAGAGCCTTGAAATGGGATTAACGGAGCTTAAACGTGTCAACAATGCATCAAAAACCATGTTTTGCACATTCAGGGACCAAAATTGACATTCTGCCATAGTTATCTTAGGAAGGGACCAAAATGAAAAATCTAAATTCTAGCTTGTTCCAGCTGTTCCCCTCATTTGCACATGGTTTTAATGAAACTAGGGGCTCCCGTGGTTTCACAAAACCATGGGCACATGTGTACGGATGAGATCGAAGCTCGTTTTACGATGAACGATCTTAACGGTTGTGCAAAAACTATATAAACCCCACCCCCTTTGCTCTCAAACTCACATTTGATCTAATTTTTATTCTCTAAGTTGAAGTCTTGCACTTCATACCTGAGAATAAATTGGATCAAACCTCCTTGGACCTTTTGTAAGTCCTCTTTCGTATTTTTATGCATTTTTAGCGTGAAAGTCAAACTTTGTTTGACTTTCTTCATTGACCAGTTTATGGTCAATACGAAGTTCGTTTGAACTTCATAACATGAGCGTAATCACGATGGTTTTAGTATCTTATGACTATACCTACTGATTACCACGTTATCTAGGCATAGTGGCGAGTCGTAGTTTCGGCCAAAATGCGTATTCTTTCGTATTTTGTAACCAAACTACTTTTAGGGATTGACGTGTGCGCGTATATACATGTTTTTACAATGAATCTTACACACGATTCGGTTTTAAATTTATAAAAATGATTTATACTTCAACATTAAAACACACACGAAAGGGCAAGTGTACCCCGTCATATATGTAGTAAAGTATCGGTAAGAACCAAGTATCGATCCAAGGATGTGGGCGGAGAAATAATACTAGACCTTTATCATTAAATTACCGGTAGGAAGATAAGTTGTGTGATTTTCTAAAAACTAAAGTAAGCATAAACAAAGATATAAAACAACATAAAAGACTCCAAATAAGAAAATAAGTATATAGCCTTGCTTTTTACACAACCAAAGTATATGAACTAAGTCGGTTTTGTCACTTGAAACATTTGATCAATTTTCCATTTTCAAGACAATTAGTATCCCTTTCGGGAATCCTAACATGACAATCATTCGGAAAGCTAAAACGATAAACACACTTTAAGCACCTAAGATTGTTCTTTAACGTGCAATTGATAAATGTCTATGAAAATCTCTTAAAAATAAGTTAGTCATCCGTTAGGAGTTTTCTAACCTCACTTAATCAAGGAAAGTGACACCGATAAACACAATGCAACCACCGAGACAAGCATAAACTAGATTAAATCACAACCGAGTTCATTTTACAAATCTTGCATATAAATTCACCAAGATAACAATTTTGGCCAAAACTACTAACTAAGCTAATAATTCATGGCAAGAATTCATAACACTATTTAACCCGTTAAGGCCCTTACGCGTAGGAAAGCTTTCTTGATTAACAATAATTACCTTTTATTAAACCACTAACCATTTCTAGTATCATGGTGCACACATTTTAAACAAGTTAAACAAGTTAAGCATGTTCAAAGTCTACTAATACATGATTAATTAAGCTTCATCTTTCAACTATCTCAACTAACCAAATACCAATCATCCAACATAATTACTTATAATCAAGAAATCAACATCAATAAACAAGGTTGCAAACTAATCATCAAAGATTAACATAGAAAATGCTTCAAAGTGTCATTATAAACATAATCAACATACTAATGTAGTAATTAAGCAAGGGATTCTAGTGTTTTTGCCCAAAGGCTTACATTAATGCATAATAATCAATCTCAATGCTTGAAACATAACAAAATCATGGAAAGACTTAAGAATTCAAACCATAAACAAGCATTAGAATGAGAATCCGGATAGAAACGGAGCTAATCGGCACAATGTGGCTTGAATCCGGGTCAAAAGCAGAGCCTCCGGAGCCTGTGAATTCGCCAAAAGAGCTCCCAAAATGTCCGGAATTTCAAAGAGAATACTGCTGTCTGTTTTTATAACATTTTGCGATCGCACGGTCGTGCCAATAAAGTGCACGACCGTTCACTTTTACATTACGTTTCACCATACTTTTGTGGCATCAGCAGATGTTGACCGGTCTTCGATCTTGCACGGTCGTGCCAATCGTTGCACATGCGTGCATCTCTGGGTTAGGGTGGCACGGACATCTGAACGGGCAGTGCATTTTCGATCTTGGCTTGGTCGTCGCATCCGCACGGTCGTTCAGTCAACCGTAGGGTCGTGCATTGCCGAGATGGGCTTGTACCTTGGATCGCACTGGCGTGCATTGCTGGGCAAGGCTGATTTGTCGGATCCGCACGGTCGTGCCACACATTGCACGGTCGTGCCAATCGCCCATGTCAGAATCTTCACGGAATGTTTGCAGCTTTGTTGTTTCGCTCGGAAAGTCCTCGTTTTCATCATCTTCTAGTCTGGTATGCTGTTTTAGGCCTGTAAACAAAAGTATGCATGATTAAGTATCCGATTCACGGTTTTACGGCCGAAAACACATAAAATGGGGATAAAATGGGGGAATAAAGTATGTATAATTTGGTGAATATCAAACCTCCCCACACTTGAACCTTGCTTGTCCTCAAGCAAGCTAAAACTAAAATAAAATAAAAGATAGAACCTAACGAGAACAAGTATTTACAAAATACCTACTAATTAAACATACGGTTAGCCGGTTTTTCAAAACGCAACATCAAGTGATTCAAACCAAACAAGCACATTCAAATATATGTATGGATAACCAAAAAGCCGTGACTTCACTCCGCTTGACTTAGCATGCTAATCTTCACACACCTCACAATGTTCACACACACTCATTTTATTTTTGTGAAACATACATAAAATGTGTATGTGTAAACACTCAATGCCTCGACAATGAAACGTGTAATGTCATAAGCTTGTCACAAGATCTCATCTCCACCAACTAACATGCGAAAAAGTGCAAATCAAGAGGTCTTTACGGGTTGTAACGATAGGCTTGGGTGAAGGGTATGGAATGAGATTTTTAAAGTGACGAAATGGTTAAAACTCGGTAATAGCGTTTAACTAGCGTAATACAATAAAACTATACATACTAATGCCTTAAAAAGGCGACTTTTTCGATATTGAGCTTTCAACGAGATTTCATCATTTTAGCATTTAAAATTGCTCGATTTTTGTTGACTTCACCCTATTTTAGGGTGTTTTATTTTCTGTTTTTTTTTTTTGAAAACTATTATCTAAAAGCTTTGTACAATGAACACTAACTACAATAAACGCTAGTTAAACTATGATTTAACCGAGTTTTAACACAAAGGGTTTAAAAATAAAAAGGCTAAATTTGGCTAAGTGGGTGAACTTGGTGGGGTGAACAAAGGGAAACACGGGAAAGGCTCAACATGGTTAATCCTAAAAGGGTAACATATGGTTTAGGGGAAACACAACACAAAGAACAAGGCTAACACAAAGGGGTTTTCTAGGTGCCTCTATCATTTCTACACAATCTCACATGTTCATGGTCTTAACAAGCATGCTAGTGACAAGTTCTAAATTACACGCGACATCCGGCTCACTCCTAATCTGAAATGAACACATATATAACAATTTCAAGGCTCAAATATGCACACATAATCGGAAGGAATGGGTAAAAGTGTGAAAATTCTCATGCAAGTCCTTCTTTGTTTGTCACGCTTTCCGGTTTTCTTTTTCAAAATTTATTTTGCTTGTCGAGTTTTTATCATGTCCGAAGCTTTCTAAAACACAACCAACCGGTTTATTTGCTAAAAATATATACAAATTACTGATATTTTTGATTGATTTTTCTGATTTTTTAGGACAAACAAAGTCAACATGTTAAACCCCCTCCCCACACTTGAACTTCGCATTGTCCCCAATGCAAAACCCGAAATATAGAGATAAAGGAGAATAATACTCCCCTGAAGATGATTTTGATGCAGCGAGACTTCAAAATTGCTTCTGTGGTGTGCTCCAGTCCAAGACATGCTAGCCAAAATCTGTAAATATGTCACAAAGCACAGCAAAACAAAACAGAAGCATAGGCAATATAAACCGAAACAAACCATAATTTACATAAATACAAGTACTAAATATCCAAACATAGACAAAACAAACAAACTAAAGTGTCTGAAAAATAAAAATGTGACAACCCTCACAAAACCAGGTATCCGTACAATTAATTAATATTTAATTAATGCTTAATTACTGTGCTTGCTTACAATTGTGGTTAAACTGCTTCTTGATTTCTGATACATACATGTCCATGCATCATACTTTATTACTGTCACTCCATTTATTTCGTACAAACATTAGTGACAACCTTGATGCACAAAGCACAGTTAGCACACTAAACGGATAACCCAGTAAACATGCTGACATTACTAGCACCAAAACAGACATTGTTCTGAGGCCAGTATGAGCCGGGAGTAGATTTCTACACCAGTAGGGAGTGTAGGGAGGTGAAAATCATTAAACTGCGTCACTAGGTGATAGTTATAGTGCCGGAAGTGCCTAAAACATACCTTAATTGCAGAATTCTGCACTAGTATGCCAAAATTCAGTTTTTAACAAAGCTAGTAAAGTGCAAAAACTTGGTAGAATAATTCTAGACACTTTCCAAAGTGTCGGTAAATTAACGTGTCACTAAAAATAATATTAAAGACACTTTAAAGCTTTGTTTGGCACTTTAACGGATCAATATCCAACCGAACAACCGGACTCTACCCGGAACATGAAAATATTGCCAAAAACATTGTTTATACTTTTCTGAGCTAGTTAGGGTCCCCGAATACCCTAACACCCTTTATATTGATTAACACACTAATATATCCTAACTAAATCTTTAGATTCCAACTTAATCCTAACTATATCATCACAAACCAACCCTTATCCCCCCCTTCATCTCGACGGTCACAAGGGTGACCCACCCTTGTCTTACTTTGATTATTTTAATTGTTGTTGTTTAGTATCTAGAAGACACTTTATACAATGGGTAATGGTGATTAGTGGTTATAAGTAAACACAAGGGGTAAGAGCTTCATTTCAGAAATCACCAACTCAAAAACTCTCTCCTCTTTCCCTCTTGGCTTGTCTTCGGCCGAACACCATCACCACTACACACCCATCATCAAGCTTTGATCCAACCATTTTACATATATACAAGTGTGCAAGGGATCATACAAGAAGGTTCGGTGCACTCGGAAGCTCAAGGACCTCTCTAGATTTCTTTTATCCACCTTGTTTACGTCTTGTTTCTTCCCTAGCCTTGAGCTAGTAGTAAGTGCCTCTAAACATCATCTTGATCTTGTTTATGGTGGTTAATAAGTGATGTAATGGTTAAAAATCAAAAACACACAATAACATAAGATAAAGTCTTGAAAGTATGATGAATAAGTTGGATAAAGAGAAACTAGTTGTGTAAATCATGTAAATCTTGTATGATTGTGATTATTTGATGTTGTTTGTTACTAGAAGTGGGATGGATCATCATCTAACCACACTAGATCATGTTCAAGAACATGAACTAGTAGTATGTTAGTGTTAAAATTATAAAAGATGATGAACCCTTCCACCATGAACTTGAAACTTGTGTAAACATAATTTTTCTTGTAAAATGAGATTCTAAACTTGTAGATCTCTAAACTTGTAGATCTAAAGATCTACAAGTGGTTTTTCGGAAGGACCAAGCGGAAAACACTAGTTTTGTCATAACCCGGATATTTTATGAACTAGAAGCAAACTTGGTAAATAAACAAGTGTATGAACACTTGTGTAACAAGAAATTTAACAAAGGAATATTTTTGGTAAACCATGACTAGAAGTTGTGAAACTTCAAGATCTTTAAAAATAAAGTTTTTGAGAAACTAATTTTATTTTTAAAGATAACAAGATCTATTAAATATGTTAGAAAGTTACTACATATTTTTACAAAACATTCAAGTTTTATGATTATTCATATTTTGTCTAGCTTGATGAATAAATATTTTATATTGTTGATTGATGATCGTTGATTGAAATTTTGAAAAGAAAATGATACGCTTGTAAGCGTGGACACCTCCAGTTACAAAGGAAACTCTGGCGAAATTTTTCCAGAAATATAACACTTAGAAATATTTTTCTAACAAATGTTTACAAAATATATTTTTAACTTGGTTTTCAAAATAAACTTCGCCATGATTTTTATTTCAAAATTACAAAGTATCGGAGGTGGATTTTCGTAAATAAAACTTGTTAAATATATATTTATAATATATATTTCATAATAAAACGCTTGTGTGATTATGTGATTATTTTGTGAACTACATATATTATTTTTAGGATAAAAATAATATAACCTGAGAATATTACGAAATCACGACTCCAAAGTAATACCAACACTATCACAAATTAATATTTAAGTTACACCGATATTATTATTACAACGCAAACTTTAAAATGTAACTTATGTACTTTCGGAAAATACTCTTAAGTGGATATTTTGATAAAGTATTATTTTGGAAATGGTATGAAGTAAAATATAATATTTTTGGGAAAAATATGTATATTTTGGAGTTAGAATATTTTAGACAAGTGATTAAAATATATTTTTCAAGTGAGACTTAAAAATATATTTTTGGAAATATAACGTATACATGTAATAAAACCCCCATCCTTGGGAAGGAATACACTTATAAAATAAATAAGAAGTGTGATTACGGAATAGTTACCTAACTATTTCTCCAACAAAACGTTAAACCTTAAGCCAAGGCACGACCATCCGTCTAATAGGAATTAGTACGTGTAGGTCGTCACGCAGCAGGTTGATTGGGATTGACTATTTTGAGACGCACTTCAGTGAGTTCATGTCCCCCTTTTCTCTTGACTGTTTTCAGTTTTTATACTTCGGGGGTGAAATACATGTTACAGAAATTACGGATACTTTTATACATGGTATGGTTAGCTTAAGGAGGGTATACTACTTAGATCATGTGAGTGGGTAGGCTTTACTTGGGGCCATTAATCCTCATTGTAGGACCGAGGGACTATAGCGATAGATCTATTTGGGTGTAGCGAGCCCGACTCCAGGCCCACTGTACGGACCTCGGGATAACTATGTGCCCGACGCATAAATCCGCTAGGTTTGAGTTCTCCTACAGCACTTCACACATATCATTGGCTTTACAACCCAATGGTGATCTCTTTTTCCTTAATTGCTACATACCAGGGATTTTTCATACATACTGACATATTACAAAGGTTTTACATACTCACTTTTACATGAACTCGCTCAACTTTATGTTGATTTTTCAACTTACATGTATTTCAGGAAATTAAGGGATCTGGCAGGGTATGCGATGTTGTCAAGCTGCGTAAGAATAATGGTGTCATCCGAGTTTAGGAAGTGTGATCTTTGCCTGGACGGGTCACAAGTCTTAAACTGTGTTTTCATTCATGTCTTTTGGTTGTGTCTCATGAACAAGATCTAATTAGGTTATGGTTGTAATTCGTTGCATGTGTCGACTCTAAAACAATGTTGTTGTATTTTACTTTTTAAATTTGAATGAATGGATGAACATCATGGTTTTATTATCATATAGCATTGTTGTGATTATGCTATGGTATTAAGAAGTCACACCATAATAAACCCACGCTTTCGCAAAGCCAGGGTGTGACAGCTTGGTATCAGAGCATTGATCATAGCGGACTAGGATTCTTTCTCGAGTCTAGACTATGATCACTAGGGCTCTCACGAAAACATTTTTTACATAGCATACACTAAACGTCCAGATCCAGGGCACAAAACTTTTTTTTCAAACAAAAGGGCACAATACACTTTTCAAAATATTATTTCAGTCGGGGAGACTGAGGGAATTCAGCCCTAAAGGCTGGGGAGATTCAGTCGGGGAGACTGAGGGAATTCAGCCCTAAAGGCTGGGGAGATTCAGTCGGGGAGACTGAGGGAGTTAGTCTGAGAGACTAGGAAGTTCAGTCGGATAGGCTGGGTAGGATAGTCTAGGGAAGACTAGGAGGATTGCTTGCTTTACTGTGGCTAACATGTTTATTTGACTTTATGATTGATATATGTGCATATATGTGATTGTGTTATAGATATCATGCCATCCTCATCAGACACGGGAGTTTCAGAGACCTTAGATCCTATGGCAGTTGTTTCAGATGACGAGGTTCCATCTGAGCGAGAGGTGTATACCTCAGACACCACCAGCACGGACGACGATGATTTCCAGCCGTTCGCAATACCCGACGTTGGTGTAGAGCCTGCTGATGGCCTTCCTGACGGGGACTTACCACTTGCGGTGATCCCTGCTCCTATACCACTTGCTGTTTATCCAGTCGTTGATATGCCCCTCGATGTCGTTTCTGACGACGACATCGATCTGTTTGAGGAGGTTCTGCCGGAGGCTGACTATGAGGGCGGGGCCCCTATTGCTGCTGATGATATTCTTCCCATCGTTGAGGCCCCTTTTGAGGAGGCACCTGCTGATTCACCTGTCCCAGATTCCCTTGAGTATGTGGCGTCCGCATCTTTGCACACTCAGGGAGTGCAGCATCATCCTCATGACGCCGACCCAGACATGGCGTTATCAGCTGCACCTGCTCCCACACACGACTTCGAGTTTGATCACGATATTGACGATGATTTAGACCCCATCTTTCCCCCTGGTTTTGATCCTGACCAGGATATTGAGTTCATTCACCTAGACCAGCCCCTAGAGGAGCCTGTAGCCCCTATCGATCCTTTGTTTGATGATCCCGCTGACTTTGACATGGATTTGGTTGACCCGGAGCCTGTCGTGGCCCCTGAGCCAGTCGTCACTCCTGATCCTGCATTAGAGCATGGCCCTGTCCATGATGATGCACCAGCTGTTGCCCCTTTTGTTGATGATATACCTATTGTCGATCATCCTATTGTTGCTCCACCGTTGGTGGATGATCATGTTGCTGACGCTGCTGTTGACGCTCCACTCTTGATAGAGGATCCTGTTGTTGCACCACTTCCTGATCCCGTGCCGGTACTGCTTGACCGTGCACCTTTTGCTGCTTATGTAGATCCACGTGGTACCCGTCACACCTGTTTCGGCACACACTGATATTCCCTTGATTCCCCCACACACCACAGATGCTCACCGCACAGATCTCCCGATCACCTATCTCCAGGATGTCACACCCCGACCACGTAGAACATACAAAACGTGGCGGAAACATCGGGGAGTGTTGTAACAGAATTAATGTTTCACAACCATGGAAATTTAAGTTTCGTTTTATTCAACAAACAAGCGAGTTACATTGTCTTTAAACAAGAAATAAAGAGTACATAACAAAATTTAACTAGTTCTTGTCTCGTTTTAAGTCACTAAGGCACATGTCCGCCTAAGTATGTCTTGATAAATCCTATGCATCATCTCCTGAAAAACACATGTGAAAATAGGTACGTCAGCATAAAAATGCCTGTGAGATACATAGGT
The DNA here is from genome assembly GCA_030545235.1 of Helianthus tuberosus. NCBI lineage: Eukaryota > Viridiplantae > Streptophyta > Magnoliopsida > Asterales > Asteraceae > Helianthus > Helianthus tuberosus. The sequence goes on from CM060388.1 coordinate 96,629,287, forward strand.
TTATGAAAATAGGATTCATGACTTATGGTTTAAGAAAATGTTTAGTCGTGAACCCTGTAATTTGCTTTGTCTTGTAAATAATTTGAAAAGTGATAAATAAACCAAATGATATATATATGTATAAAAGAATAACACATGGTTAAGTGGATAACCATGTGAAATGAGTTTGTATAAATTAAGTTGTTTGTAAAACAATGTATTGTGAAAAGTATGTTATTTGTATAAAATGTTATATGTCTAAATTGAAATGATTTCAAATAACGCAACGATATGTAATACCATACAATCACTTATATATAGGAAGTACCAGCGGCGTATCCACCATGCTTGTATCATATTACACACGCCTCGTTACTTAAATCACTTACTCAAACCTAACCAACAATGTAAGATGTCTATGTTTAAACCAATTGTCAAATGTATTGAATAATATACCAAAATGTTTATGTCAAGATGTAAATCATGCAACGTATAACCAATGTTGAAAATGTTTATGTGTCAAATGTAAATCATGTAATGTGTAACCAAAATGATATGTATGGCTAGTGAAATGCATCAACTAAACCATAAGTGAAATGCACAAAACAAAGTATTGAAGTAAAACTTGGTTTAAATCAAAGTTATGTTTTGTGTAGTAAATGCATGCTATACTGATATAGACATTTATGCGGTATTGTGAAAATTCATACATCCAAGCCTTGCGACAGTCGGATAACCATGTAAAAATGGGTTATCAAAAGAATATGTATTCGGATTCGGTCATTCCTTACGTCCAAACAAACCCGAGATTTCAGGAATGGGATTTGTCAAGTCCTATGGTACCACTACCTACTACCGAGCGGCATGATCGGTGTTAATGAATGTATAGTATAGTTTAAACAAACCAAATGTCATACCAAAATGTAAGCATATGATGAATAAGAAATGTACTAAGTATACAAAGCAGAAAAGTCATGTAAATCAATGTGCTAGCATGCTATCAGTTAACATACATAGCAGAAATGTAATGTAGAACCATGTACTAAGTATGCACACAATGGACATACATAGCATAAAATGTAATGAAATCATGTACTATAATGTACTAATGAACGTAGGAAGTATATGATGTGAAAACAGGAAAGCATGAAAGTAACAAGTAGGCACATGTGTTTCACCCCAAAACAGTTTGAAAACAGTAAAAGAGGGGTTCTATGTACTCACTTGAGATTGTTCAGTAGTCCTAAGATAACCACCAAGCAATGCTAGAGATCTCGGAATCAAACGGCACCTAATATAGGTAACTATGTTAATAAACCGGACCTAAATCGGAAGATCGGGTAGCATGAGGGTTCGTAAACCAAACGAGTATGGAGACTCGTGTAATATGGTTTAACAAAGCCTACATACTAAACGAAACTTAACCTAAGTGCTTACGACCCATTACGACCCGTTTAGGTAGCTTATGCTACTTTAACGCGTCGTTCGCGTGAAACGCGTTTGGACCGCCTAACTAGTCCTATGACAAGTGTTATATGCCTAAACATGTTACATAATCAGTTATGTGACAAAAGTTTAGGTTACATATGCTTAATTACCAATTATACATGAAAAGGGTATTCTGGTAATTTACCTAAGGCATATAAACTACCTATCATACAACTACTCAAACGATGTGACCATAAGGTATAACCCCAGAACGTTATTCCCTATATACTATGGTCACCTAATGTGTTTGGTCGGATCCTAATGATCGACCAAATGGTTCGGGTTCGAAGGTATAAGCGATTTATCAGATCGCTTACCCTACGAGCCTAGACAACGTGGTAATCAGTAGGCATAGTCCCAAGGGACTATAACCAACGTGATTACACTCACGTTGCGAAGTTCAAACGAACTTCGCATTGACCATAAACTGGTCAACGCAGAAAGTCAAACAAAGTTTGACTTTCAGACTCGAAAAGACTCGAAAAGCAATAAAAGAACGAAAGAATACTTACGAAGGGTCCCCGAATGCTAACCTCGATCCGAGTAGCTCAGGTATGAAACAATGGTTTCAACTTAGAGCTTCTAAGATCAAGATTCTAGTGGGTTTAGAAGTTGAGGATGGATGGGTATTTATAGTAAAAGGACCACCGTTAGGATCGTTTCATGGAAACCGTGCCTAGATCTCACCCGTACACTTGTCGGAATGTTATGGTGACTAAATTGGCCACTCACCATAGGGTATCAACATGTGGCAAAGGATTTGGGAGTGGTTAGCAGCTGAAAACAGGCTGTTTAATACACTGCATCTGGTCTGCAGACCCCTTGCGCACCGTAACAAATATTTGTTACGGTGCGCAAGGACCAATTTTGGCAGAATTACAGTTTTGGTCCCTGCAGCCCGTTTAAGCTATTTTCGACACGTTTAAGGCCCGTTAACCCCATTTCAAAGCTCTAAAATGAAGTTAAAGTATAGGGAACTTAATAGGTGCTCAAAAATATCTCGGATGTCGGTTCGTTTGGCCGTACGGTTGCGTTGTTCGGTTAATTACGACGGAAGTCGTAACGAACGTAAAAACGGTCCAAATGACGCGACGAATGGATTTTTCTTATGCCAAACACTAAAATAAAATATTTTAGTGCTTACATAAATTTTTGGATGTTCGGATGTATTCAGAACGTAAGTTATGCGCAAAAGTGCAAACTTGTGCGCTTTTTGACACTTTTAGTCCCTGAATGACCCAAAAGTATATTTTAGCACACCGAACCCCTCAAAGCCTATTTCTAAGCTATGTAAAGGATATTTAAGGTGTGTTTAACTTATGGTCATGTTCTGGAATGTCTGTTACAGTTAAAATTGGCATACTTTCGCAGTGTGTCATATTTAGTCCCTGTAAGCGAATTAACTTGCTTTTGGCATACCAAACCTTCCAAATCTTATTTCTAAGTTATGTAAAGGTTATTTAAGGTATGTTTAGCCTATTTCACTATTCCAGAGTGTTCGTTGCATTAAACTGGTTATATTTACGCATCGGTGCGCGTATAACCTTCCAGAAAGCGATTTAGAGTTTGAAATCGAACAAGAGTTGATATGTGTAAACGATACACATATTTTTACAAATCCCAAGTATGAAATACAATATTTCATTGGTTTGGCATTTGTTTGATGGCCGTGGAGGCACAGGTGTTACACAGGACATCTCTCCACCACGTCCTGGGGAGGGTTCATCATGACAGCCGTTTGGTCATACACCTTTCATGGCAGGAGGCAGCCAGTTCATACCTTAGATTTCTCATCCTACTTTTGTTCCCCCTGTGCTGCCATCATCTTTACCGTTCATGTCACAGTTCTCTTCTGTTGCACCACCCACTGCACCATCGAGCGAGCCATTTTTATGGACTACGCCCCCTATTATGTCACTGTCTGATCCTTATCACCCGTACTATGTTGGGCACACTACGGAGGACATCCTTGTTTCTTTGATGGTACAGCAAGATGCATTGACGCGTCGTATTCAGGTTTTGGAGAGTGCACCACATCCAGCTTGTCATTGTCAGACACCATTTGCAGCACCGCACCCTCCACGCCCACTATCCCTCGATTCTGCCGCTCGCTTTTGGACTCCTGAGCAGCAGATAGCATACTTTTTGCGCACCTATCGCGCTATGGAGGAGGACTGGTTACATATGTGTCGCTTACTCTATTCTCATTTTCCTCCTCCTCCGCCGCCATCAGCATAGGCATATTTTTGGTCTTACGCAGGTAGAATTTTGGTGAGAGGACCGCGATTGTGCAGACTATACAGCTTTTTGGAATACCGCATTTTGATGACATGACTTTTGATGTTTAGCTTTTGCTTGTTGTAGTTGATTAGCCAGATTGGGCAAGGGCAATGTGACCCTTAGCCATTTGTGATGTACGATACAGATACAAAACTTGTAAACATTATTGTGGTCTCAATTTATGATAGCGCAATCGCAGTATTCTCATTATATGTGATGTTGGACTGATTGAATACACTTTATAACATGCGAGGCTATATGCTTGATTAAATTGTAACATGAGATGTTATGTGTTTAAATGATATTACATACGTATGTTATTTACTTACTATGACATGACCAACACGATCATCTTTTAGAAGATGCCACCGAGATGCGAGATGCGCATGCCTACCAGTGAGGCAGAACTCCAAGGAATCATTGCTGCCGCCATAGCGCAGTATGTAGCCTCCCAAGGAGGGACGAGCGGGAGCAATTCGAACAACAACGACAATAACAATCCACCTCATGGTAATGTTAAGTCATTTGAGACATATTACAATACATTTGGATATTTATAGCACGTCCGCTAATACCATTTGTATATTCTAACGTATGTGCAGGGTGCACCTACAAGCAGTTTCTCGACTGCAAGCCCGTGAATTTCGACGGCACAGGAGGTGCTGTTGCGTTCGTGAGGTGGGCTGAGAAAACAGAATCTGTCTTAAGAATGAGCAAATGCGTTCCCGATCAACAAGTGACTTACATCTCAGGGCTGTTTCTGGGTGGAGCCCTATCGTGGTGGAACTTACAAGTGCAGACTTTAGGAGAAGCTGCTGCTTACGCGTTGACATGGGCTGAGTTAAAAGAGTTGATGCGAAGGAAGTATTGCTCTCGTGCTGAGATACAAAGGTTAGAGACTGAGTTCTGGCACTTAAGGATGGATGGTCCCAAGATTGCAGAATACGTTCAAAGATTTCATGATTTATCCCACGTTGTGCCGTACATGGTCACACCAGAGTTTAAACGGATTGAGAGGTTCATCTGGGGATTGGCTCCCCAGATAATGAGTATGGTTACCACATCCAAGCCCGCGACGATCACAGAAGCCATCGACCTAAGTGTGGCGCTCACTGAAGAGGCCATTAGGTTGAACAAATTCTCCATCTCTGAACCAAAGAAAAAGGAAACCCATGTTGAACCGTCTGGGGAAAACAAGCGAAAGTTTTCCAATTTCAAGCAAGGTACCTCAAGTGTGAGCAAGAAGGGTGAATCGAGCACACCGGCCAGAGCTGCAACCGGTGTTGAGAACAAAGGAAAAGGTTATATGGGCACTCTGCCCAAGTGTAACACATGCCAGCGCCATCATTCTGGCCCGTGTGGTCTGAGAAGATGCGAATCGTGTGGAAGGAACAGCCATACCAAGGATAAATGTTGGGTTGGTTCAGGCCAGGGTGGCCAAAGGGGTTTCAATAACAACAACCGTGGTGGTAATGGAAACCGACCGCAAGGAAATAATGGAAGAAATGGAAACCATGGGAACGTTGCGAATCAAGCTGGGAATGGAAATGGCCAAGGGCCAGGATGCTTTAATTGTGGAGAAGTTGGGCACTTTAAGAAGGAATGCCCGAAACTGAATCAAGCCCGTGGGAGAGTATTCAACATCAGCGCAAGAGAAGCGCGCCAGGATCCCAACGTTGTCACTGGTACGTTCCCTATAAACCAACGCTTTGCATCTGTTCTGTTTGATACTAGTGCCGATTATAGCTTCATGTCGTTAGAATTTAAGAATATACTTGGGTTGACCGCTAGTAAGTTAGATGTTCCGTACTCGATTGAATTGGCAAATGGGAAACTAGTTGAAAGCAGTGAAGTTGTCCGAGGATGCGTGATTGAACTAGGAGGTCACGAGTTTACGATAGATCTGCTGCCAGTCGAGCTGGGAAGTTTCGATGTGGTGGTGGGAATAGATTGGTTATCGAGCAACAAAGCCGAGATTGTTTGTCACGAGAAGATTATCCGTATGCCAATGGAAGATGAAGAGACGATCATAGTTCATGGAGAGAAGCGCGACACTCCATTAAGAATAATTAGCTGCCTGAAAGCTAGGAAGTGTCTACGGAAGGGATGTGTTGCATTCTTGGCACACATCGTGGATAAGGAAGCTGCTGAACCAAAGATCGAAGACATTCCAGTTGTAAGAGAATATCCTGAAGTCTTTCCGGAAGACTTGCCAGGATTACCGCCTCAAAGGCAAGTCGAGTTCCACATTGACTTGGTTCCAGGCGTCGCGCCTGTAGCCAAGGCACCCTATAGACTTGCGCCATCAGAGATGCAGGAGTTGTCAACACAACTCCAGGAGCTGTTGGATAAAGGATTCATCAGACCAAGCTTCTCACCTTGGGGAGCTCCGGTTTTGTTTGTTAAAAAGAAGGATGGTAGTTTCCGTATGTGCATAGACTACCGTGAGCTTAATAAGTTGACTATCAAGAACAAATATCCTTTGCCGAGGATCGATGATCTATTTGATCAGCTGCAAGGTTCAAGCTTTTATTCGAAGATCGATCTACGATCAGGATACCATCAACTAAGGATACAAGAGGAAAGTATCCCGAAGACGGCCTTCAGAACTCGATATGGACATTACGAGTTCCTAGTTATGCCGTTTGGGCTGACTAATGCACCAGCAGTTTTCATGGATTTAATGAATAGAGTATGCAAGCCGTATCTCGACAAATTCGTGATTGTGTTTATTGATGACATTCTAATCTACTCGAAGACGAAGGAAGAGCACGAACAACACTTAAGAGCTATTCTGGAACTACTCAAGAAGGAGAAATTATACGCCAAGTTCTCGAAGTGCGAGTTTTGGCTGCGTGAAGTCCAGTTTCTTGGACACGTGGTCAATAGGAATGGAATCCACGTGCATCCAACAAATATCGAGGCGATCAAGGATTGGGAGACCCCAAAGACGCCAACCGAGATACGTCAGTTCTTAGGTTTGGCTGGTTATTATCGAAGATTCATTGAGGATTTCTCTAAAATCGCTCAACCTCTGACCGTACTCACGCAGAAGGACAAGAAGTTTGACTGGGGAGTCAAGCAAGAAGAAGCGTTTCAGTTGTTGAAGAACAAGCTTTGTGACGCACCGATTTTATCGCTACCCGAAGGAACATATGATTTCGTGGTATATTGTGACGCCTCGCGTCAAGGTTTGGTTTGCGTGCCGATGCAACGCCAGAAGGTTATAGCGTATGTGTCACGACAGTTGAAAGTCCATGAGAAGAATTACACCACGCACGACTTAGAGTTAGGCGCGGTGGTGTTTGCATTGAAGATTTGGCGACACTATTTGTATGGTACGAAATGTACAATCTTTACTGATCACAAGAGCTTACAGCCCATATTCAACCAAAAGGAGCTTAACATGAGACAAAGACGCTGGGTAGAGCTGTTGAATGATTATGATTGCGAGATCAAATACCACCCAGGGAAAGCAAATGTGGTCATTGATGCCCTGAGTCGAAAAGAAAGGATCAAGCCCATAAGGGTTAGGGCTTTGGAGATGATTATCCAGACAGATCTCTCCTTGCGCATTCGTGCTGCGCAAAGAGAAGCTTTGAAAGAAAGGAATATTGAAGATGAGTATCTCCGTGGGATGGAGAAGCAGTTGATACCAAATGAGGAAGGAACGTTGTGCTTTATGAAACGAATTTGGGTTCCTCTGTTTGGTGGTTTGAGAAAGGTTATTTTTGATGAAGCCCACAAGTCTCGGTACTCAATTCATCCAGGTGCGGATAAAATGTACCAAGATCTCAAGGATTTCTACTGGTGGCCTAGGATGAAGGGCGATGTTGCAGTATATGTTAGCAAGTATTTAACGTGCGCCAAGGTGAAAGCTGAATACTAGAAGCCTTCAGGACTTCTGCAACAACATGAGATTCCCAAGTGGAAATGGGAACAGATTTCAATGGACTTCATAACTAAGTTGCCAAGGACGCCCAGAGGTCACGACACAATTTGGGTAATAGTTGACCGTCTGACCAAGTCCGCACACTTCCTGCCAATCAAAGAGAAAGACAACACTAGTAAACTTGCGGAAATATACATGCGAGAGATTGTTTCACGTCATGGAGTGCCTCTCTTGATCATCTCTGATAGAGATGGACGCTTCATATCAAGGATTTGGCAGTCCTTCCAAGAAGCTTTTGGCTCGCAGTTGAATCTGAGCACTGCATTTCACCCACAAACTGATGGCCAAAGTGAACGAACTATTCAGACATTGGAGGATATGCTGAGAGCATATGTCATGGATCTAGGTGGTAGCTGGGATAATCATTTACCAGTGGTCGAATTTTCATACAACAACAGCTACCACATGAGCATTGGAGCCGCGCCGAAGCGCTTTATGGACGCAAATGTCGATCACCCTTATGCTGGGCTGATGCAGGTGATAGACAACTTGTTTGTCCCGAGATAGTCCAAGAGACGACAGACAAGATCGCATAGATTCGAAAGCGCATCGAGGCGGCTCGCGATTGACAGAAAGCCTATGCAAACCGAAGAAAGAAACCTCTAGAGTTTCAAGTTGGGGATATGGTTTTATTGAAGGTTTCACCCTGGAAGGGTGTAGCACGCTTTGGAAAGCGTGGGAAGCTGAATCCGCGTTATATTGGCCCGTTCAGAATCCTGCAAAGGATTGGGCTTGTTGCCTACAAGTTGGACCTACCTGCCGAACTTAATGGTGTTCACGATACATTTCATGTATCAAATTTGAAAAAGAGTCCAACACAAGAGACAGTGATCATTCCTGCTGACGAAGTTCATATCGACGACACGCTCCACTTTACCGAAGAACCCGTTGAGGTTACGGATTGGAAAGTTACCAAAACGCGCAGGAGCAGTGTCAAACTCGTCAAAGTTCGATGGAATGCCAGACATGGGCCTGAATTGACGTGGGAACGTGAGGATCGTATGAAAGAGAAATACCCCCATTTATTTCCTAAGACCCCTGCAACTAGAAGCAGAGCCTAAAATTTCGGGACGAAATTTCTTTAACGGGGGGAGAATGTGACAACCCTCACAAAACCAGGTATCCGTACAATTAATTAATATTTAATTAATGCTTAATTACTGTGCTTGCTTACAATTGTGGTTAAACTGCTTCTTGATTTCTGATACATACATGTCCATGCATCATACTTTATTACTATCACTCCATTTATTTCGTACAAACATTAGTGACAACCTTGATGCACAAAGCACAGTTAGCACACTAAACGGATAACCCAGTAAACATGCTGACATTACCAGCACCAAAACAGACATTGTTCTGAGGCCAGTATGAGCCGGGAGTAGATTTCTACACCAGTAGGGAGTGTAGGGAGGTGAAAATCATTAAACTGCGTCACCAGGTGATAGTTATAGTGCCGGAAGTGCCTAAAACATACCTTAATTGCAGAATTCTGCACTAGTATGCCAAAATTCAGTTTTTAACAAAGCTAGTAAAGTGCAAAAACTTGGTAGAATAATTCTAGACACTTTCCAAAGTGTCGGTAAATTAATGTGTCACCAAAAATAATATTAAAGACACTTTAAAGCTTTGTTTGACACTTTAACGGATCAATATCCAACCGAACAACCGGACTCTACCCGGAACATGAAAATATTGCCAAAAACATTGTTTATACTTTTCTGAGCTAGTTAGGGTCCCCGAATACCCTAACACCCTTTATATTGATTAACACACTAATATATCCTAACAAAATCTTTAGATTCCAACTTAATCCTAACTATATCATCACAAACCAACCCATACCCCCCCCTTCATCTCGACGGTCACAAGGGTGACCCACCCTTGTCCTACTTTGATTATTTTAATTGTTGTTGTTTAGTATCTAGAAGACACTTTATACAATGGGTAATGGTGATTAGTGGTTATAAGTAAACACAAGGGGTAAGAGCTTCATTTCACAAATCACCAACTCAAAAACTCTCTCCTCTTTCCCTCTTGGCTTGTCTTCAACCGAACACCATCACCACTACACACCCATCATCAAGCTTTGATCCAACCATTTTACATATATACAAGTGTGCAAGGGATCATACAAGAAGGCTCGGTGCACTCGGAAGCTCAAGGACCTCTCTAGATTTCTTTTATCCACCTTGTTTACGTCTTGTTTCTTCCCTAGCCTTGAGCTAGTAGTAAGTGCCTCTAAACATCATCTTGATCTTGTTTATGGTGGTTAATAAGTGATGTAATGGTTAAAAATCAAGAACACACAATAACATAAGATAAAGTCTTGAAAGTATGATGAATAAGTTGGATAAAGAGAAACTAGTTGTGTAAATCATGTAAATCTTGTATGATTGTGATTATTTGATGTTGTTTGTTACTAGAAGTGGGATGGATCATCATCTAACCATACTAGATCATGTTCAAGAACATGAACTAGTAGTATGTTAGTGTTAAAATTATAAAAGATGATGAACCCTTCCACCATGAACTTGAAACTTGTGTAAACATAATTTTTCTTGTAAAATGAGATTCTAAACTTGTAGATCTCTAAACTTGTAGATCTAAAGATCTACAAGTGGTTTTTCGGAAGGACCAAGCGGAAAACACTAGTTTTGTCATAACCCGGATATTTTATGAACTAGAAGCAAACTTGGTAAATAAACAAGTGTATGAACACTTGTGTAACAAGAAATTTAACAAAGGAATATTTTTGGTAAACCATGACTAGAAGTTGTGAAACTTCAAGATCTTTAAAAATAAAGTTTTTGAGAAACTAATTTTATTTTTAAAGATAACAAGATCTATTAAATATGTTAGAAAGTTACTACATATTTTTACAAAACTTTCAAGTTCATGAGTTTATGATTATTCATATTTTGTCTAGCTTGATGAATAAATATTTTATATTGTTGATTGATGATCGTTGATTGAAATTTTGAAAAGAAAATGATACGCTTGTAAGCGTGGACACCTCCAGTTACAAAGGAAACTCTGGCGAAATTTTTCCAGAAATATAACACTTAGAAATATTTTTCTAACAAATGTTTACAAAATATATTTTTAACTTGGTTTTCAAAATAAACTTCGCCGTGATTTTTATTTCAAAATTACAAAGTATCGGAGGTGAATTTTCGTAAATAAAACTTGTTAAATATATATTTATAATATATATTTCATAATAAAACGCTTGTGTGATTATGTGATTATTTTGTGAACTACATATATTATTTTTAGGATAAAAATAATATAACCTGAGAATATTACGAAATCACGATTCCAAAGTAATACCAACGCTATCACAAATTAATATTTAAGTTACACCGGTATTATTATTACAACGCGAACTTTAAAATGTAACTTATGTACTTTCGGAAAATACTCTTAAGTGGATATTTTGATAAAGTATTATTTTGGAAATGGTATGAAGTAAAATATAATATTTTTGGGAAAAATATGTATATTTTGGAGTTAGAATATTTTAGACAAGTGATTAAAATATATTTTTCAAGTGAGACTTAAAAATATATTTTCGGAAATATAACGTATACATGTAATAAAACCCCCATCCTTGGGAAGGAATACACTTATAAAATAAATAAGAAGTGTGATTACGGAATAGTTACCTAACTATTTCTCCAACAAAACGTCAAACCTTAAGCCAAGGCACGGCCATCCGTCTAATAGGAATTAGTACGTGTAAGGTCGTCACGCAGCAGGTTGATTGGGATTGACTATTTCGAGACGCACTTCAGTGAGTTCATGTCCCCCTTTTCTCTTAACTGTTTTCAGTTTTTATACTTCGGGGGTGAAATACATGTTACAGAAATTACGGATACTTTTATACATGGTATGGTTAGCTTAAGGAGGGTATACTACTTAGATCATGTGAGTGGGTAGGCTTTACTTGGGGCCATTAATCCTCATTGTAGGACCGAGGGACTATAGCAATAGATCTATTTGGGTGTAGCGAGCCCAACTCCAGGCCCACTGTACGGACCTCGGGGTGACTATGTGCCCGACGCATAAATCCGCTAGGTTTGAGTTCTCCTACAGCACTTCGCACATATCATTGGCTTTGCAACCCAATGGTGATATCTTTTTCCTTAATTGCTACATACCAGGGATTTTTCATACATACTGACATATTACAAAGGTTTTACATACTCACTTTTACATGAACTCGCTCAACTTTATGTTGATTTTTCAACTTACATGTATTTCAGGAAATTAAGGGATCTGGCAGGGTAGGCGATGTTGTCAAGCTGCGTAAGAATAATGGTGTCATCCGAGTTTAGGAAGTGTGATCTTTGCCTGGACGGGTCACAAGTCTTAAACTATGTTTTCATTCATGTCTTTTGGTTGTGTCTCATGAACAAGATCTAATTAGGTTATGGTTGTAATTCGTTGCATGTGTCGACTCTAAAACAATGTTGTCGTATTTTACTTTTTAAATTTGAATGAATGGATGAACATCATGGTTTTATTATCATATAGCATTGTTGTGATTATGCTACGGTATTAAGAAGTCACACCATAATAAACCCACGCTTCCGCAAAGCCAGGGTGTGACAAAAAATACATATCCGCGGGTGTTTGAAATACTAACCAAAATGAACACCCAATAAATAAACTACTAAAATAACAAAACCACCAACAAACAGCTCCACCAACTACTCGTCGTCGTCACCCGCATCTCCTCCCGTGCTAGATGGGCCTGCGTCTCCATAACCGGGTGGGTTCCCGTATGGGAATTGTGGGGGCTCCCTGAAGTAGTTCGGGAAGGCATTATGAAGTTCCCCAAAAAGGTATGAAAACCCGGCCTGCACCCCCTGGTGCATGAAGTCTTGGTTCATCCTAATCGCCTCCTGGTTCACCCGCAGCTGCTCCTGACTAGCATGCAGCCGCTCTAAACTGGCCCGCTGATGCTCTTGACTGACCTGCATCTGCTGAAACTGCTGGTAAAACTCAGGGTAGGAGGGAATGCCGGGAGGCCAGTAATGATGCTGCGGTGAGTGGTGCTGCTGTGGTGGTGTGTGTGGCTCATGCTGCTCGTGCTGCTCTCCCATCTCCTCATCCTCATCCTCCACCGGAATTGGGGGCAACGGGTCCCAGACCTCGTTGTTGAGCCCCTTCAACCTATCCCCGTGATCAGTTTCTACAATAAGCCCCATGGCTTTCAACGAACGAATGTCGACATATGTGACACCTGTGTCTTTAATCATTGTAAACAGTTCTATTATCAATAAAATAAAGTTATTTGATCCCAATATTTGTTTATTTATGTTTGACATTTTTCATGTTTTGCTTTTTATTCAATTTCAAACTCTATATCGCTTTCTGGAGAATTATACGCAAACTGGTGCGTAAACATAATCAGTTTAATGCGACAAATATTCTGGAACATCAACATATACTTAACATACCTTAAATAACCTTTACATAACTTAGAAATAAGTTTTTTAAAGGCTTTGGTATGGCAAAATCAAGTTCATTCGCTTACAGGGACTAAATTTGACAAACTGCGAAAGTATGACGATTCGTACTAGAACAGACATTCCGGAACATGTCCATAAGTTAAGCACACCTTAAATACCCTTTGCATAGCTTAGAAATAGGCTTTGAGGTATTCGGTATGCTAAAATAAACTTTTGGGTCATTCAGGGACTAAAAGCGTCAAAAAGTGCAACTTTTCGCCAAATTCTCCAAGTGTGAATTTTGGCTTAAGGAAGTTCAATTTTTGGGGCATATCGTCAATGAACGAGGTATTCATGTAGATCCCTCCAAGATCAGTGCGATTAAGGATTGGGATACGCCTTCTACTCCTACTGAAGGTCGTTCTTTTCTTGGTCTGGCGGGTTATTATCGCCGCTTCATTGAAAATTTCTCGAAGATTGCAGTTCCTCTAACTGCTCTAACTCAGAAGAACAAACCCTTTGATTGGGGATTCAAACAAGAGGAAGCTTTTCAAAACTTGAAGCAGAAGCTTTGTGATGCGCCTATTCTATCATTGCCTGAGGGTAATGATGATTTTGTCGTATATTGTGATGCATCAAACTTGGGTCTTGGCTGTGTTCTCATGCAAAGGAACAAAGTCATAGCTTATGCATCGAGGCAGTTGAAGATACATGAGAAAAACTACACCACTCATGACCTTGAGTTAGGTGCAGTTGTCTTCGCTCTTAAGATCTGGAGACACTATTTGTACGGTACAAAATGTGTGGTTTTCACGGACCATAAAAGTCTTCAGCATATCTTCAATCAGAAAGAACTCAACATGAGGCAACGACGTTGGGTTGAGCTTCTAAACGACTATGACTGCGAAAGTCGCTACCATCCTGGTAAGGAGAAAGTCGTAGCCGATGCTTTGAGTCGTAAGGAACGTACTAAGCTTCATTGTGTTCGTGTTCAATCTGATATTCAAGCGCGATCCGATATCCAAGCACGCATTTCTCAGGCTCAACACACTTGCGTTTCACAAGATTTGATGGGTAAGGAGTTTGCCTATCACATAACACCTGATCTTGAACTGAAGGACAATGGATCGTATTACTTCATGGACCGTTTGTGGGTCCCAAGCCAAGATGCTCTTCGCACCTTGCTTATGGATGTAGCCCATAAGTCTCGTTATTCTATTCATCCTGGATCAGATAAGATGTATAAGGATCTTCGTATTCAGTATTGGTGGTCTGGTATGAAGAAAGACATTGCCTTATATGTATCAAAATGCCTTACCTGTCTTAATGTTAAGGCTGAACATCAACGTCCTTCTGGTTTATTGGAGCAACCATAGATCCCAGTTTGGAAATGGGAAAACATTGCTATGGATCTTGTTACCAAACTTTCGTGCACAAAGAAAGGTCATGATGCCATCTGGGTAGTTGTTGACCGTCTTACAAAATCAGCACATTTCTTGCCAATCCGTGAGGATTTTTCTGCTGACCAACTTGCTAAAATCTATGTGGATGAAATCGTGTCTAGACATGGTGTTCCTTTGAACATCATTTCTGACAAAGATGCTCGCTTCACTTCTCATTTTTGGAGAACCATGCAATCTGCTATGTGGACCCAACTTAATCTGAGCACAGCTTATCATCCGCAAACGGATGGTCAATCTGAAAGAACAATCCAGACTCTGGAGGATATGCTTAGAGCTTGTGTGATCGATTTTGGTGGGAGTTGGGATTCACATCTTCCGTTAATTGAATTCTCCTACAACAACAGTTATCACTCCAGCATCAACATGGCTCCTTTCGAGGCTCTCTATGGTTGAAAATGTCGTTCACCAGTCTGCTGGAATGAGATCGGTGAGGCTCAGCTTACTGGACCTGCCCTCATTTTAGAGACAACTGATAAGGTTAAGAAAGTTCGTGATAACCTTCAGACAGCTAGAAGCCGTCAAAAGAGTTACGCGGACCAACGACGCAAACCCTTAGAATTTCAAGTCGGTGATCGCGTATTACTTAAGGTCTCACCTTGGAAAGGTGTGATCAGATTTGGAAAGAAAGGAAAACTTGCACCTAGATACGTTGGACCATTCAAGATCGTCGAAAGAATCGGTAAGGTAGCCTACAGACTTGAGTTACCTCCTGAACTTGGAAATGTTCATCCAACCTTTCACGTGTCCAATCTTAAGAAGTGTTTAGCTGATGAGAACCTCCACGTACCACTCGATGAAATTCGTATTGATAACACGATACATTTTGTTGAGAAACCTGTGGAAATCATGGAACTTGAAGTCAAGTGGCTTAAACGCAAGCGCATTCCATTGGTCAAAGTTCCCTGGGAATCAAGCGTGGACCTGAGTTTACTTGGGAACGTGAAGATCAAATAAAGGCGAAATATCCGCATCTTTTCTCACTAGTTAGGCCTCTAAATAAATTTCGGGACGAAATTTCTACAAGTAGGGGAGACTGTGACACCTGTGTCTGTAATCATTGTAAACAGTTCTATTATCAATAAAATAAAGTTATTTGATCCCAATATTTGTTTATTTATGTTTGACATTTTTCATGTTTTGATTTTTATTCAATATTTGTATGTTAACTTAGCATACTTATTACATTGTTTTCATATAACATGTTACATTTGGTATAACATTTGGTTTGTACAAACGGGACTTATATACGTTCATTAACATTAGCTACGCCGCTCGGTAGTAAGTAGTGGTACCATAGGACTTGACAAATCCCGTTGCTGACATCCTAGGTTTGTTTGGATGTAAGGAATGACTGAATATGAAAACATTTATTTTGATAACCTTGACTTAAGTTTATCCGTCTGTCTCAAGGCTTGAATGTATGCGTTAACTTACCACATAAGTGTTTGTATCAATAAAACATGCATTTACTTTGCAAGACATAACTTTTTGATATATGCAAAATACTTTGTTTTGTACATTTTTACATTTGGTTTATGTTACAACACATTACTTACCATACATAACATTTGTTACACATTACTTGACTACATTTGGACTTTAAACATTTGATGTGGCTCATACAATGACTTTTTGACAATTGGTTTAAACGTAGACTTCATACATTGGTGGTTTGTTTAAGTGACTTAGGTAACGAGATGTGAGTAGTATGATACAAGCATGGTGGATACGCCGCTGGTACTTCCTATATATAAGTGTTTGTATAATATTACATATCATAGCGTTATTTAAATCATTCAATTTGGACTTATACATTTTACACAAGTAACATGTTTTTCACAAGACTTTGGTTTACAAAACAGTTATTTTATACAACTCATTTTACTTGGTTATTCATTTAATCATATATTATTCTTTTATTTATATACATCATCTTATCTTATTGCTTTTCAAAAGATTTACAAAACAAAACAATTTACTAGGTTCATGACTAAATTTTATTAAACATTTTCTTTAAACGCAAGTCATGAATCCTATTTTCACAAAACCTATGTATCTCACATGCATTTTTATACTGACGTACCTATTTTCACATGTGTTTTCAGGAGCTG
Organism: Helianthus tuberosus; assembly: GCA_030545235.1. NCBI lineage: Eukaryota > Viridiplantae > Streptophyta > Magnoliopsida > Asterales > Asteraceae > Helianthus > Helianthus tuberosus. The sequence continues at coordinate 96,646,019 of CM060388.1, forward strand.
TTGCTTAGGATGATGATCGTGACATTAGGGCGGACCTGTGCCTTAGTAACTTAAAATGAAGCAAGAACTAGTTAAATTATGTTATGTACTCTTTGTTTCTTGTTTAAGACAATGTAACTCTCTTGTTTGTTGAATAAAACGTAACTTTAATTTCCATGGTTGTGAAACAATTAATTCTGTTACAACACTCCCCGACGTTTCCGCCACGATTTGTTGTCTTACGTGGTCGGGGTGTGACAGAAAAGTTGGTATCAGAGCTGATGGTTACAGGGAATTAGGTTATTAGTAATGCTTTGACCTAGACTATAACCTTTCTAGGACCCCAAGACAAGTTATCTTGTTTTAGATCTTAAAACATGCACTTCACCTATCCTTAGGTGATAACCACAACGAGAACATCAATTCCGAATCCGCTTTGAAAATTAATCATCTGTTCTTGGATGATTGATTACTAGGTTTTGAACCCTCTGTTGTAAGGTTTTGAACCCTCTGTTATAAGGTTTTGAACCCCTTTGAATTTTCAAAATCTCGTCAAAGTTTTCGGTTCTGAATAGTGTGAACACGTGCAAACTGGAAGAGTGAATGCCTGTACCCTGGGTTTTCTGTCTAAGGCTAGAGTGTTCGTACAAATCCACTTAATCGGACCATTCACTCTTACCTGGGAACTCTTGGGGTGAGTGTTCACTTATAGGCGAGCATGTCTTCACGATACATTATTTTTGACCCATTTACTTTGATTAGTCACAATGTGTCGTTTGTTTGCCTTGTGGTAACGAACAAATGACCACCATCTTTGCTGTTGTCAACTTTTGTATCATCTCATTCTTTTCATCCAATCATCTCACTCGTTTCCTTTCATGTTTCCTCTTTTAGAATGCCTCCTCGACGCGAAAATCAGATAGAGAATGCCGAACTGGCAGAAATCATCGCGCAGCAAATGGCTGCTGCTTTGCCAAATCTTATTGCTCAACTGAACCAAGCCAACAACAACAATCATGATCCATGCAATTTCAAGAGTTTCAATTCGGCTAAGCCACTCAAGTTTAGTGGTACTGAAGGAGCAACTGGGCTCCTACAATGGTTCGAGAGCACTGAGAGTACGTTTCGCCATGTTCAGTGTCCTGATAATCGCAAGGTCGAGTTTGCTTCCAGTGTGTTTCAGAAGAGGGCTCTTACATGGTGGAATGGGGTTATGAGAAACCGTGGTGCTGAGGTTTCTTTAGCACAGACTTGGGCCAAACTTAGAACTCTTATGATGAGGGAGTTTATCCTCGTCATGAACTGCGAGCTCGAGAAAGGGAGTTTGATGACTTAAAACAAGATAGTGGCGAGCACCAGGCGTATACTGATAGGTATGAGGAGCTGAGCTTGTTATGCCCAACAATGGTTACCCCACTCGACAAGGCTATCGAAAGGTACATCTATGGTCTACCTGACTCTGTGCAAGACATCATTACTGGTAGTAACCCTACCACAGTCCGTCAGGCGATCGAGTTAGCAGCGACATTGACTGAGTCGCAGGTTCGAAAGGGAAAGCTGCATAAAAAGGGTGACAAAGGTAAGAAGCAGGCGGCTGACAAAGAGGATAGCAAGAAAGGTAAAAACAAGAAGGGAAAGGATTCTGGTTCCTCAAAGGGTTCTAGGAAGCGAAAGACTTCCCAAAACTATGACGTTACTGCACAGGCTCAAGCTGCACCAAATCAGCCTGCGCAACCGCCCGCCAAGAGGCCTTATCTTGGCAATGCACCTTTGTGCAACAGGTGTAACGACCATCACCTACCACATCTCCAATGTCGTCATTGCACTAACTGTGGAAGAAATGGTCATCTTGCTGCTACATGCCGCATTCCTGTAAACCAGAATCAGGCAGTTCAGAACCAAGCCCAACAAGTTACTCAGCCTCTTGCTCAGCAACAAGGTCAAGCTTCTCGACCACATTTTCCTCCTGGTTCGTGTTACAATTGTGGGGATCTGACCCACTACAGAAACCGGTGTCCAAGACTAGCTAACGCAAATCCAAATCAGAATCAGGCTCAGGCTCGAGGTCGAGTCTTCAACATGAATGCACAAGAGGCACAAGCAGACGATAATGTGGTCAACGGTACGTTCTTTATTAATAATCAGCCTGCATCTGTTCTTTTTTATTCGGGTTCCGATAAGAGTTTTATGTCATTATCTTTTGAGCCATTGCTTCGCATGTCTAGAACGAAACTAGGAAAACCCTTGACAGTAGAAGTTGCTAGTGGTGAACCCATTGTTCTTAATTCTGTTCTTCGCAACTGCTAGTTGAACCTTAATAACCATCTTTTTCCAATCGACCTCACGCCAATGCAACTTGGAAGCTTCGACGTCATAGTGGGTATGGATTGGTTAGCCAAACATCACGCAAAGGTAGTTTGATTCGAGAAGATCGTTCGTGTGCCACTTTCGACAGGTGAGATCTTACAGGTTCGTGGTGAGAAACCTGCTACTTGCCTCAAGCTCATGTCCTGTACTCAAGCTCGGAAGTATCTGCGAAAGAACTATGTGGCCTTTTTGGCACATGTTGTAGCAGATAAGGGCAAAGGTAAGTCTATTCAAGATATCCATGTTGTTCGGGATTATCCTGAAGTATTTCCTGAAGAGTTACCTGGTCTACCCCCAGCACGCCAAGTCGAGTTCCGTATTGATCTCGTACCTGGTGCAAATCCCATTGCCAGAGCTCTATATCATCTTGCACCGTCTGAGATGCAAGAGTTGTCTAAGCAGCTTCAAGAGCTCTCTGACAAAGGTTTTATCCGTCCTAGCTTTTCACCTTGGGGTGCTCCCGTTCTTTTTGTCAAGAAAAAGGATGGATCTTTTAGGATATGTATCGATTATCGTGAGCTTAACAAGCTTACCATCAAGAATCGATATCCCCTACCTCGCATTGATGATCTCTTTGACCAGTTATAGGGCGCTTCTGTCACACCCCGACCGCGTAAAACAACAAAGCGCGGCGGAAACATCGGGGCGTGTTGCAACAGAATCATTGTTTCATAACACATGGAAATTGAAGTATTGTTTTATTGATTAAAAGAGTTACAATGTCTTAACAAACAATGAAGTATAACAAAATTAACTAGTCTTCCATCTTTTATTGTCACTAAGGCCCAAGTCCGCATAAGTATGTCTTGATCAATCCTATGCTTCATTTCCTGAAACACATGTGAAAATAGGTACGTCAGCATAAAAATGCCGGCGAGTACATAGGTTTTGTGAAAATAAGATTCATGACTTCTGTTTAAGAAAATGTTTAGTCATGAACCTTGTAATTTGCTTTATCTTTGTAAATCGTTTGAAAAACAATAAGTTCAGATGATATGTATAAATAAGAGAATAATGCATGGTTAAATGAATAACCAAGTAAAATGAGTTTGTGTAAGATAAGTTGTTTTGTAAAACAATGTCTTGTGAAAAATATGTCATTTGTGTAAAATGTATAAGTCCAAATTGAATGATTTAAATAACGCTATGATATGTAATATAATACAAACACTTATATATAGGAAGTACCAGCGGCGTATCCACCATGCTTGTATCATATTACTCACATCTCGTTACTTAAGTCACTTAAACAAACCACCAATGTATAAAGTCTATGTTTAAACCAATAGTCAAAAGTCCTTGTATAAACCATGTCAAATGTTTATAAGTCCAAAAGTAGTCAAGAAATGTGTAAATGTTTATGTATAGTCGAATGTTATGTATGGTAAGTAAAATGAGTCTACTTAAACCACAAGTAAAAATGTACAAAACAAAGTATTTGAATAAATCAAAAGTTATGCTTTGTAGAATTATGCATGCTTTACTGAATATGAACATTTATGCGGTATTGTGAAAATTCATACATCCAAGCCTTGCGACAGTCGGATAACTATGTAAAAGTGAGTTATCAAAATATGTATTCGGATTCGGTCATTCCTTACGTCCAAACAAACCCGAGATTTCAGGAATGGGATTTGTCAAGTCCTATGGTACCACTACCTACTACCGAGCGGCATGATCGGTGTTAATGAATGTATAGTATAGTTTAAACAAACCAAATGTCATACCAAAATGTAAGCATGTTTTATGAGGATAATGTACCTAGTATGCTAGAGTAAACATACAAGGTAGAGCTGTAAAACAATTTGTCCATATGTTACTGGAACATATGCAACAGAGATGCAATGTGAAAACAACGTACTAAGTATGCTAAGTTAACATACAAAGCAGAAAAGTCGTGTAAATCAATGTGCTAGCATGTTATCAGTCAACATACAAAGCAGAAAAGTCAAGTAAAACAATGTACTAAGTATGCACACAATGGACATACATAGCATGAAATGTAATGTAAATCATGTACTAATAGTGTACTAATGAACATAACAAGTATATGATGTGAAAACAGGAAAGCATGAAAGTAACAAGTAGGCACATGTGTTCCACCCCAAAACAGTTTGAAAACAGTAAAAGAGGGGTTCTATGTACTCACCTGAGATTGCTTAGTAGTCCTTGAGTAACAACCAAACAATGCTAGAGATCGCGGATATCAAACGGCACCTAATATAGGTAACTATGTTAATAAACCGGACCTAAATCGGAAGATTGGGTAGCATGAGGGTTTGTAAACCAAATGAGTGTAGGAACTCATGTGATATGGTTTAACAAAGCCTACATACTAAATGAAACTTAACCTAAGTGCTTACGACCCATTACGACCCGTTTAGGTAGCTTATGCTACTTTAACGCGTCGTTCGCGTGAAACGCGTTCGGACCGCCTAACTAGCCCTATGACAAGTGTTATATGCCTAAACATGTTACATAATCAGTTATGTGACAAAAGTTTAGGTTACATATGCTTAATTACCAATTATACATGAAAAGGGTATTCTGGTAATTTACCTAAGGCATATAAACTACCTATCATACAACTACTTAAACGTCGTGACCATAAGGTATAACCTCGGAAGGTTATTCCCTATATACTATGGTCACCTAAAGTGTTCGGTCGGATCCTAATGATCTACCAAATGGGTCGGGTTCGAAGGTATAAGCGATTTATTAGATCGCTTACCCTAGACAACGTGGTAATCAGTAGGCATAGTCCCAAAGGACTATAACCAACGTGATTACACTCACGTTGCGAAGTTAAAACGAACTTCGCATTGACCATAAATTGGTCAACGCAGAAAGTCAAACAAAGTTTGACTTTCAGACTCGAAAATACTCGAAAAGCAATAAAAGAACGAAAGAATACTTACGAAGGGTCCCCGAATGCTAACCTCGATCCAAGTAGCTCAGGTATGAAACAATGGTTTCAACTTAGAGCTTCTCAAATCAAGATTCTAGTGGGTTTTGAAGCAAATGGGGGTGGGGTATTTATAGGATTTCCCGAACCGTTAGGATCGTTTCTTGGAAAATGTGCTTTGATCTAGGCCATACACCTCAAGATAGTGGTTTTACAAAACCATTTGAGCCCACGGTATTGCCCAAAACCATGTGCGAAGTGGAACGGACCAGATTCGACGTTTCGGAAGTTTCTGTAAAGTTTCTGTCCAGCATAGGCGGTCGTGTAGCGCCACTGCCTAGGCATGAGGCAGTCGCGCTACGCCACTGCCTACCAGTTTCAGAAAACTTTCAAAAATGGCAGAAATGGTCCCTGCAGCCCGTTTAAGCGATTTTCGATGCGTTTGAACCCTGTTAACCTCATTTCAAGGCTCTAAAATGAAGTTAAAGTATAGGGAACTCAAAACATGCTCAAAAATATCTAGGATGTCGGTTCGTTTGGCCGTACGATCGCGATGTTCGCTTAATTACGACGGAATGCGCATAAGCGCGAAAAACGATCCAAATGACGCGACGAATGGATTTTTCTTATGCCAAACACTAAAATAAAATATAGTCATGCTTACATAAATTTTTGGATGTCCGGATATATTCAGAACGTGAGTTATGCGCGAAAATGCAAACTTGTGCACTTTTTGACGCTTTTAGTCCCTGAATGTCCCAAAAGTATATTTTAGCACACCGAACCCCTCAAAGCCTATTTCTAAGCTATGTAAAGGATATTTAAGGTGTGTTTAACTTATGGTCATGTTCTGGAATGTCTGTTACAGTTCAAATTGGCATACTTTCGCAGTTTGTCAAATTTAGTCCCTGTAGACGAATTAACTTGTTTTGGCCATACCAAAGCCTTCAAAACTTATTTCTAAGTTATGTAAAGGTTATTTAAGGTATGTTAAGCCAATGTCACTATTCTGGAGTGATCGTTGCATTAAACTGGGTTATATTTACGCATTAGTGCGGGTATAACCTTCCAGAAAGCGATTTAGAGTTTGAAATCGAACAAGAATCGATATGTGCAAATGATACAGATATTTATACAAATCCCAAGTATGAAATACAATATTTCATTGGTTTGGTATTTGTTTGATGGTTGGAGTGACACAGGTGTCACAGCTTCTTATTTTTCAAAGATTGATCTACTATCTGGATATCATCAACTTCGTGTGCATGAAGAAGATATTCCCAAGATAGCATTCTGCACTCGATATGGGCATTATGAGTTCACAGTTATGCCATTCGGTTTGACTAATGCTCCTGCTGTTTTCATGGACTTAATGAATAGGGTCTGCAAGCCTTATTTAGATAAGTTCATCATCGTTTTCATTGATGACATCTTGATATACTCTAAGACGCAAGCTGATGATGAGCAACATCTTCGTCTCACTCTGGAACTCCTGAAGAAAGAGCAACTTTTCGCCAAATTCTCCAAGTATGAATTTTAGCTTAAGGAAGTTCAATTTTTGGGGCATATCGTCAACGAACGAGGTATTCATGTAGATCCCTCCAAGATCAGTGCGATTAAGGATTGGGATACGCCTTCTACTCCTACTGAAGTTCGTTCTTTTCTTGGTCTGGCGGGTTACTATCGCCGCTTCATTGAAAATTTCTCGAAGATTGCAGTTCCTCTAACTGCTCTAACTCAGAAGAATAAACCCTTTGATTGGGGATTCAAACAAGAGGAAGCTTTTCAAAACTTGAAGCAGAAGCTTTATGATGCGCCTATTCTATCATTGCCTGAGGGTAATGATGATTTTGTCGTATATTGTGATGCATCAAACTTGGGTCTTGGCTGTGTTCTCATGCAAAGGAACAAAGTCATAGCTTATGCATCGAGGCAGTTGAAGATACATGAGAAAAACTACACCACTCATGACCTTGAGTTAGGTGCAGTTGTCTTCGCTCTTAAGATCTGGAGACACTATTTGTACGGTACAAAATGTGTGGTTTTCACGGACCACAAAAGTCTTCAGCATATCTTCAATCAGAAAGAACTCAACATGAGGTAACGACGTTGGGTGGAGCTTCTAAACGACTATGACAGCGAAAGTCGCTACCATCCTGGTAAGGCGAATGTCATAGCCGATGCTTTGAGTTGTAAGGAACGTACTAAGCTTCATTCTGTTCGTGTTCAATCTGATATTCAAGCGCGATCCGATATCCAAGCACGCATTTCTCAGGCTCAACACACTTGCGTTTCACAAGGTTTGATGGGTAAGGAGTTTCCCTATCACATAACACCTGATCTTGAACTGAAGGATAGTGGATCGTATTACTTCATGGACCGTTTGTGGGTCCCAAGCCAAGATGATCTTCGCACCTTGCTTATGGATGAAGCCCATAAGTCTCGTTATTCTATTCATCCTGGCTCAGATAAGATGTATAAGGATCTTCGTATTCAGTATTGGTGGCCTGGTATGAAGAAAGACATTGCCTTATATGTATCAAAATGCCTTACTTGTCTTAAGGTTAAGGCTGAACATCAACGTCCTTCTGGTCTATTGGAGCAACCAGAGATCCCAGTTTGGAAATGGGAAAACATTGCTATGGATCTTGTTACCAAACTTCCGCGCACAAAGAAAGGTCATGATGCCATCTGGGTAGTTGTTAATCGTCTTACAAAATCAGCACATTTCTTGCCAATCTGTGAGGATTTTTCTGCTAACCAACTTGCTAAAATCTATGTGGATGAAATCGTGTCTAGACATGGTGTTCCTTTGAACATCATTTCTGACAGAGATGCTCGCTTCACTTCTCATTTTTGGAGAACCATGCAATCTGCTATGGGGACCCAACTTAATCTGAGCACAGCTTATCATCCGCAAACAGATGGTCAATCTGAAAGAACAATCCAGACTCTTTAGGATATGCTTAGAGCTTGTGTGATCGATTTTGGTGGGAGTTGGGATTCACATCTTCCGTTAATTGAATTCTCCTACAACAACAGTTATCACTCCAGCATCAACATGGCTCCTTTCGAGGCTCTCTATGGTCGAAAATGTCGTTCACCAGTCTGCTGGAATGAGATCGGTGAGGCTCAGCTTACTGGACCTGCCCTCATTTTAGAGACAACTGATAAGGTTAAGAAAGTTCGTGATAACCTTCAGACAGCTAAAAGCCGTCAAAAGAGTTACGCGGACCAACGACGCAAACCCTTAGAATTTCAAGTCGGTGATCGCGTATTACTTAAGGTCTCACCTTGGAAAGGTGTGATCAGATTTGGAAAGAAAGGAAAACTTGCACCTAGATACGTTGGACCATTCAAGATCGTCGAAAGAATCGGTAAGGTAGCCTACAGACTTGAGTTACCTCCTGAACTTGGAAATGTTCATCCAACCTTTCACGTGTCCAATCTCAAGAAGTGTTTAGCTGATGAGAACCTCCACGTACCACTCGATGAAATTCGTATTGATAACACGATGCATTTTGTTGAGAAACTTGTGGAAATCATGGAATGTGAAGTCAAGTGGCTTAAACGCAAGCGCATTCCATTGGTCAAAGTTCGCTGGGAATTTAAGCGTGGACCTGAGTTTACTTGGGAACGTGAAGATCAAATAAAGGCGAAATATCCGCATCTTTTCTCACTAGTTTCCTCTAAATAAATTTCGGGACGAAATTTCTACAAGTAGGGGAGACTGTGACACCTGTGTCTGTAATCATTGTAAATAGTTCTATTATCAATAAAATAAAGTTATTTGATCCCAATATTTCTTTATTTATGTTTGACATTTTTCATGTTTTGATTTTTATTCAATTCCAAACTCTATATCGCTTTCTGGAGAATTATACGCAAACTGGTGCGTAAACATAATCAGTTTAACGCGAAAAATACTCTGGAACATCAAAATATACTTAACATACCTTAAATAACCTTTACATAACTTAGAAATAAGTTTTTTTTAAGGCTTTGGTATGGCAAAATCAAGTTCATTCGCTTACAGGGACTAAATTTGACAAACTGCGAAAGTATGACGATTCGTACTAGAACAGACATTCCGGAACATGACCATAAGTTAAGAACACCTTAAATACCCTTTACATAGCTTAGAAATAGGCTTTGAGGTGTTCGGTATGCTAAAATAAACTTTTGGGTCATTCAGGGACTAAAAGCGTCAAAATGTGCAAAAGTTTGCATTTTCGCGCATAACTTACATTCTGAATACATCCAGACATCCAAAAATTTATGTAAGCACTAAAACATTTTATTTTAGTGTTTGGCATAAGAAAAATCCATTTGTCGCGCAATTTGGATCGTTTTTCGCGCTTATGCGCATTTCGTCGTAATTAAGCGAATATCGCGATCGTACGACCAAACGAACTGACTTCCGGCATATTTTTGAGCATGTTTCTTATCCACAATGTTTAGGCATCATTTTAAGGCCTTAAAGTTTGCTTAACGGACCTTAAACATGTCGGAAATGGCCTTAAAACACAACAGGGACTAAAACTGTCATTTTGGAAACTGTTTGCTGATCTGGGACACCTAGGCGTGACGCGAGGCCTGCCCTTGCCCCCTACGCATGACGCGAGGCCCTCCCAGATCAGCAAAACCAGTTTAAACAGCTGTTATACACTCAAAACACACTTGCACATGGTATTTCCTGATACTAGGGGCTCAAATGGTTTTATAAAACTATGTGATTGAGGTGTATGGATGAGATTGAAGCACGGTTTTCGATAAACGATCCTAACGATTCTAGAAATCCTATAAATACCCCTCAAGATCACAACTCAAAACCCACACCTTTGAATCTGAATTTGTTCTCAAAGTTGTTGTGTTTATCACTTCATACCTGAGAATATTCAGATAAAAACTTCCGTTCTTGGACACGTTGTAAGTCCTCTTTCGTTCTTTTAACGTTTTCTGCGTTGACCAGTTTATGGTCAAACACGAAGTTCGATTGAACTTCGCAACGTGAGCGTAATCACGATGGCTATAGTCCCTTGTCACTATGCCTACTGATTACCACGTTACCTAGGCTCCGTGACGAGTCGTAGTTTCGGCCAAAATGCGTATTCTTGCGTATTTTGTAACCAAACTACTTTTAGGTATCAAAACCTTTTGTTTTGATACCAAACTTGTTTTCTAAATTAGGTAAGCATGTTTTAACATGCTCAGCTCGTCACTTTTAGTTATGTGCTTGTCTAGGGTCGTAAAGGTAAGCGATCTAATCAATCGCTTATACTTTCGAACTCGACCCATTTGGTCGATCATTAAGATCCGACCAAACACATTAGGTGACCATAGTATATAGGGAATAACCTTCCGAGGTTATACCTTATGGTCGCTTCATTTAAGTAGTTGTATGATAAGTAGTTTGTATGCCTTAGGTAAATTACCAAAATGCCCTTTTTACGCCAAAATTCATTTTAAGCATATGTAACATAAATTTTTATATCTAAACTAATTTGGCAACAATATTAGACATGTTAAGGCATATTTTACTTATCATAGGGCTAGTTAGGCATTCCGAACGCGTTTTATGCGAACGACGCGTTAAAGTAGCATAAGCTACCTAAACGGGTCGTAATGGGTCGTAAGCACTTAGGTTAGGTTTCATTATAGTATGTAGGCTTTGTTAAACCATATTACATGAGTTTCCATACTCGTTTGGTTTACTAACCCTCATGCTACCCGATCCTCCGATTTAGGTCCGGTTTATTAACATAGTTACCTATATTAGGTGCCGTTTGATCTCCGTGATCTCTAGCATTGTTTGGTTGTTACACAAGGACTTCTAGGCAATCTCAAGTGAGTACATAGACACCTCTTTTACTGTTTTCAAAATGTTTTGGGGTGAAACACATGTGCCTACTTGTTACTTTCATGCTTTCCTGTTTTCACATCATATACTTGCTATGTTCATTAGTACACTTATAGTACATGATTTACATTACATTGTTTGGCTATGTATGTTTACTTAGCATACTTAGTACATTGTTTTACTTTACATTTCTGCTATGTATGTTGACCGAGCATGCTAGCACATTGATTTACATGACTTTTTCTGCTTTGTATGTTAACTTAGCATACTTAGTACATTGTTTTCATATAACATGTCACATTTGGTATAACATTTGGTTTGTATAAACGGGACTTATATACGTTCATTAACATTAGCTACGCCGCTCGGTAGTAAGTAGTGGTACCATAGGACTTGACAAATCCCGTTCCTGACATCCTAGGTTTGTTTGGATGTAAGGAATGACTGAATCTGAAAACATTTCTTTTGATAACCTTGACTTAAAGTTATCCGTCTGTCTCAAGGCTTGAATGTATGCGTTAACTTACCACATAAGTGTTTGTATCAATAAAACATGCATTTACTTTGCAAGATATAACTTTTTGATATATGCAAAATACTTTGTTTTGTACATTTTTACATTTGGCTTATGTTACAACACATTACTTACCATACATAACATTTGTTACACATTACTTGACTACATTTGGACTTTTAACATTTGATATGGCTCATACAAGGACTTTTTGACAATTGGTTTAAACGTAGACTTCATACATTGGTGATTTGTTTAAGTGACTTAAGTAACGAGATGTGAGTAGTATGATACAAGCATGGTGGATATGCCGCTGGTACTTCCTACATATAAGTGTTTGTATAATATTACATATCATAGCGTTATTTAAATCATTCAATTTGGACTTATACATTTTACACAAGTAACATGTTTTTCACAAGACTTTGGTTTACAAAACAGTTATTTTATACAACTCATTTTACTTGGTTATTCATTTAATCATATATTATTCTTTTATTTATATACATCATCTTATCTTATCGCTTTTCAAAAGATTTACAAAACAAAACAATTTACTAGGTTCATGACTAAATTTTATTAAACATTTTCTTTAAACGCAAGTCATGAATCCTATTTTCACAAAACCTATGTATCTCACAAGCATTTTTATGCTGACATACCTATTTTCACATGTGTTTTCAGGAGCTGTTGCTTAGGATGATGATCGTGACATTAGGGCGAACCTGTGCCTTAGTAACTTAAAACGAAGCAAGAATTAGTTAAATTATGTTATGTACTCTTTGTTTCTTGTTTAAGACAATGTAACTCTCTTGTTTGTTGAATAAAATTTAACTTTAATTTCCATGGTTGTGAAACAATTAATTCTGTTACAACACTCCCCGACGTTTCCGCCACGATTTGTTGTCTTACGTGGTCGGGGTGTGACAGAAAAGTTGGTATCAGAGCTGATGGTTATAGGGAATTAGGTTATTAGTAATGCTTTGACCTAGACTATAACCTTTCTAGGACCCCAAGACAAGTTATCTTGTGATTAGATCTTAAAACATGCACTTCACCTATCCTTAGGTGATAACCACAACGAGAACATCAATTCCGAATCCGCTTTGAAAATTAATCATCTGTTCTTGGATGATTGATTACTAGGTTTTGAACCCTCTGTTGTAAGGTTTTGAACCCTCTGTTATAAGGTTTTGAACCCCTTTGAATTTTCAAAATCTCGTCAAAGTTTTCGGTTCTGAATAGTGTGAACACGTGCAAACTGGAAGAGTGAATGCCTGTGCCCTGGGTTTTCTGTCTAAGGCTAGAGTGTTCGTACAAATCCACATAATCGGACCAGTCACTCTTACATGGGAACTCTTGGGGTGAGTGTTCACTTATAGGCGAGCATGTCTTCGCGATACATTATTTTTGACCCATTTACTTTGATTAGTCACAATGTGTCGTTTGTTTGCCTTGTGGTAATGAACAAATGACCACCATCTTTGCTGTTGTCAACTTTTGTATCATCTCATTCTTTTCATCCAATCATCTCACTCATTTCCTTACATGTTTCCTCTTTTAGAATGCCTCCTCCACACGACAATCAGATAGCGAATGCCGAACTGGCAGAAATCATCGCGCAGCAAATGGCTGCTGCTTTCCCAAATCTTATTGCTCAACTGAACCAAGCCAACAACAACAATCATGATCCATGCAATTTCAAGAGTTTCAATTTGGCTAAGCCACTCAAGTTTAGTGGTACTGAAGGAGAAACTGGGCTCCTACAATGGTTCGAGAGCACTGAGAGTACGTTTTGCCACGTTCAGTGTCCTGATAATCGCAAGGTCGAGTTTGCTTCCAGTGTGTTTCAGAAGAGGGCTCTTACATAGTGGAACGAGGTTATGAGAGACTGTGGTGCTGAGGTTGCTTTAGCACAGACTTGGGCCTAACTTAGAACTCTTATGATGAGGGAGTTTTGTCCTCGTCATGAACTGTGAGCTCTAGAAAGGGAGTTTGATGACTTAAAACAAGATAGTGGCGAGCACCGGGCGTATACTGATAGGTATGAGGAGCTAAGCTTGTTATGCCCAACAATGGTTACCCTACTCGACAAGGCTATCGAAAGGTACATCTATGGTCTACCTGACTCAGTGCAAGATATCATTACTGGTAGTAACCCTACCACAGTCCGTCAGGCGATCGAGTTAGCAACGACATTGACTGAGTCGCAGGTTCGAAAGGGAAAGCTGCATAAAAAAGGTGACAAAGGTAAGAAGCAGGCGGCTGACAAAGAGGATAGCAAGAAAGGTAAAAACAAGAAGGGAAAGTATTCTGGTTCCTCAAAGGGTTCTAGGAAGCGAAAGACTTCCCAAAACTATGCCGTTACTGCACAGGCTCAAGCTGCACCAAATCAGCCTGCGCAACCGCCCACCAAGAGGCCTTATCTTGGCAATGCATCTTTGTGCAACAGGTGTAACGACCATCACCTACCACATCTCCAATGTCGTCATTGCACTAACTGTGGAAGAAATGGTCATCTTGCTGCTACATGCTGCATTCCTGTAAACCAGAATCAGGCAGTTCAGAACCAAGCCCAACAAGTTGCTCAGCCTCTTGCTCAGCAACAAGGTCAAGCTACACGACCTCATTTTCCTCCTGGTTCGTGCTACAATTGTGGGGATCTGACCCACTATAGAAACCAGTGTCCAAGACTAGCTAACGCAAATCCAAATCAGAATCAGGCTCAGGCTCGAGGTCGAGTCTTCAACATGAATGCACAAGAGGCACAAGCAGACGATAATGTGGTCAACGGTACGTTCTTTATTAATAATCAGCCTGCATCTGTTCTTTTTTATTCGGGTGCCGATAAGAGTTTTGTGTCATTATCTTTTGAGCCATTGCTTCGCATGTCTAGAACGAAACTAGGAAAACCCTTGACAGTAGAAGTTGCTAGTGGTGAACCCATTGTTCTTAATTCTGTTCTTCACAACTGCCAGTTGAACCTTAATAACCATCTTTTTTCCAATCGACCTCACGCCAATGCAACTTGGAAGCTTCGACGTCATAGTGGGTATGGATTGGTTAGCCAAACATCATGCAAAGGTAGTTTGTTTCGAGAAGATCGTTCGTGTGCCACTTTCGACAGGTGAGATCTTACAGGTTCATGGTGAGAAACCTGCTACTTGCCTCAAGTTCATGTCCTGTACTCAAGCTCGGAAGTATCTGCGAAAGAACTATGTGGCCTTTTTGGCACATGTTGTAGCAGATAAGGGCAAAGGTAAGTCTATTCAAGATATCCCTGTTGTTCGGGATTATCCTGAAGTATTTCCTGAAGAGTTACCTGGTCTACCCCCAGCACGCCAAGTCGAGTTCCGTATTGATCTCGTACCTGGTGCAAATCCCATTGCCAGAGCTCCATATCGTCTTGCACCGTCTGAGATGCAAGAGTTGTCTAAGCAGCTTCAAGAGCTCTCTGACAAAGGTTTTATCCGTCCTAGCTTTTCACCTTGGGGTGCTCCCGTTCTTTTTGTCAAGAAGAAGGATGGATCTTTTAGGATGTGTATCGATTATCGTGAGCTTAACAAGCTTACCATCAAGAATCGATATCCCCCACCTCGCATTGATGATCTCTTTGACCAGTTACAGGGCGCTTCTTATTTTTCAAAGATTGATCTGCGATCTGGATATCATCAACTTCGTGTGCATGAATAAGATATTCCCAAGACAGCATTCCGCACTCGATATGGGCATTATGAGTTTACAGTTATGCCATTCGGTTTGACTAATGCTCCTGCTGTTTTCATGGACTTAATGAATAGGGTCTGAAAGCCTTATTTAGATAAGTTCATCATCGTTTTCATTGATGACATCTTGATATACTCTAAGACGCAAGCTGATCATGAGCAACATCTTCGTCTCACTTTGGAACTCCTGAAGAAAGAGCAACTTTTCGCCAAATTCTCCAAGTGTGAATTTTGGCTTAAGGAAGTTCAATTTTTGGGGCATATCGTCAACGAACGAGGTATTCATGTAGATCCCTCCAAGATCAGTGCGATTAAGGATTGGGATACGCCTTCTACTCCTACTGAAGTTCGTTCTTTTCTTGGTCTGGTGGGTTATTATCACCGCTTCATTGAAAATTTCTCGAAGATTGCAGTTCCTCTAACTGCTCTAACTCAGAAGAACAAACCCTTTGATTGGGGATTCAAACAAGAGGAAGCTTTTCAAAACTTGAAGCAGAAGCTTTATGTATACGTTAACTTACCACATAAGTGTTTGTATCAATAAAACATGCATTTACTTTGCAAGACATAACTTTTTGATATATGCAAAATACTTTGTTTTGTACATTTTTACATTTGGTTTATGTTACAACACATTACTTACCATACATAACATTTGTTACACATTACTTGACTACATTTGGACTTTTAACATTTGATATGGCTCATACAAGGACTTTTTGACAATTGGTTTAAACGTAGACTTCATACATTGGTGGTTTGTTTAAGTGACTTAAGTAACGAGATGTGAGTAGTATGATACAAGCATGGTGGATACGCCGCTGGTACTTCCTATATATAAGTGTTTGTATAATATTACATATCATAGCGTTATTTAGTCTCTGCATGGTGTTTTGAATTTCGTGGATTTGAGAGAGGGGTTAGTCCAGAATGGATGTTCATAAGAATTTTGATGTTCAGCCGGATCGTGGTAAGCCTCCATTGAATTCTAAGGTGGGTGGTAATCGTAGTTTGAATGATGGCAATCCAAAACTTGCACGAAGGGGTATTTTCAAGCAGAACTCAGCATCAAAACCGATTAATGTTATAGATGAACTTCAAAAGATCACTGTTCCGGTTCCTGTTGACACTGCTGTCAAGGAATCTTCACCGGACATGGAGCTTTCAGAAAACAGTTTGAAAGATGGCGGGAGTTTACAGTAGTTTATTCTAAAGAAGTCGGGGTCGGTTGTTGGTGAAAAGGTAGATAGCAGCTCTGATAACATTCACGAAGGGGTTCTGGGGGCCAACGTGGATATTGGTAGCACTTCAAAACCTAAGTCTTATGCTGATTCGCTGCTTGCTAATAAATCTGTTAAGCTGAAGTTTCGTTCTCTAGCTAGTGATTCAGTGCATGATGGTTGTGATGTCGTTCTCCCGAAGGAATCTGTGCGCATGGTTCAAGATAAAATGGTGAATACCTTGTTTGGTTACTTCCTAGGGGATCGTGTTGCGTACCCGGTTGTAGATTATTTTGTGCGTAATAATTGGAAAAAATATGGAATTCAGAAGTCCATGATGAATGCTAACGGGTATTTTTTCTTCAAGTTTACGGAGGAGGCATGAATGATGAGGGTTTTGGAGGATGGTCCGTGGATTATTCGCTCACAGCCTCTTTTTCTTAATATTTGGAGCCCGACGACTAAACTAGAGAAAAAGGAAGTAAAGAAGGTACAAATATGGGTTAAAATTCATGATGTTCCGATTGCTGCGTATACGGAGGATGGTCTTAGTATGTTAGCGACTACTATTGGGGAACCAAAACTCTTGGACTCCTATACCACGTCGATGTGCATGGATATGTGGGGTCGTAGTAGTTATGCAAGAGCCCTTATAGAGGTTTCGGCTGATAAGACTCTTAGAGAAGAGATAACAATGGCGATTCCTGTTCTGGAAGGGGATGGGTTTATTAAGGAATCTATGTCTGTTGAATATAAATGGTACCCTCTTCGTTGTGCCCATTGTTGTTGTGTCTTTGGTCATTCTAACGATACTTGCCCTCACCAAGGTTTGAATCAAAGTAATGCTCGAATGATGGAGAAGGGTAGTAAGCAGCAAAATCACACTAGACGTCCTAATAACAATCCGGTTGTTGATGAGGAAGGGTATACAGGGGTGCATAGTAAAAAGATTGCTAGAAAAACTGGTTTCCCGGTTAATAAGCCTAAGCAAAAGTTCGAATATAGGCCTGTGGTTTCTAAAAAAAAGGAAGAGCCGGTTAGAGTTTCGCCAAATTTTCAGTCTTCTAATCCTTTTGATGTTCTAAATGATCCTAGCACTAATGAGGAGGTGGATGGAAGTAGGCCAGCTTCGGCCCAAGTGAATTTGGAAGATGAAGAGCTTGTTGATGATTTTAATGAGTCGGATGGCTATGAGATGGATGGTTTTCTGAGGCAAGGAACTATTAACATTGAAAATAAAAAAGGGGCAAGCACTCCTTCTACGACGGTTCTCAATGGTTAGTATCGCTTCATGGAATATTAGGGGTTTGAACCGCCCCATTAAGCAAACAGAGGTTCGCCATGTTATTAAGGAGTTTAAATTGAGTTTATGTGCTATTCTTGAATCTCATGTGGAGGTGAGTAATCTTCCTAGAGTGTGTAAGTCTGTTTTTCGGTCTTGGCATTGGACGTCGAATGGAGCACGATGCGATAAAGGAACGCGTATTATTGTTGCTGGAATCCGTCTATATTTGATGTTATGGTGCTTTCGGAGTTTGATCAGGTTATGCACCTTCAACTGATGTTTAAACAGGAGAAAAAAATGATTTTTTGTTCGATTATTTATGCAGCAAACTATTATATCAGTCGGAGGGAGTTGTGGAAGCATCTTTCTTTGCATAAGAATTTTGTTTGTAATGAACCTTGGGTCATCCTAGGTGATTTTAACTCTGCGCTGAACCTTGAAGATAAGTCTATGGGGTGCTCATCGGTTTCTTTGAGCATGAAGGAATTTCAAGAGTGTGTTGATGACATTGAGATGGTAGACTTAAATCGCACTGGTATCCATTTCACGTGGAATCAGAAACCAAAGAAAGGGATTGGGTTGATGAAAAAAATTGATAGAATTATGGGTAATTCTCAGTTTATTGCTAAGTTTCCGACTGCTGTTGCGGTGTTTTATCCAACTCGGTTATCGGACCATTGTCCATGTGTTATCAAGTTCCCGGAAACTGAAAAATTAAAGCATCGGTCTTTCAAATTTGCTAACTTTCTGGTGCATAAACCTGAATTCTTGCCGATTGTGGAGAAGGTTTGGGGTATGAACATTGGAGGTGTGTATCAATTTTCGGTTGTTAAAAAACTTCGGCAGTTGAAATCTCCTTTACGCGTGTTACTTTTCCAGCAAGGTAACTTGAACAAAAAAGTTCAAGAATTGAGAGATAAGCTTGATAGGATCCAGTGTGATATTGATAAAGACCCGTCTAGTCAGACGGTTCGGGATGAGGAAGCCACTATTCGGTGTGATTATCAGGCTGCTTTATTAGATGAAGAGCGTTTTTTGAAGCAAAAGTCTAAAGTGGACTGGTTAGCGGCTGGAGATATGAACACGGCTTACTTCCACTCCTCGCTTAAAAACAGAGTTCACTATAACCGCATTGAGGTAATTCGAGATGTTAGAGGGAATGAATTTTCGGATGATATGGTTTCGAAAGCTTTTGTTGATCATTACGAGCACTTTTTAGGATGCCCGGGTGATACGTCTCTTAATCTGAATCCTGATTTGTTTACTAAAAAGTTAGAGAGGGATGTTGCAGCTCATATGGTTCGGCCGTTTACTCCTGATGAGGTTAAAAAGGCGATGTTTTCGATTGGGTCGGATAAGGCGCCAGGTCCTGATGGGTTTACAGCAGGATTTTTTAAAAGTGCCTGGCCTATAGTTGGTAATGATGTGTCGAAAGCAGTTATTGATTTTTTTTTATACAGGGAAACTTCTAAGGGAATTAAACCATACGCTCATTGTTCTTATTCCTAAGGTTACCTCCCCGTCTGTGGTTACGGACTATCGTCCGATAGCTTGCTGTAATGTATTATACAAGTGCATTAGTAAAATTGTTGCTGAAAGAATTAAGGTGGTGCTTAATGACATTGTTAGTGTCAACCAGTCGGCTTTCGTGCCAGGTAGAAAAATCTCTGATAACATTCTGTTAACGAACGAGTTGATGCATAATTATCATAGAAACATCGGTCCCCCTAAATGTGCGTTCAAAGTTGATATTCAGAAGGCTTATGACACTGTGGATTGGGTCTTTTTAAAGAACATTTTGGTGGGTTTCGGTTTTCATAGCAGCATGGTTCACTGGATCATGGTTTGTGTTTCTACGACCACGTATTCAGTTTGTATTAATGGTGACGTTCATGGTTTCTTCAAGGGTAATAGGGGGCTTCGTCAGGGTGATCCTATCTCTCCGTATCTTTTTACTCTTGTGATGGAGATTCTCACAGCTATCTTACAACAGACGGTAAGGATTGATTCGTCGTTTAAATTCCATAACAAGTGTGAACGTCAACAGATTATCAATCTCTGTTTTGCGGACGACTTGTTTATTTTTGCTAGGGGTGAGATTGCGTCGGCCAGGTGTATCATGGAAGCGCTCAATTCTTTTACAAAGATGTCGGGTTTGATGCCAAATATTCAGAAAAGTACAGTTTTCTTCTCTAATGTTCCATCGTTTGTTAAATCTGCTATTTTGAACATTATGCCGTTTATAGAGGGTACGTTGCCAGTGAGATATTTGGGAGTTCCTCTTATATCGTCGCGGTTACTGTACAAAGACTGTCAGGTGTTGGTGGAGAAGCTCGAAAAACGTATTATGCATTGGAGGAATAAATTACTATCTTTCGCAGGTAGATTGCAACTTATTATTTCGGTTTTGTCCTCTCTGCATATTTACTGGTCGTCGGTGTTTATCTTGCCTGCTCGGGTGATTTTTAATTTGGAAGCGTTGATGCGAAATTTTTTATGGTCTCATGACAATACGTTTCAAAAAGGCCGGGCTAAGGTTTCTTGGAAAGCAGTTTGTGTTCCTAAGTATGAGGGTGAGTTAGGGATTCGTCGTATTGGTGATGTTAACAAAGCCCTTATGTCATCGCATATATGGAGCATTCTTTCAAGGCGTGAATCCTTATGGGTTGAGTGGGTTCATTCTTACAGATTAAGAGGTAAAAGTTTCTGGGCATGTAACGTTCCTTCTTCTTGTTGTTGGTCGTGGAGGAAGATTCTTTAGGTCCGGCCGGTTATGAGGAGTTTTGTTTGGTCCGAAATTGGGAATGGTTTATCTACTTCAGCTTGGTTCGATACATGGAATAATATAGGCCCGTTGATTCAGCTCCTGTCTCCGAGACTTATTGCTAATGCAGGTTTCAATTTAGATTCTAAAGTTTCGGATATTTATTTGGAGTCTTCGTGGGGTTGGCCTAATGAATGGAGGGATCGGTTTCCGGTCCTTTCTCAACTCGATAACATGTCTATTAATCTGAATAAGGCTGATAAACTCTTATGGCGACAAGGGGATCAGCTGCATGATTTTTCTACGGCTCGAGCTTGGGATTCTTTCAGACATCGAGAGTTGGAGGTAGAGTGGTGTCGTATTGTTTGGTTCGCCCAATGCATCCCTCGTCATGCTTTTTTAATGTGGCTTATTATGAGGCGCAAATTACTTACTCAGGATAAGATTTTGAGCTGGGATATTTCGTGTAGAAAAAACATGAACATGATGTGTTGCTTGTTATGTTATGCCAATCATGATTGTCATAATCATCTATTTTTCGAGTGTAAATTCTCGGATCAAGTTTGGCATAAGGTCAGACATAAAGTGGGCATGGAGTCGGTTCATTCGAAATGGGAGGATATTGTTAATTGGCTGGTAGTTCGGTCTAGTTCGAAGTCAGCGAATAACTATGTTGCAAGGTTGTTGGTAGCGGCCACTGCTTATTTCATCTGGCAGGAGCGTAATGCTAGATTATTCAAAAATGAGTTGAGACCTCCAGAAGCTATTATTGAACTTATTATCCAACAGGTCCGTTACAAATTGATGGGAGCGAAGCTTAAGAATTGTGACAATGTCAGAAGGCTTCTTGGTGATTGGGGGATTATTTGAGCTGATCTTCTTGAAGACGTTGGCTGATTGAGTAGTTTTGGTTTTTTCTTCTAGAGTATAGTCTAGTTGTTTTTTCCGTTTGGTGGTGTTTATTTGTTTTCTAGTTGTTTTACTTTCATGGGGTATGTCCCATGATTGAACTAGTGTAGACTACCTACACTACTTGTGTTTTTTGGTTGTGAATATATAGAATCACCGGGGTAACCCTTTACCCAAATCATAGCGTTATTTAAATCATTTAATTTGGACTTATACATTTTACACAAGTAACATGTTTTTCATAAGACTTTGGTTTACAAAACAGTTATTTTATACAACTCATTTTACTTGGTTATTCATTTAATCGTATATTATTCTTTTATTTATATACATCATCTTATCTTATCGCTTTTCAAAAGATTTACAAAACAAAACAATTTACTAGGTTCATGACTAAATTTTATTAAACATTTTCTTTAAACGCAAGTCATGAATCCTATTTTCACAAAACCTATGTATCTCACAGGCATTTTTATGCTGACGTACCTATTTTCACATGTGTTTTCAGGAGCTGTTGCTTAGGATGATGATCGTGACATTAGGGCGGACCTGTGCCTTAGTAACTTAAAACGAAGCAAGAACTAGTTAAATTATGTTATGTACTCTTTGTTTCTTGTTTAAGACAATGTAACTTGTAACCACCCTGGTTTTCACACTCGTATTTGTTTTTACATGCATTGTAACAAATACTGTATTTGGAATGAAACTTATTTGAACATACTTACTTTGTGCTTATACATGCTTATACCAATACAAACACGTGAAACAATTGCAAAATTCGTTGAGTTTTATGCTATTAAACAAGGTTACAAATATTATAAGGGTTTTCTTATTTAAAAACTAACCTAGTTAGTTTACTTAACTAACTGTTTCAGGGACTATCTGTGCATATTCCAGAACCTCAGGGACTAAAGTGTAAATTTAAAAAAAATACAAAAAAATGAAAGAACCGGTCACTAGGGGGGATCGAACTCGGAACCTTTGGGTTAACAAGCAACGTGGTGACCGGTCGGTCTAAGCCCTCATCCGGTAATTATCTAAAACCGTAGTATATATATACACATTTTCAAATTAAATATTATTATTTCAAATCTGATCGAAACTGTTGTTGTCGGAAACAATCAAAAATCGATTGTTTAATCGATTTTCTATCTGTAAAGCATTCACACGAGACCCACGACCCATACCCAATTCAATTCACTCATTAATTCGACACATTGAGTATCAAACAGCATGTTACCAGCTTTTTACTTAAATATTCTAAAGTGGATCGAAATCACTAGCAAATGTTGGATCTGAGATCAAATTGAACTTGTATATAAGTTCCTCAGAATCCCACTAAGCTCGTACACCCTTCACAACCCACCAAAACATCAAAAATCGACGGAACAGAAACCTGCAACTGTCGCCGGAATAGTCTTCTCGCCGGAATTAATCGATTCTCCATTTCAATCGATATCGGTTAGTTCTTATTTGAGCATTTGGTTCGGTTTGGCCTATATATTGTTTCCCTAGTTCCAATTTAATTATAACATAGTTTTCCCCGTTAATTTTGATGTTTGACTTCGGGTTTGACTCTGATCATGTATTTGGGGAAGATGACCAGTTCGATTTCAGTATTTAAGTTATTCAAACTAAACTTAAACAGAAACCACTGGATAGCCCAATGGTTGTGTGTGTGTTGTTGTTACAAGAGACCCGGGTTCGAACCCGGGCATCCCCAACCTTTTATTTTAATTACATTTTAAACATGATATAATTTTTTAACAGTTATGTTAATCATTTACACATTTTATAAAATTTTAAAAACAGTTGTAACATTTGTAAAACTATTTTATTTGTAATTAAAATGTATTAATCACATTTAATTCATATTAATTCGAAAATTGTGAATTAAATTATGAGATTTTCAGAATAATTATATTAGATACAAATCTTTCTGAGAAGGTCATTTTCACTACTATTTTATATAAATTCAGATTTTATACCAATAAATCAGTTTAATTACTTAATTACATAGTTAAATTTATTTAATTTAACTTAAATAACTATATAATTTGGCCCGAAAATTATTGTTGTCATAAAATATATATTTTTATGAGTTGAGTAAAATTCAGGAACTGTTATTTTATATTGCAAACTATTTCGAATAATTAACTTTATAAAACAAATTTTTACAATATTAAAACAGTTTATTACTAAATAATTCCTAATAAATTGATTTTTAGGAATTAAAATCTGAAAGTTTCAGATTAATTATTTTAAATATTGATCCTTACAAAAATAATGTTATTACTCACATTTTATATAAATTTGATATTTATATAAATAAATCAGTATTTATACTTATTTATATAGTTTAATTTAATGTAATTAAATTATATAACTATATAATTTTGATCCAAAATTATTCTTATGACAAAAGATGCATTATTCTGAGTTTATATAAATTTAGAATCTGAATTTTTATTATATTTAATTATTTAGATAATTAAACTTATATAAACTTATTTATTGTTATTAAATCATTTTAATTCATTTTATTTGTTTAAAATTGATTTCAAGATTATAATAATTATTTTAAATCAGTAATATTAAAGTTCAATAATTAAAAATGTAATTTTTAATTATTCAGATTTAATATAATTATTTTGATAATTAATCATATAATTATCATATTTATTCTTTTAAACAAAATATTTATTATTTATCAAATAATATATATTTCAACCATCTAAATTAATTTATAATTTTTATAAATTAATTATATCTCTTGTACAATATTTTACCAATAATCATTATAATTAATTACGTTATTTAATTATACTAATTAATTATATTTGATTTATTATTACAAATGTTTATATTAAAGCAACTACATATCTTTGCAATTTTATTATTTATGTTAAATTAATATTTTTCATAAGTAATTCCTTTACATCATATTCATTTTCCGAGTACTCTTGTTAGGTTATCCAAACCACATAATTACCATTTAAACAAAACACTACCGAATCCTATAGATTTAGGATTTCCAATTATCCAATTTAACATTATTGTTGATACATATTCCATATTGTTGCATGTTCAATCAATTAGAGTGACGTGGAATCTTAATTCCAAGAACTCTCACACTTTGCATACTTGTTTGGACTTACCCGAGATCAAGGTGAGTTCATAGTCCCTTTTTACAATTATTTTTGGGATGATACATATGTTACAATGTGATACAAACTATTTGCTATTTGTGGTTTCCCCGATTGTTTTTGCATTTGCTTAATACTTTGTTGTTTGCTTTAAGAAGTTTACGTTCATCAACTTGCATAAGCCCATCGGTTGTATTATAGCGCTATAGGATTGACGCCCCATCTCACTTCTCATACATTTTGTTGCAATTGTTGTTGTTGTTGGTACTCATGTGAAACTTAGAAGTGAGGTGATATTTCCGAGTATCGTCATAGGTTTGAATGTACCATTAAGTAACTACATGTATTACTCTTATGCTATAAAGACATATCGACAACCACTTTTGTTGAAACTATATCTATATCACATTGACAATTTTTGCAGAACAAAACCTATGAATTCACTCAACCTTTGTTGATCCTTTTACTCCTAACATATGTTTCAGGTGACACAGTGTGATGCCATAAATTGCAAGAATGTCTCACATAGGATGGATCAAGATTTATTGCCTTAGATTTAATCCGAATCAATTATGCTTGTTAAACAATTTGTTATTTTGTAATTTGCTTTTGTACTTGTATTTCTTTCAGATTTGAATGCAATCTACATAATTGAATCTTAATCATATTTCAACTTAATTTAATCTCCATGTGCTCAAATGCATTCTATCAAGTTTCGTGACACCTTTGGCTTTTCCGCCTCCGGTCGGGGTGTTACAAATTGGTATCAGAGCCATGGTTATAGGGATTTAGGTTATTAGAAATTACTTTTGACCTAGACTATAACTTACCTAGGACACTTTCCATTAGTAACTCTTCCGTTATCTTTGCCTTGTCTTCATCCTTATTCTTATCTTTTGTAACCAATGCCTCTTCACCACAGATCTCATCTTTAGATTTTACAAATGCTCATCACCTATCCTTAGGTGATTATTTTCAAAACCTCTTCTGATTTTTAAATTCTCATCAAAGTCTTGGGCTCTAATAACGAACTCGTGCAATCTGGAAGGGTGGATGCCTGTATTCTGAGTTTTCTGTCTAGGCAAGCACTTCGTATAAATCTCATCAGACACGAGACCAGTTGTGCTTACCTGGGAATTCTTGGGATGAGTATCCACTTATAGGCTAAAGCATGACTTCACCAAGTTATAAGAACCCAACTACTTTGACTTGTCATTGATGTCGTTTATTCGTGGAATAAATGATATCCATCTTGTTACGTGTCTTCTTTGATCCTCATTGATTTTATGAAACTACATTACCCCATTATGAAATCACTATAATCTTTCTTTCAGAAAATGCCTCCATGACGAGACACACGTTTGCCTACCTGGGAACTACCGATGAGAGTACAGTATGCCTATCGGCTCAAGGCATGTTACCCTAATTCAAAAGGATTTTTTTTTCTTTTCTCCGTTTCAGAACAATCCAAGTTTTTATCGATCTACGTTGTACTATTATCAATTTATTACGATATGATTCCCTCTTTTTCAAAGTTTCAAAATTTTCTCGAGACCATACCTGTCAGATTCAAATTTTCAAACTAGCTGCAGAACGTAGCATGGAAGCACTAACCGATCACATGGTGTAATCCGGAATCTCCTTATCTATATAAGGAACTCACTACTCGAGCTAATCTACACAAGAACTACAACTTCTGATATAATTCAATACCCCATACCCAAACTTTCTTAGTTCAACAAAACCCCATATCCCAATGGCAAATCTCCCAGCAGCATATGCTGAATCTTCAAATGCAGCAAAAATTCATCCCTTCCTTCAGTTTGATAATTTATACAACCGAGAGAGATATCAAAAAAACTCAAGCATAAGGAAGTTCTTACTATTAGCGGTATTGATTGGCAACAAATAGAAACGTTTGATTTCAGTGGTTTGCTGGCAAGATCACTGCAACCTAATACACCCTGGCGCCGTTTCTTCGACATCCTAGAACCATCATAAGATGAACTGGTGTATGAATTCTTGTCCACTTTCTATTACAAATATAATAAAAATCTTACCAATGAATCCATTAATTTTCAACTTTGTGGGCAACTTCATGCTATGTCATTAACAGAATTCGCAGTTCATCTGGGCATATATACAGATGAAGAAGTCAAACAACCCATTTTTACGGAGGCATCAACCTCTGGTTCCTCCGCGGATATGGTAAATTATTGGCAATACCTTTCATTAAAAGAATGGTGTGTCAACAATAATTCTACAAACTTCATAGACCCTTGTTATCAATATATGCACCGTGTTTTAGCCAACACTATCACGGGCTGCAAACATAATCAACAAAGGGTTAAGACAATCGAACTTTTCTATTTGTATAGTATTTTTGAGCAAGTTCCCTGTAATATTGCCCACGAGCTTGCTGAATATTTTTCTAGTCAACAATCAAATCCCCTGAGAAGTCTCATGGGAGGGTCTTACATTACAAAAATAGCACAATCATTAGGTGTCTTAAGCGATCAGATTATCCAGGGATTATCTCCACCAAAGGCACCTGGGATTGTAAATCCTTACACCATGAGGCTAACCCCTGTTCATATTGGTACACTAACACAACCATCACAGTCGGAGGGAGCTCCATTTATCTTAGGGAATACCTTCCCACAAAATTTACAACAATCATTTTTTCAGTTTCCTCAACCGTCTTTTTATCGGTTTGATATGCAACCACCGCTGCCATACATACAAGAACATATTACAACTAACTTATCCCAACCTTTAATACCGAACGTCTTACCAAGCTTCCCACCGTTATTTTTCGAGGAGAATTCAACGATGCAAGGAATTTGGTTTGATGAAAACATGATGACTCAAGAACAGTTAGCATCAGAACCCTTTTTGCAAGCACCATTACTGCCACATTCTTTCCAGTCACTGTTGAACGAAGTAGAACAACTGCCACCAACTGATATAGCAGGCCCAAGTACGATGCCTCAAATGAATCTACCTCCAGATTCATTGGGAGACGAAGAGACTAGGTTAAACAATCAAGTTCAAAATTTGTCTCAACAAATAAAATGGTTGACAGAAAGAAATTAATGGTTGGAAAGCATGCTGATACAAATAACTGATCATATGCAACTGCCTCTACCACCTCCACCACCTTATAATCATGAATTTGATCTATTACATGACATATTTCCAATGTAAATTGTTCACATCATAATAGACTATCAAACAAACAATGTTATTATTGCTAATGTGAAATACGTTTTGATTCAGTTGATGATGCTTGTTTGATTTAAACAATACCTCAATCTTATTTGTTTTCCTCACTTAACTAGAAGTGCTATGTGGACCATGCAACGAAACGTGTAATTTTGGGTGCACACTTAATTACGGGGTTCGACGCATGAGAATCATAGTAAGCCTTGTTAAGTAGGGTGGCATATAAAAACATTATGTGGTTATGTGATTATCCATTATTTGTTTATTTATACACACATTTGTTTGCATAATATTTACATTACAAATCCAGCATAACATAGTGCCATGCAAAACAATCTTTATACAATGATCCTCGTAAATTCCTCAAAATTATCAGCACCAAACAATGATTTGATTATCTTTCTGATCATTACAATTATATTCTACGGTCTCTTTCGAATAAATTTCGGGACGAAATTTTCTAAAAGTAGGGGAGACTGTAACCACCCTGGTTTTCACACTCGTATTTGTTTTGACATGCATTGTAACAAATACTGTATTTGGAATGAAACTTATTTGAACATACTTACTTTGTGCTTATACATGCTTATACCAATACAAACACGTGAAACAATTGCAAAATTCGTTGAGTTTTATGCTATTAAACAAGGTTACAAATATTATAAGGGTTTTCTTATTTAAAAACTAACCTAGTTAGTTTACTTAACTAACTGTTTCAGGGACTATCTGTGCATATTCCAGAACCTCAGGGACTAAAGTGTAAATTAAAAAAAAAAACACAAAAAAATGAAAGAACCGGTCACTAGGGGGATCGAACTCGGAACCTTTGGGTTAACAAGCAACGTGGTGACCGGTCGGTCTAAGCCATCATCCGGTAATTATCTAAAACCGTAGTATATATATACACATTTTCAAATTAAATATTATTATTTCAAATCTGATCGAAACTGTTGTTGTCGGAAACAATCAAAAATCTATTGTTTAATCGATTTTCTATCTGTAAAGCATTCACACGAGACCCACGACCCATACCCAATTCAATTCACTCATTAATTCGACACATTGAATATCAAACAGCATGTTACCAGTTTTTTACTTAAATATTCTAAAGTGGATCGAAATCACTAGCAAATGTTGGATCTGAGATCAAATTGAACTTGTATATAAGTTCCTCAGAATCCCACTAAGCTCGTACACCCTTCACAACCCACCAAAACATCGAAAATCGATGGAACAGAAACCTGCAACTGTCGCCGGAATAGTCTTCTCACCGGAATTAATCGATTCTCCATTTCAATCGATATCGGTTAGTTCTTATTTGAGCATTTGGTTCGGTTTGGCCTATATATTGTTCCCCTAGTTCCAATTTAATTATAACATAGTTTTCCCCGTTAATTTTGATGTTTGACTTTGGGTTTGACTCTGATCATGTATTTGGGGAAGATGACCAGTTCGATTTCAGTATTTAAGTTATTCAAACTAAACTTAAACACAAACCACTGGATAGCCCAATGGTTGTGTGTGTGTTGTTGTTACAAGAGACCTGGGTTCGAACCCGGGCATCCCCAACCTTTTATTTTAATTACATTTTAAACATGATATAATTTTTTAACAGTTATGTTAATCATTTTGTGACAACCCGCACTAAACCAGGTATCCGTACGACTTAACTAATGATTAATTACTGCTTAATTACTGTGATTGTTTGAACTAGCTGATGAACTGCTACTTGATATCTAATACATGTACTTACTTGCATCATACTTTACTTATCGTCACTACATTATTTACATGCTGAACCCTAGTGACAACCATGATGCACAAAAAGCACAGTAGCACTATAACGGATAACCTATTGAACATGCTGATAAAGCCAGCATCAGGCAAACACTGCCTCTAAGGCCTGTAAGAGCCTGAAATATTTTGCTACACTAGTAGTGAGTGTAGGGATATAAGGGTTGTGGAACTGCGTCTCTAGGAATAAGTTACAATGACTGGATGTGCCTAAAACGTACTCTAAGTACAAAACTCAGCACTTTACATAATAACTCAGCTTTTAGCTAACTAATAAAGTGCCAAAAACATGAGAAAAATATTACTAGACACTTTCCAAAGTGTCAGGAATGAGTTGTGTCACTAAAAAGAGTATTAACGACACTTTAAGGCTTTGTTAACGCTTTAACGGATTACTATCCAACCAAAGATCGACCTTCGATCTGGATACCATCAGCTAAGGATACAAGAGGAGAGTATCCCGAAGACAGCCTTCAGAACTCGTTATGGACACTACGAGTTCCTCGTTATGCCGTTTGGTTTGACAAACGCACCTGCAGTCTTTATGGATTTGATGAATAGAGTTTGCAAGCCGTACTTGGATAAGTTCGTGATTGTATTTATCGATGACATTTTAATTTATTCAAAGACGAAGGCTGAACACGAGCAGCATCTTAGAGCCATTCTAGAGCTGCTGAAGAAGGAACAGCTGTATGCCAAATTCTCTAAGTGCGAGTTTTGGCTACGAGAGGTGCAATTCCTTGGGCACGTGGTAAATGGAGATGGAATCCACGTGGATCCAACCAAGATCGAGGCGATCAAGGATTGGGAAACGCCAAAGACGCCAACCGAGATTCGGCAATTCTTGGGTTTGGCTGGCTATTATCGAAGATTCATTGAGAATTTTTCAAAGATCGCTCAACCATTGACGCTCCTCACGCAGAAGGATAAGAAGTTTGATTGGGGAATCAAACAGGATGAAGCGTTTCAGATATTGAAGGATAAGCTTTGTAACGCGCCAATCTTAGCTCTACCAGAGGGTACTGATGATTTTGTGGTATACTGCGACGCATCGCGTCAAGGATTGGGTTGTGTGTTGATGCAACGCCAAAAGGTTATTGCTTACGCATCGCGTCAGTTGAAAGTGCACGAAAAGAACTATACCACACATGATTTGGAACTTGGCGCAGTGGTTTTTGCTTTAAAGATCTGGAGACACTACCTTTATGGTACGAAGTGTACAATCTTTACAGATCACAAGAGCCTACAGCATATATTCAACCAGAAAGAGTTGAATATGAGGCAAAGACGATGGGTTGAGTTGCTGAACGATTACGACTGCGAGATAAAGTATCATCCAGGGAAGGCGAACGTGGTCGCCGATGCCCTAAGTCGTAAAGAGAGAATCAAGCCCATAAGGGTTAGAGCTTTAGAAATGATTATACGAACCGATCTTTCCTTGCGCATTCGTACCGCGCAGAAAGAAGCTCTCAAGGAAGGAAACCTTGAAGAAGAATATCTCCGTGGGATGGAGAAGCTTTTGGTACCAAATTGAAGAAGGAACATTATGTTTTGAGAAAAGGATTTGGGTTCCTCTGTTTGGTGATTTAAGGAAAGTTATTTTCGATGAAGCTCACAAGTCACGGTACTCTATTCATCCAGGAGCGGATAAGATGTACCAGGATCTCAAAGATTATTATTGGTGGCCTAGGATGAAAGGCGATGTTGCTGTTTACGTGAGCAAATGTTTAACGTGCGCTAAGGTTAAAGCGGAATACCAGAAGCCTTCAGGACTTCTGCAACAACCTGAGATTCCCAAGTGGAAATGGGAACAAATCTCAATGGATTTTATTACGAAATTGCCAAGAACGCCAAGAGGCCATGACACTATCTGGGTGATAGTGGATCGATTAACGAAGTCAGCACACTTCTTACCTATCACAGAGAAGGATAATACGAGCAAATTGGCTGAAATTTACATGAGAGAGATCGTTGCACGTCATGGAGTGCCTCTCTCGATCATTTCTGATAGAGACGGAAGATTTGTGTCAAGGATATGGCAATCCTTCCAAGAAGCGTTTGGATCGCAATTGAATCTGAGCACTGCGTTTCATCCGCAAACTGACGGTCAAAGCGAGCGAACGATACAGACTTTGGAAGACATGCTGAGAGCATGTGTTATGGATTTGGGCGGTAGCTGGGATAAGCATTTGCCTTTGGTCGAATTTTCATACAACAACAGCTACCACACCAGTATTGGTGTCGCGCCATTTGAAGCCCTTTACGGACGCAAGTGCCGATCACCCTTATGTTGGGCTGACGCAGGTGATAGGCAGCTTGCTGGTCCCGAAATCGTCCAAGAGACGACAGACAAGATCGCGCAGATTCTTAAACGCATCGAAGCAGCTCGCCACAGACAGAAGGCCTATGCGGATCCAAACCGGAAACATGTGGATTTCCAAGTTGGAGAAATGGTGTTATTGAAAGTCTCACCCTGGAAGGGTGTGGCACGCTTCGGGAAGCGTGGGAAGTTAAATCCGCGCTACATTGGTCCTTTCAGAATTCTGGAAAGAATAGGACTAGTAGCATACAAGTTGGACCTACCTGCTGAACTCCATTCTGTTCACGATACATTTCATGTATCCAACCTAAAGAAAAGTCCAACTCAAGATGACATTGCCATTCCCATCGACGAGATTCATGTTGACGACACGCTCCACTTCGTTGAAAAACCGGTTGAGGTTACGGATTGGAAAGTAAACAAGACCCGCCGGAGCAGTGTCAAGCTCGTCAAAGTTCGTTGGAATGCCAGACACGGTCCTGAGTACACCTGGGAGCGTGAGGACCGGATGAAAGAGAAATACCCCCACCTTTTTCCTAAGAACCCTGCGTCTACAAGCAGAACTTAAATTTCGGGACGAAATTTATTTAACGGGGGGAGAATGTGACAACCCGCACTAAACCAGGTATCCGTACGACTTAACTAATGATTAATTACTGCTTAATTACTGTGCTTGTTTGAACTAGCTGATGAACTGCTACTTGATATCTAATACATGTACTTACTTGCATCATACTTTACTTATCGTCACTACATTATTTACATGCTGAACCCTAGTGACAACCATGATGCACAAAAAGCACAGTAGCACTATAACGGATAACCTATTGAACATGCTGATAAAGCCAGCATCAGGCAAACACTGCCTCTAAGGCCTGTAAGAGCCTGAAATATTTTGCTACACTAGTAGTGAGTGTAGGGATATAAGGGTTGTGGAACTGCGTCTCTAGGAATAAGTTACAATGACTGGATGTGCCTAAAACGTACTCTAAGTACAAAACTCAGCACTTTACATAATAACTCAGCTTTTAGCTAACTAATAAAGTGCCAAAAACATGAGAAAAATATTACTAGACACTTTCCAAAGTGTCAGGAATGAGTTGTGTCACTAAAAAGAGTATTAACGACACTTTAAGGCTTTGTTAACGCTTTAACGGATTACTATCCAACCAAACAACTGGACTATACCCGGGACATGAAAATATTGTTACTTTCACTATTTATCTTTTTCAGAGCTAGTTAGGGTCCCTGATTACCCTAACACCCTTCGTAACGCGTGACACACTACTAACCAAGTTAATCTCTAAACTTAACTTAGTTAACCTAACTAAGTAACCAACTAATGGTTAGAATCGAACTAAACCCCCCCCCCCCCCTCTTTATAACCGTCCCCATGTAGGGGGACACACTTGTACCATTTTGATTATTAAAATCACTCATGTTTAATATCTCTAAGACACAAGATCCATTGGGTAATTAGCATGAGTATTATCTATAAGTATGAGCTATTATACATATGATCATTCACTTAACATAACACCACACAAAGCTCTCTCTCCCTCTTGCTCTACTCACGGCCGAACACCCCTTGGGACACCCCATCCATTTTCGATCTTGATCAGCCGATTCCAAGTCCATACAAGTGTCGAGGGTCGTATACAAGGAGTCTTGGAGCAAGCGGAACGCGAAGGACCTCTCTACTTAGCTTTTATCCACGCCATTTTCGTCAAGATTCTTCCCTAGCCTCGAGCTAGAGGTATAATGCTTAAAACTCGTATTCGAACTAATCTAAAGTGGTTAAAAGGATTTTTATCGGTTAAAACTCGGAATCTTACAAGTTGATGCTTTAAAGTCTACTTAAAACACTAAAAATGGTGGTTAATAGCTCATAAGTTGTGTAAATGATGTAGTATTCGAAATGTATGATTATTTAGGCCCGATCTATAATGTGGTAGCTCGGATCATCGTTTAACCCGGTTTGGTAAGATCATGGATCTTAACATAAGCTTGTTTTGAATAATACAAGGGTTAAAAGGTGAAACTCTACCACACGCGAATCATGAACTTGTGTAAAAGAGTTTTACTTGTGAAATTGTGTTTAAAACTAGCAGATCTACGCATCTGCAAGTGGTATTTTCAAAGAACCACGTATTAAAGAAATCATGTATTATAAAAGATGGATTTTACACTAACACGCATGATTTTTATAAACCACAAGTGTGTAAACACTTGTGAAATGAAAAGATCCGACAAAATAACAGTTTTTTTTTTGTAAAAGATGACGGGAAGTTGTAAAGATGGATTTTCTCTAAAAACGAGGTTTTTACAAGATCAAATTACCTTATATGAAGATCTACTAAATTTAAGGGGATTTACACCACAGTTTTGGGAAAACTACAAGTTCATGTAATTTTTGGCAATTTACACTTATGTTGATTAGTTGTTGTGAGAAAAGTTGTTCTGATCAAATAAAGAAAATTGTTGAGTTGATTTGTTAAAGAAAATGATACGCTTGAAAGCGTGGCCACCTCCAGTTACAGAGGAAACTCTGGCGAAATTTTTCTAAAAACCTAACGCTTAGAACTATTTACACTACAAGTGTTAGAATTATTTTTGACATGTTTTCGAAATATAAATTTCGCCATGACTTTATTTACTAAATATTCGGAGGTGGGATTTTCACAAAATTTAACGTGATAAATATATATTTTTCACACACTGTTTATGATTATTTTGTGAAAATACATAAATATTATTTTTAGAGTAAAAATAATATTTACGAACGTTAACGAATCCAAAATAATACGAACGCTTTCACCATAAATATATAAGTTACACCGGTAAGTATATTACCACTTGATTGTTAAAACGTAACTTACGCACTTACGGAAATATTTATGAACGCGTATTTTAACAACGTATTATTGGAGAAAAATTTTGTGAAATGAAAATATAATATTTTTGAGAAAAATACTTATATTTTGGAATTGGAAATATATATATATTAGGTGAGACTTAATGATATAATTTGAACGCACATGTATTGAATCCCCCACCCTTGGGAAGGAGATTAACTACCAAGTATATACAGAATGTAAACACGAAATAGTTGTCTAACTATTTCCCAAAGACTTACACTATAAAGCTAAGGCACGGCCGTCCGTCTAATAGAAATTAGCACATGTAGGTCGTCGCACGGCTGCGTGAGCAGGAGATACTTGGTAGAGACGCTTCACTGTGAGTTCATGTCCCCCTTTTCTCTAACTGTTTTCAGTTTTCTTAACTGCGGGGGTGAAATACATGTTACTTTGATTACAAGTACTTTATACATGGTATGGTTAGCGTAAGGAGGTTTACTACTTAGATCATGTGAGTGGCTAGGTAGAAACTGGAGACCATTAATCCTCATTGTAGGACCGAGGGACGTAAGCGGTAGATCTATCTGGGTGTAGCGAGCCCAACTCTAGGCCCAACAGAACGGACCTCTGAGAGGCCCAACAGAACGGACCTTGGAGTGACTTTGTGCCCAACGCGAAATCTGCTAGGTTTGAGTCTTCCTACTTGCACTTCACACATACTAATGGCCTTGCAAACCATTGGTGATCTCTTTTTCCTTACACTGCTACATACCAGGGAACTTTTATACTTACAAGTGTTTTACATACTCACTTACACATGAACTCGCTCAACATTATTGTTGATTTTTCAACTTACATGTATTTCAGGAAATTAAAGATCTGGCGCGGTATGTTATGTTTTCCCGCTGCATAAGGGTTCCAAGGTCATCCCAGTTTAGGAAATGTGACTCTTTCCTGGACAAGTCACAAATCTTAAACTGCGTTTATTTCATGTTAATGGTTATGTTGTTAAAGACAATGTTTTATATTACGATGTTGTAAGTCTCTAAGACAATGGTATGTTACTCTGGTTTTAAAACTTAAATCAATGGATGATCTTGCATGATTTTATTTCATATAGCTTTGTTATGGTTAAGCTATGGTATTAAGAAGTCACACCAAAAATAACCACGCTTCCGCAAAGCCAGGGTGTGACACATTTACACATTTTATAAAATTTTAAAAACAGTTGTAACATTTGTAAAACTATTTTATTTGTAATTAAAATGTATTAATCACATTTAATTCATATTAATTCGAAAATTGTGAATTAAATTCTGAGATTTTCAGAATAATTATATTAGATACAAATCTTTCCGAGAAGGTCATTTTCACTACTATTTTATAATTTCAGATTTTATACCAATAAATCAGTTTAATTACTTAATTACATAGTTAAATTTATTTAATTTAACTTAAATAACTATATAATTTGGCCCGAAAATTATTGTTTTCATAAAATATATATTTTTATCAGTTGAGTAAAATTCAGGAACTGTTATTTTATATTGCAAACTATTTCGAATAATTAACTTTATAAAACTAAATTTTACAATATTAAAACAGTTTATTACTAAATAATTCCTAATAAATTGATTTTTAGGAATTAAAATCTGAAAGTTTCAGATTAATTATTTTAAATATTGATCCTTACAAAAATAATGTTATTACTCACATTTTATATAAATTTGATATTTATATAAATAAATCAGTATTTATACTTATTTATATAGTTTAATTTAATGTAATTAAATTATGTAACTATATAATTTTGATCCAAAATTATTCTTATGACAAAAGATGCATTATTCTGAGTTTATATAAATTTAGAATCTGAATTTTTATTATATTTAATTATTTAGATAATTAAACTTATATAAACTTATTTATTGTTATTAAATCATTTTAATTCATTTTATTTGTTTAAAATGATTTCAAGATCATAATAATTATTTTAAATCAGTAATATTAAAGTTCAATAATTAAAAATGTAATTTTTAATTATTCAGATTTAATATAATTATTTTGATAATTAATCATATAATTATCATATTTATTCTTTGAGTTAATTACATAGTTAGTCCCTGTGGTTTGCACAAAGTAACATACTTAGGTACTAATAGTTTAAAATAATATTCTAGGGTATTAACTTTTCATTTTGTAACGTTTGGGGGTATTAAGCTTATTTGTAGGCTTAAAATCACGTTCTGTTAGTACCTAAGTATGTTATTTTGTGCAAACCACAGGGACTACATATGTTACTACCTTAGAAGTTAATACCTCCAAACGTTACAAAATGAAAAGTTAATACCCTAGAAGGTGATTTTAAACTATTAGTACCTAAGTATGTTATTTTGTGCAAACCACAGGGACTAACTATGTAATTAACTCTTATTCTTTTAAACAAAATATTTATTATTTATCAAATAATATATATTTCAACCATCTAAATTAATTTATAATTTTTATAAATTAATTATATCACTTGTATAATATTTTACCAATAATCATTATAATTAATTACGTTATTTAATTATACTAATTAATTATATTTGATTTATTATTACAAATGTTTATATTAAAGCAACTACATATCTTTGCAATTTTATTATTTATGTTAAATTAATATTTTTCATAAGTAATTCCTTTACATCATATTCATTTTCCGAGTACTCTTGTTAGGTTATCCAAACCACATAATTACCATTTAAACAAAACACTACCGAATCCTATAGATTTAGGATTTCCAATTATCCAATTTAACATTATTGTTGATACATATTCCATATTGTTGCATGTTCAATCAATTAGAGTGACGTGGAATCTTAATTCCAAGAACTCTCACACTTTGCATACTTGTTTGGACTTACCCGAGATCAAGGTGAGTTCATAGTCCCTTTTTACAATTATTTTTGGGATGATACATATGTTACAATGTGATACAAACTATTTGCTATTTGTGGTTTCCCCGATTGTTTTTGCATTTGCTTAATACTTTGTTGTTTGCTTTAAGAAGTTTACGTTCATCAACTTGCATAAGCCCATCGGTTGTATTATAGCGCTATAGGATTGACGCCCCATCTCACTTCTCATACATTTTGTTGCAATTGTTGTTGTTGTTGGTACTCATGTGAAACTTAGAAGTGAGGTGATATTTCCGAGTATCATCATAGGTTTGAATGTACCATTAAGTAACTACATGTATTACTCTTATGCTATAAAGACATATCGACAACCACTTTTGTTGAAACTATATCTATATCACATTGATAATTTTTGCAGAACAAAACCTATGAATTCACTCAACCTTTGTTGATCCTTTTACTCCTAACATATGTTTCAGGTGACAATGTGTGATGCCATAAATTGCAAGAATGTCTCACATAGGATGGATCAAGACTTATTGCCTTGGATTTAATCCGAATCAATTATGCTTGTTAAACAATGTGTTATTTTGTAATTTGCTTTTGTACTTGTATTTCTTTCAGATTTGAATGCAATCTACATAATTGAATCTTAATCATATTTCAACTTAATTTAATCTCCATGTGCTCAAATGCATTCTATCAAGTTTCGTGACACCTTTGGCTTTTCCGCCTCCGGCCGGGGTGTTACATAACTCTCTTGTTTGTTGAATAAAACGTAACTTTAATTTCCATGGTTGTGAAACAATTAATTCTGTTACAACACTCCCCGACGTTTCCGCAACGATTTGTTGTCTTACGTGGTCGGGGTGTGACAACATACATGCCATCGGTCACCAAGGTGAGACCCTGAAGTACCTCATCAGTCATAATCCCCATCCCGTATGCGATCTGAGTCACGTACTGACCCCCATGAATCTGACTGCTTGGGGTACGACCAGAGCTATTCACAAAGTAGTCAGCCATCCGTGCGGCGAGGTTTATGTGTGCCCCCTCCGCTAGCGCATAAAGAAAT
Organism: Helianthus tuberosus; assembly: GCA_030545235.1. Taxonomy (NCBI): domain Eukaryota; kingdom Viridiplantae; phylum Streptophyta; class Magnoliopsida; order Asterales; family Asteraceae; genus Helianthus; species Helianthus tuberosus. Next base: position 96,684,868 of record CM060388.1, read on the forward strand.
ATAAGATCTGGTGTTGGACAGTTTCCCAAACTGTCCATGCGCCCGCATATGGTATGACTAAATATATGGTGCATGACTCTGTGCAATGGGTCGCGTAACCTTGAAGCTTTTGACATCCGAGGATCATATGGGTCTCCAACCGTAATTTATGCCCAAAAGTCTCCCCGCTCAACTTCGCCAGGGTAGGTGAACTCATCTGTAAAGAAATCGGAATCCAAATCTGCATCCGTGTAGATTCCTAGCCTTTGACCCAACCTTCCCACCGTCCAATTATGCCAACGACCGCCCAGTCTGAAATTTATCCTCTTCTTGTGGCGGAAGTTTGGGACTTTATGCGCTTTTGGCTTCTCAAACGAATAGGTGACGAAAAACTCAAGCGTAAGCTCTCGATAAATTGGGCGGTCGATATTGACCAAACGTGCAAGTGGGACCGTCAACATGTTCTCTAGACGGTCACGCTGATTCAATTCAGCCATGACGCCCCAATCCAGCCTCCGCGGGATACCAAATTGGCCTCGTCTATTCCACAATGAGTGAAGTTTTGGGATGCATAGACTTTCCCTCTCGTCCTCGGGGTCGAATTGTAGGAAGGGATGATCCATCTGCATGAGGGAAGACAGTTAAACAGGAGAAACAGAAAAAAAAAAATTATTTAGAGCAGCCGAACACACTGTTATGAAGCTACTGTCTCGCTGATCTGGGCGTTTGGCACGGGCGTGCGACAGGCCGCACGGCCGTGCGTCACCGAGAAACAGCACCAGTGGTCGGTTTATGTCGGCACTGCATGGCGTGCAACCAATCGCACAACCGTGTGACATCGAGACCACACAAATTCATCGTGAACATCCGGAAGTGCACGACCGTTCCACCCGAGGAACGTCCGTACGACCACGTTTTCTGCAGTTTTTCAACCCCTGATTTAAAACAGCCAGATTTTTTGAAAATCAACAAATTTTTGGGGCCAACGGGGGCCGGAAATCAGACCGGATGTTCACGAAACAAATGATTCTTGCAAGGGCTAGGGTTTCGATTTGTTTATGAAGAGAACCCTAGAGAATCCTTGAAGAAATCAAACTAATCTAGGCTAGAACACGAATGGAACAGAAAATCGGGGAGGAAAAACATACCGTCCGAAAGATCTGTGAAACCGTGCGATTTCAGGCAAAATCGGCTGGAACGGCAAGTGCAGATAGGGTTTTCGCGACTTGTGAGAAATGGCAGCAGATGGGGGTTTTTATACTGTGCAAATGACAAAACTGCCCCTGCCTCTCACACGGGCGTGCGACAGCTCGCACGGTCGTGCGTCACCGACCTCGTTTAACCCCTGCATGCTGACCTCGGAACTGCACCGGGGGTGCGACTCGAGGTGCCGGCCATCCCGGATTCGCACGGGCGTGCGATAGGGGGCACAATCGTGCCAGATCTGCAGACATGTCTGGTTGCAGCAGAAAGCTGTTTCAGCAGCCGAATCGACCATTTTTCGCCATTTTTTCAACACGCAAACTGTTTTAACATTATCCCAACATAGAACCTTCGCTCGGCATATTTATAAATTGTAAAAATATACGGAAACTACCAAACACGCCTAAATTATGCTAAAACTACAAAAACACAAAAAAGGACGATTCTACCCCTAAAGCGCCAAAGACGCTCTTGCTACATTTTTTATCCTTGAGTCAGTAGCGTAGACTCTCCTCCCCACACTTAAGCTGTATGCGGGGAGTGGAGCTCGACAACCTCCACCGCCGACTCGATCGGCCCTCCAACATAAACCTTCAATCGATGCCCATTTACCTTGAAAATAACGCCGTCCGCGTTCTCTATTGCAACAGTCCCATAAGGAAATACCTCTTTTACTGTGTATGGTCCTGTCCAACGTGAATGAAGTTTTCCTGGAAATAAGCGCAACCGCGAGTTGTAGAGAAGAACAAGATCGCTCGCTTGGAATTTTTTGTGGTCCTTCAAGCGTTTATCATGCAATCTCTTTGTGCGCTCTTTGTACAACACGGAGCTTTATTATTATATTAAGGCTGTTTTTTTTCGGCTGAAAAGAAACAAAATTTTATAAATAGGGCTGGAAAAATTTTATAAAAATCTGAAAATAGGCCCAAAATTTTGTAAAAATCAAAACAATGAAAATAATCGAATCGGCTAGTGAAAAAATGATTTTTCGGAGCCGAATACTCAAAGAATAAATGAATAAATAGTCCGAATTTGAACAAATAAATGGAATAAAAATTCGCAAGTGTTTGAAATAATCTTGAAAACAAATAAATTGAATTAAAAACAAGGAATATTAACAAATAAATCAATGAATAAATAAATCGAAAAGTATTCACAAATATTAACAAATATGTGCACCGATAAATTAATGACTCGGGTCATTCCTAAAACTCGCCACATCCCAGGCAACGGCGCCAAAAACTTAACGTGTGAGCGTATATACATATTTTTACAATGAATCTTACACACGATTCGGTTTTAAATTTATAAAAAATGATTTATACTTCAACATTAAAACACACACGAAAGGGCAAGTGTACCCCATCATATATGTAGTAAAGTATCGGTAAGAACCAAGTATCGATCCAAGGATGTGGGTGGAGAAATAAAACTAGACCTTTATCATTAAATTACCGGTAGGAAGATAAGTTGTGTGATTTTCTAAAAACTAAAGTAAGCATAAACAAAGATATAAAACAACATAAAAGACTCCAAATAAGAAAATAAGTATATAGCCTTGCTTTTTACACAACCAAAGTATATGAACTAAGTCTGTTTTGTCACTTGAAACATTTGATCAATTTTCCATTTTCAAGACAATTAGTATCCATTTCGGGAATCCTAACATGACAATCATTTGGAAAGCTAAAACGATAAACACACTTTAACCACCTAAGATTGTTCTTTAACGTGCAATTGATAAATGTCTATGAAAATCTCTTAAAAATAAGTTAGTCATCCGTTAGGAGTTTTCTAACTTCACTTAATCAAGGAAAGTGACACCGATAAACACAATGCAACCACCGAGACAAGCATAAACTAGATTAAATCACAACCGAGTTCATTTTACAAATCTTGCATATAAATTCACCAAGATAGCAATTTTGGCCTAAACTACTAACTAAGCTAATAATTCATGGCAAGAATTCATAACAACACTATTTAACCCGTTAAGGCCCTTACGCGTAGGAAAGCTTTCTTGATTAACAATAATTACCTTTTATTAAACCACTAACCATTTCTATTATCATGGTGCACACATTTTAAACAAGTTAAACAAGTTAAGCATGTTCAAAGTCTACTAATACATGATTAATTAAGCTTCATCTTTCAACTATCTCAACTAACCAAATACCAATCATCCAACATAATTACTTATAATCAAGAAATCAACATCAATAAACAAGGTTGCAAACTAATCATCAAAGATTAACATAGAAATTGCTTCAAAGTGTCATTACAAACATAATCAACATACTAATGGTAGTAATTAAGCAAGGGATTCTAGTGTTTTTCCCAAAGGCTTACATTAATACACAATAATCAATCTCAATGCTTGAAACATAACAAAATCATGGAAAGACTTAAGAATTCAAACCATAAACAAGCATTAGAATGAGAATCCGGATAGAAACGGAGCTAATCGGCACAATGTGGCTTGAATCCGGGTCAAAAGCAGAGCCTCCGGAGCCTGTGAATTCGCCAAAAGAGCTCCCAAAATGTCCAGAATTTCGAACAGAATGCTGCTGTCTGTTTTTTATAACATTTTGCGATCGCACGGTCGTGCCAATAAAGTGCACGGCCGTTCACTTTTACATTACGTTTCACCATACTTTTGTGACATCAGCAGATGTTGACCGGTCTTCGATCTCGCACGGTCGTGCCAATCGTTGCACATGCGTGCATCTCCGGGTTAGGGTGGCATGAACATCTGAACAGGCAGTGCATTTCCGATCTTGGCTTGGTCGTCGCATCCGCACGGTCGTTCAGTCAACCGCATGGTCGTGCATTGGCGAGATGGGCTTGCACCTTGGATCGCACTGGCGTGCATTGCTGGGCAGGACTGATTTGTTGGATCCGCACGGTCGTGCCACACATTGCACGGTCGTGCCAATCGCAGCTTTGTCGTTTCGCTTGGAAAGTCCTCTTTTTCATCATCTTCTAGTCTGGTCTGCTGTTTCAGGGCTGTAAACAAAAGTATACATGATTAAGTATCAGATTCACGGTTTGACGGCCGAAAACGCATAAAATGGGGGAATAAAGTATGTATAATTTGGTGAATATCATGTATCAAAACCGTTTGTTTTGGTACCAAACCTGTTTTCTAACTTCGTTAAACATGTTTTAACATGTTTAGCTCGTCACTTTAGGTTTAGTGCTTATGTAGAGTCGTAAGTCAAGTGGTCTAAACAACCGCTTAGACTTTCGAACTAGACCCGTTTGGTCGATCATTAGGATCCAACCAAACATGTTTAGTGACCATAGTTGTATAGGGAATAACCTTCCGAGGTTATACCTTATGGTCACTTCGTTTAGTTAGTGGTATGATAGGTAAATTATATGCCTTAGGAAAATTACCAAAATGCCCTTTTTGCGCATAAATTCATTTTAAGCATATGTAACCTAAATTTTGACATCTAAACTAATTAGGTGACATTATTAGACATGTTAAGGCATATAATACTTGTCATAGGACTAGTTAGGCGTTCCGAACGCGTTTTACGCGAACGACACGTTAAAGTAGCGTAATTTATCTTAACGAGTCGTAATGGGTCGTAAGCACTTAGCATAAGTTTCGTTTTAGTATGTAGGCTTTGTTAAACCATATTGCATGAGTTCTTACACTCATTTGGTTTACGAACCCTCATGCTACCCGATCCTCCGATTAGGTCCGTTTATTAACATAGTTACCTATATTAGGTGTCGTTTGATTCTGTGATCCCTCTAGCTTTGCTTGGTTGTTGTTCAAGACTTCTAAGCACCCTCAAGTGAGTACATAGTCCCCTCTTTTGCTGTTTTTCAAACGTTTTGGGGTGAAACACATGTGCCTACTTGTTACTTTCATGCTTTCCATGTTTTCATATCATATACTTGCTATGTTCATTAGTACACTATTAGTACATGATTTCATTATGTTTTGCTATGTATGTTCACTTAACATGCTAGCCCATTGTTTTACATTTTGAACTATTCGAACCATTTGTAACCATTCGATGTATGAGAACCATTGGTAATCATTTGATATATGTGAACCATTTGTAATCATTTGATGTATGTGAACCATTTGTAATCGTTTGATGTATGTGAACCATTTGTAACTGTTTGAACCATTGGGTTAGGGAAGTGATTAGGCAACGGGGCGGGTGTAATGTGTTAAAAGCATGGTGGATACGCCGCTGGTACTTCCTATATATAAGTGCTTTTAACACATTATATATCTTTGTGTTATCTAGATCACTTGGGTAAACGATTTTGAAACGATGTCACACAATGATGTTTTCTGAATAATATAAACCATACAAGTTTTATTAACGAGTTTCTACGAGATGTTTTACAATTTGATTTAATAAAACAAATGTTTTGGAGTTAAGAATCAAGGCTACGAGATTTTATAAATCATATCCAACTTGATTTGAGTTGGTTAATTATGTCGCAATACTATACTTTTCAAAATAAGGTTTTTAAATAAGTATTGCAACATGTAAAACGAGCCATGAATCTGACACTCACATAAAACCTATGTACTCGCCGGCATTTTTATGCTAACGTATTTTCACATGTGTTTCAGGTACTATAGTTGATGATGTTTGATGATGATACTTGTGTACGCTCACATAGGAATGGATGAGGCCTTAATGAATTAATAACAATGAAAGTTTATTTGTTCCTGTTTTGTTTCTAATTCCAATGTAATGTAATACATTTAATTCAATAAAACAAAACTGTTTAATCCATGGTTGTGAAACAATGATTCTGTTACAACACTCCCCGATATTTCCGCCACGTTTTGTTGTTTTAACGTGGTCGGGGTGTGACAGAAAAGTTGGTATCAGAGCCAATGGTTATCTTACTAGGACCCTAACACAAATTATCTTGTGTTTAGTTTTAAATTGATATCGTCACTTATCCTTAAGTGACAACCACAATAAGAACATAAATTTTGAATCTGCTTTGAAAACTAATCATCTGTTCTAGGATGATTTATTATATGGTTTTGAACCTTCAAAGTTTTCAAGATCCCGTCAAAGTTTGGGTCTTATAATGTGAACATGTGCAATCCGGAAGGGTGGACGCCTGTACTCTGAGTTTTCTGTCTAAGGCTAGAGTGTTCGTACAAATCCACATAATCGGACCAGTCATTCTTACCTGGGAACTCTTGGAGCGAGTGTCCACTTATAGGCTAAAGCATGTCTTCGTGATACATTAATGGGACCCGCTTACTTTGATTAGTCACTGTCTCATTTGTTTGCCTTGGTAACAAACAAATGGTCACAATCATCATGCGTTATCATTTTCTTTTTACTATCTTTTGCTTGTTTCCTCCTATGCATTCCATTATCTTCAAGATGCCTCTTCATCGCAACAACACTCAAATGTCCGAACCAGGTGCTGCAATTACCCAGCAAATAGGCGTCGTACTCCAGAGGACCATTGATTTAGCTATCACCATGACTCGCCTCAGGGATGAAGCCGTATAAGGGAACTGCTCCTTGGTGCAATCAATGCAATCGTCATCATCCGAATCAAATACCCTGTTTTAAATGTACCCACGGTGGACGATGGGGACAATTGGTTAACATGTGTCGCTTTGCAATCCAAAGAAATGCTGTTACAAATCCTGCTGCTGCTCAACCTTCAATTTCTGCTTCATATGTCGCCTTGACATATCTAGCGCCTCAACCTCATGAACTTTCTACCTTGTGTATCGACTTAAGCACGCCTAGTGCAAGGTGTCGGAACACCTCTCGTTACACAAATTCCAAATTCCATGTAGGATCTTTCTATCCTCATAATTAGATCCTTGTGGATGGGTATCGTTCATCGGAGCCCTTAATTGAATTCTTTGTATGATTCAATACGTACATTACGATTCAATAAGGACAAAGCCGAATTCCTATTAAGATATTCATATCTTCATAGATAGATTCTTGAAAATGATTAAAGTGCCAAATGAAATCCACGAATTGGATTCCTAGTGTGCTTTAAATATCCGTGTCCAAAGATAACAAATTAAAGGTCAAAAGTTAAACAATTATGTGATTATGTGCTTATGTGTTCCCTTTTATGTTTTTTTGTGTGATCCAAATTTTTGTTATCCAAATCCTCGTAGAATCTTCCATATCTTCGTATAAGGGATTCATAGTAGGATATCCAAGGGTGCTATCTTAAATCCTTAATGGACTTCTACATTGTAGTTAAGTCCCTTGGGTTATGAAGTACTATTCTATAATTGGACCCCTTGAGTGGTCTAGTTAAACAGTTTGATCCAAAAATCTGGTTAGGAATATCATGTGATGATATAGCTGTGACAACCCGAGTTTTCAAGGTCTCTAATCGACTTAACTTATTGATGTGCAATATACGTGTTGTTTGTAGATTCGTAGTGTGCGTTATATGTGTGCATGTATTGATATATGTTTGGTATGAATATTATGAATAATATGTTTTAATTAATGTTAATGGAACCTTGCCGAAAACCCTCACCCACGAAAACAACCCCCACCCGAAATCACCTCTTCCCAATGAAAACACACTCCTGGACGAAAACCCTTAGTGTTTTCGTCAGGAGGTGGGCCGGTGAAAACGGGAATGGGCTTCGGCCCAGTAGCGAGCAAGATATTAACCTTTTACGTTAGAGTTCTAATCAGTAAACCCTAGAGTCTCTTTCTCCGAGTGACGGCATTAACGATTCCTCCAAGCTTCTTCTAGAGATCAATCGTTCTTTCTGTTTCGGTTAGTTGTACTGTTGTTTATTTGAGCATGACTTTTGATAGATAATTACATGTCTGCATATGTGTTTATATATCTGATTATTACGTTCTGTGCTTTGAAAATACATCTCCATCGATAGGGAAGGGGATCTTGTAATGTTATTAGACTTATTTGATTGATTCGTTAACTAATCTGGATGTAGGGTCGTTTGTCAATATGAGGCCGATGTATTGTAACAGGACTCGTGACTAGAATTGATGATATTGGTTGTCTAAATGTTAGCAGATTAGGGTTCTTGATAATCACAACAACTTGCTGATGTTGAATAATGGTTGAATGTTAATCATGATTGAATAGTGATTGAGTAAATTGTACACTGTATTAAGTATTTAGGTTGATCGATTGTTAAACTGTTAGTGATGATTAGGGTGTTGAATTGTGTAACTGATATTGTTAAACTGTAGTCGACGAAAACACAAGGACCAACGAAAACACCCAGACGAAAACACTAGGTGTTTTCGCTATACCTCAAGTCGACGAAAACCAAAGTGATTTCGTAACCTAAAGTGTTTTTGCCAGAAAAGGGTTTTCGCCCAAAAGTGATTTCGCCCAACCAGTGTTTTCGTCACAAGGGTTTTCGCTGGATTTCGTCTAGTGTCTGACAACGGTAACCCTGTTAGTTTATTTACTCTGCTAGTTATTAACTTGGTTAAGTTTATTAACTCTGTTAACTTTATTAATTCTGTTAAATCATGTATGCAACTCTGTTAAGTATATAACTCCATTAGTTGTTAACTCTGTCAGTTAATTAACACTGTTAGTTTATTATGCCTGTTAAATATGTTAATCCTGTTAAGCTTGCTAACTCTATTAAGTATGTTAATGGAAAATTATGTTAGAATAAACTGCCAAAGACATTTATGTGAAACATGAATTGTATGAATGTGATTAACTGTTGGGTGATGCATGATGTTAACTGCCAAACACACTCTATGATATTGATTGCATGTGAAACCTTACGAACTTGGAACTGATTGAGTATACGTGCATACTATAGGACTTGACTGATTACTTATGAGCACATAGTTTAGCATACCGAGCAAACCAAGGTGAGTTCACACTTTCTACAAGGCATGGGATTCCCAAGGGTTGGGAATGGGTTAAAGAACTAAAACGGAAACTACATATTCTCCTTGGGTAGGATATGTACGGCCATCCTCCATGGGTAGGATGCCAAGATTAAACCTCGCGTATTCTCCTTGGGTAGATGCGTACGTTTGTCCTCCTTGGGTAGGACAACAAGATTAAACATACTAGACCAAAACTCTATCATAAGTCCCTCATTTTTATATCGACTTAATCGCCGAGGTCGATGGCGAGCGGGTCATTAGTTAATAGCGCTATTAGGTTTAACAAACCTCACACCGTGCCGGTAGGATGGGCATGTACTAATGGACTAAGGCAAAGGGTCAATGATGATAGACATTGACCTAGGGCACAACTTATTTTCGTTAGTAGTCGATATGGTACGGTCTGGTAATTCACATGGGAAGCCCCCACTAATTATTGAGAAGGTTTGGGAAACAGGGTAAACTGGTTAATCATATTTTCAACTACGGGGTAACCCCCACGGTAAGTAAGCCAGCTAAAGACAAACTACGTTTTCGGAAACACTTAAAACGAACACCCAACTGTGAATTCACTCAACTTTGTTGTTGACTCGTTGTTACATGCCTTGCAGGCCTTTAGGTGCTTAGCATTGGAACTTGCTGTCTGGGAAGCTAGAGTGGTCATGGGTCGAGTTACAAGGAAATACGATACAAGACTAATGGCTCTTTACATGTGGTTTATAAACACTTAACGAATGATTTATGCTTCCGCAGTAAACTAAGAATTAAAGTAACGTTGTAACCCTTACTGTTAATCAATGAAAGTTTTATTTACATGTAACTATGAGTTCAATGTGATTGATGGCTAAGATCCTGGTATGTCACACGCCTCGCGGGGGTTTTGCTGCAAGTGGTATTTTGGGGGTGTGACAGATTGGTATCAGAGCCATTGGTTATAGTGAACTTGGTTTTAAAAAGGGGGAAATGTTTTTGTAAAACCAGACTATAACCGTACAGTTCTGTATAAATAGAGTAAGGAAAGGATAAAAGGTTTTAATAGAGTAAGGAAAGAGTAAGGAAAGGATAAAAGGTTTTATTTTCTGATGTTTGTTTGTTTGTGTATGTGTTCCCTGTGTATAAATAGAGTAAGGAAAGGATAAAAGGTTTTATTTTCTTTCATGTATACACTTTACATTCAGGTCATATCTTTCATCCTTAGAATTAAAATCTTTTATGTAATGCATTTAGGTTAGACATTTTAACCTTTGGTTCAAAATCTCTTGAAGAGATTTGTAGAGATTATGTAAATCTCTGTGAAGATTTTGCATAGATTTTCAAGATTTAATTTATTGTATGCAGGTTTAGGCTTGTGGGTTTTTGGGCTTGGGCCCGGGGCCTACAAGCCCATCTCATGTGTAAGTGGCCCGTAATTCCTACGAGACCCGCTATCGCAACCCAAACTCCATAAGCATAAATATATTCTTGTAACATCCATATTTGTCGGTGTCGTCAGTATTTTGCACGATATCAGTCCGTTGTCGCGTAATATTCAGCAACTTTTCTGTAAATCACCACACGCGTACTGTAGGGTCGGATAAGCTTTCCTGGGCACTCCAAAGGCCTAATTAAGTTAATTTGCGTCGTAAACATTATTTATTATCGTGTAAATCACTTGTTAATCACGTAGTTAAGAGCCGTAAATCACGGGTTGTCACATTCTCCCCCTGTTACAGAAATTTCGTCCTCGAAATTTAGACTATGTTATCTCCTCAGAATTGCGTTGTTTGCAGGTAAGTCCGAATAATAACAAAGTGAATGACCGCGTAATCGAAACAAGACTTATTCGAGTCATGTGAATTTAATGACATTCCTCCACAATAGGAACCCCAACGGTTAAAAAGAAATGTGTCTCAGTAATTGATGTCAAAGGAAACAAGACGTATAGGTACAGTCACTAATGTGACTAATCTAACAGGGATCCAACAATGAACAGGAACTTCGACCAATCGAATTCCATATGAACGTTCACAATGAGTTCTAGAAGCAATATCATCCACTGGATGAGCTTAGAAGCAACAATCTCAAATGTACTAGTTTGCATGAAACGCTCGATCGTGATCAGCGCAAGCTGCAAGTCATACCGACGCCACAAGGTGTCGCAATGAATGAAACAATTTAATAATAGAGGTGATCGAACAAGTATCACCTGTGTTTTGTATGAAACGCTCAATCATGATTAGCCCAAGCTACAAGTTTGTACTGACACCACAAGGTGTCGTAGTGACTTAAATAATTCAATAATAGCGGTGATCAAACAAATTCACCGTGTTTGAAGTCAATTGAAAGCGCAAATGAAGTAAATATGAATGTTTGTTCCAAACAAACATCAAAGAATTTTCAATTGAAGATGGAACACCAAAGAATTATTGTTTCGATCGAAGAGGAAGGAGCAATGAATATCGCAAGACTTTCGATCGATAATGAAAGAACCGTTATGAGGTACACCGGAATATGAAATGAATTTGTGTACTATTGTCTTAACACACAATTGTGTTAAGACTGTTGTAATGTGATAAATCAAAGCGGATTTAGAACAAATTAATAAGGAAATAATTAAATCCGTGCATGAGACGCGTAAACAAGTTTAGCGCAAGCTTCAAGTTAATGAATACACCACCACAAGGTGTCGAAATCAACAAATGACTTATTGGAGTCGTAGACCAAACAAGTCTACTACGACTCGGAGCAAATGAAACTCTTGTTAAAACGAATTTGAATATGATGTCTTCAATACATCATATGGTATCTTGAATCGAGTATGTGTAATGCAGAAGTTCAAACAATCGAACTTGGTTTTAGCGCAATCCGAAAATATATGTATTGACAAGAAAACTTTAGGCATGGTTACAACGAAAAACCATGTATGTAACTTGTAAAGAAATGATCGTGATACAATGACCATTAAGAGGAGTAGAGATACGAAAATCTACTCAGTAAGTGTGAAATTTGAAATTTCAATAAAGAAATTTGAGGACTTTACCAGGGGTTTCGTGTGACGACCAATTGTTAGGTGACATTACCATGGAATGTCGAACATAGCGTATTCGTCGTTAGTTAGGTAGGGGGGGAATGCGGAGACAATCGTCTTCTCCCTGGCGTGATTCGTGTCGTTGCAGGATCGCGTGATAAGTTGTCGTTTCCTGATCGTTAGTTCTCCTGCTGACAGGGATCTAGCGTCGTCGTTAAATTTGCGTCATCGTTCCTTCTCAAAGGCCTCGCCTCGATAGTTGTATGTGTCGTACTTCAACCTCCGTTGATGTATAACTCAAGTTTCACGTATACCTGTGCACTAGCGTTGTGTGCCGCGTAGAAAGTGATGTACCCCGACATCCGTTGACATAAAATTTAAGTTTCATGTATTCTCGTGCGCTAGCGTTTCGTTATGCGTAGGCTGCCTGCTCGGGAAGTTAAAATATCACAGACAATATGGATAATGTGTCCCCGAGTTAATATTCGCGGTTCCTACGTGGCGACCGTTAATAAACACACACATGCGCAAATAATCCATCATATAATCAAATAAACATGTTAGTCACCAATAAGCAATCAAGTAATTCCCCTAGTCCCACCAGTCTATCCTCCCAGCCTCTCAGACTGAACTTCCTAGTCCCACTAGACTATCATCCCAGCCTCTAAACTTCCTAGTCCCACTAGACTATCCTCCCAGCCTCTCAGACTGAACTTCCTAGTCCCACTAGACTATCATCCCAGCCTCTAAACTTCCTAGTCCCACTAGACTATCCTCCCAGCCTCTCAGACTGAACTTCCTAGTCCCACTAGACTGTCATCCCAGCCTCTAAACTTCCTAGTCCCACTAGACTATCCTCCCAGCCTCTCAGACTGAACTCCTAGTCTCTCAGACTGACTCCCTGTTCCGAAGGTCTTAAATGCATGTTTCCTAAACTCTCAGATTTTTGTGTACTGTATGTAATCGTTTCATGTACCGTGTATAAAACATCACAATAGCGTATGTTTGAAAACAAAATTTTCACTGTTTGCTTTTCGGCAACGGTTGGAGACCATATTCGAGTACTAGGCGTTCGGTATGTATTCAACGTCTTAATAGTCTAAGTCCCAGAGAAAAGTGAGATTAGAGCCTAGGTATCACAACAGAAACCTAATTCGCTGTAACCTATAGCTCTGATACCAATCTGTCACACCCCGAAATATCAGAGCATTGGCGTGACTGGACTGGTATCGTCATTGCACAGCGGAAGCAAATAAGCTAAGACTTCTTGAAACTGAACGCCTGCTAAGTACTCGAATCCAGATGGTTCTCCTATTCCAACCGTGCCTTGTATTAGAAATGCAACCTGAGAAAGAAACATGCGAAAAAGTCAACATAAAGTTGAGTGAGTTCATAGTTTTTTTGTAAAAGATTTGAAATAAATCTTTTGAGTTGTGAAAGATTTGAAATAAATCTTTAGAGTAACCGGTTTTTGAAATAGTATTGAGAAAACGAATTTAAAAATAATTTTCTTGCCAAGTTATATGGAAACGTTGTGTTTGTAACACGGTATGTTCATAAAAACCATGTAGTTGTAGAGTCTTGTATTTGTAATGTTCATTTAACCGTCAATGCCCACCCTGACTTTGACTCCATACCCGCATAATGCTTTGAATTTGTATAAAACATGGTAGTTAATTTGTATGAACAAGTTGTTTCGTAAGTATAAAATCCCTGGTATGTAGCAAATAAGGAAAAAGGAGATCGATTAATGTGTAGCTAATACATTAATAAGTGACATGGCCTAGGAAGCACTCAAACCTGTAACGCGGATTTCGTACCGGTCCTTCCGGCGGAACGACATAGTCACCACATGCAGCCACACGCTGGCCCATGTGTGGGGCTCGCAACACCCGATAGATCTATCACTCATGCCTCTCGGTCCTTATACAAGGATTAATGGTCTTACGATAATAGCCTATCCAGTCACGTGATCTATACATTCTAACCCTCCTTACGCTAACCATACCATGTATAAAAATGTCTGTAAAAAATTGTATCATGTATTTTACCCCAACCTCTAAGGCTGAATCTCCCCAGCCACTAAGGTTGATCCTCCCCAGCCACTAAGGTTGGCCTCCCCAGCCACTAAGGCTGGCTCCTCATTCTCTATATATCATTACCAAACGATCCATCCCTAGTCATGAAAATCATTTATTTCGATAATACACCTTCGTTTTGTAAAAACCGGTATGTTTAGTATAAACCTTTCGTAAATCATTTGAGTTCCTTGAAATCCCTTCGTAATATGATTTAGAAATACTAGTGTTGCGTTTGTTAAAAACTTTGTTTGTTTTTGCAAAACGTGCATGTCTTTCCACCCCGAAAACATTTACAAAACTGTAAAACAGTAAAAAGTGGGGTTATGAACTCACCTGAATATTCTTGTGCAAAGCGAGCTAATTACGACTTCGTGATGTCGTTTCCAAGATGAGACTCGCTAGCGTGCATTCTACAATATTCCTAACACGGAATATCTAATAAGTTTCTAAATAAAAGTGGTAACTAATCTACGTGTCACCGAGCTCTACCGAATCGTTAATCGAACGATTCAACGGTAAGTTGTTAACTTAATGGAAAAGATTAAGTTATACGTGTTAAGTCTCGTTTAATGTCAGTAGCAATTTAATAAGACTTGAAAAAGACTTAGTTTCCGAGAGACTTAAAATGAATAAATATTTATAGAAAAATATATAAATATATCGTTGTAAGAGTGTTAGCCGTCTCGAGTAGTCATACGTGTATAAAAGAATATTTCTATGAAAATATCATATAACAAACTCGTATCATATATCGCGTTTCGTATGAAAGTAATATATAATAACTTGTATTATATATATCACGTCTTGTGTATATTTGCCAAAAATATACGTATATGCCGTTTAGGCGTTCGAAATAAATATAAAAGAGTTATATTCCCGAAAGAATCGTCGGATTGTCGTGCCCGAAAAACGGGCAGAGTTTCCTCTGTTTTTGGACGGCCCCCGACAACACCAGTTGTCGCTATTATATCAAAATTCAACAATTTTCAACAACAATCCAATCATATACTCAATATATATATAAGACAAAATTGCAGAAAACAACCTTTATGTATACCCAAAACTGCACTTTATACCTTTCACTATGAAATCCGTCAAAACCAACCTTTACGTTCATGTTTTGCTACAAGTTCAACCTTTAACACAAACTCTGTTAATATTCTTGGTTAAATCACCTCACATGCTTTGCATGTGAGGGTATTATTGTCATTTCCACATTGTCTTCCCCAATCCATCCTTTCAAACCCAGAAACAATGAAACTAGTGTTTTTATAAATTAAAAAAAAACAGAATATTAACTTGTGTTTATATAAAATTAAGAAAACTAATTCTACATTGTTCCATCCTTAATCGATTCTTACATAAACCCCATCTGGGTTCCTCAGATATTTCTGTTTTACACCTCACCTATAATGCCAATTACTTAAATTTTTATACAAAGTTATCGGTTTGATTGTAGACATAACTGATCAGTCAACATACATCTATTGAAAGTTTGTTGTTTTATTACGTTTTCTTGAAATCTTGAGGGGTATTGGATAACGAAAGAATGGATTGGCAACAGAGCCAGCTACACCACTTCTTCATCTTCCCCTCTTCTCATACAAATTTTACAATCATTAAATACAAATTTTACAATCAGATGCTATTTTGTAATCCATGAACAATTAGAAACAGATTGATTACAAACACATATCAAACTTTTAACACCTCACAGCTATTTTACAATCAGATGCTATTTTGTAATCCATGAACAAAGTCCACAATTAATATGTTATAACCATGTGGGATTCGGCTTGAATAGCATCACGACTGTTAAACTGATTTATCAAACCATAACAAACACAAATCAATAATAAGAAACCGATTCAGTTTACACATATAACCTGTCAACAGCATCATTGATCTGCTTCTTGATAATAGCACCCTTCCTCGGTGTCTTGTCCTGTAAAAAAACCAACTCAAACAAGTAAAACACACATTCTATATGATCCATATTAATGCAAATTCAACAAAATTCAAACACATTCAAACAAACCCACATCTAATATAGGAACAGACCGAATCCTAACAGACTCGATCTCCCCGAACCGATCAAACTCCTTCAACAACTCCTTCAACAACGCCTTCTTCTTCTTCAACAACGCCTTCTTCTTCTTCAACAACGCCTTCTTCTTCGCCTTCTTCTTCACCTTCAACGCCTTTTTTTTTGGGTGAATTGGGTGAATTGGGTGTGTTTTTTTGGGGGGCTATCGATGTCTAATTGAAGAATTTGTTGGAGTTTTTGAGATTCGTTGGTGGGTCTGGTTCGAAAGGGGTTGGAATCTGAGAAGATTGAAACAGAGGATGGGTCGTTTGGTTCTTGAGTGTTGGTGATGCCGAAAAGGGTTTTGAATATGCTGTTTGAAGGTGGAGAATTGGGGGTTTCTGGTTTGGAGTCTTTGGGTTTCTTCCCCATTTGTGAATGTGGTGGATTGGTTTGAGATCTTGACTAAAACCCTAAATTTGTAGGGTGGTGTTAGCTTAGGGTAATAATCCAGCAATGTCTTACGTTACTTTACTTGTTGAATAGGCTTTGTGGCTAAGATTTATGTGTGTGTATGTGCAGATATTAAAAGGAAATCATAGAATATGTGCAGATATTAAAAGGAAATCATAGAATATTTGAAACAAAAAATAGAAAAGAAAATAAGGATTTAAAAAGACTAAAATACCCTCACATGCAAAGCATGTGAGGTAAGTTAACTGACTTTTTTGACTAGGTTAGGTGTAAAGGTTGAACTTGTAGCAAAACATGAACGTAAAGGTTGGTTTTGGCGGATTTCATAGTGAAAGGTATAAAGTGCAGTTTTGGGTATACATAAAGGTTGTTTTCTGCAATTTTGTCTATATATAATTTTATAAGACGACAAAGTATAAACTAAACGTTATTTTAAATCGGTTCGAGCTCGTTTGTCACGTGAGTAATAATATTATAAAAATAACAAAATAAACGTGACGTTAATTTTTACCAAGTCTTCGCGTCGGGATGTTGACCGAGTCGACTCGCTGAGTTGACCGAGTCAACTGAGTTGACTCGCTGAGTTGACCGGTTGACTTTGTCGACCGGGTTTGACCCGAAACCGATACGCGACCCGAACCACACCGCATCCTGCACCCGAAATCAAACTGCCTGACCCGTTGTTGACTGGTCGCTGTTGACTGAGTTGACTCGGCTTGACCGAGTCAACCGAGTTGAACCATACATTGACCCGGACACCGAACCCGAAATCCGAACCTGAACAGAAACATATAGAACCGAGTGGACTGAGTCGAAACAAACACCTGACCAGGAAAGTATCTGATGTTGAGCGTGAATCCAACCCGACTATTCCCCAAATCTGACCCGAACGGAACCCACATACCTGAACCCGTCACCGGAGCTGCTTCTTCTGCCGCCGTGTACGGCGGTAAGGCCGTCACGCCGCCGTCGTCTCTCTTTCTCTCCGGCTCTTCTCTCTCTCTAGCCACCGACCACCACCGGATCAAAACGTGGACCGCCGGTCAGAGACATAGACCGCCGGTTTCTCTCTCTCTTCGTCTTTTTGCGCAGCACCGTCACTCGCCACCACCTCGGTCACTCTCTCTCTCCTCCGTTCGTACCTGTTGCAGTCGCTCACCACCTCCATCTGGTGGTGGCTGTCGTCAATCGAAAATCGGAGGGGGGGTGTAGTCTGATGTATGTGTGTGAGAGGGAAGGAGGTGCTTGATTTTGATGTAGTTTTGCAGAAGAAATCGAGAGAGGGGAAATGAGATGGTGAACAATGTTGTGTTTTCATGTGTGAGTGTGATCGAGAGAGGAGAGGAAAAGTGATGCTCTGATGTTTGTTTGTGTATGTGTTCCCTGTGTATAAATAGAGTAAGGAAAGGATAAAAGGTTTTATTTTCTTTCATGTATACACTTTACATTCAGGTCATATCTTTCATCCTTAGAATTAAAATCTTTTATGTAATGCATTTAGGTTAGACATTTTAACCTTTGGTTCAAAATCTCTTGAAGAGATTTGTAGAGATTATGTAAATCTCTGTGAAGATTTTGCATAGATTTTCAAGATTTAATTTATTGTATGCAGGTTTAGGCTTGTGGGTTTTTGGGCTTGGGCCCGGGGCCTACAAGCCCATCTCATGTGTAAGTGGCCCGTAATTCCTACGAGACCCGCTATCGCAACCCAAACTCCATAAGCATAAATATATTCTTGTAACATCCATATTTGTCGGTGTCGTCAGTATTTTGCACGGTATCAGTCCGTTGTCGCGTAATATTCAGCAGCTTTTCTGTAAATCACCACACGCGTACTGTAGGGTCGGATAAGCTTTCCTGGGCACTCCAAAGGCCTAATTAAGTTAATTTGCGTCGTAAACATTATTTATTATCGTGTAAATCACTTGTTAATCACGTAGTTAAGAGCCGTAAATCACGGGTTGTCACATTCTCCCCCTGTTACAGAAATTTCGTCCTCGAAATTTAGACTATGTTATCTCCTCAGAATTGCGTTGTTTGCAGGTAAGTCCGAATAATAACAAAGTGAATGACCGCGTAATCGAAACAAGACTTATTCGAGTCATGTGAATTTACTGACATTCCTCCACAATAGGAACCCCAACGGTTAAAAAGAAATGTGTCTCAGTAATTGATGTCAAAGGAAACAAGACGTATAGGTACAGTCACTAATGTGACTAATCTAACAGGGATCCAACAATGAACAGGAACTTCGACCAATCGAATTCCATATGAACGTTCACAATGAGTTCTAGAAGCAATATCATCCACTGGATGAGCTTAGAAGCAACAATCTCAAATGTACTAGTTTGCATGAAACGCTCGATCGTGATCAGCGCAAGCTGCAAGTCATACCGACGCCACAAGGTGTCGCAATGAATGAAACAATTTAATAATAGAGGTGATCGAACAAGTATCACCTGTGTTTTGTATGAAACGCTCAATCATGATTAGCCCAAGCTACAAGTTTGTACTGATACCACAAGGTGTCGTAGTGACTTAAATAATTCAATAATAGCGGTGATCAAACAAATTCACCATGTTTGAAGTCAATTGAAAGCGCAAATGAAGTAAATATGAATGTTTGTTCCAAACAAACATCAAAGAATTTTCAATTGAAGATGGAACACCAAAGAATTACTGTTTCGATCGAAGAGGAAGGAGCAATGAATATAGCAAGACTTTCGATCGATAATGAAAGAACCGTTATGAGGTACACCGGAATATGAAATGAATTTGTTTACTATTGTCTTAACACACAATTGTGTTAAGACTGTTGTAATGTGATAAATCAAAGCGGATTTATAACAAATTAATAAGGAAATAATTAAATCCGTGCATGAGACGCGTAAACGAGTTTAGCGCAAGCTTCAAGTTAATGAATACACCACCACAAGGTGTCGAAATCAACAAATGACTTATTGGAGTCGTAGACCAAACAAGTCTACTACGACTCGGAGCAAATGAAACTCTTGTTAAAACGAATATGAATATGATGTCTTCAATACATCATATGGTATCTTGAATCGAGTATGTGTAATGCAGAAGTTCAAACAATCGAACTTGGTTTTAGCGCAATCCGAAAATATATGTATTGACAAGAAAACTTTAGGCATGGTTACAACGAAAAACCATGTATGTAACTTGTAAAGAAATGATCGTGATACAATGACCATTAAGAGGAGTAGAGATACGAAAATCTACTCAGTAAGTGTGAAATTTGAAATTTCAATAAAGAAATTTGAGGACTTTACCTGGGGTTTCGTGTGACGACCAATTGTTAGGTGACATTACCATGGAATGTCGAACATAGCGTATTCGTCTTTAGTTAGGTAGGGGGGAAATGCGGAGACAATCGTCTTCTCCCTGGCGTGATTCGTGTCGTTGCAGGATCGCGTGATAAGTTGTCGTTTCCTGATCGTTAGTTCTCCTGCTGACAGGGATCTAGCGTCGTCGTTAAATTTGCGTCATCGTTCCTTCTCAAAGGCCTCGCCTCGATAGTCGTATGTGTCGTACTTCAACCTCCGTTGATGTATAGCTCAAGTTTCACGTATACCTGTGCACTAGCGTTGTGTGCCGCGTAGAAAGTGATGTACCCCGACATCCGTTGACATAAAATTTAAGTTTCATGTATTCTCGTGCGCTAGCGTTTCGTTATGCGTAGGCTGCCTGCTCGAGAAGTTAAAATATCACAGACAATATGGATAATGTGTCCCCGAGTTAATATTCGCGGTTCCTACGTGGCGACCGTTAATAAACACACACATGCGCAAATAATCCATCATATAATCAAATAAACATGTTAGTCACCGATAAGCAATCAAGTCATTCCCCTAGTCCCACCAGTCTATCCTCCCAGCCTCTCAGACTGAACTTCCTAGTCCCACTAGACTATCATCCTAGCCTCTAAACTTCCTAGTCCCACTAAACTATCCTCCCAGCCTCTCAGACTGAACTTCCTAGTCCCACTAGACTGTCATCCCAGCCTCTAAACTTCCTAGTCCCACTAGACTATCCTCCCAGCCTCTCAGACTGAACTTCCTAGTCCCACTAGACTGTCATCCCAGCCTCTAAACTTCCTAGTCCCACTAGACTATCCTCCCAGCCTCTCAGACTGAACTCCTAGTCTCTCAGACTGACTCCCTGTTCCGAAGGTCTTAAATGCATGTTTCCTAAACTATCAGGTTTTTGTGTACTGTATGTAATCGTTTCGTGTACCGTGTATAAAACATCACAATAGCGTATGTTTGAAAACAAATTTTTGACTGTTTGCTTTTCGGCAACGGTTGGAGACCATATTCGAGTACTAGGCGTTCGGTATGTATTCAACGTCTTAATAGTCTAAGTCCCAGAGAAAAGTGAGGTTAGAGCCTAGGTATCACAACAGAAACCTAATTCGCTGTAACCTATAGCTCTGATACCAATCTGTCACACCCCGAAATATCAGAGCATTGGCGTGACTGGACTGGTATCGTCATTGCACAGCGGATGCAAATAAGCTAAGACTTCTAGAAACTGAACGCCTGCTAAGTACTCGACTCCAGATGGTTCTCCTATTCCAACCGTGCCTTGTATTAGAAATGCAACCTGAGAAAGAAACATGCGAAAAAGTCAACATAAAGTTGAGCGAGTTCATAGTTTGTTTGTAAAAGATTTGAAATAAATCTTTTGAGTTGTGAAAGATTTGAAATAAATCTTTAGAGTAACCGGTTTTTGAAATAGTATTGAGAAAACGAATTTAAAAATCATTTTCTTGCCAAGTTATATGGAAACGTTGTGTTTGTAACACGGTATGTTCATAAAAACCATGTAGTTGTAAAGTCTTGTATTTGTAATGTTCATTTAACCGTCAATGCCCACCCTGACTTTGACTCCATACCCGCATAATGCTTTGAATTTGTATAAAACATGGTAGTTAATTTGTATGAACAAGTTGTTTCGTAAGTATAAAATCCCTGGTATGTAGCAAATAAGGAAAAAGGAGATCGATTAATGTGTAGCTAATACATTAATAAGTGACATGGCCTAGGAAGCACTCAAACCTGTAACGCAGATTTCGTACCGGTCCTTCCGGCGGAACGACATAGTCACCACATGCAGCCACACGCTGGCCCATGTGTGGGGCTCGCAACACCCGATAGATCTATCACTCATGCCACTCGGTCCTTATACAAGGATTAGTGGTCTTACGATAATAGCCTATCCAGTCACGTGATCTATACGTTCTAACCCTCCTTACGCTAACCATACCATGTATAAAAATGTCTGTAAAAAAATTGTATCATGTATTTTACCCCAGCCTCTAAGGCTGAATCTCCCCAGCCACTAAGGCTGGCTCCTCATTCTCTATATATCATTACCAAACGATCCATCCCTAGTCATGAAAATCATTTATTTCGATAATACACCTTCGTTTTGTAAAAACCGGTATGTTTAGTATAAACCTTTCGTAAATCATTTGAGTTCCTTGAAATCCCTTCGTAATATGATTTAGAAATACTAGTGTTGCGTTTGTTAAAAACTTTGTTTGTTTTTGCAAAACGTGCATGTCTTTCCACCCCGAAAACATTTACAAAACTGTAAAACAGTAAAAAGTGGGGTTATGAACTCACCTGAATATTCTTGTGCAAAGCGAGCTAATTACGACTTCGTGATGTCGTTTCCAAGATGAGACTCGCTAGCGTGCATTCTACAATATTCCTAACACGGAATATCTAATAAGTTTCTAAATAAAAGTGGTAACTAATCTACGTGTCACCGAGCTCTACCGAATCGTTAATCGAACGATTCAACGGTAAGTTGTTAACTTAATGGAAAAGATTAAGTTATACGTGTTAAGTCTCGTTTAATGTCAGTAGCAATTTAATAAGTCTTGAAAAAGACTTAGTTTCCGAGAGACTTAAAATGAATAAATATTTATAGAAAAATATATAAATATATCGTTGTAAGAGTGTTAGCCGTCTCGAGTAGTCATACGTGTATAAAAGAATATTTCTATGAAAATATCATATAACAAACTCGTATCATATATCGCGTTTCGTATGAAAGTAATATATAATAACTTGTATTATATATATCACGTCTTGTGTATATTTGCCAAAAATATACGTATATGCCGTTTAGGCGTTCGAAATAAATATAAAAGAGTTATATTCCCGAAAGAATCGTCGGATTGTCGTGTTTGAAGTTTGAAATAAATAGATAAACTATATCTATTTTATAAAAGAATTCGTGTCGTTTATTACTTCAAATAAATATATAAACTATATTTATTTTAGCAAAATAATTGTCGTGTCATTAATATTTGAAATAAATATAAACTATATTTATTTTGATGAAACGAATTCGTGTTACGCGATGCTTGAAATAAATATATATACTATATTTATTTATAAAAAGATTTCGAGTTCGTTTGAAATAAATATAATAACTATATTTATTTTGTTATCGAAATATTTTTCGTATCGTGGTTCTCGTAAGTTGTAAGTTGTGGTCGAAAGAAACTTTATATTCGTATCTCGTTTTATAAAAGTTGCTCAAAAAGCACGTTTTGTTTTATAATAAAACTTGGATTTTCTCGAAAAACGGGCAGAGTTTCCTCTGTTTTTGGACGGCCCCCGACAACACCAGTTGTCGCTATTATATCAAAATTCAACAATTTTCAACAACAATCCAATCATATACTCAATATATATATAATTTTATAAGACGACAAAGTATAAACTAAACGTTATTTTAAATCGGTTCGAGCTCGTTTGTCACGTGAGTAATAATATTATAAAAATAACAAAATAAACGTGACGTTAATTTTTACCAAGTCTTCGCGTCGGGATGTTGACCGAGTCGACTCGCTGAGTTGACCGAGTCAACTGAGTTGACTCGCTGAGTTGACCGAGTCAACTGAGTTGACTCGCTGAGTTGACCGGTTGACTTTGTCGACCGGGTTTGACCCGAAACCGATACGCGACCCGAACCACACCGCATCCTGCACCCGAAATCAAACTGCCTGACCCGTTGTTGACTGGTCGCTGTTGACTGAGTTGACTCGGCTTGACCGAGTCAACCGAGTTGAACCATACATTGACCCGGACACCGAACCCGAAATCCAAACCTGAACAGAAACATATAGAACCGAGTGGACTGAGTCGAAACAAACACCTGACCAGGAAAGTATCTGATGTTGAGCGTGAATCCAACCCGACTATTCCCCAAATCTGACCCGAACGGAACCCACATACCTGAACCCGTCACCGGAGCTGCTTCTTCTGCCGCCGTGTACGGCGGTAAGGCCGCCACGCCGCCGCCGTCTCTCTTTCTCTCCGGCTCTTCTCTCTCTCTAGCCACCACCTCTCTTTCTCTTCTGCCGCCGTGGGTCAGAGACATAGACCGCCGGTTTCTCTCTCTCTTCGTCTTTTTGCGCAGCACCGTCACTCGCCACCACCTCGGTCACTCTCTCTCTCCTCCGTTCGTACCTGTTGCAGTCGCTCACCACCACCATCTGGTGGTGGCTGTCGTCAATCGAAAATCGGAGGGGGGGGGGTGTAGTCTGATGTATGTGTGTGTGAGAGGGAAGGAGGTGCTTGATTTTGATGTAGTTTTGCAGAAGAAATCGAGAGAGGGGAAATGAGATGGTGAACAATGTTGTGTTTTCATGTGTGAGTGTGATCGAGAGAGGAAAGGAAAAGTGATGCTCTGATGTTTGTTTGTGTATGTGTTCCCTGTGTATAAATAGAGTAAGGAAAGGATAAAAGGTTTTATTTTCTTTCATGTATACACTTTACATTCAGGTCATATCTTTCATCCTTAGAATTAAAATCTTTTATGTAATGCATTTAGGTTAGACATTTTAACCTTTGGTTCAAAATCTCTTGAAGAGATTTGTAGAGATTATGTAAATCTCTGTGAAGATTTTGCATAGATTTTCAAGATTTAATTTATTGTATGCAGGTTTAGGCTTATGGGTTTTTGGGCTTGGGCCCGGGGCCTACAAGCCCATCTCCTGTGTAAGTGGCCCGTAATTCCTACGAGACCCGCTATCGCAACCCAAACTCCATAAGCATAAATATATTCTTGTAACATCCATATTTGTCGGTGTCGTCAGTATTTTGCACGGTATCAGTCCGTTGTCGCGTAATATTCAGCAGCTTTTCTGTAAATCACCACACGCGTACTGTAGGGTCGGATAAGCTTTCCTGGGCACTCCAAAGGCCTAATTAAGTTAATTTGCGTCGTAAACATTATTTATTATCGTGTAAATCACTTGTTAATCACGTAGTTAAGAGCCGTAAATCACGGGTTGTCACAGAAAGACTTCAGGATATTCCCTCACGATAGGGATGTCTTCGATTTTCGGCTCAGCAGCTTTCTTATCCACGATGTGTGCCAGGAAGGCAGCACATCCCTTTTGTAAACACTTACGAGCTTTCAGGCAACTGATAATTCTTAAAGGCGTGTCCCGCTTCTCCCCATGAACCACAATTGTTTCTCCATCTTCGGTTGGGATACGAATGACCTTTTCGTGACAAACAATCTCAGCCTTGTTGCTTGATAACCAATCCATTCCTACTACCACGTCGAAGCTCCCCAGCTGGACTGGTAGTAGATACAAAGTAAACTCATGCTCTCCCAACTCGAATACACAACCTCTGACCACTTCATTAGCTTCTACTAACTTTCCATTCGCCAATTCGATTGAGTACGGGATATCTAGTTTACTAGCGGCTAAACCAAGCATATTCTTAAACTCTAACGATACGAAGCTATAATCGGCACCAGTATCAAATAAAACGGATGCAAAGCGTTGGTTTATAGGGAACGTACCAGTAACAACATTGGGATCCTGGCGCGCTTCCCTCGCTTCGATATTGAAAACCCTTCCCCGTGCTTGGTTCAATTCTGGGCAGTTCCTCTTATAGTGCCCAATGTCACCACAGTTAAAACAACCTGGTCTTTACCCGTTTCCTCCACCATTTCCAGCTTGATTGTTTTTGTTTCGGTTCACATTACCAGCTTGATTCACATTGTTGCCTCGATTCCCATTTCCTCCATTGTTTCCTTGTGCACGATTTCCATTTCCACCCCGGTTATTGTTTCTATTTCCAAAACTTCCTTGGCCTCCCCGGCCAGCCATAGCCCAACAAGAATCCTTCGAGTGACTAGTCTTTCCACAAGCTTCACATACTTTTAAACCACACCGGCCTGAGTGGTGACGCTGGCAGGTGTTGCACTTGGGATGTGTACCTATATATCCCTTTCCTTTCCTTCCAGTACCAGTTGTAGCTTGGACTGGTGCGCTTGGTTCTCCTTTCCTGCTATCACCGCTTGTGCCTTGTTTGAAGTTCGAAAATTTTCTTTTGTTACCCCCAGACGACTCAACGTGAGTCTCCTTCTTCTTTGGCTCAACATCAGAAAACTTGTTTAGGCGAATAGCACTCAGTGAGAGCCACGCTCAGATCAATTGCCTCAGTGATAGTTGCAGGCTTGGAAAAGGTCACCATACTTATGATTTGAGGAGCTAAACCCCAAATGAAGCGCTCGATTCGCTTGAATTCCGGTGTAACCATGTAAGGAACCACATGAGATAAGTCGGGGAACCTCTGAACATATTTCGCAATTTTCAGACCTTCCATTTTCAAATGCCAAAACTCAGTTTCCAACCTCTGGATCTCAGCGCGAGAGCAATACTTTTTACGCATGAGCTCTTTCAGCTCGTTCCATGTCATTGCGTAGGCTGCGGCTTCACCAAGTGTTTGGACTTGTAAATTCCACCATGACAGGGCTCCGTCCAAGAATAGCCCAGAGATGTAAGTAACTTGCTGATCTGGAGCGCATTTGCTCATGCGGAGAACTGATTCTGTCTTTTCGGCCCAACGAACAAAAGCAATAGCACCTCCGGTGCCATCAAACTTTACAGGTTTGCAGTCTAGGAACTGCTTGTAGGTGCACCCTGCACATACGTTAATATTTACGAATGGTGTTAGCGGACGTGCTATAATTATCCAAGTGTATGGTAATATGTCTCAAACGTCTTTTCATTACCATGAGGTGGGTTGTTGTTGCTGTTATTGTTTGAATTACTTCCGCTAGTTCCTCATTGTGAGGCTGCGTACTGTGCAATGGCGGCATCAATGATTTGTTGAAGTCCTGCCTCGTTGGCAGGCATGCGCGGATCGCGTTTTGGTGGCATCTTCTAAAAGATGGTTCACGTTGGTCAGGTGATAGTAAGTAAAGTGTACGTATGTAATATCAACACATAACATCTCATGTTATAAATAAATCACCCGTATCGATAGCCTCTGTAATGGTTGAGGGCTTCGAGGTAGTAACCATGCCCCTGATCCGGGGTGCAAGTCCCCAAATGAATCGTTCAATCCTTTGAACTCCGGTTTGACTAAGTAGGGGACGACCCTAGACAAGTCGTGAGATTGCCGGACGTATTCAGGAATCTCTGGTCCGTCCATTTTCAATTCCAGAACTCCACCTCAAGCTTCTGGATTCCGGCCCTAGAACAGTATTTCTTCTCCATCATTTCTTTGAGCTCGTCCCAGCTCAGTGCATAAGCAGCATCTGTACCAAGGGTCTGAACCTGAAGGTCCCACCATGAGAGTGTGCCATCTAGAAATAACCCCGAGATATAGGTAACACTCTGTTGGGGCGAACAGTTACTCATTCTTAGAATGGAGTCAGTCTTTTCAGACCAACGAACAAATGCCACGGCGCCTCCTGTTTCGTCAAAGTTCAAAGGCTTGCAGTTCAGGAACTGCTTATAGGTGCAGCCAGTTGGAGGGTTATCTCCAGTAGTGCCATTGCTGTGCTTAGAGTGGAGGGCTTCATGTCGTGCAATTTCCTGTGAGATGCGTTCTTGCAGCTCGGCTTCTGTCCTTGGCAACGTACTGGTGTCTGTGCCACGTCTGGGTGACATTCTCTTCTGTCGAACTGGTATGAAGTGGGTTAGACAACATTTCAATTGTCTATGAGATACACAGCACCATAAGCCATCATGTAATCACCCAATTTCACACGAATATATACTCAATGTATGAGCGAGGAAATAATTTCTGCGTCTTCACATAGGCTTGCCAAATTGGCTTATTGCTTGTAATAGAATGAACTCGAGGCTACATCGCCTTGGTCATTCGTGTTTTAGTTATTTCCTGCTATATTGGTTTTCATTAGCTTGACCCGCAGAGTCCACCAGGATTTCTGTGCACTACAAGTCGTTATTACGTGGGCCCCGTAATAATAAATTGTCTTGCACAGTTACCCAAATTTTCTCTCGTCCAAGCCGATGATCAATCAAGGAGCAATAGCAGGTGCATCGGCATGAACAGGGTCATGCTCCAATGCGGGGTTAGGAGCAACGCCTGGCTCAGGGGCCACAGCCGGCTCCAGATCAACAAACATAGGGTCGACAGGGACTACAGAATCCTCCAAGGGCTGGTCTAAGTGTATGAACTCCATGTCATGATCTGGATCAAAACCAGGTGGAAAAACGGGATCATTCTCAATATCGTGATCAAACTCAAAGCTGTGTGCGGGAACTGGTGCAGCTGATGACGCCATATCAGGGTCGGCGTCGTGTGAGTGATGTTGCACTCCCTGTGTATGCAAAGATGCGGACGCCACATACTCAAATGGGTCTGGGACAGGTGAATGGGCATGAGCCTCTTCTTGCAGGAGCGTCAGCAAGCGGTAGGCTATCACCAGCAGCAATAGGGCCTCGCCCTCAAATGGGTCCTCCTCTAATAGATCGTTATCGTCGTCAGAGACAACGTCGGGGGGCATATCAACAACGGGATAAGCGGCAAGGGGCACAGGAGCAGGGACCACCGCGAGTGGCAAATTCCCAACAAGATGGCCATCAGTAGTCTCTGCTACGACATCAGGCAGTGCATAGGGCTGAAAGTCGTCATCGTCTGTGCCGGTAGTATCGGAAATGTACACCTCGTGTTCTGATGAAACTATGTCGTCTGATACTATGGCCATGGGATTCGTAGTGTCCATCTTTCAAGTACATGATGAAGGCATGACGTTTGTAACACAAACACACATACGTATAACAATCAATCATATAATCATATAAACATATTAGTCACCAACAAGCAATCAAATAGTTCTCCTAGTCCCACTAGCCTCCCAGCCTCCCAGACTGACTCTCCTAGTCTCTCAAACTACCTTCCCAGGCTCTCGGACTGTTCTTCCTAGTCCCACTAGCCTACTTCCTCAGCCTCTCAGACTGAGCCTCAGCCTCCCAGACCGAGCCTCAGCCTCCCAGACTGAGCCATAACTAATAAATAAAATGTGCTCAACTTTTGTTTGTAAAAACGTTTTGGATCTGGACTTAAGTGCTATGCAGTGTAAAAATGTTTTCGTGAGAGCCCTAGTGATCATAGTCTAGACTCGAGAAGGAATCCTAGTTCGCTATGATCAGAGCTCTGATACCAAGCTGTCACACCCTGGCTTTGCGGAAGCGTGGGTTTGTTTGGTGTGACTTCTTAATACCATAGCTTAATCACAACAAAGCTATATGAAAATAAAACCATGCAGATCATCCATTGATTTAAGTTTGAAAAGTAAAATACCACATCATTGTCTTAAGGCGTTGACACATACAACGGAAATTACAACCTAATAACATGAAAACATTGTTTGAAATTCACAACCACAAACTTAAAATAGACGTAGTTTAAGAACTGTGACTCGTCCAGGTAAAAGCCACAACCCCTAAACTCGGATGATCCCATAACTCTACGCAGCGTGAAAACGTAGCATACCGTGCCAGATCCTTAGTTCCCTGAAATACATGTAAGTTGAAAAATCAACATAAAGTTGAGCGAGTTCATGTGAAAGTGAGTATGTAAAACCTTTAAACTACGTCCCAATGTAAAAAGGTTTAAGTACGTCCTGGTGTAAAAATGTCCCTGGTATGTAGCAATAAGGAAAAAGAGATCACCATTGGGTTTCAAAGCCAATGATATGTGTGAAGTGCCGTAGGAAGACTCAAACCTAGCAGATTTTGCGTTGGGTACAAAGTCACCACCTGGTCCATTAGGCGGGCTCAGGGGTTGGGCTCGCTACACCCAGATAGATCTACCGCTTACGTCCCTCGGTCCTACAATGAGGATTAATGGCCTCAAGTT
The DNA here is from genome assembly GCA_030545235.1 of Helianthus tuberosus. NCBI lineage: Eukaryota > Viridiplantae > Streptophyta > Magnoliopsida > Asterales > Asteraceae > Helianthus > Helianthus tuberosus. The sequence goes on from CM060388.1 coordinate 96,714,699, forward strand.
GCGCCTACCCACTCACATGATCTAAGTAGTAACCCTCCTTACGCTAACCATACCATGTAAAAAGTACTCGTAATCATAGTAACATGTATTTCACCCGCGCAGTTTAGAAAACTGAAAACAGTTAAGAGAAATGGGGGACATGAACTCACAGAAGTGCGTCTCGAAATAGTCCGTCCCAAAATAACCTGCTGCGTGACGACCTACACGTACTAACTTCTATTAGACGGACGGCCGTGCCTTAGCTCAAGGTTTAATGTCTTCGGGAAATAGTTAGGCAACTATTTCGTAATTATATTGTAAATATATTCCTTCCCAAGGATGGGGGTTTTAATACATGTGCGTTCGTATAACTTCGAAATATATTATTAAGTCTCACTTAATGTAATATATTTTATTTCATTTGTCCAAAATACTTTACTTCCAAAATATAATTATTTTTCCCAAAAATATTATATTTTATTCCATATAATTTTCCAAAATAATATCCTTGTCAAAATACACCCTTATGAGTATTTTCTGAAAATACGTAAGTTACGTTGTAAGGTTCGGGTGGTATAAATAATACCGGTGTAACTTAAATATTTATTGTGAAGGCGTTCACGTTATTTTGGAGCCGTTAATATTTAGTAATATTATTTTTACCCTAAAAATAATATTTACGTAGTTCACCAAAATAATCATAAAAATTTACACAAGTGTTGTTATGAAAATATATATTCTAAATACATATTTTAGCAAGTTTTATTTATAAAAATTCCACCTCCGACACTTGGTTGTTTTGTAATAAAAATTGTGGCGAAAGGTAATTGGGAAAACAAGTTGAAAATATATTCGTAACACTCGTGATAAAAATATTTCCAAGTGTTAGATTTTTGGAAAAATTTCGCCAGAGTTTCCCCTGTAACTGGAGGTGGCCACGCTTTCTAGCGTATCATTTTCTTTTAAAATTTCAATTCAACAATGTTCCCAACATCAATCAACAAAGTTTCATCATCAAAATAGTCAAAATAAATATAAATCGCAAAACACATGAACTTGTGGTTTGTGCAAAATATATAGTAACTTTCCCTATATCTTTAGTAGATCTTTTTATAAAAAAAAAATCGGTTTCTCACGAATCTTGTTCTTTCAGAAAATGCATTTGTACATCTTCTTGTCAAATATTACAAAAACAATTCTTTGTTAAAACTTTTTGTCACACAAGTGTCTACACACTTGTGTGTTTACAAAAAAATCACCTTTGTTTAGGAAAGACCCGGCTTTAAAAATATGATTTCATTTTACACTTGGTCCTTTGAAAATACCGCTTGTAGATCCGTAGATCTACTAGTTTAGAACTCCATTTCATAAGAAAAATTGTTTTTACACAAGTTCATGTTTGTGAGTGAAATGGTTCGTCATCTAATAACTTTTCACACTTTAACATACACTAGGTCATGTTCTATGAACATGACTTAGTCGGGTTAGATGACGATCCGAACTAACACTAGCATAAATCAACACTAAATAATCATAACAAAACTAGTTTTATAAGTTTTACACCAACATTTACTTATTAACCACCAAGTTCATCACCTTTAGTAGACTTTTAATTTTTGTTCTTACATGTTCATAAATTTCAACCGACAAAATTCTTATTAACCACTCTAGACAAGATCAAAAAGGCGTTTAGAGTCACTTACTACTAGCTCGAGGCAAGGGAAGAACTAAGACGTAAACGAAATGGGTAAAAGAAAATGAGAGTGGTCCTTCAACTTCCGTGTGCTCCACGCCCCTAAAACACCCTTGTGCAACTTGTGGTATGCTTGAAATAATGGAACTTGAAACAAGAAAGTGGGTGATGTGTGGACTTGGGAGTTCGGCCGAAGCCTTAATGGAGAGGGAGAAGGAGTTTTTTTTTTTTTTTTTTTTTTGTAGTGGTAAAGATGGTGAACTTAGTGTATTTAAATACACTACCCCTTTTATCCAGTGGAACTCATGTCTTCATGAGTACAAACAAAGTCCAAACAAAATCTTGTAATTTCCAAGAATGGATTATGGGATTTTTTTTTTTTTTATTGAAGATTAAGTAGATCTAGTGGGGTGGGACCATGTTGAACCGAAAATTACATGGGAGGGGGTTAAGTGTATCATTTGAGGGTAATTAAGTTAATTAGTGGGGGGTTTAATGTTATGTCTAGTGTTTAGCGGGTACCGGGTATTATGTAAGGTGTTATAGTGCTCAGGGACCATAACTAGCTCAGAAAAAGTGTAACAATGTTGATGTCAATATTTTTATGTCCCGGGTTAAGTCTGGTTGTTCGATTGGATTTCACTCCGTTAAAGTATTAAATAGGTATTTAAAGTGTCGATAATATTATTTTTAGTGACACAGTTTATTCCCGACACTTTGGAAAGTGTCTAGTAATATTTTTCTCATGTTATGGCACTTTACTAGTTAGCTTAATGCTGGATTTTTATTTAAAGTGCTGAATTTTGTACTCGAAGTACGTTTTAGACACATCCGGTCACTATAATTATCACCTAGTGACGCAGTTCTACAACCCTCATTTCCCTACACTCTTTACAGGTGTAGTAATTTATTCCCGGCTCATACTGGCCTTAGAGACAGTGTCTGTCTGATGCTGGTTATGTCAGCATGTTTACTGGGTATCCCGTATAGTGTGCTCACTGTGCTTTTGTGCATCAGGGTTGTCACTGACGGTTGTGTATAAATAATAGAGTGACAGTATAAAATGTGATGCATGAGTATGTATGTATCATAAATCAGTAAGCAGTTTAATCACAGTTGTAAGCAAGCACAGTAATTAAGCAGTAATTAAATATTAATTAGTTCGTACGGATACCTGGTTTGGTGAGGGTTGTCACATTGATACTCCGAACTTAGTCCAACAAATGGAAGACCTTCTAATCTGGAAAGATTTGGAGGGTACTCCTCAGCAGTTCGGTTAGAAAGAGGTGTGGAATAATATCCGGAATCGTAACTCCACAGTTGATTGGGCAAATATGATTTGGTTCTCTCAGTGCATTCCTCGGCATTAGTTTCACATGTGGTTGGTAATTAAGAATAAGTTAAGAACCCAAGACCGTTTAGGGGTATGGGAAGCGGGAAGTGAAACAAATCTAAGGCTGATGTATTGTCCGTTATGCAAGTATGATCGTGATTCAAGGGACCATCTTTTTTTTCCAATGTGCTTTTGCTGCTCAGGTGTGGAACAATGTCAAGTCTATGGTTGATATGAGTAATGTAAATGACTCATGGGAGTCCATTATGGACTGGATGATTCATCATGCTAACACACTTCATTTGTAAATAACATTGTTTGCAAAATGGTAGTTGCTGCTTCAACATACTTCATTTGGCAGGAAAGAAACACTCGCCTTTTTTCGCTAAATCAAAGCAGTGTTTCTATGGTGACCGAAAGAATTGTAAATGCAATCAGATTACATGTGATGGGGTTCAAGTCTAGTGGGGATGCGAATAACACAAGGATGTTGAAGAAGTGGAAGATTCCTATGCTTGAAGACGACAATGGCCCGGGCTAGGTCCTGATAGGTTTCGGATTTTATGTTTAGTCTTGGTTGAGTCTGTTTCTTGGTTGAGTTAGTGTGTGTCTGGTTTGTTGGTTGTTTTTGCTGGTTGTCCTAGTCTCGGTATGCCAAGTCTAGCTTTGTGTATCCTATCTGATGCACATGTAATATTCTTTGATTATTTATAAAATTCACCGGGGTAACCCTTTACCAAAAAAAAATTCTTTTAACTTGTAAATTTAAACTCTTTGTAAGAAAAGGTTAACGAAAGGTACTATTCTAATTTTCTTGGAGATATAAAATCTAAACATCATAAAAAAATACTTTGTATTAAGTTATATTAATTAAACATTTTTTCCATAAAAATTAAAGTAATAATGACTTGTGCATCAGGTCCAAAAGGTTTTTACCCTTTTTGACATTACAATTATCCTTTCAATACTTGCCACCTTTTCAAAATACTGACTTGAACTTGTAGATAGCGCCATTGATTGTAACTTTTTTTTTTAAATTAACCGACTCTAATTCCTTTATCATAGCGCTAGAAAAGACAAATTGGATGGGCTTAAGAAGTTTGAATATTAAAAGAAGTTACGGAATATTGGTAATTTATCGTCAAAAAATTTATACTTCTTCACGTGTCAATAATATGATTTACAGCAAAAAGAAAAAGCAGAAAGGATGAAAACAAAGCAATAATGCATGTGGAGTGGGGGTGTTGATCATGAACAAACATGCCCAACTTTTTCAATATTATCCCTACAGACCCCTCCTCTCTAAACTTCATTCCTACGGTTTTTTTTTATTAAAGTTGCAAAGGACAGCAACTAAACTTTCTATACAACTCATATATGTTTATGCATTATATACACACGAATAGCATATTAAAGTTTGTAACAACATTCCTACTTTATATAGCCAACCGTGTAAGCACGAATACAAGAGACGTCTTTATGGGAAAGCAGAAGTTTAGATTATCACATATGATACCAAATGCTTGGTTTTACATGCTTAGAGACATGAACACTGCCATGACCGCCACCACCACAGCCAGTGCTCCCCATAACAAGAACCCCCTTTCAACTTCAAATAACCACCCAAGAAACTCTTTGTGCTACACCCCTAAACTTTACTCATCACCCTCAAACAGAACTACTATCAACAGGCCGCCTGTTCCAAAACATGTACTCGGTTCCATATATATTCGACCCACTGAGTCAGCTTATACTAATCAAGATTTGTTTCTTTCCCCTAGTAGCAGTTGCTTTGATTCTCCTTTGTTCGACTCAATTCCGCTCTTAGATAGACCATTCTCAACCACTTGTGGTTGTGGATTGATCAGTTCTTCAATCGCGGATCTTGAACTCGAGTTTAATGAGATCTCATACACCAAAAGTGTTCAAGATTCAAATGGGCATGAGTTGATTCAAAAGCCTCCTCAAATCAGAACAAAATCAAAGATGGTTACATCAACTGAGCCCAAGGAGAATGATCAAGAAAGTGCAGTGTCCATCAAAACTATAGAAGAGAACATCCACGATAACAATAATATGAAGACGAATAAGAAGAAATTAATTTCGGGATCGAATTCTTCCAAAGTATGCAAGAAGGTTGTAGGAGATGATGAAAAGAAGTTTTCAAGTAGTTGTTGCATTGTGAAGTCAACTTTTGACCCATGTAAGGACTTGAAGGAATCAATGATGGAGATGATTTTGGACTATAACATATGGGAGCCCCAGGATTTGGAAAAGCTTCTTGCTTTTTATCTCTCCTTGAATTCAAATGAGTATCATGGTATCATAGTGAAGGCGTTTGAGGAAATTTGGTTGACTTTTAAGTTTCTTGTTTAATGAATATGAAGGTATAACTCAGAATTATGTCATCTTGGCTTTGTGTGAATTTTCTGCTTAGCATCTGAATGTTAAAGTAAAAAAGCTGTTATTCTTTTTGGAGTTTTCACTGCCAAATGGGCTGTTTAACGAAACTCAAGTCAAGAAACCTTAAAAAGAAAATAAAAGAATCTGACAAGTTTGTGCATCTGGTAAAAAACTCAAGCTGTTTTATATAGAAACAGATAAAAAAGGTACACATTTCATTCAATATATGTAGACAAAGACAATTACCATGCATCCCTAGATACCATAAAATGGTTAGAGCATCTACAATGGGTTCACAATCTACTTTTTAGCTTGGTTTATGTGATTTCTCTCTCCTACCCGTCTAACAAAATTGTGCTATGATTCTCTCTTAAGCCACATCTCTCCTACATGTCGCCCGCACGCCTCCCTCTTCCTTCTCAGCAATCTCTCCTCCATATCGGAATCCTAAGATCTGCGGACTAATAATAATGGTGTAGGTTTGTTATCCGCCTGTTAATTAGGTTATGACTAGATATGTCTTGGCATGATGTGATGTGATATCGTGTGTGGGTCTAGTTAGCATGTGGCTTGGAAAAAAAACAGTTAGGAAGTTCATGTTTTTATCCCGCTAAAAGGGAGACATTTTGTAACAATAGCCGAAAACTACCCGGATTGAGCATGGCGGACAACTCAAATTTCCTCTTTACCTTTTCTCTCTTAAAAATGATAACAAAAAACAATTTTTATTATAAATTTTAACTTTAAACACTAATAAATAATTTGTATTTACTATTGGTTCTTGAAGTGTATACATATTTTCACTTATTTTATAATATTCTGGATCTACTCTTTTCGAGTGAAAAAAGTTCATAGGGGATTTAAAGATTACAACTAAAACTTAAGAAATATACATATGTTCACTTATTTTATAATATTTTGGATCTACTCTTTTCGGGGTGAAAAAAGTTCATAGGGGATTTAAAGATTATAACTAAAACTTAAGAAAGATAATTTATGAGTTTGATTCTTTAAGGCGGAGTGTATCGTCCAGATTTCCCCATTTTCCCTGTCGTCTTTTTTAGTTTTCCCCATATTTCCCTATATAAACTATTTTAATTTAATTTAATTTTCAAAATACAAGATTTTAACTAAAATAAAAGTTACATAATTAAAAAATATTTTTTTAGTTTTAGGTCCTTTTTAAAATTAAACCAAACTAAGGTTATTTAAAAATTAAAACCAAATTTTGAGGTCTGCTATTTAATACTAGAGTAAACTGCCATTTTGGTCCCTAAGGTTTAGTCACTTTTGCCACTTTAGTCCATAACTTAAACCTTTTACATCTAGGTCCTTGCGGTTTCAGTTTTATTGCCATTTTAGTCTTAAAATGAAATCAGGTCATATTTGTCTTATAAAATCCTGCTATTTGTCCTTTTTTCTAATGGGCAAAATGGTCATTTTAAGCATGAATATATATATATATATATATATATATATATAAAATAAAAAACTCAAAACAACTAATCATCTCAGCTCCCTTCTCTTTCTCTCTCTACGTTTTCACTAGCATCCAACAACCACCACCACCCAACCTCCAGCAGCCTGGAGCATCACCACCATCTTCCATCAACTCAAACCCAGCAACATCCACCGCCACCTTCAAACCACCACCAAGAAAGGAGAGAAACACAGGTCTAGAGAGAGAAAATTTTAAGAGATAGAACATATCAAGGCATATGTATGTATATCTGCATGTATATTAACTTGTTTTCAGCTCTCTGTAATGCTGTTTCCACATTCTAATGAGAGAAACAACAATTTCAGCTTAATTTCAACTCAATTTCATCTCTTCCGGTTTTCGGATCCGTTAGGGTTTCATCAACCAACTTCAATGTCACACCCCCAAAATCCACCATGCGGAGTATCACCGCTTGGAGGCGTGACATGACCAGGATCGAGCCACCAATCATATTGAACAACACAATTAAGTAAATAAAACCAAACATAATACAATTGGTGACCAGAGCTAGTTATCCTTGTTTGGTTTAAACAGCGGAAGCATAAACGTGAGTTCAAAAGCGTAAGTCCATGGTTCATAGGTTAAAGTTTCAAAACGCAAGTTTAGTAAGTTCATAAGGATTTAAACATTAAGCACGGAACATAACAGTCCGTACACCACAACGACTCCTTCCCCGTGCAAGCTCCAAGCATTTAGCGACCTGTAAGGCATGTAACAACGAGTCAACAACAAAGTTGAGTGAGTTCACGTTTGGTTGTTTAGTTTTAAGTTGTTTTCTGAAAAACGTGGTCTGACTTTCGTTGGCGTAATTGCCGTGGGGTTACCCCGTAGTTGAAAGTATGTTTAACCATTTCCTTTTTCTTTACCCAATCCATAACCATGATCAGTGGGGGTTTTCCCCGTGTGAACTACTAGACGGTATGATATCGACTGCTACGCAAATAAGTTGTGCCCTATATCAGTGTCTATCATCACTGACAATCTGCCATAGTCCATTAGTACACGCCCGTCCTACCGGCACGGTGTGAGGTTTGTTAAACCTAATAGCGCTATTAACTAATGACCCGCTCGCCATTGGCCTCAGCGATTAAGTCGATATAAATTGAGGGACTTCATGATAGAGTTTTGTCTAGCTAGTTTAAAGGTTGTTGTCCTGCACCAGGAGGACGAACGTACGTATTCTGCACCAGGAGAATTCATAGGTTTAATAATGGCATCCACTCTATGGAGGATGGCCGTACATATCCTACCCAAGGAGGATATGTAGGTTTAGTTTTAATTCTTTAACCCATTCCCAAACCACCGGGAATCCCATGCCTTAGAAAGTGTGTGAACTCACCTCGGTTTGCTCGGTTAGATTCTCAATATAGCTAACAGTCAAGGTCGGTCAATCACGTCCTAGTATGATTTACCAGTTAGTCATTTAGTGGCTTTCAAATAGAACACAAAGTTCCTACACGTATCTATCACATAACATGCATTACTGTAACGGTTTATGCCCATCTAAGTTTCCCGTCCATTCCCCACTCAAAATCAAACATACGATAATGCACATAACATATATAACATGTCAAATCATTCACAGATAGCATACTCGACATTTAGACACGCGAGTCACAACTTATGTCAATTCAGCATTAATACTCAAAACCGGCTGTTTTCGGACATTTAAATAAAATAGTTAGATTATTCCAAAAATTCCCAAATTTTTATAGAATGTCATAAACATTCCATATTTTATTGTGTAAAAATATCGGGGTCCGGTTCATTACCCACATTTTATAAAAATTCATATTCGGGACTGAACTCAGATTTATGTATTTCTGACCACAGTCCACGAAACAATTTATTAAAAATTCATCGAGTGTCCGATTTACGAAATTCCAGTGGGGTAATTACAAATACATAGGTTTTTATCTACCGTACAAATTTCATGGTCCGATTCATCACAAAACTCAGGTTACGACTGAAAGTACGACACCCATTTATTGCTGTCAAAATTCAGGTTAAGTTTCTGTTACAAATTAATACTTTAAAAATAGTAAACGAAGTCCAAAAATTACGATTCCAGTGCCATTAGAACCGTATTTCATAATAACATATTTTAGATTCAAAATATCGGTTTTTCGTTGAATTTAAGACCTGTTTACAGCCAACTGAAGTTGGCTGTAAAAGTTGGACAGATTCTGATTTTTAGTGTTTAACCTTCTAAATCGTGTTCGATCGATTCCGTTAACAAGTTTAGTGACCACAACAACATGACACATTAATATTAATCAGAAAATCATCAAATAATCAACCAATAATCATAATCACACAAGATCTACATGATTTACACTAATATTCATCCATTAACCACCTTGTACATCACTTTAGTAAACTTTTAGTTGGTGATCTTATATGTTAGTGATTTTCAACCGACGAAACTCTTATTAACCACTCTAGACAAGATCAAGAAGGCGTTTAGAGCAACTTACTACTAGCTCGAGGCTAGGGAAGATTCTAGTCGAAAATCGAGTGGATAAAAGCGATGGGGTGAGGTCCTTCGCGTTCCGAATGCACCAAGGTTCCTTATACGCGTTCCTTAACACTTGTAGATGTATGGAATGGGTTGAAGGAAATCGAAAAGGTGATGGATGGGTGTGGGTGTCTTCGGCCGAGAGCTCCAAGGAGAGGGAGAGGGTGTGTTTTGTTCAAGTGTTGGTGGTGATGGTTATGATGGTTTAAGCTTGGGACTTATAGACAACTCTTGTACCATTGTCCAACGGATTTTGTGTCTTCTAGATACTAGGCACATTTGATTATTATAATCAAAAATAGGACATGGGTGTCCCCTTGGGGACGGTTTCGTTGGAAGGGGGGGTCCTTAGTTAGATTCCAACTAGATACTTAGGTTAGTTAAGTTAAGTAGGAACTTAACCCGGTTACTAATGTGTAGTGCGTTAAAGCGGGTGTTAGGGTATTCGGGGGCCCTAACTGGCTCAGAAAAAGATAAACAATGCTATTGGCAATATTTTTGGGTTCCGGGTGAAGTCCGATTGTTCGGTTCGATCCTGTTCCATTAAACCGCTAAATGAATCCGTAAGGCGTCCTACTTATATATTTTTGCAGCGTTTTTACTTTCTAACACTTAGGAAAATATAACGGACTATTTAGTGACCTTTCTGTACATTATTAGCATATTAACAAATACGTGTAAGCATAACACAGTTATCAGAAAACAGTTAAGTAATTCCACACAGTCGTCATACACTTTAATTATCATTAATAATTTGTACGGAAAACATGGGATTTTGAGGGTTGTCACATTCTCCCCCTGTTAAGAGAATTTCGTCCCGAAATTTAGCGCGTGGTTACTGAGGAAGCTAGTTAAGTTGCGTTGTTTTCCCGATTTTCCTGGGGTGTCACATCATCCCCCCGTTGATTTGGAATTTCGTCCCGAAATTCTGCAGTAGCTTCAGCCTCAGTAGTGGTTGCGTTTTTCTTAAACAGTTGGGGATACTTGAGTTTCATTTGGTCTTCTCGTTCCCAGGTATACTCTGGGCCACGACGAGCATTCCAACGAACTCGAACGAGAGGTATTCTTGTGTGCTTGAGAATCTTAACATCTCGATCAGTAATCTCTACTGGTTCCTCGACGAATCGCAGCTGGTCGTCGATTGTGAGTTCCTTGAGAGGAACTATGAAGGTCTCATCTGACAGACACTTCTTCAGATTTGACACGTGGAATACGTTGTGAACTCCGCTGAGTTTTTCGGGTAGATTCAACCTGTAGGCTACCGTACCAATTTTCTCAATGACTTCGAATGGTCCGATATAACGCGGATTGAGTTTGCCTCGTTTGCCAAAGCGGACTACACCTTTCCAAGGTGAGACTTTGAGTAGCACTCGATCCCCAACCTGGAGTTCGAGTGGTTTTCTTCCCTTATCAGCATAGCTTTTCTGACGGTCACGAGCTGCCGCCATTCGCTGTCGTATCTTAGCAATTTTCTCGGTGGTATCTACCACATGTTCTGGGCCAGTGATTTGGCTGTCACCAACTTCTGCCCAACAGAGAGGTGATCGGCATTTGCGTCCGTACAATGCCTCAAACGGAGCGGCTTGGATGCTGGTGTGGTAGCTGTTATTATATGAGAATTCCACTAGCGGGGGGTGCTTCTCCCAGCCATTACCAAAATCGATTACACATGCCCTAAGCATGTCTTCAAGGGTTTGGATGGTGCGTTCAGATTGCCCATCCGTCTGCGGGTGATAAGCGGTGCTCATATCTAAACGTGAGCCAAAGGACTTGTGCATTGCTTGCCACAGTTCTGAAGTAAAACGTGCGTCACGATCAGATATAATAGAGATTGGCACTCCGTGCCTTGATACCACTTCCTTTAGGTAAATGTCTGCAAGAGTAGAGAACTTGTCCGTTTCTTTGATGGCCAGAAAATGTGCAGACTTGGTTAATCGATCTACGATCACCCAGATGGTATCGTTTCCTCGTTGAGATCTGGGCAGGCCAGTAACGAAATCCATGGAAATTTGCTCCCATTTCCATTTCGGGATCTCCGGTTGTTGAAGTAAGCCTGATGGTTTTTGATATTTAGACTTGACTCTCGCGCAAGTCAAGCACTTGCTGACGTAGGTTGCTACGTGGGCTTTCATGCCAGGCCACCAATACGTAGTCTTGAGGTCGTGGTACATTTTATCCGAACCAGGATGTACCGAATAACGAGACTTGTGCGCTTCGTCCATCACAAGCTCGCGAAAGTTTCCATAAAATGGAACCCAGATGCGTCCGTTAACATAGTAGGCACCGTTTTCCTTTAGTTCCAGCTGCTGCCTCGATCCTCGTAGGGATTCAGCCCTGATGTTCTCTGCCTTCAGTGCTTCAACCTGAGCATCACAAATCTGAGCGGGAAGGTTAGACTGGATGGTAAGCTGTAAAGCACGTACGCGCCTAGGTAGGGTATCCTTTCGACTGAGGGTGTCGGCCACAACATTGGCCTTGCCCGGATGATACTTGATCGCGCATTCGTAATCGTTCAAGAGCTCAACCCATCGGCGTTGACGCATGTTTAACTCCTTTTGCTTGAAGATATGCTCGAGACTCCTGTGATCGGTGTAAATGGTGCACTTGGTACCGTACAGGTAATGTCTCCATATCTTAAGTGCGAAAACAACTGCTCCCAGTTCCAAGTCGTGAGTAGTGTAGTTTCTTTCGTGAACTTTAAGTTGGCGCGATGCGTAGGCAATGACCTTGTCACGTTGCATCAATACGCAACCCAGTCCTTGGATGGAAGCGTCGCAATAAACCACGAAATCATCGGTGCCTTCTGGCAATGAGAGGATAGGCGCGCTACAAAGTCTATCCTTTAGATGTTGAAATGCGGACTCTTGTGCATCACCCCAACGATAGATGACACCCTTCTGAGTCAGTGAAGTGAGAGGTTGCGCAATCTTGGAGAAGTTCTTGATAAACCTTCTGTAATATCCTGCCAAACCCAAGAATTGGCGGATTTCTTTTGGTGTGCGGGGTGCAGGCCAGTTCTTGATCGATTCAACCTTAGATGGATCCACATGAATTCCATCCTTGTTTACCACATGGCCTAGAAAGTGGACTTCGCGAAGCCAGAAGTCACATTTTGAAAACTTGGCATACAACTGTTCTTTTCGAAGAAGTTCCAGCATAAGTCGTAGATGCTGCTCGTGTTCCTCCTGACTCTTGGAATAGATCAGGATATCGTCGATGAACACAATAACGAACTTATCCAGGTAAGGCTTGCACACTCGGTTCATGAGATCCATGAAGACCGCTGGTGCATTTGTCAGCCCGAATGGCATAACCAGAAACTCGTAATGGCCGTAACGAGTTCTGAATGCTGTTTTGGAGACGTCCTCATCTCGGACTCTCAGCTGAAGGTATCCCGATCTCAAATCAATCTTAGAGTAATAGCTCGACCCTTGCAGCTGGTCGAATAAGTCGTCAATACGTGGAAGAGGATAACGATTATTCACTGTCACCTTGTTGAGCTCGCGATAGTCAATACACATCCTGAAGGTACCGTCTTTCTTCTTCACGAACAGTACTGGAGCTCCCCAGGGCGAAGAGCTAGGACGTATAAAACCCTTTTCCAAGAGTTCTTGTAACTGCATGGATAGTTCTTCGAGTTCTGATGGAGCTAGACGATATGGTGCTCGAGCTACTGGCGCTGCTCCAGGAGCTAGCTCGATTTGAAACTCAACTTGGCGATGAGGCGGAAGACCAGGTAATTCCTCAGGAAATACCTCGGGAAAATCGCGCACAATAGGGATGTCTTCAATTCTCTTCTCTTCCGTGGATGTGTCAGTAACGAGTGCCAGAATGGCAGTGTGGCCCTTTCGCAAACACTTCTGGGCCTTAAGGAAAGAGATGATGCCTTCGACAGCACCACTCTTGTCGCCGCGAATCATGAGAGGTTCTTCACCAGAACGAGGAATGCGGATGATTTTCTCCTTGCAAACAATCTCCGCTTGATGATGAGATAGCCAATCCATCCCAATAACGACATCGAAACTACCCAGTGTGATAGGAATAAGATCGATAGAGAAAGTCTGACCAGCTAAGACGAGGTTACAACCTTTAACTACGTGTGTGGCTTCAAGACTTTTACCATTTGCTAGCTCTACCGCGTGTTTGGTGTTCAAAAGTGTTGGAGTGCGCTTAAGCATTTGGCTAACTTTTAAGGACACATAACTAGTATCGGCACCCGAATCGAATAAAACAGTAACAAAGAAGTCGTCCAGAAGAAACTTACCCATCACAACGTTGGGATCGTTCCTTGCATCACCCTGACCAATCACGAAAGCACGACCTCTTGCCCCATTGCCATTGTTGTTTCCCCCATTGCCGCCCCCATTGTTGCCTCCATTGTTATTCCCATTGTGGTTCCCATTTCCTTGGTTATTGTTCTGGTTTTGGTTCAGCTGGGGGCAGTTCCTCTTAAAGTGGCCTTCAGCGCCACACTGAAAGCATCCTTTATTTCCCTGCTGATGCTGTTGCTGGTGGTTCTGTGGGGCTTGTTGCTGTTGGCGATTCTGATTCACAGGACGCGGGCTCCTGCAATCCTTAGCTTCATGACCCAGCTTTTGACATCTCTGACAGCGACCTTTGTTGCACTGCCCGCTGTGATGCTTGTTGCACCGGTTGCACTTGGGGTAGTTTCCTCGGTATCCACCCTGTCCTTGATTGCCGGAAGACTGCTGACCAGGACCCTGGTAGTCATCAGTCCGTCGCTGCTGAGACTGAACTGAAGTAGACCCCTTTCCGGAGTTCCCATCCCATTTTCGCTTGTTGTCGGTAGGTGCATCAGAAGTAGCTGTGGCACTGATACATTTGGGTAGCCTGTTTTGCTCCACCGCCTGGTCGGTGAGACGATGAGCCAACTTGATAATTTGCTGAATGGTACCCAGGTTGGCTGAAGTTACGTGACTTTGAATCACTGGTGCAAGGCCCTTGAGGTAAAGCTCAATACGTTTGATGGGAGGGTCCACCATAGTTGGGCACAGGATGGCCAGTTCATTCGACCTCTTGGTATACGCCTCAATCTCAGATCCCGTCGTCTTCAGATTGAAAAATTCCACCTCTAGTTTGTGGATGTCATCCCGACTGCAGTACTCCTCCTTGATCAGCTCTTTGAAACCATTCCAGGGTGTGGCATTAGCAACTGCCAGTCCTAGTAAACCTGCGCCTTCCACTAGGTTAACGCAGCTCCTTCAAGTGTTCCGGTAGCATATTTCACCCTACGGTCTTCGGGGCATTCGCACATCTCGAAAACAGTCTCAAGCTTTTCAAACCAGTGAAGAAGGCCCACTGCTCCTTCGGTGCCACTGAAAGTGGTAGGTCGGCAGTCCATGAACGTCTTGAACGTGCACACAGGAGGTTGAGCATGTTGGCCTGTTTGCGCGAGAATAAAAGATAAGGTTAAGCACGAGGGTTGGTTTGAGAAGGTAGGATCTAAATGTCCTAAGGTGAGTTGGTATGGCAGGTTATACCTCCTGCAGGGTTAGCTGCGAGTGCCTCAGCGACTCGTTCGTTGATCAAAGCCGTCAACTGGGCATGAGTGAGGTTGATATGTCCTCCGCGTCCGCTCATGATCTTCATAATGAAGCAACGTAAGTGAGGAAAGTGTCGCGAAAGTGTGTAAGTGTATGGGACGACATTAGAGAGTAAGCACACAAGGTTCAAATAGCAATTATCACATTATCTAATGCACAGTGAGAACTATCTAACCGACAATATAACATAAATCATACCACTTATGGTGTCGAGTCTTGCACGTGGAACGAAGTGTCGTTGTGGATCGTTGAGCACTGTACTGGTTATAGTCTGGTTTTTATCAAAAACTTTTCCCTTTTTTTTAAAACCAAGTTCACTATAACCAATGGCTCTGATACCAATCTGTCACACCCCCAAAATCCACCATGCGGAGTATCACCGCTTGGAGGCGTGACATGACCAGGATCGAGCCACCAATCATATTGAACAACACAATTAAGTAAATAAAACCAAACATAATACAATTGGTGACCAAAGCTAGTTATCCTTGTTTGGTTTAAACAGCGGAAGCATAAACGTGAGTTCAAAAGCGTAAGTCCATGGTTCATAGGTTAAAGTTTCAAAACGCAAGTTTAGTAAGTTCATAAGGATTTAAACATTAAGCACGGAACATAACAGTCCGTACACCACAACGACTCCTTCCCCGTGCAAGCTCCAAGCATTTAGCGACCTGTAAGGCATGTAACAACGAGTCAACAACAAAGTTGAGTGAGTTCACGTTTGGTTGTTTAGTTTTAAGTTGTTTTCTGAAAAACGTGGTCTGACTTTCGTTGGCGTAATTGCCGTGGGGTTACCCCGTAGTTGAAAGTATGTTTAACCATTTCCTTTTTCTTTACCCAATCCATAACCATGATCAGTGGGGGTTTTCCCCGTGTGAACTACTAGACGGTATGATATCGACTGCTACGCAAATAAGTTGTGCCCTATATCAGTGTCTATCATCACTGACAATCTGCCATAGTCCATTAGTACACGCCCGTCCTACCGGCACGGTGTGAGGTTTGTTAAACCTAATAGCGCTATTAACTAATGACCCGCTCGCCATTGGCCTCAGCGATTAAGTCAATATAAATTGAGGGACTTCATGATAGAGTTTTGTCTAGCTAGTTTAAAGGTTGTTGTCCTGCACCAGGAGGACGAACGTACGTATTCTGCACCAGGAGAATTCATAGGTTTAATAATGGCATCCACTCTATGGAGGATGGCCGTACATATCCTACCCAAGGAGGATATGTAGGTTTAGTTTTAATTCTTTAACCCATTCCCAAACCACCGGGAATCCCATGCCTTAGAAAGTGTGTGAACTCACCTCGGTTTGCTCGGTTAGATTCTCAATATAGCTAACAGTCAAGGTCGGTCAATCACGTCCTAGTATGATTTACCAGTTAGTCATTTAGTGGCTTTCAAATAGAACACAAAGTTCCTACACGTATCTATCACATAACATGCATTACTGTAACGGTTTATGCCCATCTAAGTTTCCCGTCCATTCCCCACTCAAAATCAAACATACGATAATGCACATAACATATATAACATGTCAAATCATTCACAGATAGCATACTCAACATTTAGACACGCGAGTCACAACTTATGTCAATTCAGCATTAATACTCAAAACCGGCTGTTTTCGGACATTTAAATAAAATAGTTAGATTATTCCAAAAATTCCCAAATTTTTATAGAATGTCATAAACATTCCATATTTTATTGTGTAAAAATATCGGGGTCCGGTTCATTACCCACATTTTATAAAAATTCATATTCGGGACTGAACTCAGATTTATGTATTTCTGACCACAGTCCACGAAACAATTTATTAAAAATTCATCGAGTGTCCGATTTACGAAATTCCAGTGGGGTAATTACAAATACATAGGTTTTTATCTACCGTACAAATTTCATGGTCCGATTCATCACAAAACTCAGGTTACGACTGAAAGTACGACACCCATTTATTGCTGTCAAAATTCAGGTTAAGTTTCTGTTACAAATTAATACTTTAAAAATAGTAAACGAAGTCCAAAAATTACGATTCCAGTGCCATTAGAACCGTATTTCATAATAACATATTTTAGATTCAAAATATCGGTTTTTCGTTGAATTTAAGACCTGTTTACAGCCAACTGAAGTTGGCTGTAAAAGTTGGACAGATTCTGATTTTTAGTGTTTAACCTTCTAAATCGTGTTCGATCGATTCCGTTAACAAGTTTAGTGACCACAACAACATGACACATTAATATTAATCAGAAAATCATCAAATAATCAACCAATAATCATAATCACACAAGATCTACATGATTTACACTAATATTCATCCATTAACCACCTTGTACATCACTTTAGTAAACTTTTAGTTGGTGATCTTATATGTTAGTGATTTTCAACCGACGAAACTCTTATTAACCACTCTAGACAAGATCAAGAAGGCGTTTAGAGCAACTTACTACTAGCTCGAGGCTAGGGAAGATTCTAGTCGAAAATCGAGTGGATAAAAGCGATGGGGTGAGGTCCTTCGCGTTCCGAATGCACCAAGGTTCCTTATACGCGTTCCTTAACACTTGTAGATGTATGGAATGGGTTGAAGGAAATCGAAAAGGTGATGGATGGGTGTGGGTGTCTTCGGCCGAGAGCTCCAAGGAGAGGGAGAGGGTGTGTTTTGTTCAAGTGTTGGTGGTGATGGTTATGATGGTTTAAGCTTGGGACTTATAGACAACTCTTGTACCATTGTCCAACGGATTTTGTGTCTTCTAGATACTAGGCACATTTGATTATTATAATCAAAAATAGGACATGGGTGTCCCCTTGGGGACGGTTTCGTTGGAAGGGGGGGTCCTTAGTTAGATTCCAACTAGATACTTAGGTTAGTTAAGTTAAGTAGGAACTTAACCCGGTTACTAATGTGTAGTGCGTTAAAGCGGGTGTTAGGGTATTCGGGGGCCCTAACTGGCTCAGAAAAAGATAAACAATGCTATTGGCAATATTTTTGGGTTCCGGGTGAAGTCCGGTTGTTCGGTTCGATCCTGTTCCGTTAAACCGCTAAATGAATCCGTAAAGCGTCCTACTTATATATTTTTGCAGCGTTTTTACTTTCTAACACTTAGGAAAATATAACGGACTATTTAGTGACCTTTCTGTACATTATTAGCATATTAACAAATACGTGTAAGCATAACACAGTTATCAGAAAGCAGTTAAGTAATTCCACACAGTCGTCATACACTTTAATTATCATTAATAATTTGTACGGAAAACATGGGATTTTGAGGGTTATCACATTCAATTTCGTCATAAATGCGAAGAATTTCTTAATTTTGGAGGCTAATTTTGCGGAAATTAGGGTTTCATAAAACTTCTATTTTGTTGAAGAGGTCCAATTTGTCTCCATGTTGAACAGAGGACCATCGTTTCCCCCACTTGAAGGTGAAACTACTTCACAATTTGTTACTAAAATGGTTTAATTTGTTAGGGCTTTTTGTTTCCATGCTACAATTAATATTTTCCCCAAATTAATTTAGATTTTTTTTGTTCATTTTCTAATTTGTGCTAACAATATTATACCCTGTTGATGCTAGATTTATCATCTTCTTGTTTAAATTTGTTTTAAAAAGCTGTTAAATTTGTGATCTGCTGTATAAGGAGCTATGGAAGGCTTGTGCAGGGCCATTAGTGGATGTTCCAAGAGATGGGGAGAGGGTTTTCTACTTTCCACAGGGTAATATGGAACAACTAAGTTAAAAGTTTTTTTATTATTCTTGGGTTGAAGGTGGCGGTGGATGTTGCTGGGTTTGAGTTGATGGAAGATGGTGGCGATGCTACTGGCTGCCGGAGGTTGGTGGTGGTGGTGGTTGTTGGCTGCTGGTGAAAACGTAGAGAGAGAAAAAGAAGGGAGCTGAGATGATTAGTTGTTTTGAGTTTTTTTTTAATTTAATTTATATATATATATATTTATATATATATTAATGCTTAAAATGACCATTTTGCCCTTGAGGAAAAAGACAAAATAGCATGATTTTATAAGACAAATATGACATGATTTCACTTTTGGACCAAAATGGCAATAAAACTGAAACCATAGGGACCCAGATCCAAAAGTTTTGAGTTTTGGACTAAAGTGGCAAAAGTGACCAAACCTCAGGGACCAAAATGGCAATTTACTCTTAATATTAAAACAAACATCAAGGGCTTGTTTGCAAATTCAAACAACACTTTAAATCTCCTTCTTCCTTCAAATTGAAGATAAAAAAGGTCCAGAATACACACACACTCCAAAATACACCCAAACCAGGAAAAAAAACCACTTCTCCGTCGATCGGTGCTAGGTCCCCATGTTCCGGGGTTTTTTTTTCACACCGGGTCCGGGGGGCGGGGTTCTCGGATGGGGTCGGGCTTTACCGGCCCTTCCCCAACCCCCACACCGTCCACCCTTATGTTTTAATGTGTTTATTTTTCTTTAATGTAATTTGTGATACCCCAAGAAAACACACAATACAACTAGCTTCCTTAGTGACTACGTGCTAAAATTCGGGACGGAATTTCTTTCAACTTGGGGATGATGTGACAACTCGTATTTCAAGAGCCTTTCGTTGTGCTTTGATGTAACTTATATGTACGCTACTTGAATAGTTGATGTGTTGATTTTAATTGAATGCTTATGAGTTTGTTTATGTATATGTGTTAAGTGAATGTTATAAGTATGAGTGCACAAAATTAATCCGATCCCACAACACCCCTCGGGTCGCACACTCACCCCCAACCGCACACTTTGTCACACCCCCAGAATACCACTTGCGGAAACACCGCGGGACGTGTGACGTACCAGGATCTTAGCCACCAACACATTGAACTCATAAATATTTTTAAATAAACTTTCATTCATTATCATAAAGTGATACAAAACGTTACATATAATTCATTGTACACAACGGAGGCATAACGCATTTGTTAAGTGTTTCATAAACCACACGTAAGTAAACCATTAGACTTGTGTTGCGATTCCATGTATCTCGACCCATGACCACTCCAGCCTTCCAGACATCAAGTTCCATGATATAACCCTACAGACCTGCAAGCATGCAGACAAGTGTGTCAGACGACGCTGGTGAGTTCAAAGTTTTGTTAACGTGTTTAGTTGCCAGTTACCAGATTAAAACGTTTCACAGATTCGATGTTGTTAATCACACGCTTACCGCCGATGGCTCCAGATTATTTGCCCTAAACCCCAATGCCTCTATCAAAGCAATGGTCAAGATGGGGGTCATTAGTTCACTCCCGACCTCCTCGGTGCGGTGTGACGGTGCCAAACCTAAATAGCGCTATTAACTAATAACCCGTTGCCCTTCAAGCAACAATCGGTAGGAGGGACTTGGGTGATAGATATACGTGTATTAACCAACAACCCAGGTTTAACATTCCAGTCAAACCCAATACCCAACATTACGCATGCTTGGAAAAAGAGCAGTGAACTCACCTTTGGTTTGCTCAGTTAGATTAGTTTCTTGTTTAACAGTTGATCAAACACGTCCTAGCATGGTTACCGATAACAATCAGTTTCAGGTGCACATAAACTACATCCTTCACGTACAGTTAATTCACGTATCCCTTGTTCACATAATGCACATTTATTGCACACTTAGCACACACATGTAATTCAAGTCATGATAGTTAATCCGTTCACCCAGTGTCATCGAATAGTCACTTAACATGTAATAGCCTAACTCAAATGTTCACCAAGGCTTTGGTCCACAAATTGTAAATGTACTAGTTTACCAATTCAATTCATAAACCTAACTCAAATGTTAATACTTGTTTACAATTTAGACTAGTAACAGCCCAAACATACTACACACATACATAATTTACTCGCATACACTTCAAATAATATGCACAAACGTTAACATACATTATCATGATCATTACAGTGGCATGCTCGACGAAAACCCTCACCTCGACAAAATTCCCCTCCGACGAAACACCCTATGTTTCTTCGTAAACCAGTTTGGCGAAACACCCTGTGTTTCATCATGAACCAGTTCGTCAACAACAACAATTAACCTAATCGATCTACAGTCCACCATGTCCTATTCAGATCAATGATACCATGATTTCAATCATCAGCATTTAACCCTAATCATCTTTCCATTATTGCCAGTAAGTACATATCAATCATTCATCAGTTTCATCGATCATCTTTGTTTATATCAAATCATCACATTCATCATAATCAACCTATAACCCTAACTCTCATAATGAACACAAATCATCATCATGTCAATCGACCCAGCCTACATACCATGATTACTAAACAAACACTTCATTATCAATCCAAGCCTGAATATCAACACGAATTAATACTACATTATCATGCCATAACAATTAGCACACATTCAACACAATCATAATACTAACCACAGAAGTTTTCGGCACATAAATTAAAGATATGATACTAACCACAAGATGTAGCATAGAGAAGATTGTTTAGGTCGATGCACCGAGCGGAAGCTTCGTGGAGGACGAGCCTTCAAACTGTCGTCGAGCAGAGAGAGAAAAAGAGTGGGGTTCTAGGGTTTCACAAATGAAGGTTCGCGTACAATATAAGGAAATCGTGACCGAGTATAGCTGGGCTTCACTTGGGCCGAAGCCCATCTCGACGAATCATGACCTTGACGAAACATCATTTTTCGTTGTGAAGTAGTGACGAAAGTCTAGTGTTTCGATGAGCTATGGTGGTGACGAAAGTCGCTATAGGTGATAACGAAATACAGTTCTTTATTGAGTGAGGTTTGTGGGGGTTAAGTTTATAGCCTCAAGCAATTCTAAAGTTCCCAAATTTTGGGTAAAGGGTTACCCCGACGATTCTATATATTCACACAAATAAAAACAAGTAGTATGGAGAATCCATACTAGTTCTTTCAAGGGACAAACCCCAAGAAAGCAAAACAACCGTACTCGGAAATTAAAACAAAACAAACCCAACCACTAGACTATCATCTAGAAAACAAAGACCAAACTAATCAAAGAAATCAGCCTCCATTAATCTCATCGAATCCACCATGAATATCCCACTCACCCAGAAGCTGCCTCACACTAGCAGTATTCTTGAACTTAACACCCATCAACTTGTACCGAACTGTTTGAAGAATCAAAGCGCATATTACGTCTGGAGGTCTCGCATGGTTCTTGAAAATACGAGCATTACGTTCCTGCCATACTATATAAGCAGCGGCCGCCACCAAAAGTCTTCCGACATAGTTAATAGCCAACTTTGACCGAGCCCGAGGCAGAAGCCAAGCAACAATAGAATTCCATTTAGAGTCGACAGTTGCCATGCCCCCCTTGTTTCTAATCATACCCCATACTTGAGCCAAAAATTTGCACTCAAAGAAAAGGTGTTCATGAGAATCAATATTCTCATAGCATAGTAAACAACACATCATATTCATGTTCCTCCTTCTCGAGCTATCCCACTGTAAGATCTTATCCTGGGTCAAGAGCTTCCGACGCATGATAAGCCACATATTGAAAGCATGTCTTGGAATACATTGAGAAAACCAAATAAACTCAACCCATTCGACCTCCTGTTCCCGAGCCCGCAGCGAATGCCAGACGGTCGAAGACGAGTGCTCACTAAAATTATTACCTTCCTTCCATAATAATCGGTCATTACTATTCGGATTGAGCTACACCTGATTAATTTGTAACAAAACAAGAAATAAATCCCTCCATGCCGAAGGCCATCTCCAGGAGTTATCAACCGAAATATCACAAACAGTCGCATCTAAAGAAAACCCCGCATTAGAAATAATCCTTGGCGAAAGAAAACCAGCCAAAGGACCAATATTGCACCACAAATCATACCAAGCCGACGTATTACGGCCATCTCCAAGCTTCGACCAGACATGATTCCTGATCAGCGGCCGAATTTGAAGGATTTTTCGCCAGCTCCAAGAACAATTTGAACCAAGCCTACACTGCCAAAAATTCGACTTCCTTAACTTGTAAGAATATATCCATTGCACCCAAAGCGATTCTCTTTTAATGAGAATACTCCAAATGTGGGAAACCATTAGAGCACGATTCACATCCCGAATACGTCTAATGCCAAGGCCACCTTCATATTTTGGAACACAAATAGCTTTCCACGAGACTTTTGCCTTCCCTTTTTGAAACAAAACACCTTGCGCCCAAAGGAAATTCCGCATTCTAGCTTCCAACTCCTTAATAACACGAACTGGGAGAATCAAAACTGAGGACCAAAAAATATGCGTAGAAGACAGAACAGAAATAACCAGTTGCAACCTTCCAGCGAACAAAAGCAATTTATTCTTCCAATTCAAAATTCTTTGCTCAAGCCTCTCTACAAGAATATTGCAATCTTTATAGAGGAGTCTCGAAGAAATCAACGGCACTCCCAAATATCTGACAGGCAGCGTCCCTTCGACAAAGGGAATGATGGCCAAGATAGCCGTCTTGACATGGCCAGGAACATTACAGAAGTAACCGGTACTTTTTTGAACATTAGGGTTCAAACCAGACATACCAGAAAATTTCTTGATACATGACATTAGACATCTAGCCGAATCCACATCTCCTCTAGCGAAAAGGAATAAATCATCTGCAAAACAAAGATTTATAATATGTTGCCTCTCACATCTATTATGGAACTTGAACGAAGAATCAATTCTAGTGGCATGTTGAAGAATACACGTCAAGATTTCCATAACCAAGGTAAAAAGATAAGGCGAGATCGGGTCCCCTTGCCTTAACCCTCGTCTTCCTTTAAAATACCCATGCACATTCCCATTAACACAAACCGAATAAGAAGTAGACGACACACATAGCATAATCCACTCCACCATCTTATGATTGAAACCAAACCCTCTCAAAACAGCTTTTAAAAACTTCCAGTCCACTGTATCATAAGCTTTCTGAATATCCACTTTAAACGCGCATCTAGAAGGGCCAAAATCCCTATGATAATTATGCATTATTTCTTGAGTAAGAAGAATATTATCTGAAATCTTCCTGCCCAGAACAAAAGCTGATTGATTGATACTAACAATTTCATTGATGTCACACCCCGACCAAGTAAAACAACAAAACGTGGCGGAAACATCGGGGAGTGTTGTAACAGAATCATTGTTTCATAACACATGGAAATTGAAGTATTGTTTTATTGAATAAAATAGTTACAATGTCTTGACAATCAAAGAAACATAACATAAATAACTAGTCTTGCATCTTTTATTGTCACTAAGGCCCAAGTCCGCCTAAGTGTATCTTGACCAATCCTATGCTTCATTTCCTGAAACACATGTGAAAATAGGTACGTCAGCATAAAAATGCCGGCGAGTACATAGGTTTTGCGAAAATAAGATTCATGACTTCTGTTTAAGAAAATGTTTAGTCATGAACCTTGAAATTTGCTTTGTCTTTGTAAATCATTTGAAAAACAATAAGTTCAGATGATATGTATAAATAAGAGAATAATGCATGGTTAAATGAATAACCATGTAAAATGAGTTTGTATAAGTTAAGTTGTTTGTAAAACAATGTATTGTGAAAAGTATGTTATTTGTATAAAATGTCGTGTCTTAAATTGAAATGATTTAAATAACGCTACGATATGTAATACCATACAATCACTTATATATAGGAAGTACCAGCGGCGTATCCACCATGCTTGTATCATATTACACACGCCTCGTTACTTAAATCACTTACGCAAACCAAACCAACAATGTAAGATATCTATGTTTAAACCAATTGTCAAATGTATTGAATAATATGTCAAAGTGTTTATGTCAAGATGTAAATCAGGTAATGTAAAACAAATGTGATATGTATGGCTAGTGAAATGCATCAACTAAACCATAGGTGAAACGCACAAAACAAAGCATTGAAGTAAAACTTGGTTTAAATCAAAGTTATGTTTTGTGGGAAATGCATGATCAAATGTAAATCATGTTAAAATGTCTATGTCGAAATGTCTATGTCAAATGTCTATGTCAAAATGTCTTTGTGTAAACCATGTCAAAATGTCATGTATGGCAAGTGGAATATATATGTATATATATATATCCATTAAGCCATAGGTGAAGATGCACTAAACAATATATTGAAGTAAAACTTGGTTTAAATCAACATTATGTCTTGTGGATATGCATGCTATACTGAATATGAACATTTATGCGGTGTTGTTATAATGCATACATCCAAGCCTTGAGACTGTGGCGATAAACCCTTAAACGACTTAAAGGATTATCTGTGCTTCATATCATCAAATTCGGTCATTCCTTCCAATCCCCACCAACCCGGGATTTCAGAAACAGGAGTTGTCAATTCCTATGGTACCACTACCTACTAACGAACGGCGTAGCTAATGTTAATGAATGTATTGTCCCATTTAAACAAACCAAATGTCACACCAAAATGTAAGCATGTGATGAAATGAAAATGTACTAAGTATGCAACAAATGAACATACATAGCATGTGATGTGATGTGATGTGATGTAAAACAATGTACTAGGTAATGCACACAATGGGCACACATAGCATGAAAGGAAAAGTAAAACGATATACTAAGTAATGCACACAATGGGCACACCTAGCATAAACACAATGAAATCATGTACTATAAGTGTACTATTGAACATAATAAGCATATGATATGAAAACATGGAAAACATGAAAGTAACAAGTAGGCACATGTGTTCCACCCCAAAATGTTTGGAAAACAGTAAAAGAGGGGTCTATGTACTCACATGAGATTGCTCAGTAGTTCTTGAGTGACAACCAAACAATGCTAGAGATCACGGATATCAAACGGCACCTAATATAGGTAACTATGTTAATAAACCGGACCTAAATCGGAAGACTGGGTAGCATGAGGGTTTGTAAACCAAATGAGTGTAGGAACTCATGTGATATGGTTTAACAAAGCCTACATTCTAAATGAAACTTAACCTAAGTGTTTACGACCCATTACGACCCGTTTAGGTAGCTTATGCTACTTTAACGCGTCGTTCGCGTGAAACGCGTTCGGACCGCCTAACTAGCCCTATGACAAGTGTTATATGCCTAAACATGTTACATAATCAGTTATGTGACAAAAGTTTAGGTTACATATGCTTAATTACCAATTATACATGAAAAGGGTATTCTGGTAATTTACCTAAGGCATATAAACTACCTATCATACAACTACTCAAACGATGTGACCATAGGGTATAACCTCGGAAGGTTATTCCCTACCTACTATGGTCACCTATTGTATTTGGTCGGATCCTAATGATCGACCAAATGGGTCGGGTTCGAAGGTATAAGCGATTTATCAGATCGCTTACCCTACGACCCTAGACAACGTGGTAATCAGTAGGCATAGTCCCAAGGGACTATAACCAACGTGATTACACTCACGTTGCGAAGTTCAAACGAACTTCGCATTGACCATAAACTGGTCAACGCAGAAAGTCAAACAAAGTTTGACTTTCAGACTCTAAAGACTCGAAAAGCAATAAAAGAACGAAAGAATACTTACGAAGGGTCCCCGAATGCTAATCTCGATCCAAGAACTCAGGTATGAAACAATGGTTTCAACTTAGAGCTCTCAAATCAAGATTCTAGTGAGAAATGAAGTTGGGGATGGATGGGTATTTATAGTAAATGGTCCACCGTTAGGATTGTTTCATGGAAACCGTGATTCGATCACATCCGTACACTTGTTGGAAGGTTATGGAAGCTAAAAATGGTACTTATCAGCTGACTAAGCAAGTTAGAATGTGTGGGTGAGGATCAAACAGCTGGAAACTGATGTTAAATGCAGTTAATCTGGTCCAGAAGGCGGACGCGGCCCGCTTCAGCATGTGCAGAAACTCAGGCGGGCCGCTTGGGAGTCACAGATCAGAAACAAGTTTCAGAAGTTACAGTTTTGGTCCCTGCACGTGTTTTAAGGCATTTCCGACACTTCTAAGGCCCGTAAAGCCAACTTTAAGGCCCTAAAATGTTGCCTAAACATTGTGGACATGAAACATGCTCAAAAATATGTCGGATGATGGTTCGTTTGGTCGTACGAACGCGATGTTCGCTTAATTACGACGGAATGCGCACAAGCGCGAAAAACGATCCAAATTGCGCGACGAATGGATTTTTCTTATGGCGAACACTAAAATATAATATAGTCATGCTTATATAAATTTTTGGATTTCCGGATGTATTCAGAGCATGAGTTATGCGCGAAAATGCAAACTTGTGCACTTTTTGACACTTTTAGTCCCTGAATGACCCAAAAGTTTATTTTAGCACACCGAACCCCTCAAAGCCTATTTCTAAGCTATGTAAAAGATATTTAAGGTGTGTTTAACTTATGGTCATGTTCCGGAATGTCTGTTCCAGTACGAATCATCATACTTTCGCAGTTTGTCAAGTTTAGTCCCTGTAAGCGAATTAACTTGTTTTTGCCATACCAAAGCCTTCAAAACTTATTTCTAAGTTATGTAAAGGTTATTTACGGTATGTTAAGCCAATGTCACTATTCCAGAGTGTTTGTTGCATTTAAACTGGTTATATTTACGCATCGGTGCGCGTATAACCTTCCAGAAAGTGATTTAGAGTTTGGAATTGAACAAAAATTGATATGTGCAAATGATACACATATTTTTACAAATCCCAAGTATGAAATACAATATTTCATTGCTACAGTATTTGTTTGATGGCCGCGGAGGCACAGGTGTTACAGTCTCCCCTACTTTAGGAAATTTCGTCCCGAAATTTTATTTAGAGGAAACTTGTGGGAGTCTGAAACATGAAGTTGAAAAGATCGAACAACATTGGTTAGAGTTCTTGAACTTCTAGTAACTTTAATAACATCATGATTGCAATGTAAGAGGGATACTTATATACAAGTATATGAAGCGTTATTGGTGCGTCCACCGTACCTCCATTACATCATTCTCATTTCGTTATTGTTGTCACTATCGGTTCTTACACATAATAAATCTTACTGTGGTTACCGTGCACTAAATTTCATAATTATGTACGCGTCCATAATTAGACAATTCCTTGCACAGTTCACACAGTCTATTTTATAATGCCTAGGGTAAAACCAAATGAACAATCATGTGATGAGTATGACTAGACCGCCGTAGAGTCCTTTTAGTTAAATCAATAAATGATCTAAATAGACTATCAAGGAGTCTGTCTAGCTACATCACTAGATGTCATTTTTTTAACCAGATTGTGAATCAATCTTTTGACTAGACCACTAAAAGGGTCTCTTATGAACCATGGAGCGGTACTATGTAATCCAAGGGTCTTAACTATTACATAGAAGCCCATTAAGGATTTAAGATAGTACCTTTTTGAATATCCTACTACGAATCCCTCATATTAAGATATGAAAGATTCTACGAGGATTTTGATAACGAATATCCAGAGTATACAAAAACACAGAAATGCATAAATGAAAACACCAAATATGTAAACACATAATCACATAACCACAAAGTTGTTTGTTAATTTGTCTTGTTACTTGCGCACATGCATTTAAAGCACACTAGGAATCCATTCAGCGGATTTCATTTGGTACTTTAAACGTTATCAAGAATCTAACTATAAAGATAGAAAGATTTTTTTTTTTTAAGAGAAAATTCGATTTCGATTATAAGGAACCGATATGTTCGAACTAAGGTACATAAGGAATCCAATTAAGGACTCTGATTTGTATGATAATCATCCACAAGGATCTAAATGTGAAGATAAAAAGATCCCATATGGATTTTAGAAGTTGAAGATGTTTTGAAATCTTGCACTGGATGTGCTTAAGTCAAAACATAAGTAAAATGCTTATGAGGTTGAGATGCTAGATATGTCAAGGCGACATATGAAGCAGAATTTGAAGGTTAAGTAAATGTATGAGGAAAATATCTTTGGAAAACTATGCATGGGGTTCTAAAAAAATGTTTTCAATGTTTTTGAAACCTTATATATAATACATTTGAAATCATAAAGTAGGTGTACTAGGTGAGTATATTTATAAAAATGTTTTAAAATCATGCGAGATGAATTTTGAAATTATGTATAAGGTTTTTGAAAAACATGAATGATGCTTTGCGAAATCATGCACTTGATAAGAAAATGTACTGTGTAAATATTGTTTTCAGACTATATGAAATATTTTGAAATTAGGAAGGTTGGTTTTGATAACATGGCCAATGTTTTTGAAATAACATAGACAATGTATTTAGAAAAATTGTTTTCAAACTATATGAAATGTTTTGAGATCATGAAGATTGTTTTTGAAATACTTGTACTGTGTATGTTGAAAAATCAAAACGTAATGGGTATGTGATTTGGAAATACCCTTAGCTATTTAACCAAGGATTCAAAGGCACAGATGTGCAGAAGCATGATTACTCATAATGTCACCTTATTTTCTGTACTTTGTTTCTTAAAGTGAAACGAGTACTTAAAATTTTTGAGGGAATCATGAGCGATCATTTGAAAGAGAGAATCATAAGAGTAGTTTGTAAGGAACATAGTTCCTTAATACAGGTATTATAGGGAAATGCCATAAACACATGTAATTATACTTGTATATCAGAATTGCGAACAACAACTTTTATTTATGAACGAGACGTATTGTTTCACAATACACGAAAACAAAAGAAACAAAGGCATAAGACAGCAACATCCTTTGTTCAGCCGAATGCTCATCCAAGGGTTGGATTTGCATTTGCAAGCTTTGGGCATTTGTTCCTGAAATGGCTTGTCTCGCCACAGTTGTAGCACGTTCCAGGCGAAAAGCGAGCTTGAGTAGGGTTGACTTGGGGTTGATTTGGACCACCCTGGTTTGAGGTAAATCGACAAACGCTTGCCAGGTGACCAACTCGTCCACATGATACACACAGACGACACTGTAAGTGAGCTAAGTGGTGTGCATTACATTTGTCGCATATTGGTGCCGTTCCCTTGTATCGCTTCTTAACAGGTGGTGTTGCCATCCGGATGGGTCCTGTTTGATTTGGTACAGCTGCAACACAAACTTTTGCTGTATGACCTTTACGTCCACAAATTTGGCATTCACGGCACTTCACCATAGCATGATGATAAAGGTTACATTTGTTTCACAAGGGTGAAGTTCCATTGTATGGCTTCCTAGCTGGTGGCCTTGCCACATGGCTAGGTCCCGCTTGATTAGGTGTAACCGCTGCGGGTTTCCTTGAAGCCTTACGCTTCCTTGATTTTGGTGCTGGCTTGACTTCTGCTTCCTTTGGTGGCTCATGAGTGGCTTCATTGTCGAGACGGGAGGCTTCATTGTTGAGACGAGCCATGGCAATGCCTAATTCCACAGTCTTCTGAATCACTTCGCCTATTTGCTGGGCAAATTTGGCTGTTCGCTCGGACATTTGACCAGTGCTGAGAGGAATAGACATTCTAGAAGAAAATGAAAGACATAGGAAGAAACGGGTGAAAGGTTATTGGATAATCAATACAGAATGGTAACGAATGAAAATTGTGATCATTTGTTTGTTACCAAAGGCAAACAAATGAGATTGTGACAAATCAAAGTAAATGGGTCAAAAATAATGTATCGCGAAGACATGCTCGCCTATAAGTGAACACTCATCCCAAGAATTCCCAGGTAAGCACAACTGGTCTCGCGTCTGATGAGATGTATACGAAGTGCTTGCCTAGACAGAAAACCCAGAATACAGGCATTCACCCTTCCAGTTTGCACGTGTTCACATCATTTAAAACCCAAAACCTTGACGAGATTTTGAAAATTCAAAGGGGGTTCAAAACCATATAACAGAGGGTTCAAAACCTTACAACTGAGGGTTCAAAACCTTACAACTGAGGGTTCAAAACCTAGTAATCAATCATCCTAGAACAGATGATTAGTTTTCAAAGCGGTTTTGAAATTTGTGTTCTTGTTGTGATTGTCACCTAAGGATAGGTGACAATATTTGTTTTATGACTATACGCAAGTAAACTCGCGTTAGGGTCCTAAGAAGGTTATAGACTAGGTCAAAGCATTACTAATAACCTAATTCCCTATAACCATGGGCTCTGATACCAACTTTTCTGTCACACCCCGACCACGTAAAACAACAAAACGTGGCGGAAACATCGGGGAGTGTTGTAACAGAATCATTGTTTCATAACACATGGAAATTGAAGTATTGTTTTATTGAATAAAATAGTTACAATGTCTTGACAATCAAAGAAACATAACATAAATAACTAGTTTTATTGTCACTAAGGCCCAAGTCCGCCTAAGTGTATCTTGACCAATCCTATGCTTCATTTCCTGAAACACATGTGAAAATAGGTACGTCAGCATAAAAATGCCGGCGAGTACATAGGTTTTGTGAAAATAAGATTCATGACTTCTGTTTAAGAAAATGTTTAGTCATGAACCTTGAAATTTGCTTTGTCTTTGTAAATCATTTGAAAAACAATAAGTTCAGATGATATGTATAAATAAGAGAATAATGCATGGTTAAATGAATAACCATGTAAAATGAGTTTGTATAAGTTAAGTTGTTTGTAAAACAATGTATTGTGAAAAGTATGTTATTTGTATAAAATGTCGTGTCTTAAATTGAAATGATTTAAATAACGCTACGATATGTAATACCATACAATCACTTATATATAGGAAGTACCAGCGGCGTATCCACCATGCTTGTATCATATTACACACGCCTCGTTACTTAAATCACTTACGCAAACCAAACCAACAATGTAAGATATCTATGTTTAAACCAATTGTCAAATGTATTGAATAATATGTCAAAGTGTTTATGTCAAGATGTAAATCAGGTAATGTAAAACAAATGTGATATGTATGGCTAGTGAAATGCATCAACTAAACCATAGGTGAAACGCACAAAACAAAGCATTGAAGTAAAACTTGGTTTAAATCAAAGTTATGTTTTGTGGGAAATGCATGATCAAATGTAAATCATGTTAAAATGTCTATGTCGAAATGTCTATGTCAAATGTCTATGTCAAAATGTCTTTGTGTAAACCATGTCAAAATGTCATGTATGGCAAGTGGAATATATATGTATATATATATATCCATTAAGCCATAGGTGAAGATGCACTAAACAATATATTGAAGTAAAACTTGGTTTAAATCAACATTATGTCTTGTGGATATTCATGCTATACTGAATATGAACATTTATGCGGTGTTATTATAATGCATACATCCAAGCCTTGAGACTGTGGCGATAAACCCTTAAACGACTTAAAGGATTATCTGTGCTTCATATCATCGAATTCGGTCATTCCTTCCAATCCCCACCAACCCGGGATTTCAGAAACGGGAGTTGTCAATTCCTATGGTACCACTACCTACTAACGAACGGCGTAGCTTATGTTAATGAATGTATTGTCCCATTTAAACAAACCAAATGTCATACCAAAATGTAAGCATGTGATGAAATGAAAATGTACTAAGTATGCAACAAATGAACATACATAGCATGTGATGTGATGAGATGTGATGTAAAACAATGTACTAGGTAATGCACACAATGGGCACACATAGCATGAAATGAAAAGTAAAACGATATACTAAGTAATGCACACAATGGGCACACCTAGCATAAACACAATGAAATCATGTACTATAAGTGTACTATTGAACATAATAAGCATATGATATGAAAACATGGAAAACATGAAAGTAACAAGTAGGCACATGTGTTCCACCCCAAAATGTTTGGAAAACAGTAAAAGAGGGGTCTATGTACTCACATGAGATTGCTCAGTAGTTCTTGAGTGACAACCAAACAATGCTAGAGATCACGGATATCAAACGGCACCTAATATAGGTAACTATGTTAATAAACCGGACCTAAATCGGAAGACTGGGTAGCATGAGGGTTTGTAAACCAAATGAGTGTAGGAACTCATGTGATATGGTTTAACAAAGCCTACATACTAAATGAAACTTAACCTAAGTGTTTACGACCCATTACGACCCGTTTAGGTAGCTTATGCTACTTTAACGCGTCGTTCGCGTGAAACGCGTTCGGACCGCCTAACTAGCCCTATGACAAGTGTTATATGCCTAAACATGTTACATAATCAGTTATGTGACAAAAGTTTAGGTTACATATGCTTAATTACCAATTATACATGAAAAGGGTATTCTGGTAATTTACCTAAGGCATATAAACTACCTATCATACAACTACTCAAACGATGTGACCATAGGGTATAACCTCGGAAGATTATTCCCTACCTACTATGGTCACCTATTGTATTTGGTCGGATCCTAATGATCGACCAAATGGGTCGGGTTCGAAGGTATAAGCGATTTATCAGATCGCTTACCCTACGACCCTAGACAACGTGGTAATCAGTAGGCATAGTCCCAAGGGACTATAACCAACGTGATTACACTCACGTTGCGAAGTTCAAACGAACTTCGCATTGACCATAAACTGGTCAACGCAGAAAGTCAAACAAAGTTTGACTTTCAGACTCTAAAGACTCGAAAAGCAATAAAAGAACGAAAGAATACTTACGAAGGGTCCCCGAATGCTAATCTCGATCCAAGAACTCAGGTATGAAACAATGGTTTCAACTTAGAGCTCTCAAATCAAGATTCTAGTGAGAAATGAAGTTGGGGATGGATGGGTATTTATAGTAAATGGTCCACCGTTAGGATCGTTTCATGGAAACCGTGATTCGATCACATCCGTACACTTGTTGGAAGGTTATGGAAGCTAAAAATGGTACTTATCAGCTGACTAAGCAAGTTAGAATGTGTGGGTGAGGATCAAACAGCTGGAAACTGATGTTAAATGCAGTTAATCTGGTCCAGAAGGCGGACGCGTCCCGCTTCAGGATGTGCAGAAACTCAGGCGGGCCGCCTGGGAGTCACAGATCAGAAACAAGTTTCAGAAGTTACAGTTTTGGTCCCTGCACGTGTTTTAAGGCATTTCCGACACTTCTAAGGCCCGTAAAGCCAACTTTAAGGCCCTAAAATGTTGCCTAAACATTGTGGACATGAAACATGCTCAAAAATATGTCGGATGAGGGTTCGTTTGGTTGTACGAACGCGATGTTCGCTTAATTACGACGGAATGCGCACAAGCGCGAAAAACGATCCAAATTGCGCGATGAATGGATTTTTTATGGCGAACACTAAAATATAATATAGTCATGCTTATATAAATTTTTGGATGTCCGGATGTATTCAGAGCGTGAGTTATGCACAAAAATGCAAACTTGTGCACTTTTTGACACTTTTAGTCCCTAAATGACCCAAAAGTTTATTTTAGCACACCGAACCCCTCAAAGCCTATTTCTAAGCTATGTAAAAGATATTTAAGGTGTGTTTAACTTATGGTCATGTTCCGGAATGTCTGTTCCAGTACGAATCATCATACTTTCGCAGTTTGTCAAGTTTAGTCCCTGTAAGCGAATTAACTTGTTTTTGCCATACCAAAGCCTTCAAAACTTATTTCTAAGTTATGTAAAGGTTATTTACGGTATGTTAAGCCAATGTCACTATTCCGGAGTGTTTGTTGCATTTAAACTGGTTATATTTACGCATCGGTGCGCGTATAACCTTCCAGAAAGTGATTTAGAGTTTGGAATTGAACAAAAATTGATATGTGCAAATGATACACATATTTTTACAAATCCCAAGTATGAAATACAATATTTCATTGCTACAGTATTTGTTTGATGGCCGCGGAGGCACAGGTGTTACAATTGAGAGCCCCTTTTATACGGTCAGCCACTATTTTACTAATACACTTATAAAAAATATTGCAACAGGCAATAGGTCTAAAATCCGTAACAGCTGAAGGGGTAGAAATCTTTGGAATAAGAACAATAAGAGTGTGATTGAGCTCCTGAAGAAGTCTACCTGTATTAAAGAAATCCATAATAGCATCCGATACATCATTCCCAACAATAGACCAGGCATGTTTGAAAACTAACCAAACAATAACACATTAACACAGTACCAATCATTAACACAATAACACAGTACCAACAATAACACAGTAACACAGTATATCAATCATATATCAAATGTGCACAATTTTACAATGCAAACATGTCACACCCCAACCACGTAAAACATCAAATCGTGGCGGAAACGTTGGGGAGTGTTGTAACAGAATTATTGTTTCACAACCATGGCATTTAAAGTTATGTTTTATTTATCAAACATAAGAGTTACATTGTCTTAAATGAAAGAAAACAAGAGTACACAACAAAATTAAACTAGTTCTTGCTTCATTTTTAAGTCAGTAAGGCACAGGTCCGCCCTAGTGTGTCACGAACATCTTATGCAACAGCTCCTGAAAACACATGTGAAAGTAGGTACGTCAGCATAAAAATGCCTGTGAGATACATAGGTTTTATGAAAATAGAATTCATGACTTAGGTTTAAAGAAAATGTTTGATAAAAATTAGTCATGAATCTTGTTTAAAGTGTTTTCTTTCAAATAAATGTTTGAAAAACGATAATAAAATAGAATGATATATATAAAAGAATAATGTATGGTTAAATGAATAACCAAGTAAAAATGAGTTTGTATACATTAAGTTAATTGTAAAACGATGTTTAAGTGTAAATATGTTGTAAATGAAATATGTCTAAACTGAAATGATTTAAATAACGCTATGATATGTAATACCATAAAAGCACTTATATATAGGAAGTACCAGCGGCGTATCCACCATGCTTTTATCATATTACATGTCGTCTCGTTATGTAAATCACTTACCCAAATAAAACAACAAAATATAATGTTCAACCAATAGTCAAATGTTTATGAGTAAGCCAAGTCTAAATATAAATCATGTAATGTGCAAACAAATGTCATGTATGGTAAGTAAAAAGTGACTACTTAAACCAAAAGTAAAAATGTACAAAACTAAGTATTTTGAATAAATCAAAAGTCATGTTTTGCAAAATAAATGCATGCTTTACTGATACAAACACTTATGCGGTAAGTTAACGTATACATTCAAGCCTTGAGACTGTAGGATAACCTTAGAGTAAAGGTTATCAAAAATGTTTTCGGATTCAGTCATTCCTTTCATCCAAACAAACCTAGGATGTCAGGAATGGGAGTTGTCAAGTCCTATGGTACCACTACTTACTACCGAGCGGCGTAGCTAATGTTAATGAACGTATTTTAGTCCCGTTGAATAAACCAAATGCCATACCAAATGTAAACATGTTATGTGAAAACAATGTACTAAGTATGCTAAGTTAACATACAAAGCAGAAAAGTCATGTAAATCAATGTGCTAGCATGCTCAGTAAACATACATAGCAGAAATGTAATGTAAATCAATATGTCCATATGTCAAGTAAACATATGTAACAGAAAAGTAATGTAAAACAATGTGCTAGCATGCTAAGTGAACATACATAGCAAAACATGCAAGAAATCATGTACTATACGTGTACTAAGTGAACATACACCTCTTTGTTGGGCAGAGGTGGGAGATAGTCAGATCACTGGTCCAGAACTTGTGGTAGACACAACAGAAAGAATTGCTCAAATACGACAACGAATGGTGGCAGCTCGTGACCGTCAGAAAAGCTACGCCGATAAGGGCAAGAAACCACTCGAGCTCCAGGTTGGGGAGCGAGTGCTACTCAAAGTTTCACCCTGGAAGGGTGTGGTTCGTTTTGGTAAACGAGGCAAACTTAACCCGCGATACGTTGGACCTTTCGAAGTCATCGAGAAAATAGGCAAGGTGGCCTACAAACTGAACTTGCCAGCAGAACTCAGTGCAGTTCACAACGTTTTCCACGTGTCGAATCTGAAGAAGTGTCTGTCAGATGAGACCCTCATAGTTCCTTTGAAAGAGCTCACTATCGACGAACAGTTACGATTCGTCGAGGAACCAGTTGAAATCATGGACCGGGATGTTAAGGTCCTCAAGCGCACTAGAATACCTCTCGTTCGAGTTAGTTGGAACTCCCGTCGCGGCCCAGAGTTCACCTGGGAACGCGAAGATCAAATGAAACAAAAGTATCCCCAACTATTCGCAAACAGTACAACCACTACTGAGGCTGAAGCTACGGAATTTCGGGACGAAATTCCAGATCAACGGGGGGAGGATGTGACACCCCAGGAACACCAGGAAACCCATGCAACTTAACTAGCTTCCTCAGTGAGTACGTACCAAATTTCGGGACGAAATTTCTTTCAACTTGGGGATAATGTGACAACTCGTATTTCGGAACCTATCTTTGTGCTAAGTGTAGAATGTTTTGAACTTATGTAACGTATGTGAACTTTGTGTGATAGTCTGATATGTTGATTCAATGAATGTTATGAGACTTTATGTTTGAATTAGGTGAATGTGTGTATGTATAAATAAATGATAAACCGATCGCACAATAGAAACCCGAACGCACAAGCCTTTGGGCTTTACCACTCTGGCCCACTTCTCTTGAACTTGAACCGAATAGGCAACCCATTAGGAGGGTTCGGCCCACTCCTACTACACGCATACATTGATTCTTTAGGGAGTTTGTTCCTCATAACTTGCAAACACAAGGAAACACACAAACCCTAATATCACTCTCAAACCCGACGGCAACAACATCCATCTTTTCAAAGCTCACTCGATTCGGATTACTCTTATTTGAAGCCTGATAACCGGTTAGTGTTTTATGATGCTTGTTGTTAGATGATATTATGGATGCCATGATTTAACTAGAATAGTTGTATGAATGATGATGTTCTTATAAATCGGATGTGTATGATGATGTTAATCGGCTATCATGTCTTGTTTTCGGATTAGGTTACATGATGTTATGATATACATGGTGATTGAATGTGATAGAAACTGTTAATGGTTGATGTTCATATAATCGGCTTACATGTGTATGTTTGGATCATGATACGAATTAGTAATCAAACAATGATAAATGATGATTAGAACCGAAAGTAGGTAAGTCGGCTGTGTTGTGGTTGAACTCGGATGATATGTGATGTTCATAGGGTTAGATCCGATTGAATGTTATGATAGGTTGTGTTCTTGAAACATGATTAGGGTTCATAGAGATTCGATGTTAAAACAATTGTTTGATCGATTATGTTTGGTTTTGGAAGCTGTTAGCAAATGTTACGGTGATAATGGGCTGGGATTTTGGAAGGTTGTTACACTTTTAGTCTCGACAGTGGTTGCGAGCCGAGACCTCACAGTCTCGACTCGAGACCACACATTACCAGCACACAAACAACATGACTCGAAACCATGGTTGCGAGTCTTGTTGCGACTCGAGACCTGACTCGAGACCACCTGGTCTCGAGTGATGAAGGCTATAAACCGAGACAGCACCGTCTCGACTCGAGATCTCTGGTCTCGAGTCGAGACCACCTGATTGTATATTTTGTTTGGACTTGCACTGTTACAGGCCTAAGTATTTGGGCCGAATACATGGACTTTATATGTTACTGTTGAACGTGTATGTTGTGTACTGCTGATACGACTGCCATGAATAATACTTGAATGCAACTTGCTAGTATACGTGTAGAAAATATACGTGCATTACTTGGTTTGAATCTGAATTGTGTGGTAACCATACTAGGACGTGGTTGACCACAATTAGCTCAAGTGACCTTTCGTTTATCTGCCGAGCTAACCTAAGGTGAGTTCACACTTTCTCCAAAGTATGGGATTCCCAGGGGTTGGGAATGGGTTTAAGGAACATGGATTCCTCGTCCTTTCTTGGGTAGGACAGTACTGGTTCAGGAATGTAATTCCTCGTCCTCATGGACAGTTAACTTTTACTAGACCAAAACTCTATCACGAAGTCCCTCCTTTTTATATCGACTTAATCGTCGGGCCAACGAGCGGGTCATTAGTTAGATAGCGCTATTTAGGTCTGACAAGCCTCACACCGTGCCGCAGAGGACGGGCGTGAACTAATGGATCTGGGCACGTCAATGATGATAGACATTGACAGTTCAGGGCACATAAACATGACTACAGTCAGCAGTCGATATGGTAACGAGTCTAGTGGTATACATGGGGTAGCCCCCACGGCCGAAAAGCCAGATAACTAAACATGGGGTAGCCCCCACGGCTGGATAGCCAGAATAAACGGGATATAACCAGAACACGTTTTCAACTATGGGGTAACCCCCACGGCAGGATGCCAGCTAAAGGAAACTATTTTCAAAACAACTTAAAACAAACACCCAACTGTGAACTCGCTCAACATTATTGTTGACTCGTTACTACATGCTTTACAGGTCAATAGGTACTTAGCTGGAGCTTGCATGGAGAAGAGTCGTTGTGGGACATGGACAGCTGTGTGCCATGTTAAACTTTGAAACCTTTAAACTTATATTTTGGTTTTGGATTTAATCGTTATGCTTCCGCTTGCAACTTAAACTATGTTTTGTTTGGACACCAATTGTATTGGTTGAACTTTTATAATTACTTACTTGCTTGTTCAATATGATTGGTGGCTGGATCCTGGTCAGTCACGCCTCCAAGCGGTGATACTCCGCGGGTGGATTTTGGGGGTGTGACAGATTGGTATCAGGGCCATTGGTTATAGAGAACTTGGTTTTAATAAGAGAAAACGTTTTTGTTATAACCAGACTATCACCTGTACAGTGCTCTACGATCCACAACGATGCTTCGCTCCACGTGCAAGGCTCGACATTCTAGGTGATATGGTTTATGTTTTATTGCCTACTTGCTAGATTACATAGAACTTTGCTTATGGTATGCTTAGATAAACGTAGCAACTATAGTTTGAAAACACATGTGTGCTTACTCTCTTCTGTCATCGCACTTTCACGAACCCCTCTCACTCCTGTTTCCCTTGATATGAAGATCATGTCTGGATGCGTTAACATGACACAAGCCCAGTTGACGGCTCTGATTAACGAACAAGTTGCTGCGGCACTTGCAGCTGCACAAGCAGGAGGTATACCCTGCAGTCTAAACTCGTTCTAGGATCTTTAGGTCCTACTCTCGTGAACCAACCTATGTGTTAAACTTTGTCCTTTCTTACTCCCACAACAGGTCAACCTTCACAACCTCCTGTGTGCACTTTCAAAACTTTTATGGACTGCCAACCCACTACTTTTAGCGGCATTGAAGGAGCTGTAGGTCTCCTCCACTGGTTTGAAAAGCTCGAATCTGTGTTCGAGATGTGTGAATGCCCTGAGGCACGCAGGGTGAAGTATGCTACCGGTACTCTAGAGGGTTTAGCGCTCACATGGTGGAATGCTCAGGTTCAAATGTTGGGGTTGGTTGCTGCTAACGCCACCCCACGGAACAACTTTAAGGAAATAATCAAGGAAGAGTACTGCAATCGTGATGAAATCCATAAGCTGGAGGTCGAGTTCTTCAACCTCAAGATGACGGGGTCAGAGATTGAGGCGTACACGAAAAGATCGAATGAGCTTGCTATTCTGTGTCCTACTATGGTGGACCCTCCAATTAAGCGTATCAAACTATATCTCAAGGGCTTAGTGCCAGAGATTCAAAGTCATGTGACTTCAGCTAATCTCGCCACCATCCAGCAAGTTGTTCAACTCGCTCATCGTCTCACTGATCAGGCGGTGGAGCAGAACAGATTACCAAAACGTATAAGTGCTACTGCTACTTCGGATACTCCCAGCGACAACAAGCATAAGTGGGATGGAACTTCAAGCAAAGGTTCAACTTCTGTGCAATCTCAGTCTCAGCAGAGAAGGACTGACGACTATAAGAGTCCTAGTCAGCAATCATCTGGTAGTCAAAGTCATGGTGGGTACAAGGGAAATCACCCCAAATGCAATCGCTGTAACCTACATCACAGCGGGCCATGCACCAGGGGTAACTGTCATCGTTGCAACAAGCCAGGCCACGCCGCAAAAG
This sequence comes from Helianthus tuberosus, assembly GCA_030545235.1. Lineage (NCBI taxonomy): Eukaryota > Viridiplantae > Streptophyta > Magnoliopsida > Asterales > Asteraceae > Helianthus > Helianthus tuberosus. The sequence continues at coordinate 96,755,579 of CM060388.1, forward strand.
ATTGCAGAAGTCTATACCCCGCCAACCGGAATCGTCAGCAACAACAAGCCCCACAGAATCAATGCCAGCATCAGCAGCAGCAAGGTAACAACAAAGGGTGCTTTCAGTGTGGAGCTGAAGGCCACTTCAAGAGAGATTGTCCCCAACTGAACAGGAACCAGAACAACAACAACAATAACAACCAGGGGAATGGAAACAATAGGGGTAACAACGGAAATGGTGCAAGGGGTCGTGTGTTAGTTATTGGCCAAGGAGAAGTAAGGAATGATCCCGATGTTGTGACGGGTAAGTTCCTTCTTGACGACTTTTACGTTACTGTATTATTTGATTCGGGTGCTGATACTAGCTACGTGTCCTTAAAAGTTAGTCAAATGCTTAAGCGTACCCCAACACCTTTGAACCCCAAGCACAAGGTAGAGTTAGCTAGTGGTAAAAGTTTAGAGGTCACACACGTAGTCAAGGGTTGTAATCTTGTTCTTGCTGGTCACACTTTCTCTATCGACCTCCTTCCTATCACTCTGGGTAGTTTCGATGTTGTCATTGGGACGGACTGGTTATCCCATCACCAAGCAGAGATTCTTTATAACGAGAAGATTGTCCGTATTCCTCGTTCAGATGATGAACCACTTATGATTCGTGGCGACAAGAGTGGTGCTGTTGTGAGCATCATCTCTTTCCTTAAGGCCCAGAAGTGTTTGAGAAAGGGCCACACTGCCATTTTGGCTCTCGTTACTGACACCTCTAAGAAAGAGAAGAAGATAGAAGATTTTCCGATTGTACGCGACTATCCTGAGGTATTTCCTGAGGAACTACCTGGTCTCCCGCCTCATCACCAGGTCGAATTTCAGATCGAGCTTGCTCCTGGAGCAGCGCCTATAGCTCGAGCACCTTATCGTTTAGCCCCATCAGAGTTGGAAGAACTCTCTACGCAACTACAAGAACTCTTGGATAAGGGTTTTATTCGTCCTAGTTCTTCGCTCTGGGGAGCTCCAGTCTTGTTTGTGAAGAAGAAAGACGGTACCTTCAGAATGTGCATCGACTACCGTGAACTCAACAAAGTGACCGTGAAGAATCGCTATCCTCTTCCACACATTGACGACCTATTCGACCAGCTGCAAGGGTCGAGCTTTTACTCGAAGATTGATTTGAGATCAGGATATCACCAACTGAGAGTCCGAGAGGAGGACGTCTCCAAAACAGCCTTTAGAACTCGTTATGGACACTATGAGTTTTTGGTCATGCCTTTTGGGCTGACAAACGCACCTGCGGTCTTCATGGACTTGATGAATCAAGTGTGCAAGCCTTACCTGGACAAGTTCGTTATAGTTTTCATCGACGACATCCTTATCTATTCGAAGAGTCAGGAGGAACACGAGCAGCATTTACGACTCATTTTGGAACTCCTTCGAGCAGAACAGCTGTACGCCAAGTTTTCAAAATGCGACTTCTGGCTTCGTGAAGTCCATTTCTTAGGCCATGTGGTGAACAAGGATGGGATTCATGTGGATCCATCTAAGGTAGACTCAATTAAGAACTGGCCTGCACCCCGTACACCAACAGAAATTCGCCAATTCTTGGGCTTGGCAGGTTACTACAGAAGATTCATTAAGGATTTTTCCAAGATTGCACAGCCTCTCACCTCACTAACACAGAAAGGCGTTGTTTATCGATGGGGAAATGCACAGGAATTAGCATTTTAGCATTTAAAGGATAGACTCTGCAGTGCACCTATCCTTTCATTGCCAGAGGGCACAGACGACTTTGTGGTTTACTGTGACGCATCAATTCAGGGTCTTGGTTGTGTATTGATGCAACGGGATAAGGTTATAGCCTACGCCTCACGCCAACTTAAGGTTCATGAAAGAAACTACACTACGCACGATTTAGAGCTGGGAGCTGTTATTTTTGCGCTTAAGATATGGAGACATTACCTGTACGGTACCAAGTGGGCCATCTACATCGATCACAGGAGTCTCGAGCACATCTTCAAACAGAAGGAACTGAATATGCGACAACGATGATGGGTCGAGCTACTGAATGACTACGAATGCTCGATCAGGTACCACCCGGGCAAAGCCAATGTTGTGGCTGATGCCCTCAGTCGAAAGGACACTGCGCCTAAGCGCGTACGAGCTTTACAACTCACTATTCAATCTAGTCTTCCTGCACAGAAACGAGACGCTCAGGTAGAAGCATTAAAACCAGAAAACATCAGGGCTGAAGCCCTACGCGGCTCAAGGCAACGATTGGAACAAAAGGAAGACGGTGCTTACTACGTAACAGGACGCATTTGGGTCCCACTCTATGGCAACCTGCGAGAGCTTTTGATGGATGAGGCACACAAGTCTCGCTACTCAGTACATCCTGGTTCGGATAAGATGTACCACGATATCAAAACTACGTTTTGGTGGCCTAGCATGAAGGCCCACATAGCAGCATACGTCAGCAAGTGTTTGACTTGTGCGAGAGTCAAAGTTGAATATCAGAAACCTTCAGGCCTACTCCAACAACCAGAGATACCACAATGGAAATGGGAGCAAATTTCCATGGATTTTGTTACTGGCCTGCCTAGATCTCAACGTGGTAACGATACTATTTGGGTGATCGTGGATCGACTCACAAAGTCTGCACACTTCTTGGCTATCAAAGAAACTAACAAGTTCTCTACTCTAGCAGACATATATCTTAAGGAAGTTGTATCGAGGCACGGGGTGCCCACCTCTATTATCTCTGATCGTGATGCACGTTTTACTTCAGAACTGTGGCAAGCAATGCATAAGTCCTTTGGCTCACGTTTAGATATGAGCACAGCTTATCACCCTCAGACGGATGGGCAGTCTGAGCGCACCATTCAAACTTTAGAAGACATGCTTCGAGCGTGTGTAATTGACTTTGGCAACGGCTGGGAAAGCATCTGCCACTTGTGGAATTTTCGTACAATAACAGCTACCACACCAGCATTAAAGCTGCTCCGTTTGAGGCATTGTACGGGCGTAAATGCCGATCACCTCTTTGTTGGGCAAAGGTGGGAGATAGTCAGATCACTGGTCCAGAACTTGTGGTAGACACAACAGAAAGAATTGCTCAAATACGACAACGAATGGCGGTAGCTCGTGACCGTCAGAAAAGCTACGCCGATAAGGGCAGGAAACCACTCGAGCTCCAGGTTGGGGAACGAGTGCTACTCAAAGTTTCACCCTGGAAGGGTGTGGTTCGTTTTGGTAAACGAGGCAAACTTAACCCGCGATACGTCGGACCTTTCGAAGTCATCGAGAAAATAGGCAAGGTGGCCTACAAACTGAACTTACCAGCAGAACTCAGTGCAGTTCACAACGTTTTCCACGTGTCGAATCTGAAGAAGTGTCTGTCAGATGAGACCCTCATAGTTCCTTTGAAGGAGCTCACTATCGACGAACAGTTACGATTCGTCGAGGAACCAGTTGAAATCACGGACCGGGATGTTAAGGTCCTCAAGCGCACTAGAATACCTCTCGTTCGAGTTCGTTGGAACTCCCGTCGCGGCCCAGAGTTCACCTGGGAATGCGAAGATCAAATGAAACAAAAGTATCCCCAACTATTCGCAAACAGTACAACCACTACTGAGGCTGAAGCTACGGAATTTCGGGACGAAATTCCAGATCAACGGGGGGAGGATGTGACACCCCAGGAAAACCAGGAAACCCGTGTAACTTAACTAGCTTCCTCAGTGAGTACGTACCAAATTTCGGGACGAAATTTCTTTCAACTTGGGGATAATGTGACAACTCGTATTTCGGAACCTATCTTTGTGCTAAGTGTAGCATGTTTTGAACTTATGTAACGTATGTGAACTTGGTGTGATAGTCTGATATGTTGATTCAATGAATGTTATGAGACTTTATGTTTGAATTAGGTGAATGTATGTATGTATGTATAAATATATGATAAACCGATCGCACAATAGAAACCCGAACGCACAAGCCTTTGGGCTTTACCACTCTCGGCCCACTTCTCTTGAACTTGAACCGAATGGGCAACCCATTAGGAGGGTTCGGCCCACTCCTACTACATGCATACATTGATTCTTTAGGGAGTTTGTTCCTCATAACTTGCAAACACAAGGAAACACACAAACCCTAATATCACTCTCAAACCCGACGGCAACAACATCCATCTTTTCGAAGCTCACTCGATTCAGATTACTCTTATTTGAAGCCTGATAACCAATTAGTGTTTTATGATGCTTGTTGTTAGATGATATTATGGATGCCATGATTTAACTAGAATAGTTGTATGAATGATGATGTTCTTATAAATCGGATGTGTATGATGATGTTAATTGGATTAGGTTACATGATGTTATGATATACATGGTGATTGAATGTGATAGAAACTGTTAATGGTTGATGTTCATATAATCGGCTTACATGTGTATGTTTGGATCATGATACGAATTAGTAATCAAACAATGATAAATGGTGATTAGAACCGAAGGTAGGTAAGTCGGCTGTGTTGTGGTTGAACTCGGATGATATGTGATGTTCATAGGGTTAGATCCGATTGAATGTTATGATAGGTTGTGTTCTTGAAACATGATTAGGGTTCATAGAGATTCGATGTTAAAACAATTGTTTGATCGATTATGTTTGGTTTTGGAAGCTGTTGGCAAATGTTACGGTGATAATGGGCTGGGATTTTGGAAGGTTGTTACACTTTTAGTCTCGACAGTGGTTGCGAGCCGAGACCTCACAGTCTCGACTCGAGACCACACATTACCAGCACACAAACAACATGACTCGAAACCATGGTTGCGGGTCTTGTTGCGACTCGAGACCTGACTCGAGACCACCTGGTCTCGAGTGATGAAGGCTATAAACCGAGACAGCACCGTCTCGACTCGAGATCTCTGGTCTCGAGTCGAGACCACCTGATTGTATATTCTGTTTGGACTTGCACTGTTACAGGCCTAAGTATTTGGGCCGAATACATGGACTTTATATGTTACTGTTGAACGTGTATGTTGTGTACTGTTGATTGGACTGCCATGAATAATACTTGTATGCAACTTGCTAGTATACGTGTAGAAAATATACGTGCATTACTTGGTTTGAATCTGACTTGTGTGGTAACCATACTAGGACGTGGTTGGCCACAATTAGTTCAAGTGACCTTTCGTTTATCTGCCGAGCTAACCTAAGGTGAGTTCACACTTTCTCCAAAGCATGGGATTCCCAGGGGTTGGGAATGGGTTTAAGGAACATGGATTCCTCGTCCTTTCTTGGGTAGGACAGTACTGGTTCAGGAATGTAATTCCTCGTCCTCATGGGCAGTTAACTTTTACTAGACCAAAACTCTATCACGAAGTCCCTCCTTTTTATATCGACTTAATCGCCGGGCCAATGGCGAGCGGGTCATTAGTTAGATAGCGCTATTTAGGTCTGACAAGCCTCACACCGTGCCGTAGAGGACGGGCGTGAACTAATGGATCTGGGCACGTCAATGATGATAGATATTGACAGTTCAAGGCACATAAACATGACTACAGTCAGCAGTCGATATGGTAACGAGTCTAGTGGTATACATGGGGTAGCCCCTACGGCCGAAAAGCCAGATAACTAAACATGGGGTAGCCCCCACGGCTGGATAGCCAGAATAAACGGGATATAACCAGAACACGTTTTCAACTTTGGGGTAACCCCCACGGCAGGATGCCAGCTAAAGGAAACTGTTTTCGAAACAACTTAAAACAAACACCCAACTGTGAACTCGCTCAACATTATTGTTGACTCATTACTACATGCTTTGCAGGTCAATAGGTACTTAGCTGGAGCTTGCATGGAGAAGAGTCGTTGTGGGACATGGACAGCTGTGTGCCATGTTAAACTTTGAAACCTTTAAACTTATATTTTGGTTTTGGATTTAATCGTTATGCTTCCGCTTGCAACTTAAACTATGTTTTGTTTGGACACCAATTGTATTGGTTGAACTTTTATAATTACTTACTTGCTTGTACAATATGATTGGTGGCTGGATCCTGGTCAGTCACGCCTCCAAGCGGTGATACTCCGCGGGTGGATTTTGGGGGTGTGACATATAACCTCAGAAGGTTATTCCCTATACAACTATGGTCACCTAATGTGTTTGGGTCAGATCCTAATGATCGACCAAACGGGTCGGGTTCGAAGTATAAGCGATTGATTAGATCGCTTACCTTACGACCCTATATATGCACTAAACCTATAGTGACGAGCTAAACATGTTAAAACACGTTTAACGAGGTTTGAAAACAGGTTGTGTTATCAAAACAAATGGTTTCGATACCTAAAAGTAGTTTGGTTACAAAATACGCAAGAATACGCATTTTGGCCGAAACTACGACTTGCCACTATGCCTAGATAACGTGGTAATCAGTAGGCATAGTCATAAGAGACTAAAACCATTGTGATTACGCTCACGTTATGAAGTTCAAACGAACTTCACGTTGACCATAAACTGGTCAATGTAGAAAGTCAAACAATGTTTGACTTTTAAGCTAAAAACGTAAAAGAACGAAGGAATACTTACAACGGGTCAAAGAACGGAAGTTTTGATCTGATTATTCTCAGGTATGAAGTGAAAAGCACCTCAACTAAGAGATCAATCAGATCAAATGTGGGTTTGAAGTGAAGTGGGTGTTGCTATTTATAGGAAAACCAAGATCATTAGGTTCATTTCTTGAAAAACGTGCTTCGATCTAGACCGTACACGTGCACCCCTTGTTTTGTAATACCATGGGCACCCCAAATATGGCCCATAGATTCTAAAATACCATGTGCAAGGCTTGGAAACAGCTGGAACAGCTATTAACAGCTAGAAAAACAAATATGTACAGATCTGGTGATCTGTCACGGCCCGCGTAATAGCCAAGAAAGGCTTACGCGGCCCGCCTGGGCAAAGATGGGCAGAAATGGCAATAATGGTCTCTGCACTGTAAAACCTTGGTTTTTGACTCGTTTGAAGCTCGTTAAACCATTTTCAAGGCTCTACAATGATGCCTAAACATGAGGGACATGAAACATGCTCAAAAATATGCCGGATGTCGGTTTGTTTGGTCGTACGATCGCGATATTCGCTTAATTACCACGAAATGCGCACGAACGCGAAAAACGATCCAAATTGCGCGACGAATGGAATTTTCTTATGCCGAACACTAAAATAAAATATTTTAATGCTTACATAAATTTTTGGATGTCCGTATGTATTCAGAACATAAGATATGCGCGAAAATGCAAACTTATGCACTTTTTGACGCTTTTAGTCCCTGAATGAGCATAAAGTTTATTTTAGCACAACAAACCCCTCAAAGCCTATTTCTAAGCTATGTGAAGGATATTTAGGGTATGTTTAACTTATGATCAAGTTCTGGAATGTCCGTTACAGTACGAATCGGCATACTTTCGCAGTTTGTCGAATTTAGTCCCTGTAAGCGAATAAACTTGATTTTGCCATACCAAAGCCTTCAAAACTTATTTCTAAGTTATGTAAAGGTTATTTAAGGTATGTTAAGCATAAATTGATGTTCCGGAGTATTTTTCACATTAAACTGATTACGTTTGCGCACCAGTTTGCGTATAACTCTCCAAAAAGCGATATAGAGTTTGAAATTGAACAAAAACCAAAACATGAAAAATATCAAACATAAACAAACAAACATTGGGGTCAAATAACATTATTTCATTGATAACTGAACTGTTACAATGATTACAAGCACAGGTGTCAAAGTCTCCCCTACTTGAGGAAATTTCGTCCCGAAATTTATTTAGAGGAAACTTATGAGAATAGATGCAGATACTTTGCTTTCATTTGATCTTCACGTTCCCAAGTAAATTATGGTCCACGTTTAGATTCCCAGTGAACTTTAACCAAAGTAATGCGCTTGCGTTTAAGCCACTTGACTTCACGATCCATGATTTCCACAGGTTTCTCAACAAAATGCATCGTGTTATCAACACGAATTTCGTCAAGTGGTATGTGGAGGTTCTCATCAGCTAAACACTTCTTGAGATTGCACACGTGGAAGGTTGGATGAACATTTCCAAGTTCAGGAGGTAACTCAAGTCTGTAGGCTACCTTACCGATTCTTTCGACGATCTTGAATGGTCCAACATATCTAGGTGCAAGTTTTCCTGTCTTTCCAAATCTGATCACACCTTTCCAAGGTGAGACCTTAAGTAATACATGATCACCGACTTGAAATCCCAAGGGCTTGCGTCGTCAGTCCGTGTAACTCTTTTGACGGCTTCGAGCTGTCTGAAGGTTATCGCGACTTTCTTAACCTTATCTGTTGTCTCCAGAATGAGGTCAGGTCCAGTAAGTGAGCCTCACCGATCTCATTCCAGCAGACTGGTGAACGACATTTTCGACCATAGAGAGCCTCGAAAGGAGCCATGTTGATGCTGGAGTGATAACTATTATTGTAGGAGAATTCAATCAATGGAAGATACGAATCCCAACTACCACCAAAATCGATCACACAAGCTCTAAGCATATCCTCCAAAGTCTGGATTGTTCTCTCAGATTGACCATCAGATTACAGATGATAAGCAGTGCTCAAATTAAGTTGGGTCCCCATAGCAGATTGCATGGTTCTCCAAAAATGAGACGAGAATCGAGCATCTCTGTTAGAAACAATGTTCAAGGGAACACCATGTCTAGATACAATTTCATCCACATAGATCTTTGCAAGATTGTCAGCAGATAGATCCTCACGGATCGGCAAGAAATGTGCTGACTTAGTAAGACGATCAACAATTACCCAAATGGCATCATGACCTTTTTTAGTGCGCGGAAGTTTGGTAATGAGATCCATAGCAATGTTTTCCCATTTCCAAACTGGAATCTCTGGTTGCTCCAATAAACCAGAAGGATGTTGGTGTTCAGCCTTAACCTTAAGACAAGTAAGGCATTTTGAAACGTATAAGGCTATGTCTTTCTTCATACCAAGCCACCAATACTGAGTACGAAGATCCTTATACATTTTATCTGAGCCAGGATGAATAGAGTAACGAGACTTATGGGCTTCATCCATAAGCAAGGTGCGAAGATCGTCATGGCTTGGGACCCACAAACGGTCCATGAAATAATACGATCCATTGTCCTTCAGTTCAAGATCAGGCTTAATGTGATAGGGTAATTCCTTACCCATCAAAGCTTGTGAAACACAAGTATGTTGAGCCTAGGAAATGCGGGTTTGGATATCAGATCGAGCTTGAATATCAGATTGAACATGAACACAATGAAGCTTGACACGTTCTTTACGACTCAATGCGTCAGCCACGACATTCGCCTTACCAGGATGGTAGCGAATCTCGCAGTCATAGTCGTTTAGAAGTTCAACCCAATGTCGTTGCCTCATGTTGAGTTCTTTCTGATTGAAGATATGCTGAAGACTCTTGTGGCCAGTGAAAACCACACATTTTGTACCGTACAAATAGTGTCTCCAGATTTTGAGAGTGAACACAACAGCACCTAACTCAAGATCATGAGTGGTGTAGTTCTTCTCATGTATCTTCAACTGCCTCAATGCATATGCTATGACTTTGTTCCTTTGCATGAGAACACAACCAAGACCCAAGTTTGATGCATCACAATACACGACAAAATCATCATTGCCCTCAGGCAAAGACAGGATAGGTGCATCACAAAGCTTCTGCTTCAAGGTCTGAAATGCTTCTTCTTGCTTAGAACCCCATTCAAAGGGTTTGTTCTTCTGAGTTAGAGCAGTTAAGGGAACAGCAATCTTTGAGAAGTTTTCGATGAAGCGGCGGTAATAACCCACGAGACCAAGAAATGAACGAACTTCAATAGGAGTAGTAGGCGTATCCCAATCCTTAATCGCACTGATCTTGGAGGGATCTACATGAATACCTTGTTCGTTGACAATATGTCCTAAAAATTGAACTTCCTTAAGCCAAAATTCACACTTGGAGAATTTGGCAAAAAGTTGCTCTTTCTTTAGGAGTTCCAGAGTAAGACGAAGATGTTGCTCATGATAAGCTTGCGTCTTAGAATATATCAAGATGTCATCAATAAAAACAATGATGAACTTATCTAAATAAGGCTTACAAACCCTATTCATCAAGTCCATGAAAACAGCAGGAGCATTAGTTAAACCGAATGGCATAGCTGTGAACTCATAATGCCCATAACGAGTGCGGAAAGCAGTCTTGGGAATATCTTCTTCATGCACACGAAGTTGATGATACCTAGAACGCAGATCAATCTTTGAAAAATAAGAAGCACCTTGTAACTGATCAAAGAGATCATCAATGCGCGGTAGAGGATATCGATTCTTGATGGTAACCTTGTTAAGCTCACGGTAATCGATGCACATTCTGAAAGATCCATCCTTCTTCTTGACAAAAAGAACGGGAGCACCCCAAGGTGAAAAGCTAGGACGAATAAAACCTTTGTCAGAAAGTTCTTGAAGCTGCTTAGACAATTCTTGCATCTCAGACGGTGCAAGACGATATGGAGATCTGGCAATGGGATTTTCACCAGGTACAAGATCAATACGGAACTCGACTTGGCGTGCTGGGGGTAAACCAGGTAATTCTTCAGGAAACAACTCTGGATAATCCCGAACAACAGGGATATCTTGAATAGACTTACCTTTGCCTTTATTTGCTATGACATGTGCCAAGAAGTTCACATAATTCTTTCGCAGATACCTCAGAGCTCGAAAACAAGACATGAGCTTGAGACTACTAGCAGGTTTCTCACCACGAACCTGTAGGATCTCACCTGTCAAGAGCGGAATACGAACAATCTTCTCGAAACAAACTACCTCCGCATGATGCTTGGCTAACCAATCCATACCTACTATAATGTCGAAGCTCCCAAGTTGCATCGGCGTGAGGTCGATAGGAAAAGATGGTTGTGAAGGTTCAACTGGCAGTTACGAAGAACAAAATCAAGAACAATGGGCTCACCACTAGCAACTTCTACTGTTAAAGGCTTTCCTAGTTTTGTTCTAGACACGCGAAGCAATGGCTCAAAAGATAACGACACAAAACTCTTATCGGCACCTGAATCGAAAAGAACAGATGCATGTTGATTATTAACAAAGAGCGTACCGTTGACCACCTCATTGTCTGCTTGCGCCTCTTGTGCATTCATATTAAAGACTCGACCTCGAGCCTGAGTCTGAGATGGATTCGCATGGGCGAGTCTTGGACACTGGTTACGGTAGTGTGTCAGATCCCCACAGTTATAGCAAGAACCAGGTAGGTAATGAGGTCGTGCAGCCTGAGCCTGTTGCTGAGCAGGAGGCTGAGCAACTTGTTGAGCTGGGTTCTGAACTGCCCGATTCTGATTAGCAGGAAGACGACATGTGGCAGCGAGATGACCAGACCTTCCATAGTTGGTACAATGACGACACTAGAGGTGCGGCTGGTGATAACCATTACACCTGTTGCACAGAGGTGCATTGCCGAGGTATGGTTTCTTGGCAAGTGGTTGCGCAGGCTGATTTGGAGCAGCTTGATTTGCCTGATTGATTTATCAAACATGAGAGTTACATTGTCTTAAATGAAAGAAAACAAGAGTACACAACAAAATTAAACTAGTTCTAGCTTCATTTTTAAGTCACTAAGGCACAGGTCCGCCCTAGTGTGTCACGAACATCCTATGCAACAGCTCCTGAAAACACATGTGAAAGTAGGTACGTTAGCATAAAAATGCATGTGAGATACATAGGTTTTATGAAAATAGAATTCATGACTTAGGTTTAAAGAAACTGTTTGATAAAAATTAGTCATGAATCTTGTTTAAAGTGTTTTCTTTCAAATAAATGTTTGAAAAACGATAATAAAATCGAATGATATATATAAAAGAATAATGTATGGTTAAATGAATAACCAAGTAAAAATGAGTTTGTATAAATTAAGTTATTTGTAAAACGATGTTTAAGTGTAAATATGTTGTAAATGAAATATGTCTAAACTGAAATGATTTAAATAACGCTACGATATGTAATATCATAAAAGCACTTATATATAGGAAGTACCATCGGCTTATCCACCATGCTTTTATCATATTACATGTCGCCTCGTTATGTAAATCACTTACCCCAACAAACCACCAAAATATAATGTTCAACCAATAGTCAAATGTTTATGTGTAAGCCAAGTCTAAATATAAATCATGTAATGTGTAAACAAATGTCATGTATGGTAAGTAAAAAGTGACTACTTAAACCAAAAGTAAAAATGTACAAAACAAAGTATTTTGAATAAATCAAAAGTCATGTTTTGCAAAATATATGCATGCTTTACTGATACAAACACTTATGCGGTAAGTTAACGTATACATTCAAGCCTTGAGACTGTAGGATAACCTTAGAGTAAAGGTTATCAAAAATGTTTTCGGATTCAGTCATTCCTTTCACCGGGGTAACCCTTTACCCAAAAAAAAAGTCCTATGGTACCACTACTTACTACCGAGCGGCGTAGCTAATGTTAATGAACATATTTTAGTCCCGTTGAACAAACCAAATGTCATACCAAATGTAAACATGTTATGTGAAAACAATGTACTAAGTATGCTAAGTTAACATACAAAGCAGAAAAGTCATGTAAATCAATGTGCTAGCATGCTCAGTAAACATACATAGCAGAAATGTAATGTAAATCAATGTGTCCATATGTCAAGTAAACATATGTAACAGAAAAGTAATGTAAAACAATGTGCTAGCATGCTAAGTGAACATACATAGCAAAACATGCAAGAAATCATGTACTATAAGTGTACTAACGAACATAGTAAGCATAAGATACGAAAACATGGAAAACACGAAAGTAACAAGTAGGCACATGTGTTTCACCCCAAAACGTTTGAAAAACAGTAAAAGAGGGGACTATGTGTGACAACCGGTGATTTACGGCCCTTAATTACGTGATTAACAAGCGATTAACACGACAATAAATAGTGTTTACAGCGCGAATTACCTTAATTAGGCCTTTGGAGTGCCTGGGAACGTTTATCCGACTTTACAGTGCGCGAACGGTGGTTTACGGAAAAATCGGGTGAATATTAAGCGACGACGAACTGATACCGCACAAGATACTGACAACGCCGACAAATAATAAATTTTTACGATATAATTTAGCTTCGTAATTTAATTTTAACTATCGTAGTTGAAACCGGATGGAAAAACGCATTAATACGACAATCGCCTACGGCTTACATTTTTGCGGGATTTCGGTTATAAAAAAATACGATATTATATTTTATAGAGCACGGGTGTGTTAACGGGCTTTAAAATACGATGGGCCACTAAACATAGAGATTGGACTTGTGGGCCCTGGGCACAAGCCCAAAGCCCATAAGACTTGATCTACGTGTATATATACAAGACCTCATGGCCTTTCAATCCTCATTTGTGCAGACATAAAAGTCACACACACCCACACAAAAAGTCTCTCAAACCTCAAACTCACACACACACACCCGGTTCACTCTCTCCCTCCGGCGAACTGATGCGGCGGTGGAGCCGCCGTATGTCACACCCCGACCACGTAGAACATACCAAACGTGGCGGAAACATCGGGGAGTGTTGTAACAGAATTAATGTTTCAAATCCATGGCAATTGAAGTTTCGTTTTATTCATTAGAAGTGTTACAATGTCTAAACAAACATGGAAATACAACCTAATTAACTAGTCTGCATCTTTTATTGTCACTAAGGCCCATGTCCGCCTAAGTGTATCTTGATCATCTTATGCAACAGCTCCTGAAAAACACATGTGAAAATATGGTACGTCAGCATAAAAATGCCGGTGAGATACATAGGTTTTGTGAAATTAGGTTTCATGACTTATGTTTGAGAAAATGTTTAGTCATGAACCTTGTAATTTGCTTTGTCTTGTAAATCATTTGAAAAACGATAAGATCAGATGATACGTATAAATAAATGTCAGGTTAAATGAATAACCATGTAAAATGTGTTTGTATAAGATAAATCGTTTATAAATCAATGTCTTGTGAAAAGTATGTTATTTGTATAAAATGTTCTATGTCTCAAACTGAAATGATTCAAATAACGCTACGATATGTAATACCATACAAACACTTATATATAGGAAGTACCAGCGGCGTATCCACCATGTTTGTATCATATTACACACGCATCGTTACTTAATCACTTAATCAAACCAAACCACCAAAGTAATGTTCATGTCTAATGTAAATCATGTAATGGATACAAACGGTTCAACAGTTACAAACGGTTCACATGGTTCAACGGTTACAAACGGTTCACATGGTTCAACGGTTACAAACGGTTCACATGGTTCAACGGTTACAAATGCAAACGGTTCACAGATATCAACGGATCACATAGTCAAATGATTTCAACGGTTCAAAATGTAGTATAATGTGTTCATACGCTGGATAAGCATATGCAACAGAAAGGCAATGTAAAACAATGTACTAAGTAATGCACACAATGGGCACACCTAGCATGAGATGAAATGTAAAACGATGTACTAAGTAATGCACACAATGGGCACACCTAGCATGAAATGTAATGAAATCATGTACTATAATGTACTAACGAACATAGCATGTATATGATGTGAAAACAGGAAAGCATGAAAGTAACAAGTAGGCACATGTGTTCCACCCCAAAACAGTTTGGAAAACAGTAAAAGAGGGGTCTATGTACTCACTTGAGATTGCTCAGATGTCTAAAGATAATCACCAAGCGAAGCTAGAGATCACGGAAATCAAACGGCACCTAATATAGGTAACTATGTTAATAAACCGGACCTAAATCGGAAGACTGGGTAGTATTAGGGTTTGTAAACCAAATGAGTGTAGGAACTCATATGATATGGTTTAACAAAGCCTACATACTAAATGAAACTTAACCTAAGTGATTTCGACCCATTACGACCCGTTTAGGTAGCTTATGCTACTTTAACGCGTCGTTCGCGTGGAACGCGTTCGGATCGCCTAACTAGTCCTATGACAAGTGTTATATGCCTAAACATGTTACAAAATTAGTTATGTGACAAAAGTTTAGGTTACATATGCTTAATTACCAATTATACATGAAAAGGGTATTCTGGTAATTTACCTAAGGCATATAAACTACCTATCATACAACTACTTAAACGATGTGACCATAGGGTATAACCTCGGAAGGTTATGCCCTATACTAGGGTCACCTAATGTATTTGGTCGGATCCTAATGATCGACCAAACTGGGTCGGGTTCGAGGTATAAGCGATTTATCAGATCGCTTACCCTACGACCCTAGACAACGTGGTAATCAGTAGGCATAGTCCCAAGGGACTATAACCAACGTGATTACACTCACGTTGCGAAGTTCAAACGAACTTCGCATTGACCATTACTGGTCAACGCTGAAAGTCAAACAAAGTTTGACTTTCGGACTCGAAAAGCAATAAAATAAGGAAAAGAACGAAAGAATACTTACGAAGGGTCCCCGAATGCTAATCCCGATTCAAGAATCTCAGGTATGAAACAATGGTTTCAACTTAGAGGTTCTCAATTCAGAATTCTAGTGCAAAATGAGGTTGTGTGGGTTGGGTATTTATAGGAATACCCGAACCGTTAGGATCGTTTGTCGAATATTGTGCCTTAATCGTATCCGTACAAGTGTCGGAAGGTTATGGTGCCTAACAATGATCCTTATCAGCTGAGTATGCAAGTGGTGAACTTGTGGTTGTGGTTAAAACAGCTGCAAACAGGCTGTTAGAAACTCTGAATCTGGTCTGAACTTGGCTAGCGCACCGCTACGCTAAAAGTGTAGCGCACCGCTAGGCCATAGTTTGGCAGATTTACACTTTTGGTCCCTGAACTGTATTTAGGCCATTTTCGACACGTTTAAGGCCCGTTAACCCCATTTCAAAGCTCTAAAATGAAGTTAAAGTATAGGGAACTTAAAATGTGCTCAAAAATATCTCGGATGTCGGTTCGTTTAACCGTACGAACGCGATGTTCGCTTAATTACGACGGAATGCGCACAAGCGCGAAAAACGATCCAAATGACGCGACGAATGGATTTTTCTTAAGGCGAACCATAAAATATAATGTAGTCATGCTTACATAAATTTTTGGATGTCCGGATGTATTCAGAACGTAAGTTATGCGCGAAAATGCAAACTTGTGCACTTTTTGACGCTTTTAGTCCCCGAATGACACAAAAGTTTATTTTAGCATACCGAACACCTCAAAGCCTATTTCTAAGATATGTAAAGGATATTTATGGTATGTTTAACTTATGGTCATGTTCCGGAAGGTCTGTTACAGTTCAAATTGGCATACTTTCGCAGTTTGTCAACTTTAGTCCCTGTAAGCGATTAAACTTTGATTTCACCACACCAAACCTTTCAAAACTTATATCTAAGTTATGTAAAGGTTATTTAAGGTATGTTAAGCCTATTTCACTATTCCGGAGTGTTCGTTGGATTAAACTGGTTATATCTACTCATCAGAGCGCGTATAACCCTCCAGAAAGCGATTTAAAGCTTGAAATCGAACAAGAATTGATATGTGTAAACGATACACATATTTATACAAGTCCAAAGTATGAAATACAATATTTCATTCGCTTGGTATTTGTTTGATGGCCGTGGAGACACAGGTGTTACACCGTACACGGCGGTGGTGGCCCTTTTCGGCGAGACAACCCCCCCTTCTCGGTTCCCCCTGCAACCCGATAACCACCAAGCACACACCCCCTGCTCCTTTTTCTTCTTCGATTAACAATCGGAGCACCACCACCACTGTCCGGTGGTGGTGCGGCGGCGCGACTTAAGAGAGAGGAGAGAGAGAGAGAGGCTGAGAAGAGAGAAAGAACCGACGGTCAGAATCTCGGACCGGCGGTCGGTTCGTTTCTCCGGCGGACCTTGCTTTTAACCGACGGGTTACTGATGCTGATGAAGACGACAATGGAGGTCAGTTCATTTGTCTGGTGGTCGGAGACCCGGTCCGGCGGTCGGCGTCAAGGACCGGCGGTCCATGTCTTTAACCGGCAAATTTCACCAGTAAAGTCTCGTTTCCTTCATTTTTTTTATTATTCCTGAAAATCTGATGAAGGATGATACTAATAAGGTTCAGTTTGCATCGGGTTATGTTTTGGGTTCGGGTGCTACGGATTCTGATCAGCGGTTCGGGTCTCGGGATTTGGTTCGGGTCACAGCCTCGGTTCACTCGGGTCACACCCGGTTAACTCAGTTAACTCCGTTAACCTGGTTGACTCGGTCAACTCACCGAGTCAACTCAGTGTTCAGCTCAGTTTCGGGCCAACTCAGTTTTGAGCGGGTCAACTCAGTTCGGGTGCAGTCAACAATTCTGGTCAACTCGGTCAACCCGGTTGACTCGGCCGACGCAACTTTTCGACACGAAGATTTGGTAAAGATTAGCGGCGCATTTAATATTTACGTTATATATTTTTAGTTTTAATCTCACGTGATTAACGAGCTTGAACCGAACGAAGTGAAATTATTAGTTAAAACATACTTGGTTTTATTCGCAATCTTGTCTACATAAATTGGTTATACTAAATAATAGTGAATTATTGATTGAATTTTGAATATAACGACAACTTGTGTTGTCGGGGCCGTCTAAAAACAGAGGAAACTCTGCCCGTTTTTCGAGAAAATACGTAAAGCTAAAACGCGCTTTGTCATAAAACGAAAATATTGGATCCAAACAATCTTCTATGAAAACAAATACAAATATATATTTACTTTTAACGACATTACATAACCTACAAAGCATGTTTATAACATTTCGACAAACCGCTTTACAAAATAACAAAACTTGATGGTTTTATAAAATAAATATATTTAGTTATATTTATTTCCAAACAACGAACAATTCGGATTCTTTTCTAAATAAATATAGTTTATATATTTATTTCAAACAAATCCTTTTATAAATAAATATAGTGTTATATATTTATTTCGAATATCAAACAACACGGCGATTCTTTTGTAAAATAAATATAGTTTATATTTATTTCCAATATCATACAACGCGGATCCTTTTAGAAAAAAAATAAATATAGTTATTATATTTATTTCAAGCATCTAACAATAACGAATTCTTTTATAAAAATAAACATAGTTTTATGTTTATCAAGCGATTCGTATCCATTTACAAAAATAAATATAATTATATATTTATTTTCAAACACAAACAACTTGATGGTGCTTTTGTAAAATAAATGTAACTTTTTATATTTATTTCAAATGCCGAAACGGCATATACGTATGTATTGGAAAATATATTCAAGACGCAATATATATAATACAAGGTTATTATATACTACTTTCATACGAATATTTTTGTATACATATACTTTACATACACGTACGACATCTCGAGACGACTAACGCGCTTTTAACAATATATTTATGTATTTCTATATAAATATTTATAACCTCTCGAGAAGCTAAGTCTTTTCAAGACTTATTAACTATCACCGACAATAAACGAAACTTAACGAGTATAACTTCCTCGTTGCCTTCAAGATAATAACTTACCGTCGAATCGTTCGATTAACGATTCGGTAGAGCTCGATGACACGTAGTGTAGTTACTGCGTTTACTTAGAAACTTATAAGATATTCCGTGTTAGGAATATTGTAGAATGCACGCTAGCAAGTCAAGTCTTGGAAACGACATCACGAAGTCGTAATTAGCTAGCTTTGCACAAGGCAATCCAGGTGAGTTCATAACCCCACTTTTTACGGCTTTACATTTTTATAAATGTTTTCGGGGTGGAAAGACATGCACGTTTTACAAGAATATACAAAGTTTTTGAACGAATGAAAACTCATATTGTTAAGACATGTTACAAACGGATTTCAAGGAACTCAAATGGTTTACGAATGAATCATATTAAATATACCGGTTTTTTTTTTTACAAAACAAAAGCGTATTATCGAAATGTGAATGATTTTCATGACTAGGGATGGATCGTCTAGTGATAATATAGAGGCTGGGGAGTTGGCCTTAGAGGCTGGGGAGGTTCAGCCTTAGAGGCTGGGGCAAAATACATGTTACCATTATTTCAGACATTTTATATATGGTATGATTAGCTTAAGGAGGGTTTACTACTAGATCATGTGAGTGATAGGTCTATTTGAGCATAACGAACCCCACCCATGCACCCGCAGGTTGGACCATGTGGTGATTATATCTTAGCCTCACCTATGCGCCCGCAGGTTGGACCATGCGGTGATTACATCTTACTCCACCCATGCGCCCGCAGGTTGGACCATGTGGTGACCTTGTCTTAACACTACCCATGCGTCCTCAGGTTGGACCATGTGGTGAATACATCTTAGCCCCTCCCATGCGCCCGCAGGTTGGACCATGTGGTTACGCATTAACTGATATGTTTCCTTATTTGCTTTCATACCGGGGTTTTACAAATTACATACCATGTTTTATACAAATTTAAAGCATAAGATTATGTAGGCATGAAGTCAAAGTCAGGGTGGCCATTGACGTTTATACGGACATTACAAATTCAAGAGTTTACAATACATGGTTTTACGAACATAATGCGTTACAAATACAAAGTTTCCATGTAACTTGACAAGAAAATGATTTCTAAATTCGTTTTCTCCATATTATTTCACAAACCGGTTATTCAAAAGATTTATTTCAAATCTTTCACAAACAAACTATGAACTCGCTCAACTTTATGTTGACTTTTTCGCATGTTTCTTTCTCAGGTTGCATTCCAGAAATTATGGCACGGTTGGAATAGGAGAACCATGTGGAGTCGTGTACTTAGTGGCGTTCATTTTCTAAAAGTCTTAGCTTATTTGCTTCCGCTGTGCAATGAAGATACCAGTCCAGTCACGCCAGCTCTGATAATTTCGGGGTGTGACAGATTGGTATCAGAGCTATAGGTTACAGCGAATTAGGTTTCTGTAGAGATACCTAGGCTCTAACCTCACTTCCCTCTGGGAACTTAGAATATTAAAACTTGAATACATACAGAACGCCTAGTACTCGAGTATGGTCTCCAACCGTGGCCGAAAAACAAACAGTCAAGGTTTTGTTTTCAAACATACGCTATTGTGGTGTTATACACATGGTGCACAAAAACAATTACATATAGTACACAAAACTCTGAGAGTTTAGGAAACATGCATTTAAGACCTTTGAAAACTTATGTTGAAGTTCATTAAAGGTCATCACGTAGGAACCGTGAATGCTAACTCGGGCACACACTATTATCCATATTGTCTATGATATTTTAACTTCCCGAGCAGGCAGCCTACGCATAACGAAACACTAGTGCACGAGAATACATGGAACTTAAATTTTACGTCAACGGATGTCGGGGTACATCACATTCTACGCAGAACGAAACGCTAGTGCACAGGTTACGCGAAACTCAATATGTACGTCAACGGAGGTTGAAGCACGTCACATACGACTATCGAGGCGAGGCCTTTGAGAAGAAACGATGGCGCAATTCAATGACGACGCTAGATTCCTGTCAGCAGGAGAACTATCGATCAGGAAGCGGCAGTTTGGCACGCGGTCCTGCAACGACACGAATCACTCCAAGGAAGAAGATGTATGTTTCCGCACCCCCTATATCAGTTAACGACGAATACGTTATGTTCTACATTCCATGGTAATGTCAACTAACAACCGGTCATCACATGAAACCCCAGGTAAAGTCCTCAAATTTCTTTTATTGAAATTTCGACATTCACATTTACTGAGTAGATTTTCGTATCTCTACCCCTCTTAATGGTCATTGTATCATGATCGTTGCTTTCATTATAGCGAATACTCACTTTTTTCACTTCTTAAAAATTCATATGTTACACATGCATCGGTTTGTTACGCATGTGGTTTTGTTTTGAATAAGCGTTTCATCAAAATTCAAACATTGTTTTGCTAAACCTAATTATTGAATTGTGATTCGAATGACCCGCATTATTGTGATTGTGGGCTCCTTTGTTATCAAGTCAACACCTTTTCTTGAAATTTCTCTTCTTTTCAAATTACATACATGGTTTTTCGTTGTGACCATGCCAAAAGTTTTCTTGTCGGTACATGTATTTATTGTCGCCTTGCGCCTAAACCAAGTTCAATTGTTTGAACTTGTCCATTACACATATTCACTTCAAAGCATCATATGATGTATTGGGAGCATCATATTCAAAATTCGTTTTAACAAGTGTTTCATTTGTTCCGAGTTGAAGTAAATTTGTTTGGCATTCGACTCCATTAAATTGTTTGTTGATTTCGACACCTTGTGGTGGTATTTTCACTTATTTAAAGCTTGCGCTAAACTCGTTTACATATCTCATGCACGGATTTAATTGTCTATTTATTGATTTGTTTTAAATCCGCTTTGAATTATCATATTAAAGCAGTCTTAACACAATTGTGTGTTAAGATGATGGTACACAAAATTCATTGCATATTCCGGTGTACCTACTAACGGTTCTTTCAACATCGATCGAATATTTTACGATATTTATTGTTTCTTCATCTTGGATCGAAAACATTAATTCTTTGATGTTCCATCCTCAATTGAAAATCTTATGATGTCGTTTGAATCAAATTTTCAAATTTGCTTCACTGTACTTTCGCTTGACTTCAAACACGGTGAATTTGTTTGATCACCGCTATTATTTGAATTGTTTCATTCATTGCGACACCTTGTGGTGTCGGTATAACTTGTAGCTTGTGCTGATCACGATCGAGCGTTTCATGCAAACTAGTACATTTGAGATTGTTGATTCTAAGTTCATCCAGTGGATGTTATTGCTTCTAGAGTTCATTTACATGTTGTAAACGTTCATATGGAATTCGATTGGTCGAAGTTCATGTTCATTGTTGGATCCTTGTTAACTTAGTCGCACTGGTAACTGTATCAGTACGTCTCGTTTCCTTTGACATCAATTTTGAAGCACATTTCTTTTAAACCGTTGGGTTCTTATTGTTGAGGAATGTCATTAAATTCACATGATTCGAATAAGTCTTGTTTCGATTACGCGGTCATTCACTTTGTTATTATTCGGACTTACCTGCGAACAACACAATTCTAAGGAGATAACATAGTCTAAATTTCGAGGACGAAATTTCTGTAACAAGGGGAGAATGTGACAACCGGTGATTTACGGCCCTTAATTACGTGATTAACAAGCGATTAACGCGACAATAAATAGTGTTTACAGTGCAAATTAACTTAATTAGGCCTTTGGAGTGCCTGGGAACGTTTATCCGACTTTACAGTGCGCGAACGGTGGTTTACAGAAAAATCGGGTGAATATTAAGCGACGACGAACTGATACCGCACAAGATACTGACAACGCCGACAAATAATAAATTTTTACGATATAATTTAGCTTCATAATTTAATTTTAACTATCGTAGTTGAAACCGGATGGAAAAACGCATTAATACGACAATCGGCTACGGCTTACATTTTTGCGGGATTTCGGTTATAAAAATATATGATATTATATTTTATAGAGCATGGGTGTGTTAACGGGCTTTAAAATACGATGGGCCACTAAACATAGAGATTGGACTTGTGGGCCCTAGGCCCAAGCCCACAAGACTTGATCTACGTGTATATATACAAGACCTCAAGGCCTTTCAATCCTCATTTGTGCAGACATAAAAGTCACACACACCCACACAAAAAGTCTCTCAAACCTCAAACTCACACATACACACCCTGTTCACTCTCTCCCTCCGGCAAACTGATGCAGCGGCATATATACTACCTATCATACAACTATCATACAACTAACTAAACGTCGTGACCATAAGGTATATATACTACCTATCATACAACTAACTAAACGTCGTGACCATAAGGTATAACCTCGGAAGGTTATTCCCTATACAACTATGGTCACCTAATGTGTTTGGGTCGGATCCTAATGATCAACCAAACGGGTCGGGTTCGAAGTATAAGCGATTGATTAGATCGCTTACCTTACAACCCTATATAAGCACTAAACCTAAAGTGACGAGCTAAACATGTTAAAACATGTTTAACGAGGTTTGAAAACAGGTTTGGTATCAAAACAAACGGTTTTGATACCTAAAAGTAGTTTGGTTACAAAATACGCAAGAATACGCATTTTGGCCGAAACTACGACTCGCCACTATGCCTAGATAACGTGGTAATCAGTAGGTATAGTCATAAGAGACTAAAACCATCGTGATTACGCTCACGTTATGAAGTTCAAACGAACTTCGCGTTGACCATAAACTGGTCAATGCAGAAAGTCAAACAAAGTTTGACTTTTAAGCTAAAAACGTAAAAGAACGAAGGAATACTTACAACGGGTCCAAGAACGGAAATTTTGATCCGATTATTCTCAGGTATGAAGTGAAAAGCACCTCAACTTAGAGGTCAATCAGATCAAATGTGGGTTTGAAATGAAGTGGGTGTTGCTATTTATAGGAAAACCAAGACCGTTAGGATCGTTTCTTGAAAAACGTGCTTCGATCTAGACCGTACTTGTGCACCCCTTATTTTGTAATACCATGGGCACCCCAAATATGGCCCATAGATTCTAAAATACCATGTGCAAGGCTTGGAAACAGCTGGAAAAACAAATCTATGCAGATCTGGTGATCTGTTGCGGCCCGCGTAATAGCCAAGAAAGGCTTACGCGGCCGCCTGGGTAAAGATGGGCAGAAATGGCAATAATGGTCCCTGCACTGTAAAACCTTGGTTTTTGACCCGTTTGAAGCCCGTTAAACCATTTTCAAGGCTCTACAATGATGCCTAAACATGAGGGACATGAAACATGCTAAAAAATATGCTGGATATCAGTTCGTTTGGCCGTACAATCGCGATATTCGCTTAATTACGATGAAATGCGCACGAACGCGAAAAACGATCCAAATTGCACGACGAATGGAATGTTCGTTTGACGCTTTTAGTCCCTGAATGAGCATAAAGTTTATTTTAGCACACCGAACCCCTCAAAGCCTATTTCTAAGCTATGTGAAGGATATTTAGGGTATGTTTAACTTATGATCAAGTTCCAGAATGTCTGTTACAGTACGAATCGGCATACTTTCACAGTTTGTCGAATTTAGTCCCTGTAAGCGAATAAACTTTATTTTGCCATACCAAAGCCTTCAAAACTTATTTCTAAGTTATGTAAAGGTTATTTAAGGTATGTTAAGCATAAATTGATGTTCTAGAGTATTTTTCGCGTTAAACTGATTACGTTTGCGCACCAGTTTGCGTATAACTCTCTAGAAGCGATATAGAGTTTGAAATTGAACAAAAACCAAAACATGAAAAATATCAAACATAAAAAAACAAACATTGGGGTCAAATAACATTATTTCATTGATAACTGAACTGTTTACAATGATTACAAGCACAGGTGTCACAAAACACAATTATGAAAACACTGGTGTGAAACAAGTAACGTGTCGAGGAAAGACCTTGAAAGTTCGGGTTGTCACATCATCCCCAACTTGAAAGAAATTTCGTCCCGAAATTTGATAGGTACTCCAAAAGTGACATGGTAAACCAAACGTGACACAATGTTAGGTCAGGATGACTGTGGATTTTCCCAGATGCCACATCATCCCCAACTTGAAAGGGAATTTCATCCCAAAATTCGCAGATGACAATAAAAGTTGGTTCAACCACTTGAACAATTGGGGATATTAAAGATTTAATAGATCTTTACGTTCCCACATGAACTCCGGTCCACGTCTTGAGTTTCAACGAACTCTCACGATTGTCATACGACTTATGCTAACGAACCTTGACTTCTTGGTCCATGTTTTTGATAGATTCCCTGATAAATACAACTGGTCAGATAACCTTAGACTCTGGTAAAGGTATCACAAGTGTTTCATCGAACGACCACTGCCTTAGATTCGAGGCATAAATATCATCGCGAATGTTATCCAATTTTTCAGTTAACTCGAGTTTGTGAGCCATGTCACCGATTCGTTCTAGAAATCCGAATGTCCCGACGCATCGTAAACTAAGCTTGCCATGTTCCATAGCGTACCGCACCCTCCCAGGGTGAGACTTTCGATTTTGACACGTTCGCCTACAACGAACTCCCAGTGTTTCCTAAGCTTATCAACTTTCCTGATGGTCACTTGTTGCTGGCAAACGATTTCCAATCTAAGCAATCTTCCCAAGAGTTTCGAGTGCAAGTCCTGGACCTGTGATTAGGTTGTCGTCCATCCTAATCCAACAAGGAGATTAGCCTTACTGTTCATGCAATGCCTCAAACAGAGTTGTCTGAATACTAGAATGGGGACTGCTACGGTAGAACGCAGCCAAAGATACGTGTCCTTACAATTTTCACCAAGTCAATCACACACATGCTCGCAGCATGTCTTTGAGTGTCAGGGGGGTTCGTTTACTCTGACCATTTGTCCTATGGTGAAAAGTAATGCTCATGCCTAGACGTGAACCAAGAGTATTGTGTAATGCCTGTCATAACCAGGTATATATCAAAATCAGAGGTAACAGAAGTTGGCACCTCGCAAGTAGTTACTTAGAGGATGCGAAGGCTTGACAATCTTCCTTGTTTGCGAGAAAGTGTACCGATTACATGCAACAATCAATGAGCACCCAAGTGATGTTATTTCCGCTCTGAGTTCCAGGTAGTCCAGTGACAAAATCCGTGGTAGTCTGTTCCCAAACGTTGCTGATACTCCACCTTAACTCTCCCACAAGTCAAACATTAGTCACAAACATTGCTAGGTGGGCCTTCATGCCCGATCACTAGTGCAAGATTTATAGATCCTAATATCTCTCACCAAAACCCAGTCGACTAGAATACCAAGGCCGGTGTGCTTTGCTCAACATGAGTTCACTACAGTTGCCGTATAATGAGATCCACATTCGTTTCATGAGGTAACGGATATCGTCTGGCTTGCCGAAAGTTGCTCTGCCATGCCCCACATGGACCCAGCTTGAAAATATCTTCCTTCAGTGCTTCGGGGTGAACAGAGCGAGTCTGATTAGGTAGGTTAGAGTCGTTAATGAGTTGCAATGCTCGCACGCGTTTAGGTTCCGTGGTCAAAGTCATTCAAAGGTTCCATCCAGCGATGCCATCGCATGCTCAGCTCCTTCCAAAACCAGGGTACCCGGGAGGCTCTTGTGATCGATCTAAGTAGTGCATTTGGTATCGTCCAAGTAATGCCTCCAGTTTAAATCCAAAGACTATGGCTTCCACCGCCAGTTGTGACTTGTGTAGTTCTTCTTGTAAGTCTACTACGTAAGCTATCACCTTCTCATGTTGCATCAGCGTGAAACTGGGACTCTGATTCGAACCATCATGATATACCACTAAATCACCCGCACCCTCGGGTAAAGACGATGCTTAGTGTATTGCAGAGTTGGGATTCGAAAGCTGAAAAGACGTCCTCCTGTTTTGTCTTCCACGAACACAGCACCCTGCTGTGCTAAAGTGGTTACAGCGGCGCAATTTCCGAAAATCCCTCGATGAATCTGCGATAGTATCTAGCGAAACCAAGGAATTGTTGTATCCCCGCATCAATCTTTGGTGTCGATCAGTTTTAACCAAAATGGGCCTTAGCGAGATCCATGTGTATTCCCACTTCGTTGATTATATGTCCAAAAGGTACCTCTCGAATCCAGAAATTACATTTAACAAGACTTTGCGCGGAGTGGCTCCTCCCTCAGGAGCTCTAAAATAAGATACAAATGCCGCCCGTGATGTTCCTTTCTCCTGGAAATGATCCAAAACATCATCGATAAACACGATCGATTCATGTGGTCCATAAAGCTGCAGGTGTGTTGATTAACTCAATAGTTAGGGTGTACAAAGTCACGCTGGCCGTATTGCGTTCGGTATGCCATTCTAGGAACATTCTCCCATTGGACTTCCATCTGATAATAGCTTGTTCGTTAATTAATCCTCGAATGGAAACTTGTCCCTCGCAACTGGTCAACTGGGTGTTACTGCATGGTCAAAGCGAACGGTTCTTGACCGTCACCTTGCTGAGTTCTCGATAATCAGTACACATACGAAAAGGCTTGTCTTCACGGATATAACTGGGGCTCCCCAAAGAGAAAAACTATGTCCGACAAACTCCTGTCCAACAGTTCCTGTAGGTGATTAGACAATTCTTGCAACCCTCCTGGTGCAAGACGGTAAGAGTACAAGTATTCAGAGCTGCCTCTGGCGTGAGATCAACTTAGATTCCGTCTAACAGTTGTGGAAGTAAACCTGAAAGTTACTCGAATAGCACACTGAGAGGAGTCACGAATAATTGGTGGATCCCCGATCCTATTTTCCTTAGCCTTATCATCAGAAACGGTTGCTAACATAGCGGGGTAATCCCTCCGTAGACACTTCTGGGCCTTCATAGCTGGAATGGCGCTAACCCTTGCACCCCTCTGACGCTTTAGAACAGACAACGATCCTCCACTAGGGAGAAGGATGCGCAAAATCTTCTCCTCACAGGGTATATCTACGCGATCTCTGGATAACCAATCCACACTAACTACTGCATTAAAACCATCAAGGATAGTAGTAGGAAGGTCGATGTCAAACACTTGTCCCACGAGGTCGAGTTTGCATCCCAACAAACATATGAAGTTTCAATTGACTTGCCCTCAGTCGATTCTACAACTGGTTCGGTTTCAAGAAACACTAGGGTTAAGCAGAATAGAGACGGAGCGATTAGCTACCCATATAAGCTACCATGTTGCTATAATCCTGGCGTTGCCCACGCCAATCCTATATGCCCTTCCACGAGCATCATGTCCAGTGTTGTTGTTACTGTTATAGGATTCCCAATACTGCCTTCGTTTCCCTGGTTGTTGTCGTCTTTGATCTAATAATGGCCGATCCATGTCGTAGGCACCTCCATCTTCCATACCGTAGGCTACGTTTACAAGTTCCTTGATGTTGCCGTGACTGTTGCCTCTTCTGTCGTTGCTTGAGTTGAAGCCTGATGTGTAAAATGTTTAATATATTTTTAAAACACCAAATTAAATGGTCAAACAAGCTTAATTACACACAATCGGAAAGTGCACCGGTCGGTATGTAGTCAAGTCGGTAAGACCGG
Organism: Helianthus tuberosus; assembly: GCA_030545235.1. Classification (NCBI taxonomy): domain Eukaryota; kingdom Viridiplantae; phylum Streptophyta; class Magnoliopsida; order Asterales; family Asteraceae; genus Helianthus; species Helianthus tuberosus. Next base: position 96,783,658 of record CM060388.1, read on the forward strand.
GTATCAATCCGTGGACACAATGGCGCGACTCTCGATACTAAACTTTTGTCAAGTCCTAGTCTAATAATATTTAATGAGTGTTCGGATTTATATTAACTGCTAAAATTAAATAAGAGAGCAAATACGAAAGCAAAGCAGACAGAGAACGAATTTAGGTGAATTCAGATGTTGGAAAAGTAGCTACCTAGGCAAGATGCATGTCAATTTACTCACGGTTCTCGGAATGGAATAACTAAGTTTTGGTTACCGGGATCTTAAGGTTCACTAAACAAGACCAAAACTGGCTGGCAGATCATTCTCCAAACATGACGCAATCTAGGGTCTAGAAAAGTGTATAAACTCACCGGTTAATGTCAGATCACCTCTCGGTCTCTCAGACTAGGTTATGGTACCCTAAATCTAGATTACCTCTCAGTCTCACTAGAAACGGTACATCCGGGAAGTGTAAGGGATGTATGGGGTGGTGACTCTAATTAGGTTCTAACACGGTTTGCTAAAAATCACAAGAAAACCTAGGGTAATTCACTCTCGTGCAATTAACACCTAAACCGTCTAATGATTAAGACAACCCAACATCTAATCTCCTCTCGTTCTCAAAGATGGTAGAATATTTAATTACCAAATAGTTTATTAATTTGTTCCTAGGGTTTACTACGTCTAGCAACCACGAGATTTAGTCAAAAACACAAAGTTAACGAAATCACCTAACCCTAGTCTTAATTAATACGCAATTAATTTTAACCAAGAAAAAGGTGGAACAAAAATAAACCATCAATTATTAAATACGCATAAACATTAGAACCTAGTTTAGAACACTTTTACCATAACACTAAGCCAAAACATTAATTAACCAACCAAGAAACCGCAAATAAATCTAACAATTATCCATAGCCTAGGTAGCACAAAGAAATTTAGCCAAGCATATTTAAGAATGAAACATAAATATATTCAAAGCAATTAAGTTTAGAAAACATTGTTCAAGTATTCGAGTCTAAATAAACTGAAAACAATAAAAATAAAGTCTAACCGAACAAGCTATGAACTTTAGGCTAAAACTCCTCCACCCAAGTCTTTCTTCACCCTTGAATGCCTTCTTTTTCCAGCTAGTTATCTGGCTTATGTTCGTATCAGCAACCTCCTAAAAATAATAAGTGGGCCGCCCCCCTTGTGTTCTTCCCAACATTTTTTTGGTCCAATGGGGATGCATGCATTTGCATGTGTTAGTGGGAACTTGATTGGGCAAGAGGATGGCAAGATTCTCTCAACTTTTATAAAACATTTTTAGATGACAAAAATTAAAGTAAGACTTGATTTTTGATCTAAAAATTTTCGGCCAAGAGAGATGTGATTCAAGGGTTTTTTAATTCAATTTTAAGTGCAAGAACTCAAGAAAAACTCCTCTAAAAAATAGGCCAAGGTGTAGTTGTTCAAGAGGTTTTAAAGTTTGAACATTCAAATGCCAAGAACTCTCAAATTCCCTTGTGGAATTTTCGGCCAAGGGTTGGCTCCAAGAAGGAAATTTTAGTGAGTTCACAAGTGTTCAAATCTAGCTAAAACTAAGGTGTTTGTTGGAAGGCTTGGGGTATACAAGCTTGAGGTCTTCTACACTTGAAGGCAACCGTTCAAGAAGCATCATCTTCTTCATATCCTTTACTCCTTGGAAGGTAGTATTCTAAACACCCTATGGTTGTGTTTTAATTTTTGATAGCATGCATGTTCGTATATGGATCCAGGGATTGGGTTTTGTGTGACAACTCGAACTCTCAGGGCCTTTTCCTCGACACGTTACTAGTTTCACACCGGTGTTTTCATAATTGAATTGTTGCATTGTATTTGTGCATAGTTGGCATATGAATGATTACTGTGATGTTGTTTGGTCTTATGATGGTCTTATAATTATTGAATATGATTTAAGGTATTGAAACTTATTAACTGCACACTAGACGAAACACTGGATCCTTGTCACAAACCTCCACCCAATGAAACACTAGATGTTTCGCCATCAATAACACGATGAAAGGTGGACTTTCGTCAAGGCCATGATTCGCCGAATTGGGCTTTCGGCCCAAGTGAGAGCGTTTGGCCCAAGTGAGACCCTAACATTATATTAACTGTACACCCACATAATAATATGTACGATCATAACCGGCAAAACCCTAAACTCTCCTTCCTCTCCCTTGCACGCGGCGGCAGTCCCAATCTCTCCCGAAGCTCTTTCTTGTCCCATCTTGCATCCGGTTAGTTGAGATAACCCGACTCGATCTACTTGTTATGCTGTCTGTGTAAATATCTGTTATCACCATGATTTGTTTCAGTTGCTTATTTATAATTGTAACCTTATGTTGTTTGTGAATGTAGGGTTTTGTGAGATACTGTAATCTTATGTAGTGATTAGTTAGGGTTTGGATGTTTTGTATTAATCAAATAGATTAGATCCTGCATAAGGAGAATTCGGTGTCTCGTAGGCGTTCATGATTCACCACATGGATCTAATGATCCTGTTGCCATATGTATATGATGCGATCTGTGTAAACAGTTACGGAATGATCGAGATTGTGGCATAATACATGCTGATTAGTTATGGTGCTTATGATTAAGTGATAATTTCAAACTATCGGTTGACATGATTAGGATTGAGGAACATGAAAACTGCAAGGAATTATGGAAACTGTCAAGGTCGCCGACGAAACATATTGATGTTTCGTCCTACACACACAACGACAAAACAAATTGAAGTTTCATCACATGATGTTTCGTCACCTTTCTCATCGACGAAACACTCTTGTGTTTCGTCACCTTCCATGCCGACGAAACGTCTTGGGGTTTCGTCACCCTGACCAACAGACTGTGCATGTGCATGATATGAATTGACTAAGTTAACTCTGCTAATGAATGATATGTTAATGAACTCATGATACATATTGTTAATGAAGATTGATTATGACCAAGGAGACATGATTTGGTGTTGTGTATAGCACACTTAACTGTGAGCACTGTTACAATACATGCATATGATTTGTAGAAATTGTATGATATGAGCTGTATAACTACTATGTTGCTTGTATGCATATTATGACTATACATGAACGTAAACTGATTACGAGTGCTTGAATACCAAAGGGTGTGACTGTTTAAGTGTGAACAAGTAACTAATCATACCGAGCAAACCAAGGTGAGTTCACTTCTCTCAAAACAAGCATGCGTCTAGTGGGGACAATCAAACTGACTAAACTTGTAACGGATTTTCATAAACCCATATCCTTGTAGGGGATATGAGGCGGTTTTCAATTACCCACATCCTTGTAAGGGATGTGAGGCGGATTTCACAAACGCTATCCTTGCAGGGGATATGCAACGGTTTTCAGTATACGTTATAGTTGGATAATACACTCACTCTCTATCACTTAAGTCCCATCATTACTACCGGGTTGTTGCTTGTAGGGCAACGGGGTTATTAGTTGATAGCGCTATTAGGTTTGGCACCCTCACGATGTACCTGGATAGGACGGGCGTGAACTAATAACTTTAAATCATGACCAATGTTTGATAGAGCATCGGGGAAGGGCAAAAAGGGCCGTCTGCAGTATCGAGTTATTATCAACATAACAGTCATAACAAATCATAATTCACTACTTGGTATTAAACGGTTCAAGCAAACTGTGAACTCACCAGCCTGTCTGACACACTTTTTCTGCATGCTTGCAGGACCTTAGGTACACGGTTATGGAACTTGCTGTCTGGGAAGCTGGAGTGATTATGGGTCGTGGCATTTGGAAAGCTTCTAAGTCTTGCATTGTTAAACACTTTATTTAAAAGAACTATTTTGCTTCCGCTGAACATGTTGATTTTACTAAACGGTGCTTGAATGATACATTTACATTTAATGAAAGGTTTTATTTTATCATATATGTATATGGTTCAATGTGATTAGTGGCTAGATCCTGGTACGTCACACGCCTCACAGGGGTTTCCGCTTGGGGTATTTTTGGGGGTGTGACAGTTTGGTATCAGAGCCACTGGTTATAGTGAACTAGGTTTTAAAACGTTTTCGTAAAACCATACTATAACCAAACAGTAACGAAAACGACCATGACACTCAGCTCCAGATTGCATGTGACAACTCGTATTTCCGAACCTATCTTTGTACTTTGAAGTAACGTATGTGTACGATATGTGATTTTATGAAAGTGAATGATTATATGAATGTTATGTTGATACGTGCTTTGTGTAATGTATGTATGTATATAAACGGCCCAAACGCACAACACTCACCCGATCGCACAAGCCCATTCGGGCCACACCTTTGCATCCGAGACTAAAGGGCAACCCAAGCTTGGGTTCGGCCCATTTCACTTGTGTCGCATAACACATGAGGGGAATGCAGACTCCTCATTCGCTTGCTAAACACAACACACCTACAAACCCTAGCTTTCTCTCATCCTCTCTCTCTCAAACTCAACGGGAAACACTCCCTCACCATCGAAGATCATAGTGCTCGGATCATTCTTTTATTCGGATCATTCTCGTTTACCCCTCTTAACCGGTTAGTGTCTTGTTATTAATTGATGTTATGGTATGTGATTATACATGTCTCATGTGATGAATTGTAAACTTTAATATTGGTGTCCTTAAATCGGTTCACATGTGTAAGATGAAATCGAGATGTGTATTAGTAACCGGATGTGTATGATGATATTAATCGACTATCATGTCTTGTTTTCGGATTAGGTTGCATGATGAATGATGAATGATGATGTTTATAATCTATTGTATGTTCATGTAATCGGAATCAAATGATATGAAGTGATAAGTGATTGTTATGCTTGAAACATGATTAGGGTTGCATATTAGATATTGAAATCACTGATTCGAATGATTCGATGATTGTTGTTCTTAAGTTGATTACAATTAGGTTGGTATGAATATGCATGATTGCTAAATTGAATGTTGTTTGATCCGTTTTGAAACTGCCAAAGTTGTTGCTGATGTTTCGAAGATAATTGGCTGCAAATTAGGAAGTTGTTACGCACCTAGTCTCGACACGGGTTGCGAGTCGAGAACTCACAGTCTCGACTCGAGACCACTTCTTACCAGCACTCAAACAACAGGACTCGAGACCTTGGTTGAGAGTCTTGTTGTGACTCGAGACCTTACTCGAGACCATCCAGTCTCGAGTGATAAATGTATGACCCGAGACCATTAGTTGCAACTCGAGAACGTCAAGACTTCGACCCGAGACCGCACTGTCTCGACTCGAGATCCTTAGTCTCGACTCGAGACCACATGATCACATATTCTGTTTGAACTTGCACAGTTACAGGTTTAAGTATTCGGGCCGAATACATGGACTTTATATGTTACTGTTGAACGCGTATGCTGTGTACTGTTGATTGGACTGCTGTGAATAATACTTGTATGCAACTTGCTATTATACGTGTAGAAAATATACGTGCAGTACTTGGTTTGAATCTGACTTGTGTGGTAACCATACTAGGACGTGGTTGACTACAATTAGCTCAAGTAACCTTTCTGTGTATCTGCCGAGCAAACCAAAGTGAGTTCACACTAGCCAAGGCATGGGATTCCCAGGGGTTGGGAATGGGATTGGATAACTACTCGTACAACCATTACTATTGAACTACTTAATACTGTCCTCGGATTGAAGGGCACGTACGTAAAGCCTACGTACACGATCATAAGACCATCACCTCTATCAAAGGAAGTCCCTCATTTATCGACTTAATCGCCGAGGCCTATGGCGAGCGGGTCATTAGTTAATAGAGCTATTAGGTTTAACAAACCTCACACCGTGCCAGTCGGACGGGCGTGTACTAATGGACTATGGGCAAAGGGTCAATGCTGATAGACATTGACTTAGGGCACCTCTTACATTTTCGTAGCAGTCGATACGCGTGGTCTAGTAACACATGGGAAGCCCCCACTAATCATCGCACACATGCCTGGATTGGCCGCGATACGGATTAATACGATACATACAAAACGAACATACGATTTATGAAATGAACACTTTAACCAAACAACCAACTGTGAAATCGCTCAACTTTGTTGTTGATTCGTTGCTACATGCCTTGCAGGTCATTAGGTACTCATGGAGCTTGCACAGGGAGGAACAGTCATTGTGGGACATGCCAGTGTGTGCCATGCTTTAAACATTACTTTATTTCATACTTGTTACTTGCTATGGGTTTTACAATTATGCTTCCGCTTAACACTTAATTATGCTCTGGTTTTGAACACCTTTCATATTGTTTGGTTGAATTATGTTTACTTACATGCTTGTTCAATATGATTGGTGGCTTGATCCTGGTCAGTCACGCCTCCAAGCGGTAATACTCCGCGTGTGGATTTTTGGGGGTGTGACAGATTGGTATCAGAGCCATTGGTTATAGAGAACTTGGTTTTAATAAAGGAAAAAAAAAACGTTTTTGTTAAAACCAGACTATAACCTGTACAGTGCTCTACGATCCACAACGACGCTTCTCTCCACGTGCAAGACTCGACACTCTAGGTAATATGGTTTATGTTTTATTACCTACATGCTAGATTGCCTAGAACTTTACTCATGACATGCCTAGTTAGTATAGCTATTGTTGCTTGAACGCATGTGTGTTTACTCTCCTCTATCATCGCACTTTCGCGAACCCATCTCACTCGTGTTTCCCTTATATATATGAAGATCATGTCTGGACGCGTTAACATGACACAAGCCCAGTTGACGGCTCTGATTAACGAACAGGTTGCTGCGGCACTTGCAGCCGCACAAGCAGGAGTTATACCCTGCAGTTTAAACTCATTCTAGGATCTTAAAGTCCTACTCTCGTGAACCTACCTTTGTGTTAAACTTTGTCCTTTCTTACACCCACAACAGGTCAACATGCTCAGCCACCTGTGTGCACCTTCAAAACTTTTATGGACTGCCGACCCACTACTTTTAGCGGCACTGAAGGAGCTGTAGGTCTCCTCCACTGGTTTGAAAAGCTCGAATCTGTGTTCGAGATGTGTGAATGCCCTGAGGCTCGCAGGGTGAAGTATGCTACCGGTACCCTAGAGGGTTTAGCGCTCACGTGGTGGAACGCTCAGGTTCAAATGCTGGGGTTGGTTGCTGCTAACGCCACCCCATGGAATAATTTTATAGAGATGATCAAGGAGGAATACTGCAGTCGTGATGACATTCATAAGTTGGAAGTCGAGTTCTTCAACCTCAAGATAACGGGGTCAGAAATTGAGGCGTATATGAAGAGATCGAATGAGCTTGCATTACTGTGTCCTACTATGGTGGACCCTCCAATTAAGCGTATCGAACTTTATCTTAAGGGTCTAGTGCCATAGATCCAAAGTCATGTGACTTCAGCAAACCTCGCCACCATACAACAAGTTGTTCAGTTGGCTCACCGTCTCACTGATCAGGCGGTGGAGCAGAACAGGTTACCAAAATGTATTAGTGCTACAGCCACCTCTGAAACTCCCAGTGACAACAAACATAAATGGGATGGAGCTTCAAGCAGAGGTTCAACTTCTGTTCAGTCCCAGTCGCAGCAGAGAAGAACCGAAGATTATAAGAGCCCTGGTCAGCAATCTTCTGGTAGCCAAGGGCAAAGTGGTTATCGAGGGAACCTTCCAAAGTGCAACAGATGCAACAAACATCACAATGGTCAGTGCAACAAGAGCCGTTGCCAGAGGTGTCTCAAAATGGGTCATGAAGCTAAGGATTGTAGGAGCTTACAACCTGCAAATCAGAACCAGCGACAACAACCACCAGCTCCCCAAGACCAACAACAACAGCAACGAGACAACAAAGGGTGCTTTCAGTGTGGAGCTGAAGGCCACTTCAAGAGAGATTGTCCCCAGCTGAACAGGAATCACAACAACAACAATCAGGGGAATGGAAACAATGGGGGTAACAATGGCAACGGTGCAAGGGGTCGTGTGTTCGTTATTGGCCAGGGAGAAGCGAGGAATGATCCCAATGTTGTGACGGGTAAGTTCCTTCTCGATGACTTTTACGTTACTGTCTTATTTGATTCGGGTGCTGATACTAGCTATGTATCCCTAAAAGTTAGCCAAATGCTTAAGCGTACCCCAACACCTTTGAACCCCAAGCACATAGTAGAGTTAGCTAATGGTAAAGGTTTAGAGGTCACCCACATAGTTAAGGCTTGTAATCTTGTTCTTGTTGATCATACCTTCTCAATCGACCTCCTTCCTATCACCCTGGGTAGTTTTGATGTTGTCATAGGAATGGACTGGTTATCCCAACATCAAGCAGAGATTCTTTGCAACAAAAAGATTGTCCGTATTCCTCGCCCAGGTGTTGAACCTCTCATGATTCGTGGCGACAAGAGTGGTGCTGTTGTGAGCATCATCTCTTTCCTTAAGGCTCAGAAGTGCTTAAGAAAGGGCCACACTGTTATTCTCGCTCTCGTTACTGACACCTCGAAGAAAGAGAAGAAGATAGAAGATTTTCCAATTGTGCACGACTATCCTGAGGTATTTCCCGAGGAATTGCCTGGCCTTCCGCCTCATCGCCAGGTCGAGTTCCAAATCGAGCTAGCTCCTGGAGCAGCGCCCATAGCTCGAGCACCCTATCGTTTAGCCCCATCAGAACTAAAAGAGCTATCTACGCAACTACAAGAACTCTTAGATAAGGGTTTTATTCGTCCTAGCTCTTCGCCCTGGGGAGCTCCAGTGCTATTCGTGAAGAAGAAAGACGGTACTTTCCGAATGTGCATCGACTACCGTGAACTCAACAAGGTGACTGTGAAGAATCGCTATCCTCTTCCACGCATCGACGACCTATTCGACCAGCTGCAAGGGTCGAGCTACTATTCAAATATTGATTTGAGATCAGGATACCATCAGCTGAGAGTCCGAGAGGAGGACGTCTCCAAAACAGCCTTTAGAACTCGATATGGCCACTATGAGTTTTTGGTCATGCCTTTTGGGCTGACAAATGCACCTGCGGTCTTCATGGATTTGATGAATAGGGTGTGCAAGCCTTACCTGGACAAGTTCGTAATAGTTTTCATCGACGACATCCTGATCTATTCGAAGAGTCAGGAGGAACACGAGCAGCATCTACGACTCATTTTGGAACTCCTTCGAACAGAACAGTTGTACGCCAAGTTTTCAAAATGCGACTTCTGGCTTCGTGAAGTCCATTTCTTAGGCCATGTGGTGAACAAGGATGGGATTCACGTTGACCCATCTAAGGTAGACTCGATTAAGAATTGGCCTGCACCTCGTACACCAACGGAAATTCGCCAATTCGTGGGCTTGGCAGGTTACTACAGAAGATTCATCAAGGACTTCTCCAAGATTGCACAGCCCCTCACCTCACTGACGCAGAAAGGCGTTGTTTATCGATGGGGAAACGCACAGGATTTAGCATTTCAGCACTTAAAGGATAGACTTTGCAGTGCACCTATCCTTTCATTGCCAGAGGGTACAGACGACTTTGTGGTTTACTGCGACGCATCCATTCAGGGTCTTGGTGGTGTATTGATGCAGCGGGATAAAGTTATAGCCTACGCCTCACGCCAACTTAAAATTCATGAAAGGAACTACACTACGCACGATTTAGAGCTGGGAACTGTTGTTTTTGCACTTAAGATATGGAGACACTACCTGTACGGTACCAAGTGCGCCATCTACACAGATCACAGGAGTCTCGAGCATATCTTCAAACAGAAGGAACTGAATATGCGACAACGACGATAGGTTAAGCTACTGAATGATTACGAATGCTCGATCAGGTACCACCCAGGCAAAGCCAATGTTGTGGCTGACGCCCTCAGTCGAAAGGACACTGCGCCTAAGCGCGTACGAGCTTTGCAACTCACTATACAGTCTAGTCTTCCTTCTCAGATTCGAGATGCTCAGGTAGAAGCATTGAAACCAGAAAACATCAGGGCTGAAGCCCTACGCGGCTCAAGGCAACGCTTAGAACAGAAGGAAGACGGTGCTTACTACGTAACAGGACGCATTTGGGTTCCATTCTATGGCAACCTACGAGAGCTGGTGATGGATGAGGCACACAGGTCTCGCTACTCGGTACATCCTGGTTCGGATAAGATGTACCACGATATCAAAACTACGTATTGGTGGCCTAGCATGAAAGCTCACATAGCAACATATGTTAGCAAGTGCTTGACTTGTGCGAGAGTCAAGTCAGAATACCAGAAACCTTCAGGTCTACTCCAACAACCAGAAATACCACAATGAAAATGGGAGCAAATTTCCACGGATTTTGTTACTGGCCTGCCTAGATCTCAACGTGGTAACGATACTATTTGGGTGATCGTGGATCGACTCACAAAGTCTGCTCACTTCTTGGCTATCAAGGAAATGGATAAGTTCTCCACATTAGCAGACGTTTATCTTAAGGAAGTTGTCTCGAGGCACGGAGTGCCCACCTCTATTATCTCAGATCGAGATGCACGTTTTACGTCAGAACTATGGCAAGCAATGCACAAGTCTTTTGGCTCACGTTTGGATATGAGCACAGCTTATCACCCGCAAACGGATGGGCAGTCTGAACGCACCATCCAGACCCTTGAAGACATGCTTAGGGCATGTGTGATTGACTTTGGCAATGGCTGGGAAAAGCATCTGCCACTTGTGGAATTTTCATACAATAACAGCAACCACACCAGCATTAAAGCTGCTCCATTTGAGGCATTGTACGGGCGTAAATGCCGGTCACCTCTTTGTTGGGCAGAGGTGGGGGATAGTCAGATCACTGGTCCGAAACTTGTGGTAGACACAACAGAGCGAATTGCTCAAATACGACAACGAATGGCGGCGGCTCGTGACCGTCAGAAAGTCTACGCCGATAAGGGCAGAAAACCACTAGAGCTCCAAGTTGGGGAGCGAGTACTACCCAAAGTTTCACCCTGGAAGGGTGTGGTTCGTTTTGGTAAACGAGGCAAACTTAACCCACGATACGTTGGACCTTTCGAAGTCATCGAGAAAATAGGCAAGGTGGCCTACAAACTAAACCAACCGGCAGAACTCAGTGCAGTTCACAACGTTTTCCACGTGTCGAATCTGAAGAAGTGTCTGTCAGAGGAGGCCCACATAGTTCCTTTGAAGGAGCTTACTATCGACGAGCAGTTACGATTCGTCGAGGAACCAGTTGAAATCACGGACCGGGATGTTAAGGTCCTCAAGCATACTAGAATACCTCTCGTTCGAGTTCGTTGGAACTCCCGTCGCGGCCCAAAGCTCACCTGGGAACGCGAAGATCAGATGAAACAAAAGTATCCTTAACTATTTGCAAACAGTACAACCACTACTGAGGCCGAAGCTATGGAATTTCAGGACGAAATTCCAGATCAACGGGGGGAGGATGTGACACCCCAGGAAAACCATGCAACCTAATTAGCTTCCTCAGTGAGTACGTACTAAATTTCGGGACGGAATTCTTTCAACTTGGGGATAATGTGACAACTCGTATTTCCGAACCTATCTTTGTACTTTGAAGTAACGTATGTGTACGATATGTGATTTTATGAAAGTGAATGATTATATGAATGTTATGTTGATACGTGCTTTGTGTAATGTATGTATATAAACGGCCCAAACGCACAACACTCACCCGATCGCACAAGCCCATTCGGGCCACACCTTTACATCCGAGACCAAAGGCCAGCCCAAGCTTGGGTTCGGCCCATTTCACTTGTCTCGCATAACACATGAGGGGAATGCAGACTCCTCATTCGTTTGCGAAACACAACACACCTACAAACCCTAGCTTTCTCTCATCCTCTCTCTCTCAAACTCAACGGCAAACACTCCCTCACCATCGAAGATCATAGTGCTCGGATCATTCTTTTATTCGGATCATTCTCGTTTACCCCTCTTAACCGGTTAGTGTCTTGTTATTAATTGATGTTATGATATGTGATTATACATGTCTCATGTGATGAATTGTAAACTTTAATATTGGTGTCCTTAAAATCGGTTCACATGTGTAAGATGAAATCGAGATGTGTATTAGTAACCGGATATGTATGATGATATTAATCGACTATCATGTCTTGTTTTCGGAGTAGGTTGCATGATGAATGATGAATGATGAATCATCATCATCATCATCATCATCGTACTCAGTATATCCCACCTATAGCAAAGCTAAGGTAGGGTCTGAGGAGGGTGGGATGTAGACAGCCTTACCTCTACCCCGTAGGAATAGAGAGGCTGCTTCCAATGAGACCCCCGGCTCGATTGTGGTTTTGCATCAAGCCTTGGACATAAGGCACATAACACTCAGCAATTGAGACAAACGCCAATTGGTGCATGTACCCCCTTGTCTTTCGGCTATCAACGCCACCACATGATGCCTGATTAACGATCCCCTCTTTTTAACGTTATTTTCACGAAATTAGTAAAATAACGTTAAAAATTAGTGCACTTTTGCTTTTGCCCCCCCGAGCGCCCACACATATATTACATTATATGAGCAGACCGAATGATGAATGATGATGTTTATAATCTGTTGTATGTTCATGTAATCGGAATCAAATGATATGAAGTGATAAGTGATTGTTATGCTTGAAACATGATTAGGGTTGCATATTAGATATTGAAATCACTGATTCGAATGATTCGATGATTGTTGTTCTTAAGTTGATTACAATTAGGTTGGTATGAATATGCATGATTGCTAAATTGAATGTAGTTTGATCCGTTTTGAAACTGCCAAAGTTGTTGCTGATGTTTCGAAGATAATTGGCTGCAAATTAGGAAGTTGTTACGCACCTAGTCTCGACACGGGTTGCGAGTCAAGAACTCACAGTCTCGACTCGAGACCACTTCTTACCAGCACTCAAACAACAGGACTCGAGACCTTGGTTGAGAGTCTTGTTGTGACTCGAGACCTTACTCGAGACCATCCAGTCTCGAGTGATAAATGTATGACCCGAGACCATTAGTTGCGACTCGAGAACATCAAGACTTCGACCCGAGACGGCACTGTCTCGACTCGAGATCCTTAGTCTCGACTCGAGACCACATGATCACATATTCTGTTTGAACTTGCACAGTTACAGGTTTAAGTATTCGGGCCGAATACATGGACTTTATATGTTACTGTTGAACGCGTATGCTGTGTATTGTTGATTGGACTGCTGTGAATAATACTTGTATGCAACTTGCTAGTATACGTGTAGAAAATATACGTGCAGTACTTGGTTTGAATCTGACTTGTGTGGTAACCATACTAGGATGTGGTTGACTACAATTAGCTCAAGTAACCTTTCTGTGTATCTGCCGAGCAAACCAAGGTGAGTTCACACTAGCCAAGGCATGGGATTCCCAGGGGTTGGGAATGGGATTGGATAACTACTCGTACAACCATTACTATTAAACTACTTAATACTGTCCTCGGATTGAAGGGCACGTACGTAAAGCCTACGTACACGATCATAAGACCATCACCTCTATCAAAGGAAGTCCCTCATTTATCGACTTAATCGCCGAGGCCTATGGCGAGCGGGTCATTAGTTAATAGCGCTATTAGGTTTAACAAACCTCACACCGTGCCAGTCGGACGGGCGTGTACTAATGGACTATGGGCAAAGGGTCAATGCTGATAGACATTGACTTAGGGCACCTCTTACATTTTCGTAGCAGTCGATACGCGTGGTCTAGTAACACATGGGAAGCCCCCACTAATCATCGCACACATGCCTGGATTGGCCGCGATACGGATTAATACGATACATACAAAACAAACATACGATTTATGAAATGAACACTTTAACCAAACAACCAACTGTGAACTCGCTCAACTTTGTTGTTGATTTATTGCTACATGCCTTGCAGGTCATTAGGTACTCATGGAGCTTGCACAGGGAGGAACAGTCGTTGTGGGACATGGCAGTGTGTGCCATGCTTTAAACATTACTTTATTTCATACTTGTTACTTGCTATGGGTTTTACAATTATGCTTCCGCTTAACACTTAATTATGCTCTGGTTTTGAACACCTTTCATATTTTTTGGTTGAATTATGTTTACTTACATGCTTGTTCAATATGATTGGTGGCTTGATCCTGGTCAGTCACGCCTCCAAGCGGTAATACTCCGCGTGTGGATTTTTGGGGGTGTGACATTGCAAGGTTCGTCCTCTCTTTACTTTATATATCACTTGTTTAGTAGTCACACACTCACGATTTGCATGAAATTACATACTAGATTCCATGATGTGACTACCTGTGCTGCGTGTTTTACTGAAATTCGATAGTGTGACACCACTCTACGACTTTTGTGATCTTAATCTTGCGATGCCTTCTGTTTTACTATTTGAATGTGGGGGAAACTTTTAGCACGAATTAAGAGGCACTGAGATAAGCATGCAAATTTCCTTATTATTATGGGTGCACACATAATAATAACGTGAGGTGCATGTGAGTCCCAGTAAGGCTTAACAAGTGTGAGAAGGGTTCTGCCCTATTGTTTGGTGTAAACTTCGTAGTTTGTAGATGTCAACGTGAGATTTGACTCCTACCTTATCTCGATTCTTAAATTTGTTCCCTCTCCTTATATAGAATCATGAGTGGACGAGGCCATGGACGTGGACACATCGCTATGACTCAGGCTGAGTTGACAAATCTGATTAACACCCGTGTGGCTGAGGCATTAGCAGCCTATCAAGCTGGTACGATATGTGCCAATTATTCACTATTCTTGTGTCACGTACCCAAATTCTTACCCCTGTATTATAATTTCTTTCGTTCATTAGGTCTGCAAGCGAATCCGAATCAAAACAACCTGCCTGCGTGTATGTTCAAGACTTTCATGGACTGTAAGCCATAGACCTTCAGTGGGACTGAAGGGGTTGTGGGACTCCTATGTTGGTTTGAGAAAGCTGAGTCAGTGTTCACTATGTGTAACTGTCCCGTGGGGGACCGGGTGAAGTATGCTACTGGCACTCTGGAGGATGGTGCCTTAACTTGGTGGAATGCCCAGGTGCATATGTTGGGCATCGAGATGGCTAATGCAACGACTTGGGATGATTTTACGGAGTTGATACGGGAAGAGTACTGTCCTCGTGACGAGATTCAGAAGCTCGAGAACGAGTTCTACGATTTGAAGATGGAAGGATCCGAGATCTAGGCTTACACGAAACGATCTCATAAACTAGCAATTTTGTGCCCTAACCTGTCTCGACCTCCACATCGACGAATTGAGTTGTATCTCAAGGGCTTAGCATCAGCTGTAAAGGGTTATGTCACTACTGCGAACCTTAACAATCTGCCACAGATCACCCGTTTGGCACATAAGATTACTAACCAAGAGGTCGAGCGTGGCTCATTACCGCCTCGTAAATCTGCTACTACCACTGCTGCTACAACTACCACACCTGCTACTGACAACAAGCGTAAGTGGAACGATTCTGACAAAGCAGCCAGTGCAAGTCAATCTCAGAAGAAGCCTGACAACAACACCCGCAGTTTCAGCTAGTCGTCCTCTGTTAATCAGAATCAGAACCACAGCCAGACTTCCGGTTACGCAGGGAAATAGCCGAAGTGCAATAAGTGTGGCTACCACCACTATGGTCAGTGTAGTTGAGCATGTTAAAGGTGTGACAAGTTGGGTCACATGGCGAAGGATTGTAGAGCTCCACGCCCCAAGCAACAACAACAACAGTCTCAGCAACAGCAACAGCAACAGAGGCAGCAACCCCAGCAGAATCAGGGCAACAATAGGGGATGCTATCAGTGCGGCAGCGAAGGGCATTTCAAGAAAGATTGCCCACAATTGAACCAGAATGCCAACAACAACAATGGGGGAAATCGTCAGGACAACAATGGGGGAAATAACAATGGGAATAACGGTGGGAATGGCGCTCGCGGTAGGGCGTTCACTATTGGGGCAGGCGATGCAAGGAACGATGGCAACGTCGTGACCGGTACTTTCTCTGTTAATGGTATTATTGCTTCTGTGTTATTTGACTCTGGTGCCGACTGGAGTTATGCGTCTTTGGGGTTCAGTCGCCAGCTAGGGTTGACTCCTGCATCTCTTATAAACAAGCATGTAGTGGAATTAGCTGATGGTAAGTCGATAGAAGCCACACATGTATACTTAGGGTGTAAACTCGATCTTCTAGGTCAAGTGTTCAACATTGACCTTCTTCCCATCACTCATGGTAGTTTTGATATAGTCGTTGGTATGGACTGGTTGTCCAAACTCGGAGCAGAAATACTTTGCAAGGAGAAGATCGTGCGTGTACCCCTCCCTAGCGGGGAATTGTTATCTGTCCAGGGTCATCGAAGTGGTGCAACTGTCAACATCATTTCATCTATGATAGCCCAGAAGTGTTTACGAAAGGGCTACCCTGCTATTCTTGCACTTGTTACTGATACTCAGCATGAAGAGAAAGAAATCGATGATATACCAGTCGTACGGGAGTTTCCTGATGTTTTTCCCAAGGAACTTCCAGGTTTGCCTCCACATCGTCAGGTGGAGTTCCACATTGATCTTACACCAGGAGCAACTCCGATTGCTCGCGCACCATATCGTCTTGCACCAGGGGAGTTGCAAGAATTGTTGAATCAACTTCAGGAACTGTTGGATAAGGGCTTTATTTGACCCAGTTCTTCGCCTTGGGGAGCCCCGGTGTTGTTCGTAAAGAAGAAGGACGGATCCTTTCGCATGTGTATTGATTATCCCGAACTCAACAAGGTGATGATCAAGAATCGTTACCCTTTACCTCACATCGACGACCTGTTCGACCAGCTGCAAAGGTCGAGCTACTATTCGAAGATTGATCTAAGATTGGGCTATCATCAAATGAGAGTTCGAGAGGAGGATGTCCCAAAAACAGCTTTTCGCACTCGTTATGGCCATTACGAGTTTTTAGTCATGCCATTCGGGTTAACTAACGCACCAGCGGTATTTATGGATCTCATGAACGTCGTATGTAAACCTTACCTTGACGATTTTGTTATCGTGTTTATCGACGACATTCTGATCTATTCTAAGAGCAAAGAGGACCACGAACGGCACCTACGTCTTATTTTGGAGCTCTTGAGGAAGGAGCAGCTCTACGCGAAGTTTTCTAAGATTGACTCAATCAGGAATTAGGCAGCACCAAGGAATCTTTCAGAGGTACGACAATTTCTCAGTCTCGCTGGGTACTATCGAAGATTCATTGAAGGCTTTCCAAAGATCGCGCAACCTCTTACCTCGTTAACACAAAAGGGCGTTGTATGCTCTTGGGGAGCGAAACAAGAGGATGCTTTCCGGTTACTAAACAGAAACTGTACAGTGCGCCGATTTTGTCTTTACCTGAAGGAACCGAAGATTTTGTAGTATATTGTGACACCTCCATTCAAGGTCTCGGTTGCATGTTGATGCAACGCGAGAAAGTTATAGCTTACGCCTCACGACAGTTGAAGGTTCACGAGAGGAATTATACGACACACGACTTAGAGTTGGGAGCCGTGGTGTTTGCACTCAAAATCTGGAGGCATTACCTGTACGGTACTAAATGCACTATTTATACCGACCATAGAAGCCTTCAGCATATTTTTGATTAAAGGATTTGAATATGCGACAGTGTCGCTAGGTAGAACTCTTAAATGACTACGATTGCGCCATCAAGTATCACCCCGGTAAAGCTAATGTTGTAGCTGATGCCCTTAGCCGAAAGGAATCGAAACCAAAGCATGTATGAGCCTTACAGCTTACCATTCATTCAAACCTTCCTGACCAGATTCGTTCGGCTCAGACTGAAGCACTGTAGGAAGAAAACATTGAAGCTGAGTATTTACGAGGCATGGAGAAACAGCTCGAGAAGAGATCTGACGGCATTTATTATTTTATGGAAAGGGTATGGATCCCTTTGTTTGGTAACCTTAGAGATCTTGTGATGGACGAGGCACACAAGTCTCGATACTCTGTTCACCCAGGTTCGAATAAGATGTACCAGGATCTCAAAGTCATGTATTGGTGGCCGAAGATGAAATCTCACATCGCGACCTATGTGAGTAAGTGTTTGACCTGCTCGAAAGTCAAGGTGGAATATCAGAAACCCTCAGGCTTACTTCAGCAACCAGAGATACCCATGTGGAAATGGGAACAAATCGCCACGGATTTTGTCACTGGGCTACCTAGAACTCAAAGCGGGAATGATACCATTTGGGTGATCGTTGATCATCTCACAAAGTCAGCACATTTTCTTGCAATTAAGGAAACGGATAAGTTCTCGCAACTAGTCATTGTTTACCTCAAGGAGGTGGTTTCTAGGCACGGGGTGCCGACCTCCATTATCTCTGATCGTGACCCGCGTTTCATCTCAGATTTGTGGCAGTCGATGCACAAATCATTCGGCTCACGTCTCAACATGAGCACTGCTTATCACCCACAGACGGATGGTCAAAGTGAGAGAACCATCCAGACACTTGAGGATATGTTACGAGCATGCGTAATTGATTTTGGCAAGGGGTGGGAAAAACACTTGCCGTTGATAGAGTTTTCTTACAACAATAGCTACCATACCAGTATTCAGGCAGCCCAATTTGAAGCATTGTATGGACGAAAGTGTTGTTCACCACTTTGTTGGGCTGAAGTGGGTGACAGCCAGATCACAGGTCCAGAACTGGTACTTGAAACTTCAGATAAAATTGTTCAGATCAGGAATCGTATGGCGGCAGCGCGCGATCGTCAGAAAAGCTACACCGATAAGCGTAGAAAACCTTTGGAGTTCGAAGTTAATGATCGTGTTATGTTGAAGGTCTCACCCTGGTAGGGTGTGGTGCATTTTGGGAAATGCAGCAAGCTTAACCCTCGTTATGTTGGGCCATTCAAAATTTTGGAGTGAATTGGTAAGGTGGCCTACAAGTTAGAGTTACCTGCTGAATTGGGTAACGTTCACGATGTCTTTCATGTTTCACAATTGAAGAAGTGTTTATCTGATGAAACACTTGTAGTACCATTTCAAGAGCTCAAAATTGACGACAAGTTGCAGTTTGTCGAAGAACCAATTGAAAATATGGATCGAGAAGTCAAAGTTCTTAAGCATAGCCGTATTCCGATCGTGAGAGTCCGTTGGAAATCAAGACGTGGACCGGAGTTCACGTGGGAACGCGAGGACCAGATGAAGCTCAAGTACCCACATTTATTCCTAGATGACAAGTCCAAGGCTGGCAAATCTAAATCTAGTGCAACTAGTGAATTTTGGGACGAAATTCCCCTTCAAGTTAGGGATGATGTGGCACCCGGGGAAAATCCACAGTCATCCTGATTTGACACCTCGCCGCTTTCGGAGTACATCTCAAATTTCGGGATGAAATTTCTTTCAAGTTGGAGATGATGTGACAACTCGAACTCTCAGGGCCTTTTCCTCGACACGTTACTAGTTTCACACTGGTGTTTTCGTAATTGAATTGTTGCATTGTATTTGTGCATGGTTGGCATATGAATGTTTACTGTGATGTTGTTTGGTCTTATGATGGTCTTATAATTATTGAATATGATTTAAGGTATTGAAACTTATTAACTGCACATTAGACGAAACACCAGATCCTTGTCACAAACCTCCACCCGACGAAACACTAGATGTTTCGCCATCAACAACACGACGAAAGGTGGACTTTCGTCAAGGCCATGATTCGCCGAATTGGGATTTTGGCCCAAGTGAGAGCTTTCGGCCCAAGTGAGACCCCAACATTATATTAACTGTACACCCACATAATAATATGTACGATCATAACCGGCGAAACCCTAAACTCTCCTTCCTCTCCCTTGCACGCGGCGGCAGTCCCCATCTCTCTCGAAGCTCTTTCTTGTCCCATCTCGCATCCGGTTAGTTGAGATAACCCGACTCGATCTACTTGTTATGCTGTCTGTGTAAATATCCGTTATCACCACGATTGGTTTCAGTTGCTGATTTATAATTGTAACCTTTTGTTGTTTGTGAATGTAGGGTTTTGTGAGATACTGTAATCTTATGTTGTGATTAGTTAGGGTTTGGATTTTTATATTAATCAAATAGATTAGATACTGCATAAGGAGAATTCGGTGTCTCGTAGTCGTTCATGATTCACCACATGGATCTAATGATCCTGTTGCCATATGTATATGATGCGATCTGTGTAAACAGTTACGGAATGCTCGAGATTGTGTTATAATACATGATGATTAGTTAGGGTGCTTATGATTAAGTGATAATTACAAACTATCGGTTGACATGATTAGGGTTGAGGAACATGAAAACTGCTAGGAATTTTGGAAACTGTCAAGGTCGCCGACGAAACATATTGATGTTTTGTCCTACACACACAACGATGAAACATATTGAAGTTTCATCACATGATGTTTCGTCACCTTTCTCATCGACGAAACACTCTTGTGTTTCATCACCTTCCATGCCGACGAAACGTCTTGGGGTTTCGTCACCCTGACCAACAGACTGTGCATGTGCATGATATGAATTGACTAAGTTAACTCTGCTAATGAATGATATGTTAATGAACTCATGATACATACTGTTAATGATGATTGATTATGACCAAGGAGACATGATTTGGTGTTGTGTATAGCACACTTAACTGTGAGCACTGTTACAATACATGCATATGAATTGTAGAAATTGTATGATATGAGCTGTATAACTACTATGTTGCTTGTATGCACATTATGACTATACATGAACGTAAACTGATTACTAGTGCTTGAATACCATAAGGTGTGACTGTTTAAGTGTGAACAAGTAACTAATCATACCGAGCAAACCAAGGTGAGTTCACTTCTCTCAAAATAAGCATGCGTCCGGTGGGGACAATCAAACTGACTAAACTTGTAACGGATTTTTGTAAACCCATATCCTTGTAGGGGATATGAGGCGGTTTTCAATTACCCACATCCTTGTAGGGGATGTGAGGCGGATTTCACAAATGCTATCCTTGCATGGGATATGCAACGGTTTTCAGTATCGTTATGGTTGGATAATACACTCACTCTCTATCACTTAAGTCCCATCATTACTACCGGGTTGTTGCTTGTAGGGCAACAGGGTTATTAGTTGATAGCGCTATTAGGTTTGGCACCCTCACGACGTACCTGGATAGGACGGGCGTGAACTAATAACTTTAAATCATGACGAATGTTTTTTAGAGCATTGGAGAAGGCCAAAAAGGGCCGTCTGCGGTATCGAGTTATTATCAACATAACAGTCATAACAAATCATAATTCACTACTTGGTATTAAACGGTTCAAGCAAACTGTGAACTCACCAGCCTGTCTGACACACTTTTTCTGCATGCTTGCAGGACCTTAGGTGCACGGTTATGGAACTTGCTATCTGGGAAGCTGGAGTGAACATGGGTCGTGGCATTTGGAAAGCTTCTAAGTCTTGCATTGTTAAACACTTTATTTAAACGAACTATTTTGCTTCCGCTGAACATGTTGATTTTACTAAATGGTGCTTGAAAACATTTACACTTAATGAAAGGTTTTATTTTATCATATATGTATATGGTTCAATGTGATTAGTGGCTAGATCCTGGTACGTCACACGCCTCGCGGGGGTTTCCGCTTGGGGTATTTTTTGGGGTGTGACATTTTGCATATAAAATGGGTTTTATATCATAAAAGTAACATGTTTTTAAATAAATATTCCGCTGCATTTTTATTTCATATGGATGAAATCACTTTGATAAACATATCAAAATCCCAACAATGGCATCTAGAGCAGCTTATATGAGTGCATGCTTCATAGGATATGAAATTTTTGGGTTTCGGGTTTGGTTAAACCCTATGGCCGAAATTTTTCATCATGGTTCTCCTTTTGTTTTTCAAGATTATTTTCATACATGCATAAAAGTATCTTGAAAAATTATGTCATTTTGATGATTTGTTTGTTTGGACAAAAACCCACTTTTTCGGTTTTTCATTCTTGACCGAAAAATAGGTTGTAAAAAGGAAACCATTTTTGCTTCTTGAATTTTATATATGTGGATATATATTTTGGTGTTCATAACCTAGCCATGACCTTGTGTGAATATGTTGAATGATTGTGTTATGATTTATATTTAATTATTTCAAAGGTTGTAATAAATTAATTGTTTTTGTTCTTCCATTTGTAAAGTTATGTATTTTATTTATTTTCATTTGGTATGTAAAATAAATAGATTAGGTGCATTTCATTTTACTAGAAAAATTGTATTAGGATATTTTTTGTAAAAGAAGATGCACACAAAAATGCAGTTTTGGTTTTGGCTAATTTCGGGCCTAAAGGACTTCATAGTTCTTAACGGGATTTTAGCCCGATAACCAAAACACATTTTTGAAGTCCAAAGGAGTTTGGAGCTGAATATAAAAGGCATTTGGAAGCCCAAAGAATGTGAAGAAATCACAACACAAGAATAAGACTTGAAGCATTTGGATGCGGGATCAAGTGGGAGTTCAACGACACATTATTTGTGTCAATATTCACCCCTTAAGAAGGACCTTTTGACACACTTGTTTCGGCTAACAAGTGTGGTAAAAAAATAGTTGGCTATGGTTATGCACCTATTGATATGTGTGTTGTACTTGTGTGGTTGTTTATTTTGTTGTTTGGATGATATGTTGATATGCATGCTTAACAAACTAATAATCAACAACAAGCTTAAAATTGGTTCTTAAAAATCTTAAAAATGGTTAATAAAAGGTTATTAAAAATTAATGAGTTTTATAATAAAATGGATTTTATTAAAAAGAACCTTGAAAATTTGTTTTCACAAAAGTACCAAGGATTTGAATGCATGTAAATGTATGGTACATAAAGTTTTCTAAACTAGAATTTTGAAAACTCAAAATCCCTTTTATAAAACAAGTCAAACACCATCCTTTTATACAACACTCGAATCACTTGGGAACTCTTATTGTGGGATAAAGGTCACCTAACCACATTTGAGGGAACTTGTATATTCGAGGCGAGTTTACCATGTTTGTGGGATAAAGGTCACCTAACCACTTATGTGTATAAACTCACACGTGTCTGTAAATTGGACGACTTGATTTGGAAACCATGAACTTAGGGTCACCGAAGCATGGTGAACAAAATGTGTTGATGGGATTAAATATGCCAACTAAACATAAAGATGTTTAACCGATCCCATATGGCTAGAAGTTGCAAAGGGTTGCAATTGTCAAACGTTGACTACCTTGTTAATTTAAATAGAGGGATAAAGGTCACCTAACCAATATTTAAATGTAATGTTGGATTCTAGATTTTAATTATTAATTGTCTATTAGACATAAAAGGGTATTAATGATTAAAATATAATAATATCGAAAATACTAAAATTGAACCTTGTTAAATTTTGTAGATGGCCGCTAACAATATTACCCAAACCGTCCGTAACCTATCACTAAAAACGATCCTAATCCTGATGAGCCTCTTATGGAAGATGAGGATGCCTATAACGACTGGATTAAGCATACCGAGGATACTATGTAAGCCTCTTGCCTCATGTTAGGAATTATGATTCCCGAGATTCAAAAGGATTTTGAACATCATGAAAATACGACATGATTACCCAATTGAAGGAAATGTTCCTACAATATGCGCTTCGGGCGCTTCATACATGTCGAATGGAGGAAACCCAATTGGTCTCATCTTATGTCCTTAAGATGAAAAGACCACATTGATCACCTCGAAAGGCTCAATATGGGTAAAAGGGCTTTATCCGTTCTAACGGTCAATGAGGGTGGCAACAAGAAAGGGCGGAAAAAGAAAAGAAAGACTAAAGCAAAACCATTGAAACCAAAAGATAAGAAGGCAAAGGTTGCCATGAACGATCCATGCTTTGAGTATGGTGAGATAGGGTATTTTAAAAGGAATTGTCCAACCTGTCTCAAGGAGTTGAAAAACAATAGGGATGCGGGGCAAACCTCAGGTACAATATTTATGATACATATTGACCTTAATGTTGTTTCTCCAAACACATGGGTATAAGATACCGGATGTGGAACTCATGTTTGCAACTTGTTGCAATAGTTCAAAAGAAACAGACATTACAAGAAGGGAGACATTAGTCTCTTCATGTGTGATATCTGTGCCTCCACGGCCATCAAACAAATACCAAATCAATGAAATATTGTGTTTCAATGTTGGTATTTGTATAAATATGTGTATCATTTGCACATATCAATTCTTGTTCGATTTCGAGCTCTAAATCGCTTTCTAGAAAGTTATACGCGAACTGATGTGTAAACGTAATCAGTTTAACATGACAAACACTCCGGAACAGTGACATAGGCTTAACATACCTTAAATAACCTTTAAATAACTTAGAAATAAGTTGTGGAGGGTTTGGTGTGTTGAAATCAAGTTTATTCGCTTACATGGACTAATTTCGACAAACTGCGAAAGTATGCCGATTCGTACTGTAACGAACATTCTGGAATATGATCATAAGTTAAACATGCCCTAAATATCCTTTACATAGCTTAGAAATAAGCTTTGAGGTGTTTGGTGTGCAAAAATAAACTTATTTGATCAACAGGGACTAAAAGCGTCAAAAAGTGCATAAGTTTGCATTTTCGCGCATATCTTACGTTCTGAATATATACAGACATCCAAAAAATTTATGTAATCATTAAAATATTTTATTTTAGTGATTGCATGATAAAATTCCATTCGTCACGTAACTTGGATCGTTTTTGCGTTCGTTACGATTTCCGTCGTAATTAACCGAACAACGCAGCCGTACGACCAAACGAACCGACATCCGAGATATTTTTTAGCACATTTCAAGTTCCCTATACTTTAACTTTATTTTAGAGCCTTAAAATGGGGTTAACGGGGCTTAAAAGTGCCAAAAATCAAGTTTTACAAGTGCAGGGACCATTTTTTAAATTTCTCGCAAATACATTGAACTTGGTCCATTTTTGAGGTTTTGATGGTTTTAACCCTAGGTTTTGCACTATATGGGCTGGAATTTGATGGTTTTAAGTATTCCCATGGTTTTGAAAACCATGTGCCCAAGTGGAGGGCCAAGATCGAAGCACGAAATGCGAGAAACGATCCTAACGGTTTACCGAAATCTATATAAACCCAACACCTTCATTCTCATTCCTCACAATCTGATTCAAATAGCTCTAAGTTGGGGTTTAAAACTTCATACCTGAGCAATTTGAATCAAGATCTTCTAGCTTGGACCCTTTGTAAGTATTCTTTCGTGCTTTTATGCGTTTTAAGCGTAAAAGTCAAACAGTGTTTGACTTTCTGCTTTGACCAGTCTATGGTCAACACGAAGTTCGTTTGAACTTCGTAACGTGAGCGTAATCATGATGGTTTTAGTCCTGTGTGACTAAACCTACTGATTACTACGTTGATTAGGCGTAGTGACGAGTCGTAGTTTCGGCCAAAGTGCGTATTCATGCGTATTTTGTAACCAAACTACTCTTGGGTATCAAAACCCTTTATTTTGATATCAAAACCTGTTTTCTAACTTAACTAAACATGGCTCGTCACTTTTAGTATAGTGCTTGTATAGAGTCGTAAGTCAAGCGGTCTTATCAACCGCTTAGACTTTCGAACTAGACCCGTTTGGTCGATCATTAGGATCTGACCAAGCATGTTTAGTGACCATAGTTGTATAGGGAATAACCTTCTGAGGTTATACCTTATGGTCACTTCGTTTAGTTAGTTGTATGATAGGTAGTTTATATGCCTTAGGAAAATGACCAAAATGCCCTTTTTACGCATAAATTCATTTTAAGCATATGTAACCTAAATTTTTATATCTAAACTGATTAGGTAACATTATTAGACATGTTAAGGCATATAATACTTGTCATAGGACTAGTTAGGCGGTCCGAACGCGTTTTACGCGAACGACGCGTTAAAGTAGCGTAAGCTACCTAAACGGGTCGTAAGCACTTAGGTTAGGTTTCGATTTAGTATGTAGGCTTTGTTAAAGCATTTCATATGAGTTCCAATACTCATTTGGTTTACGAAACCTCATCCTATCCGATCTTCCGATTTAGGTCCGGTTTATTTACGTAGTTACTTATATTAGGTGTCGATTGATTTCTGTGATCCCTCTAGCTTTGCTTGGTTGTTGTTCAAGACTTCTAATAATTCTCATGTGAGTACATAGTTCCCCTATTTTACTGTTTTCAAATGTTTTGGGGTGATTCATATGTGTTAAATGATTTCGATGTTTTTAACGATGGTTTCGAAAATGATTAAAATGGTTTATATTAAATTAATAACGATTTCGATAATGTGGATAAACTTGTTGGTTGTAATTACATAACGAATAACATTCATTAGTTTTGGCCGAACCGACCAGTATTAGGTTATGGTACCATAGGATCTGACAAATCCCGTTATCAGACTGCACCCATGGTTATGTGTGGGTTAGGTGGGTAACGACTGAATCTGTGATTGTTAATTTACCCTTTGGTGGTTTGTTAATGCGAGAAGCGAGATAGTCGAGTCACGAAGGTTTGGATGTTATTAGCGAGACGACCAAAAGTGGTTTTCACAATTTAAAACGAGAATGATTTAGACGACTGAAGGGATTTTTAATGAGTTAAACGATTTGGGTAAACGATTGGTTTTTGGTTAGTGTTTAGATAACGGGACGGGTGTAATGTGATGAAAACATGGTAGATACGCCACTGGTACTTCTTATATATAAGTGTTTTCATCATATTACATACCGTGGCATTATTTAGTTCACTTGGGTAAACGATTTTGAAACGATGTCACACAATGATGTTTTATGAATAATATAAACCATAAGAGTTTTATTAATGAGTTTTATTAACGAGTTTTTACGAGATGTTTTACAATTTGATTTAATTAAATAAATGTTTTGGGTTAAGAATCATGGATACGAGATTTTATAAATTATAACCAACTTGATTTGAGTTGGTTAATTATATCGCAATACTATTCACATTTTCAAAACAAGGTTTTTAAATTAGGTATTGCAATATGTAAGCTAGCCATGAATCTGACACTCTCATAAACCTATGTGCTCGCCAGCATTTCTTTGCTGACTTTGTTTTTACATATGTTTCAGGTGTTGTTAAATGATGTTGATTGCTAGGATGCATGCTCACATAGGACTGGACGAGGCCTTAGTGACTTAATAACAATGATAGACTATGTTTAACTTGTTTGTTTAGATTTCAAGATGATGTAAATGATTAATCTTTAAATAAAACGAAATTTCAAATTTCCATGTGTTATGAAACAATGATTCTGTTACAACACTCCCCGACGATTCCGATGTGATTTGTTGTTTTACGTGGTTGGGGTGTGACATCATGGGCAATGGAACGAAAGTTCAAGTTGAAGCCCTAGGAGACTATGTTTTGAATGCTCCTAGTTTGACTAGGAACATTATTCATGTTTCCCTTATAAGACAATATGGTTTTGATTTAAAGTTAATAAACATTGACATTTATATTTCGATGAATGACATGTTTTACTTTAAAGCTATGCTTTCAAATCGTGTTTATGAATTGGTTCATAATAATACATAATTTGATAGTTAAATGTACCAAGCAATCACTAAGAAACTCAAAATGGATTTGAGTGAGACCTATCTTTGGCATTATCGCCTTGGTCATATAAACAGAAGTCACATGTAAACACTTCGAAAGAATGATCTTTTGGAAACAAATGAAGTTGGTTCATTTGATACATGTGAATCTTATTTACAAGGTAAAATGACTAAGGAACCCTTTAGTGGGAAATGGCAAAAGATTTATTAGGTATCATACATTCGGATGTATGTGATCCTTTTAAGCCAATGACTAGGTATGGTGAAAGATACTTCATTACTTTTACCAACAACTGTAATAGTTATAGTTATGTGTACATGTTGAGACACAAAGTTGAAGTTTTGAAATGTTCAAAGCCTTCAAAAGGTGAAGTACAAAATCAACTCAATCAAAGTTCTTCGTTCCGATAGAGGAGGAATCGAACTCTATTTGGATATGGTTCGATCTATGATGGCTAGGTGCGCATTATCTCTATCATTTTGGGGTTACGCTTTGCTCTCTGTGCTTCGTATGTTAAATATGGCCCAAACCAAGAAAGTGGATAAGACACCTTTTGAAATATGGCATGGATGGGTTCCATCATTATCATATTTGAAGGTATGGGGTTGTGAAGCTTATGTGAAGCAATACACCCCAAACAAATTGGAAGTACGATCCACTAAGTGCATCTTTGTAGGATATCCTAAAGATGGTATAGGATATTAATTCTACGATCCAACAGAGCAAAAGTATTTGTTGCTCGAAAGGCTGAGTTCTTGGAAGCTAAGTTCCTTGTGGAAGGAATTAGTAGAACAGTGGAACTTGATGAGGATCAATAACCACAAGCCGATACACGTTTTGGTTAAAACTAGCACTCAACAAGAGGTTGTTGAAAACGATCAAGTGGTTGATCATTATACACAAAATGTTCGCAGATCTGGTAAAATTAGTAGTCCACCTGAAAGATATGGATTTTTCATGGATGGATGCTACGTGGTAGATTCGGATGAACCTACCACATACCATGATCCAATGTCAAAATCTGATTGTGACAAATGGCTTGAAGCCATGAACGTAGAGATGCAATCCATGTATAACAACCAAGTATGAGAATTGGTTGTGCAACCTCTTAACTCCAAAGTGGATGGAAATAAGTGGGTTTTCAGGAAGAAAACAGATATGCATGGTAACTTGGGTACTTATAAAGCGAGACTTGTAGCAAAAGGTTTCAATCAAACTAAATGGGTTGATTGTGATGAGGCCTTCTCGCCTGTGGCGATGCTAAAGTCGATTAGGATATTATTTGCCATACCTGCATAATATGATTATGAGATTTGGCAAATGGATGTCAAAACGGCTTTCCTTAATAGATATCTTGAAGAAGATGTCTATATAGTTCAGCCTGAAGGTTTTGTCGATCCAAAACATCCTAACAAAGTATGCAAGTCAAAGAAATCAATCTGTGGATTGAAACAAGCATTGAGAAGTTGGAATCACCATTTTGATGAAGAAATTGGGAATTTTGATTCATCAAGAACGTCGATAAAGCTTGTGTGTATAAGAAGGCTAATGGGAGCATTTTACTTACTTAGTGTTGTATGCCGATGACATTCTACTATATAGAAATGATATTCCAACCATGGTAGGTGTAAAAGCCTGGCTTGGAAGTTGTTTTTCCATTAAGGATCATGGTGAAGTCGCCTATATTTTGGGAATAAAAGATCTACAGGGATATATCAAGGCGCTTGATAGGTTTAAACTAAAATGCATACATTGACAAAGTCTTGAAAAAGGTTCAAGATGGAGAACTCTATGAAAGGTTTGGTACCTATTCAAGAGGGACAATATTGAATGCGTTTCAATGTCCAAGTTAAAAGGATGAGCAAAAAAGAATAAAAAGGAATCCCATATGCGTCTGCTATAGGATTCATTATGTATGTAATGATATGTGTGACAACCGCCACTTTCTTGTAATTTACGTACATTTAAAATAATGATTTACATTATACAAGTATGTGTTTTGAATATCTGAACTGCATGATTACATGATATACATCTTAGAACACTCCTTTATGATGCACATTATTCGTTTCTATTGGTTATATTTGAAACAGTTTGAAACAATGCATCGAAATAACTAGAGTAGTACCTAGTGAACTAGCGTGCTGACAAAAACTCAGGATCTGTAGAAACCATCTAAATTACATCTTTAGGACTCAGACGAAAGTCCAACATCAAATATACATTAAACCCTATATGGGGAATACAAGGGTTTGGTTTAATATATTACCGATGTCCGGTAGCACTAAAAACTACCCGAAAAGCGCTAAAAATTACCATTTCAATAACTTTCCGCAAAATTCAGCATTAGTGTTTTTACTACAAGATGCAAAAGTGTTATTTAAACACAAATTTCATATGAAAATTCTTAGGTAATATCAATTACACACATAACCGAAATTTTCCCTACAACTTCCATAAGCGAACCTTTCGACTATCTTCTTGCGGAACGAGCGTCAAACGACTATCCGAACTTTAATTTGACATATTTGGCAAACTAGTTAATAATATTTTTGACCAAATAAAGCTAGTATATTATTAATTTATGTCATGAATCATCTTGGAAAAGTGCAAAAACTTAAACCTTTAAGACTTAACCTTTTTAATTCATTTGAAACCTTAAAAATTTTCTAACACATTTAACAACATAAAGACCCCCCCCCCCCCATGTATGACCGTAAATAAGGGGGGCCCACATCTCTTAACCATGTGTTTAATATCTAGATATTTTTAGTTAAGTTACAAGTGGATGATGTTGGTGATTTGTTATAACACTTAATCATTAAGTAAACTAGCACTTTACCACTTATTTTTCATCTATTATTACACAAACAAACTCTCTCATCATCTTCATCCATTTCACCAAGAACACCAAAAACCCACTTCACTTTAGTCTTTTATTTGTTGATCAAGATGATTTTCTATGGAACATAAGAAGATCTAAAGCACTTACAAGTAAAAGGGCACTTTTTCATCCATCCAAGAACCTTCAATCATCAAGATCTTCATCTTCTTAGTTCTTAGTTCTTAATCATCTTTTAGATCATCCCTAGCCTAGTGCTAGAAGTGAGTTTCTAAATCTATTTTTTTCATACTTATTTATGTTTATGATTATTATTATAACTAGTAATAACTAAATAATCATACATAAAAATATGAAGATACAAAGAAGCAAAAATAAAAATCATGATATGTATATGTTTGTTTATGTTGTGATTTAAGATTTATTAATTACATATTTGATCTTGTTATGATGGAAATCATAAGAGTAACTTGTTAGATGATGTTTAAAAACATGATCTAACAAGTATACATGGTTATGTTAAAGGGTTCTTATTTAACATAAAGTTTTAAATGGATGATCATAACCTTTGATCTTGTGAAAGTATTTAAGGTTTTTCATCAAAAACAATACTTCTACAAGATTATGAAAACAAACATACAAGATGTGACTTTTGTAAAAGTGGTTAAAACTAGAATTAAAGCATGGATTTGAACTAGTTAACATATGTTATGATCATACCAAAAATCCTACATGATTTTGAGATCATCTTAATGAGGTTATGTTATAAATCTCATGTGTTTTTTTTTTTTTTTTTTTTGTAGAAATGATATGAGAAAATTGTTGATGATTTGAAAAGAAAATGATATGTAAATAAACATGGCAAAGTTCATATTACAAAGGAACTATGGCCAACTTTTCTTAGAAATCATATGTTAGAAAAACTATCATTTTTTTAACAAAGTCTTTACAAGATTAGAAAGTTGGTCTTTCTAAACATAAAAATTGACATAAATATATATTTTGGTAAAATACATATTTATTGAACATATCAAGTATGTGCTATGTGTTATTATTTGTGTTAGTTATATATAAAAGTTAGAGACTTGATAACAATGACACAAATAAATACAAGACATACTTACAACTAAAGACTTACAAGAATACATATAGACACACTTGAAAACAACTTACGGACATTCCGAGCTTTCGGACACAACTTATGGTCAAAACGGACGACGGGCGAATCTATAAACATATCGCCAATCCGAGGACTTACTACGACGTATAGGCGATCTTTCGACGCGGACACAAAAATTACGTTACCATTAACAAAATTCGGACATTTTGAAACTTATAAAAACTATTATGTTTTTATTAACTAAAAAGTATACTTAGTTATTTTTATAAAAATGTTTTTATAAAAATAAAAGACTTATACTTTCAAATGGGCTTACACTTCTTAATGGACTAGTTTATACAAATGGGCTATCTTTTACAAATGGGCTATTATTTATAAATGGGCTTAACTTCATAATGGGCTTATCAAAACACATGGGCTAAGCCCAACACCAAACATATGGACCAAGGCCCAATAACATTAAGCCCAATACTATTGAGGCCCAATACTATTTAGGCCCAACACTATTTAAGCCCAACACTATTTAAGCCCAATACTATTTAGGCCCAACACTACTGAGGCCCAACACTATTGAGGCCCAACACTATTGAGGCCCAACACTATTGAGGCCCAACACTATTAAGGCCCAACACTATTAAGGCCCAACACTATTGAGGCCCAACACTATTGAGGCCCAACACTATTGAGACCCAACACTATTTA
Source organism: Helianthus tuberosus (assembly GCA_030545235.1). NCBI lineage: Eukaryota > Viridiplantae > Streptophyta > Magnoliopsida > Asterales > Asteraceae > Helianthus > Helianthus tuberosus. Next base: position 96,815,858 of record CM060388.1, read on the forward strand.
AGCCTAACGCTATTGAGGCCCAACACTATTTAAGCCCAATAACATGAAAACATGGGCTCGGCCCAATGACACCATTATTGGAAATACAAGTATACAATTGATACATATAAGACACGAAATGAAGAGGACTAGATCCGACTATACAACTCACAAGATACAAGATGACATATATATATATATATATATATATATATATATATATATATATATATTTGGTGAAATATATATATATATATATAACAGTTTAACAATTCATTCATCTAATACACAGTTCAACGGACAATAAAGACATACAAGTCTTACACATATTTAAGACACAAGACTTGTACTCAAGTTATTTACAAAGACCGAAGTGTCTAACAAATATAAGGACATTTGTAGGTCACAACATTGTTCAAGACGACCGTACGTCAGTTCACAGTTAGTTACTATTCACAGACGCAATTCTGTGAGTTCATGTCCCCTATTCATTTTAAATGCTTTACAAGTTTACAACTATCGGGGAAAATACATGTTTAATTGTATGTTAAGTCATGGAATGAAACACCTTAGATCATGTGCGATTAGGGTCATACATCTAAGCACCATTAATCCAGTTTGGACCTAGGTACAGAGGGTTAGATCTAATGGGTTTTGGCGAGCCCCACTCTTGTTCGTGGACCCATACAGAAGAGTGCGTTTGTGTCCCAGTCGATAGTAGTCGACACAAAATCGTCTAGGTTTGGATTGCTTCCTAATTCGTCACACATATTAATGTCCTCGCGAAACATTAATGATCAACGATTTCATTAACGCTTTACATACTACATCATTACATAGAGATACATTTTATACAACTCGCATTTTATGGATTCATTTTATACAACTCACATTTTACGGATACATTTTATACAACTCACATTTTACAGATACATCTCATACAACTAAACTGCATGAACTCGCCAACTTTTGTTGATGTTTTCAAACTTAACATGTATTTCAGGAAATTAGTGGACCTGGCAGACATTTCAGTCAAGGAAAGCAAGTATCAAGACTCCATGCCACCATTTGAAGGGTTTGCCCGTTATATGCTGCCTCTTTGCGGTGATATAGTGGTCAAAGCCTTGACATTTTAAGACTTACATTTTGATGTATAGAACGATGAAAACTTATTTTCATTTGATGGTTTGTAACAAATACATTTAACTTATGTTGCGTTCTTTTGAAACAATTATGACAATGGCATTGGAGCTTGTTTTTATTCATTTAGTATGTTCACTTATATTGTTATGCAATGAGAACCGATCAGATCACACCTCGCGCTTCCGCTACGAGCGGGTGTGACAGATTGGTATCAGAGCATCGATTGTAGTGAACCAGGATTCTTTCTCGAGTCTAAGTCTACAATCACTAGGGACCTCTCATGAAAACCTCTTGTTCATGTTGAACAGATTATAAATAAAATTGGACAGGTCAAAAGGTTTTCATTGCATAAACATTTTTCAAGGTCCACTACAACAAAAATTCACTTCACATAAATCAAGCGAGGACATTTCCATGGGTGAAGTCTATGAGAAATAGACACATTACATTAACATACTATGTGCCTACAATACATTACATTATCAGTTTACGCATCATAAACGGTTTACAAGTTCAGCTTATGCAAGATAGAAATCCTTGTTAGATAGGATTTTACATGATTATATATATAGGTTATTCATATATGTGTTGTTCGAAATATTTGGCAAGAACAAAATGCCTTCAACTTCGAATTCCATTGTCATCCTTGACACACATAACATGGTTAAGACACGACGTCTTTTAAACAAGATATGATACTCTATTTTCAAACATGACATATTTTGTACAATACATCTTCCATGAGAATATCGACATCACGTCTATTGCGGAGCTTATGACGAACGTGGTTCCTAAGTAAGACCATAAAGCATTGATCCCGTGGAAGATGGTTTCTTTCTCGCGAATGCTGAGATGCCTGACCATGATAATAACGACGAGGCGGAGGTGGTAACCTTGGACAACAACTCCATTAGTGGGACGAGATCCCTGTGACTCATGCTAATCAAGGTTGATATACTCTTGTCCCTACAAGGAAGATGAAGTACTTATCTTGAAGGTGCCCCTTCAGTTGTTATTGTTGCAGACTCTTTCCATTTCTATTTCATCTAACGTCGTACCGTTCTGCGAGTAACAACAACGAACGTTGACACGTGAGCTATCACGAAGGTCCCTCCTATGTTGAAGGTATATTTACAATAGTGTTTCCTCTCTTATTGATCGGCTGCTTCGTACGGGAGAATGCTAGGGTGACCATGCAAGGCAATTTATTATTACGGTGGCCAACGTAATAACAACTTGTAGTGCATGGGAATTCTGGTAGACTCTGCGGGCCAAGCTAATGATCACTATTCGTTCAAAATTCTTAAGTTATTACTTGAGATTCAATTTTTCTTATCTATTAAAACATGAACTGAGGTGGTTAGTATAACACCCTACAATACAATACAATAGAATACAATACAGGAAGACGACACGTATTTATTCACACCTAACATTCGATCTATATCACGATTCAGTTAAGACTAGTCAATTTAAACAAAAAAAACTTGTTAGCCACTCATGGAGGATTTTCCTCAACATTCTCGAAATTCTTGAACATGGGTTGGTTCCATTGTGTCTATGACACTTTACCCTACTTTACCTTACCTTACCTTATCATATTCCACCTTATCATATTTATTGGAAATGATACAATAAATTCCTTCGCTTGACATTTGTCTTTTCCCAAGGAATGGTATGGCATGAGCCATGCTGCAACTCCCTCATTGCATTCTATTCGACATTATTGGAGATTCTAATAATCTTGCTAGAGCTCGTGAAACTCAAGCACTATTACCATAATTGTCACATGGACAAGTAAAACAAAGGATTTTCTCTACTTAGGACGATCGAGGTCCATATAGTAGGGAATACATATTATATGAACGAAGACCACTAGTTGGTTTCCCCTCCTCAACGAATTATTTTTCTTTTTCCATTTAGACATATGACCAATACACACAAGAGGCATTACACCTTTTGGTTTTGGTTATCCACATTATCATTTATTCAAACATGTATGAACAATGCGGTCTTGAGGTTTCCATGACCGATTGATTGCATTCTCCATTCTTGGGCACATGATAGACTATATTTATCCAAATATATGTCTAGATTCTTTTAATAGTGTGTATTAAAAAGATCATGGCGCCAAAAGAATCAAATGTTTAAATCAAAAGTTATGTGTTGAAAATCATTGCTTTTACACAAGACATGGTTTATACATGACATGGTTACGCAAGACATTGTTATATGGCATTTAACGTTGGTATACACAAGACATTTTTGGTGGTTATTTGTAAGTGATTAGACGTGTGTAATATGATAAAAGCATGGTGGATACGCCGCTGGTACTTCCTATATATAAGTGCTTATATTATATTGCATATCGTGGTGTTATTCAAACCTCTTCGACAAGACAAGACATGACATTTTTGCACAAGACGCGACATCCTCTACACAAGACATAATATTCTATTTCAAGACATGATATATTTATACACTACATTTCTATTGGTTATTTATTTAACCATACATCATTCTTTTATATCATCTGATTTTCATATCTATTTTCATATGATTTTATAAAAGAACTCGATCATAACTGGAGCCAATGTTGATGGTTATACTTGATGCTTTCACGATCCCTCAAGGGTTTTTCCATACTGGGTAACACCCGAATTCAAACACACTGAGTGTTACATTTCGGGTTTAGCTTCGGAGATCCGAAGCATGACCGCATCATCCCTCCCTACCTCGATCACTCAAACAATAACTCTCGCCATGAGAGAAATGAAGGCAATAGTTGCCATAAACGATTTTGGCACCAGGATGTATGCTGGTAACTTGCTGAAATCCTAAATGCGACAAGTGAGACGTTCATCATGAGGGCAATTGCAAAAGCGCCAAGAGTAGCAGTGTGCTGAGACCGGGCGCAAAACAAAGGCTTGTAAGACGACAATACTTAAGAATGGATCAAGCTAGTGAATAAGTGTGTGTGTGGTTAGAACTATGAATACTCGACAAAATCCCAATGAAGTCATGAGTATGTACACTCTACGATCATCATGTACCAATTCTTTTAATACCAACACCGAGCTTAGCTATTGTCTTTAAATGTTAAGCATATACTCGAATTAGAGTCATGTTGGACACACATTACTATATCAAGTTAGCTAATGGGGAATTAGCTGAGACATGTCAAATCATTAAGGGTCACAGGTACGTATCCTATCAATCAACATTTTCACATCCTTATTATTTGATACCATTGCCGATTTTTAGCTTTATCTCAACATTTCACATGCATAGTTTCATGGCTAGTGACGGGATTGTCCTAGCTACAAATAGGGATTGGGTTATCCTACATCTAAACACAGTGATTGGGTTGTTGTCTACATTTGTACAGTGAAGTCCTTACTACATAGAATTCAAAATGTACTTGGCCTAGAGTCACATAAGCTAGACGTCTCCTCATTCTATAGAATTGGCAAACGGTAAACTAGTTGAGTCTGGAGCTGGAATTCAATATCGATCTCTTACCCGTTCAGTCGGGTAGTTTCGAAGTAGTGGTTGGCATGGATTGGTTATCCGATAACCTAGCCGAAGTCTTCTGTCATGTGAAGGTCATTCGCCTACCACTACCGAATAAAGAGACACTTGTTATTCATGGAGAGAAGCATGACACACCATTGCAGATCATCAATTGCATGAAGGCACAGAAGCGCTTACAGAAAGGTTGTGTTGCCTTTCTGGCACATGTTGTCGACAAGGAGGCCATTGTGCCGAAGCTGACAGATATTCCAATGGTAAAAGAGTTTCCTGAAGTCTTTCCTAAAGACTTGCCAGGACTATAACCATATCGACAAGTCAAGTTTCATATCGACTTGGTACCGGGAACCGCACCCGTAGCCAACTCTCCATATCGATTAGCACCTTCTAAACCTTGTAATTGACTGAATAAGGATGTTGTGAGTTCATAACCCCCACTCTTTATCATTTTACATCTTTTTAAAGGTTTTCAGGGGAGAGATGCAAGTTTTGCAAAAGTGCACAACATTTCAATGAACAAAAATTCATATTTCTAAACCATGTTACATATAAATTTCCAACTAACTCAAATGGTTTATGAAAGGTCCAAGCTTCTACTCCAAGATAGACTTACGATCGGGGTATCACCAGTTACGAATTTAAGAGGAAGGTGTACCGAAAACAGCCTTTCGAAATCGTTGTGGTCATTACGAGTTCCTCGTTATACCCTGTAGTTTAACGAACACACCTACGGTCTTCATGGATTTAATGAACTGCGTGTGCAAGTCATACCTAGACAAATTCGTCATAATGTTCATTGACGACATTTTGATATACTCACGATCGACTGATGAACACGAACAACATTTGAGAACCATTTTGGAGCTACTAAAGAAGGGGAAACTATACGCGAAATTTTTCCAAGTGCGAATTTTGGATTCGCGAGGTACAATTTCTCAAGCATGTAGTGAACAAGAAAGGCATTCAAGTAGACCCAGCTAGGATTGAAGCAAATGATAATTGGGAAGTGCCTAAGACTCCAACTGGAGTCCGACAAATTTTTTTTGGGATTAGCGGGATATCATCGGAGATCTATTGAGATTTTTTTTTAATTTACTCAATTGCTAACCTCCCTCACCCATATAGACAATAAATTTGCCCCATTCGAAAAAACAAGAAATAGCATTACAACTTATTCTTAAGACTGGTGCATAGCATTTTACAATCTTATCATTATCCGACGATACCGATGACTTTGTTGTAAACTATGATGCTTCGCATCAAGGATTAGGCTGCGTACTCGTGCAACGTGAAAAAGTTATCTTGTACACGTCGCGCCAATTAAAAATTTCACGAGAAGAACTATACCACTCTCGACCTTGAGTTAGGCGTGGTGGTATTCGCTTTAAAAATTATGGCGACATTATTTATATGGTACTCAATGCATTATTTTCACGGATCATAAAAGTCTTCAACACATATTCAACCAAAAAGAATTAAATATGCGTCAACGATGTTGGTTGAATTGTTGAATGACTATGATTGTGAAATAAAGTACCATCCGGGCAAGGCAAACGTTGTAGCTGACGCCTTGAGCCGCAAGGAGTGAGTTAGAACACCGAGAGTTCAAGCATTAGAGAAGATGATTCACAAGCGCTCAAGGAAGAGCATATTCAAGCAGAAACACTTCGAGGCATGAAGGAACAATTAGTGCCGAAAGAAGATGGAACTCTATACCTTATGGGTCGAAATTGGGTTCCATTCTTTGGCGGCCTTAGAGATGATATTTTGAGGAAGCACATAGGCCTAAGTATTGAAAGAATACTATTGGTGGCCTAACCTCAAAAGTGATATCACGACTTATATCGGAGAATGCTTGACTTGCGCGAAAGTCAAAGTTGTGTAGCAAAATCTCTCGGACTTGTTACAACAACCCGAGATTCCCGTTTGGAAATGGGAACAAATATCGATGGACTTCATTACGAAGTTACCCAGGACCTCATGCGGTCATGACATGATTGGGTAATCATCGATAGACTAACAAAGTCCACACACTTCTTACTGATTCGAGAGGAGGATAGTTCAGAGAAACTAGCGGAACCCTATCTCAAGGAAATAGTGGCTCGTCATGGAGTACCTATCTCAATCATCTCTAACCAAAATGGTCGTTTTGTTTCAAGAATTTGGAAATCATTTCAACAGGCCTTTAGATCTCATTTGAATCTAAGTACGGCCTTTCATCCACAAACTGACGGCCAGAGCGAACGGACAATCCAAACACTCGAAGATATGCTTCGCGCATGTGTTATGGATTTAGGCGGCAATTGGGATACTCATCTACCTTTAGTTGAGTTTTCCTACAATAACAGCTACCATACTAGTATACAAGTTGCACCGTTAAAGCTCTTTATGGTCGAAAGTGTCGCTCTCCGCTATGTTGGGTGGAAACTGGCGATAGTCAATTAATTGGTCCGGAACTAGTCCAAGAGACTACGGATAAAAATTTTCAGATCCGAGACCGTATCCAGGCGGCTCGCCATCGACAAAATAGCTACGCAGATAAAAGACGAAAACCATTATCTTTCTAGGATGGAGACAAAGTCTTGTTGAAAGTCTCGCCTTGGAAAGGCGTAGCGAGGTTCGGTAAACGTGGAAAGCTTAACCCATGTTACATTGGACCATTTGAAATCTTAGAAAATATTGGCACTGTTGCCTACAAGTTGAAGTTACCAGATGAACTTAGCAGTGTGCACGACACGTTTCATGTGTCGAATCTTAAAAAGAGTCCACCACAAGCAACGATTATCATTCCTGCAGATGAAATTCGCATTGACGACAAACTCCAATTCACTGAAGAACCTGTTGAGGTCACGGACTGGAAGGTCCAGAAAACACGGAGAAGTCGCATCAAGTTAGTAAAAGTTCGTTGGAACTCTCGACACGGACCCGAGTATACTTGGGAACGTTAAAACTTAAATCAAAGCCAAATACTCTCACCTGTTCGAGTAGTCTCCTGCAAAGGATGACTCATCTTGAATTTCGGGACGAAATTCTCAATAACAGGGGGAGAATGTGACAACCGCCACTTTCTGGTAATTTATGTACATTTAAAATAATGATTTACATTATACAAGTATGTGTTTTGAATATCTGAACTGCATGATTACATGATATACATCTTAGAACACTCCTTTATGATGCACATTATTCGTTTCTATTGGTTATATTTGAAACAGTTTGAAACAATGCATCGAAACAACTAGAGTAGTACCTAGTGAACTAGCGTGCTGACAAAAACTCAGGATTCGTAGAAACCATCTAAATTACATCTTTAGGACTCAGACGAAAGTCCAACATCAAATATACATTAAACCCTATATGGGAATACAAGGGTTTGGTTTAATATATTACTGATGTCCGGTAGCACTAAAAACTACCCGAAAAGCGCTAAAAATTACCATTTCAATAACTTTCCGCAAAATTCAGCATTAGTGTTTTTACTACAAGATGCAAAAGTGTTGTTTAAACACAAATTTCATATGAAAATACTTAGGGAATATCAATTACACACATAACCGAAATTTTCCCTACAACTTCCATAAGCGAAACTTTCGACTATCTTCTTGCGGAACGAGCGCCAAACGACTATCCGAACTTTAATTTGACATATTTGGCAAACTAGTTAATAATATTTTTGACCAAATAAAGCTAGTATATTATTAATTTATGTCATGAATCATCTTGGAAAAGTGCAAAAACTTAAACCTTTAAGACTTAACCTTTTTAATTCATTTGAAACCTTAAAAATTTTCTAACACATTTAACAACATAGACCCCCCCCCATGTATGACCGTAAATAAGGGGGCCCCACATCTCTTAACCATGTGTTTAATATCTAGATATTTTTAGTTAAGTTGCAAGTGGATGATGTTGGTGATTTGTTATAACACTTAATCATTAAGCAAACTAGCACTTTACCACTCATTTTTCATCTATTATTACACAAACAAACTCTCTCATCATCTTCATCCATTTCACCAAGAACACCAAAAACCCACTTCACTTTAGTCTTTTATTTGTTGATCAAGATGATTTTCTATGGACAATAAAGACATACAAGTCTTACACATATTTAAGACACAAGACTTGTACTCAAGTTATTTACAAAGACCGAAGTGTCTAAAAAATATAAGGACATTTGTAGGTCACAACATTGTTCAAGACGACCGTACGTCAGTTCACAGTTAGTTACTATTCACGGACGCAATTCCGTGAGTTCATGTCCCCTATTCATTTTAAATGCTTTACAAGTTTACAACTATCGGGGAAAATACATGTTTAATTGTATGTTAAGTCATGGAATGAAACACCTTAGATCATGTGCGATTAGGGTCATACATCTAAGCACCATTAATCCAGTTTGGACCTAGGTACAGAGGGTTAGATCTAATGGGTTTTGGCGAGCCCCACTCTTGGTCGTGGACCCATACAGAAGAGTGCGTTTGTGTCTCAGTCGATAGTAGTCGACACAAAATCGTCTAGGTTTGGATTGCTTCCTAATTCGTCACACATATTAATGTCCTCGCGAAACATTAATGATCAACGATTTCATTGATGCTTTACATACTACATCATTACATACAGATACATTTTATACAACTCACATTTTATGGATACATTTTATACAACTCACATTTTACGGATACATTTTATACAACTCACATTTTACAGATACATCTCATACAACTAAACTGCATGAACTCGCCAACTTTTGTTGATGTTTTCAAACTTAACATGTATTTCAGGAAATTAGTGGACCTGGCAGACATTTCAGTCAAGGAAAGCAAGTATCAAGACTCCATGCCACCATTTGAAGGGTTTGCCCGTTATATACTGCCTCTTTGCGGTGATATAGTGGTCAAAGCCTTGACATTTTAAGACTTACATTTTGATGTATAAAACGATGAAAACTTATTTTCATTTGATGGTTTGTAACAAATACATTTAACTTATGTTGTGTTCTTTTGAAACAATTATGACAATGGCATTGGAGCTTGTTTTTATTCATTTAGTATGTTCACTTATAATGTTATGCAATGAGAACCGATCAGATCACACCTCGCGCTTCCGCTACGAGCGGGTGTGACAATATGCACTTGACCGGACATGTCATGTGTTTTAAGCATGACGAGAAGATACCAGCGAGTAATGCTCATTGGATGACTGTTAAAAATATATTGAAATACCTTAGAAGGACTAAGGATATATTTCTAATATGTGGATCTGGTGAAGAAGAACTCGTTGTAAAGGGTTACAGGGATGCGAGTTTTGGAATTCGTTGTAAAGGGTTACATGGATACAAGTTTCCAAACCGATCGAGATGATTCTCGATCACAATCGGGGTAGCACTGTCCACTACAGAATCAGAATACATCGCCGCTTCATCGAGATGATCCATGTGGATTTGCCACTTGAATTATTGCCGGTCTAGGGGAAGTCCGTACCAATCAGGACCCCTAGAGATCTTTGTGATAACGATGGTGCGATTGCTCAAATCAAGGAACCTCGTATACATCAAAAGACTAGGCACATTGAGCGGAGTTTCAACTACATAAGGGATGAAGTTGAAAAAGGGAAAGATATGTATTCGCAAATTTCACACTGATCAAAATATTGCGGATCCACTCACGAAGCTCCTTGAACGGGCAAAGCATGAAGAGTCATACTTGTGCCTTAGGACTTCGATATTCTAGTGATTAGATTTGATCTATATTGTATTTGGATATTGGAACAACTGTTATTATAACTCTTTATGGTATTTTGAGTTATGTTCCATTTTAGCATGTTTAAATCCGTGAATAAGTTACTTATTCTAAATGTCCGTAGTCAATCATACTTGTGGGAACAAATATGAATGTAAGACTATCATGAACTTGGATTGGTGGATATTCATTAGGTATGAATATAGAGCAAAGTGTTGCTGCCAAAGTTCATAGATATTTGTGGGATACAAATATTGGACTGACTCGCTCTCAAATATTACTGAATGGAATCATTTGTGATTGATCATAAGTAAATTTGAGTAAAGGAGAATATCATAGTATCCTCAGACCTGAGATACATATTGGGTCTTGATATTCACCAAACATTGTACCTTGACTTATTTCTTCGATGTTAGTAATATGACAGTACATAAGGCTAAGCTTAGGTGTGATACAAGGTGATTGTGAGAGACGTATGTAGTTAAGATGGGATTTGTTCCTCTTATTCGTTGAGAGTAAGATGTCTAAGGCCTGCTAAAGTTAAATCAATAGAGAGTGATCACTCTATATCTCTGGATTTGACATGACATCTATAACAAAGGGATAAATGATAGATTCACCTAAATCATTTCAAGTAAGGGACTTGAAGGGGATGATGTTATTGAATGGGACATATAGTCATACGTATTAGGGGTAGTAAACTATAGTTAGGTGGTATTTACTTCTTGCATCAATCTTCTATGTATCTTGTGCATGTGGGAGATTGTTGGACTCTGTATGCCCAAGACACATATTAAATTGATGTGGCTAGTACGTTATGATCCAAGTCGAGTCATACCCAAATACAAGCTAGACAAACACTTATAATATTTATTTATGATATGATCAAACAAATAAATATTAACCCTTATAATATTTAGAAATCGGTTTTCTAAATAAATGCACTTGACAAACTAATAAATTATATGGATAATTTATTTTGAGAGAATATTTTATCTTGTTATTTAATGGGTTAAATAACATAATAAAAGTAGTATAAATCTTATAACATGTGATGTTATAATTTTATAAAAGTTATAAAATTATATAAGACTTAAATTATTATTAAAAGAAATTTTGAATTTTTTTTATAAAAATAATAAGTGGGCCGCCCCCTTGTGTTCTTCCCAAGAATTTTTTTGGTCCAATGGGAATGCATGCATTTGCATGTGTTAGTGGGAACTTGATTGGGCAAGAGGATGGCAAGATTCTCTCAACTTTTATAAAACATTTTTAGATGACAAAAATTAAAGTAAGACTTGATTTTAGCTCTAAAAATTTTCGGCCAAGAGAGGTGTGATTCAAGGGTTTTCAAATTCAGTTTTAAGTGCAAGAACTCAAGAATCCTCTCAAAAATCGGCCAAGGTGTAGTTGTTCAAGAGGTTTTAAAGTTTGAACATTCAAGTGCCAAGAACTCTCAAATTCCCTTGTGGAATTTTCGGCCAAGGGTTGGCTCCAAGAAGGAAAGTTTAGTGAGTTCACAAGTGTTCAAATCCTAGCTAAAACTAAGGTGTTTGTTGGAAGGCTTGGGGTATACAAGCTCGAGGTCTTCTACACTTGAAGGCAACCGTTCAAGAAGCATCATCTTCTTCATATCCTTTACTCCTTGGAAGGTAGTATTCTAAACACCATATGGTTGTGTTTTAATTTTTGATAGCATGCATGTTCGTATATGGATCCGGGGATTGGGTTTTGCATATAAAATGGGTTTTATATCATAAAAGTAACATGTTTTTAAATAAATATTCCGCTGCGTTTTTATTTCATATGGATGAAATCACTTTGATAAACATGTCAAAATCCCAACACGTTACTATACGAATCGGCATAGTTTCACAGTTTGACGTAATTAGTCCCTGTGATCGAATAAACTTGTTTTTGCCATACCAAACCCTTCAAAACTTATTTCTAAGTTATGTAAAGGTTATTTAAGGTATGTTAAGCATAAATTGATGTTCTGGAGTGTTTGTCGCATTAAACTGATTAGGTTTACGCATCGGTATGCGTATAACTCTCCAGAAAACGATATAGAGTTTGAAATCGAACAAAATCAAAATGTGCAAAATGTCAAACATAAATAAACAAATATTGGGACCAAATAACATTGTTTTATTGATAACTAAACTGTTCAGAGTTTGTACAATGATTACATGCACATATGTCACAGTCTCCCCTACTTGTGGAAATTTCGTCCCGAAATTTATTTAGAGGAAACTTGTGAGAATAGAAGTGGATATTTCGCCTTCATTTGATCTTCACATTCCCAAGTAAATTATGGTCCATGTTTAGATTCCCAGCAAACTTTGACAAGTGGAATGCGCTTGCGTTTGAGCCATTTGATTTCACGGTCCATGATTTCCATAGGCTTCTCAACTAAGTGCATCGTGTCATCAACATGAATTTCATCAAGTGGTATGTGGAGGTTCTCATCAGCTAAACACTTTTTAAGATTGGACACGTGGAAGGTTGGATGAACATTTCCAAGTTCAGGAGGTAACCCAAGTCTGTAAGCTACCTTTCCGATTCTTTCGACGACCTTGAATGGTCCAACATATCTAGGTGCAAGTTTTTCTGTCTTTCCAAAAATGATCACACCTTTCCAAGGTGAACCCTTAAGTAAAACACGATCACCGACTTGAAATTCCAAGGGCTTGCGTTGTCGGTCCGCGTAACTCTTTTGACGGCTTCTAGCTGTCTGAAGGTTATCGCGAACTTTCTTAACCTTATCTGTTTTCTCTAGAATGAGGTCAGGTCCAGTAAGCTGAGCCTCACCGATCTCATTCCAGCAGACTGGTGAATGACATTTTCGACCATATAAAGCCTCGAAATGAGCCATGTTGATGCTGGAGTGATAACTATTGTCGTAGGAGAATTCAATCAACGGAAGATACGAATCCCAACTACCACCAAAATCGATCACACAAGCTCTAAGCATATCCTCCAAAGTCTGGATTGTTCTCTCAGATTGGCCATCTGATTGCGGATGATAAGCTGTGCTCAAATTTAGTTGGGTTCACATAGCAGATTGCATGGTTCTCCAAAAACGAGATGAGAATCGAGCATCTCTGTCAGAAATAATGTTCAATGGAACGCCATGACGGGATACAATCTCATCCACATAGATTTTAGCCAGCTTGTCGGCAGATAGATCCTCACAGATTGGCAAGAAATGCGCTGATTTGGTAAGACGGTCAACAACTACCTAAATATCATCATGACCTTTCTTAGTGCGTGGAAGTTTGGTAATAAGATCCATAGCGATGTTTTCCCATTTCCAAACTGGAATCTCTGGTTGCTCCAATAATCCAGAGGGATGTTAATGTTCAGCCTTAACCTTAAGACAAGTAAGGCATGTGGATACGTATAAGGCAATGTCTTTCTTCATACCAGGCCACCAATACTAGGTTCGAAGATCCTTATACATTTTATCTGCACCAGGATGAATTGAGTAACGAGACTTATGAGCTTCATCCATTAGCAAGGTGCAAAGATTATCTTGACTTGGGACCCATAAACGGTCCATGAAATAATATGATCCATTGTCCTTCAGTTCAAGATCAGGCTTAATATGATACGGTAATTCCTTATCCATCAAGTCCTGTGAAACACAAGTATGCTGAGCCTGAGAAATGCGGGTTTGAATATCAGATCGAACCTTGACACAGTGAAGCTTGACACGTTCCTTACGACTCAATGCGTCAGCCACGACATTCGCCTTACCAGGATAGTAGCGAATTTCGCAATCGTAGTCGTTTAGAAGTTCAACCCAACGTCGTTGCCTCATGTTGAGTTCTTTCTAATTGAAGATGTGCTGAAGACTTTTTTGGTCAGTGAAAACCACACATTTTGTACCATACAAGTAGTGTCTCCAGATTTTGAGAGCGAAAACTACAGCACCTAACTCAAGATCATGAGTCGTGTAGTTCTTCTTGTGTATCTTCAACTGTCTTGATGCATAAGCTATGACTTTGTTTCTTTGCATGAGAACACAGCCAAGACCCAAATTTGATGCATCACAATACATGACAAAATCATCGTTGCCCTCAGGTAAAGATAAAATAGGCGCATTACAAAGTTTCTGTTTCAAGGCCTGAAAAGCTTCTTCCTGTTTAGATCCCCATTCAAAGGGTTTGTTCTTCTGAGTTAGAGCAGTTAGAGGAACTGCAATCTTGGAGAAGTTTTCGATGAAGAGTTGGTAATAACCCGCGAGACCAAGAAATGAACGAACTTCAGTAGGAGTAGTAGGCGTATCCCAATGCTTAATCGCGCTGATCTTGGCGGGATCTACATGAATACCTTGTTCGTTAACGATGTGTCCCAAAAATTGAACTTCCTTGAGCCAAAATTCACACTTGGAGAATTTGGCAAAAAGTTGTTCTTTCTTTAGGAGTTCCATAGTAAGACGGAGATGTTGTTCATGATTAGCTCGTGTCTTAGAATAAATCAAGATGTCATCGATGAAAATGATGATGAACTTGTCTAAATAAGGCTTACAAACTCTATTCATCAAGTCCATGAAAACAGCAGGAGCATTAGTCAAACCGAACAGCATAACAGTGAACTCATAATGCCCATATCTTGTGCGGAAAGTAGTCTTGGTTATATCTTCTTCAAGCACTCGAAGTTGATGATACCCAGAACATAGATCAATCTTAGAAAAGCACGTAGCACCCTGTAACTAATCAAAGAGATCATCAATGCGAGGTAGGGGATATCGATTCTTGATGGTAAGCTTGTTAAGCTCACGATAATCGATACACATCCTGAAAGAGCCATCTTTCTTCTTGACAAAAAGAACGGGAGCACCCCAAGGTGAAAAGCTAGGTCGAATAAAACCTTTCTCAGAAAGCTCCTGAAGCTGCTTAGATAACTCTCGTATCTCAGACGGTGCAAGACGATACGGAGATCTAGCGATAGGATTAGCACCAGGTATAAGGTCAATACGAAACTCAACTTGGCGTGCTGGGGGGTAAACCAGGTAATTCTTCAGGAAACACTTCAGGATAATCCCGAACAACAGGGATATCTTGAATAGACTTACCTTTGCCTTTATCTGCTACAACATGTGCGAAAAAGGCCACATAGTTCTTTCGCAGATACTTCTGAGCTTGAGTACAAGACATGAGTTTGAGACCACTAGCAGGTTTCTCACCACGAACCTCTAAGATCTTACCAGTCGAAAGCGGAACACGGATAATCTTCTCAAAATAAACTACCTCTGCATGATTCTTGGCTAACCAATCCATTCCCACTATAATGTCGAAACTTCCAAGTTGCATTGGTGTGAGGTTGATAGGAAAAAGATGGTTATTAAGGTTCAACTGGCAATTTCGAAGAATAGAATCGAGAACAATGGGTTCACCACTAGCTACCTCTACTGTCAAGGGCTTTCCTAGTTTCGTTCTAGACATGCGAAGCAAAAGCTCGAAAGATTGTTGGGTTTTTCACATGTTTATCAAAGTAATTTCATCCTTATGAAATAAAAACGTAGCGGAAATTTATTATTTAAAACATGTTACTTACAAAATATAAAACCCATTTTATATGTAAAACCCAATCCCGGATCCATATACGAACATGCATGCTATCAAAATAAAACACAACCATAGAGTGTTTAGAATACTACCTTCCAAGGAGTAAGGGATATGAAGAAGATGATGCTTCTTGAACGGTTGCCTTCAAGTGTAGAAGACCTCAAGCTTGTATACCCCAAGCCTTCCAACAAACACCTTGTGTTTAGCTAGGATTTCTACACTTATGAACTCACTATTGAAACCCTCTTGAAGCCATCATATGGACGAAAATATGAGAGTATTTACTAGAGTCCTTGCACTTGAAATTGATCTTGAAAATTCCCTCATGGAACCCTTCCATAACCGAAATTTGAGAGAGAGTTTTATCAAGTTTTACACTTGAAAATCATCTACTATATTTGCTCTCTCTTGGCCGAAAATTGTGTTGGAGTTTTCAAGTTCCTTGTCATTTTTATTTGTCATACAAATATTCATTAAAAGTTGTGAGAATCTTGGCCACCCATATTGTCCAATGAAGAAATGTCTAGTTATGACAATTGCATGAAACCTCATTGGACCTTCAATCTTGCCTAATCAAGAGCCATGCAAATGCATGTATGCTTATTGGACAAAATCACCTTGGGAAGACCTTCCAATCAAGATGCATGCAACTTATGACAACATGCATGGAACCTCATTGGACAAGAATTTTTGGGAAGACCACATGGGGGGGTGGTGGCCTAGATTTTTTTTTTTTATAAAAAAAATTTAAGTCTTGTTTAATTTTATAACTTTTATAAAATATAACATCATATGTTCACAAGACTTTATACAACTTTTATTAAGTTATTTAACCCATTAAATAACAAAATAAAATATTCTCTCAAAATAAATTATCCATATAATTTATTAGTTTGTCAAGTGCAATTATTTAGAAAACCAATTTCTAAATACTCTAAGTGTTAATATTTATTTGTTTGATCATATCACAAATAAATAATATAAGTGTTTGTCTAGCTTGTATTTGGGTATGACTCAACTTGGATCATAACGTACTTGGATCCAACAATCTCCCACTTGCACAAGATACATAGAAGATTGATGCAAGTAGTAAAAGACGCCTAACTACGGTTTACTACCCCTAATACGTATGACTATATGTGCCATTCAATAACATCATCCCCTTCAAGTCCCTTACTTGAAAATGATTTAGGTGAATCTATCATTTATCCTTTCGTTACAGATGTCATGTCAAATCCAGAGACACAGAGTGATCACTCTCTGTTGATTTAACTTTAGCAGGCCTTAGACATCTTACTCTCAACGAATAAGAGGAACAAATCCCATCTTGACTACATACGTCTCTCACAATCACCTTGTACCATACCTGAGCTTAGCCTTATGTACTGTCATATTACTAACAGCGAAGAAAAAGTCAAGGTATAATATTCGGTGAATATCAAGACCCAATATGCATCTCAGGTCAGAGGATACTATGATATTCTCCTTTACTCAAATTTACTTATGATCAATCACAAATGATTCCATGCAGTAATATTTGAGGGCGAGTCAGTCCAATATTTGTATCCCACAAATATCTATGAACTTTGGCAGCAACACTTTGCTCTATATTCATTCTAAATGAATATCCACCAATCCAAATTCATAATAGTCTTACATTCATATTTGTTCCTACAATTATGATTGACTACGGACATTTAGAATAATTAACTTATTCATGGATTTAAACATGCTAAAATGGAACATAACTCAACATACCATAAAGAGTTATAATAACAATTGTTCCAATATCCAAATACAAAATAGATCAAATCCAATCACTAGAATATCGAAGTCCTAAGGCACAAGTATGACCCTTTCATGCTTTGCCCGTTCAAGGAGCTTCGTGAGTGGATCCGCAATATTTTGATCAGTGTGAACTTTGCGAATTCATATCTTTCCCTTTTTCAACTTCATCCCTTATGTAGTTGAAATTCCGCTCAATGTGCTTAGTCTTTTGATGTGCACGAGGTTCCTTGATTTGAGCAATCGCACCATCGTTATCACAAAGATCTCTAGGGGTCCTGAATGGTAGGGACTACCCCTAGATCGGCAATAATTCAAGTGGCAGATCCATATGAATTATCTCGATCAATGAAGCGGCGATGTATTTTGATTCTGTAGTGGACAATGCTACCCTAATTGTGATCGAGAACCATCTCGATCAATTTGGAAACTCGTATCCATGTAACCCTTTACAACGACTTCCGAAACTCGCATCCCTGTAACCTTTTACAACGAGTTCTTCTTAACCAGACCCATATATTAGAAATATATCCTTAGTCCCTCTAAGGTATTTCAATATATATATATATATATGTATATATATATATTTTAATAGTCACCCAATGACCGTTACTCACTGGTATCTTCTCGTCATGCTTAAAGCGCATAACTTGTCCGGTCTAGTGCATATCATTACATACATCATGAATCCTATAGCAGACGCATATAGGATTCCTTTCATTCTTTCTTGCTCATCCTTTGAGCTTGGACATTGAGACACACTCAATATTGTCCTCTCTTGAATAGGTACCAAACCTTTCATAGAGTTCTCTATCTTGAACCCTTTCAAGACTTTGTCAATGTATGCACTTTAGTTTAAACCTATCAAGCGCCTTGATCTATCCCTATAAATCTTTATTCCCAAAATATAGGCGACTTTACCAAAATCCTAAATAGAAAACAACTTCCAAGCCAGGCTTTTACACCCTCCAAGGTTGGAATGTTATTTCCAAATAGTGATCGACTTATCATACTAAGAAAGTAATGATGCTCCCACTAGCCATCTTATACACACAAGCTTCATCGACGTTCTTGATGAATCCATATTCCCTAATCTCTTCATCAAAACGGTGATTCCAACTTCTAGATGCTTGTTTCAATCCATAGATTGATTTCTTTAACTTGCATACTTTGTCAGGATGGTTTGGATCGACAAAACCTTCAGGCTTAACTATATAGACATCTTCCTCAAGATATCTATTAAGGAAAGTCGTTTTGAGATCCATTTGCCAAATCTCATAATCATATTGTGCAATTATGGAAAATGATATCCTAGTTGACTTTAGCATCGCCACGGGCGAGAAGGTCTCATCATAATCAACCCTTTGAGTTTGAGTGAAACCTTTTGCTACAAGTCTCGCTTTACAAGTATCCAAGTTACCATGCATATCGGTTTCCTTCCTGAAACCCACTTACTTCCAACTACTTTGGAGTTAAGAGGTGCTACAACCAATTCCCATACTTGGTTGTTATACATGGACTGCATCTTTACGTTCATGGCTTCAAGCCATTTGTCACAATCGAATTTTGACATTGCATCATGGTATGTGGTTGATTCACCTGAATCTACCACGTAGCATCCATCTATGAAAAATCCATATCTTTCAGGTGTACTACTAATTCTACCAGATCTGCGAACGCATTGTGTGTGTTGATCAACCACTTGATCATTTTTCAACAACCTTTTGTTGAGTGCTAGTTATAACCAAACGTGTATCGGCTTGTGGTTCTTGATCCTTATCAAGTTCCACTTGTTCTAATAATTCCTTCCACAAGGAACTTAGCTTCCAAGAACTCAGCCTTTCGAGCAACAAATACCTTTTACTCTGTTGGATCGTAGAAATAATATCCTATACCATCTTTAGGATATCCTACAAAGATACACTTAGTGGATCGTACTTTTATTTTGGGTGTATTGCTTCACAGAAGCTTCACAGCCCATACCTTTAAATAGGATAATGATGGAACCCTTCCATGCCATATTTTCAAAAGGTGTCTTATCCACTTTCTTGGTTGGACCATACGGGCCACGGAGAGCAAAGCGTTACCCCAAAGTGATAGAGATAATGCACTCCTAGCCATCATAGATCGAACCATATCTAATAGAGTTCGATTCCTCCTCTATCGGAACGAAGAACTTTGATTGAGTTAATTTTGTACTTCACCTTTTGAAGACTTTAAACATTTCAAAACTTCAACTTTGTGTCTTTGTATGTACACATAACCATAACTACTATAGTTGTCGGTTAAAAATAATGAAGTATCTTTCACCATTCCTGGTCATTGGCTTAAAAGGATCATATACATTCGAATGTATGATACCTAATAAATCTTTTGCCCTTTCCCACTAAGGGATTACTTGGTCATTTTACCTTGTAAATTAGATTCGCGTGTATCAAATGAACCAATTTCATTTGTTTCCAAAAGACAATTCTTTCGAAGTGTTTACATGCGACATCTGTTTATATGACCAAGGCGATAATGCCAAGGATAGGTCTTACTCAAATCCATTTTGAGTTTCTTGGTGATTGATTGGTACATTAAAGTATCAAATGATGTATTATTATGAACTGATTCATAAATACCATTTGAAGGCATAGGTTTAAAGTAAAACATTTCATTCATCGATATAAATGTCAATGTCTGTAAACTTTAAATCAAAACCATATTGTCTTATAAGGGAAACTAGAATAATGTTCATAGTTAAACTAGGAGCATTCAAGACATTTTAAAACAATTTCCAAACCATTTTGGAAGTTTCAAAACATAGTCTCCTTTCTTGTAATGTTTATTTCTTTTGAACCTTTTGCAACGAATTGCAAACATGAGTTCCACATCCGGTATCTAATACCCATGTGTTAGAAGAAATAACATTAATGTCAATATGTATCATTAAGATTGTACCTGAGGTTTGCCTAGCATCCCTCTTGTTTTTCAACTCTTTGAGATAGGTTGGACAATTCCTATTTAAATGCCCTATCTTACCACACTCAAAGCATGGATCGTTCATGGCAACCTTTGCCTTCTTATCTTTTGGTTTCGGTGGTTTCGCTTTAGTCTTCCTAATCATTTCCCTTTGAATTACCCGTTTCCATTTTCAACATTTGCTTTGGTGTCGGGTTGATGCCCTTTCTAGTTGCCACCCTCATTGATCGTTAGAATGGATAAAACCCTTTTATCCATATTGAGCCTTTCGAGGTGATCAATGTGGCTTTTCATCTTAAGGACATAAGATGAGTCCGATTGGGTTTCCTCCATTCGACATGCATGAAGCGCACGAACCGTTTCGAAGCGTTCTACCCTTAGGAACATTTCCTACAATATGTCGTATGCTCATGATGTTCAAAATCCTTTTGAATCTCGGGAAACATAATTCCTAACATGAGGCAAGAGGCTTACTTAATCCAATCGTTATAGGCATCCTTATCTTCCATAAGTTGTTCATCGGGATTGGGATTGTTTTTAGTGATAGGTTACGGACGGTTTGGGTAATATTGTTAGCGGCCATCTACAAAATTTAACAAGGTTCAATTTTAGTATTTTTGATATTATTATATTTTAATCATTAATACCCTTTTGTGTCTCATAGACAATTAATAATTAAAATCTAGAATCCAACGTTACATTTAAATATTGGTTAGGTGACCTTTATCCCTCTATTTAAATTAACAAGGTAGTCAACGTTTGACAATTGCAACCCTTTGCAACTTCTAGCCATATGAGATCGCTTAAACATCTTTATGTTTAGTTGGCATGTTTAATCCCATCAACACCTTTGTTCCCCATGCTTCGGTGACCCTAAGTTCATGGTTTCCAAATCAAGTCGTCCAACTTACACACACGTGTGAGTTTATTCACATAAGTGGTTAGGTGACCTTTATCCCACAAACATGGTAAACCCACCTCAAATATACAAGTTCCCTCAAATGTGGTTAGGTGACCTTTATCCCACAAAAGAGTTCCCAAGTGTTTCGAGTGTTGTATAAAAGGATGGTGTTTGACTTGTTTTATAAAAGGGATTTTTGAGTTTTCAAAAATTCTAGTTTAGAAAACTTTATGTACCATACATTTGCATACATTCAAATCCTTGGTACTTTAGTGAAAATAAATTTTGAAGGTTCTTTTTAATAAAACCCATTTTATTATAAAACCATTAATTTTTAATAAAACCTTTATTAAACATTTTAATGATTTTGTCAAGAACCAATTTTAAGCTTGTTGTTGATTATTAGTTTGTTAAGCATGCATATCCAAATATCATCCAAACAATAAAATAAGCAACCACACAAGCATAACACATATATCAATAGGTGCATAACCATAGCCAACTATTTTGACAACACTTGTTAGCCGAAACAAGTGTGCCAAAAGGTCCTTCCTAAGGGGTGAAAAATGACACAAGTAATGTGTCGATGAACTCCCACTTGATCCCGCATCCAAATGCTTCAAGTCTCCATCTTGTGTTGTGATTTCTTCACATTCTTTGGTTCTTCCAAATGTCTTTTATATTCAGGTCCAAACTCCTTTGGACTTCAAAAATGTGTTTTGGTTATCGGGCTAAAATCCCGTTAAGAACTATGAAGTCCTTTTGGCCCGAAATTAGCCAAAACCAAAATCACATTTTTGTGTGCATCTTCTTTTACAAAAAATATCCTAATACATTTTTCTTGTAAAAATAAAATGCACCTAATCTATTTACTTACATACCAAATGAAAATAAATAAATTACATATTTCACAAATGGAAGAACAAAGATAATTAATTATTACAACCCATTGAAATAATCAAATATAAATCACAAACACAAATATTCAACATATTCACACAAGGTCATGGCTAGGTTATGAACACCAAAATATATATATCCACATATATAAAATTCAAGAAGCAAAAATGGTTTCCTTTTTACAACCTACTTTTCGGTCAAGAATGAAAAAACCGAAAAATTGGGTTTTTTTCCAAACAAACAAATCATCCAAATGACATAATTTTTCAAGATACTTTTATGCATGTATTAAAATAATATTGAAAAACAAAAGGATAACCATATATAAAATTTCGGCCATAGGGTTTTAACCAAACCCGAAACCCGAAAATTTCATATCCTATGAAGCATGCATTCATATAAGCGGCTCTGATGCCACTGTTGGGTTTTTCACATGTTTATCAAAGTAATTTCATCCTTATGAAATAAAAACGCAGCGGAAATTTATTATTTAAAACATGTTACTTACAAAATATAAAACCCATTTTATATGTAAAACCCAATCCCGGATCCATATACGAACATGCATGCTATCAAAATAAAACACAACCATAGAGTGTTTAGAATACTACCTTCCAAGGAGTAACGGATATGAAGAAGATGATGCTTCTTGAACGGTTGCCTTCAAGTGTAGAAGACCTCAAGCTTGTATACCCCAAGCCTTCCAACAAACACCTTGTGTTTAGCTAGGATTTCTACACTTATGAACTCACTATTGAAACCCTCTTGAAGCCATCATATGGCCGAAAATATGAGAGTATTTACTAGAGTCCTTGCACTTGAAATTGATCTTGAAAATTCCCTCATGGAACCCTTCCATAACCGAAATTTGAGAGAGAGTTTTATCAAGTTTTACACTTGAAAATCATCTACTATATTTGCTCTCTCTTGGCCGAAAATTGTGTTGGAGTTTTCAAGTTCCTTGTCATTTTTATTTGTCATACAAATATTCATTAAAAGTTGTGAGAATCTTGGCCACCCATATTGTCCAATGAAGAAATGTCTAGTTATGACAATTGCATGAAACCTCATTGGACCTTCAATCTTGCCTAATCAAGAGCCATGCAAATGCATGTATGCTTATTGGACAAAATCACCTTGGGAAGACCTTCCAATCAAGATGCATGCAACTTATGACAACATGCATGGAACCTCATTGGACAAGAATTTTTGGGAAGACCACATGGGGGGGTGGCGGCCTAGATTTTTTTTTTATAAAAAAAAATTTAAGTCTTGTTTAATTTTATAACTTTTATAAAATATAACATCATATGTTCACAAGACTTTATACAACTTTTATTAAGTTATTTAACCCATTAAATAACAAAATAAAATATTCTCTCAAAATAAATTATCCATATAATTTATTAGTTTGTCAAGTGCAATTATTTAGAAAACCAATTTCTAAATACTCTAAGTGTTAATATTTATTTGTTTGATCATATCACAAATAAATAATATAAGTGTTTGTCTAGCTTGTATTTGGGTATGACTCGACTTGGATCATAACGTACTAGCCACATCAATTTAATATGTGTCTTGGGCATACAGAGTCCAACAAAGATAATGACACAAAACTCTTATCGGCACCCGAATAAAAAAGAACAGATGCAGCCTGATTGTTAACAAAGAACGTACCATTGACCACTTCGTTGTCTGCTCGCGCCTCATTTGCATTCATGTTGAAGACTCGTCCATGAGCCTGAGCCTGATTTGCGTTCACCAACCTTGGACACTGATTTCGATAGTGGGTCAGATCCCCACAATTGTAGCACGAACCAGGAGGATAGTGAGGTCGTACAGCTTGAGCCTGTTGTTGAGCAGGTGGTTGAGCAGCTTGCTAGCAGGGTTTTGAGCTGCTTGATTCTGGTTAGCAGGAAGACGACATGTGGCGAAAAGATGACCATATCTTCCACAATTGGTACAATAACGACACTATATGTGCGGCTGATGATGACTGTTACACCTGTTGCACAAAGGTGCATTGCCAATGTATTGTTTCTTGGCAGGTGGTTGTGCGGCCTGATTTGGAGCTGCTTGGTTGACTTGTGCAGTAACAGCGAAGTTTTGGGAAGCCTTGCGCTTCCTAGACCTCTTTGAAGAACCAGATTTCTTACCCTTCTTGTTTTCTCCCTTGTCAGACGATTATTTCTTATCCTTGTCACCCTTCCTATGAAGCTTACCCTTTCTGATTTGCGACTCAGTCAAAGTCGCAGCCAACTCGATTGCCTGACGAACTATGGTAGGGTTGCTACCAGTGACGATGTCTTGCACGGGGTCAGGTAAACCATCGACATACCTCTCGATAGATTTCTCGAGTGGGGTAACCATCGTAGGGCATAACAAACTCAGCTCCTCGTATCTGTCAATATACGCCTGGTGTTCACCACTATCCTATTTTAAATCATCAAACTCTCTTTCCAACACCCTCAGTTCGTGACGGGGACAGAATTCCCTCATCATAAGAGCCCTAAGCTCTTCCCATGTCTGACCCAAAGCGAGATTAGCACCACGATCCCTCATGACTCCATTCCACCAAGTAAGAGCCCTCTTCTGAAACACACTAGAAGCGAACTCGACTTTGCGATTATCAGGACACTGAACATGAAGAAAGGTACTCTCAATGCTCTCGAACCACTGTAGAAGCCCAGTTGCTCCTTCAGAACCACTAAACTTGAGTGGTTTAGCCGAATTGAAACTTTTAAAGTTGCATGGAACATTATTATTTTTATTGTTGGCTTGGTTAAATTGAGCAATGATGTTTGGGAGTGCAGCAGCCATTTGCTGCGCAATGATTGCTGCCATTTCGGCATTAGGTAACTGATTGTCGCGTCGAGGAGGCATTCTAAAAGAGGAAACATGAGAGAAAACGAGTGAGATGATTAGATTAAAAACAAGATGATACAAATATCGACAAAAAGCATGGATGGTGGTCATTCATTCATGCCACAAAGCAAACAAATGACACACAAGGACTAATCAAAGTTGTAGGATCGGTTTTGACCCAAAGGAGTCAATCAGAAGAGTTCTAATCTGTTTCAGAGGCGGAAACAAAGAAACAGGTGTGGAAAACAACTTAATTCACATTTTAAAAATGCCTTGTATATTGATTAGAAACTGTTTACAATCAGACGGCACTTCGGCAGCACTTCGGTACCAGAAATCTCAAAAGTTCCTAATGATTTCGCTTGGACAGCTATTTATAGAGTTCTGATTTCGCTTGAAAGTGGCTGTGATCATTTCAAGCGAAATCACTAATGTTGATTTCGCTTGAAATTGCACATGTCTCTTTCAAGCGAAATTACATGCTTCAAGCAGAATCACCTTTAAATCTACTATCTTGAACTACGTGCCCTGATCTAACATATTCAGTACAAGACTCGATACAAGACGAAATCGACAGACGTATGCACCAACAGACTCCCCCTCGGATGTTGACGAGTCTTAAGTGTCGAGTCTTCAACGTCTTCAGTCTTTATCAGTCTTCGGGCTTCCAGAATCTCGATCTGGCTCTTGCCTCACTCCAATTCTTTTTGAATTTCCCAGGATTAAATTCCTGGCTCTATTTCTATCAGCTTCTCTTGATCAGATCTCTACGTGGCTCTTGCATCTTCAAACTCTTCTCTCCCTCATATGTTGTTCTACCAGCAGACTCCCCCTTGAATTATGCTGGGATCGTAGTCTGGCTCATACTCTTCTCAGGTATTTACAGGTTTAGGAATCGCAACCTGGTTAACCTGCAAATTCTCTACCCGAAACATAAGTTTCGTAAAAAATAAGATATAACAAATTTAGAAACCCTGCTAACCACTTGTAAACACAAACTTAACACATCATTTTCAGGTATCAATCAATAATGATTTATCAATTAAAGTTTCTGATAAACCACTTGTATGTATATCAATTTTCATTTCAAACATCTTCAAACAAACTTTCCCAAACCTGTTCGTCATGTTTAGCACTTGGAATTTTGAAATTCAGCTTTCCAACATCAGTTGCCTAAAATCTTTTTGAATTTTTCAAAATTTATGCTAAAACACACTGAAAATCTTTTTGGATTTTTGAAATTAAAGAGAAATGAAATGCAGTAAAGAAATATTTACATACAATATTTTTGTGAGTTTGCGTAAGAGGATCATATCAGTTGTTGTCAAGTCACAAGTACCGTTGAGCTTAGTTACACATTAAGAATTAAACAATTCACTTAGATTGCCGATATACTGATCCACTTAAATTTTCACACAAATTTCAACTGATTCAGGATAAGAATTAGGTGAATTAAGAACTTAAACTCATTCATGTGTCCCACCTCTTGAATATACTCCCGTATCCAGATCCCAATATTCAATCTTACAGGTGAATATACCACAGATGATATCTGTAAGGGGTTAAATGCGATACCATGAGAGCTCAGGTCAGAACTTCCGTTCAGCAGAGAGATGACGGTTCGACTTTTGGTGGGTCCCCTTTAGAGGATCTTTTTTACAACAGCACATGATTTGCATTTTGCAATGTTTCATCATATTTTTTATGCTGAGGGGGGCTATATTTCAAGCAAGCGTAAAGTATTCTCCGGGGACTAGGCCATTGCTTTCGCAAAATCAGAAGTCCCGGGATAATACCCCAGATATCACTGAGCATAAAGACCTAGTATCTCAGAAAGAGGGATCTTTCAAACGAAATTTCAGGGGTTACCTATATATTCAAGTAGTGTTCCCCACGAAATAAGCAAGTTTGAATTTAAGTTTATATCCCGAAAAAGCTTACTAAATGTGTAAAAACCTATCGGCATATCATCAGTGAGACCGTTTAACGCTATTTAATCATTACATTTCTTTAGCATATTGTAACTGTCCACTGATGTACTATCATTTCCTCTTTTTACAACAAAACTCATTTTTTTATTTTATCATGTTTTTGCCTTTTTCAAATTTTCAAATGTTTTTGGATTTTCTGAAAACAAACTGAGCTCTTGACTCACTTTGTAGAAACAATTTTTGAAAATAAACTATACAAATAAAGTGACAACTGATATCAAATCACTTCAAATCGCCATCCATTTGGCATAAACAATCAGAACTCCCCCTTTCAACAAACTCTTTTCCCATTGATTTCAAAACACTTAAGTTTGTTTTAATCAAATGGTTTTTCCGGAAAATTAGTTTCGTTGATTTTATCAATTGTAAGATAGGGGTTAATTCATCACATTGTTCTCTTTTCAAATACCACTTGTAAGAATGATCAAATCAAGTTCAAATAAATGACCTTGATTAATCATTTGCATGTGAAAACCTTCTTCAATCACTTGTTGGTTCACTCATCAATCATACCATGTATATACCAAATTAAAGATATCACCTGTAGATTTACCAACCAAACATTTCAAGAATGATGCCGATTCCTGCTCCACTTTTACCAACCTGGAAGCTCCGGCAAGTCAGGATTTTAAGCAGAAAATAAATTCACCCAAGCCTGACCAGCCTTGGGTGATTCTACCTCATCATCACTCCATCCTGCTTTTCTTCTATAAAATTCTTTGGCACCTTTAACCTTCCTGTCAACCATTTTACCAAAAATATGTTTAACTTTGCCATTGAATGCCTTTTCTGCATCAAATTCTCCTTTACCAGTGAAGAATTGATCTGATATTTCAAATTTACCTTTTGATTTCAAATTTTCTTTCGTCAATGGCGGAAAGTTTTCCTCGTTCTTTTCAGGAACGGAATTCTCATTCTTTTTCTCAACCAATGACTCCTCTGATTTTGTAGAATCAGATTCATTGTCAGAACTACTATCAGAATTTTTAACAACCCATTTTTGTTTGTTTAAATCAACTCTTCTTTTGTAAAAACGTTTTGAATTTTCACTATCATCAGAAGTTGACTTTTTAACCACATTCAATTTTTCAGTTGGTTGTTTCTTTTTATCAACATTTTTCTCTTTCAAATCAGAGTAGGAATAAACTCCATGTTTGTTGTTGGTTTGTTTTGTGCAATACCAAACTATATGTCCAACTTCTTGACAATTGAAACAAACTCTTCTATCAACTCTTTTTCCAGAATTCTTCAAAACATTCTTCTTTTTTTCAGCAAGAAACTCTTGATTTGATTGTTTCCAGAATGGTTTCTTCTGTTCTTCATCACAACTTGTACCTGCAACAAATTTAGTTTTTGATTGATAAGTTTTCTGATTTTTATAATTTTCTGGTGGAATGAAACCAAGACCTTTCTTTTTTAAATTACTATTGTGGTTTGGTTTCTTTTGGAAATTATAACCACAACCGAAACCCATTTTCTTGTTTACTCTTTGTTGAATTCTTGAAGTGTAAAGTTTAGGTTTTCCAGAAAAATTTATATCTTTTATTTCAGAAATATTAATTTCTGTTAATTTGAAAACCTTGTTGATCAATTCTGGTTTAACACCTCTTATTGGAAATTCTTCATCAGAAAATAATTTGTCCAAATCATGCAAAGTATATGCTACTTTGAATGTTTTATCATTCAAATTATTCTTTGATAAAAGAAATTCTTTGTTGTAAACCCGTTTAACCGGTGAACTCGGACTCTTTTCTGACGAACTCGAACTTTTAGACTCCGACTGTGACTCTTCATCCATATCCAACACCTGATCTACCACTTTCTTTAATAGTCCAGACTCATGATCAGTATCAGACGCTGTGAATGTGACATCAATGTTATCTGGTAACTCATCAATGGTTTCAGACTTTAACTTGATGTTTAGAGCCCTATTAACACGTTCCTCATTTGGTTTTCTGGGAGAATAACTTTCAAAGATCGGGGGCGGACATCTGTTATACTTGACACTTTGTTTCTTACCAGTATCAGTATCCTCAGTCTTTTCCTCCTTGAAAGCTTCCAAACCTGCAACAGTAGGATAAACTCTATCAATCAAATAATCATAAGTTGTATAACTCAGCAACAATCGTTTGATTCTCTCATTTTCAATCTTTTCGAGTTCCACATCCTGTTTCAGCTTTGCACAATCTTCAATATACTCATTAATAACACTCTGCTTTGTCATTAATGTTGCACTCATTTTCTCCATTGCCTTTTCGATTTCTGAATTTGTTTTTTTCAGGTTATCGATTGTTCTATTCAACACATCATAAGATTCCTTCACATACTTTAAATCGGACAGTAAATCTCCTTTAATCTTCTCTAATTCAGCAATCTTCTTATCTTTTTCTTCACAAACTTGGCAAGAATCTAAACACTTTAAACATGGTTTTTCAACTTCACCATTTTTTCAACTATCTTTTCAACCTCGACTATTTTCTCAACTTCAACAAGTTTCTCTACTTCGACAAGTTTCTCTACTTCGACAATTTTCTCCACCACTTTCTCTACTTCAATTATTTTCTCTACTACTTTCTCAGTTGCTGATTCAACATTTGCTTCTCCAGCTCCTGCCTTTGCCTTTTCATCAGCTAGCTCTTTCTTTGTTGCTTCTAGCTCTCTCCTTAATTTGGCAATCTTCTTCTGATTCAGCATCTCCATTTTATCTGCAAAAAACAAATTAAAACTGTCAGGATCTATGCCTTTTCTATCTTTGTTAAGATGTTCTTCTTCATCATCAGTATCAATATCACTTCCTAAATCTGGAAAAATTAGGATTCTTTTCTGACTAGCCTCATATTCACCCAGAATTCTAGCAACAAAACCTGAACCAGATGGAATATATTTATCCCAGCTAAATCCCTCTGCAACAAATTCATCATCCTGATCTATTATACCAAAATAAGCTTTCTTATTTACTGCTTCGATCATTTTCTTGTTCTCATCTATAATGGGACGTGCATGAGCAGTTTGTGGTTCCTTTTGTTGAGTAATCTGATGAAAATTTGATTTTTGATAATAATCGTTCTTTTCTTGTCACCCGGTCTCTTCTTTGTTTTTGCATTCTCTTTTAAAATGTCCTTTTCCTTTGCAACGAAAACAAATAATTTTCGATTTGTCAAACCCTAGTGGAGAAGTAGCCATTCCTCAAAACTCATCTCTACCAGTAATTTGTTGAAATTTTTCTGCCCTTCTCCAAGCACTAGCTAAGCACCATTTCACATGCATCAACTCAAGTTCTTCAGCATCAATCTGGTCATAATCTTCTTTTGTAAGCATCGGATTTCCAATCTTGCCACCAATCAAACTTTCATATGTTTCCAATATAGCAACTAGTATGGGTGTTACTTGGCTATTTCTGGATCCAAATTTTGACCATTTTGAATGTTCAAAGTAACAATGCATTGAAGATTTGTTGAGTTCTGTTTTTGAGGACTTGGTGTTGTAAGGTTTGGATCAAAGCTTGAAAATGAAGATGAAGATCCACCACTCTGTGTCACATTACTACCT
This sequence comes from Helianthus tuberosus, assembly GCA_030545235.1. Taxonomy (NCBI): domain Eukaryota; kingdom Viridiplantae; phylum Streptophyta; class Magnoliopsida; order Asterales; family Asteraceae; genus Helianthus; species Helianthus tuberosus. The sequence continues at coordinate 96,846,780 of CM060388.1, forward strand.
TTTATTCCAGACGAACTGTCAGCACTGAAACCAGTTTGAATTTTTGGGCTGGGGTTGGGGTTAGCCTCAAACTTGTTTCCTCTGTAATACAAACTGACATCTTGTTGAGCATTTGGATTCTTCATGATGGTTGTTTTCTGAATATCTAACTCATGCTCTTCAATCCTTTGAATAAACTGTGCCAGATTCATATCTTCAGTTTTTCTCATGTGTTTTATGATTAACAAATAAGTTCCCCATTTCTGCTGTGGTAATGCATCAGCAAGTTTATCAACCCATTCATCTCATCTTTTTTAATATCTAATATTCCCATTTCCAATACCAGATGACAATATCTATCAATGGTCTGCTTAGTTGTTTCATGGTCGAAAGCTACAAACATGTCGAATGATTTCTTCAATAATGCCTTTTTGTTTTTGATCATATATGCGCTTCCTTTGAACTTTTGAATCAATGCATTCCAAATCGATCTAGCAGAACCTTCATGTTGAAGCAAAACAAAGATATCTTCCTTTATAGCTTGTTGTAGAAGACTAATCATCATTTTCTCACTTGTATATTTCAACTTATCACTTTCTGTAAAATCACAAAATGCCTTTTCAATGCCACGTTCATTTTTCGGTTTCTCGTAATCCTTGATTAATGCACACCATGCGTCAAAACTTATATGATTGCACCCAGTTTTCAAATCGATTTTTCCATCCTTGAAAATCCTCAATGTACATTAGCTTAGGCGGTTTTTGATAAGTTCCCGTATCATTCTCACTGTACAAAGTTTCAGCAGCAGTGACTGGAGCAACCGGTGTCGCAAACGCATTATAAAATTCCTCGTCCATGTTTCGATAAACTTTTCACAAAATCAAGTTCAAGCGAAATTACACTCAAACGAAATCACACTACTTTCAAGCGAAATAACTATTTGAAGGGAAATCACTAATTTCGCTTGGAAAGTCTCAAGCGGAATCACACAGCTGAAGCGAAATCACTCTTTGAAGCGGAATAAGGTTGTTTCAAGCGAAATCAGACCAACTTTCAAGCGAAATCACACCCTGAAGCGGAATTAGGTGTAATTTTCAAGCGAAATAACGAATTCAAGCGGAATCAAGATGCTGATTCCGTTTGAAATGCTGCTGATGTCACAAGTCCGAACTGATTTTCAAGCGGAATTAGGTGATTTAACCAGTTTTAAGTCGAATTAGGGTCTAATTCTTTCTAGGATTAGTTAAAACACTGTTTCGTTTATATTGTGAAAAATTCAGACCATTTTGACTGTAAAAACTTGTTCAATTTTAAAAAGAAGGTGTAGAAGTAAGAAATTAAGGCTGTTTTGGCAAGAACTCTTCTTCCTGAGCTCTAATACCACTTGTAGGATCGGTTTGTGACCCAAAGGAGTCAATCAGAAGAGTTCTAATCTGTTTCAGAGGCGGAAACAAAGAAACAGATGTGGAAAACAACTTAATTCACTTTAAAAATGCCTTGTATATTGATTAGAAACTGTTTACAATCAGACGGCACTTCGGCAGCACTTCGATACCGGAAATCTCAAAAGTTCCTAATGATTTCGCTTGGACAGTTATTTATAGAGTTCTAATTTCGCTTGAAAGTGGCTGTGATCATTTCAAGCGAAATAACTAATGTTGATTTCGCTTGAAATTGCACATGTCTCTTTCAAGCGAAATTACATGCTTCAAGCGGAATCACCTTTAAATCCACTATCTTGAACTATGTGCCCTGATCTAACATATTCAGTACAAGACTCGATACAAGACGAAATCAACAGACGTATGCACCAGCAAAAGTAAATGGGTCATAATAATGTATCGCAAAGACATGCTTTAGCCTATAAGTGGACACTCACCCCAAGAGTTCCCAGGTAAGATTGACTGGTCCGATTATGTGGATTTGTACGAACACTCTAGCCTAGATAGAAAACTCGAGGTACAGGCACCCACTCTTCCAGATTGCACGTGTTCACATTATTTAGACCCAAACCTTGACGAGATTTTGAAAACTTAGAGGGTTCAAAACCTTATAACAAATCATCTAAGAATAGATGATTGATTTTCAAAATCGTTTTGGAAAATTGTGTTCTTGTTTTGGTAATCACCTAAAGATAGGTGACGGTAATGTTGTAAGATCTAAACACAAGATAACTTGTGTTGGGGTCCTAGAAAAGTTATAGTCTAGGTCAAAGCATTACTAATAACCTAATTCCCTATAACCATTGGCTCTGATACCAACTCTTCTGTCACACCCCGACCGCGTAAAACAACAAATCGCAGCGGGAACGTCGGGGAGTGGAGTGGCAAAATTATTGTTTCACAACCATGGTATTTAAAGTTTAGTTTTATTTATTAACAAAGCAGATACATTGTCTTAAAACCAAGAAAACAAAGAGTACATAACGTAATTTAAACTAGTCTTGCGTCTTTTATTGTCACTAAGGCCCAAGTCCGCCTAAGTGTATCTCGAACAACCCTATGCATCAGCTCCTGAAAACACATGTGATAATAGGTACGTCAGCATAAAAATGCCTGTGAGATACATAGATTTATTGATTTAGGATTCATAACTTGTAATTGAAAGAATTGTTTAATGAAAAGTAGTCATGAATCTTATAAAATGTTTTTTCCTTTGTAAATCATATGAAAATCGATAATTGTATAAGTTATGTTGTTTGTAAAATGTCTTGTGAAAATATGTCGTTTGTTGTAAAATGTAATATGTTCTTGTCGAAATGATTTATATAACGCTACGATATGTAATATCATAAAAGCACTTATATATAGGAAGTACCAGTTGCGTATCCACCATGCTTTTATCATATTACACACGCCTCGTTATTTAAATCACTTACCAAATAACAACCAAAATGTCTTGTTAAATCAATGTCAAAATGTTTATGTGTAAGCAATGTGTAATGTTTAATGTAAACCATGTCTTGTATAATCGAATGTTATGTATGGCAAGTAAAAAGTAACTACTCATACCATATGTATAATGTTTATGTGTAACCAAATGAAATGTATGGTGAATAATAATATTACTCAACCCCATAAGTAAAAATGTACAAAACAATATATTTGATATAAATAATAGTTTAAGTCAAAAAGATATGTTTTGCAAAATCCATGCTTTACTGATACAAACACTTATGTGGCTAATGTTAAACGTATACATCCAAGCCTTGAGACTGAGGGATAAACCCTTAACAAGTTAAAGGTTTATCAAAAATGTTTTCGGATTCAGTCATTCCTTACGTCCAAATAAACCTATGATTTCAGGAATGGGAGTTGTCAAGTCCTATGTTTCAGGAATGGGAGTTGTCAAGTCAATGTTAATGGAACGTATTTCAGTTTTGTTATACAAACCAAATGTTTATGTGAAAACAATGTACTAAGTATGCTAAATGAACATACGTAGCAAAAATGTGATGTAAATCAATGTGTACATATGCTAAAATAAACATATGGAACAAATGCGTTTATGAAATCAATGTACTAGCATGTTAATAAGACATACATAGCAAAAACATGGATGAAATCATGTACTATACGTGTACTACATAAACATAGCAAGCATATGTTATAAAAGCATGAAAAGCATGAAAGTAACAAGTAGGCACATGTGTTTCACCCCAAAATGTTTGAAAACAGTAAAAGAGGGGAACTATGTACTCACTTGATAATGCTTAAAAGTCTTGAAATAACAACCAAACAAAGCTAGAAGGATCACGGAATCAATCGGCACCTAATAAAGGTAACTACGTTAATAAACCAGACCTAAATCGGAAGATCAGATAAAATGAGGCTTCGTAAACCAAATGAGTATAGGAACTCATGTAATATGGTTTAACAAAGCCTGCATTCTAAATCGGAACCTATCCTAAGTGCTTACGACCCATTACGACTCGTTTAGGTAGCTTACGCTACTTTAACGCGTCGTTCGCGTAAAACACGTTAGGATTGCCTAACTAGTCCTATGAAAAGTATTGTATGCCTTAACATGTCTAATAATGTTGCCTAATCAGTTTAGATGTCAAAATTTAGGTTACATATGCTTAAAATGAAATTATGCGTAAAAAGGGCATTTTGGTCATTTTCCTAAGGCATATAAACTACCTATCATACAACTAACTAAACGTAGTGACCATAAGGTATAACCTCAGAAGGTTATTCCCTAGACAACTATGGTCACAAAATGTGTTTGGTCGGATCCTAATGATCGACCAAACGGGTCAGGTTCGAAAGTCTAAGCGGTTGTTTAGACCGCTTATCTTACGACCCTATATAAGCACTAAACTAAAAGTGACGAGCTAAACTTGTTAAAACATGTTTAACGAAGTTAGAAAAAAAAGTTTGATATCAAAACAAAGGGTTTTGATACCCAAGAATAGTTTGGTTGCAAAATACGCATAAACGCATATTTTGACCGAAACTATGACTCGTCACTATGCCTAATTAACGTGGTAATCAGTAGGTATAGTCACAAAGGACTATGAACATCGTGATTACGCTCACGTTGCAAAGTTCAAACGAACTTCGTGTTGATGAAAGACTGGTCAAAGCAGAAAGTCAAACTCAGTTTGACTTTCACGCTTAAAAACGCATAAAAACATGAAAGAAACTTACAAAAGGTCCAAGCTTCTCAAACCAGTGGAGGAGGCCTACAGCTCCTTCAGTGCCACTGAAAGTAGTAGGTCAGCAATCCATGAAGGTTTTGAACGTGCACACAGGAGGTTGAGTATGTTGACCTGTTGCACGAGAATAAAAGACAAGATTAAGCATGAGGGTTGGTTTGCGAAGGTAGGATCTAAACGTCCTAAGGTGAGTTGGTATGGCAGGTTATACCTCCTGCAGGGTTAGCTGCGAGTGCCTCAGCGACTCGTTCGTTGATCAAAGCCGTCAACTGGGCTTGAGTGAGGTTGATACGTCCTCCGCGTCCGCTCATGATCTTCATAATGAAGCAACGTAAGTGAGAAAAGTGTCACGAAAGTGCGTAAGTGTGGGACGATAGTAGAGAGTAAGCACGCAAGGTTCAAATAGCAATTATCACGTTAATTAATGCACAGTGTGAGCTATCTAACCGACAATTATAACATAAATCATACCACCTATTGTGTCGAGTCTTGCACGTGGAGCGAAGCGTCGTTGTGGATCGTTGAGCACTGTACCGGTTATAGTCTGGTTTTATCAAAAAGCTTTTCCCTTTTTTAAAACCAAGTTCACTATAACCAATGGCTCTGATACCAATCTGTCACACCCCCAAAATCCACCACGCGGAGTATCACCACTTGGAGGCGTGACATGACCAGGATCGAGCCACCAATCATATTGAACAACTCAATTAAGTAAATAAAACCAAACACAATACGATTGGTGACCAAAGCTAGTTAACCATGTTCAGTTTAAACAGCGGAAGCATAAACGTAAATCCAAAAACATAAGTCCATAGTTTATAAGTTAAAGTTCAAAACGCAAGTTTAATAAGTTTATAAGGATTTAAATATTAAGCACGGGACATAACAGTCTGTGCACCACAACGACTCCTTCCTCGTGCAAGCTCCAAGCATTTAGCGACCTGTAAGGCATGTAACAACGAGTCAACAACAAAGTTGAGTGAGTTCACGTTTGGTTGTTTAGTTTTAAGTTGTTTCTGAAAAACGTGGTTTGACTTTCGTTGGCTTAATTGCCGTGGGGGTTACCCCGTAGTTGAAAGTATGTTTAACCAGTTCCTTTTTCATTACCCAAACCATATCCATAATCAGTGGGGGATTTCCCCGTGTGAACTACTACACGGTATGATATCGACTACTACGCAAATAAGTTGTGCCCTATATCAGTGTCTATCATCGCTGACAGTCTGCCATAGTCCATTAGTACACGCCCGTGCGACCGGCACGGTGTGAGGTTTGTTAAACCTAATAGCGCTATTAACTAATGACCCGCTCGCCATTGGCCTCGGCGATTAAGTCGATATAATGAAGAGGGACTTAATGATAGAGTTTTGTCTAGCTAGTTTTTTAAGGTTGTTGTCCTACACCAGGAGGACGAACGTACGTATTCTGCACCAGGAGAATTCGTAGGATTAATAATGGCATCCTATCTATGGAGGATGGCCGTATATATCTTCCCAAGGGGATATGTAGATTTAGTTTTAAATTCTTTAACCCATTCCCAAACCACCGGGAATCCCATGCCTTGTAGAAAGTGTGAACTCACCTCGGTTGCTCGGTTTGACTCTCAAATATATAGCTAACAGTCAAGGTCGGTCAATCACGTCCTAGTATGATTATCAGTTAGTCATTTAGTGGTTTCAAATAGAGCACAAAGTTCCTACACGTATCTATCACATAACACGCATCACGTTAACGGTTTATGCCCATATAAACTTCCCATCCATTCCCCACTCATAAACAAACATACGATAATGCACCTAACACTTTTATTGACACATAATCATGTTAGATCATTCACAGATAGCATATTCGACATTTAGACACGCAAATTACAACTTAGGTCATTTCAGCTTTAATATTCAAAACCGGGCTGTCTTCGGACATTTTTATAAAATAGTTAACTTGTTCCAAAAATTCCCAACTTTTTACAAAACATCTTAAACGATCCAAATATTATTGTGTAAAAATATCGGGGTCCAGTTCATTACCAATATTTTATAAAAAATCATTTTCCCGACTGCACTCAGGTTGATCTTTTTCTGACCACAGTCCACGGAATAATTTATTTAAAATTTATCGTAAGTCTGATTTATGAAATTCCAGTGATAAAATTACAAATACATCGGTGGTCATCTACCGTACAAATTTCATGATCTAACCCTAGACAGAACTCAAGTTATTACAGAAAACAGAATGCATATTTTCAGCAGAAAAATTGCAGCTCTAGCTGCTGTTACGAAATGACACTTTAAAAATAGTAAACGAAGTCCAAAACTTATGATTCCGGTGCCATTAGAACCATATTTCATAATACATAAACCTAGACTTCAGAAATTACATTTTTCATTAAGTTACGGTCCTGTTACAGCCAACTGAAGTTGGCTGTAATCACTAAACAGTTTTCTGTTTTCAGTCTTTAACCTTCTATGGCGCGTTCGATTGATTCCGTTAACATGTTTAGTGATCACAACAACATCAAACATCAATATTAACCAGCAAAACATCAGGAAATCAATCAAGAATCATAACAACACAAGATCTACATGATTTACACACATAACTTCTCTTTATCCATCTTATTCATCTTATTTTTAAGACTTTATGTTATGTTATTTAGTGTTCTCAACTTTCAATCATTAAATCACTTATTAACCACCATAAACAAGAACAAGATGGTGTTTAGAGGCACTTACTACTATGGGTGACCGTCGCATGAGGGGGGGTAAGGGTTGGGTTGTGTAATTCGAGGCTAGGGAAGAAACAAGACGTAAACGAGGTGGATAAAAGAAATCTAGAGAGGTTCTTGAGCTTCCGAGTGCACCGGGCTTGTTTGTGTGTCACCTTGCACCTTGTATGTATGAAGAAATGGTTGAACAAGACTTGGAAGTGGGTGGTGGTAGGGTGGCGGCCGAGTGGTGTAGGAGGGAGAGAGTTTTGAGTTGGTTGTTGATGTTGAATGAAAGAGAGTACCCTTTGATCATTTTTATAAACCAAGTTCTAGTTTTATCCTTCATGCATTATGTTCACTAGATACTAAACATGAGCCATTAAAATAATCAAGAAAAGGAAAGTGGGTCACCCCTATGGGTGACCGTCGCATGAGAGGGGGGGTAAGGGTTGGGTTGTGTAATGGTTAGTTAATGTAACACCTGTGCCTCCACGGCCATCAAACAAATACCAAACCAATGAAATATTATATTTCATACTTGGGATTTGTAAAAATATGTGTATCATTTGCACATATCAATTCTTGTTCAATTTCAAACTCTAAATCGCTTTCTGGAAGGTTATACGCGCACTGATGCGTAAATATAACCAGTTTAATGCAACAAACACTCCGGAATAGTGACATAGGCTTAACATACCTTAAATAACCTTTACATAACTTAGAAATAAGTTTTGGAAGGTTTGGTATGCCGAAATCAAGTTTAATCGCTTACAGGGACTAAAGTTGACAAACTGCGAAAGTATGCCAATTTGAACTGTAACAGACCTTCCGGAACATGACCATAAGTTAAACATACCATAAATATCCTTTACATAGCTTAGAAATAGGCTTTGAGGGGTTCGGTGTGCTAAAATAAACTTTTGGGTCATTCAGGGACTAAAAGTGTCAAAAAGTGCACAAGTTTGCATTTTCGCGCATAACTTACGTTCTGAATACATCCGGACATCCAAAAAATTATGTTAGCACTAAAATATTTTATTTTAGTGTTCGCCATAAGAAAAATCCATTCGTCACGTCATTTGGATCGTTTTTCGCATTCGGGACCAGATTCGATGTATTAGCCGTTGTTTAATTCACAACCACACATTCTAACTTGCTTAGTCAGCGGATAAGGATGGAATTTAAACACCTAAACACCATGACATTTCAACACATGTATGGATGGAATTTAAACACCTAAACACCATGACATTTCAACACATGTACGGATGGGATTAAGGCACGTTTTCCATGAAACGATCTTAACGGTTCGGGTATTCCTATAAATACCCCATACCCCCCATTGCTAAAATTACTAGAATTCTGATTTGAGAACCTCTAAGTTGAAACCATTGTTTCATACCTGAGATTCTTGAATCGGGATTAGCATTCGGGGACCCTTCGTAAGTATTCTTTCGTTCTTTTCCTTATTTTATTGCTTTTCGAGTCCGAAAGTCAAACTTTGTTTGACTTTCAGCGTTGACCAGTAATGGTCAATGCGAAGTTCTTTTGAACTTCGCAACGTGAGTGTAATCACGTTGGTCATAGTCCCTTGGGACTATGCCTACTGATTACCACGTTGTCTAGGGTCGTAGGGTAGGCGATCTAATAAATCGCCTATACCTTCGAACCCGACCCAGTTTGGTCGATCAATAGGATCCGACCAAATACATTAGGTGACCATAGTAGGTAGGGAATAACCTTCCGAGGTTATACCCTATGGTCACATCGTTTAAGTAGTTGTATGATAGGTAGTTTATATGCCTTAGGTAAATTACCAGAATACCCTTTTCATGTATAATTGGTAATTAAGCATATGTAACCTAAACTTTTGTCACATAACGAATTATGTAACATGTTTAGGCATATAACACTTGTCGTAGGACTAGTTAGACGGTCCGAACGCGTTTCACGCGCACGACGCGTTAAAGTAGCATAAGTTACCTTAATGGGTCGCGATGGGTCGAAAGCACTTAGGTTAGTTTCATTGTAGTATGTAGGCCTTGTTAAACCATATCATATGAGTTCCAACACTCATTTGGTTTACCAAGCCTCATCCTATCCGATCTCCCGATTTAAGTCCGGTTTATTTATATAGTTTAGATTTGCCGACTGATTCCGTGCTCCCTCTAGCTTTGTTTGGTTGTTGTTCAAGACCTCCAAGCATTCTCAGGCGAGTACATTATTCCCCTCTTTTACTATTTTCAACTGTTTTGGGGTGACTCATATGTGCTAAATGTTTTATCAATGGTTTCAAGAACAATTACAATAGTTTCAAGAACGATTACAATAATTTCAATAACAATTACAATAGTTTCAAGAACAATTACAATGTGGTTTCAAGAACAATAACAATTATTTCAAGAACGCTAACAATGATTTCAAGAACGAATACAATAATTTCAAAAACTAATAACAATTTCAAAAAGTGAACAAACTTGTTGGTTGTAGTTTACATAACCGATGACATTCATTAGCAAAGATCAAGCCGACCAGTATTAGGTTATGGTACCATAGGATCTGACAAATCCCGTTATTTACTGCACCCATTGTTATGTGTGGGGGTTTGTGGGTAGCGACTGAATCTGTAATTATTAACTTATCCTTTGGTAAGGGTTTGTTAAGAACGAGAGCGAGAGCGAGATGGAGCGAGTTGGACCGAGGAACGCGTCAAGAAGGTTTGAATGTTATTAGAGAATCGACCATTAAGTAGTTTCACAATTAAAACAAGAACGCTTTGAATGATTTCAATAACAAGAACGAATAGAACGATTTTACAAAATGGGTTAACGATTGGGTAAACATTTGGACATGATTTACATTTGATCATGCATTTCCACGAAACATAGTATTGATTTAAACCAAGTTTTACTTCAATACTTTGTTTTGTGCGTTTCACCTATGGTTTAGTTGATGCATTTCACTAGCCATACATATCATTTTGGTTATACATATTACATGATTTACATTTGGGCATGAACATTACTTTGGTGGTTTGGTTTGATTAAGTGATTAAGTAACAATGCGTGTGGAATATGATACAAGCATGGTGGATACGCCGTTGGTACTTCCTATATATAAGTGTTTGTATGGTATTACATATCGTAGCGTTATTTGAATCATTTCAGTTCGAGACATAGAACATTTTATACAAGTAACATACTTTTCATAAGACATTTATTTACAAACAACTTATATTATACAAACTCATTTTACATGGTTATTCATTTAATCATGCATTTTTCTCTTATTATACATATCACGTGAACTTATTATTTCTCAAATGATTTACAAAGACAAAGCAAATTACAAGGTTCATGACTAAACATTTTCTTAAACAGAAGTCATGAATCTTATTTTCACAAAACCTATGTACTCGCCAGCATTTCTTTGCTGACCTCGTTTTCACATATGTTTCAGGTATTGTTGAATGATATCGATTGATAAGATGCATGCTCACATAGGATTGGACGAGGCCTTAGTGACTCAATAACAATGATAGACTATGTTTAAATAGTGTATTTAGATTTCCAGACGATGTAATTACTCAATGTTTAATAAAACGAAACACTTTTGATATCCATGGTTATGAAACATTAATTCTGTTGCAACACGCCCCGATGTTTCCGCCGCGATTTGTTGTTTTACGCGGTCGGGGTGTGACAGAAAAGATGGTATCAGAGCCAATGGTTATAGGGAATTAGGTTATTAGTAATTAGTAATGCTTTGACCTAGTCTATAACCTTCTTAGGACCCTAACGCGAGTTTACTTGCGTTTAGTCATAAAACAATACCGTCACCTATCCTTAGGTGACGACCGCAACAAGAACACAAAACCGCTTTGAAAACTAATCATCTGTTCTAGGATGATTGATTACTAGGTTTTGAACTCTCTATTGTAAGGTTTTGAACTCTCTATTATATGGTTTTGAACCTCTTTGAGTTTTCAAAACTTCGTCAAGGTTTTGGGTTTTAAATGATGTGAACACGTGCAAACTGGAAGGGTGAATGCCTGTATTCTGGGTTTTCTGTCTAGGCAAGCACTTCGTATACATCTCATCAGACGCGAGACCAGTTGTGCTTACCTGGGAATTCTTGGGATGAGTGTTCACTTATAGGCGAGCATGTCTTCGCGATACATTATTTTTGACCCATTTACTTTGATTAGTCACCGTCTCATTTGTTTGCCTTAGGTAACAAACAAATGATCGCAATCTTCATGCGCTATCATTCTGTTTTGATTGTCCAATAATCTTTCACCTGTTTCTCCCTATGCCTTTCTTTTTCTTCAAGAATGTCTCTTCATCACGATGACGCCCAGATATCTGAGCAAGCAGCCAAAATTCGCTCAGCGAATAGGCGAAGTAGTCCTGAAGACTGTTGAATTAGCTACTGCCATGTATCATCTCCAGGATGAAGCCACTCAAGAGTCACCAAGACAGGCAGGACCTAGTCAGGCGACAACACCATCAGCCAATAAACCAATCGAGGAATCAAAGACCATGGATGAACGATCCCCTAAGAAGTCAAAGAAGCGAAAGGCTTCTCAGAACTTCGCCATGGTCGCTCACAATGGTAAAGCAGTCCCCAACCAACCAGCTCAACCTCCTGCTAGGTGTGTATGGATTTTCCTATGATACCTACATCAAGGAACTATGTACCTTACGAACTACTCTTGTGATTTCTCTCTTTCAAATGATTGCTCATGATTCCCTCAAAAATTTTAAGTACTCGTTTCACTCTAAGAAACAAAGTACAGAAAATTAAGTGACATTATGAGTAATCGTGCTTTTCGCACATCTGTGCCTTTAAATCCTTGGTTAGATAACTAAGGGTATTTTCAAATCTCATACCCATTACGTTTTGATTTTTCAACATACACAGTACCAGTATTTCAAAACAATCTTCATGATCTCAAAACATTTCATATAGTTTGAAAACAATTTTTCTAGATGCATTGTCTATGTTATTTCAAAAACATTGGCCATGTTATCAAAACCAACCTTTCTAATTTCAAAATATTTCATATAGTCTGAAGACAATATTAACACAATACATTTTCTGATCAAGTGCATGATTTCGAAAAGCATCATTCATGTCTTTCAAAAACCTTATACATAATTTCAAAATTCATCTCGCATGATTTTAAAACATTTTTGTAAATATATCTACCTAATACACCTACTTTATGATTTCAAAAAGTATTATATATAAGGTTTCAAAAACGTTAAACACATTTTTCTTAAAAGAACCCCATGCATAGTTTTCAAAAATATTTTCCTCATACATTGACTTAACCTTCAAAATTCTGCTTCATATGTCGCCTTGACATATCAAGCATCTCAACTTCATAAGCATTTTACATCATGTTTTGACCTAAGCACATCCAGTGCAAGGTTTCAAAACATCTTCAACTTCTAAAATTCATATGGGATCTTTTTATCTTTACAATTAGACCCTTGTGGATGATTATCATTCAAATCAGAGTCCTTAATTGGATTCCTTAGGTACCTTAATTCGAACACTTCGGTTCCTAATAATCGAAATCGAATTTTCTTTTTGAATCTTTCTATCTTTATAGTTGGATTCTTGGTAACGTTTAAAGTACCAAATGAAATCCACGGAATGGATTCCTAGTGTGCTTTAAATGCATGTACGCAATTTACAAGACAAATTAACGAACAATTTTGTGGTTATATGATATGTGTTTATGTGTTCTCCTCTATGTTTTTGTGTGTTACGATTTTTCAAATCCTCATAGAATCTTTCATATCTTCATATGAGGGATTCATAGTAGGATATTCAAAAAGTACTACCTTAAATCCTTATGGGCTTCTACGTAGTAGTTAAGACCCTTGGGTTATATAATACCATTCCATGATTCGATGAGAGACCTTTGAGTGGTCTAGTCAAAAGGGTTGATTCACAACTTGGTTAAAGAACGACATCTAGTGATGTAGCTGAACAGACTCCTTGATAGTCTATTTAGATCACTTATTGATTTAATTAAAAGGACTCTATGGCGGTCTAGTCACACTCATCACAGATTCATTCATTTGGTTTTCCCCTACATATTATAAAATAGACTGTGTAAACTGTGCAAGGAATTGTCTGATTATGGACGCGTACATAATTATGAAATTTAGTGCACAGAAACCCAGTAAGGTTTATTATGTATAAGAACCGATAGTGACAAAAATAACAAAATGAGAACGATGTAATGGAGGTATGGTGGACGCACCAATGACGCTTCATATACTTGTATATAAGTATCCCTCTTACATTGCAAGCATGATGTTATTAAAGTTACTAGAAGTTCAGAACCCTAACCAATGTTGTTCGGTCTTTTCAACTTCATGTTTTAAACTCTCACAAGTTTCCTCTAAATAAATTTCGGGACGAAATTTCCTAAAGTAGGGGAGACTGTAACACCTGTGCCTCCACGGCCATCAAACAAATACCAAACCAATGAAATATTATATTTCATACTTGGGATTTGTAAAAATATGTGTATCATTTGCACATATCAATTCTTGTTCAATTTCAAACTCTAAATCGCTTTCTGGAAGGTTATACGCGCACTGATGCGTAAATATAACCAGTTTAATGCAACAAACACTCCGGAATAGTGACATAGGCTTAACATACCTTAAATAACCTTTACATAACTTAGAAATAAGTTTTGGAAGGTTTGGTATGCCGAAATCAAGTTTAATCGCTTACAGGGACTAAAGTTGACAAACTGCGAAAGTATGCCAATTTGAACTGTAACAGACCTTCCGGAACATGACCATAAGTTAAACATACCATAAATATCCTTTACATAGCTTAGAAATAGGCTTTGAGGGGTTCGGTGTGCTAAAATAAACTTTTGGGTCATTCAGGGACTAAAAGTGTCAAAAAGTGCACAAGTTTGCATTTTCGCGCATAACTTACGTTCTGAATACATCCGGACATCCAAAAAATTATGTTAGCACTAAAATATTTTATTTTAGTGTTCGCCATAAGAAAAATCCATTCGTCACGTCATTTGGATCGTTTTTCGCATTCGGGACCAGATTCGATGTATTAGCCGTTGTTTAATTCACAACCACACATTCTAACTTGCTTAGTCAGCGGATAAGGATGGAATTTAAACACCTAAACACCATGACATTTCAACACATGTACGGATGGGATTAAGGCACGTTTTCCATGAAACGATCTTAACGGTTCGGGTATTCCTATAAATACCCCATACCCCCCATTGCTAAAATTACTAGAATTCTGATTTGAGAACCTCTAAGTTGAAACCATTGTTTCATACCTGAGATTCTTGAATCGGGATTAGCATTCGGGGACCCTTCGTAAGTATTCTTTCGTTCTTTTCCTTATTTTATTGCTTTTCGAGTCCGAAAGTCAAACTTTGTTTGACTTTCAGCGTTGACCAGTAATGGTCAATGCGAAGTTCTTTTGAACTTCGCAACGTGAGTGTAATCACGTTGGTCATAGTCCCTTGGGACTATGCCTACTGATTACCACGTTGTCTAGGGTCGTAGGGTAGGCGATCTAATAAATCGCCTATACCTTCGAACCCGACCCAGTTTGGTCGATCAATAGGATCCGACCAAATACATTAGGTGACCATAGTAGGTAGGGAATAACCTTCCGAGGTTATACCCTATGGTCACATCGTTTAAGTAGTTGTATGATAGGTAGTTTATATGCCTTAGGTAAATTACCAGAATACCCTTTTCATGTATAATTGGTAATTAAGCATATGTAACCTAAACTTTTGTCACATAACGAATTATGTAACATGTTTAGGCATATAACACTTGTCGTAGGACTAGTTAGACGGTCCGAACGCGTTTCACGCGCACGACGCGTTAAAGTAGCATAAGTTACCTTAATGGGTCGCGATGGGTCGAAAGCACTTAGGTTAGTTTCATTGTAGTATGTAGGCCTTGTTAAACCATATCATATGAGTTCCAACACTCATTTGGTTTACCAAGCCTCATCCTATCCGATCTCCCGATTTAAGTCCGGTTTATTTATATAGTTTAGATTTGCCGACTGATTCCGTGCTCCCTCTAGCTTTGTTTGGTTGTTGTTCAAGACCTCCAAGCATTCTCAGGCGAGTACATTATTCCCCTCTTTTACTATTTTCAACTGTTTTGGGGTGACTCATATGTGCTAAATGTTTTATCAATGGTTTCAAGAACAATTACAATAGTTTCAAGAACGATTACAATAATTTCAATAACAATTACAATAGTTTCAAGAACAATTACAATGTGGTTTCAAGAACAATAACAATTATTTCAAGAACGCTAACAATGATTTCAAGAACGAATACAATAATTTCAAAAACTAATAACAATTTCAAAAAGTGAACAAACTTGTTGGTTGTAGTTTACATAACCGATGACATTCATTAGCAAAGATCAAGCCGACCAGTATTAGGTTATGGTACCATAGGATCTGACAAATCCCGTTATTTACTGCACCCATTGTTATGTGTGGGGGTTTGTGGGTAGCGACTGAATCTGTAATTATTAACTTATCCTTTGGTAAGGGTTTGTTAAGAACGAGAGCGAGAGCGAGATGGAGCGAGTTGGACCGAGGAACGCGTCAAGAAGGTTTGAATGTTATTAGAGAATCGACCATTAAGTAGTTTCACAATTAAAACAAGAACGCTTTGAATGATTTCAATAACAAGAACGAATAGAACGATTTTACAAAATGGGTTAACGATTGGGTAAACATTTGGACATGATTTACATTTGATCATGCATTTCCACGAAACATAGTATTGATTTAAACCAAGTTTTACTTCAATACTTTGTTTTGTGCGTTTCACCTATGGTTTAGTTGATGCATTTCACTAGCCATACATATCATTTTGGTTATACATATTACATGATTTACATTTGGGCATGAACATTACTTTGGTGGTTTGGTTTGATTAAGTGATTAAGTAACAATGCGTGTAGAATATGATACAAGCATGGTGGATACGCCGTTGGTACTTCCTATATATAAGTGTTTGTATGGTAACATATCGTAGCGTTATTTGAATCATTTCAGTTCGAGACATAGAACATTTTATACAAGTAACATACTTTTCATAAGACATTTATTTACAAACAACTTATATTATACAAACTCATTTTACATGGTTATTCATTTAATCATGCATTTTTCTCTTATTATACATATCACGTGAACTTATTATTTCTCAAATGATTTACAAAGACAAAGCAAATTACAAGGTTCATGACTAAACATTTTCTTAAACAGAAGTCATGAATCTTATTTTCACAAAACCTATGTACTCGCCAGCATTTCTTTGCTGACCTCGTTTTCACATATGTTTCAGGTATTGTTGAATGATATCGATTGATAAGATGCATGCTCACATAGGATTGGACGAGGCCTTAGTGACTCAATAACAATGATAGACTATGTTTAAATAGTGTATTTAGATTTCCAGACGATGTAATTACTCAATGTTTAATAAAACGAAACACTTTTGATATCCATGGTTATGAAACATTAATTTTGTTGCAACACGCCCCGATGTTTCCGCCGCGATTTGTTGTTTTACGCGGTCGGGGTGTGACAGTTAAGTTCTAGTTGAAATCTAAAGGTTAGTTAGTATGTTCAAGTGTCTTTATTATTATAAAGGGTGTTAGGGTGTTTGGGGAACCTAACTAGTTCAGAAAAGTAAAAACAACGTGTCTGGTAATATATTTGTGTTCCGGGTAAAGTCCGGTTGTTCGGTTCGGTGTTGTTCCGTTAAAGTGCTTAATTAATCTGTAAAGTGTCATACATATATATTTTTGTAACGTTTTTAATTTTCAACAGTCAGGAAAGCATAACGGGCTATTTAGTAGTTTTTATGTACACTACTAGCATGTTAACAAGTACATGTAAGTATAACACAATAATCAGAGAGCAGTTAAATGATTCAGCACAGTCATCAAACACTTTAATTATCATTAATAATTTGTACGGTTACATGTAAATTTGAGGGTTGTCACATTCTCCCCCTGTTAAGAGAAATTTCGTCCCGAAATTTAGCGCGTGGTTACTGAGGAAGCTAGTTAAGTTGCGTTGGTTTCCTGGTTTTCCTGGGGTGTCACATATAATGACGCCTAAGCATAAGGGACATGAAACATGCTTGAAAATATGTCGGATCACGGTTCGTTTGGTCGTACGATCACGTTATTCGGTTAATTACAACGAAACATGAACGGACGTGAAAAACGATCCAAATTGTGCGACGAATGAAATTTTATCATGCCAATCACTAAAATAAAATATTTTAATGATTACAAAATTTTTGGATGTCCGGATATGTTCAGAACGTAAGATATGCACGCAAATGCAAACTTATGCACTTTTTGACGCTTTTAGTCCCTGATTGACCAAAAAGTTTATTTTAGCATACTGAACCCCTCAAAGCCTTTTTCTAAGCTATATAAAGGATATTTAGGATATGTTTAACTTATGATCATGTTCCGGAATGTTCGTTACTATACGAATCGGCATAGTTTCACAGTTTGACGTAATTAGTCCCTGTGATCAAATAAACTTGTTTTTGCCATACCAAACCCTTCAAAACTTATTTCTAAGTTATGTAAAGGTTATTTAAGGTATGTTAAGCATAAATTGATGTTCCAAATTGTTTGTCGTGTTAAACTGATTACGTTTACGCATCGGTTTGCGTATAACTCTCCAGAAAACGATATAGAGTATGAAATCGAACAAAATCAAAACGTGCAAAATGTCAAACATAAATAAACAAATATTGGGACCAAATAACATTGTTTTATTGATAACTGAACTGTTCAGAGTTTGTACAATGATTACAAGCACAGATGTCACAAGGAGGGTTTAGACGCCTCCATTCTTAGTCTCTCTATACTTAGTTATACCTCCCTTGACAGTCTTAGGGCATCTAGACCTGATGTGGCCTTTCTCGCCACAGCCGAAATAGAGTGCATTCTTTATGTCCCTACATTCGTGGGACTTATGTCCAGTTCTTTTAAAGACGCCACACTGCTTTGGTCTTTTTTCCAATCGACAATGTCCCTAGTGTCTTTTATAGCAGGTCTTGCATACAGACTTCTTATTAGACCTTTGTTGGTTCTTATTGAGCTCAAACTTCTCCTTTTTCTTAGATTTCTGGGAGTTATCCTCCTCCCTTTTCCTTTTTGGTTTATTCTTTGCATTCAAGACATGAACAAAATTCTTCTCATGAGCAAAGGAGTGTGGTTTTAAATGGGATTTGGAGCAAGTAGCCTCGGGCCCTTTGAACTTTTTCATGACCTTTCTCATAGCTTTTCCAACAGTTGCGTCAATCACAACTTGGATATTAATTTCATTAACATTGAGGTTCACATTTGTAGCATCATTAGCACGTGCCGCATCATTAATATCGCGTCTGTTAGTTGTCTTATCTGAGTTTTCCATACTCGAGACTTGGTCCACCAAATGAAACAATTACTTAGTTGCATTACAATAGCTAGTCATCATCCTGACGACGTAACTACATTAGCCATGGTATCATTAAGCCATATAAGCTAATAGAGTATGAACATTCCTAATGAATGTTATTTGAATGTTTATCAATTACAATTAGCCTAGGTCACAAAAGGACCATTAATGGCATTTATGGTTTGGACCGAGTCCATTACCTTTGACAGGGAAAACATAATGTCATAACTGTCTTTGTCTTATTGACGATTCTGGATTGCTGGAAAGCTCGTCACAAGGACTTCTAAAATATGGAACATAAGTCCGTTATGAAGGACGTATAAATGTAGCACATAGGCTTGTCACAAAGGACTTATAATGTGGCACATAGACCTGTCATAAAGGACATTAATAGTCATATGGCACGAAGGCCTTGTCGCAAAGGACATATAGGATATGGCACAAAAGGCCTGTCACGGAGGACATTTTAATATATAAGTCGCAATCTTATTTGATCAGAGACTATAAGGTTTGAACATAGTTCATCACCTTTGGGCAGAGAGTCATACACTACATCTGTCATTGCTTTGAAAGACGATTTATTTTGCCACAAAGGCCAATCAATGGACATTACTAATGGATGTTTATACATATATATATATATATAATTATCGTAATTTAGGATATTAGTCATGATCTTATCAATCTTATAGACTATAAGACTTGGGCATTGCCCATCACCTTGGACGGTAAACCATAACGATCACATTTGTCAATGTCACTATTGGACAATATGGTATGTAGCCCGTAGGCGAAACATCACTAAGGGATGTTAAATAATGTGATCATCATATTAGATGATATTTGTCATGATCATAGTGATCTTTTAGACTATGAGACTTGGACATAGTCCAGCATTTTAAGACAGGGGGTCGTAGACCACAACTGTCGTTGTCTTATTGGACAACAAGTTTAGCCTGTAGGCACTTCATCACTAATGGATGTTTATATTTTGATTCATCGCATTGATGATACTCGCCGTGATCTAATTCGATCATATAGGCTTTAAGGTTTGGACATAGTCCAAATACCTTGACGGCTGGTGTGGTTTCTCAGGTCACACTGCCAGGAGTGTTAACATGTTCTTAGATGTTAACAAGGATTAATTGTCTTAAGAGGGTTTTACCATCATAGCATGTCTGTATTGATAAATTGGCTAGGTTATACCATTAAGAAGATCTTTTGAAATTATTTAGCAGATCAATAAAGTTCGAATCAAATTGATACTATTGTTTGTTAAAGGACGAAATGAATACCTATATAAAATTTTCAAAAATTTCCATAAATCATTAAGAATTCTACAATAGTGCCTTTATCAGGACTTTCAGTATTTTATTTGTCCACAGAGGACTAAAAGGAAAATATAAGTCCGTATAAGGACTATAAAATATTATAAGTCCGTATAAGGACTATATTAAAATAGTTTGCCCATGAAGGGACTATAATGAAATGTCATGTCCGCTAAGGGACTATAGTGAAATCTCGTGTCCCTAAAGGAACTATATCGAAATTGCATATCCCCAAGGGATTTTTTTTATGAAATAATGCGTCCATAAAAGGACTTTATTGGTATAGTTTAAAGGACTTAAATCAAAATATATGTTCATTAAGGAATTATAATAAACAAATGTCCACACAGGGACTATACAGAAGAGATAGGTCCTTATAGGGACTTCAAGGTAATACTAGTCCACGTGGGAACGGAAAGGAAAATATAAGTCCATATAGGGACTATAAGTTATGTTAACATTGGGATTATAGTGAGACGATATGTCCTCGAAAGGACTATGTTGAACTATTATATTCGCCAGGGGATTTTAATGAAATAACATGTTTACAAAAGGATTTTAATGAAATAACATGTCCATGTAAGGACTATAATGGAGTATAAAATCCATGAAAGGACTATTTTGAAGTATGATGCCCACGAATGGACTATTATTGAAATATAATGTCCTCGAAATGACTATATTGAAATATAATGTCCTCAAAGGGACTATAATAGATAAATGTATATATACAGGGTCTTATCAGGAGAGGTAGGTCTACAAGGACTATGATGAAATAATATGTCCACAAAGGACTTCAATAATCAAATGCCCATATAGGGACTTAAAGGGAAAAATGAAAATAGTGGAAGAAGGGTTTTCTAATGTCTTCCTTGCTTTATTCTGATTGTTTCTTCTTCTTTATTTATCGTACGCAGTAGCGACTCTGAAGATCTTAGTGAATAAATGTAAACAATTCAATTCATAATCTGTTGCAGAACTAGAATCCAAGGATTCAATGGTTAAAGAAATGACATGGATCACGGATTAGGTTTTGACTGGTATAGTCCAAGTCTGGAATTCCAAAACTCGGAGATAGGAAATAGGGATTAATAGCATCCACATGTATCATCTTCAATATGGGAGCCTCAGGGACCTTTTGGTATGGACTCCGAAGTCTGGTTAAGAGTTTAAATAGGTTTAATTTTGGGAATAGGTCCATAAAGGTCTTTCCTCCAACTGGTTGCACGTTAATCTTAGCCGTTGTACGAAGCTTAGCATTTCTAGGCTTCGGATGTGGAGAATTTCCATCAACAGCTTCTTAGCCTGGCGTCATATTCAAAACACATAAAATCGAAAACAATGTTTACTTAATAAGGATGAGAGAATTCCTGTGTTAAGTCTAGACTTGGAAGGTCTAAGGAATATGCTACGGTGTCATTGAGATTAAACACTAAAGGCAAGTGTTTAATTCACTCAAACGTTGGCTCTGATACCAACCTATCACACCCCGATATTTACAGCTCAGCCCGGTGGGCCCGGTGGAGAGTATCGTGACGTAAGATTGATATCGTCATAGTCAAACATACACAGAATAACACATCGGAAGTCTTGGAATATAAAATATTATTACAAACCCAATTGTCAGAAAATACTAAAAAGATAATTACATTCGAACTTGTAATATTAAATCCACAGGCGGATCTAAATCGAATACACAACATGTTCAGCAGACATAAGGCATTACGGACTTGCAAGATCCTCTACTTAACGCCCAGGAGCCAATTATGTATAGTACCTGTCACTTAGTCTTTTGAAAATACGTCAGTTTACACTGGTAAATACAATTAACTGACTCATTTGAAAAACATTTATGAAAATTGATTTAAATGCACATGGCACAAATATTCTTTTATAACTTGGGATAATTATATAAAATAATCTTGTATACAGATTTATATGTTTGTCGTAGGTTCAGGGCCCGGGATAGAAGCCGAGACATGATTAATAGACACACCACTAATATAGTCCACAAGGAGTTATCCTCACGTGTGGTTATATCTTATATCTTAATTCCCTTTTTGGGGAAAGGAAACCGTATAGCAACTGTCAGGTGTATGCCTACACCCCGTGCTTAGGTCGTGGCCATTTGCATTTAAATGATGCCAAGGATATCCAGGACACGGTCGTTAACCCCAAAATGTTTATATATCAAACAACACATATTAAAACGGGTTATGTCAATGAATTAACCACTAATCGATTAAATATTCCACACCCGACCAAGCGGTAATAATTTACCGTATCCCAAGCCCGTATAAGGGAAAATAAGTTAAAAGTATTTACCTGAGTTTAAAATGCAAGATTTGTCTACTCAGCCGTATGTTCTATTCAAACTAGTGCAAGTAGCTTTTACCGGGGCTCCTAATCTGGAACGAAGGTTTTATTAACCTATTAGATTACTAACGGGTCTTATTTAAGTTGTAAACTTAGACTGGTTAGTTTACAGAAAGATATACGGCACGAAATACTAGATTAAGTGATGACCGGATTGGAATGTCATTTAGACCCAACAAGTATGGAGACTTGTATAAAATGGGTAAACTAAATACTTTCTGGATTTTGAAGTTAAAATGATAAGGTTTGACCCGTTTCGGCTAATTTATGCAAACTAGTTACATAAACCGTACCGAACGCGTATATGCATAACGGGTAGTCGGATGAGTCATGTACAAGTTTCATAAGTTATTATGCTTTAAATATGTTATGATATCAGTAGGATATCAACAATTATGCCTAAAAAGATTTTTAAACCAAATTAAGTCCCGTGAGGGCATTTTGCTCATTTTAAGATTTATAAAAGAGGTTTTAAAGCAAATTGATGTTCTGGTCTAAAACATTCTGTAAAAACATTTATTTTATAATGTTATAACAGTAGGATATCATACATATGTGTGGTTTACCATTTATGGCCAAACTATACCTCGAAAGGGTATTTTGGTCATTTCACATGTGCCTTTAGGGAAAAAAATTGGAAGTCTGAGTTCATGACTTATACCTACTGTAAAAATATTAAAAATTATTTATAATTTTAGTAGGTAACAAGTCTTGGGTGCTAAATATGGTTTTAAACCATACTATGCACCTAATTAGCGTAAAAATCGATAATTGACGATATTTGTGATGTTTATGTGATTCTGAGGTTTTGACGAGCCTTGAATGATTAAAATATTTTATTTTACATATTAAATCAGTAGGAAAAGGTTTGGCATGTTAATCATATGTTAATCTCATTTTATTAACAAAAAGGGCACTATCATCATTTATCGAATTTATACAAGAACTCAATGATATGGTCAGTTTATAATCTGACCCAACATTCCAAAAATCCCTAAAAATAATATCATAACAGTAGGTAATGAGTTTGGTGCCAAAATTTGAGTTTAAACATGATTTATGCACAAAAGCGTAATTTAAATAATAAAAAGTTAAGTTTTACGATATCTTGCATAACTTTAGTTTGAGACCAGAAAATAACGTCAAAATAATTTGACATGTTTATATATCAATAACAAAGTTATTTATATGACCATATATTCAAAAATCTCATTTTTAAGCTATAAGGGCATAACAGTCAAAGTTAAGCATAATAACGGAAACAAGCAAATAACTCAGATTTCTAGTATGATCGTGTGATATAAACTTATAGGGTTATGCTACGTTAAATTACGATCATAACGGAACCTAAAATCAGTAGCAAACTAATCTAATTCGGTTCATAATCGAAAGTCAACGCAGAAGTCAAACTTCGCGACTTTCGATTGCGGACCGAACCTAAAACTGGAATTGACGAGCCGAACATGGAGAGTATAAACCAACAACTACAATACTATTATGTTGCTGCTGATATGCAGCTTGGTGGCCCGAGAGAGCAGGCCCGGACTTGGGTCATGACCCGTGACAAGTGTCACACCCCGACCACGTATAACATACATAACGTGGCGGAAAACGTCGGGGAGTGTTGTAACAGAATTAATTGTTTCAAATCCATGGCAATTGAAGTTTCGTTTTATTAAACAAACATGAGAGTTTACATTGTTTTAAACAAGAACAAAGAGTACATAATATAAATTAACTAGTTCTTGTCTCGTTTTAACGTTGCTAAGGCACGAGTCCATCCTAAGTGTAGCATATATCATCAATCATCACAAGACCGCACCTGAAACATGTGTAAAAATAGGTACGTCAGCATAAAAATGCATGTGAGATACATAGGTTTGTGAAAAATAGGATTCATGACTTATAAGTTTAAAGACAAAGAATGTTTTAAGAAAAGTAGTCATGATCCTTGTAAATTGTTTTGCTTTGTAAATCATTTGAAAAACGATAAAATCAGATGATATGTATAAGCAAATGTAAGGTTAAATGAATAACCATGTAAGATGAGTTTGTATAAGATAGGTTGTTTGCAAAACAATGTCTTGTGAAAAGTATGTTATTTGTATAAAATGTTAAATGTCTTAAATTGAAATGATTCAAATAACGCTACGATA
Organism: Helianthus tuberosus; assembly: GCA_030545235.1. Lineage (NCBI taxonomy): Eukaryota > Viridiplantae > Streptophyta > Magnoliopsida > Asterales > Asteraceae > Helianthus > Helianthus tuberosus. The sequence goes on from CM060388.1 coordinate 96,871,509, forward strand.
TGTAATACCATACAAGCACTTATATATAGGAAGTACCAGCGGCGTATCCACCATGTTTGTATCATATTATACATGCCTCGTTACTTCAATCACTTACTCAAACCAAAACCCAATCGTTAGATAGATAGTATATTAACTATACTTTAGTTGTTTAAAATAATAGATTTCAGTAGTATATTACAAATATACTTCGGATTTATGAATAACATATTAAACTATGTTTCGGATTTGTAAGTAACATATCAAAATATGCTTTGGATGTGATAAATAACATATTAAACTATGTTTTAGTGTTGTAAATAACATATCAAAATATGCTTTGGATGTGGTAAATAAAATAATCGTTGGTTTTGTACAGTACCACACATGAGAGTATATCAGACTATACCTTTGGGGAGTATATCAAAATATACAATAAAAGTGTGATTTAAGAATTCATTCAGACCTAGTGCATCAAACTACACCTTTGAGACTATAAGGATACCACAAAGGCAATCCCTATTTGGATGGAGAAACAAATTGGTTTCAGACATTCCATGACAACAGGAATGGGGTGTCTAGTCCTATAGCGCTATATCATACTACCAATCGGTCTGGTGAACATAAAATAAGTACAATTCAACATTTTATTTTATGTTCTTTGAGAAATCAGTGTTTAAACCATATATAGTCAATTAATTGGTCAAATGATAAGTAATAACATGTATAATCAATTATACTTTGAAATCATGAAAATAACAGATAGGTACACATGCTTCACCCCAAAATGTTTGGAAAACAGTAAAAGAGGAGTCTATGTACTCACTTGAGATTGCTCAGTAGTCCTTGAGTAACAACCAAACAATGCTAGAGATCTCGGATATCAACGGCACCTAATATAGGTAACTATGTTAATAAACCGGACCTAAATCGGAAGATCGGATAGAATGAGGGCTTGTAAACCAAATGAGTATGAGAACTCATGTAATATGGTTTAACAAAGCCTACATACTAAATGAAACCTAACCTAAGTGCTTACGACCCATTACGACTCGTTTAGGTAGCATATGCCACTTTAACGCGTCGTTCGCGTAAAACGCGTTCGGACCGCCTAACTAGTCCTATGACAAGTAAAATATGCCTTAACATCTCTAATATTGTTGTCAAATCAGTTTAGATGTCAAAAGTTATGTCACATATGTTTAAATGAATTTTGGCACCAAAGGGGTATTTTGGTAATTTACCTAAGGCATATAAACTACCTATCATACAACTACTTAAACGTCGTGACCATAAGGTATAACCTCGGAAGGTTATTCCCTACCTACTATGGTCACCTAATGTGTTTGGTCGGATCCTAATGATCGACCAAATGGGTCGGGTTCGAAGGTATAAGCGATTTATTAGATCGCTTACCCTTACGACCCTAGACAACGTGGTAATCAGTAGGCATAGTCCCAAGGGACTATAACCATCGTGATTACAATCACGTTGCGAAGTTCAAACGAACTTCGCATTGACCATAACTGGTCAATGCAGAAAGTCAAACAAAGTTTGACTTTCAGACTCGAAAAGCAATAAAAGAACGAAAGAATACTTACGAAGGGTCCCCGAATGCTAATCTCGATCCAAGTAGCTCAGGTATGAAACAATGGTTTCAACTTAGAGCTTCTCAAATCAAGATTCTAGTGGGTTTAGCAATGGGGATGGATGGGTATTTATAGGATTTCCCGAACCGTTAGGATCGTTTCATGGAAACCGTGCTCGAATCTCATGCGTACACTTGTCGGAAAGTTGTGGAACCCAAAATGGCCACTCACCATAAGGTATCAACATGTGGCATTGGGTTTGGGAGTGGGTAACAGCTGCAACCAGCTGGATTTAACATTGAATCTGGTCCAGAAGCGGCCTCGCGTGATGCCAAGACCCCTCGCGTCACGCCTAGGCCCCATTTTTGCAGAAATTGCATAAATGGTCCCTGCACATGATTCGTTGCGTAACGACACTTCTAACACCCGAAAAACCCAACTTCAAGCTCCACAAGGATGCCTAAACATTGTGGACATGAAACATGCTCAAAAATATGTCGGATGTTGGCTCGTTTGGTCGTACGAACGCGATGTTCGCTTAATTACGACGGGATGCGCATAAGCGCGAAAAACGATCCAAATTGCGCGACGAATGGATTTTTCTCATGCCAAACACTAAAATAAAATATTTTAGTGCTTACATAAATTTTTGGATGTCCGGATGTATTCAGAACGTAAGTTATGCGCGAAAGTGCAAACTTATGCGCTTTTTGACACTTTTAGTCCCTGAATGACCCAAAAGTTTATTTTAGCACACCGAACCCCTCAAAGCCTATTTCTAAGCTATGTAAAGGATATTTATGGTATGTTTAACTTATGGTCTTGTTCCGGAATGTCTGTTTCAGTACGAATCATCATACTTTCGCAGTTTGTCAGATTTAGTCCCTGTAAGCGAATAGACTTGTTTTTGCCATACCAAAGCCTTCAAAACTTATTTCTAAGTTATGTAAAGGTTATTTAAGGTATGTTAAGCCTATTTCACTATTCCGGAGTGTTCGTTGCATCAAACTGGTTATATTTACGCATCAGTGCGCGTATAACCTTCCAAAAAGCGATTTAAGGCTTGAAATTGAACAAGAATTGATATGTGCAAGCGATACACATATTTTTACAAATCCCAAGTATGAAATACAATATTTCATTGGTTTGGAATTTGTTTGATGGTTGGAGTGACACAGGTGTCACAACAAGGGTCAGCCCAGCCAAAGAAAACAGCTTTAGCTGATTGGAAGATTTGCTCCCTTCAATGTTTTAGTTATTTTAGTTAGGAATGATGATCGAGTAATAAGCGATCCAACATTTTTAAGAAAACAATTTGTTGCTGCTGATATGCAGCCTGGCAGCCCACGAAGATAGGCTTAGTCAGGCAAATAATTTGTTGTTGCTGATATGCAGCCTGGCAGCCCACGAAGACAGGCTTAGTCAGGCACCAGTTTCATTTCTTGTCAAAAACAGCCCTTCATTACATGAGCTTCTTTTATTATATTGACACTTTTGGCACATAAGTTTCTAAATCCATCATAATATGTTAATACAGGGTACAAAACCTCTAACGGTCAACCTTAGGCACTCTCAGGAGTGCGGCCGAGCATTACGGAGTTCCTGGTTCGTTCAAAAGATCACCCTAAAGTGTAGTTTCGCGTGTTGACGCTTTTAACCCCTTAATTCGCGAATTCGCGCGCATTAACGCGAAACGGCATAAAAGTCTTACATGGCCAGTATTAAAAACTCCCAAGTGTATGAATGAACATCGCAGAGTTTTTAGTTCGCTTAAATGGTCACTCAAAGGTGTAGTTTTAGAAGTTGACGCTTTTGGTCCCTTTAACGCACAAACTTGTGCGTATTATCGTTTAATGGCATCAAAGCCCTATGTAGCCCACATTAGATATTCATGTAAGTATTATCAAACATTACAATGCTTCAAGTTCGTTAAAAGGTTACTCAGAGGTATAATTAAACATGTTGACGCTTTTAACCCCTTTAACTTGCAAACTTGCGCGTAACATCACTTATTGGCACAAAAGCCTTAGATGGCCAATATTAGGCATTCCCGATAGTATGATCGAACATCATGAAGCTCTCGGTTTGTTAAAAGGTCACCCAGAGGTAAGAATTAACAAGTTGACACTTTTAACCCTTCGACGCGCAAAACTTCAAATAATTACGCAAACAGCTCCTCTCGACCAACAAGTGGCTCATTTGCGAATACGAATACCGTGTAAGGTTATTCAGAGGCTTAGTTTAAGCATGTTGACACTTTTAGTCCTTTCGCATTCAAAGTTTTTGATTTTTCGCAAAATTAGTCCTTTATAGTCAACGTTTGACTTCACTAGGGTTTAGTACACGTGTCAACACATCATTGGTCGTGATTTTACGAGGTGTTACACTACATATTGCATCCCTCGTTGACTTCTCTGTTAGTATTACCGTTTGAATGATGGTGAATTGTCCATTTTGCCCCTGCTCTTATAATCGCTTTCCAACTGAGCCATAATTTCACCCAAAGCGCTTCTCAAACTTGATTACGTGAAGGTTTTCTAGGATAAAAAAACAAACAAGTCTCTAAAAAAGTAAGAAATCACCTAACTTTCCTTTTATACTTCATACTTTTTTGTTTTCCCCTTTCAACTTTCTTGATTTCTTGATCTTATATGAATCTTTGATACAAGATTCCATTTTTACTCTCTTGGATTCTTGATTTTGAGTTTTTTTAGCTTATTGTTATTGGTTTGTTTATTTATTGGAAATTTGGGATGAAACTTGGGTTTACTATCATTTTTTACTAATTTGGAGTTGAGGATTGAGATCAAGATTAGGGTTCTTGTTATTCTGCTTTATCATGTTTGATTTTTAATTAGCTTTTTCCACATGGGTTTATGATGTTTGCCTAATTTGTTGACTTGGGTTATTGACTATATTGTTGTTTGTGAAATCTTGCTGCAACAAGGTTGTGACTTCACTCCAAAGTATGTTGTTTCTTGAAACTTAAATTCTTCATAGTTGGCTATCATCTAGGGTTTAGGGTTATGAACTTGATCAATATTTTGTTAAAAAAAACTAATGATCTAAACTTCTTGTTGTCTAACTTTGTGAAAGTTTACTACACAATGGTGTGAAACTGTGAATTGAGTACAATTTCTTTAAAATTTGCAGGTTGTCATAGAATCTCTCTAATATGTTGTGTCACCATTCAAGGCCTCATATGTGGTGGCGGTGGTGGTGGTGCTGCGATTAACTGTGGTGGTGGGGTGCGATGGACGATGGTGGATTAGGGTGGAGAAGAGGGTGGTGGGTGCGTTGGAGAAGATTTAGGGTAGCTGAAATATATGGGGACACAGGTTGAATATACAAGAATTTGTGAGAGTATGTAAATGATACAGGGATGTTAATGGTGTGTGAAATGACGTTTTTATCCCATGGCTGTTAGTTTTTAATAGGAATAATTAACCCATTTAGCTGTAGGGACTGAATATGTAGTCTTTTATAAGTATAGGGATTCAAGCTTCCAAACATTTCAGCGAGAGACTCAGGTTAATGTTGCCCGCCTCTTAACCATATGGAAGCAAATTACACTTTAGTAAAAATATTTAACTTGTTACAGGAGTACGGTATGACTAATCCAACCCGAAGTTTCACCAATCTTATCCTTTCCTCCTATTTGAAGATCAAGGCTATCCTGAACCAGGAGCTCCTCGACACAACACAAACACAATGGTTGTTCTTCATTTCACTCCAATTCCGCCAACGCTTTGTCGTCAATCACCATCGTCCCGATTACCCTCTGCCGTTACTCTCAATGCCTGTAAGTTCACCTCAATTTTCTCTTCTTTTTATCTGCAATTTCAATTCTCCCCTTCAAACACAATGCTGATGATTCTGCTTGGTTTTTGTTTTTGTTTTTTTTTTTTCATTTCTGTGGTCGCAAAGATGAAGTGGTTGTAAGACAATGTTTATGAGCACCAACTGTTTGATAAAATTCCCCCTTTTCATCTTTTTTTTTATTTGATTTATTGCACTTGTTCCAATGTTAAACAATGATTGTTCTAAAAATATTAACAAAATAATAAAGAAAGAACAAGAGGAATATTAATCCTTCTGTTGAATTATCTGTATCACTTAAGTCTGTTTGTTGCATTCTTGCCATATGCAGTTTCTTGATTGTTGGATTTCATCAGCCTTTTTGTTGCCAAAAGCTTACCTTACCTCTAACAAACCTGTTTTCGTTTCAATTATTATTAAGGCCTGTTTTTCGTTTCAGTTATTCGTAGTTTTTGGTTGACTGAAAGGTAAATGTTGAAATCCTTTGATTTATACGCCCCTTACAGATGCAATGTAAGAAGCAACAGTGACAAATCATAGTAAAACAACATGCTTCAAATTGAGAGTCTCTGAGGAGGGGGCAGTTAAGGTGTAAAATAAATACTATATGCTTCAACTTAACCGAAAATGAAGTCACCCCTAGTAACCGTTTGTGTGTTTTTTTTTTTTTTTTTTGTGAAAACTTGTGTGGTTGAGAAAAATATCAAAAGAGGAGGTTGTGTTGTCCAAAAACTTAAGTATGTTTGTGAAATGGTGGCGAATGATGTGCTTCTTTTCTTATTTTTCTAGCATAGATATTTGATACGTGGGTCAAGTTATTCTATAAAGGCTTCTAATTGTAAGAAGGATTTTATAGAGTGACAAGTGTCCAATAACCTAAAACTAAACCCACTACATCACCACCAAAAACCTAAACACCCACCCCCACCCCGCCCCACCCCCACCCAAAAACCTAAACCACCCCACCCCCCCCCCCCCCCCCCCCGGGCAAAAGAACCAAAAAAAGAACTATACCTCAACAAAAAAACCCCCAAAAAACCTAACCCCCCACCCCCCAAAAACCTAAAAAAAAATCTAAAAAAAACTAAACCCCCACCACCACCCAAAAACCTAAACCCCCACCCCCTCGCCAAAAAAAAAAATTTTTTTTTTTTTTTTGGGGTGGGTGATGGGGGGGTTAGGTTTTGGGTGGTGGTGGATGTTTAATTATTTTTTTTTTTTTTGTAGTGGGGTTTTTTTGTGTAGCGGGTTTTTTTAGGTTATTGGACACTTGTCACTCTATAAATCCTTCTTACACTTCTTACAATTAGGATCCTTTGTATTTGATCCTAATCCTTTGATATGTAAATTCCCTTTTCAAAAAATGTGGTTGCCGTAATGATATGGTTATTGTGATGATATGCGTAGCACATTAACAATCCATGGATGAAAATAGCGATGTTTTTTTAGTTACAACTGTTTTACTAATGTAGTTAGTTGCATGTGGTAGCTTTAGTGTCCAGGGTAGTGCGTGGGAGGAATTCGGTTAATGTGCAAACCGCACATTTCAATGGGGTGCGCATTGAAGGAATCAAACAAAGAGGTTCAATGGTTGTGAAGGCGTCTGCAGAAATAGACGGTGCAGAGGCCAATGATCTTCCCTCAGAAACAAAGGATGAAAGCAGTAGCAGCAGCAGCAGCTTGTCTGTTGAAGAACTTCCGTTGGAGTCGAAACTTGAGCTGAAACTGCAGCAGAAAATGAAGATGAAGCTGGCTAAAAAGATCAGACTTAGACGAAAGAGACTCGTTAGGAAACGCCAGTTGCGGAAAAAGGGTCGGTGGCCACCTTCTAAGATGAAAAAGAACAAGAATGTGTGAATCGTCCATCATCTGGGCAGTGTTGTATGTTTCTAGTTTTTTTCTTTTCGCAATTAATAACAAATTTGCACTGTCGTTTGCTTTTTTGAATACTAGTATTTGCTACTTTTTTATTTAAGGGCTAAAAGTATTTGCTACTAGTTACACGAAAGATGGAAACCCTTGTGTGGTTTGGTAGTTTGATAAGTGTGAGAACCCTCATTGGGAAACTTACATCCCCCACCAATACCTTTATAGCCTACTGGCAAGTGGCCTTTTAAGGGGTTTATTAGTAACAATGTTTTAAAAACCGGTAAATACCTGGCGGTTATACCTGTATATAAGGTATTAGCGTTTTCGGATGTAAATCCGATCCGAAACACCCCGGTAAGTAGGAGAAACGACATCGACTTTGTACCGCCGGTAAAATCCGCTACACCGGTTTGAACCGTTATACCGGTACCAGATTAGGTCTGTTTTTGGGTTAGGATTTTACTTTTTATTGGTCCGTCTCCATTAACCTAACGACTTAATATTTTATCTCCATCGATCAAAATTCAAAACTTGCTTCATCACTCCATCATTCGTGACTTGTTCCAGACTTCCATCACTCCATCATTCGATCAAGATTTACATCTTCATCCAATTTTGGATTATTTTTTGAGTTGATGTTGTAATTTATTGAATTATACAGTTAACTAGTCAACCCGGTTGAACTGTCCGGTTCAACTGGTTAAACCATTTTTGTGCCTAATCCGATATGATTAAAAAACCGGATTTTAAAACATTGCCAAGTAGTGTTTGGTGTTAGTGAGTGAAAAAGTGCATGCCACATCAGTGCTATGATGTGGAGCTTTCACTCACTAGCCCATTATTTGGGTGTGTGTAGCTCACCGGTTTTAGTTTTTTGCCAATCGTTAACTAATCATTGTTTCTCATTAATTATTATTTACTAGGAAATAATCTGAACCTTGGCCTATTGGCCGAGATTAATTCCAACCCAGAAAATGTTTATAGAGAATCTCAACTTTAACACATTTTCTTCCGGCGATCTCTAACCCTGTTAGGTTTTTTTGACGTTAACTACTAATGTGACAAAAAAACATAAATATCTTTTAAATCTATTTCCTGCCCCACTCCATTTGCACGCGCATACACACATACAATGAGAAAATAACCAACTGGGGTGTCCCAGTTGGCCAGCCCCACCCACCCTCATACTTGAGGTCCCGGGTTCGAATCTTGGTGCCCGCATACCCACGGCCAGGCTCTTCGGACTCCGGAGGGGATTCACCGCCATGCAGCCATGGGGCTAGGCTAGCTGCGGAGTCGTAATACTCCGGCGGATGGGAGGTCCGTGCAAATACCCCCCCCCCCCCCCCCCCCCCCCCAATACAATGAGAAAATGAATTTATTAAAATTTACATTCAAAATTGTCAGGCGAATATACTTAGTCTTATCTACGTTTCGAGAAGATTGTACAAAGGGATGGGGAAAAAATAGATATTGGTGCTGGAAAATGTTTGCAAGCAAGGATGAGGTTATCTCAAGACATTTGGGTAATTTAAGGCATGTTGTAGTCTATGAACAAAAATGTTATGCCTTCCACGTACTATGTTATCTTTGTCACATACCACACTTTCCATGGATTTTATCACTATGATCTACCACTTTTTTCTCCTACATTTTGGTAATTACTCACCAACTTTAATAATTATCATTCTTATAGATGAACATCAAGAATTACAAGCTTGTTTTGCTTATACTCTCTAAATTACATACGTTATTACTATATTTTAAGCGTTTTTACGCAACTAAATCAAGACTTAGTTGTTCGTCATATTTTAATATATTATTTGAAGGTAACGGAATGACAAAAGAACCGAGTACATGTACCCATTACACTATACACGATATCAAGTAGCAAGACACCGCCAATAGCTAAGTTGGTTCTCGTTTATGATTGTAAGGGATGCATTTGAGTTTGTTGTGGAATGTAAGAACCTATGTCTCACATACTTGTAAAAAACCGGAAAATAGCATGGAGAAAAAAAAAGCTTTATTTATGGCTAGGGTTTGACCACCTGGCTCGATTTATTAACACGAAAACGAATACATAGTTACATCGAGGAAATATAGGACTTGTCTTCAGTTGTACTTGTGATCTCTGCAATACTCGATTTCATTAATACATCAAAACAAGTTAAAGAATGTGGAAGAAGAACCACATCCATATTGCTTCCCGCTTTCTCAACTAGGCTTGTAACCGGTATAATCTGCATGCATCCAATGCCAATCATAAAAAATGATTGTGGGCCAAACTGACCCGACCCGTATAAAAGTTTAACTCATTATGACCCCAACACCAACACGGTTTTACCCAACCCGCCATTTTGCCACCTTTTTGGATAAACGAATGCAAAGTAGGTATGGTACCTTTTTCGGATTTGCAAATGAATTTTCGTCTTTGACGTTTGCTGAAGTGAGAACAGTTTGTGTTCCGGAAGTGTCTAGTAAGTTAGGATCCAACCCATCAATCAATATCTTTAAACTAACTGTGCTGCTCCCAAAGTTTACAGCCTAAAAAAAGATTATATATCACCAATTATTCCCTTAAATACTTGTTGTAAGTAGGATGCAAATTAAACCCAAAACATTCGGGATGGGTTTGTGAGTATTCGACCCGGTAAGGGATTCGTTCTAAAAATTTTTGCGAGTTTGAAACGGGCATATGGTATTAGGCGATACTTGCCCGATTTACCAAACCCACGTACCCGCATCGAAACCGGATATATAGACTGCATAAAATCTACCTTGATTCTCAAGTTGTTTTTCTTAGAAAGGGGATCTTGGAACACAATAGCAGAAGCCGCAAGTGTATTTGATGCATTGGCTTGAAGCGTCGAATTAAGAAGAGTTGCACCATTTGAGTCCTTAAAGAAGTGTTGCATCCAATAACTTGGTGTCCCGTATGATTGTGAAGAATCAAAAACGATTGCATCTGGCTTCCACCTTATTCAAAGAAAACACTTCCCATTATCTCAAAATTCAAAGAATTATTATTGCTTCATCCTCCACATAAAAGGTTCAACGTTAGATTAGGTAAATGTGTGCTTTGAATTAAAAGATAATGCATGAGATGAGCCTTTGCCCTTTGAACTCATTATAATCAAATAATGAGTTGTTATATTCTTGTAAAAAATATCATATATTGTTGATAATCATATTCTTGTGAAAAATAATATATTTATGTGTTAACACTATTTCAAGAAGAAATTATTTATGTGTTAACACTACTATTTCAAGAAGAAATTAAAAAGGGAGAGACAATTAGGGATAAAAAACCATACCGCTTGTCATTAGTGTTCACAAACAAAGGTGCATAACTAGCCATTTCAACAATATCACTGCAATAAATACAAATAAAATATATTGAAACTTCAGTTCTTGTAAGAGTAACACACACATTATGTTTGAAATATTGAACCTGTTCTTTTCCAAGCCAATTAAGAATCCAGCTTCGGCAAGTGATGCTAAAACACTTCCTAAACCAGCATCATCTCCAGTCACCGCGTACTCGCTCACAAAAGCCTGAAATAACTCTCACCACATGCAATTTCTGATCATGATTTTCACTTGGTGAATTTATTTATAAATTAAAGAACACAAAGTAACAAACCTTTGGACCAACACGTGATGTACGATCGAAGGTATTAGCCATAGAAAATACAGTTCTTGCATCACTGTAAATCTAATCAAGCCAGATTATAACAAAAATCATTAGAAACATTATAGATATTATTTGGAGTATAAACCCATATGACAGAAAGGTTGACGGTTAATCTTACATGATAATCATACATGTCTGCTGGATGATCCAATTTTACACGTGATCCATCGCAGTTAGAGATCATTTTGATGTCTGGGTAAGCTTTTCTTATTGCAGCATAAAACTGGAGGTAATTTTCTGGTTCAATTTGTTCATAATCAGATCAACTTTACAGCTATAGTAATATCAGAAATCAGAAAATAAAAGAGGCAAGCATACATACCACGATAATATTTCTTGCCACAGTCCTCATTCCCAATAGCAACATATTTCAAGTCGAACGGATCTGGGTGGCCCATAGCAGCTCTAACAGATCCCCATGTCGAATTGGAATCACCTCTAGCAAACTCTATCCCATCAAGGGCTTCCTGAGTGATATAACTTATTTGTATATTATTAATCACTTAAGAAGCACATATATAGAAAGACAAGGGGGTAATTGTTAAATATACTTACTTGCACAAAAGGCATGATGATAGCGGGATCAACGGACTCCTGATGACTGATTCCTTATGATTCCAAAAGAAAAGAGGCAAAATTATCATTTAGAGTATATAATATGCATACACAAGTATATCTAGATATCACTATTACCATTGTTGAATACCCAAATTGGTGCTGCACCTAAATCTTCAGCCAACTGCGATGTTATTGTATTTGATGAGAAAAAAATAGTGTTTAAAGAATGGTGTATAGGATGCTAGTTAGTTACCTGGAAGAACTCATAGTGACCAAGGCCATCATCAGTCCAGTAAAACCATACGTCACCGAAGTGACCGGGTCTCTCCTCCCATGCTCCAACAGTTTCTTTCCACCTAAACGCGTTCCTTAGATACTCTCCTTCAACAAAGCATCCACCTAATCCCAAATTATTTCAACCAATTTACTGGGAGTGTCGTTTAAACAATGCACATGCACCATCTATGACAAATAAGACTATCTCCAATGCTACGTGAGCCCTTAGGCGCTCTTCGCTACCACGTCATCTGCCACATCATATCCTTACAAATCCTTAAAAACCCTTACTTCATCTCCAACCCAACAAATATCCATACCCTTCTTAATTTCCATCTCATTACCTACCCACTACACACAATATTTAAATAAACACTTTTTTTCTTTTACTTTAGACCCACCCACTGTGGAAGGGCTTAGTTGCTAAGGGCACCCTAAGGACATAAGTTTACAATGGTAAGGGCTTTTACGGGCCTCTAAGGGCATCCCTCCAAAAGATGCATTGGAGATAGTCTAATAGGGTTGTTAACTGGGTGGTGACTTGAACCTGAACACGACACGATATTTATGTGTTGGCACGAACACACCCGTTTAACACAGAAAACTTTTTTTTTCTTAATTACGTTTAAACTATAACATCTGAGGTTTCATCTCTTTTAATTATAAATTTTGGCAAAAGATGCCCAATCAGTTTAGGTATGTATGACATAAACACATTTATTAAAAGAATTATAAAAGTAAACGAGTCAGCCCGCAGCTTAGTTTCGTGTTAGCATTTCACACCCTTAACGAAGAATGTTAACAGCTAAAAGGATAACTAAAAGATAAACCTGGAAATCTGATAAATGCAGGCTTCATATCTGCAACCATCTTAAACAGATCATTTCGAAACCCATGACCCTGTTCCAACCAAACATTCCTTTAGAAATAAAAACTGAATATATATAAACTTAAATGGTCAGCAATTAAGCTTTTGACACCCTTAAAAAACTAATCAAATATTAATGATAAAACTGAATGATGATAATAAACATGTAAACACAGATTACCCTTCTTTTGGAGTTAATAAGCAGATAGTTTAATTTATGAAACATGTGGCCCGTGGAGTATAATTACTATAATAGAAAAAAAACTATGGGTAGACATCAGCATAGGAACTTTTGGTAACTTATATTATATTTTCTTTTTCAAACATTCAGAAACTAGCAAGTACTAGTGTATAATATATGAAGAGATTAACAGGAGATTGCACCTTGTACGTATCGGTGGGCATTAATGAAACTTGATCAAACCATATGACTCCCTTTTTGTCAGTCTTCAACTCTAATCTACCATTACTATTGCTTCCTTTTGCTTCCAATTTCGTTACAATCTTTGTCCAATTTGATACATCATTTTTACTGCAAATGCTTAATGTTCCTTTGTTAATAAGTGCTAGGGGTGGGTCACAAGTTGAAATGTTTACGGTTAGCTGGATTGACCCGTAAACATAATTTGTTTATTTTTTAAAAGCGTGCTAAAAAGCTAATTTATAACAAAACTAATATTATATTTTAAAACAGAACGATTCAAGAGGCCGTAAGCACATAAAGTACACTTTGGGGATGACCATAACCACCCAAACCAACCCATTCATAAGCAAATGGGTAGCTATAAATTATGTTGAATAGTACTACTTACATGATGTTTGTAGTAGCTAGTGGTTGCATGCCAGTGGAATCAGTCAGTGACAAAGACATGTTTACCGATCCCAATGATCGAATATAGAAAACTAAATTGTAGGTCTTCCCCTTTTCAATGTTCTGGAAAAGAGTGAATCGGCCACATGAGTAGTGAAGTTAAAAAAAAAAAGAAACATATTACTTACAAAAAGGTGAAGCTGCAATCGCTAGAAGAAAAGCTATATAAAATGTTACCATTCCCCAGTAGCCAGGGTTATATATACCAACACCACCGAGCGGACAATCACCGTCACAAACCACCTCCATCCGAAGTGCCATGGGATTTCTCTTGAAGCATGAGGAAGCTTCTGTTGATACCTTTATCAATGAGTCATTCCCAATTATTGACCATGGATCGATAATTGATGGAGAATGATGTCCTCCTGATTCAAAGCCTAATGAAATATCAACTAAAAGTCAATTAACAAGTAGACTAGAATTTGTAGCAACACAAGTCAAAAGTATCTTAGAGAAAAGAAATTGATAATACTGCAAAAGAAAGAAGATATATATGAAATCTAAGTGAAGAGCAACTAAGTTTGACGACAGTAAACCTCCATTCACCCTGGGGTATAAAGGGAGTAACTTATTTCAAACGTTCAAATCATTAGGTCATATGAACTTAGTTCTAGTAATATCGGGTGGCAATCGTGTTTAGTTTACAGGTTCGGGAACACGAACACAACCCATATATACATTCGTGTCAAACACATCAATCCGTAACCCTAACTCAGCTTATGAAAACCACTTATCCAAACTAGTCAAACAGATTGGCAAGTGACCTGCTTAATTTTAGTACAACTCGAACAAGGCGCGTTTAATAAACAGGTTACACATGTCAACCCAAACCACTAACCAACCCAAAAGTTGGTATTTTTGTATCGTGTCTGTGTCCTGTTTCGAGGAGTTGCCACCCCTACAACTCAATGTTGCATTTATTTTCAGTAGGGTACCTCTGTTGCTTACTAGTTCCGCCCACAGCCCACCTGCACCAGCATGGTTGATCTCCTGCATGACAGAACACATCATAAAGAAGCTTGGAATTTGAATTTCAAAACTTGACAATACAAAAAAAAAAAAAGAAAAAAAAAGAAGAAGACGATAAAACCTCAAAGAAAACACCAAAGAGGGTTTCGGGCATCTTCCTTATTGACCCATTTACAACCAGCAATGCATTTGTATCCCACAAAGTAGCAGAGCATCGAAACACAAGACAAAATCCAACTAGAAGCCCAAGCATGAGAGCACCAAGATCACTTCTTGTACCCATTGAGTGGCCTATTGAAAGGATAATTTTAGGAATTCTGTTAGATGTTTAACAACCTACAATCAATCATGATCCTCATCTTTAAAATACTATTTATGGAATCGAAGATAACCATCAAGTTTTCATACCACTAGAAAACAAAACAAAACAAAACATTACATCACCAAACATAAAGATTTGGTATCTAATTGTCATAAATCATCCCATTTTCTCTAAACTTAATGAACTCAAATCGAGCTTTTAAAGTCAAAAGGGCAGCAATAAACACCTTAGAGAAAGAAATGAAGGGGCAATTCCAAAAGAAAAAAAAAAGTCAACCTTGATAAGAAACTAATTTGAATTGGGAAAGTCCAATACACAATCATAAGAAAGATGAATCAATCATTTCATTTAAGGCAAATAGATGGAACTTACTTGAAGGAATGCAGAAAGAGAATTGCAAAGAGGAATGAAGATGGTGGAGCTTAAATAGCAGAGGAATTGAGTGAAGTGGTCGACAGCAGTGGTATGTTGCTTAACAATGATTTCTGGCTATGATCGGAAAGGGTAAAACGAAGGGGATTGTGAAGAATCCTATATTTGCATATTTCTTTGCTTCAACGTAAGCAATGTCTATCCCTTAATTTAGCAGAGATGCTTTGGTAAGCCTTGAAAGCGTCACCAATCTATTTTACACGCCTTTTATTTTCGTTTGAGTATTATCTAAAACAGAGACCATAATGGTAGATAGACGGGTAAAAAGTTGCGCTGCTATCCCATTCTGAATAGTAAATATTACCCTGTTAAATACAAAATTTTGTCCCTTAACATGCGCGGTCTTACTGATTACCACCTGCTGAACCCGCTTAAGGAACCGCACCCTAACATATATATTTTTATAGAAAAATTTAAGTTACTTGTATGAATGAGTTATTTTTCCCATGGTGGAAAAGCTATTTATCAAAATGTGTATTAATGAGTTTTTTTTTTTTTTTTTGCTAAACTAGTGTTGGTGAAAAAGCTATTTATCAAAATAATGTTCATTTAAAAACTATTTACCAAAATAGTGTTTCTTATTTATTTTATATTTGTCTTTTCTTTTTTAACCAACATATTAAACTTTTTTTATATTTATGTTAAATTAATAAAATATCTATTTTTTTATTCTTTGAATGATGTTTATATTTTATTCTTAAATTAATAAAGTATCTATGTTATTGGAGAAGTGAAGACGTTAAGCCACCTTTGGGTTAAACATCATTCTAAGCAAACAAGTCTGGATTGGGAAATGTGGAAAGGATTTAATTTAGAGTAAATTTCACTTTAAATGTGGAAAGGATTAATTTAGAGTAAATTTCACTTTTTGTTTTTTATGTATTATTTGAATTTTGAAACGTACCCTTTAAAAGTTTTAATTTCATTTTATGTTCAAAAAACACATGTTTTATATCACTTTAAATCTTTTACACCAAACTGAGTTAAAATACTCAGTTAAGTTTATTTAAGGCAAGGGTATTATTGGTATTTCTACAAGAGAAAGAAATGCAGAACTTGAACCCTAATTTTTTTGTCTAAAACAATCAGGAGTTCAGATGACCTTTCTGAGTTCAAGAAAACATTTTCAATTCAACCAAAACAATCAACAATCAAACTCTCAAACCCTAACATCAGGAGTTCAAGAAGACCTTTATGAGTTTACCGAATCCCTTTCTCGCCAAATCTGGGGCGTCGCCTCCTTCCTCGCCCCTCCACCACCACCGCCTCCGCCACCGTACTCCCACCACAGCCACTAAATCGGATCGAAAACACGAAAATTCCGGCATCAGAGATGCTGATGATGATGTATCGGATCCGATATCTCCAATTGACGGTTCAGATTTGTTGAGATTTGGGGATGGAGATAGAGATTGAGATGTGAAGGATTTGGAATGTGTTGGTGTGACGGATGAAGTGTTGGTGTTTACGAAAAATGTAGCGCATCATTCGGAAACGGGGCTGGATTTTCCGTTATCTAAAGAAGAAGATAGTGATTGTAATTTGATTTGTTAAGTAGAATTACAATTTTGAATACTTGATTTTGCCCTAATTTCGATATGATGATAAAGGTGAACAAAAAAGTCATTTAAATCTAAACAAAGGTTTCTTTTTTATGCATTTTCTATCATCACATGAAAGGAGAAACCTTTATATCATTGGCAGCTTTTTTTGATATATTTATGATTCTGTACATTCTATTCTGTGATGCTTTAAAAGATGATGAGCCAGTAGTCAAATGTTATGACCAGGTTAAAGTATAAGGAAGAAATGCAGAACTTGAACCCTAATTTTTCTTGAGGAAGAAGATGCAGATCTTATAAAGAGGGGATATAAAGGGGCGAGTAATAAAGTAAAAAAAATGAAATACCAATAATACCCTTCCTTTAAATAAACCTAACTGAGTAATTTAACTCAGTTTGGTGTAAAGGACTTAAAGTGATATAAAACATGTGTTTTTTGGACATAAAATGAAATTAAAACTTTTAAAGGGCACGTTTCAAAATTCAGATAATACATAAAGGACAAAAAGTGAAATTTACTCTTTAATTTATATAAGGTGAGATGGTAGAAATACGGTGTAGGCTCTGTTTGTTTGTTTGTTTGTTTGTTTGAGCTGGTATATTGTTTTTTGCTTTTGTTTATTGTTCCTGGACTACCTACTAGTCTTCTTTTGATTTAATAAAAATATTGTTGGACAAAAAAAATCATGTTTAACAAAACTTATAAAAGTGCTAAAACAATAGTATGCTAATTACTAAGCTTATGTGATTTTGCTTCTTTAATCAAACTCGTTACAGCAACCCATAAAGAAAAAAAATCTTGATATGATCAAAAAATACTAACACGTGAATTACATCGGTAAAAGACAAACGCAAGTTACATAAGATATATAAAAGAACCACATAACACATATAAAAAACCACTAAATAACACAATTAAAAACCTTTAAAACAAATATATACTTACTGTTCATTAACTTTCTCTATTAATAGTATACAATAGTATACAATTGGTGTAAAAAATTTAATCATACATAACAAATTCATGGTTACTTATTTATTTTATTAATTTATATATTATTTATATACTTGATTAAATTTTAAAAATATTGAATTGAGAAAAAAAATATAAATAATTCAGGAATAAAAAAAATGAGTTAATTACACAAATGGGTCCTGTGGTTTATACCTAATTTCGTTTTTGGGTACTAACTTTTTTTTAACAGGTTTAGGTTTTATGGTTTCAATTTTGTAACACCTTTGGGTACTAACACCAAAATTAGTTAATTAATGACTAAAATACCCTTCCATTTTTTTTAAGTTTATCAATGTAACACATTTGGGTACTAACACCTAATTTTGTTTAAGTTTAAATCAATTTTACAAATCTATTTATTTTTTTTATTTTCATCTTTTTATTATATCTCTTAATTAACATAAAATCTATTTATTTTTTCATTTTCATATTTTTATTAAATTTCTTATTTAACATAAAATCTACTTGTTACACCAGTATTTTTTAAATAGATTTCATAAATAAAATCTACTAGTTATATAGTTTTATGTAAATTAAATATCTTTCTAAAATAGTAAAATGTAAATGAACAAAAAAATGAGTTTAAAAAAGGCTTAAATTTTTATACATGAAAGATATTTATTATTATCAATCATTTCTATCCAAAATTGAAAACGAGTAAGGTTTACATTATTTAAAACGAGTAAGAAATTTAATTTACATAAAACTATATAGATAGTAGATTTTATTTATGAAATCTATTTAAAAAAATACTGTTGTAACAAGTAGATTTTATGTTAAATAAGAAATTTAATAAAAATATGAAAATAAAAAAAATAAATAGATTTTATGTTAATTAAGAGACATAATAAAAAGATGAAAATAAAAAAATAAATAGATTTTGTAAAATTGATTTAAACTTAAATAAAATTAGGTGTTAGTACCCAAATGTGTTACATTGATAAACTTAAAAAAAAAAAATGTAAGGGTATTTTAGTCATTAATTAACTAATTTTGGTGTTAGTACCCAATGGTGGTACAAAATTGAAACCATAAAACCTAAACCTGTTAAAAAAAAGTTAGTACCCAAATGCGAAATTAGGTATAAACCACAGGACCCATTTGTGTAATTAACTCAAAAAAAAAAATAGATACTTTATTAATTTAATAAAATATAAAAAGAATTTAATATGTTCGTTAAAAAAGAAAAGAGAAATACAAAATAAACAAGGAACGCTACTTTGGTAAATAGTTTTCAAGGAACACCGTTTTAATAAATAGTTTTTTCACCAACATTAGTTTAGAAAAAACTCTGAGATGAATTTATAAAATTTCTCTCCCTCACATATTTACTATTCATTTTTTTCATGTTTTTTACTTCTTTAATTTTCTTTTACTTTTAATCCTTTTATTTTTTTTTTATCTTTTACACTTTTAACCCCAATAGTTTTCATCTTTTACATAAACACATAATCTTTATGGTTTTCATTTGTACACTTTTTACCCCACAGTTTTCATCTTTTTTACATATTTTTCATAAACATTTTCTATTTTTAATCCCCAATACCTTTTCACTTTCAACTTTGGTCCTTGTGTTTTACATCTTTTACATATTTGTCACAAATATTTTCTATTGTTAACCCCCAACACTTTTTCACTTTCAACTTTTGTCCCTGTACTTTACATCTTTTATAATTTTTTCTTTTTACAATTTGTTCTAAATTTTGCTAGTTAACACGCTGCAATGCGCGTGTGATACAATGTTTTTACGTTTATTTTTAGGGTTTAATGGCTCCGTCAAAACTCGCAGATTCTAAGGCGATTTAGTTATTCTTTTATATGTTTTACTTTTTCGATCAAATTTTTGCAAGTTAACACGCCATAACATGTGTGCGTGATTCATCATTTTTACTTTACTTTTTGATCGGCTTAATAGACCCGCCGCAAAGCGCGAGTCCTAGATACTAGTTAAAAAATTAGATCACATATGTATATCAGGACTCTAACTAGTGTTTGTGCGCGCTCATTGAGAATATGTTTGAGATCGGAGTACACTAAGGGTATGTGTTGAGCTTGTTTCTTTTTATGGTAGTTCAAGATGAGTTGTTTGGGTCAATTTAAGACACAACTCCATGGTTCATTATTCTCGCAGCTGATATCGTGTTAGTAGTGGAGACTAAACATAGCCTGAATGCAAGGTTAAAGGAGTAGCGAGCAACTTTAGACCGCAAAGGTTTAAGCATTAGCCAATCTAAGATTGAGTACCTTCACTGTGATTTCAGTGGTACAGACATTAACGATGACACTCAAATCACCATTGACGATCAAACGGTTCCACAGGTAAATAAGTTTAAGTATTTAAGATTGTTTGTAAAAAGGAATGGGGAGATAAATAGTGACGTAGCTCATCGCTCCAAGTTGGTAGGTGTAGGTGGTGAGCAACCATTGGAGTGTTGTATGACAAGAGGTTTCCAACTAGATTAAAGCATAAATTTATAGGGTTTCAGTTAGACCTGCTATGTCGTATGGGACAGAGTGCTGGGCCATCAAGATAACACAGGGACACAAGATGGATGTAACAGAGATAAGAATGCTGAGGCGGATGTATGGGCACACAATGTTAGATCGGATAAGAAATGACATTTCTAGGGAAATGTTAGGAGTGACTAGTATAATTGATAAGATAAAGGAAATGAGACTGGGAAGGTTTGGACATGTGAATAAGAAGCAGACGACAACACTAGTTAGAGTAGTGGAACACTTCATTGTGGAGGCTAGGAGGAGTAAAGGCAGGCCCAATATGACTTGTGACGAGCGGGTTAGGTAGGTGTTACTAAAGTTGCATCTCAGAGGACATGGTCTATGATAAGGGTTTGTGGAGACGTAGATTAATGTTAGGGACTATTGGGTAAGGGTTTGTGTTTGACTTTTGTTATAGGGGCTTAGGTTTCTTTAAACGTTAGGAAGACTTTGCATGTGATCATCTTTTTGCATCTATGTCTCTATGTGAATTTATGTATTTAACAGTTAGTATATATTACATTAAGTTACCCCTACAATATTTATTTTGCTATTTGGTAGGTCTCTGTTTTTATATTTATAAGTCTATTGTTCGCCAAATGTTTGTTATTGGTGTTGTGTAGAGATAAGGTTTGCCTACATCTAACCCTCCCCCTTCCCACCCCTAACAGTAACTTTGCTATTTGTAGGATTTATTGGGTACGGATGCTGTAGTTGTTGTATCTCCAACAATTACATTAATCATTTTTTTCCCTTCATGTTTGTCACAAATTTTACTTTTTGTTGCGTATGTTGAAAGTTAAAACCAATCATGTACAATGCTTTTGAAAATAGTTTAAATCTTTTACCTTTTAATTAAAAAAATTTGTTGCACATGTCGAAAGTTAAAACCAATCATGTACAATGCTTTTGAAAATAGTTTAAATCTTTACCTTCTAATTAAAAAAAGAGTATAAAAATACAAATTAACAACCCCCTTCCTGTTCCATCGACCAATGGTGGAGAATTATTTACAGGTCTATTGTTCGCCAAATGTTTGTTATTGGTGTTGGGTAGAGATAAGGTTTGCCTACATCTAACCCTTCCTCCACCCAGATTCATACAGTAACTTTGCTATTTGTAGGATTTATTGGGTATGAGTGTTGTAGTATATCTAATAATTACGTTAATAAGTTTTTCTCTAGATGTTTGTCACAAATTTTACTCTTTTGTTGCACATGTCGAAAGTTAAAACCGATCATGTATAATACTTTTTGAAAATAGTTTAAATCTTTTACCTTTTAATTAAAAAAAGTATAAAAACACAAACTAATAACCCCCTTCCTGTTCCATTCCATCCCACCAATGATGGAGAATTTTTTAATTTTTTTTCTAATCCAGGAGTGTTAAATAGGTCACCTACATGGATTTTATCGATACAATTCAATATTAACCTGAAAATTTTATACCAAAGATAATGTACACATATATGACATGCTTATTCCAAAGTTAACGTGATTATGACTTTAATAAAAAGGGAAAATAATGAAAATAGTCTTTGACCGGTCAAATCCAAAATAGCCCTTTGAAACCCCACCGTAGCCTTCTCACCAAAATCAAGGCTGTTGTAGCCTCTTTGAAAATCCTCCAACATTAACCAACCAGGTTGCGTCATGTGTATAAAAATGACTCTAATAGCTCAGAGCCGTTTCAGGGCCTTTCAGTTGTAGCGGCTCGGCTAAGCTGCTTCAAGCGGCTCGTAAATGGCTGAGTTTTTAACGGGTTCAAGAGTTCGCTTAAACGGCTCACACAATTGAGACCCCTCCATAATACTTTTTGAAAATAGTTTAAATCTTTTACCTTTTAATTAAAAAAAAGTATAAAAACACAAACTAATAACCCCCTTCCTGTTCCATTCCATCCCACCAATGATGGAGAATTTTTTAATTTTTTTTCTAATCCAGGAGTGTTAAATAGGTCACCTACATGGAGTTTACTGATACAATTCAATATTAACCTGAAAATTTTATACCAAAGATATTGTACACAAATATGATATGCTTATTCCAAAGCTAACGTGATTATGACTTTAATAAAAAGGGAAAATAACGAAAATAGCCTTTGACCGGTCAAATCCAAAATAGCCCTTTGAAACCCCACCATAGCCTTCTCACCAAAATCAAGGCTGTTGTAGCCTCTTTGAAAATCCTCCAACATTAACCAACCAGGTTGCATCATGTGTATAAAAATGACTCTAGTAGCTCAGAGCCGTTTCAGGGCCTTTCAGTTGTAGCGGCTCGGCTAAGCTGCTTCAAGCGGCTCGTAAATGGCTGAGTTTTTAACGGGTTCAAGAGTTCGCTTAAACGGCTCACACAATTGAGACCCCTCCATGAGTCTCTTTAGCCGGATTTTTTTTTATTTTCTTTTTTTAACCTTTGTAAATTTCTAGAACTTTTAATATTTAAAAACAACATAAATTTATCTATTAACAACTCCCTCTCACTTTTAATCATTAGATATGGTCTTGTACAAGATGTTAACACTCTCATTACCTTTATGTTTATATCTTTTTCAAGTATATGTTCTTCATGAAAAAAAAAATATCTCTACATGCTCGTATTGTTACAAAATGACGTTTTTCTTAGCTTTAAAATCTGAACCTCATTTTCTCTCTAGGAGATTCGGATCAAAGAAAAAACTATTGTATTTAAAAACATATCTTTGATCTGAGGTTTAGATTCAACTTTCCCTCCGAAGTTTACCTCTCGGTCCTCTTCGACAAAGATGTAATACTAATTTTTAAGTATATTTTTTATTACATCATAATATGAGAAAAATATTTGTGTCAGCTCCATGTATTTTTTTTAGTTATTGAATATTGAAAAAAAAATTGTTCTTTTTTCAGCCTTTTATATTTTTTAAATTAGTATATTTGTAGTATTTTTAGCACAGTCTACATTTCAAGAAATATGTTTTTTTTACAAGATGTTCACACTTTCATTACCTCTATATATGTTTCAAATTACAGGTATCATTGGACGATGTTATATCGGAAGGGAGATGGAAAACATACAATATGTCTATTATTTGATGTTAGTCTTCTCCTCCGGAGGGTTAGCTCTCGGTCCTCGTTGACGAAGATGGAATCAAAGAGTTTAAAGCTTTCTTATTACAATAACTTTTTGATTTAATAACAATTTTATTTTGTTATTGTATTCCTGTATTGTTTTGATAACTTTTTGTTTTGTTATTGTATTCTTCTTTGACGAAGATAACACCGAAGACCTTAAAGCTTTCTTATTATAAACTTACTTCACTTTTTGTGTTGATAACTGAAATTTGAGCATAAGAATACATATTAAACATTAAACATTATATGATAAGGCTTTAAGTCGTTTCATTTAAAAGGCTCTAAAGAATATCTTGTAACGGCTTGGGGAAATTGGAAACGGCTCTAAGCCATTTCACCTTGAAACGTCTCAACAATCTGAGCCGAGGGACAAGCCTATACGAGCTGATTGGGGAGCCAATTGAAGCGGCTTAGCTGAGCCGCTACAACTGAAAGGATTTAGAGGCTACAACAACCTTGATTTTGGTGAGAAGGCTCATGGTGGGGACTAAATGGGCTATTTTAGAAAAGTTGACTAGTCAAGGGCTATTTTCGTTATTTTCCTAATAAAAAACAATAGGGTAAATTACACTTTTAATCCTTTATGTTTGTATCGAATTGCAATGGATGACCTTAAAATGTCATTTAAGCTTCTTTTTTCATCTCCCTTTAAACCCCTTTAATAACCAACACCACCATATCTCACCCTTCTCTCTTTATCCCAGCCCCCTCCCACCGTCGCCACCACCACCACCGTGTAGCCACCACCTCCAACCTCCAACCTCCAGATCCACCACCACCAACCCACCACTACCACACATCAACATTGTATGACAAGAGAACATAGCTCAAATTGTAGATTCATTTCATTTGAAAACCCTTACTCAAGTTTCAATTTCATTTGAAAACCCTCACTCAATTACGATCTGAACTTTGATTATCTCACAAATCACAATTAACCAAACACAGAATCAAACAAATTGGAGCGATGTGTTCTAATAAGACATTTGTGGCTACATCTTCAACCTCACGGTGGTCAAACCATGGGTCTTGGTGGTTTTCCATCTCAAATGGGCTCCGTTTATTCTGGTTCCAGTGGTCAACCTACATATCAGAGTAATACCTACAGGGGTATTGAACCTTAGGTTTCTCTGGCTCCAGTTCCACCTGTAGCTCAAGCTACCACCACTTCAAGTCTCTATCAACCACTACAGGTTCAGTCTGTTCCACCCTAAATGCTTCAACATGTGCTCTTGTTATAGTTCCTCAAGAACCAGCCAAATTTGAGACCAAAACCATTGTTTGGGCCGATACATTGAACTGCAGTTTGTTGGAACATGTGGTTTGTTGTTGGTGGTGGTTATTGGTGGTGGTAGTGGGTTGTTGGTGGTGAGTTTGGGGGTAATGGATGAGAGAGAAAGAGAGAGGTAGATATATATAGGAACAGTATCAGGAGAGAACGCCTCAAAGTGTGAGAACGGTTCTCAGTCACAAGATCTTAGTGGTTTGTGGCTGAGATTGATGCGGTGACATTTTTGTAAATAATAGGGGCCTTGGAACTACCAGGAGGGGTAAAATAGGAAGATCCAAACAAATGTGCACATGCTAATCACATGTCATTTTCCCCCATCATATTTAAACGAAAATAACTTTTTTATACGTGATTATTTTTCGAAAAAAATTACATCATAAAACTCAGCGTTTTTTTATCTTTCCAACGAGTATACTATTGATATACTTTTCGAAAAAAAAAATTAACTCGGTTTTATGGCGTTTTTCTGAACTGGGTGTTTCATGGGGTTTTAGACTAGGTATTTTCATGGCGTTTTTCTGAACTATGTGTTTTTATGGCGTTTTAACTAGGTATTTTCATGGCGTTTTTCTGAACTGAGTGTTTTATGGCGTTTTCAACTGAGTTTTTTCATGGCGTTTTTCTGAACTAGGTGTTTTATGGCGTTTTTAACTGGGTATTTTCATGGCGTTTTTCTGAATTGGGTGTTTTTATGGCGTTTTATTTGAGCACCCAGTATGTGAGTGGGTTTTTTTGACAATATTACCCCTTAGTGTAATTTAGCATCAATTCCACATGTCACCACCAAAATCGTTCTCACCGTTCTCACACTTTTCACCGTTCTCTCTAAATCCTGACCCTATATATATAAACTTTGTTTTTGCTTTATTTATAAAACTATTTTTAATTGGATTGGTAAAATGACTAAACTACCCTTATCTAATCAAATATAACTTGAAATTTTAACCTGGTTAGCGTTAAAGGACGGAAGGTGTAATGAGTTTTCTAAATAAATAATTGTGACTGTAATTATTGAAGTTAGAGGTCATCCATTGCAATTCGATAGAAACATAAAGTAGAAAAAGTGTCATTTACCAAAAACAATACTTTACTTTTCTGAATTTTGACATTTTAAAATCTTAAAGTTGCAACATATGTATATATACAAAACAATTAAGTTTAAACCATAAAACCCGATAATCATTTATCTTTTAAATTTTGGTATAAAATGGCTTGAATTTTGACATAAATCATGTTGAATTATAAATAATATAAAACTAAATTAGGTCAATCGGTAAACCTGTCAAGTTGACCCGAACCTAACTAAACATATTTTTGTGTTTCAATCTGAAACTGTCCTAAACATGTTTAACACTAAACCCAATTAGATAAATTTGATGTTATATTTGTCTTATGTCTAAAACTCACACTTCATATCGTTTTATGCATATTTAATTGTATCTTATATTTTATATCTTTGAATATAGCAATTAAAATCGTTATTTTGATTGTTATAGAATGAATAAGGTCTCAACCTAAAGTTTTTTCTTTTTTAAACTAGTATTGGTAGAAAAACTATTTATCAAAATAGTATTCCTAAAAAATATTTACGAAAATGGTGTTCATCCCTTATATTGTACTAAGATTTCATGTTTTAAACATCTTACAGTTTTTTCCTAAAGTAGTGTGGGTGGAAAAACTATTTACCAAAATAGTGTTCTTTGAAAATTATTTACCAAAATAGTGTTTATCACTTATTTTGTACTAAGGTTTCATGTTTTAACCAGCATATTAAACTTCTTATTTATACTTTTATTCAATCAATCCATTATCTGTTTTTTTGCTTTATTATACTTTTTTGTGTTTTTATTCTATCAATTCAATGAAAAATTGTTTATTTCTTTCTTCGTCAACTCATAACAGTTTTTCCCCAACTCATTATATTTATTTATATTTTTTTTCAATGAACTCTAGCTATGTAAATAAACCTAAACGTTTAGTAATCCATTTAAGAAGAGTTCAGCAAAAAGATTTTTATGTAAGAAAATGTAAATGAGCGAAAATAAATGAACATTCATGTGCATAAATGAGTACGAACATTATATTTATTCATGCTCGCTCGTCTACTTAAACTAATAGAAAGTTGTGTAACTTCTTCCAAATATAACTAAAAAATATCATAATGGAATGTTCGTGAATAATTCGGAACAAACTGCACTTATATTTGTGCATTTAATAAACGAATGAATATGAACACAACTTTTTGATAATTTAAGCAGACGAGCAAACATAAACACATAATTTGTTTATTTACTTATAGTCAATTAAATAAACAAAATTAATTCAAATTTATTTATTATTGATATTAATTCATTATTAATATATGTTTCGCTTATATTTTAAGACAAAACGAACTAAAGATTATTAATATATGAAAGTGAAATTAATT
This sequence comes from Helianthus tuberosus, assembly GCA_030545235.1. NCBI lineage: Eukaryota > Viridiplantae > Streptophyta > Magnoliopsida > Asterales > Asteraceae > Helianthus > Helianthus tuberosus. The sequence goes on from CM060388.1 coordinate 96,898,662, forward strand.
AATTTTTGGAAGAATAATATCATCTGCACATGTTCCGCTATTGAAAACATTACATCCCATACATCCCACGAATACGTTTTCAAATGAAGTAAAAAAATACATATAATGGACATGTGCAAATTAAATTTTTTCAAGAGCTGAACATGTGTAGGTGATATTATTCTTCCAAAATTAATTAGTTTCACTTTCATATATTAATAATCTTTAGTTCGTTTTGTCTTAAAATACGAACGAAACATGTATTCATAGTGAATTAATATCAATAATAAATAAATTTGAATAAATTTTATTTATTGAATTGCATATAAGCAAATAAACAAATGATTTGTTCATGTTCGCCCGTCTACTTAAATTAACAAAAAGTTGTGTTCAAGTTCATTCGTTTATTAAACATACAGATATAAGAGCACTATATGAACACAACTTTCTATTAGTTTAAGTAGATGAGCGAGCATGAATAAGTATAATGTTCGTACTCATTTATGCACATGAATGTTCATTTATTTTCGTTCATTTACATTTTCTTACGTAACAATCTTTTTGTTGAACTGTTCTTAAATGGTTTACTAAACGTTTAGGTTTATTTACATAGCTAGAGTTCATTGAAAAAATATAAATAAATATAATGAGTTGGAGAAAAATCTGTAATGAGTTGACGAAGAAAGAAATAAACAAATTTTTCGTTGAATTGATTGAAAAAACACACAAAAAAGTATAATAAAGAAAAAAAAAAACAGATAATGGATTGATAGAATAAAAGTACAAATAAGAAGCTTAATATGATGGTTAAACATGAAACCTTAGTACAAAATAAGTAATAAACACTATTTTGGTAAATAATTTTCAAGGAACACTATTTTGATAATTAGTTTTTTCACCAACACTAAAAAAACTCTCTCAACCTAATAATACGTATGTATCAATAGCATTCTTAACACGTGTATCTGATTATTGTTGAACTAGTATTGTCATTATCATCATCAACCCACATGTCTTGCCTCTTAGTATTGGTATTTATAGAAAAGCAACTTTTGAGTGCATAATCTATTGTAGGCCTATTCATAGCGCGTCACTAGGTATTACAAGTTATATATCAATTTTAGTTAATCTTTTCGAAGTTGGAAGTAAATAGGGATGGCCAAATTCCAATCCTAACAAATCACCCTAACAGAAATGTATTTTGTCTAGTCTTCGGTTAGTTAGCGGATAGAGAAATTTAAAACCTTTGGGTATGAGTTTTATATGAAAAAAGTTCATGGTTTTGAGACGTGTATTGTGACACTCGGCTATTTTGAGTCTGTACCGTACTAGTGTGACACATGTTATGAATAAATAAAGGCAATATTTTATTAAATTTGGTGTTAATATATAGTATTTGATGTGTTGGTAAATCCAAACTTTGTTAAAAATTATGTTGGCATTTATAAGATAAACGCTTATAGCGTAACGAACAAAATGCGAAACGAACGTCGGTGACCGCCCGATTAATGTTAAAATCCTAAAAATATTTAGTTATGGTTAAAATGCAATTTTTAATCATATATGTGAGGAAAAATTAATTAAAACACTTAAAATCTGTATTTTGCGAATTTAAGCGCAACTGCGCGATACTGCGTGTATCTTATATAATACAAACGACGCAGCCAGTCGAGGAAAATAAAATATTGTTTAACAATATTATGGCGAGTAAATTTTAAAGAACGATAAAAATAATTTTAAATGCCTGAAAACGCGATAAACCGCGCGATAAAATACCCGGTAGTCAGTTAAATACATGTTTTTAATTACAAATAATATATATATATATGTGTGTATGCATATGTGAGATGTGTGTGTATATACATAGATGGCGTCCCATATGGGTGCCCACCTCCTTTCTTTTCCTTCTATCTTTGACACTTGTTGGACCTAGAACCTAAAGCAATCATTAAACCTTTTTAACACTCCATAATTTACAACTTCCAACACTCACAATCCATCATCTCTTCTCCCTCTCTCACTCTCGGCCAAATATCCCCACACCTACCTCCATTTTTGAATTTTGAACATAACCTTGAAGATTCAAGTCCATTGAAGCAAGTTCCAAGTTCATTTGAAGATCCAAGGGAGCTTTCAAGGTGATTCCAAGAAAGTGCAAGCTCCGTATCATCCAAACCTTACCAAAACTCACCAAAAATCTTGAAGGTATAAACTTACTTTTAAAACATTGTTCTTGATTCTTGGTGATAATAAAGATGATGAAAGATTTCTCATAAACTTGGAGTTCTTCATAAACTTGAAAACTAATAACAAATGGATTTATAACAAAATAAAAATGGTAGCATGTGCGTGTATATGTGTGGCTGTGAGTGTATATATATATGTATGTGTGTGTGTGTGTGTTAGAGAAGGTTTTTTGTTAATATGTTGAGTTTTGTAAGAAAAGATACTAGAAAGGTTCATGCATGTATGATTGAAAGTGATGTGCATGAACATGATTGGTGATTAAAGTGTATTGATGAAAAGTTCATGTGTGCATATATATGGCCAAAATATGTATATATAAGTGTTAAGAGATTGATGCATGCATGATCAAACAGGGGTTTTTTAAAAAGTTAACATGATGGATGAAGAATATATAAAAAGTGAAAATTTGGAAGTATATATGTATACATGTGTGTGTCATGTATATATATATATGCATGCATGTACATGCGGGTTTTTGTTTGAATGTTCATAAATGTGAAGGATGAATGCATGCAATGATTTGATGAAGATGATGTTTGGATTATATGGAAATGAAATAAATGTATGATAGATGCATTTAAGTCTTGGATGATGATAAATTAATAATCATGCATTAGATACTTGTAAGTATACATGATGATTAAATGGTCATAAGTTGGTGAACTTGAAATGATATGTTGAAAGTGAGTCAAAACAGATTATGAACAATAAAAATAATGTTATAAGATGTGTTATGGTGATAGTAAGTTATGTCATAAGTTTGGTAGCTTTGCATGTTGTACATGAAGCTTAAAAAGTAGTAAAATGGGTGAAATTGCATGATTTGTGTGTCTTACATGAAATCTGTACTAACATGAATATAAGTGCTATTTTATTCAGTAAATAACATGTATTATGTTACAATATCAAGTCGTGACGATTTGGGATGATTATAATAAAGTTCGGTAAAAGACTATGCGTTAAAACGGTAAAAATCGGCTTTTAAAGTGATTTTTGTAAAACTGTTTTAGATCAGGTTGTAAACTGATATTTTTATGATAAATATAAGTATCTTATATTTTAACTTATAATAAGTATCCATGGTGTTTGGCTAGTCATACGTGACTTCTGACGCCCGAAAATGTTACCAAAATGTTAAAATACCCATATTTCAACGTACACAAAAATATGTTGTTCAAGGGTGAACATTATGTGTTATAATATGATATGTGAATATGAGTATATTTAATGTGATATGTTAAGTATTGAAATGATAGTAGGAGTTAGGACTATGCATTTACACTTGTAGGGTTTAAACGGTAATTTAGTTAAATGTCACGTTAAATATATAACTTATTTGTCGAGCATGAAGATAATACATATGTTAACTTGATGAGTTATTTTGTGTATGAATGCTTTAAAAATGATAAAATTTATAAGTTGATGAGATATGTGAATTACGATATTCGATGAATATGTTCATGTTTATGTAAATATATTACGAAGCGCAAATCGTAGATATATTGTACATAAACGGATGTGATAACGGATATAACATAATAAGGGTCACCAATAAAATCATTCAAGTCGTAAAAATCTTGATATATATATATGCCAACATAATCAAAATAAAGATTTTTCGAGAATATCTCAAAGTTATGCGAAAATTCTAAGTATTTAAGAAACTTAGTTATTTGTAGAATAATTGATTATTAAATCGTTCCTACTTAAATTAGGACGTGTAGACCAATTTGAGGGATTACGCTAAGTATAAAAACGCACCCAAAGGTGAGTGTCAATAACCCCTATTTTACTGTTTTATATACTCTTCCGGGGGAAGAACACGCCTTAAAAAGGATAATTATAATTTTTGTATGAAATATGCTTTGAATAAACTATAAATATATTTTCATGGAAAATATGGATTGGAAATGATATGTTATGTTTTTTTGAGAAAAAACATGGTTTTGGAGGTCTGAATGATATAAAACTGTTTTCGAGGAAAACGGGAACTGAATGAATATAAATTGTTTCGGGGAGAAACGGGGAGGATTAAGGTGTTTGGGGTAAAACGCCCGTATAGATTTAAAATTATTTAAATCTAAGTGTGATAAATTTGCTTGGTCTCAAGAGAGTAAGTATCAAAATTGGCTTACGTTTCGGTGGGGACTTCGGGGAATTCGAATAACACAAAATATTAAATTTATCATTTTAGTAGGATATATATATTGTTCATGAGGCAGACACTATAAGTGACCCATTGCGTGCCACTTTGTGTGAATTTAGCCGTTTAATCATTAATATCGGTATAAGTAGAATTGTTGATAGATCTATCGGGTTGACCACCCCGTTGTGACCAGTAGCTCCGTGTCAAGTCAAACGACGAATTTATATTCTGTGATTGTCTAGCATTGATCATACCCTTATTGTTAATATATAGCTCGTAATGTCTTGCAAACTTACGAATCCGAACATTTGATGCTAGAAAATTAATATATGAATAAACCCTGGGAAGATGATTTGTATCGAAGGTTTTCAGAAAATGCTTGCGATAACTGACCCTCAGATTTTTGTAAACGAAGTAAAATTGACTTTCTTAATTATATATGGATGTTTTATTATAAAATTCATAACGAGAAAGTTTTCCTGAAACAAATTGATTACAATTTGAATATGTGAACTCACCCTCCTTTGTGTTGACACTTGATTTTACGTGTTCTTCAGGTACATGAGTTTGGCTTCATGATTTTGGCATGTCTTGTGGTAGTGATGCAAGTTTCATTAAATAATGTTTTTGGATAACTTTTAAAACTACTTTTGGGACCGTGTGTACTAAGATCCATAAGGATTAAACAACAATGATGTGGTTGTGGTTTACGTTTAAACTCTAAACTTTGAACTTATGTTTTAATTAAGTTGTATGTCCAAAAATTATGATGCATCGTCCACTAAGATGTCACACCCTGACTTTTTGCGAAAGCGTGTAATGTGTGACTTGATCAATATCATTGCATTCAATTATAATAAACAACTATATGATTAAAACATGATGTTCATCCATTCATAAGTTTTAAAATAATACAAACACAAGTTGTTCAGTTCAATCAACAAACTTTATGTTTAGCTTACAAACCATCCAAAAGTAATAAGTTCCATAAAAAGGACTTTTAAACAAAAGACTTTCAAACCAAGGCTTTGTTTCATATATGTCACACCCCGACCACGTAAAACAACAAAACGTGGCAGAAACGTCGGGGAGTGTTGTAACAGAATCATTGTTTCACAACCATGGATTTAATAATTTTGTTTTATTAAATTATTGAACACATTGTTTTGCTACAAATCAAATAAATACAATTATTGTCTTTCAAGTTTTAAATTCGCTAAGGCACGAGCCCATCCTATGTATAGCATGTATCAACAATCATCACATAGCAGCACCTGAAACATGTGTAAAAATAGGCACGTCAGCATAAAAATGCCTGTGAGATACATAGGTTTTATTAATGCATGATTCATGACTTGTAAGTTTTAAAAAAATGTTTAACAAAAATAGTCATGAACTTAAAAATGTTTTCTTTATAAATCATGCGAATATTTATAAGAAATCTAATGATATAAAAGAAAGATGCATAAATAAATAATTAAGTAAAATGAGTTTGTATAAAATATGTTTTGATAAAAAGGTTTGTAGTATACATAATAATATACTTTGGTTTTAAGAAAGTCGAATAAGTAATATATTAAAATATATTTCAGTTCCAAAATAGTTAAACAGATAATATATTAAATATACTTTAGTCGTCAAAATAATAGTTTTCAGTAGTATATCAAAAGTATACTTTGGTTTTATTAATAACATATTAAACTATGCTTTGGTTTTATAAATAACATATTAAACTATGCTTTTGGTTTTATAAATAACATATTAAACTATGCTTTGGTTTTATAAATAACATATTAAACTATGTTTTAGTAATTAACAAAATATATGTTGTCTTGTACAATATCACACATGAGATCATATCAAACTATACCATTGAAAGTATAACAAAATATACAACAAAAATGTGATTTGGAATTCATTCAAACCTTAGTGTATCAAAATACACCTTTGAGACTATAGAAATACCACAAAGGCAATCCCTATTTGGATAAAATATCGGTTTCTGGATAAAATATCGGTTTCTGGATAAAAATGTGATTTGGAATTCATTCAAACCTTAGTGTATCAAAATACACCTTTGAGACTATAGAAATACCACAAAGGCAATCCCTATTTGGATAAAATATCGGTTTCTGGCATTCCTTACAACAGGAATGGGGTGTCTAGTCCTATAGCGCTATATCATACTACCAATCGGTCTGGTGAACATAAAATAAGTACAATTCAACAATTAATTTTATAATCTATGAAAAATTAGTGTTTAAACCATAAATAATCATTCAGTTTGTCAAAAGATAAGTACTAATATGTATAATCAATTATACTTTGAAAATCATGAACATAACAATTAGGTACACATGCTTCACCCCAAAACATTGAAAACAGTAAAAGAGGGGACTATGTACTCACTTGAGAATGCTTAGAAGTCTTGAATAACAACCAAGCAACGCTAGAGGGATCACGGAATCAAACGGCACCTAATATAGGTAACTAAGTAAATAAACCGGACCTAAATCAGAAGATCGGATAGAATGAGGTTTCGTAAACCAAATGAGTATGGGAACTCATGTAATATAGTTTAACAAAGCCTACATACTAAATCGAAACCTAACCTAAGTGCTTACGACCCCTTACGACCCGTTTAGGTAGCTTACGCTACTTTAACGCGTCGTTCACGTAAAACGTGTTCGGACCGCCTAACTAGTCCTATGACAAGTAATATATGTCTTAACATGTTTAATAATGTTTCCTAATCAGTTTAGATGTCAAAATTTATGTTACATATGCTTAAAATGAATTTATGCGTAAAAAAAGGCATTTTGGTCATTTACCTAAGGCATATAAACTACCTATCATACAACTACTTAAACGAAGTGACCATAAGGTATAACCTCGAAAGGTTATTCCCTATACAACTATGGTTACAAAATATGTTTGGTCGAATCCTACTGATTGACCAAACAGGTCGAGTTCGAAAGTCTAAGCGGTTGTTTAGACCGCTTATCTTACGATCCTATATAAGCACTAATCTAAAAGTGACGAGTTAAACATGTTAAAACATGTTTAACGAAGTTTGAAAACAAGTTTGATATCAAGACAATGGTTCTTGATACCCAAGAATAGTTTGGTTGCAAAATACGCAAGAATACGCATTTTGACCGAAACTATGACTCGTCACTACGCCTAATAACGTGGTAATCTGTAGGTATAGTCACAAGAGACTATAACCATCGTGATTATGCTCACGTTACGAAGTTCAAACGAACTTCACGTTGACCATAGACTGGTCAAAGCAGAAAGTCAAACACTGTTTGACTTTTACGCTTAAAAACGCATAAAAGAACGAAAGAATACTTACAACGGGTCCAAGAAATGGAGGTTTGATCTAATTATTCTCAGGTATGAAGTGTATAACTTATACTTAGAGAGCAAAATCAGATCAAAGGTGTGTTTGCAAATGAAATGGAAGGGGTATATATAGATTTCGGAGAACCGTTAGGATCGTTTCTCGCAAATCGTGCTTTGATCTTGACCTTACAAGTGTGCACATGGTTTTCAAAACCATGGGAATACTTAGAACCATCAAATTCCAGCCCATAGAGTGCAAAACCTTGGGTTAAAACCATCAAAACCTCAAAAATGGACCAAGTTCAATGTATCTGCTAGAAATTTCAAAAATGGTCTCTGCACTTGTAAAACTTGATTTTTGGCACTTTTAATCCTCGTTAACCCCATTTCAAGGCTCTAAAATAAATTTAAAGTATAGGGAACTTAAAATATGCTCAAAAATATCTCGGATTTCGGTTCGTTTGGTCGTACGGTTGCGTTGTTCGGTTAATTACGACGGAAGTCGTAACGAATGCAAAAACGATCCAAATTAAGCGACGAATGGAATTTTATCATGCCAATCACTAAAATAAAATATTTTAATGATTACATAAATTTTTGGATGTCCGGATGTATTCAGAACGTAAGATACGCGTGAAAATGTAAACTTATGCACTTTTTGACGCTTTTAGTCCCTGAATGACCAAAAAGTTTATTTTAGCATACCGAACACCTCAAAGCCTATTTCTAAGCTATGTAAAGGATATTTATGGTATGTTTAACTTATGATCAAGTTCCAGAATGTTCGTTACCACATGAATCGGCATACTTTCGTAGTTTGACACAAATAGTCCCTGCGATCGAATAAACTTGATTTCAACACACCAAACCATCCAAAACTTATTTCTAAGTTATGTAGAGGTTATTTAAGGTATTTTAAGCCTATGTCACTGTTCCGGAGTGTTTGTTGCATTAAACTGGTTATATTTACGAATCAGTTCGCGTATAACCTTCCAGAAAGCGATTTAGAGCTCGAAATCGAACAAGAATTGATATGTGCAAACGCTACACATATTTATACAAATACCAAGTATGAAACACAATATTTCATTGGTTTGGTATTTGTATGATGGTTGAAGTGACACAGGTGTCACAGTCTCCCCTACTTTAGGAAATTTTGTCCCGAAATTTAATTTTAGAGGAAACTTGTGAAGACAACTGTGATGGTTTCGCTTTCGAATGAATCCCTAGAACCCTAAGTAAAGCTCTGGGCCATGTTTGGATTCTTAGCGAAATTGTCAATTGTCAAAGTGAAGTCCTTGTAGTAACAAAACATGGAGTTTCGAACTATGGACAGAAGAACGTTTCTTATGAAGACTATCATAGGAAACTTGTGTGTGCTCGAAATCAGAGTCGGAGAGCGAAATAACATTGGTTAAGGTCCAGGAATTCTAGTAACTTAAATAATGTTACGTTCGCAAAGTAATAAGGAACACTTATATATAGGAAGTACCAGCGGCGTATCCACCATGCCCCTTTCTACATTGTTCCAGTTTCGTTATTCTCATCACTATAGGTCTTAACACATGACAAAACTTGCTATGGTTTCTGTGCACTGAATTCCATAACTATGTATGCATTCATAATTACGTAATTCCTTGCACAGTCCGCACAGTTCATTTCATAATGCGTAGGGGAAAAATCAATCGAATAACCATGAAGTGACTTGACTAGTGTGACACCTGTGCCTTCGCGGCCGTCAAGCAAATACCAAACCAATGTAATATTGTATTTCATACTTAGGATTTGTAAAAATATGTGTATCATTGGCACATATAAATTCTTGTTCGATTTCGGGCTTTAAATCGTTTTCTGGAAGGTTATACACGCACTGATGCGTAAATATAACCAGTTTAATGCAAAAAACACTCCAGAACAGTGACATAGGCTTAAAATACCTTAAATAACCTTTACGTAACTTAGAAATAAGTTTTGGAGGGTTTGGTATGCCGAAATCAAGTTTATTCGCTTACAGGGACTAAATTCGACAAACTGCGAAAGTATGTCGATTCGTACTGTAACGGACATTCCGGAACTTGATCATAAGTTAAACACACCCTAAATATCCTTTACATAGCTTAGAAATAGGCTTTGAGTGGTTCGGTGTGCTAAAATAAACTTTATGGTCATTCAGGGACTAAAAGCGTCAAAAAGTGCATAAGTTTGCATTTTCGCGCATATCTTACGTTCTGAATACATCCGGACATCCAAAATTTATGTAAGCATTAAAATATTTTATTTTAGTGTTTGTCATAAGAAAAATCTATTCGTCGCGCAATTTGGATCGTTTTTCGCGTTCGTGCGCATTTCGTCGTAATTAAGCACATAACGCGTTCGTACGACCAAACGAACCGACATCCGACATATTTTTGAGCATGTTTCATGTCCCTCATACTTAGGAATCATTTTAGAGCCTTAAAAATGGTTTAACAGGCCTTAAACGTGTCGAAAAAGGCCTTAAACACATGCAGGGACTAAAACTGTAATTATGGAAACTTGCTGTGCAGACCTGGGGTTCAGGCGGCCTGCGTAAGCCCCATTAAAACCTTACGTGGCCCTTGTAAGCACATCAGATGTGCAAAAACTATTTTCCAGCTATTTCCAGCTGTTCCCCATGGTTGCAAGTGGTTTTTGAAGTTCCTATGGGCTGGTTTTGAGTGCCCAAGGTATTACAAAACAGGGGGCACAAGTGTAACGTTGAGATCAAAGCTCAGTTTTTGATGAACGATCTTAACGGCTCTCTGAACACTATATATACCCCATCCCATTTCACTTCAAAACCCACATTTGATCTGATTTTGGCCCTCTAAGTTGGAGTATACACTTCATACCTGAGGGTAAATCGGATCAAAACTTGCGTGGATCCTTTGTAAGTATTCCTTCGTTCTTTTACGTTTTTAGCTTAAAAGTCAAACTGCGTTTGACTTTCTGCATTGACCAGTTTATGGTCAACTCGAAGTTTGTTTGAACTTCATAACGTGAGCGTAATCACGATGGTTATAGTCCCTAATGACTATACCTACTGATTACCACGTTATCTAGGCTCAGTGACGAGTCGTAGTTTCGGCCAAAATGCGTATTCTTGCGTATTTTATAACCAAACTACTTTTGGGTATCAAGACCCTTTGTCTTGATACCAAACCTATTTTCAAACCTCGTTAAACATCTTTTAACATGTTTAGCTCGTCACTATTAGAATTGTGCTTATATAGGGTCGTAAAGGTAAGCGATCTAAACAATCGCTTATACTTTCGAACCCGACCCGTTTCGTCGATCATTAGGATCCGACCAAACACATTAGGTGACCATAGTTGTATAGGGAATAACCTTCCGAGGTTATACCTTATTGTCACGTCGTTTAGTTAGTTGTATGATAGGTAGTTTATATGCCTTAGGAAAATTACCAAAATACCCTTTTTACGCATAAGTTCATTTTAAGCATATGTAACCTAAATTTTGACATCTAAACTGATTAGGCAACTATATTAGACATGTTAAGGCATATTCTACTTGTCATAGGACTAGTTAGGCGGTCCGAACGTGTCTTACACGAACGACGCGTTAAAGTAGCATAAGCTACCTAAACGGGTCGTAAGCACTTAGGTTAGGTTTCATTTTAGTGTGTAGGCTTTGTTAAACCATATCATATGAGTTCCAATACTCATTTGGTTTACGAAACCTCATACTATCCGATCTCCCGATTTAGGTCTGGTTATTTATGTAGTTATCTATATTAGGTGCCGTTTGATTTTCGTGATCCCTCTAGCTTTGCTTGGTTGTTGTTCAAGACTTCTAAGCACCATCAAGTGAGTACATAGTCCCCTCTTTTACTGATTTTCAAACATTTTGGGGTGAAACACATGTGCCTACTTGTTACTTTCGTGCTTTCCATGTTTTCATATCATATACTTGCTATGTTCGTTAGTACACTATTAGTACATGATTTCATTATGTTTTGCTATGTATGTTTACTTAGCATACTAGCACATTGTTTTACATTACATATTCTTTTGCTATGTATGTTTACTTAGCATGCTAGCATATTGTTTTACATTCATTTCTTTTGCTATGTACGTTCACTTAGCATACTTAGTACATTGTTTTACATTTCATTTCTGCTATGTATGTTTACTGAGCATGCTAGCACATTGATTTACATGACTTTTCTGCTTTGTATGTTTACTTAGCATACTTAGTACATTGTTTTACATTGCATCTCTGTTGCATATGTTCTCGTAACATATGGACACATTGTTTTATATCTCTACCTTGTATGTTCACTTAGCATACTAGGTACATTATCTTCATAAAACATGCTTACATTTGGTATAACATTTGGTTTGTTTAACGGAACTAAATTACATTCATTAACACCGATCATGCCGCTCAGTAGTAGGTAGTGGTACCATAGGACTTGACATCTCCCGTTCCTAAAACCCTAGGTTTGTTTGGGTGGAAGGAATGACCGAATCCGAAAACATTTTTTGATAACCTTCACTCTAAGGTTATCTTACTGTCTCAAGGCTTGGATGTAGGCGTTTAACATTACCGCATAGATGTTTGTATCAGTAAAGCATGCATTATCTTACAAAACATAACTTTTGATTATATTTTTATCAATTGCATTGTTTTGTACATTTCTTTCTTATAGGGTAGAATAAATGCTTTTAATCAATAAATGCTTTTATTCACTCTACATTACATTTGTTTACACAATAACATTTCAACATTTGCTTGAGCATTACATTTGGTTATACATAAACATTTTAACATTGATGGTTTGTTTTGGTAAGTGATTTAAATAACGAGGTGTGTGTATTAAGATAAAAGCATGGTGGATACGCCGCTGGTACTTCCTATATATAAGTGCTTTTATAGTATTACATATCGTAGTGTTATTTAAACCATTTCAGTATTTGACTTATTACATTTTACACAAATAACATATTTTCACTAAACATTTGTTTTACAAAACAACTTATTTCCTACAAACTCATTTTACTTGGTTATTCATTTAACCTTACATTATTCTTTACATATCATCTATTTTATCATCGCTTTTCAAATGACTTTTAAAAGAAAACATTTTACAAGGATCATGACTAACTTTTCTTAAACATTTTTCTTTAAACTTATAAGTCATGAATCCTAAATCAATAAAACCTATGCATCTCACAGGCATTTTTATGCTGACGTACCTATTTTCACATGTGTTTCAGGAAATGATGCATAGGATTAATCAAGATACACATAGGCGGACTTGGGCCTTAGTGACATTAAAAGATGCAAGACTAGTTAATTAAGTTATGTTTCTTTGTTGTTAAGACATTGTAACTCTTTTAATCAATAAAACAAAATTTCAAATTTCCATGTGTTATGAAACAATGATTCTGTTACAACACTCCCCGACGTTTCCGCCACGATTTGTTGTTTTACGTGGTCGGGGTGTGACAGAAGAGTTGGTATCAGAGCTCATGGTTATAGGGAATTAGGTTATTAGTAATGCTTTGACCTAGTCTATAACCTTCCTAGGACCCTAACACAATATTCTTGTGTTTAGATCTTAAAACAATACCGTCACCTATCCTTAGGTGACAACCACAACCACAACAAGAACATAAATTTCAAAACCGCTTTGAAAACTAATCATCTATTCTAGGATGATTGATTACTAGGTTTTGAACCCTCCAAGTTTACAAAATCTCGTCAAAGTTTGGGTCTTATAATGTGAACATGTGCAAACTGGAAGGGTGAATGCATGTACTCTGAGTTTTCTGTCTAAGGCTAGAGTGTTCGTACAAATCCGCAGTATCGGACCAGTCACTCTTACCTGGGAACTCTTGGGGTGAGTGTTCACTTATAGGCAAGCATGTCTTCAGCGATACATTATTATGACCCGCTTGCTTTGATTTGTCACCGTCTCATTCGTTTGCCTTAGGTAACAAACAAATGATCGCAATTTTTATGCATTGCAATTCTGTTTTGTTTATCCAATAACATTTCACTTGTTTCTTCCTATGCTTTTCATTTCTTCTAGAATGTCTCTTCATCTCAGCAACGGTCAAATGTCCGAGTAAACAGCCAAATTTGCCTAGCAAATAGGCGAAGTAATCCTGAAGTCTGTGGATTTAGGTATCGCCATGTCTTGTCTCAATGATGAAGCCACTCAAGAGTCACTGAAGAAAGCAGAAGTCAAGCCTGCACCAAAATCAAGGAAGCGTAAGGCTTCAAAGAAACCCGCAGCAGTAACACCTAATCAAGCGGGACCTAGCCAGGAAGCAATGCCACCAGCTAGGAAGCCGTACTTGGGAGCTGCCCCATGGTGCAAGCGATGCGACCGTCATCATTCAAATCAGATACCCTGCTTCAAATGTACCCATTGTGGACGATGGGGACATTTGGTTGGCATATGCCGCTTTGCTATTCAAGACAGAGCTGCTGCAAACCTTGCTGCTACTCAACCTCCTGCCAGGAAACCTTATGCCGGTACTGCACCGATGTGCAACAAGTGTAATGTACCTCACCGAGCTTACCTGCAGTGTCGTCTGTGTGCTTCATGTGGACGACTCGGTCACCTGACAAGTGCTTGTCAATTCAACCCAATCCAAGGTGGTCCAAACCAACCCCAAGTCAACCCTGCTCCAGCTCGTTTACCATCTGGTACTTGGTATAACTACGACGAGACGAGCTATTTCAGGAACAAGTGAACAAAGATTGTCAATGCAAATCTGACTCATGGATGAGCATTTGGCTGAGTATAAGATGTTGCTGTTTTAATCTTATGCTTTTGTTTCTTTGTTTTTCTTGTAATGTGAAACAATCAGTTTTATTTATAAATAAATCGTTGATCACAAATTCTGATATACAAGTGTAGTTTCATGTGTGTATGGCATTTCCCTATAATACCTACATTAAGAAACTATGTTCCTTACAAACTACTCTTATGAATTTCCCATTATTGTGTTTGCTCATGATTCCCTTGGAAAATTCTAAATACTCGTTTCATTCTAAGAAACGAAGTACAGAAAATAAAGTGACATTATGAGTAATCGTGCTTTTGCACATCTGTGCCTTTGAATCCTTGGTTAGATGACTAAGGGTATTTTCAAATCTTATACCCATTACGTTCTGATTTTTCAACATGCATAACATAAGTTTTCAAAAACAACCTTCATGATTTCAAAATGTTTCATATAGTTTGAAAACAATATTAACACAGTGTAATTACTTATATCAAGTGCATGATTTCAAAAGCATCATTTATATTTTCAAAAAACCTTATACATAATTTCAAAGTTCATCTCGCATGATTTTAAAACATTTTTATAAATACACCTACCTAAATACACCTACTTTATGATTTCAAAAGTATTATATATAAGGTTTCAAAAAACATTGAACACATTTCTTTTAGAACCCCATGCATAGTTTTCAAAAATATTTTCCTCATACATTGACTTAACCTTCAAACTCTGCTTCATATGTCGCCTTGGCATATCTAGCGTCTCAACTTCATGAGAATTTTTACTTCATGTTTTGACTTAAGCACATTCAGTGCAAGGTTTCAAAACATCTTCAACTCCCAAAATCCACATGGGGTCTTTTTATCTTCACAATCAGACCCTTATGGATGATTATCATTCAAATCAGAATTGGATTCCTTGTGTACCTTAATTCGAACATTTCAGTTCCTTATAATCGAAATCGAATTTTCTATTTAAGATCTTTCTATCTTCATAGTTAGATTCTTGATAATGTTTAAAGTACCAAATGAAATCAACGGAATGGATTCCTAGTGTGCTTTAAATACATGTGCACATCTAACAAAACAAATTAACAAAATGATAACAAATTTAAACTCAAGTTAAACAATTATGTGATTATGTGTTTATGCATTTTGTGTTTTCTTTTATGCATTTTGTGTTTTTGTATACTCTGGATATTCGTTATCCAAATCCTCGTAGAATCTTTCATATCATCATATGAGGGATTCGTAGTAGGATATTCAAAAAGGTACTACCTTAAATCCTTATTGGGCTTCTACGTGATAGTCAAGACCCTTGGATTATATAGTACCATTCCATGATTCAAAAAGAGACCCCTTTAAGTGGTCTAAGTCAAAAGATTGATTCAGAATCTGGTTAAGAATGACATGTGATGCTATAGCTGAACAGACTCCTTGGTAGTCTATTTAAATCATTTATTGATTTAATTAAAAGGACCCTATGGTGGTCTAGTCACAATCATCACAAGTTCGTTCATTATTTTCTTCCCCTACACATTATAAGATGCACTACGTGACTATGCAAGGAATTTTGTAATTATGGATGCATACATAATTACGAAGTTCAGTGCATGGAAACCACGGTAAGACTTATTATGTGTAAGAACCGATAGTGGCAACCATAACAAAATGTGAACAATGTAATAATGATACGGTGGACGCACCAATAACGCTTTATATACTTGTATATAAGTGTCCCTCTCACATTGCAAGCATGACATTATTTAAAGTTACTAGAAGTTCAGGACTCTAACCAGTGTTGTTTGATCTTTTCAACTTCATGTTTCAAACTCTCACAAGTTTCCTCTAAAATAAAATTTGGGGCGAAATTTCCTGAAGTATGGGAGACTGTGACACCTGTGCCTTCTCGGCCGTCAAACAAATACCAAACCAATGGAATATTGTATTTCATACTTGGGATTTGTAAAAATATGTGTATCATTGGCACATATCAATTCTTGTTCGATTTCGGGCTTTAAATCGTTTTCTAGATGGTTATACGCGCACTGATGCGTAAATATAACCAATTTAATGAAACAAACACTCTGGAACAGTGACATAGGCTTAACATACCTTAAATAACCTTTACGTAACTTAGAAATAAGTTTTGGAGGGTTTGGTATGCCGAAATCAAGTTTATTCGCTTACAGGGACTAAATTCGACAAACTGCGAATGTATGTCGATTCGTACTGTAACGGACATTCCATAACTTGATCATAAGTTAAACACACCCTAAATATCCTTTACATAGCTTAGAAATAGGCTTTGAGGGGTTCGGTGTGCTAAAATTGTCACACCCCGACCACGTAGAACATCAAATCGTGGCGGAAACGTCGGGGAGTGTTGTAACAGAATCATTGTTTCATAACACATGGAAATTGAAATATTGTTTTATTGATAAAAAGAGTTACAATGTCTTGACAATTAAAGAAATATAACATAAATAACTAGTCTTGCATCTTTTATTATCGCTAAGGCCCAAGTCCGCCTAAGTGTATCTTGATAAATCCTATGCATCATATCCTAAAACACATGTGAAAATAGGTACGTCAGCATAAAAATGCCTGTGAGATACATAGGTTTTGTGAAAATAGGATTCATGACTTGTAAGTTTAGAAAAAAAAATTGTTTAGCAAAAGTCAGTCATGAACCTTGTAAATTGATTTGTTTTGTAAATCGTTTGAAAAACAATAAGTTCAGATGATATGTATAAATAAGAGAATAATGTATGGTTAAATGAATAACCAAGTAAAATGAGTTTGTATAAGATAAGTTGTTTGTAAAACAATGTCTTGTGAAAAGTATGTTATTTGTATAAAATGTTGTATGTCTCAAATTGAAATGATTCAAATAACGCTACGATATGTAATACCATACAAACACTTATATATAGGAAGTACCAGCGGCGTATCCACCATGCTTGTATCATATTACACACGCCTCGTTACTTAAATCACTTACTCAAACCAAACCACCAAAGTAAATTTTTTATGTATAATCAAATGTCAAAATGTTTATGTGAAAACCATGTCTAATGTCTATGTCTAATGTTTATGTCCAATGTAAATCATGAATTGTGTATGTAAATGTCAAAATGTTTATGTATGGTAAGTGAAATATATTAACTAAACCATATGTAAAATGCACAAAAACAAGGTATTGAAGTAAAACATGGTTTAAATCAAAGTTATGTTTTGTGTAATAAATGCATGCTATACTGATATAAACATCTATGCGGTATTGTGAAAATTCATACATCCAAGCCTTGCGACAGTTGGATAACCCTTTTAGTAAAGGTTATCAAAAAATGTATTCGGATTCGGTCATTCCTTCCATCCAAACAAACCCGAGATTACAGGAATGGGATTTGTCAAGTCCTATGGTACCACTACCTACTACCTATGGAAAGCATGAAAGTAACAAGTAGGCACATGTGTTCCACCCCAAAACGTTTGGAAAACAGTAAAAGAGGGGTCTATGTACTCACTTGAGATTGCTTAGTAGTCCTTGAGTAACAACCAAACAATGCTAGAGATCACGGATATCAAACGGCACCTAATATAGGTAACTATGTTAATAAACCGGACCTAAATCGGAAGATCGGATAGAATGAGGGCTCGTAAACCAAATGAGTATGGGAACTCATGTAGTATGGTTTAACAAAGCCTACATACTAAATGAAACCTAACCTAAGTGCTTACGACCCTTTACGACCCGTTTAGGTAGCTTATGCTACTTTAACGCGTCGTTCGCGTAAAACGCGTTCGGAACGCCTAACTAGTCCTATGATAAGTAAAATATGCCTTAACATGTCTAATATTGTTACCAAATCAGTTTAGATACCAAAAGTTATGTTACATATGCTTAAAATGAATTTTGGCGTCAAAAGGGCATTTTGGTAATTTACCTAAGGCATATAAACTACCTATCATACAACTACTTAAACGAAGCGACCATAAGGTATAACCTTGGAAGGTTATTCCCTATATACTATGGTCACCTAATGTGTTTGGTCGGATCCTAATGATCGACCAAACGGGTCGGGTTCGAAAGTATAAGCGATTGTTTAGATCGCTTACCTTACGACCCTATATAAGCACTAAACTAAAAGTGACGAGCTAAGCATGTTAAAACATGCTTAACTAAGTCTAGAAAACAGGTTTGGTATCAAAACAAACGGTTTTGATACCTAAGAGTAGTTTGGTTACAAAATACACAAGAATGCGCATTTTGGCTGAAACTACGACTCGTCACTGAGCCTAGATAACGTGGTAATCAGTAGGTATAGTCTCTAGGGACTATAACCATCGTGATTACGCTCACGTTATGAAGTTCAAACGAACTTCGCATCGACCATAAACTGGTCAATGTAGAAAGTCAAACATAGTTCGACTTTCGGACTAGAAAAGCGATAAAAGAACGAAGGAACACTTACAAAGGGTCCCCGCTAGTAAATCTTGATCGAGTAGCTCAGGTATGAAGTGATTTGCTTCAACTTAGAGCACTTTTGATCAGATTTGTGAGGAATGAGTGAAGTTGAGGTGGGTATTTATAGTAAATGGACAACCTTTAGGATCGTTCCTCGAATAACATGATCGAATCTCATCCGTACATGTGTTGGAATGTTGTGGTAGCTCATTTTGCCCCCACCACAAGAGTTTGACATGTGGCATTGGCCCTTGGAGGGTTTAAGGGCTGTTAACTGCTGTTTAAAATGGCTTTTTCTGATCAGAAGGGGCCTCGCGTGACACCAAGGGGGCTAGGTGTCACGCTAAGGTCCTCCTGATCAGCAAACACTTTCCAATGTTCCCCTTTCAGTCCCCGTTGCGTATTAAGGCCATTTCCGACATGTTTAAGGCTCGTTAAGCCAATGTTAAGGCCCTAAAATGATGCCTAAACATTGTGGGCATGAAACATGCTCAAAAATATGCCGGATGTTGGTTCGTTTGATCGTACGATCGTGATGTTCGCTTAATTACGACGGAATGCGCATAAGCGCGAAAAACGATCCAAATTGCGCGACGAATGGATTTTTCTCATGCCAAACACTAAAATAAAATATTTTAGTGCTTACATAAATTTTTGGATGTCCGGATGTATTCAGAACGTAAGTCATGCGCGAAAACGCAAACTTGTGCACTTTTTGACGCTTTTAGTCCCTGAATGACCCAAAAGTTTATTTTAGCCCACTGAACCCCTCAAAGCCTATTTCTAAGCTATATAAAGGATATTTAAGGTGTGTTTAACTTATGGTCATGTTCCGGAATGTCTGTTACAGTTCAAATTGGCATACTTTCGTAGTTTGTCAAATTTAGTCCCTGTAGGCGAATTAACTCGATTTTTGCCATACCAAAGCCTTCAAAACTTATTTCTAAGTTATGTAAAGGTTATTTAAGGTATGTTAAGCCTATTTCACTATTCCGTAGTGTTCGTTGCATTAAACGGGTTATATTTACGCATCAGGGCGCGTATAACCTTCCAGAAAGCGATTTAAAGCTTGAAATCGAACAAGAATTGATATGTGCAAATGATACACATATTTGTACAAATCCCAAGTATGGAATACAATATTTCATTGGTTTGGTATTTGTTTGATGGTCGCAGTGACCCAGGTGTCACAGTCTCCCCTACTTTAGGAAATTTCGTCCCGAAATTTATTCAGAGGAAACTTGTGAGAGCTTGAAACATGAAGTTGAAAAGATCGAACAACATTGGTTAGGGTTCTGAACTTCTAGTAACTTTAATAACATCATGCTTGCAATGTAAGAGGGATACTTATATACAAGTATATGAAGCGTCATTGGTGCGTCCACCGTACCTCCATTACATCGTTCTCATTTTGTTATTGATGTCACTATCGGTTCTTACACATAATAAATCTTACTGGGTTTCTGTGCACTAAATTTCATAATTATGTACGCGTCCATAATTAGACAATTTCTTGCATAGTTCACACAGTCTATTTTATAATGTGTAGGGGAAAACCAAATGAACAAACCTGTGATGAGTGTGACTAGACCACCATAGGGTCCCTTTTATTAAATCAATAAATGAATTTAATAGACAACCAAGGAGTCTTTTCAGCTTATATCATCACATGTCATTCTTAACCAGATTTTTGAATCAATCTTTTAGACTAGACCCCTAAAAGGGTCTCTTATGAATCATGGAGTGGTACTATATAATCCAAGGGTCTTAACTATTACATAGAAGCCCATTAAGGATTTAAGGTAGTACCTTTTTGAATATCCTACTACGAATCCCTCATATGAAGATATGAAAAATTCTACGAGGATTTGGATAACGAATATCCAGAGTATACAAAAACACAAAATGCATACAAGAAAACACAAGATGCATAAACACATAGTCATATAACCACAAAGATTGTTTATCTAGGTCTTTAAATTTGTTAATTTGTTTTGCTAACAGAGCACATGTATTTAAAGCACACTAGGAATCCATCTCGTGGATTTCATTTGGTACTTTAAACATTATCAAGAATCTAACTATAAAGATAGAAAGATCTTTAAAAGAAAAATTCGATTTCGATTATGAGGAACCGAAATGTTCGAATTTAGGTACATAAGGAATCCAATTAAGGACTCTGATTTGAATGATAATCATCCACAAGGGTCTAAATGTGAAGATAAAAAGATCCCATATGGATTTTAGAAGTTGAAGATGTTTTGAAACCTTGCACTTGATGTGCTTAGGTTAAAACATGAAGTAAAAGTGCTTATGAAGTTGAGATGCTAGATATGCCAAGGTGACATGTGAAGCGAAATTTGAAAGTTAAGTCAATGTATGAAGAAAGGATTTTTGAAAACTATGCATGGGGTTCTTAAAAAAATGTGTTCAATGTTTTTGAAACCTTATATATAATACCTTTGAAATCATAAAGTAGGTGTATTAGGTAGGTATATATTTAAAAAAAAATTGTTTTAGAATCATGCGAGATGAATTTTGAAATTATGTATAAGGTTTTTGAAAACATGAATGATGCTTTTCGAAATCATGCACTTGATAAGAAAATGTACTGTGTTAATATTGTTTTCAGACTATATGAAACATTTTGAAATTATGAAGGTTGTTTTTGAAAGCATAGCTAATGTTTTTGAAATAACATAGACAATGCATTAAAAAAATTGTTTTCAAACTATATGAAATGTTTTGAGATCATGAAGATTGTTTTTGAAATACTTGTACTGTGTATGTTGAAAAATCAAAACGTAATGGGTATGAGATTTGAAAATACCCTTAGTTATCTAACCAAGGATTCAAAGGCACAGATGTGCAGAAGCATTATTACTCATAATGTCACTTTATTTTCTGTACTTCGTATCTTAGAATGAAACGAGTACTTAGAATTTGTCCAAGGGAATCATGAGCAAACGCAAGAATGGGAAAAATCGCAAGAGTAGTTTGTAAGGAATATAGTTCCTTGATGTAGGTATCATAGGAAAAGTCATACACACATGTAACTACACTCGCATATCAGAATTGTGAACAATAATTTATTTATAAACAAAACAGATTGTTTCACATTACAAGAAAACAGAAGAATAAAAGCATAAGACAGCAACATTTTCTAGTCAGCCAACTGCTCATCCGTGGGTTGGATTTGCATTAGCAAGCTTTGGGCAATCCCTTAGGAAATGGCCCATCTCGCCACAGTTGTAGTAAGACCCTGGTGAGAAACGAGCTTGAGCAGAGTTGGCTTGTGGTTGGTTTGGACCACCTTGGTTCGGGTTACATCGACAAGCACTTGCCAGGTGACCAACTCGCCCACATGATACACACAGATGACACGGTAAGTGAGCTTGGTGATGCCCATTACATTTGTCGCATATTGGTGTCGTTCCCTTGTATGGCTTCCTAGCAGGGGGTTGAGCTGGTTGGTTGGGGAAGGCTTGACCATTGTGAGCGACCACAGCGAAGTTCTGAGAAGCCTTTCGCTTCTTTGACTTCTTAGGGGATCCAGTCTGTTCATCCATGGTCTTTGATTCCTTGATTGGTTTCTTGGCTGGTGGTGCTGTCACTTGGCTAGGTCCCGCTTGATTATGTGTAACTACTGCGGGTTTCCTGGAAGCCTTACTCTTCCTTGATTTTGGTGAAGGCTTGGCCTCTGTCTCCTTTGGTGACTCCTGAGTGGCTTCATCCTGGAGACGATACATGGCAATGCCTAAATCCACAGTCTTCAGAATCACTTCGCCTAATCGCTGGGCAAATTTGGCTGTTCGCTTGGACATTTGACCGTTGCTGAGAGGAAGAGACATTCTAGAAGGGAAATGAAAGACATAGGGAGAAACATGTGAAAGGTTATCGGATAATCAAAACAGAATGACAATGCATAAGAATTTGTGATCATTTGTTTGTTACCTAAGGCAAACAAATGAGACGGTGACAAATCAAAGTAAACGGGTCATATTAATGTATCACTGAAGACATGCTCGCCTATAAGTGAACACTCACCCCAAGAGTTCCCAGGTAAGAGTGACTGGTCCGATATTGCGGATTTGTACGAACACTCTAGCCTTCGACAGAAAACTCAGGGTACAAGCATTCACTCTTCCAGTTTGCACGTGTTCACATTATACGACCCAAACTTTGACGAGATTTGAAAACTTAGAGGGTTCAAAACCTTATAACAGAGGGTTCAAAACCTTACAATAGAGGGTTCAAAACCTAGTAATCAATCATCCTAGAACAGATGATTAGTTTTCAAAGCGGTTTTGAAATTTATGTTCTTGTTGTGGTTGTCGCCTAAGGATAGGTGACAGTATTGTTTTATGACTAAACGCAAGTAAACTCGCGTTAGGGTCCTAGGAAGGTTATAGACTAGGTCAAAGCATTACTAATAACCTAATTCCCTATAACCATGAGCTCTGATACCAACTTTTCTGTCACACCCCAACCACCTAGAACATCAAATCGTGGCAGAAATGTTGGGGAGTGTTGTAACAGAATCATTGTTTCATAACACATGGAAATTGAAATATTGTTTTATTGATAAAAAGAGTTACAATGTCTTGACAATCAAAGAAATATAACATAAATAACTAGTCTTGCATCTTTTATTGTCGCTAAGGCCCAAGTCCGCCTAAGTGTATCTTGATAAATCCTATGCATCATATCCTGAAACACATGTGAAAATAGGTAAGTCAGCATAAAAATGCCTGTGAGATACATAGGTTTTGTGAAAATAGGATTCATGACTTGTAAGTTTAGAAAAAAAAATTGTTTAGCAAAAGTCAGTCATGAACCTTGTAAATTGATTTGTTTTGTAAATCGTTTGAAAAACAATAAGTTCAGATGATATGTATAAATAAGAGAATAATGTATGGTTAAATGAATAACCAAGTAAAATGAGTTTGTATAAGATAAGTTGTTTGTAAAACAATGTCTTGTGAAAAGTATGTTATTTGTATAAAATGTTGTATGTCTCAAATTGAAATGATTCAAATAACGCTACGATATGTAATACCATACAAACACTTATATATAGGAAGTACCAGCGGCGTATCCACCATGCTTGTATCATATTACACACGCCTCGTTACTTAAATCACTTACTCAAACCAAACCACCAAAGTAAATTTTTTATGTATAATCAAATGTCAAAATGTTTATGTGAAAACCATGTCTAATGTAAATCATGAATTGTGTATGTAAATGTCAAAATGTTTATGTATGGTAAGTGAAATATATCAACTAAACCATATGTAAAATGCACAAAAACAAGGTATTGAAGTAAAACATGGTTTAAATCAAAGTTATGTTTTGTGTAATAAATGCATGCTATACTGATATAAACATCTATGCGGTATTGTGAAAATTCATACATCCAAGCCTTGAGACAGTCGGATAACCCTTTAAGTAAAGGTTATCAAAAAATGTATTCGGATTCGGTCATTCCTTCCATCCAAACAAACCCGAGATTACAGGAATGGGATTTGTCAAGTCCTATGGTACCACTACCTACTACCGAGCGGCATGATCGGTGTTAATGGATGTACATTGTCTCATTTAAACAAACCAAATGTCATACCAAAATGTAAGCATGTGATGAATAATAAATGTACTAAGTATGCACACAATGGGCATACATAGCATAAAATGTAATGTAAAATAATGTACTAAGTACGCACACAATGGGTATACATAGCATAGAATGTAATGTAAAATAATGTACTAAGTACGCACACAATGGGCATACATAGTATAAAATGTAATGTAAAATAATGTACTAAGTACGCACACAATGGGCATACATAGCATAAAATGTAATGTAAAATAATGTACTAAGTATGCACACAATGGGCATACATAGCATGAAATGTAATGAAATCATGTACTATAATGTACTAATGAACATAACAAGTATATGATGTGAAAACATGGAAAGCATGAAAGTAACAAGTAGGCACATGTGTTACACCCCAAAACATTTGGAAAACAGTAAAAGAGGGGTCTATGTACTCACTTGAGATTGCTTAGTAGTCCTTGAGTAACAACCAAACAATGCTAGAGATCACGGATATCAAACGGCACCTAATATAGGTAACTATGTTAATAAACCGGACCTAAATCGGAAGATCGGATAGAATGAGGGCTCGTAAACCAAATGAGTATGGGAACTCATGTAGTATGGTTTAACAAAGCCTACATACTAAATGAAACCTAACCTAAGTGCTTACGACCCTTTACGACCCGTTTAGGTAGCTTATGCTACTTTAACGCGTCGTTCGCGTAAAACGCGTTCGGAACGCCTAACTAGTCCTATGATAAGTAAAATATGCCTTAACATGTCTAATATTGTTACCAAATCAGTTTAGATACCAAAAGTTATGTTACATATGCTTAAAATGAATTTTGGCGTCAAAAGGGCATTTTGGTAATTTACCTAAGGCATATAAACTACCTATCATACAACTACTTAAACGAAGCGACCATAAGGTATAACCTTGGAAGGTTATTCCCTATATACTATGGTCACCTAATGTGTTTGGTCGGATCCTAATGATCGACCAAACGGGTCGGGTTCGAAAGTATAAGCGATTGTTTAGATCGCTTACCTTACGACCCTATATAAGCACTAAACTAAAAGTGACGAGCTAAGCATGTTAAAACATGCTTAACTAAGTCTAGAAAACATGTTTGGTATCAAAACAAACGGTTTTGATACCTAAGAGTAGTTTGGTTACAAAATACACAAGAATGGGCATTTTGGCTGAAACTACGACTCGTCACTGAGCCTAGATAACGTGGTAATCAGTAGGTATAGTCTCTAGGGACTATAACCATCGTGATTACGCTCACGTTATGAAGTTCAAACGAACTTCGCATCGACCATAAACTGGTCAATGTAGAAAGTCAAACATAGTTCGACTTTCGGACTAGAAAAGCGATAAAAGAACGAAGGAACACTTACAAAGGGTCCCCGCTAGTAAATCTTGATCGAGTAGCTCAGGTATGAAGTGATTTGCTTCAAGTTAGAGCACTTTTGATCAGATTTGTGAGGAATGAGTGAAGTTGAGGTGGGTATTTATACTAAATGGACAACCGTTAGGATCGTTCCTCGAATAACTTGATTGAATCTCATCCGTACATGTGTTGGAATGTTGTGGTAGCTCATTTTGCCCCCACCACAAGAGTTTGACATGTGGCATTGGCCCTTGGAGGGTTTAAGGGCTATTAACAGCTGTTTAAAATGGCTTTTCCTGATCAGAAGGGGCCTCGCGTGACACCAAGGGGGCTAGGTGTCATGCTAAGGTCCTCCTGATCAGCAAACACTTTCCAATGTTCCCCTTTCAGTCCCCGTTGCGTATTAAGGCCATTTCCGACATGTTTAAGGCTCGTTAAGCCAACGTTAAGGCCCTAAAATGATGCCTAAACATTGTGGGCATGAAACATGCTCAAAAATATGCCGGATGTTGGTTCGTTTGGTCGTACGATCGCGATGTTCGCTTAATTACGACGGAATGCGCATAAGCGCGAAAAACGATCCAAATTGCGCGACGAATGGATTTTTCTCATGCCAAACACTAAAATAAAATATTTTAGTGCTTACATAAATTTTTGGATGTCCGGATGTATTCAGAACGTAAGTCATGCGCGAAAACGCAAACTTGTGCACTTTTTGACGCTTTTAGTCCCTGAATGACCCAAAAGTTTATTTTAGCACACCGAACCCCTCAAAGCCTATTTCTAAGCTATATAAGGATATTTAAGGTGTGTTTAACTTATGGTAATGTTTTGGAATGTCTGTTACAGTTCAAATTGGCATACTTTCGCAGTTTGTCAAATTTAGTCCCTGTAGGCGAATTAACTCGATTTTTGCCATACCAAAGCCTTCAAAACTTATTTGTAAGTTATGTAAAGGTTATTTAAGGTATGTTAAGCCTATTTCACTATTACGGAGTGTTCGTTGCATTAAACGGGTTATATTTACGCATCTGGGCGCGTATAACCTTCCAGAAAGCGATTTAAAGCTTGAAATCGAACAAGAATTGATATGTGTGACACCTGTGTCACTTCAACCATCAAACAAATTCCAAAACAATGAAATATTGTATTTCATACTTTGGACTTGTATAAATATGTGTATCTTTTGCACATATCAACTCTTGTTCGATTTCAAGCTCTAAATCGCTTTCTGGAAGGTTATACGCGCACTGATGCGTAAATATAACTAGTTTAATGCAACGAACACTCCGAAATAGTGAAATAGGCTTAACATAACTTAAATAACCTTTACATAACTTAGAAATAAGTTTTAAAGGCTTTGGTATGGCAAAAACAAGTTAATTCGCATACAGGGACTAAACTTGACAAACTGCGAAAGTATGCCAATTTGAACTGTAACAGACAGTCTGGAACATGACCATAAGTTAAACACACCTTAAATATCCTTTATATATCTTAGAAATAGGCTTTGAGGGGTTCGGTGTGCTAAAACAAACTTTTGGGTCATTCAGGGACTAAAAGCGTCAAAATGTGCACAAGTTTGCACTTTCGCGCATAACCTGAGTTCTGAATACATCCGGACATCCAAAAATTTATGTAAGCACTAAAATATTTTATTTTAGTGTTTGGCATAAGAAAAATCCATTCGTCACGCCATTTGGATCGTTTCCCGCGCTTATGCGCATTCCGTCGTAATTAACCGAACAACGCAACCGTACGGCCAAATGAACCAGCAGCCGAGATATTTTTGAGCACATTTTAAGTTCCCTATACTTTAACTTTATTTTAGAGCTTTGAAATGGGGTTAACGGGCCTTAACCGTGTCGGAAAATGACCTTATAACACTACAGGGACCAAAACTGTAAATCTGCCAAACTAGGTCCTTGCGCACCTCAACAATGTGAGTGTTGCGGTGCGCAAGCAGGGGCCAGATGCAGCAACTCGTTTTTCTCAGTTGTTAACAGCCCTTAAACACTCCCCAAAGGCCAAGTGCCACATGTTAATCTCTTGTGGTGGGCAAAATCAGTTACCACAACATTCCGACAAGTGCACGGGCGAGATCAAGGCACGTTATCCAAGAAACGATCCTAACGGTGAACCGAAATCTATAAATACCCAACCCACTTCATTGCAAAACCCACTTGAAATCTGAGATTTCTCTAAGTTGGGGTGTTTCATCACCTCATACCTGAGAATACTTGGATTATCAATCTTGCGGGGACCCTTTGTAAGTGTTCCTTCGTTCTTTTATTGCTTTTCGAGTCCGAAAGTCAAACTTTGTTTGACTTTCTGCATTGACCAGTTTATGGTCAATGCGAAGTTCGTTTGAACTTCGCAACGTGATTGTAATCACGATGGTTATAGTCCCTTGTGACTATGCCTACTGATTACCACGTTGTCTAGGGTCGTAAGGGTAAGCGATCTAATAAATCGCTTATACCTTCGAACCCGACCCATTTGGTCGATCATTAGGATCCGACCAAATACATTAGGTGACCATAGTAGGTAGGGAATAACCTTCCAAGGTTATACCTTATGGTCACGACGTTTAAGTAGTTGTATGATAGATAGTTTATATGCCTTAGGTAAATTACCAAAATACCCCTTTGATGCCAAAATTCATTCTAAACATATGTGACATAACTTTTGACATCTAAACTGATTTGACGAGAATATTAGGCATGTTAAGGCATATTCTACTTGTCATAGGACTAGTTAGGCGGTCCGAACGCGTTTTACGCGAACGACGCGTTAAAGTAGCATAAGCTACCTAAACGGGTCGTAATGGGTCGTAAGCACTTAGGTTAGGTTTCATTTAGTATGTAGGCTTTGATAAACCATATGACACGAGTCTCCATACTCGTTTGGTTTACGAACCCTCATTCTATCTAATCCTCCGATTTAGGTCCGGTTTATTAACATAGTTACCTATATTAGGTGCCGTTTGATATCCGTGATCTCTAGCATTGTTTGGTTGTTACTCAAGGACTACTAAGCAATCTCAAGTGAGTACATAGACCCCTCTTTTACTGTTTTCCAAACGTTTTGGGGTGGAACACATGTGCCTACTTGTTACTTTCATGCTTTCACATCATATACCTGCTATGTTCATCAGTACATTTATAGTACATGATTTCATTACATTTTATGCTATGTATGCCCATTGTGTGCGTACTTAGTACATTGCCTTACATTACATGCTATGTATGCCCATTGTGTGCGTACTTAGTACATTGCCTTACATTACATGCTATGTATGCCCATTGTGTGCGTACTTAGTACATTGCCTTACATTACATGCTATGTATGCCCATTGTGTGCGTACTTAGTACATTGTTTTACATTACATTTTATGCTATGTATGCCCATTGTGTGCGTACTTAGTACATCGTTATACATTACACTTTATGCTATGTATGTCTTTTGTTGCATACTTAGTACATTTGTTATTCATCACATGCTTACATTTTGGATACACATTACATGATTTACATTAGACATAGACATTCGACATGGTTTTCACACAAACATTTTGACATTTGATTATACATAAACATTTTACTTTGGTGGTTTGGTTTGAGTAAGTGATTTAAGTAACGAGGCGTGTGTAATATGATACAAGCATGCTGGATACGCCGCTGGTACTTCCTATATATAAGTGCTTGTATGGTATTACATATCGTAGCGTTATTTGAATCATTTCAATTTAAGACATATAACATTTTATACAAATAACATACTTTTCACAAGACATTGTTTTACAAAACAACTTATCTTATACAAACTCATTTTACTTGGTTATTTATTTAACCATACTTTATTCTCTTATTTATACATATCATCTGATTTTATCACTTTTTAAATGATTTACAAGACAAAGAAAATTACAAGGTTCATGACTAAACATTTTCTTAAACATAAGTCATGAATTCTATTTTCACAAAACCTATGTATCTCATAGGCATTTTTATGCTGACGTACCTATTTTCACATGTGTTTCAGGATATGATGCATAGGATTTATCAAGATACACTTAGGCGGACTTGGGCCTTAGTGACAATAAAAGATGCAAGACTAGTTATTTATGTTATATTTCTTTGATTATCAAGACATTGTAACTCTTTTAATCAATAAAATGTGACAACTCGAAATTTAGAACCTTTCGTTGTGTGCTTAAACGTTTAGTGACTAACTGATTTGATGATTTAATGAATACATGTGAACTTATATGATTATGTGTTATGTTATGTGTATGCTTATGTGTATGTATGCGGGTATGTATATGAACCGAGTGAACCGTAACATATGGGCCGGTTGGTCACACACACACCCCTTAGCCCATTCAAAGACCCATTAGGGTGCACAAGTGAAACAAGTATATAATCCTCATGATAGTCACACTTGGCATGTTTGGGCAAACAACACTTATACTCCTCTAATACACACACTCTTCACTCTCCCTCACTAAAACCCTAAACCATCACATTTCTTCTCCTCTTTCTCGGATTCGACCGGCAACACAAGAGCTCTCGGATTCAAGCTTAAGTTCTCACCTTTGAAACTCATCAACCGGTTAGTGTTTATGATGCTTGTTGGTTAGTGTTTATGATACTTGTTGGTTAGTGATTCTTATTATATATATTCGGTTGTTGTTAATGATGATGAATCTTGTGTGACTTGATAATATGGTGGTTTGTTAAGTTTATGCATGATGATGTTAATAAACTATCATACTATGATTCCGGATTTGATTACATGATGAGTTAATAATATCTTATGTCTAAAAGTGATTTAAACCATGTTGTGGATGTTCATGAAATCGGCCTTCACATGTATGTTAGATAATGCTCATTTAAACCGGATTTGTATACTCTTGTGTTAAGAACCGAAAGCTTACTATTAGAGTGATTTATTGTGTTGATAGCATGGATGTTGATAGGATGTGCATGATTTCACTTGATGATATACTTGAATATTAGATGAACACGATGAATGTATGAAGAACTTGATGAACATGATATGAATGTGGCTGAATATTTGAAATCTGTTGTGTTTGATCCATTTTTGGTTAGGATCAGACAAATAGACATGTTTATGAGGATAGTACATAATGGTGCATGAAATCAGAATGTTATTGGTTAGTACACTGTACCGAATCAGCCTATGTCCAGTCGAAACCTTCGGTTGCGACTCGAAACCACTGCATGACGAGTCGAGACCCCCGGTTGCGACACAGATTGCGAGTCGCAAACACCTGGTTGCGACTCGAAACCACACGAAATCAGCACATAAACCGTATGACTCGAAACCACAGTTACGAGTCCGGTTGCGACTCGTAACCAAAACAGCACGAACCGAAACCGTGTTTGCGAGTCCGGTTGCGACTCGAGACCAGAACCTGCATCAGTTGCGACTCGAGACCAAGTGCATGTGCACACTGTTTGGGCTTGCACCCCATTACGGGCTTAATTGTTTGGGCCGGACTCTTGGGCCTAATGCACAGACCTTATATGTTACTGTTGAGCGTGAATGTTGATGAACTGCCATGATTAAACGTGTATGCCATACGTGCACTACTTGAATACGAACCTGATTGTATGATACAACTATGATAGGACGTGAGTAGCCACAATATTGCTTGATTGACTTTTCTGTGTATCTACCGAGCAAACCAAGGTGAGTTCACACCCTCTACAAAGCATGGGATTCCCAGGGGTCGGGAATTGGGGTTAAGGAACATGGGTTCCTCGTCCTCCTTGGGTAGGACAGCAAAGGTTCAGGAATGTAATTCCTCGTCCTCACGGACAGATAACTCGTACTAGACCAAAACTCTATCACGAAGTCCCTCATTTTTATATCGACTTAATCGCCGGGCCAATGGCGAGCGGGTCATTAGTTAGATAGCGCTATTTAGGTCTGACAAACCTCACACCGTGCCGCAGAGGACGGGCGTGAACTAATGGATCTGGGGCACGTCAATGATGATAGACATTGACAGTTTCAGGGCACATAAACATGACTACAGTCAGCAGTCGATATGGTAACGAGTCTAGTGTATACATGGGGTAGCCCCCACGGCCGGAATGCCAGATAACTAACACGGGGTAGCCCCCATGGCTGGATTGCCAGAGTAACCGGGAATAAACAAGTCACGTTTTTAACTATGGGGTAACCCCCACGGCAGGATTGCCAGATAAAGGAAACTGTTTTCGAAACAACTTAAAAACGAACACCCAACCGTGAACTCACTCAACTTGTTGTTGACTCGTTACTACATGCTTTGCAGGTCCTTAGGTTCTTAGCTGGAGCTTGCATGGAGGAGGATCGTTGTGGGACATGGACGACTGTGTGCCATGTTAAACTTTGAAACAATGAAACTTATGTTTTGATTCAAGACTTATGCTTCCGCTTGCAACTTAATTATGTTCCGCTAAACACCAATTGTATTGGTTGAACTTTTATAACTATGTGTTTGCTTGTTCAATATGATTGGTGGCTGGATCCTGGTCAGTCACGCCTCCAAGCGGTAGTACTCCGCAGGTGGATTTTGGGGGTGTGACAGATTGGTATCAGAGCCATCGGTTATAGAGAACTTGGTTTTAATAAAGGGGAAAACGTTTTTGTTAAAACCAGACTATAACCTGTTCAGTGCTCAACGGTCCACAACGATGCTTCACTCCACATGCAGGGCTCGACATTCTAGGTGATATGATCTGTGTATATATTGCCTACTTGTTAGTTACATAGTACATTGCTTATGGTATGCTTGGTTAGTATAACTACTGTTGCTGGAACACGTGCGTGCTTACTCTCTTTTATCGTCGTACTTTCGCGAACCCCTCTCACTCACGTTCTTCTTGATATGAAGATCATGTCTGGACGCGTTAACCTGACACAAGCCCAGTTGACGGCTCTGATCAACGAACGAGTTGCCGCAGCACTTGCAGCTGCACACGCAGGAGGTATATCCTGCAGTCCGAACTCATTCTAGGATCTTTAGGATCCTACTCTCGTGAACCAACCTTTGTGTTAAACTCTGTCTTTTCTTTCACCCACGATAGGTCATCATGTTCAGCCACCCGTGTGCACTTTTAAGACTTTCATGGACTGCCGACCAACTACTTTTAGCGGCACTGAAGGAGCAGTAGGTCTCCTACACTGGTTTGAGAAACTAGAATCTGTCTTCGAAATGTGTGAATGCCCTGAGGCGCGCAGGGTGAAGTATGCTACTGGTACTCTCGAGGGTTTAGCCCTCACATGGTGGAACGCTCAGGTTCAAATGCTGGGGTTGGTTGCTGCCAACGCCACCCCATGGGAGAATTTTAAGGAAATGATCAAGGAAGAATACTGCAGTCGTGATGAGATTCACAAACTGGAAGTGGAGTTCTTCAACCTCAAGATGACGGGGTCGGAAATTGAAGCTTATGTGAAAAGGTCGAACGAACTGGCAATTCTATGCCCTACTATGGTGGATCCTCCCATCAAACGCATCGAACTATTTCTTCAGGGCTTAGTGCCAGAAATCCAAAGTCATGCGACTTCAGCGAACCTCGCCACCTACCAGCAAGCTGTTCAGTTGGCTCACCGTCTCACGGATCAGGCGGTGGAGCAGAACAAGTTACCAAAACGCATAGGTGCTGCAACTACTTCTGGTACCTCTGGTGACAACAAACGGAAATGGGATGGAACTTCAAGTAAGGGTTCGACTTCTGTTCAGTCCCAGTCCCAGCAGAGGAAGACTGAGGACTACAAGAGCCCTAATCAGCAATCGTCTGGTGGTCAAAGTCATGGTGGGTACAAAGGAAATCACCCCAAATGCAATCGCTGCAGCCTGCACCACAGCGGGCCATGCACCAGGGGCAACTGTCATCGGTGCAACAAGCCTGGTCACGCTGCAAAGGATTGCAGGAGCTTATACCCCGCCAATCAGAATCGTCATCAAGCTCAACAGAACCAGCGCCAGCAGCAGCAGCAAGGTGATAACAAAGGGTGCTTTCAGTGTGGAGCTGAGGGCCACTTCAAGAGAGACTGTCCCCAACTGAACAGGAACCAGAACAACAACAACAATAACAACAATCAGGGGAATGGTAACAATGGGAACAACAACAACAATGGCGCCAGGGGGCGGGTGTTTGTGATCGGCCAAGGTGAAGCAAGGAATGACCCCAATGTTGTGGCGGGTAAGTTCCTTCTCGATGACTTTTATGTTTCAGTTTTATTTGATTTGGGTGCCGATACTAGCTACATGTCACTAGAAGTTAGTCGAATGCTTAAGCGTATTCCAACACTTTTGAACAACAAGCACACCGTAGAGCTAGCAAATGGTAAAAGTTTAGAAGCCACACACATAGTCAGGGGTTGTAAACTTATTCTCGCTGACCAGACCTTCTCTATCGACCTCATTCCTATTGTCTTGGGTAGTTTCGACGTTGTCATTGGGATGGATTGGTTATCCCAACACCGAGCAGAGATTCTTTGCAACGAGAAGGTTGTCCGCATTCCAGGTCCCGATGGTGAACCTCTCATGATTCATGGCGACAAGAGGAGTGCCGTTGAGAACGTCATTTCTCTCCTTAAGGCCCAAAAGTGCTTGCGAAAGGGCCACACTGCCATTTTGGCTCTCGTTACTGACACCTCAGAAAAAGAGAAGAAGATAGAGGATTTTCCAGTTGTACGCGATTATCCAGAGGTATTTCCTGAGGAATTACCTGGTCTTCCGCCTCATCGCCAAGTCGAGTTTCAGATCGAACTAGCTCCTGGAGCTGCGCCTATAGCTCGTGCACCTTATCGATTGGCTCCATCAGAGTTGAAGGAACTCTCCACGCAACTACAAGAACTCTTGGATAAGGGTTTTATTCGTCCTAGCTCATCGCCCTGGGGAGCTCCAGTGCTATTTGTGAAGAAGAAAGACGGTACTTTCAGAATGTGCATCGACTACCGAGAACTCAACAAGGTGACGGTGAAGAATCGCTATCCTCTACCGCGGATTGACGACTTGTTCGACCAGTTGCAAGGGTCGAGCTACTATTCGAAGATCGATTTGAGATCGGGTTATCATCAGCTGAGAGTCCGGGAAGAGGACGTCCCCAAAACAGCTTTCAGAACTCGATACGGGCACTATGAGTTTTTGGTCATGCCTTTTGGGATGACAAACGCACCTGCGGTTTTCATGGACTTGATGAACCGAGTGTGCAAGCCCTACCTGGACAAGTTCGTTATAGTCTTCATCGACGACATCCTGATCTATTCTAAGAGTCGGGAGGAACACGAGCAGCATCTGCGACTTATTCTGGAACTCCTTCGAACAGAACAGCTTTATGCAAAGTTCTCGAAATGCGACTTCTGGCTTCGAGAAGTCCATTTCCTAGGCCACGTGGTAAACAAGGATGGGATTCACGTTGATCCATCCAAGATAGACTCGATTAAGAACTGGCCTGCACCTCGTACACCAAAGGAAATTCGCCAATTCTTGGGTTTGGCGGGATACTACCGGAGATTCATAAAGGATTTTTCTAAGATTGCACAGCCTCTCACCTCACTGACGCAGAAAGGTGTTGTTTATCGCTGGGGAAACGCACAGGAATCAGCATTTCAGCATCTAAAGGATAGACTTTGCAGCGCGCCTATTCTTTCATTGCCAGAGGGCACAGACGACTTTGTGGTTTACTGTGACGCATCAATTCAAGGTCTTGGTTGTGTATTGATGCAACGAGATAAAGTTATAGCCTACGCCTCACGCCAACTCAAAGTTCACGAAAAGAACTACACTACGCACGACTTAGAGCTGGGAGCTGTTGTTTTTGCACTTAAGTTATGGCGGCATTACCTATATGGTACCAAGTGCGCCATCTACACTGACCACAGGAGCCTCGAGCATATCTTCAAGCAGAAGGAACTGAATATGCGACAACGACGATGGGTCGAACTACTGAATGACTACGAGTGCTCAATCAGATATCACCCGGGCAAAGCCAATGTTGTGGCTGACGCCCTTAGTCGAAAGGACACTGCACCAAGGCGCGTGCGAGCTTTACAACTCACGATCCACTCTAGTCTTCCCTCCCAGATACGAGCTGCTCAGATAGAAGCACTGAAACCAGAAAACGTCAGGGCTGAAGCCCTACGCGGATCAAGGCAACGATTAGAACAAAAGGAAGACAGTGCTTACTACGTAACGGGACGCATTTGGGTCCCACTCTATGGCAATCTACGAGAGCTTGTGATGGACGAAGCACACAAGTCTCGCTACTCGGTGCATCCTGGTTCGGATAAAATGTACCACGATATCAAGGCTACGTACTGGTGGCCTAGCATGAAGGCCCACATAGCAACTTACGTCAGCAAGTGTTTGACTTGTGCCAGAGTCAAGTCGGAATACCAGAAACCATCAGGCCTACTCCAACAACCAGAGATACCTCAATGGAAATGGGAGCAAATTTCCATGGATTTTGTCACCGGCCTGCCTAGATCCCAGCGCGGAAACGATACTATTTGGGTGATCGTGGATCGACTCACAAAATCTGCACACTTCTTGGCTATCAAGGAAACGGATAAGTTCTCCACTCTTGCAGAAATACACCTTAAGGAAGTTGTTTCAAAGCACGGGGTGCCCACCTCTATCATCTCGGATCGAGATGCACGTTTTACTTCAGAGCTGTGGCAAGCAATGCACAAATCCTTCGGCTCACGATTAGACATGAGCACAGCGTACCACCCTCAGACGGACGGGCAGTCCGAGCGCACTATTCAAACCTTAGAAGACATGCTTCGTGCATGTGTAATCGACTTTGGCAACCGCTGGGAAAAGCATCTGCCACTTGTGGAATTCTCGTACAATAACAGCTACCACACCAGCATTAAAGCTGCTCCATTTGAGGCATTGTACGGACGTAAATGCCGGTCACCTCTTTGCTGGGCAGAGGTGGGAGATAGTCAGATCACTGGTCCAGAATATGTGGTAGACACGACCGAACAAATTGCTCAAATACGAAAACGCATGACGGCAGCTCGCGAACGTCAGAAAGTTTACGCCGACATGGGCAGGAAACCACTTGAGCTCCAGGTTGGGGAGCGGGTACTACTCAAAGTTTCACCCTGAAAGGGTGTGGTTCGTTTTGGTAAACGCGGCAAACTTAACCCACGATACGTTGGACCTTTCGAGGTCATTGAGAAAATAGGCCGGGTGGCCTACAGACTAAACTTACCAGCGGAACTCGGTGCAGTTCACAACGTTTTTCACGTGTCGAATCTGAAGAAGTGTCCGTCAGATGAGACCCACGTAGTTCCTTTGAAGGAACTCACTATCGACGAGCAGTTACGATTCGTCGAGGAACCAGTCGAGATCACGGACCGGGATGTTAAGGTCCTCAAGAGCACTAGAATACCTCTCGTTCGAGTTCGTTGGAACTCACGTCGCGGCCCAGAGTTCACCTGGGAGCGCGAAGATCAGATGAAACAAAAGTATCCCCAACTGTTCGCAAACAGTACACCCACTGCTGAGGCTGAAGCTACGGAATTTCGGGACGAAATTCCAGATCAACGGGGGGTGGATGTGACACCCCAGGAAAACCAGGAAAACCATACAACTTAACTAGCTTCCTCAGTGAGTGCCTACCAAATTTCGGGACGAAATTTCTTTCAACTTGGGGATGATGTGACAACTCGAAATTTAGAACCTTTCGTTGTGTGCTTAAACGTTTAGTGACTAACTGATTTGATGATTTAATGAATACATGTGAACTTATATGATTATGTGTTATGTTATGTGTATGCTTATGTGTATGTATGCGGGTATGTATATGAACCGAGTGAACCGTAACATATGGGCCGGTTGGTCACACACACACCCCTTAGCCCATTCAAAGACCCATTAGGGTGCACAAGTGAAACAAGTATATAATCCTCATGATAGTCACACTTGGCATGTTTGGGCAAACAACACTTATACTCCTCTAATACACACACTCTTCACTCTCCCTCACTAAAACCCTAAACCATCACATTTCTTCTCCTCTTTCTCGGATTCGACCGGCAACACAAGAGCTCTCAGATTCAAGCTTAAGTTCTCACCTTTGAAACTCATCAACCGGTTAGTGTTTATGATGCTTGTTGGTTAGTGTTTATGATACTTGTTGGTTAGTGATTCTTATTATATATATTCGGTTGTTGTTAATGATGATGAATCTTGTGTGACTTGATAATATGGTGGTTTGTTAAGTTTATGCATGATGATGTTAATAAACTATCATACTATGATTCCGGATTTGATTACATGATGAGTTAATAATATCTTATGTCTAAAAGTGATTTAAACCATGTTGTGGATGTTCATGAAATCGGCCTTCACATGTATGTTAGATAATGCTCATTTAAACCGGATTTGTATACTCTTGTGTTAAGAACCGAAAGCTTACTATTAGAGTGATTTATTGTGTTGATAGCATGGATGTTGATAGGATGTGCATGATTTCACTTGATGATATACTTGAATATTAGATGAACACGATGAATGTATGAAGAACTTGATGAACATGATATGAATGTGGCTGAATATTTGAAATCTGTTGTGTTTGATCCATTTTTGGTTAGGATCAGACAAATAGACATGTTTATGAGGATAGTACATAATGGTGCATGAAATCAGAATGTTATTGGGTAGTACACTGTACCGAATCAGCCTATGTCCAGTCGAAACCTTCGGTTGCGACTCGAAACCACTGCATGACGAGTCGAGACCCCCGGTTGCGACACAGATTGCGAGTCGCAAACACCTGGTTGCGACTCGAAACCACACGAAATCAGCACATAAACCGTATGACTCGAAACCACAGTTACGAGTCCGGTTGCGACTCGTAACCAAAACAGCACGAACCGAAACCGTGTTTGCGAGTCCGGTTGCGACTCGAGACCAGAACCTGCATCAGTTGCGACTCGAGACCAAGTGCATGTGCACACTGTTTGGGCTTGCACCCCATTACGGGCTTAATTGTTTGGGCCGGACTCTTGGGCCTAATGCACAGACCTTATATGTTACTGTTGAGCGTGAATGTTGATGAACTGCCATGATTAAACGTGTATGCCATACGTGCACTACTTGAATACGAACCTGATTGTATGATACAACTATGATAGGACGTGAGTAGCCACAATATTGCTTGATTGACTTTTCTGTGTATCTACCGAGCAAACCAAGGTGAGTTCACACCCTCTACAAAGCATGGGATTCCCAGGGGTCGGGAATTGGGGTTAAGGAACATGGGTTCCTCGTCCTCCTTGGGTAGGACAGCAAAGGTTCAGGAATGTAATTCCTCGTCCTCACGGACAGATAACTCGTACTAGACCAAAACTCTATCACGAAGTCCCTCATTTTTATATCGACTTAATCGCCGGGCCAATGGCGAGCGGGTCATTAGTTAGATAGCGCTATTTAGGTCTGACAAACCTCACACCGTGCCGCAGAGGACGGGCGTGAACTAATGGATCTGGGGCACGTCAATGATGATAGACATTGACAGTTTCAGGGCACATAAACATGACTACAGTCAGCAGTCGATATGGTAACGAGTCTAGTGTATACATGGGGTAGCCCCCACGGCCGGAATGCCAGATAACTAACACGGGGTAGCCCCCACGGCTGGATTGCCAGAGTAACCGGGAATAAACAAGTCACGTTTTTAACTATGGGGTAACCCCCACGGCAGGATTGCCAGATAAAGGAAACTGTTTTCGAAACAACTTAAAAACGAACACCCAACCGTGAACTCACTCAACTTGTTGTTGACTCGTTACTACATGCTTTGCAGGTCCTTAGGTTCTTAGCTGGAGCTTGCATGGAGGAGGATCGTTGTGGGACATGGACGACTGTGTGCCATGTTAAACTTTGAAACAATGAAACTTATGTTTTGATTCAAGACTTATGCTTCCGCTTGCAACTTAATTATGTTCCGCTAAACACCAATTGTATTGGTTGAACTTTTATAACTATGTGTTTGCTTGTTCAATATGATTGGTGGCTGGATCCTGGTCAGTCACGCCTCCAAGCGGTAGTACTCCGCAGGTGGATTTTGGGGGTGTGACATAAAACAATACTTAAATTTCCATGTGTTATGAAACAATGATTCTGTTACAACACTCCCCAACGTTTCCGCCACGCTTTGTTGTTTTACGTGGTCGGGGAGTGACAATATGTGCAAATGATACACATATTTGTACAAATCCCAAGTATGAAATACAATATTTCATTGGTTTGGTATTTGTTTGATGGTTGCAGTGACCCAGGTGTCACAAAAATAAACTTTAGGGTCATTCAGGGACTAAAAGCGTTAAAAAGTGCATAAGTTTGCATTTTCACGCATATCTTACGTTCTGAATACATCCGAACATCCAAAAATTTATGTAAGCATTAAAATATTTTATTTTAGTGTTTGGAATAAGAAAAATCTATTCGTCGCGCAATTTGGATCGTTTTTCGCGTTCGTGCGCATTTCGTCGTAATTAAGCACATAACGCGTTCGTACGACCAAACGAACAGACATCTGACATATTTTTGAGCATGTTTCATGTCCCTCATACTTAGGCATCATTGTAGAGCCATAAAAAATGGTTTAACGGCCCTTAAACGTGTCGAAAAAGGCCTTAAACACATGCAGGGACTAAAACTGCAATTATGGAAACTTACTGTGCAGACCTAGGGTTCAGGCGGCCCGCGTAAGCCCCATTAAAACCTTACACGACCCGTGTAAGCACATCAGATGTGCAGAAACTATTTTCTAGCTATTTCTAGCTGTTCCCCATGGTTGCAAGTGGTTTTTGAAGTTCCTATGGGCTGGTTTTGAGTGCCCAAGGTTTTACAAAACAGGGGGCACAAGTGTAAGGTTGAGATCAAAGCTCGGTTTTCGATGAACGATCTTAACGGCTCTCCAAACACTATATATACCCCATCCCATTTCACTTCAAAACCCACATTTGATCTGATTTTGGCCCTCTAAGTTGGAGTATACACTTCATACCTGAGGGTAAATCGGATCAAAACTTGCGTGGACCCTTTGTAAGTATTCCTTCGTTCTTTTACGTTTTTAGCTTAAAAGTCAAATTGCGTTTGACTTTCTGCAGTGACCAGTTTATGGTCAACGCGAAGTTCGTTTGAACTTCATAACGTGAGTGTAATCACGGTGGTTAGAGTCCCTAATGACTATACCTACTGATTACCACGTTATCTAGGCTCAGTGACAAGTCGTAGTTTCGGCCAAAATGCGTATTCTTGCGTATTTTGTAACCAAACTACTTTTGGGTATCAAGACCCTTTGTCTTGATACCAAACCTGTTTTCAAACCTCGTTAAACATGTTTTAACATGTTTAGCTCGTCACTATTAGAATTGTGCTTATATAGGGTCGTAAAGGTAAGCGATCTAAACAATCATTTATACTTTCGAACCCGACCCGTTTGGTCGATCATTAGGATCCGACCAAACACATTAGGTGACCATAGTTGTATAGTGAATAACCTTCCGAGGTTATACCTTATGGTCACGTTGTTTAGTTAGTTGTATAATAGGTAGTTTATATGCCTTAGGAAAATTACCAAAATACCCTTTTTACGCATAAATTCATTTTAAGCATATGTAACATGAATTTTGACATCTAAACTGATTAGGCAACTATATTAGACATGTTAAGGAATATTCTACTTGTCATAGGACTAGTTAGGAGGTCCGAACACGTTTTACACGAACGACGCGTTAAAGTAGCATAAGCTACCTAAACGGGTCGTAATGGGTCGTAAGCACTTAGGTTAGGTTTCATTTTAGTATGTAGGCTTTGTTAAACCATATCATATGAGTTCCAATACTCATTTGGTTTACGAAACCTCATACTATCCGATCTCCCGATTTAGGTCCGGTTATTTATGTAGTTATCTATATTAGGTGCCGTTTGA
Organism: Helianthus tuberosus; assembly: GCA_030545235.1. Lineage (NCBI taxonomy): Eukaryota > Viridiplantae > Streptophyta > Magnoliopsida > Asterales > Asteraceae > Helianthus > Helianthus tuberosus. Next base: position 96,940,610 of record CM060388.1, read on the forward strand.
TTTCCGTGATCCCTCTAGCTTTGCTTGGTTGTTGTTCAAGACTTCTAAGCACCCTCAAGTGAGTACATAGTCCCCTCTTTTACTGTTTTTCAAACGTTTTGGGGTGAAACACATGTGCCTACTTGTTACTTTCGTGCTTTCCATGTTTTCATATCATATACTTGCTATGTTCGTTAGTACACTATTAGTACATGATTTCATTATGTTTTGCTATGTATGTTTACTTAGCATACTAGCACATTGTTTTACATTACATATTCTTTTGCTATGTATGTTTACTTAGCATGCTAGCATATTGTTTTACATTCATTTCTTTTGCTATGTATGTTCACTTAGCATACTTAGTACATTGTTTTACATTTCATTTATGCTATGTATGTTTACTGAGCATGCTAGCACATTGATTTACATGACTTTCCTGCTTTGTATGTTTACTTAGCATACTTAGTACATTGTTTTACATTGCATCTCTGTTGCATATGTTCTAGTAACATATGGACACATTGTTTTATATCTCTACCTTGTATGTTCACTTAGCATACTAGGTACATTATCTTCATAAAACATGCTTACATTTGGTATAACATTTAGTTTGTTTAACGGAACTAAATTACATTCATTAACACCGATCATGCCGCTCGTTAGTAGGTAGTGGTACCATAGGACTTGACATCTCCCGTTCCTAAAACCCTAGGTTTGTTTGGGTGGAAGGAATAACCGAATCCGAAAACATTTTTTGATAACCTTCACTCTAAGGTTATCTTACTGTCTCAAGGCTTGGATGTAGGCGTTTAACATTACTGCATAGATGTTTGTATCAGTAAAGCATGCATTATCTTACAAAACATTACTTTTGATTATATTTTTATCAATTGCATTGTTTTATACTTTTCTTTCTTATAGGGTAGAATAAATGCTTTTAATCAATAAATGCTTTTATTCACTCTACATTACATTTGTTTACACAATAACATTTCAACATTTGCTTGAGCATTACATTTGGTTATACATAAACATTTTTACATTGATGGTTTGTTTTGGTAAGTGATTTAAGTAACGAGGCGTGTGTAATAAGATAAAAGCATAGTGGATACGCCGCTGGTACTTCCTATATATAAGTGCTTTTATAGTATTACATATTGTAGTGTTATTTAAACCATTTCAGTATTTGACTTATTACATTTTACACAATTAACATATTTTCACTAAACATTTGTTTTACAAAACAACTTATTTCATACAAACTCATTTTACTTGGTTATTCATTTAACCCTACATTATTCTTTACATATCATCTATTTTATCATCGCTTTTCAAATGACTTTTAAAAGAAAACATTTTACAAGGATCATGACTAACTTTTCTTAAACATTTTTCTTTAAACTTATAAGTCATGAATCCTAAATCAATAAAACCTATGTATCTCACAGGCATTTTTATGCTGACATACCTATTTTCACATGTGTTTCAGGAAATGATGCATAGGATTAATCAAGATACACATAGGCGGACTTGGGCCTTAGTGACATTAAAAGATGCAAGACTAGTTAATTAAGTTATGTTTCTTTGTTGTTAAGACATTGTAACTCTTTTAATCAATAAAACAAAATTTCAAATTTCCACGTGTTATGAAACAATGATTCTATTACAACACTCCCCGACGTTTCCACCATGATTTGTTCTTTTACGTGGTCGGGGTGTGACAACTAGACCACCAAAGGATCTTTTTAATTAGATCAACGAACAATCTTTTTAACTAGATCAACACATGATCTCCTTAACTAGACCGTCGTACGATCTCCTTAAATAGACCACTTAAGGGATCTTTTCAATTATATCATCACATGATATTCCTAACCAGATTTTTGAATTAATCTGTTTAACTAGACCACTCAAGGGGTCCAATTATAGAATAGTACTTCATAATCCAAGGGACTTAACTATAACGTAGAAGCCCATTAAGGATTTAAGGTAGTACCTTTGGATATCCTACTATGAATCCCTCATATGGAGATATGGAAGATTCTACGAGGATTTGGATAATGAATATTCGGATTACACCAAAAACACAAAACATATAACAAAACACATAAGCACATAATCACATAATTGTTTAATTTGATCTTCAATTTGTTATCTTTGGACACGGCTATTTATACCAGGAATCCAATCCGTGGATTTCATTTGATACTTTAAACATCTTCAAGAATCTAACTATGGAGATAGAAAGATCTTAATAGGAATTAGGCTTTGTCCTTATTGAATTGTAATATACGTATTAAGGCATACGAATAATTCAATTAAGGGTTCCAATTTGAGCGATATTTATCCACAAGGATCTCATTATAAGGATAGAAAGATCCTATTTTGGATTTTGGAATTTGTGTAACGAGAGGTGTTTCGAAACCTTGCACAAAACGTGCTTAAGTCGATACACAAAGTAGAAAGTTCATGAGGTTGAGGTACTAGATATGCCAAGGTGACATATGAAGTAGAATTTGGAGTCTGAGCAGCAGTAGGATTTGCAACAGCTTTGTTTTGGATAGCAAAGCGGCACGTGTTAACCAAGTGTCCCCATCGTCCGCAGTGGGTACATTTGAAACAGGGTATTTGATTCGGATGATGACGGTTACATTGATTTTTCCAAAAAGCGGTTCCCTTGTACGGCTTCATCCCTGAGGCGAGTCATGGTGATAGCTAAATCAACGGTCCTCTGGAGTACGATGCCTATTTGTTGGGCAATTGTAGCACCTAGTTCGGACATTGTTGTTGCGATGAAGAGGCATCATGAAGGCAATGAAATATATGAGAGGAAACAAGTGAAATGATATCAGATAATCAAAACAGAATGACAACGCATAGAAATTGCGATCATTTGTTTGTTACCTAAGGCAAACAAATGAGACGGTGACTAATCAAAGTAAATGGGTCAATATAATGTATCGCGAAGACATGTTCGCCTATAAGTGGACACTCACCCCAAGAGTTCCCAGGTAAGAGTGACTGGTCCGATACTGCGGATTTGTACGAACACTCTAGCCTTAGATAGAAGACCCAGGGTACAGGTGTCACACCCCGACCACGTAAAACAACAAATCATGGCAGAATCGTCGGGGAGTGTTGTAACAAAATCATTGTTTCATAACACATGGAAAATTTAAATGTTGTTTTATTGATTAAAATAAGTTACAATGTCTTAACATCAAAGAAGCATAACATAATTAACTAGTCTTGCATCTTTTATTGTCACTAAGGCCTAAGTCCGCCTAAGTGTATCTTGATTAATCCTATGCATCATTTCCTGAAACACATGTGAAAATAGGTACGTCAGCATAAAAATGCCTGTGAGATACATAGGTTTTATTGATTTAGGATTCATGACTTATGAGTTTAGAGAAAATATGTTTTACAAAAGTTAGTCATGATCCTTGTAAAATGTTTTCTTTTATAAATCACACAAAGTGATAAGAAATCAGATAATATAACAGAACAATGCAGAATGAAATAAATAACCAAGTAAAAATGAGTTTGTATAAAATATGTTGTTTGTAAAACAATGTTTCATGAAGATATGATATAAGTGTAAAATGTATTATGTCTAACTTGAAATGGTTTAAATAACGCTACGATATGTAATACCATAAAAGCACTTATATATAGGAAGTACCAGCGGCGTATCCAGCATGCTTTTATCTTATTACACACGCCTCGTTATTTAAACCATTTACCAAAACAAACCACCAATGTAAAAATGTTTATGTATAACCAAATGTAATGTATAGTGAATAAAAGCATTTATTGATTAAAATCATTTACTCAACCCTATAAGAAAGAAATGTACAAAACAATGCATTTGATAAATTATAATCAAAAGTTATGTTTTGTAAAATAATGCATGCTTTACTGATACAAACATCTATGCGGTATTGTAAAACGTCTACATCCAAGCCTTGCGACTGTAGAATAAACCCTAGAACAAAGTCAAAGGTCTACCTAGAAATGTATTCGGATTCGGTCATTCCTTCCACCCAAACAAACCTAGGATTTCAGGAATGGGAGTTGTCAAGTCCTATGGTGTCACACCCTGGCTTTTGCGGAAGCGTGGGTTTAATTGGTGTGACTTCTTAATACCATAGCAACAATCATAACAATGCTATATGAAAATAAAACACATGATGATCATCCATTCATTAGATTTAAAGTTACCACAACATCATTGTTTAAATTGTCGACACATAAAACAAGTTACAACTGTCACACCCCGATTTCCACGTGTCACCGGTGGGCCCGGTGGGGGAGTATCGTGACGTGGTTGGCAACATAATAGTCAAACAACACAATATTTAATATGCACAGCGGAAGCAATTTAAAATTTATAATACAACCGAATTTAATATTGTAATATCAAATGTTACAATATTCAGAAGTTTATCCACAGAAGGATCGAAAATAAAATATGACAATAGTTCAACAGACTTCAGGCATCTTAAGCTTGCGAGACTTCTAATGATGCTAAGGAGAAATCCCAGCCAATTACGCTTAGTACCTGCATTTAATCTTTTTGGGAAAATACGTCAGTTTACACTGGTAAATACAATTAACTGACTTATTTCAGAAAATGATTGAAAATTGGTTTGGATGCACGTGGCATAAACATTTTATTTAACTTGGGAGAATTATTTAATATTATAATCTTGTGAACGAATTACATGTTCCTTGTGCGTTCAGTAGCCCGGATCAAGTCCGGGTTAAAGATTAATAGACACACCACAATATTCTTTTGTGCACTGACGGGTGTACGCCTACACCCCGCGCTTAAGTCGTGGCCATTTCGTAAAATGATGCCAAGGATATTCGGGACATGGTCATTAACCCCCAAAGGCTTTAAGTAACAAGATTGTTTAAACGAGCTAATCAAATTATTCAACTACCCACCAAACGATGGAGATTTGATGCCCGATCAAGCGGTATGCTATATACCGTAACCCAAGCCCGTATAGGGAAAATAAGTTAAAAGTATTTACCTGAGCAATGTATAAATCATAATAAGCAAATTGCAAGTAGCTTTTACTGGTCCTCCTAATCTGAAACGAAGGTTTATAATAACCTATTAGAATCCTAACGGGTCTTTAGTTAAGCTTAGGCTTAGACCGGTTAGTTTCGAAGGTACGGTTCGTACGCACTATTTAAGCGAAGACCGGATAGAATGTGATTTAGACCCGACAAGTTCAGAGACTTGTTTAATATGGGTAATTCATACACATTCTGGATTTTGAGATAAAACCGATAAGGTTTGACCCGTTTAGGCTAGTTTATGTAAACTAGTTACATAAACCGAACCGAACGCGTAATGAGCGTAACGGGTATTCATATGAGCCATTTACAGGTTTCCTAAGTTAATATGCTCCTAATATGTTGTGACATCAGTAAGATGTCTTTTATTATGCCCGAAGTGAATTTAATCGCAAACTATGCCCCGTAGGGGTAGTTTGGTCATTTTACGGTTGTAAAAGAGTTTAAGTGTCAACCTGAGTTACAGGCCTGATGTAATCAGAAAATATACTCAATTTTCTAAGTTATATCAGTAGGTTAAAGTATATAAGTGAAATTTATCAATTATAACCAAACTATTCCCCGTAGGGGTATTTTGGTAATTTCACATAAGCCGAAAAGCTCAAAACTGAAGTCTGAGTTTATCAACCTTTGCTTACTGTTAAAATATTATAATTTTCCTCAAATATCAGTAGGTATCACCCTTGTATGTTTAAAAATACTCTTAGTACATACTATGCGCTAAAACGCTTAATAAGGCGATTAAAAGCCATTTTCGGGTTTGATACATAAATCTGATATTTTTATATTTCTAGAAGGATTAAAATAATTTATTTATCATATGTGATCAGTAGCAAAAGGTTTGGAGTCAATTAGATATGTAAAACTCATTTTATGGCCCGTAAGGGCAAAACCGACAATTACCGGATTAAGCCTACGACTATGAGTTATGCTCAGCCTAAAATTTATTAAAAATCTTTAAAAATCCCAAAATAATATATTACATCAGTGGGTAAAAGATTTGATATCAAAAAGTAGGCTTAACTAGGCTATACGCTAATTACGCCGTTTAATTAACATAAAGCTTTAATTTTACGCTAACGAGCATAACTCTTAACCTACACCTCTAACTGATGTCAAATTTTGCATACAAGTTTATATATCAGTAGCTAAGGTTTCTACACTTTTACATTTCCAAAAATCATGTTTTATGGTAATAAGGGCATAATGGTCAACATATAGGCAATTAACGGAATCATGCGTATTAATCGGTTAACTAATGAACCGTGGTGTATAATCTCAGAGGGTTATACTAGCATGTAACCTGGTCCAAATGAAGCTCTTAGGTATTTCTAAATCATACCAAAACGGGTCAGAACTGAAAGTCAAAGTGAAAGTCAAACTATGCTACTTTCGGTTCCGAACCGGGTCTAAATAGTAAATTGTCGGGTTGAACATGTTTGGACACGTTCTTACACTTATTACCAAGTTATATTAATGATCAAACAGGTTGTATGTGCTCTACATTGCTAATCATGCATAAATTGTAATTTAAACTTTCTGTTGACTTTTTAATTACACGTTTGACCCGACATTAGACCTAGTTAGAGTGGGAATCAGGGGGAACCCTTTTGAGGTTTTATTACCCACATAATTACCAACTTATAACTACTTTTAATTCGAGATATGACTGAGCCATTATTAATTAATCTCGAAGTCAAACCGTAATTACGATGGTTTGACTTTTAGCTAAATAACTAAGCTAGGATTAGCAAACTTACCAAGGTCCTATACACGTATTATGATCACTTGAGCCTGCTTGGAAGCTCCAGAATTGATCAGGAAATGCAGATGAAGGTGTGATTGAAATGTTTGCAACTTAGGCCTTTATATAGTGAATTAAACACCACAATTTGGTGACACCCAAGTCTACTACTGCCCACAAATCATCAACAAGTGTCCTAAGGTGCCTAGGACTGTTTAGGGGTCGCCCACAATGCAGAAATATCGATTAAACATCGGTTTAGCGCGTTTGTAGGCTGCTGTCTGCATTTTCTGATACTGGGCAATTGACGCGGCCCGCGTAAGGTTATGTTAACCTTTACGCGGCCCGCCTGGACCCTCTGATCAGATTTTTCTTTTTCTTGTTTTTGCATATTTGACCCTTGGCTCTTCGGAAGGGCAACCAACATTATTACTTGCATTTTGACCCCTTATTATTTACCCACAAGGGCTTTAGGACTTATACCCTCTTTGCCAAGTCCTTGGTCACTTCCGGTTAACCCGAAAAGTCATAATTTTCAATGTTAACGCTTTAACCCCTCGCACACGAATTTGATCATAACTTTCTCATATGATAACGAAACTTTACAAAATTGATGTCGTGCATTCTAGTGAGCATAATTAACCGTTACAAAGCTTCGGATTTGTCAAAAGGTCACTCAGAGGTATAACTTAAACATGTTGACGCATTTAACCCCTGTAGTTTGTAATCTCTCACTTTTAGCTTCGCATGATCCATGATTTATTCGTTTGACGTTATAAACATCATGTAGGGTTATTATACAATATATTTATTCACTGTTGACATTAAGAACTCGTATATTCACATACTTTCCATGATTGTCAACTTTAGTCCTTTCTTAACATTCTTTCACACGTTCAAACATTTGACACGTGTCTACACATTATAGGACGTGAATTTTTGAGGTGTTACAACAACCATGACATAATTAAAACGTGTTCACATGGCACAACAAAAGACTTGAATAAACACATGGTTTAAGGACATGTAACCCGTCAGGTAAGGGTTACACCTCCTAAACCTGGATGACATCGTTATTCCCTACGCAGCTTAACACGATTGCACACTTCGCCAGATCCATTAATTTCCTGAAATACATGTAGTTTGAAAAATCAACAAAAGTTGAGCGAGTTCATGTAAAAGTGAGTATGTATAAACCTTCAAAGTATGAATAAAAGTCCCTGGTATGTAGCAATAAGGAAAAAGAGATCACCAATGGGTTGCGAAGCCACTGGTATGTGTGAAAAGGTGCAGGAAGACTTAAACCTAGCATATTTGTTACCGGGCTTCAGCGGTAAGACACAGTCACCTCTATGGGCTGCCCCGGCCTCACGGGTGTGGGCTCGCTACACCCAAATAGATCTATCACTCTTGTGTCCCTCGGTCCTAACAACGAGGATTGATGGCCTTAAGTGTTGTACCCACCACTCACATGATCTAGTAGTAAAAACCCTCCCTACGCTAACCACACCATGTCAATAAATGTTTGTAATAATTGTCGCATGTATTTCACCCCCGAAGTATAAAACTGAAAACAGTAAAGAGAAAAGGGGGACATGAACTCATAGAAGTGCGTATCCTAAATAGAATCGTTAATCCAAATCTCGGTCTGCTACGCGACGACCTACATGTACTAATGCCTATTAGACGAACGGCCGTGCCTTGGCTTAGGGTTTAATGTTCTGAGTCGCGTTACCTTGATATTATCCCAAGTTTGGGACTACTTGTTAAAATAATATTAATTATTTTAACTTACCTTTGTTTTTAGGAAAAATAGTTAGGCAACTATTTCGTATCCATGCTTCTCAAGTATTTTATGTGTGTATTTCCTTCCCAAGGATGGGGGTATTTATACATGTACATTTGTAATTCCGAAAAAAATATATTTAGATTATTTGTCTAAAACATCTTAATTCAAAATATACATATTTTTCCCAAAAATATTATATTTTACTTCATAAATTTTCCAAAATAATATTTTACCAAAAAATGCACGTGTAAGAGTTTTTCATGAAATATCACATAAGTTACGTTTTTCGCGTTTCGTATTGCAATAATAATTGCGTAATATTTATTTTGTGAGAGTTTTGGTATTATTTTGGAGTCGTAATTTCATGATATTCATAAGTTATATTATTTTTCCCTAAAAATAATATAACTAGTTCATAAAATAAACAAATAATCACACAAGAGTTTTAGTATCAAATTTTATTTATGAAAATCAACCTCCGGCACTTAGTATTTTTGTAATAAAAATCATGGCGAAGTTTATTTGAAAACAAGTTTAAAAATGTGTTTGTAAACACTTGCTAGAAAAATATTTTCTAAGTGTTGGACTTTTAGAAAAATTTCGCCAGAGTTTCCTTTGTAAATAGAGGCGTCCATGCTTAATAGCATATCATTTTCTTTTCAAAAATTCATTCAAACAATTTTCAATCAACAACATACAATCTCTATTTACTAAACTTGACAAAAATAAGCATAAACCATAAACTTATGAACTTGAAATTTATAAAAGTATGTAGTAACTTACTAGCATACTTTGTAAGTCTTGTTATCTTTAAAAATGTGATTAGTTCCTTAAAAACTTCATTTTCAAAGAGTTTGAATGTTCACAACTTCTAGTTATATTTTCCAAAAATATTTCTTTGTGAAATTTTCTTATTACACAAGTGTTTCTACACTTGTTTATCCACTAAAAATGTGTTAAGTTTATGTAAGATCCAAGTTTTAACGAAACTCATACTTTTTACTTGGTTCTTTTGAAAAACCACTCATGGATCTTTAGATCTACAAGATTATAACCTACGTTGATCTTTATTTTTCAAGAAAACCCTCATTTATTCAAGTTCATAGTTTATGTGTGGATGGTTCCATCATCCTGCAACATTTTATCTTTCTCATATTGCTAGATCATGCTTTTAATCATGATTTAGCAAGATCATATGATGATCCATATCATTTCTACTAGCAAACAATAATCATCAAGCATCAAAACACAAGAATAACATAAAATAAACAAATAATCACACAAGAGTTTTAGTATCAAATTTTATTTATGAAAATCAACCTCCGGCACTTAGTATTTTTGTAATAAAAATCATGGCGAAGTTTATTTGAAAACAAGTTTAAAAATATGTTTGTAAACACTTGCTAGAAAAAATATTTTCTAAGTGTTGGACTTTTAGAAAAATTTCGCTAGAGTTTCCTTTGTAAATGGAGGCGTCCATGCTTAATAGCATATCATTTTCTTTTCAAAAATTCATTCAAACAATTTTCAATAACAACATACAATCTCTATTTACTAAACTTGACAAAAATAAGCATAAACCATAAACTTATGAACTTGAAATTTATAAAAGTATGTAGTAACTTACTAGCATACTTTGTAAGTCTTGTTATCTTTAAAAATGTGATTAGTTCCTTAAAAACTTCATTTTCAAAGAGTTTGAATGTTCACAACTTCTAGTCATATTTTTCAAAAATATTTCTTTGTGAAATTTTCTTATTACACAAGTGTTTCTACACTTGTTTATCCACTAAAAATGTGTTAAGTTTATGTAAGATCCAAGTTTTAACGAAACTCATACTTTTTACTTGGTTCTTTTGAAAAACCACTCATGGATCTTTAGATCTACAAGATTATAACCTACGTTGATCTTTATTTTTCAAGAAAACACTCATTTATTCAAGTTCATAGTTTATGTGTGGATGGTTCCATCATCCTACAACATTTTATCTTTCTCATATTTCTAGATCATGCTTTTAATCATGATTTAGCAAGATCATATGATGATCCATATCATTTCTACTAGCAAACAATAATCATCAAGCATCAAAACACAAGAATATCATGATTTCTTCGTCATTTTAATCATACTTTATCATTAAGTTAGTTTATGTTTCAAGGCTTTGTTTATGTTTTTAGTGTTTCTTGAGATTTCATCATTCTTTAACTATTAACCATCAAAAACATGAAGAGGATGAAGATCTAAGAGACTTACCACTAGCACAAGGCTAGGGGAGTTCAAGAGTATAAAAGTGGTGGATAAAAGAAGTCGAGAGAGGTCCTTCAACTTCCGAACACACCGAGCTTGCTTGTATGATCACTAACACCTTGGGATGCCCTTAGAATGGTTGAAGAAGCTTGAATGATGGTGGTGGTGGTTATGGTGGCTCACGGCCGAACTCAAGGAGAGAGGGAGAGAAGCGTTGAGTGAATTGTGATGTTGGTGATGAGTGTAGTTCAATCCTTTGGTCATTCTTATAATTTCCCAACACCTCTTTGTCTAGTGGATATTGTGTTTCAAGAGTACACAACATATCCAATTAAATAATCAAGAAAATCATGGGGTGGTGAGTCCCCATGTAACCGTCCCTAGGAGGGGGGGGGGGTGCTTGGTTGAGTTTTAAATGTTTAGTTAGTAATCTAGTTAGAAATCAAATGTTTAGTTAGTGGGTTATGGTGTGTTATTAAATATATAGTGTGTTAGGGTGTTCGGGGACCCTAACTAGCTTAGAAAAATAAAAACAATGTGTTTGACAATATTTTTGTGTTCCGGGTAATGTCCGGTTGTTTGGTTGGGTGTTGTCCATTAAAGTGTTTAATTAATCCGTAATGTGTCTTTTATAATACTTTTAGTGACACTTTTAATTCCCGACACTTTAGAAAGTATCTAGGACCATTTTGTCAAGTTTTTGCACATTACTAGCATAGTTAAATGCTGAATTTTGTTATTAAGTGCAGAATTCTGCCTTTAGAGTGTGTTTTAGGTACTTCCCGGCACTATATCTATCACCTAGTGACGCAGTTTTATGGTCCTCGCTTCCCTACACTCCCTACTAGTGTAGTACTCTATCCCTGGCTCATACTGGCCTCAAAACATTATCTGTCTAGGTGCTGGCTTTGTCAGCATGTTTTCTGGGTTATCCGCTCAGTGTGCTAACTGTGCTTTGTGCATCAAGTTTGTCACTAAATTTTGTGTATAATAAATGGAGTGACAGTATGAAATGTGATGCATATGTATGTATGTAACAGAAATCAGAAAGCAGTTTAATCACAGTTGTAATCAAGCACAGTCATTAAGCACAAATTAAATATTAATTAATTGTACGGATACCTGTAATTATGAGGGTTGTCACATTCTCCCCCCGTTAAGAAAATTTCGTCCCGAAATTTTAGGTTCTGCTTCTAGATGCAGGGGTCTTGGGGAATAAATGTGGGTATTTCTCCTTCATACGATCCTCACGTTCCCATGTGAATTCTGGGCCGTGTCTTGCATTCCATCGAACTTTGACGAGCTTGACACTACTCCTGCGTGTTTTGTTAAGTTTCCAATCAGTGACCTCAACTGGTTCTTCAACAAAGTGGAGCGTGTCGTCGATATGAACTTCGTCAGCAGGAATGATAACTGTCTCTTGAGTTGGACTCTTTTTCAGGTTTGATATATGGAATGTATCATGAACGCCATTAAGTTCAGCAGGTAGGTCCAACTTGTATGCTACAAGCCCAATCCTTTTCAGAATTCTGAATGGGCTAATGTAACGCGAATTCAACTTCCCACGCTTCCCGAAGCGTGCCACACCCTTCCAGGGTGAAACCTTCAATAACACCATATCTCCTAACTCAAACTCCAGAGGTTTCCTCCGTAGGTCTGCATAACTCTTTTGTCGATCATGAGCCGCCTTGATGTGTTCTCGGATCTGTGCAATCTTGTCTGTCGTTTCTTGGACTAATTCTGGACCAACTAGTTGTCTATCACCCGCATCAGCCCAACAAATCGGTGATTGACATTTGCGTCCATAAAGAGCTTCGAACGGTGCGGCTTGAATACTTGCATGATAACTGTTATTGTATGAAAATTCAACCAATGGTAGGTGAGTGTCCCAACTTCCACCTAAATCCATTACGCAAGCTCGCAGCATTTCTTCTAATTTCTGAATTGTTCGTTCGCTCTGTCCATCTGTTTGCGGGTGAAATGCTGTACTCAGATTTAACTGAGAACCAAATGCTTCTTGAAAGGATTGCCAAATTCTGGACACGAATCTTCCATCTCTATCAGAGATAATCGAGAGAGGCACTCCATGTCGTGCAACAATCTCTCTCATGTATATCTCAGCAAGCTTACTCGTGTTGTCTTTCTCCTTGATTGGCAAGAAGTGCGCAGACTTTGTTAGACGGTCTACTATTACCCAAATCGTATCATGGCCCTTGGGCGTCCTTGGCAATTTCGTTATGAAGTCCATTGAAATCTGTTCCCATTTCCATTTGGGTATTTCAGGTTGCTGCAAGAGACCTGAAGGCTTTTGGTATTCGGCTTTTACCTTGGCGCAAGTTAGACATTTACCAACGTATACCGCAACATCGCCTTTCATCCTTGGCCACCAATAGAAATTCTTAAGATCTTGGTACATCTTATCCGCTCCTGGATGAATCGAGTACCGTGACTTGTGAGCCTCATAAAAAATAACCTTCCGCAAACCACCAAACTGAGGAACCCAAATTCGTTTCATGAAGCATAAAGTTCCTTCCTTGTTTGGTACCAACTGCTTCTCCATCCCACGGAGATACTCATCTTCAATATTCCTTTCTTTAAGAGCTTCTCTTTGCGCGGCACAAATGCGCAATGAGAGGTCTGTCTGGACAATCATCTCCAAAGCCCTAACCCTTATGGGCTTGATCCTTTCTTTTCGACTCAGGGCATCGGCGACCACATTCGCCTTCCCTGGGTGATACTTGATCTCGTAATCATAATCGTTCAACAGTTCAACCCAGCATCTTTGCCTCATGTTAAGCTCCTTTTGGTCAAATATGTGCTGTAAGCTCTTGTGATCCGTGTAAATTGTGCATCGCGTGCCATATAAATAGTGTCGCCAGATCTTCAACGCAAATACCACCGCGCCTAACTCCAAGTCGTGCGTGGTATAATTTTTCTCGTGGACCTTCAACTGGCGAGAAGCATACGCTATAACTTTCTGTCGCTGCATCAACACGCAACCCAAACCCTGACGCGAAGCATCACAATATACAACGAAGTCATCTGTGCCTTCGGGTAGAGATAAATTGGCGCGTCGCAAAGCTTGTTTTTCAACAGCTGAAATGCCTCTTCCTGTTTGTCTCCCCAATCAAACTTCTTGTCTTTCTGGGTAAGGGAGGTTAAAGGTTGAGCGATTTTTGAGAAATCCTCAATGAACCTTCGATAATAACCAGCCAAACCTAAGAACTGTCAAATCTCGATTGGCGTCTTTGGAGTCTCCCAGTTCTTTATCGCTTTGATCTTTGTGGGATCCACATGGATTCCATTTCCATTAACCACATGTACAAGAAATTGAACTTCGCGTAACCAGAACTCGCGCTTCGAGAACCTGGCATACAATTTCTCCTTTTTAAGTAGCTCCAAAATAGCTCTTAAATGTTGTTCGTGCTCATCCTTCGTCTTTGAGTAGATTAAAATGTCATCGATGAACACAATCACGAACTTGTCGAGGTACGACTTACAAACTCTGTTCATCAAATCCATAAAAACGGCTGGCGCGTTTGTCAATCCAAACAGCATCACCAGAAACTCGTAATGTCCATATCGAGTTCTAAAAGCAGTCTTGGGAATACTTTCCTCTTGTATCCTCAGTTGATGGTAACCTGATCGCAAATCGATCTTTGAATAAAAGCTTGAACCTTGCAATTGATCGAATAGGTCATCAATTCTTGGCAAAGGATATATATTCTTGATGGTCAACTTGTTTAGCTCCCGGTAGTCGATACACATGCGGAAACTACCATCTTTCTTCTTAACAAACAAAACTGGAGCTCCCCAAGGCGAGAAGCTTGGTCTGATAAATCCTTTGTCTAACAGCTCCTGGAGTTGCGTTGACAGCTCTTGCATCTCTGAGGGTGCAAGTCGATAAGGTGCCTTAGCCACAGGCGCGGCGCCTAGAACTAAGTCAATGTGAAACTCGACTTGCCTTTGAGGCGGTAATCCTGGCAAGTCTTCTGGAAAGACTTCAGGATACTCTTTTTTCGACTGGAATGTCTTCGATCTTTGGCTCAGCGGCTTCTTTATCCACGATGTGTACCAAGAAAGCAACACATCCCTTCCTCAAACACTTCCGAGCTTTCAAGCAACTAATGATCCTCAATGGCGTATCGCGCTTTTCTCCATGGACTACGATCATCTCTCCATCTGCCATTGGGATGCGGATGGTCTTCTCGTGGCAAACAATCTCGGCTTTGTTGCTCGATAACCAATCTATCCCTACCACCACGTCGAAGCTTCCCAACTCGACTGGCAGTAGATCTAGAGTGAACTCGTGTTCTCCCAACTCGATCACGCATCCTCTGATGACTTCCTTCGTTTCAACTAGCTTTCCATTAGCCAGTTCGATTGAGTACGGAATGTCTAATTTACTAGCAGTTAACCCAAGCATTTTCTTAAATTCTAATGATACGAAACTATAATCGGCACCAGTATCGAACAGAACAGATGCAAAGCGTTGGTTTATAGGGAACGTACCAGTGACAACGTTTGGATCCTGGCGCGCTTCCCTTGCACCAATGTTGAAGACTCTTTCTCGTGCCTGCTCATTGTTAGGACAATATTTCCTGAAATGCCTTTTGTCCCCGCAGTTGAAACAGCCTCGAGCACATTTTTGTTCATCACTGGTCCTTTCTTGACAGTTGTTGATGCCGTTGCTTCCCTCGAGATTCTTGCTTCCATCTTGGCTTTCATTCCCATGTTTAGTACCTTGCCTACATGTCTCCTTGACATGCCCTCTCTTGCCACAGTTATCGTATTTTCCATATTTACATCGCCCGACATGATGACGTAGGCAGTTGTCGCACTTAGGTAGGATACCCATGTACTCCTTTCCCTTTTTAGCCTTGTTCTCGTTATTCACTCGAGTACCCTTTTTGAAGTTTGCAAACTTCCTCTTGTTGTCCCCAGATGGTTCTACAGGAGTCTCCTTTTTCTCATCGGGGGTTGAAAGTTTTTCTAGTCTATGCGTTTCCGTAGCGAGTGCCAAATTCCTCTTACTTGTAGCAATAGTTGTTGGTGGTGTTGATATTGTCATTAAGCTCAAGACTTGAGGTGCCAGTCCCTAAATGAATTGTCCCAATTTCTTCAATTCTGGTTCAACCAGGTACGGAACAACTCGTGATAAATCATGAAGTCTTTGCAAGTACTCCAACACCTTTGGACCTTCCATCATCAAGCTCCGGAATTCACCCTCCAACTTCTGGGTTTCCGTTTGAGAACAATACTCCTTATGCATCATTCCCTTCAGCTCACCCCATGTTAATGCATATGTTGCAGTCTCGCCCATTATTTGAACCCGAAGATTCCACCATAATCGAGCTTCATCTTGGAACAGCTCAGAAACGCATGGGACTTGTTTTTCTGGCGTACAACCGCTCATTCGAAAGATGGAATCCATACTTTCGATCCATTTCACAAAAGCTATGGCACCTCCAGTGCCGTCGAACATCGGAGGCTCGTAGTTGAGGAAGTGCCAGTAGGGACAGCCGTTATTTTCTGAGGTACCCCTGCTAGGTTCGGAGCGCAGGGCCTCGTACTGTGCTATCGTTCGTAAAATCAGATCTTGTAGCTCTGCCTCGGTCATAGGCAGCTGAATGATCTTTTGATTAGACATTTTCTAGAAAGGAGTTTGGGTTAGTCAGGTCATAGTAAGTATAATAAATACGCATATATAGTAACATCCATCGACCACATAACATCTCATGTTATAATATAAAACAAATAATTCAACAAAGCATGTAGTGAGAACGTTGCCATTGGGCTTTCATTGATCATGACCACCATATCGTTTTTACATGTTTTACAGTACATCACATATCAAACTAAGATCATGGGGTTACATCACCCCCAAAAATACAAATCTGTCTACACAAATCATGTACAAAAGTGTGGTCTCCCAAAAAGTCTTCGCTAGCTGGCCCAATCGTGACTTTCTCACCAAAATGATCGACCTGCATCACACCAAAAATATCTTTGCTGATGGCGGAGGAGGAGGAAAACGAGAGAAAAGCAACCGGCGCATGAGCACCCAATCCTCCTCTAAGGCATGAATGACGCGCAACAAATAGGCAATCTGCTGCTCAGATGTAAGAAAGCGAACATCCGAATTAGGGGGAAACGAAAGGGGAGTGTGCGGTGCAGCAAAAGGAGTCTCGACAGTGGCACGAAGGACGTGGAGCTCTCTCTAACTCCTGAATGTGACGACTTAGTGCGTCCTGTTGTAGCTGAAGAGAGATGAGTATGTCCTCTATCGTGTACCCCACGTGAAACGGGTGGTAAGGGTCTGATAGTGGCATAATGTTGGGCGATGACCACAAAAATGGCTCGCCTGATGGTACAAAGGAAGATGTAGTGGATGGTATGTGAATGTGTTCAGCCGGAGTAAAGGAAGGCATGAATGGAAAAGCAACTGTCGTGGGTGGCACGTGTCACACCCCGACCACGTAGAACATACAAAACGTGGCGGAAACATCGGGGAGTGTTGTAACAGAATTAATGTTTCACAACCATGGAAATTAAAGTTTCGTTTTATTCAATATAAGTGTTACAATGTCTAAACAAACATGGAAATACAACATAATTAACTAGTCTGCATCTTTTATTGTCACTAAGGCCCATGTCCGCCTAAGTGTATCTTGATCATCTTATGCAACAGCTCCTGAAAAACACATGTGAAAATATGGTACGTCAGCATAAAAATGCCGGTGAGATACATAGGTTTTGTGAAAATAGGTTTCATGACTTATGTTTGAGAAAATGTTTAGTCATGAACCTTGTAATTTGCTTTGTCTTGTAAATCATTTGAAAAACGATAAGATCAGATGATATGTATAAATAAATGTCAGGTTAAATGAATAACCATGTAAAATGTGTTTGTATAAGATAAGTCGTTTATAAATCAATGTCTTGTGAAAAGTATGTTATTTGTATAAAAATGTTCTATGTCTCAAACTGAAATGATTCAAATAACGCTACAATATGTAATACCATACAAACACTTATATATAGGAAGTACCAGCGGCGTATCCACCATGTTTGTATCATATTACACACGCATCGTTACTTAATCACTTAATCAAACCAAACCACCAAAGTAATGTTCATGTCTAATGTAAATCATGTAATGGATACAAACGGTTCAACAGTTACAAACGGTTCACATGGTTCAACGGTTACAAACGGTTCACATGGTTCAACGGTTACAAACGGTTCACATGGTTCAACGGTTACAAACGGTTCACATGGTTCAACGGTTACAAATGCAAACGGTTCACAGATATCAACGGATCACATAGTCAAATGATTACAACGGTTCAAAATGTAGTATAATGTGTTCATACGCTGGATAAGCATATGCAACAGAAAGGCAATGTAAAACAATGTACTAAGTAATGCACACAATGGGCACACCTAGCATGAAATGTAATGTAAAACAATGTACCAAGTAATGCACACAATGGGCACACCTAGTATGAAATGTAATGAAATCATGTACTATAATGTACTAACAAACGTAGCCGGTATATGATGTGAAAACAGGAAAGCATGAAAGTAACAAGTAGGCACATGTGTTCCACCCCAAAACAGTTTGGAAAACAGTAAAAGAGGGGTCTATGTACTCACTTGAGATTGCTTAGTAGTCCTAGGATAACCGCCAAGCAATGCTAGAGATCGCGGAATATCAAACGGCACCTAATATAGGTAACTACATTAATAAACCGGACCTAAATCGGAAGACTGGGTAGTATGAGGGTTTGTAAACCAAATGAGTGTAGGAACTCATGTGATATGGTTAATCAAAGCCTACATACTAAATGAAACTTAACCTAAGTGTCTACGACCCATTACGACCCGTTTAGGTAGCTTATGCTACTTTAACGCGTCGTTCGCGTGGAACGCGTTTGGATCGCCTAACTAGTCCTATGACAAGTGTTATATGCCTAAACATGATACAAAATCAGTTATGTGACAAAAGTTTAGGTTACATATGCTTAATTACCAATTATACATGAAAAGGGTATTCTGGTAATTTACCTAAGGCATATAAACTACCTATCATACAACTACTTAAACGATGTGACCATAGGGTATAACCTCGGAAGGTTATTCCCTACACTATGGTCACCTAATGTATTTGGTCGGATCCTAATGATCGACCAAACTGGGTCGGGTTCGAAGGTATAAGCGATTTATTAGATCGCTTACCCTACGACCCTAGACAACGTGGTAATCAGTAGGCATAGTCCCAAGGGACTATAACCAACGTGATTACACTCACGTTGCGAAGTTCAAACGAACTTCGCATTGACCATTACTGGTCAATGCTGAAAGTCAAACAAAGTTTGACTTTCTGACTCGAAAAGCAGTAAAAATAAGGAAAAGAACGAAGGAATACTTACGAAGGGTCCCCGAATGCTAATCCCGATCCAAGAACTCAGGTATGAAACAATGGTTTCAACTTAGAGCTCTCAAATCAGAATTCTTGTGCAAAATGAGGTTGTGTGGGTTGGGTATTTATAGGAATACCCGAACCGTTAGGATCGTTCCATGGAAAACGTGCCATGAATCCAACCCGTACACTTGTCGGAACCTTATGGTGGCTGGAAATCCATCCTTATCAGATGACTAGATAATTAGGAATGTGTGGTTGTGGTTAATCCAGCTGAAAACAGGCTGTTAAGTACATTGCATCTGGTCTGCAGACCCCTAGCGCACCGCTACGCTAAAAGTGTAGCGCACCGCTAGGCTTAAGTTTGGCAGATTTACACTTTTGGTCCCTGTCATGCATTCAACCCATTTTCGACACGTTTAAGGCCCGTTAACCCCATTTCAAAGCTCTAAAATGAAGTTAAAGTATAGGGAACTTAAAATGTGTTCAAAAATATCTCGGATGTCGGTTCGTTTGGCCGTACGGTCGCGATGTTCGCTTAATTACGACGGAATGCGCATAAGCGCGAAAAACGATCCAAATGACGCGACGAATGGATTTTTCTTATGGCGAACACTAAAGCATAATATAGTCATGCTTACATAAATTTTTGGATGTCCGGATGTATTCAGAACGTGTGTTATGCGCGAAAATGCAAACTTGTGCACTTTTTGACGCTTTTAGTCCCTGAATGACCCAAAAGTTTATTTTAGCACACCGAACCCCTCAAAGCCTATTCCTAAGCTATGTAAAGGATATTTATGGTATGTTTAACTTATGGCCTTGTTCCGGAATGTCTGTTACAGTTCAAATTGGCATACTTTCGCAGTTTGTCAACTTTAGTCCCTGTAGACGAATAACTTTGATTTCACCACACCAAACCTTCCAAAACTTATATCTAAGTTAAGTAAAGGTTATTTAAGGTATGTTAAGCCTATTTCACTATTCCGGAGTGTTCGTTGGATTAAACTGGTTATATTTACGCATCAGTGCGTGTATAACCTTCCAGAAAGCGATTTAGAGCTTGAAATCGAACAAGAGTTGATATGTGCAAAAGATACACATATTTATACAAGTCCAAAGTATGAAATATAATATTTCATTGGCTTGGTATTTGTTTGATGGCCGTGGAGACACAGGTGTTACAGTCTCCCCTACTTTAGGAAATTTCGTCCCGAAATTTATTCGTAGGAGTCTGTCTATGACTTTGTGTCAAATAGTCATCAAAGATATGTAAAGCATAATCTGATTATTTTCCTCAACGGATATTTTTCAGAAGCGAGAATGAACGAACAAAGTCATTTTCTTCAACGGGTTCTTCGGAAATGGAAAATAAAGGAATTAACTAAACGGATATACATTTCCCTCAACGGATATTCTTCAGAAGTGAGAATGAATGGATGATTCATTCTTTCTCAACGGATTCTTCGTCGGAAATGGGAATGAAGGAATAATCCACGGATATTCATTTCTCTCAACGGATATTCTTCAGAACGAAAATGAACAAACGGGGTCATTTTCCTCAACGGTTTGTTCTTCAGAATTTGAAATGAAAGAAAAATCAACGGATATTCATTTCCTCAACGGATAATCTTCAGAAACGAAAATGAAATAACGGAGTCATTTTCAACGGTTGTTTCCTCAGGTACGGAAATGAAGGACTACACAACGGATATTCATCTCCTCAACGGATAAATCTTCAGAAATGAAAATGAACTAACGGAGTCATTTTCAACGGTTATTTCCTCAGAGTTGGAAATGAAGGATTACACAACGGATATTCATCTCCTCAACGGATAAATCTTCAGAAACGAAAATGAACGAACAGAGTCATTTTCAACGGTTATTTCCTCAGAGTTGGAAATGAAGGATTACACAACGGATATTCATCTCCTCAACGGATAAATCTTCAGAAACGAAAATGAACTAACGGAGTCATTTTCAACGGTTATTTCCTCAGAGTTGGAAATGAAGGATTACACAACGGATATTCATCTCCTCAACGGATATTCTTCAGAAGTGAAAAATGAATAGCTAGTTCATTTTTCCTCAACGGATGCTTCATCAGAATTGGAAATGAATAGGGTTAACTCTAGATACATGATAGAACTTGCTGTGATTTTCTGTGCACTAAATTCCATAATTATGTATGCATCCATAATTACGTAATTCCTTGCACAGTCCGCACAGTTCGTTTTGTAATGTTGTGGGGAAAGATATCAAACTTGAGATGAGAGTGACTAGACTACCATAGGGTCCTTTTAATTAGATCAACAGAGGATCTTCTTAATTAGGCCACTAAGGAGTCCTTTCAGCTATATCATCACATGATATCCCTAACCAGATTTTTGGATCAATCTGTTTGACTAGACCACTAAAGGGGTCTAATTATGAAGTAGTACATTAAAATCCAAGGGACTTTAACTACAACGTAGAAGTCCATTAAGGATTTTAGGTAGTACCTTTGGGTATCCTACTAGGAATCTCTTGCACAAGGATATGTAAGATTTTACGAGGATTTGGATAACATAATTTGAATTACATGACACATAAAAGGGAACACATAAGCACATAACCACATAATTGTTTAATTGTTACCATCTTGTTATTGATTGCTATTAACTTGGCGCCTCGTACCTTGTTTCTCTTGGAAGAAACGGGTACTTAGGATTTTCGTGGAAACGCAAGAGATTATACAAGGGAAGAAATTCGGGGATAGTTTGTTCTTCAAGGAATACGGTTCCTTGATTGTCGGTATTGCAGGGGATATGTTGTTTATACATACAATCACATAAATACATTGCGATGTAAATAAAAGATTTATTTATAAACAATGATAACAACAACTGTTTCATGGATCGTGACAACAAAAGAAAATAATACATAAGGCGTGATTATTTCTAAACGATGTTGTCTTCTGTTTGGTCAGATGCTCATCCCTGCGCTGGATTTGCATTAGCAGGCCTTGGGCAATTCCTACGAAAATGGCCCATCTCGCCACAATTGTAGCAAGACCCCGGTGGAAAACGAGCTTGAGCAGGATGGTTGTTGATCTGATTTGGTGCTGCTGCTGTTGGGCAAACCCTCGCTGTATGACCTATAAGTCCGCAAATTTGGCATGTGCGGCACTTCACACCAGCATGATGATGTAGGCCACATTGGTTGCACAAGGGTGCAGTTCCGTTGTAAGGTTTCCTGGCAAGGGGTTGAGCTAGTTGGTTGGGGACGGCTTGATCATTGTGAGCGACCACGGCGAAGTTCTGAGAAGCCTTTCGCTTCTTTGACTTCTTAGAGGATCCAGTCTGTTCATCCATGGTCTTTGATTCCTCGATTGGTTTCGATTCCTCGACCAGTTTCTTGTCACCCTTTCGGAAAAGCTTACGTTTCCTGATCTGCGATTCAGTCAAGGTTGCAGATAGCTCAATGGCCTGCCTAACAGTAGTAGGGTTGCTACCTGTCAAAATGTCTTGTATTGAGTCAGGAAGGCCATCAATGTACTTTTCGATTGCCTTATCCAAAGGCGTGACCATGTTTGGGCATAACAGACTTAACTCTTCATAACGGTCCGTGTAGGCTCGATGCTCACCGCTATCTTGCTTAAGATCATCAAATTCCCTTTCCAAAGCCCTGATCTCGTGACGAGGACAAAACTCCTTCATCATGAGAGCCCTAAGTTCGGCCCATGTCTGAGCTAGAGCAACTTCTGCACCTCGATCTCTCATAACCCCATTCCACCACGTAAGGGCCCTCTTCTGGAACACACTCGTAGAAAACTCGACCTTGCGATTGTCAGGACACTGCACGTGGCGGAAAGTATTCTCAATGCTCTCGAACCATTGAAGAAGCCCGGTCGCTCCCTCAGAACCACTAAACTTGAGTGGTTTCGCCGAGTTAAAACTCTTGAAATTGCATGGACCCTCGTTGTTGTTGTTGGCTTGATTCCATAGAGCAAAGAGGTTTGGGAATTGAGCAGCAATTTGCTGCGCAATAATTTCTGCCAGTTCGGCAGTCTCTATCTGGTTTTCGCGTCGAGGAGGCATTCTAAAAGAGGAAACATGAAAGGAAACGAGTGAGAGAATTAGACGAAAAGAATGAGATGAAACAAATCTGAAGAAAGCAAGGATAGTGGTCATTTGTTTGTTACTACAAAGCAATAAATGACACACAGTGACCAATCAAAGTAAATAGGTCAAAAATAATGTATCGCGAAGACATGCTCGCCTATAAGTGAACACTCATCCCAAGAATTCCCAGGTAAGGACAACTGGTCTCGCGTCTGATGAGATGTATACGAAGTGCTTGCCTAGACAGAAAACCCAGAATACAGGCATTCACCCTTCCAGTTTGCACGTGTTCACATTATTTAAAACCCAAAACCTTGACGAGATTTTTGAAAATTCAAAGGGGTTCAAAACCATATAACAGAGGGTTCAAAACCTTACAATAGAGGGTTCAAAACCTTGTAATAAATCATCCTAGAACAGATGATTAGTTTTCAAAGCGGTTTTGAAATTTATGTTCTTGTTGTGGTAGTCGCCTAAGGATAGGTGACGGTATTGTTTTATGACTAAACGCAAGTAAACTCGCGTTAGGGTCCTAAGAAGGTTATAGACTAGGTCAAAGCATTACTAATAACCTAATTCCCTATAACCATTGGCTCTGATACCATCTTTTCTGTCACACCCCGACCACGTAGAACATACAAAACGTGGCGGAAACATCGGGGAGTGTTGTAACAGAATTAATGTTTCACAACCATGGAAATTAAAGTTTCGTTTTATTCAATATAAGTGTTACAATGTCTAAACAAACATGGAAATACAACATAATTAACTAGTCTGCATCTTTTATTGTCACTAAGGCCCATGTCCGCCTAAGTGTATCTTGATCATCTTATGCAACAGCTCCTGAAAAACACATGTGAAAATATGGTACGTCAGCATAAAAATGCCGGTGAGATACATAGGTTTTGTGAAAATAGGTTTCATGACTTATGTTTGAGAAAATGTTTAGTCATGAACCTTGTAATTTGCTTTGTCTTGTAAATCATTTGAAAAACGATAAGATCAGATGATATGTATAAATAAATGTCAGGTTAAATGAATAACCATGTAAAATGTGTTTGTATAAGATAAGTCGTTTATAAATCAATGTCTTGTGAAAAGTATGTTATTTGTATAAAAATGTTCTATGTCTCAAACTGAAATGATTCAAATAACGCTACAATATGTAATACCATACAAACACTTATATATAGGAAGTACCAGCGGCGTATCCACCATGTTTGTATCATATTACACACGCATCGTTACTTAATCACTTAATCAAACCAAACCACCAAAGTAATGTTCATGTCTAATGTAAATAATGTAATGGATACAAACGGTTCAACGGTTACAAACGGTTCACATGGTTCAACGGTTACAAACGGTTCACATGGTTCAACGGTTACAAACGGTTCACATGGTTCAACGGTTACAAATGCAAACGGTTCACAGATATCAACGGATCACATAGTCAAATGATTACAACGGTTCAAAATGTAGTATAATGTGTTCATACGCTGGATAAGCATATGCAACAGAAAGGCAATGTAAAACAATGTACTAAGTAATGCACACAATGGGCACACCTAGCATGAAATGTAATGTAAAACAATGTACCAAGTAATGCACACAATGGGCACACCTAGTATGAAATGTAATGAAATCATGTACTATAATGTACTAACAAACGTAGCCGGTATATGATGTGAAAACAGGAAAGCATGAAAGTAACAAGTAGGCACATGTGTTCCACCCCAAAACAGTTTGGAAAACAGTAAAAGAGGGGTCTATGTACTCACTTGAGATTGCTTAGTAGTCCTAGGATAACCGCCAAGCAATGCTAGAGATCGCGGAATATCAAACGGCACCTAATATAGGTAACTACATTAATAAACCGGACCTAAATCGGAAGACTGGGTAGTATGAGGGTTTGTAAACCAAATGAGTGTAGGAACTCATGTGATATGGTTAATCAAAGCCTACATACTAAATGAAACTTAACCTAAGTGTCTACGACCCATTACGACCCGTTTAGGTAGCTTATGCTACTTTAACGCGTCGTTCGCGTGGAACGCGTTCGGATCGCCTAACTAGTCCTATGACAAGTGTTATATGCCTAAACATGATACAAAATCAGTTATGTGACAAAAGTTTAGGTTACATATGCTTAATTACCAATTATACATGAAAAGGGTATTCTGGTAATTTACCTAAGGCATATAAACTACCTATCATACAACTACTTAAACGATGTGACCATAGGGTATAACCTCGGAAGGTTATTCCCTACACTATGGTCACCTAATGTATTTGGTCGGATCCTAATGATCGACCAAACTGGGTCGGGTTCGAAGGTATAAGCGATTTATTAGATCGCTTACCCTACGACCCTAGACAACGTGGTAATCAGTAGGCATAGTCCCAAGGGACTATAACCAACGTGATTACACTCACGTTGCGAAGTTCAAACGAACTTCGCATTGACCATTACTGGTCAATGCTGAAAGTCAAACAAAGTTTGACTTTCTGACTCGAAAAGCAGTAAAAATAAGGAAAAGAACGAAGGAATACTTACGAAGGGTCCCCGAATGCTAATCCCGATCCAAGAACTCAGGTATGAAACAATGGTTTCAACTTAGAGCTCTCAAATCAGAATTCTTGTGCAAAATGAGGTTGTGTGGGTTGGGTATTTATAGGAATACCCGAACCGTTAGGATCGTTCCATGGAAAACGTGCCATGAATCCAACCCGTACACTTGTCGGAACCTTATGGTGGCTGGAAATCCATCCTTATCAGATGACTAGATAATTAGGAATGTGTGGTTGTGGTTAATCCAGCTGAAAACAGGCTGTTAAGTACATTGCATCTGGTCTGCAGACCCCTAGCGCACCGCTACGCTAAAAGTGTAGCGCACCGCTAGGCTTAAGTTTGGCAGATTTACACTTTTGGTCCCTGTCATGCATTCAACCCATTTTCGACACGTTTAAGGCCCGTTAACCCCATTTCAAAGCTCTAAAATGAAGTTAAAGTATAGGGAACTTAAAATGTGTTCAAAAATATCTCGGATGTCGGTTCGTTTGGCCGTACGGTCGCGATGTTCGCTTAATTACGACGGAATGCGCATAAGCGCGAAAAACGATCCAAATGACGCGACGAATGGATTTTTCTTATGGCGAACACTAAAGCATAATATAGTCATGCTTACATAAATTTTTGGATGTCCGGATGTATTCAGAACGTGTGTTATGCGCGAAAATGCAAACTTGTGCACTTTTTGACGCTTTTAGTCCCTGAATGACCCAAAAGTTTATTTTAGCACACCGAACCCCTCAAAGCCTATTCCTAAGCTATGTAAAGGATATTTATGGTATGTTTAACTTATGGCCTTGTTCCGGAATGTCTGTTACAGTTCAAATTGGCATACTTTCGCAGTTTGTCAACTTTAGTCCCTGTAGACGAATAACTTTGATTTCACCACACCAAACCTTCCAAAACTTATATCTAAGTTAAGTAAAGGTTATTTAAGGTATGTTAAGCCTATTTCACTATTCCGGAGTGTTCGTTGGATTAAACTGGTTATATTTACGCATCAGTGCGTGTATAACCTTCCAGAAAGCGATTTAGAGCTTGAAATCGAACAAGAGTTGATATGTGCAAAAGATACACATATTTATACAAGTCCAAAGTATGAAATATAATATTTCATTGGCTTGGTATTTGTTTGATGGCCGTGGAGACACAGGTGTTACAGCACGTGATCATGTGGCCTAGAAGAAGGTCCTTCCCCAGGACGGGGAGGGGGTATATCCTGGAGGAAGGTAATAGGCAAGTCAGTGCGATGGACATCAGCGATGTGTGGATGGAAAAACGGAATATCAGTAGGTGCAGAAACAGGTGCTACCGGAGGAGTGACTGGTAGCACATATGGTGGGTAATCATCATCGTCGATCCACCCGTTACGGGTGTCAGCATACTGGGGATCAATGTGAGAAGCGAACGGTGCATGGTCAACATGCACAGGGGCTGAGACAGGTACTACAGGTGCAACATTGGGTGCATCAATAACAGGAGCATCAGGAATCGGTGGTAACTTTACGGGCACAACAATGGCAGGTGGTGTTATGTCCGGTATATCGACATGACCAGGCTCAGGTAAAGGGTCTGGCAAATGTGCAACAGTTGGGGCATCAATGGGGTCATAAGCAACGACCGGCTCTGGACCAACAGGAGCAGGCTCATCAGGCAAAAACTCGATCTCTGGCTCTGGGTCAACGTCGAGGAAAACGAGAGGCGCAACAGACATCGCCATGTCTGAGTCGGAATCAGAGGAATAGAGCTGTACGCCCTGGGCGTGCGATGAAGCGGACGCTACTGACTCGAATGAGTGAGTACCAAACAGATCAAAAGGAGCCTCCTCAATGGGAGCCTTGACTGGAGCAACAGGATCAGCAATGGGCACATCAGCAGGAATCTCAGCCAAGGGAACAACAGGATCGACAACGGGATCATCAGCAAAAGGGACATCGGCATCCATGAGGGCTACTCCATCTTGGTCACCCTTCGGGGGACCCTCTATGAACAAGTGGATGTCGTCATCAGCGAACTCATCATGCGGCAGATCCTCGAGAGGAACTGCGGCAAGCGGTAGGGGAGCAGGGACCTGAAGAAGAGGTAAGTCCCCATATAAAGGGCCATCAGCAATAGGAACGTCATCTCCAAAATTAGGAAGAGCAAACGGCTGGAAATTATCCTCATCCGTGCTGGTAGTGTCTGACGTGTAGACCTCACTCTCTGACAAAATCTCATCGTCCGACACGATCGCTAAAGGATCCAAAGTGTCCGATACTCCAGTATCCGAAGATGATGGCATGGTGTCTGTAACACAACCACACATATGCACATATATCAACATGAAATCAAGCAAGTCACAATAATGCAAGAAAATAATCCTCCTAGTCTCCCTAGACTATCCCTCCCAGCCTCTTAGACTGAACTTCCTAGCCTCTCAGACTAACTCTCTGGTCTCTAAGACCAACCTCCCAGTCTCTAAGACTAAACCTCCCCAATCTATAAGATTGTAAAAATGTTTTGTACCCTGGATCTGGACGTTTATTGTACGCAATGTAAAAATGTTTTCATGAGAGCCCTAGTGATCATAGTCTAGACTCGAGAAAGAATCCTAGTTCGTTATGATCGAGGCTCTGATACCAAGCTGTCACACCCTGGCTTTTGCGGAAGCGTGGGTTTAATTGGTGTGACTTCTTAATACCATAGCAACAATCATAACAATGCTATTTGAAAATAAAACACATGATGATCACCCATTCAATAAATTTAAAGTTACCACAACATCATTGTTTAAATTATCGACACATAAAACAAGTTACAACCATGACATAATTAAAACGTGTGCACATGACACAACAAAAGACTTGAATAAACACATGGTTTAAGGACATGTAACCCATCCAGGTCAGGGTTACACCTCCTAAACCTGGATGACATCGTTATTCCCAATGCAGCTTAACACGATTGCACACTTTGCCAGATCCATTAATTTCCTGAAATACATGTAGTTTGAAAAATCAACAAAAGTTGAGCGAGTTCATGTAAAAGTGAGTATGTATAAACCTTCAAAGTATGAATAAAAGTCCCTGGTATGTAGCAATAAGGAAAAAGAGATAACCAATGTGTTGCAAAGCCACTGGTATGTGTGAAAAGGTGCAGGAAGACTCAAACCTAGCATATTTGTTACCGGGCTTCGGCGGTACGACACAGTCACCTCTATGGGCCGCCCCGGCCTCACGGGTGTGGGCTCGCTACACCCAAATAGATCTATCACTCTTGTGTCCCTCGGTCCTAACAACGAGGATTGATGGCCTTAAGTGTTGTACCCACCCCTCACATGATCTAGTAGTAAAAACCCTCCCTACGCTAACCATACCATGTAAACAAATGTTTGTAATAATTATCGCATGTATTTCACCCCCGAAGTATAAAACTGAAAACAGTACAGAGAAAAGGGGGACATGAACTCACAGAAGTGCGTCTCCTGAATAGAATCGTCAATCCAAATCTCGGTCTGCTACGCGACGACCTACACGTACTAATGCCTATTAGACGAACGGCCGTGCCTAGGCTTAGGGTTTAGTGTTCTGAGTCGCGTTACTTTGATATTATCCCAAGTTTGGGACTATTTGTTAAAATAATATTAATTATTTTAACTTACCTTGGTTTTTAGGAAAAATAGTTAGCAACTATTTCGTATCCATGCTTCTCAAGTATTTTATGTGTGTATTTCCTTCCCAAGGATGAGGGTATTTATACATGTACATTTGTAATTACGAAAAAAATATATTTAGATTATTTGTCTAAAACATCTTAATTCAAAATATACATATTTTTCCCAAAAATATTATATTTTACTTCATAAATTTTCCAAAATAATATTTTACCAAAAAATGCACTTGTAAGAGTTTTTCATGAAATATCACATAAGTTACGTTTTTCGCGTTTCGTATTGCAATAATAATTGCGTAACTTAAATATTTATTTTGTGAGAGTTTTGGTATTATTTTGGAGTCGCAATTTCATGATATTCATAAGTTATATTATTTTTCCCAAAAAATAATATAACTAGTTCATAAAATAAACAAATAATCACACAAGAGTTTTAGTATAAAATATATATTCTAAATATATATTTATCAAATTTTATTTATGAAAATCAACCTCCGGCACTTAGTATTTTTGTAATAAAAATCATGACGAAGTTTATTTGAAAACAAGTTTAAAAATATGTTTGTAAACACTTGCTAGAAAAATATTTTCTAAGTGTTGGACTTTTAGAAAAATTTCGCCAGAGTTTCCTTTGTAAATGGAGGCGTCCATGCTTAATAGCATATCATTTTCTTTTCAAAAATTCATTCAAACAATTTTCAATCAACAACATACAATCTCTATTTACTAAACATGACAAAAATAAGCATAAACCATAAACTTATGAACTTGAAATTTATAAAAGTATGTAGTAACTTACTAGCATACTTTGTAAGTCTTGTTATCTTTAAAAATGTGATTAGTTCCTTAAAAACTTCATTTTCAAAGAGTTTGAATGTTCACAACTTCTAGTCATATTTTCCAAAAATATTTCTTTGTGAAATTTTCTTATTACACAAGTGTTTCTACACTTGTTTATCCACTAAAAATGTGTTAAGTTTATGTAAGATCCAAGTTTTAACGAAACTCATACTTTTTACTTGGTTCTTTTGAAATACCACTCATGGATCTTTAGATCTACAAGATTATAACCTACGTTGATCTTTATTTTTCAAGAAAACACTCATTTATTCAAGTTCATAGTTTATGTGTGGATGGTTCCATCATCCTATAACATTTTATCTTTCTCATATTGATAGATCATGTTTTTAATCATGATTTAGCAAGATCATATGATGATCCATATCATTTCTACTAGCAAACAATAATCATCAAGCATCAAAACACAAGAATATCATGATTTCTTCGTCATTTTAATCCTACTTTATCATTAAGTTAGTTTATGTTTCAAGACTTTGTTTATGTTTTTAGTGTTTCTTGAGATTTCATCATTCTTTAACTATTAACCATCAAAAACATGAAGAGGATGAAGATCTAAGAGACTTACCACTAGCACAAGGCTAGGGGAGTTCAAAAGTATAAAAGTGGTGGATAAAAGAAGACGAGAGAGGTCCTTCAACTTCCGAACACACCGAGCTTGCTTGTATGATCACTAACACCTTGGGATGCCCTTAGAATGGTTGAAGAAGCTTGAATGATGGTGGTGGTGGTTATGGTGGCTCACGGCCGAACTCAAGGAGAGATGGAGAGAAGAGTTGAGTGAATTGTGATGTTGGTGATGAGTGTAGTTCAATCCTTTGGTCATTCTTATAATTTCCCAACACCTCTTTGTCTAGTGGATATTGTGTTTCAAGAGTACACATCATATCCAATTAAATAATCAAGAAAATCATGGGGTGGTGAGTCCCCATGTAACCGTCCCCAAGGGGGGGGGGGTGCTTGGTTGAGTTTTAAATGTTTAGTTAGTAATCTAGTTAGAAATCAAATGTTTAGTTAGTGGGTTATGGTGTGTTATTAAATATATAGTGTGTTAGGGTGTTCGGGGACCCTAACTAGCTTAGAAAAATAAAAACAATGTGTTTGACAATATTTTTGTGTTCCGGGTAATGTCCGGTTGTTTGGTTGGGTGTTGTCCATTAAAGTGTTTAATTAATCCGTAATGTGTCTTTTATAATACTTTTAGTGACACTTTTAATTCCCCACACTTTGGAAAGTATCTAGGACCATTTTGTCAAGTTTTGCACATTACTAGCATAGTTAAATGCTGAATTTTGTTATTAAGTGCAAAATTCTGCATTTAGAGTGTGTTTTAGGTACTTCCCGGCACTATATCTATCACCTAGTGACGCAGTTTTATGGTCCTCGCTTCCCTACACTCCCTACTAGTGTAGTACTCTATCCCTGGCTCATACTGGCCTCAAAACATTGTATGTCTAGGTGCTGGCATTGTCAGCATGTTTTCTGGGTTATCCGCTTAGTGTGCTAACTGTGCTTTGTGCATCAAGTTTGTCACTAAAGTTTGTGTATAATAAATGGAGTGACAGTATGAAATGTGATGCATATGTATGTATGTAACAGAAATCAGAAAGCAGTTTAATCACAGTTGTAATCAAGCACAGTCATTAAGCACAAATTAAATATTAATTAATTGTACGGATACCTGTAATTGTGAGGGTTGTCACATATGGTACCACTACCTACTACCGAGCGGCATGATCAGTGTTAATGAATGTATTAGTCTTGTTAAACAAACCAAATGATATACCAAAGGTATGTCACACCCTGCTAGTTGCGGAAGCATGTTGCATGTGACGTAAGAAAGGTAATCATTGCATCCAATCATGTATCACCGGTTCCAGACTTGTTTCCTGAAATACATGTAGTTTTAAAAAGTCAACATAAGTTGAGCGAGTTCATGCAGTTTTTGTTATCATATGTAATCATAGTATTCATGAAAATGAAATCTTGTAATCATAGTATTCATGAAAATGAGATCTTGTAATCGTAGTATTCATGAAAATGAGATCTTGTAATCGTAGTATTCATGAAAATGAGATCTTGTAATCGTAGTATTCATGAAAATGAAATCTTGTAATCATAGTATTTCATGAAAATGAAATCTTGTAATCATCGTATTCATGAAAATGAAATCTTGTAATCATAGTATTCATGAAAATGAAATCTTGTACTCATGGTATGTTCTGATTCATTCATGGAGTCTATTAAGGATCTATCAGTGGGTAGCGAGCCCCCTGACATAATGTACCATAAGCCAATAACCAAACCGAGAACACTTTGTCATCATTGGGATCACAAAAGCACTCCAAGGTATACCAACCAGGAGTGGGGCGTGCCTCAAGCCCAATAGATCTACACCTTTTGCACCTTGGTCACTAAGTGATTAATGGTTACTAATGTTGTTTCCCTACTTATGTACATTGATCATGTCATCTACTCCGTAACTAACATACCAATAGTTTTAGCATGTATTTCCCCTCGATGTTTTTGAAAACAAAACATTGAAAACAGTGAAAGGAGGGACATGAACTCACAAATTTGCGTTCCGTGTAATATGGTATCGAAGTGAGCGTCCGTACGTGTCAATAACCTACATGTGTACTAATCTCGTTAAACACTAGGTCTTTCGGACCTCGTACAAGTTGTTCATCTTGAATTCTTTATTATGTTCTCGTTTGTCATCTTTGGAACAACTTTGTATTTTAGAGCGTTGATAGTTTACTCGCTCAATTGTTATGTGTATTCATGTATTCTGTACGTATTTAATTATATGCGAACGACTTCGAACCTATGTCATTGGGCTTAACCCACGTTTTATTGTTATTGGGCCTAGCCCTAGTTTTCTTGTTATTGGGCCTAGCCCTAGTTTTACTGTCATTGGGCCTAGCCCTAGTTTTTAATGTCATTGGGCCTAGCCCTAGTTTTAGTAATTTGGGCCTAGCCCAAATCTAATCCTAGTGAGTCCATTAAATATACTCTTGCAATTTTTACCAAAAATTCACCAAGCATGTAACTTAAAAAGTTCATTTTTCACATGAAAAATACTTGGTAATTTTTATAGTTTTCGACTTTCCGGATTCTTGTTTTTGACTACTTAGTTATGCGTTCGCTTTAGTGTCTAAAAATATGTTATTTTTAGACTCGACATTGTAATAACTTGTTTACGATGTCGATACGCCCAAATTGTCGTCTTCAAGTGTTATGTATTTCCATTTCGGCCATTTTATTTAATTGTCCGATTTTACTAGCATTTCTTGGACCACGTAGGAACATGTATGTGTATTTATTTTGATCACCCTTAGGTATCTAATACATACACATATATAGCACATATTGCAAGCACTTAGCAAGTTTCCAAAAATATATAATTTTTCTTACCAAAAATTATATTTACACATTGTTATATTTTTACCCATTTATTTCAGTAAAAATATAATTTAAGTTCATAAAAACTTCTTGAATATTTAAACCATAAATATTCTCATCAAAGTTTCCATAATGACGTTTAAGACCACTAATCGCGTTTAACATTGTTAATCACCCTTTAATCCCCTCTTTAATCGCGATTAGATTTTTAGAAAAATTCGCCATAGTTTCCCCTAAAACTATGACGTTTCCCACGTTATAAAAACGCGTTTAAATCATAATCACAATCAATTTCCAAACTTCACTAATCCATTCTTTTATACATGTTAATATGTTAACATAACTTCCACATTTCATGAACTTTCATAATTCACTTTTTACACATAAAAAAATTAGACTTTTTAAAGTAATTTTCATAATAAACAAGTTGTTTAATTTTTCTTGTAAAAACAAAGTTCACTAGACTTCCCAAGATTAAGTTTTAAACCTATTTAAACCCTTGTTTCTTTATGTAATCCAAAATTTATATGATTAGTTCATGAAATGAGTATGATGATCTTTCTTGATTTAAACATAACCATGTTTAAATCACATATTTATGTTCATCATGAAAAGGATGAACACAAATATAGAATACTACATGAAACTAACATCATGATCATCATAAATACAAACTTTAAGCTACTAATCTCAACAAAAATAACATAATCAACATGAACACAAGAACATATTAACACTAAACAACATAAATCAACACATAATATATTCATATTTAGTGTTTATTAGCTTTGTGTTTAGGGTTTTTGATTATGTTAAGCTTTTATATCAAGATAATCAACTTGTACAATAGTAATCTACTAATAATATGGATCATAAATATGGTGATTAGAAGACTCACAAAGTGCACAAGCTAGATTAGATAATAAGAAGAAAGATAAGCTCCAAGAAGACTCCTAATATTGCTCCATGCTTAACCATGCTTATAAGTTCTTGAAATGGCTAAAATATGAGAAAATGGAGTATTTAATGGAAGTTTAAAGATGGATCTTGTGGGTTCTTGTGGCTGCCGAAAATGGAGGGTAACAAGGAAGGGTTTTTGTGTTGAAATGTGATAAGAATGGATGGAATGAGATATGTCTTTAAGTAAGCTAGGTATGGTATTATATGATTACTTTTCATTCAACAACCATACCTCAAAATTGAGATCTTTCAACAAAAATTAAGGGGGTAGGACCCACCAAATTTTCGTCCATAATGAGGGGGGGGGGGGGGTAATTTAATTTTTTTTTATAAAAAAAATGTTAAAAAGTATATATTTTGACAATTATATAAGGTATGGTGATTAGGGTTTAAAGTACACCATCAAAAGGGTAATTAGGGATTAGGACTTGAATTAATACTAAATAGTTTGTCCAACTAGTAAAAAGTGCATTCCGACGCTTAAAATGTCTTTCGTTCGATCGCCGGTTCAATAACGGTGCTTTTATGTCGTACCGACAAGAAATTCCGTAAGTTGTTTTCTTGCATCCGAAGTTTGTATGAAGTGATTCCGAGTCCCAAATTTAGCTTAACTAGCTTGCTAGATTCTTCGTTTGCTTGTTTCGTGACCAAAAATGTCGCCTACTAGTTCGTCGAGTCGCTAACGGACTAGTTTAGTGCATAGCGACGTAACGCCGGAAACTTGTGATTATGAACATTCCGTTGATATCATCTTATTGTTTTAGTGTGTTTTTCATCAATTGACATTATTCCGAAGTCCTGGAAATGCTTTGTTATAGGTTCGGGCGCGTTAAAAATACTATATTTTAAGCCGAAACAGACATTTTTGAGATTAGGGCGTTATACCGGAAGTCTTATATCTTTGCAAGACATGTTTTCATAATAATGTTTTCTTATATAAATGGACTCAGTTATGTTATCCGAGTGTCGTTTTTCAGTGTTTCGGTCTGATTTCACAGTTTGCTGGCATGAATAGTGTAACCGTGAATAGTGCACGTAGCACTTTCTACCAACACTTTTAGGACATTGTTAGCTTGGTTTCACCATACGACGAAAGCCAACATATGTTTTAGCTTTGTTTTCTTGTCCTAACACTGTTATCCAATTAACGACACTGTTACGTAATTAAATTACGCTAAATGCATGAGATTTAGAAATATAAATAATGATTAGATTGTACGGAATTTCCAGTTATTTGCCAGTTGTCACAAGGTAAGCATGTTTTATGAAAATAAGGTACCTAGTATGCTAAGTGAACATACAAGGTAGGAATGTAAAACAATGTGTCCATATGCTATGAGAACATATGCAACAGAAATGCAATGTAAAACAATGTACTAAGTATGCAACAATGAACATACATAGCATGTGATGTAAAACAATGTACTAAGTATGCACTAAATGGACATACATAGCATAAAATGTAATGTAAAACAATGTGCTAGCATGCTAAGTGAACATACATAGCAAAAGAAATGAATGTAAAACAATGTGCTAGCATGATAAGTGAACATACATAGCAAAAGAAATGAATGTAAAACAATGTGCTAGCATGCTAAGTGAACATACATAGCAAAACATAATGAAATCATGTACTAATAGTGTACTAATGAACATAGCAAGTATATGATATGAAAACATGGAAAACACGAAAGTAACAAGTAGGCACATGTGTTTCACCCCAAAACGTTTGAAAACAGTAAAAGAGGGGAACTATGTACTCACTTGAGGGTGCTTAGAAGTCTTGAACAACAACCAAGCAAAGCTAGAGGGATCACGGAATCAAATGGCACCTAATATATGTAACTATGTAAATAAACAGACCTAAATCAGAAGATTGGATAGAATGAGGTTTCGTAAACCAAATGAGTGTAGGGACTCATGTGATATAGTTTAACAAAGCCTACATTCAAAAAGGAAACCTATCCTAAGTGCTTACGACCCGTTACGACCCGTTTAGGTAGCTTACGCTACTTTAACGCGTAGTTCGCGCGCATTCGGACCGCCTAACTAGTCATATGACAAGTATTATATGCCTAATCAGTCTAATAATGTTACCTAATCAGTTTAGATGTGAAAATTTAGGTTACATATGCTTAAAATGAATTTATGCGTAAAAAGGGCATTTTGGTAATTTTCCTAAGGCATATAAACTACCTATCATACAACTAGCTAAACGTAGTGACCATAAGGTATAACCTCGGAAGGTTATTCCCTATACAACTATGGTCACCTAATGTGTTTGGTCGAATCCTAATGATTGACCAAACGGGTCGGATTTGAAAGTCTAAGCGGTTGTTTAGACCGCTTACCTTACGACCCTATATAAGCACTAAACCTAAAGTGACGAGCTAAACATGTTAAAACATGTTTAACGAGTTTTGAAAACAGGTTTGGTATCAAAACAAAGGGTCTTGATACCTAAAAGTAGTTTGGTTACAAAATACGCAAGAATACGTATTTTGGCCGAAACTACGACTCGTCACTATGCCTAGATAACGTGGTAATCAGTAGGTATAGCCACAAAAGACTAAAACCATCGTGATTATGCTCACGTTATGAAGTTCAAACGAACTTCGTGTTGACCATAAACTGGTCAATGCAGAAAGTCAAACAACACGCTAAAAACGCGTAAAAGAACGAAAGAATACTTACAAAAGGTCCAAGAACGGAAGTTTTGATCTAATAATTCCCAGGTATGAAGGTTCTATCCTTCAACTTAGGGAAAAATCTGATCAAAATGTGGGTTTGAACAAATGAGGGGTGGGGTTTATATAGGAAAGCCAAGACCGTTAAGATCGTTCATCGTAAAACGAGCTTCGATCACAACCGTACACATGCACCCATGGTTTTGCAAAACCATGGGCACCTAAAAATGGCCCCTAGTATCATAAAAATACCATGTGCAAGTCCCTAAATCAGCTAGAACAGCTGGAAACAGCTGGGAAACACATTTTTGCAGGTCTGATACTTTCACACAGGCCGCATATGAGTAAAGGGGGTCTTACGCGGGCCGCCTGAGCTTCTGTTCAGCAAACAAAGTTTCAGTTTCAGCAGTTTTGGTCCCTGCATGCTTTTAAGGCAATTTTTGATGCGTTTAAGGCCCGTTAAGCCATTTTCAAGGCTCTACAATGATGTATAAGTATAGGGGACATGAAAAATTCTCAAAAATATCTCGGATGTCGGTTCGTTTGGTCGTACGATTGCGTTGTTCGGTTAATTACGACGAAACACGAACGTACGCGAAAAACGATCCAAATTACGCGACGAATGAAATTTTATCATGCCAAACACTAAAATAAAATATTTTAATGCTTACATATTATTTTGGATGCCCGGATATATTCAGAACGTAAAATATGCGCGAAAATGCAAACTTATGCACTTTTTGACGCTTTTAGTCCCTGAATGACCAAAAGTTTATTTTAGCACACCGAACACCTCAAAGCCTATTTCTAAGCTATGTAAAGGATATTTAGGGTTTTTTTAACTTATGGTCAAGTTCCGGAATGTCCGTTACAGTACGAATCGGAATACTTTCGCAGTTTGTCGAATTTAGTCCCTGTAAGCGAATAAACTTGATTTCGACACACCAAACCTTCCAAAACTTATTTATAAGTTATGTAAAGGTTATTTAAGGTATGTTAAGCATATGTTGATGTTATGGAGTGTTTTTCGCATTAGACTGATTATGTTTACGCATCAGTGCACTTATAACCTTCCAGAAAGCGATTTAGAGCCCGAAATCGAACAAGAATTGATATGTGCAAATGATACACATATTTATACAAATCCCAAGTATGAAATACAATATTTCATAAGTTTGGTATTTGTTTGATGGCCGTGGAGGCATAGGTGTCACAGTATCCCCTACTTCAGGAAATTTCGTCTCGAAATTTATTTAGAGGAAACTTGTGAGAGCTTGAAACATGAAGTTGAAAAGATAGAACAACACTGGTTAGGGTTCTGAACTTCTAGTAACTTTAATAACATCATGTTTGCAATGTAAGAGGGACACTTATATACAAGTATATAAAGCGTTATTGGTGCGTCAACCGTACCTTCATTACATTGTTCACGTTTCGTTATTGTTGCCACTATAGGTTCTTACACATGATAAATCTTACTGGGGTTTTGGTGCACTGAATTTCATAATTATGTACGCGGCCATAATTACGTAATTCCTTGCATAGTCTGCACAGTGCATTTTATAATGTGTAGGGGAAAACCAAATGAACAAACTTGTGATGAGTGTGACTAGACCACCATAGGATCCTTGAAACCAATAAATGATCTCTTTGAATAGACCACCAAGGAGTCTTTTCAGCTATAGCATTACATGTCATTCTTAACCAGATCCTGAATCGATCTTTTTGACTAGACCACTCAAAGGGTCTCTTTTTGAATCATGGAATGGCACTATAAAATCCATGGGCCTTAACTATCACATAGAAGCCCAATTAAGGATTTAAGGTAGTAACTTTTGAATATCCTACTATGAATCCCTCATATGAAGATATGAAAGATTCTACGAGGATTTGGATAACGAATATCCAGAGTATACAAAAACACAAAATGCATAAAAGAAAACACAAAATGCATAAACACATAATC
The DNA here is from genome assembly GCA_030545235.1 of Helianthus tuberosus. Classification (NCBI taxonomy): domain Eukaryota; kingdom Viridiplantae; phylum Streptophyta; class Magnoliopsida; order Asterales; family Asteraceae; genus Helianthus; species Helianthus tuberosus. The sequence goes on from CM060388.1 coordinate 96,980,091, forward strand.
ACATAATTGTTTAACTTGATTTTAAATTTGTTATCATTTTGTTAATTTGTTTTGTTAATTGTGCACAAGTATTCAAAGCACACCAGGAATCCAATCCACGGATTTCATTTGGCACTTTAAATATTTTCAAGAATCTAACTATGAAGATAGGAAGATTTTAAAAAGAAAATTCGATTTCGATTACAAGGAATCGTAATATTCGAATTAAGGTACACAAGGAATCCAATTAAGGACTCTGATTTGAGCGGTAACCATTCACAAGGATCTAATTGTGAAGGTAAGAAGATCCCATATGGATTTTGGAATTTGAAAAGCGGGAGGCGTTTCAAGACCTCACACTAGAGGTGCATAAGTCAAAACATGAGGAAAATGCTTATGAAGTTGAGGTGCTAGACATGCCAAGGCGACATATGAAGCAGAATTTGAAGGTTAAGTCAATGTATGAGGAAAATATTTTGAAAACTATGCATGGGGTTCTTAAAAAAATGTGTTTAATGTTTTTGAAACCTTACATAATATTTTTAAAATTATAAAGTAGGTGTATTAGATAAGTATATTTATAAAATAATTTAAAATCATGCGAGATGAATTTTGAAATTATGTATAAGGTTTTTGAAAACATGAATGATGCTTTTGAAATCACGAACTTGATATATTAAGTAAATATACTATTTAAAAAAATGCTTTCAATTATAAAAATATTTTTGAAATCATGAAGGTTGTTTTTGAAACATAGGCAATGCTTTTGAAATCATGCATTTAATATATTAAGTAAATATACTATGTTAAAAATGTTTTCAACTATATAAAAATATTTTTGAAATCATGAAGGTTGTTTTGAAAACCGATACTATGTATGTTATGAAAATCAGAATGTAATGGGTATGAGATTGTAAATACCCTCAGTTATCTATCCAAGGATTCAAAGGCACAGATGTGCAAAAAGCACGATTACTCAGAATGTCGCTTTATTTCCTGTACTTTGTTTCTTAGAATGAAACGAGTATTTAGAATTTTCGAGAAAATCATGAGCAAACACGAGAATGGGAGAATCACAAGAGTAGTTTGTAAAGAACATTGTTCCTTGATGTAGGTATCATAGGGAAATGCCATACACATATGTAACTACACTTGTACATCAGAAGTGTGAACAACAATTTATTTATAAACAAAACAGATTGTTTCAGGGTTCAACGAAAGATACAAGAGTGGAAGATTCAAATTATTTAAAGTAGCAGCTTCTTCTAATTAGCCAAAATGCTCATCCGTGGGTTGGATTTGCATTGACAATCTTTGGGCATTTGTTCCTGAAATGGCTCGTCTCGCCACAGTTGTAGCACGATCCAGGTGGAAAGCGAGCTTGGGCTGGGTTGGCTTGTGGTTGAGTAGCAGCAAGATTTGCAACAGCTTTGTTTTGGATAGCAAAGCGGCACACGTCAACCAAATGTCCCCATCGTCCACAGTGGGTACATTTGAAACATGGTGCTTGATCTGGATGGTGATGGTTGCATCGATTGCACAAGGGAGCAGTTCCTTTGTACCGCTTCTTGGTTGGTGGTGCCGTTACTGACTAGGTCCTACTTGTTTTGGTGCAATTGCAGCAGGTTTCTTTGAAGCTTTACGCTTCCTTGACCTTTTCGAAGGCTTGGCTTCTGCTTCTTTCGATGCTTCTTGGGTGGCTTCATTATTGAGACGAGACATGGCGATACCTAAATCCACAGACTTTAGGATTACTTCGCCTATATGCTGGGCAAATTTGGCAGTTTGCTCGGATATCTGGGCGTCATTGCGATGAAGAGACATTCTAGAAGAAAATGAAAGACATAGGAAGAAACAAGTGAAATGCTATCTGATAATCAAAACAAAATGATAACGCATAGAAATTGCGATCATTTGTTTGTTACCTAAGGCAAACAAATGAGACGATGACGAATCAAAGTAATCGGGTCATATTAATGTATCGCGAAGACATGCTTTAGCCTATAAGTGGACACTTACCCCAAGAGTTCCCAGGTAAGAGTGACTGGTCCGATTATGTGGAATTGTACGAACACTCTAGCCTTAGACAGAAGACTCAGAGTACAGGCATCCACTCTTCCAAATTGCACGTGTTCACATTATAAAACCCAAACTTTGACGAGATTTTGAAATTTCATAAGGCACAAAGCCAAAATCAAATCATCCGAAAGGGTGGGTGATTATTTTCAAAATCATTTTGAAAACTTAGAGGGTTCAAAACCTTATAATAAATCATCCTAGAACAGATGATTGGTTTTCAAAGCGGATTTAAAATTTGTGTTCTTGTTGTGGTTGTCACCTAAGGATAGGTGACGGTATTATTTTATGATCTAAACGCAAGTAAACTGCGTTAGGGTCCTAGGAAGGTTATAGACTAGGTCAAAGCATTACTAATAACCTAATTCTCTATAACCATGAGCTCTGATACCAACTTTTCTGTCACACCCCGACCACGTAAAACAACAAATCATGGCGGAATCATCGGGGAGTGTTGTAACAGAATCATTGTTTCATAACACATGGAAAATTTAAATGTTGTTTTATTGATTAAAAGAAGTTACAATGTCTTAACATCAAAGAAGCATAACATAATTAACTAGTCTTGCATCTTTTATTGTCACTAAGGCCCAAGTCTGCCTAAGTGTATCTTGATTAATCCTATGCATAATTTCCTGAAACACATGTGAAAATAGGTACGTCAGCATAAAAATGCCTGTGAGATACATAGGTTTTATTGATTTAGGATTCATGACTTATAAGTTTAGAGAAAAATATGTTTTACAAAAGTTAGTCATGATCCTTGTAAAATGTTTTCTTTTATAAATCATACAAAAGTGATAAGAAATCAGATAATATAAAAGAACAATGCATAATGAAATAAATAACCAAGTAAAAATGAGTTTGTATAAAATATGTTGTTTGTAAAATAATGTTTCATGAAGATATGATATAAGTGTAAAATGTATTATGTCTAACTTGAAATGGTTTAAATAACGCTACGATATGTAATACCATAAAAGCACTTATATATAGGAAGTACCAGCGGCGTATCCACCATGCTTTAAATCATTTACCAAAACAAACCACCAATGTAAAAATGTTTATGTATAACCAAATGTAATGTATAGTGAATAAAAGCATTTATTGATTAAAATCATTTACTCAACCCTATAAGAAAGAAATGTACAAAACAATGCATTTGATAAATTATAATCAAAAGTTATGTTTTGTAAAATAATGCGTGCTTTACTGATACAAACATCTATGCGGTATTGTAAAACGTCTACATCCAAGCCTTGCGACTGTAGAATAAACCCTAGAACAAAGTCAAAGGTCTACCTAGAAATGTATTCGGATTCGGTCATTCCTTCCACCCAAACAAACCTAGGATTTCAGGAATGAGAGTTGTCAAGTCCTATGGTACCACTACCTACTACCGAGCGGTATGATCGGTGTTAATGAATGTATTAGTCTCATTAAACAAACCAAATGATATACCAAAGGTAAGCATGTTTTATGAAAATAATGTACCTAGTATGCTAAGTGAACATACAAGGTAGGAATGTAAAACAATGTGTCCATATGCTACGAGAACAAATGCAACAGAAATGCAATGTAAAACAATGTACTAAGTATGCAACAATGAACATACATAGCATGTGATGTAAAACAATGTACTAAGTATGCACTAAATGGACATACATAGCATAAAATGTAATGTAAAACAATGTGCTAGCATGCTAAGTGAACATACATAGCAAAAGAAATGAATGTAAAACAATGTTCTAGCATGCAAAACATAATGAAATCATGTACTAATAGTGTACTAATGAACATAGCAAGTATATGATATGAAAACATGGAAAACACGAAAGTAACAAGTAGGCATATGTGTTTCACCCCAAAACGTTTGAAAACAGTAAAAGAGGGGAACTATGTACTCACTTGAGGGTGCTTAGAAGTCTTGAACAACAACCAAGCAAAGCTAGAGGGATCACAGAATCAAATGGCACCTAATATAGGTAACTATGTAAATAAACGGACCTAAATCGGAAGATTGGATAGAATGAGGTTTTGTAAACCAAATGAGTGTAGGGACTCATGTGATATGGTTTAACAAAGCCTACATTCAAAAAGGAAACCTATCCTAAGTGCTTACGACCCATTACGACCCGTTTAGGTAGCTTACGCTACTTTAACGCGTCGTTCGCGTAAAACGCATTCGGACCGCCTAACTAGTCCTATGACAAGTATTATATACCATAACATGTCTAATAATGTTACCTAATCAGTTTAGATGTGAAAATTTAGGTTACATATGCTTAAAATGAATTTATGCATAAAAAGGGCATTTTGGTAATTTTCCTAAGGCATATAATCTACCTATCATACAACTAGCTAAACGTAGTGATGTGCACAAAATGCAACATATAAATTACATCAATTGTGGCATAAAACTAACCCTTTTTAGTACTAATGTTGGAAAAAGTGTGCTTTTGTCTTCCTTTTGTATTTTCAGGATTAAATGAGCTCAAATGAACAAAAGAAGCAAAAAGGCAGTTAAATCTAACATAAATACAAGAAAAGGAACAAACGTGGCATGCCCGACCTCCCGACAGCATCTTCCCAAGCAAAACAAGAGAACAGAAGGCTGAACATGCCTCGTGCTCAATGAGCACGGGGGCGTGCCCAAGTGTCAGCAGAAAAGACAAAGTTGTAGAAGCTTCTATCGCCCACCACGGGGTCGTGCTCAGCGGACACAGGGCCGTGGTCAACTCTAAGATTCGCAGGATCTAGGGAAATCTTGATAGTACATATACGCTTCTACACACGGGTTCGTGCCCAGTGGACACGGGGGCGTGGTCAATTAATGCAGACAAACTACAATTAATGAAGAAAAAGAGGAGGATGGACACGGGGCCATGCCCAATGGACACGGGGCCGTGCCCGAGCTTCTGTTCAGCCTATAAATAGGAGTGCTTGGATCACTTGCAACTCATCCCTTGGCACACCACCTCTCTCACACTTCACCCACCACCCACCACCATCACAACACCATCATCCACCACCATCATCCATTGTCCATCATAGAGTGTGTGAGTCGTCTCGGGATCCAAGATTGATCGTAAGAGTTCTTGTCAATCAAAGGCCATGTTTGCCTAAGTCTCTTACATCACTTGGTGAAGACAAGTGTTTAGTGTAATACTTTTTATTTTTAATCTTTTCACACTTTTTATTTGGTTATGTATTAATGACTTTAATAAATAGTTTCTTATGTTGAAGGTGGTTCTTCCTTATCGTTTGTCCGTGGTGTCTTGGCATTATTTTACTGTCTATATAAAATAAAAGATTTTCACCATTCATATCTCCACGGTCTATATGGAGATATGTTGGCTACCTGGTCGGGGGTTAAGGGAACGGTTTGGTAAGAGTCTTGCCATTGTTCAGTGTATAGATCCTGCAAAGGACCTGGGTCAAATTTAGTAGGACCTCCTTCAATACCCTCTGGTATTGGATGGCGGGGGTCCAAACTCTTTTATCCCCTCATAAGTTAAACTACTATTAAAACTTTAATCCGACTGCTTAGGACTGTATCCCTGCTGACTCAGACTACTTAGCCGAGGGTAACGTCACCTTCAAAAGAGGGGCCTACCACAATATGCATTAATAACTTAATTAATTATCTTTCAATAATCCGACCCTTTAGGATTGTATCCTTGCTGACTCAAACTACTGGGTTGAGGGTAACATCACCTTCAAAAGAGGGGCCTACTACAATAACTAAGATAATCTCTTAAAAAGTGCAAAAGTGTGGAAATAATCAATGTGACAACCCGAACTTCCAAGGTTAGTAACGTTTCATCTTACGATCTTAACTCCTCGTTACCCCTTTCCTAGGTGTTAGAACATCCTACTCGGTTACAACTTCATTAAACTTGAACGTACGATAACTTGGGTAAGTAATTACTTATTGGCATCGTTGAGCCGCACACATACATAGAGTTTGGGCCGCACACATACATAGAGTTTAATTGGGCCGCACTTGTTCCTTCGGCCCACACGCATATCAATTCTAGACCAAACCACTCAAGCCCAATCAAGGATTAGATGATGGGCCGGCAATCATGAGTCCATATATACACGTACATGCAAATAATTTAGATAGGGATCTCATAATTAAGCACTCACAAGTTGTAACATACCCTAAATCCCCCAAAACCATCGACGGCAACAAGAAGGAGAGGTTTAGTTGCAACCCTTTCTTGCGTGTTAACTGATCATCGTGCTTCACTTATTGGGTTAGTGTTTTGCCCTCGTTACCTTATGTGTATCCATACCCTACGTGATGTTGTGATAAATATGCTATAGACGTATAATGCATTGGTTTGATGGGTATTGTTATTGTTGATTAGTTGTACTAATTATCATGTCTCTTGTTTAGAATAAATGGAATTAAGATTCTGGTTAAAGGAAGAACTGGATTATTATGATATTCATATTAAGAAAACATCGTAGGTATGATAACCATATATGATTAGAGGGTTTAATATGTTGACAAATAAGGAACTGATGTGGGAAAATAGGTTCGATTAAGTAATAGTTGTTTGAGAATATATGTGGGACTAGTAATATATGAATTGATGCTGATGGTAGTTGTAACCGAACCAAAACAAGGGCTGTGTATGTGTCTATATTTATATAAATTCTTGTAGACAACCATTAAAGTTTGGGTGGGGTTCGAATAAAATTAACCATGCTGTTTATGGGATTACTAAATATGGGTAGTAAGATGATTGTGGTTGGAATACTTATTTTAGATTGAATAATAACAAACACCTTAAACTGCTAAGGATTGCTAGCTGAAAACATATCGGGTAATGGGTTGGATTTTATTGTTATACATGATTAAGGGTAGGGTATATTGCTTAGGGATTACAACAATAAAAAGAATGACATGTTGTGATTGGTTTTAACTTAATAGTTACTGATGATGTCAATTATTATGTAATTGCTATGATTAAATGGTAATACTGTTCTATGATAATGTGCATTATAAGGAAATAGCGATTAGGAATAAACAGCATGTTAATCGGGTCACACAATCACACTTTTGGGCTGGGTAAAGCAACGAGCCACAGACACACATATTAAATTTATTTCGTTGGGCCGGTCACAACTGGGCCTGTTCTGCTGGGCCAATAGATGAAACTGAATTGTAAAGCGTTGTGGGCCGGGACATGATTGGTCCTGGGATTTAGCTTGTCACACACACACCTGATTCGGGCCGAAAGGAGTAATGGGCCGCATAGTTGATCACACTTTTAGTTGGGCTGGAAACTAGTTGTGCCGCACCTTAATTCAAATAGTGCATTGTGTTGTCGAATGTTGTTTAGTCGGTAATGCTCGTGATATGAAACCACTTGTGATACGAATGTGAATGGTGTATTATGTGAACTTGTATCATAAATGTACTATAACCAGGATGCTTGTTATGATATATGTGATGTTATATGTTTGGTTGTTTATTGTTTGAGCAATACGTGTTACTAGATACGTGAATTGTGAATTCATGAAACTGACTGTCTTTGGTAACCACGATAGGGTTTGGTTGATCCATTTGGAACAAGTAGTGTAACGTAGATAAACATACCGAGCAAACCGAGGTGAGTTCACACTTTCCACAAGGCATGGGATTCCCAAGGGTTGGGAATGGGTAAAGGATTTAAACTTGTCACACCCCGACCACGTAAAACAACAAAACGTGGCGGAAACATCGGGGAGTGTTGTAACAGAATCATTGTTTCATAACACATGGAAATTGAAATATTGTTTTATTGATCAAAAGAGTTATAATGTCTGACAAACAAAGAAACATAACATAAATAACTAGTCTTGCATCTTTTATTGTCACTAAGGCCCAAGTCCGCCTAAGTGTATCTTGATCAATCCTATGCTTCATTTCCTGAAACACATGTGAAAATAGGTACGTCAGCATAAAAATGCCGGGGAGTACATAGGTTTTGTGAAAATAGGATTCATGACTTATGTTTGAGAAATTGTTTAGTCATGAACCTTGTAATTTGTTTTGTCTTGTAAATCATTTGAAAAACGATAAGATCAGATGATATGTATAAATAAGTGAATAATGTATGGTTAAATGAATAACCATGTAAGATGAGTTTGTATAAGATAAGTTGTTTGTAAATCAATGTGTGACAACCCGAGTTTTCAAGGTCTCTATTTGACTCGACTTAATACTTATTTGCAAAGTGTGGTTTTATATTTATTTGTGGTGTGCATTATAAGTGGGTATATGTATATGTTATGTATTAGTGATATGCCTTGTATAATTAATATAACAAAATGAGACCTGTTAAGCCAAACAAACCCACACCCCACAAAAACACATCTCGTCTACAAAGAGGCCCACGACAACAGAAGTGGGCTTTGACCCAGTAACACCCGGTTATAATATTTGATTCATAGCCTTTACGCATAAGTTAATTCGAAAACCCTAACCACTTCCCCTTATCACTGTGTGACGGCGATAACCATCTCCCACCATCATCTTTCTCTCTCTAATCCTCCCGTTGTTCATCCCAAATCGGTTAGTGTGTATTAAACAGAATTGATTACTTGTTGTATTGATTAAAAAGTCTGTTTGATGAATGCTTTTAGTTGCGGCCCATGTGTGTTGTCAGGATATGTTAGTCAAGATTCATTTGTTAATTGTTTGTATATATGTTGTCGATTTGTAAGATAAGGAACACCACATGGATTGTCGGCTGGAATTGATTAGATTGTTTGACATATGTGATGAATCAATATGAATTATTAAAATTGTATGTATTATCATGTGAATAATGTTGTCAAACCCACCGAGCTATTTGGTCCAATAAAACATTGAGGTGGTTTAAAAAAAAAAATTGTCGGTTCATTATAAATTGATAGTGGTGGGGGAATGATAACTACAAAAATGGCGGCTTAGTAAGGTGCAGGCTACAAGAACAAGTCACAAGATACATAGGGATCTGTTGTGTGAATAAGAAATTCATTTTTTTTTGTGTCAAAGAAAGTTCCATGTTGATTGGTGGTGATGGGCGGTCCATGAAGACCATTGGCTGTTGGATCGGCCCAATGGCACTTTAATGTCAACCGAAAATTTTATTAAAGAATTAGTATTGTTGCTGTTGTGTTGGGACGAAACAAAAATATCGGCGAATCACCGGATGATGAAACCGACTTGGCGAAACAAAGGTGTTTTGCCAAGACCCATCACGGCGAAACAGGGGGGCGTTTTGCCGATTGGTTAATCTGCACAGTAACCTGGATAAATTCTGTTAAAAGTTAACTGGGTTTATTAACTACTGTTAAGCTGATATGCATGACTTGTATGAACTTGAATATGTGTCTTTTGTTGTTCGTGATTGCTAGTTCAACGCTACTGTGATTGTATATGCTTACATGGACTTAGTGAATATACACTGATTATGTATACGTGCGTACTCTAGGACTTGATTGATTAACTGGGAGCACATAATTTAGCATACCGAGCAAACAAGGTGAGTTCACACTTCTACCAAGGCATGGGATTCCCGGGGTTGGGAATGGGTTGACTGATTATTTATGCTTAAGAGTTATCGGAATTACATACCATTGGCCTCGGTAGAGGAAGGTCAATGGTAGATACTACTAGACTAGTGATACATATACTTCTCTTCGCAAACATGCCGGGATCGGCCGCGATACTAGAACAATCTTCGCAAACAAGCCTGGAATGGCCGCGAACTATACTTTAATCTTCGCAAAGATGCCTGGAGGGCCGCGATACAAATATAACTAGTCTAGAAAACATGGGAGACCCCCACTAATCTTCGCAAACATGCCTTGAGGGCCGCGATGTAATTAATAACGATACGTGGGTTACTAAACAAACAAACGATTTATGAAACGAACATTATTACTAAACAACTCACTGTGAACTCGCTCAACAAGTTGTTGACTCTCTGTTACATGCCTTGCAGGACCTTAGGTACTTTTGGAGCTTGCACGGGAGGCACGGTCGTTGTGGACATGGATCGTGAATGTGTTGTTAAACATTATGACATTTTGTACTTAAACTTATGTTGGGTTTACTTTAAATGCTTTCGCTACACACTTGTTTATATTTGGTTTTTGAAACACCTATCGTATTGATGAATGACTTTTACTATATACTTATGTTCAATATGATTGGTGGCTTGATCCTGGTCATGTCACGCCTCCAAGCGGTGGTACTCCGCGTGTGGATTTTGGGGGTGTGACAGATTGGTATCAGAGCCATTGGTTATAGAGAACTCGGTTTTAATAAGGGGAAAACGTTTTTATTAAAACCAGACTATAACCGAAACAGTGCTCAACGATCCACAACGACGCCTCGCTCCACGTGCAAGACTCATCACTCTAGGTAATATGGTACATGTCTTATTGCCTACTTGCTAGAATTGCATAGAATTTTGCTCCGGGTATGCTTAGGTTAACTTAACCCTATTGCATGAGAACACTTGTGTGCTTACTCTCTTCTGTTATCGCACTACTCGCGAACCTCTCTCACTTATGTCATATTTGCTATGAAGATCATGTCTGGACGTATCAACATGACGCAAGCCCAATTGACGGCTCTCATTAACGAGCAAGTTGCTGCGGCACTTGCAGCCGCACAAACAGGAGGTCAGCACACTCAACCACCTGTTTGCACCTTCAAGACTTTCATGGACTGTCGTCCTACTACTTTTAGTGGCACGGAAGGAGCGGTTGGACTCCTCCATTGGTTTGAAAAGCTCGAGTCCGTGTTTGAAATGTGTGAATGCCCTGAGGCTCGCAGGGTGAAGTACGCCACTGGTACTCTAGAAGGCATTGCGCTGACTTGGTGGAATACGCAAGTCCAGATGTTAGGGTTGGCTGTTGCTAACGCCACACCCTGGAATGATTTTAAGGAATTGATCAAAGAGGAATACTGTAGCCGTGATGACATTCATAAGCTGGAGGTAGAGTTTTACCACTTGAAAATGACGGGGTCAGAAATTGAAGCGTACACCAGAAGATCGAATGAGTTGGCTATTCTGTGTCCTACTATGGTGGACCCTCCCATTAAGCGTATCGAACTGTATCTCAATGGTCTGGTGCCGGAAATTCAAAGTCACGTAACCTCAGCGAATCTTGGCACCATTCAGCAGATTGTCAAGATAGCTCATCGCCTCACCGATCAGGCAGTCGAACAGAACAGGCTGCCTAAACGTATCAGCACTACTACTACCGCTACCACTCCAGTTACTCCTGCTACTCCCAGTGACAACAAGCGGAAATGGGAAGGGGATTCCAGCAGGGGTTCAGCAACTGTACAGTCTCAAGCACAGCAGCAGCGCAAGACTAGTGATTATCAGAGTCCGAGTCAGCAATCGTCTGGTGGTCAGGGGCAGAGTGGATATCGGGGAATTCATCCACTGTGTAACAGGTGCAACAAACACCACAGTGGTCAGTGTCGTAAAGGCCGCTGTCAGAGATGTCTAAGGGTAGGTCATGAAGCTAAAGATTGCAGAAGCTCAAGGCCTGCGAATCAGAACCAGCAACAACAGCCACCGGCTCCACGAAACCAGCCACAGCAACAACAACAAGGAAATAGGGCATGCTTTCAGTGTGGGGCGGAAGGTCACTTCAAGCGGAACTGCCCCCAGTTAAACCAGAATCAGAATAACAACAACAATAATCAGGGCAGTGGGAACAACAATGGGGGAAACAACAACAACAATGGTGCAAAGGGTCGTGTATTTGTGATTGGTCAGAGTGACGCAAGGAACGATCCTCATGTGGTTATGGGTAAGTTTCTTCTCGACGACTTTTATGTTACTGTACTATTTGATTCGGGTGCGGATACCAGTTATATGTCTCTGAAAGTTAGTCAAATGCTTAAACGCGCACCAACACTTTTGAACACCAAACATGTCGTAGAGTTAGCTAACGGTAAAAGTCTAGAGGCCACACACATAGTTCAGGGTTGTAATCTTATCCTCGCTGGTCAGACTTTCTCTATCGATCTCATTCCTATAACTCTGAGTAGTTTTGATGTCGTCATTGGTATGGATTGGTTATCCCAACAACAAGCAGAGATCCTATGCAAGGAGAAGATCATTCATATTCCTCGTTCTGGCAAAGAACCTCTCGAAGTTCAAGGCGACAAGAGTGGTGTCGTGAGTGGCATCATCTCCTTCTTGAAGGCTCAGAAGTGTTTGCGAAAGGGCCACATAGCTATTTTAGCACTCGTTACTGATACATCGCAGAAAGAGAAAAAGATTGAGGATATTCCTGTAGTACGCGACTTTCCTCAAGTGTTTCCTGAAGAGTTACCTGGGCTACCGCCTCATCGTCAGGTCGAATTTCAGATCGAGCTAGCTCCAGGAGCAGCACCTATAGCTCGAGCGCCTTATCGCTTAGCTCCAACTGAACTGGAAGAACTGTCTAAGCAATTGCAAGAACTCTTGGAAAAGGGTTTCATACGTCCTAGCTCATCGCCCTGGGGAGCTCCAGTATTATTTGTGAAGAAGAAAGACGGTACCTTTCGTATGTGCATAGATTACCGCGAACTAAACAAGGTGACCGTAAAGAATCGTTATCCACTTCCACGCATTGACGACTTATTCGACCAGTTGCAAGGGTCGAGCTATTACTCGAAGATTGACCTGAGGTCAGGCTATCATCAATTGAGAGTCCGAGATGAGGACGTCTCCAAAACAGCATTCAGAACTCGGTACGGCCACTACGAGTTTTTGGTCATGCCATTTGGGCTAACGAACGCGCCTGCGGTTTTCATGGATCTTATGAATAGGGTGTGCAAACCTTATCTTGACAAGTTTGTTATTGTTTTCATTGATGACATCCTAATCTATTCGAAGAATCGGGAGGAACATGAGCAGCATTTACGACTTATTCTGGAACTCCTTCGAACGGAACAGCTGTACGCTAAGTTTTCAAAATGTGACTTCTGGCTTCGTGAAGTCCAATTTCTAGGCCACGTGGTAAACAAGGATGGGATTCATGTTGATCCATCCAAGGTAGATTCGATTAAGAACTGGCCTGCACCTCGCACACCAACAGAAATACGCCAATTCTTGGGTTTGGCGGGTTATTACAGACGGTTTATCAAAGACTTCTCAAAGATTGCACAGCCGCTTACATTACTGACACAGAAAGGTATTGCTTACCGTTGGAGTGATACACAGGAAACAACGTTTCAGCACTTAAAGGATAGACTTTGTAGCGCACCTATCCTCTCATTGCCTGAAGGCACGGACGATTTTGTAGTCTACTGCGATGCATCTATCCAAGGTCTTGGATGTCTGTTGATGCAACGGGATAAAGTTATTGCTTATGCTTCACGCCAACTTAAGATTCACGAACGGAATTACACTACACATGATTTAGAACTTGGAGCTGTTGTTTTTGCGCTCAAGATATGGCGACATTATCTATATGGCACCAAGTGCACCATCTACACCGATCACAGGAGTCTTGAGCATATCTTCAAGCAGAAAGAATTGAACATGCGACAACGTAGATGGGTTGAACTACTGAACGATTACGAATGTGCTATAAAGTACCATCCGGGCAAAGCCAATGTGGTGGCCGACGCCCTCAGTCGAAAGGATACTACACCTAGGCGTGTACGAGCGTTACAACTCACTATTCAGTCTAGTCTTCCTTCACAAATACGAGATGCTCAGGTAGAAGCATTGAAACCAGAAAACGTCAGGGCTGAAGCCCTACGCGGCTCAAGGCAACGGTTAGAACAAAAGGCAGACGGAGCCTACTATGTAACAGGACGCATCTGGGTCCCACTCTATGGTAATTTACGCGAGCTTGTAATGGATGAAGCTCATAAGTCTCGCTACTCAGTACATCCTGGTTCGGATAAGATGTACCACGACCTCAGAACTACATATTGGTGGCCTAGCATGAAGGCCCACATAGCAACTTACGTTAGCAAGTGTTTGACTTGTGCGAGAGTCAAAGCGGAGTATCAGAAACCATCAGGCCCACTCCAGCAACCTGAGATACCACAATGGAAATGGGAACAAATTTCCATGGATTTTGTTACTGGCCTACCTAGATCTCAGCGTGGGAATGATACTATTTGGGTGATCGTGGATCGACTCACAAAGTCTGCTCACTTCTTGGCTATCAAAGAAACGGATAAGTTCTCCACTCTAGCAGACGTATACCTTAAAGAAGTTGTCTCGAGGCACGGGGTGCCCACCTCTATTATCTCCGATCGTGATGCACGTTTTACTTCAGAACTGTGGCAAGCAATGCATAAATCTTTTGGCTCTCGAATAGACATGAGCACAGCTTACCACCCTCAGACAGATGGGCAGTCTGAGCGCACTATTCAAACTCTAGAAGACATGCTACGGGCGTGCGTAATTGACTTTGGCAAGGGCTGGGAAAAGCATCTGCCACTGGTGGAATTTTCGTACAACAACAGCTACCACACCAGCATAAAAGCTGCTCCGTTTGAGGCATTGTACGGACGTAAATGCCGATCACCTCTTTGTTGGGCAGAGGTGGGTGACAGTCAGATCACAGGTCCAGAAATGGTAGTTGATACTACTGAAAAGATTGCTCAAATACGACAACGCATGGCGGCAGCTCGTGACCGTCAGAAAGTATATGCCGATAAAGACAGGAAATTACTCGAGTTCCAGGTTGGGGATCGAGCACTACTCAAAGTTTCACCCTGGAAGGGTGTTGTTCGTTTTGGCAAAAGGGGCAAACTCAATCCACGATACGTTGGACCATTTGAAGTCATAGAAAAGATAGGCAAAGTGGCCTACAGACTGAACTTACCAGCTGAACTCAGTGCAGTTCACAACGTCTTTCATGTGTCAAATCTGAAGAAGTGTCAGTCAGATGAGACCTTCATAGTTCCTTTGAAGGAGCTCACTATCGACGAACGGTTGCATTTCGTCGAAGAACCAGTTGAAATCACGGACCGGGATGTGAAGGTCCTCAAGAACACCAGAATACCTCTTGTTCGAGTTCGTTGGAACTCCCGTCGTGGCCCAGAGTATACCTGGGAACGCGAAGACCAAATGGAATTTAAATATCCCGAGTTATTCGGAAACAGTGCAACCACTACTGAGACTGAAGCTACTACAGAATTTCGGGACGAAATTCCAAATCAACGGGGGGATGATGTGACACCCCAGGAAAACCAGTAAACTACACCACACAACTAGCTTCCTCAGTAACCACGTGCTAAATTTCGGGACGAAATTTCTTTCAAGTTGGGGATAATGTGACAACCCGAGTTTTCAAGGTCTCTATTTGACTCGACTTAATACTTATTTGCAAAGTGTGGTTTTATATTTATTTGTGGTGTGCATTATAAGTGGGTATATGTATATGTTATGTATTAGTGATATGCCTTGTATAATTAATATAACAAAATGAGATCTGTTAAGCCAAACAAACCCACACCCCACAAAAACACATCTCGTCTACAAAGAGGCCCACGACAACAGAAGTGGGCTTTGACCCAGTAACACCCGGTTATAATATTTGATTCATAGCCTTTACGCATAAGTTAATTCGAAAACCCTAACCACTTCCCCTTATCACTGTGTGATGGCGATAACCATCTCCCACCATCATCTTTCTCTCTCTAATCCTCCCGTTGTTCATCCCAAATCGGTTAGTGTGTATTAAACAGAATTGATTACTTGTTGTATTGATTAAAAAGTCTGTTTGATGAATGCTTTTAGTTGCGGCCCATGTGTGTTGTCAGGATATGTTAGTCAAGATTCATTTGTTAATTGTTTGTATATATGTTGTCGATTTGTAAGATAAGGAACACCACATGGATTGTCGGCTGGAATTGATTAGATTGTTTGACATATGTGATGAATCAATATGAATTATTAAAATTGTATGTATTATCATGTGAATAATGTTGTCAAACCCACCGAGCTATTTGGTCCAATAAAACATTGAGGTGGTTTAAAAAAAAAAAATTGTCGGTTCATTATAAATTGATAGTGGTGGGGGAATGATAACTACAAAAATGACGGCTTAGTAAGGTGCAGGCTAGAAGAACAAGTCACAAGATACATAGGGATCTGTTGTGTGAATAAGAAATTCATTTTTTTTGTGTCAAAGAAAGTTCCATGTTGATTGGTGGTGATGGGCGGTCCATGAAGACCATTGGCTGTTGGATCGGCCCAATGGCACTTTAATGTCAACCGAAAATTTTATTAAAGAATTAGTATTGTTGCTGTTGTGTTGGGACGAAACAAAAATATCGGCGAATCACCGGATGATGAAACCGACTTGGTGAAACAAAGGTGTTTTGCCAAGACCCATCACGGCGAAACAGGGGGGCGTTTTGCCGATTGGTTAATCTGCACAGTAACCTGGATAAATTCTGTTAAAAGTTAACTGGGTTTATTAACTACTGTTAAGCTGATATGCATGACTTGTATGAACTTGAATATGTGTCTTTTGTTGTTCGTGATTGCTAGTTCAACGCTACTGTGATTGTATATGCTTACATGGACTTAGTGAATATACACTGATTATGTATACGTGCGTACTCTAGGACTTGATTGATTAACTGGGAGCACATAATTTAGCATACCGAGCAAACAAGGTGAGTTCACACTTCTACCAAGGCATGGGATTCCCGGGGTTGGGAATGGGTTGACTGATTATTTATGCTTAAGAGTTATCGGAATTACATACCATTGGCCTCGGTAGAGGAAGGTCAATGGTAGATACTACTAGACTAGTGATACATATACTTCTCTTCGCAAACATGCCGGGATCGGCCGCGATACTAGAACAATCTTCGCAAACAAGCCTGGAATGGCCGCGAACTATACTTTAATCTTCGCAAAGATGCCTGGAGGGCCGCGATACAAATATAACTAGTCTAGAAAACATGGGAGACCCCCACTAATCTTCGCAAACATGCCTTGAGGGCCGCGATGTAATTAATAACGATACGTGGGTTACTAAACAAACAAACGATTTATGAAACGAACATTATTACTAAACAACTCACTGTGAACTCGCTCAACAAGTTGTTGACTCTCTGTTACATGCCTTGCAGGACCTTAGGTACTTTTGGAGCTTGCACGGGAGGCACGGTCGTTGTGGACATGGATCGTGAATGTGTTGTTAAACATTATGACATTTTGTACTTAAACTTATGTTGGGTTTACTTTAAATGCTTTCGCTACACACTTGTTTATATTTGGTTTTTGAAACACCTATCGTATTGATGAATGACTTTTACTATATACTTATGTTCAATATGATTGGTGGCTTGATCCTGGTCATGTCACGCCTCCAAGCGGTGGTACTCCGCGTGTGGATTTTGGGGGTGTGACACAATGTCTTGTGAAAAATATGTTATTTGTATAAAATGTGATATGTCTCAAACTGAAATGATTCAAATAACGCTATAATATGTGATACCATACAAACACTTATATATAGGAAGTACCAGCGGCGTATCCACCATGCTTTTATCATATCACACACGCCTCGTTACTTAAATCACTTACTCAAAACAAACCAACAATATAAGATGTTTATGTTTTAAACCAATTGCCAAATGTATTGAATAATATGTCAAAATGTTTATGTCAAGATGTGAGTCATGTAATGTATAACCAATGTCAATAATGTTCATGCGTCAAATGTAAATCATGTGATGTGTAACCAAAATGATATGTATGGCTAGTGAAATGCGTCAACTAAACCATAGGTGAAACGCACAAAACAAAGTATTGAAGTAAAACTTGGTTTAAATCAAAGTTATGTTTTGTGGAAATGCATGATCAAATGTAAATCATGTTAAAATGTTTATGTCAAATGTCTTTGTGTAAACCTTGTCAAAATGTCATGTATGGCAAGTGGAATATATATGTATATATATATATATATATATATCCATTAAGCCATAGGTAAGAATGCACAAAACAATATATTGAAGTAAAACTTGGTTTAAATCAATATTATGTCTTGTGTAAATGCATGATCAATGTAAATCATGTAATGTGTAAACAAAATGATATGTATGGCTAGTGAAATGTATCAACTAAACCATATGCACAAAAGCAAAGTATTGAAGTAAAACATGGTTTAAATCAATATTATGTCTTGTGTAAATGCATGCTATACTGAATATGAACATTTATGCGGTGTTGTAAAAATGCATACATCCAAGCCTTGCGACTGTGGCGATAAACCCTTAAACGACTTAAAGGATTATCTGTGCTTCATATCAAAGAATTCGGTCATTCCTTTCGTCCCCATACCCAGAACGTCCGGAACGGGAGTTGTCAATTCCTATGGTACCACTACCTACTAACGAACGGCGTAGCTAATGTTAATGAATGTATTGTCCCATTTAAACAAACCAGATGTCATATCAAAATGTAAGCATGTGATGAAATGAATATGTACTAGGTATGCAACAAATGAACATACATAGCATGTGATGTGATGTGATGTGATGTAAAACGATGTACTAAGTAATGCACACAATGGGCACACCTAGCATAAAAACGATGAAATCATGTACTATAATGTACTAACAAACATGGCAGATATATGATGTGAAAACAGGAAAGCATGAATGTAACAAGTAGGCACATGTGTTCCACCCCAAAACGTTTGGAAAACAGTAAAAGAGGGGTCTATGTACTCACTTGAGATTGCTCAGAAGTCCTAGGATAACCACCAAGCAATGCTAGAGATCACGGAATCAAACGGCACCTAGTATAGGTAACTATGTTAATAAACCGGACCTAGATCGGAAGACTGGGTAGCATGAGGGTTTGTAAACCAAATGAGTGTAGGAACTCATGTGATATGGTTTAACAAAGCCTACATACTAAATGAAACTTAACCTAAGTGTTTACGACCCATTACGACCCGTTTAGGTAGCTTATGCTACTTTAACGCGTCGTTCGCGTAAAACGCGTTCGGACCGCCTAACTAGCCCTATGACAAGTGTTATATGCCTAAACATGTTACATAATCAGTTATGTGACAAAAGTTTAGGTTACATATGCTTAATTACCAATTATACATGAAAAGGGTATTCTGGTAATTTACCTAAGGCATATAAACTACCTATCATACAACTACTTAAACGAAGCGACCATAAGGTATAACCTCGGAAGGTTATTCCCTATATGCTATGGTCACCTAATGTGTTTGGTCGGATCCTAATGATCGACCAAATGGGTCGGGTTCGAAGGTATAAGTGATTTATTAGATCGCTTACCCTACGACCCTAGGCAACGTGGTAATCAGTAGGCATAGTCCCAAGGGACTATAACCAACGTGATTACACTCACGTTGCGAAGTTCAAACGAACTTCGCATTGACCATAAACTTGTCAATGCAGAAAGTCAAACAAAGTTTGACTTTCAGACTCAAAAGACTCGAAAAGCAATAAAAGAACGAAAGAATACTTACGAAGGGTCCCCGAATGCTAATTTCGATTCAAGAATCTCAGGTATGAAACAATGGTTTCAACTTAGAGTTTCTCAATCAAAATTCTAGTGGGTTTAGAGGTTGAAGGCATGGGGTATTTATAGTTTTTCCCGAACCGTTAGGATCGTTTCTTGGAAAAGGGGAAATGATCTTGCCCGAACACTTGTCGGAAGGTTGTGGTGGCTCATTGGCACTCACCATAGGGTGTTGACAAGTGTACTTGCCCTTTGGGGTGTTGAAAAATTGATTGGAATTGCAAAACACTGAATCTGGTCACTAATCTGATGTTTCTGCCCAGGTTAGGCAGTCGCGTAGCGCGACTGGTAAAGGCTTATGCAGTGGCGCTACGCCACTGCCTATCAGTTTCAGCAAACTTTCAAAATTGGCAGAAATGGTCCCTGCAGCCCGTTTAAGCGATTTTCGATGCGTTTGAACCCCGTTAACCTCATTTCAAGGCTCTAAAATGAAGTTAAAGTATAGGGAACTCAAAACATGCTCAAAAATATCTAGGATGTCGGTTCGTTTGGCCGTACGAACGCGATGTTCGCTTAATTACGACGGAATGCGCATAAGCGCGAAAAACGATCCAAATGACGCGACGAGTGGATTTTTCTTATGGAGAACACTAAAATATAATATAGTCATGATTATATAAATTTTTGGATGTCCGGATGTATTCAGAACGTAAGTTATGCGCGAAAATGCAAACTTGTGCACTTTTTGACACTTTTAGTCCCTGAATGACCCAAAAGTTTATTTTAGCACACCGAACCCCTCAAAGCCTATTTCTAAGCTATGTAAAGGATATTTAAGGTGTGTTTAACTTATGGTCATGTTTCGGAATGTCTGTTACAGTTCAAATTGGCATACTTTCGCAGTTTGTCAAATTTAGTCCCTGTAAGCTAATTAACTTGTTTTTGCCATACCAAAGCCTTTAAAACTTATTTCTAAGTTATGTAAAGGTTATTTAAGGTATGTTAAGCCAATGTCACTATTACGGAGTGTTTGTTTCATTTAAACTGGTTATATTTACGCATCGGTGCGCGTATAACCTTCCAGAAAGTGATTTAGAGTTTGGAATTGAACAAAAATTGATATGTGCAAATGATACACGTATTTATACAAATCCTAAGTATGAAATTCAATATTTCATTGCTACAGTATTTGTTTGATGGCCGTGGAGGCACAGGTGTTACAAAACTGAAACTGCGTGATCTCCTGGTTTGGAAGACGTACACACCCTGTTTATTGAAGGGTGATAACATGTGATAAGGAATTGATTGGAACCTACGAAATCTCCTGGTTTGGGGATTTCGTACACACCATCTTTATTGAAGGGTGACAACATGGATACTAGACCAAAATCTCTATCATGAAGTCCCTCCTTTTATATCGACTTAATCGCCGGGCCAATGGCGAGCGGGTCATTAGTTAGATAACGCTATTTAGGTCTGACAAGCCTCACACCGTGCCGCAGAGGACGGGCGTGAACTAATGGATCTGGGCACTAGTCAATGATGATAGACATTGACGTTAGGGCACCAACTTACTTCAGTCAGTGGTCGATATGGTAACGGTCTAGTGGTTTACAACATGGGGTAGCCCCCACTGGTTATGGTATGGGAAACAGGGAACTGATAAACAACTGGTTTTCGAATGAAATTATGATTTTTGGGAACAACTTTAAAACGGACAACCAACTGTGAACTCGCTCAACTTTGTTGTTGATTCGTTGTTACATGCCTTGCGGGTCTTTAGGTGCATATTGTTGGAACTTGCTGTCTGGAAGGCTGGAGTGGTCATGGGTCAAGATACATGGAAATGCGAGACGAATCTAATGGCTTTAACACACTTGGTTTATGAATTTCTTAACTAATGTATTATGCTTCCGCTGAACGTTAGATAATGTTTTGTAACACGTCTATCAATAATAAATGAAAGTTTTATTTAGTTATATTTATGAGTTCCATATGATTGGTGGCTTGGATCCTGGTACGTCACACGCCTCGCGGTGATTCCGCATGTGGTAATTTGGGAGTGTGACAGATTGGTATCAGAGCCATTGGTTATAGTGAACTTGGTTTTAAAAAGGGGAAAAACATTTTTATAAAACCAGACTATAACTGAACAGTTCTGAAAACGTGAATACGACCATGACACTCAGATCCAGATTGCTAGGTTCGTATTTCTTACTTGCTGTATACATTACGTAACTAGTACACATTTGTTTATGACGAAACATACGAACACACACTCGTCACTATAGCATGATGGCATGGATTGATTGCTTACCTTATGATGTGTTGATAATATGCCATAGTCCTTGGATTTTTGTGATCTTATTACTTTGACGACCTCCGTTTGACATCTGAGTTTGAGGAACCATTTGACATGAGTTAGGAGGAACTGAGATGAACATGCAAATCACAATATTATTGTGGGTGCACACATAATAATAATGTGGGGTGCATGCGAGTCCCAGTGAGCCTTAACAAGTGGAAAAAGGGGTTCCATTCCGTTATTTGATAAATGTGAAACGTAACAAACTTATAGGGGTCATGGCAGAGATTGTTCCCTACTCGAACGTGAACTTTTCATTCCTCTCTGGATCCTTTCAAATCTCGATACTATCGAGTATAAACTGAACACCCATCTGAACGCCTAGCGAACTGTGTGTAACGTTGGGTGCTTGTACGAACATCCCCGAGTTGGATGTTGCAACGACAATGATTGGTCTATATCTTTCTCACCTTTCTTCATTTGCTGGAGCTTAACGTATTAACGCCTTAGATTTCGAAATGCGATCACTCCTGCAACACTCTCGTAACATATCGTGTATTACTCAGTCAACTTGCAAGAATGATGGACCTCAGCATTTGAACGACCCTAGTTACCAGCAGCGAATATTAGCGATTTGACTCCAATCGAATCCTTAACCCAGCCAGCGACTCATGGGACTCAACTTTTACGAATTAATCGGGACATAAACGATGACAATCGACCATGGTATGGAACGTGAAACTGCCAGCACAAGGGGGTAGCACCTTAGGACGTGGCACGGAATATGAAAAGATGGGCCCTGTCGATTAAAGATCGTGGAGCTCCGTTTCAAACGACAACAACCAAGGAAACAGCAGCCGTACTGGAAATCCTCGCAACGAGTACAACAACACGGGAAATGATACTCATGGAGGGACATTAGGGATTTGGCCTGGGCGACGCCGGGATTATAACGACATGGTGGCCTACGTGTTCTTGGTGACTAATCACTTTGCCACCGTTTTGCTTAACCCTGATGCATCTTGAAACTGAACATGTTGTGGAATCGACTGATGGCAAGGCAATGGAATCGACCTTATGGGACAAGTGTTCGACATCGACCTTTCTTCTGTTGTTCTTGATAGATGTACACTGTGAAGAGAAGATTCTACATATCCCTCTCCTAGTGGAGGATTGTTATCTGTTCTAATGCGTCAGAGTGGTGCAGAGGTTAGCCTCAATTCAGCAGTAAAGGCCAGGAGTGTCCACGGAAGGATATCCCGCTATGATAGCACTCGCTACTGATGTCAAGGCTAAGGAAAAGAGGATCGAATATCCACCAATTGTTTGTGATTTCTCCCTAAGTGCTACAAGAAGGACTATCAGGTTTACCTTCACAATCATCAGGTGGAATATCAGACCGGTATCATGTCAGAAGCAGCCCTTGTTACTAGTATTTCCTATTTTGTCTTACACCAGGAAGGTTGCAGGAACTGCCTAATCAACTTTAGGAACTATTGGACATGGGTTTATCAGATCTAGTTTTTCGCTTTGGGGAGCCTAGTAATACTAGTAAAGATGAGCCTTTTCGTATGTGTACCGATTATCGAGAACGTAACAAGGTGACAGTAGGAACCACTTGTCTCGACCATGTATTGGTAACTTGTTGACTAGTTGCGAGGAACGAGCTTCCATTCGAGGATTGGCTAGTGAACGAACTATCATCAGGTGGAACTCCAAGAGGATAATGCTCTTAGAACAGCATGTCAAACGCAATGCAGCCATTTCAACTTTGTACATTATGATCGTTGAGTTGATCAACACACCAGCTGCTTCAGGGATCGCATGAATCGACCGTAATTGTTGACAAGGTTCTGAATCATGACCAGGAGAAAGGAACCCCACGGGTGGCATATGTATCCTATCTCAGCGCTTCTGTGGGAGGAGCCATTGCGTGTCAAGTCTTGTTAAATGTAATTTCGGGGTTCGAGAGGTACCTTTTAGACATATAATCAGCGAAGTGGGAATGCCCGTAGATCTCGCTAAGATCTGTCTTGGTTGGAAACGGATCGACACCAAAGAGTCCTTCGAGGATACAACAATTTCTTGGTCTCGCTTGATACTATCATAGATAAATCACAGGATTTTCGAAGGTCGCGCAGATTAAATCTCTCTAGCACAGCAGGGTGCTGTGTTCGTGAAAGACAGAACAGGAGGACGTCTTTTCAGCTTTCGAATCCCAACTCTGCAATGCACTGAGCATCGTCTTTATCAGAGGGTGCGGGTGATTCAGTGGTATATCCTTATGGTTCGAATTAGTGTCCAAGTTACACGTCGACGCAACACAAGAGAGTGATGGCTTACGTAATAGAATTACCAGAGGAACTGCATGACACAACCGGTGGTGGAAACCGTGGTCTTTGTATTTACTTGGAGGCATTACTTGGATGGTACCAGATGCATTATTTAGACCGATCACAAGGGCCTCCCGTGTACCTTGGCTCCAACAGAGCTAAACCAGCTAATGGCATCGCTGGAGGGAACTTTTGGATGATTGCAACTATGAAACCTGAATGTGCACGAGCTTTGCAGCTCACTATCGACTCTAACTTACCTGATTCGACTCGCTCTGTCCAAACTGGAGAACTAAAGGAAGAGGATTTTCAAGTTGAACCCATGCGGGGCATGGAGAAACAACCTCGGCAGGTAGGACGATATTCGCTACCTCATGGAACGAGTGTAGATCTCATTATACAGTAACTGTAGGAAATTTATGATGAGCAAAGCAACGGCCTTGATATTCTAGTCGTCTGGGGTCCTGATGAGAGGCATTAAGATTTATAAACCTTGTACTGGTAATCGGGCATGAATGCCTACCTAGCTAGGTATGGGAATGATGTTTGACTTGTGGGAAAGTCAAGGTGAAGTGATAGCAACTAGAAACACCTATATGGAAAGCGAAAACAGACTGCATGGATTTGGTCGCTAGTCTACTTACCACTCGAAATGGAAACAATATCACCTGGATAATCGTTGATTATCTCACATAACCAGCACACTTTCTAGCCATCAAGGAAACGAATAAGTTTTCAACATTTGCAGTCATCTACCTGAAAGAAGTGGTTGCTAGGCACGGGGTGCCAACCTCCATTATCTCTGATCGCGACCCACATTTTGCATCTGATTTGTGGCAAGCGATGCACAAATCCTTTGGCTCACGTCTAGACATGAGCACAACATATCATCCACAGATGGATGGGCAGACTGAATGCACCATCCAAACTCTTGAAGACATGCTTCGAGCTTGTGTAATCGACTTTGGTAACAGCTGGGAGCGGCATCTACCTTTAGTGGAGTTTCGTATAACAACAGTTACCACACCAGCATCCAGGCTGCTCCATTCGAGGCATTGTACGGATGGAAGTGCTGATCACCTCCTTGTTGGGCAGAAGTTGGAAACAGGCAAATCACTGGCCCAGAACTCGTCGTAGACACAACAGAGAAGATTGCTCAGATACGACAATGAATGGCGGCAGCTCGTGACCGTCAGAAAAGCTACGCTGATAAGCGCCGGAAACCACTCGAGTTCCAGGTTGGGGATCGAGTACTACTTAAAGTCTCACCTTGGGAAGGTGTAGTTCATTTTGGTATACGAGACAAACTCAACCCGCGATATGTTGTACCCTTCGAAATCATGGAGAGATTTGGCAAGGTGGCCTACAGATTGAATCTACCTGAAGAACTCAGTGGAGTTCACAACGTATTCCATGTGTCGAATCTGAAGAACTTCCTGTCAGATGAAACTCTCATAGTTCCTTTCAAGGAGCTCACCATCGACGATCAGTTGAAATTTGTCGAAGAACCAGTGGAAATCTTGGACCAGGAGGTCAAGATCCTCAAACGCACCAGAATACCTATTGTTCGAGTTCGTTGGAACTCCCGTCGTGGCCCAGAGTTTACATGGGAACGAGTAGACCAAATGGAACACAAATATCCCCAATTGTTCAAGAAAAGCGAAACCACTACTGAGACTGAAACTACTGTGGAATTTCGGGACGAAATTCCAAACCAACGGGGGAAGGATGTGACACCCCAGGAAAACCAGGAAACCACGCAACCTAACTAACTTCCTCAGTAGC
Organism: Helianthus tuberosus; assembly: GCA_030545235.1. Classification (NCBI taxonomy): domain Eukaryota; kingdom Viridiplantae; phylum Streptophyta; class Magnoliopsida; order Asterales; family Asteraceae; genus Helianthus; species Helianthus tuberosus. The sequence continues at coordinate 97,006,049 of CM060388.1, forward strand.
TACGTGCTAAATTTCGGGACGAAATTTCTTTCAAGTTGGGGATGATGTGACAACCCGAACTTCCAAGGTTAGTAACGTTTCATCTTACGATCTTAACTCCTCGTTACCCCTTTCCTAGGTGTTAGAACGTCCTACTCGGTTACAACTTCATTAAACTTGAACGTATGATAACTTGGGTAAGTAATTACTTATTGGCATCGTTGAGCCACACACATACATAGAGTTTGGGCCGCACACATACATAGAGTTTAATTGGGCCGCACTTGTTCCTTCGGCCCACACGCATATCAATTCTAGACCAAACCACTCAAGCCCAATCAAGGATTAGATGATGGGCCGGCAATCATGAGTCCATATATACACGTACATGCAAATAATTTAGATAGGGATCTCATAATTAAGCACTCACAAGTTGTAACAAACCCTAAATCCCCCAAAACCATCGACGGCAACAAGAAGGAGAGGTTTAGTTGCAACCCTTTCTTGCGTGTTAACTGATCATCGTGCTTCACTTATTGGGTTAGTGTTTTGCCCTCGTTACCTTATGTGTATCCATACCCTTCGTGATGTTGTGATAAATATGCTATAGACGTATAATGCATTGGTTTGAGGGGTGTTGTTATTGTTGATTAGTTGTACTAATTATCATGTCTCTTGTTTAGAATAAATGGAATTAAGATTCTGGTTAAAGGAAGAACTGGATTATTATGATATTCATAATAAGAAAACATCGTAGGTATGATAACCATATATGATTAGAGGGTTTAATATGTTGACAAATAAGGAACTGATGTGGGAAAATAGGTTCGATTAAATAATAGTTGTTTGAGAATATATGTGGGACTAGTAATATATGAATTGATGATGATGGTAGTTGTAACCGAACCAAAACAAGGGTTGTGTATGTGTCTATATTTATATAAATTCTTGTAGACAACCATTAAAGTTTGGGTGGGGTTCGATAAAATTAACCATGCTGTTTATGGGATTACTAAATATGGGTAGTAAGATGATTGTGGTTGGAATACTTATTTTAGATTGAATAATAACAAACACCTTAAACTGCTAAGGATTGCTAGCTGAAAACATATCGGGTAATGGGTTGGATTTTATTGTTATGCATGATTAAGGGTAGGGTATATTGCTTAGGGATTACAACAATAAAAAGAATGACATGTTGTGATTGGTTTTAATTTAATAGTTACTGATGATGTTAATTATTATGTAAATTGCTATGATTAAATGGTAATACTGTTCTATGATAATGTGCATTATAAGGAAATAGCGATTAGGAATAAACAACATGTTAATCGGGTCACACAATCACACTTTTGGGCTGGGTAAAGCAACGAGCCACACACACATATTAAATTTATTTCGTTGGGCCGGTCACAACTGGGCCTATTCTGCTGGGCCAATAGATGAAACTGAATTGTAAAGCGTTGTGGGCTGGGACATGATTGGGCCTGGGATTTAGCTTGTCACACACACACCTGATTTGGGCCGATAGGAGCAATGGGCCGCATAGTTGATCACACTTTTAGTTGGGCTGGAAACTAGTTGGGCCGCACCTTAATTCAAATAGTTCATTGTGTTGTCGAATGTTGTTTAGTCGGTAATGCTCGTGATATGAAACCACTTGTGATCTGAATGTGAATGGTGTATTATGTGAACTTGTATCATAAATGTACTATGACCAGGATGCTTGTTATGATATATGTGATGTTATATGTTTGGTTGTTTATTGTTTGAGCAATACGTGTGACTAGATACGTGAATTGTGAATTCATGAAACTGACTGTCTTTGGTAACCATGATAGGGTTTGGTTGATCCATTTCGAACAAGTAGTGTAACGTACATAAACATACCGAGCAAACCAATGTGATTTCACACTTTCCACAAGGCATGGGATTCCCAAGGGTTGGGAATGGGTAAAGGATTTAAACTGAAACTGCGTGATCTCCTGGTTTGGAACACGTACACACCCTCTTTATTGAAGGGTGACAACATGTGATAAGGAATTGATTGGAACCTACGTAATCTCCTGGTTTGGGGATTTCGTACACACCCTCTTTATTGAAGGGTGACAACACGGATACTAGACCAAAATCTCTATCATGAAGTCCCTCCTTTTATATTGACTTAATCGATGGGCCAATGGCGAGCGGGTCATTAGTTAGATAGCGCTATTTAGGTCTGACAAGCCTCACACCGTTCCGCAGAGGACGGGCATGAACTAATGGATCTGGGCACTAGGCAATGATGATAGACATTGACGTTAGGGCACCAACTTACTTCAGTCAGTGGTCGATATGGTAACGGTCTAGTGGTTTACAACATGGGGTAGCCCCCACTGGTTATGGTATGGGAAACTGGGAACTGATAAACAACTGGTTTTTGAATGAAATTATGATTTTTGGGAACAACTTTAAAACAGACAACCAACTGTGAACTCGCTCAACTTTGTTGTTGATTCGTTGTTACATGCCTTGCAGGTCTTTAGGTGCATATTGTTGGAACTTGCTGTCTGGAAGGCTGGAGTGGTCATGGGTCAAGATACATGGAAATGCTTGACGAATCTAATGGCTTTAACACACTTGGTTTATGAATTTCTTAACTAATGTATTATGCTTCCGCTGAACGTTAGATAATGTTTTGTAACACGTCTATCAATAATAAATGAAAGTTTTATTTAATTGTATTTATGAGTTCCATATGATTGGTGGCTAGGATCCTGGTACGTTACACGCCTCGCGGTGATTCCGCGCAAGAGAAGAATTAAATAAAAAAGAGATAGTGGAAGAGGTAAAAATGGAAGAACAAATAAGTGAAAATTCGACACATGAGTTAAACAACGAAAAAGGTGAGTCCGTCAACGTTAAAATTCAAGAAGAGTCTAATTTTGAAGAAATTAATCTCTTATCACCTTCTTTTGAAAATCATTGTTTAGTACCCACTCATGCTAAGTTTTTAAAAGAGTTAAACACTAACGCTAAAATTGACGAAACGGTAAGTATTAAGTTAACTAACGATCAAACTTCGCTAATAAAAGAAGACCCATTTGAAATCAACATTACACCGGTTCCATGTTTTTTTTCAAAATTCCTTTATTAGTAATATCACGATTGATAAAGATCTTTGTGTTAACATAATGCCTAATTACATTTTCGAAAAATTAAGTATTAGTGATTTTTCTCCACTTCAAATACCCATTTTTCTATCCAGTCGGAAAGTAATAAAATCAATCTGAGGATGTCTTGGTTCAAACCAATCAAATGGTAATCCCAACCGACTTTGTCATCCTTGATGATGCTCCTCTAGTGTTGGGACAACCTTTTGTAAAAACTCACGAAGCTTTGAAAAACCGGAAGTACAACAATCTACCTCTTCAATTAGGGGCATTCAAAAGCAGCATAGATCTTGAGCGTTCAATGAAATATCCTTTTGGCAATAATGGCCCCCTAATTGAAGATGAAGATGAACCACCCGATACAAGTGAAAAGATTGATCACTTTGTTGAAGAAGAGGTCGCCATAGAACAAACTTTTAAAGTTCTTGATCAAAATGAGCAACCAAACAAGGAGTCTCCTAAAGACCCACCTCTTGAGCTCAAAGAACTTCTGAAAGGTTTGGAATATGCTTTTCTAGACAAAGATGGTAGATCACCTGTAATTATTTCATCTAAATTAAGTAGTGTAGAAAAAGAAAAATTAATTAAACTTTTGAAAAAACATAAAAATGCGATCGCTTGGAAACTTGTAGATATTAAAGGAATAAGTCCTTCCATGTGCACGCACAAAATTTTAATGAATGATGACTACAAATCGGTAATACAACCACAACATAGAGTAAATCCAAATGTCCAAGAAGTGGTTAAAAGCGAAGTCATCAAATTACTTGACGCCGGACTTATTTATCCTATCTCCGATAGTCCTTGGGTAAGTCCCGTTCAAGTGGTTCCAAAGAAAGGAGGTATGACGGTAATAACTAACGAAACGAATGAATTAATACCAACGAGAACCGTCACAGGATGGAGAGTATGTATAGACTATAGACGATTAAATGAAGCAACAAGGAAAGATCACTTTCCTTTGCCCTTCATTGAAAGGAGCGAAGGAATGGAAGTTGATCAAGCCAAAATAGACACTATTTCTCGATTACCTCCACCATCCTCCGTTAGAGCAATCAGAAGTTTCCTAGGGCATGCCGGATTTTATAGGCGGTTTATCAAAGACTTTTAAAAAATTTGAAGACCTCTAACAAAATTACTTGAAAAAGATGCCCCTTTCATCTTTGATAAGGATTGCAATCAAGCATTTCTAACCCTCAAGGAAATGCTAGTCAATGCACCTATCATGATAGCGCCTGATTGGAAATTACCTTTCGAAATCATGTGTGATGCAAGTGACTTTGCAGTTGGAGCAGTCTTGGGACAAAGAAAAGAAAAGCATTTTCACCCAATTTATTATGCTAGTAAAACACTTAACGATGCACAAGAAAATTACACAACAACTGAAAAAGAGTTACTAGCTGTGGTATTTGCTTTTGATAAATTTCGTTCTTATCTTGTTCTTTCTAAAACAATAGTCTATACAGATCATGCAGCCATTCGATACCTTTTCAAGAAACAGGCTGCTAAACCCCGTTTGATTCGGTGGATTCTACTCCTCCAAGAATTTGATATTGAAATCAAAGACAAAAGAGGAGCAAAAAACACCGCAGCAGATCATCTTTCGCGCCTAGAAGACCCAGCTTTAGAGGCAACCAGGGATGAGCAAATCAACAAAAAATTCCGAACGGAATCCCTGGAAATGGTGGAATACAGAGAAGAACCATGGTATGCCGACTACGCTAACTACCTAGCTAGCGGTATAGTCTCCAAAGGATGGCCACATCACCAAATAAAGAAATTCTTTGCTGATGTAAAGCATTATTTTTGGGAAGATCCTTATCTTTTCAAAATGTGTGCCGACCAACTCATCCGATGGTGCGTACATGGTAGTGAAGCAAGAAGAATTCTCTGCCATTGTCGTGAAGGTCCATACGGAGGGCATCATGGTGCCGCTAGTACCGCACGAAAGGTATTTGATTCAGGATTTTATTGGCCTACCATTTAAAAAGACGCCCAAAGTCTTGTCAAGACATGTGACGCTTGCCAAAGATCAGGTAATATTTCTTCCAAAAACGAAATGCCACAAAACGGCATTCTTGTTTGTGAAATTTTTGATGTGTGGGGACTCGACTTTATGGGACCTTTCCCACCGTCAAAAGGAAACAAATATATACTTGTGGCGGTCGATTACTTGTCTAAATGGGCCGAGGCCAAGGCACTTCCAACAAATGATGGAAGAGTCGTGGTAAGATTTCTGAAAAAATTATTCTCTCGTTTTGGAACACCTAAAGCATTAATAAGTGATAGATGTACCCATTTTTGTAATCATCAACTTGAAAAAAAATCTTAACAAGATATGGGGTCTATCACCGGGTCTCAACAACATATCACCCTCAAACAAATGGACAAGCCGAAATGACTAATAGAGGTTTAAAACGAATACTAGAAAAAACCGTAGGGTTAAATAAAAAGGAATGGGCTGATAAATTAGATGATGCTTTATGGGCTTTTCGAACTGCTTATAAAACAACGATAGGTACAACCCCATATAAGCTCGTCTATGGAAAAAGCTGTCATTTGCCAGTAGAAATAGCTCACAAGGCCTACTGGGCAATTAAAAATGTAAACTTAGATTTAGAATTTGCAAGTAAAAATCGATTTTGTCAATTAAATGAATTAGACGAATTAAGGAATTATGCATACTCTAACTCTGAAATTTATAAGGAAAGAATGAAAAATTTGCCTGACAAACACATTAAACCTAATGAATTTTGAGTAGGAGATCAAGTTCTTTTGTTTAATTCACGACTTCGATTATTTTCAGGTAAATTAAAGTCTAGGTGGTCAGGACCTTTTTCCATCACCCATATTTTCCCACACGGTGCAGTAGAAATTAAATCTCGGAATGGAATTCCATTCAAAGTCAAGGGCCAACGGCTAAAGCTCTACCAAGGATTCATTGAGGATAAAGAGGAAGAAATCTCGCTTCAAACGGTCGAAGAGTAAAAGCATCAACATCATGCCTGGTAAGTTACGAACAAGCGGGATGACATCTTAATCGGTAAGTCTTCTAACCAAGTTTTGGGAAAACAGGGCACTCACACGAGCATTTAAAAAAAAATTGCTCGGCACGAGGCCGTGTCCGCTGGACACGGGGCCGTGTCCGCGCGACTGTCGGGATAAAACCCCTTTTTCATAACAGTTACTTCATTCCACACGCCCCGTTTCCCCGAAAACTCTCTGGCTCAGGCGATTTTCCGCAGAATTCCAACGTCTCCTCTCGTTCTAACAACATCAAGGTATGATTTTATCACCATTAGTAGTTTGATTAGGTACTTGCATGTAGTTAAAACATCAAAAATTTGGGGAAAAATCTAGGGTTCTTGAACTTCATCCGGATCGAACCTCAAATTTTTGCGTAAATCTGTTATCATTAGTTTAGATTAGTGTTATGGGAAGTAAATCCACTTGTATTGTTCACAGATTTGCCCGATTTCTCACAAAAACACCAAACCCTTGTTTTTTAACCGAAAAAGATAAAATTGAAGGGGTAAACGGGTTGTTTTGGGAAAAACGGCACTTGGGGTTTCATTTTCGGGAGAAACCGCACCTACTTGACCAAAAATTTTCAAGTTTTCAGGACCGGGTCGAAAAATGAAGTTTTTGAGTAACAGACGCCTAGACACGGGGTCGTGCCCGCTGAGCACGGGGCCGTGTCCAGCTCACTGTTTTCGGTTTTCTCCGAAAAGTTTACTGTTTCATGCTAACTTTTGGTATATTCTTTCAGATGTCGAAGAAATTCACAAGGTTCAACGCAAGTGAGCTCGATGCTAAGGCAAGATATGATACACTTCGAACCAGACCGGAGGAATACCCAAGACAAGTATGCTCGGATCTTTTGGGATTAGTGAACCAATGGGACCGCTTCAACAACCTAGTCACCGGGCTGCTAAGAGTCGCCCTTACTACTCGCCTTCGCTCGGTCCCCGAATATACTTTGGAATTCTATAGCACATTTGTGTTCAATTCAAGGTGCAAGCCATTTGATAATAATGATGTAGAGTTCTGATGTGGGGGAACCAAGTACTCAATTTCAATGGCACAGTTCCGGTTGATGGTGGGGTTGTATGAGGAGGAAGATGCGGGTAACGAAGAAAACACTGGAGGATTACGTGAACTTGCCGAAGACGAATGCCAAGCTGCATGGGCACAAATTGGAGATGGGCACTACAACCCAAGCAGCACTAAGAGCACTAGGTTGAGGGGCCCTCTATACCGTTATATTCATCGGGTCCTCACCTACTCTCTTAGTCAAAGGCATGATAGCAGTGGTGTTGTCGGGCTAAGAGATCTGATAGTTCTTCATTGCATTCATAACCGCCGACACCTCGATGTTCCGTACCTCTTGCTCCGAAACATGCATTGGAACCGGCTTGCTACTCCACCAACCCCTATCTTCTTTGGGGGTTGGATATACCGTCTCTTCAAGCGCTTCATGAATATGCCTCGGTCTTTTGAAAGGAGTCCATGGTCGGGAAGAGTGGATATACACATCTGCCGCTCCATGAACTTAATCTATGAAGCCGAAGACGGGTCGGTTAGCTTCCAAAGAGTCCAAGGGCATGCTTGGAACCCGCAAGAAGCACTTGTCCTTCACGTTCCACAGTTCCAACACCCTCCTCATTTCCAACACCAGCCCCATGGTGATCCAGGGCAATCCTCCTCACAAGGAGGCGGTTTTCCTAACTTCCAAAGTTTACATGATTTGTTGCAGGAAAACCTCATGTGCACCAGGAACACCTATAACTTGGCCAGCAACACGTACAACCGGGTCGGAGAAATTGAGAGAAACATCTCCGATATTCAAGATGACATTGGGGACATCCGGGAGTACATGGCGGGGCACGGAGAAGGAGGTGATGACGAGGATGAGGACATGGACTAGGCGGGTGGAGTAGGAGCAGGAGCAGCTGGTTGGTGATCCCATAGGTTAACCCCCTTTTATCTTGAACAATTTCCGGCCTGTGTGCCGAGTGTTGAACAATTTACTTCCCCTTTAACTCTTTTTATTTTCTGCATTTGTTTTTCTTTTTAACTTTGTGGTTTGGATGTTGAACGTGGTAATTTAGGATGTTTGTTATGGTTTGGTGTAGTGTTTATTGATAAAACAGGTATATACGAGGCTTAGAGTACTAAATATTAGTACTACTAAAGCCGGGACAAGAAAACCGAAGCCAGAAACCTGTTTTTCACCTTTGCAGATTGTCTACACGGGGTCGTGTCCGGCCGACACACCCCCGTGTCCACTTCCCCAGACCTGCTGTTTGTTTAATTCTGCAGATTTTTGCCAGACACAGGGCCGTGCCCAGCCAACACGCCCCCGTGTCCACCTTCTGTAAGTTTTCATTACTGGCACTCTGAACACATGGCCGTGTTCATCCGACATGGGGCCGTGTCCAGACGCCCAGTAACACAAACCTTTGCTTTTTCACACCTTTTTACACATTCAATCAACCTAAAAACTTATTTTTGGGACACATTGAGGACAATGTGTAATTTAACTGTGGGGGGGGGGATGCTAAAATCTTGAATCTTGCAAATCCTAAATACAAGCCTTACACAAAACTCTATTGGAACCGCTAACCACTCCAAATTTTTTTCAAAAATTTTCATTTTTTTTACTTGTCTAGGTTTAAGTTGGGAAATTCAAGTTCTAAAAAGGTTATATTTTTACAAGTTTACAACCGATAGCGTCGTGATAAAAAGAACAAACATAAGAAAATTATGAAACGGCACGACAAGCTTAGTTAAAATTTGATTATATATACTTGATCACATAAAAACTCATTCCCACAAAAGTGAGTTTTGAGCCTTTATTGAGCATACAAATACATATCTTTAAACTAAATGCTCATTTTTCGTTTCTTGTGTGAATAGCCGCTTGGTTCGTACGACTCTAGAACTTGCCACGATGATACATTCCCGGTCCTTACCAACTTAAACCCGAGTAAGTAAATGATGGAGGCATTAGGACTAACCCTTTTTTATTTCTACACCATTATTTTTCTTTTTTTTACCACCTACCCAAAATCCCCCTAGTTAACCCCTTTGAGCCTAAACCTTTTCATTTCTTAACCCAAACCAAAAAACCCTTTTTACCCACCTAAACCCTTTTTCATTTTAAACCCTTTATTTTAGTAACAAAGCTCGGTTTTTCTTATGACTTGTTGAAAAAAAAAATGATGATGATGATGAAGCCTAAAGAAATAAACAAACAAGTTTATCAAAAAACAACTTTGTTTGAAAGAAATGCTTCATCAAAATATTTTTTTTTTTGAAAAATAACGAGTCTTATGAAAACCGACGCTTTTTACGCTTTTCGCCCTTTTACTAACCACTAACCCAACTACCCACCTTTAGCCCAAGCCTAACCCTTCACCCCAAAAGCCCTCTTGATATTTACAAAGGTGTATAGTTAAAAAGGAGGAGGATTGATTGCTTGGCAAGCCTATGGTAGAAGTAAGTTCCATGTCGCTCTCGAGTGATTCACTAAAAATACATCTTCGGCCGAGTGTTGAGTGATTCCCCCGTGAGGTATGTGAACTTGTATATAAATGGAATTTTAAAAAGGCATGTTGTGCCCTAATAAGTAATTTATCTTATGAAACGTTTTTAATAAATCATGACGAATAGGATTGTAAATAAACAAAAATAAAACTTAATAAAGAATCTTGGAAATCCCGACACTCTAGGACAAGCCCAAAAACCTTCTCTTCTACCCATTCCATTTGGGAGTGTAAAGCCACATTATAAAGAGTTTTGCTTGAGGACAAGTAAAGATTCAAGTGTGGGGGTATTTGATGTGCACAAAATGCAACATATAAATTACATCAATTGTGGCATAAAACTAACCTTTTTTTAGTACTAATGTTGGAAAAAGTGTGCTTTGGTCTTCCTTTTGTATTTTCAGGATTAAATGAGCTCAAATGAATAAAAGAAGCAAAAAGGTAGCTAAATCTAACATAAATACAAGAAAATGAACAAACGTGGCATGCCCGATCTCCCGACAGCATCTTCCCAAGCAAAACAAGAGAACAGAAGGTTGAACACGCCCCGTGCTCAATGAGCACGGGGGTGTGCCCAAGTGTCAGCAGAAAAGACAAAGTTGTAGAAGCTTCTATCGCCCACCACGGGGTCGTGCTCAGCGGACACGGGGCCGTGGTCAACTCTAAGATTCGCAGGATCTAGGGAAATCTTGATAGTACAGATACGCTTCTGCACACGGGGTCGTGCCCAGCGGACACGGGGGCGTGGTCAACTAATGCAGACAAACTGCAATTAATGAAGAAAGAGAGGAGGATGGACACGGGGCCGTGCCCAATGGACACGGGGCCGTGCCCGAGCTTCTGTTCAGTCAATAAATAGGAGTGTTTGGATCACTTGCAACTCATCCTTTGGCACACCACCTCTCTCACACTTCACCCACCACCCACCACCATCATAACACCATCATCCATTGTCCATCATAGAGTGTGTGAGTCGTCTCGGGATCCAAGATTGATCGTAAGAGTTCTTGACAATCAAAGGCCATGTTTGCCTAAGTCTCTTACATCACTTGGTGAAGACAAGTGTTTAGTGTAATACTTTTTATTTTTAATCTTTTCGCACTTTTTATTTGGTTATGTATTAATGACTTTAATAACTAGTTTCTTATGTTGAAGGTGATTCTTCCTTATCGTTTGTCCGTGGTGTCTTGGCATTATTTTACTGTCTATATAAAATAAAAGATTTTCACCATTCATATCTCCATGGTCTATATGGAGATATGTTGGCTACCTGGTCGGGGGTTAAGTGAACGATTTGGTAAGAGTCTTGCCATTGTTCAGTGTATAGATCCTGCAAAGGACCTGGGTCAAATTTAGTAGGACCTCCTTCAATACCCTCCGGTATTGGATGGCGGTGGTCCAAACTCTTTGATCCCCTCATAAGTTAAACTACTATTGACACTTTAACCCGGCTACTTAGGACTGTATCCCTGCTGACTCAGACTACTTAGCCGAGGGTAACGTCACCTTCAAAAGAGGGGCCTACCACAATATGCATTAATAACTTAATTAATTATCTTTCAATAATCCGACCCTTTAGGATTGTATCCTTGCTGACTCAAACTACTGGGTTGAGGGTAACGTCACCTTCAAAAGAGGGGCCTACTACAATAACTAAGATAATCTCTTAAAAAGTGCAAAAGTGCGGAAATAATCAAAGGTTACACTACACACAAGTCGGATCCAAGTGATTCATCTTGTCTATCTGTTTTTACTTTTATTTTATTTTTAGCATTTTAGTTAGTTTTATTTTTCTAGTTTAAAACCTTTTTCTAACTTTTTGATTTGATTAGACGTTGAGGATAAACCAGTACTAAAAGCTCTTGTGTCCTTGGACAACCTCGGTATCTTACCAACACTATACTACGTCCATGATGGGTGCACTTGCCCATATGTGTGTTTAGTGTTAGTAAATATCGTGTTTTATAAATTTAAAACTTGGCTAAAAAAGTGTAAAAGGGCTTAAAAATATACACCTAAAATATATTACACTACACGCACATCAGTAGTGACCATAAGGTATAACCTCGGAAGGTTATTCCCTATACAACTATGGTCACCTAATGTGTTTGGTCGAATCCTAATGATTGACCAAACGGGTCGGGTTCGAAAGTCTAAGCGGTTGTTTAGACCGCTTACCTTACGACCCTATATAAGCACTAAACCTAAAGTGACGAGCTAAATATGTTAAAACATGTTTAGCGAGTTTTGAAAACAAGTTTGGTATCAAAACAAAGGGTCTTGATACCTAAAAGTAGTTTGGTTACAAAATACGCAAGAATACGTATTTTGGCCGAAACTACGACTCGTCACTATGCCTAGATAACGTGGTAATCAGTAGGTATAACCACAAAAGACTAAAACCATCGTGATTAAGCTCACGTTATGAAGTTCAAACGAACTTCGTGTTGACCCTAAACTGGTCAATGCAGAAAGTCAAACAAAGTTTGACTTTCACGCTAAAAACGCGTAAAAGAACGAAAGAATACTTACAAAAGGTTTAAGAACAGAAGTTTTGATCTAATAATTCCCAGGTATGAAGGTTCTATCATTCAACTTAGGGAAAAATCTGATCAAAATGTGGGTTTGAACAAATGAGGGGTGGGGTTTATATAGGAAAGCCAAGACCGTTAAGATCGTTCATCGTAAAACGAGCTTCGATCACAACCGTACACATGCACCCATGGTTTTGCAAAACCATGGGCACCTAAAAATGGCCCCTAGTATCATGAAATACCATGTGTAAGTCCCTAAATCCGCTAGAACAGCTGGGAAACACATTTTTGCAGGTCTGATACTTTCACACGGGGCGCATAAGAGTAAAGGGGGTCTTACGCGGGCCGCCTGAGCTTCTGTTCAGCAAACAAAGTTTCAGTTTCAGTAGTTTTGGTCCCTGCATGCTTTTAAGGCCATTTTTGATGCGTTTAAGGCCCGTTAAGCCATTTTCAAGGCTCTACAATGATGCCTAAGTATAGGGGACATGAAACATGCTCAAAAATATCTCGGATGTCGGTTCGTTTGGTTGTACGATTGCGTTGTTCGGTTAATTACGACGAAACACGAACTGACGCGAAAAACGATCCAAATTACGCGACGAATGAAATTTTATCATGCCAAACACTAAAATAAAATATTTTAATGCTTACATAAATTTTTGGATGTCCGGATATATTCAGAACGTAAAATATGCGCGAAAATGCAAACTTATGCACTTTTTGACGCTTTTAGTCCCTGAATGACCAAAAAGTTTATTTTAGCTCAAAGCCTATTTCTAAGCTATGTAATGGATATTTAGGGTATTTTTAACTTATGGTCAAGTTCCGGAATGTCCGTTACAGTACGAATCGGCATACTTTCGCAGTTTGTCAAATTTAGTCCCTGTAAACGAATAAACTTGATTTCGACACACCAAACCTTCCAAAACTTATTTCTAAGTTATGTAAAGGTTATTTAAGGTATTTTAAGCATATGTTGATGTTCCGGAGTGTTTTTCGCGTTAAACTGATTATGTTTACGCATCAGTGCGTGTATAACCTTCCAGAAAGCGATTTAGAGCCCGAAATCGAACAAGAATTAATATGTGCAAATGATACACATATTTATACAAATACCAAGTATGCAATGCAATATTTCATTGGTTTGGTATTTGTTTGATGGTCGTGGAGGCACAGGTGTCACAACAGGCACCCACCCTTCCAGTTTGCACGTATTCACATTATTTAGACCAAACTTTGACGAGATTTTGAAAATTTAGAGGGTTCAAAACCATATAATAAATCATCCTAGAACAGATGATTAGTTTTTAAAGCGGATTCGAAATTTATGTTCTGGCTGTGGTTGTGACCTAAGGATAAGTGACGGTATTGTTTTAAGATCTAAACACAAGGATCTTGTGTTAGGGTCCTAGGAAGGTTATAGACTAGGTCAAAGCATTACTAATAACCTAATTCCCTATAACCATTGGCTCTGATACCAACTTTTCTGTCACACCCCGACCATGTAAAACATCAAAACGTGGCGGAAACGTCGGGGAGTGTTGTAACAGAATCATTGTTTCACAACCATGGATTTAATAATTTTGTTTTATTAAATTATTGAACACATTGGTTTGCTACAAATCAAATAAATACAATTATTGTCTTTCAAGTTTTAAAGTCGCTAAGGCACGAGTCCATCCTATGTATAGCATGTATCAACAATCATCACATAGCAGCACCTGAAACATGTGTAAAAATAGGTACGTCAGCATAAAAATGCCTGTTAGATACATATGTTTTATTAATGCATGATTCATGACTTGTAAGTTTAAAAAAAATGTTTAACAAAAATAGTCATGAACTTAAAAATGTTTTCTTTATAAATCATGCGAATATTTATAAGAAATCTAATGATATAAAAGAAAGATGCATAAATAAATAATTAAGTAAAATGAGTTTGTATAAAATATGTTTTGATAAAAAGGTTTGTAGTATACATAAAAATATACTTTGGTTTTAAGAAAGTCGAATAAGTAATATATTAAAATATATTTCAGTTCCAAAATAGTTAAACAAATAGTATATTAAATATACTTTAGTCGTCAAAATAATAGTTTTCAGTAGTATATCAAAAGTATACTTTGGTTTTATTAATAACATATTAAACTATGCTTTGGTTTTATAAATAACATATTAAACTATGCTTTGGTTTTATAAATAACATATTAAACTATGCTTTTGGTTTTATAAATAACATATTAAACTATGCTTTGGTTTTATAAATAACATATTAAACTATGTTTTAGTAATTAACAAAATATATGTTGTCTTGTACAATATCACACATGAGAGCATATCAAACTATACCTTTGGGAGTATAACAAAATATACAACAAAAATGTGATTTGGAATTCATTCAAACCTTAGTGTATCAAAATACACCTTTGAGACTATAGAAATACCACAAAGGCAATCCCTATTTGGATAAAATATCGGTTTCTGACATTCCTTACAACAGGAATGGGGTGTCTAGTCCTATAGCGCTATATCATACTACCAATCGGTCTGGTGAACATAAAATAAGTACATTCAACAATTAATTTTTTAATCTTTGAAAAATTAGTGTTTAAACCATAAATAATCATTCAGTTTGTCAAAAGATAAGTACTAATATGTATAATCAATTATACTTTGAAAATCATGAACATAACAATTAGGTACACATGCTTCACTGTCACACCCTGGCTTTGCGGAAGCGTGGTTAATTTTGGTGTGACTTCTTAATACCATAGCTTAACCATAACAAGCTATATGAATTAAAAACATGCAAGTCATCCATTAAGTTTTGAAAATCAAACACAATACCATTGTTTTAACCAACAACCATAACCTTGTCCAACCGACAATACAAACTGAAACATAACATAAACGTGGTTTAAGGACTGTGTCTTGTCCAGGAAAGAGACACATCCCCTAAACCCTGATGACTCCATGACAAGTGCAGCGGAAAACGTTCCATACCGTGCCAGATCCGTTTAATTTCCTGAAATACATGTGAGTTGAAAATTCAACAATAATGTTGAGCGAGTTCATGTGTAAGTGAGTATGTAAAACACTTGTGAGTATAAAAATAGTTGTGGTATGTAGCAGTGTAAGAGGACTTGTGATCACCAATGGTTTGCAAGGCCACTGACATATGTGAAGTGCAAATAGGGAGACTCAAACCTAGCAGATTTCGCCACGGCAAAGTATGTGGACAAAGTCACCCCAC
This sequence comes from Helianthus tuberosus, assembly GCA_030545235.1. Lineage (NCBI taxonomy): Eukaryota > Viridiplantae > Streptophyta > Magnoliopsida > Asterales > Asteraceae > Helianthus > Helianthus tuberosus. Next base: position 97,021,515 of record CM060388.1, read on the forward strand.
GGTCCGTTTCTAGTTTGGCCGGGGGCTGGGCTCGCTACACCCAGATAGATCTACCGCTCCTGTCCCTCGGTCCCTCCATGAGGACTAATGGCCCCATGTTGTCCTATCCACTCACATGATCGTATAACACCTCCTTACGTTAACCATACCGTTGTAAAGTACTCGTAAATCATAGTAACATGTATTTCACCCCCGCAGTTAAGTAAACTGAAAACAGTTAGAGAAAAGGGGGACATGAACTCACAGTGAATGCGCGTCTCTACCAAGTGTCTCCAATACAGTAAGCTGTGCAACGACCTACAAGTGCTAATTCTATTAGACGGACGGCCGTGCTTTAGCTTTATAGTTTAAGTCTTTGGGAAATAATTAGACAACTATTTCGTGTTTATGTTCCGTATACACTTGGTAGTTATTCTTCTTCCCAAGGATGGGGGATACAATACATGTGCGTAAGTTACGTTTTATCAATCGTGTGGTAATGTAATTACCGGTGTAACTTATATGTTTGTGGAAGCGTTCGTAAAGTTTTGGAATCATTAACGCTTGTAAATATTATTTTCACTCTAAAATAATATTTATGTATTTCACAAAATAATCATAAACAGTGTTGTGACAAATATATTTATCACGTTAATCTTTGTGAAAACCCCACCTCCGAATATTTAGCAAAATATAGTGCTGGCGAAATTTATGTTTCGAAAATATGTCCAAAAATAGTTCTAACACTTGTTGTGTAAATAATTCTAAGTGTTAGGTTTTTAGAAAATTTCGCCAGAGTTTCCTCTGTAACTGGAGGTGGCCACGCTTTCAAGCGTATCATTTTCTTTTAACAAATCAATTCAACAACTTCTTTATTCAATCAAACAATTTCCGACACATCAAACTAGTCGACAAGTATGTAAATCGCATAATCGCATGAACTTGTAGTTTTTCCGAATCTATAGTGTAAATCCCCTTTTATATATGTAGATCTTTATATAAAGTAACTTTGATCTCGTAAAAACCTTGTGACTAGAGAAATCCGTCTTTACAACTTCTAGTCATTTTTCCCAAAAATAGTTATTTGTCGGATCTTTTCATTTCACAAATGTCTACACCCTTGTGGTTTATAAAATCATGTTTATTAGTGTAAGATCCTTTCTTTAAAATACATGGTTTCTTAAATGTGTGGTTCTTCAAAAATACCACTTGCAGATACGTAGATCTGCTAGTTTTAAACTCCATTGTACAAGTTAAATTACTTTTACACAAGTAAAATATTTCTACACAAGTTCATGTATCTTGTGTGGTAGAGTTTCGCCTTTAACCCTTGTATTTAGTCAAAAACGAGCTTATGTGAAGATACATGATCTTACAAAGTCGGGTTAAACGGAGATCCGAGCTACCACATCATAGATCGGGTCTCAATAATCACATATTTCAAGTCCTACGACTTTTACACAAGTTATATGCTATTAACCACCACTTTTATAGTTTTTACTAGACTTTTGATCATCATCTTTCATTTTAACGAGATTCAACCGACAATATTCCTTTTACCCACTTTAGATAGGTGTAAAAACAAGTTTTAAGTGATATACCTCTAGCTCAAGGCTAGGGAAGATCTTTGATGAAAAACGCGTGGATAAAAGCTAACGAAAGAGGTCCTTCGTGTTCCGCTTGCTCCAAGACTCCTAATATGCGGCTTGTGAAGCTTGTATGATGATGGAATGTAGTGATCAAGGGCCGAAGGTGTGGTGGTGGGTGGTGGGGTGTTCGGCCGAGAATGTAAGGGAGAGGGAGAGAGAGTTTGGTGTGGTGAGTTGTGATGATAATGTTCTAATGTGTTTAACTTCAAACTTATAGACAATTAGAATGGTTCATACCCAATGGTTAACATGTATCCAAGATATTAAGCATAGAAGATTTAGTAGATCCATAAGGTACAAGTATGTCCCCTAGAGGACCGAATTCGGTTGGGGGGGGGATACCTTGTTCGATTTTAAGTATATAGTTAGGGAGTAATTAGTTAAGTTAAGTAATTAACTTAGTTACTTGTGTGTAGAATGTTACAACGGGTGTTAGGGTAATCAGGGACCCTAACTGGCTCAGAAAAATATACATAGTGAAAATATTAATATTTTCATATTCCGGGTAAAGTCCGGGTGTCCGGTTGGATAGTAATCCGTTAAAGCGTTACTAAAGCTTTAAAGTGTCGTTATTGTACTTTTAGTGACACCATTTGTTTTCCCGACACTTTAGAAAGTGTCTAGTGTTATTTTCTCATTTTCTGGCACTTTACTAGTCAGCTAGAAGCTGGATTAATTATTAAAGTGCTGTGTTTGGTACTTAAAGTACGTTTTTGGCACATCCGAATCAGTGTATCTTATCCTAGAGACGCGGTACCACAACCCTTATATCCCTACACTCACTACCAGTGTAGCCAAAATATTTGAGGCTCTTAACAGGCCTTAGAGGCAGTGTCTGCCTGATGCTGGTCATATCAGCATGTTCACTGTGTATCCGTTTAGTGCTACTGTGCTTTTTGTGCATCATGTTTGTCACTAGGGTGCCGTATGTAAATAATGTAGTGACAGCATATAAAGTATGATGCAAGTAAGTGCATGTATCAGTATGCAGGTAGCAGTTCATCAGCTAGTTCAATCAAGCACAGTAATTAAGCAGTAATTAATCATTAATTAAGTTGTACGGATACCTGGTTTAGTGCGGGTTGTCACATTCTCCCCCCGTTAAATAAATTTCGTCCCGAAATTTAAGTTCTGCTTGTAGATGCAGAGTTCTTAGGAAATAAGTGGGGGTATTTCTCTTTCATCCGGTCCTCACGTTCCCATGCGAATTCAGGACCATGTCTGGCATTCCAACGAACTTTGACGAGTTTGACACTGCTCCGGCGGGTCTTGTTAACTTTCCAATCTGTGACCTCGACAGGTTCTTCTACGAAGTGGAGCGTGTCGTCAATATGAATCTCGTCGGTAGGAATGTCAACGTCAACTTGAGTTGGACTTTTCTTTAAATTGGATACATGAAATGTATCGTGAACACCCTTCAGTTCAGTAGGTAGGTCCAACTTGTATGCTACTGTCCCAATTCTTTCCAGAATTCTGAAGGGACCAATGTAGCGCGGATTTAACTTTCCATGCTTACCAAAGCGTGCCACCCCCTTCCAGGGTGAAACCTTCAATAACACCATTTCCCCAATCTTGGAAATCCACATGTTTCCGGTTTGGATCCGCGTAGGCCTTTTGTCTGTGGCGAGCGGCTTCGATGCGTTTAAGTATTTGCGTGATCTTGTCCGTCGTCTCTTGGACGATCTCGGGACCAGCAAGCTGCCTATCACCTGCGTCAGACCAACATAGTGGTGATCAGCACTTGCGTCCGTATAGGGCCTCAAATGGCGCGACACCAATACTGGTGTGGTAGCTGTTGTTGTATGAAAATTCGACCAAAGGTAAGTGTTTATCCCAGCTACCTCCCGAATCCATAACACATGCCCTCAGCATGTCTTCCAAGGTTTGTATCGTTCGCTCGCTCTGGCCGTCTGTTTGCGGATGGAACGCAGTGCTCAGATTCAATTGTGAGCCAAAAGATTCTTGGAAGGATTGCCATATCCTTGACACAAACCTTCCGTCTCTATCAGAGATGATTGAGAGAGGTACTCCATGGCGTGCTATGATCTCTCTCATGTAAATTTCCGCAAGTTTACTAGTACTGTCTTTCTCCTTGATCGGCAGAAAGTGTGCGGATTTTGTTAGGCGGTCAACCATCACCCAAATCATATCATGGCCTCTTGGCGTTCTTGGCCGTTTTGTAACAAAATCCATTGAGATTTGTTCCCATTTCCACTTGGGAATCTCAGGTTGTTGCAGAAGTCCCGAAGGCTTCTGGTATTCCGCTTTAACCTTAGCGCACGTTAAACATTTGCTCACGTAAACAGCAACGTCGCCTTTCATCCTAGGCCACCAATAATAACCTTTGAGATCCTGGTACATCTTATCCGATCCAGGGTGGATAGAGTACCGTGACTTGTGCGCTTTGTCGAAAATAACTTCCCTTAATCCACCAAACAGAGGAACTCAAATCCTTTTCTCAAAACATAACGTTCCTTCCTCGTTTGGTACCAAAAGCTTTTCCATTCCACGGAGATATCCTTCCTCAAGGTTTCCCTCCTTGAGAGCTTCCTTTTGTGCAGCACGAATGCGCGAGGAAAGATCGGTTCGTATGATCATTTCCAAAGCTCTAACCCTTATGGGCTTGATTCTTTCTTTACGACTTAGAGCATCGGCGACTACATTCGCCTTCCCTGGATGATATTTTATCTCGCAGTCGTAGTCGTTTAGCAACTCAACCCATCGTTTTTGCCTCATATTCAACTCCTTCTGGTTGAATATATGCTGTAGGCTTTTGTGATCTGTGAAGATTGTGCACTTCGTACCATACAGGTAGTGTCTCCAGATCTTTAGTGCAAAAACCACTGCGCCAAGCTCCAAATTGTGGGTGGTATAGTTCTTTTCGTGTACCTTCAGTTGGCGCGATGCGTAAGCAATAACCTTTTGGCGTTGCATCAACACGCAACCCAATCCTTGACGCGATGCGTCGCAGTATACCACAAAATCGTCGGTACCTTCTGGTAGAGCTAAGATTGGCGCGTTACAAAGCTTATCCTTTAATATCTGAAATGCTTCATCCTGTTTGATTCCCCAATCAAACGTCTTGTCCTTCTGCGTGAGGAGCGTCAAAGGTTGAGCGATTTTCGAGAAATCCTCGATGAACCTTCGATAGTAGCCAGCCAAACCCAAGAATTGTCGAATCTCGGTTGGCGTTGTAGGCGTTTCCCAATTCTTGATTGCCTTGTTCTTTGTGGGATCAACATGAATCCCATTTCCATTAACCACATGTCCAAGAAACTGGACTTCGCGTAGCCAAAACTCGCACTTAGAGAACTCGGCATGCAACTGTTCCTTCTTTAGCAGCTCCAGAATAGTTCTTAGATGCTGTTCGTGTTCAGCCTTTGTCCTTGAATAAATCAAGATGTCGTCGATAAACACAATCACGAACTTGTCCAAGTATGGCTTGCAAACTCTATTCATTAGATCCATGAATACCGCAGGTGCGTTTGTCAAACCAAATGGCATAACGAGGAACTCGTAGTGTCCATAACGAGTTCGGAAGGCTGTTTTCGGGATACTTTCCCCCTGTATCCTTAATTGATGGTATCCAGATCGAAGATCGATCTTAGAGTAGAAGCTTGAACCTTGAAGTTGATCGAACAGATCGTCGATTCTTGGCAGAGGATATCTATCCTCGACCGTTAGCTTATTCAGTTCTCGGTAGTTGATGTTTATTGAAAATCGTCGTCCTTCTTTTTGATGGGTAAAAGATGGGATTACCCCAAAAGGAAATTTTGGTCTGTTATCTTCCTTCTCTAACCATTGCTAACATTTCTCTGTCAGTCCTTGCATTTCCGAAAATGTAAGTTGCTATGATGCTTCGACTACGGGTGCAGTGCCCGGAATTAAGTCGACGCGGGATTTGACAAATCGTGAGGAGATGATTCCGGCAAGTCTTCGAGGAAGACTTCGGGGTATTCTCCAATCACGAGGATATCTTCGGGTTTTGGTTCTTTGACTTCCTTTTCCATAACATGAGCCAAGAATGCAACACATCCTCTGTGCGAGACTTTTCGGGTCTTCTTTGTCTGATAATCCGTAGGAGCGTATCCTGCTCCATGAGTTACGATAATTTCTCCGTTCGTTTTCAGGGCGCGGATGACAATCTCCGCATGGTTGTTCGTCAACCAGTCCACCCCAATCATCACGTCGAAGCTTCCAAACTCAACTGGCAATAGATCTTGCGTAAACTTACGCTCTCCGGGTTCTACCGTGCCGATTCCAGTTACTGCGTTGACTTCCACTAGCTTCCCCCAAGCTAGTTCTAATGGGTACTGGAATAATTACTCACTCGCTACGTAAACCAATTATGTCCTTGAATACTAGAGTTGTGAATCGTAAAATTTGCAACAGTAGTTGGCAATACGGATGCATAATATTGAGTAATGTGGGACGTACCGCTATCCATGCTTGGATCTCTGGCGTGCCTCCCTAGCTCCGACGGGGAGCTTTCATCCTTGCGCCTGATTGTCTTCGGGCAATATCTTCTGAAATGCTTTTTGCTTCCACAGTTTAAACATCCTCGAGCACGCTTCTGTTCATCACTCATTCTGCCTTGACAATTAATGTTGTCGTTGTCCCCTTCGTGATTCTCACTACCATCCTGGCCCCCATTACTAAGTTTAGTATTTTGCCAACAAGTTTCCTTGACATGTCCCACCTTGCCACAGTTACCACAATTTCCATATTTGCATCGCCCGACATGATAACGTAAACAATTGTCGCACTTAGGTAGGATACCCTTGTAATCTTTTCCCTGTGGGCGACTTCCAAAACCACCACGGTTATTATCTTTATTCCCAAATCCTCCTTGGCCTCCCCGACCGGCAGGGGCCCAACAAGTGTCCTTCAAGTGACCACGTTTCCCACATACTTCGCATGTTTTCAGTCCACATTGGCCAGAATGATGACGCTGGCATGTGTTACACTTGGGCAGAGTGCCCATATAACCCTTTCCTTTGTTCTCATTATTCGTTCGGGTACCTTCAGTGAGCTTCCTTTTGTTCTTTCCGGATGACTCTACCTGAGTCTCCTTGTCAGGGTCTGCAAGTTTTTCTAGTCTAATTGCCTCCGTAGCGAGTGCCAAACCCATCTTACTTGCAGCATCAGTTGTTGGTGGCGTTGATGTTGTCATCAAGCTCAAGACTTGAGGCGCCAGTTCCCAAATGAATTGTTCCAATTTCTTCAGTTCTGGTTTTACCAGGTATGGAACAATTTGTGACAGATCATGGAGTCGTTGCACGTACTCCAACACCTTCGGACCTTCCATCATCAGGCTCCGAAATTCATCTTCCCACTTCTGGGTTTCCGTGTGGGGGCAATACTTCTTATGCATCATTCCTTTCAACTCATCCCAAGTTAACGCGTATGCTGTAGTTAGGCCCATTATTCGAACCTGAAGATTCCACCATAATCGAGCTCCATCTTGAAACAACTCAGAAACGTATGGGACCTGTTGTTCTGGCGTACAGCCACTTATTCGAAAGATGGATTCCATACCTTCAATCCATTTTACAAAAGTTATGGCACCCCCAGTGCCGTCGAACTTCGGAGGCTTGTAGTTGAGAAAGTGCCAGTAGGAACAACCGTTATTTTCTGAGGTACCTCTGATAGGTTCGGAGCGTAGGGCCTCGTGCTGTGCTATAGCTACAACAATTATCTCTTTAAGTTCTGCCTCAGAGGTGGGCATGCGCGTTTCGCGTCTTGGCGGCATCTTCTAAAAGATGTGTTCGCATAGGTTAGGTTATAGCAAGTGAAGTGTACGTATGCATTCAACAATACCAACACATAACATCTCATGTTATCAACAAGTCAATCACATAACCTCTTATGCTATAGGACATAAACAATTGATTGAACATCGCATGTGATGAGAATACTGCGATTGTATTGCCACAATTTGAGACCACAATGTAAAGCTCACAAGTACACCACTATATCATACTACATCAATGACCTAGTAGGGGACGACCCTAGACAAGTCGTGCGATCGCTGGTCATGTTCAGGAGTCTCTGGTTCGTCCTTTCTCAAATTTCAGGACTCCACGTCAAGTTTCTGAATTTCTGTCCTAAAACAACATTTCTTCTCAATCGTTTCCTTGAGCTCGTCCCAGCTCAGTGTATAAGCAGCGTCTGTGCCAAGGGTCTGAACCTGGAGGTTCCATTAAGAGAGTGTGCCATCTAGAAATATCCCTGAGATGTAGGTAACACTCTGTTGGGGCGATCAGTTACTCATTCTTAGAGTGGAGTCGATCTTTTGGACCAACGAACAAATGCAACGGTGCCTTCGGTTCTGACAAAGTTCAAGGGCTTGCAGTTCAGGAACTGTTTATAGGTGCAGCCAGTTGGAGGGTTATCTCCAGTAATGCCATCGTTGTACTTAGAGTGGAGGGCTTCATGTCGTGCATCTATCTGTGAGATGCGTTCTTGCAGCTCGGCTTCTGTCCTTGGCAATGTACTGGTGTTCGTGTCATGTCTGGGTGACATTCCCTTTTTGTCGAAATAGTGTGAAGCGGGTTGGACAATGTTTCAATTGTCTATGAGATACATAGCACCATAAGCCATCATGAAATCACCCAATTTTACACGTAAATATACTCACTGTATGAGTGGGGAAGTAAATTCCCGAGCCTTCACATAGGCTGGCCAATTTGGCTTGTTGCTCGTAATAGAATGAACTCGAGGTTACATCGCCTTGGTCATTCGTGTTTAAGTTATTTCCTGTTGTATTGGTTATCATTAGCTTGACCTGCAGAGTCCACCAGGATTCCTGTGCACTACAAATCGTTATTACGTGGGCCCCCGTAATAATAAAATGTCTTGCACAGTTACCCAAATTTTCCCTCATCCAAGCAGATGATCAATCAAGGAGCAACAGCCGGTGCATTGGCATGAACAGGGTCATACTCCAATGCGGGGTCAGGAGCAATGCCTGGCTCAAGGGCCACGGCTAGCTCCGAATCAAAAACTCCATCTCAAAATCAGTTGGATCAACAATCACAGGGGTTACAGGATTTCCCCCAAGGGCTGGTCTAAGTGCATGAACTCAATGTCATGGTCTAGATCAACACCAGGCGGAAAAACAGGATTGTCCTCAATACCGCGATCAAACTCAAAATTGTGTGCGGGATCCGGTGCAGCTGATGATGCCATATCAGGGTCGGCGTCGTGTAAGTGGTGCTGCATTCCCTGTATGAACGAAGATGCGGATGTCAGAGACTCAAATGAGTCTGGGATAGGGGAAAGGACATAAGTTTCCCTTGCAGAAGCGTCCGCATGCAGTAGACTAATACCAGCAGCGATAGGGTCCTGCCCTCGAATGGGTTCTCCTCCAGTAGATCGTTATCGTCGTCAGAGGCCACGTCGGGAGGGCATATCATCAACAGAATAAGTGGCAAGGGGCACAGGAGCAGGGATCACCGCCAGTGGTAAATTCCCAACAAGATGGCCATCAGTAGGCTCTGTTACGACTTCAGGCAGTGCAAAAGGGCTGAAAGTCGTCGTTGTCTGTGCCGGTAGTATCGGAAATGTACACCTCGTGCTTCGATGAAACTATGTCGTCTGATACTATGGCCATGGGATTCGTAGTGTCCATCTTTCTAGTACTCGATGAAAGCATAACGTTTGTAACACAAACACATATACGTATAATAATCAATCATATAATCAGTTACTCACATAGTCACCACATAAACATTCAAATCATTCTCCTAGTCTTACTAGCCAATTTCATCCAGTCTACAAGACTGCTCTATCCTTTACTTAAACCAAACCTCGATCCTCCAGATCGATCCTATAACAAACCAACGTGCTCAACTACCTTGATCATCTCGATCCTCCAGATCGATCCTCAGCCCTCCAAGCTGAGCCTATAATTAGTAAAATGTGCTCAACATTTGTTTGTAAAAAGTTGTGGATCTGGACTTAAGTGGTATGCAGAAAAATGTTTTCGTAAGAGCCCTGGTGATCATAGTCTAGACTCGAGAAAGAATCCTAGTTCGCTATGATCAGAGCTCTGATACCAAGCTGTCACACCCTGGCTTTGCGGAAGCGTGGTTAATTTTGGTGTGACTTCTTAATACCATAGCTTAACCATAACAAGCTATATGAATTAAAAACATGCAAGTCATCCATTAAGTTTTGAAAATCAAACACAATACCATTGTTTTAACCAACAACCATAACCTTGTCCAACCGACATTACAAACTGAAACATAACATAAACGTGGTTTAAGGACTGTGTCTTGTCCAGGAAAGAGACACATCCCCTAAACCCTGATGACTCCATGACAAGTGCAGCGGAAAACGTTCCATACCGTGCCAGATCCGTTTAATTTCCTGAAATACATGTGAGTTGAAAATTCAACAATAATGTTGAGCGAGTTCATGTGTAAGTGAGTATGTAAAACACTTGTGAGTATAAAAATAGTTGTGGTATGTAGCAGTGTAAGAGGACTTGTGATCACCAATGGTTTGCAAGGCCACTGACATATGTGAAGTGCAAATAGGGAGACTCAAACCTAGCAGATTTCGCCACGGCAAAGTATGTGGACAAAGTCACCCCACGGTCCGTTTCTAGTTTGGCCGGGGGCTGGGCTCGCTACACCCAGATAGATCTACCGCTCCTGTCCCTCGGTCCCTCCATGAGGACTAATGGCCCCATGTTGTCCTATCCACTCACATGATCGTATAACACCTCCTTACGTTAACCATACCGTTGTAAAGTACTCGTAAATCATAGTAACATGTATTTCACCCCCGCAGTTAAGTAAACCGAAAACAGTTAGAGAAAAGGGGGACATGAACTCACAGTGAATGCGCGTCTCTACCAAGTGTCTCCAATACAGTAAGCTGTGCAACGACCTACAAGTGCTAATTCTATTAGACGGACGGCCGTGCTTTAGCTTTATAGTTTAAGTCTTTGGGAAATAGTTAGACAACTATTTCGTGTTTATGTTCCGTATACACTTGGTAGTTATTCTTCTTCCCAAGGATGGGGGATACAATACATGTGCGTAAGTTACGTTTTATCAATCGTGTGGTAATGTAATTACCGGTGTAACTTATATGTTTGTGGAAGCGTTCGTAAAGTTTTGGAATCATTAACGCTTGTAAATATTATTTTCACTCTAAAATAATATTTATGTATTTCACAAAATAATCATAAACAGTGTTGTGACAAATATATTTATCACGTTAATCTTTGTGAAAACCCCACCTCCGAATATTTAGCAAAATATAGTGCTGGCGAAATTTATGTTTCGAAAATATGTCCAAAAATAGTTCTAACACTTGTTGTGTAAATAATTCTAAGTGTTAGGTTTTTAGAAAATTTCGCCAGAGTTTCCTCTGTAACTGGAGGTGGCCACGCTTTCAAGCGTATCATTTTCTTTTAACAAATCAATTCAACAACTTCTTTATTCAATCAAACAATTTCCGACACATCAAACTAGTCGACAAGTATGTAAATCGCATAATCGCATGAACTTGTAGTTTTTCCGAATCTATAGTGTAAATCCCCTTTTATATATGTAGATCTTTATATAAAGTAACTTTGATCTCGTAAAAACCTTGTGACTAGAGAAATCCGTCTTTACAACTTCTAGTCATTTTTCCCAAAAATAGTTATTTGTCGGATCTTTTCATTTCACAAATGTCTACACCCTTGTGGTTTATAAAATCATGTTTATTAGTGTAAGATCCTTTCTTTAAAATACATGGTTTCTTAAATGTGTGGTTCTTCAAAAATACCACTTGCAGATACGTAGATCTGCTAGTTTTAAACTCCATTGTACAAGTTAAATTACTTTTACACAAGTAAAATATTTCTACACAAGTTCATGTATCTTGTGTGGTAGAGTTTCGCCTTTAACCCTTGTATTTAGTCAAAAACGAGCTTATGTGAAGATACATGATCTTACAAAGTCGGGTTAAACGGAGATCCGAGCTACCACATCATAGATCGGGTCTCAATAATCACATATTTCAAGTCCTACGACTTTTACACAAGTTATATGCTATTAACCACCACTTTTATAGTTTTTACTAGACTTTTGATCATCATCTTTCATTTTAACGAGATTCAACCGACAATATTCCTTTTACCCACTTTAGATAGGTGTAAAAACAAGTTTTAAGTGATATACCTCTAGCTCAAGGCTAGGGAAGATCTTTGATGAAAAACGCGTGGATAAAAGCTAACGAAAGAGGTCCTTCGTGTTCCGCTTGCTCCAAGACTCCTAATATGCGGCTTGTGAAGCTTGTATGATGATGGAATGTAGTGATCAAGGGCCGAAGGTGTGGTGGTGGGTGGTGGGGTGTTCGGCCGAGAATGTAAGGGAGAGGGAGAGAGAGTTTGGTGTGGTGAGTTGTGATGATAATGTTCTAATGTGTTTAACTTCAAACTTATAGACAATTAGAATGGTTCATACCCAATGGTTAACATGTATCCAAGATATTAAGCATAGAAGATTTAGTAGATCCATAAGGTACAAGTATGTCCCCTAGAGGACCGAATTCGGTTGGGGGGGGGATACCTTGTTCGATTTTAAGTATATAGTTAGGGAGTAATTAGTTAAGTTAAGTAATTAACTTAGTTACTTGTGTGTAGAATGTTACAACGGGTGTTAGGGTAATCAGGGACCCTAACTGGCTCAGAAAAATATACATAGTGAAAATATTAATATTTTCATATTCCGGGTAAAGTCCGGGTGTCCGGTTGGATAGTAATCCGTTAAAGCGTTACTAAAGCTTTAAAGTGTCGTTATTGTACTTTTAGTGACACCATTTGTTTTCCCGACACTTTAGAAAGTGTCTAGTGTTATTTTCTCATTTTCTGGCACTTTACTAGTCAGCTAGAAGCTGGATTAATTATTAAAGTGCTGTGTTTGGTACTTAAAGTACGTTTTTGGCACATCCGAATCAGTGTATCTTATCCTAGAGACGCGGTACCACAACCCTTATATCCCTACACTCACTACCAGTGTAGCCAAAATATTTGAGGCTCTTAACAGGCCTTAGAGGCAGTGTCTGCCTGATGCTGGTCATATCAGCATGTTCACTGTGTATCCGTTTAGTGCTACTGTGCTTTTTGTGCATCATGTTTGTCACTAGGGTGCCGTATGTAAATAATGTAGTGACAGCATATAAAGTATGATGCAAGTAAGTGCATGTATCAGTATGCAGGTAGCAGTTCATCAGCTAGTTCAATCAAGCACAGTAATTAAGCAGTAATTAATCATTAATTAAGTTGTACGGATACCTGGTTTAGTGCGGGTTGTCACATTCTCCCCCCGTTAAATAAATTTCGTCCCGAAATTTAAGTTCTGCTTGTAGATGCAGAGTTCTTAGGAAATAAGTGGGGGTATTTCTCTTTCATCCGGTCCTCACGTTCCCATGCGAATTCAGGACCATGTCTGGCATTCCAACGAACTTTGACGAGTTTGACACTGCTCCGGCGGGTCTTGTTAACTTTCCAATCTGTGACCTCGACAGGTTCTTCTACGAAGTGGAGCGTGTCGTCAATATGAATCTCGTCGGTAGGAATGTCAACGTCAACTTGAGTTGGACTTTTCTTTAAATTGGATACATGAAATGTATCGTGAACACCCTTCAGTTCAGTAGGTAGGTCCAACTTGTATGCTACTGTCCCAATTCTTTCCAGAATTCTGAAGGGACCAATGTAGCGCGGATTTAACTTTCCATGCTTACCAAAGCGTGCCACCCCCTTCCAGGGTGAAACCTTCAATAACACCATTTCCCCAATCTTGGAAATCCACATGTTTCCGGTTTGGATCCGCGTAGGCCTTTTGTCTGTGGCGAGCGGCTTCGATGCGTTTAAGTATTTGCGTGATCTTGTCCGTCGTCTCTTGGACGATCTCGGGACCAGCAAGCTGCCTATCACCTGCGTCAGACCAACATAGTGGTGATCAGCACTTGCGTCCGTATAGGGCCTCAAATGGCGCGACACCAATACTGGTGTGGTAGCTGTTGTTGTATGAAAATTCGACCAAAGGTAAGTGTTTATCCCAGCTACCTCCCGAATCCATAACACATGCCCTCAGCATGTCTTCCAAGGTTTGTATCGTTCGCTCGCTCTGGCCGTCTGTTTGCGGATGGAACGCAGTGCTCAGATTCAATTGTGAGCCAAAAGATTCTTGGAAGGATTGCCATATCCTTGACACAAACCTTCCGTCTCTATCAGAGATGATTGAGAGAGGTACTCCATGGCGTGCTATGATCTCTCTCATGTAAATTTCCGCAAGTTTACTAGTACTGTCTTTCTCCTTGATCGGCAGAAAGTGTGCGGATTTTGTTAGGCGGTCAACCATCACCCAAATCATATCATGGCCTCTTGGCGTTCTTGGCCGTTTTGTAACAAAATCCATTGAGATTTGTTCCCATTTCCACTTGGGAATCTCAGGTTGTTGCAGAAGTCCCGAAGGCTTCTGGTATTCCGCTTTAACCTTAGCGCACGTTAAACATTTGCTCACGTAAACAGCAACGTCGCCTTTCATCCTAGGCCACCAATAATAACCTTTGAGATCCTGGTACATCTTATCCGATCCAGGGTGGATAGAGTACCGTGACTTGTGCGCTTTGTCGAAAATAACTTCCCTTAATCCACCAAACAGAGGAACTCAAATCCTTTTCTCAAAACATAACGTTCCTTCCTCGTTTGGTACCAAAAGCTTTTCCATTCCACGGAGATATCCTTCCTCAAGGTTTCCCTCCTTGAGAGCTTCCTTTTGTGCAGCACGAATGCGCGAGGAAAGATCGGTTCGTATGATCATTTCCAAAGCTCTAACCCTTATGGGCTTGATTCTTTCTTTACGACTTAGAGCATCGGCGACTACATTCGCCTTCCCTGGATGATATTTTATCTCGCAGTCGTAGTCGTTTAGCAACTCAACCCATCGTTTTTGCCTCATATTCAACTCCTTCTGGTTGAATATATGCTGTAGGCTTTTGTGATCTGTGAAGATTGTGCACTTCGTACCATACAGGTAGTGTCTCCAGATCTTTAGTGCAAAAACCACTGCGCCAAGCTCCAAATTGTGGGTGGTATAGTTCTTTTCGTGTACCTTCAGTTGGCGCGATGCGTAAGCAATAACCTTTTGGCGTTGCATCAACACGCAACCCAATCCTTGACGCGATGCGTCGCAGTATACCACAAAATCGTCGGTACCTTCTGGTAGAGCTAAGATTGGCGCGTTACAAAGCTTATCCTTTAATATCTGAAATGCTTCATCCTGTTTGATTCCCCAATCAAACGTCTTGTCCTTCTGCGTGAGGAGCGTCAAAGGTTGAGCGATTTTCGAGAAATCCTCGATGAACCTTCGATAGTAGCCAGCCAAACCCAAGAATTGTCGAATCTCGGTTGGCGTTGTAGGCGTTTCCCAATTCTTGATTGCCTTGTTCTTTGTGGGATCAACATGAATCCCATTTCCATTAACCACATGTCCAAGAAACTGGACTTCGCGTAGCCAAAACTCGCACTTAGAGAACTCGGCATGCAACTGTTCCTTCTTTAGCAGCTCCAGAATAGTTCTTAGATGCTGTTCGTGTTCAGCCTTTGTCCTTGAATAAATCAAGATGTCGTCGATAAACACAATCACGAACTTGTCCAAAAAGTTTATTTTAGCATACCGAACACCTCAAAGCCTATTTATAAGCTATGTAAAGGATATTTATGGTATGTTTAACTTATGATCAAGTTCCAGAATGTTCGTTACCACACGAATCAGCATACTTTCGCAGTTTGACACAAATAGTCCATGCGATCGAATAAACTTGATTTCAACACACCAAACCATCCAAAACTTATTTCTAAGTTATGTAGAGGTTATTTAAGGTATGTTAAGCCTATGTCAGTGTTCCGGAGTGTTTGTTGCATTAAACTGGTTATATTTACGCATCAGTTCGCGTATAACCTTCCAGAAAGCGATTTAGAGCTCGAAATCGAATAAGAATTGATATGTGCAAACGATACACATATTTATACAAATCCCAAGTATAAAACACAATATTTCATTGGTTTGGTATTTGTATGATGGTTAAAGTGACACAGGTGTCACAATATATCTTATCTGGGATAAGATCTACAAATCAAACCCTTCCCAAAATAGGATGACATCAATTCTTGAGTTTACTTCGTGAAAGCTTTCTTAACGCCGCCAGATCCAATCAGTTTCCTGAAATACATGTAATTTGAAAACATCAACAAAAGTTGAGCGAGTTCATGTGTTTTGTATGTGAGCTTGAATAATCTTGTAAACATTTGTAAGTATTCCTTTGTAATCCGGTATGAAAGCGTCTATGAACAGATCAATTAATGTTTTGCAAGGACATTAATATGTGTGCAATGGTGTAGGAAGGCTCAAACCTAGCGGATTTCGTATCGGGCCACCCGGCTGGAACGACATAGTCACCACATGGGCCAACTGGCGGACCCATGGGTGGGGCTCGCAACACCCAAATAGATCTGTCACTCATGCCCCTCAGTCTTTATACAAAGATTAATGGTCTTAAGTATGAGCCTACCCATTCACATGATCTAACAGTTCATTCCTTAGCTAACCATACCATTCAAAACGTTTGAAACATGTATTTCACCCCCGAAAGTTATAAATCCGAAAACAGTTAAAAGAAAAAGGGGGACATGAACTCACTGATTTGCGTAGCAGTCTCGTAACTCAAAGTTCCCTTTCCACGGATCGTACAATGACCTACACACGTGCTATGTTTCATTAGAAGTTTAGGTCGTGTAACGACTCTTAGTCTTAGTTGTTTATTAAGACTTATTTTGGGAATTTGGTATACTTTGAGTTATATGATTTATGTACATTATATAATTCCCAATTATATAATTATTAGTTAAAATAAGGATATTTTTACTTAAACTATTTTTATTCAATTATTTGGAATATTGTTAAAAATAATATATATTTTAACTTGACTTGTCATGTATTTCTCACATATATATTTTCCAAGTATAGGTATACTTGTACTTGCGTATTTTGCCAAGTATTGGTAGTGTATTCCGGTATGTATTTATATGTATAGGAATACGTATTTTCTTGTATTCATTAAGTATTTTATACTTAATTTGCGTATAATTTTCTGGAATATTATTTTTATACAATTAAAAATCACCAACTTCATATTCTTAAAATATACATATTTTAAGAGAATTTTTATAGAAAAATATCTATAAATTTTACTTGGCAAAAATATTTATACTTCCATATATATCTCAAAAATAATATATTTTTAAGAATAAACTTAGAAAAATATATATTTTTAGTTTTCACCAAAATAATATATTTTTAAATTGTTTTTGAAAACATATACTTCAAAAATAATATATCTTCTATTTTGAACAAATATGATATATTTTGTAATATTTGTAAAAATTCATATTTTGTCATTTCTTCGGTTGCAAAAATACCGTTTGTCACATTTGTCGTGTTACGAATTTATTTCCGTGGTGTGTGTATATATATATAGGGAGGAGCTCATGCGAGAACCACTTTTATTGTGAGAACCGCGAGAACCAATGTGAACACAACCTAAAATAGCTAAAAAAACCTAAAAAAACCTAACCCCCCCCCACAAACCTAAACCCCCCACCCCCCCCCAAACCTAACCCCCCTCCCCCACCCCCCAAAAACCTAAATCCCCCCACTCCCCCCCCCAAGCTAAAATGCTAAAAACTAAACCCCAAAAAAACCTAAAAAAATCTAAAAAAATAAAAAAAAATCTAAATTTTTTTTTTAATATTTTTTATGTTAAAATCGCTACTTTTAGAAGCCAAAATTTTTTTTTTTGGCTTCGAAAAGTAGCGATTTTTTTATAAAAAATATTAAAAAAAAAATTTTGTGTGATTTTTAGCTATTTTTAGGCATTTTTGGTTGTGTTCACATTGGTTCTCGCGGTTCTCGCAATAAGAGGTGTTTCTCGCATGATCTTCTCCCTATATATATATATATAGTCCCATGTCCTTTGTCCGATTTGTCCGATATGCGGGTATAAGATATATATTTATTTTCTTGTGATTTTGGGTAATATTTCATATTACAATTTTTGGTATTTTGATGTGTTATATTATTTTCAAGGTTCCTAATTTTAATATAACTAATACAATCAATATACAGGTAGCACATAATTTTGTGACATCTAAATATATGTTTTCCTAAATATATACTTAGTCATTTTTATTATAAAAAATCAACCTCCAATATTTGTAATTTTTATAAAAAAAATTATGGCAAATTTTATACTTAAAACTAAGATAAAAAATTACTTGTAAACACTTGTTTAAAAATATTTTTCTAGGTGTTTAATTTTTACAAAAATTTTGCCATAGTTTCCCTTAAAAATGGAGGTTTCCATGCTTATTAGCATATCATTTTCTTTTCAAAAATTTCATCATCAATCATCAACAAGTTTCACACAACTTACCATAGCAACAACATGCATTTTTATAGTATGATATGAACTTGAAGTTTAACAAAACCTTTTAGTAATTTAACATGCTGTTTAATATGTTGTAAGAACACTAAATTCATGGTTCTTATTTTATAAAACTCATTCTTATGAAATTTCATCCTTTACAACTTGTAAGATGATTTTTCAAAACTAAATTTCTTGAGTTTTTTCATGACTTCCACATATCAAGTGTTCCATCTAACACTTAAAACAAGTTTTCTTTCTTTCAAAAATCAAACCATGTTAATTATTGAAGTAAACTTTAGTTTCTTGAAAATCTTATTTTTGAAATCTTACATTTTCAAGACTTATATCTTGTAGGAATAATCATCCTACCCATAATCAAACTCATCTTCAAGTTCATGTTTAACATAAGGGATGATCATCATAAATTTCTCAAGATCCATCCTCATACTTGCTAGATCATGTGTTAAATCATCATCTAGCAAGCTTATTATGGTGATCTACACCATACATACAAGTAATCAACAAACAAGTTTACTACATACACTTAAACAACTTTGATCTTCATGTTTTTAAGCTTTATGTTCATGTTCAAGTTTATGTTTTGGTGAGACTCTTTAGATTACCAAGTTACTTCATACTTTAACCACTAAAATTAGGAGTAAAAACAAGATCAAAGAGGCTTACTAGTAGCACTATGGCTAGGGAAGAACAAGAAGCAAGTTGATGAAGAAAAGAAGTGGATAATAGCTCCTAGATGTCACACCCCGACCGCGTAAAACAACGAGACCGTGGCGGAAACGTCAGGGAGTGTTGTAACAGAATTATTGTTTCACAAACATGGTAATTAAAGTTATGTTTTATTTATCAAACAAAGGTGTCACATTGTCTTAAAACAACTGAAACAAAGAGTACATCACATAATTAGACTAGTTCTAGCTGCGTTTTAAGTCACTAAGGCACAGGTCCGCCTAAGTGTGTCTTGATCATCCTATGCAACAGCTCCTGAAAACACATGTGAAAATAGGTACGTCAGCATAAAAATGCCTGTGAGATACATAGGTTTTATTAAAATAGGATTCATGACTTAAGTTTAAAGAATTGTTTAATAAAAGGTGGTCATGAATCTTGTTTAAAGGGTTTTCTTTCATAAAACATTTGAAAAGCAATAATAAAATCAGATGATATATATATATATATATATATATATATATATATAAAAGAATAATGTATGGTTAAATGAATAACCAAGTAAAAAAATGAGTTTATTTAAATTAAGTTATTTTGTAAAATAATGTTTAAGTGAAAATATGATGTAAGTGTAATATGCCTAAATTGAAATGGTTGTCAAGTGTTTTCACTCGAAAAACATTTATGTGGTAAGTTAAACGTATACATTCAAGCCTTGAGACAGTAGGATAACCTTAGAGTAAAGGTTATCAAAAATTTTTTCGGATTCAGTCATTCCTTTCATCCAAACAAACCTAGGATGTCAGGAATGGGAGTTGTCAAATCCTATGGTACCACTACTTACTACCGAGCGGCGTAGCTAATGTTAATGAACGTATTTTAGTTCATTAAACATACCAAATGTCATACCAAATGTAAGCATGTTTTATGAAAACAATGTACCTAGTATGCTAAGTGAACATACAAGGCAGAAATGTAAAACAATGTGTCCATATGCTGAGTGAACATATGCAACAGAAATGTAATGTATAACAATGTACTAAGTATGCACTAAATGGACATACATAGCATAAAATGTAATGTAAAACAATGTGCTTGCATACTAAGTGAACATACACAGCAAAACATGCAAGAAATCATGTACTATATGTGTACTAATGAACATAACAAGCATATGATATGAAAACATGGAAAGCACGAAAGTAACAAGTAGGCACATGTGTTTCACCCCAAAACGTTTGAAAAACAGTAAAAGAGGGGTCTATGTACTCACTTGAGATTTGCTCAATAGTATTTAGATAACTACCAAGCAATGCTAGAAGATCACGGAATCAAACGGCACCTAATATAGGTAACTACGTAAATAAACAGACTTAAATCGGAGGATCAGATAAAATGTGGTTTTGTAAACCAATTGAGCATAAGAACTCATGTAATATGGTTTAACAAAGCCTACATTCTAAAACGGAACATATCCTAAGTGCTTATGACCCATTACGACTCGTTTAGGTAGCTTATGCTACTTTAACGCGTCGTTCGCGTGAAACGCGTTCGAACCGCCTAACTAGCCCTATGACAAGTAAAATATGCCTTAACATGTCTAATATTGTTGTCTAATCAGTTTAGATATCAAAAATTATGTTACATATGCTTAAAATGAAATTCGGCGTAAAAAGGGCATTTTGGTAATTTTCCTAAGGCATATAAACTACCTATCATACAGCTAACTAAGCGTAGTGACCATAAGGTATAACCTCGGAAGGTTATTCCCTATAAAACTATGGTCACCTAATGTGTTTGGTCGGATCCTAATGATCAACCAAACGGGTCGGGTTCGAAAGTCTAAGCGATTGTTTAGATCGCTTACCTTTACGACCCTATATAAGCACTAAACCTAAAGTGACAAGTTAAACATGTTAAACCATGTTTAACGAAGTTTGAAAACAGGTTTGGTATCAAAACAAAGAGACTTGATACCTAAAAGTAGTTTGGTTACAAAATACGCAAGAATACGCATTTTGGCCGAAACTACGACTTGTCACTATGCCTAGATAACGTGGAAATCAGTAGGTATAGTCACAAGAGACTAAAACCATTGTGATTACGCTCACGTTATGAAGTTCAAACGAACTTCACGTTGACCATAAACTGGTCAATGCAGAAAGTCAAACAAAGTTTGACTTTTATGCTAAAAACGTGTAAGAGAACGAAAGAACACTTACAACGGGTCCAAGCAATGGAGTTTTGATCTGAATATTCTCAGGTATGAAGTGAAATCACATCAACTTAGATAACCAATTCAGATCAAATGTGGTTTTTGAGAGAAATGGGATGGGGTATATATAGGAAAACCAAGACCGTTAGGATCGTTTCTTGAAAAACGTGCTTCGATCTAGGCCGTCCAAGTGTGCCCCTGATTTGTGAAACCATGGGAGCCCCTAAAAGAGCCCATAGAAACTATAAAACCATTTGCACATGAGGGAAACAGCTGGAACAAGCTGGAAAACACATTCTGCTGAACTGGGAGGGGCTTACAGACCGTAAGCACACCCATACGGTCCGTAAGGACCTTGTTTGCTGGCAGATATTTTCACAAAATGGCAGAACAGGCCCCTGAGTCTCCGAACTTTATTTTTGATGCGTTCTGACACGTTTAAGCCCCGTTAACCTCATTTTAAGGCTCTAAAATGAAGTTAAAGTATAGGGAACTTAAAATATGCTCAAAAATATCTCAGATGTCGGTTCGTTCGGCCGTACGGTTACGTTGTTTGGTTAATTACGACGGAGGTCGTAACGGGCGCGAAAACGATCCAATTTGCGGAACGAATGAAGTTTTATCATGCCAATCACTAAAGTATAATATTTTAATGATTACATAAATTTTTGGATGTCCGGATGTATTCAGAACGTAAGTTATGCACGAAAATGCAAACTTATGCACTTTTTGACGCTTTTAGTACCTGAATGACCAAAAAGTTTATTTTAGCACACCGAACCCCTCAAAGCCTATTTCTAAGCTGTGTAAAGGATATTTAGGGTATGTTTAACTTATGATCAAGTTTTGAATTGTCCGTTACAGTACGAATCGGCATACTTTCACAGTTTGTCGAATTTAGTCCCTGTAAGCGAATAAACTTGATTTTGCCATACCAAAGCCTTCAAAACTTATTTCTAAGTTATGTAAAGGTTATTTAAGGTATGTTAAGCATATTTTGATGTTCCAGAGTGTTTTTTTCTGGTTAAACTAATTACGTTTACACACCAGTTTGCGTATAACTTTCCAGAAAGTGATATAGAGTTTGAAATTGAACAAAAATCAAAACATGCAAAATGTCAAACATAAACAAACAAACATTGGGATCAAATAACATTATTTTATTGATATCTGAACTGTTTACAATGATTACTAGCACAGGTGTCACAGTCTCCCCTACTTGTGGAAATTTCATCCCGAAATTTATTTAGAGGAAACTCGTGAGAATAGATGTGGATATTTCGCATTCATTTGATCTTCACGTTCCCAAGTAAATTCTGGTCCACGTTTAGATTCCCAGCAAAATTTGACCAATGGAATGCGCTTGCGTTTGAGCCATTTGACTATACGGTCCATGATTTCCACAGGCTTCTCAACAAAATGCATCGTGTTATCAACACGAATTTCATCAAGTGGTATGTGGAGGTTCTCATCAGCTAAACATGTCACACCCCGACCACGTATAACATACAAAACGTGGCGGAAACATCGGGGAGTGTTGTAACAGAATTAATTGTTTCAAATCCATGGCAAACAAAGTTGTATTTTATTTATCAACATAAGTGTTACATTGTTTCAAACAGAGATTTAAGAGTTTAGTACATAATTAAACATCGTCTAGCTTCATTTTTAAGTTTCTAAGGCACGGGTCCGCCCTAGTGTCATGATCGTCATCCTACGGAAAAGCACCTGAAAACACATGTGAAAGTAGGTACGTCAGCATAAAAATGCCTGTGAGATACATAGGTTTTGTGAAAATAGGATTCATGACTTAAGTTTAAGAAAATGTTTAGTCATGAACCTTGTAATTTGATTTGTTTTGTAAATTGCTTGAAAAACAATAAGTCCAGATGATATGTATAGATAAGTGAATAATGTATGGTTAAATGAATAACCATGCAAAATGAGTTGTATAAAATAAACTGTATTGTAAACCAAAGTCTTGTAAAAACATGTCACTTGTGTAAAATGTATAAGTCCAAAATGAATGATTTAAATAACGCTATGATATGTAATATAATACAATCACTTATGTATAGGAAGTACCAGCGGCGTATCCACCATGATTGTATCATATTACTCACATCTCGTTACTTAAGTCACTTAAACCAACCAACAAAGTATAATGTCTATGTTTAAACCAATAGTCAATAGTACTTGTATAAACCCTGTCAAATGTTGATAGTCCAAAAGTAGTCAAGTAATGTGTAACAAATGTTATGTATGGTAAGTAAAATAAGACTACTTAAACCATAAGTAAAATGTACAAAACAAAGTATTTTGAATATATCAAAAAGTTATGTTTTGCCAAGTGATGCATGATACACTGATACGAACATTTATGTGGTAAGTTAACGCATACATTCAAGCCTTGAGACAGTCGGATAACCCTTTCAGTCAAGGTTATCAAAAGAATTGTATTCGGATTCAGTCATTCCTTACATCCAAACAAACCCGGGATGTCAGGAATGGGATTTGTCAAGTCCTATGGTACCACTACTTACTACCGAGCGGCGTAGCAAATGTTAATGAACGTAATAAAGACCCGTTTGTGCAAACCAAATGTCATAGAAGTTGTATACATGTCATATGAAAACAATGTACTAAGTATGCTAAGTTAACATACAAAGCAGAAAAGTCATGTAAATCAATGTGCTAGCAAGTTATCAGTCAACATACTTGGCAGAAATGTAATGTAAAACGATGTACTAAGTAATGCACACAATGGGCACACCTAGCATAAAATGTATTGAAATCATGTACTATAATGTACTAACGAACATAGCATGTATATGATGTGAAAACGGAAAGCATTAAAGTAACAAGTAGGCACATGTGTTCCACCCCAAAACGTTTGGAAAACAGTAAAAGAGGGGTCTATGTACTCACTTGATATTGCTCAGATGTCTAAAGATAACCACCAAGTAATGCTAGAGATCTCGGAATCAAACGGCACCTAATATAGGTAACTATGTTAATAACCGGACCTTAATCGGATGATTGGATAGAATGAGGTTTCGTAAACCAAACGAGTGTAGAGACTCGTGTCATTTGGTTTAACAAAGCCTACATACTAAATGAAACCTAACATAATTGTTTACGACCCATTACGACCCGTTTAGGAAGCTTATGCTACTTTAACGTGTCGTGTGCGTGAAACGCGTTCGGACCGCCTAACTAGCCCTATGACAAGTGTTATATGCCTAAACATGTTACATAATCAGTTATGTGACAAAGGTTTAGGTTACATATGCTTAATTACCAATTATACATGAAAAGGGTATTCTGGTAATTTACCTAAGGCATATAAACTACCTATCATACAACTATTTAAACGATGTGACCATAGGGTATAACCTCGGAAGGTTATTCCCTACCTACTATGGTCACCTAATGTGTTTGGTCGGATCCTAATGATCGACCAAACTGGGTCGGGTTCGAAGGTATAGGCGATTTATTAGATCGCCTACCCTACGACCCTAGACAACGTGGTAATCAGTGGGCATAGTCCCAAGGGACTATGACCAACGTGATTACACTCACGTTGCGAAGTTCAAACGAACTTCGCATTGACCATTACTGGTCAACGCTGAAAGTCAAACAAAGTTTGACTTTCTGACTCGAAAAGCAGTAAAATAAGGAAAAGAACGAAAGAATACTTACGAAGGGTCCCCGAATGCTAAACTTGATTCGAAAATCTCAGGTATGAAACAAATGTTTCAACTTAGAGTTTCTCAATTCAAGTTTCTAGTGATTATGAACAAAGGGGTGTTGGGGTATTTATAGTTTTCGGTGAACCGTTGAGATCGTTTCTTGGAAAAGGGGAAAAGATCTAGTCCGTACACTTGTCACAATGTTGTGGAAGCTAAATATGATCCTTATCTAGTGACTAAGCAAGTTTAGAACATGTGGTGGAGGATCAAATGGCTGCAACTTGTGATAAAATGCATTTAATCTGGTCTGATAGTGGGAAGCGGCCCGCTTCAGGATCAGGCAAACACAATGCGGGCCGCCTGACCCTTCTGATCCGCAAATATGTTTAAAAAAATGACAGTTTCAGTCCCTGCACGTGTTTAAGGCCATTTCCGACACTTCTAAGGCCCGTAAAGCCAACTTTAAGGCCCTAAAATGTTGCCTAAACATTGTGGACATGAAACATGCTCAAAAATATGCCGGATGTTGGTTGGTTTGGTCGTACGAACGCGATGTTCGCTTAATTACGACGGAATGCGCATAAGCGCGAAAAACGATCCAAATGACGCGACGAATGGATTTTTCTTAAGGCGAACACTAAAACATAATATAGTCATGCTTACATAAATTTTTGGATGTCCGGATGTATTCAGAACGTAAGTTATGCGCGAAAATGCAAACTTGTGCACTTTTTGACACTTTTAGTCCCTGAATGACCCAAAAGTTTATTTTAGCACACCGAACCCCTCAAAGCCTATTTCTAAGCTATGTAAAGGATATTTGAGGTGTGTTTAACTTATGGTTATGTTCCGGAATGTTCGTTACAGTTCAAATTGGCATACTTTCGCAGTTTGTCAAGTTCAGTCCCTGTAAGCGAATTAACTTGTTTTTGCCATACCAAAGCCTTCAAAACTTATTTCTAAGTTATGTAAAGGTTATTTAAGGTATGTTGAGTATATGTTGATGTTTCGGAGTATTTCTCGCATTAAACTGAGTACGTTTACGCACTAGTTTGCGTATAATTCTCCAGAAAGCGATGTAGAGTTTGAAATTACATAAAAGTCAAAACATGAAAAATGTAAAACATAACAAAACAAACATTGTGATCAAATAACATTGTTTTATTGATAACAGAACTGTTCATAGTGATTACAAGCACAGTTGTTACAGTCTCCCCTACTTGTGGAAATTTCGTCCCGAAATTTATTTAGAGGAAACTTGTGGAAAAAGATGTGGATATTTCGCCTTCATTTGATCTTCGCGTTCCCAAGTAAACTCAGGTCCACGTTTAGCTTCCCAGCGAACTTTGACCAAAGGAATGCGCTTGCGTTTAAGCCACTTGACTTCACGTTCCATGATTTCCACTGGTTTCTCAACAAATTTCAGTGTTTTGCCAACACGAATTTCGTCAAGTGGTATGGAGAAGTTTTCATCAGCTGAACACTTCTTGAGATTGGACACGTGAAAAGTTGGATGAACATTTCCAAGTTCAGGAGGTAACTCAAGTCTGTAGGCTACCTTTCCGATTCTTTCGACGATCTTGAATGGTCCAACGTATCTAGGTGCAAGTTTTCCTTTCTTTCCAAATCTGATCACACCTTTCCAAGGTGAGACCTTAAGTAATACTCGATCACCGACTTGAAATTCCAAGGCTTTGCGTTTTGGATCCGCGTAAATCTTCTGACGGCTTCTAGCTGCCTGAAGGTTATCACGAACTTTCTTGACCTTGTCAGTTGTCTCTAAAATGAGGGCAAGTCCAGTAAGTTGTGCCTCGCCAATCTCATTCCAGCAGACTGGTGAACGACATTTTCGACCATAGAGAGCCTCGAAAGGAGCCATTTTGATGCTAGTGTGATAACTGTTGTTGTAGGAGAATTCAATCAATTTAAGATGTGAATCCCAACTACCACCAAAATCGATCACACAAGCTCTAAGCATATCCTCCAAAGTCTGGATTGTTCTCTCAGATTGACCATCCGTTTGCGGATGATAGGCTGTGCTTAGATTAAGTTGGGTCCCCATAGCAGATTGCATGGTTCTCCAAAAATGAGAAGTGAAACGAGCATCTCTGTCAGAAATGATGTTCAAAGGAACACCATGTCGAGCCACAATTTCATCTACATAGATTTGAGCAAGTCTATCAGCAGGAAAATCCTCACGGATTGGCAAGAAGTGTGCTGACTTTGTAAGACGATCAACGACTACCCAGATGGCATCATGACCTTTCTTTGTGCGCGGAAGTTTAGTAACAAGATCCATAGTAATGTTTTCCCATTTCCAAACTGGGATCTCTGGTTGCTCCAATAAACCAGAAGGACGCTGATGTTCAGCCTTAACCTTAAGACAAGTAAGGCATTTGGATACGTATAAGGCAATGTCTTTCTTCATACCAGGCCACCAATAGTGAATACGGAGATCCTTATACATTTTATCTGAGCCCGGATGAATAGAATAACGAGACTTATGGGCTTCATCCATAAGCAAGGTACGAAGATCATCCTGGCTTGGGACCCACAAACGGTCCATGAAGTAAAATGATCCATTGTCCTTCAATTCCAGAGCAGGTGTTATGTGATAAGGAAACTCCTTATCCATCAATCCTTGTGAAACACAAGATTGTTGAGCTTGAGAAATGCGTGCTTGAATATCGGATCGAGCTTGAATAACAGATTGAACACGTACACAATGAAGCTTAGTACGTTCCTTACGACTCAATGCATCAGCTACGACATTCGCCTTACCAGGATGGTAGCGAATTTCGCAGTCATAGTCGTTTAAAAGCTCAACCCAACGTCGCTGCCTCATGTTGAGTTCTTTCTGATTGAAGATATGCTAGAGACTTTTGTGGTCAGTGAAAACCACACATTTTGTACCGTACAAATAGTGTCTCCAGATCTTTAGAGCGAAAACAACTGCACTCAACTCAAGATCATGAGTGGTGTAGTTCTTCTCATGTATCTTCAACTGCCTTGATGCATAGGCTATGACTTTGTTCCTTTGCATCAGAACACAACCAAGACCCAAATTCGATGCATCACAATACACGACAAAATCATCATCACCCTCAGGCAATGATAGAACAGGCGCATCGCAAAGCTTCTGCTTCAAGTGTTGAAAAGCTTCCTCTTGTTTGTTTCCCCAATAAAAGGGCATTTTCTTCTGAGTTAGAGCAGTTAGAGGAACTGCAATTTTCGAGAAGTTTTCTATGAAGCGGCGATAATAACTCGCTAGACCAAGAAAAGAACGAACTTCAGTAGGAGTAGAAGGTGTATCCCAATCCTTAATCGCACTGATTTTGGAGGGATCTACATGAATACCTTGTTCGTTGATAATATGTCCTAAAAATTGAACCTCTTTAAGCCAGAATTCACACTTGGAGAATTTGGCGAAAAGTTGCTCTTTCTTTAGGAGTTCCAGAGTAAGACGAAGATGCTGCTCGTGATCAGCTCGCGTCTTAGAGTAAATCAAGATATCGTCAATAAAAACAATGACGAACTGATCCAAATAAGGTTTGCAGACCCTATTCATTAAGTCCATGAAAACAGCAGGAGCATTAGTCAAACCGAATGGCATGACTGTGAATTCATAATGCCCATAACGAGTACGGAATGCTGTCTTCGGAATGTCTTCTTCTTGCACCCGAAGTTGATGATATCCGGAACGTAGATCAATCTTCGAAAAATAAGAAGCGCCCTGTAGCTGATCAAAGAGGTCGTCTATGCGAGGTAAGGGATATCGATTCTTGATGGTAAGCTTGTTAAGCTCACGATAATCGATACACATCCTAAAGGATCCATCCTTCTTCTTTACAAAAAGAACGGGAGCACCCCAAGGTGAAAAACTAGGACGGATAAAACCTTTATCAGAGAGCTCCTGAAGCTGCTTAGACAACTCTTGCATCTCAGATGGTGCAAGACGATATGGAGCTCTGGCAATGGGATTTGCACCAGGTACGAGGTCAATGCGGAACTCGACTTGGCGTACTGGAGGTAGACCAGGTAAATCTTCAGGGAACACTTCAGAATAATCCCGAACGACAGGAATATCTGAAATAGACTTACCCTTGCCTTTATCTTCTGTAACATGTGCTAAGAAAGCCACATAGTTCTTCCGCAGATATTTCCGAGCTTTAAAACAAGACATGAGTTTGAGACCACCGGTAGGCTTCTCACCTTGAACCTGCAGAATCTCGCCTGTCGAAAGCGGTACACGAACAATCTTCTCAGAACAAACTATCTCTGCGTGATGCTTGGATAACCAATCCATTCCCACAATAACGTCGAAGCTTCCAAGTTGCATAGGCGTGAGATCGATAGGAAAAAGATGATCGTTAAGATTCAATTGGCAGTTGTGAAGAACATAATCAAGAATAATGGGTTCACCACTAGCAACCTCTACTGTCAAAGATTTACTTAGTTTCGTTCTAGACACGCGAAGCATCGGCTCAAAAGACAATGACACAAAACTCTTATCGGCACCCAAATCAAAGAGAACAGATGCAGGCTGATTATTAATAAAGAACGTACCGTTCACCACGTTATCATCCGCCTGCGCCTCTTGGGCATTCATGTTAAAGACTCTACCTCGAGCCGGAGCCTGATTCAGATTTTGGTTCTGGTTGACTAGCCTTGGGCACCGGTTCCTGTAGTGGGTCAGATCCCCACAATTGTAGCACGAACCAGGAGGAAAATGAGGTCGTGCAGCTTGGCCCTGTTGCTGAGCTAGAGGCTGGGCAACTTGTTGAGCTTGGTTATGGACTACCTGGTTCTGATTGACAGGAATGCGGCAGTTGACAGCAAGATGACCAGATCTTCCGCAGTTGGTGCACTGACGACACTGGAGATGTGGTTGGTGATGGCCGTTACACTTGTTGCACAAAGGTGCATTGCCAAAATAAGGCTTCTTGGCAGGTGGTTGCGCAGGCTGATTTGGTGCAGCTTGAGCCTGTGCAGTAACAGCAAAATTTTGGGCACCCTTTCGCTTCCTTGATTTCTTTGATGCTTCACCTTCCTTACCCTTACCCTTATTCTTGTTTTTCTCAGAATTAGTCTCCTTCTTTTTATCACCCTTGCGGGTGAGTTTACCCTTCCTGACTAGAGTCTCAGTGAGGGTAGCAGACAACTCGATAGCTTGGCGAAGGGTAGTAGGATTAACACCAGTCAAAATCTCCAGAATAGAATCGGGTAGCCCATCAATATACCTCTCGATCGCTTTATCCGGAGGGGTAACCATGGTGGGACACAATAGACTGAGTTCTTCAAAACGATCCGTGTATGCACGGTGTTCAGCCCCATCTTGCTTTAAGTCATCAAACTCTCGTTCCAAAACTCGAATTTCATGACGAGGACAAAACTCCTTCATCATGAGAGCCCGAAGCTCTTCCCATGTTTGTGCCAACGCCACTTCGGCACCCCTATCGCGCTTAATACCATTCCACCAGGTAAGCGCTCGCTTCTCAAACACGCTTGAAGCAAATTCAACCCTACGCGCATTCTGACACTGCACATGTAAGAATGTGCTCTCGATACTTTCAAACCACCGTAGGAGCGCAGTTGCTCCTTGCGACCCAGAAAACTTAAGCGGCTTCGCAGAATTGAAATTCTTGAAATTACAGTGTGCGTTATTGTTGTTGTTATTGCCGTTGTTGTTAAATATATCGTGGACTTGAGTTACAACCCCGGGAAGTACAGCAGCCACTTGCTGAGAAACCAGGGCTGCGATCTCTTCAATAGTAAAAGTTCGAGGATCGCGTCGAGGAGGCATTCTAAAAGAGGAAAACATGAAAGAAAACGAGTGAGATGATTGGATGAAAAGAATGAGATGAAACAAAATCAACAAGAGCAAAGATGGTGGTCATTCGTCCGTATCACAGAGCAAACAAACAACACACAGTGACTAATCAAAGTAAATGGGTCAAAAATAATGTATAATGAAGACATGCTCGCCTATAAGTGAACACTCATCCCAAGAATTCCCAGGTAAGCACAACTGGTCTCGCGTCTGATGAGATGTATACGAAGTGCTTGCCTAGACAGAAAACCCAGAATACAGGCATTCACCCTTCCAGTTTGCACATGTTCACATTATTTAAAACCCAAAACGTTTGACGGGATTTTGAAAATTTGAAGGCACAAGGCCAAAAACCAAACTGAAAAGGGTTCAAAACCATATAAAAGAGAGTTCAAAACCTTGTAATAATTTATTCAAAAACAGATGATTGTTTTTTCAAAAATCGTTTCGGAAAAATTTTGGTTCCTTGTTTTGATAATCACCTAAGGATAGGTGATGTAAATGTTTTAAGATCTAAACACAACTAATTTGTGTTAGGGTCCTAGAAAAGTTATAGTCTAGGTCAAAGCATTACTAATAACCTAATTCCCTATAACCGTTGGCTCTGATACCAACTCTTCTGTCACACCCCGACCACGTATAACATACAAAACGTGGCGGAAACATCGGGGAGTGTTGTAACAGAATTAATTGTTTCAAATCCATGGCAAACAAAGTAGTATTTTATTTATCAACATAAGTGTTACATTGTTTCAAACAGAGATTTAAGAGTTTAGTACATAATTAAACATCGTCTAGCTTCATTTTTAAGTTTCTAAGGCACAGGTCCGCCCTAGTGTCATGATCGTCATCCTACGGAAAAGCACCTGAAAACACATGTGAAAGTAGGTACGTCAGCATAAAAATGCCTGTGAGATACATAGGTTTTGTGAAAATAGGATTCATGACTTAAGTTTAAGAAAATGTTTAGTCATGAACCTTGTAATTTGATTTGTTTTGTAAATTGCTTGAAAAACAATAAGTCCAGATGATATGTATAGATAAGTGAATAATGTATGGTTAAATGAATAACCATGCAAAATGAGTTGTATAAAATAAACTGTATTGTAAACCAAAGTCTTGTAAAAACATGTCACTTGTGTAAAATGTATAAGTCCAAAATGAATGATTTAAATAACGCTATGATATGTAATATAATACAATCACTTATGTATAGGAAGTACCAGCGGCGTATCCACCATGATTGTATCATATTACTCACATCTCGTTACTTAAGTCACTTAAACCAACCAACAAAGTATAATGTCTATGTTTAAACCAATAGTCAATAGTACTTGTATAAACCCTGTCAAATGTTGATAGTCCAAAAGTAGTCAAGTAATGTGTAACAAATGTTATGTATGGTAAGTAAAATAAGACTACTTAAACCATAAGTAAAATGTACAAAACAAAGTATTTTGAATATATCAAAAAGTTATGTTTTGCCAAGTGATGCATGATACACTGATACGAACATTTATGTGGTAAGTTAACGCATACATTCAAGCCTTGAGACAGTCGGATAACCCTTTCAGTCAAGGTTATCAAAAGAATTGTATTCGGATTCAGTCATTCCTTACATCCAAACAAACCCGGGATGTCAGGAATGGGATTTGTCAAGTCCTATGGTACCACTACTTACTACCGAGCGGCGTAGCAAATGTTAATGAACGTAATAAAGACCCGTTTGTGCAAACCAAATGTCATAGAAGTTGTATACATGTCATATGAAAACAATGTACTAAGTATGCTAAGTTAACATACAAAGCAGAAAAGTCATGTAAATCAATGTGCTAGCAAGTTATCAGTCAACATACTTGGCAGAAATGTAATGTAAAACGATGTACTAAGTAATGCACACAATGGGCACACCTAGCATAAAATGTATTGAAATCATGTACTATAATGTACTAACGAACATAGCATGTATATGATGTGAAAACGGAAAGCATTAAAGTAACAAGTAGGCACATGTGTTCCACCCCAAAACGTTTGGAAAACAGTAAAAGAGGGGTCTATGTACTCACTTGATATTGCTCAGATGTCTAAAGATAACCACCAAGTAATGCTAGAGATCTCGGAATCAAACGGCACCTAATATAGGTAACTATGTTAATAACCGGACCTTAATCGGATGATTGGATAGAATGAGGTTTCGTAAACCAAACGAGTGTAGAGACTCGTGTCATTTGGTTTAACAAAGCCTACATACTAAATGAAACCTAACATAATTGTTTACGACCCATTACGACCCGTTTAGGAAGCTTATGCTACTTTAACGTGTCGTGTGCGTGAAACGCGTTCGGACCGCCTAACTAGCCCTATGACAAGTGTTATATGCCTAAACATGTTACATAATCAGTTATGTGACAAAGGTTTAGGTTACATATGCTTAATTACCAATTATACATGAAAAGGGTATTCTGGTAATTTACCTAAGGCATATAAACTACCTATCATACAACTATTTAAACGATGTGACCATAGGGTATAACCTCGGAAGGTTATTCCCTACCTACTATGGTCACCTAATGTGTTTGGTCGGATCCTAATGATCGACCAAACTGGGTCGGGTTCGAAGGTATAGGCGATTTATTAGATCGCCTACCCTACGACCCTAGACAACGTGGTAATCAGTGGGCATAGTCCCAAGGGACTATGACCAACGTGATTACACTCACGTTGCGAAGTTCAAACGAACTTCGCATTGACCATTACTGGTCAACGCTGAAAGTCAAACAAAGTTTGACTTTCTGACTCGAAAAGCAGTAAAATAAGGAAAAGAACGAAAGAATACTTACGAAGGGTCCCCGAATGCTAAACTTGATTCGAAAATCTCAGGTATGAAACAAATGTTTCAACTTAGAGTTTCTCAATTCAAGTTTCTAGTGATTATGAACAAAGGGGTGTTGGGGTATTTATAGTTTTCGGTGAACCGTTGAGATCGTTTCTTGGAAAAGGGGAAAAGATCTAGTCCGTACACTTGTCACAATGTTGTGGAAGCTAAATATGATCCTTATCTAGTGACTAAGCAAGTTTAGAACATGTGGTGGAGGATCAAATGGCTGCAACTTGTGATAAAATGCATTTAATCTGGTCTGATAGTGGGAAGCGGCCCGCTTCAGGATCAGGCAAACACAATGCGGGCCGCCTGACCCTTCTGATCCGCAAATATGTTTAAAAAAATGACAGTTTCAGTCCCTGCACGTGTTTAAGGCCATTTCCGACACTTCTAAGGCCCGTAAAGCCAACTTTAAGGCCCTAAAATGTTGCCTAAACATTGTGGACATGAAACATGCTCAAAAATATGCCGGATGTTGGTTGGTTTGGTCGTACGAACGCGATGTTCGCTTAATTACGACGGAATGCGCATAAGCGCGAAAAACGATCCAAATGACGCGACGAATGGATTTTTCTTAAGGCGAACACTAAAACATAATATAGTCATGCTTACATAAATTTTTGGATGTCCGAATGTATTCAGAACGTAAGTTATGCGCGAAAATGCAAACTTGTGCACTTTTTGACACTTTTAGTCCCTGAATGACCCAAAAGTTTATTTTAGCACACCGAACCCCTCAAAGCCTATTTCTAAGCTATGTAAAGGATATTTGAGGTGTGTTTAACTTATGGTTATGTTCCGGAATGTTCGTTACAGTTCAAATTGGCATACTTTCGCAGTTTGTCAAGTTCAGTCCCTGTAAGCGAATTAACTTGTTTTTGCCATACCAAAGCCTTCAAAACTTATTTCTAAGTTATGTAAAGGTTATTTAAGGTATGTTGAGTATATGTTGATGTTCCGGAGTATTTCTCGCATTAAACTGAGTACGTTTACGCACTAGTTTGCGTATAATTCTCCAGAAAGCGATGTAGAGTTTGAAATTACATAAAAGTCAAAACATGAAAAATGTAAAACATAACAAAACAAACATTGTGATCAAATAACATTGTTTTATTGATAACAGAACTGTTCATAGTGATTACAAGCACAGTTGTTACAAAACACTTCTTGAGATTGGACACGTGGAAGGTTGGATGAACGTTTCCAAGTTCAGGAGGTAACTCAAGTCTGTAGGCAACCTTACTGATTCTTTCGACGATCTTGAATGGTCCAATGTATCTAGGTGCAAGTTTTCATGTCTTTCCAAATCTAATCACACCTTTCCAAGGTGAGACCTTAAGTAATACATGATCACCGACTTGAAATTCCAAGGGCTTGCGTCGTCGGTCCGTGTAACTCTTTTGACGGTTATCACGAACTTTCTTAACCTTATCTGTTGTATCTAGAACGAGGTCAGGTCCTGTAAGCTGGGCCTCACCGATCTCATTCCAGCAAACTGGTGAATGACATTTTCGACCATAGAGAGCCTCGAAAGGAGCCATGTTGATGCTGGAGTGATAACTGTTCTTGTAGGAGAATTCAATCAACGGAAGATACGAATCCCAACTACCACCAAAATCGATCACACAAGCTCTAAGCATATCCTCCAAAGTCTGGATTGTTCTTTCAGATTGACCATCTGATTGTGGATGATAAGCTGTGCTCAGATTAAGTTGGGTCCCCATAGCAGATTGCATGGTTCTCCAAAAACGAGATGAGAATCGAGCATCTCTGTCAGAAATAATGTTCAAAGGAACACCATGTCTAGATACAATTTCATCCACATAGATCTTAGCAAGCTTGTCAGCAGATAGATCCTCACGGATCGGCAGGAAATGCGCTGATTTAGTAAGACGATCAACAACTACCCAGATGGCATCATGACCTTTCTTAGTGCGCGGAAGTTTGGTAATAACATCCATTGCAATGTTTTCCCATTTCCAAACTGGGATCTCTGGTTGCTCTAATAAACCAGAAGGATGTTGATGTTCAGCCTTAATCTTAAGATAGGTAAGGCACTTTGAAACATATAAGGCAATGTCTTTCTTCATACCAGGCCACCAATACTGAGTACGAAGATCCTTATACATTTTATCTGCACCAGGATGAATAGAATAACGAGACTTATGAGCTTCATCCATAAGGAAGGTGCGAAGATTGTCTTGACTTAGGACCCACAAACGATCCATGAAATAATATGATCCATTGTCCTTCAGTTCAATATCAGGCTTAATGTGATAGGGTAATTCCTTACCCATCAAACCTTGTGAAACACAAGTATGTTGAGACTGAGAAATGCGGGTTTGGATATCAGATCGAGCTTGAATATCAGATTGAACACGAACACAATGAAGCTTGACATGTTCTTTATGACTTAATGTGTCAGCCACGGCATTCGCCTTACCAGGATGGTAGCGAATCTCGCAGTCATAGTCATTTAGAAGTTCAACCCAACGTCGTTGCCTCATGTTGAGTTCTTTCTGATTAAAGATGTGCTGAAGACTTTTGTGGTCAGTGAAAACCACACATTTTGTACCATACAAATAGTATCTCTAGATCTTGAGAGCGAATACAACTGCACCTAACTCAAGATCATGAGTGGTGTAATTCTTCTCGTGTATCTTCAACTGCCTCGATGCGTATGCTATGACTTTGTTCCTTTGCATGAGAACACAGCCAAGACCCAAGTTTGATGCATCACAATACACGAAAAAATCATCATTACCCTCAGTCAAAGATAGAATAGGCGCATTACAAAGCTTCTGCTTCAAGGTCTGAAACGCTTCTTCTTGTTTGGTTCCCCATTCAAAGGGTTTGTTCTTCTGAGTTAGAGCAGTTAGAGGAACTGCAATCTTGGAGAAGTTCTCGATGAAGAGGCGGTAATAACCCGCGAGACCAAGAAATGAACAAACTTCAGTAGGAGTAGTAGGCGTATCCCAATCCTTAATCGCACTGATCTTGGAGGGATCTACATGAATACCTTGTTCGTTGACGATATGTCCTAAAAATTGAACTTCCTTAAGCCAAAATTCACATTTAGAGAATTTGGCAAAAAGTTGCTCTTTCTTCAGGAGTTTCAGAGTAAGACGAAGATATTGCTCGTGATCAGCTTGCGTCTTAGAATAAATCAAGATGTCATCAATGAAAACGATGATGAACTTGTCCAAATAAGGCTTGCATACCCTATTCATCAAGTCCATGAAAATAGCAGGAGCGTTAGTCAAACCGAATGGCATAACTGTGAACTCATAATGCCCATAACGAGTGTGGAATGCTGTCTTGGGAATATCCTCTTCATGCACATGAATATGATGATACCCAGAACGTAGATCAATCTTCGAAAAACAAGTAGCACCCTGTAACTGATCGAAGAGATCATCAATGCGAGGTAGGGGATATCGATTCTTGATGGTAAGCTTGTTAAGCTCACGATAATCGATACACATCCTGAAGGATCCATCCTTCTTCTTGACAAAAAGAACGAGAGCACCCCAAGGTGAAAAGCTAGGACAAATAAAACCTTTGTTAGAAAGCTCCTGAAGCTGTTTAGACAACTTTTGCATCTCAGATGGTGTAAGACGATATGGAGATCTGGCAATAGGATTTGCACCAGGTACAAGATCAATACGAAACTCGACTTGGCGTGCTGGGGGTAAACCAGGTAACTCTTCAGGAAACAACTCCGGATAATCCCGAACCACAGGGATATCTTGAATAGACTTACCTTTGCCTTTATCTGCTATAACATGTACCAAGAAGGCCACATAATTCTTTCACAGATACTTCTGAGCTTGAAAACAAGACATGAGCTTGAGGCTACTAGCAGGTTTCTCACCACGAACCTGTAGGATCTCACCTGTCGAGAGCGGAATAGGAACAATCTTCTCGAAACAAACTACCTCTGCGTGATGCTTGGCTAACCAATCCATACCCACTATAACGTCGAAACTCCCAAGTTGCATTGGTGTGATGTCGATAGGAAAAAGATGGTTGTTAAGGTTCAACTGGCAGTTACAAAGAACAGAATCGAGAACAACGGGATCACCACTAGCAACTTCTACTGTCAAAGGCTTTCCTAGTTTCGTTCTAGACACGTGAAGCAATGGCTCAAAAGATAACGGCACAAAACTCTTATCGGCACCTGAATCAAAAAGAACATAAGCTGACTGATTGTTTACAAAGAACGTACCATTCACCACCTTGTTGTCTGCTCATGCCTCATTGGCATTCATGTTGAAAACTCGACCTCGAGCCGGAGCCTGATTCAGATTCTGATTTGCGTTGGCCAGTCTTGGACGTTGGTTTCTGTAGTGGGTTAGATCCCCACAGTTATAACAAGAACCAGGTGGGTAGTGAGGTCGTGCAACTTGAGCCTATTGTTGAGCAGGGTTCTGAGCTGCCCGATTCTGATTAGTAGGAAGACGACATGTGGCAGCGAGATGACAAGATCTTCCACAGTTAGTACAATAACGACACTGGATGTGCGGCTGATGATGACCGTTACACCTGTTGCACAGAGGTGCATTGCCAAGGTATGGTTTCTTGGCAAGTGGTTGCGTAGGCTGATTTGGAGCAACTTGATTGGCCTGTGCGGTAACGGCGAAGTTTTGGGAAGCCTTTCGCTTCCTAGACTTCTTAGTAGATCCAGCTTCCTTATCCTTCTTGTTCTTACCCTTCTTGCTTTCACCCTTATCAGACGCATGTTTCTTACCCTTGTCACCCTTCCTGTGTAGCTTACCCTTTCGGACCTGCAACTCAGTCAATGTCGCAGCTAGCTCGATTTCCTGACGAACTGTGGTAGGGTTACTACCAGTGACGATGTCTTGCACGGAGTCAGGTAAGCCATCAATATACCTCTCGATAGCCTTCTCTAGTGGGGTAACCATTGTAGGGCAAAGTAGGCTTAGCTCCTCAAACCTGTCGGTGTAAGCCCGGTGCTCACCACTATCTTGCTTCAAGTCATCAAACTCCCTTTCTAAAGCTCTTAATTCATGACGAGGACAAAACTCCCTCATCATAAGAGCCCTGAGCTCGGCCCAAGTTAGTGCTAAAGCAACCTCAGCACCATGGTCTCTCATAACCCCGTTCCACCATGTAAGAGCCCTCTTCTGAAACATACCGGAAGCAAACTCGACTTTGCTATTTTCAGAACACTAAACTTGACGAAACGTACTCTCAATGCTCTCGAACCACTGGAGGAGCCCAGTTGCTCCTTCAGAACCACTAAACTTGAGTGGTTTAGCCGGATTGAAACTCTTGAAATTGCATGGAACATTTTGGTTATTGTTGGCTTGGTTCACTTGAGCAATAATGTCTGGGAGTACAGCAGCCATATGCTGCGCCATAATATGTGCCATTTCGGCATTAGGTAGCGGATTTTCGCGTCGAGGGGGCATTCTAAAAGAGGAAACATGAGAGAAAACGAGTGAGATGATTAGATGAAAAGAATGTGATGAAAAAAAATTTGACAAAAGCAAAGATGTTGGTCATTCGTTTGTTACCACAAAGCAAACAAATGACACACAGTGACAAATCAAAGTAAATGGGTCAAAAATAATGTATCGTGAAGACAAGCTCGCCTATAAGTGAACACTCACCCCAAGAGTTCCCAGGTAAGAGTGACTGGTCCAATTATGTGGATTTGTACGAACACTCTAGCCTTAGACAGAAAACTCATGTCACACCCCGACCACGTAAAACAACAAAACGTGGCGGAAACATCGGGGAGTGTTGTAACAGAATCATTGTTTCATAACACATGGAAATTTAAATATTGTTTTATTAAGTACACGAGTTATAATATCTTGACATCAAAGAAACATAACATAAAGTCTTGCATCTTTTATTGTCACTAAGGCCCATGTCCGCCTAAGTGTATCTTGATCAATCCTATGCTTCATTTCCTGAAACACATGTGAAAATAGGTACGTCAGCATAAAAATGCCGGCGAGTACATAGGTTTTGTGAAAATAAGATTCATGACTTCTGTTTAAGAAAATGTTTAGTCATGAACCTTGTAATTTGCTTTGTCTTTGTAAATCATTTGAAAAACAATAAGTTCAGATTATACGTATAAATAAGAGAATAATGCATGGTTAAATGAATAACCATGTAAAATGAGTTTGTATAAGTTAAGTTGTTTATAAAACAATGTATTGTGAAAAGTATGTTATTTGTATAAAATGTTATATGTCTAAATTGAAATGTTTTCAAATAACGCAACGATATGTAATACCATACAATCATTTATATATAGGAAGTACCAGCGGCGTATTCACCATGCTTGTATCTTATTACACACGCCTCGTTAATTAAATCACTTACTCAAACCAAACCAACAATGTAAGATGTCTATGTTTAAACCAACTTCCAAATGTATTGAAATAATATGTTAAAATGTTTATGTCCATATGTAAATTATGTAATGTATAACCAATGTCAAAAGTGTTTATGTGTCAAATGTAAACCATGTAATGTGTAACCAAAAATGATATGTATGGCTAGTGAAATGCATCAACTAAACCATATGCACAAGAACATAGTATTGAAGTAAAACTTGGTTTAAATCAAAGTTATTGTCACACCCCGACCACGTAGAACATACAAAACGTGGCGGAAACGTCGGGGAATGTTGTAACAGAATTAATTGTTTCAAATCCATGGCAATTGAAGTTTCGTTTTATTGATTAAAAGTGTTACGATGTCTTAACAAACAAGGAAATACAACATAATTAACTAGTCTTGCATCTTTTATTGTCACTAAAGCCCAAGTCTGCCTATGTGTATCTTGATCATCTTATGCAACAGCTCCTGAAAAACACATGTGAAAATATGTACGTCATCATAAAAATGCCTGTGAGATACATAGGTTTTGTGAAAATAGGTTTCATGACTTATGTTTGAGAAAATGTTTAGTCATGAACCTTGTAATTTGCTTTGTTTTGTAAATCATTTGAAAAACAATGAGTTCAGATGATATGTATAAATAAGTGAATAATGTATGGTTAAATGAATAACCATTGTAAACTGAGTTTGTATAAGATAAGTTGTTTGTAAAACAATGTATTGTGAAAAGTATGTTATTTGTATAAAATGTTCTATGTCTCAACTTGAAATGATTCAGATAACGCTACAATATGTAATACCATACAAACACTTATATATAGGAAGTACCAGCGGCGTATCCACCATGCTTGTATCATATTACACACGCCTCGTTACTTAAATCACTTACACCAACCAAACCAAACAATGTAAGATGTCTATGTTTAAACCAATTGCCAAATGTATTGAATAATATGTCAAAATGTTTATGTCAAGATGTAAATCATGTAATGTGTAACCAAAATGATATGTATGGCTAGTGAAATGTATCAACTAAACCATATGCACAAGAACATAGTATTGAAGTAAAACTTGGTTTAAATCAAAGTTATGTTTTGTGTAGTAACTGCATGATCAATGTAAATCATGTAATATGCGTCCAAAATGTAAGTATGTGATGAATAACAAATGTACTAAGTATGAAGAACAATGCAACGATTGAACATACATAGCATGTGAACTGTACTAAGTATGCAACAACAGACATACGTAGCATGCGACCTGTACTAAGTATGCAACAATAGACATACGTAGCATGTGATGTAATGTAAAACAATGTACTAAGTAATGCACACAATGGCACACCTAGTATGAAATGTAATGAAATCATGTACTATAATGTACTAATGAACATAACAAGTATATGATGTGAAAACATGAAAGCATGAAAGTAACAAGTAGGCACATGTGTTCCACCCCAAAACAGTTTGGAAAACAGTAAAAGAGGGGTCTATGTACTCACTTGAGATTGCTCAGTAGTCCTTGAGTAACAACCAAACAATGCTAGAGATCACGGAAATCAAACGGCACCTAATATAGGTAACTATGTTAATTAACCGGACCTAAATCGGAAGATTGGGTAGCATTAGGGTTTGTAAACCAAATGAGTGTAAGAACTCATATGATATGGTTTAACAAAGCCTACATACTAAATGAAACTTAACCTAAGTGTTTACGACCCATTACGACCCGTTTAGGTAGCTTATGCTACTTTAACGCGTCGTGCGCGTGAAACGCGTTCGGACCGCCTAACTAGTCCTATGACAAGTAGTATATGCCTAAACATGTTACATAATCAGTTATGTGACAAAGGTTTAGGTTACATATGCTTAATTACCAATTATAAATGAAAAGGGTATTCTGGTAATTTACCTAAGGCATATAAACTACCTATCATACAACTACTCAAACGATGTGACCCTAGGGTATAACCTCGGAAGGTTATTCCCTACCTACTAGGGTCACCTAGTGTATTTGGTCGGATCCTAATGATCGACCAAACTGGGTCGGGTTCGAAGGTATAGGCGATTTATTAGATCGCCTACCCTACGACCCTAGACAACGTGGTAATCAGTAGGCATAGTCCCAAGGGACTATAACCAACGTGATTACACTCAC
The DNA here is from genome assembly GCA_030545235.1 of Helianthus tuberosus. Lineage (NCBI taxonomy): Eukaryota > Viridiplantae > Streptophyta > Magnoliopsida > Asterales > Asteraceae > Helianthus > Helianthus tuberosus. Next base: position 97,063,483 of record CM060388.1, read on the forward strand.
GTTGCGAAGTTCAAACGAACTTCGCATTGACCATAACTGGTCAATGTAGAAAGTCAAACAAAGTTTGACTTTCAGACTCGAAAGACTCGAAAAGCAATAAAAGAACGAAAGAATACTTACGAAGGGTCCCCGAATGCTAATCTCGATCCAAGAACTCAGGTATGAAACAATGGTTTCAACTTAGAGCTCTCAAATCAAGATTCTTGTGATTAATGCAATGGGGGTGGATGGGTATATATAGTTTTCGGGTAACCGTTGAGATCGTTTCATGGAAAAGAGGGCACGATCAAGGCCGTACATGTGTTGGAATGTTGTGGTGTGTCAAATGGCCACTCACCATAGGGAATTGACATGTGGAAGAGGGATTGGGAGTGCTAAACAGCTGCAACCAGCTGTTAAAACAATGAATCTGGTCTGCAGAGGCTGAGGCGGGCCGCCTAAGATTTAATCTTGGCTGAGGCGGGCCGCCTAGCTCTTCAGATCAGAAAACAAGTTTCAAAAGTTGCAGTTTCAGTCCCTGATATGTGTTTAAGCCATTTTCGATACTTCTAAGGCCTGTAAAGCCAACTTTAAGTCCCTAAAATGATGCCTAAACATTGTGGACATGAAACATGCTCAAAAATATGCCGGACATTGGTTCGTTTGGCCGTACGAACGCGATGTTCGCTTAATTACGATGGAATGCGCATAAGCGCGAAAAACGATCCAAATGACGCGACGAATGGATTTTTCTTATGCCGAACACTAAAATAAAATGTTTTAGTGCTTACATAAATTTTTGGATGTCCGGATGTATTCAGAACGTAAGTTATGCGTAAAAATGCAAACTTGTGCACTTTTTGACACTTTTAGTCCCTGAATGTCCCAAAAGTTTATTTTAGCATACCGAACACCTCAAAGCCTATTTCTAAGCTATGTAAAGGATATTTATGGTATGTTTAACTTATGGTCATGTTCCGGAATGTCTGTTACAGTTCAAATTGGCATACTTTCGTAGTTTGTCAAATTTAGTCCCTGTAAGCGAATATACTTTGATTTCACCACACCAAACCTTCCAAAACTTATATCTAAGTTATGTAAAGGTTATTTAAGGTATGTTAAGCCTATTTCACTATTCCGGAGTGTTCGTTGGATTAAACTGGTTATATCTACACATTAGAGCGCGTATAACCCTCCAGAAAGCGATTTAAAGCTTGAAATCGAACAAGAGTCGATATGTGCAAACGATACACATATTTTTACAAATCCCTAGTATGAAATACAATATTTCATTGGTTTGGCATTTGATTGATGGTTGCAGTGACACAGGTGTCACAGTCTCCCCTACTTTAGGAAATTTCGTCCCGAAATTAATTCGTAGGAGTCTATTTGTGACTTTGTGTCAAATAACCACCAGAGATATGTAAGGCATAATCCTGTAATTTCTCTTTAACAGACATTTTTCAGAAAGGAAAAATGAACGGAGTTATTTTCAACAGGCATTCTTTAGAAAATGGAACATGAAGGAATAAACAAGGATATTCATTTCCCTCGATGGATATTCTTCAGAAACAAAAATGAACGGAAAAGTCATTTTTTCACAACATCTTCAGAAACAAAAATGAACGGAAAAGTCATTTTTCACAACATCTTCAGAAACAAAAATGAACGGAAAAGCCATTTTCCATCTTCAGAGACAAAAATGAACGGAAAAGTCATTTTCCATTTTCAGAAACAAAAATGAACAGAATAGTCATTTTCCATCTTCAGAGACAAAAATGAACGGAAAAGTCATTTTCCATCTTCAGAAACAAAAATGAACAGAATAGTCATTTTCCATCTTCAGAAACAAAAATGAACAGAATAGTCATTTTCCATCTTCAGAGACAAAAATGAACGGAAAAGTCATTTTCCATCTTCAGAAACAAAAATGAACAGAATAGTCATTTTCCATCTTCAGAAACAAAAATGAACAGAATAGTCATTTTCCATCTTCAGAAACAAAAATGAACAGAATAGTCATTTTCCATCTTCAGAGACAAAAATGAACGGAAGAGTCATTTTCCATCTTCAGAAACAAAAATGAACAGAATAGTCATTTTCCATCTTCAGAGACAAAAATGAACGGAAGAGTCATTTTCCATCTTCAGAAACAAAAATGAACAGAATAGTCATTTTCCATCTTCAGAGACAAAAATGAACGGAAGAGTCATTTTCCATCTTCAGAAACAAAAATGAACAGAATAGTCATTTTCCATCTTCAGAGACAAAAATGAACGGAAAAGTCATTTTCCATCTTCAGAAACAAAATGAACAGAACTAACTCTAGATACATGACAAAACTCGCTGTGGTTTCCGTGCACTGAATTTCATAATTATGTATGCATCCATAATTACGCAATTCCTTGCATAGTCCGCACAATTTGTTTGTAATGTGAAGGGGAGGAAAAATCAAACCTGTGATGAGTGTGACTAAACTACCATAGGGTCCTTTTAAATAGATCGACAAAGGATCCTTTTAAATTAGGCCACCAAGGAGTCCTTTCAGCTATATCATCACATGATATTCCTAACCAGATTTTTGGATCAATCTGTTTACCTAGACCACTCAGGGTCTAATTATGGAATAGTACTATATAATCCAAGGGTCTTTACTACAACGTAGAAGCCCATTGAGGATTTAATATAGCACCCAAAGATATGGAAGATTCTACGAGGATTTGGATAACAAGAATTTGGATCACACGAAAACATTAAAGAGAACACATAAGCACAAAATCACATAGTTGTTTAACTTGTTTATTAATTTGTTATCTTTGGACGCGGATACTTAAAGCACACCAGGAATCCAATTCGTGGATTTCATTTGGCACTTTAATCATTTCAAGAATTTATCTATGAAGATAGGATAATCTTAAAAGGAATTCGGCTTTGTCCTTATTGAATTGTGATGTACGTATTGAATCATACATAGAATTCAATTAAGGACTCCGATGAATGATATCCATCCACAAGGATCTAATTATGAGGATAGAAAGATCCTACATGGATTTTGGAGTTTGTGTAACGAGAGGTGCTTCGACACCTTGCACTAGGCGTGCTTACGTCGATACACAAGGTAGAAAGTTCATGAGGTTGAGGCGCTAAATATGTCAAGGCAACATATGAAGCAGAATTTGAAGGTTGAGCAGCAGCAGGATTTGTAACAGCTTTGCTTTGGATTGCAAAGCGGCACATGTTAACCAAATATCTCCATCGTCCACCGTGGGTACATTTGTAACATGGTATTTGATTTGGATGATGAAGGTTGCATTGATTTCTCCAAGGAGCGGTTCCCTTATACGGTTTCATCCCTGAGACGAGTCATGGTGATAGCTAAATCAACGGACTTCTGGAGTAAAACAATGTACTAAGTACGCACACAATGGGCATACATAGCATGAAATGTAATGTAAAGCAATGTACTAAGTACGCACACAATGGGCATACATAGCATGAAATGTAATGTAAAGCAATGTACTAAGTACGCACACAATGGGCATACATAGCATAATCATAATTAAATCATGTACTATAAATGTACTAATGAACATAGCAAGTATATGATGTGAAAACAGGAAAGCACGAAAGTAACAAGTAGGCACATGTGTTTCACCCCAAAAAAGTTTGGAAAACAGTAAAAGAGGGGTCTATGTACTCACTTGAGATTGCTCAGAAGTCCTAAGATAACCACCAAGCAATGCTAGAGATCTTGGAATATCAAACGGCACGTAATATAGGTAACTACATTAATAAACCGGACCTAAATCGGAAGATCGGATAGAATGAGGGTTCGTAAACCAAATGAGTATGGGAACTCATGTAGTATGGTTTAACAAAGCCTACATACTAAATGAAACCTAACCTAAGTGCTTGTGACCCATTACGACCCGTTTAGGTAGCTTATGCTACTTTAACGCGTCGTTCGCGTGAAACGCGTTCGGACCGCCTAACTAGTCCTATGACAAGTAATATATGCCTTAACATGTCTAATATGGTTGTCAAATAAGTTTAGATGTCAAAATTTATGTTACATCTGATTAAAACGGATTTTGGCATCAAAGGGGTATTTTGGTAATTTACCTAAGGCATATAAACTACCTATCATACAACTACTTAAACGAAGCGACCATAAGGTATAACCTCGTAAGGTTATTCCCTATATACTATGGTCACCTAATGTGCTTGGTCGGATCCTAATGATCGACCAAACGGGTCGGGTTCGAAAGTATAAACGATTGTTTAAATCGCTTACCTTACGACCCTATATAAGCACTAAACTAAAAGTGACGAGCTAAGCATGTTAAAACATGCTTAACTAAGTTTAGAAAACAGGTTTGGTATCAAAACAAACGGTTTTGATACCCATAAGTAGTTTGGTTACAAAATACGCAAGAATACGTATTCTGACCGAAACTACGGCTCGTCACTGAGCCTAGATAACGTGGTAATCAGTAGGTATAGTCACTAGGGACTATAACCATCGTGATCACGCTCACGTTATGAAGTTCAAACGAACTTCGCATCGACCATAAACTGGTCAATGCAGAAAGTCAAACAAAGTTTGACTTTCGGACTCGAAAGCGATAAAAGAACGAAAGAATACTTACGAAAGGTCCCCGAATGCTAATCTAGATCCAAATAACTCAGGTATGAAACAATGGTTTCAACTTAGAGTCTTTTAGATCAGATTCTAGTGAGGAATGAGTGAAAATGGGTTGGGTATTTATAGTAAACCCACAACCGTTAGGATCGTTTCTTGGAAAAGGGGGCACGATCTAGGCCGTACACTTGTCAAAATGTTGTGGTAACTAATTTTGGCCACCATAGGAGATTAACATGTGGCACTTGACCTTTGGGAAGTGTTAGGGGCTGCTAACTTATGTTTAAAATGGCTTTTTGCTGCATTTTTTTATTTATTTATTTTTTTTATATATTTTTTTTTTGCAGTTTTGCAGTTTTGGTTCCTGAGCGCGTATCGTCGTGTTTTGGCACTTCTAACACCCGTCAAGCCCATTTTTAAGCTTCACAAGGATGTTAAAGTATAGGGAACATGAAACATGCTCAAAATATGCCGGATGTCGGTTCGTTTAGCCGTACAATCGCGTTGTTCGGTTAATTACGACGGAATGCGCATAAGCGTGAAAAACGATCCAAATTGCGTGACGAATGGATTTTTCTCATGCCAAACACTAAAATAAAATATTTTAGTGCTTACATAAATTTTTGGATGTCCGGATGTATTCAGAACGTAAGTTATGCACGAAAATGCAAACTTGTGCACTTTTTGACGCTTTTAGTACCTGAATGAGCCAAAAGTTTATTTTAGCACACCGAACCCCTCAAAGCCTATTTCTAAGCTATATAAAGGATATTTAAGGTGTGTTTAACTTATGGTCATGTTCCGGAATGTCTGTTACAGTTCAAATTGGCATACTTTCGCAGTTTGTCAAGTTTAGTCCCTGTAAGCGAATTAACTTGTTTTTGCCATACCAAAGCCTTCAAAACTTATTTCTAAGTTATGTAAAGGTTATTTAAGGTATGTTAAGCCTATGTCACTATTCCGGAGTGTTTGTTGCATTAAACTGGTTATATTTACGCATCGGTGCGCGTATAACCTTCCAGAAAGCGATTTAGAGTTTGGAATTGAACAAAAATTGATATGTGCAAATGATACACATATTTTTACAAATCCAAAGTATGAAATATAATATTTCATTGGTTCGGTATTTGTTTGATGGCCGTGGAGGCACAGGTGTTACAGTCTCCCCTACTTTAGGAAATTTCGTCCCGAAATTTATTTAGAGGAAACTTGTGAGAGTTTAAAACATGAAGTTGAAAAGATCGAACAATATTGGTTAGGGTTCTGAACTTCTAGTAACCTTAATAACATTATGCTTGCAATGTAAGAGGGACACTTATATACAAGTATATGAAGCGTCATTGGTGCGTCCACCGTACCTCCATTACATCGTTCTCATTTTGTTATTGTTGTCGCTATCGGTTCTTACACATAATAAATCTTACTGGGTTTCTGTGCACTAAATTTCATAATTATGTACGCGTCCATAATTAGACAATTCCTTGCACAGTTCACACAGTCTATTTTATAATGTGTAGTGTAAAACCAAATGAACAAACCTGTGATGAGTGTGACTAGACCGCCATAGAGTCCTTTTAATTAAGTCAATAAATGATCTAAATAGACTATCAAGGAGTCAGTTCAGCTACATCACTAGATGTCGTCCTTTAACCAGATTGTGAATCAATCTTTTTTACTAGACCTCTAAAAGGGTCTCTTATGAAACATGGAGTGGTACTATATAATCCAAGGGTCTTAACTATTATATAGAAGCCCATTAAGGATTTAAGGGAGTACCTTTTGACTATCCTGCTACGAATCCCTCATATGGAGATATGAAAGATCCTGCGAGGATTTGGATAACAAATATCCAGAGTATAAAAACACAAAATACATAAAAGAAAACATAAGATGAATAAACACATAGTCACATAACCACAAAATTGTTTGTTAATTTGTCTTGTTAATTGCGTACATGCATTTAAAGCACACTAGGAATCCATTCCGTGGATTTCATTTGGTACTTTAAACGTTATCAATAATCTAACTATAAAGATAGAAAGATTCAAAAAGAAATTTCGATTATTAGGAACCGAAATGTTCGAATTTAGGTACATAAGGAATCCAATTAAGGACTCTGATTTGTATGACAATTATCCACAAGGATCTAATTGTGAAGATAAAAAGATCCCATATGGATTTTAGAGGTTGAAGATGTTTTGAAACCTTGCACTGGACGTGCTTAAGTCAAAACATGAAGTTGAAATGCTTATGAAGTTGAGATGCTCGATATGCCAAGGCGACATATGAAGCGAAATTTGAAGGTTAAGTCAATGCATGAGAAAAATATATATATATATTTTTGCAATACTATGCATGGGGTTCTAAAAATGTGTTCAATGTTTTTGAAACCTTATATATAATACCTTTGAAATCATAAAGTAGTTGTATTAGGTAGGTATATTCATAAAAATGTTTTAAAATCATGCGAAATGAATTTTGAAATTATGTATAAGGTTTTTGGAAAACATGAATGATGCTTTTGAAATCATGCACTTGATAAGAAAATATATTGTACTAATATTGTTTTCAGGCTATATGAGACATTTTGAAATCATGAAGGTTGTTTTTGAAAATACAGACAAAGCTTTGTGCATTTGTTATGTTTAAGTAAATACACTATATTAAAAATGTTTTCGAACTATGTATAGGATGTTTTGAAATCATGTAGGTTGTTTTGAAAACTTATGTTATGCATGTTGAAGAAATCAGAACGTAATGGGTATGAGATTTGAAAATACTCTTAGTTATCTATCCAAGAATTCAAAGGCACAGATGTGTGAAAAGCACGATTACTCATAATTTCGATTTATTTCTTGTACTTCGTTTCCTAGAATGAAACGAGTACTTAGAATTTTCCAAAGGAATCATGAACAAACGCAAGAATAGGAAATTCTCAAAAGTAGTTTGTAAGGAATATAGTTCCTTAATGTAGGTATCATAGGAAAAGTCATACACATATGTAACTACAATTGTACATCAGAATTTGTGAACAATAATTTATTTATGAACAAAACAGATTGTTTCACATTACAAGAAAATAAAAGAAACAAAGGCATAAGACAGCAACATCCTTTGTTCAGCCAATTGCTCATCCACAGGTTGGATTTGCACTGAAAATCTTCGGGCAGTTGTTCCTGTAATGGCTCGTCTCGCCACAGTTGTAGCAAGTACCACGCGGAAAACGAGCTTGAGTAGGGTTGACTTGGGGTTGATTTAGACCACCTTGGTTTGGGTTACATCGACAAGTACTTGCCAGGTGACCAACTCGTCCACATGATACACACCGACGGCACTGTAAGTGAGCTAGGTGATGCCCCTTACATTTGTTGCATAATGGTGCCGTTCCCTTGTATTGCTTCTTAGCAGGTGGTGTTGCCTTCTGGCTACGTCCTGCTTGATTTGGTATAACTGCTGCGGGCTTCCTTGAAGCCTTACGCTTCCTTGATCTTGGTGCAGGCTTGACTTCTACTTCCTTCAGTGGCTCTTGAGTGACTTCATTGTCGAGACGAGAGGCTTCATTGTTGAGACGAGCCATGGCAATGCCTAAATCCACAGTCTTCTGAATCACTTCGCCTATTTGCTGGGCAAATTTGGCTGTTCGCTCGGACATTTGACCAGTGCTGAGAGGAATAGACATTCTAGAAGAAAATGAAAGACAAAGGAAGAAACAAGTGAAAGGTTTATTGGATAATCAATACAGAATGGTATCGAATGAAAATTGTGATCATTTGTTTGTTACCTAAGGCAAACAAATGAGATGGTGACAAATCAAAGTAAATGGGTCAAAAATAATGTATCGCGAAGACATGCTCGCCTATAAGTGAACACTCATCCCAAGAATTCCCAGGTAAGCACAAGTGGTCTCGCGTCTGATGAGATGTATACGAAGTGCTTGCCTAGACAGAAAACCCAGAATACAGGCATTCACCCTTCCAGTTTGCACGTGTTCACATTATTTAAAACCCAAGACCTTGACGAGGTTTTGAAAAACTCAAAGGGGTTCAAAACCATATAACAGAGGGTTCAAAACCTTACAATAAAGGGTTCAAAACCTAGTAATCAATCATCCTAGAACAGATGATTAGTTTTCAAAGTGGTTTTGAAATTTATGTTCTTGTTGTGGTTGTCGCCTAAGGATAGGTGACAGTATTGTTTTATGACTAAACGCAAGTAAACTCGCGTTAGGGTCCTAAGAAGGTTATAGACTAGGTCAAAGTATTACTAATAACCTAATTCCCTATAACCATGAGCTCTGATACCAACTTTTCTGTCACACCCCGACCACGTAAAACAACAAAACGTGGCGGAAACATCGGGGAGTGTTGTAACAGAATCATTGTTTCATAACACATGGAAATTTAAATATTGTTTTATTAAGTACACGAGTTACAATGTCTTGACATCAAAGAAACATAACATAAATAACTAGTCTTGCATCTTTTATTGTCACTAAGGCCCATGTCCGCCTAAGTGTATCTTGATCAATCCTATGCTTCATTTCCTGAAACACATGTGAAAATAGGTACGTCAGCATAAAAATGCCGGCGAGTACATAGGTTTTGTGAAAATAAGATTCATGACTTCTGTTTAAGAAAATGTTTGGTCATAAACCTTGTAATTTGCTTTGTCTTTGTAAATCATTTGAAAAACAATAAGTTCAGATGATACGTATAAATAAGAGAATAATGCATGGTTAAATGAATAACCATGTAAAATGAGTTTGTATAAGTTAAGTTGTTTATAAAACAATGTATTATGAAAAGTATGTTATTTGTATAAAATGTTATATGTCTAAATTGAAATGTTTTCAAATAACGCAACAATATGTAATACCATACAATCATTTATATATAGGAAGTACCAGCGGCGTATCCACCATGCTTGTATCGTATTACACACGCCTCGTTAATTAAATCACTTACTCAAACCAAACCAACAATGTAAGATGTCTATGTTTAAACCAACTTCCAAATGTATTGAAATAATATGTTAAAATGTTTATGTCCATATGTAAATCATGTAATGTATAACCAATGTCAAAAGTGTTTATGTGTCAAATGTAAACCATGTAATGTGTAACCAAAAATGATATGTATGGCTAGTGAAATGCATCAACTAAACCATATGCACAAGAACATAGTATTGAAGTAAAACTTGGTTTAAATCAAAGTTATGTTCTGTGAAAATGCATACTATACTGATATAAACATTTATGCGGTATTGTGAAAATTCATACATCCAAGCCTTGCGACAGTCGGATAACTATTTAATAATGAGTTATCTAAAGAATATGTATTCGGATTCGGTCATTCCTTACGTCCAAACAAACCCGAGATTTCAGGAATGGGATTTGTCAAGTCCTATGGTACCACAACCTACTAACGAACGGCGTGATCAATGTTAATGAATGTATTGTTCCATTGTAAACAACCCAAATGTCATAACAAAATGTAAGCATGTGATGAAAACAACTGTACTAAGTATGCAACAATAGACATACATAGCATGAAATGTAATGTAAAACAATGTACTAATGGGCATACATAGCATGAAATGTAATGTAAAGCAATGTACTAAGTACGCACACAATGGGCATACATAGCATGAAATGTAATGTAAAGCAATGTACTAAGTACGCACACAATGGGCATATATAGCATAATCATAATTAAATCATGTACTATAAATGTACTAATGAACATAGCAAGTATATGATGTGAAAACAGGAAAGCACGAAAGTAACAAGTAGGCACATGTGTTTCACCCCAAAAAAGTTTGGAAAACAGTAAAATAGGGGTCTATGTACTCACTTGAGATTGCTCAGAAGTCCTAAGATAACCACCAAGCAATGCTAGAGATCTCGGAATATCAAACGGCACCTAATATAGGTAACTACATTAATAAACCGGACCTAAATCGGAAGATCGGATAGAATGAGGGTTCGTAAACCAAATGAGTATGGGAACTCATGTAGTATGGTTTAACAAAGCCTACATACTAAATGAAACCTAACCTAAGTGCTTGTGACCCATTACGACCCGTTTAGGTAGCTTATGCTACTTTAACGTGTCGTTCGCGTGAAACGCGTTCGGACCGCCTAACTAGTCCTATGACAAGTAATATATGCCTTAACATGTCTAATATGGTTGTCAAATAAGTTTAGATATCAAAATTTATGTTACATATGATTAAAACGGATTTTGGCATCAAAGGGGTATTTTGGTAATTTACCTAAGGCATATAAACTACCTATCATACAACTACTTAAACGAAGCGACCATAAGGTATAACCTCGTAAGGTTATTCCCTATATACTATGGTCACCTAATGTGCTTGGTCGGATCCTAATGATCAACCAAACGGGTCGGGTTCGAAAGTATAAGCGATTGTTTAAATCGCTTACCTTACGACCCTATATAAGCACTAAACTAAAAGTGACGAGCTAAGCATGTTAAAACATGCTTAACTAAGTTTAGAAAACAGGTTTGGTATCAAAACAAACGGTTTTAATACCCATAAGTAGTTTGGTTACAAAATACCCAAGAATACGTATTCTGACCGAAACTACGGCTCGTCACTGAGCCTAGATAACGTGGTAATCAGTAGGTATAGTCACTAGGGACTATAACCATCGTGATCACGCTCACGTTATGAAGTTCAAACGAACTTCGCATCGACCATAAACTGGTCAATGCAGAAAGTCAAACAAAGTTTGACTTTCGGACTCGAAAGCGATAAAAGAACGAAAGAATACTTACGAAAGGTCCCCGAATGCTAATCTAGATCCAAATAACCCAGGTATGAAACAATGGTTTCAACTTAGAGTCTTTTAGATCAGATTCTAGTGAGGAATGAGTGAAAATGGGTTGGGTATTTATAGTAAACCCACAACCGTTAGGATCGTTTCTTGGAAAAGGGGGCACGATCTAGGCCGTACACTTGTCAAAATGTTGTGGTAACTAATTTTGGCCACCATATGAGATTAACATGTGGCACTTGACCTTTGGGAAGTGTTAGGGGCTGCTAACTTATGTTTAAAATGGCTTTTTGCTGCATTTTATTTATTTATTTATTTTTTTTATATTTTTTTTTGCAGTTTTGCAGTTTTGGTTCCTGAGCGCGTATCGTCGTGTTTTGGCACTTCTAACACCCGTCAAGCCCATTTTTAAGCTTCACAAGGATGTTAAAGTATAGGGAACATGAAACATGCTCAAAATATGCCGGATGTCAGTTCGTTTAGCCGTACAATCGCGTTGTTCGGTTAATTACGACGGAATGCGCATAAGCGTGAAAAACGATCCAAATTGCGTGACGAATGGATTTTTCTCATGCCAAACACTAAACTAAAATATTTTAGTGCTTACATAAAGTTTTGGATGTCCGGATGTATTCAAAACGTAAGTTATGCACGAAAATGCAAACTTGTGCACTTTTTGACGCTTTTAGTACCTGAATGAGCCAAAAGTTTATTTTAGCACACCGAACCCCTCAAAGCCTATTTCTAAGCTATATAAAGGATATTTAAGGTGTGTTTAACTTATGGTCATGTTCTGGAATGTCTGTTACAGTTCAAATTGGCATATTTTCGCAGTTTGTCAAGTTTAGTCCCTATAAGCGAATTAACTTGTTTTTGCCATACCAAAGCCTTCAAAACTTATTTCTAAGTTATGTAAAGGTTATTTAAGGTATGTTAAGTCTATGTCACTATTCCGGAGTGTTTGTTGCATTAAACTGGTTATATTTACGCATCGGTGCGCGTATAACCTTCCAGAAAGCGATTTAGAGTTTGGAATTGAACAAAAATTGATATGTGCAAATGATACACATATTTTTACAAATCCCAAGTATGAAATATAATATTTCATTGGTTCGGTATTTGTTTGATGGCCGTGGAGGCACAGGTGTTACAACTCAGGGTACAGGCATTCACCCTTCCAGTTTGCACGTGTTCACACTATTTAGAACCCAAAACTTTGACGAGATTTTGAAAACTTGGAAAGCACAAGGCCAAAGAATCATTCAAAAACGGATGATTAAATTCTCAAAATCATTCTGAAAAATTGAAGGGTTCAAAACCTTATAATAAATTATTTAAAAACAGATGATTGATTTTCGAAAACTGTTTCGGAAAATCGGGTTCTTGTTTTGGCAATCACCTAAGGATAGGTGAAGTGCATGTTTTAAGATCTAAAAACAAGATAACTTGTGTTGGGGTCCTAGAAAAGTTACAGTCTAGGTCAAAGCATTACTAATAACCTAATTCCCTATAACCATTGGCTCTGATACCAACTCTTCTTTCACACCCCGACCGCGTAAAACAACGAAACCGCGGCGGAAACGTCGGGGAGTGTTGTAACAGAATTATTGTTTCACAACCATGGTAATTAAAGTTATGTTTTATTTATCAAACAAAGGTGTCACGTTGTCTTAAAACAACTGAAACAAAGAGTACATCACATAATTAAACTAGTTCTAGTTGCGTTTTAAGTCACTAAGGCACAGGTCCGCCTAAGTGTGTCTTGATCATCCTATGCAACAGCTCCTGAAAACACATGTGAAAATAGGTATGTCAGCATAAAAATGCCTGCGAGATACATAGGTTTTATTAAAATAGGATTCATGACTTAAGTTTAAAGAATTGTTTAATAAAAGGTGGTCATGAATCTTGTTTAAAGGGTTTTCTTTCATAAAACATTTGAAAAGCAATAATAAAATCAGATGATATATATATATATAAAAGAATAATGTATGGTTAAATGAATAACCAAGTAAAAAAAATGAGTTTATTTAAATTAAGTTATTTGTAAAATAATGTTTAAGTGAAAATATGATGTAAGTGTAATATGTCTAAATTGAAATGGTTTAAATAATGCTATGATATGTAATACCATAAAAGCACTTATATATAAGAAGTACCAGCGGCGTATCCACCATGCTTTTACCATATTACACGTCGCCTTATTATGTAAATCACTTACCTAAACAAACCACCAAGATGTAATCTTCAAACAATTGTAGAAATGCTTATTGTATAATCAAATGTCTGTTGTCAAATGTAAATCATGTAATGTGTAAACAAATGTTAAGTATGGTAAGTAAAATGTGACTACTCAAACCAAATGTAAAAATCTACAAAACAAAGTATTTTGAATAAATCAAAAGTCATGTTTTGCAAAATAAATGCATGCTTTACTGATACAAACATTTATGTGGTAAGTTAAACGTATACATTCAAGCCTTGAGACTGTAGGATAACCTTAGAGTAAAGGTTATCAAAAATGTTTTTGGATTAAGTCATTCCTTTCATCCAAACATACCTAGGATGTCAGGAATGGGATTTGTCAAGTCCTATGGTACCACTACTTACTACTGAGCGACATAGCTAATGTTAATGAAAGTATTTTAGTTCGTTAAACAGACCAAATGTCATACCAAATGTAAGCATGTTTTATGAAAACAATGTACCTAGTATGCTAAGTGAACATACAAGGCAGAAATGTAAAACAATGTGTCCATATGCTGAGTGAACATATGCAACAGAAATGTAATGTAAAACAATGTACTAAGTATGCACTAAATGGACATACATAGCATAAAATGTAATGTAAAACAATGTGCTAGCATGCTAAGTGAACATACATAGCAAACCATGCAAGAAATCATGTACTATATGTATACAAATGAACATAACAAGCATATGGTATGAAAACATGGAAAGCACGAAAGTAACAAGTAGGCACATGTGTTTCACCCCAAAACGTTTGAAAAACAGTAAAAGAGGGGTCTATGTACTCACTTGAGATTTGCTCAATAGTCTTTTGATAACCACCAAGCAATGCTAGAAGATCACGGAATCAAACGGTACCTAATATAGGTAACTACGTAAATAAACGGACCTAAATCGGAGGATCGGATAAAATGTGGTTTTGTAAACCAATTGAGCATAAGAGCTCATGTAATATGGTTTAACAAAGCCTACATTCTAAAACGGAACCTATCCTAAGTGCTTACGACCCATTACGACTCGTTTAGGTAACTTATGCTACTTTAACGCGTCGTTCACGTGAAACGCATTCGGACCGCCTAACTAGCCCTATGACAAGTAAAATATGCCTTAACATATCTAATATTGTTGTCTAATCAGTTTAGATATCAAAAATTATGTTACATATGCTTAAAATGAAATTCGGCGTAAAAAGGGCATTTTGGTAATTTTCCTAAGGCATATAAACTACCTATCATATAACTAACTAAGCGTAGTGACCATAAGGTATAACCTCGGAAGGTTATTCCCTATACAACTATGGTCACCTAATGTGTTTGGTCGGATCCTAATGATCGACCAAACGGGTCGGGTTCGAAAGTCTAAGCGATTGTTTAGATCGCTTACCTTTACGACCATATATAAGCACTAAACCTAAAGTGACGAGTTAAACATGTTAAAACATGTTTAACGAAGTTTGAAAATAGGTTTGGTATCAAAACAAAGGGTCTTGATACCTAAAAGTAGTTTGGTTACAAAATACGCAAGAATACGCATTTTGCCCGAAACTACGACTCGTCACTATGCCTAGATAACGTGGAAATCAGTAAGTATAGTCCCAAGAGACTAAAACCATCGTGATTACGCTCACGTTATGAAGTTCAAACGAACTTCACGTTAACCATAAACTAGTCAATGCAGAAAGTCAAACAAATTTTGACTTTTACGCCAAAAACGTGTAAGAGAACGAAAGAACACTTACAACGGGTCCAAGCAATGGAGTTTTGATCTGAATATTCTCAGGTATGAAGTGAAATCACATCAACTTAGATAACCAATTCAGATCAAATGTGGTTTTTGAGAGAAATGGGATGGGGTATATATAGGAAAACCAAGACCGTTAGGATCGTTTCTTGAAAAACGTGCTTTGATCTAGGCCGTCCAAGTGTGTCCCCTGATTTGTGAAACCATGGGAGCCCCTAAAAGAGCCCATAGAAACTATAAAACCATTTGCACATGAGGGAAACAGCTGGAACAAGCTGGAAAACACATTCTGCTGAACTGGGAGGGGCTTACAGACCGTAAGCACACCCATACGGTCCGTAAGGACCTTGTTTGCTGGCAGATATTTTCACAAAATGGCAGAACAGGCCCCTGAGTCTTCGAACTTGATTTTTGATGCGTTCTGACACGTTTAAGCCCCGTTAACCTCATTTTAAGGCTCTAAAATGAAGTTAAAGTATAGGGAACTTAAAATATGCTCAAAAATATCTCAGATGTCGGTTCGTTCGGCCGTACGGTTACGTTGTTTGGTTAATTACGACGGAGGTCGTAACGGGCGCGAAAACGATCCAATTTGCGGAACGAATGAAGTTTTATCATGCCAATCACTAAAGTATAATATTTTAATGATTACATAAATTTTTGGATGTCCGGATGTATTCAGAACGTAAGTTATGCACGAAAATGCAAACTTATGCACTTTTTGACGCTTTTAGTACCTGAATGACCAAAAAGTTTATTTTAGCACACCGAACCCCTCAAAGCCTATTTCTAAGCTGTGTAAAGGATATTTAGGGTATGTTTATCTTATGATCAAGTTTTGAATTGTCCGTTACAGTACGAATCGGCATACTTTCACAGTTTGTCGAATTTAGTCCCTGTAAGCGAATAAACTTGATTTTGCCATACCAAAGCCTTCAAAACTTATTTCTAAGTTATGTAAAGGTTATTTAAGGTATGTTAAGCATATTTTGATGTTCCAGAGTGTTTTTTTCTGGTTAAACTAATTACGTTTACACACCAGTTTGCGTATAACTTTTTCCAGAAAGTGATATAGAGTTTGAAATTGAACTAAAATCAAAACATGCAAAATGTCAAACATAAACAAACACACATTGGGATCAAATAACATTATTTTATTGATAACTGAACTGTTTACAATGATTACAAGCACAGGTGTCACACTAGAGAAGGTCCTTCAAGTTCCTTTGCTTCCAACCTTCTTAAGTGTGCTTGAATCGCCTTAGATTATGCTTGGATTACTTGGAAATGGATTGAAGAATGATGAAAAGAGAAGAGGGTGCTGGGCCGTAGGTAATGAAGAAGAGGAGAAGGCTTTGAGTGAGTTAGAATGTTGAAGATGATAGTGGGTTAGGGACTTGTGATTTCTTATAATCTTTCTCCAACATTTTATTACACAAGGTATAATATGTTCAATATCTAATTAACATACCTAATAAAATATTTAAAGAAAATCAAGGGTGGGACCCCCTTGTTGTAACCGTCCATGATGGGGAGGGGGGTCCTAGTTGGATTTCAAATGCTAGTTACACAATCTAGTTACATGTTAAGTGTTTAATTTAGGAGTTTAAGTGTGTTTAGGTGTTTTAGGATGTATTAAGATGTTTAGTGATCATAACTAGCTTTGTAACATTAAAACAATGCCTCTAGTTAAATTTTCATGTTTCGGGTAGTGTCCGGTTGTTCGTTTGGTTAGCGGTTCATTAAGATGCTAAATTGCGCAGTTTAGTGTGCTTTAGGCTAACTTTTATGAAAGTTTTGATTCCCGACACTTATCAAGTTATTCTGGACCATTAAACCACATTTCTACATTATATTTTGAGGTTAAAATGCTGAATTTTGCTGTTTTCTGCAGAATTCTACAGTTTAAGTGTGTTTCGGGCACTTTCTGGCACTTAAATCATCACTCGAAAGGCAGTTTTATAGTCCCTAATTTCCTACATAATATTCTAGTGTAAATATTGGTTTCGGGGCTCATTCTGTGTTATAACAACATGTCTGACTGAGTACTGAACTCCCATCAGTACTTCTAGTTTATCTGTTTATTGTACTAGTTTCGTCTTATGCACTAATTGAACCATTCCGGGTTGCATATAATAATGATAAGCAATCATGCAACATGTAATGCATTTGTATGTCTTTGAAAGTAATCAGAAAATCATTCATTTCATTAGTTCAATCATGCACAGTCATTAAGGTACAAATTATTGTTTATATTGTACGGAATACATGGAAAAGTGCTAGTTATCACATAAGATATTATGGGTACTAACCTCCGTCACCGCCACGTTTGTATTTTCGCTGTGACGTTTTTAGGGTGTGACAAAAGTTGGTGTCAGAGCCAATGGTTGTTAGCGAACTAGATGTTTTCTTGGAAAACTCTAGACTTCAACCAAATAGTTTTGAGATTAAATCCCAAAATTCACGAAGCCAATGATTTTAAATAAACATGGATTTTGATCATGTATGAAAAATATAAAGAGTTTTTGTGCATACGTGTTAATCTGTTTGTTTATGCCTTATGTGTTATTTTTCATTTCGAACACACACTTACTTTGTACGGTTACATTGTGTCACAGATGTCGCACTCACATGAGATTATCAAGATTTACGACTCCGAGAGCGAGCATGAATTCGATACCTCTTCGACCACAGTCTTACCAGAGTTACCATGCACTACCTCACAGGTTGTTGACACGACCGATCTTATCTCATCATTTTATGTCGGTCCCACTGCTTTTGCCAGTCAGGTTAACCCTCGTGACGCCCATACAAGTAACGGTTGGATTAACGATGATGATTTGATTCTTCCTCCCTCAGTCTTTGAGATTGGACAATCATCTGGTACTTCGCCTGTAGTCGATGAGCTAGATGGAGGTATACCTATGATCGGAGTATCTCTTGGAGTAGCACTTGTAGTGGACGCCACTGTTGTCACGGCTCGACCTTTAGAGCCATTAGTAGTCCTACCCACCGCTACTGTTGAGCCTACTGTTGAGCCTACGTCTGACATCGCATCAATTTTTAGAGCCGCTACTGAGTCTGCTTTGAAGAAGCAGAAAGGAGTTTAGGTGGACTGATTCTCTCTCTATGATCGTCAGATCGCTACCTTACAAGAAGACCTAGAGACGACCAAGGGTAAGATAAAGGATCTTGAGGGCCATATGGATTGGTATGATGAGATTCAGGATTTAGACGAAAGTGCCATGGATCAAATGCACTGGAGGATTGTGGAACTCAAGGATTTAGTTAGGAAGCTGATAGGGTTTCTGGGTTTTAAGTGATAGGTGTTTGTTTTGTTTTATCTCTTTTGATAACCCTATTTAGGCTTGCATGCTAACTAGATATTTTAGGAGGAAACTCAACGAAACTTGTCGACAATGTTTGACTTTATTCACACCAAATTTTGTTAGTCCTTTATGAACTACGAACAAGTAATGTAATTTCCATGTTAAATTATCATTATAATGGGTCTTTGGTTAAATTTTTCTAATCGTTATGTGGTTGTGATTACATGTGTATTGTTTAATCCCATCACATTTAATGATTAAATTATTTAAATATTGCCTTACGTTGACATTATTGTTACAATAGTAGAAACGTCAATATGCCACCAAAAACGAGACAGGGTGTCACACCCGGTCATAGCGGAAGCGCGTAGTGTGAACTTGATCAGTTTTTATCGCATATGTGAAATTTGTGCTCTGTAAACACTGAACGATGTAAAACAATATCAATTATCAATGAAACAATGTGTTTTGGTCTCTATGTTTGTGTATTTGTGTTTGACAATTTCACGTTTTGATTCTAGTTTGATTTCAAGCTTTAAATCGCTTTCTGGAAAGTTATACGCAAACTGATGCATAAACGTAATCAGTTAAACGCGACAAACACTCCGGAATAGTGACATATGCTTAACATACCTTAAATAACCTTTACATAACTTAGAAATAAGTTTTGAAGGGTTTGGTGTGTCGAAAACAAGTTTATTCGCTCACAGGGACTATTTGTGACAAACTGTGAAAGTATACCGATTCATATAGTAACGAACATTCTAGAACAAGATCATAAGCTAAACATACCCTATATATCCTTTGCATAGCTTAGAAATAGGCTTTGAGGGGTTCGGTATGCGAAAATTCGCTTCTTTGATCAATAGGGACTAAAAGCGTCAAAAAGTGCATAAGTTTGCATTCATGCGCATATCTTAGGTTCTGAACATATTCGGACATCCAAAAAATTTTGTAATCATTAAAATATTGTATTTTAGTGATAGGAATGCAAAAATACCATTCGTCGCGCAATTTGGGTCATTTTCGCGTTCGTTACGATTCTATCGTAATTAACTGAAAACCGCAACCGTACGACCAAACGAACCGACATCCGTGACATTTTAAGAATAATTCAAGTTAATTATACTTTGACTTCATCATGAAGCTTGAAAATGGGCTTGACGGGTGTTAGAAGTGCCAAAACGCGACAAAACAAGGTGCAGGGGCTAAACTGTAATTAACTGAAACTTGCTGATCTGCATAAGGCCCATACGGACCGTATGGAAGACCCTTTGCGGTTCGTAAGCTGGTCCTAGATCAGCAGATTCATTGAATCTTCTAAACCAGCTATTGCCACCTGTTTTGATCATTGTTTTTGCATCTTGTGGGCTGGTTTATGTGTTCCCCAAGTTGCCCAAGCATTGTCCAACAAGTGTAAGGTCAAGATCAAGCCTAAAAACACATGGAATGATCTTATGGCTTCATGATTTCTATAAATAGCCATGGGTTTCAACCTTCACTCCTTGCTCATTTGCTCCTTATCTCAAATCTGCTCTAAGTTGAAGCTCTCACACTTGTTGAAGGCTTCATACCTGTGTTTTCTTTGTTTTCTTCCAAGCTTGGACCCTTTGTAAGTATTCTTTCATGCTTGGTTTTGTATTTCAAGCAAGAAAGTCAAACAGTGTTTGACTTTCAGCTTTAACCATGAATTGGTCAAGACAAAGTTCGTTTGAACTTTGCAACGTGAGCGTAATCACGATGGTTATAGTCCCTTGTGACTATACCTACTGATTACCACGTCGATTAGTCGAAGTGACGAGTCAAAGTTTCGGTCAAAATGCACGATTATGTGCATTTTGCGACGAAGCTATTTTCGGGTATCAAAACACTTTGTTTTGATATCAAAACAGTTTTCTAACTTAGTTAAACATGTTTTAACTTGTTTAACCCGTCACTTTTAGTCTAGTGCTTGTATAGGGTCGTAAGTCAAGCGGTCTTAACAACCGCTTAGACTTTCGAACCCGACCCGTTTGGTCGATCATTAGGATCCGACCAAACATATTATGTGACCATAGTTGTATAGGGAATAACCTTCCGAGGTTATACCTTATGGTCACTTAGTTTAATTAGTTGTATGATAGGTAGTTTATATGCCTTAGGAAAATGACCAAAATGCCCTTTTCATGCATAATTTGAATTTAAGCATATGTAACTTAATTTTTGACACTTAAACTGATTATGCAACATATTTAATCATGTTAGGGCATATAATACTTGTCATAGGACTAGTTAGGCGTCTCAAACGCGCATTCACGCGAATGACACGTTAAAGTAGCGTAGACTACCTTAACGGGTCATAACGGGTCGTAAGCACTTAGGATAAGTTCCGAATCAGAATGTAGGCTTTGTTAAACCATATCACATTGTGACACCCAGCTTTTCAGGCCGTATCGTACAATTGTAGCATGTATTATGAATAGGTAACAGGACTATATTTGACTAATTTTGATGTCTATATGTGAAATTTAGTGTATTGGAAAAATTAAACTTTGATAAAAATTATGTTGGCAACGGTAAGATAGACGCTTATCGCGTAACGGTTAAAATGCGAAACGAACATCGGTGACCACCCGAACAATGTTAAAATCCTAAAAATAGTCTGTTATGATTAAAATAATAATTTTAATCCTATTCATGAGGAAAAATGAATTAAAATGCTAAGAAACTCTATTTTTCGAATTTAAGCGCGTACCGCGCGATGCAGCGCGTATACCGGCAAAATACTGTCAACACAGCCCGTCAAGACAACTGAAAATCATTTTAGCAATAATTTGATAAGTTTATTCTTATAGAATGACTAAAATAAATAAAAACGCTTAAATTCCTCTTTTTGCGATTTTTAACGTGTACCGCGCAGCACAGTGCGCATACTGCCAAATACCGATAATGTAGCCAATCGAGGCAACTGGTAATTATTTCAGTAATAATTTTAAGTGATTATTCTTATAGAATGATAAAAATAATTTAAAACGCATTAAAACGGGATTAAAACGCTAGATAAAATACCCGGTATCCAGTAAAATACCAGTTTATACTCTAATTTACATACATATATGTATGTATATATGATGAATGTGAGTGGGTGAGAGGTGGCGGCCCATAAGGGTGCCCATCTCTTCTTGATTCTTCCAATGTGACACTTGTAGGAACTAGAGAAATGTGTGTAATGATTATAACTTTACATACCATCCATAATCACACTATAATCCAAGAAATATTTTCAAAAATCTTCATCTCTCTCTCTCTCTTGAACTTGACCGAACACACACCCACATCCATCATCTTCAAATTTTGAACAATTTCCATGAAGATTCAAGGTTCTTTCAAGATTATTCCAAGCTAAAAAGGGTGTTTGGAAGTGATTTCAAGCAAGAACAACCTTCATATCATCATCTATTCTCAAAAACCCATCTAAAATCTTGAAGGTATAAAGTTTATTTCATAAATCTTGTTTTGATTCTTGATGATCTTAAATAATGATGGAAGTTTCTCTTGTTCTTGAATTTAAACATAAACTTGAAACTAAAACAAATGGGTTTTTAAAGAAAAATAAAATGGATAAACTTGTATGTATATATGTGGCCGTATGTATGTATATATGTGTATGTATGTTGAGTTTTGACTATTGATAGATTCTTGTTTGATGAGATTTTGTAAAGTGAAATGCATGTGTGATCTTGGAATGTTCTAAAAAGTTGTTTGATGATTGAAATGAATATATGAAAAGTATAAATTTGGAAGCACATGAATGTGTATATATGTGTGAGCCGTGTGTATATATATATATATATATATGCACACAAAATTTGTTGTTAGTTCATAAATGTGAAGGAATATGTCTTGCATTTATATTGAATGATTAGATGATGATGATCATCATATGAAGATGATATTAATTTTGAATATATGAGCATAAGTTAAAGGCATGTCTAGATGCATTTAGTCCATACATGATGATGATGATATGATATACGTGCATTAAGTGCTTGTACATAGTCATGCATGTGGGTGTATGTACATAAAATGATGGATAAATGATGTTATGATAAAAATAGTTTTAGATCAGATTATAAACCTTAAAATAAAGATATTTTGAAGTGTGTAATGATATGTAACTTTGTCATAATGTTTGCTAGCTTTGTAAGTTGTACTTGGTGCATTAAAAGTTGTAAAATATGTGAAATCGCATGAGTTATGTGACTTAAATAAAAACTGCACTAATCTGAATATAATCACCATTTTAATCAGTAAATAACATGTATTGTGTTAAAATATCAAGTCGTTTCGAGTTGGGATGGTTACGGTAACATTTAACGCAAAACTATGCGTTAAAACGGTCAAAAATCGGCTTTTCGGATGATTTTTATAAAACTGATTTAGATCAGTAAATAAACTAATATTTTTAGTTTAAAAATAATTATTTTAACTAATTTCAAGCTTACTTGGTGTTTGGTTGGTCATACGTGGCTTCCGACGCCCAAATACGTTACCGAATCGCTAAAATACGCATTTTTCAGTGAACATTAGTATGGGTGAATTTTGAGTGAATCTTTTGTGATAAAATGTGTTAAGTGATTTTGACATATAAATGTGATAATATGTTAAGTGTTAATCTAATAATAGGAAATTTAGATTTTTGCATGTATGCATGTACGTTTTGTGCGGTAAAAAATGGTAAAAGTGCGTTAAATGTGTAACTTGTTTGTCGAGCATGAAATTTGATATATATAGGATATTTCGTGTGTATTTGCTTTGAAAATGACAAAATAGATAAATTAACAAGATTTCATGTGTTTCGGTGTTAAATTATATGAACGTTTGTGTATAAATATTATGATACGCAAATCGTAGGTATATCACGTATAAACGGGAGAGTTAAGGGAATTACACAATATTGGTCACCAATAAAATCGTTCAAAACGCCAAATCATAATAAATATATAAATATATATGGACTCATATATATATATATATATATATATATATATATTTTAACGTGCCAACATAATAAAAAATGACAACTTTTTGAGAAAATCTCAAAGTTATGTAATAATTCTAAGAAACTGAGAAACTTAGGATTTTTGTGATTAAATGTTATTTTGATTTAGAATTGTTCCCATATTAGGACGTATATAATCAATTTCTGGGATTGCGGTATTAAAATACGCACCCAAAGGTGAGTGTCACTAAACCCCTCTTTTTACTGTTTTATATTTATTTTGGGGGTGGAACACGTGGTTAAAAGGGTTTAATAATGTTTTCGAGATAAAACATACCTTTTAATATAAAATATATATTATCGCTGAAAATATATGAATTTGATAAGTCACACGTTTCGGAGTAAAACGATTTTGAAGAATGAATATGGTAAGTGCGGTATTTCTTAAGAGAAATGAGACCGTACAAAACGGGAATGAATTCCGGACTGAATCTCAACACTTGAGTGCCAGGAGAATTCATAAGTCGTAGTATATTAAATTGTCATATTAGTAGGATATATATATTGTACGTGAGGCAGACATCATATTGTTCTTTGAGAAAGAACCCTGCGCCCATGATGTCGTTTAATCAGTTAAGTATGGTACGCGAGGAATTGTTGGTAGATCTACCGGGTTGACAACCCCTTCGTGACCGGTCGCCCCGAGTCAATGTCAAACGACGAATTAAGATTCTGTTTATTGTCTAGCATTGATTATCCCTGCATGGTTAATATATAGTTCGTATCGTCTAGCTAACATACGAGTCTGAAAGTTGACACTAGAATTTAATATACAAAACCTGGGCAGTACTGCAATCGTCGGAGTAATGAACCGATGGATGCCCATGGATTTTATTAAGGAAGTAAAATGGACTTTCTAAAAATTTCCTGAATTGTTTTTAAATAAACACCTAATTAGAAAGTTTTCCTTGGAATAAAATTTGTTAGTAAACGAATAAGTGAACTCACATTCCTTTGTGTTGACACTTGATTTTAACGTGTTCTGCAGGTACTTGAAATCGGCTTCGGGAAATCATGGCGTATCTTGTGTTTGATGATGCATGTCGTTTCTTTTAAATATGTTGGACATCTTTTAAACTATCTGGGACTTTTTGTAATAAGATCCGCGAGGATCGAAGACATCTTAACTATGTAGTTGTGTCGTGACTTAAAACGTAATGTTTAATAACTTATGTTTAAAATAAACCAATATGTCCAACAACAAAGTGCATCGCTCGACAAGATATAAATGGGAACCAACTTCCGTCTCCACTACGTTTAAATATTCTGCTGCGACGTATTTTGGGGTGTGAGACACATGAGTTCCAATACTCATTTGGTTTATGAGACCTCATTCTACCCGATCTCCCGATTTAGGTGTCGATTTATTAACATTGCGATCCGATTACTAGGTGCCACTTGATTTCCTTGGTTTGCCTGAGCTTTGTTAAGTTCATTTAATCGAGGATATCTTGCAATCTCAAGTGAGTACATGGTTCCCCTGTTTTACTGTTTTCAATTATTTTGGGGTGATTAATATGTGTTAAACGATTTCGATGTTTTAAAAAACGAATACATGGTTTATATTAAACACAACGATTTTGATAATGTGAACGAACTTGTTGGGACGTTATTACATAACGAATGACATTCATTAACAATGATCAAGCCGACCAGTAGTATGTTATGGTACCATTGGATCTGACAAAATCCTGTTATCGAACCATCACCATGGTTATGTATGGGGATAATGTGGGTAACGACAAAACCTGATGATTGTTAACTTACCCTTTGGTGGTTTGTTAATACGAGTTGAAAGATGGACGATGTAACACCCCAATCGCGTAATATAACAACACGCGGCGGAAATATCGGGGAGTCACGTTACAAATTGCTCACAACTACTGGTACTAAATTGTTTCAATATCATTAACATTGTTTTACAAACAAAGAATACATGTAATTGTTCTTTTTAGAAGTCTAAGGCCCGTATGCAGTCCTATATGTTGCATGCTTGAATAGTCAAAAACCTAAAACATATGCGAAAACAGTCAGCATAAAAATGCCGGCGAATACATAGGTTTTATTAGCCAAATAAATGGCAAAACATTTGGTATTAATCTTAATTGTGAAAACTCGTGACAAAATAGGTTTGTATATGGCAATATGATATTTACTAAGTCATCTTATGCCTTATATTGAAATCTTGATTAAACCATTGTAAAAACTTGACAATGTGTTATTAGGAATCCAATCAAGGATTAATAATAACTGTTTTGAAATAAATCAAAACTTATATAAGTATTATATAAATCAAATCAATGAGTTATGATAACACTTCAGATATCTTTCTAGGAATCTAACATATAAAAATATGGGAGATTCTACAAAGATTATGAAAATCAAACATTGAAACAATTGTACACAAAATCCTAAAGTGATCCAGATAACGCTACGAGAATAACAAAATAAGAACACTTATATATAGGAAGTACCAACGGTGTATCCACCATGTTCTTATTTTATTATACCCATTTTGTTATTTAACTCACAACTATCACATAACACATAAACCAACCAACTTGTACCAACTTGTAAACCCGCATTAAAGCACACAATGAATCCAATAAAGGATTCTAATATCAGTACTTTAAACATCCCATATACGTCTAACTATGAATATAGATAGATACTACAGGGATTATGGGTTCTCATAACATTGTCTAACTTAACACGCATTAAAGCACACAATAAATCCAATAAAGGATTCCAATATTAGTACTTTAAACATCCTACAAGAATCAACCTATGAAGATAGATAGATGCTATAAGGATTCGGGTTCTGTCACATTGAATCAAAACAATCCTAAATCCTAATGGTGATTCGGGATAACGCCACGAAAGGTAATACTATAAGCACACTTATATATAAGAAGTACCAGCGGCGTATCCACCATGTGCTTATTGTATTATCTAGTTTCGTTATCTAAATCCCCAACAATCTACACAAAAACCAACCATTGAGCTGCAAAGTACTTCTTAAAATCTTACTATGAAGATAGGAAGATCTAAGACTGTACTTCAAATATCCTACATGAATCTAACTATGAAGATAGGTAGATCATTTAAGGATAAAACATATCATTTGTATAATAGGAATAATACACATAAAAGCACTTAGTGAACACATGTATGCCATACATTTTGAAAACAAATCGATTGCACATATGACCCCAAAACATTTGAAAACGGTAAAAGAGGGGAACTATGTACTCGCCTGGGGTTGTGTATAGTCCCGGTTCAAAGGGTATAACAAAGCTTAAAAGATCAAGAGTTCAAGAGTTGAAGCGATTCCTAGGGTAACAAATACTATGTTAGGGAATCGCCACTTAAATCGGAAGATCGGGTAGAATGAGGTCTTGTAAACCAGATGAGTGTTGGAACTCATGTGATATGGTTTAACAAAGCCTACATTCTAAATTGAAACTTATCCTAAGTGCTTACGACCCATTACGACCCATTAAGGTAGCTTACGCCACTATAACGCGTCGTTCGTGCAAAAGCGCGTTCGAGGTGCCTAACTAGTCCTATGACAAGTATTATATGCCTTAACATATCTAATTATGTTATATAATCAGTTTAGATGTCAAAACATGAGTAACATATGCTTAAAATGAAATTATGTGTAAAAGGGTATTTTGGTCATTTTCCTAAGGCATATAAACTACCTATCATATAACTAACTAAATGAAGTGACCATAAGGTATAACCTCGGAAGGTTATTCCCTATACAACTATGGTCACATTATATGTTTGGTCGGATCCTAATGATCGACCAAACGGGTCGTGTTCGAAAGTCTAAGCGGTTTTTTAGACCGCTTGACTTACGACTCTATATAAGCACTAAACCTAAAGTGACGAGCTAAACATGTTAAAACATGTTTAACGAGGTTAGAAAACAGGTTTGGTATCAAAACAAAAGGTTTTGATATCCAAGAGTAGTTTGGTTACAAAATACGCAAGAATACGCATTTTGGCCGAAACTACGACTCGTCACTATGCTTAGATAACGTAGTAATCAGTAGGTATAGTCACAAGAGACTATAACCATCGTGATTATGCTCACGTTACGAAGTTCAAATTAACTTCGTGTTGACCATAAACTGGTCAAAGCAGAAAGTCAAACAAAGTTTGACTTTCACACTAAAAACGCGTAAAAGAATGAAAGAATACTTACAAGAGGTCCAAGAATGGAGGTTTTGATCTATAATTCCCATGTATGAAGGTTTTGTCCTTCAACTTAGGGAAAAATCAGATCAAATGTGGGTTGTAACAATGAATGGGTGGGGTTTATATAGGAAAGCCATGACCGTTAGGATCATTCATCGTAAAAGAAGCTTCGATCACAACCGTACATGTGCACCCATGGTTTTACAAAACCATGGGCACCTTAAAAATGGCCCATAGTAAGTTAGAAAACCATTTGCAAGTACCAAAATCAGTTGGAACAGCTGGAAACAGGCTGGAAACAACTTTCTGCAGGTCTGAGAGTTTTACACCGGAAACGTAAGGTTCAAGGGGGGGGGCTTACGCTGGCCGCCTGAGATCCCCAGTTCAGCAACAAGTTTTAGAAATTACAGAAATGGTCCCTGCATGCTTCTAAGGCCCTTTTTGATGCCTTTGAGGCCCGTTAAGCCATTTTCAAGGCTCTACAATGATGCTTAAACATAAGGGACATGAAACATGCTCAAAAATATCTCGGATGTTGGTTCGTTTGGTCGTACAGTCGCGTTGTTCGGTTAATTACGACGAAACACGAAGGATTGCGAAAAACGATCCAAATTACGCGACGAATGGAATTTTATCATGCCAATCACTAAAATAAAATATTTTAATGATTTCATAAATTTTTGAAGTCCGGATATATTCAGAATGTAACATATGCGCGAAAATGCATACTTATGCACTTTTTGACGCTTTTAGTCCCTATTGATCAAGAAAGTTTATTTTTGCGCACCAAACACGTCAAAGCTTATTTCTAAGCCTTGTGAAGGATATTTAGGGCATATTTAACTTATGATCAAGTTCCGTAATGTGCGATACTATGTGAATCAGCAGACTTTCGCAGTTTGACGTAAATAGTCCCTGAGTGTGAATAAACTTGTTTTTGACACACCAAAGCCTTCAAAACTTATTTCTAAGTTATCTAAAAGTTATTTAAGGTATGTTAAGCCTATGTCACTATTCCAGAGTGTTTTCCGCATTAAGCTAATTACGTTTACGCATCAGTTCGCGTTTAACTTTCCAGAAAGCGATTTAAAGCTTGAAAATGAACTAGAATCACAATGTGAAATTGTAAAACCAAAATAAACAAAATTTTGAGACCAAAACACATTGTTTCTTTGATAAAAGATAGTGTCCTACATTGTGTGTGTTTACGGAGCACAGGTGTCACAGTCTCCCCTACTTCAGGAAATTTCGTCCCGAAATTTATTCGAAGGAGACCGTAGAGTGGAATTGAAACAACTGACGGATAAGCAGATTGCTAGATCCCAAAGATGCGGAGCATCATTTGGAAATTTTTAGGGAATTCAAAATGTGATTTGGGGTATTCAAAGTATCTCAAGGTATTCACTCCTTTAAAACTTGTGATAGTCGACTAGTGTTCAAAAATCATTTAAGTAAGGCACTATGTTATACTAAGCTCCTAGTGTAATTCCTAGCAAACAAAGGGGTGTACATTCAAGCCCTTCACGTACATGGTTTCTAACGTCCCACGAGGTACATCCAATGCACCATGAGCATCTTATGCATAGGAGACGGGTCAACATACCTATGGCATCAAGATCGTCACCTTTAACACCATATCATACTCCCGGTCGGCTCGATTTGAGTTAATGAATGTACTTGCTATTATCTATCAGAAACAAACACTCAAATAACAAACAAACACATAATCACATAGTGGTCCAAGATAACATAAAATCACCAAGTGATCTTAGTAACGTTCTGAAGAATAACACAGTAAGAACACTTATATATAGGAAGTACCATCGGCGTATCCATCGTGTTCTTATCGCATCATACTTCTCCTGTTACCTTAATCACTCTAGATTTTATGCCACCATATTTAACAAGGCTTACTATGATTCTCATGCGTCGAAACTCATAATTAAGTGTGCACCCATAATTACTCGTTTCGTCACATGGTCCACATAGCTCCTCTTGTTAAGCAAGGGTAAACAAATAATAAGGTCGAACTATCGTCTAAATCAAATAAACATTGTCACAACATAACATCTGTCAAATTGAATTGTATTTCATACTAGCAATGATAACACTACTTATTTTGCCTTTGGCAAATTTAGTAGTAGGCATTTTATTCTAGTACAAATATTTATATATGTTTCATATTAACCAAACAGGTAGAATGCAACATATATTAATCATACATTATTACCATAATGTAAGCATATCAAATCATGTGATAGGTATGCTAAGTGAACATACAAGGTAGAAATGTAAAACAATGTGCCCATATGCTACAAGAACATTTGCAACAGAAATGCAATGTAAAACAGTGTACTAGGTATGCACTAAATGGACATACATAACATAAAATGTAATGTAAAATAATGTACTAAGTATGCACTAAATGGACATACATAGCATAAAAGGTAATGTAAAATAATATACTAAGTATGCACTAAATGGACATACATAGCATGAAATGTAAATGAAAATAATGTACTAAGTATGCACTAATATCAACATATGAAGCAAATTGGATTTACAATCATGTGCTATGCATATTAGATAAATAAATCATGTGTATAATGCTATGATCATAAAACAGTATTATCTTGTATTGATCGTGTTACCAAATTTGTACAAATGCACTAGAGTACAATCATATTATACTAAATTATAAGATTTAGTTCCTAAAGAACGGAATCCTCAAAATTAGCACGAAATTTGAAATTACACATAGTGCAATCACATTAACATTTGAAATTGAAAATAGAATAACAGAGATAAAGATAAACTTCTTGAAATTTATATTGTCATTAAAACCATTGTTTAAAATATGTACATTGATCTTGAAAATAAACAGGAAATTTAGAGGTTCAAATGATCATAAGCGCTTGATCATTAGCTTGATCCTCATTGATGTTGAATGCTCGTCCATTAGCATTGGCAAGCTTGGGGCAGTTTTGCTTGAAATGATTTAAGTCACCACAATTGAAACATGCTCTTGGGCGAGTCTGAGTAGGGGCTGCATGATTCTGGATACGATAGGTCGCAGCTAGATGTCCAAACAAACCACAAAGTGTACACTGGCGACAAGGGGAATTTGATGCATGATGATAATTACAATGATTGCACCGAGGTTGCTTCCCACGATAAAATCCCTTAAAGGGTACTGAGTTCAGTGGAGCAGGTGCAGGAATTGCAAAATTCTTTGAAGCCTTGCGCTTCTTAGAACTTTTAGAAGATTCGGCCTTTGATATTCTCGAATTCTTGGTAACAGATTCGGTGTCTCGTTTCTTGTCTCCTTGTCGAGATAACTTACCATTTCTAACATGTGAATCAGTCAAGATAGCAGCTAATTCCTTAGCCTCCCTGAGCGTTGCAGGTTGGCTGCCAGTGACGATGTCTTGGACAGGGTCAGGTAAACTATCGATGTATTTCTCATTGGCCTGATCCAAAGGTGTGACCATAGTGGAGCAAAGTAGGCTTAACTATTCAAATCGGTCAGTGTAGGCACGATTTTCCCCACTATCCTGTTTCAAATAATAGAACTCATTTTCCAGTGCCCTTATTTCACTTCGTGGGCAGAATTCCTTCTTCATAAGATCCTTAAATTCTTCCCACGTCAGTTCCATTGCTATTTCGGCACCTCGGTCCCTCATAACACCATTCCACCAAGTGAGTACTCTCCTTTGAAAGACAGAGTGCGGTTGCTCCTTCAGACCCAGAAAATTTTCCCACGTCAGTTCCAGTACTCTACTTTTCGCTCATTGGGACACTGAACATGGCGGAATGTGCTTTCTATACTTTCGAACCATTGTAAGAGTGCGGTTGCTCCTTCAGACCCAGAAAATTTTAGCGGTTTGGCTGAATTAAAGGTCTTGAAATTACACTGGGCATTGTTGTTGTATATCTAATGAATCTGGTTTACTACGCCTGGAAGCACTGCAGCCATTTGCTGAGCGACAAGGGCTGCGACTTCTTCATTGGTTTGAGGTTGTGCATCTCGTCGAGGAGGCATTTTGAAAATTCAGCTATAGAGAAAATCAATTAAGTTAGATTTATCCAATTGTTATGAGTTGGTAACATTTATTGTATTGAAACAAGAGTTGTTTTGAAAATAAACTTTTGTAATATTTTTGGATGAGAAAATACAAACCGGGTTAATGGTTTGTATCATAAATTCTTTGCCTGTTAAAAATTTATTACTTTTAAGACAAAAATGTTTTTAAATTAAAAATTTTTAAAATAAAGAAAATTTGTTGTTGAAATTTTGAAAATTCTCATCCAAATGGTAAAAATTTGAAATTTTAAAAGACAAGGGTAGTATCTTGAAAATAAAATAGGATCTCGTAGAGTCGTGAAATGTAATGAGATTCATTTCAACCATATGGAATCAAACATATTACCGAAGGTAATATGATGAAATGGTATTGGGAAAGGAAGGATGCTTCGATTGTCATAAAGAGCAAACACATTACCGAGGGTAACATGAATGAGTAGGGTTACAAAGGTCGTTCAAAAATAAATCGGTAGGGTTAGGATGGATAGGTTTTTATAATGCTTCACGAAGACATTCTTTAGCCTATAAGTGGACACTCACCCTAAGAGTTCACAGGTAAGAGTGTCTGGTCCGATAATGCGGATTTGTATCAACACTCTAGCCTTAGACAGAAAACTCGGGGTACAGGCATCCACCCTTCCAGATTGCATGTGTTCACATTATCAAAACCTAAGATTTCAATGAAAAACGTTTGAAGAAAACATTTGAGAAATCTTTTGATACAAATCGTTTGAGATAAAACATGTTGTGAAATATTTTGACAAAAGCGTTTGAGAAAACATTTTGAAAAGTAAGAAAATATTTTGATGAAAACATTTTGAGAAAAACATTTAAGAAAACATTTTGGAAAATATTTTAATGAAAATGGTTTGAGAAAACATTTTGAAGAATACCTCAAGGCATAAATCCTAAGTTTCAGGATAAATCATCTAAGGTTAGATGATTCGTATATCATAGAGCAGTTGTGGCACGAATAAGGATGAGGATTAGGAAAGAGTTCCTAAGTCTACTCATGTTTGGGTCCTAGGAAGGTTATAGACTAGGTTTAAGGCATGCTAATAACCTAATTCCCTATAACTAGTGCTCTGATACCAATCTGTAACACCCCAATCGCGTAATATAACAACACGCGGCGGAAATATCGGGGAGTCATGTTACAAATTGCTCACAACTACTGGTACTAAATTGTTTCAATATCACTAACATTGTTTTACAAACAAAGAATACATGTAATTGTTCTTTTTAGAAGTCTAAGGCCCGTATGTAGTCCTATGCGTTGCATGCTTGAATAGTCGAAAACCTGAAACATATGCGAAAACAGTCAGCATAAAAATGCTGGCGAATACATAGGTTTTATTAGCCAAATAAATGGCAAAACATTTGGTATTAATCTTAATTGTGAAAACTCGTGACAAAATAGGTTTGTATATGGCAATATGATATTTACTAAGTCATTTTATGCCTTATATTGAAATCTTGATTAAACCATTGTATAAACTTGACAATGTGTTATTAGGAATCCAATCAAGGATTAATAATAACTATTTTGAAATAAATCAAAACTTATATAAGTATTATATAAATCAAATCAATGAGTCATGATAACACTTCAGATATCTTTCTAGGAATCTAACATATAAAAATATGGGAGATTCTACAAAGATTATGAAAATCAAACATTGTAACAATTGTACACAAAATCCTAAAGTGATCCAGATAACGCTACAAGAATAATAAAATAAGAACACTTATATATAGGTAGTACCAGGTATCCACCATGTTCTTATTTTATTATACCCGTTTCGTTATTTAAATCACAACTATCACATAAACCAACCAACTTGTACCAACTTGTAAACACGCATTAAAGCACACAATGAATCCATTAAAGGATTCTAATATCAGTACTTTAAACATCCCATATACGTCTAACTATGAATATAGATAGATACTACAGGGATTCTGTGTTCTCATAACATTGTCTAACTTAACACGCATTAAAACACACAATAAATCCAATAAAGGATTCCAATATCAGTACTTTAAACATCCTACAAGAATCAACCTATGAAGATAGATAGATGATGTCACACCCCGACCACGTAGAACATACAAAACGTGGCGGAAACGTCGGGGAGTGTTGTAACAGAATTAATGTTTCACTACCATGGAAATTAAAGTTTCGTTTTATTCATCAAACAAGCGAGTTACATTGTCTTTAAACAATAAATATAGAGTACATAACATAAATTAACTAGTTCTTGTCTCGTTTTAAGTCACTAAGGCACAGGTCCGCCTAAGTATGTCTTGATAAGTCCTATGCATCATCTCCTGAAAAACACATGTGAAAATAGGTACGTCAGCATAAAAATGCCTGTGAGATACATAGGTTTTGTGAAAACAGAATTCATGACTTATGTTTGAGAAAATGTTTAGTCATGAACCTTGTAATTTGCTTTGTCTTGTAAATCATTTGAAAAACGATAAGATCAAATGATATGTATAAATAAGAGAATAATGTATGGTTAAATGAATAACCATATAAAATGAGTTTGCATAAGATCAGTTGTTTGTAAATCAATGTCTTGTGAAAAGTATGTTATTTGTATAAAATGTTATATATCTCAAACTGAAATGATTCAAATAACGCTACGATATGTAATACCATACAAACACTTATATATAGGAAGTACCAGCGGCGTATCCACCATGCTTGTATCATATTACACACGTCTCGTTACTTAGATCACTTACTCAAACCAAACCACCAAGATGTAATGTTTAACAATTGTAGAAATGTTTATGTATAGTCAAATGTCTATTGTCAAATGTAAATCATGTCAACAGATACAAATGGTTCACACGGTTCAACAGTTACAAACGGTTCACATGGTTCAACAGTTACAAACGGTTCATATAATCAAATAGTTACTACGGTTTACATAGTCAAATGGTTACAACGGTTCAAAATGTAGTATAATGTGTTCATATGCTGGATGAGCATATGCAACAAAAATGCATTGCAAAATGATGTACTAAGTATGCACGTAATGGACATACATAGCATAAATGTATTGTAAAATAATGTACTAAGTATGCACACAATGGACATACATAGCATGAAATGTAATGTAAAACAATGTACTAAGTACGCACACAATGGGCATACATAGCATGAAATGTAATGTAAAACAATGTACTAAGTACGCACACAATGGGCATACATAGCATAATCACAATGAAATCATGTACTATAAATGTACTAATGAACATAGCAAGGATATGATGTGAAAGCAGGAAAGCATGAAAGTAACAAGTAGGCACATGTGTTTCACCCCAAAATGTTTGGAAAACAGTAAAAGAGGGGTCTATGTACTCACTTGAGATTGCTCAGTAGTCCTTGAGTGACAACCAAACAATGCTAGAGATCACGGATATCAAACGGCACCTAATATAGGTAACTATGTTAATAAACCGGACCTAAATCGGAGGATCGGATAAAATGAGGGTTCGTAAACCAAACGAGTATGGAGACTCGTGTAATATGGTTTTAACAAAGCCTACATACTAAATGAAACCTAACATAAGTGGTTACGATCCATTATGACCCGTTTAGGTAGCTTATGCTACTTTAACGCGTCGTTCGCGTGAAACGCGTTCGGACCGTCTAACTAGTCCTATGACAAGTTTAGGTTACATATGCTTAATTACCGATTACACATGAAAAGGGTATTTTGGTAATTTACCTAAGGCATACATACAACCTATCATACAACTACTTAACGAAGCGACCATAAGGTATAACCTCGGAAGGTTATTCCCTATATACTATGGTCACCTAATGTATTTGGTCAGATCCTAATGATCGACCAAATGGGTCGGGTTCGAAGGTATAAGCGATTTATTAGATCGCTTACCCTACGACCCTAGACAACGTGGTAATCAGTAGGCATAGTCCCAAGGGACTATAACCATCGTGATTACAATCACGTTGCGAAGTTCAAACGAACTTCGCATTGACCATAAACTGGTCAATGCAGAAAGTCAAACAAAGTTTGACTTTTGGACTCGAAAAGCAATAAAGAACGAAAGAATACTTACGAAGGGTCCCCGAATGCTAACCTCGATCCAAGTAGCTCAGGTATGAAACAAAGGTTTCAACTTAGAGCTTCTCAAACCAAGATTCTTGTGGGTTTTGGCAAATGACGGCAAGGGGTATATATAGGATTCGTAGAGCCGCTAAGATCATTCCTCATTAAACGTGATTCAATCTCAACCCTCCACCTCAAAACCCTGGTTTTAGAAAACCATTTGAGCCCATGGTATTGCCCAAAACCATGTGCGAAGTGGAACGGACCCGATTCGATGTTTCTGCATACATTTCTGTTCAGATGAGGCAGTCGCGTAGCGCCACTGCCTAGGCATGAGGTGCTCACGCTACGACACTGCCTACCAGTTTCAGCAAAGTTTCAAAAATGGCAGAAATGGTCCCTGCAGCCCGTTTAAGCTATTTTCGATGCGTTTGAACCCCGTTAACCTCATTTCAAGGCTCTAAAATGAAGTTAAATTATAGGGAACTCAAAACATGCTCAAAAGTATCTAGGATGTCGGTTCGTTTGGCCGTACGATAGCGATGTTCGCTTAATTACGACGGAATGCGCATAAGCGCGAAAAACGAACCAAATGACGCGACGAATGGATTTTTCTTATGCCAAACACTAAAATAAAATATAGTCATGCTTACATAAATTTTTGGATGTCCGGATGTATTCAGAACGTAAGTTATACGCGAAAATGCAAACTTGTGCACTTTTTGACACTTTTAGTCCCTGAATGACCCAAAAGTTTGTTTTTGCCATACCAAAGCCTTCAAAACTTATTTCTAATTTATGTAAAGGTTATTTAAGGTATGTTAAGTATATGTCACTATTCCAGAGTGTTCGTTGCATTAAACGGGTTATATTTACGCATCAGTGCGCGTATAACCTTCCAGAAAGCGATTTAAAGCTTAAAATCGAACAGAAGTCGATATGTGCAAACGATACACATATTTTTAAAAATCCCAAGTATGAAATACAATATTTCATTGGTTTGGCATTTGTTTGATGGTTGAAGTGACACAGGTGTTACAGTCTCCCCTACTTTAAGAAATTTCGTCCCGAAATTTAATTCTAGAGGAAACTTGTGAAGACAGCTGTGACGGTTTCACCTTCTAATAGATCCATTGAACCCTTAAGTAAAACTCTGGGCCATGTTAGGATTCTTAGCGAATTTGTCGACTATCAATGTAAAGTCCTTGTAGCAACAAAACATGAAGTTTCGAACTACGGACATAAGAATGTTTCTTATGAAGACTCATCATAGGAAACTTGAATTCAGGATTTGGAAATGTAAGATAAAATGATATCGGTCAAGGTTCAAGACTTTTCCCGTATCATTACTCTTGTCACTACTATAGGTCCTATCACATGATAAAACTTGTTGTGGTTTCTGTGCACTAAATTCCATAATTATGTAGGCCTCCATAATTACGTAATTCCTTGCACAGTTCGCACAGTTCATTTCATAGTGCGTAGGGGAAGAAAATCAAGCGAATAATCCTGTGGTGATTTAACTAAACCATAACAGAGTCTCTTTAACTAGGTCACCAAAGGATTAGATCAACGAAAAATCTCTTGAACTAGACCACCCGAGGGCCTATTTATCTACATCGACGGAGGATGTCTTTAACTAGATTGTAGAACCAATCTATTCAACGAAACTACCCAAGAGGAATATTTAACTACACCGACGTAGGATGTATTTAACTAGATTGTCGAACCAATCTCTTCAACAAAACTACCCAAGAGGAACATTTAACTACACCGACGTAGGATGTATTTAACTAGATTGTCGAACCAATCTCTTCAACGAAACTACCCAAGAGGAATATTTAACTACACCGACGTAGGATGTATTTAACTAGATTGTCGAACCAATCTCTTCAACGAAACTACCCAAGAGGAATATTTAACTACACCGACGTAGGATGTATTTAACTAGATTCTCGAACCAATCTCTTCAACGAAACTACCCAAGAGGAACATTTAACTACACCGACGTAGGATGTCTTTAACTTTTGGAATAGTACTTTATAATCCAAGGGACTTAACTACAACGTAGAAGTCCATTAAGGATTTAAGGTAGTACCTTTGGATATCCTACTATGAATCCCTTATACGAAGATATGGAAGATTCTACGAGGATTTGGATGGATCACATGAAAACACAAAACACATAAGAAAACCCATAAGCACATAATCACATAATTGTTTAACTTGATCTTTACTTTGTTATCTTTGGACATGGATATTTAAAGCACGCCAGGAATCCAATCCGTGGATTCCATGCGGCACTTAAATCATTAGAATCTAACTATGAAGATAGGAAGATCTTAATAAGAATTCGGCTTTGTCCTTATTGAATCGTAATGTACGTATTAAGGCATACGAATAATTCAATTAAGGGCTCCGATTTGAGTGATATTCATCCACAAGGATCTGATTATAGAAGATCCTTCATGGATTTTGGAATTTGTGTAACGAGAGGTGTTCCGGCACCTTGCACTAGGCGTGCTTAAGTCGATACACAAGGTAGGAAGTTTATGAGGTTGAGGCGCTAGATATGCCAAGGCGACATATGAAGCAGAACTTGAAGGTTAAGCAGCAACAGGGCTTGCAACTGCTTTGCTTTGAACAGCAAAGCGACACATGTTAACCAAATGTCTCCATCGTCCACCGTGGGTACATTTGTAACAGGGTATTTGATTTGGATGATGACGGTTGCATTGATTTCTCCAAGGAGCGGTTCCCTTGCACGGCTTCATCCCTGAGATGAGTCATGGTCATAGCTAAATCAACGGTCTTCTGGAGTACGACGCCTATTTGTTGGGCAATTGTAGCACCTGGTCTGGACACTCGAGTCTTGTTGCGATGAAGAGGCATAATGAAGAAAATGGAAGACATAGGAGGGAACAAGCAAAAGATAGTCAAAAGAGAATAACAACACATGAAGATTGTGACCATTTGTTTGTTACCAAAGGCAAACAAATGAGATGGTGACTAATCAAAGTAAATGGGTCAATATAATGTATCGCGAAGACATGCTCGCCTATAAGTGAACACTCACCCCAAGAATTCCCAGGTAAGCACAACTGGTCTCACGTCTGATGAGATATATACGAAGTGCTTGCCTAGACAGAAAACCCAGAATACAGGCATCCACCCTTCCAGTTTGCACGTGTTCACATTATTTAAAACCCAAAACTTTGACGAGATTTTGAAAACTCAAAGGGGTTCAAAACCTTATAACAGAGGGTTCAAAACCTAGTAATCAATCATCCTAGAACAGATGATTAGTTTTCAAAGCGGTTATGAAATTTATGTTCTTGTTATGGTCGTCGCCTAAGGATAGGTGACGGTATTGTTTTATGACTAAACGCAAGTGAACTCGCGTTAGGGTCCTAAGAAGGTTATAGACTAGGTCAAAGCATTAATAATAACCTAATTCCCTAAAACCATTGGCTCTGATACCATCTTTTCTGTCACACCTCGACCACGTAGAACATACAAAACGTGGCGGAAACGTCGGGGAGTGTTGTAACAGAATTAATGTTTCACTACCATGGAGATTAAAGTTTCGTTTTATTCATCAAACAAGCGAGTTACATTGTCTTTAAACAATAAATATAGATTACATAACATAAATTAACTAGTTCTTGTCTCGTTTTAAGTCACTAAGGCACAGGTCCGCCTAAGTATGTCTTGATAAGTCCTATGCATCATCTCCTGAAAAACACATGTGAAAATAGGTACGTCAGCATAAAAATGCCTGTGAGATACATAGGTTTTGTGAAAACAGAATTCATGACTTATGTTTGAGAAAATGTTTAGTCATGAACCTTGTAATTTGCTTTGTCATGTAAATCATTTGAAAAACAATAAGATCAAATGATATGTATAAATAAGAGAATAATGTATGGTTAAATGAATAACCATATAAAATGAGTTTGTATAAGATCAGTTGTTTGTAAATCAATGTCTTGTGAAAAGTATGTTATTTGTATAAAATGTTATATGTCTCAAACTGAAATGATTCAAATAACGCTACGATATGTAATACCATACAAACACTTATATATAGGAAGTACCAGCGGCGTATCCACCATGCTTGTATCATATTACACACGTCTCGTTACTTAGATCACTTACTCAAACCAAACCACCAAGATGTAATGTTTAACAATTGTAGAAATGTTTATGTATAGTCAAATGTCTATTGTCAAATGTAAATCATGTCAACAGATACAAATGGTTCACACGGTTCAATAGTTACAAACGGTTCACATGGTTCAACAGTTACAAACGGTTCATATAATCAAATAGTTACGACGGTTTACATAGTCAAATGGTTAGTGTCACACCCGCTCGTAGCGGAAGCGCGAGGTGTGATCTGATCGGTTCTCATTGCATAACAATATAAGTAAACATACTAAATGAATAAAAACAAGCTCCAATGCCATTGTCATAATTGTTTCAAAAGAATGCAACATAAGTTGAATGTATTGGTTACAAACCATCAAATGAAAATAAGTTGTCATCGTTTTATACATGAAAATGTAAGTCTTAAAATGTCAAGACTTTGACCACTATATCACCGCAAAGAGGCGGTATATAACAGGCAAACCCTTCAATAATTGGCATGGAGTATTGATACTTGTTTTCCTTGAACTGAAATCGTTACAATGGTCCACTAATTCCCTGAAACACATGTAAGTTTGAAAATATCAACAAAAGTTGAGCGAGTTCATGCAGTTTAGTTGTATAATATGTATCTGTAAAATGTGAGTTGTATAGAATGTATCTGTAAAATGTGAGTTGTATAAACTGTATCCATAAAATGTGAGTTGTATAAACTGTATCCATAAAATGTGAGTTGTATAAACTGTATCCCTAAAATGTGAGTTGTATAAGATGTATCTGTATGTATGATGTAGTATGTAAAGCGTCAATGAAATCGTTGATCATTAATGTTTCGCGAGGACATTAATATGTGTGACGAATTAGGAAGCAATCCAAACCTAGACGATTTTATGTCGACTCCTATCGACTGGGACACAAACGCACTCTTCTGTATGGGTCCACGACCAAGAGTGGGGCTCGTCAATACCCATTAGATCTAACCACTTGTACCTAGGTCCAAACTGGATTAATGGTGCTTAGATGTATAAACCCTAATTCGCACATGATCTAAGGTGTTTCATTCCCTAACTTTAACATACGTTGAACATGTATTTTCCCCGATAGTTGTAAAGTTGTAAACATTTAAATGAATAGGGGACATGAACTCACAGTATCGCGTCCTGTGAATAGATGTAAATAAGATCTCACGTGCGGTCGTCCTGAATAGCGTTGCGACCTACAAATGTTCTTATTTTTGTTAGACACTTCGGTCTTTGTAAATAACTTGAGTACAAGTCTTGTGTCTTTAATATGTGTAAGACTTGTATGTCTTTACTGTTCGTTAAACTGTATATTAGATGTATTAACTGATAACCGTTTAGTGTATATATTTCTCCAAATACATATTCTTGTATCTCGTGAGTTGTATCATCGGGTCTTGTCTTCTTGGTTTCGTGTCTTGTATAAGTAAATTGTATAATTGTAATGTTTATCAATTATATGTCATTGGGCTTAGCCCAAGAATTCATGTTATTGGGCCCCAAATAGTGTTGGGCCTAAATAGTGTTGGGCCTCAATAGTGTTGGGCCTAAATAGTGTTGGGCCTCAATAGTGTTGGGCTTAAATAGTGTTGGGCCTCAATAGTGTTGGGCTTAAATAGTATTGGGCTTAATGTTATTGGGCCTTGGCCCATATGTTTGGTATTGGGCTTAGCCCATGTGTTTTGATAAGCCCATTATGAAATTAAGCCCATTTAGAAAAGTAAGCCCATTTGTATAAAAATAGCCCATTTGTATAAACATAGCCCATTTGTATAAAATAGCCCACTAGTAAATATAAGTCTTTCATTTTAAAAAAACACTTTTATAAAAATTCACTAAGTATACTTTTTAGTAAATAAAAACATAATAGTTTTTATAAGTCTCAAGATGTCCGAATTTTGTTAATGGTAACGTAATTTTTGTGTCCGCGTCGAAAGATCGTCTATACGTCGTAGTAATTCCTCGGAATGGCGATATGTTTATAAATTCGTCCGTCGTCCGATTTGACCATAAGTTGTGTCCGATCCTTCGGAATGTCCGTAAGTTGTTTTCAAGTGTGTCTATATGTATTCTTGTAAGTCTTTAGTTGTAAGTATGTCTTGTATTTATTTGTGTCATTGTTATCAAGTCTCTAACTTTTATATAACTAATACAAATAATAACACATAGCACATACTTGATATGTTCAATAAATATGTATTTTACCAAAATATATATTTATGTCAATTTTTATGTTTAGAAAGACCCACTTTCTAATCTTGTAAAGACTTTGTTAGAAAAAAAATGATAGTTTTGTTAACATAATGTTCTTAAAAAAAAATGGCCATATAACCTTTGTATTAATCATTTGGCCATGTTTCATAAACATATCATTTTCTTTTCCAAATCACCATCAATTTACTCAACATCTTAACTAAAACATATGAGACTTTTATAACATAAAATTATCAAGATGATCTCCAAATCATGTAGGGTTTTAAACATGATCATAACATATACTAACTAGTTCAAAAACCAAGTTTAATTCTAGTTTTAACAACTTTTATAAAAATCTCAAGTTGTATGTTACTTTTTATAATCTTGTAAAAGTCTTGTTTTTAAATAAAAACCTTAAATACTTTCACAAGATCAAAGGTTATGATCATCCCTTTAAACCTTTATGTTAAAAACCCTTTAACATAAACATGTATAATTGTTAGATCATATTTTTAAAACATCCTCTAACAATTTATTTATATCATAATCATCATAACAAGATCAAATATGCATATATCAAGTCTTAGATCACAATATAAACCAACATAAATATATCATGATTATTATTTTTGCTTCTTTGTATTTTTCATGTTTATTATG
Source organism: Helianthus tuberosus (assembly GCA_030545235.1). NCBI lineage: Eukaryota > Viridiplantae > Streptophyta > Magnoliopsida > Asterales > Asteraceae > Helianthus > Helianthus tuberosus. The sequence goes on from CM060388.1 coordinate 97,106,672, forward strand.
TATGATTATTTAGTTATTTATAGTTATAATAATCATAAACATAATATAAGTATGAAAAAAAATAGATCTTGAAGCTTACTTCTAGCACTTGGCTAGGGATGATCTTAGAGGATGATTAAGAACTAAGAAGATGATGATCTTGATGATTGAAGGTTCTTGAATGGATGAATATACTTCCTTTAACTTGCAAATGCTTTAGATCACTTTAAGCTCCATTAAACTCCATGTTGATCATCAAGATGTAATAGAATTTAAATGGGTTTTTGAAGGTGTTCTTGGTAAAATGGACGAGGATGATGAGAGAGTTTTAGTGAAAAAAAAATAATAAGGTGTAAAATGGTCTTGAAATGATCTAGTTACTTAGTTAGTAAGTTACTAATTAATCACCAACATCATCCACTTGAACAAATGGATTAAATATCTAGATATTTGCAAGTTGTTAATGAGTGTGGGACCCACATAAAAAAAACGTTAATATGATGGGGGGGGGGGGGTCATGCTTGGTGATTTGTTTCTAATTATTTCAAGTGTTAGAATTTGTAGACAAATGTTAGGAAGTTTAGGTGTTCAAGGATTTCAATTGATTTAAGATGTTTAGATGGTATAAATAGCCTTAAAATGACCAAAATAATATTAGATGGTTACTAAAAAAAAAGATTAGATATCGTTCGGATAATCGTTTCGAATTGTTTCGGTTAGACGTTGTTTGAACGCTAAGTTGTGTAACTTGTGTGAATTGATGTAGTTATTGGTTCGGATGATACCCGAAAGTATCCTCATATGAATTATATTTTAAATAATATTTTTACATGTCGTAAAAATATTAGAAAGCTGATTTCAGCAAAATTTCTGCGGAAAAGTGTAGAAATCGTCGCTTTTAGTGCTTTTCGGCAGTTTTCGGGCAGTTTTTGGTGCTACCGGACATTGGTAATATATTAAACCAAACCCTTTTATTCCCATATAGGGTTTAATGTATATTTGATGTTGGACTTTTGTCTAAGTCCTAAAGATGTAATTTAGATGGTTTATGCGGAACCTGAGTTCTCGTCAGCACACTAGTTTACTAGGTACTACTCTAGTTGTTTCGATGCATTGTTTACACTATTTCAAATGTAACCAATAGAAATGAATAATGTGCATCATAAATGAGTGTTCTAAGATGTATATCATGTAATCAAGAAATTCGGATATTCAAAACACATATTTGTATAATGTAATTCATTGCTTTAAATGTACGTAAATTACCAGAAAGTGGCAGTTGTCACAGTTACAACGGTTCAAAATGTAGTATAATGTGTTCATATGCTGGATGAGCATATGCAACAAAAATGCATTGCAAAATGATGTACTAAGTATGCACGTAATGGACATACATAGCATAAATGTAATGTAAAACAATGTACTAAGTATGCACACAATGGACATACATAGCATGAAATGTAATGTAAAACAATGTACTAAGTACGCACACAATGGGCATACATAGCATGAAATGTAATGTAAAACAATGTACTAAGTACGCACACAATGGGCATACATAGCATAATCACAATGAAATCATGTACTATAAATGTACTAATGAACATAGCAAGTATATGATGTGAAAGCAGGAAAGCATGAAAGTAACAAGTAGGCACATGTGTTTCACCCCAAAATGTTTGGAAAACAGTAAAAGAGGGGTCTATGTACTCACTTGAGATTGCTCAGTAGTCCTTGAGTGACAACCAAACAATGCTAGAGATCACGGATATCAAACGGCACCTAATATAGGTAACTATGTTAATAAACCGGACCTAAATCGGAGGATCGGATAAAATGAGGGTTCGTAAACCAAACGAGTATGGAGACTCGTGTAATATGGTTTTAACAAAGCCTACATACTAAATGAAACCTAACATAAGTGGTTACGATCCATTACGACCCGTTTAGGTAGCTTATGCTACTTTAACGCGTCGTTCGCGTGAAACGCGTTCGGACCGTCTAACTAGTCCTATGACAAGTGTTATATGCCTAAACATGTTACATAATCAGTTATGTGATGAAAGTTTAGGTTACATATACTTAATTACCGATTACACATGAAAAGGGTATTTTGGTAATTTACCTAAGGCATACAAACAACCTATCATACAACTACTTAACGAAGCGACCATAAGGTATAACCTCGGAAGGTTATTCCCTATATACTATGGTCACCTAATGTATTTGGTCGGATCCTAATGATCGACCAAATGGGTCGGGTTCGAAGGTATAAGAGATTTATTAGATCGCTTACCCTACGACCCTAGACAACGTGGGAATCAGTAGGCATAGTCCCAAGGGACTATAACCATCGTGATTACAATCACGTTGCGAAGTTCAAACGAACTTCGCATTGACCATAAACTGGTCAACGCAGAAAGTCAAACAAAGTTTGACTTTCGGACTCGAAAAGCAATAAAAGAACGAAATAATACTTACGAAGGGTCCCCGAATGCTAACCTCGATCCAAATAGCTCAGGTATGAAACAAAGGTTTCAACTTAGAGCTTCTCAAACCAAGATTCTTGTGGGTTTTGGCAAATGAAGGCAAGGGGTATATATAGGATTCGTAGAGCCGTTAAGATTGTTCCTCGTTAAACGTGATTCAATCTCAACCCTCCACCTCAAAACCCTGGTTTTAGAAAACCATTTGAGCCCATGGTATTGCCCAAAACCATTTGCGAAGTGGAACGGACCCGATTCGATGTTTCTGCATACATTTCTGTTCAGATGAGGCAGTCGCGTAGCGCCACTGCCTAGGCATGAGGTGCTCGCGCTACGTCACTACCTACCAGTTTCAGCAAAGTTTCAAAAATGGCAGAAATGGTCCCTGCAGCCCGTTTAAGCTATTTTCGATGCGTTTGAACCCCGTTAACCTCATTTCAAGGCTCTAAAATATAGTCATGCTTACATAAATTTTTGGATGTCCGGATGTATTCAGAACGTAAGTTATGCGCGAAAATGCAAACTTGTGCACTTTTTGACACTTTTTGTCCCTGAATGACCCAAAAGTTTGTTTTTGCGATACCAAAGCCTTCAAAACTTATTTCTAAGTTATGTAAAGGTTATTTAAGGTATGTTAAGTATATGTCACTATTCCAGAGTGTTCGTTGCATTAAACAGGTTATATTTACGCATCAGTGCGCGTATAACCTTCCAGAAAGCGATTTAAAGCTTAAAATCGAACAGAAGTCAATATGTGCAAACGATACACATATTTTTACAAATCCCAAGTATGAAATACAATATTTAAGTGGTTTGGCATTTGTTTGATGGTTGAAGTGACACAGGTGTTACAGATGATATAAGGATTCGGGTTCTGTCACATTGAATCATTGAATCAAAACAATCCTAAATCCTAATGGTGATTCGGGATAACGCCACGAAAGGTAATACAATAAGAACACTTATTTATAGGAAGTACCAGCGGCGTATCCACCATGTGCTTATTGTATTATCTAGTTTCGTTATCTAAATCACCAACAATCTACACAAAAACCAACCATTGAGTTGCAAAGTACTTCTTAAAATCTCACTATGAAGATAGGAAGATCTAAGACTGTACTTCAAATATCCTACATGAATCTAACTATGAAGATAGGTAGATCATTTAAGGATAAAACATATCGTTTGCATAATCGGAATAATACACATAAAAGCACTTAGTGAACACATGTATGCCATACATTTTGAAAACAAATCGATTGCACATATGAATCACCCCAAAACATTTGAAAACAGTAAAAGAGGGGAACTATGTACTCGCCTGGGGTTGCCTATAGTCCCGGTTCAAAGGGTATAACAAAGCTTAAAAGACCAAGAGTTCAAGAGTTGAAGCGATTCCTAGGGTAACAAATACTATGTTAGGGAATCGACACTTAAATCGGAAGATCAGGTAGAATGAGGTCTTGTAAACCAGATGAGTGTTGGAACTCATGTGATATGGTTTAACAAAGCCTACATTCTAAATTGAAACTTATCCTAAGTGCTTACGACACATTACGACCCATTAAGGTAGCTTACGCCATAAGGTATAACCTCGGAAGGTTATTCTCTATACAACTATGGTCACATTATGTGTTTGGTCGGATCCTAATGATCGACCAAACGGGTCATGTTCGAAAGTCTAAACGGTTGTTTAGACCGCTTGACTTACGACTCTATATAAGCACTAAACCTAAAGTGACGAGTTAAACATGTTAAAACATGTTTAACAAGGTTAGAAAATAGGTTTGGTATCAAAACAAAAGGTTTTGATACCCAAGTGTAGTTTGGTTACAAAATACGCAAGAATACGCATTTTGGCTAAACTACGACTCGTCACTATGCCTAGATAACGTGGTAATCAGTAGGTATAGTCACAAGAGACTATAACCATCATGATTACGCTCACGTTACGAAGTTCAAATGAACTTCGTGTTGACAATAAACTGGTCAAAGCAGAAAGTCAAACAAAGTTTGACTTTCACGCTAAAAACGCGTAAAAGAACGAAAGAATACTTACAAGAGGTCCAAGAATGGAGGTTTTGATCTAATAATTCCCAGGTATGAAGGTTTTATCCTTCAACTTAGGGAAAAATCTGATCAAATGTGGGTTGCAACAATGAATGGGTGGGGTTTATATAGGAAAGCCATGACCGTTAGGATCGTTCATCGTAAAACGAGCTTCGATCACAACCGTACATGTGCACCCATGGTTTTACAAAACCATGGGCACCTTAAAAATGGCCCATAGTAAGTTAGAAAACCATTTGCAAGTGCCAAAATCAGTTGGAACAGCTGGAAACAGGCTGGAAACAACTTTCTACAGGTCTGACAGTTTTACACCGGCCGCGTATGGTTCAAGGGGGGTTTACGCTGGCCGCCTGAGATCCCCAGTTCAGCAACAAGTTTCAGAAATTACAGAAATGGTCCCTGCATACTTCTAAGGCCCTTTTTGATGCGTTTGAGGCCCGTTAAGCCATTTTCAAGGCTCTAAAATAAAGCCTAAACATAAGGGACATGAAACATGCTCAAAAATATCTCAGATGTCGGTTCGTTTGTTCGTACGGTCGCGTTGTTTGGTTAATTACGACGAAACACGAAGGATTGCGAAAAACGATCCAAATTACGTGACGAATGGAATTTTATCATGCCAATCACTAAAATAAAATATTTTAATGATTACATAAATTTTTGGAAGTCCTGATATATTCAGAACGTAAGATATGCGCGAAAATGCATACTTATGCACTTTTTGACGCTTTTAGTCCCTATTGATCAAGAAAGTTTATTTTTGCGCACCAAACACCTCAAAGCTTATTTCTAAGCCATGTGAAGGATATTTAGGGCATATTTAACTTATGATCAAGTTCCAGAATGTGCAATACTATGTGAATCAGTAGACTTTCGCAGTTTGACGCAAATAGTCCCTGAGTGTGAATAAACTTGTTTTTGACACACCAAAGCCTTCAAAACTTATTTCTAAGTTATCTAAAAGTTATTTAAGGTATGTTAAGCCTATGTCACTGTTCCGGAGTGTTTTCCACATTAAACTGAGTATGTTTACGCATCAGTTCGCGTTTAACTTTCCAGAAAGCGATTTAAAGCTTGAAAATGAACTAGAATCAAAATGTGAAATTGTAAAACCAAAATAAACAAATTTTTGAGACCAAAACACATTGTTTATTTGATAAAAGATAGTGTCCTACATTGTGTGTGTTTATGGAGCACAGGTGTCACAGACGAGTCACGAAGGTTTGAATGTATTCAACGAGACGACCAAACGTTAGTTTTCACAATTAAAACACGAACGATTTGAACGATTGAACGATTAATATGATTGAACAATTTGAACGATTTAAATAAGTTAAACGAATTGAACAAATGATTGACAACACGAACGAATAGAACGATTTTGAACGATTGGTTTTTGGTATGTGATTAGATAATGGGACGGGTGTAATGTGATAAAAGCATGGTAGATACGCCGCTGGTACTTCTTATATATAAGTGCTTTTATCATATTACATACCGTTGCGTTATTTAGTTCACTTGGACGAACGATTTCAAACGATGACACGCAACGATGTTTACTAAATGATATAAACCATACGAGTTTTATTACGAGAACGATTTATAATTTGGTTTACATAAGCAAATGTTTTAGTCAAGATTCATGGCAACAAGGTTTTATAAACTATAACCAACTTGTTTTGAGTTGGTTAATCATATTGCAATAATAAACACCTTCCAAAGCAAGATTTTTAATTATCGACTCTTGTAGTCGTACGAGTTATTGCAACATGAATACAAGCCATGAATCTGACACGCTCACAAAACCTATGTGCTCGCCGACATTTTTTTGCTTACTTTATTTTCACATATGTTTCAGGTGGTGTTTGATGATGATGTTGTTGATTACTAGGATGCATGCTCACATAGGATCGGATGAGGCCTTAGTGACTTAATAACTATGATAGACAATATGTTTGTGTTTTGCTTTTAAATTTCCAAGATAATGTAATAACTAATTCAATAAAACAAAACTTTTTAATCCACGTGTTGTGAAACAATAATTCTGTCGCTCCACTCCCCGACGTTTTCGCCGCGGTTTGTTGTTTTATGCGGTAGGGGTGTGACAGAAGAGTTGGTATCAGAGCTCATGGTTATAGGGAATTAGGTTATTAGTAATGCTTTGACCTAGACTATAACCTTTCTAGGACCCTAATGCAAGTTTACCTGCGTTTAGATTCTAAAACAATACCGTCACCTATCTTTAGGTAATAACCACAACAAGAACACGAATTACAAATTCATTTTGAAAATCAATCATCTATTCTTAGATGATTTGTTATAAGGTTTTGAACTTTCAAAGTTTTCAAAATCTCGCCAAAGTTTGGGTCTTATAATGTGAACATGTGCAATCTGGAAGGGTGGGTGCATGTATCCTAAGTTTTCTGTCTAAGGCTAGAGTGTTCGTACAAATCCACATAATCGGACCAGTCACTCTTACCTGGGAACTCTTGGGGTGAATGTCCACTTATAGGCTAAAGCATGTCTTCGCGATATATTATATTGACCCATTTACTTTGATTAGTCACTGTGTGTCGTTTGTTTGTTCGAGGTAACGAATGAATGATCGCCTTCCTTATGCTTTGTCGATGCTTTCAATACCTCTTTTGTTTATCCAATTGTCAATCTCACTCGTTTCTCATGTTTCCTTGTTCTTTTTAGAATATGCCACCTAGACGTGATCAAACACAGGACGCTGCACTCGCAGCCCTTGTCGCTCAGCAGATCGCTGCTGTGATTCCGAACCTCATAACTCAGATTAATCAAGCGAACCATAATAAAAACAAAAACAATAACAATGCTCAGTGCAGTTTTAAAACATTTAATTTGGCTAAACCATTGAAGTTTTCTGGGTCTCAAGGAGCAACTACACTCCTACAATGGTTCGAGAGTCTGGAAAGCACCTTTAGACATGTTCAATGTCCGAATGAGCGAAAGGTTGAGTTTACGTCTAGTGTTTTCAAGAAGCGTGCTCTAACATGGTGGAACGGAGTAATGAGAGATAGGGGTGCTGATGTGGCTTTGGCACAAACTTGGGAAGAGCTCCGGGCTCTCATGATGAGGGAGTTCTGCCCCCGACACGAAATAAGGGCATTAGAAAGGGAGTTTGATGATCTAAAACAAGATGGGGGAGAACACCGTGCTTACACGGACCCTTATGAGGAGTTGAGTTTGTTGTGTCCTACTATGGTTACCCCGTTGGAGAAAGCGATCGAGAGGTATATTGATGGGTTGCCTGACTCTGTGCAAGACATAGTTACTGGTAGTAACCCTACCACTGTTCATCAGGCTATCGAACTGGCTGCAACCCTGACAGAGTCTCAGGTCAGAAAGAGTAAACTGACATGCAAGGGTGACAACAAACAGTTAGCCGACACCACTCAAGACAAAGGAAAGGGTAAGAAGAAGGCGAGTCATCGAGGAGGTCGAGGAAGCGCAAGGCTTCCTAGAATTTCGCTGTTATCGCACAACCCAATCAGAACGCTCAAAACCCACCAGCACAGCCTCTTGCAAAAAAGCCTTATGCTGGTACTGCACCTTACTACAATCGGTGCAACGGTCATCATGCGGCTCAGCAAATGTGTAAACAATGTACTTCATGTGGGAAGCTTGGTCACACAGCCAGCATTTGTCGATCGGTTCCGAACCAAGCTGCGTAGAATCCAGCACAAGCTCCAGTTCAGGGAAACGCTGCTAGACCTCCATTCCGACCTGGTTCATGTTATAATTGCGGAGAGATGGGTCACTTCTGGAACACCTGCCCAAAACTGGTAAACGCGAACGCCAATGCTAATCCCACTCGTGGACGAGCTTATAACTTGAATGCTAACGAGGCTCATGCTGATAACGAAGTTGTTAATGGTATGTTCCTTGTTAACCATCAACCTGCATCTGTTCTTTTTGATTCTGGTGCCGATAGAAGTTTTGTTTCATTAGCATTTGAGCCTTTACTTGCGATGCCTAGAACTAAACTAAGGAAACCCTTATCTGTCGAAGTTGCTACTGGTGAACCTCTTGTACACGATTCCGTCATTCGCGATTGTCAATTGAACCTTGATAACCAACTTTTCCCTATTGACCCTACACTAATGCAGCTAGGGAGTTTCGATATTATCATAAGAATGGATTGGTTAACTAAACATCATGCTGAGGTGGTTTGTTTCGATAAGATTGTTCATATTCCTCTTTTGTCTGGTGAAGTTCTGGAAGTTCATGGCGAGAAACCTTCGAATGGTTTGAAACTCATGTCGTGTACTAGAGCCCAAAGATACTTACAAAAAGGATATGTGGCCTTTCTGGCACATGTCGTAGAGGAGAAATGCAAGACCAAAAGTATCCAAGATATTCCGATTGTTCGAGATTATCCAGAGGTGTTTCCTGATAAACTACTTGGTTTACCTCCAGTTCGTCATGTCGAGTTTCATATTGATCTCGTACCTAATGCCAATCCGATTGCTAAAGCACCTTATCGTCTTGCACCGTCTGAGATGCAAGAGTTATCTAAACTGCTTCAAGAGTTATCTGACAAAGGATTCATCCGTCTGAGTTATTCACCTTGGGGCGCTCCAATCTTGTTTGTGAAAAAGAAAGATGGATCTTTCTGTATGTGTATTCATTATCGTGAGCTCAACAAGCTCACCATCAAGAATCGATATCCCCTACCACGAATTGAGGATCTCTTTGATCAGCTGCAAGGTGCTACATGTTTTTCCAAGATCGATTTGCATTCTGGATGTCATCAGCTTTGTGTACTCGAAGAAGATATTCCCAAAACTGCTTTCCGCATGAGATATGGTCACTACGAGTTCACTGTCATGCCTTTTGGTTTGACGAATGCCCCAGCTGTTTTCATGGACTTAATGAATAGGGTTTGTAAACCTTATTTAGATAAGTTCATCATTGTTTTCATTGACAATATTCTTATTTATTCAAAGTCTCGAGCCGATCACGAACAACACCTTCGTCTGACAATGGAACTCCTAAAGAAGGAGCAACTTTTCGCCAAATTCTCCAAGTGTGAATTCTGGCTTAAAGAAGTTCAATTTTTGGGTCATATTATCCTAAAGCAGGGTATTCATGTGGATCCATCTAAAATCGCAACTATTAAGGATTGGAACACACCTACTACACCCACGGAAGTTCGCTCTTTTCTTGGTCTTGGTGGTTACTATCGTCGACTTATTACGAACTTCTCAAAGATCGCGGTTCCTCTCACTGCTTTAACTTAGAAGAATAAGCCTTTTGAGTGGGGACCTAAACAAGAGGAAGTTTTCCAAACACTGAAACGAAAACTCTGTGATGCTCCAGTCTTATCTTTGCCCGATGGAAACGATGATTTTGTTGTCTATTGTGACGCATCAAACCTAGGCCTTGGTTGTGTTCTTATGAAATAAGGTAAGGTTATAGCTTATGCATCAAGACAATTGAAAATACACGAGAAGAACTACACAACTCATGATCTTGAGTTGGGCGCTGTGGTTTTTGCTCTCAAAATCTGGAGACACTATCTTTTTGGCATGAAATGTGTGGTTTTCACGGACCACAAAAGTCTCCAACACATTATCAATCAGAAGGAGCTGAACATGAGATAACGACGCTGGGTTGAACTCTTGAACGATTACGACTGTGAGATTCGCTACCATCCTGGTAAGGCGAATGTCGTAGCCGATGCACTAAGTCAAAGGGAACGACTCAAGCTTCATTTTGTTCGCACTCTATCCGATATCCAAACATGTGTCTCTCAAGCTCAACATACTTGTGTTACACAAGACTTGATGGATAAGGAATTACCACGTCAACTAGAGCTTAATCTCGAAACGAAAGACAATGGGTTACTATATTTCAAAAATAATATTGAGAATATCATTTTACGAAATACTTATATTTATTTTTGGGAAAATAATATAAGTAACATACATGAAAAGTTAAAAATATAAATTATTTTTAACATCTATTACCTTGAAAAGGGACTACATGAATGAATATATATTTGAGAAGTAAAGTATATATTTACAAAAATACATTACATACATAAAGTGCAAAGGCATGACAAACGGGCGAGACCCGACAAACAAGGGTACGACCCTCACAAAGATTGAACATACAAAGAACATATACATAAACAAAAGATGGTGACTTGTACTTGTGTGATACAAGTCTAGTGACTAACATTAATAGAACACGTATAGGTCATGACGCTACGAAACCAACCGGTGAAGTTTACGGTGTAGGATACGCAAAGTTGTGAGTTCATGTCCCCACTTTTAAACTTTTACTTGTTTTCTAACTTGGGGAAAATACATGTGCTATGGTATGTTGAATACAAAAACTAAGGAATGATACTTTAGATCATGTCATGAATAGGGTGCCATAAGCACCATTAATCAGTTACATACCAAGACCGTGGAACAAAAGGTTAGATCTAATGGGTTTCAGGCAACCACACTCTTGGCCACTCTTTTACCAAGCAGTGCTTTTGTGTCTCCAGTCGTGAATCGACAGTCGTGGAATCGACAACTAAAAATGCCTATGGTTTGGATGCTTGCTATCTCGTGTCACATGTTAATGGCCTTGCAAACCATTAGCGATCTCGATTTCCTTACATTTACAGAAGTACTTATTTTCAGTACAAATTACATACCATGTTTTCTACAGCGAATGCTTAAATGTTTATACAAATCTGCATGAATTCACACCAACATTATGTTGACGATTTTCCAAAACTTACATGTATTTCAGGAAACAAGTTGGATCTTGGGCACTGGTGTTGTTTTCAAGATGTAAATTTCAAGTTTAGATGTCATCCACTTTTGTTTGTATCATAACTTGAGGGTTTTGGTTGAAACTTAAATGGCTCATGTTTGTAACATTTCAATCTTATGAATGGATGAACATCTTGTTTTAAATCATGTAGTTGTTTATTATAATTGAATGCAATGATATTGAGCAAGTCACACATCATACGCTTCCGCAAAAGTCAGGGTGTGACACTGAGAGGGATAGGTTTTGGGTAAATCAAATGGGTATTCCTGAGAGGAATACGTCTTGTGGGTAAAATCTGGAATGTTGGATAATATACTCGTCCTATCACCTTTAAGTCCCATCTTGTTTGTTACCTGAGAGGTAACGGAGTATTAGTTGGTAGCGCTATCTAGGTTTGGCACCCTCACCCCGTACCTGAAAGGACGGGTGTGAACTAATGACTCAGTCATGCCCAATGCTTTGATAGGAGCATTGGGGAACGGGCAAAATAAATCTGGAGCCGTCTTGTATCCGAGGTATTATCAACATTGTAATCAATGAACGGAATTAAACACTTGGTAACTAACGTTTTCGTAAAATTATGAACTCACCAGCGTTGTCTGATACACGTATGTGCATGCTCGCAGGTTATAGGTATGTATGGATGTGGAACTTGCTGTCTGGGATGCTGGAGTGGTCATGGGTCGAGATACATGGAATCGCGAGACGAGACTAATGATTACGTTACATATGGTTTATGAAACACTTAACAAATGATTTATGCTTCCGCTAAATACGATGATTTGTAATTACTGTTATGTAACACTTTATATTAATGAATGAAAGTTTTATTTAAAATCTTGTATGAGTTCAATGTGATTGGTGGCTAGATCCTGGTACGTCACACGCCTCGCGGGGGTTCCCGCTTGGGGTATTTTGGGGGGTGTGACAGTTTAGACTTTCGAACCCGACCCGTTTGGTCGATCATTAGGATCCGACCAAACATATTATGTGACCATAGTTGTATAGGGAATAACCTTCCGAGGTTATACCTTATGGTCACTTAGTTTAATTAGTTGTATGATAGGTAGTTTATATGCCTTAGGAAAATGACCAAAATGCCCTTTTCATGCATAATTTGAATTTAAGCATATGTAACTTAATTTTTGACACTTAAACTGATTATGAAACATATTTAATCATGTTTGGGCATATAATACTTGTCATAGGACTAGTTAGGCATCTCGAACGCGCATTCGCGCGAATGACGCGTTAAAGTAGCGTAGACTACCATAACGTGTCGTAAGCACTTAGGATAAGTTCCGAATCAGAATGTAGGCTTTGTTAAACCATATCACATGAGTTCCAATATTCATTTGGTTTACGAGACCTCATTCTACCCGATCTCCCAATTTAGGTGTCGATTTATTAACAGAGCGATCCGATTACTAGGTGCCACTTGATTTCCTTGGTTTGCCCGAGCTTTGTTAAGTTCATTTAATTGAGGATATCTTGCAATCTCAAGTGAGTACATAGTTCCCCTATTTTACTGTTTTCAATTATTTTGGGTTGATTCATATGTGTTAAACGATTTCGATGTTTTCAAAAACGAATACTATGGTTTATATTAAACACAACGATTTCGATAATGTGAACGAACTTGTTGGGACATTATTACATAACGAATGTCATTCATTAACAATGATCAAGCCGACCAGTAGTATGTTATGGTACCATAGGATCTGACAAAATCCCATTATCGAACTATCTCCATGGTTATGTATGGGGATAATGTGGGTAACGACAAAACCTGATGATTGTTAACTTACCCTTTGGTGGTTTGTTAATACGAGTTGAACGATGGACGAGTCACGAAGGTTTGAATGTATTCAACGAGATGACCAAAAGTTAGTTTTCATAATTAAAACACGAACGATTTGAACGATTGAACGATTTGAACGATTTAAACAAGTTAAACGAATTGAATGAACGATTGACACCACGAACGAATAGAACGATTGGTTTTTGGTATGTGATTAGATAACGGGATGGGTGTAATGTGATAAAAGCATGGTAGATACGCCGCTGGTACTTCTTATATATAAGTCCTTTTATCATATTACATACCGTGACATTATTTAGTTCACTTGGACGAATGATTTCAAACGATGACACGCAACGATGTTTACTAAATGATATAAACCATACGAGTTTTATTACGAGAATGATTTATAATTTGGTTTACATAAGCAAATGTTTTAGTCAAGATTCATGGCAACGAGGTTTTATAAACTATAACCAACTTGTTTTGAGTTGGTTAATCATATTGCAATACTAAACACCTTCCAAAGCAGGATTTTTAATTATCGAATCTTGTAGTCGTACGAGTTATTGCAACATGAATACCAGCCATGAATCTGACACGCTCACAAAACCTATGTGCTCACCGACATTTCTTTGCTGACTTTATTTTCACATATGTTTCAGGTGGTGTTTGATGATGATGTTGTTGATTACTAAGATGCATGCTCACATAGGACCGGACGAGGCCTTAGTGACTTAATAACTATGATAGACAATATGTTTGTGTTTTGCTTTTAAATTTCTAAGACAATGTAATAACTAATTCAATAAAACGAAACTTTTTAATCCACATGTTGTGAAACAATAATTCTCTCGCTCCATTCCCCGACGATTCCGCCGCGGTTTGTTGTTTTACACGGTCGGGGTGTGACATCATACGATATAAGTAAACAACTGTATGAAATAAAACATGCACGATGTTCATCCATTGCCATCATTTAAAAGTTACAAGTCATAAGTATTTTGTGACACCTGTGCCTCCACGGCCATCAAACAAGTACCAAATCAATGAAATATTGTATTTCATACTTGTGGATTTGTATAAATATGTGTATCAATTGCACATATCAATTCTTTTTCGATTTCGAGCTCTAAATCACTTTCTGGGAAGTTATACGCGAACTTAAGCGTAAACGTAATCAGTTTAACGCAACAAACACTCTGGAATAGTGACATGGGCCTAACATACCTTAAATAACCTTTACATAACTTAGAAATAAGTTTTGGAGGGTTTGGTATGGCAAAATCAAGCGTATTCTTACGTATTTTGCACCAAACTATTTTTAGGTATCAAGACCCTTTGTTTTGATACCAAACTTGTTTTCAAACTTCGTTAAATATGTTTAACTCGTCACTTTAGGTTTAGTGCTTATATAGAGTCGTAAGGTAAGCGGTCTAAACAACCGCTTAGACTTTCGAACCTGACCCGTTTGGTCAATTGTTAGGATCCGAACACACATGTTTTGTAACCATAGTTGTATAGTGAATAACCTTCTGAGGTTATACCTTATGGTCACTTCGTTTAAGTAGTTGTATGATAGGTAGTTTATATGCCTTAGGAAAATGACCAAAATGCCCTTTTTACGCATAAATTCATTTTAAGCATATGCGATCTAAATTTTTACATCTAAACTGATTAGGTAACATTATTAGACACATTAAGGCATATGATACTTGTCATACGACTAGTTAGACGGTCCGAACGCGTTTTACGCGAACGACGCGTTAAAGTAGCGTAGACTACCTTAACGAGTCGTAATGGGTCGTAAGCACTTAGGATAGGTTTTGTTTTAGAATGTAGGCTTTGTTAAACCATATTACATGAGTTCCTATACTCATTTGGTTTACGAAACCTCATTCTATCCGATCTTCCGATTTAGGTCCGTTTATTTACATAGTTACCTATATTAGGTGTCGTTTGATTCTGTGATCCCTCTAGCTTTGCTTGGTTGTTATTCAAGACTTCTAAGCACCCATAGTCCCCTCTTTTACTGTTTTTCAAACGTTATGGGGTGAAACACATGTGCCTACTTGTTACTTTCGTGCTTTCCATGTTTACATATCATATGCTTGTTATGTTCATTAGTACACTTATAGTACATGATTTCATTATGTTTTTGCTATGTATGTACATTTAGTGCATACTTAGTACATTGTTTTACATTACATTTTATGCTATGTATGTCCATTTAGTGCATACTTAGTACATCATTTTACATTATATTTCACGCTATGTATGTCCATTTAGTGCATACTTAGTGCATTGTTTTACATTACATTTTATGCTCTGTATGTCCATTTAGTGCATACTTAGTACATTTTTTACATTACATTTTATGCTATGTATGTTCATTTGTTGCATACTTAGTACATTATTTTCATAAAACATGCTTACATTTTGGTATGACATTTGGTTTGTTTAAATGGGACAAAAATTCATTCATTAACATTGATCACGCCATTCGTTAGTAGGTAGTGGTACCATAGGAATTGACAACTCCCGTTCCTGAAATCCTAGGTTTGTTTGGATGGATGGAATGACTGAATTCGATATACATAATTCAAATAAACCTTTAATTGTTTAAGGGTTTGTCACCACAGTCTCAAGGCTTGAATGTATGCATTTTCACAATACCGCATAGATGTTTGTATCAGTAAGGCATGCATTTGTTTTACAAAACATAACTTTTGATTTATTCAAACGCATTGTTTTGTGCATTTTACATATGGTTTAAGTAGTCACTTTTTACTTGTTGTACAAGACTTTTGTTTACACATTACATGATTTACATTTGACAATAGACATGACTTTTACATAAACATTGGACAATTGGTTTAAACAAGACATTTTTGGTGGTTTGTTTTGGTAAGTGATTTAAGTAACGAGGCGTTTGTAATAGATAAAAGCATGGTGGATACGCCGCTGGTACTTCCTATATATAAGTGCTTTTATGGTATTACATATCGTAGTGTTACTTAAACCATTTCCAGTTAGACATAATACATTTTACACTTATATCATATCTTCATGAAACATTGTGTTACAAACAACATATTTTATACAAACTCATTTTTACTTGGTCATTTATTTATATGTGCATCTTTCTTTTATATCATCTGATTTCTTATTACTGTTTGTATGATTTACCAAAGAACACAAAATTTCGAATCCGCTTCGAAAACCAATCATCTGTTCTAGGATGATTTGATTACTAGGTTTTGATCCCTCTAAGTTTCCAAAATCTCGTCAAAATTGGGTCTTATAATGTGAACACGTGCAATCTGGAAGGGTGGATGCCTGTACTCTGAGTTTTCTGTCTAAGGCTAGAGTGTTTGTACAAATCCACATAATCGGACCAGTCACTCTTACCTGGGAACTCTTGGGGTGAGTGTCCACTTATAGGCTAAAGCATGTCTTCGCGATACATTAATATGACCCGATTACATTGATTAGTCACCACCTCATTTGTTTGCCTTAGGTAACAAACAAATGATCGCAATTTTTATGCGTTGCCATTCTGTTTTGATTATCCAATAACATTTCACTTGTTTCTTCCTATGCCTTTCATTTCTTCTAGAATGTCTCTTCATCACAACGACGCTCAAATATCCGAACAGAGTGCCAAATTTGCCCAGCGAATAGGCGAAGTAGTCCTGAAGACTGTTGAATTAGCTACTGCCATGTATCGTCTCCAGGAGTAAGCCACTCAAGAGCCACCGAAGGAAATAGAAGCCAATCCTTCACCAAAACCGAAGAAACGTAAAGCTTCAAAGAATCCCGCAGCGGTTGCACCAAAACAAGCAGGACCTAGTCAGGTGGCAGCACCACCAGCCAAGAAGCCTTACAACGGAACTGCACCCTTGTGCAACCAATGTAGCCTTCATCATCATGCTAGTGTGAAGTGCAGCAAATGCCAAATTTATGGACTTATAGGTCATACAGCAAGAGTTTGCCCAGCTACAGCTGCACCAAATCAAGCTGGCGACAATCCTGCTCAAGTTCGTTTTTCACCAGGGTCTTGCTACAACTGTGGCGAGATGGGCCATTTCCGAAGGAATTGCCCAAAGCTTGCTAATATAAATCTGATCCACAGATGAGCATTGGGCTGATTATAGGATGCTGCTGCTCTGAATAATCTGAATCTTATGCTTTTGTGTCTTTTGTTGAACCCTGAAACAATCTGATTTGTTTATAAATAAATTGTTGTTCACAAGTCTGATGTACAAGTGTAGTTACATGTGTGTATGGCATTCCCCTATGATACCTACAACAAGGAACTGTGTTCTTACAAACTACTCTTATGGTTCTCCCATTCAAGTGATCGCTCATAATTTCCTCGGAAATTCTAAAGTACTCATTTCATCCTAAGAAACGAAGTACTGGAAATAAAGTGACGTTATGAGTAATCCTGCTTTTTGCACATCTGTATCTTTAAATCCTTGGTTAGATAACTAAGGGTAAAAATTTCTTCGATCTCATACCCATTACATTCTGGTTTTCATAACAACATACATAGTATAAATTTTCAAAACAACCTTCATGATTTTAAAATATTCCATATAGTTTGAAAACATTTTTAACATAGTATATTTACTTAAATATATCAAGTGCATGATTTCAAAAACATCATTCATGTTTTCAAAAACCTTATACATAATTTCAAAGTTTACCTCGCATGATTTTAAAACATTTTTATACTTATCTAATACACCTACTTTATGATTTCAAAAGTATTATGTAAGGTTTCAAAAACATTAAATATGTTTCAAAAAGAACCCCATGTATAGTTTTCAAAAACATTTTTCCCATACATTGATTTAACCTTCAAAATCTGCTTCATATGTCGCCTTGGCATATCTAGCACCTCAACTTCATAAGCATTCTACCTCATGTTTTGACTTAAGCACGTCCAGTGCAAGGTTTCAAAACATCTTCAAATTCCAAAATCCATATGGGATCTCCTTGCCTTCACAATTAGATCCTTGTGGATGATTATCACTCAAATCGGAATCCTTAATTGAATTCCTTGTATACCTTAATTCGAATATTATGATTCCTTGTAATCGAAATCGAATTTTCTTTTTAAGATCTTCCTATCTTCATGATTAGATTCTTAAAATGTTTAAAGTGCCAATCGAAATCCACGGATTGGATACCTGGTGTACTTTAAATACATGTGCACAATTAACAAACAAATTAACAAAATGATAACAAATTAAAGATCAGGATAAACAATTTTGTGATTATGTGTTATGTGTTTTCTTTTGTGTTTATGTTTTCATTATCCAAATCCTCGTAGAATCTTCCATATCTGTATGTGAGAGATTCACAGTAGGATATCCAAAGGTACTACCCTAAATCCTTAATGGGCTTCTACGTAATCGTTAAGACCCTTGGATTATATAGTACCATTCCATAATTCAAAGAGACCCCTTGAGTGGTCTAAGTCAAAAGATTGATTCAGAATCTGGTTAAGAATGGCATGTGATGATATAGCTGAACAGACTCCTTGGTAGTCTATTTAAAGAGGTCCTTTATTGATTTAATTAAAAGGACCCTATGGTGGTCTAGTCACAATCATCACCAGTTCGTTCATTATTTTCTTCCCCTACATATTATAAGATACACTGTGTGGACTATGCAAGGAATTACGTAATTATGGATGCATACATAATTATAAAATTCAGTGCATGGAAACCACAGTAAGATTTATCATGTGTAAGAACCTATGGTGGCAAAAAATAACGAAATGTAAACAATGTAATGGAGGTACGGTGGACGCACCAATAACGTTTCATATACTTGTATATAAGTGTCCCTCTTACATTGCAAGCATGATGTTATTTAAAGTTACTAGAAGTTCAGAATCCTAACCAGTGTTGTTTTATCTTTACGACTTCATGTTTCAAGCTCTCACAAGTTTCCTCAAAATAAAATTTCGGGACGAAATTTCCTAAAGTAAGGGAGACTGTGACACTTGTGCCTCCACGGCCATCAAACAAGTACCAAATCAATGAAATATTGTATTTCATACTTGGGGATTTGTATAAATATGTGTATCAATTGCACATATCAATTCTTGTTCGATTTCGAGCTCTAAATCGCTTTCTGGGAAGTTATTCGCGAACTTATGCGTAAACGTAATTAGTTTAACACAAAAAACACTCCGGAATAGTGAAATGGGCCTAACATACCTTAAATAACCTTTACATAACTTAGAAATAAGTTTTGTAGGGTTTGGTATGGCAAAATCAAGTTTATTCGCTTACAGGGACTAATTTCGACAAACTGCAAAAGTATGCCGAGTTGTACTGTAACAGACATTCCAGAACTTGATCATAAGTTAAACATACCCTAAATATCCTTTACATAGCTTAGAAATAGGCTTTGAGGAGTTTGATATGCTAAAATAAACTTTTTGGTCATTCAGGGACTAAAAGCGTCAAAAAGTGCATAAGTTTGCATTTTCGAGCATATCTTACGTTCTGAATACATCCGGACATCCAAAAATTTATGTAATCATTAAAATATTTTATTTTAGTGATTGGCATGATAAACTTCCATTCGTCGCATAATTTGGATCGTTTTTCGCGTCCGTTCGTGTTTTGTCGTAATTAACCGAATAGCATGATCGTACGACCAAACGAACCGACATCCGACATATTTTTGAGCATGTTTCATGTGCCATATGCTTAGGCATCATTGTAGATCCTTGAAAATGGCTTAACGGACTTTAAACGTGTCAAAATGAGGCTTAATCACATGCATGGACCAATTCTGTCATTTCTGGAATCCTAGACCTCGCGGGCCACGTAAGATGGTCTCTCATCATAAGCGGGGCATGTAAGATCACCAGATCAGCAAATAGCTTTTTAACATCGGCAGCTGGGTTTTTCTTGATTGCACATGGTTTTTGAACATACTATGGGCTATTTTGGGATGCCCATGGTATTACAAATCAGGGGGTGCATGTGTACGGCTTAGATCGAAACACGTTTTTCGATAAACGATCTTAACGGTCACCCGAAATCTATAAATACCCCAAGATTTTTCCATTCAAGCTCACTTTGATCTGCCCAAATTCTCTAAGTTGGAGTTGAAACACTTCATACCTGAGAATTTTAAGATCAAACCCTATTGCTTGGACCTCTTGTAAGTATTTCTTTCGTTCTTTTATGCGTTTTTAAGCATGAAAGTCAAACAATGTTTGACTTTCAGCTTTGACTAGTTTATGGTCAACACAAAGTTTGTTTGAACTTCGCAACGTGATCCTAATCACGATGGTCGTAGTTTCGGTCAAAATGCGTATTCTTACGTATTTTGCACCAAACTATTTTTAGGTATCAAGACCCTTTGTTTTGATACCAAACTTGTTTTCAAACTTCGTTAAACATGTTTAACTCGTCACTTTAGGTTTAGTGCTTATATAGGGTCGTAAGGTAAGCGGTCTAAACAACCGCTTAGACTTTCGAACCCGACCCGTTTGGTCAATCGTTAGGATCCGACCAAACATGTTTTGTGACCATAGTTGTATAGGGAATAACCTTCCGAGGTTATACCTTATGGTCACTTTGTTTAACTAGTTGTATGATAGGTAGTTTATATGCCTTAGGAAAATGACCAAAATGCCCTTTTTACGCATAAATTCATTTTAAGCATATGCGATCTAAATTTTTACATCTAAACTGATTAGGTAACATTATTAGACACATTAAGGCATATGATACTTGTCATACGACTAGTTAGACGGTCCGAACGCGTTTTACGCGAACGACGCGTTAAAGTAGCGTAGACTACCTTAACGAGTCGTAATGGGTCGTAAGCACTTAGGATAGGTTTCGTTTTTGAATGTAGGCTTTGTTAAACCATATTACATGAGTTCCTATACTCATTTGGTTTACAAAACCTCATTTTATCCGATCTTTCGATTTAGGTCCGTTTATTTACATAGTTACCTATATTAGGTGCCGTTTGATTCCGTGATCCCTTTAGCTTTGCTTGGTTGTTATTCAAGACTTCTAAGCACCCTCAAGTGAGTACTTAGTCCCCTCTTTTACTGTTTTCAAACGTTTTGGGGTGAAACACATGTGCCTACTTATTACTTTCGAGCTTTCCATGTTTACATATCATATGCTTGTTATGTTCATTAGTACACTTATAGTACATGATTTCATTATGTTTTTGCTATGTATGTCCATTTAGTGCATACTTAGTACATTGTTTTACATTACATTTTATGCTATTTATGTCCATTTAGTGCATACTTAGTACATTGTTTTACATTTCACGCTATGTATGTCCATTTAGTGCATACTTATTGCATTGTTTTACATTACATTTTATGCTATGTATGTCCATTTAGTGCAAACTTAGTACATTGTCTTACATTGCATTTCATGCTATGTATGTTCATTTGTTGCATACTTAGTACATTATTTTCATAAAACATGCTTACATTTTGGTATGACATTTGGTTTGTTTAAATGGGACAAAAATACATTCATTAACATTGATCACGCCGTTCGTTAGTAGGTAGTGGTACCATAGGAATTGACAACTCCCGTTCCTGAAATCCTAGGTTTTTTTGGATGGATGGAATGACCGAATTCGATACACATAATTCAGATAAACCTTTAATTGTTTAAGGGTTTGTCGCCACAGTCTCAAGGCTTGAATGTATGCATTTTCACAATACCGCATAGATGTTTGTATCAGTAAGGCATGCATTTGTTTTAGAAAACATAACTTTTGATTTATTCAAACGCATTGTTTTGTGCATTTTACATATGGTTTAAGTAGTCACTTTTTACTTGTCGTACATGACATTTGTTTACACATTACATGATTTACATTTGACAATAGACATGACTTTTACATAAACATTTGACAATTGGTTTAAACAAGACATTTTTGGTGGTTTATTTTGGTAAGTGATTTAAGTAACGTGGCGTGTGTAATATGATAAAAGCATGGTGGATACGCCGCTGGTACTTCCTATATATAAGTGCTTTTATGGTATTACATATTGTAGCGTTACTTAAACCATTTCAAGTTAGACATAATACATTTTACACTTATATCATATCTTCATGAAACATTGTTTTACAAACAACATATTTTATACAAACTCATTTTTACTTGGCCATTTATTTATCTGTGCATCTTTCTTTTATATCATCTGATTTCTTATCATTGTTTGTATGATTTACCAAAGAAAACATTTTACAAGGTTCATGACTAATTTTTGTTAAACATTTTCTTTTAAACTTACAAGTCATGAATCCTATTTTAATAAAACCTATGTATCTCACAAGCATTTTTATGCTGACGTACCTATTTTCACATGTGTTCTCAGGAGATGATGCATAGGATTGATCAAGATACACTTAGGCGGACTTGGGCCTTAGTGACAATAAAAGATGCAAGACTAGTTAATTATGTTATGTCTCATTGTTTTTAAGACATTGTAACTTCTCATATTCAATAAAATAAAATTCAAATTTCCATGTGTTATGAAACAATGATTCTGTTACAACACTCCCCGACGATTCCGCCACGATTTGTTGTTTTACGCGGTCGGGGTGTGACATATTTAACCACGAAAGACAACACAACTTATAATATTTTTACAAAAGACTTGTTCAAAATATAGTTTTTAAAACCCAAAGGCTTTGCATCCTATATCTCATTCGAAGACGGAATATATGGACCAAACCCTTCAAAATAGGATGACATCGTATTCTTGATAACCATGACTTCTTGTAACCAACCGAACAAAGATCCACTTAGTTGCCTAATATAAATGTAAGTTTAGAAACATCAAAAAAAGTTGGCGAGTTCATGCGTTTTGAGTTCGTAACAAATGATCTTAAAAACATTTGAGAGTAAGTATATAACAATGTGGTATGTAAAGCGTCAATGACTATATGATCATTAATGTTTTTCAAGGACATTAATATGTGTGACGACATAGGAAGCACTTAACCCTAGATGATTTCATCTGGTCCACCCGGCTGGGACAACCACACAAGGACCCATGAGTGGGGCTCGCCTACACCCGATAGATCTACCCTTCTTGTTCCTTGGCCTTATACAAGATTTGTGACAACCCTCATAATTACAGGTATCTGTACAATTAATTAATATTAAATTTGTGCTTAATGGCTGTGCTTAATTACAACTGTTGATATAAACTGCTTTATGATTTTTGTATCATACATACATGTGCATCACACTTCCTACTGTCACACCATTTATTACACACAAACTTTAGTGACAAACTTGATGCATGAAGCACAGTTAGTACAATGGGCGGGTAACTCAGAAATATACTGACAGTGCCAGTACATAGACAGACAATGTTTTGAGGCCAGTATGAGCCAGAGACAGGGTACTACACTAGTATGGAGTGTAGGGAAGTAAGAACCATAAATCTGTGTCACTAGGTGATAGTTTGAGTGCCGGAAAGTGCCTAAAACTCACTAATAATGCAGAATTCTGCAGTATTTATCAAAATTCAGCATTTTAACATGCTAGCAAGGTGCAAAAATATGGCAAAATGGTCCTGCATTGTCACACCCCGACCACGTAAAACAACAAAACGTGGTGGAAACGTCGGGGAGTGTTGTAACAGAATTATCGTTTCATAACCATGGATACAAAAAGTGTTTCGTTTTATTGATAATATTGAACATTAACATTGTCTTAACACATAACAAACAAAATACATATCGACTATCATTGTTTTTATGTCACTAAGGCCTCGTCCAGATCCTATGTGACGCATGCATCCTAGAAATCAATCAAGCAACAACACCTGAAACATATGTAAAAACAAAGTCAGCAAAGAAATGCTGGCGAGTACATAGTTTTTATAAGAGTATCGGAATCATGGCTTCGTTTACATGTTGTAGTACTTTATTAGACTTCAAGAGTCAAAATACAAACCTCGTTTTGAAAAGTGTATTGCAACATAGCTAACCAACTCAAATCAAGATGGTTATAGTTTATAAAAATTCATAGCCATGATTCTTAACCCCAAAAACATTTTGTTTTAGAAAACCAACTTGTAAAACATCTCGTAAAAACTCGTTAATAAAACTCGTATGGTTTATATCTTTTAGAAAAAACATCGTTGTGTGACATCGTTTCAAAATCGTTTACCCAAGTGAACTAAATAACGCCACGATATGTAATATGATGAAAACACTTATATATAGGAAGTACCAGCGGCGTATCCACCATGCTTTCATCACATTACACCCGTCCTATTATCTAAACACTAACCAAAAACCAATCGTTTATCCAATTCGTTTATCTTTTTCAAAATCGTTTCCAAATCGTTAACTCGTTAAAGTCGTTTAAATCATCCTCGTTTTAATTGTGAAAACTATTTATGGTCATCTCACTAATAACATTCAAACCTTCGTGACTCGACTATCTCGCTTCTCGCATTAACAAACCACCAAATGGTAAGTTAACTAACATCAGATTCAGTCGCTACCGACAACCCCCACACATAACCATGGGTGCAGTAAGATAACGGGATTTGTCAGATCCTATGGTACCATAACCTAATACTGGTCGGTTCGGCCAAAATTAATGAATGTCATTCGTTATGTAACTACAACCAACAAGTTTGTTCACATTATCAAAATCATTATTAGTTTAATATAAACCATTTTAATCGTTTTTGAAATCATCGTTTAAACTTTGAAAATCATTTCGTACATATGAATCACCCCAAAACATTTAAAAACAGTAAAATAGGGGAACTATGTACTCACATGTAGTGCAAAGTATCCTCAATCAAAGAACTTCAACAAACTCAAGTAAACCAGAGAAATCAAGCAGCACCTAGTAATCGATTCACTAGTCAAACAATAGACACCTAAATCGGAAGATCGGATAGAATGGAGTCTTGTAAACCAAATGAGTGTTGGAACTCATGTGATATGGTTTAACAAAGCCTACATCCTAAATCGGAACCTACCCTAAGTGCTTTCGACCCATCACAACCCATTAAGGTAGCTTACGCTACTTTAACGCGTCGTGCGCGCAAATGCGCATTCGAGACGTCTAAATAGTCCTATGACAAGTATTATATGCCAAAACATGTTTAAATATGTTACATAATCAGTTACGTGACAAAATTTTAGGTTACATATGCTTAATTACCAATTATGTATGAAAAGGGCATTTTGGTAATTTGCCTAAGGCATATAAACTACCTATCATACAACTACTTAAACTTGGTGACCATAAGGTATAACCTCGGAAGGTTATTCCCTATGCAACTATGGTTACTAAACATGTTTGGTCGGATCCTAATGATCGACCAAACGGGTCGTGTTCGAAAGTCTAAGCGGGTGTTTAGTCCGCTTGACTTACGATTCTACATAAGCACTAATCTAAAAGTGACGAGCTAAACATGCTAAAACATGTTTAGTTAAGTTAGAAAACAGGTTTGGTATCAAAACAAACGGTTTTGATACCTAAAAGTAGCTTGGTTACAAAATACGCGAGAATACGCATTTTGGCTAAAGCTACGACTCGTCACTGAGCCTAGATAACGTGGTAATCAGTAGGTATAGTCACTAGGGACTATAACTGTGACACCTGTGTCACTTCAACCATCAAACAAATGCCAAACCAGTGAAATATTGTATTTCATACTTGGGATTTGTAAAAATATGTGTATCATTTACACATATCAATTCTTGTTCGATTTCAAACTCTATATCGCTTTCTAGAAGGTTATACGCGCACTAATGCGTAAATATAACCAGTTTAATGCAACGAACACTCCGGAATAGTGACATATACTTAAAATACCTTAAATAACCTTTACATAACTTAGAAATAAGTTTTGAGGGCTTTGGTATTGCAAAAACAAGTTAATTCACTTACAGGGACTAAAGTTGACAAACTGCGAAAGTATGCCAATTTGAACTGTAACAGACATTCCAGAACATGAACATAAGTTAAACATACCATAAATATCCTTTACATAGCTTAGAAATAGGCTTTGAGGGGTTAGGTGTGCTAAAATAAACTTTTGTGTCATTCAGGGACTAAAAGCGTCAAAAAGTGCCCAAGTTTGCATTTTCGCGCATAACTTACGTTCTGAATACATCTGGACATCCAAAAATTTATGTAAGCACTAAAATATTTTATTTTAGTGTTTGGCTTGCCAAAAATCCATTCGTCGCGTCATTTGGATCGTTTTTCGCGCTTGTGCGCATTTCGTCGTAATTAAGCGAACATCGCGTTCGTACGGCCAAACGAACCAACATCCGACATATTTTTGAGCATGTTTCATGTCCCCAATGTTTAGGCATCATTTTAGGGCCTTAAAGTTGGCTTGACGGGCCTTAAACGTGTCGAAAATGGGCTTATTGCATAACAGGGACCAAAAGTGTAAATCTGCCCAAAGTACATGCATACGATGCGTAGGGGTTTTTCCCCTATGAAGCGTATGTGGTCTGCAGATCAGATTAGATTAAACAGTCAGCAGATTTCAAGCTGTTTAATCCTCAACCACAAATCCACACTTGACCTTTCAGCACATTAAGGACCATTTTCAGTTACCATAACATTTTGACAAATGTACGCACAAGATTAAGGCACGATATTCGACAAACGATCTTAACGGTTACCCGAAATCTATAAATACCCATCACATTTGCACACATTTCTCACAAGAATATGATCATTTGTGCTCTAAGTTGAAACCTTTGTTTCATACCTGAGCTATTTTGATCTAGATTAGCATTCGGGGACCCTTCGTAAGTGTTCCTTCGTTCTTTTATTGCTTTTCGAGTCCGAAAGTCAAACTTTGTTTGACTTTCTGCATTGACCAGTTTATGGTCGATGCGAAGTTCGTTTGAACTTCATAACGTGAGCGTGATCACGATGGTTATAGTCCCTAGTGACTATACCTACTGATTACCACGTTATCTAGGCTCAGTGACGAGCCGTAGTTTCGGTCAGAATACGTATTCTTGCGTATTTTGTAACCAAACTACTCTTAGGTATCACAACCGTTTGTTGTGATACCAAACCTGTTTTCTAAACTTAGTTAAGCATGTTTTAACATGCTTAGCTCGTCACTTTTAGTTTAGTGCTTATATAGGGTCGTCAGGTAAGCGATCTAAACAATCGCTTATACTTTCGAACCCGACCCGTTTGGTCGATCATTAGGATCCGACCAAACACATTAGGTGACCATAGTGTATGGGGAATAACCTTCCGAGGTTACACCTTATGGTCGCTTCGTTTAAGTAGTTGTATGATAGGTAGTTTATATGCCTTAGGTAAATTACCAAAATACCCCTTTGGTGCCAAAATTCATTTTAAACATATGTAACATAACTTTTGACATCTAAACTGATTTGACAACCATATTAGACATGTTAAGGCATATATTACTTGTTGTAGGACTAGTTAGGCGGTCCGAACGCGTTTCACGCGAACGACGCGTTAAAGTAGCATAAGCTACCTAAACGGGTCGTAAGCTATTAGGCTAGGTTCCATTTAGTATGTAGGCTTTGTTAAACCATATGACATAAGTCTCCATACTCGTTTGGTTTACGAACCCTCATTCTATCCAATCATCCGATTTAGGTCCGGTTATTAACATAGTTACCTATATTAGGTGCCGTTTGATATCCGCGATCTCTAGCATTGCTTGGTGGTTATCTTAGGACTTCTGAGCAATCTCAAGTGAGTACATAGACCCCTCTTTTACTATTTTCCAAACATTTTGGGGTGGAACACATGTGCCTACTTGTTACTTTCAAGCTTTCCTATTTTCACATCATATACCTGCTATGTTCGATAGTACATTATAGTACATGATTTCATTACATTTCATGCTATGTATGTCTATTGTGTGCATACTTAGTACATTGTTTTACATTGCATTTCTGTTGCATATGCTCATCCAGCATATGAACACATTATACTACATTTTGAACCGTTGTAACCATTTGACTATGTGAACCGTTGTAATCATTTAACTATGTGAACCGTTTATATCTGTGAACCGTTTGTATCTGTGAACCGTTTGTATCTGTGAACCGTTTGTATCTGTGAACCGTCTGTATCTGTGAACCGTTTGTATCTGTGAACCGTTTGTATCTGTGAACTGTTTGTATCTGTGAACTGTGTGAACCATATTTGACCATACATAAACATTTTTTTTTACAATTGTTAAACATTACTTTGGTGGTTTGGTTTGATTAAGTGATTAAGTAACGATGCGTGTGTAATATGATACAAGCATGGTGGATACGCCGCTGGTACTTCCTATATATAAGTGTTTGTATGGTATTACATATCGTAGCGTTATTTGAATCATTTCAGTTTAAGACATATAACATTTTATACAAATAACATACCTTTCACAAGACATTGATTTACAAACAACTTATCTTATACAAACTCATTTTACAATGGTTATTCATTTAACAATACATTATTCTCTTATTTATACATATTATCTGGTCTTATCGTTTTACAAATGATTTACAAAACAAAGCAAATTACAAGGTTCATGACTGAACATTTTCTCAAACATAAGTCATGAAACCTATTTTCACAAAACCTATGTATCTCACAGGCATTTTTATGCTGACGTACCTATTTTCACATGTGTTTTTCAGGAGCTGTTGCATAATATGATCAAGATACACATAGGCAGACTTGGGCTTTAGTGACAATAAAAGATGCAAGACTAGTTAATTATGTTGTATTTCTTTGTTTGTTAAGACATTGTAACATTTTTAATCAATAAAACGAAACTTTAATTTCCATGGTTGTGAAACATTAATTCTGTTACAACACTCCCCGATGTTTCCGCCACGTTTTGTATGTTCTATGTGGTCGGGGTGTGACAAAAAAGATGGTATCAGAGCCAATGGTTATAGGGAATTAGGTTATTAGTAATGCTTTGACCTAGTCTATAACCTTCTTAGGACCCTAACGCGAGTTTACTTGCGTTTAGTCATAAAACAATACCGTCACCTATCCTTAGGCGACGACCACAACAAGAACATAAATTTCAAAACCGCTTTGAAAACTAATCATCTGTTCTAGGATGATTTATTACAAGGTTTTGAACCCTCTATTGTAAGGTTTTGAACCCTCTGTTATATGGTTTTGAACCCTTTGAATTTTCAAAAAAAAAAAATCTCGTCAAGGTTTTGGGTTTTAAATAATGTGAACACGTGCAAACTGGAAGGGTGAATGCCTGTATTCTGGGTTTTCTGTCTAGGCAAGCACTTCGTATACATCTCATCAGACGCGAGACCAGTTGTGCTTACCTGGGAATTCTTGGGATGAGCGTTCACTTATAGGCGAGCATGTCTTCGCGATACATTATTTTCGACTCATTTACTTTGATTAGTCCCTGTGTGTCGTTTATTTACCTGGTGGTAACAAACAAATGACCACTATCCTTGCTTTCATCAAATTTGTTTCATCTCATTTTTTTCGTCTAAATTCTCTCACTCATTTCCTTTCATGTTTCCTCTTTTAGAATGCCTCCTTGACGCGAAAACCAGATAGCAACTGCCAAACTGGCAGAAATCATTGCACAATAAATGGCTGCTCAATTCCCAAACCTCTTTGCTCAATGGAATCAAGCCAACAACAACAACAATGGTCCATGCAATTTCAAGAGTTTTAACTCAGCGAAACCACTCAAGTTTAGTGGTTCTGAGGGAGCGACTGGGCTTCTTCAATGGTTCAAGAGCATTGAGAATACTTTCCGCCACGTGCAGTGTCCTGACAATCGCAAGGTCGAGTTTGCTTCGAGTGTGTTCCAGAAGAGAGCCCTTACATGGTGGAACGGGGTTATGAGAGATCGTGGTGCAGAAGTTGCTCTAGCACAGACATGGGCTGAACTTAGGACCCTTATGATGAAGGAATTATGTCCTCGTCATGAGATCAGGGCCTTGGAAAGGGAATTCGACAATCTTGAGCAAGACAGCGGTGAGCATCGAGCCTACACGGACCGTTATGAGGAGTTGAGTCTGTTATGCCCAAACATGGTCACGCCTTTGGATAAGGCAATAGAAAAGTACATTGATGGCCTCCCTGACTCAATACAAGACATTGTGACTGGCAGCAACCCTACTACAGTTAGACAGGCCATTGAGCTATCTGCAACCTTGACTGAATCAAAGATCAGGAAAGGTAAACTTTTCCGAAAAGGTGACAAGAAACTCGTCGAGGAATCGAACCCAATCGAGGAATCAAAGATCATGGATGAACCGACTGGATCCCCTAAGAAGTCAAAGAAGCGAAAGGCTTCTCAGAACTTCGCCATGGTTACTCACAATGATCAAGCCGTCCCCAACCAACCAGCGTAACCCCCTGCTAGGAAGCCATACAATGGAACTGCACCCTTGTGCAACCAATGTAGCCTCCATCATCATGCCAATGTAAAGTGCCGCAAATGCCAAACTTGTGGGCTTATAGGCCATACAGCAAGAGTCTGCCCAGCTGCAGCTGCACCAAACCAAGCTGGCAACAATACCGCTCAAGGTCGTTTTCTACCAGGTTCTTGCTTCAACTGTGGTGAGATGGGTCATTTCCGAAGAAATTGCCCAAAACTTGCTAATGCAAATCCAGCACAGGGATGAGCATCTGACCGAATGGAAGACAACGTTGTTTAGAAATAATCAATCCTTATGTATTATTTTCTTTAGTTGTCAAGGTCCAAGAAACAGTTGTTATCGTTGTTTATAAATAAATCTTTTATATACATTGCAATGTATTTATGTGGTTGTATGTATAATCAACATATCTCTTACAATACCGACAATCAAGGAACTGTATTATTTGAAGAACAAACTACCCCCAAACTTTCTTCCACTTTATGATTTCATGCATTTTCCATGAAATTCCTAAATACCCGTTTCTTCTAAGGAAGACGAAGTACAAGGCGCAAGTTACAACACTGGACGAATACCCAAAGTACCACTATAAATCCTTAATAGGGTACCTTAGGGGTATTTTCGTGAATCCTAAAATCGTTGTGTCCCTTAATTCAGATATTATGTTTCTTTGAAAACAAAATCGAATTTTTGGAAGATTTTCATATCTTTTCAGATAGATCCCAGAGGACATTGAAGTCCATTGACTGGTTTCCATATCTGTTCTCAATCGATAACAAATAAATAACAAATTAATAACCAAGTTAAACAACTATGTGATTATGTGCTTATGAACATTACAAGACAAACTGTGCAGACTGTGCAAGGAATTAGGTAATTATGGATGCATACATAATTATGGAATTTAGTGCACAGAAACCACAGCGAGCTTTGTCATGTGCCTGGAAGTTAACTCTATTCATTTCCGTTTCTGAGGAAACAACCGTTGAAAATGACTCCATTTGTTCATTTTCGTTTCTGAAGATTGTCCGTCGAGGAAATGAATATCCATTTGTTTCTCATTTTCATTTCCGTTTCTGAGGAAAACAACCGTTGAAAATGACTCCGTTTGTTCATTTTCGTTTCTGAAGATTTGTCCGTCGAGGAAATGAATATCCGTTTGACTATCCTTTTCATTTCCATTTCTGATGAGGCACCCGTTGAAAATGACTCCGTTTGTTCATTTTCGTTTCGGAAGATTTGTCCGTTGAGGAAATGAATATCCGTTTGACTATCCTTTTCATTTCCATTTCTGATGAGGCACCCGTTGAAAATTACTCCGTTTGTTCATTTTCGTTTCTGAAGATTTGTCCGTTCAGGAAATGAATATCCGTTTGACTATCCCTCCTTATTTCCATTTATGATGAAGCAACCGTTGAAAATGACTCCGTTTGTTCATTTTCGTTTCTGAGGATTTGTCCGTTGAGGAAATGAATATCCGTTTGACTATCCTTTTCATTTCCATTTCTGATTAGGCACCCGTTGAAAATGACTCCGTTTGTTCATTTTCGTTTCTGAAGATTTGTCCGTTGAGGAAATGAATATCCGTTTGACTATCCCTCCTTATTTCCATTTCTGATGAGGCACCCGTTGAAAATGACTCCGTTTGTTCATTTTCGTTTCTGAAGATTTGTCCGTTGAGGAAATGAATATCCGTTTGACTATCCCTCCTTATTTCCATTTCTGATGAAGCAACCGTTGAAAATGACTCAGTTTGTTCATTTTCGTTTCTGAGGATTTGTCCGTTGAGGAAATGAATATCCGTTTGACTATCCTTTTCATTTCCATTTCTGATTAGGCACCCGTTGAAAATGACTCCGTTTGTTCATTTTCGTTTCTAAAGATTTGTCCGTTGAGGAAATGAATATCCGTTTGACTATCCCTCCTTATTTCCATTTCTGATGAAGCAACCGTTGAAAATGACTCCGTAAGTTCATTTTACGTTTCTGAAGATTTGTCCGTCGAGGAAATGAATATCCGTTTGACTATCCTTTTCATTTCCATTTCTGATGAGGCACCCGTTGAAAATGACTCCGTTTGTTCATTTTCGTTTCTGAAGATTTGTCTGTTCAGGAAATGAATATCCGTTTGACTATCCTTTTCATTTCCATTTCTGATGAGGCACCCGTTGAAAATGACTCCGTTTGTTCATTTTCGTTTCTGAAGATTTGTCCGTTGAGGAAATGAATATCCGTTTGACTATCCCTCCTTATTTCCATTTCTGATGAAGCAACCGTTGAAAATGACTCCGTTTGTTCATTTTCGTTTCTGAAGATTTGTCCGTTGAGGAAATGAATGTCCGTTTGACTATCCTTTTCATTTCCATTTCTGATTAGGCACCCGTTGAAAATGACTCCGTTTGTTCATTTTCGTTTCTGAAGATTTGTCCGTTGAGGAAATGAATATCCGTTTGACTATCCCTCCTTATTTCCATTTCTGATGAAGCAACCGTTGAAAATGACTCCGTAAGTTCATTTTACGTTTCTGAAGATTGCCCGTTGAGGAAATGAATCCCCGTTTGTTTATTCCTTCATTTCCGCTTCTGAAGAATACTCGTTGAGGAAAATGACTCCGTCTGTTCATTTTCGATCTGAGGAATGTCCGTTAAGGAAATGACCGGATCATGCCATACATATCTCTGGGGTTATTTGACACAAAGTCACAAATGGACTCCTACAAATTAATTTCGGGACGAAATTTCCTAAAGTAGGGGAGACTGTGACACCTGTGTCACTTCAACCATCAAACAAATGCCAAACCAGTGAAATATTGTATTTCATACTTGGGATTTGTAAAAATATGTGTATCATTTACACATATCAATTCTTGTTCGATTTCAAACTCTATATCGCTTTCTGGAAGGTTATACGCGCACTGATGCGTAAATATAACCAGTTTAATGCAACGAACACTCCAGAATAGTGACATATACTTAACATACCTTAAATAACCTTTACATAACTTAGAAATAAGTTTTGAGGGCTTTGGTATTGCAAAAACAAGTTAATTCACTTACAGGGACTAAAGTTGACAAACTGCGAAAGTATGCCAATTTGAACTGTAACAGACATTCCGGAACATGACCATAAGTTAAACATACCATAAATATCCTTTACATAGCTTGGAAATAGGCTTTGAGGGGTTAGGTGTGCTAAAATAAACTTTTGTGTCATTCAGGGACTAAAAGCGTCAAAAAGTGCCCAAGTTTGCATTTTCGCGCATAACTT
Source organism: Helianthus tuberosus (assembly GCA_030545235.1). NCBI lineage: Eukaryota > Viridiplantae > Streptophyta > Magnoliopsida > Asterales > Asteraceae > Helianthus > Helianthus tuberosus. The sequence goes on from CM060388.1 coordinate 97,140,519, forward strand.
ACGTTCTGAATACATCTGGACATCCAAAAATTTATGTAAGCACTAAAATATTTTATTTTAGTGTTTGGCTTGCCAAAAATCCATTCGTCGCGTCATTTGGATCGTTTTTCGCGCTTGTGCGCATTTCGTCGTAATTAAGCGAACATCGCGTTCGTACGGCCAAACGAACCAACATCCGACATATTTTTGAGCATGTTTCATGTCCACAATTTTTAGGCATCATTTTAGGGCCTTAAAGTTGGCTTGACGGGCCTTAAACGTGTCGAAAATGGGCTTATTGCATAACAGGGACCAAAAGTGTAAATCTGCCCAAAGTACATGCATACGATGCGTAGGGGTTTTTCCCCTACGATGCGTATGTGGTCTGCAGATCAGATTAGATTAAACAGTCAGCAGATTTCCAGCTGTTTAATCCTCAACCACAAATCCACACTTGACCTTTCAGCACATTAAGGACCATTTTCAGTTACCATAACATTTTGACAAATGTACGCACAAGATTAAGGCACGATATTCGACAAACGATCTTAATGGTTACCCGAAATCTATAAATACCCATCACATTTGCACACATTTCTCACAAGAATCTGATCATTTGTGCTCTAAGTTGAAACCTTTGTTTCATACCTGAGCTATTTTGATCTAGATTAGCATTCCGGGACCCTTCGTAAGTGTTCCTTCGTTCTTTTATTGCTTTTCGAGTCCGAAAGTCAAACTTTGTTTGACTTTCTGCATTGACCAGTTTATGGTCGATGCGAAGTTCGTTTGAACTTCATAACGTGAGCGTGATCACGATGGTTATAGTCCCTAGTGACTATACCTACTGATTACCACGTTATCTAGGCTCAGTGACGAGCCGTAGTTTCGGTCAGAATACGTATTCTTGCGTATTTTGTAACCAAACTACTCTTAGGTATCACAACCGTTTGTTGTGATACCAAACCTGTTTTCTAAACTTAGTTAAGCATGTTTTAACATGCTTAGCTCGTCACTTTTAGTTTAGTGCTTATATAGGGTCGTCAGGTAAGCGATCTAAACAATCGCTTATACTTTCGAACCCGACCCGTTTGGTCGATCATTAGGATCCGACCAAACACATTAGGTGACCATAGTGTATGGGGAATAACCTTCCGAGGTTACACCTTATGGTCGCTTCGTTTAAGTAGTTGTATGATAGGTAGTTTATATGCCTTAGGTAAATTACCAAAATACCCCTTTGGTGCCAAAATTCATTTTAAACATATGTAACATAACTTTTGACATCTAAACTGATTTGACAACCATATTAGACATGTTAAGGCATATATTACTTGTTGTAGGACTAGTTAGGCGGTCCGAACGCGTTTCACGCGAACGACGCGTTAAAGTAGCATAAGCTACCTAAACGGGTCGTAATGGGTCGTAAGCTATTAGGCTAGGTTCCATTTAGTATGTAGGCTTTGTTAAACCATATGACACGAGTCTCCATACTCGTTTGGTTTACGAACCCTCATTCTATCCAATCATCCGATTTAGGTCCGGTTATTAACATAGTTACCTATATTAGGTGCCGTTTGATATCCGCGATCTCTAGCATTGCTTGGTGGTTATCTTAGGACTTCTGAGCAATCTCAAGTGAGTACATAGACCCCTCTTTTACTGTTTTCCAAACATTTTGGGGTGGAACACATGTGCCTACTTGTTACTTTCAAGCTTTCCTGTTTTCACATCATATACCTGCTATGTTCGATAGTACATTATAGTACATGATTTCATTACATTTCATGCTATGTATGTCTATTGTGTGCATACTTAGTACATTGTTTTACATAGCATTTCTGTTGCATATGCTCATCCAGCATATGAACACATTATACTACATTTTGAACCGTTGTAACCATTTGACTATGTGAACCGTTGTAATCATTTAACTATGTGAACCGTTTATATCTGTGAACCGTTTGTATCTGTGAACCGTTTGTATCTGTGAACCGTCTGTATCTGTGAACCGTTTGTATCTGTGAACCGTTTGTATCTGTGAACTGTTTGTATCTGTGAACCGTGTGAACCATATTTGACCATACATAAACATTTTTTTTACAATTGTTAAACATTACTTTGGTGGTTTGGTTTGATTAAGTGATTAAGTAATGATGCGTGTGTAATATGATACAAGCATGGTGGATACGCCGCTGGTACTTCCTATATATAAGTGTTTGTATGGTATTACATATCATAGCGTTATTTGAATCATTTCAGTTTAAGACATATAACATTTTATACAAATAACATACCTTTCACAAGACATTGATTTACAAACAACTTATCTTATACAAACTCATTTTACAATGGTTATTCATTTAATCATACATTATTCTCTTATTTATACATATTATCTGGTCTTATCGTTTTACAAATGATTTACAAAACAAAGCAAATTACAAGGTTCATGACTGAACATTTTCTCAAACATAAGTCATGAAACCTATTTTCACAAAACCTATGTATCTCACAGGCATTTTTATGCTGACGTACCTATTTTCACATGTGTTTTTCAGGAGCTGTTGCATAAGATGATCAAGATACACATAGGCAGACTTGGGATTTAGTGACAATAAAAGATGCAAGACTAGTTAATTATGTTGTATTTCTTTGTTTGTTAAGACATTGTAACATTTTTAATCAATAAAACGAAACTTTAATTTCCATGGTTGTGAAACATTAATTCTGTTACAACACTCCCCGATGTTTCCGCCACGTTTTGTATGTTCTACGTGGTCGGGGTGTGACAATAACCATCGTGATTACACTCACGTTATGAAGTTCAAACGAACTTCGTATTGACCATAAACTGGTCAATGCAGAAAGTGAAACGCAGTTTGACTTTTACGATAAAAACGAATGAAAAGAATGAAAGAATACTTACAAAAGGACCCCGCAAGCTTATGATCTGATTTACCCTCAGGTATGAAGTGTTCACTCCAACTTAGAGGGCCAAAATCAGATCGATTGTGCTTTGGGAGTGAAATGGGGGTGGGTATTTATAGGAAATCTAGAGCCGTTAGGATCGTTTATCGGGAAACGAACTTTGATCTAGGTCGTACAAGTGGGCACATGTTATTTGAATACAATGGGTACTTAAATACCATCAAAATTGGCCCATAGAATGATCAAAACCATGTGCAAAAGACCTGCAAACCAGCTACTATTTAAAAAAAACTATTTGCTGTTCTGGGTAACTCACGCAGCCCGCGTAGTCAGACACACAGGCTTACGCGGCCCGCCTGGGCTGAGTTTCCAGAAATTGCAGTTTAGTCCCTGCACTTCAGAATCTTGCATTTCGGCTCATTTTTGACATGTTTAAGCCCCGTTAACCTCATTTCAAGGCTCTAAAATGAAGTTAAAGTAGAGGGAACTCAAAACATGCTAAAAAATATCCCGGATGTCGGCTCGTTTAGTCGCACGGTTGCGTTGTTCGGTTAATTACGACGAGAGTCGTAACGAACGCACAAACGATCCAAATTGCGCGACGAATGGATTTTTATTATGCCAAACACTAAAATAAAATATTTTAATGCTTACATAAATTTTTGGAGGTCCGGATGTATTCAGAACGAAAGATATGCGCGAAAATGCAAACTTGTGCACTTTCTGACGCTTTTAGTCCCTATTGATCAATAAAGTTTATTTTAGCATACCGAACCCCTCAAAGCCTATTTCTAAGCTATGTAAAGGATATTTAGGGTATGTTTAACTTATGATCAAGTTCCAGAATGTTCGTTACTATACAAATCGGTATAGTTTCGCAGTTTGACACAAATAGTCCATGCGATCGAACAAACTTGATTTCAACACACCAAACCATCCAAAACTTATTTCAAAGTTATGTGGAGGTTATTTAAGGTATGTTAAGCCTATTTCACTATTCCGGAGTGTTCGTTTCATTAAACTGGTTATATTTACACATCAATGCGCGTATAACCTTCCAGAAAGCGATTTAGAGCTTGAAATCGGAATCGAATCAAATTGAAAGATAACCAAACATAAATACACACATAATAACACCAAAACACATATAATAACACCAAAGCACATTGTTTTAATGATAAATAACATTTTTTACATCAAACATCGATTATAGAACACAGTTGTCACATGTATGCTTTCCTAAGTGCCGAGAATTAAAATCGTCACAAAAAGTAACATAAAAGACACTATACGGAATAGCTTGACACTTTAACGGAATGGTATCTAACCGAACAACCGGACATTACCCGGAATGTCACACCCCGACCACGTTAAAACAACAAAACCGTGGCGGAAACGTCGGGGAGTGTTGCAACAGAATCATCGTTTCAACAACCATGGTAATTAAAAGTTTTGTTTTATTGAATTATTAAGTGATGTACATTGTCTTAAAACCAAACAAACAAATTAAACATCGTCTACTATCGTTTTTATGTCACTAAGGCCACGTCCAAATCCTAAGTGAACATGCTCCCTAGCAATCATCACGCAACATCACCTGAAACATATGTAAAAATAAAGTCAGCAAAGAAATGCTGGTGAGCACATTGGTTTTATAAGCGTATCGGAATCATGGCTCGTTTATATATATTGCAATACCTCGAAAACCTTGTTTTTGAAAAGTATATAATATTGCAACATGATTAACCAACTCAAATCAAGATGGTTTTAATTTATAAAATCTCGTAGCCATGATTCTTAACTCAAAAACTTTTGTTTTAGTAAACCACTTCGTAAAACATCTCATTAAAACTCGTTAATAAAACTCATATGGTTTATATCATTTCGAAAACCTCGTTGTGTGACATTGTTTCAAATCGTTTCCCAAGTGAACTAAATAATGACCCGCAATGTAATATGATAAAAGCACTTATATATAAGATGTACCAGCGACGTATCTACCATGCTTCTATCATACTACACCCGCCTCATTATCTAATCCCTACCCAAAACCAATCGTTCGTTCAAATCATTTATTTTGTTTAGGTCGTTCCAAATCGTTTAATTCATCCCAAATCGCTTTCGTTTTAATTGTGAAACTACTTTTGGTCGTCTCGCTAATAACATTCAAACCTTCGTGACTCGATGAACTCGTTTCTCGTATTAACAAACCACCAAAGGGTAAGTTAACAATCATCAGATTCGGTCGTTACCTACATAACCCCCACACATAACCATGGGTGTAGTCTGATAACGGGATTTGTCAGATCCTATGGTACCATAACCTAATACTGGTCGGCTTGATCAATGCTAATGAATGTCATTCGTTATGTAGTTTCAACCAACAAGTTTCGTTCACATTATCGAAATCGTATTTAGTTTAATATAAACCATCTTAATCGTTTTTGAAAACATCGTTAAAATATCGAAATCGTTTTAATACATATGAATCACCCCAAAACAATTGAAAACAGTAAAATAGGGGAACTATGTACTTACATTGAATGATAGGGTATCCTTGATCTAAAGAACTTAGCGAAGCTCAGACAAACCAAGGAAATTCAAGTAGTACCTAGTAATCGGATCACTAGTAAATATATCGACACCTAAATCGGAAGATCGAATAGAATGAGGTCTTGTAAACCAAATGAGTGTTGGAACTCATGTGATATGGTTTAACAAAGTCTACATTCTAAATCAGAACTTAGCCTAAGTGCTTTCGACCCGTTACGACCCATTAAGGTAGCTTATGCTACTTTATCGCGTCGTTCACGCAAAACTATGTTCGGATGGTTAACTATGTGCTATGTCAAGTCTTACATGCCCAATAATACCTAAACATGTTGCTAAATCAGATTATATGTCAAAAACATGTTCACATATGTAAAATATAGATTTATGCTTCAAAAGGGCGTTTTGGTCAATTCTTATGGGCATACAAGCTACTTAACAAATAGCTAACCAATCCTATGTGATCATAAGGTATAACCTTAGTGGTTATTCCCTATGCAACTATGATCACAAATCAAGCTTGATCGGATCCTAAAGATTGACCAAACGGGTCGGGTTCGAAAGTCTAAGCGGTTGTTTAGACCGCTTTAACTTACGACCTTAAACAAGCACTAAACTAATAGTGACGAGTTAAACATGTCAAAACATGTTTAACCTACTTAGAAAACTGATTTGGTATCAAAACAATGAGTTTTGATACCCGAAAATAGTTCCGTTGCAAAATGCGTGATAAAACGCATTTTGACCGAAACTTTGACTCGTCACTACGCCTAGTTAACATGGTAATCAGTAGGTATAATCGCTAAGGATTATAACCATCGTGATTACAATCACGTTGCAAAGTTCAATTGAACTTTGACATGACCAATTGATGGTTAAAACCAAAAGTCAAACTGTTGGCCAAACTGTTTGACTTTCTGCTTAAACATAAAGAATAAGCATGAAAGAAGACTTACAATAGGTCCTAGCTATCTTTTCTACAAAGAATAATCAGATTAGAAAGCTCCAAACACTTAGGAGAGCTCTCAATTCAGATTGTAGAGAAGAGAAAGAGGAAATGAGCAATGAACAAGTGAAATTGCTTGGCTATTTATAGTTGTTGCAACTTCATGAGATCATTACACATGTTTGTGTGGCCACCAAGGATTAAATCATGGCCATACAATTGTTAGGAGCAGATTCAAAGCCTTGGGGAAGAGCTAACTTGGCTACCACACAAAGATTTTGCAAGAACAGCCCCTGAAGATCAAACAGTTTGCTAAAACTCATTTCTGGTCGCTAGGCCTTCCTTACGGACCGTAAGGATAGGGGCATACGGTCCGTAAGCCACCTGCAGACCAGAAACTTTCAAAGTTTGACAGTTTTGGCCCCTGAGCTTGTTTCATCGCGTATTGGCACTTCTAACACCCGTCAAGCCCATTTTTAAGCTCCATAATGAAGTTAAAGTAACTTTAACTTGAATTTTACTCAAAAATGTTACGGATGTCAGTTCGTTCGGCTGTACGGTTACGTTGTTCGGTTAATTACGACAGAAGTCGTAACGGACGCGAAAACGAACCAAATTGCGAAACGAATGAAGTTTTTGCTTGCCGATCACTAAAATAAAAATATTTTAGTGTGTACAAAAATTTTGGATGTCCAGATGTTGTCAGAACATAAGATATGCGCGAAAATGCAAACTTACGTCGTTTTTGACACTTTTAGTCCCTGAAAGATCAAATAAGCATATTTTTGCACACCGAACCACTCAAAGCTTATTTCTAAGCTATGTTTAGGTTATTTATGGTATGTTTAGCTTATGATCAAGTTCCAGACTCATCGATACCATACAAATCGGTATAGTTTCGCAGTTTGACACAAATAGTCCTTGCGATCGAATATACATGTTTTTAGGTATGTTAAGCCTATGTCACTATTCTGGAGTGTTTATCGCATTATACTGACTGTGTTTACGCACCAGTTTGCGTATAACCTTCCAGAAAGGGATTTAAAACTTGAAATCGGAATCGAATCGAATCGTAAAATCATCAAACACAAATACGCACATAATAACACCAAAACACATTGTTTTATTAATAATTGTCATTGTTTTACATTGTTCATCGATTACAAAGCACAGTTGTCACAGTCTCCCCTACTTTAGAAAATTTCGTCCCGAAATTTTAACTAGAGGAAACTTGTGAGAACAATTGCGGATATTTCGCCTTCATTTGGTCCTTACGTTCCCAAGTAAACTCTGGGCCACGTTTGGATTCCCAGCGAACCTTGACCAAATGAATTCGTTTGTTCTTCAACTGTTTGTATGTACGGCCCTCTATCTCCACAGGTTTCTTGACAAAGTTCATCGTTTCATCGATTTGGATTTCGTCGAGTGGAATGTGAAGATCTGCGTCAGCTAAACACTTTCACAAATTGGACACGTGAAAAGTCGGATGAATATTTCCAAGCTCTGGAGGTAGCTCTAATTGATAGGAAACCTTTCCAACCCTTTCAACAATCTTAAATGGTCCAACATATCGTGGTGCAAGTTTTCCTTTCTTTCCAAATCTCACCACTCCCTTCCAAGGTGACACCTTGAGTAGGACATGGTCTCCGACTTGAAATTCTAAGGGCTTGCGTCGTAAATCCGCATAACTCTTTTGACGGCATCTAGCTGTCACAAGATTATCGCGAATTTTCTTAATTTTGTCTGTTGTTTCCAGAACAAGCTCCGGCCCAGTAAGCTGAGCCTCACCGGTCTCATTCCAACAAACAGGTGAACGATATTTTCGACCGTAGAAAGCTTCGAATGGTGCCATTTTAATGCTAGCATGATAACTATTGTTGTAAGAGAACTCGATCAATGGTAGATGAGAATCCCAATTACCACCAAAGTCTATCATGCATGCTCTAAGCATATCCTCCAAAGTTTGAATCGTTCTCTCAGATTGTCCATCTGTTTGGGGATGATAAGCAGTGCTTAGATTTAGTTGGGTTCCCATAGCAGATTGCATGGCCTTCCAAAAATGAGATGAAAATCGAGTATCACGATCAGATATGATGTCCAAAGGGACACCATGTCAAGATACAATCTCATCAACATAAATCTTTGCAAGTTTATCAGCATATAGATCCTCGCGAATCGCAATAAAATGAGCTTACTTCGTTAATCGATCGATGACAACCCAAATAGCATCGTGACCTTTTGATATACGCGGTAATTTAGTGATGAGATCCATAGCAATATTCTCCCACTTCCAAACCGGTATCTCTGGTTGTACAAGCAACCCAGAAGGTCGTTGATGTTCTGCCTTGACTTTGAGACAAGTTAGGCATTTCGATACATACAAGGCAACATCTTTCTTCATACCAGGCCACCAGAACTTAGTACGAAGATCCTTGTACATTTTGTCAGCACCAGGATGGATAGAATATCGAGACTTATGAGACTCGTCCTTCACTAAAGTGCGAAGATCGTCTTGTTTCGGGATCCACAAACGATCCATGAAATAGAGTAAACCATCGTCCTTCGCTTCAAGTTTAAGCTCAAGCTGATGTGGTAATTCCTTACCTATCAAATCTTGTGAAACACAAGATTGTTGAGCTTGAAGAACACGAGTTTGAAGATCAGATAGAGTTCGAACAGAATGAAGCTTGACTCGCTCCTTTCGACTAAGCGCATCGGCTACGACATTTGCCTTACCAGGATGGTAGCGAATCTCGCAATCATAGTCGTTCAAGAGTTCAACCCAACGTTGTTGTCTCATGTTCAACTCCTTCTGATTAAGAATATGCTGGAGACTTTTGTGGTCTGTGAAAACCACACATTTCGTGCCAAAGAGGTAGTGTCTCCAGATTTTTGGAGCAAAAACTACAGCACCTAACTCAAGATCATGAGTCGTGTAGTTCTTCTCGTGAACTTTCAATTGTCTAGATGCATATGCTATAACTTTACCTCGTTGCATAAGAACATAACCAAGGCCTAAGTTGGACACATCACAGTAGACAACGAAATCATCGTTTCCCTCAGGCAAAGATAGAACAGGAGCATTACATAGCTTTTGTTTCAGCGTTTGGAATGCTTCTTCTTGCTTGGGTCCCCACTCAAAAGGCTTATTCTTTTGAGTCAAAGCAGTGAGTGGAACTGCAATCTTCGAGAAGTTTGAAATGAAACGACGATAATATCCAACAAGACCAAGAAAAGATCGAATCTCAGTAGGCGTCGTCGGTGTGTTCCAATCCTTAATTGCAACAATCTTGGATAGATCCACATGAATACCCTGCTCGTTGACAATATGTCCCAAAAACTGAACTTCTTTAAGCCAAAATTCACACTTGGAGAATTTAGCAAAAAGTTGTTCCTTCTTCAGGAGTTCCAATGTTAAACGAAGGTGTTGCTTGTGATCGGCTCGAGACTTCGAATAAATGAGAATATCGTTGATGAACACAATGATGAACTTGTCTAAATAAGGTTTACAAACCCTATTCATTAAGTCCATGAAGATAGCTGGAGCATTCGTCAAACCAAAAGGCATGACAGTGAACTCGTAATGCCCATATCTCGTGCGAAAAGCAGTTTTGGGAATATCTTCTTCGAATACACGAAGCTGATGATACCCAGAACGCAGATCGATCTTGGAAAAATAGGTAGCACCTTGCAGCTGATCAAAGAGATCATCAATTCGAGGTAGGGGATATCGATTCTTGATGGTAAGCTTATTAAGCTCACGATAATCGATACACATTCGAAAAGATCCATCTTTCTTTTTCACAAAGAGGACAGGAGCGCCCCAAGGTGAAAAGCTTGGACGGATGAATCCTTTATCAGATAACTCTTGAAGCTGTTTCGATAACTCTTGCATCTCTGATGGTGCAAGACGATAAGGTGCTTTCGCAATCGGGTTAGCATTGGGTACAAGGTCAATATGAAACTCGGCTTGATGAACTGGAGGCAAACCAGGCAGTTCATCAGGAAAAACCTCTGGATAATCCCGAACAATCGGAATATCCTGAATATTCTTGTTCTTTCCTTTCTCCTCGGTGACATGTGCCAGGAAAGCAACATATCCTTTTCGTAGATAACTTTGGGCTTTCGTGCACGACATGAGTTTCAATCCACCAGATGGTTTCTCGCCACGAACCTCTAGGACATCACCAGACGAAAGAGGAATACGAATGATCTTATCGAAACAAACAACCTCGGCATGTTGTTTGGTTAACCAATCCATCCCTACGATAATGTCGAAACTCCCAAGTTGCATTGGTACGAGGTCAATGGGGAAAAGATGGTTATCGAGGTTCAATTGATAACCACGAATAACAGAATCGAGTATGAGTGGTTTACTAGTAGCAACTTCGACATATAAGGGTTTCCTCAGTTTAGTTCTAGGTATCGCAAGCAAAGGCTCAAAAGATAACGAAACAAAACTCCTATCGGCACCAGAATCGGAAAGAACAGATGCAAGTTGATTGTTAACAAGGAACGTACCGTTAACAACTTCGTTATCTGCCCTCGCCTCATTCGCGTTTAGATTGAATGCCCGTCCATGAGCGGGATTCACATTCGCATTCGCGTTTGCATTCGGATTGGCATTCACATTTACCAACCTCGGACAATTGTTGCGGAAATGACCCATTTCTCCGCAATTAAAACACGAACTAGGTGGGAATCTTGCAGCATTCCCTTGAACTTGTGCTGGAACCTGAGCAGCTTGATTTTGACCAAAACGACAAATGTTGGCCAAATGCCCAAGTCTACCACACGTAGCACACTGTTTACAGGCCTGTTGGGCAACATGGTGACCATTACATCGAGCACAGTGAGGTGCGGTATCAGCATATGCTTTCTTTGCAGGAGGTTGAGTTGGTGGGTTCTGAGCAGTCTGATTGGTGACAGCAAAGTTCTGGGAAGCCTTGCGCTTCCTCGACCTTTTAGAAGACTCACCCTGCTTCTTACCCTTACCCTTACCCTTACCCTTTTCCTTTTCAGAATCGGTTGACTTCTTTTTATCACCCTTGCGGGTGAGTTTACCCTTCCTGACTTGGGATTCAGTCAGGGTAGCAGACAACTCGATCGCATGACGACGGTAGTAGGATTAACACCGGTCACAATATCCTAAATGGAATTGGCTAAACCATCGATATACCTCTCGATTGCTTTCTCCAGTGGGGTAACCATAGTGGGACACAGCAAACTAAGCTCCTCAAATAGATCCGTATAAGCACGGTGTTCTCCCCCGTCTTGTTTCAAATCATCGAATTCCCGCTCCAAAGCTCGAATCTCGTGACGGGGACAGAACTCTCTCATCATGAGAGCTCGGAGCTCTTCCCAAGTTTGCGCTAATGCCACTTCGGCACCCCTATCACGCATTACTCCGTTCCACCATGTAAGAGCTCGCTTCTCAAACACACTTGAAGCAAATTCAACCTTACGCGCATTCGAAGCACATGTCTGAATGTGCTCTCGATACTCTCAAACCACTGCAGGAGTGCAGTTGCTCCTTGTGACCCAGAAAACTTAAGCGGTTTCGCAGAATTGAAATTCTTGAAATTACACTATGCGTTATTGTTGTTCTTATTATTGTTATTGTATAGCTCGTGGATTTGGGTCACAACGCCTGGAAGTACAGCAGCCATCTGCTGAGAGACAAGGGTTGCGATTTCTTCAGCAGTAAAAGTTTGAGCATCGCGTCGAGGAGGCAATGTCTAACAAGGAAACATGAGAAACGAGTGAGGTAGACAATTGGAGAAACAAATGAGGTATTGAAAACATCGACAAAACACAAGGAAGGCGATCATTTGTTCGTTACCTCGAACAAACAAACGACACGCAGTGACTAATCAAAGTAAATAGGTCATAATAATGTATCACTGAAGACATGCTCGCCTATAAGTGAACACTCACCCCAAGAGTTCCCAGGTAAGAGTGACTGGTCCGATACTGCGGATTTGTACGAACACTCTAGCCTTAGACAGAAAACTCAGGGTACAGGCATTCACTCTTCCAGTTTGCATGTGTTCACATTATTTAAACCCAAACTTTGGCGAGATTTTGAAAATTCAGAGGGCATAAAGCCGAAAATGAATCAACTGGAAGGGTTCAAAACCTTACAATCAATCATCCAAGGATAGATGATTAATTGTCGAAGCGGATTTGTTATTGTGTTCTTGTTGTGGTTATCACCTAAGGATAGGTGACGGTATTGTTTTAAAATCCAAACGCAAAGTTTACTTGCGTTAAGGTCCTAAAAGTTATAGTCTAGGTCAAAGCAATGCTAATAACCTAATTCCCTATAACCATTGGCTCTGATACCAACTCTTCTGTCACACCCCGACCACGTTAAAACAACAAAACCGTGGCGGAAACGTCGGGGAGTGTTGCAACAGAATCATCGTTTCAACAACCATGGTAATTAAAAGTTTCGTTTTATTGAATTATTAAGTAATGTACATTGTCTTAAAACCAAAAAAACAAATTAAACATCGTCTACTATCGTTTTTATGTCACTAAGGGCACGTCCAAATCCTAAGTGAACATGCTCCCTAGCAATCATCACGCAACATCACCTGAAACATATGTAAAAATAAAGTCAGCAAAGAAATGCTGGCGAGCACATAGGTTTTATAAGAGTATCGAATCATGGCTCGTTTATATATATTGCAATACCTCGAAAACCTTGTTTTTGAAAAGTATATAATATTGCAACATGATTAACCAACTCAAATCAAGATGGTTTTAATTTATAAAATCTCGTAGCCATGATTCTTAACTCAAAAACTTTTGTTTTAGTAAACCACTTCGTAAAACATATCGTTAAAACTCGTTAATAAAACTCGTATGGTTTATATCATTTCGAAAACCTCGTTGTGTGAGATTGTTTCAAATCGTTTCCCAAGTGAATTAAATAATGACCCGCAATGTAATATGATAAAAGCACTTATATATAAGATGTACCAGCGGCGTATCTACCATGCTTCTATCATACTACACCCGTCTCCTTATCTAATCACTACCCAAAACCAATCGTTCGTTCAAATCGTTTATTTCGTTTAGGTCGTTCCAAATCGTTTAATTCGTCCCAAATCGCTTTCGTTTTAATTGTGAAACTACTTTTGGTCGTCTCGCTAATAACATTCAAACCTTCGTGACTCGACGACCTCATTTCTCGTATTAACAAACCACCAAAGGGTAAGTTAACAATCATCAGGGTATGTACTCACATTGAATGATAGGGTATCCTTGATCTAAAGAACTTAGCGAAGCTCAGACAAACCAAGGAAATTCAAGTAGTACCTAGTAATCGGATCACTAGTAAATATATCGACACCTAAATCAAAAGATCGGATAGAATGAGGTCGTGTAAACCAAATGAGAGTTGGAACTCATGTGATATGGTTTAACAAAGCCTACATTCTAAATCGGAACTTAGCCTAAGTGCTTTCGACCCATTACGACCCATTAAGGTAGCTTATGCTACGTTAACGCGTCGTTCGCGCAAAACTATGTTCGGATGGTTAACTATGTGCTATGTCAAGTCTTATATGCCCAATAATACCTAAACATGTTACTAAATCAGATTATATGTCAAAAACATGTTCACATATGTAAAATATAGATTTATGCTTCAAAAGGGCGTTTTGGTCAATTCTTATGGGCATACAAGTTACTTAACAAATAACTAACCAATCCTATGTGATCATAAGGTATAACCTCAGTGGTTATTCCCTATGCAACTATGATCACTAATCAAGCTTGATCGGATCCTAAAGATCGACCAAACGGGTCGGGTTCGAAAGTCTAAGCGGTTGTTTAGACCGCTTTAACTTACGACCTTAAAGAAGCACTAAACTAATAGTGACGAGTTAAACATGTCAAAACATGTTTAACCTACTTAGAAAACTGATTTGGTATCAAAACAATGGGTTTTGATACCCGAAAATAGTTCCGTTGCAAAATGCGTGCTAAAACGCATTTTGACCGAAACTTTGACTCGTCACTACCCCTAATTAACGTGGTAATCAGTAGGTATAATCGCTAAGGATTATAACCATCGTGATTACAATCATGTTGCAAAGTTCAATTGAACTTTGACTTGACCAATTGATGGTCAAATCCGAAAGTCAAACTGTTGGCCAAAATGTTTGACTTTCTGCTTAAACATAAAGAATAAGCATGAAAGAAGACTTACAATAGGTCCTAGCTATCTTTTCTACAAAGAATAATCAGATTAGAAAGCTCCAAACACTTGGGAGAGCTCTCAATTCAGATTGTAGAGAAGAGAAAGAGGAAATGAGCAATGAAAAAGTGAAATTGCTTGGCAATTTATAGTTGTTGCAACTTCATGAGGTCATTACACATGTTTGTGTGGCCACCAAGGATTAAATCATGGCCATACAATTGTTAGGAGCAGATTCAAAGCCTTGGGGAAGAGCTAACTTGGCTACCACACAAAGATTTTGCAAGAACAGCCCCTGAAGATCAAACAATTTGCTAAAACTCATTTCTGGTCACTGGGACTTCCTTACGGACCATAAGGATAGGGGCATACGGTCCGTAAGCCACCTGCAGACCAGAAACTTTCAAAGTTTGACAGTTTTGGCCCCTGAGCTTGTTTCATCGCGTATTGGCACTTCTAACACCCGTCAAGCCCATTTTTAAGCTCCATAATGAAGTTAAAGTATGTTTAACTTGAATTTTGCTCAAAAATGTTACGGATGTCAGTTCGTTCGGCTGTACGGTTACGTTGTTCGGTTAATTACGACGGAAGTCGTAACGGACGCAAAAACGAACCAAATTGCGAAACGAATGAAGTTTTTGCTTGCCGATCACTAAAATAAAAATATTTTAGTGTGTACAAAAATTTTGGATGTCCAGATGTTGTCAGAACGTAAGATATGCGCGAAAATGCAAACTTACGTCGTTTTTGACACTTTTAGTCCCTGAAAGATCAAATAAGCATATTTTTGCACACCGAACCACTCAAAGCTTATTTCTAAGCTATGTTTAGGTTATTTATGGTATGTTTAGCTTATGATCAAGTTCCGGACTCATCGATACCATACGAATCGGTATAGTTTCGCAATTTGACACAAATAGTCCTTGCGATCGAATAGACTTGTTTTTAGGTATGTTAAGCCTATGTCACTATTCTGGAGTGTTTATCGCATTATACTGACTACGTTTACGCACCAGTTTGCGTATAACCTTCCAGAAAGGGATTTAAAACTTGAAATCGGAATCGAATCGAATCGTAAAATCATCAAACACAAATACGCACATAATAACACCAAAACACATTGTTTTATTAATAATTGTCATTGTTTTACATTGTTCATCGATTACAAAGCACAGTTGTCACAGTCTCCCCTACTTTAGAAAATTTCGTCCCGAAATTTTAACTAGAGGAAACTTGTGAGAACAATTGCGGATATTTCGCCTTCATTTGGTCCTTACGTTCCCAAGTAAACTCTGGGCCACGTTTGGATTCCCAGCGAACCTTGACCAAATGACTTCGTTTGTTCTTCAACTGTTTGTATGTACGGTCCACTATCTCCACAGGTTTCTCGACAAAGTGCATCGTTTCATCGATTTGGATTTCGTCGAGTGGAATGTGAAGATCAGCGTCAGCTAAACACTTTCGCAAATTGGACACGTGAAAAGTCGGATGAATATTTCCAAGCTCTGGAGGTAGCTCTAATCGATAGGCAACCTTTCCAACCCTTTCAACAATCTTAAATGGTCCAACATATCGTGGTGCAAGTTTTCCTTTCTTTCCAAATCTCACCACTCCCTTCCAAGGTGACACCTTGAGTAGGACATGGTCTCCGACTTGAAATTCTAAGGGCTTGCATCGTAAATCCGCATAACTCTTTTGACGGCATCTAGCTGTCACAAGATTATCGCGAATTTTCTTAATTTTGTCTGTTGTTTCTAGAACAAGCTCCGGCCCAGTAAGCTGAGCTTCACTGGTCTCATTCCAACAAACAGGTGAATGACATTTTTGACCGTAGAGAGCTTCGAATGGTGCCATTTTAATTCTAGCATGATAACTATTGTTGTAAGAGAACTCGATCAAGGGACCCACCAAGATCACCCCCATACCTCCTAGATTTAATCTCTAATTTTATAAGATCTTGCTTGATTGTTTAAACAAAATATGGAGTAGGAAGATTATAAGTATGGTGGCCTAGATCACAACATCATTCCATATCACTTCACAATCTTCACCCCACTCCCTCAAGCTCTCTCTCTCCCTCTTGGCTCACCTTAGAACCGCCACCATCACCACCTTGTCACCACCATACTCATCCAATTCAAAGTTCATTCAAGTGTTAGAAGGTGATTCTTGGAGCTTGAAGCTTGTAGATCATCAAGGAGCTCTCTTACTTGCTTTTACACACCAAATTTCATCATCTTTTTCACAAGTGTTCTTCCCTAGCTTAAAGCTAGTAGTAAGACCCCTCTTAACTCTTGTTTACTTTTAATTTTATGGTTAAAAGATGTAGTATGATGAAAGACAAGAACACTAAAGAAAATGAACTAAAAGCTTGAACATAAAGTTTACATAAAGATGAAATATGGTGAAATATTGTTAGTATGAAGTTGTTTTGATTATGTTAATGAATACTTGTTGATTTCTTGATAATATGATGTTGATCATTATATGGAGCTTGTTAAAGTATGATTAAAAACATGGGTTAACAAGTTAGAAGGTGATTATGGGTTGGCAGGAAATAATCATCTTCTAGATTAAACATGAACTTGAAAGAAAAATGATTTCCTTGAAATATAAGTAAACAAAGTGATTTGATGATCGTATGGATCCGAGGTTTACAAATGGTTTTTCCTAAATAAACCAAGTTTAAAAGACGGTTCTTGAAAGATCATGATTCTTACATATACTTACACTATTTTTGGAAAAAAAATAAGTATACGGATGCTAGTGAAACATGAAAAGGTTGTAAATAAATATTTTTGTAAAATATGTTCACAAGTTGTGAACATCTAAAAATCCCGAGAATGAGATTTTAACAAAAGTAAACACACTTTGGAGAGTAACTAAACCCACTAAAAACTTCACCGAGTTACTACGCATTTTTATAAAACATCAAGTTCATGTTGTGTTATAAATAGAATAGTTTTGCACTTGGTAAGTGTAATATTGTTTAGAGTATGGTTGTTGATTGATTTGAATGATTTTTCGAAAAGAAAATGATATGCGTATTAGCATGGACACCTCCATTTACAAAGGAGACTATGGCGAAATTTTCTAAAAATTCCAACACTTAGAAATTATTTTCTAACAGGTGTTTAAAAATATGATTTAACTTTGTTTTTCAAAATAAACATCGCCATAGGTTTTGTTACAAAAATACAAAGTATCGGATGTTGATTTTTACAAGTAAAATGGATAAATATATATTTAGAATATATATTTTATACTAAAACACTTGTGTGAATACTTGTTTATTTTGTGGAATAGTTATATAATTTTAGGGTAAAATAATATAACTTACATTTGCCATGACATTTAAAACTCCAAAATAATACCAAAAATCACACGGAATAAAATATTTAAGTTACACGCTTGATATTGTGAATCCGAACGTAAAAACGTAACTTATAAAATATTCCAGAAAATACTCTTACACATATATTTTTGATAACTATTATTTTGGAAACTAAAGAAGTGAAAATATATTATTTTTGAGAAAAATATATATATTTTGGAATACATTATTGGCAAATAGGTTATATATATTTCTAAGTTAGACTTAAAAATATATTTTTAGAACTACAATATACATGTATAAATACCCCCATCATTTGGAAGGAAATACGGAAATTAAAATACTTGTGAAGTATTAATACAAGAATATTGTTTACACAATTATTCCAAAATTTAATATAATTTAAAGTTAAAATAATTATTATTTTAACAAATAATTATAACTTGGAAGAATATTCTGAGACATAAGAAACGCAACTCAAAAACATTAAACTATAAGCCAAGGCACGGCCCGTTCGTCTAATAGACATTAGTACGTTGTAGGTTGTCGTGTAGCTGGCAGAGCTTGAGTTGCTGGTACAAGACGCACTACAGTGAGTTCATGTCCCCCTTTTCCTTAAACTGTTTTGTTTACTTACTTCGGGGGTGAAATACATGTTATAAAGAGATACTTACAATACTATTGGTATGATTAGCCTAGGAAAGAACCATAGATAATGTGATAGGGTAGGCGGATACTTGGGACCATTAATCCTCGTGTCAGGACCGAGGGGCATGAGTGATACATCTATTTGGGTGTAGCGAGCCCACACCCCCGTGGCCAGGGTGTCCCGTTGTGGTGACTATGTCTTCCAGCCGGGAGCCTGTACAACTTTGCTAGGTTTGAGTCTTCCTACACCGTCACACATATCAGTGGCCTTGCAAACCATTGGTGATCTTTTCCTTGTTTGCAATTTTACCGGGACATACATACTTACATTGTTTACAAAGGTTTATACTTACTCACTTACACATGAACTCGCTCAACTTTTGTTGATTTTTCAAACTACATGTATTTCAGGGAACTAGCGGATCTGGCGGGGTATGCATGTGTCTAGCTGCGTCTGAATAAAGATGTCATCCAGGGTTGTAGGGTTTGAGAGGTGTAACCTATTCCTGGACGGGTTACATGTCTCAAAACCACTTTTTATTTAAAGTCTTTTATTGAGTCTTATTAACTCGTTTTAAACAAGTCATGGTTTGTAACTTTTTTGGGGTTGATGTTTCAAGACAAGCATGTTATGGTATTTTCTAAACTATATTAATGGATAAACATCTCGTATATTTATCATATAGCATTGTTATGATTGTTGCTATGGTATTAAGAGGTCACACCAAATTAACCACGCTTCCGCAAAAGCCAGGGTGTGACAGCTTGGTATCAGAGCCTTGATCATAGCGAACTAGGATTCTTTCTCGAGTCTAGACTATGATCATCAGGGTTCTCATGAAATTTTTTTTACATTGCATACATAAAACGTCTAGATCCAGGGTACAAACATTTTTACAAACAAAAGGCACAAATACACATTTCAAAATTTATATTTATAATTCAGTCTTAGAGACTGAGGGAGGTTCAGTCTTAGAGACTGAGGGAGGTTCAGTCTTAGAGGCTGAGGGAGGATCAGCCTTAGAGGCTAGGGATAATTAGTCTTAGAGACTGGGAGGATTGGTCTTAGAGACCAGGGAGTTGGTCTTAGAGACCAGGGAATTAGTCTTAGAGACTGGGAGTTGGTCTTAGAGACCAGGGAGTTAGTCTTAGAGATTGGGAGCTTTGGTCTTAGAGACCAGAGAGTTAGTCTGAGAGACTAGGGAGTTTAGTCTAAGAGACTGGGTGGGATAGTCTGGGGAAGACTAGGATGATTACTTGCATACATTGTTGTGACTTACATGCTTATTTGATTACATGTTGATATATGTGCATATGTGTGGTTGTGTTACAGACATCATGTCATCTTCTTCTGATACTGGAGTGTCAGACACACTGGACCCTATAGCGATAGTGTCAGATGACGAGATTATCCCAGAGGACGAGGTTTATACATCGGACACCACGAGTACCGATGAGGATGATTTCCAGCCATTCGCCCTACCGGAAATTGGAGATGACATGCCTTTAGCTTATGGTCTTTTTGACGGGGTCTCGTTCAGATCCCTGCTCCCCTTCCTCTCGCTGCAGTTCCTGTTGAGGATCTGCCACTTGACGCATTATCTGATGACGACATCGATCTATTCATCGAGGGTCCCCCGGAGGGTGACCAGGATGGAGGGGCCCCGATGGATGATGATATTCTGCTTGCTGATATTCCCGTTGATGACCTTGTTATCCCTGTTGTTGAGGTTCTTGATATGGAGGTTTCTTCTTATTCATCTGGTCCAGATTCTTTTGAGTCAGTGTCATCTTCTACTCTCCATGCGCTGGGGTTATAGCGATACCCCACAGACACCGATACCGACACTGCCATGTCTGAGGCGCCCGTTCCGCAGCCCGTTCCACATGATTTTGATTCCGACCAGGCGGTCGAGTTTATCCCCGAGGAGCAGCCTGCTAAGGCCCCTGTTCTTCCTGATGATCAGCTTCTTGAGATACCCGCTGATCATGAGCCTGCTCCCGCCGATCCAGAGCCCGAGATAGCACCAGAGCCTGTTCTTGCTCTCGACCCTTTACCTGTGCACGAACCTATTCTCGTTGATGCTCCAGTCGTTGCACCACCCATTGTTGATGCACCAATTATTGCACCACCAGTTGATGATATTCCAGTCATTGCACCACCAGTTATTGATGTACCAGTCATTGCACCACCAGTTGTTGAGGTTCCATTCATTGCACCTCTGCCTGTCCCTATGCCAGTGTTTGTTGACCATGCACCTTTTGCCACACACATTGATCCTAGGTATGCTGACACCCGTAACGGGTGGATTGAGGATGACGATGATTATCCTCCTTTTGTTCGATCAGTCACACCCCCTGCTGCACCTGTTTTTGCACCCTTTGATGTCCCACAGTTTCACCCTCATGTATCAGACGTCCACTGCACAGACTTACCCATCACTTTTCTTCAGGACATTCCTCCTCCCCGTCCAGGGGAAGGACCTTCTACCCAGCAGCACGATCACCGACCACCTATGACAGCAGCCTTTTCGTTTATGCCCCCTTTTTGTGACAACTCGAGTTTCCGACTTTCACTTTCGCATTTAATGCACGTTGACTTTGACTGTTTAGTTATTGACTTGTCTGACTTGTAACTGTACACTTCGTGTTATAATAAAACGTATTGTGTTGGCATGATTATGTGTTTGGTTGTTAAACTTAAGACTTGTTAGAAACTCAAAACTGTTACCACATCATTCACACCCGGCGAAACAGAGGTTGATTCGCCAAGAACATCTCGATGAAACAGGATCCGTTTCGTCAACCTCACCTCGATGAAACAGGGTGTTTCGCCGAGCCCAGTTTCACCGAAGCCCATTACGGGCCCAGAACGTTATTTCGTGTATATAAGTGGTACTAGGGTTATTCATCGACACTTTTTGCAAACCAGAAAAACCTAGAAGCACTGTGTCGGCAATCTAGGAACAACCAGAGACCTGTTATCAATTCCATTGTTGTTTCGGTTAGTACCTCGTAACTTCTTGATTAATCGCTCATCCATGTGATGTGTATTATGTAAATCGATGATTAGGGTTGCTAATTTATATTTTATGAAACGGTTATGAATATATGTGCATGATGTTCTTGATTTCGATATACATGGTTAATCAGATGCGTAACTCTATGTGAAACTTAATACGATCGAATACTCGGTTTTAGATGTTGTTAATGTGATCTGGTTCTGAATGCACGTTAGCATCTTGATAAGGCTCGATGATGTGATGTTTTATGTTAATTGATTCGTGTACACATAACCTAGGGTTCATGCTAGACGTTAAGAACTGTGATGCTTATGTTATGATGATGCGATGATGAATTCTGTGAACGAATGATTCCTGCATGATTGATGATTTGCTGATGACGGCTGATAGCATGATTAGGGTTTCTGTGTTATTGCATAACTGATGTCACTGATTTCCACGTAACTGACCTTCGATGAAACAGACATCTTAGACGAAACACAGGTGACGGTGAAACAGAATGTGTTTCACCGAGACCCTGAACGATGAAACAGAATGTGTTTCGTCAATATATGTGTTTCACCGATATGTGTTTCACCGATATGTGTTTCACCGATTTGTGTTTCACCGATATGTGTTTCACCAAATGTGTAATCAGCACAGTAACCTACTTTAATTCTGTTTAGAAGTTAATCGGGTTAGTTAACTGCTGTTAAGTGTAACCATCTTGTGTCTGATCTCAAATACGTGCTATGTGCTACTTGTTTATCACTGTGTGTTTATATGTGAACACAAACTGATTATGTATACGTGCGTACTATAGGACGTGATTGATTAATTGAGTACATACTTAGCATACCGAGCAAACCCAAGGTGAGTTCACACTCTTACCAAGGCATGGGATTCCCGGGGTTGGGAATGGGTTGAATGTTTCTTATACTTACATGATTAATGGAATTATTCCTCGGGAGGGGAAGGTTATTAGTAGATACTGCTAGACTAGTGATACATATACTCTCTCTTCGCAAACACACCGGGATTGGCCGCGATAATAGAACAATCTTCGCAAACATGCCTAGAATGGCCGCGAACTATACTTTAACCTTCGCAAACATGCCGGGTGGGCCGCGATACAAATATACCTAGTCTAGAAAACATGGGAAACCCCCACTAAACTTCGCAAACATGCATGGAGGGCCGCGATACCATTACATACATTACATGATTACTAAACGAGCTTACGAATTACAATACGAACACTATAACTGAATAACCAACTGTGAACTCGCTCAACTAGTTGTTGACTCTCTATTACATGCCTTGCAGGACCATAGGTACTCTTGGAGCTTGCACGGGAGATGCGGTCGTTGTGGGCACGGATTGTGGATCTTATGATAAAAACATTTAAACATTTGAACTTATTACTTACGTTGGGTTTACATTTATGCTTCCGCTAGACACCTGATATGTTTTGTTTTGAACACCTTTCATATCGTTTGGCTTAAATTACATTTAGTACTTATTATGTTTGATATGATTGGTGGCTTGATCCTGGTCAGTCACGCCTCCAAGCGGTGATACTCCGCGTGTGGATTTTGGGGGTGTGACACTTTTGCACCTGCTGCACACACTACATCTCCCTTTGCACCCACGGGCGAGCCATTTATGTGGTCTTCGCCCAATGTCATGCCTTTATCAGATCCATACCATCCTTTTCATGTTGGGTATACGACAGATGATATACTTATATCCTTGCAGTTACAGCAGGATATGTTGAGCCGAAGAGTCGCTGAGCTTGAGAGGATCCCGCGTCCTCCATCTTTTGTTGATCCATCACAGTCTGCTTTTCCACCTACTCCATTATTTCCTTATCCAGATTATCACATCCGATTCCTGACGATGGAGTAGCAGATCGCTTGTTTGTTGCGTATTGTGCACGCACTAGAGGAGGATTTGGTGCATTTGCGCCATTTTCTTTTCATCCCTCCGCCTCCTCCTCCCCCATCAGCTTGAGGATTTTTGGTTTGTTGCAGGTATCATGCTTTTGATGAGAATTCATCTATTGAGCCTGACTGCACAACATTTTGAAGACCACATGATGACTTATGACTTTTGATATTTGACTTTTGGTTGTTGTATATTATTAGATGATTCAGACAAGGGTGATGTGACCCTTAGTCTCTTTTGATGTACGATACATTTGTAAAACTTGTAAACAGTATTTGTGGTCTGGTTATATGATAGCTCAATCGTAGTATTCTCATTACACGCGTTGTTGGATTATTTGTTTTGTGTTATGACATGGGATGTTATGTGTTATTGTGTTGATGAATGTTATTACATACGCGTATTACGTACTCATTATACTTATTACAACTTGACCAATACAATCTTCTTATAGAAGATGCCTCCAAGAAAGGGAAAACCGTTTGCCCACTACTGAGGCCGAATTGCAAGCAAGAATCTCGCAAGCAATAGCTGATTAAGAGGCCTCACGCGCCGAAACTAGCAGAAATACCTCAAGGAACAACCCACCAAATGGTAATGTTTAAGTCTCTTGAGACACATCATATTACATTTGGTTATTTCATGTTTAATTGCTAATACTTCCTATGAACAACGTTACTTGTACAGGCTGTACTTTTAAGCAATTTCTAGACTGGAAACCGCTAAACTTTGATGGCACCGGGGGTGCAGTGGCCTATGTCCGATGGACAGACAAGACGGATTCCGTGTTAAGGATGAGTGAATGCGTACCAGAACAAGAAGTTACCTACATTTCTGGATTATTCACTGACGGAGCACTTTCATGGTGGAATCTCCAGGTTCAAACACTGGGAGAGGCTGCAGCATACGCTATGACTTGGACCGAGCTGAAAGAGCTCATGCGTAAAAAGTATTGCTCCCGGACCGAGATTCAGAAACTGGAAACTGAATTTTGGAATCTTAAGATGGACGGCCCAAAGATCACCGAGTATGTTCAAAGGTTTCATGATCTATCTCACGTGGTACCATACATGGTTACGCCTGAAATCAAACGTGTGGAGCATTTCATCTGGGGGTTGGCACCTCAGATTATGAGCATGGTAACCTCTTCAAAGCCTGTAACCATTACTGAAGCCATTGACCTGAGCGTGTCACTGACTGAGGAAGCTATCAGGCTAAACAAGTTTTCAAATTCCGACCAGAAAAAGAAAGAAACTCATGTGGAGTCCTCGGGAGAGAACAAACAGAAGTTCTCCAACTTTAAGCAAGGTACCAGCAGTTTGAACAAGAAGGGTGAGATAAGCGCACCGACCAAGGTCAAAGGAAAGGGGTATATGGGCACCTTGTCCAAGTGTAACGCTTGTCAGTTGCATCATGAGGGACGATGCAGATCTGGGAAATGTGAATCTTGTGGAAGAGCGGGCCACTCAAAAGAAACATGCTGGGTTGGTACTGGTCGTGGCGGTCAAAGGGGTTTTGGAAACAACAACTGTGGGGGTAATGGTAATGGAAACCGCCCGCAAGGAAATAATGGAAACCGCCCGCAAGGAAATAATGGAAATCGTGGTAATCAAGCTGGTAACCGAGGAGTAAACAACGCACAAGGCAGTACTGGAAATGGTAATGGTCGAGGACCAGGATGCTTTAATTGCGGAGACATCGGGCACTTCAAGCGGGAATTCCCAAAGCTTAATCAGGCACAAGGAAGAGTTTTTAATATCGGTGCGAGGGAAGCACGCCAGGATCCAAATGTCGTTACTGGTACATTACCTATTAATCAACGCTTTGCATCTGTGCTATTTGATACTGGTGTCGACTATAGTTTTGTATCGCTAGAATTTAAGAAAATGCTTGGGTTAACTGCTAGTAAGTTAGACATTCCGTACTCCATTGAACTGGCTAATGGAAAGCTAGTTGAAACGAATGAAGTCATCAGATGATGCATGATCGAATTGGGAGAACACGAGTTTACACTAGATCTACTGCCAGTCGAGTTGGGAAGCTTCGATGTGGTAGTAGGGATGGATTGGTTGTCGAGTAACAGAGCCGAGATTGTATGTCACGAGAAGACCATTCGCATCCCAATGGCAGATGGAGAAACAATCGTGGTTCACGGAGAGAAGCGCGATACGCCCTTAAGGATCATTAGCTGTTTGAAAGCTAGAAAATGTTTGAAGAAGGGATGTGTTGCCTTCTTGGCACACATCGTTGATAAAGAAGCCGCTGAGCCAAAATTAGAAGACATTCCAGTCGTGAAGGAGTATCCTTAAGTCTTTCCAGAAGACTTTCCAGGATTGCCGCCGCAAAGGAAAGTCGAGTTTCATATTGACTTAGTTCCAGGCGCCGCGCCTGTAGCTAAGGCACCTTATCGACTTGCACCTTCAGAAATGCAAGAGTTGTCAACACAACTCCAGGAGCTGTTAGATAAGGGATTTATCAGACCAAGCTTCTCGCCTTGGGGAGCTCCAGTTTTGTTTGTTAAGAAGAAAGATGGTAGTTTTCGCATGTGTATTGACTACCGGGAGCTGAACAAGTTGACCATCAAGAACATATATCCTTTGGTAAGGATCGATGACCTGTTCGATCAATTACAAGGTTCAAGTTTTTACTCAAAGATCGATCTACGATCAGGTTACCACCAGTTAAGGATACAAGAGGAAAGTGTTCCAAAGACGGCCTTTAGGACTCGATATGGACATTACGAGTTCCTGGTTATGCCGTTTGGTTTGACAAATGTGCCAGCTGTATTCATGGATTTGATGAACAGAGTTTGTAAGCCGTACCTCGATAAGTTTGTGATTGTGTTCATTGATGACATTTTGATCTACTCAAAGACGAAAGAAGAACATGAACAACACTTAAGAGCTATTCTAGAACTGCTTAAGAAAGAGAAGTTGTACGCGAAGTTCTCGAAGTGCGAGTTCTGGTTACGTGAAGTCTAGTTTCTTGGTCATGTAGTTAATGGAAATGGAATTAATGTGGATCCCACAAAGATCGAGGCGATCAAGAACTGGGAGGCTCTGAAGACGCCGACCGAGATTCGACAGTTCCTAGGTTTGGCGGGATATTATTGTTGTGGGCTAATTTCTGAGCTCATATCCTGAGAAATATCTTGGCTTATATCTTGATTAAATAATATCTGTTCATATCCGGGGTGCAGATTCAGGGTACTGGTAACATCCTGAATGGTATCCTCAGGATCACTAACGGATTATGTGCAGGTACGTGGGCTGGAAGCTAGCAACGTTCACAAAGACTTATTCCGCAGAAGACTCGGTCCAAACCGTTCAAAGAAAGACTTTGAAGCCTTATTACTCGGTCTACAACGTTCGTGGTGGAATATTCGGAGCATCCCATATTTATAGGGATATTTATTTGTATTTCGTTACTATAAATAGGAGGAACACCAGATCGAATAGGACACAACAATTTCACTGCAATCACACTCGCTACACTCTAACACTTGTTCTCTCACAATTTGTACTCTCACATTGTAACACTTAGCGATCTAGTTGATATCCTGCACTGTATCCTGAAGTTTGAAGCAATAAGAAGAACAAGGCAGCTGCGATTGTCAGCTCCCGAGGTTTTATGCCGGCGATCTAGATTGATCAAGGGCTTTCCTCGTACATCTCGTGTCGTTTACTTTACTTTTGCTCATAGTTTGATCATAGATACAGCTCAATATCCTGAGCCGTATCCTGAATACTGATTTTCTAAATAACTCAATAAGCATATTTTCTATACACTTTCTAGCACACTACCTCACATTACTAATTTGATCACTTAATTGCATCGGTAATTTTTGACCAAAACAATTTGGCGCCCACCGTGGGGCAAGTGGTGCTCTCTTTACTAAAAATTTTTGTGAAATCGCTAATCGGCTTTCTATTTTCAAAACTTTTTGCCACATTGTCCATAATGGCCTCAAGATCAAACATGAGCTCCTCCACTGTGTCTGCTATGACTTCTGCTACTACCGGTTCGGTGCTTCCGCCACCTCCTCCAAGAATGCCAGCCTCTTCACGACCTCAGGATATTATCCCTACCCGCAGTGTTCAGGAATCTGCTCCTGTTTTAGCTTCTAACGATGAAATTTTAACCTTATTTGGAAGTGTGCAGGAACAAATGAGGCAGCAACAGGAGACAAACCAAATGTTGTTGAGGGAAATACAACTCCTGAAGTCTGGCTCGAGCAGATCTGCTGAGGATATTGTCACTCCATTACATCCCAGAACGTTGAACTTCAGTTCAGCCGTGTATACTGAGGATAACAGGGGGAATATTGTGCCCAGCCTTCCTCAGAATCATACTCCTGAAATACCCTCCTCGGTCAGGATGTCAACCATGAGGAGCTCAGGATATGCTTCAGGGTATGGGCAAAATCCTCCAACGGGTAACGTGTCAAATAATAATAATACTCATTCTACTAATAGTGGATCTTTGCAGGATACAGGTGTAACATCAGCACTTACTAGGGAACTTCAGAGGTTGAAGGACATGATATCTAGTGTACCTGGGGTGGTCCAGCCACAAGATATCTCGTTTTGGATATCCTATCTGTGATGCTGAGATTCCAAAGAGATTTCAAACTCCCAACATGAAGCTTTATGATGGAACCACGGATCCTGAAGAGCATATTGCTCAGTATAGGGAAAGGATGGAGATTAACCCTATCCCTCCAGAGCTGAAGGAAGTATGCTTGTGCAAGGGTTTTGGTTCTACCTTAACAGGATCAGCCTTGAAATGGCTCCTGAATGTTCCTCCTCACTCGATTACATCGTTTGCTCACTTAGTGAATTTATTTAATAGTCAGTTTTCTTGTAGTAGAAGCTTTGAGAAACTAACAAGTGACCTTTACAGGATAACACAGGGGCCTCAGGAATCCCTTAGGGATTATGTGAACAAGTTCAGCCGAGAATCCTTAGACATCCCACATCTTGATGTTGCAACAGCTGTTCAAGCTTTCAAGATGGGGCTGCAAAAAGATTCTCAATTTTATCAAGATCTTGTAATGAACCCATGCAGGAACTTGGATGAAGCTCGAAACAGGGCCCTAAGATATATTCGGTTGGAGGATGATAGGAAGATGCAAGAGAGAATGAACTCATCCAACACCTATGAGTCAACTAACCGGAAGTCTGAATCCTCATTCAAGCCATATCGGCCTAAGCCATATGGTAGAAATGAGAATAAGAGAGTGAATGCTGTCGAAGATGAGGATCCTGAAGAGTATCCTGAGTTATCTGAATATTGCTTTTCTGTTAACATTCCTGAATTGATGTATGCCATGCAGGGTCTAGGAGACAAGGCTTGGTGGCCTCGAAAGAGCCAACAGAAAGCTGACTGGAAAGATAAGTCAAAATGGTGTGCTTTCCACGAAGATTTCGGACATATGACTGAGGATTGCATTGCTCTAAGGAAAGAAATAAGCTATCTTCTAAGCAAGGGATATCTGAAAGATCTCTTAGGAAGAAAGAAGAATAAGGGTCAGGATACTGAGAAGGATCCTGAGTGAGCAGCATCACCTCCTGCGGATGCCAAGATAATCAACTTCATTTAGGGAGGATCCGACATTTGTGGGACTTCGTATTCGGCGGCAAAAAGACATGTAAAGGAAGCTAAGGCCGAAAGGGGAGACAAACCTGTCAGGATGACTACCCTCACAACTGACAAAGTGATCACTTTTGATGCTGATGACAGGGATACTGTCCAGGATCCTCACCATGATGCTCTGGTAATAACGTTATATGTGGCTAACCATTTTGTACGCAGGATATTGGTTGATAATGGCAGCTCTGTCAACATAATCCAACTAGAGACTCTGAAGAGAATGAATGTATCTCCAATGGATATCACTTCAAAGTCTACCGTGCTTGTTGGGTTCAGTGGAGAGGCTAGAAACACAGTGGGAGAGATAAAGTTGTCAGTATACGTTGAAGGAGTCAACTCGATACAACGTTTCTGTGTGATGGATTCTCTATCCTGCTATAACATCATACTGGGAAGACCATGGATTCACGATATGAAGGCTGTGCCATCGACATATCACCAATGCATCAAGATCCCTACCCCTTGGGGAGTTGTCAAAGTTGATAGTAACCAGCAGGAGGCGAAAGAATGCTACTCATCCTCGATGAAATCCTCAACCAAGCCTAGTGCAGCATAGCAATTAAAGACGCGGGCCCAGGATATCGTGGAGGATACGGATCA
Organism: Helianthus tuberosus; assembly: GCA_030545235.1. Lineage (NCBI taxonomy): Eukaryota > Viridiplantae > Streptophyta > Magnoliopsida > Asterales > Asteraceae > Helianthus > Helianthus tuberosus. The sequence continues at coordinate 97,170,314 of CM060388.1, forward strand.
GGATGTGAAGAAAGTTATCCTGGACCAGGATAATCCCGATATTTCGGTGCTCGTAGGAACCAATATCCCTCAGGATATTGAAGAACAATTAACTAACTTTTTGAAATGCAGGATGTCAACGTTTGCATGGAAGCATGAGGATATGACAGGCATATCCAAAGACGTCATCACTCACAAGCTTGGAATTGATAAATCATTCAAGCCTGTTCAACAAAAAAGAAGGAAGTTTGCTCCTGAGCGGAATACAATTATCCAAGAGGAAGTTAAGAGATTGTTGAAGTCCAGGATGATCAGAGAGGTTAAGTTCCCAAGGTGGCTAGCAAACGTGGTTGTGGTGCAGAAGAAAAATGGGAAATGGAGAGTTTGTGTAGACTACACAGACTTGAACAAAGCTTGTTCGAAAGACCCATTTCCTCTTCCCCACATTGATGCAATGGTAGATGCTACTGCCGGGCATGAAATGCTGACCTTCATGGACGCATCCTCAGGATTTCAACAAATCCAAATGGAACCTTCTGACCAGGAGGATACTGCCTTCATGACACCAACAGGTATTTATTGTTATACAGCTATGCCTTTTGGTTTGAAAAATGCAGGTGCAACATACCAAAGATTGGTAAACATGATGTTCAAAGACAAACTGGGGGACACCATGGAGGTGTACATCGACGATATGGTGGTAAAATCAAAGAAAGCTCAGGATCACCTCCAGGATATTAAAGGAGCGTTTGATATCCTGGATCAGTATAACATGAAACTGAATCCTGCTAAGTGCCATTTTGGAGTGGGGGCAGGAAAGTTTCTAGGATATATGGTGACCAAAAGAGGAATAGAAGCGAGCCCGGAGCAGATTAAAGCCATCTTGGATATTAAATCGCCCTCAAATATGAAGGATGTTCAACGATTAACAGGGCGAGTGGCAGCATTAAACAGGTTTATCTCGAGATCCTTGGAGAAATGCAAAGATTTTTATGATATCCTGAAGAAGAACAAAAGATTCGAATGGGGTGAGAAGCATGAAGCGGCCCTACAGGATTTAAAGCAATACCTTTCAACCGTACCTCTACTGATGAAGCCCGAGAATGGTGAACCGTTATCCCTATACCTAGCAGTATCAGGGAATGCTGTAAGTGCCGTCCTTGTAAAGGACCATGAAGGTCAGCAATATCCTGTTTACTATGTTAGTAAAAGTTTGTTAAATGCTGAGACTAGATATTCTCATTTAGAAAAATTGATACTAGCATTAGTCATGGCATCAACGAAACTTAGACATTACTTTGAGACACACAGGATTCATGTTATAACAAATTATCCTGTCAAAAATGTGCTTAGGAAACCAGAAATGTCAGGCAGGATGGCTAAGTGGTCAGTAAAATTAAGTGCCTATGATTTAGTATATGAACCTAGAAATGCCATAAAGTCTCAGGCTTTAGCTGACTTTGTGGCTGATTTCAGTAGTGACATTCAGGATGAGGTAGACCTAGAAGTTCAACAGTTAGGAGAATCCTTAGGATCCTGGACATTATATACTGATGGTGCATCTAATGTAAGAGGAGTAGGATTAGGAATACTACTAAAATCGCCACAGGGGGACATATTACCCCAGGCTATTAGGTGTGAATTTCCTGCTACTAATAATGAAGCAGAGTATGAGGCTTTAATTGCAGGATTAGAGTTGGCTAAGAGTATGAGTATTAAAAATCTGCGAGTATATGTTTACTCCCTGTTAATTACTAACCATTTTAATGGATCCTATGCAGTTAAGGGTGAGAAATTAATCGAATACCTCGATATTCTCAAAAAATTAGCAGGATATTTCGATGTTTTTACACTTGAACAGGTACCAAGGGAGGATAATGCTGAAGCAGATGCCTTAGCAAATCTGGGATCATCGATCAGGATACCAGAAGGGACCCAGATACCAATATTACATATCTTGTATCCTGCAACGGATCCTCAGGATAAAGAAGTGGCAGGTATTCAGGATCCTGGAACATAGGATCCTGAACCGGATCCTATATCCTGGACGGCTCCAATCATGAGATATCTCAAGGAAGGACATATTCCCGGAGACGAAAATCCTAAGGCATTTAGGATGAAGGTATCACGATTCACTATTATAAATAATGTTTTATATAAGAAATCTCTTGCAGGACCGTATTTAAGGTGCTTGGAGGACCCTGAAGCGAAAGAAGTACTTCAGGATATACATGAAGGGGATTGTGGTAACCACACTGGGGGCAGGTCGTTGTTCTCCAAAGTATTAAGGACAGGATATTATTGGCCAACGATGAGGAAAGATGCTGCGGAATATGCTCGAAGATGTGATGCATGTCAAAGGCATAGTAACATACTACATCAACCAGCTGAACCACTATATCCTGTAGTTTCCCCTTGGCCATTCATGAAATGGGGGATGGATATAGTAGGGAAGTTACCAAAAGCTCCGGGAGGAAAAGTCTTTATGTTAGCAATGACGGATTATTTCTCCAAGTGGGTTGAAGCTGAAGCATTTGTCCAAGTTAGAGACCAAGAAGTAGTATCCTTCATAAAGAGGAATATCCTGACCAGGTTTGGGGTACCAGCTGAAATCATTTGTGATAATGGGTCCCAGTTTATAAGCAAGAGGACTACTGACTTTTGCAAGAGTTGGGGAATCAAAATGATCACGTCTACTCCGGTACATCCTCAAGCAAATGGACAAGCTGAATCCTCAAACAAGATAATTGTCAATAACCTAAAGAAGAGACTTGGAGCCAAAAAAGGAAGATGGGCAGAAGAATTACCTTTTGTTTTGTGGGCTGATAGAACAACGGTAAAAAATGCAACCGGCCAAACCCCATTCTCTTTGGTATTTGGAGCAGAAGCAGTGATTCCAACGGAAATGGTGATACCTACTGCAAGATCTATCCTACAGGATCCTGAACAGAATCCTGAAGCCTTATGTCAGGATTTGGACACTTTAGATGAAAAAAGAGATGCGGCAAGACTAAGAATGGCAGCATATCAACAAAGAATATCCAGAGCATATAATAAGAACATAAGAACTAGAAGATTTCGAGTTGGTGATTGGGTGCTAAGAAAAGCTTTTCAAAATACTACTAATCCTGCCGATGGCAAGCTAGCTCCAAAATGGGAAGGACCATATGAAGTTGAGTCAGAAGTAGGGAAAGGAGCATATAGACTCAAGAATATGGAAGGGGATATGCTACCAAGATCCTGGAATGCAATACACTTAAAGCTCTATTTCAAGTAAGGATAGAATTTAGGTTACATCTCAGAATGGTATGTATTCTATCTCTTTTAAATATATTTGTTTTTTGTCTTGAACCCAATACTGACTTAAGCATCGGAGGGGTGTTAGCCAAGCTAACACCCACCTTAGTTTACAATTGTTTTGCAGGATATGTTTCAGGATATAGCTCCAGGATATATACTCAGGATAAGTCGAAAGATTAGAGGATTGGCCCCCTCTCTCACGTTTAAGGGATCCTGATCCCTTCAAAGGTTTAAAGGTATTCACCTTTCTTTCGAATTGGGTTTAAACACCTCGCCTAGAGCGCAAGTTATCTAGGTATAGTTCAAGGTAGCGGGACCAGTTCATGTAAAAGTGGCTGACAATTTCGTTACTGTTGGCTATATCCTGGATCCTAAAGGTATATGAGGATTGATCACCCTCTCTCACGAAAGAGTATTTTCATACTCTCTAAGGTTTAAAGGTTTTCACCTTTCTAAGATTCGGAGTTTATACACTCTCGCCTGTAGCGCATGAAACTTAGGGTTTATCCCCAGGATATCAGGGTTTATCCCCAAGATATTAAGGGTTTATCCCCGGTATACTAAGGATTCATTCCAGGATATCAAGGGTTTTGCCTCGAGGTATTTGGGATTTATTCAAGCCAAAGTATAAATACATTTGTATTTCTGTGTCATACACAGGGGACATACATTATACTATTCCAAGGATGGATCCAAGTTTATGAGTGTGCACTGGGGACAAACTTATAATGGAGGATTGAAATTGATTCTCTAAGGATCTCTGGTATGATCTTTCCTTTTCATTTAGATAATTTACAAATTGTATTTCAGTATCCTGAGAAGGATATCTTTCAGGATATACTTACAATGCGTTCCCATAATATTCTTAAAAATATTCATACAAAACAGTTTTCACAAGTAAAATTTGTGTATCAATGACAACAATAGTAAAGTCAAAAGAGAGGTTATATTATTAACATACCAAAAGATGTGCTCTTAGTTTCACCTCAAAACAAGGCCCATCCACTAAGAGCACTAATAGTTCATTACCATATTTACCCAACAGTTGAAGGTTTCATCTCAAACCGAGACCCATCCACCTTCAACTGTTGTATTGTTCAAAAAGTATGCAGGAAATATAAATTGTTCAGGTGCAAGAAAGTAAAGTGCAGAAAAGTAAATTGTTTAAGGAACTACAGACCAACATTCAAATTCAAAAAGGTGGGCTCTGGCCTTGGCACATATATCCGTCATCGCCCACCTAAATGCCCTCACTTAGCGGCGTCTTCTCCAACCTTCTCTGCCTTCCCAGCTTCAGCATCCTTGGTAGCATCCTCTCCAGCATCCGCACCAGCATCTATCCCCGCATCCTCTCCAGCATCCTTCTTGTCTCCAGCCTGGATCACCACCTCTGCTGACTTAGAAGATTCACCAGCCTCAACGGGAAGTGGCACAGCTTTGCCTCCGAGCTCCTTTAGCTTGGCCACCCAGGATTCAACTGGCCAAGATGGACAAACAAGGCCCGTCTCCTTGGCCTCGTAGGCCATCTTGATGCGTGCTTGTAGCAGGGAGACGATAGCAGAAGCCTTGATTCCCTCCCGGAAGTTGATCAAGGCTTGATCATGATCCATTTGAACGGTGGCAAGTTTGAGCTCAGCGTCTTGGGTGACCTTCTTCAGCAGGCTTTCATAGTGCCGGGTCTTCGCTTCGGCAATGGCACCTTGGTCGGCAACGGTGCTTTCCAGCTGTTTGATCCTGGCTTCATGGAGAGCGGCGGTACCACAAGCATCATTGTACAAGTGGAGCAAATGCTGGAGGCCCTGCATATTAATTCAGGTATGAGTTGGAATATGTTAACCAGGATATCCTGTCAGGATATCCTATTAGGATATATATGCAGGATATGTATGCAGGATATGTATCAGGATATTACCTTGTTGAGAAAGGATGTCATTGGCTCCAAGGAATCAGAAAAGCTAAGTTCCTCATAGGAGAACCCTTCTGGACCTGGAGTACTGGCTTCAGGAGCTTTCCTCTTTTTTGCTGTGGAAGCACGAGTCCTTGGATTGGCCTTGGGAGCCGAGAGTGGCTTGGAGCTAGTTGCAGCATGAGTTTCTTTCTTGACTGTGGCTGGGGTTGGATAGCTGTCGAGTTCATCAAGGTCTAGATAGACTGGAACTTTGCTGGAATCTGCGCACAGGGAGTAAAATTCTAAATCTCTCCTAAAAATATCAAATAAAAACATGTATGTACAGGATATCTTGCAGGATCCTTACCAGACATGTTAGCACTTGAAATAGGACTTGGAGTAGGTGGAGATGGGTTGAAACTTCTTTCAGCCTCTGGAAGGAGTCTGATGGCGTCTATCCTTCTTTGAGAATCAGCGAGAGGAGGTGCAATCTTCCTGAAATCGGCTGCGTACACAACATGAAAAAGAAGATAAATTAGTTCAGGATATGGAAGAGGATAAGCGACAGGATCATTCTTAAACCCTAAATCCTACCCTTTCTCAACCATTGTACCGGATATTCCGTCCCACCAGGGATTGAGTCCCTTTTTATAAAGAAAAACTTGGATTGCCAACCATCCTTGTTCCTGGTGGCACGAAGTATCAATGGGTCACCGGAAGTAGAATAAAACAGAAATCTACATGATTCGTGGCATCTAAGCTTGTAAGCCAGGGGGAGATCATGGATGGAAAGATCAGGAATGTGGTTTCTCTTGATCTGGTCAAGAACATATAAAACACGCCAGAGCATTGGCATTGTCTGGCTAAAAGAGATTTTTGTGATATTAAAGAATTCGGTGATGAAGTCCGGAAAGGGGAATTGTAGCCCTAGTGTAAAAGGGAAAGCACTGAAGCATATCCACTCGTTGGAGACCATATCTGACCGGATTTCCCGGTCAAACGGTCTAAATACGGTACCTTCCGGGAAGATACCAGAGGATTTTAAGGCTGACAGGTGGGCACTATCAAAGGTACATGCTTCCTTCTCCGGTTCTTGGAGAAGGTTTTGTTGGAAGAACGTAGGGGCCGAGTCACCAGAACTAGATCTTGTTTGGCGCGGCATTTGATCGCCTGAATTTTTCGCCAGAGAAAAAAAGATGAAGATAAGTATGAAAGATAGAGAGAAAATGTACCTTTTCCTTGTCGTTTATGATTAAAAAAGGGATGAGGATGAGAAGATATAGGGCATGATGAGTATATATAGGCTGGGTAGTTGCAAACGGTCACATCACAGGTCTTATCTCTTAATTGCCTCGGTTTGCGTAAAAAATGTAACCGTTAGTAATGAGGATACTAAACGGTAACATTTTTGGGGACAATTGTTGTGGGCTAATTTCTGAGCTCATATCCTGAGAAATATCTTGGCTTATATCTTGATTAAATAATATCTGTTCATATCCGGGGTGCAGATTCAGGGTACTGGTAACATCCTGAATGGTATCCTCAGGATCACTAACGGATTATGTGCAGGTACGTGGGCTGGAAGCTAGCAACGTTCACAAAGACTTATTCCACGGAAGACTCGGTCCAAACCGTTCAAAGAAAGACGATGAAGCCTTATTACTCGGTCTACAACGTTCGTGGTGGAATATTCGGAGCATCCCATATTTATAGGGATATTTGTTTGTATTTCGTTACTATAAATAGGAGGAACACCAGATCGAATAGGACACAACAATTTCACTGCAATCACACTCGCTACACTCTAACACTTGTTCTCTCACAATTTGTACTCTCACATTGTAACACTTAGCGATCTGGTTGATATCCTGCACTGTATCCTGAAGTTTGAAGCAATAAGAAGAACAAGGCAGCTGCGATTGTCAGCTCCCGAGGTTTTATGCCGGCGATCTAGATTGATCAAGGGCTTTCCTCGTACATCTCGTGTCGTTTACTTTACTTTTGCTCATAGTTTGATCATAGATACAGCTCAATATCCTGAGCCGTATCCTGAATACTGATTTTCTAAATAACTCAACAAGCATATTTTCTATACACTTTCTAGCACACTACCTCACATTACTAATTTGATCACTTAATTGCTTCGGTAATTTTTGACCAAAACAATTATCGTAGGTTTATTGAGGATTTTTCAAAAATCGCTCAACCTTTGACTTCCCTCACACAAAAAGACAAGAAATACGAATGGGGAGACAAGCAAGAAGAAGCATTTCAGTTGTCGAAGAACAAGCTATGTGACGCACCAATCTTATCTCTACCCGAAGGCACGGACGACTTCGTGGTATATTACGATGCTTCGCGTCAGGGTTTAGGCTGCGTGCTGATGCAGCATCAGAAGGTTATAGCATACGCATCTCGCCAGTTGAAGGTCCACGAGAAAAATTACACCACGCATGATTTGGAATTGGGCCCGGTGGTATTTGCATTAAAAATTTGGCGACATTATTTATATGGCACGCGATGCACCATCTTCACTGATCACAAGAGCCTGCAACATATTTTTGATCAAAAAGAGCTTAACATGAGACAGAGACGCTGGGTTGAACTATTGAACGACTACGACTGTGAGATCAAGTATCACCCAGGGAAGGCCAATGTGGTCGCCGATGCCCTAAGTCGGAAGGAAAGGATCAAGCCCATAAGGGTTAGGGCTTTGGAAATGATCATACAAACGGACCTCTCCTTGCGCATTCGTGCCGCACAGAGAGAAGCTCTCAAGGAAAGAAATATTGAGAATGAGTATCTCCGTGGGATGGAGAAGCAGTTGGTACCAAATGGGGAAGGAACTTTGTGCTTCATGAAACAAATTTGGGTTCCCCTGTTTGGTGGTTTGAGAGACGTTATTTTTGACAAAGCTCACAAGTCACGGTACTTGATCCATCCAGGATCGGATAAAATGTACCAAGATCTAAAGGACTTTTATTGGTGGCCGAGAATGAAAGGCGATGTTGCGGTATATGTTGGAAAATGTTTAACTTGCGCTAAGGTTAAGGTTGAATACCAGAAGCCTTCAGGTCTCTTGCAACAACCTGAAATACCCAAATGGAAGTGGGAACATATTTCTATGGACTTCATAACGAAATTGCCAAGGACGCCCAAGGGTCATGATACGATCTGGGTAATTGTAGACCGTTTAACAAAATCTGCACTCTTTTTGCTAATCAAGGAAAAAGACAACACGAGTAAACTAGCTGAGCTATACATGAGAGAGATTGTTGAACGACATGGAGTGCCTCTCTCGATTATCTCTGATAGAGATAGAAGATTCGTGTCAAGGATTTAGCAATCCTTCCAAGAAGCTTTCGGTTCTCAGTTGAATCTGAGTACTGCATTTCATCCGCAGACGGATGGACAGAGCGAACGAACAATTCAAACTTTGGAAGACATGTTGCGAGCTTGCGTAATGGATTTAGGTGGAAGTTGGGACACTCACCTACCATTGGTTGAATTTTCATACAATAACAGTTATCATGCAAGCATTCAGGCCGCACCGTTCGAAGCTCTCTATGGACGCAAGTGTCGATCACCATTATGCTGGGCTGACGCGGGTGATAGGCAGCTTGTTAGCCCGGAATTGGTCCAGGAAACTACTGATAAGATTATACAGATCCGAGAGCGCATTAAGGCGGCTCGTGATCGGTAAAAGAGTTATGCAGACCGAAGAAGGAAACCTCTGGAATTTGAGGTGGGAGATATGGTTTTGTTGAAGGTTTCACCCTAGAAGGGTATGGCACGCTTTGGGAAGCATGGGAAGTTGAACCCCAGATACATTGGTCCATTCAAAATCCTGAAAAGGGTTGGTCTTGTAGCATACAAGTTGGATTTACCTGCTGAACTTAATGGCGTTCATGATACATTTCATGTATCAAATTTGAAAAAGAGTCCAACTCAAGAGACGGTGGTCATTCCTGCCGACGAAGTTCATATTGACGACACACTCCACTTTACTGAAAAACCCGTTGAGGTTACTGATTGGAAGATTAACAAAACATGCAGGAGTAATGTCAAGCTCATCAAAGTTCGATGGAATACACGACATGGGCCAGAATTCACGTGGGAGCGTGAGGATCGCATGAAGGAAAAGTACCCACATTTGTTCCCCAAGACCCCTGCATCTAGTAGCAGAACTAAAATTTCGGGATGAAATTTTCTTAAAAGGGGGAGAATGTGACAACCCTCATAATTACAGGTATCCGTACAATTAATTAATATTAAATTTGTGCTTAATTACAACTGTTGATATAAACTGCTTTATGATTTATGTATCACACATACATGTGCATCACACTTCCTACTGTCACACCATTTATTACACACAAACTTTAGTGACAAACTTGATGCATGAAGCACAGTTAGCACAATGGGCGGGTAACTCAGAAATATACTGACAGTGCCAGTACATAGATAGACAATGTTTTGAGGCCAGTATGAGCCAGAGACAGGGTACTACACTAGTATGGAGTGTAGGGAAGTAAGAACCATAAATCTGTGTCACTAGGTGATAGTTTGAGTGCCGGAAAGTGCCTAAAACTCACTAATAATGCAGAATTCTGCATTATTTATCAAAATTCAGCATTTTAACATGCTAGTAAGGTGCAAAAATATGGCAAAATGGTCCTGTATTCTTTCCTAAGTGCCGGGAATTAAAAGCGTCACAAAAAGTTACATAAAAGACACTATACGGAATAGCTTGACACTTTAACGGAACGGTATCTAACCGAACAACTGGACATTACCCGGAACACCAAAATTTTGCTAGAAACATTGTTTTGTTATTTTTGGACTAGTTATGGTCACCGAATACCCCAACACATTATATAAAGTGCCATACACATATAACACTAGATATTACATTTAACTTCCAACCATTTACCTACTTACCATGAAATTTAACAATTAACCCCCCCCCCCCATGCCCATTTACGGTCCAAGGGACCCACCAAGATCACCCCCATACCTCCTAGATTTAATCTCTTATTTTATTAGATCTTGCTTGATTGTTTAAACAAAATATGGAGTAGGAAGATTATAAGTATGGTGGCCTAGATCACAACATCATTCCATATCACTTCACAATCTTCACCCCACTCCCTCAAGCTCTCTCTCTCTCTCTACCTCTCGGCTCACCTTAGAACCACCACCATCACCACCTTGTCACCACCATACTCATCCAATTCAAAGTTCATTCAAGTGTTAGAAGGTGATTCTTGGAGCTTGAAGCTTGTGGATCATCAAGGAGCTCTCTTACTTGCTTTTACACACTAAATTTCATCATCTTTTTCACAAGTGTTCTTCCCTAGCTTAAAGCTAGTAGTAAGACCCCTCTTAACTCTTGTTTACTTTTAATTTTATGGTTAAAAGATGTAGTATGATGAAATACAAGAACACTAAAGAACATGAACTAAAAGCTTGAACATAAAGTTTACATAAAGATGAAATATGGTGAAATATTGTTAGTATGAAGTTGTTTTGATTATGTTAATGAATACTTGTTGATTTCTTGATAATATGATGTTGATCATTATATGGAGCTTGTTAAAGTATGATTAAAAACATGGGTTAACAAGTTAGAAGGTGATTATGGGTTGGCATGAAATAATCATCTTCTAGATTAAACATGAACTTGAAAGAAAAATGATTACCTTGAAATATAAGTAAACAAAGTGAGTTGATGATCGTATGGATCCGAGGTTTACAAATGGTTTTTCCTAAATAAACCAAGTTTAAAAGACGGTTCTTGAAAGATCATGATTCTTACATATACTTACACTATTTTTGGAAATAAAATAAGTATATGGATGCTAGTGAAACATGAAAAGGTTGTAAATAAATATTTTTGTAGAATATGTTCACAAGTTGTGAACATCTAAAAATACCGAGAATGAGATTTTAACAAAAGTAAACACACTTTGGAGAGTAACTAAACCCACTAAAAACTTCACCGAGTTACTACGCATTTTTATAAAACATCAAGTTCATGTTATGTTATAAATAGAATAGTTTTGCACTTGGTAAGTGTAATATTGTTTAGAGTATGGTTGTTGATTGATTTGAATGATTTTTCGAAAAGAAAATGATATGCGTATTAGCATGTACACCTCCATTTACAAAGGAGACTATGGCGAAATTTTCTAAAAATTCCAACTCTTAGAAATTAATTTCTAACAGGTGTTTACAAATATGATTTAACTTTGTTTTTCAAAATAAACTTCGCCATAGGTTTGGTTACAAAAATACAAAGTATCGGAGGTTGATTTTTACAAATAAAATGGATAAATATATATTAAGAATATATATTTTATACTAAAACACTTGTGTGAATACTTGTTTATTTTGTGGAATAGTTATATTATTTTAGGGTAAAATAATATAACTTACATTTGCCATGACATTTACAACTCCAAAATAATACCAAAAATCACATTGAATAAAATATTTAAGTTACACGCTTGATATTGTGAAACCGAACGCAAAAACGTAACTTATAAAATATTCCAGAAAATACTCTTACACATATATTTTTTATAACTATTATTTTGGAAACTAAAGAAGTGAAAATATATTATTTTTGAGAAAAAATATATATTTTTTGGAATACATTATTGGCAAATAGGTTATATATATATTTCTAAGTTAGACTTAAAAATATATTTTTGGAACTACAATATACATGTATAAATACCCCCATCCTTGGGAAGGAAATACGGAAATTAAAATACTTGTGAAGTATTAATACAAGAATATTGTTTACACAATTATTCCAAAATTTAATATAATTTAAAGTTAAAATAATTATTATTTTAACAAATAATTATAACTTGGAATAATATTCTGAGACATAAGAAACGCAACTCAAAAACACTAAACTCTAAGCCAAGGTACGGCCCATTCGTCTAATAGACATTAGTACGTTGTAGGTTGTCGTGTAGCTGACAGAGCTTGAGTTGCCGGTACAAGACGCACTACATGTTAATAGACATTAGTACGTTGTAGTTCATGTCCCCCTTTTCCTTAAACTATTTTGTTTACTTACTTCGGGGTGAAATACATGTTATAAAGGGATACTTACAATACTATTGGTATGATTAGCCTAGGAAAGAACCATAGATCATGTGATAGGGTAGGCGGATACTTGGGACCATTAATCCTCGTGTCAGGACCGATGGGCATGAGTGATAGATCTATTTGGGTGTAGCGAGCCCACACCCCCGTGGCCAGGGTGGCCCGTTGTGGTGACTATGTCTTCCAGCCGGGAGCCCGGTACAACTTTGCTAGGTTAGAGTCTTCCTACACCGTCACACATATCTGTGGCCTTGCAAACCATTGGTGATCTTTTCCTTGTTTGCAATCATACCGGGACATACATACTTACATTGTTTACAAAGGTTTATACTTACTCACTTACACATGAACTCGCTCAACTTTTGTTGATTTTTCAAACTACATGTATTTCAGGGAACTAGCGGATCTGGCGGGGTATGCATGTGTCTAGCTGCGTCTGAATAAAGATGTTATCCAGGGTTGTAGGGTTTGAGAGGTGTAACCTATTCCTGGATGGGTTACATGTCTCTAAACCACTTTTTATTTAAAGTCTTTTGTTGAGTCTTATGAACTCGTTTTAAACAAGTCATGGTTTGTAACTTCTTTGGGGTTGATGTTTCAAGACAAGCATGTTATGGTATTTTCTAAACTCTATTAATGGATGAACATCTCATATTTTTATCATATAGCATTGTTATGATTGTTGCTATGGTATTAAGAGGTCACACCAAATTAACCACCCTTCCGCAAAAGCCAGGGTGTGACAAGATTAATGGCGCTTAAGAGAGACCCTATTCGCACATGATCCAGATATTTCATTCCATAGCTAAACCATACCATCGAAACATGTATTCCCCCCCCCCCCCCCTGAGAGTTGTAAAACTGAAAACATTTAAGAGAAAAAGGGGGAAATGAACTCACAGATTTGCATCCAAAGATTGTGCTCCCAAATGGTGTTCCAAAAGCGTGAGTCAACCTAGCCCATGTACTTGTGAGTGTACACTTCAACAAGTGTATTTGAGTACATCGTATATACGTTGATGTACATGTACGGTATCCTTTGTGAGTGTACACTTCAACAAGTGTATTTGAGTACATCACCATGTACTTGCGTATTTTATACGTATACATATACTGTATATATGCGTAAGTAAACACATATACGGTATGTGTTTCCTAAGCACATAGATACAAAAATAAAATAGAGACGTCATTGTTTAATCACACCGTCTCAAAATGTGCCAAGTAATTGATTGTATCAAACAAATCAGATTAGATTATACATTTTGACGATTTTACTACAAAATATATTAAATTAGTTGTAGTTATTTTTAAACAGTTTTTCTAGATTATGCTACATATCTTGATATATTAATTTAACTAATTTTCAGATATTATTATCGTGTGTTTTCAATATTGCTATGGATTTTAATAGATACTTATTATTTCATTTGTATCATTATTTAATTTATATTTATTAAAGAGTTTTTATATATTCACAATATTAGTCAGATATTTATCTAGTATTATTTAGTAATATTATTAATAAATAAAAAATGGAGCGGACGTTTTCTGACTTTTTTAATTTATATTTATAAATAAAAAATAAATAGATTTTATGTTATTTAAGAGATATAATAATAAGATGAAAATAAAAAAATTGATTTTGTAAAATTGATTTAAACTTAAATAAAATTAGGTGTTAGTACCCAAAGGTGTTACATTGATAAAATTAAAAAGAATGGAAGGGTATTTTAGTCATTATATTGATAATTTTGGTGTTAGTACCCAAAGGTGTTACAAAATTGAAACCATAAAACCTAAACCTGTTAAAAAAAGTTAGTAACCAAAGGTGAAACTAGCTATAAACCACAGGGTCCATCTGTGTAATTAACTCAAAAATATATTATTTTTAGAGTTTTCGTCGTAGTAACCGGATATACATATTTTCATGTCGAGAGTGATCAAATGCCATTCGCGATATGTGCACGATCCTTGTCGCGACGCTGGTGTGATTGTTGCCAATGATGTCGCATTTATTTTTTTAGAGCGTTTATTTTTATATTTCACGTCGATTTTGAATATATATTGTCTTGTCAATATTTTTAGTGATAACATGGTTTGCCCGATGTCCGTTGTCCGCCTATTTGTTGTCCGATTATTCGTATATGGATATCTTATAAGTGTGTTTCATGTGTGTATATTTGGTGTATAAATTTCCCAAGTATAGGTATACATGAAGGTTCACGATCGTTTTCACACTTGTAAGTATTTGAGAGATTTTCAAGTACGGTGTATTTGTATTTGGTTGGTATTTCTCCTAACTCTTAATACATACATACATACATACATACATACAAATACACGAGTATTTATACACACCATATGAAGTATTCAAAATATATAATTCATCCCAAAAATTATATATATATATATAGGAACAGGATCAGGAGAGAACGCCTCTGTGACAATTGTGTTTGTGTAATCATTATACAACTCTAAATAGTTCAATTATCAATAAAACAATGTGATTTGATCCCAATATTTGTTTATTTATGTTTGACATTTTGCACGTTTTGGTTTTGTTCGATTTCAAACTCTATATCGCTTTTCTGGAAAGTTATACGCAAACTGATGCGTAAACGTAATCAGTTTAATGCGACATACACTCTATAATAGAAACATATGTTTAACATACCTTAAATAACCTTTACATAACTTAGAAATAAGTTTTGAAGGGTTTGGTATGGCAAAAACAAGTTTATTCGCTTACAGGGACTATTTGCGTCAAACTACGAAAGTCTGCCGATTCATATAGTAATGTACACTCCGGAACATGATCATAAGTTAAACATACCATAAATATCCTTTACATAGCTTAGAAATAGGCTTTGAGGGGTTCGGTATGCAAAAATAAACTTATTTGAACAACAGGGACTAAAAGCGTAAAAAACTGCATAAGTTTGCATTTACGCGCATATCTTACGTTCTGAACATATCCGGACATCCAAAAATTTTTGTAATCATTAAAATATTTTATTTTAGTGATTGAATGCTAAAATACCATTCGTCGCGTAATTTGGATCGTTTTTCGCGTTCGTTCGTGTTTCGTCGTAAATAACCGAATAACGTGACCGTATTATCAAACGAACCGACATCCGTAATATTTTCAAGCATATTTCAAGTCTCCTATACTTTGAAATCATTTTTGAGCCTTGAAAATGGGTTAACGGGACTTAAAAATGCCAAAAATCAGCCTTAGAACATGCAGGGACTAAAACAGACAAATTTTGAAACTGCTGTGGCGGGCCGCGAAAGCCCAGGCCTATGTCTACGCGGGGCGCGACAGCCTCTGCAGACAGAAACATTGAATCTGGCTATACAGCCTTCCCATTGATTTTTACCATGGTTTTTCAATACATGGAGCTTGTTTATGAGTTCCCCTAGTATTTAAAACAATGGGCAACATGTGTAGGGCTAGGATCAAGCCTTGATCCACTCAAAACACATGGAATGATCCTAAAGGTGCTTGATTCTCTATAAATAGCAAGGACTTTTGCTCTTTCATTTGCTCATTCATCTTCTTTCTTATACATCTGCTCATTGGAAGCTCTCACACTTGTTGAAGGCTCCATTTTTCAGTTTTCTTTATTCTTGATCCAAGCTTGGACCCTTTGTAAGTCTCCTTCATGCATGGTTATGCATTTCAAGCATGAAAGTCAAATAGTGTTTGACTTTCTGCTTTGACCATGATTGGTCAACACAAAGTTCGTTTGAACTTTGCAACATAAGCGTAATCACGATGGTTATTGTCCCTTGTGACTATACCTACTGATTACCACGTTAATTAAGCGTAGTGACGAGTCAAAGTTTCGGTCAAAATGCGTATTTATGCGTATTTTGCGATGAAGCTATTTTCGGGTATCAAAACACTTTGTTTTGATATCAAACTTGTTTTCTAACTTAGTTATACATGTTTTAACATGTTTAACTCGTCACTTTTAGTCTAGTGCTTATATAGGTCGTAAGTTAAGCGGTCTAAACAACCGCTTAGACTTTCGAACCCGACCTGTTAGGTCGATCATTGGGATTGACCAAACATATTTTGTGACCATAGTTGTATAGGGAATAACCTTCCGAGGTTATACCTTATGGTCACTTCTTTTAGTTAGTTGTATGATAGGTAGTTTATATGCCTTAGGAAAATGACCAAAATGCCCTTTTTACGCATAATTTCATTTTAAGCATATGTAACCTAAATTTTGACATCTAAACTGATTATGCAATGTTATTAGACATGTTAAGGCATATAATACTTGTCATAGGACTAGTTAGGCAGTCCGAACGCGCTTTTACGTGAACGACACGTTAAAGTAGCGTAAACTACCTTAACGAGTCGTAACGGGTCATAAGCACTTAGGATAGGTTCCGACTTAGTATGTAGGCCTTGTTAAACCATATCATATGAGTTTCAATACTTATTTTGTTTACGAGACCTCATTCTATCCGATCATCCGATTTAGGTCCGGTTTATTAACATAGTTACCTATATTAGGTGTCGTTTGATTCCGTGATCTTTCAAGCGTTATTTGGTTGTTATTTCAAGACTACTAAGAAATATCAAGTGAGTACATAGTCCTCTCTTTTAACTCTTTCAAATATTTTGGGGTGAAACACATGTGCCTACTTGTTAGTTTTTGTGTTTTCCGTGCTTTCTTAAGATATACTTGCTATGTTCATTAGTACACATATAGTACATGATTTCCATTATGCTTTGCTATGTATGTTTACTGAGCATGCTAGCACATTGATTTCATAAACACTTTTGTTTCATATGTTTACTCAGCATGTGGGCACATTGATTTGCATTACATTTCTGTTATGTATGTTTACTCAACATGCTAGCACATTGATTTACATGACTTTTCTGCTTCGTATGTTTACTTAGCATACTTAGTACATTATTTTCACATAACATGCTTACATTTGGTATGACATTTGGTATGTTTAACGATACTAAAATACGTTCATTCACATTGATCACGCCGCTCGGTAGTATGTAGTGGTACCATAGGAATTGACAACTCCCATTCCTGGAATCCTAGGTTTGTTTGGACGTAAGGAATGACAGAATCTGATATACATAATTGATAAACCTTTAACTTGTTAAGGGTTTGTCCGACAGTCTCAAGGCTTGAATGTATGCGATAAATATTACTACATAGATGTTTGTATCAATAAAGCATTGATTTTTGCAAAACATAACCTTTGCCTTTGTTTTAAACTATGATTCATTCAAAAACATTGTTTTGTAAATGACCTTTGGTTTACATGACATTTGATTATACATTGACATATACATGTGGTTCGAGTAAATACTTATTATTCACCATGCAAGTCATATTTGTTACTTGACATTTGCAATACAATACATGATTTACACATGACATTGAGACATTAAACATGGTTATACATGAGCATTTGATATTAGTTAAACAAGACACTTTGGTGGTTATTGGTGAGTGATTTAAATAACGAGGCATGTGTAATATCATATAAGCATGGTGGATACGCCGCTGGTACTTCCTATATATAAGTGCTTTGATGATATTACATATCGTAGCGTTATCTAAATCATTTCAACAAATACATGACACATTTTATACAAATGACATATTTTCACAAGACATTGTTTTACAAACGGCATATTTTATACAAATTCATTTTTACTTGGTTATTTATTTAACCATGCATTATTCTTTTATATCATCTGATTTTCTTATCGATTTTCGTATGATTTATAAAAGAAAACATGTTGATAAGGTTCATGACTACTTTTCTTTAAACATTTCTTTTAACTTACATGTCATGAATCCTGCATCAACAAAACCTATGTATCTCACAGGCATTTTTATGCTGACGTACCTATTTTCACATGTGTTTTCAGGAGCTAATGTTTGATGAGGAACTTGATACACTTAGGTGGACTCGGGGCTTAGTGACATAAAATGAAGCAAGAATAGTTAATTATGTTATGTTCTCTTTGTTTCCAAGATGATGTAATCACTTTAATTTAAATAAACCAAACTTTAAATGCCATGGTTGTGAAACAATAATTCTGTCGCTCCACTTGCCGACGTTTCCACCGCGGTTTGTTGTTTTATACAGTCAGGGTGTGACAGAAGAGTTGGTATCAGAGCTCATGGTTATAGGGAATTAGGTTATTAGTAATGCTTTAACCTAGACTATAACCTTTCTAGGACCCTAACACAAGTTATCTTGTGTTTAGATCTTAAAACATACACGTCACCTATCTTTAGGTGATTACCAAAACAAGAACACAAATTTCCAAAACGATTTTGAAAATCAATCATCCATTCTTGAATGATTCTTTTGTCCTTGTGTAACATTTCCAAAATTTTTATTTATAAAATTTAAAATAAAGTATGTAAAAACTTATGTTATTAAACGAATAGATCATGGGTAAGTTGACCGCTAGAAATATGAGGTATTTTGGAAAATGTAGGAAGCGTTTAATAATTATAATAATAAAAATACATTATATTTGAACCTACTCCGTTTTTAATGAAACTTGGTTCAAAATGTAGATACAAATATTCTCGTTCTAATGGTATATTTAGGACACCTGTGTCTGTAATCATTGTAAACAGTTCAGTTATCAATGAAATAATGTTATTTGATCCTAATGTTTGTTTGTTTATGTTTGACACTTTTCATGTTTTGACTTTTGTTCAATTTCAAACTCTATATCGCTTTCTGGAGAGTTATACGCAAACTGATGCGTAAACGTAATCAGTTTAATGTGACAAACACTCCGGAACATCAATTTATGCTTAACATACCTTAAATATGCTTTACATAACTTAGAAATAAGTTTTAAAGGCTTTGGTATGGCAAAATCAAGTTTATTCGCTTACAGGGACTAAATTCGACAAACAGCGAAAGTATGCCGATTCGTACTGTAACGGACAATCTGGAACATGACCATAAGTTAAACATACCCTAAATATCCTTTACATAGCTTAGAAATAGGCTTTGAGGGGTTCGGTGTGCTAAAATAAACTTTTTGGTCATTCAGGGACTAAAAGAGTCAAGAAGTGCATAAGTTTGCATTTTCGCGCATATTGTAACATCTGTGCTTGTTATCATTGTGAACAGTTCTATTATCAATAAAACAATGTTATTTGATCCCAATGTTTGTTTGGTTGTGTTTTACATTTTTCATGTTTTGACTTTTATCCAATTTCAAACTCTATATCGCTTTCTAGAGAGTTATACGCAAACTAATGCGTAAACTTAACCATTTTAATGCGACAAATACTCCGGAACATCAACATATACTTAACATACCTTAAATAACCTTTACATAACTTATAAATAAGTTTTAAAGGCTTTGGTATGGCAAAAACAAGTTAATTTGCTTACATGGACTAAACTTGACAAACTGCGAAAGTATGCCAATTTGAACTGTAACAGACATTCCGGAACATGACCATAAGTTAAACACACCTTAAATATCCTTTACATAGCTTAGAAATAGGCTTTGAGGGGTTCGGTGTGCTAAAATAAACTTTTGGGTCATTCAGGGACTAAAAGTGTCAAAAAGTGCATAAGTTTGCATTTTCGCGCATAACTTACGTTCTGAATACATCCGGACATCCAAAAATTTATGTAAGCATGACTATATTTTATTTTAGTGTTTGGCATAAGAAAAATCCATTCGTCGCATCATTTAGATCGTTTTTCGTGCTTATGCGCATTCCGTCATAATTAACCGAACATCGCGACCGTACGGCCAAACGAACCGACATCCGAGATATTTTCAAGCATATTTCATGTTCCCTATGTCTTAAAATCATTGTGGAGCTTGAAATTGGGATTGACGAGTGTTAGAAGTGCCGTTACGCAACGAAACAATGTGCAGGGACCATTTCTGCAAATTCTGCCAAAACAGGGGCTAGGCGTGACGCGAGGGGTCTTAGCGTCACCCGAGCCCCCTTCTGGACAAGATTCATAGTTTAAACAGTTGGTTGCAGCTGTTAACCACTCCCCAATCCCTTGCCACATGTTGATACCTTATGGTGAGTGGCCATTTTGGGTTCCATAACTTTCCGACAAGTGTACGCATGAGATTCGAGCACGGTTTCCATGAAACGATCTTAGCGGCTCACCGAAAACTATAAATACCCCCCCCCCATGCAATGCAAAACCCACAAGAATTTTGATTTGAGAAACTCTAAGTTGAAACCATTGTTTCATACCTGAGATTCTTGGATCGAAATTAGCATTCGGGGACCCTTCGTAAGTATTCTTTCGTTCTTTTATTGCTTTTCGAGTCTGAAAGTCAAACTTTGTTTGACTTTCTGCATTGACCAGTTTATGGTCAATGCGAAGTTCGTTTGAACTTCGCAACGTGATTGTAATCACGATGGTTATAGTCCCTTGGGACTATGCCTACTGATTACCACGTTGTCTAGGGTCGTAGGGTAAGCGATCTGA
Source organism: Helianthus tuberosus (assembly GCA_030545235.1). Taxonomy (NCBI): domain Eukaryota; kingdom Viridiplantae; phylum Streptophyta; class Magnoliopsida; order Asterales; family Asteraceae; genus Helianthus; species Helianthus tuberosus. Next base: position 97,191,102 of record CM060388.1, read on the forward strand.
TAAATCGCTTATACCTTCGAACCCGACCCATTTGGTAGATCATTAGGATCCGACCAAATACATTAGGTGACCATAGCATGTAGGGAATAACCTTCCGAGGTTATACCTTATGGTCACATCGTTTGAGTAGTTGTATGATAGGTAGTTTATATGCCTTAGGTAAATTACCAGAATACCCTTTTCATGTATAATTGGTAATTAAGCTTATGTAACCTAAACTTTTGTCACATAACTGATTATGTAACATGTTTAGGCATATAACACTTGTCATAGGGCTAGTTAGGCGGTCCGAACGCGTTTTATGCGAACAACGCGTTAAAGTAGCATAAGCTACCTAAACGGGTCGTAATGGGTCGTAAACTTTTAGGTTAAGTTTCATTTAGTATGTAGGCTTTGTTAAACCATATCACATGAGTTCCTACACTCATTTGGTTTACAAACCCTCATGCTACCCAGTCTTCCGATAGGTCCGGTTTATTAACATAGTTTCCTATATTAGGTGCCGTTTGATTCCGAGATCTCTATCATTATTTGATTGTCACTCCAGGACTACTGAGTAATCTCAAGTGAGTACATAGACCCCCCTTTTACTGTTTTCCAAACTGATTTGGGGTGAAATACATATGCCTACTTGTTACTTTCGTGCTTTCCTGCTTTCACATCATATGCTGGCTATGTTCATTAGTACATTTATAGTACATGATTTCATTGTGTTCATGCTATGTATGCCCATTGTGTGCATTACTTAGTACATTGTTTTACATTACATTTCATGCTATATATGCCCATTGTGTGCATACTTAGTACATTGTTTTACATTACATTTCATGCTATATATGCCCATTGTGTGCATACTTAGTACATTGTTTTACATTACATTTCATGCTATATATGCCCATTGTGTGCATACTTAGTACATTGTTTTACATTACATTTCACGCTATGTATGTTCATTTGATTACATACTTAGTGCATTGTTTTCACGTGCTTACATTTTTGGTATGACATTTGGTTTGTTTACATGGGACAATACATTCATTAACATTGATCACGCCGTTCGTTAGTAGGTAGTGGTACCATAGGAATTGACAACTCCCGTTCCTGAAATCCTGGGTTTGTTTGGATTGGAAGGAATGACCGAATTCGATACACATAACTTAGATAAACCTTTAATTTGTTTAAGGGTTTATCGCCACAGTCTCAAGGCTTGGATGTATGCATTTTCACAATACCGCATAAATGTTTGTATCAGTATAGCATGCATTTGTTCCACAAAACATAACTTTGATTTAAACCTTGTTTTACTTCAATACCTTGTTTTGTGCATTATACATATGGTTTAGTTGATATATTTCACTTACCATACATGATATGTTTGGGTACACATTACATGATCTATATTAAACATAAACATTTTGACATTGACATACACATTTAGTGGTTTACATTGAACATAGACATCTCAATATGGTTTACACATTAACACATGACAATTCATTTATACATAAACAATTTACATTGGTGGTTGGTTTGAGTAAGTGATTTGAGTAACGAGGCGTGTGTAATATGATACAAGCATGGTGGATACGCTGCTGGTACTTCCTATAAACAAGTGTTTGTATGATATTACATGTCGTAGCGTTACTTAATCATTTCAATATTTGACATATTACGTTTTACATAACCAACTTATCTTCACAAGACATTGATTTATAAAACAACTTATCTTATAGAAACTCATTTTTCTTGGTTATTCATTTAACCTTACATTTATTTATACATATCATCTGATCTTATCGTTTTTCAAATGATTTACAAGACAAAGCAAAGTACAGGGTTCATGACTAAACATTTTCTTAAACATAAGTCATGAACCTTATTTTCATAAACCTATGTATCTCGCAGGCATTTTTATGCTGACGTACCTATTTTCACATGTATGTTCAGGGGCTTTTGCGTAGGATGATGATCATGACACTAGGGCGGACCTGTGCCTTAGAGACTTAAAACGAAGATAGAATTTGTTTAATTATGTTATAAACTCTTTGTTTCATGTTTAAGACAATGTAACACTCTTGTTTAATAAATAAAATGTAACTTGATATGCCATGGTTGTGAAACAATAATTCTGTTACAACACTCCCCGACGTTTTCCGCCACGTTTTGTATGTTATACGTGGTCGGGGTGTGACAGAAGAATTGGTATCAGAGCCAATGGTTATAGGGAATTAGGTTATTAGTAATGCTTTGACCTAGACTATTACCTTTCTAGGACCCTAACACAAGTTATCTTGTGTTTAGATCTTAAAACATGTACATCACCTATCCTTAGGTGATTATCAAAACAAGAACCAAATTTTCCGAAATGATTTTTGAAAAACAATCATCTGTTTTTGGATGATTTATTACAAGGTTTTGAACCCTCTATTGTAAGGTTTTGAACCCTCTATTTTAAGGTTTTGAACCCTATGTTAAATGGTTTTGAACCCCTTTGAATTTTCAAAATCTCGTCAAGGTTTTGGGTTTTAAATAATGTGAACACGTGCAAACTGGAAGGGTGAATGCCTGTATTCTGGGTTTTCTGTCTAGGCAAGCACTTCGTATATATCTCATCAGACGCGAGACCAGTTGTGCTTACCTGGGAATTCTTGGGATGAGTGTTCACTTATAGGCGAGCATGTCTTCGCGATACATTATTTTTGACCCATTTACTTTGATTAGTCACTGTGTGTCATTTGTTTGCTTGGTAATGCGGACGAATGACCACCATCTTTGCTTCTGTTAATTTTGTTTCATCTCATTCTCTTCATCCAAACATCTCACTCGTTTCCTTTCATGTTTTCCTCTTTTAGAATGCCTCCTCGACGCGAAAACCAGATAGCAACTGCCGAACTGGCAGAAATCATTGCGCAGCAGATGGCTGCTCAATTCCCAGTTTTCATTGCTCAAATGAACCAAGCCAACAACAACAACAATGCCCCATGCAAATTCAAGGATTTTAACTCAGCTAAACCACTCAAGTTTAGTGGTTCTGAAGGAGCAACAGGGCTTCTTCAATGGTTCGAGAGCATTGAGAATACTTTCTATCACGTGCAGTGTCCGGATAATCGCAAGGTCGAGTTTTCCTCGAGTGTGTTTCAGAAGAGGGCTCTCACATGGTGGAATGGGGTAATGAGAGACCGTGGTGCAGAAGTTGCTTTGGCACAAACCTGGGCTGAACTTAGGGCCCTTATGATGAGGGAGTTCTATCCTCGCCATGAACAGCGAGCGTTGGAGAAAGAGTTTGATGATTTGAAGCAAGATAGTGGCGAGCACAGGGCATATACTAATAGGCTTGAGGAGCTGAGTTTGCTATGCCCAACGATGGTCACCCCACTCGACAAGGCTATCGAAAGATACATCGACGGCCTACCTAACTCGGTACAAGACATCATTACTGGTAGTAACCCTGCCACACTCCGTCATGCGATCGAGTTATCAGCGATATTGACTGAGTCGCAGATTCGGAAGAATAAGTTACACAGGAAGGGTGACAAGGGCAAGAAACAGTCGGCTGACAAGGAAGATAGCAAGAAAGGTCAAAACAAGAATGGAAAGAATTCTGGTTCTTCAAGAGGGTCAAGGAAGCGTAAGGCTTCCCAAAATTTTGCTGTCACTGCCCAAGCTAACCAGGCAGCTCCCAACCAACCCGCACAGCCTCCAGCAAAGAAACCCTATACAGGGAATGCACCTTTGTGCAATAGATGCAACAGTCACCATCAGCCGCAACATCTGTGCCATTTCTGTAATAACTGTGGGAAGTCGGGTCATCTTGCCAATGTTTATCGGTTTGCTCAGAATCAGGCAGTTCAGAACCCGGCTCAACAATTTGCTCAGCCTCCTGCTCAGCAACAGGGTCAAGCTGCACGACCACAATACCCACCAGGTGCTTGTTACAACTGTGGGGATCTGACCCATTACAGAAACCGGTGCCCAAGGCTGGCTAACCAGAATCAGAATGCAAACCAAAATCAGGCTCAGGCTCGAGGGCGAGCTTTTAACTTGAATGTCCAAGAGGCGCAGGCGGACGATAATGTGGTAAACGGTACGTTCTTTATTAATAATCAGCCTGCATCTGTTCTTTTTGATTCGGGTGCCGATAAGAGTTTTGTGTCATTGTCTTTTGAGCCAATGCTTCGCGTGTCTAGAACGAAACTAGGTAAACCTTTGACAGTAGAAGTTGCTAATGGTGAACCCATTGTTCTTAATTCTGTTCTTCGCAACTGTCAGTTAAACCTTAACGACCATCTTTTTTCTATCAACCTCACGCCTATGCAACTTGGAAGCTTTGACGTTATAGTGGGTATGGATTGGTTATCCAAGCATCGCGCAGAGGTAGTTTGTTTTGAGAAGATCGTTCGTGTGCCGCTTCCGACAGGCGAGATCCTACAGGTTCGTGGTGAGAAACCTGCTGGTGGTCTCAAACTCATGTCTTGTTTTAAAGCTCGGAAGTATCTGCGAAAGAATTATGTAGCCTTCTTGGCACACGTCACAGTAGATAAAGGCAAAGGTAAGTCTATTTCCGATATTCCTGTCGTTCGGGATTATTCTGAAGTATTCCCCGAAGAGTTACCTGGTCTACCCCCAGCACGCCAAGTCGAGTTACGTATTGATCTCGTGCCTGGTGCAAATCCCATTGCCAGAGCTCCATATCGCCTTGCACCGTCTGAGATGCAAGAGTTGTCTAAGCAGCTTCAGGAGCTTGCAGATAAAGGTTTTATCCGTCCTAGCTTTTCACCTTGGGGTGCTCCCGTCCTTTTTGTCAAGAAGAAGGATGGATCTTTTAGGATGTGTATCGATTATCGTGAGCTTAACAAGCTTACCATCAAGAATCGATATCCCCTACCTCGCATCGATGATCTCTTTGATCAGTTACAAGGCGCTTCTTATTTTTCGAAGATAGATCTGCAATCTGGATATCATCAACTTCGTGTGCATGAAGAAGATATTCCCAAGACAGCGTTCCGCACTCGTTATGGGCATTATGAATTCACAGTCATGCCATTCGGTTTGACTAATGCTCCTGCTGTTTTCATGGACTTAATGAATAGGGTCTGCAAACCTTATTTGGATCAGTTCGTCATTGTTTTTATTGACGACATCTTGATTTACTCTAAGACGCGAGCTGATCATGAGCAACATCTTCGTCTTACTCTGGAACTCCTAAAGAAAGAGCAACTTTTCGCCAAATTCTCCAAGTGTGAATTCTGGCTTAAAGAAGTTCAATTCTTAGGACATATCATCAACAAACAAGGTATTCATGTAGATCCCTCCAAGATCAGTGCGATTAAGGACTGGGATACGCCTACTACTCCTACTGAAGTTCGTTCTTTTCTTGGTCTAGCGGGTTATTACCGTCGCTTCATTGAAAACTTCTCAAAGATTGCAGTTCCTCTAACTACTCTAACTCAGAAGAACAGACCCTTTGATTGGGGATTCAAGCAAGAGGAAGCTTTTCAACACTTGAAGCAGAAGCTTTGCAACGCGCCTGTTCTGACTTTGCCTGAGGGCAATGATGATTTCGTCGTTTATTGCGATGCATCTAAATTGGGTCTTGGCTGTGTCCTGATGCAAAGGAACAAAGTCATAGCATATGCATCGAGGCAGTTGAAGATACATGAGAAAAACTACACCACTCATGATCTTGAGTTAGGTGCGGTTGTCTTCGCTCTTAAGATCTGGAGACACTATTTGTACGGAACAAAATGTGTGGTTTTCACAGACCACAAAAGTCTTCAGCATATCTTCAACCAGAAAGAACTCAACATGAGGCAACGACGTTGGGTAGAGCTCCTAAACGACTATGACTGCGAAATTCGCTACCATCCTGGTAAGGCGAATGTCGTAGCCGATGCATTGAGTCGTAAGGAACGTACTAAGCTTCATTGTGTACGTATTCAATCTGTTATTCAAGCTCGATCCGATATCCAAGCACGCATTTCTCAGACTCAACAATCTTGTGTTTCACAAGGTTTAATGGATAAGGAATTTCCCTATCACATAACACCTGATCTAGAACTGAAGGACAATGGATCATATTACTTCATGGACCGTTTGTGGGTCCCAAGCCAGGATGATCTTCGTACCTTGCTTATGGATGAAGCCCATAAGTCTCGTTATTCTATTCATCCGGGCTCAGATAAGATGTATAAGGATCTTCGTATTCAGTATTGGTGGCCTGGTATGAAGAAAGACATTGCCTTATACGTATCAAAATGCCTTACTTGTCTTAAGGTTAAGGCTGAACATCAGCGTCCTTCTGGTTTATTGGTGCAACCAGAGATCCCATTTTGGAAATGGGAAAACATTACTATGGATCTTGTTACCAAACTTCCACGCACAAAGAAAGGTCATGATGCCATCTGGGTAGTCGTTGATCGTCTTACAAAGTCAGCGCATTTCTTGCCAATCCGTGAGGATTTTTCTGCTGACAAACTTGCTAAAATCTATGTGGATGAAATCGTAGCTCGACATGGTGTTCCTTTGAACATCATTTCTGACAGAGATGCTCGTTTCACTTCTCATTTTTGGAGAACCATGCAATCTGCCATGGGGACCCAACTTAATTTGAGCACAGCTTATCATCCGCAAACGGATGGTCAATCTGAAAGAACAATCCAGACTCTGGAGGATATGCTTAGAGCTTGTGTGATCGATTTTGGTGGTAGTTGGGATTCACATCTTCAGTTGATTGAATTCTCCTACAACAACAGTTATCACACCAGCATCAAAATGGCTCCTTTTGAGGCTCTCTATGGTCGAAAATGTCGTTCACCAGTCTGCTGGAATGAGATTGGCGAGGCTCAGCTTACTGGACCTGCCCTCATTTTAGAGACAACTGACAAGATAAAGAAAGTTCGTGATAACCTTCAGACAGCTAGAAGCCGTCAAAAGAGTTACGCGGACCCAAAACGCAAGCCCTTGGAATTTCAAGTCGGTGATCGTGTATTACTTAAGGTCTCACCTTGGAAAGGTGTGATCAGATTTGGAAAGAAAGGAAAACTTGCACCTAGATATGTTGGACCATTCAGGATCGTCGAAAGAATCGGTAAGGTAGCCTACAGACTTGAGTTACCTCCTGAACTTGGAAATGTTCATCCAACCTTTCACGTGTCTAATCTCAAGAGGTGTTTAGCTGATGAGAATCTCCACATACCACTTGACGAAATTCGTGTTGATAAAACACTGAAATTTGTTGAGAAACCTGTGGAAATCATGGAACGTGAAGTCAAGTGGCTCAAACGCAAGCGCATTCCTTTGGTCAAAATTCGCTGGGAAGCTAAACGTGGACCTGAGTTTACTTGGGAACGCGAAGATCAAATGAAGGCGAAGTATCCGCATCTTTTCCCACCAGTTTCCTCTAAATAAATTTCGGGACGAAATTTCCACAAGTAGGGGAGACTGTAACGTCTGTGCTTGTTATCATTGTGAATAGTTCTATTATCAATAAAACAATGTTATTTGATCCCAATGTTTGTTTGGTTGTGTTTTACATTTTTCATGTTTTGACTTTTATCCAATTTCAAACTCTATATCGCTTTCTGGAGAGTTATACGCAAACTGATGCGTAAACGTAACCAGTTTAATGTGAAAAATACTCCGGAACATCAAAATATACTTAACATACATTAAATAACCTTTACATAACTTAGAAATAAGTTTTAAAGGCTTTGGTATGGCAAAAACAAGTTAATTTGCTTACAGGGACTAAACTTGACAAACTGCGAAAGTATGCCAATTTGAACTGTAACAGACATTCTGGAACATGACCATAAGTTAAACACACCTTAAATATCCTTTACATAGCTTAGAAATAGGCTTTGATGGGTTCGGTGTGCTAAAATAAACTTTTGGGTCATTCAGGGACTAAAAGGGTCAAAAAGTGCATAAGTTTGCATTTTCGCGCATAACTTACGTTCTGAATACATCCGGACATCCAAAAATTTATGTAAGCATGACTATATTTTATTTTAGTGTTTGGCATAAGAAAAATCCATTCGTCGCGTCATTTAGATCGTTTTTCGTGCTTATGCGCATTCCGTCGTAATTAACCGAACATCGCGACCGTACGGCCAAACGAACCGACATCCGAGATATTTTCAAGCATATTTCATGTTCCCTATGTCTTAACATCATTTTGGAGCTTGAAATTGGGATTGACGGGTGTTAGAAGTGCCGTTACGCAACGAAACAATGTGCAGGGACCATTTCTGCAAATTCTGCCAAAACAGGGGCTAGGCGTGACGTGAGGGGTCTTAGCTTCACGCGAGCCCCCTTCTGGACCAGATTCATTGTTTAAACAGCTGGTTGCAGCTGTTAACCTCTCCCCAATCCCTTGCCACATGTTGATACCTTATGGTGAGTGGCCATTTTGGGTTCCATAACTTTCCGACAAGTGTACGCATGAGATTCGAGCACGGTTTCCATGAAACGATCTTAGCGGCTCACCGAAAACTATAAATACCCCCCCCCATGCAATGCAAAACCCACAAGAATTTTGATTTGAGAAACTCTAAGTTGAAACCATTGTTTCATACCTGAGATTCTTGGATCGAAATTAGCATTCGGGGACCCTTCGTAAGTATTCTTTCGTTCTTTTATTGCTTTTCGAGTCTGAAAGTCAAACTTTGTTTGACTTTCTGCATTGACCAGTTTATGGTCAATGCGAAGTTCGTTTGAACTTCGCAACGTGATTGTAATCACGATGGTTATAGTCCCTTGGGACTATGCCTACTGATTACCACGTTGTCTAGGGTCGTAGGGTAAGCGATCTGATAAATCGCTTATACCATCGAACCCGACCCATTTGGTCGATCATTAGGATCCGACCAAATACATTAGGTGACCATAGCATGTAGGGAATAACCTTCCGATGTTATACCTTATGGTCACATCGTTTGAGTAGTTGTATGATAGGTAGTTTATATGCCTTAGGTAAATTACCAGAATACCCTTTTCATGTATAATTGGTAATTAAGCTTATGTAACCTAAACTTTTGTCACATAACTGATTATGTAACATGTTTAGGCATATAACACTTGTCATAGGGCTAGTTAGGCGGTCCGAACGCGTTTTATGCGAACAACGCGTTAAAGTAGCATAAGCTACCTAAACGGGTCGTAATGGGTCGTTAACTTTTAGGTTAAGTTTCATTTAGTATGTAGGCTTTGTTAAACCATATCACATGAGTTCCTACACTCATTTGGTTTACAAACCCTCATGCTACCCAGTCTTCCGATAGGTCCGGTTTATTAACATAGTTACCTATATTAGGTGCCGTTTGATTCCGAGATCTCTATCATTATTTGATTGTCACTCCAGGACTACTGAGTAATCTCAAGTGAGTACATAGACCCCCCTTTTACTGTTTTCCAAACTGATTTGGGGTGAAATACATGTGCCTACTTGTTACTTTCGTGCTTTCCTGCTTTCACATCATATGCTGGCTATGTTCATTAGTACATTTATAGTACATGATTTCATTGTTTTCATGCTATGTATGCCCATTGTGTGCATTACTTAGTACATTGTTTTACATTACATTTCATGCTATATATGCCCATTGTGTGCATACTTAGTACATTGTTTTACATTATATTTCATGCTATATATGCCTATTGTGTGCATACTTAGTACATTGTTTTACATTACATTTCATGCTATATATGCCCATTGTGTGCATACTTAGTACATTGTTTTACATTACATTTCATGCTATATATGCCCATTGTGTGCATACTTAGTACATTGTTTTACATTACATTTCACGCTATGTATGTTCATTTGATTACATACTTAGTGCATTGTTTTCACGTGCTTACATTTTTGGTATGACATTTGGTTTGTTTACATGGGACAATACATTCATTAACATTGATCACGCCGTTCGTTAGTAGGTAGTGGTACCATAGGAATTGACAACTCCCGTTCCTGAAATCCTGGGTTTGTTTGGATTGGAAGGAATGACCGAATTCGATACACATAACTTAGATAAACCTTTAATTTGTTTAAGGGTTTATCGCCACAGTCTCAAGGCTTGGATGTATGCATTTTCACAATACCGCATAAATGTTTGTATCAGTATAGCATGCATTTGTTCCACAAAACATAACTTTGATTTAAACCTTGTTTTACTTCAATACCTTGTTTTGTGCATTATACATATGGTTTAGTTGATATATTTCACTTACCATACATGATATGTTTGGGTACACATTACATGATCTATATTAAACATAAACATTTTGACATTGACATACACATTTAGTGGTTTACATTGAACATAGACATCTCAATATGGTTTACACATTAACACATGACAATTCATTTATACATAAACAATTTACATTGGTGGTTGGTTTGAGTAAGTGATTTGAGTAACGAGGCGTGTGTAATATGATACAAGCATGGTGGATACGCCGCTGGTACTTCCTATAAACAAGTGTTTGTATGATATTACATGTCGTAGCGTTACTTAATCATTTCAATATTTGACATATTACGTTTTACATAAACAACTTATCTTCACAAGACATTGATTTATAAAACAACTTATCTTATAGAAACTCATTTTTCTTGGTTATTCATTTAACCTTACATTTATTTATACATATCATCTGATCTTATCGTTTTTCAAATGATTTACAAGACAAAGCAAAGTACAGGGTTCATGACTAAACATTTTCTTAAACATAAGTCATGAACCTTATTTTCGTAAACCTATGTATCTCACAGGAATTTTAATGCTGACGTACCTATTTTCACATGTATTTTCAGTGGCTTTTGCGTAGGATGATGATCATGACACTAGGGCGGACCTGTGCCTTAGAGACTTAAAACGAAGATAGACTTTGTTTAATTATGTTATAAACTCTTTGTTTCATGTTTAAGACAATGTAACACTCTTGTTTAATAAATAAAATGTAACTTGGTATGCCATGGTTGTGAAACAATAATTCTGTTACAACACTCCCCGACGTTTTCCGCCACGTTTTGTATGTTATACGTGGTCGGGGTGTGACACATATCTTACGTTCTGAATACATCCGGACATCCAAAAATTTATGTAACTATTAAAACATTTTATTTTAGTGATTGGCATGATAAAATTCCATTCGTCGCGTAATTTGGATCGTTTTTCGCATTCGTTCGTGTTTCGTCGTAATTAACCGAACAACGCAACCGTACGACCAAACGAACCGACATCCAAGATATTTTTGAGCATTTTTCATGTTCCCTATACTTTAACTTCATTTTATATCCTTGAAATGGGATTAACGGGGCTTAAACGTGTCAAAAATGCATCAAAAACCATGTTTTGCACATTCAGGGACCAAAATTGACAATCTGCCATAGTTATCTTAGAAAGGGACCAAAGTTGAAAATCTGATTTCCAGCTAGTTCCAGCTGTTCCCTTCATTTTCACGTGGTTTTAATGAAACTAGGGGCTTGTTTTGGGGTACCCATGGTATTCTAAAACCATGGGCACACATGTAAGGTCCAGATCGAAGCTCGGTTTTCGATGAACGATCCTAACGGTCTTGGTTTTCCTATAAATACCCCACCCCTCTTGCTTCAAAACTCATATTTGATCTGATTTGGCTCTCTAAGTTGAAGTTATACACTTCATACCTGAGAGTAATCTGATCAAAACTCCATAGCTTGGACCCGTTGTAAGTCCTATTTCGTTCTTTTACGCGTTTTAGCGTGAAAGTCAAACATTGTTTGGCTTTCAGCTTTGACCAGTTTATGGTCAACACGAAGTTCGTTTGAACTTCGTAACGTGAGTGTAATCACGATGGTTCTAGTCCCTTGTGACTATACCTACTGATTACCACGTTATTTAGACATAGTGGCGAGTCGTAGTTTCGGCCAAAATGCGTATTCTTGCGTATTTTGTAACCAAACTACTTTTAGGTATCAAGACCTTTGTTTTGATACCAAACCTATTTTCTAAATTCGTTAAACATATTTTAACATGTTTAGCTCGTCACTTTAGGTTTAGTGCTTATATAGGGTCGTAAGGTAAGCGATCTAAACAATCGCTTAGACTTTCGAATCCAACCCGTTTGGTCGATCATTAGGATCTGACCAAACACATTAGGTGACCATAGTTGTATAGGGAATAACCTTCTGAGGTTATACCTTATGGTCACGTCGTTAAGTTAGTTGTATGATAGGTAGTTTATATGCCTTAGGAAAATTACCAAAATGCCCTTTTTACGCCAAAATTCATTTTAAGCATATGTAACATAATTTTTGACATCTAAACTGATTTAGCAACAATATTAGACATGTGAAGGCATATTTTACTTGTCATAGGACTAGTTAGGCTGTCCGAACGCGTTTTACGCGAACGACACGTTAAAGTAGAATAAGCTACCTAAACGGGTCGTAATGGGTCGTAAGCACTTAGGATAGGTTCCGTTTTAGAATGTAGGCTTCCTTATACCATATTACATGAGTTCTTACACTCATTTGGTTTACGAAACCACATTTTATCCAATCCTCTGATTTAGGTCCGTTTATTAACGTAGTTACCTATATTAGGTGCCGTTTGATTCCGTGATCCTTCTAGCGTTGCTTGGTGGTTATCTAAAGACTATTAAGCAATCTCAAGTGAGTACATAGTCCCCTCTTTTACTGTTTTACAAACATTTTGGGGTGAAACACATGTGCCTCCTTGTTACTTTCGTGCTTTCCATGTTTTCATATCATATGCTTGTTATGTTCATTAGTACACTTATAGTACATGATTTCATTGTGTTCTTGCTATGTATGTCCATTTGTTGCATACTTAGTACATCGTTTTACATTACATTTTATGCTATGTATGTCCATTTAGTTCATACTTAGTACATTGTTTTACATTACATTTCACTCTATGTATGTCCATTTAGTGCATACTTAGTGCATTATTTCACATCACATTGTCACATGCTATGTATGTTCATTTGTTGTATACTTAGTACATTTGTTTTTCATCACATGCTTACATTTTGGTATGACATTTGGTTTGTTTAAATGGGACAAAAATACGTTCATTAACATTGGCCATGTCGTTCGTTAGTAGGTAGTGGTACCATAGGAATTGACAACTCCCATTCCTGACATCCTAGGTATGTTTGGATGAAAGGAATGACCGAATTCGATACACATAACTCAGATAAACCTTTAATTTGTTTAAGGGTTTATCGCCACAGTCTCAAGGCTTGAATGTATGCATTTAACAATACCGCATAGATGTTTGTATCAGTATAGCATGCATTTATTTCACAAAACATAACTTTGATTTAAACCATGTTTTACTTCAATACCTTGTTTTGTGCATTTTTACCTATGGTTTAGTTCATACATTTCACTCGCCATACATGATATTTGTTTACACATTACATGATTTACATTTGACACATGAACATTATCACACCCTGTCTTTTGCGGAAGCGTATGATGTGTGACTAGCTTGTTATCATTGCATTCAATCATAATAAACAACTACATGATTAAAATGATGTTCATCCATTTAGAAAATTTTGAGTATTACAAACACTTGTTATTTAAGTTTTAAAACACAACCTTCGTCTAGGTTACAATTCAACAAAAGTGGATGACATCTAAGCTTGTAGACCACTTCTAGTTACGACACTTGCGCCCAAGATCCATCCTGTCACCTGAAATACATGAAATTTTGGAAAACATCAACATAAAGTTGAGCGAGTTCATGCGTTTTGCATATATTGTATGAAAACATAGTTTGTGTCATGTAAAACTAAAGCACTCTTGTATAAATCAAGTTTTCTTGTGTACACCACGTACTAATTGAATGTTTGTACAAGGACATTAAGGCATGTGAGGATATAGGGAGCACTAGTATTGGCTCATACCCTTGTCGATTTTCCTCGACTGTGTCGATTAACCTCGACTGTGTCGATTTCCCTTGACTGTGTCGATTTCCCTCGACTGTGTCGATTACCCTCGACTGCGTCGATTAACCTCGACTGGGACTCCGAAGCACTACTAGGTACTAATTGTGACCATGAGTGGGGTTCGGCCGTACCCGTTAGATCTAACCCTCGTCCCGAATTAAGTATTAATGGCATTTCAATATCTAGTATATGCTCACATGATCTAGTATTTTCTAGGCATTTCTTAAAGCGCATCATACTCGGTACTCGTTCTCACCAAGTGTGCTTCTCGTATTTTTGTATTCTCAAATCATATCACACTCGGTACTCGTCCTCACCAAGTGTGCTTCTTGTATTTTTACCATTTGTAAAAATTGTAATATTTGTAACATGTATTTCACCCCCGAGAGTTATAAAACCAAAAATAGTTAAAGAAAAGGGGGAGCATGAACTAACAACTTTGCGTTCCTGCGTCATAAACTTCACCGGATTTGCTTATCTAGCGTCGTGACCTAAACGTGTTTTATTAACGTTAGTCACTAGACTTGTATCGGACAAGTACAAGTCACAATCTTTTGTGTACGTATTCTTGTATTAAAAATAATTTATATTTTTAACTAAGTGTCTTACTTATATTATTTTCTCAAAAATAAATATAAGTTTCTTGTATTTTGCACCCGAATTATGTATCTTGTATGTTGTATGTGTATTTTTGTGTTTTTAGTTCTCAAGAGTATTTAGTGTATTTTCGAGTCCTAATACACTATCACGTATAACACATACTACATACACTTAGCACGGAATTTGGTGATCAAAATATACATATATTTTTCTCAAAAATATACATACTTAGTATCAATTTTATTCTTGAAGAAATCATCATTTCTTAATACAAAAATTAGGGAAACCTTGGTAAATGTTTTTAGACACATTTTTAGGGAATAAGTTTCTCAAAACTTATATTTTTCTAAGTGTCAAAATTTTATAAAAATTTTGACAGAGTTTCCCCTAAAAATGGAGGTTTCCCATGTTTTCAAACATGTGTTTATTTTCTTTTAAAACATCATCAACAATCAACAACATATCATCTTTATTTACCAAACTAGTAAAAAAAACAAGCATAAACTATAAACTTATGAACTTGAAAGTTTATAAAAGTATGTAGTAGCTTACTAGCATACTTTGTAAGTCTTGTTACCTTTAAAGATGTGATTTGTTCTTCAAAAACTTCATTTTTAAAGAGTTTGTATTTTCACAACTTCTAGTCATATTTTCTAAAAATATTTCTTTGTGAAATTTTCTTATTACACAAGTGTTTCTACACTTGTTTATCCACTATAAATGTGTTAAGTTTATGTAAGATCCAAGTTTTAACAAAACTCATACTTTTCACTTGGTTCCTCCGAAAACCCACTCATGGATCTTTAGATCTACAAGATTATAACTTATTTTGATCTTTATTTTTCAAGAAAACACCTATTTATCCAAGTTCATAGTTTATGTGTGGATGGTTCCATCATCCTACACATTTTTGCTTTCTCATCTTGCTAGTTCATGTTTTTAAACATGATCTAGCAAGACCATGTGATGAACCATAACATTTCTACTAGCAAACAACATTCAACAAGCATCATAACACAAGAATATCATGATTTCTTCATCATTTTAACCATTCTTCATCACTTTGTTAGTTTATGTTTCAAGACTTTGTTTATGTTCTTAGTGTTTCTTAAGATTTCACCATTCTTTTAACTATTAACCATCAACAATATGAAGAGAATGAAGATCTAAGACACTTACCACTAGCACAAGACTAGGGGAGTTCAAGAGTATAAAAGTGATGGATAAAAGAAAACGATAGAGGTCCTTGAGCTTCTGAACACACCAAGCTTGCTTGTAGGATCTCTAACACCTTTGGGTAAGTATAGATTGCTTGGAATGGAGCTTGAAGGTGATGATGGTGGGTATGGTGGTGGCGGCCGAACACAAGGAAGGAGGAAGGGAAGATGGTTGGTGTTTTGTTTGTGAAGATGAAGATTGAATGGTCTTGTGGTTAAATAGAGATTACTTCCAACATTTCCTTAACCTTTGGATCAAATGTTCCCCTAAGTACCATGCATACCCATTAAATTAATCAAGAAAATCAAGTGGGTGTGTCCCACTTCACAACCGGTTATGGGGGGGGGGGGGTTGGTTTAGTTGTGTTGCAATGGTAAGTTACTAATTTGGTTAGAAGATAAGTGAGATGGTTCAAGGTTTAAGTGTGTTATGAGTGTTATTAATTATATAGTGTGTTAGGGTGTTCGGGGACCCTAACTAACTTAGAAAAATAAAAACATTGCTTCTAGCAATATTTTGGTGTTCCGGGTAACGTCCGGTTGTTCGGTTAAATACCGGTTCGTTTAAGTGCTAAATTGCACCGTTTAGTGTCTTTCAAGTATCCTTTTGTAACACTTTCAATTCCCGACACTTAGGGAAGCATTCTGGATGATAAATTATAATTTCTGCATAATATTTCAGTGTCAAAATGCTGATTATAGCTGAATTTAATAAAATTCTGCACTTAAAGTGCGTTTCGGGTGCTTTTTAGTGCGTATTTTAGCTCTCGGAATGTCTATATGTAAACCCTTGTATGTACTCTTGGGTTTTAATGCATTCTTGACGTTAGAACTACACCTAGGTTCCAATACTATTGTCTAACTGCTTTCTGCAGAATTGTTGACACATTGTGTCTTACCGGTGAGTTTACTAGTATTTTTTTGACGCAACGCTGTTATAAAGTAATTTTTGTAGTATAAAACGTGCATGAATTCACTTGCATGGAATTCAGAAATTTATTTGTCTGGTAAACTAGATCATGCACAATTATTAAAGTATTGATTACTGTTCAACTAGTGTACGGAATGTACGGAAAAGTGACGGTTGTCACAGTCTCCCCCCATTAAAAGAATTTCGTCCCGAAATTCAAGCAATGCCATCGGTCGCAGGGGAGTTTTGAAACAAATATGGTCACTTAGATTCATTATTTGTCTTCATGTTCCCATATACTCTGGGTCGTGTTATGAATTCTATCGTAATCAATTATGTCTTTTCTGTATCTTGTGGACTCTTGGTCCGTAACCTTAACAGGTTTTATAGTATTGTGGACTCTTGGTCCAAAACCTTAACAGGTTTTCTAGTAATTTTTTCGTTTGTCATTGACGTGAATCTTATTTATGGGAACAATGACTGTTCCTTGAGTCAGACTCCTCTACAGACTAGACACATAAATGTGTCGCGATCACTACTGATCCTTTTCTGGGAATTTTATCTTGTGCGCATTGGTTCTGATCACTACATCGGGGATTCAACCTTTTCGTTTTCCCAATCACACTACGCCTTCCCTAGGCGAGGCTCTCATTTTAGTCATACTTCTTGTCTCAAATTCTTACGATTTCCGCCCTCATCGGCGTAATCTTTCTGTATCCTGCGGGCTGTCTCGATATGATCACATATCTGAATGACCTTGCCTCTAGATTTTCCCGAACTAACGCGGGTCAGTAGATTGTTTATCTCCGGTCTTCGTTCAACATGACGGGGATTAACTTAGTACGTTCCTTCTAAAGCTTCACACGAAGCGGTTTAAACGGCAGTGTGATAAATACTGTTGTAGGAAGACTCCACTAAGGGCAAGTGAGTGCTCCAACTTTTCATCAAAGTTTATCACACAGGCACGTATCATGTCCATACGGTCTGCATCGTTCAGCAGCTCAGTTCATATGCGTTAACATTCTAGCTCTTACGATCAACGGTGTGCTGCAACTCTTGTGATCAGTAAAGATTGTGCAGCGTTTTCTTTCAGGTAATGACGTCAAATTTTTGCGGCGCGCAATTACGGCATCTAGATCAAGGCTTCTTCTCATGATCTCTAAATCAATGTGCCGCGTATGCAACGTTGTGGTCTCGTTGCATCGACGTACAATCGAGACTTTGTCGAGAAGCGTCACATAATTGCAACTCTAGCTCCTTAGCTCTTGGTTGCAGGGTTGGCATGAATTTCGTTCTCACTTCGCGAATTCGAAATCCGCTTTTTGTCATCATAGCACATAACTGTTCTTTTCTCTAAGAGTTGCAAGGTAAATTGCAGCTGTTGCTCACGACCTTCCTTGGTCGTTGGCCATATAAGAATATAGTCAATAAGTACATGACTTATCCAGGTATGGCTTACGCGTTCGATTCATGAGGTCCATGAACATTGTCGATGCATGTGTTAAGCCAAATGATACGACAAGGAACTCGTAATGCTTGAAGCGAGTCCTAAAGGTCGTTTCAGGGATATTTCCTTCTGGTATTCACAGTTGAGGACATCCTGTCCTCAAGTTGATCCTTGAGTGGCAACTAGGATCTTATGATTTTGTCTGTTTTATGTCATCAGTCCTTGGCAAAGGATTCTGATTCTTAATTCTCTGGAATTTATGCAGAGTGGAGTCTATCAACTTTCTCCTTATGCCCTTAACTAAGGATGTTATGTCCTTAATTTCCTCTGTCTAGCAGCTCTTGCAGTTATATCGGAGGTTCATGCTTTGCGGATGAAGCTAGTCGGTATGGCGTCATTCAGCACAGGTGCTGCTCCTGGCACGCGATTTATCCTAAACTCCTCCCGTCGCTACGGAGGGGCGTTCCTGACAAGTCTTCCGAAAAAGGCTATTGGAACTTCTTCCGTCACGGGGATGTTCTCAGGCTCTGCAGTCTACTCGGAGGTGTTTCTATGCCTCTTCGACCAACGAGGGATATCGTAGATCTGCCGCCTTGTGGGGTCTAGCATCCTTGCATCTATTGTAGGAAAGTTGGGTTTCATCATTCGTAAGAGGGATGCGTCTGATTTTCTCATATCGAACGACTTCAGCTGTATACTTGGATTTCCGATCCATGCTAACTATCATATTATGACTTCGCGAGTCAATGGTAACAGAAGGTTCCGGCCTTCTGAGTCCCTAAATACAATCCTTAATCGCTTCGACTGTTTAAACTAGCCTTCTATATGCCCATTTCTAAAGAATACGGGACGTCTATTTTACTTGAAACTAGGCCAAGCAGTTTCTTAAGTTCTAAGCATGCAAGGTTAAAGTTGATGCCATTATTAATTAAAAGTAGATGCATTAGGTTGGTTAATAGGGAACGTACCCATAACCGCATCTGGATCCTGGCGTGCTTCACGAGTTTCAATCGTGAAAACCCTTCCTTGTTTGTTTCTTCTTAGGGCAATCTTTCCTAAAGTGCCCTGCTTCACCACATCTGTAGCAACCTGGTATTCTCTTATTTCTTCCATCTGGGTCCTTCGCCCAATAGGCGTCCTTGCTGTGCCCTTCTTTCCCACACTTTCCGCACTTAGGCCTCAGACATCGACCTTCATGGTGAAAATTGCATTCCCCGCACCTCGGCTTAGTCCCCGTGTAAACTTTACCACCGGCCTTTTTAGTGGCTCCATCAGTTTTCCTGTCAGGCGGCGGATTCACTCTCTTTCTTTTGTTTGCTTTAGAGCTTTCATAGCTGACTTGTGTGCCCACCTTTAGGTTCGAAGATTTCTTTTTCTTATTGCCTGATGACTCCACATGGGTCTCTTTCTTGTTATCCTCATATTCTGAAAATTTTCCCGCACGTAGAGCCTCTTCAGTAAGAGTGACACTCATATCGATAGCCTCTGCAATGGTTGAGGGCTTTGAGGTAGTAACCATGCCCCTGATCTGGGGTGCAAGTCCCCAAATGAATCGTTCAATCCTTTTGAATTCCGGTTTGACTAAGTAGGGGACAACCCTAGACAAGTCGTGAAATCGCTGGACGTATTCACGAATCTTCGGTCCATCCATTTTCAAATTCCAGAACTCCACCTCAAGCTTCTGGATTTCAGCCCTAGAACAGTATTTCTTTTCCATCATTTCCTTGAGCTCGTCCCAGCTCAGTGCATAAGCAGCATCTGCACCAAGGGTCTGAACCTGAAGGTTCTACCAGGAGAGTGCGCCATCTAGAAATAACCCTGAGATATAGGTAACACTCTATTGGGGTGAACAGTTACTCATTCTTAGAACTGAGTCAGTCTTTTCTGCCCAATGAACAAATGCAACGGCACCTCCTGTGCCATCAAAATTCAAAGGCTTGCAGTCTAGGAACTGTTTATAGGTGCAGCTAGTTGGAGGGTTATTTCCAGTAGTGCCATCGCTGTGCTTAGAGCGGAGGGCTTCATGTCGTGCAATTGCCTGTGAGATGCGTTCTTGCAGCTCGGCTTCTGTTCTTGGTAACGTACTGGTGTTTGTGTCTCGCCTGGGCGGCATTCTCTTCTGCCAAAATGGTATGAAGTAGGTTAGACAACATTTCAATTGTCTATGAGGTACATAGCACCATAACCCATCATGTAATCACCCAATTTCACATGTATATATAATCAATGTATGAGCGAGGAAACAGTTACTGAGCCTTCACATAGGCTTGCCAATCTTGGCTTATTGTTTGTAATAAAATGAACTCGAGGTTACATCGCCTCGGTCATTTAGGGTTCAGCCTTCACATAGGCTTGCCAATCTTGGCTTATTGTTTGTAATCTTGGCTTATTGATGTGTATATTTTCCCAGAGAGGGGGGTTGTTCGTGTAGGGGTGATAGAGAGTGTAAAGTCACTGAATCTTTTGAATGTTACTCATCTACACTTGCTTAAATGTCGTTTTCTCAAACGTCTCGTATGCAGGTAGAAATGTCAGTCACGAAGTAGGCTAAGACAGGTTTCCTACTTTATAAAGTGTTGAAGCACTGATCTATGTGTTGTTCTACCAGAGGAAGGTGAGGACACCTACAGATAAATTTTGTGTGGTTTTCATTAGCTCGACCCGCAGAGTCCACCAGGATTTCTGTGCACTACAAGTCGTTATTACGTGGGCCCCCGTAATAATAAATTGTCTTGCACAGTTACCCCAAATTTTCTCTCGTCCAAGCAGATGACCAATCAAGGAGGGGACACTACTGCCCTTATACCTCTTGTTATGGAAAGGACCATTACGGTGGTCCATGCGCTAACATTTGTTATCGTTACGCGCGTATAGGCACGATGATTAGATGGAATAGGAATAGAGAGGATTCCCAGTAGTTGGAGGGGCACCTTCGAGATGAATACTTCATCTTCCTTTTCTGGTCAAGTATTTCGTCCATCTTGCTTCACATAAGCCGCAGGGATCTCGTCCCGTTGATTAAGAATTCATTCAAGGTTGCCGCCTCTGCCTCGTCATCATTACCGTAGTTAGGCACCTTCACGATCGAGAGGGAAGAGCAGCCATCTCCTACGGAAGCAAGCTCAGAATTTTGTCTGGTAATCGCTCTAGCTATGAGCTTTGCAAAGGACGCGAGGTCGGTAGTTTCATCG
This sequence comes from Helianthus tuberosus, assembly GCA_030545235.1. Classification (NCBI taxonomy): domain Eukaryota; kingdom Viridiplantae; phylum Streptophyta; class Magnoliopsida; order Asterales; family Asteraceae; genus Helianthus; species Helianthus tuberosus. The sequence goes on from CM060388.1 coordinate 97,212,432, forward strand.
TGCGAGTTACGTAGTAATAGGAGTCGGAGTCGAAAGTATCTTATTCAAGTCAATAATCATTCCGTACACTTATTTGTATGTATGTATATCAATGACAAATATGCTACTTAGCATAAACAAGCAATTTGATGCATTATATCACGTATAACTCTCGTTTTTGGGGGGTCATTTTTCTAGTTGTCGATTTACGACAGAAACACTACTTGGTACTAATTATCATCAAGTGTGTATTTTTATCTTTGGCAAGTCTATCTCGTGGACTATGCCTTAATTGGCACCTTATTCTAAGGGTATTCCTCACTAATGTCCTTGCCTTGTCTCTTTTTGAAAAGTGCTTGACTCGTGGATCTTGGCGCTTTCGTGAATGCAATGAAAACCTTTTTGTAAAATGTTTTTGTGAGAGAACTTTAGTGATTGTAGTCTAGACTCGAGAAGGAATCCTAGTTCACTACAATCGAAGCTCTGATACCAAACTGTCACACCCTGTCTTTTGCGGAAGTGTATAATGTGTGACTAGCTTGTTATCATTGCATTCAATCATAATAAACAACTACATGATTAAAATGATGTTAATCCATTTAGAAAATTTTGAGTATTACAAACACTTGTTATTTAAGTTTTAAAACACAACCTTCGTCTAGGTTACAATTCAACAAAAGTGGATGACATCTAAGCTTGTAGTCTACTTCTAGTTACGACACTTGCGCCCAAGATCCATCCTGTCACCTGAAATACATGAAATTTTGGAAAACATCAACATAAAGTTGAGCGAGTTCATGCGTTTTGCATACCTTGTATGAAAACATAGTTTGTGTCATGTAAAAATAAAGTACTCTTGTATAAATCAAGTTTTCTTGTGTACACCACGTACTAATTGAATGTTTGTACAAGGACATTAAGGCATGTGAGGACATAGGGAGCACTAGTATTGGCTCATACCCTTGTCGATTTTCCTCGACTGTGTCGATTAACCTCGACTGCGTCGATTTCCCTCGACTGCGTCGATTTCCCTCGACTGCGTCGATTACCCTCGACTGCGTCGATTACCCTCGACTGCGTCGATTAACCTCGACTGGGACTCCGAAGCACTACTAGGTACTAATTTTGACCATGAGTGGGGTTCGGCCGTACCCGTTAGATCTAACCCTCGTCCCTAATTAAGTATTAATGGCATTTCAATATCTAGTCTATGCTCACATGATCTAGTATTTTCTAGGCATTTCTTAAAGCGCGTCATACTCGGTACTCGTTCTCACCAAGTGTGCTTCTTGTATTTTTGTGTTCTCAAATCGTATCACACTTGGTACTCGTCCTCACCAAGTGTGCTTCTTGTATTTTTACCATTTGTAAAAATTGTAATATTTGTAAAATGTATTTCACCCCCGAGAGTTATAAAACCAAAAACAGTTAAATAAAAGGGGGAGCATGAACTCACAACTTTGCGTTCCTGCGTCGTAAACTTCACCGGATTTGCTTATCTAGCATCGTGACCTAAACGTGTTTTATTAACGTTAGTCACTAGACTTGTATCGCACAAGTACAAGTCACTATCTTTTGTGTACGTATTCTTGTGTTAAAAATAATTTATATTTTTAACTAAGTGTCTTTGTGACAACCCTCAAATTACATGTATTCCGTAAAATTTATTAATGATAATTAAAGTGCTTTACGACTGTGTGGAATTACTTAACTGCTCTCTGATTACTGTGTTATACTTACATGTGCTTGTTAACATACTAGTAGTGTATAGAAAAGTCATTAAATAGTCCGTTATGATTTCCTAAATGTTAGAAATTTAAAAGTATTACAAATATATATATATATATATATAAGGCACCTTACGGATTAGTTAAACACTTTAACGGAACAGTGTCAAACCAAACAACCGGACTTTACCCGGAACATAAAAATATTGTCAATGACATTGTTTTTCCTTTTCTGAGCTAGTTAGGGTCCCCGAACACCCTAACACCCGTTATATTACATAACACACTAATAACCTACATAAGTACCTAACTAAACATAACTAGACACATAACCATACAATTGAAATCAAACGATAAACCACCCCCCCCCCTAACCGATCGGTTCCCCCAAGGGGACACCACCACACAATTGTGATTATTTTAATCAAGATTGTCCCATATCTAGCTTACATGTTACCCAAAGGATTTTAGTGAATGGAGGTTTATAAGAAGACTTAAAGGTTAACATTACATTCACTAAACACTTCAAAAATTTGGCACTCTCTCTCTCCCCTTGCCTTGCTTACGGCCGAACCCAACAACACCCACCATCACCATTACTTGTTCACCTTCAAGCCATTTTCTTACATACCAAGGTGCAAGAGATCATACAAGGAGGCCCGGTGCTTTCGGAATCTCAAGAACCTCACTACGTTGCTTTTATCCACCTAGTTTTCGCTTTGTTTCTCCCCTAGCCTTGAGCTAGTAGTAAGTGCCTCTAAACATCATCTTGATCTTGTTTATGGTGGTTAATAAGTGACTTAATGGTCGAAAGTTGAGAACACTAAATAACATAACATAAAGTCTTGAAAATAAGATGAATAAGTTGGATAAGGAGAAGTTATGTGTGTAAATCATGTAGATCTTGTGTGGTTATGATTCTTGGTTGATTATCTGATGTTTTGCTGGTTAATATTGATGTTTGATGTTGTTGTGATCACTAAACATGTTAACAGAATCAATCGAACACAATTTAGAAGGTTAAAACCTGAAACAGTAGGCTGTTTGGTAATTACAGCCAACTTCAGTTGGCTGTAACAGGACCATAACTTAACGAGAAATGTATTTTCTAAAGTCTAGGGTTATGTATTATGAAATATGGTTCTAATGGCATCGGAATCATAATTTTTGGACTTCGTTTACTATTTTTAAAGCGTCAATTTGTAACAGTAGCTAGAGCTGCATTTTTCTGCTGAAAATATGTGTTTTGTTTTCGGTCATAACTTGAGTTCTGTGTAGGGTTAGATCATGGAATTTGTAGAGTAGATGAAAACTGATGTATTTGTAATTACCCCACTAGAAATTCATAAATCGGACTCTCGATGAATTTTAAATAAATTATTCCGTGGACTGTTGTCAGAAAAAGATAAATCTGAGTTCAGTCCGGAAAATGAATTTTTATAAAATATTAGTAGTGAACTGGACCACGATATTTTTACACAATAAAACTTGGAACGTTTAAGACATTCTGCAAAAATTTGGGAATTTTTGGAATAAGTTAACTATTTTATTAAAATGTCCGAAAACAGCCCGGTTTTGAATATTTAAGCTGAAACGACATAAGTTGTAATTTGCGTGTCTAAACGTCGAGTATGCTATCTGTGAATGATCTAACATGATTATGTGTCAATAAAAGGGTTATGTGCATTATCGTATGTTTGTTTGTGCGTGGGGAATGGATGCGAAGTTTATATGGACATGAACCGTTAAAGTGATGCATGTTATGTGATAGATACGTGTAGGAACTTTGTGCTCTATTTGAAACCACTAAATGACTAACTGGTAATCATATTAGGACGTGATTGACCGACCTTGACTATTAGCTATTTTTGAGAGTCAAACCGAGCAACCGAGCTGAGTTCACACTTTCTACAAGGCATGGGATTCCCGGTGGTTTGGGAATGGGTTAAAGAATTAAAACTAAATCTACATATCCCTTTGGGGAGATATGTACGGCCATCCTTCCTATGGGTAGGATGCCATTATTAATCCTACGAATTCTCCTGGTGCAGAATACGTACGTTCGTCCTCCTGGTGCAGGACAACAACCTTAAAAACTAGCTAGACAAAACTCTATCAATAAGTCCCTCTTCATTATATCGACTTAATCGCCGAGGCCAATGGCGAGCGGGTCATTAGTTAATAGCGCTATTAGGTTTAACAAACCTCACACCATGCCGGTCGGACGGGCGTGTACTAATGGACTATAGCAGATTGTCAGCGATGATAGACACTGATATAGGGCACAACTTATTTGCGTAGTAGTCGATATCATACCGTCTAGTAGTTCACACGGGGAAAGCCCCCACTGATTATGGATATGGTTTGGGTAAAGAAAAAGGAACTGGTTAAACATACTTTCAACTTCATGGTAACCCCCATGGCAAATAAGCCAACGAAAGTCAAACCACGTTTTTCAGAAACAACTTAAAACTAATCAACCAAACGTGAACTCACTCAACTTTGTTGTTGACTCGTTGTTACATGCCTTACAGGTCGCTAAATGCTTGGAGCTTGCACGAGAAAGGAGTCGTTGTGGTGTACGGACTGTTATGTTCCGTGCATAATATTTAAATCCTTATGAACTTATTAAACTTGCGTTTTGAACCTTAACTTATAAACTATGGACTTATGCTTTTGGATTTACGTTTATGCTTCCGCTGTTTAAACTGAACATGGTTAACTAGCTTTGGTCACCAATCGTATTGTGTTTGGTTTTATTTACTTATTTACGTTATTCAATATGATTGGTGGCTCAATCCTGGTCATATCACGCCTCCAAGCGGTGATACTCCGCATGGTGGATTTTGGGGGTGTGACAGATTGGTATCAGAGCCATTGGTTATAGTGAACTTGGTTTTAAAAAGGGGAAAGTTTTTGATAAAACCAGACTATAACCTATACAGTGCTCAACGATCCACAACGATGCTTCACTCCACGTGCAAGACTCGACACAATAGGTGATATGATTTATGTTATACTGTCGGTTAGATAATTCACACTGTGCATTAGTTAACATGATAATTGCTATTTGAACCCTGTGTGCTTACTCTCTACTGTTGTCCCACACTTACGCACTTTCACGACACTTTTCTCACTTACGTTGCTTCATTATGAAGATCATGAGCGGACGCGGAGGACGTATCAACCTCACTCAAGCCCAGTTGACGGCTTTGATCAACGAACGAGTCGCTGAGGCACTCGCAGCTAACCCTGCAGGAGGTATAACCTGCCATACCAACTCACCTTAGGGCGTTTAGATCCTACCTTCGCAAACCAACCCCCGTGCTTAATCTTGTCTTTTATTCTCGCGCAACAGGTCAACATGCTCAATCTCCTGTGTGCACGTTCAAAACCTTCATGGACTGCAGACCTACTACTTTCAGTAGCACTGAAGGAGCTGTAGGCCTCCTCCACTGGTTTGAGAAGCTCGAGTCTATCTTTGAGATGTGCGAATGCCCCGAGGCTCGTAGAGTGAAGTATGCTACTGGTACTCTTGAAGGAATAGCGCTCACATGGTGGAACGCTCAGGTTCAGATGCTGGGGTTGGTTGCTGCTAATGCCACCCCATGGAACGATTTCAAGGAAATGATCAAGGAAGGGTATTATAGCCGGGATGACATCCACAAACTAGAAGTGGAGTTTTCAACCTGAAAATGACGGGGTCTGAGATTAAGGCGTATACGAAAAGGTCAAATGAGCTGGCCATCTTGTGCCCTACCATGGTGGACCCTCCCATCAAACGAATTGAGCTGTATCTCAAGGGCCTTGTACCAGAGATTCAAAGTCACGTGATATCAGCCAACCTGGGTACCATACAGCAAATCATCAAGTTGGCCCATCGACTCACTGACCAGGCAGTGGAGCAAAACAGACTGCCCAAACGTATCAGTGCCACAGCTACTTCTGATGCACCTATCGACAACAAGCGAAAATGGGATGGGAACTCCAGTAAGGGTTCTGCTTCAGTTCAGTCTCAGTAGCGAAAGACTGATGACTACCATAGTTCTGGTCATCAATCTTCCGGTAATCAAGGACAGGGTGGATACCTAGGAAACCACCCCAAGTGCAACCGGTGCAACAAGCATCACAGCGGGCAGTGCAACAAAGGTCGATGTCAGAGATGTCACAAGCTGGGCCATGAAGCTAGGGATTGCAGGAGCCCGCGTCCTGCAAATCAGAATCGCCAACAATAACAACAAGCTCCACAGAATCACCAGCAGCAGCAACAGCAGGGCAATAAAGGATGCTTTCAGTGTGGCGCTGAAGGTCACTTTAAGAGGAACTGCCCCCAACTGAACCAGAATCAGAACAACAACAATCCAGGAAACGGGAACAACAATGGAGGCAACAACGGGGGTAACAACAATGGTAATGGAGCAAGGGGTCCTGTGTTCGTGATTGGTCAAGGTGATGCAAGGAACGATCCCAACGTTGTGATGGGTAAGTTTCCTCTGGACGACTTCTTTGTTACTGTTTTATTCGATTCGGGTGCCGATACTAGTTATGTGTCCTTAAAAGTTAGCCAAATGCTTAAGCGCACTCCAACACTTCTAAACACCAAACACACGATAGAGCAAGCAAATGGTAAAGTCTTGAAGCCACACACATAGTTAAAGGTTGTAACCTCATCTTAGCTGGTCAGACTTTCTCTATCGATCTTATTCCTATCACACTTGGTAGTTTCGACGTCGTTATTGGGATGGATTGGCTATCTCATCATCAAGCGGAGATTGTTTGCAAGGAGAAAATCGTCCGCATTCCTCGTTCGGGTGAAGAACCCCTTGTGATCCATGGCGACATGAGTGGTGCTGTTGTAGGCATTATCTCTTTCCTTAAGGCCCAGAAGTGTCTGCGAAAGGGCCACACTGCCATTCTAGCACTCGTTACTGACACATCAACGGAAGAGAAGAGAATTGAAGACATCCCTATTGTACGTGACTTTCCCGAGGTATTTCCCAAGGAATTACCTGGTCTTCCGCCTCATCGGCAGGTCGAATTTCAAATCGAGCTAGCTCCTGTAGCAGTGCCCATAGCTCGAGCACCTTATCGTCTAGCTCCATCAGAACTTGAAGAACTATCCACACAACTACAAGAACTCTTGGAAAAGGGTTTCATACGTCCTAGCTCTTCGCCATGGGGAGCTCCAGTGTTATTCGTGAAGAAGAAGGACGGTACCTTCAGAATGTGTATTGACTACCGCGAACTCAACAAGGTGACCGTGAAGAATCGTTATCCTCTTCCACGTATTGACGACTTGTTCGACCAGTGGCAAGGGTCGAGCTATTACTCCAAGATTGATTTAAGATCGGGATACCATCAGCAGAGAGTCCGAGAGGAGGACGTCTCCAAAACAGCATTCAGAACTCGTTACGGCCATTACGAGTTTCTAGTTACGCCTTTCGGATTGACGAATGCACCTGCGGTCTTCATGGATCTCATGAACCGAGTATGCAAACCTTACCTGGATAAGTTCGTTATTGTGTTCATCGACGATCCTGATCTATTCTAAGAGTCAGGAGGAACACGAGCAGCATCTACGACTTATGCTGGAACTTATTTGAAAAGAGCAGTTGTATGCCAAGTTTTCGAAATGTGACTTCTGGCTTCGCGAAGTCCACTTTCTAGGCCATGTGGTAAACAAGGATGGAATTCATGTGGATCCATCTAAGGTTGAATCGATCAAGAACTGGCCTGCACCCCGCACACCAACAGAAATCCGCCAATTCTTGGGTTTGGCGGGATATTACAGAAGATTTATCAAAGATTTCTCCAAGATTGCGCAACCTCTCACTTCACTGACTCAGAAGGGTGTCATCTACCATTGGGGTAATGTGTAGGAGTCCGCGTTTCAGCACTTGAAAGATAGACTTTGTAGCGCGCCTATCCTCTCATTGCCTGAAGGCACAGATGATTTTGTGGTTTACTGCGATGCTTCCTTCCAAGGACTTGGTTGCGTGTTGATGCAACGTGATAAGGTCATTGCCTACGCATCACGCCAACTTAAGGTTCACGAAAGGAACTACACTACACACGACTTGGAGTTGGGAGTAGTTGTTTTTGCGCTTAAGATATGGAGACATTACCTGTACGGTACCAAGTGCACCATTTACACCGATCACAGGAGTCTCGAGCATATCTTCAAGCAAAAGGAGTTAAACATGCGTCAACGCCGATGGGTCGAACTCTTGAATGATTACGAATGCGCGATCAAGTACCACCCGGGCAAAGCCAATGTTGTGGTCGACGCCCTCAGTCGAAAGGATACTATACCTAAGCGTGTACGTGCGTTACAGCTTACCATTCACTCTAGCCTTCCCACTCAGATTCGCGATGCTCAGGTTGAAGCGTTAAAAGCAGAAAACATCAGGGCTGAGTCCCTACGAGGATCAAGGCAACAGTTAGAACAAAAGGAAGACGGCGCCTACTATGTTAACGGACGCATCTGGGTTCCACTTTATGGAGACCTACGCGAGCTTGTGATGAATGAAGCACACAAGTCTCGTTATTCGGTACATCCTGGTTCGGATAAAATGTACCACGACCTCAAGACTACGTATTGGTGGCCTGGCATGAAAGCCCACATAGCAACCTACGTCAGTAAGTGCTTGACTTGTGCGAGAGTCAAGACTGAATATCAGAAACCATCAGGCCTACTTCAACAACCAGAGATACCTAAATGGAAATGGGAGCAAATTTCCATGGATTTTGTTACTAGCCTACCCAGATCCCAACGCGGAAACGATACCATTTGGGTGATCATGGATCGACTGACCAAGTCTGCACATTTTCTGGCAATCAAAGAAACGGATAAGTTTTCTACTCTTGCAGACATTTACCTAAAGGAAGTGGTATCAAGGCATGGAGTGCCAACCTCCATCATTTCTGATCGTGACGCGCGTTTTACCTCTGAACTGTGGCAAGCAATGCACAAGTCTTTTGGCTCACGTTTAGATATGAGCACCGCTTATCACCCACAGACGGATGGGCAATCTGAACGCACCATCCAAACCCTTGAAGACATGCTTAGGGCATGTGTAATCGATTTTGGTAATGGCTGGGAAAAGCACCTCCCGCTGGTAGAGTTTTCGTATAACAACAGCTACCACACCAGTATCCAGGCCGCTCCGTTTGAGGCATTGTACGGACGCAAATGCCAATCACCTCTCTGTTGGGCAGAAGTTGGTGACAGCCAAATCACTGGCCCAGAACTTGTGGTAGATACCACCGAGAAAATTGCTCAGATACGACAGCGAATGGCGGCAGCTCGTGACCGTCAGAAAAGCTATGCTGATAAGGGAAGAAAACCACTCGAGTTCCAGGTTGGGGATCGAGTGTTACTCAAAGTCTCACCTTGGAAAGGTGTAGTCCGTTTTGGCAAACGAGGCAAACTCAACCCGCGATACGTTGGACCCTTTGAAATCATTGAGAAAATTGGCAAAGTCGCCTACAGGTTGAATCTACCTGAAGAACTCAGCGGAGTTCACAATGTTTTCCATGTGTCGAATCTGAAGAAGTGTCTGTCAGATGAGACCCTCATAGTTCCTTTAAAGGATCTCACTATCGACGACCAGCTGCGATTCGTCGAGGAACCAGTAGAGATCACCGATCGAGATGTTAAGATTCTCAAGCGCACCAGGATACCCCTCGTCTGAGTTCGTTGGGATTCCCGTCGTGGCCCAGAGTATACCTGGGAACAAGAAGACCAAATGAAACTCAAGTACCCCCAGCTGTTTAAGAAAAACGCAACCACTACTGAGGTTGAAGCTACTGCAGAATTTCGGGACGAAATTCCAAATCAACGGGGGGATAATGTGACACCCCAGGAAAACCAGGAAACCAACGCAACTTAACTAGCTTCCTCAGTAACCGCATGCTAAATTTCGGGACGAAATTCTCTTAACAGGGGGAGAATGTGACAACCCTCAAATTCCATGTATTCCGTACAATTTATTAATGATAATTAAAGTGCTTTACGACTGTGTGGAATTACTTAACTGCTCTCTGATTACTGTGTTATACTTACATGTGCTTGTTAACATACTAGTAGTGTACAGAAAAGTCATTAAATAGTTTGTTATGATTTCCTAAGTGTTAGAAATTTAAAAGTATTACAAATATATATATATATATATATATATATATATATATATAAGGCACCTTACGGATTAGTTAAACACTTTAACGGAACAGTGTCAAACCGAACAACCGGACTTTACCCGGAACATAAAAATATTGTCAATGACATTGTTTTTCCTTTTCTGAGCTAGTTAGGGTCCCCGAACACCCTAACACCCGTTATATTACATAACACACTAATAACCTACATAAGTACCTAACTAAACATAACTAGACACATAACCATACAATTGAAATCAAACGATAAACCCCCCCCCCCCTAACCGATTGGTTCCCCCAAGGGGACACCACCACACAATTGTGATTATTTTAATCAAGATTGTCCCATATCTAGCTTACATGTTACCCAAAGGATTTTAGTGAATGGAGGTTTATAAGAAGACTTAAAGGTTAACATTACATTCACTAAACACTTCAAAAATTTGGCACTCTCTATCTCCCCTTGCCTTGCTTACGGCCGAACCCAACAACACCCACCATCACCATTACTTGTTCACCTTCAAGCCATTTTCTTACATACCAAGGTGCAAGAGATCATACAAGGAGGCCCGGTGCTTTCGGAATCTCAAGAACCTCACTACGTTGCTTTTATCCACCTAGTTTTCGCTTTGTTTCTCCCCTAGCCTTGAGCTAGTAGTAAGTGCCTCTAAACATCATCTTGATCTTGTTTATGGTGGTTAATAAGTGACTTAATGGTCGAAAGTTGAGAACACTAAATAACATAACATAAAGTCTTAAGTTGGATAAAGAGAAGTTATATGTGTAAATCATGTAGATCTTGTGTGGTTATGATTCTTGGTTGATTATCTGATGTTTTGCTGGTTAATATTGATGTTTGATGTTGTTGTGATCACTAAACATGTTAACGGAATCAATCGAACACAATTTAGAAGGTTAAAAGCTGAAACAGTAGGCTGTTTGGTAATTACAGCCAACTTCAGTTGTCTGTAACAGGACCATAACTTAACGAGAAATGTATTTTCTGAAGTCTAGGGTTATGTATTATGAAATATGGTTCTAATGGCACTGGAATCATAATTTTTGGACTTCGTTTACTATTTTTAAAGCGTCAATTTGTAACAGCAGCTAGAGCTGCATTTTTCTGCTGAAAATATGCGTTTTGTTTTCTGTCATAACTTGAGTTCTGTGTAGGTTTAGATCATGGAATTTGTACAGTAGATGAAAACTGATGTATTTGTAATTACCCCACTGGAATTTCGTAAATCGGACTCTCGATGAATTTTAAATAAATTATTGCGTGGACTGTGGTCAGAAAAAGATAAACCTGAGTTCAGTCCGGAAAATGAATTTTTATAAAATATTAGTAGTGAACTGGACCCCGGTATTTTTACACAATAAAATTTGGAACATTTAGGACACTCTGTAAAAATTTGGGAATTTTTGGAAAAGTTAACTATTTTATTAAAATGTCCGAAAACAACCCGGTTTTGAATGTTTAAGCTGAAACGACATAAGTTGTAATTTGCGTGTCTAAACGTCGAGTATGCTATCTGTGAATGATCTAACATGATTATGTGTCAATAAAAGGGTTATGTGCATTATCGTATGTTTGTTTGTGAGTGGGGAATGGATGGGAAGTTTATATGGGCATGAACCGTTAAAGTGATGCATGTTATGTGATAGATACGTGTAGGAACTTTGTGCTCTATTTAAAACCACTAAATGACTAACTGGTAATCATATTAGGACGTGATTGACTGACCTTGACTGTTAGCTATTTTTGAGAGTCAAACCGAGCAAACCGAGGTGAGTTCACACTTTCTACAAGGCATGGGATTCCCGGTGGTTTGGGAATGGGTTAAAGAATTAAAACTAAATCTACATATCCCTTTGGGGAGATATGTAAGGCCATCCTTCCTATGGGTAGGATGCCATTATTAATCCTATGAATTCTCCTGGTGCAGAATACGTACGTTCGTCCTCCTGGTGCAGGACAACAACCTTAAAAACTAGCTAGATAAAACTCTATCAATAAGTCCCTCTTCATTATATCGACTTAATCGCCGAGGCCAATGGCGAGCGGGTCATTAGTTAATAGCGCTATTAGGTTTAACAAACCTCACACCGTGCCGGTCGGACGGGCGTGTACTAATGGACTATGGCAGATTGTTAGTGATGATAGACACTGATATAGGGCACAACTTATTTGCGTAGTAGTCGATATCATACCGTCTAGTAGTTCACACGGGGAAAGCCCCCACTGATTATGGATATGGTTTGGGTAAAGAAAAAGGAACTGGTTAAACATACTTTCAACTTTGGGGTAACCCCCACGGCAAATAAGCCAACGAAAGTCAAACCACGTTTTTTCAGAAACAACTTAAAACTAATCAACCAAACGTGAACTCACTCAACTTTGTTGTTGACTCGTTGTTACATGCCTTACAGGTCGCTAAATGCTTGGAGCTTGCACGAGGAAGGAGTCGTTGTGGTGTACGGACTGTTATGTTCCGTGCATAATATTTAAATCCTTATGAACTTATTAAACTTGCGTTTTGAACCTTAACTTATAAACTATGGACTTATGCTTTTGGATTTACGTTTATGCTTCCGCTGTTTAAACTAAACATGGTTAACTAGCTTTGGTCACCAATCGTATTGTGTTTGGTTTTATTTACTTATTTACGTTGTTCAATATGATTGGTGGCTCGATCCTGGTCATGTCACACCTCCAAGCGGTGATACTCCGCATGGTGGATTTTGGGGGTGTGACAGTCTTACTTATATTATTTTCTAAAAAATAAATATAAGTTTCTTGTATTTTGCACCCGAATTATGTATCTTGTATGTTGTATGTGTATTTTTGTGTTTTTAGTTCTCAAGAGTATTTAGTGTATTTTCGAGTCCTAATACACTATCACGTATAACACATACTACATACACTTAGCACGAAATTTGGTGATCAAAATATACATATATTTTTCTCAAAAATATTCATACTTAATATCAATTTTATTCTTGAAGAAATCATCATTTCTTAATACAAAATTAGGGAAACCTTGGTAAATGTTTTTAGACACATTTTTAGGGAATAAGTTTCTCAAAACTTATATTTTTCTAAGTGTCAAAATTTTATAAAAATTTTGGCAGAGTTTCCCCTAAAAATGGAGGTTTCCCATGTTTTCAAACATGTGTTTATTTTCTTTTAAAACATCATCAACAATCAACAACATATCATCTTTATTTACCAAACTAGTAAAAAAAACAAGCATAAACTATAAACTTATGAACTTGAAAGTTTATAAAAGTATGTAGTAGCTTACTAGCATACTTTGTAAGTCTTGTTACCTTTAAAGATGTGATTAGTTCTTCAAAAACTTTATTTTTAAAGAGTTTGTATTTTCACAACTTCTAGTCATATTTTCTAAAAATATTTCTTTGTGAAATTTTCTTATTACACAAGTGTTTCTACACTTGTTTATCCACTATAAATGTGTTAAGTTTATGTAAGATCCAAGTTTTAACAAAACTCATACTTTTCACTTGGTTCCTTCGAAAAACCACTCATGGATCTTTAGATCTACAAGATTATAACTTATTTTGATCTTTATTTTTCAAGAAAACACCCATTTATCCAAGTTCATAGTTTATGTGTGGATGGTTCCATCATCCTACACATTTTTTGCTTTCTCATCTTGCTAGTTCATGTTTTTAAACATGATCTAGCAAGACCATGTGATGAACCATAACATTTCTTCTAGCAAACAACATTCAACAAGCATCATAACACAAGAATATCATGATTTCTTCATCATTTGAACCATTCTTCATCACTTTGTTAGTTTATGTTTCAAGACTTTGTTTATGTTCTTAGTGTTTCTTAAGATTTCACCATTCTTTTAACTATTAACCATCAACAATATGAAGAGAATGAAGATCTAAGACACTTACCGCTAGCACAAGACTAGGGGAGTTCAAAAGTATAAAAGTGATGGATAAAAGAAAACGAGAGAGGTCCTTGAGCTTCCGAACACACCAAGCTTGCTTGTAGGATCTCTAACACTTTTGGGTAAGTATAGATTGCTTGGAATGGAGCTTGAAGGTGATGATGGTGGGTATGGTGGTGGCGGCCGAACACAAGGAAGGAGGAAGGAAAGATGGTTGGTGTTTTGTTTGTGAAGATGAAGATTGAATGGTCTTGTGGTTAAATAGAGATTACTTCCAACATTTCCTTAACCTTTGGATCAAATGTTCCCTTAAGTACCATGCATACCCATTAAATTAATCAAGAAAATCAAGTGGGTGTGTCCCACTTCACAACCGGTTATGGGGGGGGGGGGTTGGTTTAGTTGTGTTGCAATGGTAAGTTACTAATTTGGTTAGAAGATGAGTGAGATGGTTCAAGGTTTAAGTGTGTTATGAGTGTTATTAATTATATAGTGTGTTAGGGTGTTCGGGGAACCTAACTAGCTTAGAAAAATAAAAACATTGCTTCTAGCAATATTTTGGTGTTCTGGGTAACGTCCGGTTGTTCGGTTAAATACCGGTTCGTTTAAGTGCTAAATTGCACCGTTTAGTGTCTTTCAAGTATCCTTTTGTAACACTTTCAATTCCCGACACTTAGGGAAGCATTCTGGATGATAAATTATAATTTCTGCATAATATTTCTGTGTCGAAATGCTGATTATAGCTGAATTTAATAAAATTCTGCACTTAAAGTGCGTTTCGGGTGCTTTTTAGTTCGTATTTTAGCTCTCGGAATGTCTATATGTAAACCCTTGTATGTACTCTTGGGTTTTAATGCATTCTTGATGTTGGACCTACACCTAGGTTCCAATACTATTGTCTAATTGCTTTCTGCAGAATTGTTGACACATTGTGTCTTACCGGTGAGTTTACTAGTATTTTTTTGACCCAACGCTGTTATAAAGTAATTCTTGTAGTATAAAACGTGCATCAATTCACTTGCATGGAATTCAGAAATTTATTTGGCTGGTAAACTAGATCATGCACAATTATTTAAGTATTGATTACTCTTCAACTAGTGTACGAAATGTACGGAAAAGTGACGGTTGTCACAAACATTTTTGACATTGGTTATACATTACATGATTTACATTTTGACATAAACACTTTGATAATTGGTTTAAACATAAACATTTTACATTGGTGGTTTGTTTGGGTAAGTGATTTAAGTAACGAGGCGTGTGTAATATGATACAAGCATGGTGGATACGCCGCTGGTACTTCCTATATATAAGTGCTTGTATGATATTACATATCATAGCGTTATTTAAATCATTTCAATTTAGACATATAACATTTTACACAAATGACATATTTTTCACAAGACATTGTTTTACAAACAATTTGTTTTATATAACCCATTTTACTTGGTTATTTTATTAACCATACACCTTTCTTTTATATATAATCTGATTTTTTTATCGCGTTTTCATACGATTTATAAAAGAAAACACTTAACAAGATTCGTGCCAAATTTTTATTAAACATTTCTTTAAACTTAAGTCACGAATCCTATTTTCATAAAACCTATGTATCTCACAGGCATTTTTATGCGGACGTACCTATTTTGACATGTGTTTTCAGGAGCAGGTGCATAGGTTTGGTTCAAGATACACTAGGGTGGACTCGGGCCTTGGTAACTTAAAAGAAGCAAGATTAGTTTAAAATAATGTTATGTACTCTTGTTTCTTTCGTTTAATACAATGTAAACTCTCTTGTTTAATAAATAATACATAACTTTAAATGCCATGGTTGTGAAACAATAATTCTATTACAACACTCCCCGACGTTTCCGCCGCGGTTGCATGTTATACGCGGTCGGGGTGTGACAGAAGAGTTGGTATCAGAGCCAATGGTTATAGGGAATTAGGTTATTAGTAATGCTTTGACCTAGACTATAAATTTTCTAGGACCCCAACACAAGTTATCTTGTGTTTAGATCTTGAAACATGCACTTCACCTATCCTTAGGTGATTGCCAAAACAAGAACCCAATTTTCCGAAACGATTTTTGAAAATCAATCTTATGTTTTTAAATGATTTGTTACAAGGTTTTGAACCCTTCAATTTTTCAGAATGATTTTGAAAATTTATCATCCGTTTTTGAATGATTCTTTTGGCCTTGTGCCTTCCAAGTTTTCAAAATCTCGTCAAAGTTTTGGGTTCTAAATAGTGTGAACACGTGCAAACTGGAAGGGTGAATGCCTGTACCCTGGGTTTTCTGTCTAAGGCTAGAGTGTTCATACAAATCCACATAATCAGACCAGTCACTCTTACCTGGGAACTCTTGGGATGACTGTTCACTTATAGGCGAGCATGTCTTCGCGATACATTATTTTTGACCCATTTACTTTGATTAGTCACTGTGTGTCATTTGTTTGCTTTGTGGTAACAAACAAATGACCACCATCTTTGCTTTTTTCAATTTTTGTTTCATCTCATTCTTTTCATCTAATCACTCACTCGTTTTCCTTCATGTTTCCTCTTTTAGAATGCCTCCTCGACGCGAAAATCCGCTATCTAATGCCGAAATGGCAGATATCATGGTGCAGCATATGGCTGCTGTACTCCCAGACATTATTGCTTAAGTGAACCAAGCCAACAATAACCAGAATGCTCCATGCAATTTCAAGAGTTTCAATTCGGCTAAACCACTCAAGTTTAGTGGTTCTGAAGGAGCAACTGGGCTCCTACAGTGGTTCGAGAGCATTGAGAGTACGTTTCGTCACGTTCAGTGTCCTGAAAATCGCAAAGTTGAGTTTGCTTCCAGTGTGTTTCAGAAGAGGGCTCTTACATGGTAGAACGGGGTTATGAGAGACCGTGTTGCTGAGGTTGCGTTAGCATAGACATGGGCTGAACTTAGGGCTCTTATGATGAGGGAGTTTTGTCCTCGTCATGAATTAAGGGCTTTAGAAAGGGAGTTCGATGACTTAAAACAGGATAGTGGTGAGCACCGGGCATACACTGACAGGTATGAGGAGTTGAGTGTACTTTGCCCTACCATGGTTACCCCACTAGAGAAAGCTATCGAGAGGTATATTGATGGCTTGCATGACTTCGTACAAGACATCGTTACTGGTAGTAACCCTACCACAGTTCGTCAGGCAATTGAGTTAGTAGCGACGTTGACTGAGTCGCAGGTTTGAAAAGGTAAACTACATAGGAAGGGCGACAAGGGTAAGAAACAGTCAACTGACAAGGGTGAAGGTAAGAAGGGTAAAAACAAGAAGGGCAAGGATTCGGGTTCTGTGAATGGGTCAAGGAAGGGTAAGGCTTCCCAAAATTTTGCTATCACTGCCCAACTGAATCAGGCAGCTCCCGATCAACCTGCACAACCACCAGTGAAGAAGCGGTATGCAGGGAATGCACCTTTGTGAAACAGATGCAATAGACACCATCAACCGCAAGTTCCGTGCCGTTTCTGTACTAACTGTGGAAAGTCAGGTCATCTTGCTGATGTTTATTGTTTTGCTCAGAATCAGGCTGCTCGTAATCCAGCCCAGCAGGTTGCTCAACCGCCTGCTCAACAACAAGCACAAGCTGCACGGCCTCATTTTCCTCCTGGATCGTGCTATAATTGTGGAGACCTGACCCATTATCAAAACCAGTGTCCAAGGCTGGTTAATGGAAATCAGATTCAGGCTCCGGCTCGAGGTCGAGTTTTTAACATGAATGCTGTTGAGGCGCAAGCAGACAACGAGGTGGTGAACAGTACGTTCTTTGTTAACAATCAGTCTGCTTCTGTTCTTTTTGATTCAGGTGCCGATAAAAGTTTTGTGTCGTTATCTTTTGAGCCATTGCTTTCCCGTGTCTAGAACGAAACTAGGTAAGCCTTTGACAGTAGAAGTTGCTAGTGGTGATCCTGTTGTTCTCGATTTTGTTCTTCGTAACTGCCAGTTGAACCTTAACAACCATCTTTTTTTCCTATCGATCTCACGCCAATGCAACTTGGGAGTTTCGACGTTATAGTGGGTATGGATTGGTTAGCCAAGCATCACGCAGAGGTAGTTTGTTTTGAGAAGATTGTTCGTGTGCCTCTTTCGACAGGTGAGATCCTACAGGTTCGTGGTGAGAAACCTGCTAGTAGCCTCAAACTCATGTATTGTTTTCAAGCTCGGAAGTATCTGCGAAAGAACTATGTGCCTTTCTTGGCACATGTTGTAGCAGATAAAGGCAAAGGTAAGTCTATTCAAGATATCCCTGTTGTTCGGGATTATCCTGAGTTGTTTCCTGAAGAGTTACCTGGTTTACCCCTAGCACGCCAAGTCGAGTTCCCTATTGACCTTGTACCTGGTGCAAATCCTATTGCCAGATCTCCATATCGTCTTGCACCATCTGAGATGCAAGAGTTGTCTAAGCAGCTTCAGGGGCTTTCAGACAAAGGTTTTATTCATCCTAGCTTTTCACCTTGGGGTGCTCCCGTTCTTTTTGTCAAGAAGAAGGATGGATCTTTCAGGATGTGTATCGATTATCGTGAGCTTAACAAGCTTACCATCAAGAATCGATATCCCCTACCTCGCATTGATGATCTCTTTGATCAGTTACAGGGTACTACTTGTTTCTCGAAGATTGATCTTCGTTTTGGGTATCATCAACTTCGTGTGCATGAAGAAGATATTCCCAAGACAGCTTTCCGCACTCATTATGGGCATTATGAGTTCACAGTTATGCCATTCGGTTTGACTAATGCTCCTGTTGTTTTTATGGACTTGATGACTAGGGCCTGCAAGCCTTATTTGGACAAGTTCATCATCGTTTTCATTGACGACATCTTGATTTATTCTAAGACACGAGCTAATCATGAGCAACATCTTCGTCTTACTCTGGAACTCCTGAAGAAAGAGCAACTTTTTACCAAATTCTCCAAGTGTGAATTTTGGCTTAAGGAAGTTCAATTTTTGGGGCATATCGTCAACGAACAAGGTATTCATGTAGATCCCTCCAAGATCAGTGCGATTAAGGATTGGGATACGCCTACTACTCCTACTGAGGTTCGTTCTTTTCTTGGTCTCGCGGGATATTACCGCTGCTTCATCGAAAACTTCTCGAAGATTGCAGTTCCCCTAACTGCTCTAACTCAGAAGAATAAACCCTTTGAATGGGGAACCAAACAAGAAGAAGCGTTTCAGACCTTGAAGCAGAAGCTCTGTGATGCACCTATTCTATCTTTGCCTAAGGGTAATGATGATTTCGTTGTGTATTGTGATGCATCAAACTTGGGTCTTGGCTGTGTTCTCATGCAAAGGGGCTGTGTTCTCATGCAAAGGAACAAAGTCATAGCATATGCATCGAGGCAGTTGAAGATACACGAGAAGAACTACACCACTCATGATCTTGAGTAAGGTGCAATTGTATTCGCTCTGAAAATCTGGAGACACTATTTGTATGGCACAAAATGTGTGGTTTTCACTGACCACAAAAGTCTTCAGCATATCTTTAATCAGAAAGAACTCAACATGAGGCAACGACGATGGGTTGAACTTCTAAACGACTATGACTGCGAAATTTGTTACCATCCTGGTAAGGCGAATGTCGTGGCTGACGCTTTGAGTCGTAAAGAACGTGTCAAGCTTCATTGTGTTCGTGTTCAATCCGATATTCAAGCTCGATCTGATATCCAAACTTGCATTTCTCAGGCTCAACATACTTGTGTTTCGCAAGATTTGATGGGTAAGGAATTACCCTATCACATTAAGTCTGATCTTGAATTGAAGGACAATGGATCATATTATTTCATGGACCGTTTGTGGGTCCCAAGTCAAGATGATCTTCGCACCTTGTTTATGGATGAAGCTCATAAGTCTCGTTATTCTATTCATCCTGGCTCAGATAAGATGTATAAGGATCTTCGTACTCAGTATTGGTGGGCTGGTATGAAGAAAGATATTGCCTTGTATGTGTCAAAATGCCTTACTTGTCTTAAGGTTAAGGCTGAGCATCAACATCCTTCTGGTTTATTGGAGCAACCAGAGATTCTAGTTTGGAAATGGGAAAACATTGCCATGGATCTTATTACCAAACTTCCACGCACAAAGAAAGGTCATGATGCCATATGGGTAGTTGTTGATCGTCTTATAAAGTCAGCGCATTTCTTGCCGATCCGTGGATCTATATGCTGAAAATCTTGCTAAAATCTATGTGGATGAAATTGTATCTCGACATGGTGTTCCTTTGAACATTATTTCAGACAGAGATGCTCGATTCTCGTCTCGCTTTTGGAGAACCATGCAATCTGCTATGGGGACCCAACTTAATCTGAGAACAGCTTATCATCCACAATCAGATGGCCAAACTGAAAGAACAATCCAGACTTTGGAGGATATGCTTAGAGCTTGTGTAATCGATTTTGGTGGTAGTTGGGATTCGTATCTTCCATTGATTGAATTCTCCTACAACAATAGTTATCACTCTAGCATCAACATGGCTCCTTTCGAGGCTCTATATGGTCGAAAATGCCATTCACCAGTCTGCTGGAATGAGATCGGTGAAGCTCAGCTTACTGGACTTGACCTCATTCTAGAGACAACAGATAAGGTTAAGAAAGTTCGCGATAACCTTCAGACAGCTCGAAGCCGTCAAAAGAGTTACGCGGACTGACGACGCAAGCCCTTGGAATTTCAAGTCGGTGATCGTGTATTACTTAAGGTCTCACCTTGGAAAGGAGTGATCAGATTTGGAAAGACAGGAAAACTTGCACCTAGATACGTTGGACCATTCAATATCGTCGAAAGAATTGGTAAGGTAGCCTACAGACTTGAGTTACCTCCTGAACTTGGAAATGTTCATCCAACTTTTCACATGTCCAATCTCAAAAAGTGTCTAGCTGATGAGAACCTCCACATACCACTTGACGAAATTCGTGTTGATAATACGATGCATGTTGTTGAGAAACCTGTGGAAATCATGGACCGTGAAGTCAAGTGGCTTAAACGCAAGCGCATTCCATTGGTCAAAGTTCGCTGGGAATCTATACGTGAACCTGAGTTTACTTGGGAACAAGAAGATCAAATGAAGGCGAAATATCCACATCTTTCCCACGAGTTTCCTCTAAACAAATTTCGGGACAAAATTTCCACAAGTAGGGGAGACTATGATACCTGTGTCTGTAATCATTGTAAACAGTTCATTTATCAATGAAATAATGTTATTTGATCCTAATGTTTGTTTTTTTATGTTTGAAATTTTTCATGTTTTGACTTTTGTTCAATTTCAAACTTTATATCGCTTTCTGGAGAGTTATACGCAAACCGATGCGTAAACGTAATTAGTTTAACATGACAAACACTCCGGAACATCAATTTATTCTTAACATACCTTAAATATCCTTTACATAACTTAGAAATAAGTTTTGAAGGCTTTGGTATGGCAAAATCAAGTTTATTCGCTTACTGGGACTAAATTCGACAAACTGTGAAAGTATGCCGATTCGTACTGTAACGGACAATCCGGAACATGAACATAAGTTAAACATACCCTAAATGTCCTTTACATAGCATAGAAATAGGCTTTGAGGGGTTCGGTGTGCTAAAATAAACTTTTTGGTCATTCAGGGACTAAAAGCGTCAAGAAGTGCATAAGTTTGCATTTTCACGGGTATCTTACGTTCTGAATACATCCGGACCTCCAAAAATTTATGTAATCATTAAAATATTTTATTTTAGTGATTGGCATGATAAAATTCCATTCGTCGCGTAATTTGGATCGTTTTTCGCATTCGTTCGTGTTTCATCGTAATTAACCGAACAACGCAACCGTACGACCAAACGAACCGACATCCGAGATATTTTTGAGCATGTTTCATGTTCCCTATACTTTAACTTCATTTTAGAGCCTTGAAATGGGATTAACGGGGCTTAAACGTGTCAAAAATGCATCAAAAACCATGTTTTGCACATTCAGGGACCAAAATTGACAATCTGCCATAGTTATCTTAGAAAGGGACCAAAGTTGAAAATCTGATTTCCAGCTTGTTCCAGCTGTTCCCCTCATTTGCACATGGTTTTAATGAAACTAGGGGCTTGTTTTGGGGTACCCATGGAATTCTAAAACCATGGGCACACATGTAAGGTCCAGATCGAAGCTCGGTTTTCGATGAACGATCCTAACGGTCGTGGTTTTCCTATAAATACCCCACCCCTCTTGCTTCAAAACTCACATTTGATCTGATTTGGCTCTCTAAGTTGAAGTTATACACTTCATACCTGAGAGTAATCGGATCAAAACTCCATAGCTTGGACCCGTTGTAAGTCCTCTTTCGTTCTTTAACGCGTTTTAGCGTGAAAGTCAAACATTGTTTGGCTTTCAGCTTTGACCAGTTTATGGTCAAAATGAAGTTCGTTCGAACTTCGTAACGTGAGAGTAATCACGATGGTTCTAGTCCCTTGTGACTATACCTACTGATTACCACGTTATTTAGGCATAGTGGCGAGTCGTAGTTTCGGCCAAAATGCGTATTCTTGCGTATTTTGTAACCAAACTACTTTTAGGTATCAAGACTTTTGTTTTGATACCAAACTTGTTTTCTAAATTCGTTAAACATGTTTTAACATGTTTAGCTTGTCACTTTAGGTTTAGTGCTTATATAGGGTCGTAAGGTAAGCGATCTAAACAATCGCTTAGACTTTCGAACCCAACCCGCTTGGTCGATCACTAGGATCTGACCAAATACATTAGGTGACCATAGTTGTATAGGGAATAACTTTCCGAGTTATACCTTATGGTCACGTCATTTAGTTAGTTGTATGATAGGTAGTTTATATGCCTTAGGAAAATTACCAAAATGCCCTTTTTACGCCAAAATTCATTTTAAGCATATGTAACCTAATTTTTGACATCTAAACTGATTTAGAAACAATATTAGACATGTTAAGGCATATTTTACTTGTCATAGGACTAGTTAGGCGGTCCGAACGCGTTTTACGCGAACGACACGTTAAAGTAGCATAAGCTACCTAAACGGGTCGTAATGGGTCGTAAGCACTTAGGATAGGTTCCGTTTTAGAATGTAGGCTTCGTTAAACCATATTACATGAGTTCTTACACTCATTTGGTTTATGAAACCACATTTTATCTGATCCTCCGATTTAGGTCCGTTTATTAACGTAGTTACCTATATTAGGTGCCGTTTGATTCCGTGATCCTTCTAGCGTTACTTGGTGGTTATCTAAAGACTATTAAGCAATCTCAAGTGAGTACATAGTCCCCTATTTTACTGTTTTCAAACATTTTGGGGTGAAACACATGTGCCTACTTGTTACTTTTGTGCTTTCCATGTTTTCATATCATATGCTTGTTATGTTCATTAGTACACTTATAGTACATGATTTCATTGTGTTCTTGCTATGTATGTCCATTTGTTGCATACTTAGTACATCGTTTTACATTACATTTTATGCTATGTATGTCCATTGAATTCATACTTAGTACATTGTTTTACATTACATTTCACGCTATGTATGTCCATTTAGTGCATACTTAGTGCATTATTTCACATCACATCACATGCTATGTATGTTCATTTGGTGCATACTTAGTACATTTGTTTTTCATCACATGCTTACATTTTGGTATGACATTTGGTTTGTTTAAATGGGACAAAAATACATTCATTAACATTGGCCATGTCGTTCGTTAGTAGGTAGTGGTACCATAGGAATTGACAACTCCCATTCCTGACATCCTAGGTATGTTTGGATGAAAGGAATGACCGAATTCGATACACATGACTCAGATAAACCTTTAATTTGTTTAAGGGTTTATCTCCACAGTCTCAAGGCTTGAATGTATGCATTTAACAATACCGCATAGATGTTTGTATCAGTATAGCATGCATTTATTTCACAAAACATAACTTTGATTTAAACCATGTTTTACTTCAATACCTTGTTTTGTGCATTTTTACCTATGGTTTAGTTCATACATTTCACTCGCCATACATGATATTTGTTTACACATTACATGATTTACATTTGACACATGAACATTTTTGACATTGGTTATACATTACATGATTTACATTTTGACATAAACATTTTGACCTAAACATTTTGATAATTGGTTTAAACATAAACATTTTACATTGGTGGTTTGTTTCGGTAAGTGATTTAAGTAACGAGGCGTGTGTAATATGATACAAGCATGGTGGATACGCCGCTGGTACTTCCTATATATAAGTGCTTGTATGATATTACATATCGTAGCATTATTTAAATCATTTCAATTTAGACATATAACATTTTACACAAATGACATATTTTTCACAAGACATTGTTTTACAAACAATTTGTTTTATATAACCCATTTTACTTGGTTATTTTATTAACCATACACCTTTCTTTTATATATAATCTGATTTTTTTTTCACGTTTTCATACGATTTATAAAAGAAAACACTTAACAAGATTCATGACAAATTTTTATTAAACATTTCTTTAAACTTAAGTCATGAATCCTATTTTCATAAAACCTATGTATCTCACATGCATTTTTATGCTGACGTACCTATTTTCACATGTGTTTTCAGGAGCAGGTGCATAGGTTTGGTTCAAGATACACTAGGGTGGACTCGGGCCTTAGTAACTTAAAAGAAGCAAGATTAGTTTAAAATAATGTTATGTACTCTTGTTTCTTTCGTTTAAGACAATGAAAACTCTCTTGTTTAATAAATAAAACATAACTTTAAATGCCATGGTTGTGAAACAATAATTCTGTTACAACACTCCCCGACGTTTCCGCCGCGGTTGCATGTTATACGCGGTTGGGGTGTGACAATATTCAACATTTTATAAAACGTCATACTTTTGAAGTTATAAGCGCCAAATGAGTGAAGCAGCTGAATTAATTATAATATATATATAATAATATTAAAATCTAACATATTAAAATGCATGAATGAAATTTTGAATCATATAAGACTTACGTATGCATGTAGTAGAATTGAAAAATCTACACATGCATGTGTACGTGGAAGTGGAAGGCTTACATGCATGTATACGTGGAAAGCTAATATGCAGAAAGAATCAGACATTGCGTGCTCTCTAAGATATTAGTATAGTATAAATACAAACATATAGTTCAAATCTTCAATTCGTCCCTTTCTTCATCTCGATCTCTCTCAGTTCTTTAGACATCATATTTCTTTAAATATTAAACCCATATTACTGCAAAGCCCTGTCCCGTTTTAAGTGTTTTAACCCCTGATCACTGATACCCTTTCCGATTGATTTAAGGCCCCGTAACGCATGTCAAGGCTCTGCCCGACTAAGTTCGTTGGGGTTCTGTCTCGTGACGTAGGGATAAAGTGAATTGGGTTACTATACTTAACACGAGTACATTATATATTTTATTAAATAGTTCAGGAGTTATACCCAAAATATAACAACCCTCCTAAAACCCTCCTAAAACACACCTAACACCCCTACACGTCCTAAAATATACCTCGTATACGAAAAATAGGCCCGATATACCTTTATATAAACAAAAATAAAATAAAACAAGAAATAAGGGGCGCTCGCGGGGCGCGACACACTTAAGTGTGTCCGTCGCGGGCCGCGACCCCAGGACACCAGGCTGCACCCCATGCTGCCACGTGGCGTGTTATGTGTCGAGGCTAGTTATCAAATCAGCTAAGCTAGGGCCTACCCTAGAAGGCCTCGCGGGCCGCGAAAGAAACCAAGGGGGCCATCGCGGGCCGCGACCCGCTGCCCGATCTGTCACACCCTGACTTTTGCGGAAGCGTGATTTGGTGTGACTTGCTTAATATCGTTGCATTCAACCATAACAAACAACTATATGATAAATCCAAGATGTTCATCCATTGATTAGGTTTTAAAACATTACATCATCATTGATTTAAACCCCAAAACACATACTTCGTATTCAGATTACAACACCAACAGGTTTTTAAGTTCCATAAGGACTTTTCAAAAGACACTGATGATAACTAGGCTTTGAAACACATGTATCCTATCCAGGATAGGATACACACTCTAAACCATTCAACACCGGATGACATCTTTTATTCCAACCAACACTTGAAACTTTAACGCCTGCCAGATCCATACTTAGTTTCCTGAAATACATGTAGTTTGAAAACATCAACAAAAGTTGAGCGAGTTCATGTGTGTGTTTGTTAATAAACCTTTGAAACATTTGTAAGTATGTTTGTATGTACTTGAAAACCCTAGTATGAAAGCAACAAGGAAACAGATCAATTAATGTGTAGCTAATACATTAATATTTGTGAAGTGATGCAGGAAAACTCAAACCTATCAAATTTGTCAATAAGACATAGTCACCACATGGTCCACTCGACGAACTCATGGGTGGGGCTCGCTACACCCAAATAGATCTATCACTCATGTCCCTCGGTCCTACAAATAGGATTAATGTCCTTAAGCGTCATACCCACCACTCACATGATCTAGCAGTACCCTTCCTTAGCTAACCATACCATGTATAAAACGTTTGTAAACAGTTTGTAACATGTACTTCACCCCCGAAGTTATAAAACTGGAAACAGTAAAAGAAAAGGGGGATCATGAACTCACAGTTTTGCGTCTTCGTATCCAATGTAACTCAAAGCTTCCTCTAGAACACACGACTACCTACATGCGTACTACGGTCCATTAGACAGGTGGGTCGTGCCTTGATTCAGTATTAGTTAGTGTCTTTGAGTTATGTTCTTTGTGTCTTCAATATTATTCAAAGTTATATAATTATTTGTTAAAATAATAAATATTTTAAATTATATTTATTAAATCTTTTGAATAATAGTTAAAACAATATATATTTTAACTTGGTACTTTTCGAGTGTTTATACATGCATTTCCTTCCCAAGGATGGGTGTACTTGTATTCGTATTCTTATGCTTGTATATTTTTGCCATGTATTGGGGTCGTATTCCGACATGTTTTATATGTACGAAAACACGTATTTTTATTGTATTCATTAAGTATCCATATACTTAATTTTGTATTAATTTTCCGAAATAATATCCTTAATAAAAGTCCATCAATGTATATTTCCAAAATATGTATTGTAATAAATATTATTTAGAAAAATTATTCATAATTTTTCTTTTGGCAAAATTATTTGTATTTTCTCATAAGTTTCAAAATTAATATATTTTCAAGTCCAACTTGGAAAATATATATGTAAACTCATTTTTCTCCAAAGATGATATATTTCATATTTATTCGAGAAAATATATCTTTCACCCCAAAAATATTGTATTTCATGTTTGTGTAAGAAAATATATATTTCTTAAAAATAATATATCTTCTAAAAATTTCAAGAAAAATATATTCATTTTTGCCAAAAATAATATATTTTCCTTTGTAAAAAATATGACATATTCTTGTAGTAATTGTAAAATTCATATTTTCATTTCCTTGGTGTCCAAAATATTCTTTACCAAAATATACTTGTAAATTAAATTCCAGAATATTTTTGTAAGTTATATTCATTTGTTGGGTTCCTCCAATATTTTGTGGAATTGTGTATATTTATTCCTTGGAATTTTGATAATATTTTGGATTGTAATTCTTGGTATTTTGATGTGTTATACTATTTCAAGTCCTAAAATAATATAACTAATACACAAAGTATACAAGTAATCACACACATGGTGTCTTCTAAATATATATTTCCTGAATACATATTTAGTCACTTTTATTTATGAAGACCAACCTCCAATGTTTATAATTTTTGTAGCAAAATTCATGGCAAACTTTATGTGAAAATCCATGGTTTGAAATATACTTATAAATACTTGTTTGGAAATATTTTTCTAAGTGTTTAAATTTTTAGAAAATTTTGCCATAGTTTCCCCTAAAAATTGAGGTTTCCATGCTTTCAAGCATATCATTTTCTTTTGTAAAAATCATCACAATCAATCCACAAACAATAATAAACAACCTTTACTTACCAATTTTGCCAAAAGTAAGTAATAGGAAAAATTACACGTTTTGTCCTTTATCTTAACACCATTTTGCAGGCGGTGTCCTTTTTAATGAATTTTGACCGGTTTTGTCCTTTACAAGGAATTTTGTTGCACGTCTTGTCCTTTAGCCCTAACCCAGTTAAGTTTTTTTTGTTAAATATGGTCATGTGCCTTGCACATAAGGGCATTTTTGTTATTTCATCACCCTAAGGACTATTATGTAAATAACTTATATTGAGGGACTATTTTGTAAACAAAATATATAAATAAAAAAAATAAATCTCTAAAAAGTCTATCCCCTCTCTCTTTCTTCTCTCTCTCTACGATCTGCAGAAAGAAATCAAATCCTCTCTCTCTCTAAAGCTCTCCCCCCTCTCTCTCTATATATACAGAAAGAAATCGAATCTCTGGCAATGTAGTTGTATTGGCGATGTAGTTGTATCGACGATGAATGTTGGGCAGTTGGGTGGACGACGATCTGCTGTGAGGTCGAATCTCCGGTGGAATCGGAAGGAGGCGGTTAGGATGATGATGTAGTTGTATCGACGATGAAGATGATATACAGTCTCCTACTGTAACACCCCGAAAATATAAAACTTTATATTGGAACTATAAAGTATAAATAGACGAGAATTTACTAACTAGGAATTTTTAACCTAGTTAGTTACAAGACTAGAAATAGCCTATAATAGGGTTAAAAGCTACTAAATGATATGTTGAACAAAGTAGAGGGGCCTTAGTTGTTAAATTTGAAACTAAATTAGATAAAACAAATAAAAATAAACCAAACACCCCATTTAGAGGTGTCTGGTCGATCAAGAAGGAGCAGGGGGCGATACCCCATCTTCAAAACCCTAAAACTTCATTAAATCAATCAATTGAAGGCTCAATCCAAGTCGAAATCAGAGCTTAGAATTGTGATCCTCATCGCAAGAGGATTCTAAGGTATGTAAAATCTGATGAAATCTCTCAACTGGAATTTCTCATGATTTTGGAAAAATCTGAAATTAGATGTTGCATGTGTGTTATTTGGTTAGATTAGGGATGATAAGGTGTCTAGAAGTGAAACCTAGACAACTACATGTGAAATCATGTCCAATTTCAGGAAATTCCATGAACACCTTGAAGGTGGGTTGTGGGTTTTACAACATGAAGATGAACACTAGGGTTTAGAATGATTATTCTAGTCTAATTTGATTATAGAAAGTGATTTCAGAAAAATATGATGTCTAAATATTATATAAAGGCTTTATTGATGTTAAGTTAGCTAATTAGCAAGCTATGAACTTGAATATGAAAGATATAAAAATTCTGCACTTATAGTGTTTGTTGAAATGCCTCAAAGAAGGCTTGAAACTGAATTGTTAAGTTAAAACGCATAATTATGATGTATGACAAAATGTGTGTTATGTATGTGAAACAAAAAGAGTTCTAAACATATGGTGATTGAACTCTATAGGAAAGGAAGCCGGGGCATCTAGCGGGCAAACCGGTGTGGACGCACGTTTGAAGGGCTTGCTTTAAAGGTATGTAACTTGACCCGTTACATTAAGTAAATGTTGATGGTTATAATATGCGTAGTTGAATTTTTGAATAAGGGTTGTTTTGAATTAAAGCGGTGATGTCGCTGTATTGAATGATTGGTCAAAATTGGTTGGAACTTGTTGGTAGTCGTCATATGGGAGGATTCCTTAGACGAGCCAAACGGGTCGAATAATCAAATAAAGCATGGTTAATGCTCTGGAATATGATGTATTGATCTTTGATATTGGTATATATAAATAACATATTAGAAACACGAGGATTTAATGTAAGGGTATGCTCAGAAAGCGAAATCCGAAACTTGGGATTGAGTGTAATGAAATAATCAAACAAAACAAGGATCTCCAGGGACTACCGTAAGTTACGGTAGTACCGTAACTTACGGTAGAGGTCATGTGATTACGGTGGATCACTCTTGTTTTACGGTGAACCAGGAGATTTCAAAACCTACCGTAACTTACGGTGAAACCGTAAGTTACGGTGGAACCAGAACATTTATATTTTATTATTTACAACTTGATGTTGGATCTTGTGTTTCTATATCATATAATAATGTCAAAACTAATGTTTTAACGGTTTTTTACCATAGGTGACTAAATGGATCTTACGGATGGCGATCAAGTGAATGAAGAAGAACCGAACACTACTTTTGAAGCTTCCGCAATGTTTTTAAATGTTTACTAGACTTGGTTTATGGTTGTAAACAATTGTTAAGTAACTTTTAAAATGTTTTAACTTAGTATAGTGGACTATGGTCATGCTACATGTGAACTTTTTGTATGAAATTTATGTTAAGTATGGAACGTTTTATTTACGAAACGGTATAATCTATTATTAAAATCAAGCGAAAATTTAAGGGTGTTACAAGTTGGTATCAGAGCCAGGTTGTCAACAAAGTGTTCGGTTCAAGCTTGATTGATCGTCCGGTAAGAATTAATTTATTATGTTAGTAGATTATAACTTATGTAAGTATGAGAAATAAATTTAGATGCATGGGAAGAGTGTGTTAACACACTCAAACCTGGAAAGTGCATTAAGTGTGAACGGTTAAAGCAAGTTAGGAACTTGGCTAAACCGAAACAAATGAAGCAATATTATAAATGAAATGTTTAATGTTTAAATGTAAACATTTCAGCTTCAAGATGTTTGATGGGAATGATGATAATCCGGTGCAAACAAGCACCGAACAAATGAAAGAGATAATTGCCGAAGAGGTAGGAAAGGAAATTGAAGGAAGTCTATCCGGGTTTATAGACAAAATCCAAAATACGGTGTTGTCGCTTGTTGAAGAGCGAGTTAAAAGGTTGGAGGATATTGTCAACCTTATGAAGGAGAAAACGGGAGAACGCAAAGGATGTTCGTACAAAGAATTCATGGCGTGTAAACCGCCAATCTATAACGGGGAGGTTGACCCGATAATTTGTCAAAGATGGATAAGTGATGTTGAAGGAGTGTTTGAGAGAACCCATTGTGACGTAGGTGACTTTGTTGCTTACGGAACGGGTCAATTGAGAAATCAAGCCAAGGATTGGTGGGATAACAAAAAGAAGGAAATGGGAGCTGAAGCGGCGAGGGCTATGACTTGGGACGAGTTTAAGGTACCATTCCTTAAACACCACAGTCCCAAAGCGGTTATTAACAGAATCAAAGAAGAATTCATCCAGCTGAGACAAAAGGGTGAAACAATTGATAAGATCACGGGCATCTTCATGGATAAGCTGAGATTTTGTGACGAGTTAGTCACCACTGAAGAGCAAAAGATATACTACTATTACAACATGCTGAGTGCCGAGTACCGGGAATTTATGACTCCGTCAAAATACGAAACCCTCACGGAGATTATCAACACCGCCCGGGAGCGGGAAATCGAGTTAAAGAAACAAGTGGAGAGAGGTGAACGAAGGGCACAAGATGTGAATCCAAGCCCTACAAAGAAAGCTAGAACTACGGAATCGGGAAAGAAAGTGGATGCTAAAGGCGGGTCGCCGAGTTGCAAAGTGTGTGGTAAAGGGCACAAAGGCGAGTGCCGCTTCAAAGACAAGCCGTGCCCGGTATGTGGGAAGACGGGGTACACCGCATCACTATGTCCCGGGAAAGTTTCTGTTTGCTACAAGTGTTATCAACCCGGTCACAAGAAATCTGAATGCCCCGAGTTGGTGGGAAAGAGAGACACAAAAGAGTCTCCAACAGAAGCTCCCAAAGCGAAGGCTAGGTCCTTCCAACTTACCGCGGCTGAAGCGAAGACAGAACCCGATGTGGTTTCAGGTATATTCACAATTAACTCAATTCTAGCACGTGTATTGTTTGATACGGGTGCGAATAAATCCTTCATTTCGCATGGATTTATTCGACATCCTTCATTTGTATTGACGAAATTACCTGTGCCCTTAGAAGTTGAAATAGGGGACAACAAAAGTTTCATAGTTTGTGATGTTTGTCGAGGCTGCAAATTAAGCATCGACGATGAGGAATACTTGATAGACCTAATCCCGATGTCAATGGGAGAATTTCAAGTAGTCGTTGGGATGGATTGGCTAGCCCAGCACCATGCAAAAGTCGTGTGTTTTCGTAAAGAGATAAAGCTAACATCTCCGAGCGGAAAACACGTCACCATTTATGGCGAAAAAGGAGGCAACCCCATAGTGTGCTCAATGTTGAAAGCTCACAAACTTATGAAGCGAGGATGCAAGGAATTTATGATATACGCGAATGAACCCGAGAAAGAATCACGGAAGATTGAAGATGTACCGGTAGTACGAGATTATGAAGATGTGTTTCCGGAGGATTTACCAGGGATACCGTCCGAATGGGAAGTAGAGTTTGGGATCGAATTGATTACGGGCGCAAAACCCGTAGCAAAAGCCCCGTACCGACTCGCACCGTCGGAATTACAAGAGTTGATGTCCCAAATTCAAGACCTGCTTGACAAGGGATTCATAAGGCCGAGTGTGTCTCCTTGGGGCGCACCGGTATTGTTCGTAAGAGAGAAGGACGGAAGCATGCGCATGTGTATCGATTACTGGGAGTTAAACAAACTCACGGTAAAGAACCGATACCCGCTTCCGAGGATAGATGATTTATTCGACCAATTACAAGGTGCAAATTGGTTTTCAAAAATTGACCTTAGATCTGGGTATCACCAACTAAAGGTCAAGGAAGAAGATGTGCCTAAGACGGCTTTCCGCATGAGATATGGACATTACGAATTCCTTGTGATGTCATTTGGGCTAACAAATGCACCCGCGGCTTTCATGGACCTCATGAACCGGGTTTGCAAGCCAATGTTGGATAAGTCGGTCATCGTGTTTATCGATGATATCTTGGTGTATTCGAAAAGTGAAGCTGAACACGCATACCACTTACAAGAAGTGTTAGAGACACTTAGACGAGAGAGGTTATATGCGAAATTCTCTAAATGTGCCTTTTGGTTACGAGAGGTACAATTTCTTGGCCACGTCATAAGTGCCGACGGAGTTTTGGTGGATCCGTCAAAGATAGAGGCTGTGTCAAAATGGAATCCCCCGAAGAACCCTTCGGAAATTAGAAGCTTTTTGGGGCTTGCGGGATATTATAGGAGATTCATTCAAGATTTCTCCAAGATTGCGTCACCGCTAACAAAGCTAACACGAAAGAAAGAAAAGTTCATTTGGGGTGTCGATCAAGAAAAAGCGTTTCAAACGCTAAAAGAAAAGTTAACTCAAGCTCCGGTATTGACATTGCCGGACGGAGTCGAAGATATGGTGGTTTATTCGGATGCTTCACTATCGGGGCTCGGTTGCGTGTTGATGCAACGGGGCAAGGTAATAGCCTATGCCTCGAGACAATTGAAGATACACGAGAAGAAATATCCCACGCATGATCTCGAGTTGGTTGCGGTGGTATTTGCATTAAAAATATGGAGGCACTACTTGTATGGGGTAAAGTGCACCATATTCACCAACGACAAGAGCTTGAAATACTTCTTCGATCAGAAGGAGTTAAATATGCGACAAAGGCGATGGCTGGAAACGGTGAAAGACTATGATTGTGAAATACATTATCACCCCGGGAAGGCTAATGTGGTGGCGGATGCTCTGAGCAGAAAAGCGGACTATGTCCCAATACGAGTAAGATCGATGCAACTCGTGGTGACCTCGGGTATACTTGAACGTATTCGAGAGGCGGAATTAGAAGCAATGAAAGAAGAGAATTGGAAGAAAGAAAGAATAATCGGTCAGTTGAAAGATTTGTCGGATGGGAAGAACGGGTTGAAGACTCGATCCGGAAGGATATGGGTCCCACATACTTGTGGAGTGAAGGCGCTTCTACTTAATGAAGCTCATAAATCCCGTTATTCAATTCATCCGGGTGCGACCAAGATGTACAATGATTTGAAACAAAATTATTGGTGGCTGGGAATGAAGAGGGATGTGGCGAAGTATGTGGAAAAATGCTTGACATGTTTACAAGTCATGGCGGAGCATCAGAAACCATATGGCAAACTCCAACCGTTAGAAATTCCGGTTTGGAAATGGGAACATATTACAATGGACCTATTAACCAAGTTGCCTAAGACGAATCGTGGTTTCGATGCCATATGGGTAGTGGTGGATAGATTGACGAAAAGTGCTCACTTCATTCCGATTCGTGAGACTTATACGTCAGAAAAGATGTCAGAAGTTTACACGAATGAAATAATAGCATGTCATGGAATGCCGGTATCCATCGTGTCTGATAGGGATACCCGGTTTACTTCAAATTTCTGGCGAGATTTCCAAGAGCAAATGGGAACCAAATTGTTCATTAGCACTGCGTACCATCCTCAAACGGATGGACAGAGCGAAAGAACGATACAAACATTGGGGGATATGCTACGGGCGTGTATAATCGACTTTGGAGGAAGTTGGGATGTTCACCTACCGTTAGTTGAGTTTTCGTATAATAACAGCTACCAATCTAGTATTAAGATGGCACCGTACGAAATGCTTTATGGTAGGAAGTGTCGAACCCCGGTATGTTGGGGTGAAGTGGGTCCACGTGAACTCGCCCACCAAGATATAGTACGAGCCACGAATGAAAAGATCGATATAGTTCGGGCACACTTGAAAGCAGCTCAAGACAGGAAAAAGGCGTATGCTGATAAAAGGAATAGGCCAATCGAATTCCAGGTTGGTGACATGGTCATGCTAAAAGTTTCCCCATGGAAGGGCGTTATTAGATTCAGAAAAAGGGGGAAGCTAAGCCCAAGGTTTATTGGGCCATTTAAGATTATCGGAAGAGTTGGCAAGGTGGCTTACCGCCTTGAGCTACCGGAGGAACTAAGTGGAATCCATGGCACGTTCCACGTGTCACAATTAAGAAAGTGCCTAGCAGACGAAACGGCCTATATCCATTACGATGATATCGAAGTGGATAATAGTCTGAATTATGCGGTGAGACCGGTGGAGATTTTAGACCGAAAAGTCAAACATTTACGAAGACCAAGTCAAAGTCAAATGGGAGCATAGGAAAGGTTCGGACACTACATGGGAGTCCGAAGAGGAGATGCGACGTCTTCACCCTACATTATTTGGTACGTACTTCGGTTTCGGGGACGAAACCCTTTTTAAGGGGGGTGAACTTGTAACACCCCGAAAATATAAAACTTTATATTGGAACTATAAAGTATAAATAGACGAGAATTTACTAACTAGGAATTTTTAACCTAGTTAGTTACAAGACTAGAAATAGCCTATAATAGGGTTAAAAGCTACTAAATGATATGTTGAACAAAGTAGAGGGGCCTTAGTTGTTAAATTTGAAACTAAATTAGATAAAACAAATAAAAATAAACCAAACACCCCATTTAGAGGTGTCTGGTCGATCAAGAAGGAGCAGGGGGCGACACCCCATTTTCAAAACCCTAAAACTTCATTAAATCAATCAATTGAAGGCTCAATCCAAGTTGAAATCGAAATTAGAGCTTAGAATTGTGATCCTCATCGCAAGAGGATTCTAAGGTATGTAAAATCTGATGAAATCTCTCAACTGGAATTTCTCATGATTTTGGGAAAATCTGAAATTAGATGTTGCATGTGTGTTATTTGGTTAGATTAGGGATGATAAGGTGTCTAGAAGTGAAACCTAGACAACTACATGTGAAATCATGTCCAATTTCAGGAAATTCCATGAACACCTTGAAGGTGGGTTGTGGGTTTTACAACATGAAGATGAACACTAGGGTTTAGAATGATTATTCTAGTCTAATTTGATTATAGAAAGTGATTTCAGAAAAATATGATGTCTAAATATTATATAAAGGCATTATTGATGTTACGTGATGTGTGCAAAATGCAACATATAAATTACATCAAATGAGGCATAAAACTAACCCTTTTTAAGTACTAATATTGGAAAAAGAGTGTTTTTGTCTTCCTTTTGTATTTTCAGGATTAAATGAGCTCAAAAACACAAAAGAAGCAAAAAGACGGCTAAATCCAACATAAATACAAGGAAAGGAACATAAGTGGACTGCCCGACCCCTCAACGGCATCTTCCCAAGCAAAATAGAGAAGGCAGAAGACTGAACACGCCCCGTGCTCAGCCAGCACGGGGCCGTGCCCAAGAAGCAGCAGAAAAGACAAACCTATAGAAGCTTCTATTGCCCACCACGAGGCCGTGCCCAGTGAACACGGGGGCGTGTCGAAAGTACAGCAGGCGCATTAATTGTAATTGCGAATTACAATTAATGAGGAGAGAGAGTGTCAGACAGGCACGGGGCCGTGCCCAGCTCTCTGTTCAGCCTATAAATAGGAGTGCTTGGATTCATTTCAACTCATCCCTTGGCACACCACCTCTCTCACACTTCATCCACCACCCACCACCATCACAACACCATCATCCACCACCATCATCCATTGTCCATCGTAGAGTGTGTGAGTCGTCTCGGGATCCAAGATTGATCGTAAGAGTTCTTGACAATCAAGACCATGTTTGCCTAAGTCTCTTACATCACTTGGTGAAGACAAAGTGTCTAGTATAATACTTTTTATTTCTAATCTTTTGCACTTTTTATTTGGTTTTGTATTAATGACTTTAATAACTAGTTACTTATGTTGAAGGTGATCTTTCCTTATCGTTTGTCCGTGGTGTCTTGGCATTATTTTACTGTCTATATAAAATAAAAGATTTTCACCATTCATATCTCCACGGTCTATATGGAGGTATGTTGGCTACCTGGTCGGGGGTTAAGGGAACAGTTTGGTAAAGGTCTTGCCATTGTTCAGCGTTTAGAGGTCCTGCAATGGACCTGGGTCAAATTTAGTAGGACCTCCTTCAATGCTTCACGGTATTGGATGGCGGGGGTCCAAACTCTTTGATCCCCTCATAAGTTAACTACTACTAATACTATAACCCGGCTATTTAGGACTGTATCCCTGCTGACTCAGACTACTTAGCCGAGGGTAACGTCACCGCCAAAAGTGGGGCCTACCATAATATTGCATTAATAACTTAATTCATTATCTTCCAATAATCCACCCTTTTAGGATTGTATCCTTGCTGACTCAAACTACTGGGGTGAGGGTAACGTCACCTTCAAAAGAGGGGCCTACTACAATAACTAAGATAATCTCTTAATTATGTGCAAAAGTGCGGAAATAATCAAAGGTTATACTAGATACGAGTCGGAACCAAGTGATTCATCTTGTCTATCTGTTTTTACTTTTATTTTTTTTATTTTTATTTTCAGCATTTTAGTAGTTTTTATTTTTCTTAGTTTAAAACCTTTTTCTAAAATTTTTATTTTGATTAGACGTTGAGGATAAACCGGTACTAAAAGCTCTTGTGTCCTTGGACGACCTCGGTATCTTACCAACGCTATACTACGCTCACGATGGGTGCACTTGCCCATATGTGTGTTTAGTGTTAGTAAAATATCGTGTTTTATAAATTTAAAACTTGGCTAAAAATAAGTGTTAAAAAGGGCTTAAAATATACACCTAATATATATAAAACTTCACACGCATCAAGTTTTTGGCGCCGCTGCCGGGGACACAAGGATTTTAAGAAAGTTAGGAATCAACGGCCTAATCGTTTTTTATTTTTTCTTTTTAATTTTTAGGATTTTCTTAGTTTTTCAGCTTCTGCAGAGCTCAGCACGGGCCGTGCCCAGCATCATCACTGGCAGTTTTTATTTTCTGAGTTACAGAGAGCTGAACACGGGGCCGTGTCGGTGCAACACGGGGTCGTGTCCAACTCCCAGTAACAGGGATCCAGAAAACAATCACTGTACCTCTGACCACGGGTCGTGTTCGCTGAGCACGGGGCCGTGGTGAATATTCTGACCAACGTTCTTTTTGTTTTTATTGCAGGACTTGGAACCTAGGCGCCACGTCTGAACCTCCTACGTAGTGCATGAGCTCCAGTTCTAGTAGAGACATAAAAGAACCTCTAGAAGAACCCGAACGCTTTCTCAGAAAAATACTTAAAGCCAAAAATCAAGAGAAAGTTTCGGGGGACCCACTTCCAATGGCGGACCAACGTACCCTCATGGATTAC
The DNA here is from genome assembly GCA_030545235.1 of Helianthus tuberosus. Classification (NCBI taxonomy): domain Eukaryota; kingdom Viridiplantae; phylum Streptophyta; class Magnoliopsida; order Asterales; family Asteraceae; genus Helianthus; species Helianthus tuberosus. Next base: position 97,250,303 of record CM060388.1, read on the forward strand.
CTACGGCCCACCGTAGGCAATCTCGGCGCCGCTATCAATGCACCGAATGTCGAAGCCAACAACTTCGAACTTCGGCCGCATTTGATACAAATGCTCCAAAACTCCGCAACCTTCCACGGGCTTGCGGACGAGGATCCCCATCTACATATTACTAACTTCTTAGAAATATGTGATACCTTTCGGATCAATGGAGCATCAAATGACGCCATCCGCCTTCGAATGTTTCCATTTTCACTAAAAGACTGAGCTAAGGCTTGGCTTAACACCCTCCCAGTTGGATCGGTAAACACTTGGGATGAACTTGCCCAAAAGTTTTTATATAAGTATTTCCCTCCTGCTAAAACGGCTAAATTAATGACTGAAATTAATACATACTCACAAGAGGATGGGGAATCCTTATATGAAACTTGGGAAAGGTTCAAGGAGCTTCTAAGAAAGTGTCCTCATCACGGTCTAGCGGTGTGGCAACAAGTATCCACTTTCTACAATGGGTTGTTGCCACACACGAGACAAACACTTGATTCAAGCTCCGGGGGACTTTTAGGTAATCGTCGCCCAAATGAAATATATAACCAAATTGAGGAAATTGCTCAAACCAATTTTCAATGGCACACTCCCCGAGGTAATAAATCTATTGCCCCGGGCGCCCATAAGGTTGATGAAAGCACCTCTTTACAAGCCCAAATCGAGGCCCTCTCTTCAAAAATCAAAAAGCTAGAAATGACAAAAACGGCCTCGGTTACGGCTTGTGAGGGGTGTGGTGGGTCACATGAAAATTGTAGTTGTATGAAAGAATTAGATGAACAAACAGAAACGGTAAACTACATTGATAATAGACCTAGGCCGTCGGGTCCTCCAACGGGTACCTACAACCAAGGATGGCGTAACCAGCCAAACCTTGGTTGGAGAGATCCCGGCAATGGTAGTAACCAACAAAACCAACGAACTAATTTTCAACAACCACAAAATTTCTCTCAACAACAAGGTGGAAGAGAAAGGCTTGAAGATACTGTATCTCGCCTCATCTCTGACACTGAAAAGAAAAACTCGGATCGATTTCAACAATTGGAATCGAATTTTAGAAATCAACAAGCTAGCATTCAAAACGTTGAAAAACAATTAAATCAACTAGCTCAAAATTTCTCCGAGAGACCACAAGGCGCGTTACCTAGTAATACCGAAACCAACCCGAAGGCACAAGTACATCTCATCACATTAAGAAATCGAACCGTGGGTCCCGAGGATGCTCCATTGCCGCCAAATGAAAGAAGCCATTCTAGCCAGCCTGTGACTCCTCCTGCGCCAGAAAAGGCTTCTCTACCAACTCAAGAGCCCACCAAGACTCCTCCAATTCCGTACCCTAGTAGGTTAAGTCGTCAAAAGACCGATGAGCAATTCGCTAAATTTGAAAATTTACTAAAACAATTGCGTGTTAATATTCCTTTTATCGAGATCCTAACCCAAATGCCTAAATACGCAAAATTTATGAGGGATTTCCTCACAAACAAAAGGAAAATTGAATCATTGCAATTAGTTAACTTAGGCGAAGAATGCTCCGCCTTAGTGCTCAACAAACTTCCACAAAAGAAAATCGATCCCGGGAGTTTCACAATTCCTTGCTCGATTGGGGAATCTCCCGTTCGTAATGCATTAGCCGATCTTGGGGCTAGCATTAACCTCATGCCCACATCAATGTTCAAACGACTTGGCCTAGGAACAACAAGCCCTACAAAGATGAGCATACAACTCGCCGACAGATCCGTCAAATTTCCACAAGGTGTCGCTGAAAATTTGCTAGTAAAAGTTGACAACTTCGTTTTCCCTACCGATTTTGTCATCCTAGACATGGAAGAAGACACCGATGTCCCTCTCATCCTCGGAAGGCCATTTCTAGCCACCGCCCAAGCGGTGGTAGACATGAATGACGAAACGTTAACATTGAAGTTTGGGGATAAGGAGGTGAAGTTTGAATGTGGAAAAAGAATTGAGGACGAAGACCCGGTCAACTACATGCAGGTCATAGACTCAAGCTTGGATGATGTTCTCCGACGGTGTAACATGGGATGCAATACATCCCACTTGGGTGACATATGACCGGCTTTGGGTCTAGCCAAGGACCCTTATAAACGTGGCGCACCACGGAGGCATTCCGCGGAACTATCCTTAGTTTAATTTAGATTAATTTTTATGCTTCCTAGTTAGTTTTAATTTTCAGGAATAAAACACATTCATGGTGGTAAGGGATGAAAAGGGGAACGAGAAAAATGACCCTATGCACAAGAACAAGGCAACCCGACAATTCTCTCCATTTCAGAAGGTTCAACACGGGCCGTGCCCAACCAACACGGCCCCGTGCTGAACCACCTGCAGAAAAACGCCCAGTTCAGGTACCTGGACACGGGTCGTGTTCACCCGACACGCCCCCGTGTCCAGACTTCTGTTTCTCTTATTTTAATTTTGTTACTGGCACTTGAACACGGGGCCGTGCCCGGATAACACGGGGCCGTGTTCAGCGCCCAGTAACACAAAATTTTTGCTTTTTAACACCATTTTACACATCTAATCAACCTAAAAATTTATTTTTGGGACACATTGAGGACAATGTGTAATTTAAGTGTGGGGGGGATGCTAAAACCTTGAATTTTGCAAGTCCTAAATACAAGCCTTACACAAAACTCTATTGGAACCGCTAATCACCCCAAATTTTTTCAAAAATTTCATTTTTTTTACTTGTCTAGGTTTAACTCGGGAAATTCAAGTTCTCAAAAAGGTTATATTTTTACGAATTTACAACCGATAGCGTAGTGATAAAAAGAACCAACATAAGAAAATTATGAAAAGGCATGGCAAACTTAGTTAAAATTTGATTATATATACTTGATCACATAAAAAACCCATTCCCACAAAAGTGAGTTTTGAGCCTTTATTGAGCACACAATTACATATCATTAGACTAAATGCTCATTTTTCGTTTCTTGTGTGAATAGCCGCTTGGTTCTTACAACTCTAGAACTTGCCATGACGATACATTCCCGGTCCTTATCAACTTAAACCCGAGTAAGTAAATGATGGAGGCATTAGGACTAACCCTTTTTATTTCTACACCATTATTTTTCTTTTACCACCTACCCAAAAATCCCCCTAGTTAACCCCTTTGAGCCTAAACCTTTTCATTTCATCACCCAAACAAAAAAAAAAAACCCTTTTACCCACCAAAACCTTTTTATTTTTAACCCTTTGTTTTAGTAACAAGTTCGGCTTTCCGTAAAAAAAAATAATAATAATAATTTTGTGTTGATGATGAAGCAAAAAGAAAATAAACAAACAAGTTCATCAAAAATAACTTTGTTTGAATAAAAGCTTCATCAAAATAAAAAGTTACAAAAATAGAAAGTCTTACGAAAACCGACACTTGTTACGCTTTTCGCCCTTTTTCTACTAACCACTATCCCAACCACCTACCTTTAACCCAAGCCTAACCCTTAACCCACAAAGTCCTCTTGATATTTACAAAGGTATAAAAGTTAAAAAGGAGGAGGATTGATTGCTTGGCAAGCTTATGGTAGGAATAAGTTCCATGCCGCTCTCGAGTGATTCACTAAAAATACACCTTCGGCCGAGTGTGAGTGATTTCTCCCGTGAGGTATGTGAACTTGTATATAAATGGAATTTTAAAAAGGCATGTTATGCCCAAATAAGTAATTTCTCCTATGAAATGTTCTAAATAAATCATTACGAATAGGATTGTAAATAGATAAAAATAAAACCCAAAAAGATCTTGGATTCCCAACACTCTACAACAAGCCAAAAACCTTCTCTTCTACCCATTCCATTTGGGAGTGTAAGCCACATATTAAAGAGTTTTGCTTGAGGACAAGCAAAAGTTCAAGTGTGGGGGTATTTGATGTGTGCAAAATGCAACATATAAATTACATCAAATGAGGCATAAAACTAACCCTTTTTAAGTACTAATATTGGAAAAAGAGTGTTTTTGTCTTCCTTTTGTATTTTCAGGATTAAATGAGCTCAAAAACACAAAAGAAGCAAAAAGACGGCTAAATCCAACATAAATACAAGGAAAGGAACATAAGTGGACTGCCCGACCCCTCAACGGCATCTTCCCAAGCAAAATAGAGAAGGCAGAAGACTGAACACGCCCCGTGCTCAGCCAGCACGGGGCCGTGCCCAAGAAGCAGCAGAAAAGACAAACCTATAGAAGCTTCTATTGCCCACCACGAGGCCGTGCCCAGTGAACACGGGGGCGTGTCGAAAGTACAGCAGGCGCATTAATTGTAATTGCGAATTACAATTAATGAGGAGAGAGAGTGTCAGACAGGCACGGGGCCGTGCCCAGCTCTCTGTTCAGCCTATAAATAGGAGTGCTTGGATTCATTTCAACTCATCCCTTGGCACACCACCTCTCTCACACTTCATCCACCACCCACCACCATCACAACACCATCATCCACCACCATCATCCATTGTCCATCGTAGAGTGTGTGAGTCGTCTCGGGATCCAAGATTGATCGTAAGAGTTCTTGACAATCAAGTCCATGTTTTCCTAAGTCTCTTACATCACTTGGTGAAGACAAAGTGTCTAGTATAATACTTTTATTTCTAATCTTTTGCACTTTTTATTTGGTTTTGTATTAATGACTTTAATAACTAGTTACTTATGTTGAAGGTGATCTTTCCTTATCGTTTGTCCGTGGTGTCTTGGCATTATTTTACTGTCTATATAAAATAAAAGATTTTCACCATTCATATCTCCACGGTCTATATGGAGGTATGTTGGCTACCTGGTCGGGGGTTAAGGGAACAGTTTGGTAAAGGTCTTGCCATTGTTCAGCGTTTAGAGGTCCTGCAATGGACCTGGGTCAAATTTAGTAGGACCTCCTTCAATGCTTCACGGTATTGGATGGCGGGGGTCCAAACTCTTTGATCCCCTCATAAGTTAACTACTACTAATACTATAACCCGGCTATTTAGGACTGTATCCCTGCTGACTCAGACTACTTAGCCGAGGGTAACGTCACCGCCAAAAGTGGGGCCTACCATAATATTGCATTAATAACTTAATTCATTATCTTCCAATAATCCACCCTTTTAGGATTGTATCCTTGCTGACTCAAACTACTGGGGTGAGGGTAACGTCACCTTCAAAAGAGGGGCCTACTACAATAACTAAGATAATCTCTTAATTATGTGCAAAAGTGCGGAAATAATCAAAGGTTATACTAGATACGAGTCGGAACCAAGTGATTCATCTTGTCTATCTGTTTTTACTTTTATTTTTTTTTTATTTTTATTTTCAGCATTTTAGTAGTTTTTATTTTTCTTAGTTTAAAACCTTTTTCTAAACTTTTTATTTTGATTAGACGTTGAGGATAAACCGGTACTAAAAGCTCTTGTGTCCTTGGACGACCTCGGTATCTTACCAACGCTATACTACGCTCACGATGGGTGCACTTGCCCATATGTGTGGTTAGTGTTAGTAAAATATCGTGTTTTATAAATTTAAAACTTGGCTAAAAATAAGTGTTAAAAAGGGCTTAAAATATACACCTAATATATATAACACTTCACACGCATCATTAAGTTAGCTAATTAGCAAGCTATGAACTTGAATATGAAAGATATAAAAATTCTGCAGTTATAGTGTTTGTTGAAATGCCTCAAAGAAGGCTTGAAACTGAATTGTTAAGTTAAAACGCATAATTATGATGTATGACAAAATGTGTGTTATGTATGTGAAACAAAAAGAGTTCTAAACATATGGTGATTGAACTCTATAGGAAAGGAAGCCGGGGCATCTAGCGGGCAAACCGGTGTGGACGCACGTTTGAAGGGCTTGCTTTAAAGGTATGTAACTTGACCCGTTACATTAAGTAAATGTTGATGGTTATAATATGCGTAGTTGAATTTTTGAATAAGGGTTGTTTTGAATTAAAGCGGTGATGTCGCTGTATTGAATGATTGGTCAAAATTGGTTGGAACTTGTTGGTAGTCGTCATATGGGAGGATTCCTTAGACGAGCCAAACGGGTAGAATAATCAAATAAAGCATGGTTAATGCTCCGGAATATGATGTATTGATCTTTGATATTGGTATATATAAATAACATATTAGAAACACGAGGATTTAATGTAAGGGTATGCTCAGAAAGCGAAATCCGAAACTTGGGATTGAGTGTAATGAAATAATCAAACAAAACAAGGATCTCCAGGGACTACCGTAAGTTACGGTAGTACCGTAACTTATGGTAGAGGTCATGTGATTACGGTGGATCACTCCTGTTTTACGGTGAACCAGGAGATTTCAAAACCTACCGTAACTTACGGTGAAACCGTAAGTTACGGTGGAACCAGAACATTTATATTTTATTATTTACAACTTGATGTTGGATCTTGTGTTTCTATATCATATAATAATGTCAAAACTAATGTTTTAACGGTTTTTGACCATAGGTGACTAAATGGATCTTACAGATGGCGATCAAGTGAATGAAGAAGAATCGAACACTACTTTTGAAGCTTCCGCAATGTTTTTAAATCTTTACTAGACTTGGTTTATGGTTGTAAACAATTGTTAAGTAACTTTTAAAATGTTTTAACTTAGTATAGTGGACTATGGTCATGCTACATGTGAACTTTTTGTATGAAATTTATGTTAAGTATGGAACGTTTTATTTACGAAACGGTATAATCTATTATTAAAATCAAGAGAAAATTTAAGGGTGTTACACCTACTCACCTTCACCACCATCATCAAAAATATTCAAAATCACACACCATACCTTCAAGTCAACCCTTTCATTCCCCTACACAATCGAAACCGCATACAGATCCAAACAAGGTAATCTCTACACACTCGAATTTGAATCTTGCACCGGTTGATGATGTTAATTTTGATGAGGGTGAACTCCGATAAGTACGAAAAGATCAAACCGGCGGAGGAATGACAGTGCAAACCGGTAAGTACTCCGGTACTCGTAACTTCGCCGGATCTAGATAACGATGGTGATTGAATCTTCATGTTCTGAATTTGTAAGATCACCACAGTTGTCGATTTGTTCTGGCCATATTCACTTTTGTTCCGTCGAGGTCCATTGACAGTAGCTAGGTGTTTGGTTAGAGTTGGGGTGGGGCGGCGGCAACGGATGGTGTGGTTGTGGTGGTGTTCAGATGTGGGAGATGATGATGGTGGTTGATGTGTGGGCGGCGGTGGATGGTTGTGGTGGAAGGTAGGAGATGATGTTGGTGGTAGATGTGTGGTGAAGGTGAGTAGGAGACTGTAGAGAGAGGGAGAGATAGATAGGTTTTAATTTAAAAAAAAAAGATATTAGTTTTTTAAAATTCTTTTTGTTTTATTTTATTAAAAATATTTATAAATAAATGGGTAGAAAGACTAAACTACCCCTGTTTGACCAGACTTAACAAAAAAACCTAACTGGGTTAGGGCTAAAGGACAAGACATGCAACAAAATTCTTTGTAAAAGACAAAACCTGTCAAAATTCGTTGAAAAGGACACCGCCTGCAAAATGGTGTTAAGATAAAGGACAAAACATGTAATTTTTCCTAAGTAATAACTACTACTTCATGAACTTGAATACTTGTAAAAATTTGTAGTAACTTACTAGTGTTCTTAGTAAGTCTTGTTACCCTTTAAATTGTGATTAGTTCTTTAAAAACTTTATTTCTAAATAAGTTAGATGTTTACAACTTCTTGTTACATTTTCTAAAAATATTTCTTTATGAAATTTTCTTGTTACACAAGTGTTTCTACCCTTGTTTATCCACCAAAAATAAGGTTTGTTTATGTATGAACCAAGATTAAATAAAACTTATATTTTTAACTTGGTTTCTTTGAAAGATCATTCATAAATCTTTAGATCTACAAGTGTTACTACTCACTTTGATCATTATTTTTCAAGAAAACCATTTAGTCATTCAAGTTCATGATTCATATGTGGATGATCCATCATCCTACCATATTTCTATTTTCTCATCTTGCTAGATCATGTTTTTAATCATGATCTAACAAGATCATATGATGATCTACATCATGTACATGAATAAATAACAATCAACAAGCTAAACAACACATAAACAACTTAGTTTCTGTCACACCCTGACCACGTAAAACAACAAATCGTGGCGGAAACATCGGGGAGTGTCGTAACCGAATCAATGTTTCACAAACATGGATTAAATAGTTTCGTTTTATTGAATTATTGAACTCATTGTTTTATTACAAATCAGATAAATATTGTCTTTCAAGTTTTAAAGTCGCTAAGGCACGAGTCCATCCTATGTATAGCATGCATCAACAATCATCACATAGCAGCACCTGAAACATATGTGAAAATAGGTACGTCAGCATAAAAATGCCTGTGAGATACATATGTTTTATTAGAATAGGATTCATGACTTGTAAGTTTAAAAAAATGTTAAACAAAAAGTAGTCATGAACTTGTAAAAATGTTTTCTTTTATAAATCATGCAAAAATTGATAAGAAATCAGATGATATAAAAGAATAATGCATAGATAAATAAATAACCAAGTAAAAATGAGTTTGTATAAAATATGTTGTTTTGTAAAAACAATGTTTTGATAAAAAGGTTTTTAGTATATATAAAAATATACCTTGGTTTTAAGAATGTCGGATAAGTAATATATTAAAATATATTTTAGTTCCAAAATAGTTGAACAGATAGTATATCAAATATACTTTAGTTGTTAAAATAATAGTTTTCGGTAGTATATCATAAGTATACTTTGGTTTTGTAAATAACATATTAAACTATGCTTTGATTTTGTAAATAACATATCAACTATGTTTTGGTTTTTTAAATAACATATCAACTATGTTTTGGTTTTGAAAATAACATATCAACTATGTTTTAGTAAATAACAAAATATATGTTGGTTTGTACATAGTATATCAAATTATACTTTGGTAAACAATATCACATATGGGAGCATATCAAACTATACTTTAGTATTCATTCAAACCTTAGTGTATCAAACTACACCTTAGAGACTATAGAAATACCACAAAGGCAACTTCTGTTTGGATAAAATTTGGTTTCTGACATTCCATACAACAGGAATGGGGTGTCTAATCCTATAGCGCTATATCATACTACCAATCGGCTTGGTGAATGTATAAAACAAGTACAACCCAACAATTAATTTTATAATCTTTGAAAATTTAGTGTTTAAACTGTCACACCCTGGCTTTGCGGAAGCGTGGGTTTATTTGGTGTGACTTCTTAATACCATAGCTTAATCACAACAAAGCTATATGAAAGTAAAACCATGATGATCATCCATTACTTCAAGTTTTAAAAGTAAAATACGACAACATTGTCTTAGAGTTGACACATGCAACGAGTTTACAACACAATATAATAAAAACCTTGTTCATAAGACACAACCTCAAAACATGAAATAGACACAGTTTAGGACTTGTGACTCGTCCAGGCAAAAGTCACAACCCTTAAACTTGGATGACATCATTACTCCTACGCAGCTTAATACCCTTGCATACTTGGCCAGATCTATTAATTTCCTGAAATACATGTAAGTTGAAAAATCAACATAAATTTGAGCAAGTTCATGTGTAAGTGAGTATGTAAAACCTTTGTAAGTATAAAATCCCTAGTATGTAGCAAATAAGGAAATAAAGAGATCACCAATGGTTTGCAAGGCCATTGATATGTGTGAAGTGCAGTAGGAAGACTCAAACCTAGCAGATTTTTGCGTCGGGCTCAAAGTCACCCCAAGGTCCGTTCTGTTGGGCCTGGAGTTGGGCTCGCTACACCCAGATAGATCTACCGCTACTGACCCTCGGTCCTACAATGAGGATTAATGGCCTCCAGTTTCAGCCTACTCACTCACATGATCTAAGTAGTAACCCTCCTTACGCTAACCATACCATGTAAAAAGTATTCGTAATCATAGTAACATGTATTTCACCCCCGAAGTATATAAAACTGAAAACAGTTAAGAGAAAAGGGGGAACATGATATCACAGAAGTGCGTCTCGAAATAGTAAATCCCAACCAACCTGCTGCGTGACGACCTACACGTACTAACTTCTATTAGACGGACGGCCGTGCCTTGGCTTAAGGTTTAACGTTTTTGGGAAATAGTTAGGCAACTATTTCGTATTTCCACTTCTTAATTATTTAATAATTATATTCCTTCCCAAGGATGTGTGTTTTAATACATGTGCGTTTTTGTAATTCCAAAAATATATTATTAAGTCTCACTTAATAAAATATATTTTTATTCATTTGTCTAAAATATTCTATCTCCAAAATATACATATTTTTCCCAAAAATATTATATTTTATTCCATATGATTTCCAAAATAATACTTTTATCAAAATACGCATTTAAGAGTATTTTTCCGAAAATACATAAGTTACATTTAATGTTCGGGTGGTAATAATAATACCGGTGTAACTTAAATATTTATTTGTGAAGGCGTTGGTATTATTTTGGAGTCGTTATTTCAGTGTATTCGAGTTATATTATTTTTACTCTAAAAATAATATACATAGTTCACAAAATAATCATAAAATCACGCAAGCGTTTTACTACGAAATATATATTCTAAATATATATTTAACAAGTTTTATTTACGAAAATCCACCTCCGAATACTTGGTTATTTTATAATAAAAATCATGGCGAAGTTTGTTTGGAAAACAAGTCAAAAATATATCTATAAACACTTGTCACCAAAAATACTCTAAGTGTTATTTTCAGGAAAAATTTCGCCAGAGGTAACTGGAGGTGGCCACGCTTACTAGCGTATCATTTTCTTTTCAAAATTCAATCAACAATTTTTCAATCATCAATATACAATATTCAATCATCAAACTAGTAAAAAACAAGCATAAATCGCAAACACATGAACTTGTAAGTTGTGTAAAAGTATGTAGTAACTTCCCAACATATTTAGTAGATCTTTCCATCTTTAAAAATAAAAATCAGTTTCTTGGAAACTTTATTTTTAAAGAAAATGTAACTTTACAACTTCTAGTCCAAAAACTACGAAATTATTCCTTTGTTAAACCTTTTGTCACACAAGTGTTTACACACTTGTTTGTTTGCAAAAATGCTTTTAGTTGTGTAAGATCCGGCTTTTAAACAAGATTTGTGTCTTACACTTGGTTCTTCGAAAATACCACTTATAGATCTTTAGATCTACTAGTTTAAAACTCTATTTTACCAGAAAAATCACTTTTACACAGGTTCATGTTCATGTGTGGAAGGGTTCATCATCTTGCTACTTTTACACTTAACATATTGCTAGTTCATGTTCCATGAACATGATCTAGCATGGTTAGATGACGATCCGTTCCACTACTAGCCACTAACAACATAAAATAATCCTTTCTAAACAAGATTCACAAGATTTACACCAATAGTCACCCTTTATCCATCAAGTTTATCTTTCATTCAAGACTTTATGTTTTGATCTTTAGTGTTCTTGATTTTTATCCGTTAAATCTCTTATTAACCACTTTAAACATGAACAAGGAAGTGTTTGGAAGCACTTACTACTAGCTCGTGGCTAGGGAAGAATCAAAGCGAAAACAAGGTGGATAAAAGCAACGTAGTGAGGTTCTTGAGATTCCGAAAGCACCGGGTTTCCTTGTATGATCTCTAGCACCTTGGTATGTATGTAGAATGAGTGAACAAGATTTGAATGATGGGTGGATGTGGGGTGTTGGTTTCGGCCGATTGTAAGGAGAGGGAGAGAGATGAGAGCAATTTTTGTTGTAGTGTAAATGAAAAGTGTGATCTCTTGGTTATACTTATAGACCATATTAGTGCTTTAACCATGGTGTATTGTGTAAGTTAGATATGGGACATAGGCAAATAAAATAATCAAAATTTGGGGAGAGTGTCCCACATGGGGACCGATTCGGTTGAAGGGGGGTTATGGTTTGATTTCAACCATTTAGTTAGTAACTAGTTATGTTAGTTAGAACTTTAAGTTAGTTACTAGTGTGTTATGTAATATAACGGGTGTTAGTAATCTATTGACGCAGTTCTACAAACCTCATCTCCCTACACTCCCTACCAGTGTAGTAATCTATTCCCGGGTCATACTGGCCTCAGAGACAGTGTCTGTCTAGTGCTGGTTATGTCAGCATGTTTACTGGGTTATCCGTATAATGTGCTCACTGTGCTTTTGTGCATCAAGGTTGTCACTGATGTTTGTGTGTAAATAATAGAGTGACAGTATAAAGTATGATGCTTGAATATGTATATATCAGAAATCAAGAAGCAGTTTAACCACAGTTGTAAGCAAGCACAGTAATTAAGCATTAATTAAATATTAATTAATTGTACGGATACCTGGTTTGGTGAGGGTTGTCACATTCTCCCCCCGTTAAATAAATTTCGTCCCGAAATTTTAGGCTCTGCTTCTAGTTGCAGGGGTCTTAGGAAATAAATGGGGGGTATTTCTCCTTCATGCGATCCTCACGTTCCCACGTGAATTCAGGCCCATGTCTTGCATTCCAATGAACTTTGACGAGTTTGACACTGCTCCTGCGCGTTTTGTTAACTTTCCAGTCCGTAACCTCAACGGGTTCTTCGGTAAAGTGGAGCGTGTCGTCGATGTGAACCTCGTCAGCAGGAATGATCATCGTCTCTTGTGTTGGACTCTTTCTCAAATTTGATACATGGAATGTATCGTGAACACCATTGAGTTCAGCAGGTAGGTCCAATTTGTAGGCTACAAGCCCAATCCTTTGCGGGATTCTGAAAGGGCCAATATAACGCGGATTCAATTTCCCACGCTTTCCGAAGCGTGCCACACCCTTCCAGGGTGAAACCTTCAATAAAACCATATCTCCAACTTGAAATTCCAAAGGTTTCCTCTTTGGATCTGCATAAGCTTTCTGCCTGTCGCGAGCTGCCTCGATGCGCTTTCGAATTTGGGCAATTTTGTCTGTTGTCTCTTGGACTATTTCGGGACCAACAAGCTGCCTATCACCTGCATCAGCCCAGCATAGTGGTGATCGACACTTGCGTCCGTAAAGCGCTTCAAATGGCGCGGCTCCAATGCTTGTGTGGTAGCTGTTGTTGTATGAAAATTTGACCAATGGTAAATGATTATCCCAGCTACCACCGAGATCCATTACACATGCTCTCAGCGTATCCTCCAACGTCTGAATAGTTCTTTCACTTTGGCCATCAGTTTGCGGATGAAATGCAGTGCTCACGTTCAACTGTGAGCCAAAAGCTTCTTGGAAAGATTGCCAAATCCTTGATATGAAGCGTCCATCTCTATCAGAGATGATCGAAAGGGGCACTCCATGACGTGCAACAATCTCTCGCATGTATATTTCCGCAAGTTTACTAGTGTTATCCTTCTCTTTGATTGGCAGGAAGTGTGCGGACTTGGTCAGGCGGTCAACTATTACCCAAATAGTATCATGACCTCTGGGTGTCTTGGGCAGTTTCGTTATGAAGTCCATTGAAATCTGTTCCCATTTCCACTTGGGAATCTCAGGTTGCTGTAGAAGTCCTGAAGGCTTCTGGTATTCAGCTTTCACCTTGGCGCACGTTAAACACTTGCTAACATAAACAGCAACATCGCCTTTCATCCTAGGCCACCAATAGAAATCCTTGAGATCTTGGTACATCTTATGCGCACCGGGATGAATTGAGTACCGAGACTTGTGAGCTTCATCGAAAATAACCTTTCTTAAACCACAAAACAGAGGAACCCAAATCCTTTTCATGAAGCATAGCGTTCCTTCCTCGTTTGGCACTAATTGCTTCTCCATCCCACGGAGATATTCCTCTTCAATGTTCCTTTCTTTCAGAGCCTCTTTCTGAGCGACACGAATATGCAGGGAAAGATCTGTCTGGATAATCATCTCCAAAGCCCTAACCCCTATGGGCTTGATCCTTTCCTTTCGACTCAGGGCGTCAGCGACCACATTCTCTTTCCCTGGGTGATACTTGATCTCGCAATCATAATCATTCAACAGCTCTACCCAGCGTCTCTGCCTCATATTAAGCTCTTTTTGGTTGAATATGTGTTGCAGGCTCTTATGATCAGTGAAGATTGTACACTTTGTTCCATACAAATAATGTCTCCAGATTTTCAGCGCAAATACCACTGCGCCTAGCTCCAAATCATGCGTGGTATAGTTCTTTTCATAAACTTTCAATTGGCTTGATGCGTAAGCTATAACTTTCTGGCGTTGCATCAACAAGCAACCCAAACCTTGACGCGAGGCATCACAATACACCACGAAGTCATCCGTTCCTTTGGGTAGCGATAAAATTGGTGCGTCACAAAGCTTGTTCTTTAACAATTGAAACGCTTCTTCTTGCTTGACTCCCTAGTCAAACTTCTTGTCCTTATGCGTGAGTGCGGTCAGAGGTTGAGCGATTTTGGAGAAATCCTCAATGAATCTTCGATAATAACCAGCCAAACCCAAGAATTGTCGAATCTCGGTTGGCGTCTTTGGAGTCTCCCAACTCTTGATCGCCTCGATATTTGTAGGATCAACGTGGATTCCATTTCCATTAACCACGTGTCCAAGAAACTGGACTTCACGCAGCCAAAACTCGCACTTCGAGAACTTGGCGTATAATTTCTCCTTTTTGGTAGCTCTAGAATAGCTCTCAAATGCTGTTCATGCTCGTCCTTTGTCTTCGAGTAAATCAGAATGTCGTCAATGAACACGATTACAAACTTGTCGAGGTATGGCTTGCAAACTCGGTTCATTAGGTCCATGAAAACTGCAAGTGCGTTTGTTAGCCCAAACGGCATCACTAGGAACTCGTAATGTCCATAACGAGTCCTAAGGGCCGTCTTCGGGATACTTTCCTCCTGTATCCGAAGTTGATGGTATCCTGATCGCAAATCGATCTTCGAATAAAAGCTTGAGCCTTGCAACTGGTCAAATAGATCATCGATTCTCGGCAAGGGATATCTGTTCTTGATAGTCAACTTATTAAGCTCACGGTAGTCTATACACATACGGAAACTTCCGTCCTTCTTTTTAACAAACAGAACCGGAGCTCCCCAAGGTGAGAAGCTTGGTCTGATGAATCATTTGTCCAAAAGCTCCTGGAGTTGTGTTGACAACTCCTGCATCTCCGAAGGCGCAAGTCTGTAGGGTGCCTTGGCTACAGGCGCGGCGCCTGGAACCAAGTCAATGTGGAACTCGACTTGCCTTTGAGGCGGTAATCCTGGCAAGTCTTCTGGAAATACTTTTGGATATTCCTTGATGACTGGAATGTCTTCAATCTTTGGTTCAGCAGCTTCCTTGTCCACGATGTGTGCCAAGAAGGCAGCACATCTTTTCTGTAAACACTTTCGGGCTTTTAGGCAGCTGATGATTCTTAGAGGTGTATCGCGCTTTTCTCCATGCACTTATATGGTTTCTTCATCCGTCACAGGGATGCGGATGGTCTTCTCATGGCAAACAATCTCGGCCTTGTTTCTAGACAACCAATCCATTCCCACTACCACATCAAAGCTTCCCAACTCGACAGGTAGTAGGTCTAGCGTAAATTCATGTCCTCCCAACTCTATCACGCATCCTCTTATAACTTCACCCGTTTCGATTAGTTTCCCATTCGCCAATTCAATCGAGTACGGAATATCTAATTTACTAGTGGCCAAACCAAGTATATTCTTAAATTCTAACGACACGAAACTATAATCGGCACCAGTATCGAAAAGAACAGATGCAAAACGTTGGTTTATAGGAAACGTACCGGTGACAACGTTTGGATCTTGGCACGCTTCCCTTGCGCCTATGTTAAACACTCTTCCACGGGCTTGGTTCAAATCTGGGCATTCCTTCTTAAAGTGCCCAATGTCGCCACAGTTAAAACAACCAAGCTTTTGTCCATTCCCACCTCCATTCCCAGCTTGAGTGTTGTTTTGATTTCGATTCGCATTACCCGCCTGATTCGCAACGTTTCCACGGTTCCCATTTCCTCCGGTGTTTCCTTGTGGGCGGTTCCCATTACCACCATGGTTGTTGTTTCTATTACCAAAACCTCCTTGGCCACCCCGGCCAGCACTAGCCCAGCAATTATCCTTCAAGTGGCCAACTTTCCCACAAGCTTCACATATTTTTGGCCCACACCGGCCAGAATGATGATGCTGACAGGTGTTACACTTGGGCTGTGTACCCATATAACCTTTTCCTTTCTTCCCAGCACTGGTTGTAGCTTGGACCGGTGTGCTTGATTTTCCTTTCTTGCCAACACCGCTAGTTCCCTGTTTGAAGTTTGAAAACTTTCTCTTGTTTTCACCAGACGAATCCACGTGAGTCTTTTTCTTCTTTGGTTCAGAGATGGAGAACTTGTTCAATCGAATGGCCTCCTCAGTAAGCGCCACACTAAGATCGATCGCTTCCGTGATCGTGGCAGGCTTCGATGTTGTAACCATACTCATAATTTGGAGAGCCAATCCCCAGATAAACCTCTGGATCCGTTTGAACTCTGGTGTGACCATGTATGGCACAACATGAGATAAGTCATGGAATCTTTGAACATATTCTGCGATCTTGGGACCATCCATCCTTAAATGCCAGAACTCAGTCTCCAACCTTTGTATCTCAGCACGCGAGCAATACTTCCTTCGCATTAACTCTTTTAACTCAGCCCATGTCAACGCGTAAGCAGCAGCTTCTCCCAAAGTCTGCACTTGTAAGTTCCACCATGATAGGGCTCCGTCCAGGAACAGCCCTGAGATGTAAGTCACCTGTTGATCGGGAGCGCATTTGCTCATTCTTAAGACATAGTCTGTTTTCTCTGCCCACCTCACGAACGTAACAGCACCTCCGGTGCCATCGAAGTTCAAGGTCTTGCAGTCGAGAAACTGCTTGTAAGTGCACCCTGCACATACGTTAGAATATATAAATAGTATTAGCGGACGTGCTATAAATATCTAAATGTATGGTAATAAGTCTCAAGTCACTTGACATTACCATGAGGCGGTTTGTTGTTGTCGTTGTTACTTGAATGGCTCCCACTCGTTCCTCCTTGTGAGGCTGCATACTGCGCTATGGCGGCAGCAATGATTGCTTGGAGCTCTGCCTCGTTGGCAGGCATACGCGTCTCGCGTCTTGGAGGCATCTTCTAAAAGATGATCGTGTTGGTCAGGTCATAATAAGTAAATTATACGTATGTAACAACAATATCAACACAGAACATCTCATGTTATAAATAATTCAAGCACATAACATCTCATGTTATAAACAATTAATCCAGCATCACGTATAATGAGAATACTGCGATTGCGCTGTCATAAATCAAGACCATAATGTAAGGTTTACAAGTTCATAACTATATCATACATCACCAGTGACTAAGGGCCACATCGCCCTAGTTCAAACTATTTAGTCAGTGACAACAGCAACGAATATACAATCATCAAAATGCGGTCTCCAAAAGCTGTGTAGTCTGCACAATCGCGGTTGTCTCACCAAAAGTCTACCTGCGTCGAATCAAAAAGGCCTATGCTGATGGCGGCGGAGGAGGGGGAAATGAGAAAAGAGTAGACGTCGCATGTGTAACCAGTCCTCCTCCATAGCGCGATGAGCGCGCAATAAGTATGCTATCTACTGCTCAGGAGTCCAAAAGCGAGCGGGATAATCAGGTGAAAGTGGACGTGGAGGATGTGGTGCTGCAAATGGTGATTAATAATGATAAGGTGGGTGTGGGGCTGACTCCAAAGCCTGGATACGATGCGTCAAAGCATCCTGCTGTACCATCAAAGAAACGAGAATGTCCTCGGTAGAAGACCCAACATAGTATGGATGGTATGGATCGGATAATGGCATAATGGGGGGCGTAGTCCAGCGGAATGGCTCACTAGATGGAGCGAAGGATGGTACAGTAAATGGTGCAACAGTGGGAATAAGAGTAGGATGAGAACTCTGGGGCATGAACTGGCTGCCTCCTGCCATGAAAGGTGTATGACCAAACAGCTGACAAGATGAACCCTCCCCAGGATGTGGTGGAGGTATGTCCTGAAGAAACGTGATAGGTAAATTGGTGCGACGAGCATCCGTGGTATGTATGGGAAGCAAAGGGACGTCAATGGGGGCTGAAACAGGGGCTGAAACGGGGGCTACAGGGGGTGTAATAGGGAACACGAAAGGTGGGTAATCATCGTCATCATCTATCCACCCGTTGTGGGTGTGAGCGTATCGTGGATCAATATGGGCCGCAAAAGGTGCACGGTCGAACAGGACCGGCATAGGATCAGGAAGTGGTGCAACAACAGGATCCTCTAACAAATGTGGAGCTTCAACATGAGCATCGACAACATGATCATCCACCAATGGCGGAGCAACAACAGGATGATCATCAACAGGTATGTCATCAACAAAAGGAGCAACAGCAGGTGCATCGGCATGAACAGGGTCATGCTCAAATGCAGGGTCAGGAGCAACGACTGGCTTAGGGGCCACAGCAGGCTCCGGATCAACAAACTCCATATCAAAATCAGCTGGATCAGCAAACAAAGGATCGACATGGGCTACAGGATCCTCTAGGGGCTGGTCTAAGTGAATAAACTCAATATCCTGGTCAAGATCAAAACCAGGGGGAAACATAGGATCATCATCAACATCGTGATCAAACTCAAAGTCATGTGCAGGCGCAGCTGATGACGCCATGTCAGGGTCGGTGTCGTGCGAGTGGTGCTGCACTCCCTGTGTGTGCAAAGATGCGGACGCCACAGACTCAAATGAGTCTGGGACAGGTGAATGAACAGGAGCCTCCTCTGCAGGAGCGTCAGCAATGAGCAGGATATCATCAGTAGCAATAAGGGCCTCACCCTCAAGGTCATCCTCAAGTGGGTCCTCCTCAAATAAATCGACGTCGTCGTCAGAAACATCAGCAAGTGGCATATCTATCACCGGATAAACAGCAAGTGGTATAGGAGCAGGGATCACCGCGAGTGGTAAATCCCCAGTGAGATGGCCATCAGCAGGCTCGGCTACGACGTCAGGCAGCGCAAAGGGTTGGAAGTCGTCATCGTCTGTGCTGGTAGTATCGGAAGTGTGAACCTCGTGCTCTGATGAAACTATGTCATCTGATACTATCGCCATAGGGTCCAGAGTGTCAGAAACTCCAGTGTCTGATGAAGAAGGCATGATGTCTGTAACACAAACACATATATGCACAAACAATCAATCATATAATCAAATAAGCATGTTACTCACCAATTAGAAATCAAGTAATCATCCTAGTCTCCCTTAGACTATCCTACCCAGTCTCTCAGACTAAACTTCCTAGTCTCTCAGACTAACTCCCTCAGTCTCCCCGACTGAATCTCCCCAGCCTTTAGGGCTGAATTCCCTCAGTCTCCCCGACTGAACTCCCTCAGTCTCCCCGACTGAACTCCCTCAGTCTCCCCGACTGAACTCCCTCAGTCTCCCTGACTGAATTATAAATCTTTGAAAAGTGTACTGTGCCCTTTTTGTTAAAAATTTTGTGCCCTGGATCTGGACGTTTAGTGTATGCAATGTAAAAATGCTTTCGTGAGAGCCCTAGTGATCATAGTCTAGACTCGAGAAGGAATCCAAGTTCGCTATGATCAAGGCTCTGATACCAAGCTGTCACACCCTGGCTTTGCGGAAGCGTGGGTTTATTTGGTGTGGCTTCTTAATACCATAGCTTAATCACAACAAAGCTATATGAAAGTAAAACCATGATGATCATCCATTACTTCAAGTTTTAAAAGTAAAATACGACAACATTGTCTTAGAGTTGACACATGCAACGAGTTTAGAACACAACATAATAGAAACCTTGTTCATAAGACACAACCTCAAAACATGAAATAGACACAGTTTAGGACTTGTGACTCGTCCAGGCAAAAGTCACAACCCTTAAACTTGGATGAAATCATTACTCCTACGCAGCTTAATACCCTTGCATACTTGGCCAGATCCATTAATTTCCTGAAATACATGTAAGTTGAAAAATCAACATAAAGTTGAGCGACTTCATGTGTAAGTGAGTATGTAAAACCTTAGTAAGTATAAAATCCCTGGTATGTAGCAAATAAGGAAATAAATAGATCACCAATGGTTTGCAAGGCCATTGATATGTGTGAAGTGCAGTAGGAAGACTCAAACCTAGCAGATTTTTGCGTCGGGCTCAAAGTCACCCCGAGGTCCGTTCTGTTGGGCCTGGAGTTGGGCTCGCTACACCCAGATAGATCTACCGCTACTGACCCTCGGTCCTACAATGAGGATTAATGGCCTCCAGTTTCAGCCTACTCACTCACATGATCTAAGTAGTAACCCTCCTTACGCTAACCATACCATGTAAAAAGTATTCGTAATCATAGTAACATGTATTTCACCCCCGAAGTATATAAAACTGAAAATCCCAACCAACCTGCTGCGTGACGACCTACACATACTAACTTCTATTAGACGGACGGCCGTGCCTTGGCTTAAGGTTTAACATTTTTTGTGACAACCCTCATAATCCCATGTATTCCGTACAATTTATTTTTGATAATTAAAAGTGTTTGACGACTGTGTGGAATCATTTAACTGCTTCCTGATATCTGTGTTATACTTACATGTATTTGTTAACATACTAGTAATGTGCAGAAAAGTCACTAAATAGTCCTGTGTGGTTTCCTAAGTGTTAGAAATTAAAAACGTTACAAAAATATACATATAGGACACGTTACGGAATAATCAAACACTTTAACGGAACAACACCGAACCGAACAACCAGACCTTACCCGGAATACTAAAATAATGCTAGAAGCATTATTTCTATTTTTCTAAGCTAGTTAGGGTCCCCGAACACCCTTACCCACTATATAATTAACCACACACCATAAACCACTAAATTAACACTAGATTCCTAACTAGATCACTAACTAGAAGTTGAAATGGAACTAGGACCCCCCTCCCCTAAGTGGACGGTTACCATGGGGGCTCCACACTTTGATTTTGTTTGAATATTATATTAGATATGCTAGGATGATATTAGACACATTAACCACCATGCAAACATATGTTGGAGATTAAGTTTATAAAAACCCAAAAGTCCTAAACACTTAACATTCTCCTTCAACATCCAAAACCCACAAAATCACCTCCATCTCCTTCAAGGGCTACGGCCCAAACAACTCCCACCTCAAATCCTTTATGGATTCACTAAATCTCTTATTTAAATATTCCATAGATATGGTTAGATATTGTTGGTACTTATTGGAACACTATACCCTTTGGTCCATAGAAATTATTATTATAAAGCACATCAACATCTTCATTTGCACTTCACCACTCCTTACCTCTCCTCTCAAAAAGCTCGGCCGAAACCTCCTATCACCACCATCATTGTTTTTGATCCAAGTTCATCCATTCTAAGTGTACATCAAGGTGATACAAGGTGCCTAACGAAGCTCGGTGCAAGCGGATCTTGAAGGACCTTCTCTATTTGCTATTAACCACCACATTTCCTCACTCGAACTTCCCTAGCCTTGAGCTAGTGGTAAGAACTTAGATCCGTTCATTCTTTATGTTATTTAAGTGGTTAATAAACATTAGAATGATAAAAAGTTAAGAAACCTTAAAGCTCATGAACAAGTCTTGGACATAATGTGTTAAAGTATGGATAAAGAGAAGTTATGTGTGTAAATCATGTAGATCTTGTGTGGTTATGATTCTTGGTTGATTTTATGATGTGTTTCTGGTTAATATTGATGTTTGATGTTGTTACGATCGCTAAACATGATTAACGGAATCAATCGAACTCAAAATAGAAAGCTAAAGACTAAAGACAGAATCTGTCCAAACTTTACAGCCAACTTCAGTTGGCTGTAAACAGGCCATAAATTAACGAAAAATGTGTTTTCTGAAGCCTAGATTTATGTGTTATAAAATACGGTTCTAATGGCACCGGAATCGTAATTTTTGGACTTCGTTTACTATTTTTAAAGTGTTAATTTGTAACAGCAACTTAAGCTGAATTTTGACAGCAATAAATGGGTGTCATACTTTCAGTCATAACCTGAGTTTTGTGATGAATCGGACCATGAAATTTTTACAGTAGATGAAAACCGATGCATTTGTAATTACCCACTAGAATTTCGCAAATCGGGCACTCGATGAATTTTTAATAAATTGTTCCGTGGACTGTGGTCAGAAATACATAAATCTGAGTTCAGTCCAGTATATGAATTTTTATAAAATATTGGTAATAAATCGGACCCCGATATTTTTACACAATAAAATATGGAACGTTTAAGACATCCTGTAAAAATTTGGGAATTTTTGAAATAATTTAACTATTTTATTAAAATGTCCGAAAACAGCCGGTTTTGAATATTAATGCTGAATTGACATAAGTTGTGACTTGCGTGTCTAAATGTCGAGTATGCTATCGGTGAATGATCTAACATGTTATATGTGTTACGTGCAATATCGTATGTTTGTTTTTGAGTGGGGAATGGATGGGAAGTTTATATGGGCATAAATCGTTAAAGTGTGTACCTGTTATGTGGTCGAAGTGATGTGCAAATAAACCATACGTAGGATACGTGTTATGCATGAGAAACTGATTGTTATCCGTACCTTATTAGGACGTGATTGACCGACCTTGACTGTTAACTATATTTGAGAATCTAACCGAGCAAACCGAGGTGAGTTCACACTTTTCTACAAAGCATGGTAAATTCCTGGTGGGAATGGGAATGGGTACAGGAATAGGGATTCCTCGTCCTTTGGGACGTGTTCAGGAATGTGGATTCCTCGTCCTTGTGACGTGTTCAGGAATGTAAATTCCTCGTCCTATTGGGACGTATTAGACTTACTGGACTAGAACTCTATCAGCGAAGTCCCTCCCTTTTTGTATCGACTTAATCGCCGAGGCTATGACGAGCGGGTCATTAGTTAATAGCGCTATTAGGTTTAACAAACCTCACACCGTGCCAGTCGGACGGGCGTGTACTAATGGACTATGGCACGTCGGTGGTGATAGAACACCGACGCTAGGGCACAATTGATTTCTTTTGTTAGTAGTCGATATGATAAACAAGTCTGGTAGTTTAAAATACTGGGGCAGCTCCCCACGGCCAAAGTGCCGGGCTGGATAGCCAGAGAAGGTGGACATGGGATGGTTAACAAATAAACGTTTTCGAACTATGGGGTAACCCCCACGGCTGGATAGCCAAATGAGATTAAACTATGTTTTTGGAAACAACTCTAAAGTGGACAACCAACCGTGAACTCACTCAACTTTGTTGTTGACTCGTTGCTACATGCTTTGCAGGTCGCTAGATGCAATGGAGCTTGCACATGGAGGTGGTCGTTGTGGGATGCGAACTGATATGTCCCGTACTTAATAAATAAACTTTTTGAAACTCTTGTTTTGGGACTTTAAACTTATGAACTACGAACTTATGTTTTGAACTTACGTTTTATGCTTCCGCTGCTAACTTAAAACACCAATCGTATTGTGGTCGGTTTTATCTACTTAATTGTGTTGTTCAATATGATTGGTGGCTCGATCCTGGTCATGTCACGCCTCCAAGCGGTGATACTCCGCAGGGTGGATTTTAGGGGTGTGACATTTTTGGGAAATAGTTAGGGAACTATTTCGTATTTCCACTTCTTAATTATTTAATAATTATATTCCTTCCCAAGGATGGAGATTTTAATACATGTGCGTTTTTGTAATTCCAAAAATATATTATTAAGTCTCACTTAATAAAATATATTTTTATTCATTTGTCTAAAATATTCTATCTCCAAAATATACATATTTTTCCCAAAAATATTATATTTTATTCCATATGATTTCCAAAATAAAACTTTTATCAAAATACGCATTTAAGAGTATCTTTCTGAAAATACATAAGTTACATTTAAAGTTCGGGTGGTAATAATAATACCGGTGTAACTTAAATATTTATTTGTGAAAGCGTTGGTATTATTTTGGAGTCGTTATTTCAGTGTATTCGAGTTATATTATTTTTACTCTAAAAATAATATACATAGTTCACAAAATAATCATAAAATCACGCAAGCGTTTTACTACGAAATATATATTCTAAATATATATTTAACAAGTTTTATTTACGAAAATCCACCTCCGAATACTTGGTTATTTTATAATAAAAATCATGGCGAAGTTTGTTTGGAAAACAAGTCAAAAATATATCTATAAACACTTGTCACCAAAAATATTCTAAGTGTTATTTTCTGGAAAAATTTCGCCAGAGTTTCCTCTGTAACTGGAGGTGGCCACGCTTACTAGCGTATCATTTTCTTTTCAAACTTCAATCAACAATTTTCCAATCATCAATATACAATATTCAATCATCAAACTAGTCAAAAACAAGCATAAATCGCAAACACATGAACTTGTAAGTTGTGTAAAAGTATGTAGTAACTTCCCAACATATTTAGTAGATCTTTCCATCTTTAAAAATAAAAATCAGTTTCTTGGAAACTTTATTTTTAAAGAAAATGTAACTTTACAACTTCTTGTCCAAAAACTACGAAATTATTCCTTTGTTAAACCTTTTGTCACACAAGTGTTTACACACTTGTTTGTTTGCAAAAATGCTTTTAGTTGTGTAAGATCCGGCTTTTAAACAAGATTTGCGTCTTACACTTGGTTCTTCGAAAATACCACTTGTAGATCTTTAGATCTACTAGTTTAAAACTCTATTTTACCAGAAAAATCACTTTTACACAGGTTCATGTTCATGTGTGGAAGGGTTCATCATCTTGCTACTTTTACACTTAACATATTGCTAGTTCATGTTCCATGAACATGATCTAGCATGGTTAGATGACGATCCGTTCCACTACTAGCCACTAACAACATAAAATAATCCTTTCTAAACAAGATTCACAAGATTTACACCAATAGTCACCCTTTATCCATCAAGTTTATCTTTCATTCAAGACTTTATGTTTTGATCTTTAGTGTTCTTGATTTTTATCCGTTAAATCTCTTATTAACCACTTTAAACATGAACAAGGAAGTGTTTGGAAGCACTTACTACTAGCTCGTGGCTAGGGAAGAATCAAAGCGAAAACAAGGTGGATAAAAGCAACGTAGTGAGGTTCTTAAGTTTCCGAAAGCACCGGGTTTCCTTGTATGATCTCTAGCACCTTGGTATGTATGTAGAATGAGTGAACAAGACTTGAATGATGGGTGGATGTGGGGTGTTGGTTTCGGCCGATTGTAAGGAGAGGGAGAGAGATGAGAGCAATTTTTGTTGTAGTGTAAATGAAAAGGGTGATCTCTTGGTTATACTTATAGACCATATTAGTGCTTTAACCATGGTGTATTGTGTAAGTTAGATATGGGACATAGGTAAATAAAATAGTCAAAATTTGGGGAGAGAGTCCCACATGGGGACCGATTCGGTTGAAGGGGGGTTATGGTTTGATTTCAACCATTTAGTTAGTAACTAGTTATGTTAGTTAGAACTTTAAGTTAGTTACTAGTGTGTTATGTAATATAACGGGTGTTAGGGTGTTCGGGGACCCTAACTAGCTCAGAAAAGGATAAACAATGTCATTGACAATATTTTTATGTTCCGGGTAAAGTCCGGTTGTTCGGTTGGATATTAATCCGTTAAAGTGCTAATTAAGCATTTAAAGTGCCTTTAATAGTGTTTTTAGTGACACAAAGAATTCCCGACACTTTGGAAAGTGTCTAGTATTATTTTCCCATGTTTTTGCACTTTACTAGTTAAGTTAAATGCTGAATTTTGTAATAAAGTGCAGAATTTTGTAATCAAAGTATGTTTTAGGCACATCCGGTCACTATAACTATCACCTAGTGACGCAGTTCTACAAACCTCATCTCCCTACACTCCTTACCAGTGTAGTAATCTATTCCCGGCTCATACTAGCCTCAGAGACAGTGTCTGTCTAGTGCTGGTTATGTCAGCATGTTTACTGGGTTATCCGTATAGTGTGCTCACTGTGCTTTTGTGCATCAAGGTTATCACTGATGTTTGTGTGTAAATAATAGAGTGACAGTATAAAGTATGATGCTTGAATATGTATATATCAGAAATCAAGAAGCAGTTTAACCACAGTTGTAAGCAAGCACAGTAATTAAGCATTAATTAAATATTAATTAATTGTACGGATACCTGGTTTGGTGAGGGTTGTCACATTTTCCCCCCGTTAAATAAATTTTGTCCCGAAATTTTAGGCTCTGCTTCTAGTTGCAGGGGTCTTAGGAAATAAATGGGGGTATTTCTCCTTCATGCGATCCTCACATTCCCACGTGAATTCAGGCCCATGTCTTGCATTCCAACGAACTTTGACGAGTTTGACACTGCTCCTGCGCGTTTTGTTAACTTTCCAGTCCGTAACCTCAACGGGCTCTTCGGTAAAGTGGAGCGTGTCGTCGATGTGAACCTCGTCAGCAAGAATGATCACCGTCTCTTGTGTTGGACTCTTTCTCAAATTTGATACATGGAATGTATCGTGAACACCATTGAGTTCAGCAGGTAGGTCCAATTTGTAGGCTACAAGCCCAATCCTTTGCAGGATTCTGAAAGGGCCAATATAACACGGATTCAATTTCCCACGCTTTCCGAAGCGTGCCACACCCTTCTAGGGTGAAACCTTCAATAAAACCATATCTCCAACTTGAAATTCCAAAGGTTTCCTCTTTGGATCTGCATAAGCTTTCTGCCTGTCGCGAGCTGCCTTGATGCGCTTTCGAATTTGGGCAATTTTGTCTGTTTTCTCTTGGACTATTTCGGGACCAACAAGCTGCATATCACCTGCATCAGCCCAGCATAGTGGTGATCGACACTTGCGTCCGTAAAGCGCTTCAAATGGCGCGGCTCCAATGCTTGTGTGGTAGCTGTTGTTGTAAGAAAATTCAACCAATGGTAAATGATTATCCCAGCTACCACCGAGATCCATTACACATGCTCTCAGCATATCCTCCAATGTCTGAATAGTTCTTTCACTTTGGCCATCAGTTTGCGGATGAAATGCAGTGCTCAGGTTCAACTGTGAGCCAAAAGCTTCTTGGAAAGATTGCCAAATCCTTGATATGAAGCATCCATCTCTATCAGAGATGATCGAGAGGGGCACTCCATGACGTGCAACAATCTCTCGCATGTATATTTCCGCAAGTTTACTAGTGTTATCCTTCTCTTTGATTGGCAGAAAGTGTGCGGACTTGGTCAGGCGGTCAACTATTACCCAAATAGTATCATGACCTCTGGGTGTCTTGGGCAGTTTCGTTATGAAGTCCATTGAAATCTGTTCCCATTTCCACTTGGGAATCTCAGATTGCTGTAGAAGTCCTGAAGGCTTCTGGTATTCAGCTTTCACCTTGGTGCACGTTAAACACTTGCTAATATAAACAGCAACATCGCCTTTCATCCTAGGCCACCAATAGAAATCCTTGAGATCTTGGTACATCTTATCCGCACCGGGATGAATTGAGTACCGAGACTTGTGAGCTTCATCCAAAATAACCTTTCTTAAACCACCAAACAGAGGAACCCAAATCCTTTTCATGAAGCATAGCGTTCCTTCCTCGTTTGGCACTAATTGCTTCTCCATCCCACGGTGATATTCCTCTTCAATGTTCCTTTCTTTCAGAGCCTCTTTCTGAGCGGCACGAATACGTAGGGAAAGATTTGTCTGGATAATCATCTCCAAAGCCCTAACCCTTATGGGCTTGATCCTTTCCATTCGACTCAGGGCATCAGCGACCACATTCGCTTTCCCTGGGTGATACTTGATCTCTCAATCATAATCATTCAACAGCTCTACCCAGCGTCTCTGCCTCATATTAAGCTCTTTTTGGTTGAATATGTGTTGCAGGCTCTTATGATCAGTGAAGATTGTACACTTTGTTCCATACAAATAATGTCTCCAGATTTTCAGCGCAAATACCACTGCGCCTAGCTCCAAATCATGCGTGGTATAGTTCTTTTCATGAACTTTCAATTGGCGTGATGCGTAAGCTATAACTTTCTGGCGTTTCATCAACACACAACCCAAACCTTGACGCGAGGCGTCACAATACACCACGAAGTCATCCGTTCCTTCGGGTAGCGATAAAATCGGTGCGTCACAAAGCTTGTTCTTTAACAATTGAAACGCTTCTTCTTGCTTGACTCCCTAGTCAAACTTCTTGTCCTTCTGCGTGAGTGCGGTCAGAGGTTGAGCGATTTTGGAGAAATCCTCAATGAATCTTCGATAATAACCAACCAAACCCAAGAATTGTCGAATCTCGGTTGGCGTCTTTGGAGTCTCCCAACTCTTGATCGCCTCGATCTTTGTGGGATCAACGTGGATTCCATTTCCATTAACCACATGTCCAAGAAACTGGACTTCACGTAGCCAGAACTCGCACTTCGAGAACTTGGCGTATAATTTCTCCTTTTTAGTAGCTCTAGAATAGCTCTCAAATGCTGTTCATGCTCGTCCTTTGTCTTCGAGTAAATCAGAATGTCGTCAATGAACACGATTACAAACTTGTCGAGGTATGGCTTGCAAACTCGGTTCATTAGGTCCATGAAAACTGCAAGTGCGTTTGTTAGCCCAAACGGCATCACTAGGAACTCGTAATGTCCGTAACGAGTCCTAAAGGCCGTCTTCGGGATACTTTCCTCCTGTATCCTAAGTTGATGGTATCCTGATTGCAAATCGATCTTCGAATAAAAGCTTGAGCCTTGCAACTGGTCAAATAGATCATCGATTCTCGGCAAGGGATATCTGTTCTTGATAGTCAACTTATTAAGCTCACGGTAGTCTATACACATACGGAAACTTCCGTCCTTCTTTTTAACAAACAGAACCGGAGCTCCCCAAGGTGAGAAGCTTGGTCTGATGAATCCTTTATCCAAAAGCTCCTGGAGTTGTGTTGACAACTCCTGCATCTCCGAAGGCGCAAGTATGTAGGGTGCCTTGGCTACAGGCGCGGCGCCTGGAACCAAGTCAATGTGGAACTCGACTTGCCTTTGAGGCGGTAATCCTGGCAAGTCTTCTGGAAAGACTTTCGGATATTCCTTGACGACTGGAATGTCTTCAATCTTTGGTTCAGCAGCTTCCTTGTCCACGATGTGTGCCAAGAAGGCAGCACATCCTTTCTGTAAACACTTTCGGGCTTTCAGGCAGCTGATGATTCTTAGAGGTGTATCGCGCTTTTCTCCATGCACTAAGATGGTTTCTTCATCCGTCACAGGGATGCGGATGGTCTTCTCATGGCAAACAATCTCGGCCTTGTTTCTGGACAACCAATCCATTCCCACTACCACATCAAAGCTTCCCAACTCGACAGGTAGTAGGTCTAGCGTAAATTCGTGTCCTCCCAACTCTATCACGCATCCTCTTATAACTTCACCCGTTTCGATTAGTTTCCCATTCGCCAATTCAATCGAGTACGGAATATCTAATTTACTAGTGGCCAAACCAAGTATATTCTTAAATTCTAACGACACGAAACTATAATCGGCACCAGTATCGAAAAGAACAGATGCAAAACGTTGGTTTATAGGAAACGTACCGGTGACAACGTTTGGATCTTGGCGCGCTTCCCTTGCGCCAATGTTAAACACTCTTCCACGGGCTTGGTTCAAATCTGGGCATTCCTTCTTAAAGTGCCCAATGTCGCCACAGTTAAAACAACCAAGCTTTTGCCCATTACCACCTCCATTCCCAGCTTGAGTGTTGTTTTGATTTCGATTCGCATTACCCACCTGATTCGCAACGTTTCCACGGTTCCCATTTCCTCCGGTGTTTCCTTGTGGGCGGTTCCCATTACCACCACAGTTGTTGTTTCTATTACCAAAACCTCCTTGGCCACCCCGGCCAGCACTAACCCAGCAATTATCCTTCAAGTGGCCAACTTTCCCACAAGCTTCACATATTTTTGGCCCACACCGGCCAGAATGATGACGCTGACAGGTGTTACACTTGGGCTGTGTACCCATATAACCTTTTCCTTTCTTCCCAACACCGGTTGCAGCTTGGACCGGTGTGCTTGATTTTCCTTTCTTGCCAACACCGCTAGTTCCCTGCTTGAAGTTTGAAAACTTTCGCTTGTTTTCACCAGACGACTCCACGTGAGTCTCTTTCTTCTTTGGTTCAGAGATGGAGAACTTGTTCAATCGAATGGCCTCCTCAGTAAGCGCCACACTAAGATCGATCGCTTCCGTGATCGTGGCAGGCTTGGATGTGGTAACCATACTCATAATTTGGGGAGCCAATCCCCAGATAAACCTCTGGATCCGTTTGAACTCTGGTGTGACCATGTATGGCACAACATGAGATAAGTCACGGAATCTTTGAACATATTCTGCGATCTTGGGACCATCTATCCTTAAATGCCAGAACTCAGTCTCTAACCTTTGTATCTTAGCACTCGAGCAATACTTCCTTCGCATTAACTCTTTTAACTCAACCCATGTCAACGCGTAAGCAGCAGCTTCTCCCAAAGTCTGCACTTGTAAGTTCCACCATGATAGGGCTCCGTCCAGGAACAGCCCTGAGATGTAAGTCACCTGTTGATCGGGAGCGCATTTGCTCATTCTTAAGACAGAGTCTGTTTTCTCTGCCCACCTCATGAACGCAACAGCACCTCCGGTGCCGTCGAAGTTCAAGGTCTTGCAGTCGAGAAACTGCTTGTAAGTGCACCCTGCACATACGTTAGAATATACAAATGGTATTAGCGGACGTGCTATAAATATCCAAATGTATGGTAATATGTCTCAAGTCACTTGACATTACCATGAGGCGGGTTGTTGTTGTCGTTGTTACTTGAATGGCTCCCGCTCGTTCCTCCTTGTGAGGCTGCATACTGCGCTATGGCGGCAGCAATGATTCCTTGGAGCTCTGCCTCGTTGGCAGGCATACGCATCTCGCGTCTTGGAGGCATCTTCTAAAAGATGATCGTGTTGGTCAGGTCATAATAAGTAAATTATACGTATGTAACAACAATATCAACACATAACATCTCATGTTATAAATAATTCAAGCACATAACATCTCATGTTATAAACAATTAATCCAGCATCACGTATAATGAGAATACTGCGATTGCGCTGTCATAAATCAAGACCACAATGTAAGGTTTACAAGTTCATAACTGTATCATACATCACCAGTGACTAAGGGCCACATCGCCCTAGTTCAAACTATTTAGTCAGTGACAACAGCAACGAATATACAATCATCAAAAGTCACAATCATCAAAATGCGGTCTCCAAAAGCTGTGTAGTCTGCACAATCGCGGTCGTCTCACCAAAAGTCTACCTGCGTCGAATAAAAAAGGCCTATGCTGATGGCGGCGGAGGAGGGGGAAAACGAGAAAAGAGTAGACGTCGCATGTGTAACCAGTCCTCCTCCATAGCGCGATGAGCGCGCAATAAGTATGCTATCTGCTGCTCAGGAGTCCAAAAGCGAGCGGCAGAATCAGGTGAAAGTGGACGTGGAGGATGTGGTGCTGCAAATGGTGATTGATAATGACAAGGTGGGTGTGGGGCTGACTCCAAAGCCTGGATACTACGCGTCAAAGCGTCCTGCTGTACCATCAAAGAAACGAGAATGTCCTCGGTAGAAGACCCAACATAGTATGGATGGTATGGATCAGACAATGGCATAATGGGGGGCGTAGTCCAGAGGAATGGCTCACTAGATGGAGCGAAGGATGGTACAGTAAATGGTGCAACAATGGGAATAAGAGTAGGATGAGAACTCTGGGGCATGAACTGGCTGCCTCCTGCCATGAAAGGTGTATGACCAAACGGCTGACAAGATGAACCCTCCCCAGGACGTGGTGGAGGTATGTTCTGAAGAAACGTGATAGGTAAATCGGTGCGACGAGCATCCGTGGTATGTGTGGGAAGTAAAGGGACGTCAATGGGGGCTGAAACAGGGGCTGAAACGGGGGCTATAGGGGGTGTAACAGGGAACACGAAAGGTGGGTAATCATCGTCATCATCTATCCACCCGTTGTGGGTGTGAGCGTATCGTGGATCAATATGGGTCGCAAAAGGTGCGCGGTCGAACAGGACCGGCATAGGATCAGGAAGTGGTACAACAACAGGATCCTCTAACAAATGTGGAGCATCAACATGAGCATCGACAACATGATCATCCATCAATGGCGGAGGAACAACAGGATGATCATCAACAGGTATGTCATTAACAAAATGAGAAACAACAGGTGCATCGGCATGAACAGGGTCATGCTCAAATGCAGGGTCAGGAGCAACGACTGGCTCAGGGGCCACAACAGGCTCCGGATCAACAAACTCCATATCAAAATCAGTTGGATCAGCAAACAAAGGATCGACAGGGGCTACAGGATCCTCTAGGGGCTGGTCTAAGTGCATGAACTCAATATCCTGGTCAGGATCAAAACCAGGGGGAAACATAGGATCATCATCAATATCGTGATAAAACTCAAAGTCATGTGCAGGCGTAGCTGATGACGCCATGTCAGGGTCGGTGTCGTGCGAGTGGTGATGCACTCCCTGTGTGTGCAAAGATGTGGACGCCGCAGACTCAAATGAGTCTGGGACAGGTGAATGAACAGGAGCCTCCTCTTCAGAAGCGTCAGCAATGAGCAGGATAGATGTGGACGCCGCAGACTCAAATGAGTCTGGGACAGGTGAATGAACAGGAGCCTCCTCTGCAGAAGCGTCAGCAATGAGCAGGATATCATCAGCAGCAATAAGGGCCTCACCCTCAAGGTCATCCTCAAGTGGGTCCTCCTCAAATAAATCGACGTCGTCGTCAGAAACATCAGCAAGTGGCATATCTATCACCGGATAAACAGCAAGTGGTATAGGAGCAGGGATCACCGCGAGTGGTAAATCCCCAGCGAGATGGCCATCAGTAGGCTCGGCTATGACGTCAGGCAGCGCAAAGGGTTGGAAGTCGTCATCGTCTGTGCTGGTAGTATCGGAAGTGTGAACCTCGTGCTCCGATGAAACTATGTCATCTGATACTATCGCCATAGGGTCCAGAGTGTCAGAAACTCCAGTGTCTGATGAAGAAGGCATGATGTCTGTAACACAAACACATATATGCACAAACAAACAATCAATCATATAATCAAATAAGCATATTAGTCACCAATTAGAAATCAAGTAATCATCCTAGTCTCCCTTAGACTATCCTACCCAGTCTCTCAGACTAAACTTCCTAGTCTCTCAGACTAACTCCCTCAGTCTCCCCGACTGAATCTCCCCAGCCTTTAGGGCTGAATTCCCTCAGTCTCCCCAACTGAACTCCCTCAGTCTCCCCGACTGAACCCCCTCAGTCTCCCCGACTGAACCCCCTCAGTCTCCCTGACTGAATTATAAATCTTTGAAAAGTGTACTGTGCCCTTTTTGTTAAAAAGTTTGTGCCCTGGATCTGGACGTTTAGTGTATGCAATGTAAAAATGTTTTCATGAGAGCCCTAGTGATCATAGTCTAGACTCGAGAAGGAATCCTAGTTCACTATGATCAAGGCTCTGATACCAAGCTGTCACACCCTGGCTTTGCGGAAGCGTGGGTTTATTTATTGTGACTTCTTAATACCATAGCTTAATCACAACAAAGCTATATGAAAGTAAAACCATGATGATCATCCATTACTTCAAGTTTTAAAAGTAAAATACGACAACATTGTCTTAGAGTTGACACATGCAACGAGTTTACAACACAACATAATAAAAACCTTGTTCATAAGACACAACCTCAAAACATGAAATAGACACAGTTTAGGACTTGTGACTCGTCCAGGCAAAAGTCACAACCCTTAAACTTGGATGACATCATTACTCCTACGCAGCTTAATACCCTTGCATACTTGGCCAGATCCATTAATTTCCTGAAATACATGTAAGTTGAAAAATCAACATAAAGTTGAGCGAGTTCATGTGTAAGTGAGTATGTAAAACCTTTGTAAGTTTAAAATCCCTGGT
Source organism: Helianthus tuberosus (assembly GCA_030545235.1). Classification (NCBI taxonomy): domain Eukaryota; kingdom Viridiplantae; phylum Streptophyta; class Magnoliopsida; order Asterales; family Asteraceae; genus Helianthus; species Helianthus tuberosus. Next base: position 97,284,266 of record CM060388.1, read on the forward strand.
ATGTAGCAAATAAGGAAATAAAGAGATCACCAATGGTTTGCAAGGCCATTGATATGTGTGAAGTGCAGTAGGAAGACTCAAACCTAGTAGATTTTTGCGTCGGGCTCAAAGTCACCCCGAGGTCCGTTCTGTTGGGCCTGGAGTTGGGCTTGCTACACCCAGATAGATCTACCGCTACTGACCCTCGGTCCTACAATGAGGATTAATGGCCTCCAGTTTCAGCCTACTCACTCACATGATCTAAGTAGTAACCCTCCTTACGCTAACCATACCATGTAAAAAGTATTCGTAATCATAGTAACATGTCTTTCACCCCCGAAGTATATAAAACTGAAAACAGTTAAGAGAAAAGGGGGAACATGAACTCACAGAAGTGCGTCTCGAAATAGTAAATCCCAACCAACCTGCTGCGTGACGACCTACCCGTACTAACTTCTATTAGACGGACGGACGGCCGTGCCTTGGCTTAAGGTTTAACGTTTTTGGGAAATAGTTAGGCAACTATTTCGTATTTTCACTTCTTAATTATTTAATAATTATATTCCTTCCCAAGAATGGGGGTTTTAATACATGTGCGTTTTTGTAATTCCAAAAATATATTATTAAGTCTCACTTAATAAAATATATTTTTATTCATTTGTCTAAAATATTCTATCTCCAAAATATACATATTTTTCCCAAAAATATTATATTTTATTCCATATGATTTCCAAAATAATACTTTTATCAAAATACGCATTTAAGAGTATTTTTCCGAAAATACATAAGTTACATTTAAAGTTCGGGTGGTAATAATAATACCGGTGTAACTTAAATATTTATTTGTGAAGGCGTTGGTATTATTTTGGAGTCGTTATTTCAGTGTATTCGAGTTATATTATTTTTACTCTAAAAGTAATATACATAGTTCACAAAATAATCATAAAATCACGCAAGCGTTTTACTATGAAATATATATTCTAAATATATATTTAACAAGTTTTATTTACAAAAATCCACCTCCGAATACTTGGTTATTTTTTAATAAAAATCATGGCGAAGTTTGTTTGGAAAACAAGTCAAAAATATATCTATAAACACTTGTCACCAAAAATATTCTAAGTGTTATTTTCTGGAAAAATTTCGCCAGAGTTTCCTCTGTAACTGGAGGTGGCCACGCTTACTAGCGTATCATTTTCTTTTCAAACTTCAATCAACAATTTTCCAATCATCAATATACAATATTCAATCATCAAACTAGTCAAAAACAAGCATAAATCGCAAACACATGAACTTGTAAGTTGTGTAAAAGTATGTAGTAACTTCCCAACATATTTAGTAGATCTTTCCATCTTTAAAAATAAAAATCAGTTTCTTGGAAACTTTATTTTTAAAGAAATGTAACTTTACAACTTCTAGTCCAAAAACTACGAAATTATTCCTTTGTTAAACCTTTTGTCACACAAGTGTTTACACACTTGTTTGTTTGCAAAAATGCTTTTAGTTGTGTAAGATCCGGCTTTTAAACAAGATTTGCGTCTTACACTTGGTTCTTCGAAAATACCACTTGTAGATCTTTAGATCTACTAGTTTAAAACTCTATTTTACCAGAAAAATCACTTTTACACAGGTTCATGTTCATGTGTGGAAGGGTTCATCATCTTGCTACTTTTACACTTAACATATTGCTAGTTCATGTTCCATGAACATGATCTTGCATGGTTAGATGACGATCCGTTCCACTACTAGCCACTAACAATATAAAATAATCCTTTCTAAACAAGATTCACAAGATTTACACCAATAGTCACCCTTTATCCATCAAGTTTATCTTTCATTCAAGACTTTATGTTTTGATCTTTAGTGTTCTTGATTTTTATCCGTTAAATCTCTTATTAACCACTTTAAACATGAACAAGGAAGTGTTTGGAAGCACTTACTACTAGCTCGTGGCTAGGGAAGAATCAAAGCGAAAACAAGGTGGATAAAAGCAACGTAGTGAGGTTCTTGAGATTCCGAAAGCACCGGGTTTCCTTGTATGATCTCTAGCACCTTGGTATGTATGTAGAATGAGTGAACAATATTTGAATGATGGGTGGATGTGGGGTGTTGGTTTCGGCCGATTGTAAGGAGAGGGAGAGAGATGAGAGTAATTTTTGTTGTAGTGTAAATGAAAAGTGTGATCTCTTGGTTATACTTATAGACCATATTAGTGCTTTAACCATGGTGTATTGTGTAAGTTAGATATGGACATAGGCAAATAAAATAATCAAAATTTGGGGAGAGTGTCCCACATGGGGTCCAATTCGGTTGAATGGGGGGGGGGGGGGCTATGGTTTGATTTCAACCATTTAGTTAGTAACTAGTTATGTTAGTTAGAACTTTAAGTTAGTTACTAGTGTGTTATGTAATATAACGGGTGTTAGGGTGTTCGGGGACCCTAACTAGCTCAGAAAAGGATAAACAATGTCATTGACAATATTTTTATGTTCCGGGTAAAGTCCGGTTGTTCGGTTGGATATTAATCCGTTAAAGTGCTAATTAAGCATTTAAAGTGTCTTTAATAGTGTTTTTAGTGACACAAAGAATTCCCGATACTTTGGAAAGTGTCTAGTATTATTTTCCCATGTTTTTGCACTTTACTAGTTAAGTTAAATGCTGAATTTTGTAATAAAGTGCAGAATTTTGTAATCAAAGTATGTTTTAGGCACATCCGGTCACTATAACTATCATCTAGTGACGCAGTTCTACAAACCTCATCTCCCTACACTCCCTACCAGTGTAGTAATCTATTCCCGGCTCATACTGGCCTTAGAGACAGTGTCTGTCTAGTGCTGGTTATGTCAGCATGTTTACTGGGTTATCCGTATAGTGTGCTCACTGTGCTTTTGTGCATCAAGGTTGTCACTGATGTTTGTGTGTAAATAATAGAGCGACAGTATAAAGTATGACGCTTGAATATGTATATATCAGAAATCAAGAAGCAGTTTAACCACAGTTGTAAGCAAGCACAGTAATTAAGCATTAATTAAATATTAATTAATTGTACGGATACCTGGTTTGGTGAGGGTTGTCACATAAACCATAGATAATCATACAATTTGTCAAAAGATATGCACTAGCATGTATAATCATTTAGTCAAAATCATGAAAATAACAAATAGGTACACATGTTTCACCCCAAAACATTTGAAAATAGTAAAAGAGGGGACTATGTACTCACTTGAGGATGCTTAGAAGTCTTGAACAACTACCAAGCAAAGCTAGAGGGATCACGGAAACAAACGGCACCTAATGTAGGTAACTATGTTAATAAACGGACCTAAATCGGAAGATCGGATAGAATGAGGTTTCGTAAACCAAATGAGTATTGGAACTCGTATGATATGGTTTAACGAAGCCTACATACTAAATCGAAACCTAACCTCAGTGCTTACGACCCATTACGACCCGTTTAGGTAGCTTACGCTACTTTAACGCGTCGTTCGCGTAAAACGCGTTCAGACCGCCTAACTAGTCCTATGACAAGTATTATATGCCTCAACATGTCTAATAATGTTACCTAATCAGTTTAGATGTAAAAATTTAAGTTACATCTGCTTAAAATGAATTTATGTGTGAAAAGGGCATTTTGGTCATTTTCCTAACGCATATAAATTACCTATCATACAACTAACTAAACGAAGTGACCATAAGGTATAACCTCGGAAGGTTATTCCCTATACAACTATGGTCACGAGATATGTTTTGTCGGATCCTAAAGATCGACCAAACGGGTCGGGTTCGAAAGTCTAAACGGTTGTTTAGACCGCTTACCTTACGACCCTATATAAGCACTAAACCTAAAGTGACGAGTTAAACATGTTAAAACATGTTTAACGAAGTTTGAAAACAAGTTTGATATCAAAACAAAGGGTTTTCATACCCAAGAATAGTTTGGTTGCAAAATACGCATAAACACGTATTTTGACCGAAACTATGACTCGTCACTATGCCTAAAATAACGTGGTAATCAGTAGGTATAGTCACAAGGGACTATAACCATCGTGATTACGCTCACGTTGCGAAGTTCAAACGAACTTCGTGTTGACCAAAGACTGGTCAAAGCTGAAAGTCAAATACTCTTCGACTTTACGCTTAAAAACGCATAAAAGAACGAAAGAAACTAACAAGAGGTCCAAGCAATGAAGATCTTGATCTAAATACTCAGGTATAAAGCATAAAGCTTCAACTTAGAGCATAAAATCAGATCATGTGTGAGGTGAAACTAAAGTGGGGGTTGGGTATTTATAGAAATTGGACAACCGTTAGGATCGTTTCTCGAACTACGAGCTTTGATCTCAACCATCCAAGTGTGCCCACTGTTTTTGCAAACCTATGGGTGCTTAAAACAAGCCCATGGTATGAAGAAACCAAGTGCAAAACCAGAAAACAAGCTGCTGTTTGCAAAACTGAGTTTTGCTGATCTGGGCTGTTTACACTGTCCGCGTAAGGGGAGGTCCTGGGCTACGCGCCCCGCCTAAGCTGAGTTTCAGAAAATGTTAGTTTAGGTCCCTGCAGGTCCAAAACTTACTTTTCGATGCATTTTTGACACGTTTAAGCCCCGTTAACCTCATTTCAAGGAACTAAAATGAAGTTAAAGCATATGGAACTTAAAATGTGCTTAAAAATATGTCGGATGTCGGTTCGTTTGGTCGTACGGTTGCGTTGTTCGGTTAATTACGACGAAACACGAACGAACGCGAAAAACGATCCAAATTACGCGACGAATGGTATTTTATCATGCCAATCACTAAAATAAAATATTTTAATGATTACATAAATTTTTGGATGCCCGGATATATTCAGAACGTAAGATATGCACGAAAATGCAAACTTATGCACTTTTTGATGCTTTTAGTCCCTGTTGATCAAATAAGTTTATTTTAGCATACCGAACCCCTCAAAGCCTATTTCTAAGCTATGTAAAGGATATTTAGGGCATGTTTAGCTTATGATCAAGTTCCGGAATGTTCGTTACTATACAAATTGGTATAGTTTCACAGTTTGATGCAAATAGTCCCTGCGATCGAACAAACTTGATTTCGACACACCAAACCATCCAGAACTTATTTCTAAGTTATGTAAGGGTTGTTTAAGGTATGTTAAGCCCATGTCACTATTACGGGGTGTTTGTCACATTAAACTGATTACGTTTACACATCAGCTCGCGTATAACTTTCCAGAAAGCGATTTAGAGCTCGAAATCGAACAAGAATTGATATGTGCAAATGATTCACATATTTCTACAAATCCCAAGTATGAAACATGATATTTCATTGGTTTGGTATTTGTACGATGGTTGTAGTGACACAGGTGTCACAGTCTCCCCTACTTTAGGAAATTTCGTCCCGAAATTTGATTTTAGAGGAAACCTGTGAAGACAACTGTGATTGTTTCGCTTTCGAATGAATCCTTCGTACCCTAAGTAAAACTCTGGGCCACGTTTGGATTCTTAGTGAATTTTTCAACTGTCAAAGTGATGCCGTTGTTGTAACAAAAGCATGGAGCTTTGAACAACGGATAGGAGAATGTTTCCTATGAAGACCATTATAGGAAACTTGTGTGTGCTCGAAATCAGAGTTGGAGATTGTAAGATAAAATAACAATGGTCAAGGTCCAGGACTTCTAGTAACTTAAATAACGCTACGTTCGCAATGTAATAAGGAACACTTATATATAGGAAGTACCAGCGGTGTATCCACCATGCCCTTTCTATATTGTTCCCGTTTCGTTATTCTCATCGCTATAGGTCTTTACACATGAAAAAACTTGTTGTGGTTTCTGTGCACTAAATTCCATAATTATGTATGCATCCATAATTACGTAATTCCTTGCATAGTCCGCACAGTTCATTTCATAATGCGTAGGGGAAAAATCAATCGGACAAACATAAAGTGACTTGACTAGACCACCAAAGGATCTTTTTAACTAGATCAACGAACGATCTTTTTAACTAGATCAACACATGATCTTCTTAACTAGACCATCGTACGATCTCCTTAAATAGACCACTGAAGGGATCTTTTCAGCTATATCATCACATGATATTCTTAACCAGGTTTTTGAATCAATCCTTTTAACTAGACCACTCAAGGGGTCTAATTATGGAATAGTACTTCATAATCCAAGGGTCTTAACTATTTCGTAGAAGCCCATTAAGGATTTAAGGTAGTACCTTTGGATATCCTACTATGAATCCCTCATATAGAGATATGGAAGATTCTACGAGGATTTGGATATTGAATATTCGGATCACACAAAGACACAAAATATATAAGAAAACACATAAGCACATAATCACATAATTGTTTAACTTGATCTTCATTTTGTTAATTTTCTTGTTAATTGTGCACACAAGTATTTAAAGCACACCAGGAATCCAATCCGTGGATTCCATTTGGCACTTTAAACATCTTCAAGAATCTAACTATGAAGATAGGAAGATCTTAATAGGAATTCGGCTTTGTTTCTTAAAAAGAAACGAGTACTTAAGATTTTTTTGGGAGATCACAAGTGATCATAAAAATGAAAGAACCACACGAGGGGTTTGCTTTATAAGGAACACAGTTCCTTGGTGTCGGCATCGTAGGGTTGTATCAAACATACACACAATCGTATCAATTTCAAAAAAATAAAATTGAAACAACAAATTTATTTATATAACAACTGAGTTGATTCAAACATCGAAAGATAACATACAAGGAAATACAAAAGACTAATTGTTCACTGCTGCATTGTCGTTCGTGTTTGCCTTGTTTATGTTAAACACCCGTCCACGCGTTGGATTTGCGTTAACAAGTCTTGGGAAATTGTTTCGGTAGTGAGTAAGGTCACCACAGTTATAACACGACCCAGGTGGAAACTGTGCTCAAGCAGCAACAGGATTTGCAGCAGCTTGGTTAGCATAACGGTAGGTATTGACCAAATGTCCCAATCGCCCACAGTGGGTACATTTGTGACACTGTGTTTGCTCCAGATGATGTCGGTTGCATTTGTTGCACAGAGGTGTAGTACCAAGATAGTTTTTCCTTGTACAAGGTTGTGTTGGCTGATTTGGTGCAACTTGGTTGTTCTGAGCAGTTATTGTGCAGTTTTGTGATGCCTTACGCTTCTTCTTCTTGGATGTCTCAGTCGGTTTATCCTTCGGTTCTTCTTGTGTAGACTTATCAGATGGTTTCGGGTCGCCCTTTCAAAAAAGCTTACCTTTCCTGATCTGGGATTCAGTCAGGGTAGCAGATAGTTCAATGGCTTGTCTGACGGTAGTAGGGTTGCTACCAGTAATGATATCCTGAACTAGGTCAGGAAGACCATCAATGTACTTTTCAATCGCCTTATCCACAGGCGTAACCATGGCAGGACATAACAGGCTCAGTTCCTCATAACGGTCAGTGTAGGCTCGATGTTCACTGCTATCTTGCTTTAGATCGTCGAATTCCCTTTCCAATGCTCTAAGCTCATGACGAGGACAGAACTCCTTCATCATTAGAGCTCGAAGCTCTTCCCAAGTTTGAGCTAGTGCCACATCGGCACCCCTATCACGCATCACACCGTTCCACCATGTAAGAGCATGCTTCTCGAACACACTGGATGCAAACTCAACCTTACACTTATTCGGACGCTGCACATGTCTGAATGTGCTTTCCAAACTTTCGAACCATTGCAGGAGCGCGGTTGCTCCTTGAGACCCAGAAAACTTCAAAGGTTTAGCAGAATTGAAGGTTTTGAAATTACACTAAGCATTATTTTTGTTATTGTTGTTGTATAACTGATGGATCTAGGTTACTATGTTCGGAAGCACAGCAGCCATTTGCTGAGAAACAAAGGCTGCGACTTCTTCGTTAGTTAGAGGTTGTGCATCTCGTCGAGGAGGCATTTTCTAAAAAGGACAGGGAAACATGAGAAACGGGTGAGGTTGTCAATTGGAGAAATAAATGAGGTATTGAAAACATCGACAAAACACAAGGAAGGCGATCATTCGTTTGTTACCTCAAACAAACAAATGACACGCAGTGATTAATCAAAGTAAATGGGTCAATATAATGTATCACGAAGACCTGCTTTAGCCTATAAGTGGACACTCATCCCAAGAATTCCCAGGTAAGAGTGACTGGTCCGATTATGTGGATTTGTACGAACACTCTAGCCTTAGACAGAAAACTCAGGATACAGGAATCCACCCTTCCAGATTGCACGTGTTCACACTATAAGACCCAAAATTTGACGAGATTTTGAAAAATTTAAAGGTTCAAAACCTTATAAGAAATCATCCTAGAACAGATGGTTCGGTTTTCAAAGCGGATTCGTTATTGTGTTCTTATTGTGGTTATCACCTAAGGATAGGTAACGATATTGTTTTAAGACTAAACACAAGATAACTTGTGTTAGGGTCCTATGAAGGTTATAGTCTAGGTCAAAGCATTACTAATAACCTAATTCCCTATAACCATTGGCTCTGATACCAACTTTTCTGTCACACCCCGACCACGTAAAACAACGAATCGTGGCGGAAATGTCGGGGAGTGTCGTAACAGAATCATTGTTTCAAAACCATGGATTAAATAGTTTCGTTTTATTGAATTATTGAACTCATTGTTTTATTACAAATCAGATAAATACAAATATTGTCTTTCAAGTTTTAAAGTCGCTAAGGCACGAGTCCATCCTATGTATAGCATGCATCAACAATCATCACATAGCAGCACCTGAAACATATGTAAAAATAAGTACGTCAGCATAAAAATGCCTGTGAGATACATAGGTTTTATTAAAATAGGATTCATGACTTGTAAGTTTAAAAAAAAAAGTTTAACAAAAAGTAGTCATGAACTTGTAAAAATGTTTTCTTTTATAAATCATACGAAAATTGATAAGAAATCAGATGATATAAAAGAATAATGCATAGATAAATAAATAACCAAGTAAAAATGAGTTTGTATAAAATATGTTGTTTTGTAAAAACAATGTTTTGATAAAAAGGTTTTTAGTATATATAAAAATATACCTTGGTTTTAAGAAAGTCAGATAAATAATATATTAAAATATATTTTAGTTCCAAAATAGTTAAACAGATAGTATATCAAATATACTTTAGTTGTTCAAATAATATTTTTCGATAGTATATCATAAGTATACTTTGGTTTTGTAAATAACATATCAAACTGTGCTTTGATTTTGTAAATAACATATCAACTATGTTTTGGTTTTGTAAATAACATATCAACTATGTTTTGGTTTTGAAAATAACATATCAACTATGTTTTAGTAAATAACAAAATATATGTTGGTTTGTACATAGTATATCAAATTATACTTTGGTAAACAATATCACATATGGGAGCATATCAAACTATACTTTGGAAGTATATCAAAATATACAAAAGAAAATGTGATTTAGTATTCATTCAAACCTTAGTGTATCAAACTACACCTTAGAGACTATAGAAATACCACAAAGGCAACTTCTATTTGGATAAAATTTGGTTTCTAACATTCCATACAACAGGAATGGGGTGTCTAATCCTATAGCGCTATATCATACTACCTGTTGGATCGTGTACGTGACCCTGAAAGTCAGTTAAGGTAGTTCAACATCGATTACTAAGGCGGAATCAAAGTAAACAACGTCCAAAACAGCTTGTATCCTTTAATCTTTCTTTTCTGATTGATTTACGTGCTTGTACAATGTTTTCTGTTACAAATCCGGCAGCACCTCTCTACTGTTCCAACCGTTCCGTTTGAAATGTGACTATCACACACCTATTTATAGACCTAGACCCTTCCGTTTGAACTTAACATATCATGGTTCAAACGGAACCCTATCTCAAACGACCAATCTCAAACGGAACCCTCTATTTCAAACGGAACCCTCATGTCATACGACAGTTTCAAACGGAACCCTCTATAATCACTTCCTAAATCAAAACTAAACCCTAATTTGACTTTTAAGTTCCAATCTTGACTTTCTTGATTTAAGACTTGATGAAGATGCAGTCAACAGACATTCTTGTGCATCAACAGAATCCCCCTTGGATGTTGACGTAGTCTTCAGATCCTGAGTCTTCAGTCTTAATCTTTTCTCTAACTCTGTCTTTTCATCATAAGTACTCTATCTTCACACTCCCATATACTGTTGATCCAGACTCCCCCTTTCACAGACTCCCCCTCTCAATATGCTAGAATCTGAGATGTCTGGTTCAAGCTTTGTCATTTAGCTTCCGTGGGAATTCCTGAAACCTGCATATTCTCTACCACAACATAAGTTTCACAAATTTATAACATTCAGATTTAAGAAACTTACTGGTAGAAATCATTCATCCATCAATCTGTAAAGTTACATCAAGTTCAAATAAATGACCTTGATTAACTAAAATACACAATCTTTCAAAACATTTGTATATAACAATCAAAGTTTTCAACATATTCTCCCAATCCAATTCATCATGTTTAGCACTTGGAATTTTGAATATCAGCTCTTCAACATCAGTTGTCGAAAATCTTTTTGAATTTTCAAAATTTTATGCTAAAACACTCCGAAAATCTTTTTGGATTTTTGATCTTGACTGAAATGCAGTAAAGAAATATATACAAACAATATTTTTGTGAGTTTGTGTAAGAGGATCATATCAGTTTATGAGACAAATCACAAGCACCATTAAGCTTTTAACATTTTAAGTTCTAAACGATTCACTTAGATTGTCAGTATACTGGTCCACTTAAATTTTCACACAAAGTTCAACTGCTTCGAGATACGAGTTTAATGTCTTAGATACTTAAACTTAATCGCGTATCCCACCTCAGAATATACTCCCGTATCCAGATCCCAATATTCAGTCTTACAGGCAATTATAACACAAATGATATCTGTAAGGGGTAATAAATTATGAAGAATCATGAGAGCTCAGGTCAGAACTACCGTTCAGCAGAGAGATCATGACTCAACTTGGGTGTGTCCCCTTTAGAGGATCTTTTTTACAACAGCATTGCTAAGCAATTTTATTGTCTTATCATATATGCTGAGGGTGATGCTTATGTTTCAAAGCATTTGCGGAAAGTATTATTCGAAGACTAGGTCAGAACCACCGTTCAGCAGAAGTCCTGGAATAATACCCCAGACATCATTGAGTATAAAAACCTAGTATATCAGAATACGAGACCTTTCAAACAAGATTTCGGGGGTTACCCATATATCCAAGAGATGTTACCCACGATATAAGCAAGTTTGAAATTTAGGTTTATATCTCGTTACAATCTACTAAATGTGCAAAAACCTACTGACACATCATCAGTGAGACCGTTTATCACATTTGACATTTCATATCTTTAGCATGCTGTGATCGTCTACTGATGTACTATCATTTCCTCTTTTATACACCAAAACTCATTTTTGCTTTTTCAATGTTTTTGGCATTTTTCAAATTTTCTAATTTTTTTTAAAATTTTTCTCCCCCTAAAATCAAAATATGTTTCAATTTTGATTTTCTAGGAAAATTTGAAAACGAATTTTGAAACTTTACCTGTATAGTTTGTTTTCTAAAAAAAAATTGACAACCGATATCAAATCGCTTCAATTCGCCATTCACTCGGCTTAACAATCAGAACTCCCCCTGACAACAAACTATTTTCCCATTTAGATTTCAAAACACTTAAGTTTGTTTTAATCAAAATGGTTTTTCCGGAAAATTAGTTTTGTTTGTCTTTTCACAAACTTGGGGTTTCATCACCTTGTTCTCTTTCAACCATTTTAAATATTTAACAATTCAAGATTCTATCAACACAAACACTAGTAGAAAATCAAGTACAACTTAATGTCCCTGATTTACCACATGTAAATCGAAATATCACAGTTACCAACCTGTGAATTTCTCAAGAATGATGCCGATACCTGCTTCACACTTACCAACCTGGAAGCTCCGGCAAGTCAGATTTTTCTATTTGAAAAGTTTCACCCAAGCCTGACTATCTTTGGGTGATTTAGAATTCTTGTTCAACAATGGTGGAAAATTTGCATCATCCATTGTTAAACCTGAATTCTCAGATTTTACCTCAACACTAGGCTCCTCTGGCTTTGATGAACCAGAATCATGGCCTGAATGTGGCTTGTCTGACTTTGAGAAGCCAGATTCATCGCCAACAACCTTCTTTTTCTCCTTTTTCTCTTTTGTCTTCAGATTTGCATCTGAAGAATTCAATTTACTTGGCTTTACAGTCGAGTGAGTTGATTCATCAGAACTTTTATTCAATCTGTCCTTTGAACCCGAAGACAAAATTTTCTCGAGATACTCTCTCGCCTTCTTCTTTTTCTTCCTCAGTCTGTCTTTCTGCCCCTGAGAAAGTTTAACTTTCTTTTCTTGAATTATCTGATCCTGAACTTTAGGTTTTAGAACCTTCTGTTCATGGGGCTTGATGTTGACTGATTTCTTTGCCATTCCTTGAGATTCAACCCTCGATCTTCCCATTGATCTCCTTGAGCAATCTCTGGCAATATGTCCTCTGATATGACAATTATAGCATCTTCTTGTTTCATAACTCCAATTCTGGCAGTTAACAGCAATGTGTCCTCTCACACCACAAGTGTAGCACACTCTGTTATCGTACCATTCACCACTTTCACACCATATGCTTAGATCATAACATTGTCTGGCTTTGTGGTGATCATCACTCTTCTTGAAAATTTGTTTTGGCTTTGAAGTACTGTGGTCAAACCTGCACCACTTATTACCAACACTTTGTGAGTTTTCATTTTTAAATTTTTGTGATTTTTGATAATGATTGGATGACTTATCTGATGAACTTTTATTTTCATTTTTAGAATTTTTCAAATTTTTATCTTTTTGTTTCTGTTCTACACTCTTCTTAACAGGTTTTTGTTTCGAACATTCACCTGTTTCAGTAGATTGCAAAACAGTATTTTAAAATTTTTCTTGTAAATCTAAAAATATTTTTCTTTTCTTTTTCATCATCAGATATTTCATCACAATCTTCAATTTTGACTTTGTTAAAATTTGTGACATTGTCACTTATTGGAACAGAATTGATCGGTTTTGGACACTCATGTGATGTAAAATTCACAAAACCTTTCAATTTCACTTCAAGCTCTTTGATTTTCATCCGAGCTTTTTCAGCTTCTTTTTCAAGCTGAATGATTTTAGCAAGATGAGAATTGATTTCAATTTGTTTTTGAAGATTATCTTTACCAAAAATATCTCTCTCATCTTCTAAAATCTTTATTTGATTTTGAAAATCTTTTTCAATTTTTAATTTTTCATATTCAATAACATTTTCTTTTTCTTTAAAATTTTTAAATTCCAATGTCAAACTGTCCAAACCACTCAACAGTTTGACATTTTCCGACATCAACTTTTCACAATTTTCTCTCATTTCAAGAATCTGTTTACTATCAGATTCTTTCTCATCCTTCAAGCTTTTGATTTCCAATGTTAAACTTTCTACATTCTTCAGAAGTTTGACATTGTCTGTTTCTGATTTTTCGCATTTCGAGCATTTTCCATTCATCTTTCCATCATCAACTTCTTTCTTTGTTTCCATCTTGTATGTTCCTGCACAGAAAATTTTAACAAAATCAAGAGGATTCATATTTTCATCAATATAACAACCCCTCTTAATATCGTATCTCATAACATTTTTTGCTGCAAGACACACAGTGATTCGTTTTCTCATTTCAATGATCACATCCAAATCTATCTTTCCTAAATCCTCTTTTATTTCATCTATCAAATTCTTCTTTTTCTTTTCATTTTCATAATTGTGTGTTTTAATTTTATCAATGAATTCTCTTAAACTCAAATTTGAGAATCTATAATCCTTTTTCAGGTTAATCAAAAATTCATTCCATTCAGCCGGTAATACATCTGCAAATTTTGATATCTGTTCAGCATCTGACATTCTTATCTCATTCGTTTTTAAATTTGCAAGTAATTGATCATACCGTGTTATCAACTCATTCAACGGTTCATGTTTCTTGCAACAAAAATTTTCAAGTCTATTAACCCAAACATGCTTATTCCCATTTTCTCTCGCGTTAAACCAAAATCTATTATACCAATTATTCAATCTTTCAAGATTATCATTTTCCTTTTCGTCAAACATTTTAACCACACTTTCTTCGTTAAATAACATGATTCAAAAATTGTTGTTAGTTCAAAGTCCACAATGTTTCAACTTCTTAGTATTTGCACCTTGTAAATCTACTCGAATCACCTGCAAAATCAACAAACACTTAGAAAATTTTAGTTTTGGAAAATATCAGATTCAAACGAAACTTGTTCAAACGGAATGGTTCAAACAATTTTTCAAACGAACTAGTTGTTTTCAAACGGAATGGATTGTTCCGTTTGAAATAACAATAGTTTCAAACGATGGCTGTTTTAACGACAATCGTTTCAAACGATAAAGATTCAAACGATGGACTATTCCGTTTGAATCAATAGTTTCAAACGACAAAGATTCAAACGATGGACTGTTCCGTTTGAATCAATAGTTTCAAACGACAAAGATTCAAACGATGGACTGTTCCGTTTGAATCAATAGTTTCAAACGACAATGGTTTCAAACGATAGCTGTTCAAACGATCAGTTCAAATGACAGACATTTCAAACGATCAGTTCAAACGATTGTGTATTTCAAACGATATGACGTCAGCAACTCGCGAACAATTACAAACGGTCTGAATGATTTCGATCAGTTTTAGGTCGATTTTTGGTTTCAAAATTTCAAGGATTAGTTAAAAGTGAATTTCGTTTGCTATGTGAACATTTCAAGCCATTTTAACCGCGACAACAGTTTAAATCAAAAAAGAAAGGTAGAAGTGAGATAATCCAATGATTTCAAGTTGTATTCGGTATGAACTCCTCGTCCTGAGCTCTGATACCACTTGTTGGATCGTGTACGTGACCCTGAAAGTCAGTTAAGGTAGTTCAACATCGATTACTAAGGCGGAATCAAAGTAAACAACGTCCAAAACAGCTTGTATCCTTTAATCTTTCTTTTCTGATTGATTTACGTGCTTGTACAATGTTTTCTGTTACAAATCCGGCAGCACCTCTCTACTGTTCCAACCGTTCCGTTTGAAATGTGACTATCACACACCTATTTATAGACCTAGACCCTTCCGTTTGAACTTAACATATCATGGTTCAAATGGAACCCTACTTCAAACGACCAATCTCAAACGGAACCCTCTATTTCAAACGGAACCCTCATGTCATACGACAGTTTCAAACGGAACCCTCTATAATCACTTCCTAAATCAAAACTAAACCCTAATTTGACTTTTAAGTTCCAATCTTGACTTTCTTGATTTAAGACTTGATGAAGATGCAGTCAACAGACATTCTTGTGCATCAACACTACCAATCAGCTTGGCGAATGTATAAAATAAGTACAACCCAACAATTATGTGACAACCCTCATAATTCCATGTATCCGTACAATTTATTAATGATAATTAAAGTGCTTGATGACTGTGTGGAATTACTTAACTGCTCTCTGATTACTGTGTTATACTTACATGTGCTTGTTAACATACTAGTAGTATACAGAAAAGTTACTAAATAGTCTGGTATGCTTTCCTGAGTGTTGAAAATTAAAAACGTTACAAAAATATATATATATGACGCTTTACGGATTAATTAAGCACTTTAACGGAACAACATCGAACCAAACAACCGGACTTTACCTGAAACACAAAAATATTGCCAAACACATTGTTTCACATTTTACTGAGCCAGTTATGATCCCCGAACATCATAACACACTATATAAATATCTAATACATAAACCCCTAACTATATACTTGATTTCTAACTAAACTAGCTTAACTATCCATCACCATCCAACTAAACCGAACCCCTTCCCCCAAACCGGTTAGTAGACAAGAAGGACACCCACTTTATTTTCTTGATTAGTTTATTAGGTATGCTTTGTACTTAGGGGGCATTTTATCTTGTGGACATTAGCATGTTGGAAGATTATATAATTAACCATAAGTTCATCCTCCATTCTTACCTCCACTAAACTCAACACACCAAAACTCTCCCTCTCTCCCTCCATAGCTCGGCCGAACATCCTCCCCATCACCACCACATTTTCGGTTTTCATTCTAGCGATCCAAGTGTACTTCTAGGTGCTACAAGGCGTTCAACGAAGCTTGGTGTTCTCGGAAGTGGAAGGACCTTCTCTATTCGCTATTAACCACCACATTTCTTCACTTGAACTTCCCTAGTCTTGAACTAGTGGTAAGAGCTTAGATCTTTGCTTCTTACATCTTGTTTAGGTGGTTAAAGATGTGTAGTGATCAAAATGATAAGAAACTCTAAAGAACCTTAAACAAGTCTTGAACATAAACTAGTCTAGTGATGAAGTGATGTTAATATGATGTTGTTATGATTCTTGTTGATTATCTGATGATTTGCTTGTTAATATTGATGTTTGATGTTGTTGTGATCACTAAACATGTTAACGGAATCAATCGAACACAAGCTAGAAAGTTAAAAGCTGAAACAGTAGGTTGTTTGGTGATTACAGCCAACTTCAGTTGGCTGTAACTGGACTGTAACTTAACGAAAAATGTATTTTCTAAAGTCTAGATTTATGTATTATGAAATATGGTTCTAATGGCACTAGAATCATAATTTTTGGACTCCGTTTACTATTTTTAAAATGTCATTTCGTAACAGCAGTTAGAGCTGCATTTTTCTGCTGAAAATATGCGTTCTGTTTTCTGTCATAACTTGAGTTCTGTGTAGAGTTAGATCATGAAATTTGTACTGTAGATGACCACCGATGTACTTGTAATTCTCTCACTGGAATTTCATAAATCGGACTCTCGATGAATTTTAAATAAATTATTCCGTGGACTGCAGTCAGAAAAAGATAAATCTGAGTTCAGTCCGGAAAAATGAATTTTTATAAAGTATTGGTAATAAACTGGACCCCGATATTTTTACACAATAATATTTGGATCGTTTAAGATATTCTGTAAAAATTTGGGAATTTTTGGAATAAGTTAACTATTTTATTAAAATGTCCAAAAACAGCCCGGTTTTGAATATTAAAGCTGAAATGACATAAGTTGTAATTTGCGTGTCTAAATGTCGAGTATGTTATCTGTGAATGATCTAACATGTTATGTGTCAATAAAAGTGTTATGTGCAATATCGTATGTTTATTTATAAAAGGGAATAGATGGGAAGTTTATATGGGCATAAACCGTTAAAGTAATGCATGTTATGTGATAGATACGTGTAGGAACTTTGTGCTCTATTTGAAACCACTAAATGACTAACTGGTAATCATATTAGGACGTGATTGACCGACCTTGACTGTTAGCTATATTTGAGAATCTAACCGAGCAAACCGAGGCGAGTTCACACTTTCTACAAGGCATGGGATTCCCGGTGGTTTGGGAATGGGTTAAAGAATTAAAACTAAATCTACATATCCCCTTGGGGAGATATATACGGCCATCCTCCCTATGGGTAGGATGCCATTATTAATCCTACGAATTCTCCTGGTGCAGAATACGTACGTTCGTCCTCCTTGGATAGGACAACAACCTTAAAACTAGCTAGACAAAACTCTATCATTAAGTCCCTCTTAATTATATTGACTTAATCGCCAAGGCCAATGGCGAGCGGGTCATTAGTTAATAGCGCTATTAGGTTTAATAAACCTCACACCGTGCCGGTCGGACGGGCGTGTACTAATGGACTATGGCAAACTGTCAGTGATGATAGACACTGATGTAGGGCACTTTAAATGTTCGTCAGTTGTCGATATCAGAACGGTCTAGTAGTTCACATGGGGAAGTCCCCCACCAATTATGGATATGGTTTGGGTAACAAAAAAAGAAACTGGTTAAACATACTTTCAACTTTGGGTAACCCCCACGGCAATTAAGCCAACGAAAGTCAAACCACGTTTTCGGAAAATAAAACTAAACAACTAACCGTGAACTCACTCAACTTTGTTGTTGACTCGTTGTTACATGCCTTACAGGTCGCTAGATGCTTATGGAGCTTGCACGAGGAGGAAGTCGTTGTGGGATACGGACTGTTATGTTCCGTACTTAATATTTAAACCTTATGAACTTATTAAACTTACGTAATGGACTTTTAACTTATGAACTATGGAACTTATGTTTTGATTTCACGTTTTATGCTTCCGCTGTTTAAACTGAACATGGTTAACTAGCTTTGGTCACAAATCGTATTGTGGTTGGTCTTATTTACTTAATTACGTTGTTCAATATGATTGGTGGCTCGATCCTGGTCATGTCACGCCTCCAAGCGGTGATACTCCGCATGGTGGATTTTGGGGGTGTGACAGATTGGTATCAGAGCCATTGGTTATAGTGAACTTGGTTTTAAAAAGGGGAAAGGCTTTTTGATAAAACCAGACTATAACCTGTACAGTGCTCTACGATCCACAACGACGCTTCGCTCCACGTGCAAGACTCAACATTCTAGGTGATATGATTTATGTTTATATATTACCTACCTGTTAGTTACGTAGTACATTGTTCATGGTATGCTTGGATAAATGTAGCAACTATTGTTAGATACTCCTTGTGTGTTTACTCCCTTCTGTCACTCCACACTTACGCACTTTACGACACCTTTCTTACGTGAGTTCCTTCGACGAGAAGATCATGAGTGGACGTCTCGACATGACCCAGGGTCAGCTGACGACCTTGATTAACGAACGGATTGCTGAAGCCTTAGCAACCCAATCAGGGAGTCAACCCATGCACTCTCAAACACGCATGGGCACCTTCAGGGCGTTCCTGGAATGCAAACCTCCCACTTTCGATGGCACTGAAGGGGCAATCGGCCTTCTGCACTGGATCCGAAGAATCGAATATA
This sequence comes from Helianthus tuberosus, assembly GCA_030545235.1. Taxonomy (NCBI): domain Eukaryota; kingdom Viridiplantae; phylum Streptophyta; class Magnoliopsida; order Asterales; family Asteraceae; genus Helianthus; species Helianthus tuberosus. Next base: position 97,303,168 of record CM060388.1, read on the forward strand.
CATTCGAAGAGAGTGAAAGCCCTGCCAGCAAACGAGTAGAGTATGCTACCAGCATGTTGCAAGGGAAAGCGTATTCTTGGTGGAACACACAAGTCCAGATGCTCGGATTGGCAGACGTGAATGCCACCCTTTGGAGCAACTTCAAGGATTTGATTAAGGAAGAATTCTACCACCTGGACGACATCCTGGAACTTGAAACAGAGTATTATGGTTTGAAGATGGAAGGATCAGAAATTGAGGCGTACATAAAGAGGTCCAACGATTTGGCTGACTTATGTCCTAACTTGTCACGACCCATATCTAGATGGATCAAGCTATACCTCAGAGGCTTAGTCCCAGAAATCCAAGGGTCAGTAATGGAGGCCAACCTTTCCACAATCCAGCAAGTCATTCGTTTGGCGCACCAACTCACCGAACAGGCGGTGGAAGAGGGCAAGCTGCCCAAGCGTGTTAACACTACTGCTACTGGTGCTCCCAGCAGTGACAAGCGCAAGTGGGATGGAAATTCGGGCTGGGGTTCCACTCCAGTTCAGTCCCAGCCCCAGCGGCGAAAGACAGATGAACACAGGAGCCCCAGTCAGCAGTTTTCTGGAAATCAAGATCAGGGTGGATACAGGGGAAATCACCCTAAGTGCAATCGATGTAGTTTGCACCACAGCGGGCCGTGCGACAAGGATCGTTGTCAGAGATGTAACAAGCCTGGACATAAAGCCAGAGATTGCAGGAGCTTACGTCCTGCGAATCAGAATCGATAACAGCAGCCACAAGCTCCACAGAACCAACAGCAACAGCAGGGTAACAAGGAATGTTATCAGTGTGGTGCTGAAGGTCACTTCAAGAGAAACTGTTCCCAGTTGAACCGGAATCAGGACAACAACAACAATCGGGGGAAATGAAAACAATAATGGGGGAAACAATGATGGCAATGGAGCCAGGGAACGTGCGTTAGTGATTGGGCAGGATGATGCAAGGAACGATCCCAATGTTGTGATGGGTAAGTTTCTTCTGGATGATTTCTCTGTTACTGTTTTATTCGATTCGGGTGTCGATACTAGTTATGTGTCCCTAAAAAGTTAGCCAAATGCTTAAGCGCACTCCAACGCTCCTAAACACCAAACACACGGTAGAACTAGCGAACGGTAAAAGTCTTGAAGCCACACACATAGTTAAAGGTTGTAACCTCGTCTTAGCTGGTCAAACCTTCTCTATCGATCTTATTCCTATCACACTGGGAAGTTTCGACGTCGTTATTGGGATGGATTGGCTATCTCATCATCAAGCGGAGATTATTTGCAAGGAGAAAAATCGTCCGCATTCCTCGTTCTGGTGAAGAACCTCTCATGATTCATGGCGACAAGAATGGTGCTGTCGAAGGCATTATCTCTTTCCTTAAGGCCCAGAAGTGTTTGCGAAAGGGCCACACTGCCATTCTAGCACTCGTTACTGACACATCAATGGAAGAAGAAGAGAATTGAAGACATTCCTATTGTACGCGACTTTCTTGAGGTATTCCCTGAGGAATTACCTGGTCTCCCGCCTTATCGCCAAGTGGAGTTTCAAATCGAGCTAGCTCCTGGAGCAGCACCAATAGCTCGTGCACCTTACCGACTAGCTCCAACAGAACTTGAAGAACTATCCACGCAATTACAATAACTCTTGGAAAAGGGTTTTATACGTCCTAGCTCTTCGCCTTGGGGAGCTCCAGTCTTGTTTGTGAAGAAGAAAGATGGTACTTTCAGAATGTGTATTGACTATCGCGAACTCAACAAGGTGACCGTGAAGAATCGTTATCCTCTTCCACGTATTGAAGACTTGTTCGACCAGTTGCAAGGGTCGAGTTATTACTCTAAGATTGATTTGAGATCGGGATACCATCAGCTGAGAGTCCGAGAGGAGGACGTCTCCAAAACAGCGTTCAGAACTTGTTACGGCCATTACGAGTTTCTGGTTATGCCTTTCGGGCTGACGAATGCACCAGCGGTCTTCATGGATCTCATGAACCGAGTGTGCAAGATTTACCTGGAGAAGTTCGTTATTGTATTCATCGACGATATCCTGATCTATTTGAAGAGTCAGGAGGAACACGAGCAGCATCTATGACTTATGCTGCAACTTCTTCGAGCAGAGCAACTGTATGCTAAATTTTCGAATTGTGACTTCTGGCTTCGCGAAGTCCACTTTCTCTGCCGTGTGGTAAACAAGGATGGGATTCATGTTGATCCATCCAAGGTTGACTCGATCAAGAACTGGCCTGCACCCCGTATACCAACAGAAATCCGCCAATTCTTGGGTTTGGCAGGATATTACCGAAGGTTCATCAAGGATTTCTCAAAGATTGCGCAACCTCTCACTACACTGACTCAGAAGGGTGTCACCTATCATTGGGGTGATGCACAGGAGTCCGCATTTTAGCACTTGAAGGATAGACTGTGTAGCGCGCCTATCCTCTCATTGCCTGAAGGCACAGATGATTTTGTGGTTTACTGCGATGCTTCCATCCAAGGACTTGGTTGCGTGTTGATGCAACATGATAAGGTCATTTCCTACGCATCACGCCAACTTAAAGTTCATGAAAAGAACTACACTACGCACGACCTGGAATTGGGAGCAGTTGTTTTCGCACTTAAGATATGGAGACATTACCTGTACGGTACCAAGTGCACCATTTACACCGATCACAGGAGTCTCGAGCATATCTTCCAGCAAAAGGAGTTAAACATGTGACAACGCCGATGGGTCGAACTCTTGAACGATTATGAATGCGCTATCAAGTATCATCCGGGCAAAGCCAATGTTGTGGCTGACGCCCTCAGTCGAAAGGATACTATACCTAAGCGTGTACGTGCTTTACAGCTTACCATCCAATCCAACCTTCCCGCTCAGATTCGCGATGCTCAGGTTGAAGCATTGAAAGCAGAGAACATCAGGGCTGAGTCCCTATGAGGATCGAGACAACGGCTAGAACAAAAGGAAGACGGCGCTTACTATGTGAACGGGCGCATCTGGGTCCCACTTTACAGAAACTTACGCGAGCTTGTGATGGATGAAGCACACAAGTCTCGATATTCGGTACATCCTGGTTCGGATAAAATGTACCACGACCTCAAGACTACGTATTGGTGGCCTGGCATGAAAGCCCACAGAGCAACCTACGTCAGTAAGTGCTTGACTTGTGCGAGAGTCAAGACTGAATATCAGAAACCATCAGGCCTACTTCAACAACCAGAAATACCTAAATGGAAATGGGAGCAAATTTCCATGGATTTCGTTACTGGCCTGCCTAGATCCCAGCGCGGAAATGATACCATCTGGGTGTTCGTGGATCGACTGACCAAGTCTGCACATTTTCTGGCCATCAAGGAAACGGATAAGTTTTCTACCCTAGCAGACATCTATCTAAAGGAAGTAGTATCAAGGCACGAAGTGCCAACCTCTATCATTTCTGATCGGGACACGCGTTTTACTTCTGAACTGTGGCAAGCTATGCACAAGTCCTTTGGCTCACATTTAGATATGAGCACGGCATATCATCCACAGACGGATGGGCAATCTGAACGCACCATCCAAACCCTTGAAGACATGCTTAGGGCGTGTGTAATCGATTTTGGTAATGGCTGGGAAAAACACCTCCCGTTAGTGAAGTTTTCGTATAACAACAGCTACCACACCAGCATCCAGGCCGCTCCATTTGAGGCATTGTACGGACGTAAATGCAGATAACCTCTTTGTTGGGAAAAAGTTGGCGATAGCCAAATCACAGGCCCAGAACTTGTAGTAGACACGACTGAAAGGATTGCTCAGATACGACAGCGAATGGCAGCAGCCCGTGACCGTCAGAAAAGCTATGCGGATAAGCGAAAGTGTCACACCCTGGCTTTGCGGAAGCGTGGTTAATTTGGTGTGACTTCTTAATACCATAGCTTAATCATAACAAAGCTATATGATAATAAAACCATGCAAGATCATCCATAGATTTAAGTTTTAAAAACCGAAGTAACATAACATTGTCTTAGGGACTACAACACCATAACATAAAACATTGTTTTGAAAGACATAAACATCAACATAAATAAAACGCAGTTTAAGATTTGTGACTCGTCCAGGAAAAAGTCACATTTCCTAAACCGGGATGACCTCGGAACCCATATGCAGCGGGAAGACACAACATACCGCGCCAGATCTTTAATTCCCTGAAATACATGTAAGTTGAAAAATCAACAATAATGTTGAGCGAGTTCATGTGTAAGTGAGTAAATAAACCTTTGTATGTATAAAAATCCTGGTATGTAGCAAATAAGGAAAAAGAGATCACCAATGGTTTGCAAGGCCATTGATATGTGTGAAGTGCAAGTAGGAAGACTCAAACCTAGCAGATTTATGCGTTGGGTACAAAGTCACCCCGAGGTCCGTTCTGTTTGGGCCTGGGGTTGGGCTCGCTACACCCAGATAGATCTACCGCTCCTGCCCCTCGGTCCTACCTTGAGGATTAATGGCCTCAAGTTTTCGCCTACCCACTCACATGATCTAAGTAGTAACCCTCCTTACGCTAACCATACCATGTAAAAAGTACTCGTAATCATAGTAACATGTATTTAACCCCCGCAGTTTTGAAAACTGAAAACAGTTAAGAGAAAAGGGGGGCATGAACTCACAGTGGTGCGTCTCTACCAAGTATATCTCTTGATCAAGCAGCTGTGCGACGACCTACACGTACTAGATCTATTAGACGGACGGCCGTGCCTTAGCTTAAGTTTTAAGTTTTTGGGAAATAGTTAGACAACTATTTCGTGTTTATATTTTTGTAAATACTTGGTAATTATTCTCCTTCCCAAGGATGGGGGATTTAATACATGTGTGCTCGTAAAATTCGAAATATATTATTAAGTCTCACTTAATATATTTTATTCCTTACTTCCAAATATAAATATTCTTCCCAAAATAATACTTTGACAAAAATACGCGCCCATAAATATTTTCCGAAATGCGTAAGTTACGTTTTAAAGATCAGGTGGTAATTATACCGTTGTAACTTATTATTAATTATGAAGGCGTTTGTATTATTCTTGGAATCGTTATCATTCGGTAATATTATTTTTACCCTAAAAATAATATTCGTATATTTCACAAAATAATCATAAACATTTTACAAGTGACGCTATAAAAAAATATATATATACCGAATATATATTTACCCCGTTCCATTTTGTGAAGATCCCACCTCCGATATTTTGTAAATAAAGTCATGGCGAAATTTACGTTTTGAAAACAAGTCAAAAATATATTTACAACACTTGTAGTGAAAATATTCCCAAGTGTTAGGTTTTTAGAAAAATTTCGCCAGAGTTTCCCCTGTAACTGGAGGTGGCCACGCTTTTAAGCGTATCATTTTCTTTTATAATTCAAATCAACAATTTTCTCATTCAACCAAAACAATATCCAAAGCATCAAACTAGTCAAAATATATATATAAATCGCATAAATTACATGAACTTGTGGTTTGTCCAAAATTTGTAGAAATTTCCATTACTTTTAGTGGATCTTTGCAATAATCTACTCAGTTTAGTAAAAGCCTCGTTTTTAAAGAAATTCCATCTTTACAACTTCTTGTAAAATTTGACAAAACTAGTTCTTTGTCGAAACTTAGTGTTACACAAGTGTTTACACACTTGTGTGTTTAAAAATCATTCTTGTTAGTGTAAGATCCGTTTTTAGAAAATAAGATCCCTTTGACACTTGGTCCTTTGAAAATACCGCTTGTAGATCCGTAGATCTACTAGTTTTAAACACTATTTTACCAGTAGAATCGTTTTTACACAAGTTCAAGTTTAGTGTGTGGTAGAGTTTCATCATTTAACCCTTTGTACACTTAAACGAACTCTATGCCATGATTCTTGATCATGACTAATCCGGGTTAGATGATGATCCGAGCTACCACATCATAGATCGGTACTAAATAATCATAACAAGACAAGTCTTACAAGATTTACACAACAACATAGCTTTTATCCAACATTTTTAACATTTTAGTAAACTTTTAGCATGTCTTCTTGTATGTTCATAGATTTTAACCGACAAAGTTCTTTTTAACCACTTTAAAATAGATCGAGAGTGTGCTTAAAGCAACTTACTACTAGCTCGAGGCTAGGGAAGAAACTAGTCGAAAAACGCGTGGATAAAAGCAATGGGGTGAGGTCCTTCACGTTCCGAATGCACCAAGCCTCCTCGTATGTGATCCTTAGCACTTGTATGAACTTGGAATAGCTTGAACAAAATCGAAAAATGGATGGATGATATAGGGGATGTTCGGCCGAGAGCTCTTTGAGAGAGAGAGAGAGAGAGTGTTTTGTGGTGAGTTTATGTGATGAATGTTATGAAGTGCTAAGCCTTGATCTTATAGGCAAATGTTATGATTATAATCCAATGGTTACTATGTCTAATAGATATTAGACATGGGTGATTATTTAAATCACAATTAGTACAAGGGTGTCCCCCTAGGGGACAGTTCGGTTAAGGGGGGGGGGGTTCTTAGTTAGTTTCCAATGATTAGTTAAGCATTAGTTAGGTTAGTTAAGTTAAGTAGGAACTTAACCCGGTTACTAATGTGTTATGCATTACAGTGGGTGTTAGGGTATTCGGGGACCCTAACTGGCTCAGAAAAGGAAAAACAATGTTAATGGCATTATTTTTATGTTCCGGGTAAAGTCCGGTTGTTCGGTTGGATAGAGATCCGTTAAAGTGCTTAACAAAGCTTTAAAGTGTCGTTATTATTATTTTTAGTGACACAACTTATTCCCGACACTTTGGAAAGTGTCTAGTAACATTTTTCTCATGTTTTGGCACTTTATTAGTTAGCTAGGTGCTGAATTTTAATTAAAGTGCTGAATTTTGTACTTAGAGTACGTTTTAGGCACATCCGGTCACTGTAACTCATTCCTAGTGACGCAGTTCTACAACCCTTATATCCCTACACTCACCACTAGTGTAGCAAACTATCTCAGGCTCTTACAGGCCTTAGAGGCAGTACCTGCCTGGTGCTAGTTATGACAGCACGTTTAATAGGTTATTCGTTCATTGTGCTACTGTGCTTTTGGTGCATCAAGGTTGTCACAAAGGTGTTGTAAGCAAAACATGAAGTGACAGCAAGTAAAGTATGATGCAAGTAAGTACATGTATCAGCATTTAAGTAGCAGTTTATCCACAAGTTCAAGTAGCACAGTAATTAAGCAGTAATTAATTATTAATTTAGTCGTACAGATACCTGGTTTAGTGAGGGTTGTCACATTCTCCCCCCGTTAGAAAAATTTCGTCCCGAAATTTTAAGTTCTGCTTGTAGATGCAGGGTTCTTAGGAAATAAGTGGGGGTATTTCTCTTTCATCCGGTCCTCACGCTTCCAGGTGTACTCAGGACCATGTCTGGCATTCCAACGAACCTTGACGAGCTTGACACTGCTCCGGCGGGTCTTGTTTACTTTCCAATCCGTAACCTCAACTGGTTCTTCAACGAAATGGAGCGTGTCGTCAACATGAATCTCGTCGGTGGGAATGGCAACGGTATCTTGAGTTGGACTTTTCTTCAGGTTGGATACATGAAATGTATCGTGAACTCCATTCAGCTCGGCAGGTAAGTCCAGCTTGTATGCTACTAGCCCTATTCTTTCCAAAATTCTGAAAGGGCCAATGTAGCGCGGATTTAACTTCCCACGCTTTCCGAAGCGTGCTACACCCTTCCAGGGTGAAACTTTCAATAAAACCATATCTCCAACTTGGAATTCCAAATGTTTCCGGTTTGGATCTGCATAGGCTTTCTGTCTTTCGCGAGCTGCTTTGATGCGTTTTCGAATCTGCGCAATCTTGTATGTCGTCTCTTGGACGATTTCGGGACCAACAAGCTGCCTATCACCTGCGTCAGCCCAGCATAGGGGTGATCGAAACTTGCGTCCGTAAAGAGCTTCAAATGGCGCGGCTCCAATACTGGTGTGGTAGTTGTTGTTGTATGAAAATTCGACCAAAGGCAAATGCTTGTCCCAGCTACCGCCCAAATCCATTACACATGCTCTCAGCATATCTTCTAACGTCTGAATAGTTCGCTCGCTTTGACCGTCAGTTTGCGGATGAAACGCAGTGCTCAGATTTAATTGTGAGCCAAAAGCTTCTTGGAAGGATTGCCAAATCCTTGATATGAAACCTTCCGTCTCTATCAGAGATGATCGAGAGAGGCACTCCATGACGTGCGACGATCTCTCTCATGTATATTTCTGCCAGTTTGCTGGTGTTATCCTTCTCTTTGATTGGCAGAAAGTGTGCGGACTTTGTTAGGCGGTCAACTATTACCCAAATAGTGTCATGACCTCTTGGCGTTCTTGGCAACTTTGTAATAAAATCCATGGAGATTTGTTCCCATTTCCATTTGGGAATCTCAGGTTGTTGCAGAAGTCCTGAAGGCTTCTGGTATTCCGCTTTCACCTTAGCACACGTTAGACACTTGCTCACATAAACAGCAACATCGCCTTTCATTCTAGGCCACCAATAGTAATCCTTGAGATCTTGGTACATCTTATCCGCTCCTGGATGGATAGAGTACCGCGATTTGTGAGCTTCATCAAAAATAACTTTCCTTAAACCACCAAACAGAGGAACCCAAATCATTTTCTCAAAACATAACGTTCCTTCCTTGTTTGGCACCAATAACTTCTCCATCCCACGGAGATATTCTTCTTCAAGATTTCTTTCCTTAAGAGCTTCTTTCTGCGCGGCACGAATGCGCAAGGAAAGATCGGTTTGCATAATCATTTCTAAAGCCCTAACCCTTATGGGCTTGATTCTCTCTTTTCGACTTAGGACATCGGCAACCACATTCGCCTTCCCTGGATGATACTTTATCTCGTAATCGTAATCATTCAGCAACTCAACCCAACATCTTTGTCTCATATTCAACTCCTTCTGGTTGAATATGTGTTGTAGGCTCTTATGATCTGTAAAGATTGTACATTTCGTACCATAAAGGTAGTGTCTCCAGATCTTTAAAGCAAATATCACTGCGCCTAGCTCCAAATCGTGCGTGGTATAGTTCTTCTCATGTACCTTCAACTGACGTGATGCGTAAGCGATAACCTTCTGGCGTTGCATCAACACGCAACCCAATCCTTGACGCGAGGCGTCACAGTATACCACGAAATCGTCAGTACCTTCCGGTAGTGCTAGGATTGGCGCATTGCAGAGCTTATCCTTCAATAGCTGAAACGCTTCTTCCTGTTTGATTCCCCAATCAAACTTCTTATCTTTCTGGGTGAGGAGCGTCAATGGTTGAGCGATCTTCGAAAAATCCTCAATGAACCTTCGATAGTAGCCAGCCAAACCCAAGAATTGTCGAATCTCGGTTGGCGTCTTTGGCGTTTCCCAATTCTTGATCGCTTCGATCTTGGTTGGATCCACATGGATTCCATCTCCATTTACCACATGTCCAAGAAATTGGACTTCACGTAGCCAAAATTCACACTTAGAGAATTTGGCATACAGCTGTTCTTTCTTCAGTGGCTCCAAAATAGCTCTTGGATGTTGTTCGTGCTCAGCCTTTGTCTTTGAATAAATCAAGATGTCGTCGATAAACACAATCACGAACTTGTCCAAGTACGGCTTGCAAACTCTATTCATCAAATCCATAAAGACTGCAGGTGCGTTTGTTAATCCAAACGGCATAACAAGGAACTCGTAGTGTCCATAACGAGTTCTGAAGGCTGTCTTCGCGTTGCTCTCCTCTTGTATCCTTAACTGATGGTATCCAGATCGCAAATCGATCTTTGAGTAAAAGCTTGAACCTTGCAGTTGATCAAACAGATCATCAATCCTTGGCAGAGGATACCTATTCTTGATCGTCAGCTTGTTCAGCTCCCGGTAGTCTATGCACATTCGAAAACTACCGTCCTTCTTCTTGACAAACAGGACCGGAGCTCCCCAAGGCGAGAAGCTTGGTCGGATAAATCCCTTGTCTAACAACTCTTGAAGTTGTGTCGACAATTCTTGCATCTCAGACGGGGCAAGTCTATAAGGTGCCTTAGCCACAGGCGCGGCGCCTGGGACTAAATTGATGTGAAACTCCACTTGCCTCTGAGGTGGCAGTCCAGGCAAGTCCTCCGGGAAGACTTCCGGATACTCCCTCACGACAGGGATGTCTTCGATCTTCGGTTCTGCAGCTTTCTTGTCTACAATGTGTGCCAAGAAGGCAGCACACCCCTTTTGCAAACACTTTCTCACTTTGAGGCAGCTGATAATTCTTAACGGCGTATCGCGCTCTTCGCCATGAACCACAATCGTTTCGCCATCTTCGGTCGGGATACGAACGACCTTTTCGTGACAAACAATTTCTGCCTTGTTTCTTGATAACCAATCCATTCCTACTACCACGTCAAAGCTCCCCATCTGGACTGGTAGTAGATCCAAAGCAAACTCACGTTCTCCCAACTCGATTGCACAACCTCTGATCACTTCATTGGCTTCTACTAACTTCCCATTAGCCAATTCGATTGAGTAGGGAATATCTAACTTACTAGCGGCTAAACCAAGCATATTCTTAAATTCTAATGATACGAAGCTATAGTCGGCACCAGTATCAAATAAAACGGATGCATAGCGTTGGTTTACAGGGAACGTACCAGTAACGACATTGGGATCCTGGCGCGCTTCCCTCGCTTCGATATGGAACACTCTTCCACGGGCTTGGTTCAACTCTGGGCAGTTCCTCTTAAAGTGCCCGATATCACCACAGTTAAAGCATCCAGGTCTTTGCCCGTTTCCACCTCCATTTCCAGCTTGATTATTCCTTTGGTTACGATTCACAGCTCCTGCTTGATTCACAATGTTGCCTCGATTCCCATTACTTCCATTGTTTCCTTGTGGGTGATTTCCATTTCCACCCCAGTTATTGTTTCTGTTTCCAAATCCTCCTTGGCCTCCCTGACCAACAGTGGCCCAACAAGAATCCTTCAAGTGGCCAGGTTTCCCACACGCTTCACATACCTTCAAACCACATCGGCCAGAATGGTGACGCTGGCAGGTGTTGCACTTGGGCTGGGTGCCCATATATCCTTTTCCTTTCTTTCCACTACCAGCTGTAACCTGTGCTGGCGTGCTTGGCTCTCCTTTCTTAACAACACCACTAGTGCCTTGTTTGAAGTTCGAGAACTTTCGTTTGTTACCTCCGGATGACTCGACGTGAGTCTCTTTCTTCTTTGTCTCGATCTCATCGAACTTGTTCAGGCGGATAGCCTCCTCAGTGAGAGCCACGCTCAAATCGATTGCCTCAGTAATTGTTGCAGGCTTGGAGGAGGTCACCATGCTTATGATTTGAGGAGCTAATCCCCAAATGAAGTGTTCAATCCGCTGAATTCTGGAGTGACCATATAGGGTACCACATGCGACAGGTCGTGAAACCTCTGAACATATTCCGCGATCTTCGGACCTTCCATCTTCAAATGCCAGAACTCAGTTTCCAATCTTTGGATTTCAGTGCGAGAACAATACTTTTTGCGCATTAGTTCCTTCAGTTCGGTCCATGTTAGTGCGTAGGCAGCAGCTTCACCAAGTGTCTGTACTTGCAAATTCCACCAAGATAGGGCTCCATCCAGAAATAGCCCAGAAATGTAGGTGACTTGCTGGTTTGGTGCACATTTGCTCATGCGGAGAACAGATTCAGTCTTCTCGGCCCAACGAACAAAAGCGACAGCACCTCTGGTGCCATCAAAGTTGACAGGCTTGCAGTCTAGAAACTGCTTGTAGGTGCACCCTGCACATACGTTACAACATATGAATGGCATTAGCATCCTTGCTAGAGATATCCAATTAGATCATGGTATGTCTTAATGACTTAGTATTACCATGAGGTGGATTGTTGTTACCATTGTTGTTTGAGCTGCTTCCGCTGGGTCCTCCTTGCGAGGCGGCGTATTGTGCGACGGCAGCAGCGATGACTTGTTGGAGTTCTGCCTCGTTGGTAGGCATCGGCGTTTGACGTCTCGGCGGCATCTTCTAAAAGATGGGTTCACGTCGGTCAGGCCATAATAAAGCGTACGTATATAATGATAGTAATAGTACATAATATCTCATGTTATAATCATATCAATCACACAACATCCCATGTTATAAAACATAAATAATCAATCAAAACATCACATATGATGAGAATACTGCGATTGTATTGCCAAACTCGAGACCACATGGTAGGGTGTACAAGTACATAATAGTGTCATACATCATCATCGACTAAGGGCTACATCACCCGAGTCCAAAAAAATATCAAATCAGTGTCAATACATCCCATATACATGATCAACAAAAGTCAGAATCAGAATGCAGTCTCCAAAAATGCTGTGTGGTCAGAGCAATCGCCGTCTTCTCACCAACGTCTACCCATGCTGTACTAAAGATGCCCTAAACTGATGGTGGTGGAGGAGGGGGAAAATGGGTGTAGAACAAACGTCGCAAATGGAGCCAGTCCTCCTCCATGGCTCTCTGGGTACGCAACCAAGAAGCAACCTACTGTTCAAGTGCCAAAAGGCGTGCAGCATAGTCAGGTAACAATGGTCGAGGGTGCTGCGAAGAAGCAGGGTGGGTCTGACCCTGACACTGGCACGGCGGTGGCTGAGCTCTCTCAAGCTCCTGAATACGCCGTGTGAGTGCCTCCTGCTGGACAACAAACAACATCAGAACGTCCTCAATAGAATACCCCATATGGAAAGGATGGTAGGGGTCGGTCGGTGGCATAACAGACGGTGACGTCCAGAGAAACGGCTCGCTGGCTGGATCAAAAGGTGGCACAAAGAATGGTGGTACAGGGGGAATAGCAGATGAAGACTGTGGCATAACTGGAATAGATGTCGGCACATGTCCAAAGGGATAAGCCGAGGAACCCTCTCCAGGTCGAGCTGGAGGTGTGTATTGTGCAAATGAAAAAGAGAAATCAGCGTGACGTGCATCGGTGGTATAAGGAGGAATAGGTGGAAGCTCATCATCAGCAGGAATCCACCCATGCTGGGCGTGCTCATCTCGTGGGTCAATCTGTGCCTCAAAACGTGCTCGATCAAATTGCACAGGCATAGGGTCGAGGTGGGGTGCAACAAGAGGGTCAGCAGGTACATCAGCGATAAGTGGGGGATCAACATGATCAGCAGCAATAACATGGTCACCCTCCAGTAGCGGTGCATCAGCAGGGTGGTCATCAATGGGTGGGTCAGCAATCACAGGATCAATGGGCATACCAGCATGAGCAGGGTCATGCTCAAGCACAGGGTCAGGAGCAGCTACTAGCTCAAGGGCTATGGCAGGCTCGGGATCAACGAACTCCATATCAAAATCTGCATGATCAGCGAATGCAGGGTCAACTGGGTCTACTGGGTCAACCATAGGCTGATCCAAGTGGATGAACTCTATCTCCTGGTCCGGGTCAAATCCAGGGGGAAAAACAGGGTCTGAATCCTCATCGAGGTCGTGATCGAAAGCAAAGCTAGGAGCAGAGACAGCAGATGATGCCCTGTCAGGATCTGAACCGTGTGAATAGTGTTGTGCGCTCCGAGTGTGTGACGGTGCGGAGGCCACAGACTCAAAGGAGTCTGGAGCGGGTGAGTGTGCAGGTGACTCCTCAGCTGGAGCATCTGCGAGTAACAAAAGACCACCGTCAGCTAGAAGGGCCTCGTCCTCAACATCGTCCTCCAGGGGCTCATCATCAAACAGATCGACGTCGTCGTCAACGTCGGCGTCGAGGAGCACATCGAAAGCAGGATAAGAAGCCAAAGGTATGGGAGCAGGGATCTCTACGAGCGGTAGGTACCCAGCAAAAGGACCATCAGCGGGCTCATCGACAGCATCGGGCAGCGCGAAGGGCTGAAAGTCGTCCTCGTCTGTGCTGGTAACATCTGATGTGTGGACCTCGTGCTCTGAAGACTCTAAGTCGTCTAATACTATGGGTCTAGGGTCCGTGGTGTCCGAATCACCTGTGCCGGACGAGTCCATGGTGTCTGTAACACAAACACAAATATGTACAAATAATCAATCATACAATCAGATAAGCTCATTAGTCACCAAGTAAGCAATCAAATAATTCTCCTAGTCCCACTAGCCTCCCAGCCTCTCAGACTGCTCTTCCTAGTCCTACTAGCCAAATTCTCACAGCTTCTCAGACTGCTCTTCCTAGTCCCACTAGCCAAATTCTCCCAGCCTCTCAGACTGCTCTTCCTAGTCCCACTAGCCTATTTTCCCAGCCTCTCAGACTGCTCTCCCTAGTCCTACTAGGCAACTACCTCGGTCTCCTAAATCGAGCCTCGGTCCTCCAGACTGAGCCTCAGCCTCCCAGACTGAGCCTATAAATAATAAATAAATGTGTTCAACATTGGTTTGTAAAAGTTTTGGATCTGGACTTGAGTGGTATGCAGTGTAAAAATGTTTTTGTGAGAGCCCTAGTGATCATAGTCTAGACTCGAGAAGGAATCCTAGTTCGCTATGATCAGAGCTCTGATACCAAGCTGTCACACCCTGGCTTTGCGGAAGCGTGGTTAATTTGGTGTGACTTCTTAATACCATAGCTTAATCATAACAAAGCTATATGATAATAAAACCATGCAAGATCATCCATAGATTTAAGTTTTAAAAACCGAAGTAACATAACATTGTCTTTGGGACTACAACACCATAACATAAAACATTGTTTTGAAAGACATAAACATCAACATAAATAAAACACAGTTTAAGATTTGTGACTCGTCCAGGAAAAAGTCACATTTCCGAAACCGTGATGACCTCGGAACCCATATGCAGCGGGAAGACACAACATACCGCGCCAGATCTTTAATTCCCTGAAATACATGTAAGTTGAAAAATCAACAATAATGTTGAGCGAGTTCATGTGTAAGTGAGTAAATAAACCTTTGTATGTATAAAAATCCTGGTATGTAGCAAATAAGGAAAAAGAGATCACCAATGGTTTGCAAGGCCATTGATATGTGTGAAGTGCAAGTAGGAAGACTCAAACCTAGCAGATTTATGCGTTGGGTACAAAGTCACCCCGAGGTCCGTTCTGTTTGGGCCTGGGGTTGGGCTCGCTACACCCAGATAGATCTACCGCTCCTGCCCCTCGGTCCTACCTTGAGGATTAATGGCCTCAAGTTTTCGCCTACCCACTCACATGATCTAAGTAGTAACCCTCCTTACGCTAACCATACCATGTAAAAAGTACTCGTAATCATAGTAACATGTATTTCACCCCCGCAGTTTAGAAAACTGAAAACAGTTAAGAGAAAAGGGGGGCATGAACTCACAGTGGTGCGTCTCTACCAAGTATATCTCCTGATCAAGCAGCTGTGCGACGACCTACACGTACTAGATCTATTAGACGGACGGCCGTGCCTTAGCTTAAGTTTTAAGTTTTTGGGAAATAGTTAGACAACTATTTCTTGTTTATATTTTTGTAAATACTTGGTAATTATTCTCCTTCCCAAGGATGGGGGATTTAATACATGCGTGCTCGTAAAATTCGAAATATATTATTAAGTCTCACTTAATATATTTTATTCCTTACTTCAAAATATAAATATTCTTCCCAAAATAATACTTTGACAAAAATACGCGCCCGTAAATATTTTCCGAAATGCGTAAGTTACGTTTTAAAGATCAGGTGGTAATTATACCGTTGTAACTTATTATTAATTATGAAGGCGTTTGTATTATTCTTGGAATCGTTATCATTCGGTAATATTATTTTTACCCTAAAAATAATATTCGTATATTTCACAAAATAATCATAAACATTTTACAAGTGACGCTATAAAAAAATATATATATACCGAATATATATTTACCCCGTTTCATTTTGTGAAGATCCCACCTCCGATATTTTGTAAATAAAGTCATGGCGAAATTTACATTTCGAAAACAAGTCAAAAATATATTTACAACACTTGTAGTGAAAATATTCCCAAGTGTTAGGTTTTTAGAAAAATTTCGCCAGAGTTTCCCCTGTAACTGGAGGTGGCCACGCTTTTAAGCGTATCATTTTCTTTTATAATTCAAATCAACAATTTTCTCATTCAACCAAAACAATATCCAAAGCATCAAACTAGTCAAAATATATATATAAATCGCATAAATTACATGAACTTGTGGTTTGTCCAAAATTTGTAGAAATTTCCATTACTTTTAGTGGATCTTTGCAATAATCTACTCAGTTTCGTAAAAGCCTCATTTTTAAAGAAATTCCATCTTTACAACTTCTTGTAAAATTTGACAAAACTAGTTCTTTGTCGAAACTTAGTGTTACACAAGTGTTTACACACTTGTGTGTTTAAAAATCATTCTTGTTAGTGTAAGATCCGTTTTTAGAAAATAAGATCCCTTTGACACTTGGTCCTTTGAAAATACCGCTTGTAGATCCATAGATCTACTAGTTTTTGTCACACCCCCAAAATCCACATGCGGAGTATCACCGCTTGGAGGCGTGACTGACCAGGATCAAGCCATCAATCATATCAAACATAGTACTTAAGTATAAAAATAGGAAAATGTAATTCATCTTGACATGACTGATGTCCATAACCAAACATTGTTTAAGTAGCGGAAGCATAATAATGTAAACCCAAAGTAAAATCGTAAATTCAAACGTTTAGATAATTAACATGGCATCATCGATCCATGTCCCACAACGACCTGCTCCTCCCTGTGCAAGCTCCATATGTACCTAAGGTCCTGCGAGGCATGTGAGAGAGAGTCAACAACTAGTTGAGCGAGTTCACAGTTAACAGTTCAGTAATAGTATAGCGTGAGTAGTAGTATGTTCGTTCGTTACAATGTATCATATTAGTTTCCATCGCGGCCAATGTCCTTGGCAGGTGTGCGAAGATGTTGGGGAAGGTCTTTCCCCAAGTTTTCTAGACTAGGTTTGTTCGTATCGCGGCCAATGTCCTTGGCAGGTGTGCGATGATGTTGTAAGTTCAGTTCGCGGCCAATGTCCTTGGCAGGTGTGCGAAGGCAGTCATAATATCGCGGCCAATGTCCTTGGCAGGTGTGCGATGATCGTTCAATAAGTGTTACTAGTCTAGCAGTCGGTTCCGTTATCTATGTACATGCAGTAATCATCAAATCCCCATTCCCCCTGGGAACCCCATGCCTTGGCTTGTGTGAACTCACCTTGGTTTGCTCGGCAGATTACACAGAAAAGTCAAGTCTATCAGCTCGTGGTCAACCACGTCCTAACATGGTTACCATACAAAGTCAGGTTTTGGTTCCAAGTAATGCACATAGATTTCACATAAATTGCATATAAAAGAAACACATACTGATCATGGCATCATGCAGCTTCACGTTCAACAAATAAAACATATTGACATTAAGTGATTTTGGGCTCGCACAAGTCTAATGACCTTGTGCGAGTCATTCGTTGATGCCCACTAATACCCGGCCCAAAATCAAAAGCCCAAACAAAATACACGATCCAAATCAATTAACTTAACACTTGTGCGATCAGGACCCCTTGTACGATCCGGTTACTAGCCCAGCCCAACATAAACATTCAGCCCAACAGTTTAATAAGCCTACATCATGTGCGACTGGTTGGGGCCTTGTGCGACTGGTAACATATTGTGCGACCAGGAGTCTTGTGCGAATGGACTCCTTGTGAGAGTAGGCCTCTTGTGCGATCAAGAGGTCTTGTGCGACCAGTTTAAACATCCGAGAATTTTGTTAATTAGTTACAACCATTCAATTGTTTCCTTATTTACATTTTATCAATTAACAAGTTTCCAGCCATCCATATCACATACAATCGATCAAACCAAACATTTTTAAATAAATTTCCATAACCCTATCATAACATAATCATGAACAATAATCAAGACACCTACACATAATCATCTAAGGGTTTCAAACCATCACATAACACTTCATACTCGACTCTACAACCAACCCGATTTTCACATACATGCAGCCGATAATAACAATCAGATTCTTAGAAAAATAATATGCAATCCGACTCACATGAACAATATCTAATGCACACATGTAAACCGATTTCATGAACACTATAATTCAGCCCTTCGGATTCGAATCAGATACATGTATAGCCGATTACATTCATCTATACTTAATCACATATTATTCAAACTAATCATAACAATACATCATCCATCATGTCGAGCATATATAGCAAACATCATAAAATCATCAAACAATAGTTAACATACTAACCGATTAGAGAATGAACAAAGATGATTCGGAAGCTAAAGTCTTCGATGATAAGGGATTGCTTGCCGTCGAGTTTGAGAGAGAGAATGAGAGCTCCTAGGGTTTGTGAACTTGTGTGTGTTATGTTTTGCAACAAATGAGAATACAAGTCCCTAGGGTGTTTGTTTGCGTATAAGGGGAGTGGGCCGAGCCCAACTCGGCTGCCCTAAGGTGTCCGATTGCAAGGTGTGGCCCAAATGGGCTTGTGCGATCGAGTGGTGTTGTGCGTTTGGTTTTATTCGTGAAAGAAAGCATATAAACATATACTAGCACAACGCATATTCACATAACATAACATTCCATTTAATCATTCAATTCACATAGTCACATAGTGTTTACATCACATCAAGGTACAAGATAGGTTCGAAATACGAGTTGTCACATTATCCCCAACTAAAAAGAAATTTCGTCCCGAAATTTGGTACGCACTCACTGAGGAAGCTAGGTAAGTTGTATTGTTCACTGGTTTTCCTGGGGTGTCACATCCTCCCCCCGTTGATCTGGAATTTCGTCCCGAAATTCCGCAGTAGTAGCTTCAGCCTCAGTAGTGGTTGCATTGGTTCCGAATAACTGGGGATATTTGAGTTCCATTTGATCTTCGCGCTCCCAGGTGAACTCTGGGCCGCGGCGGGAGTTCCAACGAACTCGTACAAGAGGGATTCTCGTGTTCTTGAGGACCTTAACATCCCGGTCTGTGATTTCAACAGGTTCCTCGACGAAGTTCAACCGTTCGTCGATAGTGAGTTCCTTCAAGGGAACTACGTGGGTCTCATCCGACGTACATTTCTTCAGATTCGACACGTGAAAGACATTGTGAACTGCACTGAGTTCAGGTGGTAAGTTCAATCTGTAGGCCACTTTGCCTATTTTCTCTGTAACTTCGAAAGGTCCAACATATCGTGGATTTAGTTTGCCGCGTTTGCCAAAACGAACCACACCCTTCCAGGGTGAAACTTTAAGTAGCGCTCGATCCCCAACTTGGAATTCGAGTAGTTTTCTGTCTAAATCAGCGTATGCTTTCTGACGGTCGCGTGCTGCCGCCATGCGTTGTCGTATTTGTGCAATCTTTTCTGTAGTATCGACTACCATTTCTAGACCTGTGATTTGACTTTCTCCCACCTCTGCCCAACAGAGAGGTGACCGGCACTTACGCCCGTACAATGCCTCGAATGGTGCAGCTTTAATGCTGGTGTGGTAGCTGTTGTTATACGAAAATTCCACAAGTGGCAGATGTGTTTTTTTCTTTTTTTTTCCAACCATTGCCAAAGTCTATTACGCACGCCCGTAGCATGTCTTCTAGAGTTTGAATAGTGCGCTCAGACTGCCCATCGGTCTGAGGATGATACGCCGTGCTCATGCCTAAACGAGAGCCAAACGATTTATGCATTGCTTGCCACAGTTCTGAAGTAAAACGTGCGTCACGATCAGAGATAATAGAGGTTGGCACACCGTGCCTCGAGACCACTTCTTTAAGATATATGTCTGCTAGTGTGGAGAACTTATCCGTTTCCTTGATTGCCAGGAAGTGAGCAGACTTAGTGAGTCGATCCACGATCACCCAAATAGTATCGTTTCCGCGCTGAGATCTAGGTAAGCCAGTAACAAAATCCATGGAAATCTGTTCCCATTTCCATTGTGGTATCTCAGGTTGTTGAAGTGGACCTGAAGGTTTCTGGTATTCTGCCTTGACTCTCGCACAAGTCAAGCATTTGCTAACGTATGTGGCTATGTGGGCCTTCATGCTAGGCCACCAATATGTAGTCTTAATATCGTGGTACATTTTATCCGAACCAGGGTGTACCGAGTAGCGAGACTTATGAGCTTCATCCATCACTAGCTCACGTAAGTTGCCATAAAGTGGAACCCAAATGCGTCCTGTAACGTAGTAAGCACCATCTTCCTTCTGTTCCAAACGTTGTCTTGAGCCACGTAGGGCTTCAGCCCTGACATTTTCTGGTTTCAATGCTTCTACCTGAGCATCTCGTATCTGGGAAGGAAGGTTAGACTGTATGGTGAGTTGTAAAGCTCGTACGCGCTTAGGCGCGGTGTCCTTTCGACTGAGGGCGTCAGCCACAACATTGGCTTTGCCTGGATGGTACCTGATTGAGCATTCGTAGTCATTTAACAGTTCGACCCATCGTCGCTGTCGCATATTCAGTTCTTTCTGTTTTGAAGATATGTTCGAGGCTTCTGTGATCAGTGTAGATTGCGCACTTAGTACCATACAAGTAGTGTCGCCATATCTTGAGTGCAAAAACAACAGCTCCCAGCTCTAGGTCGTGTGTCGTATAATTCCGTTCGTGAATCTTAAGTTGGCGCGAAGCATAAGCAATAACTTTATCCCTCTGCATCAATACACATCCAAGACCTTGGATAGATGCGTCGCAGTAGACTACGAAATCGTCCGTGCCTTCAGGCAGTGAGAGGATAGGTGCGCTACATAGTCTATCCTTTAAGTGCTGAAACGTTGTTTCCTGTGCGTTACCCCAACGGTAAACAACACCCTTCTGCGTCAGTAGTGTAAGCGGCTGAGCAATCTTTGAAAAGTCCTTGATGAACCGTCTGTAATAACCCGCCAAACCCAAGAATTGGCGTATTTCGGTTGGTGTACGAGGCGCAGGCCAGTTCTTGATCGAATCTACCTTGGATGGATCGACATGAATCCCATCCTTGTTTACCACGTGGCCTAAAAAGTGGACTTCACGAAGCCAAAAGTCACATTTAGAAAACTTAGCGTATAGCGGTTCCGTTCGTAGAAGTTCCAGTATAAGTCGTAGGTGCTGCTCGTGTTCCTCCTGACTCTTCGAATAAATCAGGATGTCGTCTATGAAAACAATGACGAACTTATCGAGATAGGGTTTGCACACCCTGTTCATAAGATCCATAAATACGGCAGGCGCGTTCGTTAGCCCAAATGGCATGACCATAAACTCGTAGTGGCCGTAGCGTGTTCTGAACGCTGTTTTGGAGACGTCCTCATCCCGGACTCTCAGCTGGTGGTATCCTGACCTTAAGTCTATCTTGGAGTAGTAGCTCGACCCTTGCAGCTGGTCGAATAAATCATCTATGCGCGGAAGAGGATAACGATTCTTGATCGTCACCTTGTTGAGTTCACGGTAGTCTATACACATCCTGAACGTACCGTCTTTCTTCTTTACGAATAACACTGGAGCTCCCCAGGGCGAAGAGCTAGGACGTATAAAACCCTTTTCCAAGAGTTCTTGTAGCTGCTTTGACAATTCTTCCAATTCAGTTGGAGCCAAACGATAAGGCGCTCGAGCTATGGGTGCTGCTCTAGGAGTTTGTCGCCATGAATCACCAAAGATTCTTAACCAGCACGAGGAAGTGTGGATGATCTTTTCTTTGCAAAGAGTCTCTGCTCGATGTTGAGGTAGCCAATCCATACCAATATCGATGTCGGAACCATCACAACGTTGGGGTCATTCCTAGTATCACTCTGACCGATCACGAACGCTCGACCCCTGGCACCATTGCCGTCGTTATTACCCCCATTGTTGCCTCCATTATTGTTCCTGTTTCCTTGGTTGTGGTTCAAATTATGGTTCTGGTTCAACTGTGGGCAGTGTCTTTTGAAGTGACCTTCAGCACCACACTGATAACATCCCTTGTTACCCTGCTGTTGCTGCTGATTCTATAGATCTTGTGATCGTTGTTGTTGGTTCTGGTTTGCAGGACGTAAGTTTCTACCATCTTTGGTTCCATGACCAAGCTTGTTTCATTATTGACAATGATTGCGTTTGCCCTGCCCGCTATGGTGCAGGTTACATCGTTTGCGCTTAGGGTGATTTCTCCTGTATCCACCCTGCCCTTGAATACTAAATGTTGCTGA
Source organism: Helianthus tuberosus (assembly GCA_030545235.1). Taxonomy (NCBI): domain Eukaryota; kingdom Viridiplantae; phylum Streptophyta; class Magnoliopsida; order Asterales; family Asteraceae; genus Helianthus; species Helianthus tuberosus. The sequence continues at coordinate 97,325,276 of CM060388.1, forward strand.
TTAGGACTTTGGTTGTCATCGACCTTTCACTGCTGTGCCTGGGACGGAATCGTAGTCGAACCCTTGCTAGAGGTTCCATCCCACTTTCATCCGTTGTCACTGAGGGTAGCAGAAGTAGTTGAAGTAGTAGTGGTAGTAGTATCGCTGATACGTTGAGGCAGCTTGTTCTGTCCCACTGCCTGGTCTGTGAGACGATGAGCAAGATGAGTAACATCTTGAATAGTAGCAAGTTTAGCCGTCTTCACATGGTTTTGAATTCCTGGTACTAAGCCTTTGAGGTACAGCCCAAAGCTCTTTATGGGAGGATCCACCATAGTTGGACACCAAAATTGCCAGTTTGTTGGATCGTTATTGTGCACGCTTCTATCTCTGACCCCGTCATCTTCATGTTAAAGGACTCCACTTCCAACTTGTGGATGGTATCATAACTACTGTATTCACGTTTGATAGGTTCCTTAAAATCATTCCATGAGGTGGCATTAGCAGCCGCCAGCCCCAGCATCGTAACTTGCGCGTTCCACCAAGTTTGCGCAGTACCTTCGAGAACATCAGTGGCATATTTCATCTAACGAGCCTCAGGTCATTCGCACCTTCGAAGGCCGATTCGAGTTCCTCGAACTAATGGAGGAGTCCAACAGCTCCTTCAGTGTCGCTGAAAGTAGTAGGACGACAGTCCATAAAAGTCTTGTATGTGCATACAGGTGGCTGAGCGTGTTGACTTGTCGTGTGCGTAAGAGTAATCAAAATTAAGCACAAGTGTTGAGTTACGAGAGTAGGATCTAAAAATCCTAGAGTAAGTGGCGATGGCAGGTTACACCTCCTGCCTGGGCAGCTGCGAGTGCTGCAGTAACTTGTTCAGTGATCGAAGCCGCCAACTGGGCTTGAGTTAGGTTAACGCGTCCACACATGATCTTGACATCAAGGAGAACATGTGGGTGAGAGGTTCGCGAATAGTGCGAAGAGAGTGAGCACACAAGTATTCTCGAGCAATAACATATAGTAGGTTCTGTACTCTAGGCATACCACGAGCAAAGTTCTATGTAGTTCTAGCATGTAGGTAATGTAACATGAATAGTAATACCTATGGTGTTGAGCCTTGCACGTGGAGCGAAGCGTCGTTGTGGATCGTTGAGAGCACTGTTCTGGTTATAGTCTGGTTTTAACAAAATCGTTTTCCCTTTATTAAAACCAAGTTCTCTATAACCAATGGCTCTGATACCAATCTGTCACACCCCCAAAATCCACATGCGGAGTATCACCGCTTGGAGGCGTGACTGACCAGGATCAAGCCATCAATCATATCAAACATAGTACTTAAGTATAAAAATAGGAAAATGTAATTCATCTTGACATGACTGATGTCCATAACCAAACATTGTTTAAGTAGCGGAAGCATAATAATGTAAACCCAAAGTAAAATCGTAAATTCAAACGTTTAGATAATTAACATGGCATCATCGATCCATGTCCCACAACGACCTGCTCCTCCCTGTGCAAGCTCCATATGTACCTAAGGTCCTGCGAGGCATGTGAGAGAGAGTCAACAACTAGTTGAGCGAGTTCACAGTTAACAGTTCAGTAATAGTATAGCGTGAGTAGTAGTATGTTCGTTCGTTACAATGTATCATATTAGTTTCCATCGCGGCCAATGTCCTTGGCAGGTGTGCGAAGATGTTGGGGAAGGTCTTTCCCCAAGTTTTCTAGACTAGGTTTGTTCGTATCGCGGCCAATGTCCTTGGCAGGTGTGCGATGATGTTGTAAGTTCAGTTCGCGGCCAATGTCCTTGGCAGGTGTGCGAAGGCAGTCATAATATCGCGGCCAATGTCCTTGGCAGGTGTGCGATGATCGTTCAATAAGTGTTACTAGTCTAGCAGTCGGTTCCGTTATCTATGTACATGCAGTAATCATCAAATCCCCATTCCCCCCTGGGAACCCCATGCCTTGGCTTGTGTGAACTCACCTTGGTTTGCTCGGCAGATTACACAGAAAAGTCAAGTCTATCAGCTCGTGGTCAACCACGTCCTAACATGGTTACCATACAAAGTCAGGTTTTGGTTCCAAGTAATGCACATAGATTTCACATAAATTGCATATAAAAGAAACACATACTGATCATGGCATCATGCAGCTTCACGTTCAACAAATAAAACATATTGACATTAAGTGATTTTGGGCTCGCACAAGTCTAATGACCTTGTGCGAGTCATTCGTTGATGCCCACTAATACCCGGCCCAAAATCAAAAGCCCAAACAAAATACACGATCCAAATCAATTAACTTAACACTTGTGCGATCAGGACCCCTTGTACGATCCGGTTACTAGCCCAGCCCAACATAAACATTCAGCCCAACAGTTTAATAAGCCTACATCATGTGCGACTGGTTGGGGCCTTGTGCGACTGGTAACATATTGTGCGACCAGGAGTCTTGTGCGAATGGACTCCTTGTGCGAGTAGGCCTCTTGTGCGATCAAGAGGTCTTGTGCGACCAGTTTAAACATCCGAGAATTTTGTTAATTAGTTACAACCATTCAATTGTTTCCTTATTTACATTTTATCAATTAACAAGTTTCCAGCCATCCATATCACATACAATCGATCAAACCAAACATTTTTAAATAAATTTCCATAACCCTATCATAACATAATCATGAACAATAATCAAGACACCTACATATAATCATCTAAGGGTTTCAAACCATCACATAACACTTCATACTCGACTCTACAACCAACCCGATTTTCACATACATGCAGCCGATAATAACAATCAGATTCTTAGAAAAATAATATGCAATCCGACTCACATGAACAATATCTAATGCACACATGTAAACCGATTTCATGAACACTATAATTCAGCCCTTCGGATTCGAATCAGATACATGTATAGCCGATTACATTCATCTATACTTAATCACATATTATTCAAACTAATCATAACAATACATCATCCATCATGTCGAGCATATATAGCAAACATCATAAAATCATCAAACAATAGTTAACATACTAACCGATTAGAGAATGAACAAAGATGATTCGGAAGCTAAAGTCTTCGATGATAAGGGATTGCTTGCCGTCGAGTTTGAGAGAGAGAATGAGAGCTCCTAGGGTTTGTGAACTTGTGTGTGTTATGTTTTGCAACAAATGAGAATACAAGTCCCTAGGGTGTTTGTTTGCGTATAAGGGGAGTGGGCCGAGCCCAACTCGGCTGCCCTAAGGTGTCCGATTGCAAGGTGTGGCCCAAATGGGCTTGTGCGATCGAGTGGTGTTGTGCGTTTGGTTTTATTCGTGAAAGAAAGCATATAAACATATACTAGCACAACGCATATTCACATAACATAACATTCCATTTAATCATTCAATTCACATAGTCACATAGTGTTTACATCACATCAAGGTACAAGATAGGTTCGAAATACGAGTTGTCACATTATCCCCAACTAAAAAGAAATTTCGTCCCGAAATTTGGTACGCACTCACTGAGGAAGCTAGGTAAGTTGTATTGTTCACTGGTTTTCCTGGGGTGTCACATCCTCCCCCCGTTGATCTGGAATTTCGTCCCGAAATTCCGCAGTAGTAGCTTCAGCCTCAGTAGTGGTTGCATTGGTTCCGAATAACTGGGGATATTTGAGTTCCATTTGATCTTCGCGCTCCCAGGTGAACTCTGGGCCGCGGCGGGAGTTCCAACGAACTCGTACAAGAGGGATTCTCGTGTTCTTGAGGACCTTAACATCCCGGTCTGTGATTTCAACAGGTTCCTCGACGAAGTTCAACCGTTCGTCGATAGTGAGTTCCTTCAAGGGAACTACGTGGGTCTCATCCGACGTACATTTCTTCAGATTCGACACGTGAAAGACATTGTGAACTGCACTGAGTTCAGGTGGTAAGTTCAATCTGTAGGCCACTTTGCCTATTTTCTCTGTAACTTCGAAAGGTCCAACATATCGTGGATTTAGTTTGCCGCGTTTGCCAAAACGAACCACACCCTTCCAGGGTGAAACTTTAAGTAGCGCTCGATCCCCAACTTGGAATTCGAGTAGTTTTCTGTCTAAATCAGCGTATGCTTTCTGACGGTCGCGTGCTGCCGCCATGCGTTGTCGTATTTGTGCAATCTTTTCTGTAGTATCGACTACCATTTCTAGACCTGTGATTTGACTTTCTCCCACCTCTGCCCAACAGAGAGGTGACCGGCACTTACGCCCGTACAATGCCTCGAATGGTGCAGCTTTAATGCTGGTGTGGTAGCTGTTGTTATACGAAAATTCCACAAGTGGCAGATGTGTTTTTTTCTTTTTTTTTCCAACCATTGCCAAAGTCTATTACGCACGCCCGTAGCATGTCTTCTAGAGTTTGAATAGTGCGCTCAGACTGCCCATCGGTCTGAGGATGATACGCCGTGCTCATGCCTAAACGAGAGCCAAACGATTTATGCATTGCTTGCCACAGTTCTGAAGTAAAACGTGCGTCACGATCAGAGATAATAGAGGTTGGCACACCGTGCCTCGAGACCACTTCTTTAAGATATATGTCTGCTAGTGTGGAGAACTTATCCGTTTCCTTGATTGCCAGGAAGTGAGCAGACTTAGTGAGTCGATCCACGATCACCCAAATAGTATCGTTTCCGCGCTGAGATCTAGGTAAGCCAGTAACAAAATCCATGGAAATCTGTTCCCATTTCCATTGTGGTATCTCAGGTTGTTGAAGTGGACCTGAAGGTTTCTGGTATTCTGCCTTGACTCTCGCACAAGTCAAGCATTTGCTAACGTATGTGGCTATGTGGGCCTTCATGCTAGGCCACCAATATGTAGTCTTAATATCGTGGTACATTTTATCCGAACCAGGGTGTACCGAGTAGCGAGACTTATGAGCTTCATCCATCACTAGCTCACGTAAGTTGCCATAAAGTGGAACCCAAATGCGTCCTGTAACGTAGTAAGCACCATCTTCCTTCTGTTCCAAACGTTGTCTTGAGCCACGTAGGGCTTCAGCCCTGACATTTTCTGGTTTCAATGCTTCTACCTGAGCATCTCGTATCTGGGAAGGAAGGTTAGACTGTATGGTGAGTTGTAAAGCTCGTACGCGCTTAGGCGCGGTGTCCTTTCGACTGAGGGCGTCAGCCACAACATTGGCTTTGCCTGGATGGTACCTGATTGAGCATTCGTAGTCATTTAACAGTTCGACCCATCGTCGCTGTCGCATATTCAGTTCTTTCTGTTTTGAAGATATGTTCGAGGCTTCTGTGATCAGTGTAGATTGCGCACTTAGTACCATACAAGTAGTGTCGCCATATCTTGAGTGCAAAAACAACAGCTCCCAGCTCTAGGTCGTGTGTCGTATAATTCCGTTCGTGAATCTTAAGTTGGCGCGAAGCATAAGCAATAACTTTATCCCTCTGCATCAATACACATCCAAGACCTTGGATAGATGCGTCGCAGTAGACTACGAAATCGTCCGTGCCTTCAGGCAGTGAGAGGATAGGTGCGCTACATAGTCTATCCTTTAAGTGCTGAAACGCTGTTTCCTGTGCGTTACCCCAACGGTAAACAACACCCTTCTGCGTCAGTAGTGTAAGCGGCTGAGCAATCTTTGAAAAGTCCTTGATGAACCGTCTGTAATAACCCGCCAAACCCAAGAATTGGCGTATTTCGGTTGGTGTACGAGGCGCAGGCCAGTTCTTGATCGAATCTACCTTGGATGGATCGACATGAATCCCATCCTTGTTTACCACGTGGCCTAAAAAGTGGACTTCACGAAGCCAAAAGTCACATTTAGAAAACTTAGCGTATAGCGGTTCCGTTCGTAGAAGTTCCAGTATAAGTCGTAGGTGCTGCTCGTGTTCCTCCTGACTCTTCGAATAAATCAGGATGTCGTCTATGAAAACAATGACGAACTTATCGAGATAGGGTTTGCACACCCTGTTCATAAGATCCATAAATACGGCAGGCGCGTTCGTTAGCCCAAATGGCATGACCATAAACTCGTAGTGGCCGTAGCGTGTTCTGAACGCTGTTTTGGAGACGTCCTCATCCCGGACTCTCAGCTGGTGGTATCCTGACCTTAAGTCTATCTTGGAGTAGTAGCTCGACCCTTGCAGCTGGTCGAATAAATCATCTATGCGCGGAAGAGGATAACGATTCTTGATCGTCACCTTGTTGAGTTCACGGTAGTCTATACACATCCTGAACGTACCGTCTTTCTTCTTTACGAATAACACTGGAGCTCCCCAGGGCGAAGAGCTAGGACGTATAAAACCCTTTTCCAAGAGTTCTTGTAGCTGCTTTGACAATTCTTCCAATTCAGTTGGAGCCAAACGATAAGGCGCTCGAGCTATGGGTGCTGCTCTAGGAGTTTGTCGCCATGAATCACCAAAGATTCTTAACCAGCACGAGGAAGTGTGGATGATCTTTTCTTTGCAAAGAGTCTCTGCTCGATGTTGAGGTAGCCAATCCATACCAATATCGATGTCGGAACCATCACAACGTTGGGGTCATTCCTAGTATCACTCTGACCGATCACGAACGCTCGACCCCTGGCACCATTGCCGTCGTTATTACCCCCATTGTTGCCTCCATTATTGTTCCTGTTTCCTTGGTTGTGGTTCAAATTCTGGTTCTGGTTCAACTGTGGGCAGTGTCTTTTGAAGTGACCTTCAGCACCACACTGATAACATCCCTTGTTACCCTGCTGTTGCTGCTGATTCTATAGATCTTGTGATCGTTGTTGTTGGTTCTGGTTTGCAGGACGTAAGTTTCTACCATCTTTGGTTCCATGACCAAGCTTGTTTCATTATTGACAATGATTGCGTTTGCCCTGCCCGCTATGGTGCAGGTTACATCGTTTGCGCTTAGGGTGATTTCTCCTGTATCCACCCTGCCCTTGAATACTAAATGTTGCTGATTAGGACTTTGGTTGTCATCGACCTTTCACTGCTGTGCCTGGGACGGAATCGTAGTCGAACCCTTGCTAGAGGTTCCATCCCACTTTCATCCGTTGTCACTGAGGGTAGCAGAAGTAGTTGAAGTAGTAGTGGTAGTAGTATCGCTGATACGTTGAGGCAGCTTGTTCTGTCCCACTGCCTGGTCTGTGAGACGATGAGCAAGATGAGTAACATCTTGAATAGTAGCAAGTTTAGCCGTCTTCACATGGTTTTGAATTCCTGGTACTAAGCCTTTGAGGTACAGCCCAAAGCTCTTTATGGGAGGATCCACCATAGTTGGACACCAAAATTGCCAGTTTGTTGGATCGTTATTGTGCACGCTTCTATCTCTGACCCCGTCATCTTCATGTTAAAGGACTCCACTTCCAACTTGTGGATGGTATCATAACTACTGTATTCACGTTTGATAGGTTCCTTAAAATCATTCCATGAGGTGGCATTAGCAGCCGCCAGCCCCAGCATCGTAACTTGCGCGTTCCACCAAGTTTGCGCAGTACCTTCGAGAACATCAGTGGCATATTTCATCTAACGAGCCTCAGGTCATTCGCACCTTCGAAGGCCGATTCGAGTTCCTCGAACTAATGGAGGAGTCCAACAGCTCCTTCAGTGTCGCTGAAAGTAGTAGGACGACAGTCCATAAAAGTCTTGTATGTGCATACAGGTGGCTGAGCGTGTTGACTTGTCGTGTGCGTAAGAGTAATCAAAATTAAGCACAAGTGTTGAGTTACGAGAGTAGGATCTAAAAATCCTAGAGTAAGTGGCGATGGCAGGTTACACCTCCTGCCTGGGCAGCTGCGAGTGCTGCAGTAACTTGTTCAGTGATCGAAGCCGCCAACTGGGCTTGAGTTAGGTTAACGCGTCCACACATGATCTTGACATCAAGGAGAACATGTGGGTGAGAGGTTCGCGAATAGTGCGAAGAGAGTGAGCACACAAGTATTCTCGAGCAATAACATATAGTAGGTTCTGTACTCTAGGCATACCACGAGCAAAGTTCTATGTAGTTCTAGCATGTAGGTAATGTAACATGAATAGTAATACCTATGGTGTTGAGCCTTGCACGTGGAGCGAAGCGTCGTTGTGGATCGTTGAGAGCACTGTTCTGGTTATAGTCTGGTTTTAACAAAATCGTTTTCCCTTTATTAAAACCAAGTTCTCTATAACCAATGGCTCTGATACCAATCTGTCACACCCCCAAAATCCACATGCGGAGTATCACCGCTTGGAGGCGTGACTGACCAGGATCAAGCCATCAATCATATCAAACATAGTACTTAAGTATAAAAATAGGAAAATGTAATTCATCTTGACATGACTGATGTCCATAACCAAACATTGTTTAAGTAGCGGAAGCATAATAATGTAAACCCAAAGTAAAATCGTAAATTCAAACGTTTAGATAATTAACATGGCATCATCGATCCATGTCCCACAACGACCTGCTCCTCCCTGTGCAAGCTCCATATGTACCTAAGGTCCTGCGAGGCATGTGAGAGAGAGTCAACAACTAGTTGAGCGAGTTCACAGTTAACAGTTCAGTAATAGTATAGCGTGAGTAGTAGTATGTTCGTTCGTTACAATGTATCATATTAGTTTCCATCGCGGCCAATGTCCTTGGCAGGTGTGCGAAGATGTTGGGGAAGGTCTTTCCCCAAGTTTTCTAGACTAGGTTTGTTCGTATCGCGGCCAATGTCCTTGGCAGGTGTGCGATGATGTTGTAAGTTCAGTTCGCGGCCAATGTCCTTGGCAGGTGTGCGAAGGCAGTCATAATATCGCGGCCAATGTCCTTGGCAGGTGTGCGATGATCGTTCAATAAGTGTTACTAGTCTAGCAGTCGGTTCCGTTATCTATGTACATGCAGTAATCATCAAATCCCCATTCCCCCCTGGGAACCCCATGCCTTGGCTTGTGTGAACTCACCTTGGTTTGCTCGGCAGATTACACAGAAAAGTCAAGTCTATCAGCTCGTGGTCAACCACGTCCTAACATGGTTACCATACAAAGTCAGGTTTTGGTTCCAAGTAATGCACATAGATTTCACATAAATTGCATATAAAAGAAACACATACTGATCATGGCATCATGCAGCTTCACGTTCAACAAATAAAACATATTGACATTAAGTGATTTTGGGCTCGCACAAGTCTAATGACCTTGTGCGAGTCATTCGTTGATGCCCACTAATACCCGGCCCAAAATCAAAAGCCCAAACAAAATACACGATCCAAATCAATTAACTTAACACTTGTGCGATCAGGACCCCTTGTACGATCCGGTTACTAGCCCAGCCCAACATAAACATTCAGCCCAACAGTTTAATAAGCCTACATCATGTGCGACTGGTTGGGGCCTTGTGCGACTGGTAACATATTGTGCGACCAGGAGTCTTGTGCGAATGGACTCCTTGTGCGAGTAGGCCTCTTGTGCGATCAAGAGGTCTTGTGCGACCAGTTTAAACATCCGAGAATTTTGTTAATTAGTTACAACCATTCAATTGTTTCCTTATTTACATTTTATCAATTAACAAGTTTCCAGCCATCCATATCACATACAATCGATCAAACCAAACATTTTTAAATAAATTTCCATAACCCTATCATAACATAATCATGAACAATAATCAAGACACCTACACATAATCATCTAAGGGTTTCAAACCATCACATAACACTTCATACTCGACTCTACAACCAACCCGATTTTCACATACATGCAGCCGATAATAACAATCAGATTCTTAGAAAAATAATATGCAATCCGACTCACATGAACAATATCTAATGCACACATGTAAACCGATTTCATGAACACTATAATTCAGCCCTTCGGATTCGAATCAGATACATGTATAGCCGATTACATTCATCTATACTTAATCACATATTATTCAAACTAATCATAACAATACATCATCCATCATGTCGAGCATATATAGCAAACATCATAAAATCATCAAACAATAGTTAACATACTAACCGATTAGAGAATGAACAAAGATGATTCGGAAGCTAAAGTCTTCGATGATAAGGGATTGCTTGCCGTCGAGTTTGAGAGAGAGAATGAGAGCTCCTAGGGTTTGTGAACTTGTGTGTGTTATGTTTTGCAACAAATGAGAATACAAGTCCCTAGGGTGTTTGTTTGCGTATAAGGGGAGTGGGCCGAGCCCAACTCGGCTGCCCTAAGGTGTCCGATTGCAAGGTGTGGCCCAAATGGGCTTGTGCGATCGAGTGGTGTTGTGCGTTTGGTTTTATTCGTGAAAGAAAGCATATAAACATATACTAGCACAACGCATATTCACATAACATAACATTCCATTTAATCATTCAATTCACATAGTCACATAGTGTTTACATCACATCAAGGTACAAGATAGGTTCGAAATACGAGTTGTCACAGTTTTAAACACTATTTTACCAGTAGAATCGTTTTTACACAAGTTCAAGTTTAGTGTGTGGTAGAGTTTCATCATTTAACCCTTTGTACACTTAAACGAACTCTATGCCATGATTCTTGATCATGACTAATCCGGGTTAGATGATGATCCGAGCTACCACATCATAGATCGGTACTAAATAATCATAACAAGACAAGTCTTACAAGATTTACACAACAACATAGCTTTTATCCAACATTTTTAACATTTTAGTAAACTTTTAGCATGTCTTCTTGTATGTTCATAGATTTTAACCGACAAAGTTCTTTTTAACCACTTTAAAATAGATCGAGAGTGTGCTTAAAGCAACTTACTACTAGCTCGAGGCTAGGGAAGAAACTAGTCGAAAAACGCGTGGATAAAAGCAATGGGGTGAGGTCCTTCACGTTCCGAATGCACCAAGCCTCCTCGTATGTGATCCTTAGCACTTGTATGAACTTGGAATAGCTTGAACAAAATCGAAAAATGGATGGATGATATAGGGGATGTTCGGCCGAGAGCTCTTTGAGAGAGAGAGAGAGAGAGTGTTTTGTGGTGAGTTTATGTGATGAATGTTATGAAGTGCTAAGCCTTGATCTTATAGGCAAATGTTATGATTATAATCCAATGGTTACTATGTCTAATAGATATTAGACATGGGTGATTATTTAAATCACAATTAGTACAAGGGTGTCCCCCTAGGGGACAGTTCGGTTAAGGGGGGGGGGGGGGGTTCTTAGTTAGTTTCCAATGATTAGTTAAGCATTAGTTAGGTTAGTTAAGTTAAGTAGGAACTTAACCCGGTTACTAATGTGTTATGCATTACAGTGGGTGTTAGGGTATTCGGGGACCCTAACTGGCTCAGAAAAGGAAAAACAATGTTAATGGCATTATTTTTATGTTCCGGGTAAAGTCCGGTTGTTCGGTTGGATAGAGATCCGTTAAAGTGCTTAACAAAGCTTTAAAGTGTCGTTATTATTATTTTTAGTGACACAACTTATTCCCGACACTTTGGAAAGTGTCTAGTAACATTTTTCTCATGTTTTGGCACTTTATTAGTTAGCTAGGTGCTGAATTTTAATTAAAGTGCTGAATTTTGTACTTAGAGTACGTTTTAGGCACATCCGGTCACTGTAACTCATTCCTAGTGACGCAGTTCTACAAACCTTATATCCCTACACTCACCACTAGTGTAGCAAACTATCTCAGGCTCTTACAGGCCTTAGAGGCAGTACCTGCCTGGTGCTAGTTATGACAGCACGTTTAATAGGTTATCCGTTCATTGTGCTACTGTGCTTTTGGTGCATCAAGGTTGTAACAAAGGTGCTGTAAGCAAAACATGAAGTGACAACAAGTAAAGTATGATGCAAGTAAGTACATGTATCAGCATTCAAGTAGCAGTTTATCCACAAGTTCAAGTAGCACAGTAATTAAGCAGTAATTAATTATTAATTAAGTTGTACAGATACCTGGTTTAGTGAGGGTTGTCACAGAAAGAAACCACTCGAGTTCCAGGTTGGGGATCGAGTGCTACTCAAAGTCTCACCTTTGAAAGGTGTAGTTCGTTTTGGCAAACGAGGCAAGCTCAATCCGCGTTATGTCGGGCCATTCGAAATCATTGAGAAGATTGGCAAAGTCGCCTATAGATTGAATCTACCTGAAGAACTCAGCGGAGTTCACAATGTTTTCCATGTGTCGAATCTGAAGAAGTGTCTGTCAGATGAGACCCTCATAGTTCTCTTAAAGGAGCTCACTATCGACGACCAGCTACGATTCGTCGAGGAACCAGTAGAGATTACTGATCGAGATGTGAAGATTCTCAAGCGAACCAGAATACCTCTTGTCCGAGTTCGTTGGAATTCCCGTCGTGGCCCAGAGTATACCTGGGAACGAGAAGACCAAATGAAACTCAAGTACCCCCATCTGTTTAAGAAAAACGCAACCACTACTGAGGCTGAAGCTACTGCAGAATTTCAGGATGAAATTCCAATTCAACGGGGGGATGATGTGACACCCCAGGAAAACCAGGAAACCAACGCAACTTAACTAGCTTCCTCAGTAACCACGCGCTAAATTTCGGGATGAAATTCTCTTAACAGGGGGAGAATGTGACAACCCTCATAATTCCATGTATCCGTACAATTTATTAATGATAATTAAAGTGCTTGATGACTGTGTGGAATTACTTAACTGCTCTCTGATTACTGTGTTATACTTACATGTGCTTGTTAACATACTAGTAGTATACAGAAAAGTTACTAAATAGTCTGGTATGCTTTCTTGAGTGTTGAAAATTAAAAACATTACAAAAATATATATATATATAGGACGCTTTACGGATTAATTAAGCACTTTAACGGAACAACACCGAACCGAACAACCGGACTTTACCTGAAACACAAAAATATTGCCAAACACATTGTTTCACATTTTACTGAGCCAGTTATGATCCCCGAACATCATAACACACTATATAAATATCTAATACATAAACCCCTAACTATATACTTGATTTCTAACTAAACTAGCTTAACTATCCATCACCATCCAACTAAACCGAACCCCTTCCCCCAAACCGGTTAGTAGACAAGAAGGACACCCACTTTATTTTCTTGATTAGTTTATTAGGTATGCTTTGTACTTAGGGGGCATTTTATCTTGTGGACATTAGCATGTTGGAAGATTATATAATTAACCATAAGTTCATCCTCCATTCTTACCTCCACTAAACTCAACACACCAAAACTCTCCCTCTCTCCCTCCATAGCTCGGCCGAACATCCTCCCCATCACCACCATATTTTCGGTTTTCATTCTAGCGATCCAAGTGTACTTCTAGGTGCTACAAGGCGTTCAACGAAGCTTGGTGTTCTCGGAAGTGGAAGGACCTTCTCTATTCGCTATTAACCACCACATTTCTTCACTTGAACTTCCCTAGTCTTGAACTAGTGGTAAGAGCTTAGATCTTTGCTTCTTACATCTTGTTTAGGTGGTTAAATATGTGTAGTGATCAAAATGATAAGAAACTCTAAAGAACCTTAAACAACTCTTGAACATAAACTAGTCTAGTGATGAAGTGATGTTGTTATGATTATTGTTGATTATCTGATGATTTGCTTGTTAATATTGATGTTTGATGTTGTTGTGATCACTAAACATGTTAACGGAATCAATTGAACACAAGCTAGAAAGTTAAAAGCTGAAATAGTAGGCTGTTTGGTGATTACAGCCAACTGATGTATTTTCTGAAGTCTAGATTTATGTATTATGAAATACGGTTCTAATGGCACTGGAATCATAATTTTTGGACTCCGTTTACTATTTTTAAAGTGTCATTTTGTAACAGCAGCTAGAGCTGCATTTTTCTGCTGAAAATATGCGTTCTGTTTTCTGTCATAACTGGAGTTCTGTGTAGAGTTATATCATGAAATTTGTACTGTAGATAACTACCGATGTATTTGTAATTCTCTCACTGGAATTTCGTAAATCGGACTCTCGATGAATTTTAAATAAATTATTCCGTAGACTGCAGTCAGAAAAAGATAAATCTGAGTTAAGTCCGGAAAATGAATTTTTATAAAATATTGGTAATAAACTGGACCCCGATATTTTTACACAATAAAATTTGGATCGTTTAAGATATTCTGTAAAAATTTGGGAATTTTTCGAATAAGTTAACTATTTTATTAAAATTTCCGAAAACAGCCCGGTTTTGAATATTAAAGCTGAAATGACATAAGTTGTGATTTGCGTGTCTAAATGTCGAGTATGTTATCTGTGAATGATCTAACATGTTGATGGGATTTTAACATGTTTATCAAAGCAATTTCATCCATATGAAATAAAAACGCAGCGGAAAATAAGTTATTTAAAACATGTTACTTTTATAAGATATAAAACCATTTATATGCAAAATCCCAAAACCCGGATCCATATATGAGATGTATACTATCAAACACAACCATAGGATGTTTAGAAAACTACCTTCTTGAAGTACAAGGATTATGAAAGGGATGATGCTTCTTGTAATGGTTGTCTCCAAGAGTAGAAGACCTCAAGCTTGTATACCCCAAGCTTTCCAACAAACACTTTATGTTTAGCTAGGATTTCTACACTTATGAACTCACTAAAACTCTCTCTTGAAACCATCATATGGCCGAAAATTAGAGAGACTAATATGGAGTTCTTGCACTTGATTTTAAACTTGAAAACCCCCTCTTGATCAACCATACGTGACCCGAATCTTAGAGAGCAAATTCAAGTCTTACACTTGAATTTCAACTTCTAAAACTTGAAACATCTTGGCCGAAATTTTCAGCCATGTTTCTAGTTTTTTCAAGTCCATCCTATTTGTTAATTTGTCATACAAATCTCTTATAAGATATGTGAGAGAATGGCCACCCAAATGAACCAATCATGACCCATCTTCTCATGCAAATGCATGCATTATAATAGGCTAAGGAACTTAGGGAAGACCATCCAATGAGATCTCATCTAGCACATGCAAAAGCAATAAATCTCATTGGACCAAAATAATTTTGGGAAGACCCCCATGGGGTGGCGGCCTAGCTTTATTTTTATAAAAAAAATTCAAATTTCTTTTATAAAACTAATTTAAGTCTTGTATATATTTTATACTTTTTATAAAATATAACATCATATGTTCACAAGACTTTATACAACTTTTATTAAGTTATTTAACCCATTAAATAACAAAACAAAATATTCTCTCAAAATAAATTATCCATATAATTTATTAGTTTGTCAAGTGCAATTATTTAGAAAACCAATTTCTAAATACTCTAAGTGTTAATATTTATTTGTTTGATCATATCACAAATAAATAATATAAGTGTTTGTCCAGCTTGTTATTGGGTATGACTCGACTTGGATCATAACGTACTAGCCACATCAATTTAATATGTGTCTTGGGCATACAGAGTCCAACAATCTCCCACTTGCACAAGATACATAGAAGATTGATGCAAGCAGTAAATAACGCCTAACTACGGTTTACTACCCCTAATACGTATGACTATATGTGCCATTCAATAACATCATCCCCTTCAAGTCCCTTACTTGAAAATGATTTAGGTGAATCTATCATTTATCCTTTCGTTACAGATGTCATGTCAAATCCAGAGACACAGAGTGATCACTCTCTGTTGATTTAACTTTAGCAGGCCTTAGACGTCTTACTCTCAACGATTAAGAGGAACAAATCCCATCTTGACTACATACGTCTCTCACAATCACCTTGTACCACACCTGAGCTTAGCCTTATGTACTGTCATATTACTGACAGTGAAGAAATAAGTCAAGGCATAATATTTGGTGAATATCAAGACCCAATATGTATCTCAGGTCAGAGGATACTATGATATTCTCCTTTACTCAAAATTTACTTATGATCAATCACAAATGATTCCATGCAGTAATATTTGAGAGCGAGTCAGTCCAATATTTGTATCCCACAAATATCTATGAACTTTGGCAGCAACACTTTGCTCTATATTCATATCTAATGAATATCAACCAATCCAAATTCATAATAGTCTTACATTCATATTTGTTCCCACAATTATGATTGACTGTACATTTAGAATAAGTAACTTATTCACGGATTTAAACATGCTAATATGGAACATAACTCAACATACCATAAAGAGTTATAATAACAATTGTTCCAATATCCAAATACAAAATAGATCAAATCCAATCACTAGAATATCGAAGTCCTAAGGCACAAGTATGACCCTTTCATGCTTTGCCCTTTCAAGGAGCTTCGTGAGTGGATCCACAATATTTTGATCAGTGTGAACTTTGCGAATACATATCTTTCCCTTTTCAACTTCATCCCTTATGTAGCTGAAACTCCGCTCAATGTGCCTAGTCTTTTGATGTACACGAGGTTCCTTGATTTAAGCAATCGCACCATCGTCATCACAAAGATCTCTAGGGGTCCTGAATGGTAGGGACTACCCCTAGATTGGCAATAATTCAAGTGGCAGATCCATATGAATTATCACAATCAATGAAGCGGCGATGTATTCTGATTATGTAGTGGACAATGCTACCCTGATTGTGATCGAGGACCATTTCGATCAGTTTGGAAACTCGTACCTATGTAACCCTTTACAACGAATTCCGAAACTCGCATCCCTGTAACCTTTTACAACGAGTTCTTTTCACCAGATCCATATATTAGAAATGTATCCTTAGTCCTCTAAGGTATTTCAATATACTTTCTAATAGTCATCCAATGACCGTTATTTGGATTTTACTGGTATCTTCTCGTCATGCTTAAAGCGCATAACTTGTCCGGTCTAGTACATATCATTACATACATAATGAATCCTATAGCTTACGTATATGGGATTCCTTTCATTCTTTCTTGCTCATCCTTTGAGCTTGGACATTGAAATGTATTCAATATTGTCCACTCTTTGAATAGGTATCAAACCTTTCATAGAGTTCTCTATCTTGAACCCTTTCAAGACTTTGTCAATGTATGCACTTTAGTTTAAACCTATCAAGCGCCTTGATCGATCCCTATAGACCTTTATTCCCAGAATGTAGGCGACTTCACCAAGATCCTTAATGGAAAAACAACTTCCAAGCCAAGCTTTTACACCCTCCAAGGTTGAAATGTTATTTCCAAATAGTAGAATGTCATCGACATACAGTACTAAGAAAGTGATGATGCTCCCACTAGCTTTCTTGTACACACAAGCTTCATCTCCGTTCTTGATTAATCCAAAATTCTTAATTTCTTCATCAAAACGGTGATTCCAGCTTCTAGATGCTTGTTTCAATCTATAGATTGATTTCTTTAACTTGCATACTTTGTCAGGATGTTTTGGATCAACAAAACCTTCAGGCTTAACTATATAGACATCTTCCTCAAGATATCTATTAAGGAAAGTCGTTTTGAGATCCATTTGCCAAATCTCATAATCATATTGTGCAAGTATGGCAAATGATATCCTAGTTGACTTTAGCATCGCCACGGGCGAGAAGGTCTCATCATAATCAACCCTTTGAGTTTGAGTGAAACCTTTTGCTACAAGTCTCACTTTATAAGTATCCAAGTTACCATGCATATCGGTTTCCTTCCTGAAAACCCACTTACTTCCAACTACTTTGGAGTTAAGAGGTGCTACAACCAATTTCCATACTTGGTTGTTATACATTGACTGCATCTTTACGTTCACGGCTTCAAGCCATTTGTCACAATCGAATATTGATATTGCATCATGGTATGTGGTTGGTTCACCCGAATCTACCACGTAGCATTCATCCATGAAAGATCCATATCTTTTAGGTGGATTACTAATTCTACCAGATTTGCGAACGTATTGTGTGTGTTGATCAACCACTTGATCATTTTCAACAACCTCTTGTTGAATGCTAGTATCAACCAAACGTGTATCGGCTTGTGGTTCTCGATCCTTATCAAGTTCCACTGTTCTACTAATTCCTTCCACAAGGAACTTAGCTTCCAAGAACTCAGCCTTTTGAGCAATAAATACCTTTTGCTCTGTTGGATCGTAGAAATAATATCCTATATCATCTTTAGGATATCCTACGAAGATACACTTAGTGGATCGTACTTCCAACTTGTTTGGGGTGTATTGCTTCACATAAGCTTCACAACCCATACTTTAAATATGATAATGATGGAACCTTTCCATGTCATATTTCAAAAGACGTCGTAACCACTTTCTTGGTTGGGGCCATATGGGCCACGGAGAGCAAAGCGTAACCCCAAAATGATAGAGATATTGCGCTCCGAACCATATCCAAATAGAGTTCAATTCCTCTTCTATCGTAACGAAGAACTTTGATTGAGTTGATTTTGTACTTCACCTTTTGAAGATTTTGAACGTTTCAAAACTTCATCATTGTGTTAAGTACACATAACCACAACTACTATAGTTGTCGGTTAAAGTAATGAAGTATCTTTCACCATTCCTAGTTATTGGCTTTATAAGGATCACATACATCCGAATGTATGATACCTAATAATCTTTTGCCCTTTCCACTAAGGGATTACTTGGTTGTTTTACCTTGTAAACAAGATTCACATATATCAAATAAACCAATTTCATTTGTTTCCAAAAGACCATTCTTTTGAAGTGTTTGTATGCGATTCTGTTTATATGACCAATGCGATAATGCCAAAGATAGGTCTTACTCAAATCCATTTTTTGAGTTTCTTGGTGATTGCTTGGTACAGTTAACCATCAAATGATGTATTATCATGAACCAATTCATAAATACCATTTGAAAGCATAGCTTTGAAGTAAAACATGTCATTCATCGATATAAATGTCAATGTTTGCAAACTTTAAGTCAAAACCATATTGTCTTATAAGGGAAACTTGAATAACGTTCCTAGTCAAACTAGGAGCATTCAAGACATTTTAAAACAATTTCCAAACCATTTGGAAGTTTCAAAACATAGTCTCCTTTCTTGTAATGTTTATTTCTTTTGAACCTTTTTGCAACGAATTGCAAACATGAGTTCCACATCCGGTATCTAATACCCATATGTTAGAAGAAATAACATTAAGGTCAATATGTTTCATAAAGATTGTACCTAAGGTTTGCCTAGCATCCCTCTTGTTTTTCAACTCTTTGAGATAGGTTGGACAATTCCTATTTAAATGCCCTATCTCACCACACTCAAAGCATGGATCGTTCATGGCAACCTTTGCCTTCTTCTCTTTTGGTTTCGGTGGTTTCACTTTAGTCTTTCTAATCATTTCCCTTTGAATTACCCGTTTCCATTTTCAACATTTGCTTTGGTGTCGGGTGATGCCATTTCTAGTTCCCACCCTCATTGATCGTTGGAATGGATAAAACCCTTTTACCCATATTGAGCCTTTCAAGGTGATCAATGTGGATTTGTCATCTTAAAGACTTAAGATGAGTCCGATTGGGTTTCCTCCATTCGACTTGCATGAAGCGCTTGAACCGTTTCGAAGCGTTCTACCCTTAGGAACATTTCTTACAATTCGGTAATCATGCCGTATGCTCATGATGTTCAAAATCCTTTTTGAATCTCGGAACCATAATTCCTATCATGAGGCAAGAGGCTTGTATAGTATCCTTGATATACTTAATCCAATCGTTATTGGCATCCTTATCTTCCATAAGATGTTCATCGGGATTAGGATCGTTTTCAGTGATAGGTTACGGACGGTTTGGGTAATATTGTTAGCGGCCATCTACAAAATTTTACAACGTTCAATTTTAGTATTTTCGATATTATTATATTTTAATCATTAATACCCTTTAGTGTCTTATAGACAATTAATAATTAAAATCTAGAATCCAACGTTACATTTAAATATCGGTTAGGTGACCTTTATCCCTCTATTTAAATTAACAAGGTAGTCAACGTTTGACAATTGCAACTCTTTGCAATTTCTAGCCATATGGGATCGGTTAAACATCTTTATGTTTAGTTGGCATGTTTAATCCCATCAACACCTTTTGTTCCCCATGCTTCGGTGACCCTAAGTTCATGGTTTCCAAATCAAGTCGTCCAACTTACACACACGTGTGAGTTTATACACATAAGTGGTTAGGTGACCTTTATCCCACAAACATGGTAAACCCACCTCGAATATACAAGTTCCCTCAAATGTGGTTAGGTGACCTTTATCCCACGAAAGAGTTCCCAAGTGTTTCGAGTGTTGTATAAAAGGATGGTGTTTGACTTGTTTTATAAAAGGGATTTTTAAGTTTTCAAAAATTCTAGTTTAGAAAACTTTATGTACCATACATTTGCATGCATTCAAATCCTTGGTACTTTTGTGAAAATAAATTTTCAAGGTTCTTTCTAATAAAACCCATTTTATTATAAAATCATTAATTTTTAATAACCTTTTATTAACCAATTTTAATGATCTTTTAAAGAACCAATTTTAAGCTTGTTGTTGATTATTAGTTTGTTAAGCATGCATATCCAAATATCATCTAAACAACATAAATAAACAACCACACAAGCACAACATATATAACAATAGGTGCATAACCATAGCCAACTATTTTGACAACACTTGTTAGCCGAAACAAGTGTGCCAAAAGGTCCTTCCTAAAGGGTGAAAATTGACACAAGTATTGTGTCGTTGAACTCCCACTTGATCCCGCATCCAAATGCTTCAAGTCTTCCTTTTGTGTTGTGATTTCTCCACTTTCTTTGATCTTCCAAATGTCTTTTATTCAGCTCCAAACTCCTTTTGACTTCAAAAATGTGTTTTGGTTATCGGGCTAAAATCCCGTTTAGAACTATGAAGTTCTTTATGCCCGAAATTGGCAAAAACCAAAACCGCATTTTTGTGTGTGCATCTTCTTTTACAAAATATATCCTAATACATTTTTCTAGTAAAATAAAATGCACCTAATCTATTTATTTTACATACCAAATGAAAATAAATAAATTACATAACTTTACAAGTGGAAGAACAAAATAATAATTATTACAACCTTTGAAATAATTTAAATAAATAAATCACAACACAATCATTCAACACAAGGTCATGGCTAGGTCATATGCACCAAAATATATATATCCAAATATATATATATATTATTTTCAAGAAGCATAAAAAAATGGTTCCCTTTTAATAACCATTTTCGGCTATGTCCAAAAAACCGAAAAGGTAAGTTTTGTCCAAACAAACAAATCATCCATATGAAATAATTTTTCAAGATTCATTTATGCATGTAAGAATATAATCTTGAAAAACAAAGGGATAACCATACTTAAAATTTCGGCCATAGGGTTTTCACCAAACCCGAAACTCGAAAATTTTAAGTCTATTGAAGCATGCACTCATATAAGCGGCTCTAGATGCCATTGATGGGATTTTAACATGTTTATCAAAGCAATTTCATCCATATGAAATAAAAACGCAGCGGAAAATAAGTTATTTAAAACATGTTACTTTTATAAGATATAAAACCATTTATATGCAAAATCCCAAACCCCGGATCCATATATGAGATGTATACTATCAAACACAACCATAGGATGTTTAGAAAACTACCTTCTTGAAGTACAAGGATTATGAAAGGGATGATGCTTCTTGTAATGGTTGTCTCCAAGAGTAGAAGACCTCAAGCTTGTATACCCCAAGCTTTCCAACAAACACTTTATGTTTAGCTAGGATTTCTACACTTATGAACTCACTAAAACTCTCTCTTGAAACCATCATATGGCCGAAAATTAGAGAGAATAATATGGAGTTCTTGCACTTGATTTTAAACTTGAAAAACCCCTCTTGATCAACCATACGTGACCCGAATCTTAGAGAGCAAATTCAAGTCTTACACTTGAATTTCAACTTCTAAAACTTGCAACATCTTGGCCGAAATTTTCAGCCATGTTTCTAGTTTTTTCAAGTCCATCCTATTTGTTAATTTGTCATACAAATCTCTTATAAGATATGTGAGAGAATGGCCACCCAAATGAACCAATCATGACCCATCTTCTCATGCAAATGCATGCATTATGATAGGCTAAGGAACTTAGGGAAGACCATCCAATGAGATCTCATCTAGCACATGCAAAAGCAATAAATCTCATTGGACCAAAATAATTTTGGGAAGACCCCCATGGGGTGGCGGCCTAGCATTATTTTTATAAAAAAAATTCAAATTTCTTTTATAAAACTAATTTAAGTCTTGTATATATTTTATACTTTTTATAAAATATAACATCATATGTTCACAAGACTTTATACAACTTTTATTAAGTTATTTAACCCATTAAATAAGAAAACAAAATATTCTCTCAAAATAAATTATCCATATAATTTATTAGTTTGTCAAGTGCAATTATTTAGAAAACCAATTTCTAAATACTCTAAGTGTTAATATTTATTTGTTTGATCATATCACAAATAAATAATATAAGTGTTTGTCCAGCTTGTTATTGGGTATGACTCGACTTGGATCATAACGTACTAGCCACATCAATTTAATATGTGTCTTGGGCATACAGAGTCCAACACATGTTATGTGTCAATAAAAGTGTTATGTGCAATATCGTATGTTTATTTATAAACGGGAATAGATGGGAAGTTTATATGGGCATAAACCGTTAAAGTAATGCATGTTATGTGATAGATACGTGTAGGAACTTTGTGCTCTATTCGAAACCACTTAATGACTAACTGGTAATCATATTAGGACGTGATTGACCGACCTTGACTGTTAGCTATATTTGAGAATCTAACCGAGCAAACTGAGGTGAGTTCACACTTTCTACAAGGCATGGGATTCCCGGTGGTTTGGGAATGGGTTAAAGAATTAAAACTAAATATACATATCCCCTTGGGGAGATATGTACGGCCATCCTCCCTATGGGTAGGATGCCATTATTAATCCTACGAATTCTCCTGGTGCAGAATACGTACGTTCATCCTCCTTGGATAGGACAACAACCTTAAAACTAGCTAGACAAAACTCTATCATTAAGTCCCTCTTAATTATATCGACTTAATCGCCGAGGCCAATGGCGAGCGGGTCATTAGTTAATAGCGCTATTAGGTTTAACAAACCTCACACCGTGTCAGTCGAACGGGCGTGTACTAATGGACTATGGCAAACTGTCAGTGATGATAGACACTGATGTAGGGCACTTTAAATGTTCGTCAGTTGTCGATATCAGAACGGTCTAGTAGTTCACATGGGGAAGTCCCCCACTAATTGTGGATATGGTTTGGGTAATAAAGAAGGAACTGGTTAAACATACTTTCAACTTTGGGTAACCCCACGGCAATTAAGCCAACGAAAGTCAAACCACGTTTTCGGAAAATAAAACTAAACAACTAACCGTGAACTCACTCAACTTTGTTGTTGACTCGTTGTTACATGCCTTACAGGTCGCTAGATGCTTATGGAGCTTGCACGAGGAGGAAGTCATTGTGGGATACGGACTGTTATCTTCCGTACTTAATATTTAAACCTTATGAACTTATTAAACTTGTGTAATGGACTTTTAACTTATGAACTATGGAACTTATGTTTTGATTTCACGTTTTATGCTTCCGCTGTTTAAACTGAACATGGTTAACTAGCTTTGGTCACCAATCGTATTGTGGTTGGTCTTATTTACTTAATTACGTTGTTCAATATGATTGGTGGCTCGATCCTGGTCATGTCACGCCTCCAAGCGGTGATACTCCGCATGGTGGATTTTGGGGGTGTGACAAATTAATTTTATAATCTTTGAAAATTTAGTGTTTAAACCATAGATAATCATACAATTTGTCAATAGATATGTACGAGCATGTATAATCATATAGTCGAAATCATGAAAATAACAAATAGGTACACATGTTTCACCCCAAAACATTTGAAAACAGTAAAAGAGGAGACTATGTACTCACTTGAGGATGCTTAGAAGTCTTAAACAACTACCAAGCAAAGCTAGAGGGATCACGGAAATAAACGGTACCTAATGTAGGTAACTATGTTAATAACTGGACCTAAATCGGAAGATCAGATAGAATGAGGTTTTGTAAACCAAATGAGTATTAGAACTCATATGATATGGTTTAACAAAGCCTACATACTAAATCGAAACCTAACCTTAGTGCTTACGACCCATTACGACTCGTTTACGTAGCTTACGCTACTTTAACGCGTCGTTCGCGTAAAACGCGTTCAGACCGCCTAACTAGTCCTATGACAAGTATTATATGCCTCAACATGTCTAATAATGTTACCTAATCAGTTTAGATGTAAAAATTTAAGTTACATCTGCTTAAAATGAATTTTTGTGTGAAAAGGGCATTTTGGTCATTTTCCTAACGCATATAAATTACCTATCATACAACTAACTAAACGAAGTGACCATAAGGTATAACCTCAGAAGGTTATTCCCTATACAACTATGGTCACGAGATATGTTTGGTCGGATCCTAAAGATCGACCAAACAGGTCGGGTTCGAAAGTCTAAGCGGTTGTTTAGACCGCTTACCTTACGACCCTATATAAGCACTAAACCTAAAGTGACGAGTTAAACATGTTAAAACATGTTTAACAGAGTTTGAAAACAAGTTTGATATCAAAACAAAGGGTTTTGATACCCAAGAAGAGTTTGGTTGCAAAATACGCATAAAATAACGTGGTAATCAGTAGGTATAGTCACAAGGGACTATAACCATTGTGATTATGCTCACGTTGTGAAGTTCAAACGAACTTCGTGTTGACCAAAGACTGGTCAAAGCTGAAAGTCAAACACTGTTTCACTTTCACGCTTATAAACGCATAAAAGAACGAAAGAAACTTACAAGAGGTCCAAGCAATGAAGATCTTGATCTAAATACTCAGGTATGAAGCATAAAGCTTCAACTTAGAGCATAAAATCAGATCATGTGTGAGGTGAAACTAAAGTTGGGGTTGGGTATTTATAGAAATTGGACAAGCGTTAGGATCATTTCTCGAACTACGAGCTTTGATCTCAACCATCCAAGTGTGCCCACTGTTTTTGCAAACCTATGGGTGCTTAAAACAAGCCCATGGTATGAAGAAACCAAGTGCAAAACCTGAAAACAAGCTGTTGTTTGCAAAATTGAGTTTTGCTGATCTGGGCTGTTTACACAGGCCACGTAAGGGGAGGTCCTAGACTACGTGCCCCGCCTAGGCTGAGTTTCAGAAAATGTCAGTTTAGGTCCCTACATGTCCAAAACTTACTTTTCGATGCATTTTTGACACGTTTAAGCCCCGTTAACCTCATTTCAAGGCTCTAAAATGAAGTTAATGTATAGGGAACTAAAAATGTGCTCAAAAATATGTCGAATGTCGGTTCGTTTGGTCGTACGGTTGCGTTGTTCGGTTAATTACGACGAAACACGAACGGACGCGAAAAACGATCCAAATTACGCGACGAATGGTATTTTATCATGCCAATCACTAAAATAAAATATTTTAATGATTACATAAATTTTTGGATGCCCGGATATATTCAGAACGTAAGAAATGCGCGAAAATGCAAACTTATGCACTTTTTGACGCTTTTAGTCCATGTTGATCAAATAAGTTTATTTTAGCATACCGAACCCATCAAAGCCTATTTCTAAGCTATGTAAAGGATATTTAGGGCATTTTTAACTTATGATCAAGTTCCAGAATGTTCGTTACTATACAAATCGGTATAGTTTCGCAGTTTGACGCAAATAGTCCATGCGATCGAACAGACTTGATTTCGACACACCAAACCATCCAGAACTTATTTCTAAGTTATGTAAGGGTTGTTTAAGGTATGTTAAGCCCATTTCACTATTCTGGGGTGTTTGTCGCATTAAACTGATTACGTTTATGCATCAGCTCGCGTATAACTTTCTAGAAAGCGATTTAGAGCTTGAAATCGAACAAGAATTGATATGTGCAAATGATTCACATATTTCTACAAATCCCAAATATGAAACACGATATTTCATTGTTTTGGTATTTGTACGATGGTTGTAGTGACATAGGTGTCACAGTTTCTTTAGGATTGAAGCTTATGTTCATGTTTTATTCTTGTGGTTCTTCATGTTCTTCAAGATTAACATTATGATTCTTCTTTTAACCACTTAGAATGGAAGTAAAATAAAAAGATCAAGGTTCTTACCACTAGCACAAAGCTAGGGATGATTAAGTGAAGAAAACAAGTGGATAAAAGCAAATAAGAGAGGTCCTTGATCTTCTGAAAGCTCCTAGCTTCCTTATACGGCTTCTAACACCCTTGAGTAGTAATGGAATGGATGGAAGAAGGTTGGATGATGGTGGTGTTGGTGGTGTTGGTGTTTGTGTTGTTGTTCACGGCCGAAGCCAAGGAAGAAGAGAAGAGGAAGAGTGGTGTTGAAGTGAAGAAAGATGATATGAGAGTTATGATCTTCAAGTCTTATTTATAAACCAATTTAACCCTTTAACCCTTGGTTCTTTTGCTCATTATGGAGAAACATGATCTATTATTAAATTTTAATAAAATCTAATGTGGGCCCTTGGTGTTGGCCGATTATAGGTGGGGGGGGGGTATAGGTGTAGGCTCTAACTAGTAATTAGTTAAATTAGTTACAATCCAAGTATCTAGTTAGGTGTTTAGTTACTAGATATTTATATAGTGTGTTATGGTGTTCGGGGATCATAACTAGCTTGGTAATGTTAAAACAATGCTTCTAGTGTAGATTTGATGTTTCGGGTAGTATCCGGTTGTTCGGTTGGTTACTGGTTTGTTAAAGTGCTAAACTTTGCAGTTTAGTGTGCTTTATGTTACCTTTTGTGACAGTTTTGATTCCCGACACTTAGGAAAGCATTCAGGACCATTTAACCATATTTCTGCATGATATTAATGTGTTTAAATGCTAAATTTGCTGATTTTCTGCAGAATTCTACAGTTTATGTAAGTTTAGGCACTTTCCGGCACTTAAAATATCACTAGGAAGGCAGTTTTGTGATCCTTACTTTCCTACACACTATACCAGTGTAACTCTTGGTTTCTGCCCCACTCTGTATCTCAATACAATGTCTATCTATCTACTGAACTATGTCAGCATTTTTCTAATTTACCGGATAACTGTGCTAACTGTGTTTCGTGCATCATTTAAGTCAATAAAGCTCTCATGCAATAATGATATGACATTAACCATTATGCGATGCACATGTAGGCATAAAGCAATAATCAGAAAGCAATTCAAACAATCAGTTGTGGTTCAACACAGTCATTAAGCACTTAATCATTATTTATTAATGGTACGGACACCTAGAATTTTGACAGTTGTGACATTCTCCCCCTGTTAAGAAAATTTCGTCCTTGAAATTTATAATACCTTAACTCCTTAGGATTATGTCATGCATGTATAGATATGGATAACACCATAGTAACTAACCACAATACCGAATCAAGACCTATTGAATCAGGTGAATCCAAGGACATCTTTTTATACTAAGAATCCAATGGTTAAAAGGTTTGTGTTGGGATTGAACCCTACCAGAGGAACAGATAATTAAAGCCAAAACTGGATCAGAGCAGTGGATCCAGAATACGCATATGTTATGTATACAAGTCTCTCCCCTTGAAAGTGGTTTCAACATCTGTTGACCTCCAAACTACTGATCTTTACTATCTGCTGACCTACAACTGTTGTCCAAGTCAAAGACTGATGGAAGACTAAAGCTCTGCTGTTCAATCTACTTCCTTGAGTCAAGCTCTGCTGATCATGACAAGTACTACTGGGTTCACATCAGTGGAAGGCTACAGCAGTAGTTTAGAGTATATTATGTAATGAATTGTAATAACAGTAGTTAGCACAACAGAGGTTGTATAGATCAGATGTTAGAGTTTGTTAGGAGGTTAGATGTCACTTTCATGGTGACGTCAGCTTAGATGCTTCAGTGGTTTGCTCGTGCCTATAAATAGAACAGTGCTATGTACTGTTCTATTAGCTCTTTCACCATCTTCTTCCTGCACGAACAAATACTGTGAGCTCAGGCTGAGGGGGAGTTTGTTGCATACATGCAAGTGTAATCGTTGTTGAAACTAAATTCAATCATTCGGTTCATTGTTGAAAATGTGTGCTTAAAACATTTCTCCTGTTTGATTGTGAAAAGTTTGTTTCCATTCTAATTCCGCTGCACAACTCATTCATCTTCATCTTAATTTAAACGTAAAACACAATCAATCCAAACTCAGATCCTAACAATTGGTATCAGAGCTTGGACAGTCAAATTTTATTTAACAATCATTTTGACATAAATAGTTCAGCTCATAATAGTTGATACTGATAGTTTGTTCGTTTTGTTGAAAAACAGAGCAAGGTTTAATCACCATCAAAGTTGATTAATCAGTGCCTGTAAAACAACCAGGATGACGTCACAATCACAAGATGATAAGAATAACATTGGCTCTCTTTTCAAACCACCCATGCTTAAACGTAATGAATACAACATCTGGGAGAGAAGGATGGGTCACATCCTTGCTTAATAGAACACTGGATGTTGGAGGTCTGTTGTTTTTGGTCCCCATGTTCTTATGGTGCCAAGTGCTGAGGATGCAAAGAAGTTCGTTCCTAAACCAACTGAAAACTATACTGAAACTGATTTTAAAAAGTTCGAACTCGATGCCAAAGCATTTAGCATCATAGCATCTGCATTACCCAATGAAATCTATGCTGGACAGTTACATTGTAACAGTGCCAAAGAGCTATGGGATGCACTGAAGGAATAGTTTGGGGGGACAGAAGAAGTTATTGAAAACAATAGGGAAATTCTGAATCAGCAGTATGAAACATTTTGTCACATCAAGGGTGAATCATTGACTCAGCAGTTTGAGCGATTCAGTTGTCTCATTAGTAAACTAAGGCTTGTTAAAGTTACATTTTCAAATTCAACTCAAAATTGCAGGTTCCTTAGATCACTACCAGAAAAATGGGATACCATTGCATTTGTTACTAGAAACTCTGCTGAGTTCAAAGATCTGACCCTGACCCAACTTCATGGTAGAATCCTGACCTATGAAAGGTAGTTAAACCAGAAAAAGAAGTTGCAAGAGTCTGGCAAAGTTGCTGATGATTATTCATTCGGTAGCACAGCTCTTTGTTGGACCGATTGCGTGACCCTAAATGTCAGTAAAAGTAGTTCATCTCAATTTACAGAGGCGGAATCAAAGTAAACTGAGTCATAACAGCATATATCCTTTCAATCTCCTTTCTATTAACAATTTCCAAGACTTTACAACGTTTATAACAAGATTTCGACAGCACCTCGTCTCACATGTAATGTTCACTGTTCACTTCAAATGAAACACACATCAGCTATATATAGTAGTTGCCTGTTCGCTTGAAAGTGACATGGTTGTTCAAGCAAACATGTTCAAGTAAACATGTCTGTTTCAAGCGAACATGACTTTGTTGTGTTCGCTTGAATGTGATACATGTAGTTTCAAGCGAACAACCAAACTTAACCTATACAAACCCTAATTTAACCTATCTAGACTCAAGACTTGAATAAAACGTAGTCAACAGACATCCAGTGCACCAACAGACTCCCCCTTGGATGTTGACGAAGTCTTCAGCTCTTGAATCTTCAGTCTTGGTCTTTTCTCCAACTCTCTGTCTTCTCATCATAAGCACTCTATCTTTACAGGTTTAGGTTCACAATCTTAGCTCCATCTTCAAACTCCCCTTTGATTGTTGATCCAGACTCCCCCCTTCACAGACTCCCCCTTTCAGTATGCTGGAATCTGAGATATTGATCTGGTTCAAGCTTTGACATTTAGCTTCCGTGGGAATGATGAAGTCCAAAACCTGTGTCTCAAACATCAATCATTACAAACTATCTTTTCAACAATAAATCACAAACTCAATCAGCTTTAGCAATCCACTCAAGTATTCAGATCCAAGTTAATGGTCCTGATCACTCGATTAATCTACCAAGTTCAACTTAATGACCTTGATTGATTATTTGACGAATCAAACTGATTTTGTAAACGACAATTTACACTTTTTCTGAAAATAACAAGTATCAAGTTAACGAACTTGTTTTTAACTTTTAAATGACTCAAACTCCATCAAAAATAAACTCTCCTCATTCTTCAGTCCAGAATCTCCTGCATCTGCTTAATCATCTGAAAATCCAACAATCAACTCTCCACTTTGGTTTGTCGGAAAATAAAGTAGAAATAAAATCTTTTTGGATTTTATAAAGTGTTCTAAACTAAGAAATGAAATACAGAAAACTTAAATTGCAGAAAGTAAACAAAGTAAACTATTTACAAACATATTTTTGGCGAGCGTGTCAGGGAATCATATCAGCTATCAGACAAATTACAAGTACCGTTAAGCTTCATTTCATACTCAGACTTAAACAATTCACCTCGATTGTCGATATACTGATCCATCTTAAATTCTCACACAAATTTCAATTTACTCAGGATACGAATTAGATGTCATATGAACTTAGCTCATTCATGTGTCCCACCTCTTGAATATACTCCCGTATCCAGAATCCCAATTATCAGTCTTATAGGTGAGTATACTACAATGATATCTGTACATAAATTAGGTATGCGAGGGCCGAGGGATCTCAGGTCGATACTTCCGTATACGCAGAGAGATATCAGCTTTGACTTTACGGTATGCCCCCTTTAGAGGATCTTTTAGCTACAACAG
The DNA here is from genome assembly GCA_030545235.1 of Helianthus tuberosus. Classification (NCBI taxonomy): domain Eukaryota; kingdom Viridiplantae; phylum Streptophyta; class Magnoliopsida; order Asterales; family Asteraceae; genus Helianthus; species Helianthus tuberosus. The sequence goes on from CM060388.1 coordinate 97,355,800, forward strand.
CAGCGACTATCAATTTTATTGTTTCATCGCCATGCTGAGGGTTTATGCTATGTTAATAGCATTTGTGGAAAGTATTATCCAAGGACTAGGTCAGAACTACAGTTCAGCAGAAGTCCCGGAATAATACCCCAGACATCATTGAGTATAAAAACCTAGTATATCAGATTATGAGACCTTTCAAACGAGATTTCAGGGGTTACCTATATATTCAAGTAGTGTTCCCCACGAATTTCACAAGTTTGAAATTTAGGTTTATATCCCGAATAAATCTACTAAATGTGCAAAAACCTATCGACATATCATCAGCGAGACTGTTTAACTCATTTAAACTTTACAAATCTTTAGCATAGCGGCATTTCTTCGCTTGGAACATCTACATTTCCCTCCAGATTAGTAACATTCTGCTCTGCATCTTGTTCACCAACTTGGTTTGTTTGACTTAAAATCTGAATTTGCTCCCCCTCAGAATCTGAATCACCATGATCAAAGACTGGCATGTTTTCAGCTTCTTGATTATCATTCTGAGCCGACTGATTATCATGAGCAACTTCATTTTGTTGGACATCATCATGTTCACCAGCATTACTCGGACCTGCTTCATTGTCATTTGAAGTTTCCCTTGGTCTGCTAGAATACTCAGCTGGAAACCTTAACTGCGACTCATATTCACGCAAAATATCCAACTCATCAAAGAAATCTTCTTCTTCCTCTGATTCTTCTCTCATGTCAAACGAATCCCACAGTTTGTCATAATGATAACGCCATGAATCTCTAGGATTCTGTGGCGGCATAGAATAACCTTGACATTCAACATTTACAGCTTCAATAATCTGCTTCTCACTTGGAACGAAGACACGTCGCATCGGATTTGCATAACCAACAAATATTCCCTCAATGCTCTTCGGACCAAACTTTCCATGAGGCTCTATAACTGAACAGGGTGACCCGAACGGTTCTAGATACTTCAAATTCGGTTTGCGGTTATTGATTAGCTCAAAACATGTTTTGTTGAACTTCTTGACAGTGAGAACCCTGTTGAGCGTATAGCATGCAGCAGAAACAGCTTCAGCCCAAAAATTTATCGGTAACTTTGAATCTACGAGCATAGTTCTAGCTGTCTCGATTAGTGTCCGGTTTTTGCGTTCTGCGACTCCATTCTGCTGCGGAGTGTACGGAGCACTAAACTCATGCAATATACCTCTTTCATCACAAAATTCTTCCATCTTACTATTCTTGAATTCAGTTCCATTGTCACTACGAATTCTTTTGATACGCCTTTGGTACAGATTCTCAATTTTTCTAAACAATCCCATCAAACTCTCAAATGTTTCGTCTTTCGTCTTTAAGAAAGAAACCCATGAAAATATGGAATAATCATCAGTAACCACAAGACAGTAGAGATCCCCTGTAATACTTTTGACGTTTACTGGACCGAACAGATCCATATGTAGTCTCTCTAACGGTCTGGAAACTGAATTGACTTGCTTTGTAGGGTGTGACTTTTTCTTCTGCTTGCCTTTAATACAACTAATGCACTCCCCTTCCAGATGAAAACCTTTGACATGAACTCCAAGAACCAAATCATTGTGCACCAAGTGATTCATCTTCCTTAGGTGAATATGCCCCATCTTGCGGTGCCACAATCTCGATTCTTTCTCAGTTGCTCTAGAAACAAAACAATGTGCTTGACCAGTAGTTGTAGTTGCTACAGTCATGTCCAACACATATAAATCATTCACTCTAGGTGCCCTCATGATAATCCATTCTTCAGGGATAACAAATCCTGGTTTCAAGATCAAACATTCTTTGTCTGTGAAGTGAGTAGTATACATATTGTCACAAATCTGCGAGATACTTTGCAGATTGTTCTCCAGCTCAGTAATGTAGTTAACTCTTTCAAACGTCACAATCCCGTTGGATAACGTTCCTTCACCAATAATTCTACCACCTTCATGACCAGCAAATCCCACATAACCACCATTGATATTTTTAACATCATATAGCAACGCAGTCTTTCCTGTCATATGTCGAGACGCTCCACTATCCATTATCCATCTTGAAATAGCTCTTGGAAGATCCTGCACATAATTCAAACAATTAAAAAACATGCCGATTCATGCTTCATGATTACCAACTAGGAAGCTCCGGCACTTCAAACTGCTTATTCAAACATGGTGTCCACCCAGGCCTCATCAGCCTTAGGTGTAACCTTGACTCTCGCAATTTGAATTTTGAAGTTTTCAGCCTTAAGAGGTGGAAAATTTGCATCATAATCAACCGAAATTGATTCTTCAACCTTTTTCACTTTAGAAGTTGAAATTTTCATTTCTGTTTTTGGTTTCCAAACTTGTTGAGATAATGCAACCCGCTTGTAAAATTTGTCATTTTTAGTTACCACTTTCTTTACGGGTTCATTTTTCACTTTAATGTTGTCATTTTTCACACTCTTTTTCTCAACAACGATTGGTGCTTTACCCTTCACCTCAACTTTCTTCTATTGAATCTTCACAGTTTCAGTCTTAGACTTCACATTGGTACACTTTCGTGCAATGTGACCAACTTGATTACATCTGAAACATGTTCGAGTATCAACAACTCGACTTGTGCCTTCAGACTGATACTGTGAAGCTCTTTTCTCAAAGAATTCTTCATTCGATTTTGAAAAAATCTCTTTTTCTTCATCAGCAAGTGAACTTGAACTGTTCAAAAACACCTTCTTTTCAGCAAACTTCTTGTTTTGAAAAATCTTTTTCTGATAACTCTTACCACTCCTATAACCACCCGACCAATTGTTTCGATTGTTATTATAAAAACGCGGTGGAACAACAGATTTCTTGTAATATGATTTATCTTTCTCAAAACTCATTTTTCTCTTTGTTTGACTCAAATTGTTCACTTCTGACAACTCAACTTCGACCAACTTGAAAACATTTGTTAATTTGTTCATATTTACATTCTCGATGGGAAACTCAGAATCCAAATACAACTTATCAGAACCAGCCATCTTGTACATCACAAGACCCGGTTCATCATTTAAGTTGTTTTTGGATTTTGGTTTCTGAATGTACTTGTCCAAGAAACACCCATCTTCCTCAGTAGTGTCACCATCTGTTTTTAGCACATTTTCAACAACACCTTTTACAATATCATTTTGGACACTATCGTCATTGGAAGATGTAAACGTGACATCAATTGAATCCGGAAGATTCATTTCACATTCTCCTTCGATTTCAACCAACCCTGATTGCTTTTTCGTGTAGTTATCAAGAACAGGTGGTGGAACTTGATGAAAACCAACCCCAGTTCCATCACAATACACATCTTCGCCTGCTTTGTCTTTCCCGATGGGTTTGGGAATAATGTGTTGCAACACAAAGCTTGCGGAGCTGTAACTGTTAAGCTTCAACTGGATTCGCTCGTTTTCAATTTCAGCCTCTTGAAATTTAAGTTTCAATTTAGCGATTTCATCCAATTGTTGGTTGATTGATTCTTCTTTTACTCTAAGCACTGCTTTTAGATGTTCATTTTCTTTAAAAGTTTTACCATTTCGATCATCACAATCTTTCATTGTGCTTTTGAGTTTTTCAAACTTTTCAGAAATCTGACAGTTTTCAAGAATTAACTTTTCATTTTCTTGTTTAATTTTGTCATGATCAATTTTATCATTTTCAATTTTGCTAGTTAACTCTTTTATCCGTTCAATTGAAGCTTTAACTATTTTGTCACGACCAAGAATCTGATTCTCAACACTTCTGACCTTTGATGTCAGATCTTTAATTTTCTCACCGTTGAGATACGTGACAGTATTACAAAATTTGCACTCTTTGTTGCAATTTTTGCAATCAGCATTTCCTTCAATCTTTTTACCTGATGCATTTGTTGACGAGTTTAGACTGACCTGGCCTTTTGACTCAGACACGGAGTTAGAGTCTACCTCAAGTGCTTTAGCAGCCAACACTTTGTCAGCCATTTTTCCCAGGTTCTCTGCAGTCAACTCCTGCGTTGTATCGATAACTCCAGTATCAATCTTCTTTGATTTTTCGATCTCTTCTTTCTCTTTCTTCTCTTCCTCTTTCATTTTCTCGGTTGGAGTTCCCCACCATTTGTTCTGCCAATACTCATCCTCATCTTTCATTTCCTTGATTAAGGCTTCCAGATCAAGAGTTTTGTGATCGATCGCAATATTTCCATACTCATCAAGATAACACTCTCTGTCCGGATCCCATCTTTTCGCTCTCTTTGCTTCCAAAAAAATACCAGAAAGTCTAATAATTTTGTTTTCCGAAATCATTTTTCTGTATTTATACTTCTGCTCTTCAGTTCGATTATCTTTCCACGGAATAGGTTCATTTTTCGCCATGAACGCGTAACCAACTGCATCTTCCTCTGGTAGCACTTCTTTGCTCCAATCATACCCTTCATCATCATAAATCACCGCAAGAGCTCTAGATTTCTCTCTATTGTCTTCAACCTGCTTCAGTCTAGGCGGCTCGGATTTATTCTGATGATATATTGCCTTCTTGTAATAATTATCTCTGAAAGGATTCTCCGATTCATCAGCATATGCATTTCTGCATTCTCGTTTAAAGTGACCTTTCTGTTTACACTTGAAACACGTCACTTTGGACTTATCGAACCCTAGCTTGGTAGATGCACCACCAATTGTCTTCCTGCCGGTAATTTCCATGAAACGCTGTGCTCGGCGAACAGCACTGGCCATAGCCTAACGAATATCGATCAGCTCCATTTCCTCAGGATCAATCTGATCATAATCTTCTTTCGTCAGATTGGTGTTGCCTATCTTCCCAGCTACTAACCCTTCATATGATTCCAACACCGATGCTAGGAATATCATCTGCTGTTTGGCCGATTCCTCGTCAAAATTCTGAGCATTCTTCAAATCTATTGCGATATTGCATTGAAAACGATTCTTTGCATCAGAATGACTTGCAGATGATGAAGATCCACCGTGATAACCACTATGACTTCCACTATTTTGACTACCTTGACTTTCTTTGCTTGCTGACGACACATTTTCAGCAGAAAACGCAGTTTTGGGAGAAGTTGCTTTTGGCATCATGCTCTTTGGATAATATAGATCCAAATTCTGTTGATAAGATGAATGATTGACTTTGTACGTCTTCTTCAATTCCAGTTCGTGACTTTCAAGTCTCTCAATCACCAAATCTGGTTTCAACTTTTCAGGAGCAATAGTGTTCTTCAACATCAGTGCATAATATCTCCAATCCATCTCGTCTGGTAATGAATCGAACAGTTTGTCAACAAGTTCTTCATCAGAATAGTTGATATCATGTCTTGCTAATTCCAGCTTCAGATGACCGAACCTTTCTATCATTTTACAAACTGACTCATTCTTAAGACAACCAAACATATCAAACTCTTTCCTAAGAAGTTTCTTTTTACTTTTTACAATTTCAGTACTTCCTAGACATTTCTTTTCTAGCTTTTGCCAAAGATCTTTTGCATTTGTATAATCGATCAAAGAGATTATGTCCTCCCGAACAGACTGAAATAACAAAGCCACGCATTTTTGCTCAGCTACAAATGATTCAATCTCATCAGTTGAAGATAGAGTTTCACCATTTTTGTTTCCGTTTTCATAACCGTTCTTTAGACTTTTCCAACTTGGAAATGCAAATGCCATCATCCAATCTTCAAACTTTCTGGACCACCGACTGTATTCCTCGATAGCCATTAGCTTTGGAGGTTTATTGAATGTTCCAAAGGCACTTTCAGATTCCCAAGCTTCCTTTTTCTTTTCTTTCGGTGGATTCTCGTTCACATTGCTTGACGATGTATCATCGTTTCCGGAATTTCCAGCAAACTCGTACATATTGCTGAACGGGTTCAAGAAAATATCATCCATCGTGAATGTACCTGCAAAATCAGCAATCACTTAGACAAATTTTCGAAATCTTGAAAAATAACAAGTTCAAACGATATCACTTGAAGCGAAATAGTTTCAAGTAGAAATATCAATTTTCAAGCGAACACAAGTGATACAAGTTCAAGCGAACACAAAGTTCAAGCAAACTTAATTCAAGCGAACACAGATTTTCAATCGAACTAGAATATTATATCTGTTCTCTTGAAAATACACAAGTATTTCAAGTGATCAGGTTCGTTCAAGCGAACACCAATTCAAGCGAACAAGCTGATTAATTTCAAGCGAACAAAAGTTGAAATGCACTTTTCAAGCGGACAATACAAGTTATTTCAAGCGATCAGGCTATGACGTCATCTTTTTACGAACAAACTCAAGCGGTCAAACGTTTTTTGATCAGTTTTAAGCCATGTTTTAGTCCGAAACTTTCAAGAATTAGTTAACTACGTATTTCGCTTGATATGTATGAATTTTAGTCCATTTCAACCATGTATTATGTCCGAAACAGAAAAAGAATGAGAAGAAGTAAGTAGAAATGAGAAAATTCGGCAAATTCAAGCTGCTATGGTATGAACTCCTCGTCCTGAGCTCTGATACCACTTGTTGGACCGATTGCGTGACCCTAAATGTCAGTAAAAGTAGTTCATCTCAATTTACAGAGGCGGAATCAAAGTAAACTGAGTCATAACAACATATATCCTTTCAATCTCCTTTCTATTAACAATTTCCAAGACTTTACAACGTTTATAACAAAATTTCGACAGCACCTCGTCTCACAAGTAATGTTCACTGTTCGCTTCAAATGAAACACACATCAGCTATATATAGTAGTTGCCTGTTCGCTTGAAAGTGACATGGTTGTTCAAGCGAACATGCTCAAGCGAACATGTCTGTTTCAAGCGAACATGACTTTGTTGTGTTCGCTTGAATGTGATACATGTAGTTTCAAGCGAACAACCAAAATTAACCTATACAAACCCTAATTTAACCTATCTAGACTCAAGACTTGAATAAAACGTAGTCAACAGACATCCAGTGCACCAACACTCTTTTTGGTCAGGAAGAATCTGGTAGCAGTAGTAAGGATCAGGGTTATGATCACTTTATTGATATAACTGCTGGTGGAAATTTCAACAACCCTGATTCTCACTCTGTAAATTATGCTTTTACTGCAAATTGTGAAAACCAGATGTCAGATAACTTGTGTTTTGAGCTCAATGATTTGCAACACTTTGATCCCACTGACTTAGAAGAAATGGACATTGTGCATCAATTGGCTTTGCTTAGTGTAAGAACAAGCAAATTCTACAAAAGAACAGGGAGAAAATTCCCAGGGTTACATGGGAATTTAAGAGTGGGGTTGGATAAATCAAAAATTAAGTGTTATAAGTGCAATAGGCTAGGTCATTTTGCTAGGGAATGCAGGAGTCAAACCACTGGCCCAATAATCACTCATCCCAGCTCAAACCCTAGACCACAAAATCAAAGCACTGTTCACTATACCCAATATACCCCTGCAGCCCATGTTAACACTGCTCACTATGCTGTAACCCCTGTGCATGTGCATTATGTTCAAACCACTGTTCCACAAATTCAGTATGTTCAAACCCCTGTCCCTCAGGCACAAGTGCAACCTGTTGCACCTCAACAAGCTGCTCCAACAGTGGTACAACTAGATCAACAAAGCTTTTTCACCCAAGGCTTTGTTGACTGGAGCAGCATGCCTGATGAGCTTGGTGATGAAAATTTTGCACTCTATGCTTTTAATGATCCTTCTAATGATGAATTTTGTTTAATGGCATTAGAGTCAATACCAGAAGGGGTAGAAACTGAAAGTGAACAGCTAAGTGGTGAAAAAGTGGATGAAGTGACTGAAGCAGTGGTTACTACAGTTGCTGGTGAACTACTGCTGGGAGAAAATTCAGAAACCCTGATTGAACCACTGTTCGACCCCTGGTCCAAAGAAGACAAAGAAGACAAGGAAGAGAAGACAGCAGGTGAGAAAGAAGTTAGAGCTGATAAAGAAGGTGATCATCAATGTGATTGTGCCATGATGGCTGCTGCTAAGGTATCACCTCAAGTTCTTGAAAAACTGTGTTCAGACAAATGCATTATTGCATTTGCTAACATCAAAGAGGTAAATGAAAACCTTAGGGATAAAGTCTTATCTGATGAAGTCAAATTTGAAAAGTCATTAAAAGAACTTAGAAACAAATTGGCTGAAAAAGATAAAGAAATCAGCAGTCTCAAAGAAGAGCAGAGCATAACCAAAACTCAACTCCAAACTATGGTAGAAAAATACCAAGTTTGCAAAAAGGAGTTGGAGTCCACCCAGATCACCTGTGAAAGATGGGTGGAATCTTATAAAGGGTATGAGGTTATGCTTGAGAAACAGCTTGAAAGCAATGTCAAGTTTGGTGTAGGATATAGAAAATATGATGATCTTGTAAACACTGCTGGAAAACAAGCTGGTTCATCTGAAATAATACCAACCAACAAGAATGGCCAAGAGTTTAAAATAACCGACAAACTTGGTAACAAAATCACTTTGGAAAGATCTGTGGGGTCCTCAACTTTTGAGGAAATTGAGAAATACCAATTTAAACCCACATGGTCTGATGAGTGTGACATTCTTGAAAATTTCAAGCCTATGGACTTTACAACCACTGATGGTGTCACAGCTCCAAAAGCAAAGGTCATTCCTATCAAAGACATCCCAACAGTGGTTCAAAACACTATTGCTAAGGAGTATGAGAAAAGGAAGAAAAGAGAAAAGATTAAAAACTTGTTTTGTGATTTTTGTGAAAAGAGAAACCATCTAACAAAAGACTGTTTTCATCTAAAAGAATATGATCTAAAAAAAACAAGTGTCAGTGTACCTGCTGAGAGCTGCACCATCTGTGGTAAATCAAACCACAAAACTCAGGCATGTGTGTATCTCAAAAACTTTGATGTAAAAAAGAATGAGTACACTGCTAAAACATCCTTGAGTCCATCAACATCATCTGTCAAATTCACCAAAAACCAACCACTGTTTGTGCCAGTCCAAACAGCTGTCACAAAACAGCTGAATCAAACATCTGTCCAAAGAGATGTTCAAGTGACTGATGCACCCCCTGCCAACCAATTCAGAAAAGGCAAGGGACAATCATCATACCAAAGGATTCCACATGTTTATGAGACCTACAAAAGGCCCTCTAAACCAAGAGTGAACAGACATCCTTTTGGTTATCAGCAGGTGATTGGTCAAACCCCACAACAGTGGTTAGAAAGAAACAGTCCTAAAACTATGCAAACCCCTGACCTAACCACTGCCCATGCATCTGAACTCATCCCAGACACTGTTGAGACCCCATCCAAAGCCTTATTGTCTTTGGAGACCCTAATGAACTAATCCTTTTACTTCTTGTGCAGGGAGCTTCTGCATGCTTAGATAGCCTTTGGTATGTAGATAGTGGAGGCTCCAGGCACATGACATGATGTAAAGCCCTACTCAAAGATTTCAAAATCCATGGAGGGGGTGATATATCCTTTGGTAATAATAGTAAAGGGAAAGTTCTGGGGTCTGGTACAGTACAGTCTGGAAATGTAAAATTTGAAAATGTCAATCTGATAGACAATCTGAAATTCAACCTCCTGAGTGTTTCACAAATGAGTGATAAGGGGTATGGGTCATTCTTCACAAAGGAGTGTTGTAGGATTGTTGGACCAGAAATGGTTGAAAAGATTGAAGCAATAATAAATTCTGGAAAAACCAAACTTGTTGCTCAAAGAAGTGGCAATGTTTATGTGGTGGATATGTCAAAAGAGAGCCCCAGAACTGATGCCTGTCTGTTCTCAGCTGCATCAAACAAAGAGACAGAACTATGGCATAGAAGATTGGGGCACACAAATCTCAAGACAATCACTGCGATTTCAAAACAGGGATTAGTAAGAGGTTTACCTCAAAACTGTTCACCTGTCCTGAGCATTGTGTTTCCTGCCTAAAAGGAAAACAACATAAAAGCTCTTACAAATCCATTGATGAGTCCAAAACAACCAAATGTTTGCAAATGCTTCATATGGTTTTGTTTGGCCCAGTTAAAGTCATGAGTCTTAAGAAAAATAGATATTGTTTGGTTATTGTTGATGACTTTTCTAGGTTTACATGGACTTGCTTTTTACACTCAAAAGATGAGACTACAGGCATTCTGCAAGACTTTGTGAAACAGGTTGAAGAGCAGTTTGACCTTCCAGTAAAAATCTTCAGAAGTGACAATGGCACAGAGTTCAGGAATAAGGAGTTGGATGATTTCTGTGTGTTAAAAGGAATTGTGAGGCAATACAGCATTCCAAGAACACCATAACAAAATGGGGTTGTTGAAAGAAAGAACAGGACTTTGATTGAGGCTGCCAGAACCATGCTTGTTGATTCAGGTTTGCCATTAACTTTTTGGGCAGAGGCAGTAAACACTGTCTGCTATGTCCAAAACAGAGTTTTAATCAACCCCAGGCATCAAAAGACTGCCTATGAACTGTTGTATAAAAAAAAGCCATTGATTTCATACTTTAAAGTTTTTGGTTGCCCATGCTTCATCTTAAACTTAAAAGATTCTATTTCTAAGTTTGCAGCCAAAATTGATTGTGGTTATTATCTGGGATACTCAACCACTGCTAAGGCCTACAAAGTGTTCAACACAAGGACTAAAACAGTGGAGGAGACTTTGAATGTAAAGTTCAATGAACTTTCATCAATGAAAATCCCAGCAAATCCTGCTGAATTGGTTGATCTTGAAAAATTTACCTTTGAAAATACTGCTGTCAAGACTAACAGCGCAGGTCCATCAGAGGATTCAATACCAGACTATGGATATGAAATCATCATTCCTCAAAAGTATGTCAAAATGGGAAGAGCAGCAGATGTTCAAAACAGCTGTCAAAGCTCAACCACTGCTACCTCAACAGTTGTTGACCAAAGTAGCCCCTTAACCACTGCTTCCACAACATCAAGCACTGTTGATAAAAGTCCTCAAATAGTGGATCAAAATCAGCATGTGTCCACACCATTACCTCCTATTCCACCACCATTTGAAGCCACTGCTGGATCATCAAAGTCACCAGCAGTGGTTTGCTCAGATGATTCACATCTGCAGCCATCCCCACTCAATGCAATTGTTCCATACCAAGGAGAGCTCATCTTCTTGAAATCTCATCCACCAGACCAAATTATTGGCAACATCAATGAAGGGGTGCTCACAAGAAGTCAATCCCAAAACATTTGTCTTTTTGCTGGTTTTCTATCACTCCATCAGCCAGTCAAGTACCAAGAGGCACTGAAAGATAACAGCTGGGTAGAAGACATGCAAGAGGACCTCCAACAGTTTAGAAGACAACAAGTATGGGAGCTTGTTCCATTGCCAGAGGGTGTAAGTCCTATTGGCACAAAATGGGTCTTCAAAAATAAAACTGATGAAAGGGGTATTGTTGTCAAAAATAAAGCCAGGCTTGTGGTTCAAGGGTACAGACAAGAAGAGGGCATTGATTATGATGAAACATTTGCCCCTGTTGCAAGACTTGAAGCAATCAGACTATTTCTGGCCTTTGCTGTCAACCACAACATCAAGGTGTACCAAATGGATATCAAATGTGCATTCCTCTATGGTAAGATTCAAGAAGAGGTATATGTTTGTCAACCTCCAGGTTTTGAGGATCCATTTAATCCAGATCATGTCTACAAGCTAAATAAAGCTTTATATGGCCTAAAACAAGCACCAAGGGCCTGGTATGAAACTCTTTCCACCTTCCTACTATCCATTGGGTTCACAAGAGGTAGAATAGATAAAACAATATTTTTAAAATGGAGAGGAAAGGATTTGATGATTGTCCAAATTTATGTGGATGACATCATATTTGGAAGCACATGTAATAAAATGTGTGAAGAGTTTAGGCAACTCATGACAGCTGAGTTTGAAATGAGTGCAATGGGTGAACTCCAGTGCTTTCTTGGTCTCCAAGTAAGGCAGCTGCAAAATGACACTTTTATCCATCAAGGCAAATATGCCAAAGAACTTTTAAAGAAATTTGAGATGGATGATTGTAAGCCATGCAGTACACCCATTGCAACCAATAAGGTAGTCATATCTAATGATAAGGATGAATTGGTTGATCAAACTTTGTACAGAAGCATGATTGGGTCTTTATTGTACCTGACTGCATCCAGGCCAGACATCATGTTTGCAACATGTGTTTGTGCTAGATCCCAATCAGCCCCTAGAAAGTCAAACCTTATTGCTGTAAAAAGGATATTCAGATACCTAAAAGGTGCTCCCACACTTGGTATCTGGTATCCAGCTGATGGTAAAATTGAGCTTTCAGGTTTCTCAGATAGTGACTTTGCTGGATGTGACAAAACAAGGAAGTCCACTTCAGGAGGGTGCCAATTCCTAGGCAATTGCTTGGTGTCTTGGCAAAGCAAAAAGCAAGCAGTTGTTTCCACATCCACTGCTGAGGCAGAATACATAGCTGCTGCAAGCTGTACAGCCCAACTGATCTGGCTTCAAAATCAGTTGCTGGATTTTGGTATCACTGCCTTAAAGACACCACTCATGTTGGACAGTCAGGCAGCAGAAAATATCATCAAAAATCCAGTTTCCCATTCAACCACCAAGCACACTGACATCAGACATCGCTTTGTGAGGGATTGCTATGAAAAAGGTTTGATTTCTCTGCACCATGTTCCAACTAAGGATCAGCTGGTAGATCTGCTAACCAAAGCATTAGACACATCCACCTTTGAAAGCTTAGTCTCTAGAATTGGCATGCTAAACATGGAATAACAGGCAAAATCCTGTTTTCTATGAATAAAAGCATTAAAATGTTTTTAGAAAATCAAAAATCCATACTTAAAAATAGTTAAAAATGAATTTTTCATTAAAATACTTAAAAGTCTGCCATTACCACTGCTTTGTTCAAAAGTCTGTTCTACTTAAAAGTTTGTCCACTGCTGAAAGTCAACCCCTGCTCTCTCATTTCCTTGATAAGCACTGTTGTTCAAAATCAGTGTTTTATCCACTGATATGCTATCCACTGATAGTGAAAATCACCCACTGCCCTCATTATTCCAGTCATGCCCACTGATCTTGCTCCATCAGTGGTCTTCATAAAGGAGTTGTCGTTTTCCTCATCAGGGGTTGGCACATGGACAGTACACAGTGGTCAGACCTTTTGTAACCGCTGCCACGTCAGCATTCACTTTTTCTTTATAAAACCCCATTCAAAACCCCAAACAGGGTTTTACTGTCGAATTGAATTCTTAAAAATTCCTTTCTCAAAGCAGTTTTCATCTCATCTCCTCAAATTTCTTCAGAACTTTCTTCGATCATCTCCAAAATGACAAAATCGAAGTCATCTGCAAAACCCACTTCCAAATCATCTTCAAAAGAGGCCTCTCAAAAGGCCAAACCCACTGAAATTCCACACAAACCTTCTCACAACATTTTGGGTCTTCTTACAAAACCCGGCACCACCGATGCTTTCGATTCCATCATTGATCTCATGTCTGCGTCAAAGTACAAAACTTTGCTTACAGCAGATGCTCCCATTTACCTGCAAACCCAGAGAGAGTTTTGGAAAAATTGTACCCTTGACAAACAAGGTGAAGATGTCATAGCCATTAACTCTACTCTACAGGGTAAAGCAGTCAAAATCACACCACAATCCATCTCAGAAGTCTTTCAGCTCGATGATCAACAAGGTAAAACTTTCTTTCCTAAAAACGAGTTAAAAATTGACTTTCTTGAAAGAGGGTATGCAGATACAATGATGAAGAGGGATACATTACAAAAAGGATTCTTCCCTCCTGCAACAAGATTTTTATTACATACCCTCCTAATGTGTGTTTCAAACAAGACCACCGCTTTTAATGAAATACCATTAAAGATTCAAAATCTGGGATATGTTATTCTTCAAAATGAAAATTTCAATTATTCCCAGGAAATCTTTAATGATCTGGTTAAAAATGTTGATAAAAATCCATTCTTACTTTTTCCAAGATTTTTAAGCTTTTATTTTGAAAAGAAATTTAGTAAGGATGATGCTTTTGCAATAAAACAAGGTGAATCTTTTCAAATAACCAGATTAACTGCTGAAACTTTTACACGAATGTCAACACCTTGCAAAACACAAGCAGAGGTTCCTGAGCAGAATTTAGCAGCTACCACTGCTCCTCAGGTATCTGCTGCTGAGCCCACTGCTCAAGGTGATCAAAGCAGCAAAACAACTATTTTGAAACCCACACCTACAATCCACAAAAAGCCAAAACAAAAGAAAATCCAAAAACCCCTCAAACCTATCAAAAAGGCAACTCTGGAGGATGAGATACCAGAGCAACTGCCAGTTCACAAAAGTCACAAGAAACCACTGCTGCTACTTCCTCACAGCAGTTGGTACAAATATCCCAACCCATGGCTGAAACTCCTCCTGCTTCTTCTTAAAAAGAACAGGTTGTACAAATAGGGATACCACAATATGATGCTCTGGAATCACTTGCTTCCATCATCCACAGCCCAATGCCCGGGGCCAACTCTCTTTCCACACCCAACCTCACATCCACAATTCCCCCACCAACTAAATTATTGTTGGATGCTATTGATATGAACCAGGCACAAACCAGTCCTTCTCAATCACCTATCAATGAGAATATGCCTCAACAAATGACTGGGTCTGATGTATCAATCTTTGCTAACCCACCAACACAACCTGAGGAGGTTACACCCCTTGAGTTACAAGTAACTCTTGGTGGTAGTCCAAGTGAAGCAGCCACTACAAGTGTTGAACCCACTAGTTTACATTTGGACAGTGGTTACATCAATAAGACTTCCTTGGAGGCAATTCCTTCCATAGCACCTCTGACATCCACCAGTGGATTTGTTTTGACCACTAGCAACATCAAAAGGTTGTCAAGTGCTGAAGGAAGAAGACCCCAGTACCAAGACAAAGGGGCATCAATGGTTAATGTTTGGAGTACACTCCCTACCTCAACCACTGATAAAACCACTGCTAGTGGGAAATCAGATAATCCCATTAAATTGGGTGATGGTTTAAAGTACCTGGAATTAATGGAACGAGTTAAAAAACTTGATACCTCTGTTGTAGAAATCAAAGAAATGATGTATCAGTTGTTGAAAGTTCAAAAGGTGCAATCCACTGTTGTTCCACCTCAAGCACCTGCTCCACCACAAGCACCTGCTGCAGATGAGATATGGAACCTATTTCAACCTTTTCTCCAACAACAAAAATAAAATGGCTGATCAGCAACATGCAATACATGTACAATGTGACACCCCAGGAAAACCATGCAACTTAACTAGCTTCCTCAGTAAGTACGTGTTAAATTTTGGGACAAAATTTCTTTCAACTTGGGGATAATGTGACAACTCGTATTTCCGAATCTATCTTGTACTTTAATGTAATTCTTGTGATTATATGAACTTGGTTGACTAATTGAATGTCATGATTTTGTGTTTATGTGTAATGTATATATGTATATAAATGGCCCATATGCACAACACTCACCCGACCGCACAAGCCCATCCGGGCTACACTCTTGTATTCGGATCTTATGGGCAGCCCAAGTGAGGGTTCGGCCCACTCTCTTGTATGCGCATAACACTTAGGAGATAGGGTTACTACTCACAACTTGCAAAACACAAGACTTTTCACAAACCCTACTCTCTCTCTCTCTCCTCTTGAAGCCGACGCCAAACAACCCTTCATCCTCATCGAAGACTTCGTAGATTTGGATCACCCCTTTCTGTTATCCTTCTAATCGGTTAGTGTTTTGGTATTTTTGTTGTTACTTGACTCTATGTGATCGATGTTGTGTATTGCCATATGTTGATCGATCTCAGCTAGGGTTTCTGTTTGTAGAAATATAAATATTAAGTTGCATGATGTTATGATCAACATGATGATTTAGTGTGATAGAAACTATAAATGGTTGATGTTCTTGGAATCGGCTCACATGTGTATGTTTAGATCATGATATGAATTAGTATCAAACAATATTAATCGATGATTAGAACCGATGATAGGAAAGTCGGCTGTGTTGTGTTGAACTCGGATGATTTGTCATGATAATAGTGTTAGATTCGATTAAATGTTAAGATAGGTTGTGTTCTTGAAACTTGATTGGTGTTCATAAAGAATTGATATTGAAACCATTGTTTGATCGATTATTACTTGCCTGGAAACCGATTAGTTGTTAATTGATAAATCATAAAATAGGAAATTGTTTAATTGTTTTGATTGATTTAATGGGTGATTGATAACTGATGATTGCCTATAACAAACTAGCATATGTTTCGGATTCTTTGAAACCAAACGCACAAGATCAGGTCGCACAAGACCTGATCCGATCACACAATTGCCGAAACTCTATCACGAAGTCCCTCCTTTTTATATCGACTTACGGACAGATAACTTTACTAGACCAAAAACTCTATCACGAAGTCCCTCCTTTTTATATCGACTTAATCGCCGGGCCAATGGCGAGCGGGTCATTAGTTAGATAGCGCTATTTAGGTCTGACAAGCCTCACACCGTGCCGCAGAGGACGGGCATGAACTAATGGATCTGGGCATGTCAATGATGATAGACATTGACAGTTCAGGGCACTTAAACATGACTTTCGTCAGTAGTCGATATGGTAACGAGTCTAGTGTA
Source organism: Helianthus tuberosus (assembly GCA_030545235.1). Taxonomy (NCBI): domain Eukaryota; kingdom Viridiplantae; phylum Streptophyta; class Magnoliopsida; order Asterales; family Asteraceae; genus Helianthus; species Helianthus tuberosus. Next base: position 97,372,406 of record CM060388.1, read on the forward strand.
TACATGGGGTAGCCCCCACGGCCGAAATGCCAGATAACTATCATGGGGTAGCCCCCACGGCTGAAATGCCAGATAACTATCATGGGGTAGCCCCCACGGCTGGATTGCCAGAGTTAATGGGTTAAACAACTTACTTTTTCAAATATGGGGTAACCCCCACGGCAGGGATGCCAGTTAAAGGAACTGTTTTTGGAACAATTAAAACCAACACCCAACTGTGAACTCACTCGACATTGTTGTTGACTCGTTACTACATGCTTTGCAGGTCAATAGGTAATTAGCTGGAGCTTGCACAAGGAAGAGTCGTTGTGGGACATGGACAGCTGTGTGCCATGTTAAACCTTTGGATATTTAAACTATTGTTTTGGTTTTAAACATTATGCTTCCGCTCATAATTTAAACTATGTTGTTTTGGACAATAACTGTGTTGGTTGGACTTTTACAATTAATTACTTGCTTGTTCAATATGATTAATGGTTTGATCCTGGTCAGTCACGCCTCCAAGCGGTGATACTCCGCATGTGGATTTTGGGGGTGTGACAGATTGGTATCAGAGCCATTGGTTATAGAGAACTTGGTTTTAATAAGGGAAAACGTTTTTGTTAAAACCAGACTATAACCTGTACAGTGCTCTACGATCCACAACGACGCTTCACTCCACGTGCAAGGCTCGACATTTTAGGTGATATGGTTACGTTTTATTACCTACATGCTAGATATCGTAGAACTTTGCTCATGATATGCTTAGCTAGTATAGTTATTGTTGCTTGAACACATGTGTGCTTACTCTCTTCTGTCATCGCACTTTTGCGAACCCTTCTCACACACGTTTCTCTTGATATGAAGATCATGTCTGGACGCATTAACATGACACAAGCCCAGTTGACGGCTCTGATTAACGAACAGGTTGCTGCGGCTGTTGCAGCCGCACAGGCAGGAGGTATACCCTGCAGTTTAAAAATCATTCTAGGATCTTTAGATCCTACTCTCGTGAACCTACCTTTGTGTTAAACTTTGTCCTTTCTTACACCCACAACAGGTCAACATGCTCAGCCACCTGTGTGCACCTTCAAAACCTTTATGGACTGCCGACCAACTACTTTTAGCGGCACTGAAGGAGCTGTAGGTCTCCTCCACTGGTTTGAGAAACTAGAATCTGTGTTCGAAATGTGTGAATGCCCTGAGGCACGCAGGGTGAAGTATGCCACCAGTACTCTTGAGGGTTTAGCCCTCACATGGTGGAACGCTCAGGTCCAAATGCTGGGGTTGGTTGCTGCTAACGCCACCCCATGGAACAATTTTAAAGAGATGATCAAGGAGGAATACTGCAGTCGTGACGACATTCATAAGCTGGAAGTCGAGTTCTACAACCTCAAGATGACGGGGTCAGAAATTGAGGCGTACACTAAGAGATCGAATGAGCTTGCATTCTTGTGTCCTACCATGGTGGACCCCCCAATTAAGCGTATTGAACTTTTTCTCAAGGGCTTAGTGCCAGAAATCCAAAGTCATGTGACTTCAGCAAACCTCGCCACCATCCAGCAGGTTGTTCAGTTGGCTCACCGTCTCACTGATCAGGCGGTGGAGCAGAATAGGTTACCAAAGCGTGTAAGTGCTACAGCTACTTCGGATGCTCCTAGCGACAACAAGAGAAAATGGGATGGAGCTTCAAGCAAAGGTTCAACTTCTGTGCAATCTCAGTCTCAGTAGAGAAGGACTGACGACTATAGGAGTCCTAGTCAGCAATCATCTGGCAGCCAAAGTCGTGGTGTGTACAAGGGGAATCACCCTAAATGTAATCGATGTAACCTGCATCACAGTGGGCCATGCACCAGGGGTAACTGTCATCGGTGCAACAAGCCGGGCCACGCAGCGAAGGATTGTAGAAGTTTTTACCCCGTAAACCAGAATCGTCAGCAACAACAAGTTCAACAGAATCAACGCCAGCAACAGCAGCCGTAGGGTAACAACAAAGGGTGCTTTCAGTGTGGAGCTGAAGACCACTTCAAGAGAGATTGTCCCCAGCTGAACAGGAACCAGAACAACAATAACAACAACAATCAGGGGAATGGGAACAACGGGGGTAATAATGGAAATGGTGCAAGGGGCCGTGTGTTCGTTATTGGCCAGGGAGAAGCTAGGAATGATCCCAATGTCGTGACGGGTAAGTTCCTTCTCGACGACTTTTACGTTACTGTCTTATTTGATTCGGGTGCTGATACTAGTTATGTGTCCCTAAAAGTTAGTCAACTGCTTAAGCGTACCCCAACACCTTTGAACCCCAAGCACGCTGTAGAGTTAGCTAATGGTAAGAGTTTAGAGGTCACACACGTAGTCAAAGGTTGTAATCATGTTCTTGCTGATCATACTTTCTTGATCGACCTCCTTCCTATCACTCTGGGTAGTTTCGACGTTGTCATTGGGATGGACTGGTTATCCCAACACCAAGCAGAGATTCTTTGCAACGAAAAGATTGTCCGTATTCCTCGCCCAGGTGATGAACCCCTTATGATTCGTGGCGACAAGAGTGGTGCGGTTGTGAGCATCATTTCTTTCCTTAAGGCCCAAAAGTGTTTGCGTAAGGGTCATACTGCTATTCTGGCTCTCGTTACTGACACCTCAAAGAAAGAGAAGAATATAGAAGACATTCCAATTGTACGCGACTATCCTGAGGCATTTCCTGAGGAACTACCTGGCCTCCCGCCTCATCGCCAGGTCGAGTTTCAAATCGAGCTAGCTCCTGGAGCAGCACCCATAGCTCGTGCACCGTATCGTTTAGCTCCCTCAGAGTTGAAAGAACTCTCTACGCAACTACAAGAACTCTTAGATAAGGGTTTTATTCGCCCTAGCTCATCGCCTTGGGGAGCTCCAGTGCTTTTTGTGAAGAAGAAAGACGGTACTTTCAGAATGTGCATCGACTACCGTGAACTTAACAAGGTGACTGTGAAGAATCGCTACCCTCTTCCACGCATTGATGACTTGTTCGACCAGCTGCAAGGGTCGAGCTACTATTCAAAGATTGATTTGAGATCAGGATATCACCAGCTGAGAGTCCGAGAAGAGGACGTCTCCAAAACAGCCTTTAGAACTCGTTATGGACACTATGAGTTTATGGTCATGCCTTTTGGGCTGACAAACGCACCTACGGTCTTCATGGACTTGATGAATCGAGTGTGCAAGCCATACCTAGACAAGTTCGTTATTGTATTCATCGACGACATCCTGATCTATTCGAAGAGTCAGGAGGAACACGAGCAACATTTACGACTCATTTTGGAACTCCTTCGAGCAGAACAGCTGTACGCCAAGTTTTCAAAATGTGACTTCTGGCTTCGTGAAGTCCATTTCTTGGGCCATGTAGTGAATAAGGATGGGATTCACGTTGATCCATCCAAGGTAGAATCGATCAAGAGCTGGCCTGCACCTCGTACGCCAACGGAAATTCGCCAATTCTTGGGATTGGCAGGTTACTACAGGAGGTTTATTAAGGATTTTTCCAAGATTGCACAGCCTCTTACTTCACTAACGCAGAAGGGTGTTGTTTATCATTGGGGAAATGCACAGGATTTAGCGTTTCAACACTTAAAGGATAGACTTTGCAGTGCACCTATCCTTTCATTGCCAGAGGGCACAGACGACTTCGTGGTTTACTGCGACGCATCTATTCAGGGTCTTGGTTGTGTATTGATGCAGCGGGATAAAGTTATAGCCTACGCCACACGACAACTCAAAGTTCATGAAAAGAACTACACTACACACGATTTAGAGCTGGGAGCTGTTGTTTTTGCACTTAAGATATGGAGACACTACCTGTATGGTACCAAATGTGCTATCTACACTGATCACAGGAGCCTCGAACATATCTTCAAACAGAAGGAACTCAATATGCGACAGCGACGATGGGTCGAACTACTGAATGACTACGAATGCTCGATCAGATACCACCCGGGGAAAGCCAATGTTGTGGCTGACGCCCTCAGTCGAAAGGACACTGCACCCAAGCGCGTACGAGCTTTACAACTTACTATACAGTCTAGTCTTCCTTCCCAGATACGAAATGCTCAGGTAGAAGCATTGAAACCAGAAAACGTCAAGGCTGAAGCACTACGCGGCTCAAGGCAACGCTTAGAACAGAAGGAAGATGGTGCTTACTACGTTACAGGACGCATCTGGGTCCCATTTTATGGCAACCTACGGGAGCTTGTGATGGATGAGGCACACAAGTCTCGCTACTAGGTACATCCTGGTTCGGATAAAATGTACCACGATATCAAAACTACGTATTGGTGGCCTAGCATGAAGGCCCACATAGCAACTTACGTTAGCAAGTGCTTGACTTGTGCGAGAGTCAAGGCGGAATACTAGAAACCTTCAGGCCCACTTCAACAACCAGAGATACCACAATGGAAATAGGAGCAAATTTCCATGGATTTTTTCACTGGCCTGCCTAGATCTCAACGTTGTAACGATACTATTTGGGTAATCGTGGATCGACTCACAAAGTCTGCTCACTTCTTGGCAATCAAGGAAACGGATAAGTTCTCCACACTAGCAGACGTATATCTTAAGGAAGTTGTCTCGAGGCACGGAGTGCCCACCTCTATTATCTCGGATCGAGATGCACGTTTTACATCAGAACTGTGGCAAGCAATGCACAAGTCCTTTGGCTCACGATTAGATATGAGCACAGCTTATCACCCGTAAACGGATGGGCAATCTGAACGCACCATCCAGACCCTCGAAGACATGCTTAGGGCATATGTAATTGACTTTGGCAACGGCTGGGAAAAGCATCTGCCACTGGTGGAATTTTCGTACAACAATAGCTACCACACCAGCATTAAAGTTGCTCCGTTTGAGGCATTGTACGGGCATAAATGTCGGTCACCTCTTTGTTGGGCAGAGGTGGGGGATAGTCAGATTACTGGTCCAGAACTTGTGGTAGACACAACAGCGCGAATTGCTCAGATATGACAACGAATGGCGGCAGCTCGTGACCGTCAGAAAGTCTACGCCGATAAAGGTAGAAAACCACTAGAGCTCCAGGTTGGGGAGCGTGTACTACTCAAAGTTTCACCCTGGAAGGGTGTGGTTCGTTTTGGTAAGCGGGGCAAACTTAACCCACGATACGTTGGACCTTTCGAAGTCATTGAGAAAATAGGCAAGGTGGCCTACAAACTAAACTTACCAGCAGAACTCAGTGCAGTTCACAATGTTTTCCATGTGTCGAATCTGAAGAAGTGCTTGTCAGATGAGACCCACATAGTTCCTTTGAAGGAGCTCACTATCGACGAACAGTTGCGATTCGTCGAGGAACCAGTCGAAATCACGGACCGGGATGTTAAGGTCCTTAAGCATACTAGAATACCTCTCGTTTGAGTTCGTTGGAACTCACGTCGCGGCCCAGAGTTCACCTGGGAACGCGAAGATCAGATGAAACAAAAGTATCCCCAACTGTTCGCGAATGGTACAACCACTACTGAGGCTGAAGCTACGGAATTTCAGGACGAAATTCCATATCAACGGGGGGAGGATGTCACACCCCAGGAAAACCATGCAACTTAACTAGCTTCCTCAGTAAGTACGTGTTAAATTTCGGGACGAAATTTCTTTCAACTTGGGGATAATGTGACAACTCGTATTTCCGAATCTATCTTGTACTTTAATGTAACGCTTGTGATTATATGAACTTGGTTGACTAATTGAATGTCATGATTTTGTGTTTATGTGTAATGTATGTATGTATATAAATGGCCCATATGCACAACACTCACCCGACCGCACAAGCCCATCCGGGCTACACTCTTGTATTCGGATCTTATGGGCAGCCCAAGTGAGGGTTCGGCCCACTCTCTTGTATGCGCATAACACTTAGGAGATAGGGTTACTACTCACAACTTGCAAAACACAAGACTTTTCACAAACCCTACTCTCTCTCTCTCTCTCTCCCCCCTCTTGAAGCCGACGCCAAACAACCCTTCATCCTCATCGAAGACTTCGTGGATTTGGATCACCCCTTTCTGTTATCCTTCTAATCGGTTAGTGTTTTGGTATTTTTGTTGTTACTTGACTCTATGTGATCGATGTTGTGTATTTCCATATGTTGATCGATCTCGGCTAGGGTTTCTGTTTGTAGAAATATAAATATTAAGTTGCATGATGTTATGATCAACATGATGATTTAGTGTGATAGAAACTATAAATGGTTGATGTTCTTGGAATCGGCTCACATGTGTATGTTTAGATCATGATATGAATTAGTATCAAACAATATTAATCGATGATTAGAACCGATGATAGGAAAGTTGGCTGTGTTATGTTGAACTCAGATGATTTCTCATGATAATAGTGTTAGATTCGATTAAATGTTAAGATAGGTTGTGTTCTTGAAACTTGATTGGTGTTCATAAAGAATTGATGTTGAAACCATTGTTTGATCGATTATTACTTGCCTGGAAACCGATTAGTTGTTAATTGATAAATCATAAAATAGGAAATTGTTTAATTGTTTTGATTGATTTAATGGGTGATTGATAACTAATGATTGCCTATAACAAACTAGCATAAGTTTCGGATTCTTTGAAACCAAACGCACAAGATCAGGTCGCACAAGACCTGATCCGATCACACAATTGCCGAAGCACAAGCTCAGTCGCACAAGGTATCCATACTCGCACAAGTCTATTGGATCGCACAAGCTATATAGTGTTAACTGTTTGGGCCGGGTATACATGTTGGGCTGGGCTAGTCCCAATCGCACAAGTCGGTTGAGTCGCACAAGCCATCCGGATCGTACAAACTCATCCGGATCGCACAAGACTGTTGCATGCTATTAGTTGGGCCGTGTATTATATGTTTGGGCTTTTGACTAGTTGGGCCGGGTGTTTATTTGAATCGCACAACATGATGTGAGTCGCACAAGGCTGTGCCGACCGCACAACATGTTGGGCCGCCTGTTATTGGGCTTTACCTTTGGATCGTACAAGTATCAGATGTTATGTAATTGACTGCTAATATGTTAACGTGCATTGCGTGGTTGCCATGATCCGTGTGTGTTCTTTATCACTACTTGAAACCAAAACCTGACTCGTATGATAACCATGTTAGGACGTGGTTGACCACTAGCATCTAGACTTGACCTTTCTGTGTATCTGCCGAGCAAACCAAGGTGAGTTCACACTCTACAAAGCATGGGATTCCCACGGGTTGGGAATGGGGTTAAGGAATATGGATTCCTCGTCCTTTCTTGGGTAGGACAGTAATGGTTCAAGAATGTAATTCCTCGTCCTCACGGACAGATAACTTTACTAGACCAAAACTCTATCACGAAGTCCCTCCTTTTTATATCGACTTAATCGCCGGGCCAATGGCGAGCGGGTCATTAGTTAGATAGCGCTATTTAGGTCTGACAAGCCTCACACCATGCCGCAGAGGACGGGCGTGAACTAATGGATCTGGGCACGTCAATGATGATAGACATTGACAGTTCAGGGCACTTAAACATGACTTTCGTCAGTAGTCGATATGGTAACGAGTCTAGTGTATACATGGGGTAGCCCCCACGGCCGAAATGCCAGATAACTATCATGGGGTAGCCCCCACGGCCGAAATGCCAGATAACTATCATGGGGTAGCCCCCACAGCTGGATTGCCAGAGTTAATGGGTTAAACAACTTACTTTTTCAAATATGGGGTAACCCCCACGGCAGGGATGCCAGTTAAAGGAACTGTTTTTGGAACAATTAAAACCAACACCCAACTGTGAACTCACTCAACATTGTTGTTGACTCGTTACTACATGCTTTGCAGGTCAATAGGTAATTAGCTGGAGCTTGCACAAGGAAGAGTCGTTGTGGGACATGGACAGCTGTGTGCCATGTTAAACCTTTGGATATTTAAACTATTGTTTTGGTTTTAAACATTATGCTTCCGCTCATAATTTAAACTATGTTGTTTTGGACAATAACTGTGTTGGTTGGACTTTTACAATTAATTACTTGCTTGTTCAATATGATTAATGGTTTGATCCTGGTCAGTCACGCCTCCAAGCGGTGATACTCCGTGTGTGGATTTTGGGGGTGTGACATACAAGAGCTGAGAAACACAATGGAGTCTAGGTTCAAGAACACACAAGCAGACATTAAGGCTATCAAGGCCTACATATTGAAAACCACTGGCACTGCTCCTCCAACTGTTCTCTTCATTGATCAATTACCCCCAGATAATGCCAAAAAGGGGGAGAAAATTTAGGAGTGGAAGAAGGGAATAGATGATGGTCTTTACATTGAACCAGAAAAGGATGCCATGACTAGAAAGATTCCCTTGCCAGATGGTAGCAAAAAGGTTGATGTTACCCAAAATGCACTTGATGTAGCTATAGCAAGTGTAAAAAGGGACAGAGCGGCAAAGGATATGTCAAGGTGGAATGAGGAGAAAAGAGCTTACATGGAGCTAAATGCGCAGGGTTGTTCTGAGCCAAAGGATGTTCAAAATCCCGTGCCAAAAAGAAATCCCACTAGAAAAGTGAGGGAACCCAAATCCATACCATCCAGACTCACAAAGCATACTCCAAAACCATCGTCCAAAAGCCCCCAACATCAATCTTCCATTCAAACAGCTGTTGTAACTCCTGCTGTATCAACAACTGCTGATACTTCAGTTGTTTCAGCATCTGCCATCACTTCAACACACACCACTTCAACACACACCACAACCACTACTTTACCACCATTACCACCAAAATCAGCCACTCCACCATCACCACCTACCAAAAAGCAGAAGACATCAGATGTTACAACATCTGTTGTAATGACAACAGTGGTTGAAACACCAGTTGTTTCAACAGCAGTTAGTCAATCACAAACCACTACCACTAAAATCACCACCACTGATCCACCCAAAACATCATCAACCTCTCCTACAATAAAAAGGAGAAGGATTCTCATACCTGATGATGATTCTCCATCACCACCACCAACATCTTCAAAATCTCTTGCACTTATTCCAAACCCTGTTCCTCTCTCATCAGCTCAAATTCAAAAGCCATTAGCTCCTACAGGTGTTCAATTTCCTCTTGAGCTCATAGCAGTCAGAGAAGAAATTAAATCTTTCTATTATAAGGAGGATCCTGCTAAAAGGAGTTTGCCATCTGTTGAAGGATATCCAAGGCCAAATAATATTGATGAATATTTGGAAGTCAAAGCTAAACAGGCAGAGGATATCTCAAAAAGAAATACACAAGGGAAATCTGATAGAGAAATTCAGCAGAACTACCAATACTTGCTCACACAAGTCAGAGCTTTGGAACAATTTACAAAGAATGTGTGTCAGCAAATATCTGAAAAAGCAGATGAATCCCTGAGAAAAGATTATGTTGAAAACATCATGGCCCACAAGAAATACAAAGGAGAAAGATACATGTATAAAGACTGGACCATTCCTGAGATGGAAAGTAAAGCAGCCAGGATTCAAGACATGATCAAAAACAAAGTGAAACATACTCCTCCAGATTGGGAAAAGTACAAAAAGAATGTACCTGATAAAAAGGTAGAGCTGAGGAGAATAAAAGAGGAATTAGCTGCTGCTGATTATGGGTCTTTGAATCAAGTGCTGAGATGGAAAGAAGAGAAAGTCAGGTCCACTTACAAAAGTTTGGAGAGATTAAGGAAGACAGATCCTAATGCTCCACAAAAACCTAACTACTCTGAGGCAGAGGTTTCAAAAAGACCACCAAAGCTGCAAATCAGGAGATCCACTACTCCAACTGGTGCTGCCATCTACAAAAGAAGACAACAATAGCAGTTGGATGCTGAAACAGTGGCAGAATTAATGGCTGGAGATGAGCTTGTGAAAGAAGGTATTAAAGAGATGATAGCTGAAACTCTTGGCCTGAACCAACCTGCAAGTACTGCTCATTCAGTCTAATAAAAATCTCCCAAGAAACCCACCAGGCTCAAAAGTACTAAAGTGGAAAACTGATAAACAGACCCATGTACTGACAGTGTTCAAGTCTAGTGGAGAAGTGAAGAAACTAACAAGGGAACAAGCACTTGGCCTAAGTCTTGAAGATTTGCAGGATCTCCTTGATCTTCCACTTAGCAGGGATGATGATGACACAGATACCTTAACCTTTGAGTTACAACTCAAAGGGCAAATAAGGGAACTGCTGATGAGGCAATAAAGATCTACCAATAATGAAGAGTTTTGGCATTATCTGTTCCAGGGGGAGATTGTTGGGATTGAACCCTACCAAAGGAACAGATAATTAAAGCCAAAACTGGATTAGAGCAGTGGATCCAGAATAAGCAGATGTTATGTATACAAGTCTCTCCCATTGAAAGTGGTTTCAACATCTGCTGACCTCCAAACTACTGATCTTTACTATCTGCTGACCTACAACTGATGTCCAAGTCAAAGACTGATGGAAGACTAAAGCTCTGCTGTTCATTCTACTGCCTTGAGTCAAGCTCTGCTGATCATGACAAGTACTATTGGGTTCACATCAGTGGAAGGCTGCAGCAGTAGTTTAGTTTATATTATGTAATGAATTGTAATAACAGTAGTTAGCATAGCAGAGGTTGTATAGATCAGATGTTAGAGTTTGTTAGGAGGTTAGATGTCACTTTCATGGTGACGTCCGCTTAGATGCTTCAGTGGTTTGCTCGTGCCTATAAATAGAACAGTGCTCTGTACTGTTCTATTAGCTCTTTCACCCTCTTCTTCCTGCACGAACAGATAATGTGAGCTTAGGCTGAGGGGGAGTTTGTTGCATACATGCAAGTGTAATCGTTGTTGAAACTAAATTCAATGATTCGGTTCATTGTTGAAAATGTGTGCTTAAAACATTTCTCCTGTTTGATTGTGAAAAGTTTGTTTCCATTCTAATTCCGCAGCACAACTCTTTCATCTTCATCTTAATTCAAACGTAAAACATAATCAATCCAAACTCAGATCCTAACAGTTTGTCTCTTAGAATTTGACATCAAGGGATACGAGTGATATAGATGTAACATCTGGTGTCACTTACATCAAAGAGGTCCAATAAAATAGGAGTTTTGACCAATATAATTTCAACAGATTGTTTACAATATGCAAACGAATTTTAGAAATAATAACATCCGCTAGATGAACTCAAAATCAGCAAGCTCAAATGTAACAGTAACATGAAAATGATCCGTCAACTTTCAAACAAATGAATGAATAAAATTGGTGTGTTGACAGTATTGAATCGCAAAAATACACCGAAATGAAATACAATCGATGCTGGTGTACCATAGTCTTAATTCATAGTTGCACTAAGAATGTTTAAAAGACAAGTTGAGCCAAGAATATGGGTAGTTGCGTGTGAAACGGTTGACCATGACTAGCACAAGCTACAAGTTTGTAACGATACCACAAGGTGTCGTAAGTGACATTATTCAATAATAGCGGTGACCGAACAAGTTCACCGTGTTTGAAGTCAAATGAAAGTGTAATGAAGCGAACCTGAAAATGTGATTCAAACGGTATCGTAGAATTTTCAATTGAATATGGACCACCAAAGAATTACTGTTTTCGATCGAAGATGAAAAAGCGATAATTACTACAAGGCATTCGATCGATAATGAAAGAACCGTTAGGAGGTACACTGGAATATAAAATGAATCTTATGTACCATTGTCTTGACACACAACTGTGTTAAGACTACTTTAATCTTGATGAAACAGAATGGATTTAGAGCAAATCAATAAATAAACAATTAAATCCGTGTTATGAGATGCGTAAATGAGATTAGCGCAAGCTTCAATCTAGTGAAAACATCACCATAAGGTGTCGAAATCAACAAACAACTTAATGGAGCCGTAGACCAAACAAGTCTACTACGACTTGGAACAAATGAAACTCTCGCATATGATGCTCTCAATACATCATATGGTGTCTTGAATTGAATATGCGAAATGGACAAGTTCAAGCAATTGAACTTGATTTTAGCGAAATCTGACACCAAACGTAGGTATCGACAAGGGAATTTCGGCATGGTTACAAGGATAAACCATGAATGTAACTTAAAAGGAATGAAATTTCAAGAAGGTTTTGTTTTCTCAATATCAAGGAGTTGATACTCACATTAATGCAGAATATCCGAGTCACGAGGGAATAATCGGATATAACAAAATAATCTTTGTAACTTTGATGAAACGACCACTAGAAGGGAGCTACATGCGTGACCAACAATTGCATGTGCATCATATGAAACGAACTAGTACTGAAGAAAATAAGTGTTCACTCTAGTGAAGAAAATTGACACGATGCAACTACCATTAAGAGGAGTAGAGACGCAAGAATCTACTTGCTAGAAGCAAAAGTGGAAATTTCAATGAAAGAAATTTGAGTTCTTTACCCGTTTGGTTAACTAAAATAGCTTGCACGACGAAATGATAGGGTTTTCCCGAGTTAATAGACGTGGTTTCCTAAGCGGTAACCTTTAACGAGTTCCGACCTATGCTCCTGGTAGTTGATGCACATATAAAAGTTATCGTCCTTCTTCTTGACGAGCAAAACTGGAGTTTCCCAAGACGAGAAGCTTGGTCTGTTAACTTCCTTCTCTAGCAACTTCTGAAGCTGCGCTGACAATCCTTGCATCTCTGAAAGTGTAAGTCGATAAGGTGTCTTAGCTACAGGCGTGGTGCCTGGAACCAAGGCAATGTGGAATTCGACTTGTTATCGAGGGGATAATTCTGGCAAGTCTTCGGGGAAGACTTCAGGATATTCCCTTACCACAGGGGTATCATCGAGCTCTGGTTCTCCGGCTTCTTTGTCCATGACATGAGCCAAGAAGGCGACACATCCGTTGTGCATAAACTTTTGTGCCTTCCAATCATCTGATAATCCATAGAGGCGTATCCTGCTTATCTCCATAAATCGCGATCGCCTCCTCATTCTCCATCGGGATATGGATAACCTTCTCATGGCATACAATCTCTGCACAATTACTCGACAACCACTCCATCTTGACTACAACGTCGAAGCTTCCCAACCCAACTGGCAGAAGACCTATTGAGAACTTACGCTCTCTAAGTTTTATCACACAGCCTCTAATTACTTCGTTAGCTTCCACTAGCTTCCCATTAGCTAGTTCTTATCGAGTACGGGTTATCTAACTACTTGCTACTAAACTAAGTATGCTCTTAAACTCTAGAGATGCGAAGCTAAAATTGGCAATAGTATCTAGCAACACAGATGCATAACGTTAACTAATATGGGACGTACCGATGACCATGTTTGGATCCTCGCGTGTTTCCCTAGCTCCGCTGTTGAACTTTCATCCACGTGCCTAAATGTTTTAGGGCAGTATTTTCTGAAATGCTTTTTGCTTCCACAGTTAAAACAGCCTTCAGCACATTTGTCACACCCCCAAAATCCACACGCGGAGTACCACCGCTTGGAGGCGTGACATGACCAGGATCAAGCCACCAATCATATTGAACATATAAGTAATCAGTAAAGTAAACGTAATCCATCACAATACAATTGGTGCTAAATCAAAAGCATAGCATAGGTAGCGGAAGCATAGTTATGAACATCCAACACAAGTGTTTAGTTTAATGAGTCATTAAGTTTTTATCAAAGCATCCACAATCCGTGCCCACAACGACCGCGCCTCCCGTGCAAGCTCCAAGAGTACCTATGGTCCTGCAAGGCATGTAACAGAGAGTCAACAACTAGTTGAGCGAGTTCACAGTTAATAGTTCAGTTAAAATGTTCGTATCGTAAATCGTAAGTTCGTTTTGTATTCATGTATCGTATATAATGGTATCGCGGCCCTCTTGGCATGTTTGCGAAGTTTAGTGGGGGTTTCCCATGTTTTCTAGACTAGTTATATTTGTATCGCGGCCCTCCAGGCATGTTTGCGAAGGTTAGTAATTGTATCGCGGCCAACCCAGGTATGTTTGCGAAGATTAGTATTTGTATCGCGGCCATTCCAGGCATGTTTGCGAAGATTAGTATTTGTATCGCGGCCATTCCAAGCATGTTTGCGAAGATTAGTATTTTTATCGCGGCCATTCCAGGCATGTTTGCGAAGATTAGTATTTGTATCGCGGCCATTCCAGGCATGTTTGCGAAGATTAGTATTTGTATCGCGGCCATTCCAGGCATGTTTGCGAAGAGTAGTGGGGGCTTCCCATGTTTTACTAGTCTAGCTATATCTATAGGTGTCCTTCACAACCCGAGGACAGTGGTGCGTATTCTAGTAGTGAAGTAAGTACATAAAATCATTCAATCCCATTCCCAACCCCGGGAATCCCATGCCTTGGTAAGAGTGTGAACTCACCTTGGTTTGCTCGGTATGCTAAGTATGTGCTCAAGTAAGTCAATCACGTCCTAAAGTGTGCACGTATACACAATCAGTTTGTATTTACGAAGTTGGCACGTAAGTATAATCATAGTGGACAACGCATCAATAATTACCAAGTAGCACATTGCACATATTCATGATCAGGCGTAGCATCTAACAACAGTTAGTTAACTCAGTTAAGACTTAACAGAATCAAATTACCAAACAGTTTATCCAGTCGGCGAAACACCCCTGTTTCGCCGTGAAACCCTTTGACGAAACACTTCTGTTTCGTCGATTACCCTTGGCGAAACACATTCTGTTTCGCCGTGAGTTTCGTTTTGCCAAAACATCTGTTTCGTCAAATCTGTTTTGCAGAGATATCAGTTATGTCATAAAACAGTTACGTGCAGAAACCCCAATTACCGTCATCATCAACAGTTATAGCAAAACATGAAAACCCTACACAAAATCTTATGCAGCCTTGACCGTCTCCATGGGTGTGGCCTACTACTAACAAAGATTAGTCACAAGAGTGTGGCCCAATGAAAACTTATTAACAAACATAGTTGTCAGCCATTAATCACAAGAGACAATCTTATTCTATTGTCAATTATCATATTTCAGCCCCCATGTGTTTATTTGTCCCATGTTGTCATATCTTTTACATAAAAGCCCTAATATACAATCATTTCAAAGTCATGTGTTCATCATCATTTCCCACTAACTGTTAATACATGAAATCATATTACCACACAATATAATCGATTACATACAACAGTCATCGGATCAATGGCCATATAAACATCAAGACATCATCACCTCATTTAATGCTCAACACATTAGTAACTTTGACTAATTCTGACAAACACACATGAGCCATCATTTACTTGCACATGGATTGATGAAATAAAGATTGCACATGCTCATGGGCCATATTCCTTCTATGTGATTGGACCAATTAACCTACTGATGCATCAATTTCATATGCTATTCTTAAATCTCATGTGTTAACATATACAACCATAATACAACCACATCATCAAGCCCTATTATTATGTTACCGTGCATTCAGATCCAGACCACCTTAACAACATTCAAGGTCAAGTTATTCAATAGTATTATGTTTCGCATAGAGTTATGTATCTGATTAATTAATCATACCGCGATCAAGAACATTATACACATATATTCGTAATAAAAAAAAATCAAACCAAACATGTAAATCACTAACCGATGGAACGGAACAAAGATTTGATCGATCTTGGATGGCTTCGAAGATTCCAAACTGCCGTCACACAGAGGAGGGGCTCTAGGGTTTTCTAATTTGTTAAAGTGTGACAAGTGAAACCGTAATACCCAATATATACGCGTACTGGGCCGTAATGGGCTTTGGCGAACTGGGCTTCGGCGAAACACATTTGTTTCGTCGAGGTGGGGTTGACGAAACGGATCCTGTTTCGTCGGGATGTTCTTGGCGAATCAACTTTTGTTTCGTCGGGTTCACTGATGTGTTAACAGTTTAAGTTTTCTAAACAGTCTCATGTTATACAACCAAACACAACTCATGCAAACACAATGCGTTTTATCATATCATAACATGTACAGTTACAAGTCAAACAACTAACAGTCAAAGTCAACGTGTAATAAATACGAAAGTGAAAGTCGGAAACTCGAGTTGTCACATTATCCCCAACTTGAAAGAAATTTCGTCCCGAAATTTAGTATGTGGTTACTGAGGAAGCTAATTGTGTGACGTTGTTTACCTGTTTCGTATCGCGGCTCCCCGAGCAGGTTTGCGAAGATTACTGGTTTTCCTGGGGTGTCACAGTCCCGAAATTCTGTAGTAGCTTCGGCCTCAGTAGTGGTTGCTTGGTTTCCGAATAACTGGGGATATTTGGGTTTCATTTGATCTTTTCGTTCTCAGATGAACTCTGGGCCACGACGGGAGTTCCAACGAACTCGAACAAGAGGTATTCTGGTGTTCTAGAGGACCTTAACATCCCGGTCCGTGATTTCAACTGGTTCCTCGACGAAATACATCCCGGTCCGTGATTTCAAAGGAACTATGAGGGTCTCATCTGACAGACACTTCTTCAGATTCGACACGTGAAAGACGTTGTGAACTGCACTGAGTTCAGCCGGTAAGTTCAGTCTATAGGCCACCCTGCCTATCTTTTCAATGATTTCAAATGGCCCGACATATCGTGGATTAAGTTTGCCTCGTTTGCCAAAACGAACTACACCCTTCCAGGGTGAAACTTTGAGTAGCACTCGATCCCCAACCTGGAACTCGAGTGGTTTCCTGTCTTTATCGGCGTATGCTTTCTGACGGTCGCGAGCTACCGCCATGCATTGTCGTATCTGAGAGATCTTTTCAGTAGTATCAATTACAAGTTCTGGACCTGTGATTTGACTATCTCCCACCTCTGCCCAACAAAGAGGTGACCGGCATTTACGTCCGTACAATGCCTCAAATGGAGCAGCTTTAATGCTGGTGTGTCAGCTGTTGTTGTACGAAAATTCCACAAGTGGCAGATGCTTTTCCCAGCCGTTGCCAAAGTCAATTACACATGCACGAAGCATGTCTTCTAGAGTTTGAATAGTGCGCTCAGACTGCCCATCCGTCTGAGGGTGATAAGCTGTGCTCATGTCCAAACGAGAGCCAAAAGATTTATGCATTGCTCGCCACAGTTCTGAAGTAAATCGTGCATCACGATCAGAGATAACGGAAGTTGGCACCCCGTGCCTTGAAACCACTTCTTTTAAGTAGATGCCTGCTAGTGTAGAGAACTTGTCTGTTTCTTTGATAGCCAAGAAATGTGCAGACTTTGTGAGTCGATCCACGATCACCCAAATAGTATCATTTCCACGTTGAGATCTAGGTAGGCCAGTAAAAAAAAAATCCATGAAAATTTGTTCCCATTTCCACTGTGGTATCTCAGGTTGTTGGAGTAGGCCCGATGGTTTCTGATATTCAGTCTTGACTCTCGCACAAGTCAAGCACTTGCTGACGCAAGTGGCTATGTGAGCTTTCATGCTAGGCCACCAATACGTAGTTCTGAGGTCGTGGTACATCTTATCCGAACCAGGATGTACTGAGTAGCGAGACTTATGAGCTTCATTCATTACAAGCTCGCGTAAGTTGCCATAGAGTGGGACCCAGATGCGTCCTGTTACATAGTAGGCTCCATCTGCCTTTTGTTCTAACCTTTGCCTTGAGCCGCGTAGGGCTTCAGCCCTAACGTTTTCTGGTTTCAATGCTTCTACCTGAGCATCTCGTATCTGTGAAGGAAGACTAAACTGAATAGTGAGTTGCAACGCTCGTACACGTCTAGGTGCAGTATCCTTTCGACTAAGGGCGTCGGCCACCACATTGGCCTTGCCCGGATGGTACTTTATAGCACATTCGTAATCGTTCAACAGTTCAACCCATCGTCGTTGTCGTATGTTTAATTCTTTCTGTTTGAAGATATGCTCTAGACTCCTGTGATCGGTGTAGATGGTGCACTTAGTGCCATACAAGTAATGTCGTCATATCTTGAGCGCAAAAACAACAGCTCCCAGCTCTAGATCATCTGTAGTGTAATTCCGTTCGTAAATCTTAAGTTGGCGCGAAGCATAAGCAATAACTTTATCCCGTTGCATCAACACACATCCAAGACCCTGGATAGACGCGTCGCAGTAGACTACAAAATCGTCCGTGCCTTCAGGCAATGAGAGGATAGGTGCGCTACAAAGTCTATCCTTTAAGTGCTGAAACGCTGTTTCCTGTGTATTACCCCAACGGTAAACAACACCTTTCTGTGTCAGTACTGTGAGCGGCTGTGCAATCTTTGAGAAGTCTTTGATGAACCGTCTGTAATAACCCGCCAAACCCAAGAATTGGCGTATTTCGGTTGGTGTGCGAGGTGCAGGCCAGTTCTTGATCGAGTCTACCTTAGATGGATCGACATGAATCCCATCCTTGTTTACCACATGGCCTAAGAAGTGGACTTCACGAAGCCAGAAGTCGCATTTTGAAAACTTAGCGTATAGCTGTTCCGTTCGAAGGAGTTCCAAAATAAGTCGTAAATGCTGCTCATGTTCCTCCCGATTCTTCGAATAAATCAAGATGTCGTCGATGAAAACAATAACAAACTTGTCAAGATAAGGTTTGCACACCCTGTTCATAAGATCCATGAAAACCGCAGGCGCGTTCGTTAGCCCTAATGGCATGACAAAAAAAAAAACTCGTAATGACCGTAGCGAGTTCTGAATGCTGGTTTTTGGAGACGTCCTCATCCCAGACTCTCAATTGATGGTAACCTGACCTCAGATCAATCTTCGAGTAATAGCTCGACCCTTGAAATTGGTCAACTAAGTCGTCGATGCGTGGAAGAGGATAGCGATTCTTCACAGTCACCTTGTTCAGTTCGCGGTAATCTATGCACATGCGGAAAGTGCCGTCTTTCTTCTTCACAAATAATACTGGAGCTCCCCAGGGCGAAGAGCTAGGACGTATGAAACCCTTTTCCAAGAGTTCTTGCAATTGCTTAGACAGTTCTTCCAGTTCATTTGGAGCTAAGCGATACGGTGCTCGAGCTATAGGTGCTGCTCCTGGAGCTAGCTCGATCTGAAATTCGACCTGGCGATGAGGCGGTAGTCCAGGTAACTCTTCAGGAAACACTTGAGGAAAATCGCGTACAACCGGAATATCCTCTAACTTCTTCTCTTTCGTCGATGTATCTGTAACGAGTGCTAATATAACTGTGTGGTCCTTTCGCAAACACTGATAACATCCTTTGTTACCCTGCTGTTGCTGCTGATTCTGTGGAGCTTGTGGCTGCTGTTGTCGGTTCTTGTTTGCAGGGCGTGAGCTTCTACAATCTTTGGCTTCATGACCAAGCCTGTTACATCTCTAACAACGATCTTTGTTGTGCGGCCCGCTGTGGTGCAAATTACATCGATTGCACTTAGGGTGATTTCCTTGATATCGATCTTTCGATGCTGTGCCTGGGACTGAACCGTAGTCGAACCCTTGCTAGAGATTCCATCCCACTTTCGTTTGTTGTCACTGGGAATAGCAGAAGTAGTGATAGTAGTAGTAGTACCAATACGTTTAGGCAGCCTGTTCTGTTTCGCTGTCTTGTCTGTGAGACGATGAGCAAGACGAGTAACATCCTGAATGGTAGCAAGATTGGCAGAAGTCACATGACTCTGAATTTCTGGTACTAAGCCTTTGAGGTATAGCTCAATGCGTTTGATGGGAGGATCCACCATAGTTGGACATAACACTGCCAGTTCGTTGGATCGTTTCGTGTACGCTTCTATATCTGACCCCGTCATCTTTAGGTTAAAGAACTCCACTTCCAGCTTGTGGATGTCATCACGACTACCGTATTCACGTTTGATCAGTTCCTTAAAATCATTCCGTGGGGTGGCATTAGCAGCCGCCAGCCCTAGCATCTGAACTTGCGCGTTCCACCAAGTTAGTGCAGTGCCTTCGAGAGTACCAGTGGCGTACTTCACCCTACGAGCCTCAGGGCATTCACACATTTCGAAGACCGATTCAAACTTTTCAAACCAGTGGAGGAGTCCAACGGCCCCTTCAGTGCCACTAAAAGTACTAGGACGACAGTCCGTGAAAGTTTGGAACGTGTACACAGGTGGCTGAGCGTGTTGACCTGTCGTGTGCGTAAGAGTAAATATACTAAAGTACGAGTGTTGGTTCACGAGAGTAGGATCTAAAGATCCTAGAGTAAGTGGTGATGGCAGGTTACACCTCCTGCCTGGGCAACTGCGAGTGCTGCAGTAACTTGTTCAGTGATCGAAGCCGCCAACTGGGCTTGAGTTAGGTTAACGTGTCCGCTCATGATCTTGATATCAAGGGGAACATGAGTGAGAGAGGTTCGCGAAAGTGCGATGACAGAAGGGAGTAAGCACATAAGTGTTTCAATCATCAGTTGTTACATTTATCTTAAGCATACCATGAGCAAAGTTCTATGTAATCTAGCATGTAGGTAATGTAAGCATGAACAATATTACCTATAGTGTTGAGTCTTGCACGCGGAGCGAGGCGTCGTTGTGGATCGTTGAGCACTGTTCTGGTTATAGTCTGGTTTTAATAAAAACGTTTTCCCCTTATTAAAACCGAGTTCTCTATAACCAATGGCTCTGATACCAATCTGTCACACCCCCAAAATCCACACGCGGAGTACCACCGCTTGGAGGCGTGACATGACCAGGATCAAGCCACCAATCATATTGAACATATAAGTAATCAGTAAAGTAAACGTAATCCATCACAATACAACTGGTGCTAAATCAAAAGCATAGCATAGGTAGCGGAAGCATAGTTATGAACATCCAACACAAGTGTTTAGTTTAATGAGTCATTAAGTTTTTATCAAAGCATCCACAATCCGTGCCCACAACGACCGCGCCTCCCGTGCAAGCTCCAAGAGTACCTATGGTCCTGCAAGGCATGTAACAGAGAGTCAACAACTAGTTGAGCGAGTTCACAGTTAATAGTTCAGTTAAAATGTTTGTATCGTAAATCGTAAGTTCGTTTTGTATTCATGTATCGTATATAATGGTATCGCGGCCCTCTTGGCATGTTTGCGAAGTTTAGTGGGGGTTTCCCATGTTTTCTAGACTAGTTATATTTGTATCGCGGCCCTCCAGGCATGTTTGCGAAGGTTAGTAATTGTATCGCGGCCAACCCAGGCATGTTTGCGAAGATTAGTATTTGTATCGCGGCCATTCCAGGCATGTTTGCGAAGATTAGTATTTGTATCGCGGCCATTCCAGGCATGTTTGCGAAGATTAGTATTTGTATCGCGGCCATTCCAGGCATGTTTGCGAAGATTAGTATTTGTATCGCGGCCATTCCAGGCATGTTTGCGAAGAGTAGTGGGGGCTTCCCATGTTTTACTAGTCTAGCTATATCTATAGGTGTCCTTCACAACCCGAGGACAGTGGTGCGTATTCTAGTAGTGAAGTAAGTACATAAAATCATTCAATCCCATTCCCAACCCCGGGAATCCCATGCCTTGGTAAGAGTGTGAACTCACCTTGGTTTGCTCGGTATGCTAAGTATGTGCTCAAGTAAGTCAATCACGTCCTAAAGTGTGCACGTATACACAATCAGTTTGTATTTACGAAGTTGGCACGTAAGTATAATCATAGTGGACAACGCATCAATAATTACCAAGTAGCACATTGCACATATTCATGATCAGGCGTAGCATCTAACAACAGTTAGTTAACTCAGTTAAGACTTAACAGAATCAAATTACCAAACAGTTTATCCAGTCGGCGAAACACCCCTGTTTCGCCGTGAAACCCTTTGACGAAACACTTCTGTTTCGTCGATTACCCTTGGCGAAACACATTCTGTTTCGCCGTGAGTTTCGTTTTGCCAAAACATCTGTTTCGTCAAATCTGTTTTGCAGAGATATCAGTTATGTCATAAAACAGTTACGTGCAGAAACCCCAATTACCGTCATCATCAACAGTTATAGCAAAACATGAAAACCCTACACAAAATCTTATGCAGCCTTGACCGTCTCCATGGGTGTGGCCTACTACTAACAAAGATTAGTCACAAGAGTGTGGCCCAATGAAAACTTATTAACAAACATAGTTGTCAGCCATTAATCACAAGAGACAATCTTATTCTATTGTCAATTATCATATTTCAGCCCCCATGTGTTTATTTGTCCCATGTTGTCATATCTTTTACATAAAAGCCCTAATATACAATCATTTCAAAGTCATGTGTTCATCATCATTTCCCACTAACTGTTAATACATGAAATCATATTACCACACAATATAATCGATTACATACAACAGTCATCGGATCAATGGCCATATAAACATCAAGACATCATCACCTCATTTAATGCTCAACACATTAGTAACTTTGACTAATTCTGACAAACACACATGAGCCATCATTTACTTGCACATGGATTGATGAAATAAAGATTGCACATGCTCATGGGCCATATTCCTTCTATGTGATTGGACCAATTAACCTACTGATGCATCAATTTCATATGCTATTCTTAAATCTCATGTGTTAACATATACAACCATAATACAACCACATCATCAAGCCCTATTATTATGTTACCGTGCATTCAGATCCAGACCACCTTAACAACATTCAAGGTCAAGTTATTCAATAGTATTATGTTTCGCATAGAGTTATGTATCTGATTAATTAATCATACCGCGATCAAGAACATTATACACATATATTCGTAATAAAAAAAAAATCAAACCAAACATGTAAATCACTAACCGATGGAACGGAACAAAGATTTGATCGATCTTGGATGGCTTCGAAGATTCCAAACTGCCGTCACACAGAGGAGGGGCTCTAGGGTTTTCTAATTTGTAAAAGTGTGACAAGTGAAACCGTAATACCCAATATATACGCGTACTGGGCCGTAATGGGCTTTGGCGAACTGGGCTTCGGCGAAACACATTTGTTTCGTCGAGGTGGGGTTGACGAAACGGATCCTGTTTCGTCGGGATGTTCTTGGCGAATCAACTTTTGTTTCGTCGGGTTCACTGATGTGTTAACAGTTTAAGTTTTCTAAACAGTCTCATGTTATACAACCAAACACAACTCATGCAAACACAATGCGTTTTATCATATCATAACATGTACAGTTACAAGTCAAATAAGTCAAACAACTAACAGTCAAAGTCAACGTGTAATAAATACGAAAGTGAAAGTCGGAAACTCGAGTTGTCACAACATTTTTGTTTGTCACTCTTCCTTCCTTGGTAGTCGTTGTTTCCTTCGTGATTCTTGCTACCATCTTGGCCTCCATTTCCATGTTCAGTACCTTGCCTACAAGTCTCCTTGGGAAGCCCCCTCTTGCCACAGTTATCACATTTTCCATATTTACATCGCCCGACATGATAACGTAGACAATTGTTGCACTTAGGTAGGAGACCCATGTACTCTTTTCCCTTTTTGGCCTTCTTTTTGTTATTCGCCCGAGTACCCTTCTTTAAATTTGCGAACTTCTTCTTGTTATCTCCAGATGGCTCCACAGGAGTCTCCTTTTTCTCCTCCGAAGTGGAAAATTCTCCTAGTCTAACCACTTCTTCAGTGAGTGCCACACTTAAGTCGATAGCACGGTGATTGTTGGAGGTTTAGATGTTGTCACCAGGCTTAGAATCTGAGGTGCCAATCCCCCCAATGAAGCGTTCGATTCTCTTAAACTCTGGTTCCACCAAACGCGGAGCAACTTGTGATAAATCGTGAAATCTCTGCACATACTCAGCTATCTTTGGGCCTTCCATTTTCAAGTTCCAAAGTTCAGTCTCCAACTTTTGGACTTCTACCCTCGAGCAATATCTCTTACGCATCAGCTCATTCAGTCTGTCCCACGTCAAAGCATACGCAGCAGTCTCGCCCAACGTCTGAACCTGAAGGTTCCACCATGACAGAGCCCCATCTAGAAATAGTCCAGCTATGTACATGACCTGATGCTCTGGGGTGCATTTGCTCAAACGCAAAACAGAATCCGTCTTCTCAACCCAGAGCACGAAGGCTACGGCACCCCCAGTGCCGTCGAAATCTTGGGGCTTGCAGCTCAAGAACTGCTTGTAGGTGCAGTCTGCGACATGAGCAACATCATTCACGTAAGGCATTAGCAAAGCACCCTTGGAAATGTCCAAACGTTTTGTAATGTGTCTTAAGTGACTAAACATTACCGTTGGGTGGGTTATTTCCTGAGATACCTCCGCTGCGTTCGGAGCGAAGGGCCTCGTGCTGTGCGATGGCCTGTGATATGCGCTCTTATAATTCTGCCTCTGTCATCGGCAGAGGGTTATTGGTATTGGTGTTCCTTTGAATCAACATCTTCTAAGAAGAAGGTCGGCTAGGTCAGGTCTTATTAAGGACACAAGCGCATAAGCATCAACTTATCGAATAAGGCCTAGGAGGTGTGTATACATATGTATATAAGCAATCATCATAGCAAGCAATCATATAACATCACCGTTATAGCACAAATATGTAGATTGGAACATATTTAATGAGAACATAACAAGCAAGCACGTAGCAACACAATTATAGCACAAACATGCAGATCAACAACATGCTTAGTAAGGACATAACGACTGGGTTTTTATTATTTACCGACCACAATCACATTGTCTACAAAGTGTATCACATCAAAAGGGACACAGTGTCACACCCCCAAAATACCACATGCGGAAACACCACGGGACGTGTGACGTACCAGGATCCAAGCCACCAATCACATTGAACCCATATAAAATATTTAAATAAATCATTCGATTAATTTCATAATATAAAACAAAGTCACACGTTAAACCAAAGTAAACATTCAGCGGAAGCATAAGTTTATTCGTTGTTCAAGTATTTCAATACAAATGTACTAAACCAATAATAAATATCCAAGAGTTGTGACCCCATGACCACTCCAGCACTCTCAGATAGCAAGTCCCATGTCCAATAATCTAACGACCTGCAAGTATGCAGACAAGTGTGTCAGACGACGCTGGTGAGTTCAAAGTTTGTTAACGTGTTTAGTTACCAGATTAAAACGTTTCACAGATTCATAGTTGTTAATCACACGCTTACCGCATATGGCTCTAGATTATTTTCCCTAAACCCCATTGCCTCTATCAAAGCAATGGTCAAGATGGGGATCATTAGTTCACTCCCGACCTCCTCGGTGCGGTGTGAGGGTGCCAAACCTAAGTAGCACTACTAACTAATACCCCGTTGCCCTACAAGAAACAATCGGTAAGAGGGACTTGAGTGATAGATATCGACGTGTATTAACCAACAACCAGGTTTAACATTCCAGTCAAACCCATTACCCGACATTTCACCACGGAACGTTTACCAGATGTCCCACCCCGGGACGCATGCTTGGAAAAAGAGCAGTGAACTCACCTTGGTTTGCTCGGTTTGTTAAGTTACTCGTTTCCAAGTTAATCAACCAACCCTACCGTGGTTACCAAACCATATCAGTTTCACAATCATACAAATCACACGTTTGCACACAGTAAATCACATAGTCGAACACAGTTTGCATGTATCACTAAAATCACCATAAATCATATATCAACACTCTGTTCTACCCATGCTCACACCTCATGTGAGAGTCTTATGATAACATGTCACAGTTCCCGAGTATGCAATATCACAATGATACATTTCGCATTCACATATGTACGATATCACAATAATACATTTTACAATTACTCTAGCTGTTCACTGTTCAGACTAACGACCTTCTCGGTGAAAAACCTATGTGATGAATCTCCTATCTTTCGCCGAGATCACTTCTGACGAATCTCCTATCTTTCGTCGGTACTAGGGGTGACGAAACACCTAGTTTAGTCGACATCAGGGGTGACAAAACTCCATAGAGATTCGCCAAGATCACCAAAGTGACTGTTAACACGTTTTCATCAAGGTTTACAGATCAAACATTGGTTTCTGCCAATTCAACATACCCTAGCCATTGTTCAATCATCAACTGATAATCCCATAACCTTACAAGTCTTAATTACATGGTTCTAATCCAACTAATGACATGTCATTCTCAAATAAATCAGATTATCGGTTCCATGGAAATCAACGTATTTAAACCATCAATCGTCATTATAGAATTTATAGATCTACATGCTATTCAAGAACCAAATCTTACATAGTTATTTTAATATATGCAGTGATCTAATCGGTGATCATTCATTCAACATCGAACACATCACATATCACATAACCCACTTCAAACCCTAGCTTCTAGCATGCACAGATACGATTTACACAACAACCAGTAACTATTCGATCACATAAACAAGGAAATCGAATAACGTAATGATAATAGTAACTAACCGAGATGAAAGAAATGATAGGTTCGATCGATACGGAGAGCCTCAAGAATTCAGAATTATCGCCGCACAAGAGAGGGTATTCTAGGGTTTTACGTACACGCGTATGATTATATATATCGTGAATAGGGCCGAGCCACTCTACTGGGCTTCACTTAGGCCGTGAAACTGTTTGGCGAAACACCCTACTCGACGAAACATCCAACATGGCGAATGTCACACCCCGACCACGTAAAACAACAAAACGTGGTGGAAACGTTGGGGAGTGTTGTAACAGAATCATTGTTTCACAACCATGGATTAAACAATTTCGTTTTATTGAATTAAATGTATTACATTACATTGGAATTTGAAACAAAACATAAACAAATAGTCTTTCATTGTTATTAAGTCACTAAGGCCTCGTCCATTCCTATGTGAGCGTACACAAATATCATCATCAACTATGGTATTTGAAACACATGTGAAAATACGTCAGCATAAAAATGTCGGCGAGTACATAGGTTTTATGTGAGTGTCAGATTCATGGCTCGTTTTACATGTTGCAATACTTATTTAAAAACCTTGTTTTGAAAAGTATGGTATTGCGACATAATTAACCAACTCAAATCAAATTGGATATGATTTATAAAATCTCGTAGCCATGATTCTTAACTCCAAAACATTTGTTTTATGAAATCAAATTGTGTTCATATCAATCAAATGATTACAAATGGTTCACATACATCCAACAATTACAAATGGTTCTCATACATCCCATGATTACAAATGGTTCCCATACATCGAATGGTTACAAATGGTTCACATCATTGAGTGGTTACAAATGGTTCTCATAAATCAGAGGTTACAAATGGTTCAAACAGTTCAAAATGTAAAACAATGGGCTAGCATGTTAAGTGAATATACATAGCAAAACATAATGAAATCATGTACTAATAGTGTACTAATGAACATAGCAAGTATATGATATGAAAACATGGAAAGCATGAAAGTAACAAGTAGGCACATGTGTTTCAACCCAAAACATTTGAAAAACAGTAAAAGAGGGGACTATGTACTCACTTGAGGGTGCTTAGAAGTCTTGAACAACAACCAAGCAAAGCTAGAGGGATCACAGAATCAAACGGCACCTAATCGGGTAGCATGAGGGTTCGTAAACCAAATGAGTGTAAGAACTCATGCAATATGGTTTAACAAAGCCTACATACTAAAACGAAACCTATGCTAAGTGCTTACGACTCGTTAAGATAGCTTAAGCTACTTTAACGCGTCGTTCGTGTAAAACGCGTTCGGAACGCCTAACTAGTCCTATGACAAGTATTATATGCCTTAACATGTCTAATAATGTTACCTAATAAGTTTAGATGTCAAAATTTAGGTTACGTATGCTTAAAATGAATTTATGCGCAAAAAGGGGCATTTTGGTAATTTTCCTAGGGCATATAAATTACCTATCATACCACTAAATAAATGAAGTGATCATAAGGTATAACCTCAAAAGGTTATTCCCTATACAACTATGGTCACTAAACATGTTTGGTTGGATCCTAATGATCGACCAAACGGGTCTAGTTCGAAAGTCTATGCGGTTGTTTAGACCGCTTGACTTACGACTCTACATAAGCACTAAACCTAAAGTGACGAGCTAAACATGTTAAAACATGTTTAATGAAGTTAGAAAACAGGTTTGGTATCAAAACAAATGGTTTTGATACCTAAAAGTAGTTTGGTTACAAAATACGCAAGAATACGCATTTTGGCCGAAACTACGACTCGCCACTATGCCTAGATAACGTGGTAATCAGTAGGTATAGTCATAAGAGACTAAAACCATCGTGATTACGCTCACATTATGAATTTCAAACGAACTTCGTATTGACCATAAACTGGTCAATGCAGAAAGTCAAACAAAGTTTAACTTTCAACGTAAAAATGCATAAAAGAACGAAAGAGGACTTACAAAAGGTCCAAGGAGGTTTGATCCAATTTATTCTCAGCTATGAAGTGCAAGACTTTAACTTAGAGAATGAAAATCAGATCAAATGTGAGTTTGAGAGCAAAGGGGGTGGGGTTTATATAGTTTTTGTAGAATCGTTAAGATCGTTCATCGTAAAACGAGCTTCGATCTCATCCGTACACATGTGCCCATGGTTTTGGGAAACCATGGGAGCCCCTAGTTTCATTAAAATCATGTGCAAATGTGGGGAACAGCTGGAACAAGCTGGAATTTAGATTTTTCATTTTGGTCCCTTCCTAAGATAACTATGGCAGAATGTCAATTTTGGTCCCTGAATGTGCAAAACATGGTTTTTGATGCATTTTTGGCACGTTTAAGCCCCGTTAATCCCATTTCAAGGCTCTAAAATGAAGTTAAAGTATAGGGAACATGAAACATGCTCAAAAATATCTTGGATGTTGGTTTGTTTGGTCGTACGGTTGCGTTGTTCGGTTAATTACGACGAAACACAAACGAATTCGAAAAACGATCCAAATTACGCGACGAATGGAATTTTATCATGCCAATCACTAAAATAAAATATTTTAATGATTACCTAAAGTTTTGGATGTCCGGATGTATTCAGAACGTAAGATATGCGCGAAAATGCAAACTCATGCACTTTTTGACGCTTTTAGTCCCTGAATGACCAAAAAGTTTATTTTAGCACACCGAACCCCTCAAATCCTATTTGTGTGACAAATCTCACTAAACTAGGTATCTGTACAATTAATTAAATTTAATTATGTGCTTAATGACTGTGCTTGATTACAACTGACAACTTGAACTACTTTATGATTTTTGTATCATACATACTTATGCATCACTCCATTTATTACACACAAACTTTAGTGACATACATGATGCACAAAGCACAGTTAGCACACTGAACGGATAATACAGAAACATGCTGACAATGCCAGCACATAGACAGACAATGTTATTGTGGCCATTATGAGCCAGGGACAAGGTACTACACTAGTATGGAGTGTAGGGAAGTGAGGACCATAAAACTGCGTCACTAGGTGATAGTTAAAGTGCCGGGATGTGCCTAAAACACACTTTAAGTGCAGAATTCTGCACTTAATTATAAAATTCAGCATTGTAACATACTAGTAATGTGCAAAAATATGGCAGAACGATCCTGTATGCTTTCCTAAGTGCCAGGAATAATTTGTGTTACAAAAATATATATAAAAGACACTTTGCGGACTAATTAAACACTTTAACGGAACGGTATCTAACCGGATAACCGGACATTACCCGGGACACTAAATTTTTGTCAATTACATTGTTTTATTATTTTTGACTAGTCATGATCCCCGTTTACCATAACACCCACCAAAAACTAAATAACTAACTTATATAATCAAGTTACTTGGATTCTAACTTATCTTTACCACTTAGTCACAAAATGTTACAACCAACCCCCGCCCCCTAAACCGATTTCGGTCCCCATGGACCCCACCATATTTTCACACCATACTTCACATCTCCTAACTAGATTTAATCCCATTTGTTTATTAGATCTTGCTTGTTAAAATGGACATAATATTGGAAGACATCTATATAAGTATGGTTCCTTGGATTCACTCATCATTCCTTATCATTACACCCTCACTCTTCACTCTCTCTCCCTCTTCTCGGTTCACCACAACCGCCACCACCTTCACCATTCCACCACCATCCTCTTCCATTTTCAAGTCTCATTCAAGACCTTAAGGTGATACAAGGAGGTTGCAACTTGTGGAGCTTCAAAAGGACCTTGTTCTTGCTTGTTCTTCATCATTTCTCATCATCTTTTTCACTAGATTCTACCCTAGCCTTGTGCTAGTAGTAAGTCTTTGTTACACCTTGTTCCATCTTGTTTTTATGGCTAAAAATTGTAGTATGTTTAGTATGTTCAAAACACTAAAGAAACAAGAACAAGAATAATAAACATGAAGCTTACATAAAGTTTACATATGATTGAAACTTGAAGATGAAATATTGTAGTAGGATGTTGTAGTAATCATATTGTTGATTTTATGTTGATTCTTGATGGTGTGATGTAAATCACCATATGAATCTTGTTAAATAATATCTAGAGATATGATTTAACAAGATTAGAAAGTGGTTATGTGTTACATAAAATAACCACCTTCTAGTTTAACCATGAACTTGGATAAAAATGATTTTCTTAAAATATAAGTGAGCAAGTTGATGGATGGTCATGTTGATCCAATTTTTACAAAAGATTTTTGTAAACAAACCAAGTTCAAGAAACGATCTCTAAAAGATTATGATTTTTCATACACTTACATATTTTTGGAAGCGAAATAAGTGTGAAGATCTTTTATTTACAAGAAGAGTTCAAGGGTTTTATTTTTGTAAAAGTTGTTTACAAGTTGTAAACACTAAATTATTTTAAAAGAATGGTTTTTAGAGAAATAAATACGCTTTGGAAGGTAACTAAGTCCAATAAAAGCATTACCAAGTTACTACGCATTTTCGAAATATATCAAGTTCATGATTAGTGTGTAACCCTAATATTTTTGCTCTTGGTAATGCAAGGATTGATTGTTGATGATTGTTGATTGATTTTGAAAAGAAAATGATATGCTAGCAAGCATGGACACCTCCGTTTTTAGGGGAAACTCTGGCGAAATTTTCTAAAAATTTCAAGACTTAGAAAATATTTTTCCAAGCAAATGTTACAAGTATATTTTATAACCTGTGTTTCAAATATAAACTTCGCCATAATTTTTGTAACAAGATACAATTGTCGGAGGTTGATTTTCTTAAATAAAAGCGGAAAAATATATGTATTTGGAATAGATGGTATATTAAAACGCTTGTGGAAATACATATTTTTGGAGTATACTATTTTTGACAAATATGTAAGTGGGACTTAAAAATATATTAATCGGACTCCCAAAATACATGTATACCCCCCATCCTTGGGAAGGTAATACGCACATAAAATACTTGAGAAGTATGAATACGGAATAGTTGTCTAACTATTATCTCAAAACCTAAAAATATAATGTAAGTTAAAATAATTATTATTTTAACAATAAGTTGTAACTTGGATTAATATCCAAGTAACGTAACTCAAAACATAAATACAAAGGCACGGCACGACCCGATCGTCTAATAGACATTAGTACGTTGTAGGTCGTCAGGTAGCCGATCAAGTTTGAGTTGACGTTACGATACAGGAGACGCAGTACTGTGAGTTCATGTCCCCCTTTTCTCTTAACTGTTTTCATTTTTTATACTTCGGGGGTGGAATACATGTTACAATTACTACAGACAAATTTTATACATGGTATGGTTAGCTTAAGGAGGGTTTACTACTAGATCATGTGAGGGGTGGATACAACACTTAAGGCCATCAATCCTCGTTGTTAGGACCGAGGGACACAAGAGTGGTAGATCTATTTGGGTGTAGCGAGCCCACACCCGTGAGGCCGGGGCGGCCCATAGAGGTAACTGTGTCTTACAGCCGAAGCCCGGTAACGAATTTGCTAGGTTTGAGTCTTCCTGCACCTTTTCACACATGACAATGGCTTTGCAACCCATCGGTGATCTCTTTTTCCTTATTGCTACATACCAGAGACTTTTATTCATACTTTGAAGGTTTATACATACTCACTTTTACATGAACTCGCTCAACTTTTGTTGATTTTTCAAACTACATGTATTTCAGGAAATTAATGGATCTGGCAAAGTGTGCATTTGTGTCGAGCTGCGTAGAGAATAACGATGTCATCCAGGTTTAGGAGGTGTAACCCTTACCTGGACGGGTTACATGTCTTTAAACCACGTTTTATTTAAGTCTTTTGTTGTGTCATGTGAACACGTTTTAATCTTGTCATGGTTGTAACTCGTTTTATGTGTCGACAGTTTCAAACAATGGTGTTGTGGTATCTTTAAACTTAATGAATGGATGATCATCATGTGTTTTATTTTCATATAGCATTGTTATGATTGTTACTATGGTATTAAGAAGTCACACCAAAATAATCCACGCTTCCGCAAAAGCCAGGGTGTGACAGCTTGGTAACAGAGCCTCAATCATAGCGAACTAGGATTCATTCTCGAGTCTAGACTATGATCACTAGGGCTCTTACGAAAATGTTTTCAAACATTTTTACATTGCATACACTAAAAGTCCAGATCTGGGGCACAAACATTTTACAAACAAAAAGGCACAAATACAAATTTCGAAATTTATATTTCAGTCTTAGAGACTGAGGGAGGTTCAGTCTTAGAGACTGAGGGGTTCAATCTTAGAGATTGGGGAGGTTTAGTCTTAGAGACTGGGAGTTGGTCTTAGAGACCAGGGAGTTAGTCTGAGAGGCTAGGGAGTTCAGTCTGAGAGACTGGGAGGGATAGTCTGGGGAAGACTAGGATGATTTCTTGCTTGCATTGATTGTGACTTACATGCTTATTTGATTACATGTTGATATATGTGCATATGTGTGGTTGTGTTACAGACACCATGCCATCTTCTTCGGACACCGGAGTATCGGACACACTGGATCCCATGGCGATAGTCTCGGACGACGAGATCCTATCCGAGAGCGAGGTTTACACATCGGACACTACTAGCACGGATGAGGATGATTTTCAGCCGTTTGCTCTTCCCGATTTTGGGGATGATATGCCTCTTGCCGATGGCCCTTTCGGCGGGGACCTACCTCTTATTCAGGTCCCTGCTCCTCTCCCACTTGCCGCAGTTCCTATCGAGGATCTGCCACATGATGAGTTCGATGATGATGACATCGATTTGTTCATAGAGGGTCCCCCGGAGGGTGACCAGGATGGTGTGGCCCTTATGGATGCCGATGTCCCTCTTGCTGATGATCCCGTTTTCGACCCTGTTGTTCCCATAGTAGAGGTTCCAGCTGCTGATATCGTTGCTTTGCCACCTGTTGAGGTCCCTGTCGTGGAGGCCTTATCCGACCCGTTTGGTCCTTATTCTTTCGAGTCTGTAGCGTCCACTTCACTGCACGCCCAGGGCGTACAGCACCATTCCTCTGACTCCGACTCAGACATGGTGATGTCTGTTGCTCCCCTCGTTCCCCACGACATTGACCTAGAGCCGGAGGTCGAGTTTGTACCAGTTGAGCTAGCTCCAACTGATCCAGCACTCGAGTTAGCTTTAGAGCATGTCGTTGGGCATGACCTTATTGATGCTCCAGCTGTCGCGCTTTTACCTGATCCCTTACCTGAGCCGGATCACGTCAACATACCAGTCTTGGAACCACCCATTGTCGATGCACCAGTCGTTGTACCACCGGTTTCTGATGTACCTATTGCTGATGCACCCGCTCTTGCACCGCCTGCTGTCGACTATGCACCATTTGCCACGCATGTCGACCCTCGATACGCTGACACCCGTAATGGGTGGATCGACGATGATGATTATCCACCGTTTGTGCTACCAGTCACTCCTCCAGTAGCACCTGTTTCCGCACCTGTTGATGTTCCATTGTTCCACCCACACACCTCTGATACTCATCGCACCAACCTTCATGTTGCGTTCCTCCAGGACATTCCTCCACCACGTCCTAGGGAGGGTTCGTCGAGTCAGCCTTTTGGTCACGTACCTTTCATACCAGGAGCCGGCCGGTCTATGCCACAGTTTCCTCATTCTACTTTTGTTCCACCTATGACGTCAGCAGTACCCTTCACGTCTCAGTTTCCTCACATTACACCACCCTTTGTATCTTCGGGCGAGCCGTTTCTGTGGGCTTCGCCCAATGTTATGCCATTATCGGACCCTTATCACCCGTTCCATGTTGGATACACTACAGAGGACATACTTACATCCCTGCAGATGCAACAGGATGCACTGAGTCATCGCATTCAGGAGTTAGAGAGGGCTCCATGCCCTCCCCCGTGTCACTGTCAGACTCCTTTTGCAGCACCACACACTCCTCTTCCGCTACCCCCTGATTCAGATATTCGTTTCCTCACCTCCGAGCAGCAGATTGCCTACTTGCTGCGCGTCATTCATGCACTTGAGGAGGATTGGGTGCGTATGCGCCGTTTGATTTTCTTCCCTCCTCCTCCTCCCCCATCAGCATGAGGATATTTTTGGTCTGTTGCAGGTAGTGTTACTTTTGATGAGAGGACAGCGATTGAGCCAGACTATACAGCATTTTGAAGACCGCATTTTGACATCATGACTGTTGGTTTTTGATTTTTGGTTGTTGTATATGGCTAGACAGTTCAGACAAGGGCATTGTGACCCTTAGTCTCTTTTGGGATGTACGATACATTTAGAAAACTTGTAAACATTGTATTGTGGTCTTGATTATATAATAGCTCAATCGCAATATTCTCATTACATGCATTGTTGGTTTATTTGTTTATGGTTATGACATGGGATGTTATGTGTTATTGCGTTGATGGATGTGTTACTTACGTACTATACTTACTATGACCTGACCAATATGATATTCTTTTAGAAAATGCCTCCACGAAGAGCTGTACGTTTGCCCACAACAGACGCGGAGTTACAGGAACAAATTTCTAAAGCGATAGCAGACTATGAGGCTTCGCGTGGCGAAACTAGTGGGAATAACCTAAGAAACAACAACCACCGCATGGTAATGTTTAAGTCATTGAGACGCATTACCTTACATTTGGACATTCCAGATGTAATTTCTAATGCTTTCTGTGAATAACATTACTTGTACAGGCTGTACCTTTAAGCAATTTCTAGACTGTAAGCCGCTTAACTTTGACGGCACCGGAGGTGCTGTAGGTTTTGTTCGTTGGGCAGAAAAGACCGACTCAGTGTTGTAAATGAGCAAATGCGCACCCGAGCAGCAAGTTACCTACATTTCGGGGTTGTTTATTGATGGAGCACTCTCGTGGTGGAATCTCCAGGTCCAAACCCTGGGGGAAGCAGCGGCTTACGCGTTAACGTGGAACGAGCTGAAAGAGCTCATGAGAAAGAAGTACTGCTCCAGGGTGGAAATCCAGAAATTAGAAACTGAATTCTGGAATCTTAAAATGGATGGCCCGAAGATCGCTGAGTATGTTCAAAGGTTTCATGATCTGTCCCATGTGGTACCTTACATGGTTACGCCTGAGTTCAAACGCGTGGAGCATTTCATCTGGGGGTTGGCACCCCAGATTATGAGCATGGTTACTTCTTCAAAACCAGCAACAATTACTGAAGCCATCGACCTGAGTGTGTCCTTAACTGAAGAAGCTATTAGGCTCAACAAGTTTTTGAATGCTGATCAGAAAAAGAAAGAAACTCATGTGGAGTCGTCTGGTGAAAACAAACGGAAGTTTTCCAACTTCAAGCAAGGTACCAGCTGTGTGAGCAAGAAGGGTGAATCAAGCTCACCGGCTAGGGCCACAACCGGTGTCGAAAACAAAGGGAAGGGTTACATGGGCACTCTGCCCAAGTGTGAGATATGCCAGCGCCATCATTCCGGCCAGTGCAGATTAAGGAAATGCGAGTCATGTGGGAAGAACAGCCACTCGAAGGATACATGTTGGGCCGGAACTGGTGCTGGTCGTGGTGGTAATCGAGGCTATGGGAATGGTAATGGAAACCGCCAACAGGGAGGAAATGGCGGAAATGAGAACCGTGGAAATTTTGCGAACCAAGCTGGGAGTGGAAATCGCAACCAGAACAACGCTCAAGGTGGAAATGGAAATGGTAATGGTCGGGGACCGGGATGTTTCAATTGTGGAGACGTTGGGCACTTTAAGAGGGAATGCCCAAAACTGAACCAAGCGTGAGGCAGAGTCTTCAACATTAGTGCAAGGGAAGCGCGCCGGGATCCAAACGTTGTCACTGGTACGTTCCCTATAAATCAACGCTTTGCATCTGTACTGTTTGATACTGGTGCCGATTATAGTTTCGTATCGTTAGACTTTAAGAAAATGCTTGGGTTAACTGCTAGTAAATTAGACATTCCATGCTCAATCGAACTGGCTAATGGAAAGCTAGTTGAAATGAACGAAGTCATCAGAGGATGCGTGATCGAGTTGGGAGAACACGAGTTCACTCTTGATCTCCTGCCAGTCGAGTTGGGAAGCTTCGACGTGGTGGTAGGGATGGATTGGTTATCTAGCAATAAAGCAGAGATTGTTTGTCAAGAGAAGACCATTCGCATCCCAATGGCGGATGGAGAAAAAATTGTGGTTCATGGAGAGAAGCGCGATACGCCATTGAGAATCATTAGTTGCTTGAAGGCTCGAAAATGTTTGAAGAAGGGATGTGTTGCTTTCTTGGCACACATCGTGGATAAAGACGGCACTGAGCCAAAGTTAGAAAACATTCCAGTCGTAAAGGAATATCCTGAAGTCTTCCCAGAAGACTTACCAGGATTACCGCCGCAAAGACAAGTCGAGTTCCGCATTGACTTAGTTCCAGGCGCCGCGCCTGTGGCTAAGGCACCTTATAGACTTGCACCGTCGGAAATGCAGGAGTTGTCGACGCAACTTCAGGAGCTCTTAGACAAGCGGTTTATCTGACCAAGCTTCTCACATTGGGGAGCTCCAGTTTTGTTTGTTAAGAAGAAAGACGGTAGCTTTCGCATGTGTATCGACTACCGGGAGCTGAACAAGTCGACCATCAAGAATAGATATCCTCTGCCGAGAATTGATGACATGTTCGATCAATTGCAAGGTTCGAGTTTTTACTCAAAGATCAATCTTCGATCAGGCTATCATCAGTTGAGAATTCAAGAGGAAAGTATTCCCAAGACTGCTTTTAGAACGCGTTATGGACATTATGAGTTCCTAGTTATGCCGTTTGGTTTGACGAACGCACCCGCTGTATTCATGGACTTAATGAACAGAGTCTACAAACCTTACCTTGATAAGTTTGTGATCGTGTTCATTGACGACATCCTGATCTACTCAAAAACAAAAGAAGAACATGAGCATCATCTAAGAGCTATCTTAGGGCTGCTTAGGAAGGAGAAGTTATACGCGAAGTTCTCAAAGTGCGAATTCTGGTTATGGGAAGTTCAGTTTCTTGGTCATGTAGTTAATGGAAATGGGATTCATGTGGATCCCACAAAAATCGAGGCGATTAAGAACTGGGAAACTCCGAAGACGCCAACCAAGATTCGACAGTTCCTAGGTTTGGCTGGTTATTATCAAAGATTCATTGAGGATTTCTCGAAAATCGCTCAACCTCTGACCGCTCTCACACAAAAGGATAAGAAGTTTGATTGGGGAGACCAACAAGAAGAAGCATTTCAGTTGTTGAAGAACAAACTTTGTGACACACCGATTTTATCTCTACCCGAAGGCACGGAAGACTTCGTGGTATATTGTGGCGCTTCACGTCAAGGGTTAGGCTGCGTGCTGATGCAGCGACAAAAAGTTATAGCTTATGTTTCTTGCCAGCTGAAGGTCCACGAGAAAAATTATACCACGCATGACTTGGAGTTAGGTGCGGTGGTGTTTGCTTTGAAAATCTGGCGACTTTATTTGTATGGCACGCGCTGCACGATCTACACTGATCACAAAAGCCTGCAACACATTTTTTATCAAAAGGAGCTTAACATGAGGCAAAGACGCTGGGTTGAACTGTTGAACGATTATGATTGCGAGATCAAGTATCACCCAGGGAAGGCGAATGTGGTCGTTGAAGCCCTAAGTCGAAAGGAAAGGATTAAGCCCATAAGGGTTAGGGCTTTGGAAATGATTGTCCAAACAGACCTCACATTGCGCATGCGTGCTGCACAAAGGGAAGCTCTTAAAAGAGATAATCTTGAGAACGAGTATCTTCGGGGAATGGAGAAGAAATTGGTACCAAAGGAGGATGGGACGTTATGTTTCTTAGGAAGAACTTGGGTTCCCTTCTTTGGTGGTCTAAGAGACGTTATTTTTAATAAGGCTCACAAGTCACGGTGTAACACCTGTGTCATTTCAACCATCAAGCAAATGCCAAACCAATGAAATAATGCATTTCATACTTTGGACTTGTATAAATATGTGTATCTTTTGCACATATCAACTCATGTTCGATTTCAAGCTCTAAATCGCTTTCTGGAAGGTTATACACGCACTGATGTGCAAATATAACCAGTTTAATGAAACGAACACTCCGGAATAGTGAAATAGGCTTAACATACCTTAAATAACCTATACATAACTTAGATATAAGTTTTGGAAGGTTTGGTGTGGTGAAATCAAAGTTAAATCGCTTACAGGGACTAAAGTTGACAAACTGCGAAAGTATGCCAATTTGAACTGTAACAGACCTTCCAGAACATGACCATAAGTTAAACATACCATAAATATCCTTTACATAGCTTAGAAATAGGCTTTGAGGGGTTCGGTGTGCTAAAATAAACTTTTGGGTCATTCAGGGACTAAAAGTGTCAAAAAGTGCACAAGTTTGCATTTTCGCGCATAACTTACGTTCTGAATACATCTGGACATCCAAAAATTTATGTAAGCATGACTACATTATATTTTAGTGTTCGCCATAAGAAAAATCCATTCGTCGCGTCATTTGGTTCGTTTTTCGCGCTTATGCGCATTCCGTCGTAATTAAGCGAACATCGCGTTCGTACGACCAAACGAACCATCATCCGGCATATTTTTTAGTATGTTTTGAGTTCCCTATACTTTAACTTCATTTTAGAGCCTTGAAATGAGGTTAACGGGGTTCAAACGCATCGAAAAAGGCCTTAAACACGTGCAGGGACCATTCCTGCCACTTTTGAAACTTTTCTGAAACTGGGGGGTCAGTGGCGTAGCGCGACTGCCTAGGCCCTCACCGTCGCGCTACGCGACTGCCTAGTCTGGGGCAGAAACATGCAGAAAACTCATTTTTCGCATTTTCGGGACCGGATTCGATGTATCGACAGCTGTTTACAGTTGTTATCCACTCCCAAATCCCTTGCCAAGTGTTGATTCCCTATGGTTAGTGGCAATTTAGGCACCATAACATTCCGACACTTGTACGGACATGATTAAGGCACGATTTTCGACAAACGATCCTAACGGTTCGGGTATTCCTATAAATACCCAACCCACACAACATCAAAACCCACTAGAATTCTGATTTTGAGAGCTCTAAGTTGAAACCATTGTTTCATACCTGAGTTCTTGGATCGGGATTAGCATTCGGGGACCCTTCGTAAGTATTCTTTCGTTCTTTTCCTTATTTTTTTTACTGCTTTTCGAGTCAGAAAGTCAAACTTTGTTTGACTTTCAGCGTTGACCAGTAATGGTCAATGCGAAGTTCGTTTGAACTTCGCAACGTGATTGTAATCACGATGGTCATGGTCCCTTGGGACTATGCCTACTGATTACCACGTTGTCTAGGGTCGTAGGGTAAGCGATCTAATAAATCGCTTATACCTCGAACCCGACCCATTTGGTCGATCATTAGGATCCGACCAAACACTTTAGGTGACCATAGTAGGTAGGGAATAACCTTCCGAGGTTATACCCTATGGTCACATCGTTTAAGTAGTTGTATGATAGGTAGTTTATATGCCTTAGGTAAATTACCAGAATACCCTTTTCATGTAGAATCGGTAATTAAGCATATGTAACCTAAACTTTTGTCACATAACTGATTATGTAACATGTTTAGGCATATAACACTTGTCATAGGACTAGTTAGGCGGTCCGAACGCGTTTCACGCGCACGACACGTTAAAGTAGCATAAGCTTCCTAAACGGGTCGTAATGGGTCGTAAACACTTAGGTTAAGTTTCATTTAGTATGTAGGCTTTGTTAAACCAAAGGACACGAGTCTCTACACTCGTTTGGTTTACAAACCCTAATGCTACCCAATCTTCCGATCTAGGTCCGGTTTATTAATGTAGTTACCTATATTAGGTGCCGTTTGATACCCGCGATCTCTAGCATTGTTTGGTTGTTACTCAAGGACTTCTGAGCAATCTCAAGTGAGTACATAGACCCCTCTTTTACTGTTTTCCAAACTGTTTTGGGGTGGAACACATGTGCCTACTTGTTACTTTCATGCTTTCCTGTTTTCACATCATATACATGCTATGTTCGTTAGTACATTATAGTACATGATTACATTACATTTCATGCTAGGTGTGCCCATTGTGTGCATTACTTAGTACATTGTTTTACATTACTTTTCATGCTAGGTGTGCCCATTGTGTGCATTACTTAGTACATTGTTTTACATTACATTTTGTTGCATATGCTCATCCAGTATATGAACACATTATATTACATTTTGAACCGTTGTATCTATGAACCGTTTGTATCTGTGAACCGTTGTACCTGTGAACCGTTGTATCTGTGAACCGTTGTATCTGTGAACCGTTGTATCTGTGAACCGTTGTACCTGTGAACCGTTTGTATCTGTGAACCGTTGTATCTGTGAACCGTTTGTATCTGTGAACCGTTGTATCTGTGAACCGTTTGTATCTGTGAACCGTTTGTATCTATGAACCGTGTGAACCGTCTTTGACCATACATAAACATTTCTACAACTGTTAAACATTACTTTGGTGTTTTGGTTTGATTAAGTGATTAAGTAACGATGCGTGTGTAATATGATACAAGCATGGTGGATACGCCGCTGGTACTTCCTATATATAAGTGTTTGTATGGTATTACATATCGTAGCGTTATTTGAATCATTTCAGTTTGATACATATAACATTTTATTCAAATAACATACTTTTCGCAAGACATTGTTTTACAAACAACTTATCTTATACAAACTCAGTTTACATGGTTATTCATTTAACCATACATTATTCACTTATTTATACATATCATCTGAACTCATTGTTTTTCAAATGATTTACAAAACAAAGCAAATTACAAGGTTCATGACTAAACATTTTCTCAAACATAAGTCATGAAACCTATTTTCACAAAACCTATGTATCTCACAGGCATTTTTATGCTGACGTACCTATTTTCACATGTGTTTTTCAGGAGCTGTTGCATAAGATGATCAAGATACATATAGGCAGACTTGGGCCTTAGTGACAATAAAAGATGCAAGACTAGTTAATTATGTTGTATTTCCTAGTTTGATAAGACATTGTAACACTTTTAATCAATAAAACGAAACTTCAATTGCCATGGATTTGAAACAATTAATTCTGTTACAACACTCCCCGATGTTTCCGCCACGATTTGTATGTTCTACGTGGTCGGGGTGTGACAGAAAAGATGGTATCAGAGCCAATGGTTATAGGGAATTAGGTTATTAGTAATGCTTTGACCTAGTCTATAACTTTCTTAGGACCCTAACGCGAGTTTACTTGCGTTTAGTCATAAAACAATACCGTCACCTATCCTTAGGCGACTACCACAACAAGAGCATAATTTTCGAAACCGCTTTGAAAACTAATCATCTGTTCTAGGATGATTAATTACTAGGTTTTGAACCCTCTGTTATAAGGTTTTGAACCCCTTTGAGTTTTCAAAAATCTCGTCAAGGTTTTGGGTTTTAAATAATGTGAACACGTGCAAACTGGAAGGGTGAATGCCTGTATTCTGAGTTTTCTGTCTAGGCAAGCACCTCGTATACATCTCAACCAGACGCGAGACCAGTTGTGCTTACCTGGGAATTCTTGGGATGAGTGTTCACTTATAGGCGAGCATGTCTTCGCGATACATTATTTTTGACCTATTTACTTTGATTTTTCACCGAGGTCGTTTGTTGCTTTGTAGTAACAAACAAATGACCACTATCCATTGCTTTCATCAAATTTGTTTCATCTCATTCTTTTCGTCTAATTCTCTCACTCGTTCCCTTTCATGTTTCCTCTTTTAGAATGCCTCCTCGACGCGAAAACCAGATAGCGACTGCCGAGCTGGCAGAAATCATTGCGCAGCAAATGGCTGCTCAATTCCCAAACCTCTTTGCTCAATGGAATCAAGCCAACAACAACAACAATGGTCCATGCAATTTCAAGAGTTTTAACTCGGCGAAACCACTCAAGTTTAGTGGTTCTGAGGGAGCGACTGGGCTTCTTCAATGGTTCGAGAGCATTGAGAATACTTTCCGCCACGTGCAGTGTCCTGACAATCGCAAGGTCGAGTTTGCTTCGAGTGTGTTCCAGAAGAGAGCCCTTACGTGGTGGAACGGTGTTATGAGAGATCGTGGTGCAGAAGTTGCACTAGCACAGACATGGGCTGAACTTAGGGCCCTTATGATGAAGGAATTCTGTCCTCGACACGAGATCAGGGCTTTGGAAAGGGAATTCGACAATCTGGAGCAAGACAGCGGTGAGCATAGAGCCTACACGGACCGTTATGAGGAGTTAAGTCTGTTATGCCCAAACATGGTCACGCCTTTGGATAAGGCAATCGAAAAGTACATTGATGGCCTCCCTGATTCAATACAAGACATTTTGACTGGTAGCAACCCTACTACAGTTAGACAGGCCATTGAGTTATCTGCAACCTTGACTGAATCAAAGATCAGGAAAGGTAAACTTTTCCGAAAAGGTGACAAGAAGCCGGTCGAAGAATTGAAACCAATCGAGGAATCACAGATCATGGATGAACAGACTGGATCCCCCAAGAGGTCAAAGAAGCGAAAGGCTTCTCAGAACTACGCTGTGGTCGCTCACAATGATCAAGCCGTCCTCAATCAACCAGCTCAACCCCCTGCCAGGAAACCCTACAACGGAACTGCACCCTTGTGCAACCAATGTGGCCTACATCATCATGCTGGGGTGAAGTGCCGCACATGCCAAGTTTGCGGACTTATAGGTCATACGGCTAGGGTTTGCCCAACCGCAGCTGCACCAAATCAAGCTGGCAACAATCCTGCTCAAGCTCGTTTCCCACAGGGATCTTGCTACAACTGTGGCGAGATGGGCCATTTTCGTAGGAATTGCCCAAGGCTTGCTAATGCAAATCCAGCGCAGGGATGAGCATATGATCAACCAGAAGACAACATCGTTTAGAAATAATCACGTCTTATGTATTATTTTCTTTTGTTGTCGGGATCCAAGAAACAGTTGTTATCGTTGTTTATAAATAAATCTTTCATTTACATTGCAATGTATTTATGTGATTGTATGTATAAACAACATATCCCCCACAATACCGACAATCAAGGAACCGCATTCCTTGAAAAACAGACTACTCCTAAATTTCTTCCATTGTATGATCTTTTGCGTTTTTTTTACAAAAATCCTAAGTACCCGTTTCTTCCCAGAGAAACGAAGTACGAGGTGCCAAGTTAATTGCAATCAATAACAAGACAATAACAATTAAACAACTATGTGATTATGTGCTTATGAACATTACAAGACAAACTGTGCGGACTATGCAAGGAATTACGTAATTATGGATGCATACATAATTATGGAATTTAGTGCACAGAAACCACAGCGAGCTTTGTCATGTACCTAGAAGTTAACCCTATTCATTTCCAATTCTGATGAAGTATCCGTTGAGGAAAAATGAACTAGCTATTCATTTTTCACTTCTGAAGAATATCCGTTAAGGAAATGAATATCCGTTTATCCTTCATTTC
This sequence comes from Helianthus tuberosus, assembly GCA_030545235.1. Classification (NCBI taxonomy): domain Eukaryota; kingdom Viridiplantae; phylum Streptophyta; class Magnoliopsida; order Asterales; family Asteraceae; genus Helianthus; species Helianthus tuberosus. The sequence goes on from CM060388.1 coordinate 97,416,074, forward strand.
CAATTCTGAAGAACAACCGTTGAAAATGACTCCGTTAGTTCATTTTCGTTTCTGAAGATTATCCGTTGAGGAAATGAATATCCGTTTGTCCTTCATTTCCAATTCTGAAGAATAACCGTTGAGGAAAATGACTCCGTTTGTGCATTTTCGTTCTGAAGAGTATCCGTCGAGGGAAATGAATGTCCGTTTATTTAATCCTTCATTTCCGAACCTGAGGAAACAACCCTTGAAAATGACTCCGTTAGTTCATTTTCGTTTCTGAAGATTATCCGTTGAGGAAATGAATATCCGTTGCTAAATCCTTCATTTCCGAACCTAAGGAAACAACCGTTGAAAATGACTCTGTTTGTTCATTTTCGTTTCTGAAGATTATCCGTTGAGGAAATGAATATCCGTTGCTAAATCCTTCATCTCCAAACCTGAGGAAACAACCGTTGAAAATGACTCTGTTTGTTCATTTTCGTTTCTGAAGATTTGTCCGTTGAGGAAATGAAGATCCGTTTGTCTATCATTTTCATTTCCGTTTCTGAGGAAGCAACCGTTGAAAATGACTCTGTTTGTTCATTTTCGTTTCTGAAGATTTTCCGTTAAAGAAATGAATCCCCGTTTGTTTATTCCTTCATTTCCGCTTCTGAAGAATACTCGTTGAGGAAAATGACTCCGTTTGTTCATTTTCGTTCTGAAGAATGTCCGTTAAGGAAATGACAGGATTATGCTTTACATATCTCTGGTGGTTATCTGACACAAAGTCACAAATAGACTCCTACGAATTAATTTCGGGACGAAATTTCCTAAAGTAGGGGAGACTGTAACACCTGTGTCATTTCAACCATCAAGCAAATGCCAAACCAATGAAATAATGCATTTCATACTTTGGACTTGTATAAATATGTGTATCTTTTGCACATATCAACTCATGTTCGATTTCAAGCTCTAAATCGCTTTCTGGAAGGTTATACACGCACTGATGCGCAAATATAACCAGTTTAATGCAACGAACACTCCGGAATAGTGAAATAGGCTTAACATACCTTAAATAACCTATACATAACTTAGATATAAGTTTTGGAAGGTTTGGTGTGGTGAAATCAAAGTTAAATCGCTTACAGGGACTAAAGTTGACAAACTGCGAAAGTATGCCAATTTGAACTGTAACAGACCTTCCAGAACATGACCATAAGTTAAACATACCATAAATATCCTTTACATAGCTTAGAAATAGGCTTTGAGGGGTTCGGTGTGCTAAAATAAACTTTTGGGTCATTCAGGGACTAAAAGTGTCAAAAAGTGCACAAGTTTGCATTTTCGCGCATAACTTACGTTCTGAATACATCTGGACATCCAAAAATTTATGTAAGCATGACTACATTATATTTTAGTGTTCGCCATAAGAAAAATCCATTCGTCGCGTCATTTGGTTCGTTTTTCGCGCTTATGCGCATTCCGTCGTAATTAAGCGAACATCGCGTTCGTACGACCAAACGAACCATCATCCGGCATATTTTTGAGTATGTTTTGAGTTCCCTATACTTTAACTTCATTTTAGAGCCTTGAAATGAGGTTAACGGGGTTCAAACGCATCGAAAAAGGCCTTAAACACGTGCAGGGACCATTCCTGCCACTTTTGAAACTTTTCTGAAACTGGGGGGTCAGTGGCGTAGCGCGACTGCCTAGGCCCTCACCGTCGCGCTACGCGACTGCCTAGTCTGGGGCAGAAACATGCAGAAAACTCATTTTTCGCATTTTTGGGACCGGATTCGATGTATCGACAGCTGTTTACAGTTGTTATCCACTCCCAAATCCCTTGCCAAGTGTTGATTCCCTATGGTTAGTGGCAATTTAGGCACCATAACATTCCGACACTTGTACGGACATGATTAAGGCACGATTTTCGACAAACGATCCTAACGGTTCGGGTATTCCTATAAATACCCAACCCACACAACATCAAAACCCACTAGAATTCTGATTTTGAGAGCTCTAAGTTGAAACCATTGTTTCATACCTGAGTTCTTGGATCGGGATTAGCATTCGGGGACCCTTCGTAAGTATTCTTTCGTTCTTTTCCTTATTTTTTTTACTGCTTTTCGAGTCAGAAAGTCAAACTTTGTTTGACTTTCAGCGTTGACCAGTAATGGTCAATGCGAAGTTCGTTTGAACTTCGCAACGTGATTGTAATCACGATGGTCATGGTCCCTTGGGACTATGCCTACTGATTACCACGTTGTCTAGGGTCGTAGGGTAAGCGATCTAATAAATCGCTTATACCTCGAACCCGACCCATTTGGTCGATCATTAGGATCCGACCAAACACTTTAGGTGACCATAGTAGGTAGGGAATAACCTTCTGAGGTTATACCCTATGGTCACATCGTTTAAGTAGTTGTATGATAGGTAGTTTATATGCCTTAGGTAAATTACCAGAATACCCTTTTCATGTAGAATCGGTAATTAAGCATATGTAACCTAAACTTTTGTCACATAACTGATTATGTAACATGTTTAGGCATATAACACTTGTCATAGGACTAGTTAGGCGGTCCGAACGCGTTTCACGCGCACGACACGTTAAAGTAGCATAAGCTTCCTAAACGGGTCGTAATGGGTCGTAAACACTTAGGTTAAGTTTCATTTAGTATGTAGGCTTTGTTAAACCAAAGGACACGAGTCTCTACACTCGTTTGGTTTACAAACCCTAATGCTACCCAATCTTCCGATCTAGGTCCGGTTTATTAATGTAGTTACCTATATTAGGTGCCGTTTGATACCCGCGATCTCTAGCATTGTTTGGTTGTTACTCAAGGACTTCTGAGCAATCTCAAGTGAGTACATAGACCCCTCTTTTACTGTTTTCCAAACTGTTTTGGGGTGGAACACATGTGCCTACTTGTTACTTTCATGCTTTCCTGTTTTCACATCATATACATGCTATGTTCGTTAGTACATTATAGTACATGATTACATTACATTTCATGCTAGGTGTGCCCATTGTGTGCATTACTTAGTACATTGTTTTACATTACTTTTCATGCTAGGTGTGCCCATTGTGTGCATTACTTAGTACATTGTTTTACATTACTTTTCATGCTAGGTGTGCCCATTGTGTGCATTACTTAGTACATTGTTTTACATTACATTTTGTTGCATATGCTCATCCAGTATATGAACACATTATATTACATTTTGAACCGTTGTATCTATGAACCGTTTGTATCTGTGAACCGTTGTACCTGTGAACCGTTGTATCTGTGAACCGTTGTATCTGTGAACCGTTGTATCTGTGAACCGTTGTACCTGTGAACCGTTTGTATCTGTGAACCGTTGTATCTGTGAACCGTTTGTATCTGTGAACCGTTGTATCTGTGAACCGTTTGTATCTGTGAACCGTTTGTATCTATGAACCGTGTGAACCGTCTTTGACCATACATAAACATTTCTACAACTGTTAAACATTACTTTGGTGTTTTGGTTTGATTAAGTGATTAAGTAACGATGCGTGTGTAATATGATACAAGCATGGTGGATACGCCGCTGGTACTTCCTATATATAAGTGTTTGTATGGTATTACATATCGTAGCGTTATTTGAATCATTTCAGTTTGATACATATAACATTTTATTCAAATAACATACTTTTCGCAAGACATTGTTTTACAAACAACTTATCTTATACAAACTCAGTTTACATGGTTATTCATTTAACCATACATTATTCACTTATTTATACATATCATCTGAACTCATTGTTTTTCAAATGATTTACAAAACAAAGCAAATTACAAGGTTCATGACTAAACATTTTCTCAAACATAAGTCATGAAACCTATTTTCACAAAACCTATGTATCTCACAGGCATTTTTATGCTGACGTACCTATTTTCACATGTGTTTTTCAGGAGCTGTTGCATAAGATGATCAAGATACATATAGGCAGACTTGGGCCTTAGTGACAATAAAAGATGCAAGACTAGTTAATTATGTTGTATTTCCTAGTTTGATAAGACATTGTAACACTTTTAATCAATAAAACGAAACTTCAATTGCCATGGATTTGAAACAATTAATTCTGTTACAACACTCCCCGATGTTTCCGCCACGATTTGTATGTTCTACGTGGTCGGGGTGTGACACACGGTACTCGATTCATCCAGGAGCGGATAAGATGTATCAAGATCTTAAGGATTTCTATTGGTGGCCTAGACTGAAAGGCGATGTTGTGATGTGTGTTAGTAAATGTTTAACTTGCGCCAAGGTAAAAGCGGAGTACCAGAAGCCTTCATGTCTTCTGCAGCAACCTGAAATACCCAAATGGAAATGGGAACAGATTTCCATGGACTTCATAACAAAATTACCAAGGACGCCCAAGGGCCATGATACGATTTGGGTAATAGTAGACCGTCTAATGAAGTCTGCACACTTTTTGCCAATCAAGGAAAAAGACAACACGAGTAAACTTGCTGAAATATACGTGAGGGAGATTGTTGCACGACATGGAGTGCCTCTCTCAATTATCTCTGATAGAGATGGACGCTTCGTGTCAAGGATTTGACAATCCTTTCAAGAAGCTTTTGGTTCTCAGTTGAATCTGAGTACTGCTTTTCACCCACAAATGGATGGAGAGAGCGAGCGAACAATTCAAACGTTGGAAGACATGTTGCAAGCTTGCGTAATGGATTTAGGTGGAAGTTGGGACACTCACCTACCATTGGTTGAATTTTCATACAATAACAGTTACCATTCAAGCATTCAAGCCACACCGTTCAAAGCTCTCTATGGGCGTAAATGTCGATCACCGATTTGTTGGGCTGATGCGGGTGATAGACGACTAGTTGGTCCGGAATTGGTCCAGGAAACGACAGACAAGATTGCATAGATCCGAGAACGCATCAAGGTGGCTCGCGACCGACAAAAGAGTTATGCAGACCTAAGAAGGAAACCTTTGGAATTTGAGGTTGGGGATATGGTTTTGTTGAAAGTTTCACCCTGGAAGGGTGTGGCACATTTTGGGAGGCGTGGGAAGTTGAATCCGCGTTACATTGGTCCATTCAGAATCCTGCAAAGGATTGGGGTGTAGCCTACAAATTGGACTTACCTGTTGAACTTAATGGTGTTCATGATACATTCCATGTATCAAACCTGAAAAAGAGTCCAACACAAGAGACAGTGGTCATTCCTGTGGACGAAGTTCATATCGACGACACACTCCACTTTACTGAAGAACCCGTTGAGGTTACGGATTGGAAGGTTAACAAAACACGCAGGAGTAGTGTCAAGCTCGTCAAGGTTGGATGGAATGCTCGACACGGCCCAGAATTCACGTGGGAACGCGAGGATCGAATAAAGGCCAAGTACCCACATTTATTCCCCAAGACCCCTGCAACTAGAAGCAGAGCCTAAAATTTTGGGACGAAATTTTCTTAACGGGGGGGGGGGGGGAATGTGACAACTCTCACTAAACCAGGTATCCGTACAATTAATTAAATTTAATTATGTGCTTAATCATTGTGCTTGATTACAACTGACAACTTGAACTGCTTTGTGATTTTTGTATCATACATACTTATGCATCACATTTCATACAGTCACTCCATTTATTACACACAAACTTTAGTGACATACATGATGCACAAAGCACAGTTAGCACACTGAACGGATAATACAGAAACATGCTGACAATGCCAGCACATAGACATACAATGTTATTGAGGCCAGTATGAGCCAGGGACAAGGTACTAGACTAGTATGGAGTGTAGGGAAGTGAGGACCATAAAACTGCGTCACGAGGTGATAGTTAAAGTGCCGTGATGTGCCTAAAACACACTTTAAGTGCAGAATTCTGCACTTAATTATAAAATTCAGCATAGTAACATACTAGTAAAGTGCAAAAATATGGCAGAACGATCCTGTATGATTTCCTAAGTGCCGGGAATAATTTGTGTTACAAAAATATATATAAAAGACACTTTACGGACTAATTAAACACTTTAACAGAACGGTATCTAACAGGATAACCGGACATTACCCGGGACACTAAATTTTTGTCAATTACATTGTTTTATTATTTTTTACTAGTTATGATCCCCGTTTACCATAACACCCACTAAAAACTAAATAACTAACTTATATAATCAAGTTACTTGGATTCTAACTTATCGTTACCACTTAGTCACAAAATGTTACAACCAACCCCCCCTAAACCGATTTCAGTCCCCATGGACCCCACCATATTTTCACACCATACTTCACATCTCCTAACTAGATTTAATCCCATTTGTTTATTAGATCTTGCTTGTTAAAATGGACATAATATTGGAAGACATCTATATAAGTATGGTTCCTTGGATTCACTCATCATTCCTTATCATTACACCCTCACTCCTCACTCTCTCTCCCTCTTCTCGGTTCACCACAACCGCCACCACCTTCACCATTCCACCACCATCCTCTTCCATTTTCAAGTCTCATTCAAGACCTTAAGGTAATACAAGGAGGTTGCAACTTGTGGAGCTTCAAAAGGACCTTGTTCTTGCTTGTTCTTTATCATTTTTCATCATCTTTTTCACTAGATTCTACCCTAGCCTTGTTCTAGTAGTAAGTCTTTGTTACACCTTGTTCCATCTTGTTTTTATGGCTAAAAATTGTAGTATGTTTAGTATGTTCAAAACACTAAAGAAACAAGAACAAGAATAATAAACATGAAGCTTACATAAAGTTTACATATGATTGAAACTCGAAGATGAAATATTGTAGTAGGATGTTGTAGTAAGCATATTGTTGATTTTATGTTGATTCTTGATGGTGTGATGTAAATCACCATATGAATCTTGTTAAATAATATTTAGAGATATGATTTAACAAGATTAGAAAGTGGTTATGTGTTACATAAAATAACCACCTTCTAGTTTAACCATGAACTTGGATAAAAATGATTTTCTTAAAATATAAGTGAACAAGTTGATGGATGGTCATGTTGATCCAATTTTTACAAAAGATTTTTGTAAACAAACCAAGTTCAAGAAACGATCTCTAAAAGATTATGATTTTTCATACACTTACATATTTTTGGAAGCGAAATAAGTGTGAAGATCTTTTATTTACAAGAAGAGTTCAAGGGTTTTATTTTTGTAAAAGTTGTTTACAAGTTGTACACTAAATTATTTTAAAAGAATGGTTTTTAGAGAAATAAATATGCTTTGGAAGGTAACTAAGTCCAATAAAAGCATTACCAAGTTACTACGCGTTTTCGAAATATATCAAGTTCATGATTAGTGTGTAACCCTTATATTTTTGCTCTTGGTAATGCAAGGATTGATTGTTGATGATTGTTGATTGATTTTGAAAAGAAAATGATATGCTAGCAAGCATGGACACCTCCGTTTTTAGGGGAAACTCTGGCGAAATTTTCTAAAAATTTCAAGACTTAGAAAATATTTTTCCAAGCAAATGTTACAAGTATATTTTATAACCTGTGTTTCAAATATAAACTTCGCCATAATTTTTGTAACAAGATACAATTGTCGGAGGTTGATTTTCTTAAATAAAAGAGGAAAAATATATGTATTTGGAATAGATGGTATACTAAAACGCTTGTGGAAATACATATTTTTGGAATATACTATTTTTGACAATTATGTTAAATATATTTTATAAGTGGGACTTAAAAATATATTAATCGGACTCCCAAAATACATGTATACCCACCCCCATCCTTGGGAAGGTAATACGCACATAAAATACTTGAGAAGTATGAATACGGAATAGTTGTCTAACTATTATCTCAAAACCTAAAAATATAATGTAAGTTAAAATAATTATTATTTTAACAATAAGTTGTAACTTGGATTAATATCCAAGTAACGTAACTCAAAACGTAAATACAAAGGCAAGGCACAGCCCGATCGTCTAATAGACATTAGTACGTTGTAGGTCGTCAGGTAGCCGATCAAGTTTGAGTTGACGTTACGATACAGGAGACGCAATACTGTGAGTTCATGTCCCCCTTTTCTCTTAACTGTTTTCAGTTTTGAATCTTCGGGGGTGGAATACATGTTACAATTACTACAGACAAATTTTATACATGGTATGGTTAGCTTAAGGAGGGTTTACTACTAGATCATGTGAGGGGTGGATACAACACTTAAGGCCATCAATCCTCGTTGTTAGGACTGAGGGACACAAGAGTGATAGATCTATTTGGGTGTAGCGAGCCCACACCCGTGAGGCCGGGGCGGCCCATAGAGGTGACTGTGTCTTACAGCCGAAGCCCGGCAACAAATTTGCTAGGTTTGAGTCTTCCTTCACCTTTTCACACATGCCAATGGCTTTGCAACCCATTGGTGATCTCTTTTTCCTTATTGCTATATACCAGGGACTTTTATTCATACTTTGAAGGTTTATACATACTCACTTTTACATGAACTCGCTCAACTTTTGTTGATTTTTCAAACTACATGTATTTCAGGAAATTAATGGATCTGGTGAAGTGTGCATTTGTGTTGAGCTGCGTAGGGAATAATGATGTCATCCAGGTTTAGGAGGTGTAACCCTTACCTGGACGGGTTGCATGTCTTTAAACCACGTTTTATTTAAGTCTTTTGTTGTGTCATGTGAACACGTTTTAATCTTGTCATGGTTGTAACTTGTTTTATGTGTCGACCGTTTCAAACAATGGTGTTGTGGTATCTTTAAACTTAATGAATGGATGATCATCATGTGTTTTATTTTCATATAGCATTGTTATGATTGTTACTATGGTATTAAGAAGTCACACCAAAATAATCCACTCTTCCGCAAAAGCCAGGGTGTGACAATTTGTAAGCTATGTAAAGGATATTTAGGGTATGTTTAACTTATGGTCATGTTCCGAAATGTTCGTTACAGTACAAATCGGCATACTTTCGCAGTTTGTCGAAATTAGTCCCTGTAAGCGAATAAACTTGATTTCGCCACACCAAACCCTCCAAAACTTATTTCTAAGTTATGTAAAGATTATTTAAGGTATGTTAAGCCTATTTCAATATTCTGGAGTATTTGTTGCATTAAATTGGTTATATTTGCGCATCAGTGCGCGTATAACCTTCTAGAAAGCGATTTAAAGCTTGAAATCAAACAAGAATTGATATGTGCAAAAGATACACATATTTATACAAATCCCAAGTATGAAATACAATATTTCATTGGTTTGGTATTTGTATGATGGTCGTAGAGGCACAGGTGTCACAGTCTCCCCTTCTTTAGGAAATTTCATCCCGAAATTTATTCGTAGGAGTCTGTCTGTGACGTTGTGTTAAATATTTGTCTTGCATGGAATCTAGGGTGTTTATCTATTTGCGTAGAATAACCCATCAAAGATATGCAAGGCATAATCCTGTTATTTCTCTCAACGGACATTCTTCAGAAATGAAAATGAACGGAATGAGTCATTTTCCTCAATGGGTATTCTTCAGGAATGGAAATGAAGGAAGAAAAATCAAGGATATTCATTTCCCTCGATGGATATTCTTCATAAACGAAAATGAACGGAATGAGTCATTTTCCTCAATGGGTATTCTTCAGAAATGGAAATGAAGGATTAAACAAAAGGATATTCATTTCCCTCGATGGGTATTCTTCAGAAACGAAAATGCACGGAATGAGTCATTTTCCTCAATGCGTATTCTTCAGAAATGGAAATGAAGGAATAAACAAAAGGATATTAATTTCCCTCGATGGGTATTCTTTAGAAATGAAAATGCACGGAATGAGTCATTTTCCTCAATGGGTATTCTTCAGAAACGGAAATGAAGGAATAAACAAAAGGATATTCATTTCCGTCGATGGGTATTCTTCAGAAACGAAAATGAACAGAATGAGTCATTTTCCTCAATGGGTATTCTTCAGAAATGGAAATGAAGGATTAAACAAAAGGATATTCGTTTCCCTCGATGGGTATTCTTCATAAATGAAAATGCACGAAATGAGTCATCTTCCTCAATGGGTATTCTTCAGAAACGGAAATGAAGGATTAAACAAAAGGATATTCATTTCCCTCGATGGGTATTCTTCAGAAACGAAAATGCACGGAATGAGTCATTTTCCTCAATGGGTATTCTTCAGAAACGAAAATGAAGGATTAAACAAAAGGATATTCATTTCCCTCGATGGGTATTCTTCAGAAACGAAAATGAACGGAATGAGTCATTTTCCTCATTGGGTATTCTTCAGAAATGGAAATGAAGGATTAAACAAAAGGATATTCATTTCCCTCTATGGGTATTCTTCAGAAACGAAAATGCACGGAATGAGTCATTTTCCTCAATGGGTATTCTTCAGAAACGGAAATGAAGGATTAAACAAAAGGATATTCATTTCCCTCGATGGGTATTCTTCAGAAACAAAAATGCACGGAATGAGTCATTTTCCTCAATGGGTATTCTTCAGAAATGGAAATGAATAGGGTTAACTCTAGACACATGACAAAACTTGTTGTGGTTTCTGTGCACTAAATTCCATAATTATGTACGCGTCCATAATTACGTAATTCCTTGCACAGTCCGCACAGTGCATTTCATAATGTGTAGGGGAAGAAAATTAAACCTGTGATGAGTGTGACTAGACTACCATAGGGTCCTTTTAATTAGATCGACAAGTGATCTCTTTAGTTAGACCACCAAGGAGTCTTTTCAGCTATATCATCACATGATATTCCTAACCAGATTTTTGGATCAATCTGTTTAACTAGACCACTCAAGGGGTCCAATTATAGAATAGTACTTCATAACCCAAGGGACTTAACTACAATGTAGAAGTCCATTAAGGATTTGAGATAGTACCCTTGGATATCCTACTATGAATCCCTTATACGAAGATATGGAAGATTCTACGAGGATTTGGATAACAAAAATTTGGAACACACAAGATACATAAAAGGGAACACATAAGCACATAATCACATAATTGTTTAACTTGACCTTTAATTTGTTATCTTTGGACATGGATATTTAAAGCACACCAGGAATCCAATCCGTGGATTTCATTTGGCACTTTAATCATTTTCAAGAATCTATCTATGAAGATAGGAAAATCTTAATAGGAATTCGGCTTTGTCTTTATTGAATCGTAATGTACGTATTGAATTATACAAAGAATTAAATTAAGGGCTCTGATGAATGATACCCATCCACAAGGATCTAATTATGAGGATAGAAAGATCCTATATGGATTTTAGAATTTGTGTAATGAGAGGTATTTGGACACCTTGCACTAGGCGTGCTTAAGTAGATACACAAGGTAGAAAGTTCATGAGGTTGAGGCGCTAGATATACGGTGGCATTGATTTCACCAAGGAGCAGTTCCCTTATACGGCTTCATCCCTGAGGCGAGTCATGGTAATAGCTAAATCAACGGTCCTCTGGAGTACGACGCCTATTTGCTGGGTAATTGCGGCACCTGGTTCGGAAATTTGAGTGTTGTTGCGATGAAGAGGCATCTTGAAGATAATGGAAGGCATAGGAGGAAACAAGCGAAAGATAGTCAAAAGAAAATGATAACGCATGAAGATTGTGACCATTTGTTTGTTACCAAAGGCAAACAAATGAGACAGTGACTAATCAAAGTAAGCGGGTCCCATTAATGTATCACGAAGACATGCTTTAGCCTATAAGTGGACACTCACTCCAAGAGTTCCCAGGTAAGAATGACTGGTCCGATTATGTAGATTTGTACGAACACTCTAGCCTTGGACATAAAACTCAGAGTACAGGCGTCCACCCTTCCGGATTGCACGTGTTCACATTATAAGACCCAAACTTTGACGGGATCTTGAAAACTTTGAAGGTTCAAAACCATATAATAAATCATCCTAGAACAAATGATTAGTTTTCAAAGCAGATTCAAAATTTATGTTCTTATTGTGGTTGTCACTTAAGGATAAGTGACAGTATCGTTTTAAAACTAAACACAAGATAACTGGTGTTAGGGTCCTATGAAGGTTATAGTCTAGGTCAAAGCATTACTAATAACCTAATTCCCTATAACCATTGGCTCTGATACCAACTTTTCTGTCACACCCCGACCACGTAAAACAACAAAACATGGCGGAAACGTCGGGGAGTGTTGTAATAGAATCATTGTTTCACAACCATGGATTAAACAATTTCGTTTTATTGAATTAAATGTATTACATTACATTGGAATTTGAAACAAAACATAAACAAATAGTCTTTCATTGTTATTAAGTCACTAAGGCCTCGTCCATTCCTATGTGAGCGTACACAAATATCATCATCAATCATCATCAACTATGGTACCTGAAACACATGTGAAAATACGTCAGCAAAAAAATGCAGGCGAGTACATAGGTTTACGTGAGTGTCAGATTCATGGCTCATTTTACATGTTGCAATACTTATTTAAAAACCTTGTTTTGAAAAGTATGGTATTGCGACATAATTAACCAACTCAAATCAAATTGGATATGATTTATAAAATCTCGTAGCCATGATTCTTAACTCCAAAACATTTGTTTTATGAAATCAAATTGTAAAACATATAGTAGAAACTCGTTAACAAAACTCGTATGGTTTATATTATTCAGAAAACATCATTGTGTGACATTGTTTCAAAATCGTTTACCCAAGTGATCTAGATAACGCAACGATATATAATGTGTTAAAAGCACTTATATATAGGAAGTACCAGCGGCGTATCCACCATGCTTTTAACACATTACACCCGCCCTGTTACCTAATCACTTCCCTAACCCAATGGTTCAGACAGTTACAAATGGTTCACATATGTCAAATGGTTACAAATGGTTCATATCAATCAAATAATTACAAATGGTTCACATACATCCAACGATTACAAATGGTTCTCATACATCCCATGATTACAAATGGTTCCCATACATCGAATGGTTACAAATGGTTCACATCATTGAGTGGTTACAAATGGTTCTCATAAATCAGAGGTTACAAATGGTTCAAACAGTTCAAAATGTAAAACAATGTTCTAGCATGTTAAGTGAACATACAAAGCAAAACATAATGAAATCATGTACTAATAGTGTACTAATGAACATAGCAAGTATATGATATGAAAACATGGAAAGCATGAAAGTAACAAGTAGGCACATGTGTTTCACCCCCAAAACGTTTGAAAAACAGTAAAAGAGGGGACTATGTACTCACTTGAGGGTGCTTAGAAGTCTTGAACAACAACCAAGCAAAGCTAGAGGGATCACAGAATCAAACGGCACCTAATATAGGTAACTATGTTAATAAACGGACCTAATCGGAGGATCGGGTAGCATGAGGGTTCGTAAACCAAATGAGTGTAAGAACTCATGCAATATGGTTTAACAAAGCCTACATACTAAAACGAAACCTATGCTAAGTGCTTACGACCCATTACGACTCGTTAAGATAGCTTACGCTACTTTAACGCGTCGTTCCCGTAAAATGCATTCGGAACGCCTAACTAGTCCTATGACAAGTATTATATGCCTTAACATGTCTAATAATGCTACCTAATCAGTTTAGATGTCAAAATTTAGGTTACATATGCTTAAAATGAATTTAGGCGCAAAAAGGGGCATTTTGGTAATTTTCCTAAGGCATATAAATTACCTATCATACCACTAACTAAACGAAGTGATCATAAGGTATAAACTCGGAAGGTTATTCCCTATACAACTATGGTCACTAAACATGTTTGGTTGGATCCTAATGATCGACCAAACGGGTCTAGTTCGAAAGTCTATGCGGTTGTTTAGACTGCTTGACTTACGACTCTACATAAGCACTAAACCTAAAGTGACGAGCTAAACATGTTAAAACATGTTTAACGAAGTTAGAAAATAGGTTTGGTATCAAAACAAATGGTTTTGATACCTAAAAGTAGTTTGGTTACAAAATACGCAAGAATACGCATTTTGGCCGAAACTACGACTCGCCACTATGCCTAGATAATGTGGTAATCAGTAGGTATAGTCATAAGAGACTAAAACCATCGTGATTACACTCACATTATGAAGTTCAAACGAACTTCGTATTGACCATAAACTGGTCAATGCAGAAAGTCAAACAAAGTTTGACTTTCACGCTAAAAATGCATAAAAGAACGAAAGAGGACTTACAAAAGGTCTAAGGAGGTTTGATCCAATTTATTCTCAGGTATGAAGTGCAAGACTTCAACTTAGAGAATGAAAATCAGATCAAATGTGATTTTGAGAGCAAAGGGGGTGGGGTTTATATAGTTTTTTCACAACCGTTAAGATCGTTTTTCGTAAAACGAGCTTCGATATCATCCGTACACATGTGCCCATGGTTTTGTGAAACCATGAGAGCCCCTAGTTTCATTAAAACCATGTGAAAATGAGGGGAACAACTGGAACAAGCTGGAATTTAGATTTTTTATTTTGGTCCCTTCCTAAGATAACTATGGCAGAATGTCAATTTCGGTCCCTAAATGTGCAAAACATGGTTTTTGATGCATTTTTGACACGTTTAAGCTCCGTTAATCCCATTTCAAGGCTCTAAAAGGAAGTTAAAGTATAGGGAACATGAAACATGCTCAAAAATATCTCAGATGTTGGTTCGTTTGGTCGTACGGTTGCGTTGTTCGGTTAATTACGACGAAACACGAACGAATTCGAAAAACGATCCAAATTACGCGACGAATGGAATTTTATCATGCCAATCACTAAAATAAAATATTTTAATGATTACATAAAGTTTTGGATGTCCGGATGTATTCAGAACGTAAGATATGCGCGAAAATGCAAACTTATGCACTTTTTGACGCTTTTAGTCCCTGAATGACCAAAAAGTTTATTTTAGCACACACCGAACCCCTCAAAGCCTATTTCTAAGCAATGTAAAGGATATTTAGGGTATGTTTAACTTATGTTCATGTTCCGGAATGCTCGTTACAGTACAAATCGGCATACTTTCGTAGTTTGTCGAAATTAGTCCCTGTAAGCGAATAAACTTGATTTCGCCACACCAAACCCTCCAAAACTTATTTCTAAGTTATGTAAAGAGTATTTAAGGTATGTTAAGCCTATTTCAATATTCCAGAGTGTTTGTTGCATTAAACTGGTTATATTTGCGCATCAGTGCGCGTATAACCTTCCAGAAAGCGATTTAAAGCTTGAAATCGAACAAGAATTGATATGTGAAAAAGATACACATATTTATACAAATAAAAAGTATGAAATACAATATTTCATTGGTTTGGTATTTTTTTGATGGTCGCAGAGGCACAGGTGTCACAGCGAAATCCCCATGTTTCGTCGTAGAGAGCCCCCATGTTTCATCGCAGAGAGGTTGTGACGAAAGATCAGTAGGTTCTTTGATGACTTAACTTATTTTTAAACATTAAAATTTAACCTTAAACCACCAACATAACCATCCTATCAACCTTCAAACAAAACAGTGTAATGATACAATGCAAACTTATAAAACAAGATTCTAAAACAAACGACACATAAAGGAAAGGTCTTGAGATTTCGGGTTGTCACATCATCCCCAACTTCAAAGAAATTTCGTCCTGAAATTTCACAAGTAATCCAAAACAGCAAGACGTTAACTTAGGATGACTGTGGATTTTCCGCGGGTACCAGATCATCGCTAACTTGGATGGGAATTTCGTCCCGAAATTCGCTAGTTGCATTAGATTTAGATTTGCCAGGCTTGGACTTGTCATCTGGAAATAAATGTGGGTACTTGAGCTTCATCTGATCCTTGCGTTCCCATGTGAACTCCGGTCCACGTCTTGAGTTCCAACGAACTCTCACGATGGGGATTCGACTATGCTTACGAACCTTGACCTCCCGGTCCATAATTTCTTTTGGTTCTTCGACAAACTGCAACTTGTCATCGATTTTCAATTCTTGAAACGGTACTACAAGTGTTTCATCAGACAAACACTTCTTTAACTGTGACACATGGAAAACATCATGAACGTTACCCAACTCCGCTGGTAACTCTAACTTGTAGGCCACTTTACCAATCCGCTCCAGAATTTTGAATGGCCCTACATAACGAGGGTTTAGCTTGCCGTGTTTTCCAAAACACACCACACCATTCCAGGGTGAGACCTTCAACATAACACGATCATTAACTGCGAACTCCAATGGTTTTCTACGCTTATCGGCGTAGCTTTTCGGGCGATCACGCGCTGCCACCATACGATTTCTGATCTGAACAATTTTCTCGGAGGTTTTGAGTACAAATTCCGGGCCTGTAACCTGGCTGTCACCCACCTCGGCCCAACAGAGGTGTAATGCCCTGCTTATTTGTACTTTCCATTTATAGCAAGTCTTGTTCGTATTTCTATTTTTAGAAGTCTTGTGTCTCTTGTAATTGTTATTTCATTGTAATCGTTGTAAATCGGAGACTTGATTCATAAATAAAACTCATATTTCTTTAATTTCGTGTTAAATATACTTATTACATGCTCATACATTTAATTTCATGAAACATTTGTTGCATATTCGCAATTCTTAGAAACTTTGTTCCAATCTTGCAAATACGTGAAACTCGTACACCTTTTGAATGAAATATTATGCAAGGGTTCTTGATTCTTTATTTACCGACACTCGATACTCGTTAAACTGGTTAAAAATCTTAAAATAATGGGATTCGAAAGCTTCGTGAAAGGAATAATCGTTAAAGGTTCTCCTTATCTATTATTTCGTTCACAAATAGGATCATTTAACTATTATAATTTATTTAGTTAATTAATTAAATACATTTTAGAGTTAATTACATAGTTAGTCCCTGTGGTTTGCACAAAATAACATACTTAGGTACTAATAGTTTAAAATCACATTCTAGGGTATTAACTTTTCATTTTGTAACGTTTGGAGGTATTAACGTTATTTTTAGGTTTAAAATCACATTCTATTAGTACCTAAGTATGTTATTTTGTGCAAACCACAAGAACTAACTATGTTAATATCCTAGAAGTTAATACCTCCAAACGTTACAAAATGAAAAGTTAATACCCTAGAAGGTGATTTTAAACTGTTAGTACCTAAGTATGTTATTTTGAGTAAACCACAGGGACTAACTATGTAAATAACTCTACATTTTACTACTTAAAGGTTTAATTTTTATAATAAACTAGTTAGTTTCGTTAAATATTAAGTTAGTAAGATAATCTAGTTAGTTTAGTTATAAGGCTAGTCCTTTTATAAAAAAAAAATATATAACATAAACAAGGTTTAGTTAAAGTCCAGGGACTGATAGAGCAATTAACTGAAAGTGTAAACCTGCAGGGACCATTTGTGTAAGTTTTAAAAGTTAAAAAAATTAAAAAAAAAATAAAGGGGCTGGCCAGGACTCGAACCCGGGTCGCCCCACTCAAAACACGCGCGCATAACCAGCTGGGCTGGGTCCTCACATTGAAAGAAACCCAGCTCAGTTTATATTTATGAACTCGTCTGCCAGGCTAGCCCAGCGCGCAGTAAATGGATCAGGCTGCTGTTTGAGCGCGAATTTGTGCCTTTTTTGAGTTTAAAACATGTGTTAACATTAATTACCTCACCTAAACTTAACCTAACTCTTCCCTTATAAATACCAAGCCAATCCAAGCTCAAATCACTTTACAAACTCATCCAAATCACTCCAAATCAGTCCCAAATTCGTGCAAAATTAGAAGGTTCGAGCAGATTATTACATCTTCACTAAAGTGAGCATAACTTCTTCGTTTCTCATCCGTTTTTGCTCATTCTTTTTCCAGAACACTTGGCTTGACCTTAGCTTCGATTCTAGGGGTGTTTCACAGCAAACAAGTCCCTGGAACTCTGGCAAAAAGGCTTCAAAGTCCACTATTCAAGTTTGTTTTCATTAATCTTTGCTTAAACATGAGTCTAACTCACTCAAACCCACGTCCTTATGCTTATAACCACTTCTATGGTTAGTTAAGCTTAAAAACGGGGCTGAGACATACAACATCAGAGGTTAATCCTCAAATACTATCTGTTTTAATTAGGGTTTTTAACCCACAAGTCATGTTCAAGCTTCAAGCTTGATGAAGGTGTGATTATGGATTAACTTGGGTTGTCCAACAAAGAATCCCCAAATTACTTAATGATTTCTCATAGTATAGTTGTTTCTTATTCTTGTATTGATATTAGTTCATGACCCTCCTTGTATGTTTTTACATCAAGTGTAGTGGTGAACCATAAGAGGTACCTAAATGGAAGCTTGTTCTTCCTACCTCCTACATGAATTCTATGACACAGTAGAGGTACCTGAATGAAGATTTATCTTCTACCTCATGCTTGACTAATGGACTGAATAATACATATAATACTTATACATATATATACTATTCGAACCCTTGATGGTGGACTTGTGTTCATTCGTCAAGACACTAGAATAACATCCTCTAAGACATAAGACTTGTTACGATTCTAATGAGTATATTACTCATGAAAACATTAACCCTTGAGGTTTCATAGTGTCAAGAATGTTGGACTCTGTATGCCCAAGACACATATTAAATTGATGTGGCTAGTACGTTATGATCCAAGTCGAGTCATACCCAATAACAAGCTAGACAAACACTTATATTATTTATTTGTGATATGATCAAACAAATAAATATTAACACTTACAATATTTAGAAATTGGTTTTCTAAATAATTACACTTGAGAAACCAATAAATTATGTGGATAATTTATTATGAGAGAATATTTTATTTTGTTATTTAATAAGTTAAATAACATTTTAAAAGAGGTGCATAAAGTCTTGAAAACATATAGTGTTTATTTTATAAAATTTATAAAAATAAACAAGACTTTATTTAATAAAATAAATTTGATTATTTTTTTTAAAAATACCCACATGGGGCCGGCCCCCCTTGCTCTCTAACCAAAGATTTTGGTCCAATGAAATGGCTTGCATGTTGTCATAACTTGCATGTGTTTTGATTGGAAGGACCAATGAAATGGCTTGCATGTTGTCATAACTTGCATGTGTTTTGATTGGGAGTTGGTGGTGGCAATATTCTCTCTTATACTATAAATTAATTGGATGACCAAATGAGACATGGAAGACTTGTGTTCTTGCTCTCTAAAAATCGGTCATAAGAGGGTGTTTTCAAGTGTTCGGTTTTTGATCTTTGGTGTTAAAATCCTAGCTAATCTCAAGGTGTTTGTTGGAAGCTTGGGGTATACATGCTTGAGGTCTTCTACTCTTGAGGACAACCATTTCAAGAAGCATCATCCGTTTCATCATCCTTGTACTCCAAGAAGGTAGTATTCTAAACACCCTATGGTTGTGTTTGATAGTATGCATTTTCATATATGGATCCGGGTTTTGGGATTTTGCATATAAATGGTTTTATATCTTATAAAAGTAACATGTTTTAAACATTAATTCTGCTGCGTTTTTATTTCATATGGATGAAATTGCTTTGATAAACATGTTAAAATCCCATCAATGGCATCTAGAGCCGCTTATATGAGTGCATGCTTCAATAGATTAAATTTTTCGGGTTTCGGGTTTAGATAAAACCCTATGGCCGAAAATTTTAACATGGTTATCCCTTGGTTTTTCAAGATTATTTTCTTACATGCATAAGAGAATCTTGAAAAATTATTTCATATGGATGAATTTGTTTGTTTGGACAAAACTTAACTTTTCGGTTTTTGGACATAGCCGAAAATGTTAATAAAAGGGAACCATTTTTTTATGCTTCTTGAAATTTATATATATATATATTTGGATATATATTTTGGTGCATATAACCTAGCCATGACCTTGTGTTGAATGATTGTGTTGTGATTTAATTTTATTAATTATTCATTGGGTTGTAATAATTATTATTTTGTTCTTCCATTAGAAGATATGCAATTTATTTATTTTATTTGGTTTGTAAAATAAATAGATTAGGTGCATTTTATTTTACTAGAAAAATGTATTAGGATATATTTTGTAAAAGAAGATGCACACAAAAATGTCGTCTTGGTTTGGACCATAATATTCGGTCCAAAGAACTTCATCGTTCTTAACGGGATTTTAACCCGAAAACCAAAACACATTTTTGAGGTCCAAAGGAGTTTGGAGCTGAAAATAAAAGACTTTTGGTAGCTCAAAGAAGGTGGAGAATTCACAACACAAGAAGGATACTTGAAGCATTTGGATGCGGGATCAAGTGGGAGTCCATCGACACATTACTTGTGACATTTTCACCCTTTAGGAAGGACCTTTTGACACACTTGTTTCGGCTAACAAGTGTTGTCAAAATAGTTGGCTATGGTTATGCACCTATTGTTATGTATGTTATGCTTGTGTGGTTGTTAATTTTGTTGTTTAGATAATATGTAGATATGCATGACTTAACAAACTAATAATCAACAACAAGCGTAAAATTGGTTCTTGACAAAATCATTAAAATGGTTAATAAGGGCTTTATTAAAAATTAATGATTTTATAATAAAATGGTTTTATTAAAAAGAACCTTGAAAATTAGTTTTCACTAAAGTACCATTGATTTGAATGCATGCAAATGTATGGTATATAATATTTTCTAAACTAGAATTTTGAAATATTAAAAACCCTTTTATAAAACAAGTCAAACACCATCCCGTTATACAACACTCGAAACACTTGGGAACTCTTATTGTGGGATAAAGGTCACCTAACCACATTTGAGGGAACTTGTATGTTCGAGGTGGGTTTACCATGTTTGTGGGATAAAGGTCACCTAACCACTTATGTGAATAAACTCACACGTGTGTGTAAGTTGGACGACCTGATTTGGAAACCATGAACTTAGGGTCACCAAAGCATGGGGAACAAAGGTGTTGATGGGATTAAACATGCCAACTAAACATAAATATGTTTAACCGATCCCATACGGCTAGAAATTGCAAAGAGTTGCAATTGTCAAACGCTGACTACCTTGTTAATTTAAATAGAGGGATAAAGGTCACCTAACCAATATTTAAATGTAACGTTGGATTCTAGATTTTAATTATTAATTGTCTTTAGCACACAAAAGGGTATTAATGATTAAAATATAATAATATCGAAAATACTAAAATTGAACTTGTTAAATTTTGTAGATGGCCGCTAACAATGCAAACCCGACTAACCAAATCGTCCGAAACCTATCACTAAGAACCATCCTTGAAAAGGATCGTCTCAACCATAACAACTTCATGGATTGGTTTCGAAACTTGAGAATCGTTCTCAAGCAAGAGAAGATATCCTATGTGTTGGACGATCCTATTCCCGAGAACCTAACGTGGAAGATGTGGAAGCCTACAATGATTGGGTTAAGTATACCGAGGACTCCATGTAAGCCTCAAGCCTCATGTTGGGAACTATGATTCCCGAAATTCAAAAGGATTTTGAACATCACGGGGCATACGACATGATTACCCAGTTAAAGGAAATGTTCCTACAACAAGCAAGGGTAGAACGCTTCGAAACTGTTCGAGCACTTCATGCATGTCGAATGGAGGAAACCCAATCGGTATCATCTTATGTTCTCAAGATGAAAAGCCACATTGATCGCCTTGAACGGCTAAATTGTCCCGTCTCTAAAGAGTTGGCTACGGATTTGATCCTCAACTCTTTAACAAAGAGATTCGAAAGCTTTGTAATGAATTACAACATGAATAGATGGGACAAGAGCATTGGTGAACTTCATGCAATGCTCAAAACGGCCGAAGCAAGTATGGGCAAAAAGGCTTTACCCGTCCTAGCGATCAATGAAGGTGGCAATAAAAAGAGGCCCCACCCCGACTCTAAAGCAACCTATGCTAAAAGAAAAGGGACACGTCAAGGGAAAGGGAAAGGGAAAAGCTAAAGCAGAACCCGCCAAACCAAAAGAGAAGAAGTAAAAGGTTACTACGAATGACCCATGTTTTGAATGTGGTGAGATAGGACACTGGAAGAGAAATTGTCCAACCTATCTCAAGGAGTTGAAAACCAAGAGGGATGCAGGGCAAACCTCAGGTACTATCTTCATGATACATGTTGAGCTTAATGTTATTTCTTCTAACACATGGGTACTGGATACCGGATGTGGAACTCATATTTGCAATTCGTTGCAGGGGTTCAAAAGAAATAAACATTATAAGAAGGGAGACGCTAGTCTCTTCATGGGCAATGGAGCAAAGGTTGAAGTCGAAGCTCAAGGAAACTACGTTTTAGAGCTTCCAAGTGGTTTGGAAGTTATTTTGAAAAATGTTTTGTATGCTCCTAGTTTAACTAGGAACATAATTTCAGTTTCCCTTTTAAGAAAATGTGGTTTTAAATTTGAATTTGTTAACCAAGACATTTATGTTTCTATGAATGATGTGTTTTATTTTAAAGCTATGTCTTTAAATGGTATTTATGAATTAGATCATGATAACGCATCATATGATAGCTCAATGTACCAAGTAACCAACAAGAAACTCAAAATGGATTTGAGTGATTCCTATCTTTGGCATTGTCGCCTTGGACATATAAGCAAGAATCGCATGCATACACTTCAGAAAAGTGGTCTTTTGAATACAAATGAAGATAATTCATTTGATGTATGCGAATCTTGTTTACAAGGCAAAATGACCAAGACACCCTTTAGTGGAACATTTGAAAGGGCTAAAGACTTACTAGGTATCATACATTCAGATGTATGTGGTCCTTTTAAGCCGATGACTAGGAATGGTGAAAGATACTTCATTACCTTTATCGACGACTATAGTCGTTATGGTTATGTGTACTTACTAAGACACAAGGATGAAGCATTTGAAATGTTCAAAGACTTCAAAAATGAAGTTGAAAATCAACTCAAGAAAACAATCAAAGTCCTTCGCACCGATAGAGGAGGTGAATACCTTAGTGGTGCTTTTCAAGATCATCTTAGGAGTTGTGGGATTATCTCACAACTTACTCCACCTGGAACACCACAACACAATGGTGTGTCCGAAAGGAGAAATCGAACTCTATTAGATATGGTTCGATCTATGATGGCTAGAAGCACATTGCCTCTATCATTTTGGGGTTACACTTTGCTCTCCGCGGTCCGTATATTAAATATGGCCCCAACCAAGAAAGTGGAAAAGACACCTTTTAAAATATGGCATGGAAACCCTCCATCATTATCATTCTTAAGGGTTTGGGGTTGTGAAGCTTATGTTAAGCAATACACTCCAAATAAATTGGAAGTCCGATCTACTAAGTGTATCTTTGTAGGATATCCTAAAGATGATTTAGGATATTATTTCTACGACCCAACCGAGCAAAAGGTATTTGTTTCTCGAAAGGGTAAGTTCTTAGAAGCTAAGTTCCTTATGGAAGGAACAGGTGATAGAACAGTGGAACTTGAGGAGGATCAAGAACCACAAGACGATACACGTTTGGTTGATACTAGCACTCAACAAGAGGTTGTTGAAAACGATCAAGAGGTTGATCAGAACACACAAAATGTTCGCAGATTTGGTAGAATTAGTAATCCACTTGAAAGATATGGATTTTTCATGGATGGATGCTACGTGGTAGATTCAGATGAACCAACCACATACCATAATGCAATGTCAAAATCCGATTCTGACAAATGGCTTGAAGCCATGAATATAGAGATGCAATCCATGTATGATAACCAAGTTTGGGGGTTGGTTGTGCCACCACTTAACTCTAAAGTAGTTGGAAGTAAGTGGGTTTTCAAGAAGAAAACCGTAACACCTGTGCCTCCACGGCCATCAAACAAATACTGTAGCAATGAAATATTGTATTTCATACTTGGGATTTGTATAAATATGTGTATCATTTGCACATATCAATTTTTGTTCAATTCCAAACTCTAAATCACTTTCTGGAAGGTTATACGCGCACCAATGCGTAAATATAACCAGTTTAATGCAAAAAACACACCGGAATAGTGACATTGGCTTAACATACCTTAAATAACCTTTACATAACTTAGAAATAAGTTTTAAAGGCTTTGGTATGGCAAAAACAAGTTAATTCGCTTACAGGGACTAAATTTGACAAACTGCGAAAGTATGCCAATTTGAACTGTAACAGACATTCCGGAACATGACCATAAGTTAAACACACCTTAAATATCTTTTATATAGCTTAGAAATAGGCTTTGAGGGGTTCGGTGTGCTAAAATAAACTTTTGGGTCATTCAGGGACTAAAAGTGTCAAAAAGTGCACAAGTTTGCATTTTCGCGCATAACTTACGTTCTGAATACATCCGAACATCCAAAAATTTATGTAAGCATGACTATATTTTATTTTAGTGTTTGGCATAAGAAAAATCCATTCGTTGCGTCATTTGGATCGTTTTTCGCGCTTATGCGCATTCCGTCGTAATTAAGCGAACATCGCGTTCGTACGGCCAAACGAACCGACATCCTAGATATTTTTGAGCATGTTTTGAGTTCCCTATACTTTAACTTCATTTTAGAGCCTTGAAATGAGGTTAACGGGGTTCAAACGCATCGAAAATCGCTTAAACGGGCTGCAGGGACCATTTCTGCCAATTTTGAAACAATTCTGAAACAAGGGGGCAGTAGCGTAGCGCCACTGCCATGGGCCTTCACCGTCGCGCTACGCGACTGCCTATGCTAGACAGAAAACATGCAGAAACATTGAATCAGGTCCTATACACTCCCAAACTCCTTTCCATGTGTCAATTCCCTATGGTGAGTGGCAAATTGAGGCACCATAACATTCCGACAAGTGTACGGTCTTGATCGTGCCCCCTTTTCCAAGAAACAATCCTAACGGTGAACCGAATACTATAAATACCCCTTGCCATCCAACCTCTAAACCCACTAGAATCTGATCCAAAAGACTCTAAGTTGGAACCATTGTTTCATACCTGAGTTATTTGGATCTAGATTAGCATTCGGGGACCCTTCGTAAGTATTCTTTCGTTCTTTTATTGCTTTTCAAGTCTTTTAGAGTCTGAAAGTCAAACTTTGTTTGACTTTCTGCGTTGACCAGTTATGGTCAATGCGAAGTTCGTTTGAACTTCGCAACGTGAGTGTAATCACGTTGGTTATAGTCCCTTGGGACTATGCCTACTGATTACCACGTTGTCTAGGGTCGTAGGGTAAGCGATCTGATAAATCGCTTATACCTTCGAACCCGACCCATTTGGTCGATCATTAGGATCCGACCAACTACATTAGGTGACCATAGCATGTAGGGAATAACCTTCCGAGGTTATACCTTATGGTCACGACGTTTAAGTAGTTGTATGATAGGTAGTTTATATGCCTTAGGTAAATTACCAGAATACCCTTTTCATGTATAATTGGTAATTAAGCATATGTAACCTAAACTTTTGTCACATAACTGATTTTGTAACATGTTTAGGCATATAACACTTATCATAGGACTAGTTAGGCGGTCCGAACGCGTTTTACGCGAACGACGCGTTAAAGTAGCATAAGCTACCTAAACGGGTCGTAATGGGTCATAATCACTTAGGCTAGGTTTCATTTAGTATGTAGGCTTTGTTAAACCATATCACATGAGTTCCTACACTCATTTGGTTTACAAACCCTCATGCTGCCCAGTCTTCCGATTTAGGTCCGGTTTATTAACATAGTTACCTATATTAGGTGCCGTTTGATATCCGTGATCTCTAGCATTGTTTGGTTGTCACTCAAGGACTACTGAGCAATATCAAAGTGAGTACATAGAACCCCTCTTTTACTGTTTTCAAACTGTTTTCGGGTGGAACACATGTGCCTACTTGTTACATTCATGCTTTCCTGTTTTCACATCATATATCTGCTATGTTTGTTAGTACATTATAGTACATGATTTCATTGTTTTTATGCTAGGTGTGCCCATTGTGTGCATTACTTAGTACATCGTTTTACATGACATGACATCACATCACATGCTATGTATGTTCAATTGTTGCATACTTAGTACATATTCATTTCATCACATGCTTACATTTTGGTATGACATTTGGTTTGTTTAAAAGGGACAATACATTCATTAACATTAGCTACGCCGTTCGTTAGTAGGTAGTGGTACCATAGGAATTGACAACTCCCGTTCCGGACGTTCTGGGTATGGGGACGAAAGGAATGACCGAATTCGATGATATGAAGCACAGATAATCCTTTAAGTCGTTTAAGGGTTTATCGCCACAGTCGCAAGGCTTGGATGTATGCATTATAACAACACCGCATAAATGTTCATATTCAGTATAGCATGCATATCCACAAGACATAACATTGATTTAAACCAAGTTTTACTTCAATATATTGTTTTGTGCATTTTCACCTATGGCTTAATGGATATATATATACATATATATTCCACTTGCCATACATGATATCTTGACATGGTTTACACAAAGACATTTTGACATAGACATTTTGACATAGACATTTTGACATAGACATTTTGACATAGACATTTGACATAGACATTTTGACATAGACATTTTGACATAGACATTTGACATAGACATTTCGACATAGACATTTTAACATGATTTTACATTTGATCATGCATTTCCACAAAACATAACTTTGATTTAAACCAAGTTTTACTTCAATACTTTGTTTTGTGCGTTTCACCTATGGTTTAGTTGACGCATTTCACTAGCCATACATATCATTTGGGTTACACATCACATGGTTTACATTTGACACGTAAACACTTTTGACATTGGTTATACATTACATGATTTACATCTTGACATAAACATTTTGACATATTATTTCAATACATTTTGACAGTTGGTTTAAACATAGACATCTTACATTGTTGGTTTGGTTTGAGTAAGTGATTTAAGTAACGAGGCGTGTGTAATATGATACAAGCATGGTGGATACGCCGCTGGTACTTCCTATATATAAGTGTTTGTATGGTATTACATATCGTAGCGTTATTTAAATCATTTCAATTTAAGACACATGACATTTTATACAAATAACATACTTTTCACAATACATTGTTTTACAAACAACTTAACTTATACAAACTCATTTTACATGGTTATTCATTTAACCATGCATTATTCACTTATTTATACATATCATCTGAACTTATTGTTTTTCAAATGATTTACAAAGACAAAGCAAATTACAAGGTTCATGACTAAACTTTTTCTTAAACAGAAGTCATGAATCTTATTTTCATAAAACCTATGTACTCGCCGGCATTTTTATGCTGACGTACCTATTTTCACATGTGTTTCAGGAAATGAAGCATAGGATTGATCAAGATACACTTAGGCGGACTTGGGCCTTAGTGACAATAAAAGATGCAAGACTAGTTATTTATGTTATGTTTCTTTGTTTGTCAGACATTGTAACTCTTTAATTCAATAAAACAATATTTTAATTTCCATGTGTTATGAAGCAATGATTCTGTTACAACACTCCCCGATGTTTCCGCCACGTTTTGTTGTTTTACGTGGTCGGGGTGTGACAAAAACTGATATGCATGGTAACTTAGATACTTACAAAGCAAGACTTGTAGCAAAAGGTTTCACTCAAACTCAAGGAATTGATTATGATGAGACCTTCTCGCCTGTGGCGATGCTAAAGTCAATAAGGATATTATTTGCCATAGCTGCATATTATGACTATGAGATCTGGCAATTGGATGTCAAAACGGCGTTTCTCAATGGATATCTTGATGAAGATGTCTATATGATTCAGCCTGAAGGTTTTGTCGATCCAAAACATCCTGACAAAGTATGCAAGTTAAAGAAATCAATCTATGGATTGAAACAAGCATCTAGAAGTTGGAATCACCGTTTTGATGAAGAAATTAAGAATTTTGGATTCATCAAAAACGGCGATGAAGCTTGTGTGTATAAGAAAGCTAGTGGGAGCATCATCACTTTCTTAGTACTGTATGTCGATGACATTCTACTATTTGGGAATGACATTCCAACCATGGAAGGTGTAAAAGCTTGGCTTGGAAGTTGTTTTTCCATTAAGGATCTTGGTGAAGTAGCCTACATTTTGGGAATAAAGGTCTATATGGATAGATCAAGGCGCTTGATAGGTTTAAACCAAAGTGCATACATTGACAAAGTCTTGAATAGGTTCCAAATGGAGAACTCTAAGAGAGGTTTTGTACCTATTCAAAAGGGGACAATATTGAATACATCTCAATGTCCAAGCTCAAAGGATGAGCAAGAGAAAATGAAAAGAATCCCATATGCGTCAGCTATAGGATCCATCATGTATGCAATGATATGCACCAAACCGGACGTCTCATGCGCCTTGAGCATGACGAGTAGATACCAACAAAATCCAGGTAACAGTCATTGGATGGCTGTTAAAAGCATATTGAAATATCTTAGGAGGACTAAGGATATGTTCTTAATATATGGATCTGGTGAGGAGGAACTCGTAGTAAAGGGTTACACGGACGCGAGTTTCCAAAACGATCAAAGTGATTCTCGATCGCAATCAGGGTATGTCTTCATTTTAAATGGAGGAGCAGTCTCTTGGAAGAGCTCAAAACAAGACGTGGTAGCATTGTCCACTATAGAATCAGAATACATCACTGCTTCATTGGCAGCCCAGGAAGCTGCATGGCTGAAGAAATTTATAGCCGACCTAGGGGTGGTCCCTACCATTCAAGATCCCCTAGATATCTTTTGTGATAACGAGGGTGCGATTGCTCAAATCAAGGAACCTCGTGCGCACCAAAAGACTAGACATATCGAGCGGAGATTCAACTACATAAGGGATGAAGTTGAAAAAGGAAAGATATGTATCCGCCAAGTTCACACTGATCAAAACATTGCGGATCCACTCACGAAGCTCCTTGATAGAGGAAAACATGAGGGTCACACATGTTCCTTAGGACTTCGATATTCTAGTGATTGAATTTGATCTAATTTTGTATTTGGATATTGAAACAATTGTTATTTTAACTCATTTATGGCATTTTGAGTTACGTTTCATATTAGCATGTTTAAATCCGTGAATAAATTAATTATTCTAAATGTCCGTAGTTGATCATAATTGTGGGAACAAATATGAATGTAAGACTATTATGAATTTGGATTGGTGGATATTCATTAGATATGAATATAGAGCAAAGTGTTGCTGCCAAAGTTCATAGATATTTGTGGGACACAAATATTGGACTGACTCGCTCTCAAATATTACTGCATGGAATCATTTGTGATTGATCATAAGTAAATTTTGAGTAAAGGCGAATATCATAGTATCCTCTGACCTGAGATACATATTGGGTCTTGATATTCACCAAGTACTATACCTTGACCTAGTTCTTCGTTGTCTGTAATAAGGCAGTACATAAGGCTAAACTCAGGCGTGGTACAAGGTGATTGTGAGAGACGTATGTAGTCAAGAAGGGATTTGTTCCTCTTATTCGTTGAGAGTAAGATGTCTAAGGCCTGATAAAGTTAAATCAACAGAGAGTGATCACTCTATGTCTCTGGATTTAACATGACATCTGTAACGAAAGGATAAATGATAGATTCACCTAAATCATGTTCAAGTAAGGGACTTGAAAGGGATGATGTTATTGAATGGCAAATATAGTCATACGTATTGGGGGTAGTAAACCGTAGTTAGGCGTCACTTACTACTTGCATCAATCTTCTATGTATCTTGTGCAAGTGGGAGATTGTTGGACTCTGTATGCCCAAGACACATATTAAATGTATGTGGCTAGTACGTTATGATCCAAGTCGAGTCATACCCAATAACAAGCTAGACAAACACTTATATTATTTATTTGTGATATGATCAAACAAATAAATATTAACACTTACAATATTTAGAAATTGGTTTTCTAAATAATTACACTTGAGAAACCAATAAATTATGTGGATAATTTATTATGAGAGAATATTTTATTTTGTTATTTAATAAGTTAAATAACATTTTAAAAGAGGTGCATAAAGTCTTGAAAACATATAGTGTTTATTTTATAAAAGTTATAAAAATAAACAAGACTTTATTTAATAAAATAAATTTGATTATTTTTTTTAAAAATACCCACATGGGGCCGGCCCCCTTGCTCTCTAACCAAAGATTTTGGTCCAATGAAATGGCTTGCATGTTGTCATAACTTGCATGTGTTTTGATTGGAAGAACCAATGAAATGGCTTGCATGTTGTCATAACTTGCATGTGTTTTGATTGGGAGTTGGTGGTGGCAATATTCTCTCTTATACTATAAATTAATTGGATGACCAAATGAGACATGGAAGACTTGTGTTCTTTCTCTCTAAAAATCGGTCATAAGAGGGTGTTTTCAAGTGTTCGGTTTTTGATCTTTGGTGTTAAAATCCTAGCTAATCTCAAGGTGTTTGTTGGAAGCTTGGGGTATACAAGCTTGAGGTCTTCTACTCTTGAGGACAACCATTTCAAGAAGCATCATCTGTTTCATCATCCTTGTACTCCAAGAAAGTAGTATTCTAAACACCCTATGGTTGTGTTTGGGATTTTGCATATAAATGGTTTTATATCTTATAAAAGTAACATGTTTTAAACATTAATTCCGCTGCGTTTTTATTTCATATGGATGAAATTGCTTTGATAAACATGTTAAAATCCCATCAAAGAACAAGTACTTAGTGTTAAAAGATGATTACTTTCGAATACATATATTCTTGTGTTTTAACTTCCTAAATCCCTAAATCTTCCGAATTCCCAAACTCATACACTTCGTTTCTTCGTGTAGAAGGACTTGGTGTTCCAACTTCCTAATCAACCAACACACTCGTGGATTCAAGTAGAATACTTGCAAAACCGTGAGTATACTCGAATTCCCCTCTTTACTTTTACCACTTTTTGGGGTGTAACATGTTTACTTACCAAAACTTACACATGAACATTTTACATTAATGCATAAACATTCCTATAACATGCTTGTATACGTGATTACTTGATACTTTAAACTTGGGTTGAGGACATCTTGTGTTAGACTTATCATTAACTTCGTACGAGCCTATCCGTGACATATGTAGCGCTATAGGATTAACGCCCCGCCCGTAGACTTGTGGTTATGTCATGAGCATATTGCGTTTCATCATTGGTTTGATATGTTAGACACATGCCGAATTTATTGTTTATCTTGTATCACATGCTTGCTATGAGGAATTGTTTAAACTTATCTTTTGCTATGTACGTATCAAACTTGTATACTCGCCATTGCTTTTGCATTGAACTTTATTTTAAACATGTTACAGGTTGAGGATGACAATGCTATGAAATGAAGTAGCGTTGATGCCTTGATACACATATAGACGTTTAGGCTTAATATGGTGTATCAATTTTGCTTACGTTGTTATGTACTTCTTTGAACTTGTCGTACTTGAATTTATTGTAATGTTGAGAATTTACTTTATGAAATGAAATCGGTTTATTAAATATTGTCACAAATAGCGTTATGAAGTCTCTTGCAATCTTCACACTTCGTCTCATCCCGATGTTTCCGCCATTGGTTGGGGTGTGACAGATTGGTATCAGAGCCATAACTATAGGGAATTAGGTATAATTGCCATGTTCGACCTAGTCTATAGTAGGAACCATATTTTTGACCATTCTTGTTATATGCTTAAAATGTTATTCTTCCTACTTTGCTTCTTTCTCTTCTTTTGGCCTTAATATTTACATAATGTATTTCCTAAGACATTTTACACAATACACTTGAAGACTTGAAGACACTCTTTATACAAAAGATACGAGTTTACCAAAATAGGCATGAAACCCACAATTTGGTAACGACTCTCATTCCGCTATTCTTATTTGCACGAAATTTCACCATTAAGCTAGGAGTGAAATCCACATCTTAATGGTAAATTTCCTATTCAAACTCTAGTGGACCCTTGTCAAAGTGTCAAAATTATATTTTGACCCGACGAGCACCAACCACATTAGGGTACGAAATTGTCAAGTTAGGGGTGAAACCCGCACCTTGTCGATTAAGTCCCATTCCTGGATTTTCGATCTCACCAAAGTTTCGATTGTTTCAATCAATTAGAGACGTGTAGTAACTAGAAGGGTAAGATACCGTTAATCGCTTCTTGACGAGAGTATCTTACCTATAGGCCAAAGAACGTTTCTCTAATTTGAAAGGACTTTCGATTCACTTTGGAATAGGCGACGTTTCTAAACCCGAAACATTCCCATGTTTTATGAGCCTTACTTTTATGTGATTCAATTTATATGTGATTTTATACTTGTTACCTCATTCGTTTGAAAACCGATACACATTTCACACGTCTCGCGCAATCAAAAACAATAATAATCCTCGTGAACAAACTAAATTTATGCTCTTTTATGCATTCATACGTGTTATACTTGTTGAATACATGTTGAAAACTTATGCTTTATGTGAATTTTACATGATACATGAACACTTACATGCTTTTACATGCAAAAACCTTGTTTTAAAATTTATGATCAAGTCTCATCCTTTCCTTTTCTTTCGAACTTCTAGATGGCGTCTCCAAGCTCATTGAAGAAGACCAAGTCAAAGAAAGGTTCCAACAACGAATCCATCTCCAAACAAGAGCTAGTTGGGCTCATTGCTGAACAAATGGCTCGAGTTATACCCTACATTGTTAGCCGCATTCAAACCAACCCCGATTCACCTCATGGCTCTATGGACTCCAAGGTGGAGAAACCTAAGGCACCTTTTCTCTTCAAACAATTCATGGCTTGCAAACCATTGGAATTTACTGGAAAAGATGGTGCTACCGCACTACTCTCTTGGTTTGATGCCATGGAAATCACCTTTCGTCAGAGTGGTTGCCCTGACGACCTACGCACCCAAAATGCCACAGGGGTGTTCCGATCAAGGGCTCTTGATTGGTGGACCTCTGAACGAGGTACAAGGGGTGAGGACGCCGCCCACGCGTTGCCATGGGCTGAGTTGAAAAGGATCATGAAAGAGGAGTTCTGTCTGCCACATGAGATAAGGAAGTTAGAAAGTGAGTTTTGGCACCTCAAGCAGGTGGATGACGACAATGATGGTTTAACCCTCCGTTTCAAACAACTTAGCATCTTGTGTCCTAGCCAAGTGGATACACCTGAAAAAGCCATCAACAAATACATCCACTGCTGCCCTAATTCTTTCATGATCCTTATGGAAGCTGCTTGCCCAGCCACTATTGAGGATACTTTTCGTTTAGCTGCCCGTTTGAACATTAACCATTTCATGCGTAGAAATACCTCGAAAACCCCGCTGAAAACCGCCCATCAAGCCACCGTTGAACCCACCGATGAACCCTCCTCATCCACCAAGAAAAACCGAGGCAAGAATTGGAAGGCTTCAAGCCAAAATTGCACGGTTGTCACTCCGCCAAATCCACGACCCCTACAAGCCATGCCTGCTTTAGCCAACGAGGAAACTCCACGCAAAGGCTACACTGGGACACAACCTAAGTGTGGCCAATGTCAGTACCACCACCCTCCCAACGTTCCGTGTCGCAAGTGCGCCAAGTGTGGCCGATATGGGCATTTTTCTCAAAACTTGCATGTGTTTTGATTGGAAGGACCAATGAAATGGCTTGCATGTTGTCATAACTTGCATGTGTTTGATTGGGAGTTGGTGGTGGCAATATTCTCTCTTATACTATAAATTAATTGGATGACCAAATGAGACATGGAAGACTTGTGTTCTTTCTCTCTAAAAATCGGTCATAAGAGGGTGTTTTCAAGTGTTCGGTTTTTTATCTTTGGTGTTAAAATCCTAGCTAATCTCAAGGTGTTTGTTGGAAGCTTGGGGTATACAAGCTTGAGGTCTTCTACTCTTGAGGACAACCATTTCAAGAAGCATCATCTGTTTCATCATCCTTGTACTCCAAGAAGGTAGTATTCTAAACACCCTATGGTTGTGTTTGGGATTTTGCATATAAATGGTTTTATATCTTATAAAAGCAACATGTTTTAAACATTAATTCCACTGCGTTTTTATTTCATATGGATGAAATTGCTTTGATAAACATGTTAAAATCCCATCAAAGAACAAGTACTTAGTGTTAAAAGATGATTACTTTTGAATACATATATTCTTGTGTTTTAACTTCCTAAATCCCTAAATCTTCCGAATTCCCAAACTCATACACTTCGTTTCTTCATGTAGAAGGACTTGGTGTTCCAACTTCCTAATCAACCAACACACTCGCGGATTCAAGTAGAATACTTGCAAAACCGTGAGTATACTCGAATTCCCCTCTTTACTTTTACCACTTTTTGGGGTGTAACATGTTTACTTACCAAAACTTACACATGAACATTTTACTTTAATGCATAAACATTCCTATAACATGCTTGTATACGTGATTGCTTGATACTTTAAACTTGGGTTGAGGACATCTTGTGTTAGACTTATCATTAACTTTGTACGAGCCTATCCGTGACATATGTAGCACTATAGGATTAACGCCCCGCCCGTAGACTTGTGGTTATGTCATGAGCATATTGTGTTTCATCATTGGTTTGATATGTTAGACACATGCCGAATTTATTGTTTATCTTGTATCACATGCTTGCTATGAGGAATTGTTTAAACTTATCTTTTGCTATGTACGTATCAAACTTGTATACTCGCCATTGCTTTTGCATTGAACTTTATTTTAAACATGTTACAGGTTGAGGATGACGATGCTATGAAATGAAGTAGCGTTGATGCCTAGATACACATATAGACGTTTAGGCTTAATATGGTGTATTAACTTTGCTTACGTTGTTATGTACTTCTTTGAACTTGTCGTATTTGAATTTCTTGTAATGTTGACAATTTACTTTATGAAATGAAATCGGTTTATTAAATATTGTCACAAATAGCGTTATGAAGTCTCTTGCAATCTTCACACTTCGTCTCATCTCGATGTTTCCGCCATTGGTTGGGGTGTGACAAGAGGGGTGAATGACATTTCCGTTCGTACAATGCTTCGAATGGAGCTGCCTGAATGCTGGTATGGTAGCTGTTGTTGTAAGAAAACTCTATCAGCGGCAAGTGTTTCTCCTAACCTTGCCAAAATCAATCACGCATGCTCGCAACATATCCTCAAGTGTCTGGATGGTTCACTCACTTTGACCATCCGTATGCGGGTGATAAGCAGTGCTCATATTGAGATGCGAGCCGAATGATTTGTCCATCGACTGCCACAAATCTGAGATGAAACGCGTGTCGTGGTTAGAAATAATAGAGGTCGGCACCCCGTGCCTAGAAACCACTTCTTTAAGATAAACAGCAACTAGCTGTGAGAACTTATCTGTTTCCTTGATTGCTAGAAAGTGCGCTGACTTCGTGAGTCGATCAACGATCACCCAAATTGTATCGTTCCCGTTTTGAGTTCTAGGTAGCCCAGTGACAAAATCCATTGCGATTTGCTCCCATTTCCACATGGGTATTTCTGGTTGTTGAAGCAATCAAGACGGTTTCTGATATTCCACTTTAACTTTCGAGCAGGTCAAACATTTACTCACATAAGTCGCGATGTGAGCTTTCATCCTCGGCCACCAATACATGACTTTGAGATCTTGATACATCTTATCCGAACCTGGGTGAACAGAGTATCGAGACTTGTGTGCTTCGTCCATCACAAGATCTCTAAGGTTGCCAAACAACGGAATCCATATCCACTCCATAAAATAGTAAATGCCATCTGATCTCTTCTTGAGTCGTTTCTCCATGCCCCGTAAATACTCAGCTTCATAGTTTTCTTCCTTTAACACTTCGGTCTGAGCCGAACGGATCTGGTCAGGTAGGTTAGAATGAATGGTAAGCTGCAAGGCACGAACACGTTTGGGTTTCGGTTCCTTTCGACTGAGAGCATCAGCCACAACGTTAGCCTTACCCGGATGGTACTTGATTGCACAGTCGTAGTAATTTAAAAGTTCTACCCAGCGATGCTGTCACATATTCAAATCCTTCTGGTCGAAAATATGCTGAAGGCTCCTGTAGTCGGTATAAATAGTGCATTTAGTACCGTACAGGTAATGCCTCCAGATTTTGAGCGCAAACACCACGGCTCCCAACTCTAAGTTGTGTGTCGTATAATTCCTCTCATGAACCTTCAGTTGTCGAGAAGCATAAGCGATTACCTTGTTACGTTGCATCAGCACGCAACCAAGACCCTGAATGGAAGCATCACAATATACCACAAAATCTTCTGTTCCTTCAGGTAGAGATAAAATCGGCGCACTGCAAAGTTTCTATTTCAACAGTTGGAAAGCATCCTCCTGCTTTGTTCCCCAAGAGTACACCACGCCTTTCTGTGTCAACGAGGTAAGAGGTTGAGCGATCTTTGAGAAATCCTTGATGAATCTTCGATAATACCCAGCAAGACCAAGAAATTGTCGCACCTCTGATGGAGTTTTTGGTGCCGCCCAATTCCTGATAGCATCAATCTTAGCAGGATCCACGTGTATCCCTGATTCATTAACAATGTGACCAAGGAAGTGCACTTCTCGTATCCAGAAGTCACACTTAGAAAACTTCGCGTAGAGCTGCTCCTTCCTCAGGAGTTCCAAAATAAGACGCAAATGTCGTTCGTGAT
This sequence comes from Helianthus tuberosus, assembly GCA_030545235.1. NCBI lineage: Eukaryota > Viridiplantae > Streptophyta > Magnoliopsida > Asterales > Asteraceae > Helianthus > Helianthus tuberosus. The sequence continues at coordinate 97,452,554 of CM060388.1, forward strand.
CTTCCTTTCTCTTTGAATAGATTAGAATGTCGTCGATGAACACTATAACGAAATAGTCAATATACGGCTTGCACACACGGTTCATGAGATCCATGAAGACTGCTGGTGCGTTTGTCAACCCAAACGGCATAACCAGAAACTCATAATGCCCATATCGCGTTCTAAAATCCGTTTTAGGAACACCCTCCTCTCAAACTCTCATCTGATGATAGCCCGATCTTAAATCGATCTTTGAGTAGAAACTTGACCCCTGCAACTGGTCAAACAAGTCGTCGATGCGTGGCAAAGGGTAGCGGTTCTTGACAGTCACCTTGTTGAGCTCCCGATAATCAATACACATGCGAAAGGACCCGTCTTTCTTCTTTACGAACAGAACTGGGGCTCCCCAAGGTGAAGAACTGAGTCGAATAAAGCCCCTATCCAATAACTCTTGCAGTTGATTTGACAACTCTTGCAACTCTCCAGGTGCTAAACGATAAGGAGCACGAGCTATCGGGGCTGCTCCTGGTGCAAGATCAATCTGAAATTCCACTTGACGGTGAGGAGGTAAACCAGGAAGTTCCTCAGGAAACACATCGGTAAATTCGAATACAACTGGCAGATCCTCGATCTTTCTTTCCCCTGACGGAGTATCAGTAACAAGTGCTAGAATAGCAGGATACCCCTTTCGTAGACATTTCTGCGCTTGCATAGCTGAGATGATACCAACCATCGCACCACTGCGATGCCCTTGAACTGATAACGATTCTCCACTAGGGAGAGGAATACGTACGATCTTCTCTTTATATAGAATCTCAGCCTGATACTTAGACAACCAATCCATACCAACCACTACATCAAAACTACCGAGGGTAACAGGAAGGAGATCAATATCAAACACTTGACCCACAAGATCTAATTTACACCCAAAAAGGACATGCGAAGCTTCAATCGTTTTGCCATTGGCTAATTCTACTATATGCTTAACCTCTAAAGGTGTTGGAGTTAACCCTAAGCGCTGACTAAACTCTAGGGACACATAACTCCAATTGGCACCGGAATCAAATAACACAGAAGCAAAAAACATTGTTCACAGAAAACGTACCAGTCATGACATTGTCGTTGTTCCTAGCATCACCAGCACCGATTGTGAATACCCTTCCACGAGCTCCATTGCCCCCATTGTTGCCATTATTGTTATTCCCAGCATTGTTGTTGTTGTTCTGATGGTTATTGTTATTGTTGGCATTCTGATTCAGCTGAGGACAATCCCATTTAATATGACCCTCATCCCCACACTGATTGCACCCCTTCTTAAAGCCTTGGTTCTGATGGGGCTGTTGCCTTTGCTGCTACTGATTCTGTTGTTGGTTTTGCTGATGTTGCTTCGGGTGTGGAGCTCTACAATCCTTTGCCATATGGCCTACCTTGTCACACCTGTGGCAAGCCCGAACACATGATCCATGATGATAATACCCACACTTGTTGCACTTTGGCTTCCTACCAACATAGGAACCTTAACTCTGATTGCTGCCCTGACCTTGGTTAACTGAGGACGACTGACTGAAACTATGGTTATTGCTGTTGTCAGGCCTTTTCTGAGATTGACTCGCACTGGTTGCCTTGTCAGTATCGTTCCATTTACGGTTGTTATCACTAGCAGGTGTGGTAGCTGTAGCAGCAGAGGTAGTAGCAGATTTACAAGGCGGCAATGAGCCACGCTCGACCTCTTGGTCAGTAATCTTATGTGCCAAACGAATGATCTGGGGCAGATTGTTAAGGTTTGCAGCAGTGACATACCCCTTTACAGCTGATGCTAGGCCCTTGAGATACAACTCAATTCGTCGATGTGGAGGTCGAGACAGGTTAGGGCACAAAATTGCTAGTTCATGAGATCATTTCGTGTAAGCCACGATCTCGGATCCTTCCATCTTCAAATCGTAGTACTCGTTCTCGAGCTTCTGAATCTCATCACGAGGACAGTACTCTTCCCAAATCAACTCCTTAAAATCATCCCAATTCGTTGCATTAGCCATCTCGATGCCCAACATCTGCACCTGGGCATTCCACTAAGTTAAGGCACCATCCTCCAAAGTGCCCATAGCATACTTCACACAGTTCCCCATGGGACAATTACACATGGCGAACACTGACTCAGCTTTCTCGAACCATCGAAGTAGCCCCACATCCCCTTCAGTCCCACTGAAGGTCTGTGGCTTACAATCCATAAATGTCTTAAACGTGCAAGCAGGCAGATTGTTTTAATTCTGATTCGCTGGCTGACCTAATGGACGAAAGGAAATACAACACAAGGGTAAGAGTTGTGTATGCGACACAAGAATAAAGAAGATTTGGCACATATCGTACCAGCTTGGTAAGCTGCTAATGCCTCAGCCACACGGGTGTTGATCAAATTTTTCAACTCAGCCTGAGTCATAGCAATGTGTCCACGTCCATGGCCTCGTCCACGTTGACATCTACAAACTACATATAAGGAGAGGGAACAAGTTTAAGGATTGAGATAAGGCAGGAGTCAAATAACACGTTGACATCTACAAACTACATAGTTTACACCAAACAATAGGGCAGAACCCTTCTCACACTCATTAAGCCTCACTGGGACTCACATGCACCTCATGTTATTATTATGTGTGCACCCATAATAATAAGGCAATTTGCATGCTCATCTCAGTGCCTCTTAACTTGCGCTAAAAGTTTCCCCCGCATTCAAATAACAAAACGAAAAGCATCACAGGATCAATAATCACAAAAGTTGAAGAGTAGTGCCACACTATCTAGCTTCACTAAGACATGCAGCACAGATAATCACATCAAGGTATCAAATATGTTGTTTCATGCAAGTCATGTGTGTGTAACTACTAAGCAAGTAATGCATAAAGTAAACAGAAGACGAACCTTGCAATCTGGAGCTGAGTGACATGGTCGATTTTTGAAGTTGTTCGGTTATAGTCTGGTTTTATAAAAAACGTTTTAAAACCAAGTTCACTATAACCAGTGGCTCTGATACCAATCTGTCACACCCCCAAAATACCACATGCGGAAACACCGCGGGACGTGTGACATACCAGGATCCAAGCCACCAATCACATTGAACCCATATAAAATATTTAAATAAAACATTCGATTAATTTCATAATATAAAACCAAGTCACACGTTAAACCAAAGTAAACATTCAGCGGAAGCATAAGTTTATTCGTTGTTCAAGTATTTCAAAACAAATGTATTAAACCAATAATAAATATCCAAGAGTTGTGACCCATGACCACTCCAGCACTCCCAGATAGCAATTCCCATGTCCAAGAATCTAACGACCTGCAAGCATGAAGACAAGTGTGTCAGACGACGCTGGTGACTTCAAAGTTTGTTAACGTGTTTAGTTACCAGTTACCAGATTAAAACGTTTCACATATTCATTGTTGTTAATCACACGCTTACCGCAGATGGCTCCAGATTATTTGCCCTAAACCCTATTGCCTCTATCAAAGCAATGGTCAAGATGGGGGTCATTAGTTCACTCCCGACCTCCTCGGTGCGGTGTGAGGGTGCCAAACCTAAGTAGTGCTACTAACTAATACCCTGTTGCCCTACAAGCAACAATCGGTAGGAGGGACTTGAGTGATAGATATTGACGTGTATTAACCAACAACCAGGTTTAACATTCCAGTCAAACCCATTACCCGACATTCCACCCCGGAACGTTTACCAGATGTCCCACCCCGGGACACATGCTTGGAAAAAGAGCAGTGAACTCACCTTGGTTTGCTCGGTTTGTTAAGTTACTCGTTTCCAAGTTAATCAACCAACCCTACCGTGGTTACCAAACCATATCAGTTTCACAATCATACAAATCACACGTTTGCACACAGTAAATCACATAGTCAAACACAGTTTGCATGTATCACTAAAATCACCATAAATCATATATCAACACTCTGTTCTACCCATGCTCACACCTCATATGAGAGTCTTATGATAACATTTCACAATTCCCGAGTATGCAATATCACAATGATACATTTTGCATTCACATATGTACGATATCACAATAATACATTTTACAATTACTCTAGATGTTCACTGTTCAAACTAACGACCTTCTCGGCGAAAACCTATGTGACGAATCTCCTATCTTTCGCCGAGATCACTTGTGCGACACTAGGGGTGACGAAACACCTAGTTTCGTCGACATCAGGGGTGACGAAACTCCATAGAGATTCGCCAAGATCACCAAAGTGATTGTTAACACGTTTTCATCAAGGTTTACAAATTAAACATCAGTTTCTGCCAAGTTCTACATATTCAATCATCAACTGATAATCCCATAACCTTACAAGTCTTAATTACATGGTTCTAATCCAACTAATGACATGTCATTCTCAAATAAATCAGATTATCGGTTCCATGGAAATCAACGTATTTAAACCATCAATCGTCATTATAGAATTTATAGATCTACATGCTATTCAAGAACCAAATCTTACATAGTTATTTTAATATATGCAGTGATCTAATCGGTGATCATTCATTCAACATCGAACACATCACACATCACATAACCCACTTCAAACCCTAGCTTCTAGCATGCACAGATACGATTTACACAACAACCAGTAACTATTTGATCACATAAACCAGGAAATCGAATAACGTAATGATAATAGTAACTAACCGAGATGAAAGAAACGATAGGTTCGATCGATACGGAGAGCCTCAAGAATTCAGAATTGTCGCCGCACAAGAGAGGGTATTCTAGGGTTTTACGTACACGCGTATGATTATATATATCGTGAATAGGGCCGAGCCACTCTAATGGGCTTCACTTGGGCCGTGAAACTATTTGGTGAAACACCCTACTCGACGAAACATCCAACATGGCAAAATCCCCATGTTTCGTCGCAGAGAGCCCCCATGTTTCGTCGCAGAGAGGTTGTGACGAAAGATCAGTAGGTTCTTTGATGACTTAACTTATTTTTAAACATTAACATTTAACCTTAAACCACCAACATAACCATCCTATCAACCTTCAAACAAAACAATGTAATGATACAATGCAAACTTATAAAACAGGATTCTAAAACAAACTACACATAAAGGAAAGGTCTTGAGATTTCGGGTTGTCACACACAGGGTCACCCTACCCTTGTCCAATAAGTCTATCAGTGTATCAAAATCATGTGGTCAAAAGTGGTCTTCAAAAGTCTCCACAATCTCGGCTCACTAGCAGTGTCTTTACCCAAAAGTAATGCAATCCGCATAAAACCAAAAGCCAACTATACTTATGACTGAGGTGGAGAAGGGAAGAAAAGCAAACTGCTAACGTGTGTGAGCTCCTCCTCGAGCTCGTATACACATCGAAGTAAGTAACTGATCTGCTGCTTGATAGTAAAGAAACGAGCATCAAAACCTAAGAAGGGTGTAATAGCAGCAGATGGGAGTGCAAAAAGAAGATAGTGATGAATGTGGAGGATCAAAGTATACTGGCATGTACAGGGTGGAGGACGTGGTGTCAACTCAAGCTCCAAAACTCTGCGACTCAAAACCTCAAACTGTAGCTGAAGTGACGGGAGCAACTCATCCCGTGTGTAGCCTCCATAATGTGAGAGATGGTAGGGGTCTGAAATCGGCATAGTGTATGGTAGGAATCATCAGAATGGCTCGTCCAGCGGTGAAGAAATGAAAGGAGCAAACGGTCATCCTGAGGGATCTGTGGGAAATCTGCTGAAGCAAAGGGATCGTCGCACGGGTGCTGACCAGAAGTTCCTTCCCGAGTTGCGGGTATGTCCTGAAGGAAAATGATAGGCATGTCGGTGCGATGGACGTCGGTTTCCATAGGGGAAAAGGAGCAACATCAGCGGGTGTAAGCGGGGGAATAAATAGCTCAACAAAAGGAGGATCAACAGGTACAGGAACTGAATCAGGTTTAAGGGGTGCATTGTCTGGTTAACCAAAAGAAACATGGTCAGGATCAGGAATCGACTCAAGATTAATAGGTGCAACATCAAGCTGACCCAAAAGAAACAGGAGCTAGCTCAGGAGCAGGCTCTGGGTCGTGTGGAGGTGTGGGATCTCGAGCAGTTGATAGTGCAGACATAGCGGCGGCGTCGTCTGAGTCAGTAGCAAAAAGCAGCAATCCGGCCGTCTTGTTAGGCTGAAGATGTCGCAGACTCAAAGGAGTCTGAAATGGAGTGCATACTAGAATCAGAGGATAACTCGATAACAGAGATCTCAATAAGTGGAATAGCAACAACGTTCTCCTCTTTCCATCATCATGGGCGTCATTGGGAGGACCATCAACAAGCAAATCAATGTCATCATCAAACTAATCGTCAAAAGGCAGATTCTCGGGAAGAATGACCACGAGAGGTACGTCATCGAGGATCGGAGCCACGATGTGCTCATCATCAGGATGCCCAGTGATGAGATGATCATGGACTGGAATAGGTACAACAAAAGGGTCCTCGTCTGGAATTCCATCAGCAGTCGGTGAGTCTTCTCCAAAGTCAGGCAATGCGAGCGGTTGAAAGTCGTCATCGTCGTCTGATAGCATATCTGAGTCGCCCTCAGTATCTGACATAAATATCTCTGGCGCAGGTGCAATCTCATTATCTGTGGCGGTGGCCGTAGGGTCGTCAATGTCTGACAACTCGCTCTCTAAAGAAGGTGACATGTGTGCCGGTACATAATAATCATAGCATGTATATCTATAGTAATCACTAACACTTAGTGTATTGCAAGCAAAGATAATTCATCATGTAATCATGTATTCACATTATCCTTCATGAAACTTTCTATCCTTCCTAGTCTCCCAGACTAAACCACCTAGTCTCCCAGACTAAACCACCTAGTCTCCCAGACTAAACCAACCAGTCTCCCAGACTAAACCACCCAGTCTCTCAGATTGAACCACCCAGTCTCTCAGACTGAAACACCTAGTCTCTCAAACTGAAACACCTAGTCTCTCAGACTGAAACACACAGTCTCTCAGACTGAACCACAATCATAAACCTTGAAATGTGTTTCGTGTCTTTTCTTTATAAAAAAAATGTTTGTTTCTTGGATCTGGGCGTTTCGTGTATGCAATGAAAATATGTTGTAAAAATATTTTCGTGAGAGCCCTAATGATTGTAGTCTATACTCGAGAAGGAATCCTAGTTCGCTACAATCGAAGCTCTGATACCAAACTGTCACACCCTGACTTTTACGGAAGCGTGATTTGGTGTGACTTGCTTAATATCATTGCATTCAACCATAACAAACAACTATATGATAAATCCAAGATGTTCATCCATTGATTAGGTTTTAAAACATTACATCATCATTGATTTAAACCCCAAAACACAGACTTCGTATTCAGATTACAACACCAATAGGTTTTTAAGTTCCATAAGGACTTTTCAAAAGACACTGATGATAACTAGGCTTTGAAAACATGTATCCTATCCAGGATAGGATATACAGTCTGAACCATTCGACACCGGATGACATCTTTTATTCCAACCAACACTTGAAACTTTAACGCCCGCCAGATCCATACTTAGTTTCCTGAAATACATGTAGTTTGAAAACATCAACAAAAGTTGAGCGAGTTCATGTGTGTGTTTGTGAATAAACCTTTGAAACATTTGTAAGTATGTTTGTATGTACTTGAAAACCCTGGTATGAAAGCAACAAGGAAACAGATCAATTAATGTGTAGCTAATACATTAAAATTTGTGAAGTGATGCAGGAAAACTCAAACTTAGCAGATTTGTCAATAAGACATAGTCACCACATGGTCCACTCGACGGACTCATGGGTGGGGCTCGTTACACCCAAATAGATCTATCACTCATGTCCCTCGGTCCTACAAAGAGGATTAATGGCCTTAAGCGTCATACCCACCACTCACATGATCTAGTAGTACCCTTCCTTAGCTAACCATACCATGTATAAAAAGTTTGTAAATAGTTTGTAACATGTACTTCACCCCCGAAGTTATAAAACTGAAAACAATTAAAAGAAAAGGGGGATCATGAACTCACAGTTTTGCGTCTTCGTATCCAATGTAACTCAAAGCTTCCTCTAGAACGCACGACTACCTACATGTGTACTACGGTCCATTAGACGGGTGGGTCGTGCCTTGATTCAGTATTAGTTAGTGTCTTTGAGTTACGTTCTTTATGTCTTCAATATTATTCCAAGTTATATAATTATTTGTTAAAATAATAAATATTTTAAATTAAATTTATCAAAACTTTGGAATAATAGTTAAAACAATATATATTTTAACTTGGTACTTTTCGAGTGTTTATACATGCATTTCCTTCCCAAGGATGGGTGTACTTGTATTCGTATTCTTATGCTTGTATATTTTTGCCATGTATTGGGGTCATATTTCGGCGTGTATTTATACGTACGGAAACACGTATTTTTATTGTATTCGTTAAGTATCCATATACTTAATTTCGTATTAACTTTTCGAAATAATATCCTTAATAAAAGTCCACCAATGTATATTTCCAAAATATGTATTGTAATAAATATTATTTAGAAAAATTATTCATAATTTTTCTTTTGGCAAAAATATTTGTATTTTCTCATAAGTTTCAAAATTAATATATTTTCAAGTCCAACTTGGAAAATATATATGTAAACTCATTTTTCTCCAAAGATGATATATTTCATATTTATTCGAGAAAATACATCTTTCACCCCAAAAATATTGTATTTCATGTTTGTTTAAGAAAATATATATTTCTTAAAAATAATATATCTTCTAAAAATTTCAAGAAAAATATATTCATTTTTGCCAAAAAAAATAATATATTTTCCTTTGTAAAAAATATGACATATTCTTGTAGTAATTGTAAAAAATCATATTTTCATTTCCTTGGTGTCCAAAATATTCTTTACCAAAATATACTTGTGAATTAAATTCCGGAATATTTTTGTAAGTTATATTCATTTGTTGGGTTCCTCCAATATTTTGTGGAATTGTGTATATTTATTCCTTGGAATTTTGGTAATATTTTGGATTGTAATTCTTGGTATTTTGATGTGTTATACTATTTCAAGTCCTAAAATAATATAACTAATACACAATGTATACAAGTAATCACACACATGGTGTCTTCTAAATATATATTTCCTGAATACATATTTAGTCACTTTTATTTATGAAAACCAACCTCCAATATTTATAATTTTTGTAGCAAAATTCATGGCAAACTTTATGTGAAAATCAATGGTTTAAAATATACTTATAAATACTTGTTTGGAAATATTTTTCTAAGTGTTTAAATTTTTAGAAAATTTTGCAATAGTTTCCCCTAAAATGGAGGTTTCCATGCTTTCAAGCATATCATTTTCTTTTGTAAAAATCATCACAATCAATCCACAAACAATAATAAACAACCTTTACTTACCAATTTTGCCAAAAGTAAGTAATAACTACTACTTCATGAACTTGAGTATTTGTAAAAATTTGTAGTAACTTACTAGTGTTTTTAGTAAGTCTGGTTACCCTTTAAAATGTGATTAGTTCTTTAAAAACTTTATTTCTAAAGAAGTTAGATGTTTACAACTTCTTGTTACATTTTCTAAAAATGTTTCTTTATGAAATTTTCTTGTTACACAAGTGTTTCTACACTTGTTTATCCACCAAAAATAAGGTTTGTTTATGTAAGAACCAAGATTAAATAAAACTTATATTTTTAACTTGGTTTCTTTGAAAGATCATTCATAAATCTTTAGATCTACAAGTGTTACTACTCACTTTGATCATTATTTTTCAAGAAAACCATTTAGTCATTCAAGTTCATGATTCATATGTGGATGATCCATCATCCTACCATATTTCTATTTTATCATCTTGCTAGATCATGTTTTTAATCAACAAGCTAAACAACACATAAACAACTTAGTTTCTTTAGGATTTAAGCTTATGTTCATGTTTTATTCTTGTGGTTCTTCATGTTCTTCAAGATTAACATTATGATTCTTCTTTTAGCCACTTAGAATGGAAGTAAAATAACAAGATCAAGGTTCTTACCACTAGCACAAGGCTAGGGAAGATTAAGTGAAGAAAACAAGTGGATAAAAGCAAATAAGAGAGGTCCTTGATCTTCCGAAAGCTCCTAGCTTCCTTATACGGCTTCTAACACCCTTGAGTAGTAATGGAATGGATGGAAGAAGGTTGGATGATGGTGGTGTTGGTGTTGTTGTTCACGGCCAAAGCCAAGGAAGAAGAGAAGAGGAAGAGTGGTGTTGATGTGAAGAAAGATGAAATGAGAGTTATGATCTTCAAGTCTTATTTATAAACCAATTTAACACTTTAACCCTTGGTTCTTATGCTCATTATGGAGAAACATGATCTATTATTAAATTGTAATAAAATCTAATGTGGGCCCTTGGTGTTGGCCGATTATAGGTTGGGGGGTATAGGTGTAGGCTCTAACTAGTAATTAGTTAAATTAGTTACAATCCAAGTATCTAGTTAGGTGTTTAGTTACTAGATATTTATATAGTGTGTTATGGTGTTCGGGGATCATAACTAGCTTGGTAATGTTAAAACAATGCTTCTAGTGTAAATTTAATGTTTCGAGTAGTGTCCGGTTGTTCGATTGGTTACTGGTTCGTTAAAGTGCTAAACTTTGCAGTTTAGTGTGCTTTATGTTATCTTTTGTGACAGTTTTGATTTCCGACACTTAGGAAAGCATTCAGGACCATTTAACCATATTTCTGCATGATATTAATGTGTTTAAATGCTGAATTTGCTGATTTTTTGCAGAATTCTGCAGTTTATGTAAGTTTTAGGCACTTTCCGGCACTTAAAATATCACTAGGAAGGCAGTTTTGTGATCCTTACTTTCCTACACACTATACCAGTGTAACTCTTGGTTTCTGGTCCACTCTGTATCTCAATATAATGTCTATCTATCTACTGAACTCTGTCAGCATTTTTCTGATTTACCGGATAACTGTGCTAACTGTGTTTCGTGCATCATTTAAGTCAATAAAGCTCTCATGCAATAATGATATGACATTAAGCATTATGTGATCACATGTAGGCATAAAGCAATAATCAGAAAGCAATTCAAACAATCAGTTGTGGTTCAACACAGTCATTAAGCACTTAATCATTATTTATTAATTGTACGGACACCTGGAATTTTGACAGTTGTCACACGATCAGACCTATATATAGGGGCCATTGGCTTCAGTTTTCAAATCGTTCACAAATCACTTTCTCTCTCGAAATCTCAAAAGAATATAAATTTCTGCTCAGGTATAATACCCACTAATTAGCGAAGCTCTGCCTCGTTGTAAGTATTTTAACCCCCGATTACGTATTAGATATGCTACCTGATTGATCTAGTGCTCCGTAACAGCTGTTGAGGCTCTGCCCGACGTAGTCGTTGGAGTTCTGTCTCGGGGAGGGTATAACTAATGTAAAATTGGGTTATTATACTAACGCATGTGCATTATTTGAAATTTATAGATTATAACCAGGAAGCCACATGAAAAATACCTAAAGTAACAATGTGAGTAATCTCCTTTTTGTAAACGTTTTTGTCAACTGTTTTCACAAAACCTTAATTATTTTACAATGTGATTAGCAGTGATTGAGTCTTTTTAATTCTTCAATTGCTGCCGGTATGTTGGGGTTTTGTATACAAAATGTGGAATACGTTACCATTGGACAAAGAGTTAGCCAATGTGTAATATGACCCACCAGTCAGGATTGACAATACTGAATGAGTAGTTGTGTAGATATAAACATTGTAATCGCTCTCAATACTGTAAAATAAAACTTGTTTTGATTAAACTGGGATTCACTCTTCGGTATTTCCCACTGACAAAAATGTTTTAAACGCGTTTCAGGTAACAAAATGTGAAAGCCAAATAGAAGCCAGATGGAGAACACTGAAGGCTTAGAAAAGTGGCTATAAAAGTTACCTAAATAAAAAGGAGATTTTGTTTTCAATAATTAGGGTTTATCCCTATAAATGTATTGTAAAGAAAACTTGGGTTTTATACCATTTATCTATTTTAAACATTTTAGTGCTTAACTCTGATAAAAATATTTCCTAACTACGGTCCTGATGAAAATTTCCGCTGCCAAATTAATAAACACTGATACCATCTGACTGGTTCGCGGCTCCCGCTCCCAGGATGGGGCCGGGGGCTGTGACAAAAGGTGGTATCAGAGCCACTGGTTTAAGCAATTTATGTGTTCTTTTAATACCTAAATTTAACCATTATGTTAGAAAATTAATGTAACAATTTATGTGTTATTCTGTGTGGATAAATTCTAATATTCATAATATGATTTTTATGTTTTGAGTTCACAGTATAAGTGATCAATATGATTAAATGTACCCATATGCTACCTAGGCAAATGTGTTATATTTCTAATAAAATATAACACGTGCGTTATATTTTAACTAGTCAGACACTTCTCTATTTATAATTACACTTTATGGTCTATAGTTTTATAGCATAAATTTATATTAACGTAAGTTTATATATTATAAAACATAACCCTATATCCATTCCATAGATTCCATAGGGTTAAGCATTTAATATCTATACTGTATAATAAAGTAAACCAATTGTGAAAACATGACAATCATTGAGACTATTTAAAATTCCATTTTCCCGCCTAAATTTCTTTCGTTTCATAATTAGTCATAAGATCACATTTAAATTACTAACGTGATCTTTAAATTGAAATTGTATACAAACATTGAGCATTATAATTAATATATATCTATCCTAAAATCATATTTAAACTAGGAACGTGATCTTGAATTGTTTTTTTAAACGGCTGAAAACTTTGAAAAGAATTATAATTTAATACACATCTATATACATTGCATTTTAAAAAAAGAGATGACGTTAAACACTAAGAATTTAATTAATATGTATATATATATTGTATTACAATTTTAAAAGATAAGATATTGAAAGTAACTAAAGATATTATTGATTTATATAGCTTTATGTTTGTAAAACAATACAAAATTTTTAAATCAAAGTTGATATCAAATATTTTTTTTCTTTATCTTACCTATACTTAGTATGCACAATATTAAATTTAATAATATTATATATATATACATGTTTAATCTTTAATCTATTAAATTATGATACTTACTATCTCTATTGGTGACCTTTGTTAAGGTTGGTTGCCACTTGAAAAAAAAATGGATAAGTTCTCAATATTTGATATCATATATTGATATCATTTGGATCACTTTATGAACTTTCATTTTATCATGTTTTTCTTTTGAAACTGTAGTGTTATGTTTCTATTAGAAACTATATTTGAGCTACTTTTACGACATTAGTTACTTTGAAATTTAAATTTATGATTACCTTATTGAAGATTGATAAAAAGTTTTGAATAATTATCTTTAAACAAATTATTAAATTGAAAAAAGGGAGAGAAAATAAAGTTATAATAATAATAATAAATAGTAATTATTATTATAATATTAAAACGATAAAAGTATTAAAAGAACTATATATATTATTATAATATTGTAATCACTACTCATTGGCTTTCATTATTAATATAAGGTAATATATAAGTATTCTAAAAAAATTACAATTCTGTTTAATATATATATATATATATATATATATATATATATATACATTATAATATATTTAAAATATTTATATATTTTATATGTGTATATAATGTAAACTAAAAGTTATTTTACGTAGAATAGATTTAAACCTATAACATAATCTAAAGAAAGTGTATGTTCAAAAGATTATTATATATGTATTATGATAATCATATATAAATAATCATATTTTTATTCTCTACCGTTTAGAATATTATTTATAATAAAAGTAATAATTTTATTTTACAATGTATTATAAAAGAGGAGAAAAGATGGGTCTCACTGTTTATACAATCGGTATATATAAAAGAGAATAAATAACTAGTTTTTAGAAATAAAAGATATTACAAAATGAAAACATCTTTCTTACCCGACTTAAATCAATAATTTAGTATTTATTTATTTTTCCTGGCACGTTAAATTTTCCTAAACATTCTAGTTATTGTTTCATTTTCAAGCTAAAATAAAAAATAAATACCCCACATAAATATAATTGACTCAAATGTGTGTTAAATACAGTTGTCCTTTATATAGCTTTAAAAAACAAATTACAATTTTAATATTGTAATATCTTTAAACAAATTACTATTACTATTGTTTGGGATATACATACATATTCTAATACATGTATATTACTCAATTACCTAATATATTTAAAATCAGTTTAGAAACGTCAAAGTTTGTATTACTTACTATAATACTTCTTTGAATAAATAATATAATATACAATAAATTGAGAGTTAAGTTTTAATATTGTAAACCAATATGGTTCAACCCACTAGTTAAAAAAAAAGAAATTTGTTCCCATGAGTCCAGAAAGTTTATATTTTGAGTAATTTATTTTCCTAAACTTTTATTTATCCATCCTTTAATTCCAAAATATTATATTCAATAAATTTAACAAAAGTTTATTTCAATATATTACTTTTATAAAAAGGGTAAATAAAGCTAGGGGAAACAAGCTTGATAATTGGTACCATCAGATATATATAAATTAAAGATATTACAAAATAATTTAATATTATATATATGAGTGTATGTATATGTATATTATGTAATTAATAAGAGATTTGAAATTTATGTCTTTAAATAATAAATATACACATATATGCATATACATAATAGAATCTCTTCATGATATACATCATATAATAATCAAATATCTTATGAAAATAAAAAAAAATAACATTGATAATTCATATGAAAACATGAAGTATAAAGATGAATCATGGAACATGTTATGTTTTGAAAATGTCATCTGTCTCAATAAAACATTCTTGCGACAGAATCTAATATTATATAAGTGTGAATAGAGTTAGCTGTAAGCATACTCATCACATCAAACCTAGCCATAAAGTCAATGGAAACAATGATATTTTGGTTAAAACTCCACTTTTCAAACCAAAGAAACCACAACCATAATAATATCTATGTTTAAACAAAAGAGTTAGAATATTAATAATTACTGGCAACACCTAGGATTGTATTTAGACTTGAACTTAAGAAAAATTCCTTAGTATAAAGCTTCGAGATAAGCTAATTACTTGCGTAGATAAAATGTGATGGATGTTGGTATGCCGTGAGGATGATGACTAGAACAGTGCAAGTATGATAAATAAGCGATAACACCTGGCCACTGTTATTTCTTGTTTATTAATACTACTCGGTTCTAGAATATGATCCTGTAACACCTGTGTTTGTAATCCTTCTGAACAGTTCTGTTATCAATAAAACAATGTTATTTGATCACAATGTTTGTTTGGTTGTGTTTTACATTTTTCATGTTTTGACTTTTATCCAATTTCAAACTCTATATCGCTTTCTGGAGAGTTATACGCAAACTGGTGCGAAAACGTAACCAGTTTAATGCGACAAATACTCCGGAACATCAACATATACTCAACATACCTTAAATAACCTTTACATAACTTAGAAATAAGTTTTGAAGGCTTTGGTATGGCAAAAACAAGTTAATTCGCTTACAGGGACTAAACTTGACAAACTGCGAAAGTATGACGATTCGTACTGGAACAGACATTCTGGAACATAACCATAAGTTAAACACACCTTAAATATCCTTTACATAGCTTAGAAATAGGCTTTGAGGGGTTCGGTGTGCTAAAATAAACTTTTGCGTCATTCAGGGACTAAAAGTGTCAAAAAGTGCACAAGTTTGCATTTTCGCGCATAACTTACGTTCTGAATACATCTGGACATCCAAAAATTTATGTAAGCATGACTATATTATATTTTAGTGTTCGCCATAAGAAAAATCCATTCGTCGCATCATTTAGATCATTTCTCGCGCTTATGCGCATACCGTCGTAATTAACCGAACATCGCGATCGTACGGACAAAGGAACCGACATCCGGCATATTTTTGAGCATGTTTCATGTTCCCTATACTTTAACATCCTTGTGAAGCTTAAAAATGGGCTTGACGGGTGTTAGAAGTGCCAAAACACGACGATACGCGCACAGGAACCAAAACTGCAAAACTGCAAAAAAATATACAAAAAAAAAAAAATAAAAATAAAAAATAAAAAATGCATAAACTCGTTTTTAGCAGCCCTTACACTCTCCCAAAGGTCAAGTGCCACATGTTAATCACTTGTGGTGGCCAAAATTAGTTACCACAACATTTTGACAAGTGTACGCACTAGATTAAATCACGTTATTCAAGAAACGATCTTAACGGTTACCCAAAATCTATAAATACCCATCACATTTGCACACATTTCTCACAAGAATCTAATCATTTGTGCTCTAAGTTGAAACCTTTGTTTCATACCTGAGCTATTTTGATCTAGATTAGCATTCGGGGACCCTTCGTAAGTGTTCATTCGTTCTTTTATTGCTTTTCGAGTCCGAAAGTCAAACTTTGTTTGACTTTCTGCATTGACCAGTTTATGGTCGATGCGAAGTTCGTTTGAACTTCATAACGTGAGTGTGATCACGATGGTTATAGTCCCTAGCGACTATACCTACTGATTACCACGTTATCTAGGCTCAGTGACGAGCCGTAGTTTCGGGCAGAATACGTATTCTTGCGTATTTTGTAACCAAACTACTCTTAGGTATCACAACCGTTTGTTGTGATACCAAACCTGTTTTCTAAACTTAGTTAAGCATGTTTTAACATGCTTAGCTCGTCACTTTTTTAGTTTAGTGCTTACATAGGGTCGTAAGGTAAGCGATCTAAACAATCGCTTATACTTTCGAACCCGACCCGTTTGGTCGATCATTAGGATCCGACTAAACACTTTAGGTGACCATAGTGTATAGGGAATAACCTTCCGAGGTTATACCTTATGGTCGCTTCGTTTAAGTAGTTGTATGATAGGTAGTTTATATGCCTTAGGTAAATTACCAAAATACCCCTTTGATGCCAAAATTCGTTTTAATCATATGTAACATAACTTTTGACATCTAAACTGATTTGACAACCATATTAGACATGATAAGGAATACATTACTTGTCATAGGACTAGTTAGGCGGTCCGAACGCGTTTCACGCGAACGACGCGTTAAAGTAGCATAAGCTACCTAAACGGGTCGTAATGGGTCACAAGCACTTAGGTTAGGTTTCATTTAGTATGTAGGCTTTATTAAACCATACTACATGAGTCCCCATACTCATTTGGTTTACGAGCCCTCATTCTATCCGATCTTCCGATTTAGGTCCGGTTTATTAATGTAGTTACCTATATTAGGTGCCGTTTGATATTCCGTGATCTCTAGCATTGCTTGGTGGTTATCTTAGGACTTCTGAGCAATCTCAAGTGAGTACATAGACCCCTCTTTTACTGTTTTCCAAACTGTTTTGGGGTGGAACACATGTGCCTACTTGTTACATTCATGCTTTTCCTGTTTTCACATCATATATCGGCTATGTTTGTTAGTACATTATAGTACATGATTTCATTACATTTCATGCTAGGTGTGCCCATTGTGTGCATTACTTAGTACATCGTTTTACATTACATTTTATGCTAGGTGTGCCCATTGTGTGCATTACTTAGTACATCGTTTTACATGACATTTCACGCTATGTATGTTCATTTGATTACATACTTAGTGCATTGTTTTCACATGCTTACATTTTGGTATGACATTTGGTTTGTTTACATGGGACAATACATTCATTAGCAATGATCACGCCGTTCGTTAGTAGGTAGTGGTACCATAGGAATTGACAACTCCCGTTCCGGACATCCCAGGGAAAGGGGACAGAAAGGAATGACCGAATTCGATGATATAAGACAGATAGACCTTTAATTTGTTTAAGGGTTTATCACCACAGTCACAAGGCTTGGATGTATGCATTTTCACAATACCACATAAATGTTCATATTCAGTATTAGCATGCATTTTCCACAAGACATAATATTGATTTAAACCATGTTTTACTTCAATACTTTGTTTTCGTGCATATGGTTTAGTTGAGACATTTCACTTGCCATACATGACATTTTGACATAGACATTTTACACAAAGACATTTGACAAAGACATTTGACATGGATATTTGACATAGACATTTTGACATGATTTACCTTTGACACATAAACATGATTGACATTTGTTTTACACTACATGATTTATATCTTGACATAAACACTTTGACATATTATCCAATACATTTGATAATTGATTTAGACATCGACATCTTACATTGTTTGGTTTGGTTTGATTAAGTGATTAAGTAATGATGCGTGTGTAATATGATACAAGCATGGTGGATACGCCGCTGGTACTTCCTATATATAAGTGTTTGTATGGTATTACATGCGTAACGTTATTTGAATCATTTCAATATTGAGACATAGAACATTTTATACAAATAGCATACTTTTCACAAGACATTGTTAACAAACATCTTACTTCATACAAACTCATTTTTACATGGTAAATCATTTAACCTTACATTTACTTATACATATCATCTGATCTTATCGTTTTCAAATGATTTACAAGACAAAGCAAATTATAAGGTTCATGACTAAACATTTTTCCTAAACATAAGTCATGAATCCTATTTTCATAAAACCTATGTATCTCACAGGCATTTTTATGCTGACGTACCTATTTTCACATGTGTTTTCAGGAGCTTTTCCATAGGATGTTGATCATGATACTAGGGCGGACCTGTGCCTTAGAGACTTTAAAAGAAGATAGACTATGTTTAATTATGTTATAAACTCTGTATTTCTGTTTAAAACAATGAAACTCTTGTGTTGATAAATAAAAATACAACTTTGTATGCCATGGTTATGAAACAATTAATTCTGTTACAACACTCCCCGACGTTTTCCGCCACGTTTTGTATGATACACGTGGTCGGGGTGTGACAGAAGAGTTGGTATCAGAGCCAATGGTTATAGGGAATTAGGTTATTAGTAATGCTTTGACCTAGACTATAACTTTTCTAGGAACCTAACACAAGTTATCTTGTGTTTAGATCTTAAAACATGTACATCACCTATCCTTGGGTGATTAACAAAACAAGAACCAAAATTTTTCCGAAACGATTTTTGAAAAACAATCATCTGTTTTTGAATAAATTTTTACAAGGTTTTGAACCCTCTATTGTAAGGTTTTGAACCCTCTGTTATATGGTTTTGAACCCTTTTAGTTTGGTTTTTGGCCTTGTGCCTTCAAATTTTCAAAATCTCGTCAAAGTTTTGGGTTATAAATAATGTGAACACGTGCAAACTGGAAGGGTGAATGCCTGTATTCTGGGTTTTCTGTCTAGGCAAGCACTTCGTATACATCTCATCAGACGCGAGACCAGTTGTGCTTACCTGGGAATTCTTGGGATGAGTGTTCACTTATAGGCGAGCATGTCTTCATTATACATTATTTTTGACCCATTTACTTTGATTAGTCACTGTGATTCGTTTGTTTGCTTGGTAATGCGGACGAATGATCACCATCTTTGCTTTTGTTGATTTTGTTTCATCTCATTCTCTTCATCCAAACATCTCACTCGTTTCCTTTCAAGTTTTCCTCTTTTAGAATGCCTCCTCGACGCGAGAACCAGATAGCAACTGCTGAATTGGCAGAAATCATTGCGCAGCAGATGGCTGCTCAATTTCCAAATCTCTTTGCTCAATGGAACCAGGCCAACAACAACAACAATGTTCCATGCAAATACAAGGATTTTAATCAGGCTAAACCACTCAAGTTTAGTGGTTCTGAAGGAGCGACTGGGCTTCTTCAGTGGTTTGAGAGCATTGAGAATACTTTTCGCCACGTGCAGTGCCCGGATAATCGCAAGGTCGAGTTTTCTTCGAGCATGTTTCAGAAGAGGGCTCTTACATGGTGGAATGGGGTAATGAGAGACAGAGGTGCAGAAGTTGCTCTCGCACAGACATGGGCTGAACTTAGAGCCCTTATGATGAGGGAATTCTGTCCTCGCCATGAACAGCGGGCGTTGGAAAAGGAGTTTGATGTTTTGAAGCAAGATAGTGGTGAGCACAGGGCTTATACTGATCGGTTTGAAGAGTTGAGTTTGCTTTGCCCGACAATGGTTACCCCACTTGACAAGGCTATCGAAAGATACATCGACGGCCTACCTGACTCGGTACAAGACATTCTTACTGGTAGTGAACCTGCCACACTCCGTCAGGCGATCGAGTTATCAGCGACATTGACTGAGTCGCAGATTAGAAAGGGAAAGTTACACAGGAAGGGTGACAAGGGCAAGAAACAGTTGGCTGAGAAGGAAGATAGCAAGAAAGGTCAAAACGGGAATGGAAAGGTTTCTGGTTCATCGAAGAGGGCAAAGAAGCGTAAGGCTTCCCAAAACTATGCTGTCACTGCCCAAGCTAACCAGGCAGCTCCCAACCAACCCGCACAGCCTCCAGCGAAGAAACCCTATTCAGGGAATGCACCTTTGTGCAATAGATGCAACAGTCACCACCAGCCGCAACTTCCATGCCGTTTCTGTACTAACTGTGGGAAGTCAGGCCATCTTGCCAATTTTTGTCGGTCTGCTCAGAATCCCGCGGTTCAGAACCCGGCTCAACAAGTTGCTCAGCCTCTTGCTCAGCAACAGGGTCAAGCTGCACGTCCACAATACCCACCCGGTGCTTGTTATAACTGTGGGGATCTGACCCACTACAGAAACCGATGCCCAAGGCTAGCAAACCAGAACCAGAATCAGAATCAGGCTCCGGCTCGAGGCCGAGTTTTTAACATGAATGCCCAAGAGGCGCAGGCAGACGATAATGTGGTGAACGGTACGTTCTTTATTAATAATCAGCCTGCATCTGTTCTCTTTGATTCGGGTGCCGACAAGAGTTTTGTGTCTTTGTCTTTTGAGCCGATGCTTCGCGTGTCTAGAACAAAACTAAGTAAATCTTTGACAGTAGAGGTTGCTAGTGGTGAACCCATTATTCTTAATTCTGTTCTTCACAACTGCCAGTTGAACCTTAACGATCATCTTTTTCCAATCGATCTTACGCCTATGCAACTTGGAAGCTTCGACGTTATTGTTGGAATGGATTGGTTATCCAAGCATCGCGCAGAGATAGTTTGTTCTGAGAAGATTGTTCGTGTGCCGCTTTCGTCAGGCGAGATCCTGCAGGTTCAAGGTGAGAAGCCTACCGTTGGTCTCAAACTCATGTCTTGTTTTAAAGCTCGGAAATATCTGCGGAAGAACTATGTGGCTTTCTTAGCACATGTTACAGAAGATAAAGGCAAGGGTAAGTCTATTTCAGATATTCCTGTCGTTCGGGATTATTCTGAAGTATTCCCTGAAGATTTACCTGGTCTACCTCCAGCACGCCAAGTCGAGTTCCGTATTGATCTCGTACCTGGTGCCAACCCCATTGCTAGAGCTCCATATCGTCTTGCACCATCTGAGATGCAAGAGTTGTCTAAACAGCTTCAGGAGCTCTCTGACAAAGGTTTTATACGTCCTAGTTTTTCACCTTGGGGTGCTCCTGTTCTCTTTGTCAAGAAGAAGGATGGATCCTTTAGGATGTGTATCGATTATCGTGAGCTTAACAAGCTTACCATCAAGAATCGATATCCCCTACCGCGCATAGACGACCTCTTTGATCAGTTACAAGGTGCTTCTTATTTTTCAAAGATTGATCTGCGATCTGGATATCATCAGCTTCGGGTGCATGAAGAAGATATTCCGAAGACAGCGTTCCGTACTCGTTATGGACATTATGAGTTCACAGTCATGCCATTCGGTTTGACTAATGCTCCGACTGTTTTCATGGACTTAATGAATAGGGTCTGCAAACCTTATTTGGATCAGTTCGTCATTGTTTTTATTGATGACATCTTGATATACTCTAAGACGCGAGCTGATCACGAGCAACATCTTCGTCTTACCCTAGAACTCCTAAAGAAAGAGCAACTTTTCGCCAAATTCTCCAAGTGCAAATTTTGGCTTAAAGAAGTTCAATTTTTGGGGCATGTTATCAACGAACGGGGTATTCATGTAGATCCCTCCAAGATCAGTGCGATTAAGGATTGGGATACACCCTCTACTCCTACTGAAGTTCGTTCTTTTCTTGGTCTAGCGGGTTATTATTGCCGCTTCATAGAAAACTTCTCGAAGATTGCAGTTCCTCTAACTGCTCTAACTCAGAAGAAAATGCCCTTTTATTGGGGATACAAACAAGAGGAAGCTTTTCAACACTTGAAGCAGAAGCTTTGCGATGCGCCTGTTGTATCATTGCCTGAAGGTGATGATGATTTTGTCGTGTATTGTGATGCATCGAAATTGGGTCTTGGTTGTGTTCTGATGCAAAGGAACAAAGTCATAGCCTATGCATCGAGGCAGTTGAAGATTCATGAGAAGAACTACACCACTCATGATCTTGAGTTGGGTGCAGTTGTTTTCGCTCTAAAGATCTGGAGACACTATTTGTACGGTACAAAGTGTGTGGTTTTCACTGACCACAAAAGTCTTCAGCATATCTTCAATCAGAAAGAACTCAACATGAGGCAACGACGTTGGGTTGAGCTTTTAAACGACTATGACTGCGAAATTCGCTACCATCCCGGTAAGGCGAATGTCGTAGCTGATGCATTGAGTCGTAAGGAACGTACTAAGCTTCATTGTGTACGTGTTCAATCTGTTATTCAAGCTCGGTCCGATATTCAAGCACGCATTTCTCAAGCTCAACAATCTTGTGTTTCACAAGGTTTGATGGATAAGGAATTTCCTTACCACATAACACCTGCTTTGGAACTGAAGGACAATGGATCATATTACTTCATGGACCGTTTGTGGGTCCCAAGCCAGGATGATCTTCGTACCTTGCTTATGGATGAAGCCCATAAGTCTCGTTATTCTATTCATCCGGGCTCAGATAAGATGTATAAGGATCTTCGTATTCAGTATTGGTGGCCTGGTATGAAGAAAGACATTGCCTTATACGTATCAAAATGCCTTACTTGTCTTAAGGTTAAGGCTGAACATCAGCGTCCTTCTGGTTTATTGGTACAACCAGAGATCCCAGTTTGGAAATGGGAAAACATTACTATGGATCTTGTTACCAAACTTCCACGCACTAAGAAAGGTCATGATGCCATCTGGGTAGTCGTTGATCGTCTTACAAAGTCAGCACATTTCTTGCCAATCCGTGAGGATTTTCCTGCTGACAGACTTACTCAAATCTATGTGGATGAAATAGTAGCACGACATGGTGTTCCTTTGAACATCATTTCTGACAGGGATGCTCGTTTCACTTCTCATTTTTGGAGAACCATGCAATCTGCTATGGGGACCCAACTTAATCTGAGCACAGCTTATCATCCACAAACAGATGGTCAATCTGAGAGAACAATCCAGACACTGGAGGATATGCTTAGAGCTTGTGTGATCGATTTTGGTGGTAGTTGGGATTCACATCTTAAGTTGATTGAATTCTCCTACAACAACAGTTATCACACCAGCATCAAAATGGCTCCTTTTGAGGCTCTCTATGGTCGAAAATGTCGTTCACCAGTCTGCTGGAATGAGATCGGCGAGGCTCAACTTACTGGACCTGCCCTCATTTTAGAGACAACAGATAAGGTCAAGAAAGTTCGCGATAACCTTCAGGCAGCTCAGAGCCGTCAGAAGATTTACGCGGACCCAAAACGCAAAGCCTTGGAATTTCAAGTCGGTGATCGAGTATTACTTAAGGTCTCACCTTGGAAAGGTGTGATCAGATTTGGAAAGAAAGGAAAACTTGCACCTAGATACGTTGGACCATTCAAGATCGTCGAAAGAATCGGAAAGGTAGCCTACAGACTTGAGTTACCTCCTGAACTTGGAAATGTTCATCCAACTTTTCACGTGTCCAATCTCAAGAGGTGTTCAGCTAATGAGAACCTCTCCATACCGCTTGACGAAATTCGTGTTGGCAAAACACTGAAATTTGTTGAGAAACCAGTGGAAATCATGGAACGTGAAGTCAAGTGGCTTAAACGCAAGCGCATTCCTTTGGTCAAAGTTCGATGGGAAGCTAAACGTGGACCTGAGTTTACTTGGGAACGCGAAGATCAAATGAAGGCGAAATATCCACATCTTTTCCCACGAGTTTCCTCTAAATAAATTTCGGGACGAAATTTCCACAAGTAGGGGAGACTGTAACACCTGTGTTTGTAATCCTTCTGAACAGTTCTGTTATCAATAAAACAATGTTATTTGATCACAATGTTTGTTTGGTTGTGTTTTACATTTTTCATGTTTTGACTTTTATCCAATTTCAAACTCTATATCGCTTTCTGGAGAGTTATACGCAAACTGGTGCGAAAACGTAACCAGTTTAATGCGACAAATACTCCGGAACATCAACATATACTCAACATACCTTAAATAACCTTTACATAACTTAGAAATAAGTTTTGAAGGCTTTGGTATGGCAAAAACAAGTTAATTCGCTTACAGGGACTAAACTTGACAAACTGCGAAAGTATGACGATTCGTACTGGAACAGACATTCTGGAACATAACCATAAGTTAAACACACCTTAAATATCCTTTACATAGCTTAGAAATAGGCTTTGAGGGGTTCGGTGTGCTAAAATAAACTTTTGCGTCATTCAGGGACTAAAAGTGTCAAAAAGTGCACAAGTTTGCATTTTCGCGCATAACTTACGTTCTGAATACATCTGGACATCCAAAAATTTATGTAAGCATGACTATATTATATTTTAGTGTTCGCCATAAGAAAAATCCATTCGTCGCATCATTTAGATCATTTCTCGCGCTTATGCGCATACCGTCGTAATTAACCGAACATCGCGATCGTACGGACAAAGGAACCGACATCCGGCATATTTTTGAGCATGTTTCATGTTCCCTATACTTTAACATCCTTGTGAAGCTTAAAAATGGGCTTGACGGGTGTTAGAAGTGCCAAAACACGACGATACGCGCACAGGAACCAAAACTGCAAAACTGCAAAAAAATATACAAAAAAAAAAAATAAAAATAAAAAATAAAAAATGCATAAACTCGTTTTTAGCAGCCCTTACACTCTCCCAAAGGTCAAGTGCCACATGTTAATCACTTGTGGTGGCCAAAATTAGTTACCACAACATTTTGACAAGTGTACGCACTAGATTAAATCACGTTATTCAAGAAACGATCTTAACGGTTACCCAAAATCTATAAATACCCATCACATTTGCACACATTTCTCACAAGAATCTAATCATTTGTGCTCTAAGTTGAAACCTTTGTTTCATACCTGAGCTATTTTGATCTAGATTAGCATTCGGGGACCCTTCGTAAGTGTTCATTCGTTCTTTTATTGCTTTTCGAGTCCGAAAGTCAAACTTTGTTTGACTTTCTGCATTGACCAGTTTATGGTCGATGCGAAGTTCGTTTGAACTTCATAACGTGAGTGTGATCACGATGGTTATAGTCCCTAGCGACTATACCTACTGATTACCACGTTATCTAGGCTCAGTGACGAGCCGTAGTTTCGGGCAGAATACGTATTCTTGCGTATTTTGTAACCAAACTACTCTTAGGTATCACAACCGTTTGTTGTGATACCAAACCTGTTTTCTAAACTTAGTTAAGCATGTTTTAACATGCTTAGCTCGTCACTTTTTTAGTTTAGTGCTTACATAGGGTCGTAAGGTAAGCGATCTAAACAATCGCTTATACTTTCGAACCCGACCCGTTTGGTCGATCATTAGGATCCGACTAAACACTTTAGGTGACCATAGTGTATAGGGAATAACCTTCCGAGGTTATACCTTATGGTCGCTTCGTTTAAGTAGTTGTATGATAGGTAGTTTATATGCCTTAGGTAAATTACCAAAATACCCCTTTGATGCCAAAATTCGTTTTAATCATATGTAACATAACTTTTGACATCTAAACTGATTTGACAACCATATTAGACATGATAAGGAATACATTACTTGTCATAGGACTAGTTAGGCGGTCCGAACGCGTTTCACGCGAACGACGCGTTAAAGTAGCATAAGCTACCTAAACGGGTCGTAATGGGTCACAAGCACTTAGGTTAGGTTTCATTTAGTATGTAGGCTTTATTAAACCATACTACATGAGTCCCCATACTCATTTGGTTTACGAGCCCTCATTCTATCCGATCTTCCGATTTAGGTCCGGTTTATTAATGTAGTTACCTATATTAGGTGCCGTTTGATATTCCGTGATCTCTAGCATTGCTTGGTGGTTATCTTAGGACTTCTGAGCAATCTCAAGTGAGTACATAGACCCCTCTTTTACTGTTTTCCAAACTGTTTTGGGGTGGAACACATGTGCCTACTTGTTACATTCATGCTTTTCCTGTTTTCACATCATATATCGGCTATGTTTGTTAGTACATTATAGTACATGATTTCATTACATTTCATGCTAGGTGTGCCCATTGTGTGCATTACTTAGTACATCGTTTTACATTACATTTTATGCTAGGTGTGCCCATTGTGTGCATTACTTAGTACATCGTTTTACATGACATTTCACGCTATGTATGTTCATTTGATTACATACTTAGTGCATTGTTTTCACATGCTTACATTTTGGTATGACATTTGGTTTGTTTACATGGGACAATACATTCATTAGCAATGATCACGCCGTTCGTTAGTAGGTAGTGGTACCATAGGAATTGACAACTCCCGTTCCGGACATCCCAGGGAAAGGGGACAGAAAGGAATGACCGAATTCGATGATATAAGACAGATAGACCTTTAATTTGTTTAAGGGTTTATCACCACAGTCACAAGGCTTGGATGTATGCATTTTCACAATACCACATAAATGTTCATATTCAGTATTAGCATGCATTTTCCACAAGACATAATATTGATTTAAACCATGTTTTACTTCAATACTTTGTTTTCGTGCATATGGTTTAGTTGAGACATTTCACTTGCCATACATGACATTTTGACATAGACATTTTACACAAAGACATTTGACAAAGACATTTGACATGGATATTTGACATAGACATTTTGACATGATTTACCTTTGACACATAAACATGATTGACATTTGTTTTACACTACATGATTTATATCTTGACATAAACACTTTGACATATTATCCAATACATTTGATAATTGATTTAGACATCGACATCTTACATTGTTTGGTTTGGTTTGATTAAGTGATTAAGTAATGATGCGTGTGTAATATGATACAAGCATGGTGGATACGCCGCTGGTACTTCCTATATATAAGTGTTTGTATGGTATTACATGCGTAACGTTATTTGAATCATTTCAATATTGAGACATAGAACATTTTATACAAATAGCATACTTTTCACAAGACATTGTTAACAAACATCTTACTTCATACAAACTCATTTTTACATGGTAAATCATTTAACCTTACATTTACTTATACATATCATCTGATCTTATCGTTTTCAAATGATTTACAAGACAAAGCAAATTATAAGGTTCATGACTAAACATTTTTCCTAAACATAAGTCATGAATCCTATTTTCATAAAACCTATGTATCTCACAGGCATTTTTATGCTGACGTACCTATTTTCACATGTGTTTTCAGGAGCTTTTCCATAGGATGTTGATCATGATACTAGGGCGGACCTGTGCCTTAGAGACTTTAAAAGAAGATAGACTATGTTTAATTATGTTATAAACTCTGTATTTCTGTTTAAAACAATGAAACTCTTGTGTTGATAAATAAAAATACAACTTTGTATGCCATGGTTATGAAACAATTAATTCTGTTACAACACTCCCCGACGTTTTCCGCCACGTTTTGTATGATACACGTGGTCGGGGTGTGACAGATCCATCATGAGAATACTAATTTCCTTATTTCTTGATATAAGCCATAATAAATGATGCCCTTTTAATCATGACTTGAGGGAAATTCTGTTTAAGGGAAATACAATGATAATTACCTCTCCGGCAAGACTGGGTATGGTGTAGTAGACTCTCCAACTTGTCAGGGTAAGATGAGGGTACCTCTCCGGCGAGACCGGGTAAGATGGGGTATATGTTATATTAATGGAATTCCCTAAATAGTACCATGACCTGATGTCTGACCTGTTTTGGAAAGATGAATCTGTCAAATATATTAACCTTATGAATGGTGTGTATATTACAGTATGTGAAATATATGATTATATAGATATGTATATCTAAGAGGAAACCCAATGACCATAATGATTGACAATTAGGGACAAATCACGAACAGGTGTGTCAAATGATAATTTTAGATTCATTTATCAGGAATCTCTCGTATACATCTATAATTCCAATATCAAACATTATTTCGTTTGATCATCCGTCTCGTAATTCGTGTGACAAGATGAACGACATGAACTCTTTAAGTTGGAACGCCATCGAAAGTATAAGAATTCCCCTTGCGATATCTTAGATTATTGATGCATTAGAAAACCTGTTACTAAAAGTTGTGCGAAAGCTTACGCTAACAGTAATGTTACCTTCATTAAGAACTCTTGAGGAAATAAGAGTCTCAAAACATAGAGAATAGTTCTAGTCAAAGTAAAGTGGAATTCAAAGCTAGGACCAGAATATACTTAGGAACTAAGATCAGTGACATACTAAAAGTACGCATCCATATTTCAGCAAATCTCGAGGACGAGATTTAAAACAAGGTGGGGAGGATGTAACATTTCCAAAATTTTTATTTATAAAATTTAAAATAAAGTATGTAAAAACTTATGTTAGTAAACGAATAGATCATGGGTAAGTTGACCGCTAGAAATATGAGGTATTTTGGCAAACGTAGGAACCGTTTAATTATTATAATAATAAAAATACATTATATTTGAACCTACTCCATTTTTAATGAAACTTGGTTCAAAATGTTGACACAAATATTCTCGTTCTAATGGTATATTCATCATTTTATAAAATGTCATATTTTAGAAGTTATAAGCGCCAAATGAGTGAAGCAGCTGAATTAATTATAATATATATATATATATGTATAATATTAAAATCTAACATATTAAAATGCATGAATGAAATTTTGAATCATATAAGACTTACGTATGCATGGAGTAGAATTGAAAAATCTACACATGCATGTGGAAGTGGAAGGCTTACATGCATGTATACGTGGAAAGCTAATATGCATAAAGAATCAGACATTGCGTGCTCTCTAAGATATTAGTATAGTATAAATACAAACATGTAGTTCAAACTTCAATTCGTCCCTTTCTTCATCTCGATCTCTCTCAGTTCTTTAGACATCATATTTCTTTAAATATTAAACCCATATTACTACCAAGCCCTGTCCCGTTTTAAGTGTTTTAACCCCTGATCACTGATACCCTGTCCGATTGATTTAGGTCCCCGTAACTCATGTCAAGGCTCTGCCCGACTAAGTTCGTTGGGGTTCTGTCTTGTGACGTAGGGATAAAGTGAATTGGGTTACTATACTTAACACGAGTACATTATATATTTTATTAAATAGTTCAGGAGTTATCCTAAAACACCCCTAACACCCTACACGTCCTAAAATATACCCCGTATACGAAAAATAGGCCCGATATACCTTTAAATAAACAAAAATCAAACAAAACAAGAAATAAGAGGGGCTCGCGGGGCGCGACACACTTAAGTGTGTCCGTCGCGGGCCGCGACCCCAGGACACCAGGCCACACCCCATGCTGCCACATGGCGTGTTACGTGTCGAGGCTAGTTATCGAATCAGCTAAGCTAGGGCCTACCCTAAAAGGCCTCGCGGACCGCGAAAGAAACCAAGGGGGCCATCGCGGGCTGCGACCCGCTGCCCTATCAGACCTATATATAGGGGCCATTGGCTTCAGTTTTCAAATCGTTCACAAATCACTTTCTCTCTCAAAATCTCTAAAGAATATAAATTCTGCTCGGGTATAATACCCACTAATTAGAGATGCTCTGCCTCGTTGTAAGTATTTTAACCCCCGGTTACATATTAGATATGCTGCCCGATTGATCTAGTGCTCCGTAACGGCCGTTGAGGCTCTGCCCGACATAGTCGTTGGAGTTCTGTCTCGGGGAGGGTATAACTAATGTAAAATTAGGTTATTATACTAACGCGTGTGCATTATTTGAAATTTATAGATTATAACCAGGAAGCCATAGGAAAAATACCTAAAGTAGCAATGTGAGTAATCTCCTTTTTGTAAACGTTTTTGTCAACTGTTTTCACAAAACCTTAATTATTTTACAATGTGATTAGCAGTGATTGAGTCTTTGTAATTCTTTAATTACTGCCGGTATGTTGGGGTTTTATATACAAAATGTGGAATACATTACCATTGGACAAAGAGTTAGCCAATGTGTAATATGACCCACCAGTCAGGATTTACAATACTGAATGAGTAATTGTGTAGATATAAACGTTGTAATCACTCTCAATATTGTAAAATAAAACTTGTTTTGATTAAACTAGGATTCACTCACCAGTATTTCCCACTGACAAAATTGTTTTAAACGCATTTCAGGTAACAAAATGTGAAAGCCAAATAGAAGCCAACTGGAGAACACTGAAGGCTTAGAAAAGTGGCTATAAAAGTTACCTAAATAAAAAGGAGATTTTGTTTTCAATAGTTAGGGTTTATCCCTATAAATGTATTGTAAAGAAAACTTGGGTTTTATCCCATTTATCTATTTTAAACATTTTGGTGTTTAACTCTGATAAAAATATTTCTTAACTACGGTCCTGATGAAAATTTCCGCTGCCAAATTAATAAACACCGATAACATCTGACTGGTTCACGGCTCCCGCTCCCAGGATGGGGTCGGGGGCTGTGACACCTTGTGCCATCTTAGTTTTCAAAATCTCGTCAAAGTTTGGGTCTAAATAATGTGAACACGTGCAATCTGGAAGGGTGGGTGCCTGTACCTCGAGTTTTCTGTCTAGGCTAGTGTGTTCATACCAATCCACATAATCGGATCAGTCACTCTTACCTGGGAACTCTTGGGGTAAGTGTCCACTTATAGGCTAAAGCATGTCTTCGCGATACATTATTATGACCCATTTACTTTGATTTGTCACTGTGTGTCGTTTGTCTGTTATGAGGTAACGAATGAATGACCACCATCCTTACTTTTTGTCGATATTTGTAACATCTCATTTTTCATCATATCATCTCACTCGTTTTCTCTCATGTTTTCCTCTTTTAGAATGCCTCCTTGTCGAGACGCACAACCACCTAATGCCGAACTGGCGGCTATCATAGCGCAACAAATGACTGCTGCACTCCCAAATCTCATCGCTCAAATTAACCAAGACAACAACAACAATGTTAATGCACCTACTCCGTGCAACTTTAAACAGTTTAATTCGGCTAAACCGCTCAAGTTCAGTGGTTCTGAAGGAGCAACTGGGCTCCTACAGTGATTCGATAGTATTGAGAATACTTTTCGCCATGTTCAGTGTCCTGATAATCGTAAGGTCGAGTTTGCTTCCAGCGTGTTTCAAAAGAGAGCTCTTACGTGGTGGAATGGAGTAATGGGAAATCGTGGTGCTGATGTTGCCTTGGGTCAAACCTGGGAGGAGCTTAGGGCTCTAATGATAAGGGAGTTCTGTCCTCGTCATGAACTCAGGGCTTTAGAAAGGGAATTTGATGATTTGAAACAAGACAGTGGTTAACATCATGCTTATACCGACATATATGAGGAGTTGAGTTTGCTTTGTCCCACAATGGTTACCCCGCTGGATAAAGCCATTGAAAGGTATGTCGATGGTCTGCCTGACCCTGTGCAAGATATCGTCACTGGTAGCAATCCTACCACTGTTTGTTAGGCCATTGAGCTAGCTGCAACCTTGATTGAGTCCTAGATTAGGAAAGGTAAACTCCACAAGAAAGGTGACAAGAAACCGTCTGACAAAACCAAGAAACAAAAGGGTAAGAAAGCTGAGTCTTCAAGGAGATCTAGGAAGCACAAGGCTTCCAAGAATTTTGCTGTTACGGCACAGGCAAACCAAGCTGCTCCCAATCAGCCCGCACAACCACCTGCCAAGAAATAGTATGCCGGCAATGCACCTTTGTGCAACAAGTGTAACAGCCACCATCAACCACACGCTCAGTGCCGTATTTGTACCAACTGTGGAAAATCTGGTCATCTCGCCAACACTTGTCATTTTGCTCCTAATCAAGCCGCACAACAACCTGCTCAACCGCCTATTCAACAACCAGCACAAGCTGCATGACCTCACTACCCACCTGGTTCTTGTTACAATTGTAGGGATCTGACCCACTACAGAAACCAATGTCCAAGGTTGGCGAATGCAAATCAGGCTCAGGCTCATGGGCGAGTCTTCAACATGAATGAAAACAAGGTGCGTGTAGAGAACGAGGTGGTGAATGGTACGTTCTTTGTTAACAATCAGCCTGCTTCTGTTCTTTTTTATTCGGGTGTCGATAAGAGTTTTGTTTCATTATCTTTTGAGCCTTTTCTTTGCATGACTAGAACAAAACTAGGAAAGCCCTTGACAGTAGAGGTAGCTAGTGGTGAACCCGTTGTACTTGATTCTGTTCTTCAAAACTGCCAGTTGAACCTTAATAACCATCTTTTTTTCCTATCGACCTCACGCCAATGCAACTTGGGAGCTTCGATGTTATAGCGGGAATGGATTGTTTAGCCAAGTACCACGCAGAGGTAGTTTGTTATGAGAAGATTGTCCGTATACCGCTTTCGACTGGTGAGATCTTAGAGGTTCGTGGTGAGAAACCTACTAGTAGTCTCAAACTCATGACATGTACTCAAGCTCAAAAGTACTTATGAAAGAACTATGTGGCCTTCTTGGCACAAGTTGTAGAGGAGAAAGGAAAATGTAAGTCTATTCAAGACATTCCTGTTGTTCGTGATTATCCTGAAGTATTTCCTGAAGAATTACCTGGTTTACCCCCAGTACGTCAAGTTGAGTTTCGTATTGACCTTGTACCTGGTGCTAATCCTATTGCTAAATCTCCTTATCGTCTTGCACCGTCTGAGATGCAAGAGTTATCCAAACAGATTTAGGAGCTTTCTGACAAGGTTTCATCCGTCCGAGCTTTTCACCTTGGGGTGCTTCCGTTTTATTCATTAAAAAAGATGGATCTTTCAGGATGTGTATCGATTATCGTGAGCTCAACAAGATTACCATCAAGAATCAATATCCCCTACCTCGCATTGATGATCTCTTTGATCAGTTACAGGGTGCTACTTGCTTTTCAAAGATTGATCTACGTTCTGGGTATCATCAGCTTCGTGTGCTCGAGGAAGATATTCCCAAGACAGCTTTTCGCACAAGATATGGTCATTATGAGTTCACTGTTATGCCATTTGGTTTAACTAATGCTCCTGCTGTTTTCATGGACCTGATGAATAGGGTTTATAAGCCTTATTTGGATAAGTTCATCATTGTTTTCATCGATGACATTTTGATTTATTCTAAGACTCGAGCCGATCATGAACATCTTCGTCTCACTATGGAACTCCTAAAGAAAGAACAGCTTTTTGCCAAATTCTCCAAGCGTGAATTTTGGCTTAAGGAAGTTCAATTTTTGGGACACATCGTTAACGAACAAGGTATTCATGTAGATCCTGCCAAGATCAGTGCGATTAAGGATTGGGATATACCTACTACTCCTACTGAGGTTCATTCATTTCTTGGTCTCGTGGGTTATTACCGCCGTTTTATTGAAAACTTCTCCAAGATTGCGGTTCCTCTCACTGCTTTAACTCAGAAGAATAAACCTTTTGAGTAGGGATCCAAACAGGAAGAAGCATTTCAGACCTTGAAACAAAAACTCTGTGATGCACCTATTCTATCATTACCTTAGGGCAACGATGACTTTGTCGTATATTGTAATGCATCTAACTTAGGCCTTGGCTGTGTTCTCATGCAAAGGAACAAAGTCATAGCCTACGCATCAAGACAATTGAAGATACACGAGAATAACTACACCACTCATGATCTTGAGTTAGGTGCCGTAGTTTTTGCTCTCAAAATCTGGAGACACTACCTGTATGGTACAAAATGTGTAGTGTTTCCTGACCATAAAAGTCTCCAGCACATTTTCAGTCAGAAAGAACTTAATATGAGGCAACGACATTGGGTTAAACTTCTAAACGACTACGATTGCGAAATTCGCTACCATCCTGGTAAAGCGAATGTTATGGCTGATGCATCAAGTCGTAAAGAACATGTCAAGCTTCACTGTGTTCGAGTTGGATCTGATATTCAAACCCGCATTTCTCAGGCTCAACATACTTGTGTTTCACAAGACTTGATGGGTAAGGAATTACCATATCATATCAAGCCTGATCTTGAACTAAAGGACAGTGGATTGTATTATTTCATGCACCGTTTGTGGATCCTAAGTCAAGACAATCTTCGCACCTTGCTAATGGATGAAGCTCACAAGTCTCGTTATTCTATTCATCCTGGTGCAGATAAAATGTATCAGGATCTTCGAACCCAGTATTGGTGGTCGGGTATGAAGAAAGACATTACCTTGTATGTGTCCAAATGCCTTACTTGTCTCAAGGTTAAGGCTGAACATCAACATCCCTCTGGATTATTGGAGCAACCAGAGATACCAGTTTGGAAATGGGAAAACATTGCTATGGATCTCATTACCAAGTTGCCACGCACTAAGAAAGGTCATGATGCCATTTGGGTAGTTGTTGATCATCTTACAAAGTTAGCACACTTCTTGCCGATCCGTGAGGATCTATCTGCTGACAAACTTGCTAAAATCTATGTGGATGAGATTGTATCTCAACATGGCATTCCTTTGAACATAATATTTGACAGAGATGCTCGATTCTCGTCTCACTTTTGGAGAACCATGCAATTTGCAATGGGAACTCAACTTAATTTGAGCATAGCGTATCATCCTCAAATGGATGGTCAATCTGAAAGAACAATCCAGACATTGGAGGATATGCTTAGAGCCTGTGTGATCAATTTTAGTGGTAGTTGGGATTCGTATCTTCTGTTGATTGAATTCTCCTACAACAATAGTTATCACTCCAGTATCAACAAGGCTCCTTTCGAAGCTTTATACGGTCGAAAATGTCATTCACCGGTCTGCTGGAATGAGATCAGTGAAGCTCAGCTTACTGGACCTAAGCTCATTCTAGAAACTACAGATAAAATCAAGAAAGTTCGCGATAACCTTCAGACAGCTCGAAGCCGTCAAAAGAGTTACGCGGATAGACGACGTAAGCCCTTGGAATTTCAAGTCAGTGATCATGTCCTACTCAAGGTATCACCTTGGAAAGGTGTAATCAGATTTGGAAAGAAAGGAAAACTTGCACCTAGATATGTTGGACCATTCAAGATCGTTGAAAGAATTGGAAAAGTGGCCTACAGGCTAGAATTACCTCCTGAACTTGGAAGCGTTCATCCAACCTTCCACGTGTCCAATCTCAAAAAGTGTTTGGCTGATGAGAAACTCCACATACCACTTGATGAAATTCGTGTTGATGACAC
Source organism: Helianthus tuberosus (assembly GCA_030545235.1). NCBI lineage: Eukaryota > Viridiplantae > Streptophyta > Magnoliopsida > Asterales > Asteraceae > Helianthus > Helianthus tuberosus. Next base: position 97,488,098 of record CM060388.1, read on the forward strand.
GATGCACTTCGTTGAGAAACCTGTGGAAATCATGGACCGTGAAGTCAAGAAACTCAAACGCAAGCGCATACCAATCATCAAAGTTCGCTGGGAAACTAAACTTGGACCAGAATTTACTTGGGAACGTGAAGATCAAATGAAGGAAAAATATCCACATCTATTCTCACAAGTTTCCTCTAAATAAATTTCGGGATGAAATTTCCTAAAGTAGGGGAGACTGTGACAATTGTGTTTGTGTAATCATTGTACAACTCTAAATAGTTCAATTATCAATAAAACAATGTGATTTGATCCCAATATTTTTTTATTTATGTTTGACATTTTGCACGTTTTGGTTTTGTTCGATTTCAAACTCTATATCGCTTTTCTAGAAAGTTATACGCAAACTGATACGTAAACGTAATCAGTTTAACGCGACATACACTCCGTAATGGCAACATATTCTTAACATACCTTAAATAACCTTTACATAACTTAGAAATAAGTTTCGAAGGGTTTGGTATGGCAAAAACAAGTTTATTCGCTTATAGGGACTATTTGCGTCAAACTGCGAAAGTCTGCCGATTCATATAGTAACGTACACTCCGGAACATGATCATAAGTTAAACATACCATAAATATCCTTTACATAGCTAAGAAATAGGCTTTGAGGGGTTCGGTATGCGAAAATAAACTTATTTGATCAACAGGGACTAAAAGCGTCAAAAACTGCATAACTTTGCATTTACGCGCATATCTTACGTTCTGAACATATCCGGACATCCAAAAAATTTTGTAATCATTAAAAAATTTTATTTTAGTGATTGGAATGCTAAAATACCATTCGTCGCGTAATTTGGATCGTTTTTCGCGTCCGTTCGTGTTTCATCGTAATTAACCGAATAACATGACCGTACGATCAAACGAACCGACATCCGTAATATTTTCAAGCATATTTCAAGTCTCCTATACTTTGACATCATTATTGAGCCTTGAAAATGGGTTAACGAGGCTTAAACGTGCCAAAAATCAGCCTTAGAACATGCAGGGACTAAAACTGACAAATTTTGAAACTGCTGTGCCGGGCCGCGAAAGCCCATGCCTATGTCTACGCGGGGCGTGACAGCCTCTACAGATAGAAACATTGAATATGGCTATACAACCTGTCCCCATTGATTTTTACCATGGTTTTTCAATACATGGAGCTTGTTTATGAGTTCCCCTAGTATTTAAAACAATGGGCAACATGTGTAGGGCTAGGATCAAGCCTTGATCCACTCAAAAATGCATGGAATGATCCTAAAGGTGCTTGATTCTCTATAAATAGCAAGGACTTTTGCTCATTTATTTGCTCATTCATTTTCTTTCTTCTACATCTGCTCATTGGAAGGTCTCACACTTGTTGAAGGCTCCATGCTTCAGTTATCTTTGATCTTGATCCAAGCTTGGACCCTTTGTAAGTCTCCTTCATGCTTGGTTATGCATTTCAAGCATGAAAGTCAAATAGTGTTTGACTTTCTACTTTGACCATGATTGGTCAACACAAAGTTTGTTTGAACTTTGCAACGTGAGCGTAATCACGATGGTTATAGTCCCTTGTGACTATACCTACTGATTACCATGTTAATTAAGCGTAGTGACGAGTCAAAGTTTTGGTCAAAATGCGTATTTATGCGTATTTTGCGACGAAGCTATTTTCGGGTATCAAAACACTTTGTTTCGATATCAAACCTGTTTTCTAACTTAGTTAAACATGTTTTAACATGTTTAACTCGTCACTTTTAGTCTAGTGCTTATATAGGGTCGTAAGTTAAGCGGTCTAAACAACCGCTTAGACTTTCGAACCCGACCCGTTTGGTCGATCATTAGGATCCGACCAAACATATTTTGTGACCATAGTTGTATAGGGAATAACCTTCCGAGGTTATACCTTATGGTCACTTCGTTTAGTTAGTTGTATGATAGGTAGTTTATATGCCTTAGGAAAATGACCAAAATGCCCTTTTTACACATAATTTCATTTTAAGCATATGTATCCTAAATTATGACATATAAACTGATTATGCAATGTTATTAGACATGTTAAGGCATATAATACTTGTCATAGGACTAGTTAGGCGGTCCAAACGTGCTTTTTCGTGAACGACACGTTAAAGTAGCGTAAACTACCTTAACGAGTCGTAACGGGTCATAAGCACTTATGATAGGTTCCGACTTAGTATGTAGGCCTTGTTAAACCATATCATATGAGTTTCAATACTCATTTGGTTTACGAGACCTCATTCTATCCGATCTTCCGATTTAGGTCCGGTTTATTAACATAGTTACCTATATTAGGTGTCGTCTGATTCCGTGATCTTTTAAGCGTTATTTGGTTGTTATTTCAAGACTACTAAGCAATATCAAGTGAGTACATAGTCCCCTCTTTTACCGCTTTCAAATATTTTGGGGTGAAACATATGTGCCTATTTATTACTTTTTGTGTTTTCCGTGCTTTCTTAACATATACTTGCTATGTTCATTAGTACACATATAGTACATGATTTCCATTATGCTTTGCTATGTATGTTTACTGAGCATGCTAGCACATTGATTTCATAAACACTTTTGCTTCATATGTTTACTCAGCATGTGGGCACATTGATTTGTATTACATTTCTGCTATGTATGTTTACTGAGCATGCTAGCACATTGATTTACATGACTTTTCTGCTTTGTATGTTTACTTAGCATACTTAGTACATTATTTTCACATAACATGCTTACATTTTGTATGACATTTGGTATGTTTAACAATACTAAAATACATTCATTAACATTGATCACGCCACTCGGTAGTATGTAGTGGTACCATAGGAATTAACAACTCCCATTCCTAGAATCCTAGGTTTGTTTGGACATAAGGAATGACAAAATCCGATATACATAATTGATAAACCTATAACTTGTTAAGGGTTTGTCCGACAGTCTCAAGGCTTGAATGTATGCGATAAATATTACTACATAGATGTTTATATCAATAAATCATTGATTTTTGCAAAACATAACCTTTGTTTTAAACTACGATTCATTCAAAAACATTGTTTGGTACATGACCTTTGGTTTACATGACATTTGATTATACATTGACATATACATGTGGTTTGAGTAAATACTTATTATTCACCATGCAAGACATATTTGTTACTTGACATTTGCAATACAATACATGATTTACACATGACATTGAGACATTAAACATTGTTATACATGAACGTTTGATATTAGTTAAACAAGACACTTTGGTGGTTATTGGTGAGTGATTTAAATAACGAGGCATGTGTAATATCATATAAGTATGGTGGATACGCCGCTGGTACTTCCTATATATAAGTGCTTTGATGATATTACATATCGTAGCGTTATCTAAATCATTTCAACAAAGACATGACACATTTTATACAAATGACATATTTTCACAAGACATTGTTTTACAAACGACATATTTTATACAAATTCATTTTTACTTGGTTATTTATTTAACCATGCATTATTCTTTTATATCATCTGATTTTCTTATCGATTTTCGTATGATTTATAAAAGAAACATGTTTATAAGGTTCATGACTACTTTTTGTTAAACATTTCTTTTAACTTACAAGTCATGAATCCTGCATCAACAAAACCTATGTATCTCACAGGCATTTTTATGCTGACGTACCTATTTTCACAATTGTTTTCAGGAGCTAATTTTTGATGAGGAACGTGATACACTTAGGCAGACTCAGGCCTTAGTGACATAAAATGAACAAGAATAGTTTAATTATGTTATGTTCTCTTTGTTTCCAAGACAATGTAATCACTTTAATTTAAATAAAACCAAACTTTAAATGCCATGGTTGTGAAACAATAATTCTATCGCTCCACTCCCCGACGTTTCCGCGCGGTTTGTTGTTTTACGTGGTCGGGGTGTGACAGCCTCAAAGTGTGAGAACGGTGAGAACGATTCTCAGCCACAAGATCTTAGTGGTTTGTGGCTGAGATTGATGCGGTGGCATTTTTGTAAATAATAGGGGCCTTGGAACTACTAGGAGGGGTAAAATAGGAATATCCAAACAAATGTGCTCATGCTAATCACATGCCATTTCCCCCCATCGTATTTAAATGACAATAACTTTTTTATACGTGATTATTTTTCGGAAAAAATTACACTATAAAACTCAGCATTTTTTATCTTTCCAACGAGTATACTATTGATATACTTTTCGAAAAAATAACTGGGTTTTATGGCGTATTTTTGAACTGGGTGTTTTATGGCGTTTTAGACTAGGTATTTTATGGCGTTTTTCTGAACTAGGTGTTTTTAACTAGGTATTTTCATGGCGTTTTTCTGAACCGGGTGTTTTATGGAGTTTTTAACTGAGTATTTTCATGCCTTTGTTCTGAATTGGGTGTTTTTATGACGTTTTATTTGAACACTCAGTTCATGTGAGTGGGTTTTTTTGACAATATTACCCATTTGTGTAATTTAGCATCAATGCCACATGTCACCACCAAAATCGTTCTCACCGTTCTCACACTTTTCACCGTTCTCTCTAAATCCTGACCCTATATATATATATATATATATATACTATTCCCATTTATATTAACTTGTGAAAATAATATATAAGTGTTTATACAAACTCTTGGATGATTGAGACTTAAACCTTACCACTAAGGTTCCCCTAATCATGATGAAGGTTACTAATCACGATAAACCATTTAATCATCCTTTAGTTACTCCTAAATCGGGATTAGTTTTTTAGAAAATTTCGTCATAGTTTCCCCTAAACTATGGCGTTTTCCACGTTTATTAAACATATTTAATACATGATTTAACCCATTAATCATTATCAAAACTCAATCAAGTTTCAAGACACCAACATTGCATATATGAATCATACATAGTCATCCTCATTTTCCATGGGTTTATATATATATATATATATATATATATATATATATATATATATATATATATATATATATATATATATATATATATATAACGACACACTTAAACATGATGAAATCTTCATATATTTTACCAGATCATTAAAACCATCATTTTTCTCATGCTTTCTAACCAAGTTATTAAACTTTAAACCAACTTATTTAAGTTACTTTTTAAGGTGATCTTAGTGAAAATCATGGTGTTTAACTTTTATAAAAGTAATATTCATCACAAATCATCTTCAAGTTAATATAAAAATCCATGGAACATAAGGATGATGATCTTGTTTAGATCTAAACATCAAGATGTTTAGATCTAAACATCAAGATGTTTAGATCATCATTTCTAGCCTAAATCATACAAGATCATTCATTTGAACATCCTACTTTAACATAATCAATAAGATTATACTAACTAGATAACACTAATCCACATAATCAACACACAATACATCTTTATTAGTAGACTTTTAAGTGATGATTAGGGTTTTAAGCTTTGTTTTCTTTAGTATTCAAAATGATCAACTTGTACTTTAGTAAACTACATATTAAAAGAAGCTTAAAAATAGTAAAAGATGATCTTACAACTTTGCAAGTGATTAGTGATCATTAAGATGAAAATTAAGAGAGAATAAGAGCTCCAAAGTGATCCCTAAAAACCCTCCATGCTTGCAAGCTCCTTAGGTGATCTTTAAATGGTTTCAAAGTGATTAAAATGAGGTGTTTAATGGTGGAAAAAGGGTGGTTTGTGGTGGTGATGTGTGGCCGAGATCTAGAGAGTGTATGGAGGTGTTTTTTTTTTGATAAATGACATAATAGAGATGATATGGTGGTGATTTATAAGGATTGCAATCTTTTCAAGTCATGGGATGAAATCAACTAGCCATACATCTTTCAAAGATTTGCATCAACATCACAAATATGTAGGGTGGCTTATGGGACCAACAGGGGGTAAAGTGTAAAGTATTTATAACATGTGAGAAAATGTAAGATATTTAGGTAATTATTATAAGTATTCTAGTTAGGGTTTGTCTTGCATCATTAGGGGATAATTAAGGGTTTAAGATGCTAATTAATCTCAACTAATTCAATAGACTAGTTGCTATAAGATTTAGATAGTAAAAATGCCACTAGTTCGGTCATCGGGTTACTTTCGGACAATATATTGAAGATGCGCTTTAATACCGAAAATATTGTCTCGACCTATTTACTGATACCATCAATTTTGTTTCGGATGTGAAATGACTTTAAATAGTTCACTAGATGGTTTGTTTAGTGTTAGGGTGATAAAAATACCAATTATTAACTCGTCGGCTCGAAATCGGACAAGATGTGCAAGTAGCAGCGTACCACCAGAAGCTTATGTTTCGGATATCCCATTGATATCCCCTATATTATTTAGGATGTATAATCTTATATGCAAGTCCTATGAGCATTAAATGCTGAGTTTTAGTGTTGCAGACAATTTATTTTGTTACAGTTTAGCGCGGATCAGACAATTTGTAAATATGCGTATTTTCCGGAAAGTTAAAGTGTTTTAGTATTTGGTGTCCCTAATTAGGGATTTTTGTTTGTATTTCAATGATAGTATGCTTTCGTGCCATTTGTTGCTCGTTCGGACATTTTTTAGAACTAGCTGGCATGAATATTGTGTTCAGGTGAATAGTGTTTTCAGCGTTTACCCAACATATTTAGACATAGTTTCTTGTTTTCTCGTGACGCGACAAATGTGACATTATCATTTGTATAAGTTAACCATTTCCTACGAATGCTAGTCTTTATGTGACCTAATCATGCATTAATCAAGTCGATAATGCACACAATTTAAATAATAAATAGTTGTTAAGTTGTACGGATTAACCATTAATTTTGCCGGTTGTCACATTCTCCCCCCGTTAGAAGAATTTTCCCCCGAAATTCAAGCTGCGTTATCGGTTGCAGGGGAGTCTGTGAATAGGTGTGGGTACTTTGACTTTATTTGATATTCACGCTCCCATGTATACTCTGGGCCGTGATGTGAGTTCCAACGAACTCTTACTAGTTTAATACGACTTCTCCTCGTCTTGTGGACCTCCCAGTCCGTAACATCAATAGGTTCTTTGGTGAATTGGAGTTTGTCGTCAACGTGAATGCTACTGAGCTCCCAGTCCGTAACCTCCCAATCCGTAACCGCCAGGATGATTACTATTTCTTGAGTAGGACTTTTCTTGAGATTAGACACATGAAATGTGTCGTGTATGCTACTGAGCTCGTCCGGTAATTTCAACTTGTAAGTGACGGTTCCAATCTTTTCCAAAATTTCAAATGGTCCTACGTATCGTGGGTTCAACTTTCCATATATGCAAGATCTGGCTACGCCTTTCCAAGGCGAGACTTTCAATAACACTTTGTCCTCATCTTCAAAAGATAGTTGTGTACGTCGTTTGTCGGCATAGCTCTTTTGTCCATCACGGGCCGCCTTGATACGGTCTCGTATTTGCAAAATTTTGTCCGTAGTCTCTTGGATTAGTTACGGACCAATGAGTTGTTTGTCTTCGGTCTCCGCCTAACATAGTGGTGATCGACATTTTCATCCATACAGGGCTTCAAACGGGGTGGCCTGGATGCTAGTGTGATAACTGTTATTACATGAGAACTCCACTAGAGGCAAGTGAGTGTCCCAATTTCCAACCAAATCCATCACACAAGCGCGTAACATGTCCTCCAAAGTTTGTATAATTCGTTCATTATGGCCGTCCGTTTGAGGGTGAAAGACCGTGCTTAGGTCTAATCGTGACCCAAAGGCCTTCTGGAATGTTTGCCAAATCCTTGACACGAACCAACCATCTTGGTGCGATATGATAGGAATAGGCACTCTGTGTCATGTCACAATTTCTCTAAGATTAGCTCAACGAACTTTTCAGTGCCATCCTTCTCACGGATAGGTAAGAAATGCGTGAACTTCGTTAGTCGATCACCGATTACCCAAATCATGTCATGACCTCTCAAGGTCTGAGGTAATTTAGTAATGAAGTCCATCGAGATTTGTTCCCATTACCAAATGGAATTTCAGGTTGTTGTAACCATCCTAAAAGCTTTTGGTATTCAGCCTTAACCTTGACGCAATGTCGCCTCTAAGGTTAGGCCACCAATAAAATTTCTTGTAGGTCGCCAAAGGATGGAACCCAAATTCGTCCAATAAAGTATAATGTTCCATCCTCCTTTGGCACTAATTGTTTCCCCATTCCTCATAATGATTCGGCTTGAATGTTTTTCTCTTTAAGTGCCTCTCATTATGCCTCATGAATTCGAATAGTAAGGTTTGTTTATATCATCATTTATAAGGCTCGCACCCTTAGAGTTTTCACTCGTTCTCTGCGGCTCAAGGCGTCCGCCACAACGTTCACCTTGCCCGGGTGATACTTTATCTCCCAATCGTAGTCATTCAACAATTCGAACCAACGTCGTTGCCGCATATTTAGTCCTTTCTGATCAAATATATGTTGAAGACTTTTTCTGATCCGTAAAGATTGTGCATCGAGTACCATATAAGTAGTGACGCCAGATTTTTAATGCGAATACCACCGCACCTACCTCAAGGTCGTGTGTGGTATAATTTTTCTCATGCACCTTCAATTGTCGAGACGCGTACACGATGACTTTATCTCGTTGCATCAACACGCAACCGAGACCTTGATGCGATGCATGACAACAAACCACGAAATCTTCAGTATCGTCAGGTAAATATAAGATAGGCGCGTCACAAAGCTTATCTTTTAGTAGTTGGAAAGCCGCCTCTTGTTTCTCGCCCAGTCAAACTTCTTATTCCTTTGTGTCAGGAATGTTAGCGGTTGAGCAACTTTTGAAAAGTTCTCTATAAATCTCTGATAACATCCCGCTAATCCTAAGAATTATCGCACTTCCGTCGGTGTCTTAGGCCCTTCCTAGTTCTTGATCGCCTCGATCTTGGAGGGATCGACATTAATTCCTTTCTCGTTCACCACGTGCCCAAGAAACTGTACCTTGCGAATCCAAAAGTCGCATTTGGAGAAATTTGCATAAAGTTGTTCTTTCTTCGAAAGCTCCAAAATTGTTCATAAGTGTTGCTCGTGTTCGTCCTTCGATCGTGAATATATAGTATATCATCGACAAATGCTATTACAATTTGTCCAAGTACGGCTTACACACGCGGTTCATGAGATCCGTGAACACCGTCGGTGCATCTGTTAAGGCTAATTGCATAACAAGAAACTCATAGTGGCTGTAACGAGTTCGAACGACCTCTTGGGCATACTTTCTTCTTGAATCTGCAACTGATGATAAGCCGATCTTAAATCGATCTTAGAATAGAAACTCGAGCCTTGCAATTGATCGAAGAAGTCATCAATTCTAGATAGGGGGTATCGGTTCTTTATAGCCAGTTTGTTCAACTCGCGGTAGTCTATACACATGCGCAAGTGCCCGTCCTTCTTTTTGACGAATAATACCGGAGCTCCCTGGGGTGAGAAACTCGGCCTAATAAATCCTTTATCTAGCAACTCTTGAAGTTGCGTAGATAGCTCTTGCATCTTGGACGAAGCTAATCGGTATGGAGACTTCGCCACCGGTGCCGCTCCAGGCACCAAATCGGAAACTCCACTAGTCATTGTGGAGGCAGTCCTGGCAAGTCTTTCGGAAAGACCTCTAGAAACTTCTTCACGATGGGGATGTCTTCTAACTTCAGCTCCTTGGTTTCCTTGTCGACTACGTGGGCGAGGAAGGCTATATAACCTTTTCGAAGATAATTTTGTGCCTTCATGCAGTTAATAATCCGTAGGGGTGTCTCGTGTTTCTCTCCATGGATTACAAGCGTTTCTTCGTCGAGTAAGGGGATGCAGATGGTTTTCTCATGATAAACCACCTTCGCCCGGTTGTCAGACGACCAATCCATTCGACAACCACGTCAAAACTACCTAAGTCAATGGGTAAAAGATCGATAGAAAATTTTCGCGCTCCAAGTTCGAGTGTGCAACCTCTAATAATTTCTCCCGATTCGAATAATTTTCTGTTCGCCAATTCTATCGAATAAGGGACGTTTAGTTTACTCGACTCTAAGCCAAGCATATTTTTAAGTTCTATAAATATAAAACTAAAGTCGGCGCCAATATCAAAAAGAATAGATGCAAAGTGTTAGTTGATAGGGAACGTACCTGTGACCACCTTAGGGTCTTGGCGTGCGTCTTTGGCTCCTATCACGAAAGATGTCCCCCGAGCTTTTATTCTATTTCTGTAGGATCTGTTTTCGACTCCGGTAACGATTGCGAACCGACTCGTGTAACGTGCGGAATCTGTACACGAACGTGACCGAACACACACGATGTTATATAATATGTGATTCTATTGATCAATCTCAAAATGTACAAGCACCTGAATCACGACATCACTTTATCTCTCTAGACTTTCTCTCTCTAGCTCTAGATCTCCAAATCTCAAATGTGGCAAAAGTCTCTAAACTAAGGCATAAGCCTCCTATTTATAGGCCAAGGCTTTAATGAGAAAACTCATTAATTATAATATTGCCACCTTGCCTTTTCCCTACTTATTACAATATAAAGTCTAGATTTCTTCTATTTCTGCTACGATCTGAATTGACGAAGGCGATAGACATTACTGCACTAACAGACTCCCCCTTGGATATTTCCGCAGTCAATCTCATAGCATCTTGTCTTTCTCTCTCACTAAGTCTTCTTGAAGTTTTATCATCTCTTCAGCAACATAGACTCCCTCTTGCTCGAACAGAATCCCCGTGGATCTGTCTTCAGCTTTTAGCTCCCCCTTTCGTTAAACTCTTTCTTCATCAGGCTCCCCCTTTTATCAAGCTTTCGTGCTTTTGGGATCGACACCTTGCTTTCCGGTTACAAGCTCCCCCTTGCGTTGAGCTCGTCTTCAGACTCCCCCTTAGACTCGGCTATCGGGATCGTAATCTGGTACAAAATCTGCAATTTCTCAAACATTTATAAGTAAAAACATTTTGAACATCCAGGATTAAAAACCTGGCTCTCTTAGCATAATATTTCGACAGTGAAAGCATTTTCGGTTGTCCAGGAATCATGACTTGGCTCTTACAAACTTTTAATCAAGATCCTGGCTCTAAAATATAATAATATGAATATATTCAGGAATACTTGATTCTCTCCCCCTATCAACAATCTTCATAGATTTCGCAGAATTAAGAATCCAAAATCTAAATCTAGCTCTTTACAACAGATTTTAACAATTTAAGCATCCAAATCCCTCACAGTTAATCATCCAAGTCCAACTTAATGACCTTGGAGATTTCACAAACTGTTTTTGATTTTTGATTTTAAAAAAATCAAGTTTCAACTTAAAGAACTTGTTTATTTTCAGAAACACGATCAACATACTTAGATTTTGAAACTCAGCATTCAGACATTGGTTGTCGAAAATAGAACAGCAATCAAAATCTTTTTGTATTTTTCTGAAACAAAAAGCAGTAAAGAAATATTTACAAACATATTTACAGACAATATTTTTATTTGAGTTTGTGTCAGAGGATCATATGAGTTTATGACAAATCACTAGCACCGTTGAGCTTTAAACACTTTAAGTTCTAAACGATTAACTTAGATTGTCAGTATACTGATCCACTTAAATTTTTACACAAAGTTCAATCGATTCGAGATACGGATTAGTGTTTTAAGGACTTAACTTATTCGCATGTCCCACCTCAGAATATGCTCCCATATCAAAATTCCCTAGATTCAGTCTTACAGGTGAGTATACCAATTTGATATCTGTATTCTGGGTTAGTGCGAGGCCTTGAGAGCTCAGGTATGAACTTCCGTTCAGTCAAAGAGATGAAGGCTCGACTTTAGGTGTGTTCCCTTTAGAGAATCTTTTCTTCAACTGCAATTGATTCATATCTTTCGATATTTTTCAATTTTTATGCAGAGGGTAAGCTTTTTAAAGCGCGTAAAGTATTATACGAGGTCTAGGCCATTGCTTCCGTAATATCAGAAGACCAGGTATAATACCCCAGATATCAAATAGTATAAAGACCTAGTATCTCAGAATCAGGCAATCTCTCAAACAAGATGTCGGGGGTTACCCATATATCCGAGAGATGTTCCCCACGAGATAAGAAAGTATTTGATATTTAGGTTTATATCTCGAAACCAATCTACTAAGCGTGTAAAAACCTACTGGCATATCATCAGTGAGACCGTTTATCATATTTTAATCATTCCATTTCTTTAGCGTACTGTGATTGTCTACTGATGTACTATCATTTCCTCTTTTTACACAAAAACTCTTTTTTAAATTTTATCATGTTTTTGGTTTTTTCAATTTTCTAATGTTTTTGGATTTTCTGAAATTTTCTTACTCCCCCTAAAATTCAAAACCATTTTGACAATCTACTAAGAAAATTTGACAAACCGATGTAGATAACTTTGTCTCGCTATCCATTTTCTGCTTCGCATGCTCTGATTTGCAGAAAATATAATGTACCCCCATGATTTACAACACATTGATATTTTACAGTTTGAAAACCGTTTTTCAATCTTGTGAAATTAATCATGTTTGTTCCGCCGTGAGGGTTTCGGCATATTCACTCAACATATTTTTGAAATTTTTATTTTTGACAAATTTAAAAATAAACATATTTTTTATTTTTCAAATTTTTTGACAAAATAAAACCATATTTTTGGTTTTTAAATTTTTAGGGTTTTATGAAATATGGTTTATTTATTTACAAAAATCAAACAAACTTCCTGTTTAACAGTCGCAGGGACCAGCAGCCTTCTCCTCTCCTTGTGCCAGGCTGCTCCGATTTTCATTCTCACAGTCTTCAATTTTCTTGAGCACCTGCACATTCAACTATTGAATTATTTGAACAATTTCGCCCAGGTCTGTTTGACCTTAGGCATTTCAACACAAAATGCATCATTTAACTTTGGAAAATCTTTGTCATTTTGTACAAAGACTTTGTCAATTTTGACTTCAACTTTTTCATCATTTACCGAAGCGATTTGTTTCTTAACAGACCATGTTTGACCTTTTGGAGTCCCTCTTTTGTAAAAATGTGAATCTTTTTGAACATTTTGATTCTGAAAAACAGTTGGTTTCCAAAACTGGTTTGGTTTTGTTGCATCAACCGTTGTTTTCCAACTTTGTGTTGTTCTAAATCTGGATATGTGAGAATTCCAGGTTTGTCTTGAATCAAACCTATTTGGATTTGATTTCCAAGTTTGATTTGAAGTAAACTTGTTTGTGTTGTACCTCCAAGTTTGTTTTGAATCAAATCTGGTTAACCTTTGTTTCACATCCTCAGATTTCTGTCTCTCAACATCATCAGACTTCTTTTTCGTTTCAACACCAACAGGTTTCAGATTTGGACACTTGCGAGCAAGATGTCCAGTTTGATCACATTTGAAACATGTTCTCTTGGACACATCTTTGAGTTGTTGTTGTTGCTTTTTCTTAGCATAGAACTCTTCATTAGACTGTCATCTAAATTGGAGTTCTTTCTCTTCTTCGGAACTTGTTCTGTGAACAAAATTCATTTTTGTTTGATAATTTGGCGTTTCATTTCTTTTCCAATTTTGTTTCCTTTTATAACCCAACCCCGCCTTCATATTTTTCTTTTTGAAACCAGGTTTGTTATAAAAAGTTTTATGATTCTTTCCAGCAAACTTTGCAATTTCGGATTTTTCAATCTCAATCATCTTGAAAACTTTATCAATCTTTTCTGAAATCACATTCTGAATAGGGAATACAATATCTAAGAATAATTTGTCCGATCCAATCATGGTATAAACCAATCCTTTTGAATCATCATTCGTATTTTTCTTAGATTTTGAGTTTTTCAGATATTCTTCATGAAAACTACCTTCATTTTCATCCTGTGATTCAGATTTATCTGTATCAACCGACTCTTCTTTCAAGACACTTTCAACGACCTTACCTACCACCTCTAAATCACTAGAATCATCAGATTTGGAATAGGTTACATCAATATTGTCTGGAAATTGATCAACCATGTTGAAAGCCTTTTCCACCTTCTCGTCATCATAGAACGTGAATTTTTCCTCAAACGGTGGTGGAACCTGATGATACTCTGAGCCAATACCTTTCTTGTTTTGCTCAGAATCTTTACCATCCGGTTTTAGATTGAAAATGCGTTCAAGAACATATGATGAAGCGTGATAACTGTGTAACTTGTTGTTATCTTGTTCTAAATCAGCTATTTTACGCTTAAGTTTAGCAACATCTTCAATGTAAGAATTTACAACTTGTTGCTTAATTTCATACTGTCGCTTAAGCGTGTCAGTTGTTTCAGAACAATATTTCAATATGGATTGAACAAGTTTCATTTGGCTCTTCACATCTTCATATAGTTGTTTTGTAATGTGGTAAGCCAATTTTATTGAATCATACTCTTTCTTCATTTCTTGAAAAGCATTTTCTTTGTGCAAACATTCTTCATTCATTTTTGAAACCTTTTCTTTTAACATCTCATTTTCTTTTTCTAAATTCTTGCATTTTTGTGTGAGCTTTTCTTCATTATCTTTCAAAACTTTTTTGTTTTTTCTAACATCTCTTTGCATTTATTTTTGAAAACTTCTTCGATTTTAGTGAATTCAAGATCTCTTGTTCTGAATTTTTCATCTTTTTCAGTACAAGCACTGCATGTTTCCATGCATTTCTTGCACTGTTCAACTGTTTTTAAGATTTCAGATTCAGTTTTTACCTCAGTGATTGACACTTCGGCCTTCGCTTCTATCTGTGTCTGATCAGCTTCACTCTTCTTTTGTTCCTCACCAACACCATTAACACCATCCACTTCAACCGAACTTTCAAGCTTCTCATCAACTTCTCCTTTCTTCTTCAGATCTTCTTCATTTTGTTATTCTTCTGTAACAGCTTTATCAACGATTTCTTTTGTTACTTTTTCTTCTTCTTTCACTTCTTCAGCTACCTTCTTCAAATCATTCACCAACTCATCAACATTTTTCTTCATTCTTTCTTCATCCCTCTTTCTTAGACTTGATGTCATTGCATCTCTGATGATTTTATCCAGCCTTTTCTTATAGTGTTTATCTTTTTCAACATTTGAGTAGTACTCACCGGATAGAGGAATTACTGCAAGAACTTCATCAAAAACCACTTCTTTTGGATGAACAACTGGTTCACCATCCCTGTTTACATAACACTCTCGCTTCTTGTCCCATCTTTTATTGCTTCTTGCTTCTTCATACTCTTTTTCCATCTCCTCAATTCTGTATCCAACGATACATCTTTCTCTGTAAGTTTTCTCTTTCAGAATCTCTTCTCTTATTTTCTCTTTTATCTCAGCGATGAAAGCATGATGTTTGTTCAATGCTTCCTTTTTGGCTTTTGCTTTGAACTGTTCATCAACAATATCATCTTCTGGAAGAAACTCGCTCCAGTTAAACCCTTCATCATCATGGATTATTGCACATGCTCTTGACTTCTCTTTGGGATTATTTTCAATCAGTTTCGGCTCTTCTTTACTACGGTGGTAAATCGCCTTTCGGTAATAATCTTCTTTGAAAGGATTTTCATTTCCATCAACTGCAGAATTGTTGCATTCTCTTTTGAAATGACCTTTCTGCTTACGTTTAAATAGGTCACTTTGGATTTATCAAATCCCAGCTTCGTTGACGGACCACCGATTGTCTGTTTCCCAGTAATCTCCATGTATCTTTGAGCTCTGCGGATGCAACTTGCCAAACACCACCGAATGTCAATGAGTTCCATCTCTTCCAGATCGATCTGATCATAGTCTTCTTTGGTTAACTCTGAGTTTCCAATTTTACCAGCTACCAGACCTTCATATGATTCCAGGACAGATGCAAGAAAGCTCATTTGCTGCTTAGCAGAGTTGATGCTCATCGCAGGAGAATTTTTCAACTTAAGAGCGATGTTGCAAAGAATTTCTTCTGATTCTTCAGGATTTGCTTTTGAGAGAAGACGAATGATATCCCGGATTATAGCTAGATGAGCCTTTCTGTGGTTCTTTTCTCTTTTCAACACTAAATGTTGTCTTTGGTGATTCACCAACTTTCACCGAAGGTATGCTACCTTTGTAATAAAGACCAACATTCTGTTGATGTGAAGAACTGTTCATCTTGCTCTGTTTCTGCAATTCAAGCTCATGCGTTTCAATCTTTTCAATTAGCACATCAAGAGTAATTGTATCATATAACACATCATTTTTTAAAATAAACACGAACGTTTGCTACTGATCAGCTCGTGGTAACGCTTTAATGATTTTATCTATAATTTCCTCTCGTATTTTTACTATTCCAAACCTATCAAGCTCAATTTTTAAATGGCAAAATCTCTCAATCATTTGCCTCACCGACTCTCCTTTTAGACTATCAAACAAATCAAACTCTTTCTTTAACAAAGAAATTTTATTTTTCTTTATTTGTTTACCCCCCTCAGCCTTAATCCTTAAAGCTTCCCAAACAGATTTTGATGACCCGTCATGTTCAAGTAATGCAAAAATGTCATCTCTAATCGATGATTGGATTAGAGCAATCTGTGAAAACCCTCAATTTACATGTATTCCGTACAATTTATTAGTGATAATTAAAGTGCTTGATGATTGTACTAAACTATTTAACTGCTCTCTGATTTCGGTGTTATACTTACATGTGCGTGTTAGGAATTAATTATGTTACAAAAATATATATATTAGACACTATACGGTACAATTTAACACTTTAACGGAACAGTACTTAACCGAACAACCGGACACTACCCGGGACACCAAAATATTTTCAGAAATATTATTTTATCATTCTTAATTATTTACGCTCACAAAAATCCCCACGTACTATAGAAACATGGCATACACCCACTATTCTAGAAAATACCCTTAACCTTCTAATTATTCACCTACTAATTACCAAAATGTTACAAATTACCCCCCCCCCCCAACCGAATTTTCAGCCAAATCATTACCATATATTTTGTTGAGATTTTATTTCTTGTAATCTTGATTTTGGTTGGCCAAAGATCTAGGTAATTATCACAATAGGATTAGAGGGCTCATGGTTCCAAGAAATGCTCATCATAACTTTAAAATCCACACTCTAACTCACTCTCTCTCCCCCATTCGGCTCTCCCTAACCGAATTCACCATCACCACCACTTAATCATCTTCATCTTCAACATACACAAATCCATTCAAGCTTCAAGAAGATTCAAGGAAGTTGCAAGATTGAAGGAACTTCAAGGAAGCTTTGATCTAATCTTTTCACCATACTTTTCTCACCATCATCTTCACTAGATTTCTACCCTAGCCTTGTGCTAGTAGTAAGTCTCTACACCTTGTTCCATCTTATTCTTAGTTAAAATGTGATGTATGACGTTATTTGTTTAAATCACAAGAAATAGAACCCTAAAAGATGAACATGGAACTCTACATAAAAACCCTACATAAAAAGTTTGTATGAAGTTGAAATCAGGTTGGATTGGGTTTGGTTAATGCATGCATAATGTTTGATCATTAAATTATTGATAAACCGTTGTTAGGACACTTGGTAATATGTTTTTAGAAACATTAAACTATAAATAAACATGCTAATTGGAATTTCCAGCCAACTTCAACAGGCTGTAACTGGGTCATTTTTAATCGAAAAACTGAATTTCTGGAGTCCAAATTATGTATTTTTGAACAACCGATCAAATGGCACTGGAATCGTAATTTTTCGAGGTCGTTTACTATTTTTAAAGAACTGTTTTTAGACAGCAGCTCAAGCTGCGATTTTTCTGCTGAAAAAGTGTGTTGTATTCGGAGGCATAACTCGAAACCTGAGTCGAATCAGCTCATGGGATTTTTACTGTAGATGGTCATCGTTGTTTCCGTGATCCTCCAACTGGAATTTCGTCGATCGGACTTACGATTAAATTTTTAGTGAATTTTTCCGTAAACTGCAATCAGAAAGTAACAAATCTGATTGCAGTCGGGTAAATAAATTTTTATATAATATTGGTAACGAACCGGGCCCCGATATTTTTACACAATAAAATTTGGAACGTTTATGACATCCTGTAAAAATTTGAGAATTTTTGGAAAAGGTTAACTATTTTATTAAAATGCTCGAAAACAGTCCAGTTTTGATTAATAAAGCTGAAACGACATAAGTAGTGATTTGCGTGTCTAAATGTCGAGTAGGTTATCCGAGAATGATATAACTTGTTATATGTCAATAAAAGTGTTATGTGCAATGTTGTATGTTTTTCTATGAGTGGGGAATAGATGGGAAGGTTATATGGGCATGAACCGTTAAAGTGATGCATGTTATGTGATAGATACGTGTAGGAACTTTGTGTTCTATTTGAAATCACTAATAAACTAAGTGGTAATCATACTAGGACGTGATTGACCGACCTCGACTATTAGCTATATTTGAGAGTCAAACCGAGCAACCAAGGTGAGTTCACACTCTTTCCAAGGCATGGGATTCCCGGTGGGTCGGGAATGGGATTGTATGACTACTCGAACTATCAATACTATTAAACTACTTACTACTGTCCTCGGATTGAAGGGCACGTACGTAAAGCCTACGTACACGACCATAAGACCATCAACTCTATCAATTGAAGTCCCTCATTTATCGACTTAATCGCCGAGGCCTATGGCGAGCGGGTCATTAGTTAATAGCGCTATTAGGTCTAACAAACCTCACACCGTGCCAGTCGGACGGGTGTGTACTAATGGACTATGGGCAAAGGGTCAATGCTGATAGACATTGACTTAGGGCACCTCTTACATTTTCGTAGCAGTCGATACGCGTGGTCTAGTAACACATGGGAAGCCCCCACTAATCTTCGCAAACATGTCAGGAAGACCGCGATACGAATTTATACGTTACATGGTTTACAAAACGAAAAGATGATTTACGAAACGAATGCTATAACTAAACAACCAACTGTGAATTCACTCAACTTTGTTGTTGACTCGTTGTTACATGCCTTACAGGTCGCTAAATGCTTGGAGCATGCACGAGGAAGGAGTCGTTGTGGTGTACGGACTGTTATGTTCCGTGCTTATTATTTAAATCCCTATGAACTTATTAAACTTGCATTTTGAACTCTAACTTATAAACTATGGTCTTATGCTTTTGGATTTACTTTTATGCTTCCACTGTTTAAACTAAACATGGTTAACTAGCTTTGGACACCAATCGTATTGTGGTTGGTCTTATTTACTTAATTACGAAGTTCTATATGATTGGTGGCTCGATCCTGGTCACGTCACGCCTCCAAGCGGTGATACTCCGCATGGTGGATTTTGGGGGTGTGACAGATTGGTATCAGAGCCATTGGTTATAGTGAACTTGGTTTTAAAAAGGGAAGAGCTTTTTGATAAAACCAGACTATAACCTGTACAATGTTCAACGATCCACAACGACGCTTCGCTCCACGTGCAAGACTCGACACCATAAGTGGTATGATTTATGTTATATTGTCGGTTAGATAGTTCTCACTATGCATTAGAGAATGTGATAATTGCTTTTTGAACCTTGTGTGCTTACTCTCTATTGTCGTCCCACACTTACGCACTTTCGCGACACCTTTCTCACTTACGTTGCTTCATTATGAAGATCATGAGCGGACGCGGAGGACGTATCAACTTCACTCAAGCCCAGTTGACGGCTTTGATCAACGAACGAGTTGCTGAGGCACTCGCAGCAAATCCAGCAGGAGGTTAACATGCTCAAACTCCTGTGTGCACGTTCAAAACGTTCATGGACTGCCGACCTACTACTTTCAGTGGCACCGAAGGAGCAGTGGGCCTTCTTCACTGGTTTGAAAAGCTTGAGTCAGTTTTTGAGATGTGCGAATGCCCCGAAGACCGTAGGGTGAAATATGCTACCGGAACACTTGAAGGAGCTGCGTTAACCTGGTGGAAGGCACAGGTTCAACTACTAGAACTGGCAGTTGCTAATGCCACACCCTGGAATGGTTTCAAGGAACTGATCAAAGAAGAATATTGTAGTCGGGATGACATCCACAAGCTAGAAGTGGAATTTTTCAATCTGAAGATGACGGGGTCTGAGATTGAGGCGTATACTAAGAGGTCAAACGAGCTGGCCATCCTGTGTCCAACTATGGTGGACCCTCCCATCAAACGAATTGAGCTGTATCTCAAGGGCCTTGTACCAGAGATTCAAAGTCACGTGACTTCAGCCAACCTGGGTACCATACAGCAAATCATCAAGTTGGCCCATCGACTCACTGACCAGGCGGTGGAGCAAAACAGGCTGCCCAAACGAATCAGTGCCACAACTACTTCTGATGCACCTGCCGACAACAAGCGAAAATGGGATGGGAATACCAGTAAAGGTTCTACATCAGTTCAGACGCAGCAGCGAAAGACCGATGACTACCAGAGTCCTGTTTAGCAATCTTCCGGTAGTCAAGGACAGGGTGGATATCGAGGAAACCACCCAAAGTGCAACAAATGCAACAGGCACCATAGTGGTCAGTGCAATAAGGGACGTTGTCAGAGGTGTCTCAAAATGGGTCATGAAGCCAAGGATTGCAGGAGCTCACGGCCTGCAAATCAGTATCGTCAGCAGCAACAGCAAGCACCGCAGAATCAGCAACAGCAACAGGGGATGCTTTCAGTGTGGCGCTGAAGGCCACTTTAAGAAGAACTGTCCCCAGCTTAACCAGAATCAGAACAACAACAACAACCAGGGAAACAGGAACAATAATGGGGGCAACAATGGGGGAAACAATGATGGCAACGGTGCCAGGGGTCGAGTGTTCGTGATTGGTCAGGGTGAAGCAAGGAATGATCCTAACGTAGTGATGGGTAAGTTTCTTCTGGATGATTTCTTTGTTACTATTTTATTCGATTCGGGTGCCGATACTAGTTATGTGTCCTTAAAAGTTAGCCAAATGCTTAAGCGCACTCCAACACTTTTGAACACCAAACACACGGTAGAGCTAGCAAATGGTAAAAGTCTCGAGGCCACGCACATAGTTAAAGGTTGTGACTTTGTCTTAGCTGGTCAGACCTTCTCTATCGATCTTATTCCTATCGTACTTGGTAGTTTCGACGTTGTTATTGGGATGGATTGGTTATCCCATCAGCAAGCGGAAATTCTTTGCGACAAGAAGATTGTCCGCATTCCTCATTCTGGTGAAGAACCCCTCGTGATTCAAGGCGACAAGAGTGGTGCAGTCGTAGGCATCATCTCTTTCCTAAAGGCCCAGAAGTGTTTGCGAAAGGGCCACACTGCCATTTTAGCACTCGTTACTGACACGTCAACGGAAGAGAAGAGAATTGAAGACATTCCTATTGTGCGTGATTATCCCGAGGTATTCCCTGAGGAATTACCTGGTCTTTCGCCTCATCGCCAAGTTGAATTTCAAATCGAGCTAGCCCCTGGAGCAGCGCCCATAGCTCGAGCACCTTATCGCTTAGCCCCAACCGAACTGGAAGAACTGTCTAAGCAATTACAAGAACTTTTGGAAAAAGGTTTTATTCGTCCTAGCTCTTCGCCCTGGGGAGCTCCAGTACTATTCGTGAAGAAGAAGGACGGTACCTTCCGTATGTACATAGATTACCGCGAACTCAACAAGGTGACCGTGAAGAATCGCTATCCTCTCCCACGTATTGATGACCTATTCGACCAGCTGCAAGGGTCGACCAATTACTCAAAGATTGATTTGAGATCAGGGTACCATCAGCAGAGAGTCCGAGATGAGGACGTCTCTAAAACAGCATTCAGAACTCGTTACGGCCATTATGAGTTTCTGGTTATGCCTTTCAGATTAACGAATGCACCTGCAGTCTTCATGGATCTCATGAACCGAGTGTGCAAGCCGTACCTGGATAAGTTTGTCATAGTGTTCATCGATGACATCCTGATCTATTCTAAGAGTCAGGAGGAACACGAGCAACATCTGAGGCTTATTCTGGAACTTCTTCGAAAAGAGCAGTTGTATGCCAAGTTTTCGAAATGTGACTTCTGGCTTCGCGAAGTCCACTTTCTAGGCCACGTAGTAAACAAGGATGGGATTCATGTTGATCCATCCAAAGTTGACTCGATCAAGAACTGGCCTGCACCCCGCACACCAACAGAAATCCGCCAATTCTTGGGTTTGGCAGGATATTATAGAAGGTTTATCAAGGATTTCTCAAGGATTGCGCAACCTCTCACTTCACTGACTCAGAAGGGTGTCATCTACCGTTGGGGAGATGCACAGGAGTCCGCATTTCAGCACTTAAAAGACAGACTTTGTAGCGCGCCTATCCTCTCATTGCCTGAAGGCACAGATGATTTTGTGGTTTATTGTGACGCTTCCATCCAAGGACTTGGTTTTGTGTTGATGCAACGAGACAAGGTCATTTCCTACGCATCGCGCCAACTTAAGGTTCACGAAAGAAACTACACTACGCACGACTTGGAATTGGGAGCAGTCGTTTTCGCACTTAAGATATTGAGACATTACCTGTACGGTACCAAGTGCACCATTTACACCGATCACAGGAGTCTTGAGCATATATTCAAGCAAAAGGAGTTAAACATGCGACAACGTCGATGGGTCGAGCTCTTTAACGATTATGAATGTGCGATCAAGTATCATCCTGGCAAAGCCAATGTTGTGGCCGACGCCCTTAGTCGAAAGGATACTATACCTAAGTGTGTACGTGCATTACAGCTTACCATCCAATCTAGTCTTCCTGCCCAAATTCGTGATGCTCAGGTGGAAGCATTGAAAGCAGAGAACATCAGGGCTGAGTCCTTACGAGGATCGAGGCAGCGGCTAGAACGAAAGGAAGACGGCGCTTACTATGTAACAGGGTGCATCTGGGTTCCACTTCATGGAAACTTACGCGAGCTTGTGATGGACGAAGCGCACAAGTCTCGTTATTCGGTACACCCTGGTTTGGATAAGATGTACCACGACCTCAAGACTACATATTGGTGGCCTAGCATGAAAGCTCACATAGCAACTTACGTTAGCAAATGCTTGACTTGTGCGAGAGTCAAGACTGAATATCAGAAACCCTCAGGCCTACTCCAACAACCAGAGATACCACAATGGAAATGGGAGCAAATTTCCATGGATTTCGTTACTGGCCTGCCTAGATCTCAACGTGGAAATGACACTATTTGGGTAATAGTGGATTGATTGACCAAGTCTGCACATTTTCTGGCTATCAAAGAAACGGATAAGTTTTCTACTCTTGCAGACATTTACCTAAAGGAAGTGGTATCAAGGCATGGAGTGCCAACCTCCATCATTTCTGATCGTGACGCGCGTTTTACTTCTGAACTGTGGCAAGCAATACACAAGCCTTTTGGCTCATGTTTAGATATGAGCACCGCTTATCACCCACAGACGGATGGGCAATCCGAACGCACCATCCAAACCCTTGAAGACATGCTTAGGGCATGCGTAATCGACTTTGGAAATGGCTGGGAAAAGCATCTCCCGTTAGTGGAGTTTTCATATAACAACAGCTACCACACCAGCATCCAAGCCGCTCCATTCGAGGAATTGTACGGACGCAAATGCCGATCACCTCTCTGTTGGGCAGAAGTTGGTGACAGCCAAATCACTGGCCCAGAACTCGTAGTAGACACGACTGAGAAGATTGCTCAGATACGACAGCGAATGGCGGCAGCTCGTGACCGTCAGAAAAGCTATGCTGATATAGGAAGAAAACCACTCGAGTTCCAGGTTGGGGATCGAGTGCTACTCAAAGTCTCACCTTGGAAAGGAGTAGTTCGATTTGGAAAACGAGGCAAACTCAACCCGCGATACGTTGGACCCTTTGAAATCATTGAGAAAATTGGCAAAGTCGCTTACAGGCTGAACCTACCTGAAGAACTCAGCGGAGTTCACAACGTATTCCACGTGTCCAATCTGAAGAAGTGTCTGTCAGATGAGACCCTCATAGTTCCTCTCAAGGAACTCACAATCGACGACCAGCTGCGATTCGTCGAGGAACCAGTAGAGATTACGGATCGAGATGTTAAGATCCTCAAGCGTATCAGGATACCTCTGGTCCGAGTTCGTTGGAATGCTTGTCGTGGCCCAGAGTATACCTGGGAACGAGAAGACCAAATGAAACTCAGATATCCCCAGTTGTTCGGAAACAGTGCAACCACTACTGAGACTGAAGCTACTGTAGAATTTCGGAATGAAATTCCAAATCAACGGGGGGATGATGTAACACCCCAGGAAAACCAGTAAACACTGCAACTTAACTAGCTTCCTCAGTAACTACGCACTAAATTTCGGGACGAAATTTTCTTAACAGGGGGAGAATGTGACAACCCTCAATTTACATGTATTCCGTACAATTTATTAGTGATAATTAAAGTGCTTGATGATTGTACTAAATTATTTAACTGCTCTCTGATTTCGGTGTTATACTTACATGTGCGTGTTATGAATTAATTATGTTACAAAAATATATATATTAGACACTATACGGTACAATTTAACACTTTAACGGAACAGTACTTAACCGAACAACCGGACACTACCCGGGACACCAAAATATTTTCAGAAATATTATTTTATCATTCTTAATTATTTACGGTCACAAAAATCCCCACGCACTATAGAAACATGGCATACACCCACTATTCTAGAAAATACCCTTAACCTTCTAATTATTCACCTACTAATTACCAAAATGTTACAAATTACCCCCCCCCCCCCCCCAACCGAATTTTCAGCCAAATCATTACCATATATTTTTTTGAGATTTTATTTCTTGTAATCTTGATTTTGGTTGGCCAAAGATCTAGGTAATTATCACAATAGGATTAGAGGGCTCATGGTTACAAGAAATGCTCATCATAACTTTAAAATCCACACTCTAACTCACTCTCTCTCCCCCATTCGGCTCTCCCTAACCGAATTCACCATCACCACCACTTAATCATCTTCATCTTCATCATACACAAATCCATTCAAGCTTCAAGATGATTCAAGGAAGTTGCAAGATTGAAGGAACTTCAAGGAAGCTTTGATCTAATCTTTTCACCATACTTTTCTCACCATCATCTTCACTAGATTTCTACCCTAGCCTTGTGCTAGTAGTAAGTCTCTACACCTTGTTCCATCTTATTCTTAGTTAAAATGTGATGTATGACGTTATTTGTTTAAATCACAAGAAATAGAACCCTAAAAGATGAACATGGAACTCTACATAAAAACCCTACATAAAAAGTTTGTATGAAGTTGAAATCAGGTTGGATTGGGTTTGGTTAATGCATGCATAATGTTTGATCATTAAATTATTGATAAACCGTTGTTAGGACACTTGGTAATATGTTTTTAGAAACATTAAACTATAAATAAACATGCTGATTGGAATTTCCAGCCAACTTCAACAGGCTGTAACTGGGTCATTTTTAATCGAAAAACTGAATTTCTGGAGTCCAAATTATGTATTTTTGAACAACCGATCAAATGGAACTGGAATCGTAATTTTTCGAGGTAGTTTACTATTTTTAAAGAACTGTTTTTAGACAGCAGCTCAAGCTGCGATTTTTCTGCTGAAAAAGTGTGTTGTATTCGGAGGCATAACTCGAAACCTGAGTCGAATCAGCTCATGGGATTTTTACTGTAGATGGTCACCGTTGTTTCCGTGATCCTCCAACTGGAATTTCATCGATCGGACTTACGATTAAATTTTTAGTGAATTTTTCCGTAAACTGCAATCAGAAAGTAACAAATCTGATTGAAGTCGGGTAAATAAATTTTTATATAATATTGGTAACGAACTAGGCCACGATATTTTTACACAAAAAAATTTGGAACGTTTATGACATCCTGTAAAAATTTGAGAATTTTTGGAAAAGGTTAACTATTTTATTAAAATGCTCAAAAACAGTCTAGTTTTGATTAATAAAGCTGAAATGACATAAGTAGTGATTTGCGTGTCCAAATGTCGAGTAGGTTATCCGAGAATGATATAACATGTTATATGTCAATAAAAGTGTTATGTGCAATGTTGTATGTTTGTCTATGAGTGGGGAATAGATGGGAAGGTTATATGGGCATGAACCGTTAAAGTGATGCATGTTATGTGATAGATACGTGTAGGAACTTTGTGTTCTATTTGAAATCACTAATAAACTAAGTGGTAATCATACTAGGACGTGATTGACCGACCTCGACTATTAGCTATATTTGAGAGTCAAACCGAGCAACCAAGGTGAGTTCACACTCTTTCCAAGGCATGGGATTCCCGGTGGGTTGGGAATGGGATTGTATGACTACTCGAACTATCATTACTATTAAACTACTTACTACTGTCCTCGGATTGAAGGGCACGTACGTAAAGCCTACGTACACGACCATAAGACCATCAACTCTATCAATTGAAGTCCCTCATCTATCGACTTAATCGCCGAGGCCTATGGCGAGTGGGTCATTAGTTAATAGCGCTATTAGGTCTAACAAACCTCACACCGTGCCAGTCGGACGAGCGTGTACTAATGGACTATGGGCAAAGGGTCAATGCTGATAGACATTGACTTAGGGCACCTCTTACATTTTCGTAGCAGTCGATACGCGTGGTCTAGTAACACATGGGAAGCCCCCACTAATCTTCGCAAACATGTCCGGAAGACCGCGATACGAATTTATACGTTACATGGTTTACAAAACGAAAAGATGATTTACGAAACGAACGCTATAACTAAACAACCAACTGTGAATTCACTCAACTTTGTTGTTGACTCGTTGTTACATGCCTTACAGGTCGCTAAATGCTTGGAGCATTCGAAGTCACCGAGAGAATTGGAAAAGTCGCCTACAGGTTGAATCTACCTGAAGAACTCAGCAGAGTTCACAATGTTTTCCATGTGTCGAATCTGAAGAAGTGTCTGTCAGATGAGACCCTCATAGTTCCTCTTAAGGAACTCACAATCGACGACCAGCTGTGATTCGTCGAGGAACCAGTAGAGATTACGGATCGAGATGTTAAGATCCTCAAGCATACCAGGATACCTCTGGTCCGAGTTCGTTGGAATGCTCGTTGTGGCCCAGAGTATACCTGGGAACGAAAAGACCAAATGAAACTCAAGTATCCCCAGCTGTTTAAGAAAAACGCAACCACTACTGAGGCTGAAGCTACTACAGAATTTCGGGACGAAATTCCAAAACAACGGGAGGATGATGTGACACCCCAGGAAAAGCCAGTAAACATCGCAACTTAACTAGCTTCCTCAGTAACAACGCGCTAAATTTCGGGATGAAATTCTCTTAACAGGGGGAGAATGTGACAACCCTCAAATTTACATGTATCTGTACAATTTATTTAATAATAATTTAAGTGCTTGGTGACTGTGCAAAATTATTTAGCTGCTCTCTGATTACTGTGTTATACTTACATGTGCGTGTTAGCATACTAGTAGTATGCAGAAAACTTGACTAAATGGTCCTGAATATTTTCCTATGTGTTAGGAATAATTTGTGTTACAAAAATATATGTACAAGACGCTTTACGGAACAATTAAACGACTTAACGGAACAGTATCTGACCGAACAACCGGACATTACCCGGGACACCAAATATTTGTCAAACACATTATTTAATTATTATTGGCTAGTCATGATCCCCATATACCATAACACCCATTTAAAGTCAATCCACTACACATGAGGGTCCATACTTATAACTTTATTACTAGTTACATTCTAGTTGCAAATTTACCCTTAAGACCCCCCCCCCCCAACCGAAAATTGGTCCATGTGGACCCACCATATCATCCATCCATACTTCCAATATTTGTTTAGATTTTATTCATTTGTTTATTAAGATCTTGGCTTGTAGACATGGACATAATATATGAATGATCTATAAGAGCATGGTCACTTAAGATCTCCATCATTTCACAAGATCACACTCTCTCACTTCATCTCTCTCTCTCATTCGGTTCCTCCATAACCGAAACCCATCACCACCACTTCCAATCATCTATCTCTTCCATTAACAAGTTCATTCCAAGCTTGAAGTTCATCCATGGAAGGTGCAACTTGAAGGACTTTCTAAGGAGCTTGTTCTAGTCTTTTTCACCATCATATTCTCAATAGATTCTACCCTAGCTATAAGCTAGTAGTAAGCTCTCGTTTAACCCTTGATCATCTTACTTTTATGGCTAATATTTGTAGAATGATGTTTATTTCACAAGAACACTAAAAAGGGTTTAACCAAGAAGATGAAACATGATGTACTTGTGTTAGTATGAAGTTGTTTTGATATGTACTGAGTATTTGCTGATTTACTTGTTGATATTGATGTGTGATGTTGTTACGATCACTAAATATGATTAACGGGATCAACCGAACACAAACTAGTAAGCTAGAGACTAAAAACAGAATCTGTCCAAGCCTTACAGCCAACTTCAGTTGGCTGTAACAGGACCATAATTTAACGAAAAATGTATTTTCTGAAGCCTAGATTTATGTGTTATAAAATACGGTTCTAATGGCACCGGAATTGTAATTTTTGGACTTCGTTTACTATTTTTAAACAACCGATTCGTAACAGCAGCTTAGGCTGAGTTTTACCAGCAATAAATGAGTGTTATATTTTCTGTCATAACTTGTGTTCTGTGTAGAGTCGGATCATGAAATTTTTACTGTAAATGACAACTGATGTATTTGTACTTACCCCACTGGAATTTTGTAAATCGGAATCTCGATGAATTTTAAATAAATTATTCCGTGGACTATGGTCAGAAAAAGATAAATCCGAGTTCAGTCCGGGAAAATGAATTTTTATAAAATATTGGTAATGAACTAAACAACGATATTTTTACACAATAAAATATGGAATGTTTATGACCTTCTGTAAAAAGTTGGGAATTTTTGGAACATGTTAACTATTTTATTAAAATCCCCGAAAACAGCCCAGTTTTGAAGATCAAAGCTGAAACGACATAAGTAGTGATTTGAGTGTCTATATGTCGGTTATGTTATTTGTGAATGATCTGACATGTTATATGTTAATAAAAGTGTTATGTGCATTATCGTATGTTTGCTTATGAGTGGGGAATGGATGGGAAGTATACATGGGCATAAACAGTTAAAGTAATGCATGTTATGTGCTAGATATGTGTAGGAACTTTGTGCTCTGTTTGAAAATCACTAAATGACTAACTGGTAATCATATTAGGACGTGATTGACCGACCTTGACTGTTAGCTATATCTGAGAGTCAAACCGAGCAACCGAGGTGAGTTCACACTTTCTACAAGGCATGGGATTCCCGGTGGTTTGGGAATGGGTTAAAGAAACTAAAATGAAATCTACATATCCTCCTCCTTGGGTAGGATATGTACGGCCATCCTCCATAGGTAGGATGCCATTATTAATCCTACGAATTCTCCTGGTGCAGAATACGTACGTTCGTCCTCCTTGGGTAGGACAACAACCTTAAAACTAGCTAGACAAAACTCTATCATGAAGTCCCTCAAATTTTATTAACTTAATCGCCGAGGCCAATGGCGAGCGGGGTCATTAGTTAATAGCGCTATTAGGTTTAACAAACCTCACACCGTGCCGTTCGGACGGGCGTGTACTAATGGACTATGGCAGATTGTCAGTGATGATAGACACTGACATAGGGCACAACTTATTTGCGTAGCAGTCGATATCATACCGTCTAGTAGTTCACACGGGGAAAGCCCCCACTGATTATGAATATGGTTTGGGTAAAGAAAAAGGAACTGGTTAAACATACTTTCAACTTCGGGGTAACCCCACGACAAATAAGCCAACGAAAGTCAAACCACGTTTTTCAGAAACAACTTAAAACTAAACAACCAAACGTGAACTCACTCAACTTTGTTGTTGACTCGTTGTTACATGCCTTACAGGTCGCTAAATGCTTGGAGCTTGCACGAGGAAGGAGTCGTTGTGGTGTACGGACTGTTATGCTCCGTGCTTAATATTTAAACCTTATAAACTTATTAAACCTACGTAATGGACTTTTAAACTTATGAACTATGAAACTTATGATTTGGTTTCACGTTTTATGCTTCCACCGTTTAAAATGAACTTGGTTAACTTTCTTTAGGTCACCAATTGTATTGTGTTGGTTTGATTCACTTAACTATGATGTTCAATATGATTGGTGGCTCGATCCTGGTCACGTCACGCCTCCAAGCGGTGGTACTCCGCATGGTGGATTTTGGGGGTGCGACATATTGGTATCAGAGCCATTGGTTATAGTGAACTTGGTTTTAAAAAGGGAAAAAGCTTTTGATAAAACCAAACTATAACCTGTACAGTGCTCAACGATCCACAACGACGCTTCGCTCCACGTGCAAGACTCAACACTATAGGTAATATGGTTTATGTTTGTATTGCCTGCCTGCTAGTTTAAGCAGCGCAGTTGATCATGGTATGCTTAGTTAGTGTAACAACCATTGCTCGAAACCTTGTGTGCTTACTCTCTTCTATCACTCCACACTTACGCACTTTGCGACACCTTTCTTACGTAAGTTCCTTCGATGTGAAGATCATGAGTGGACGTCTCGACATGACCCAGGGTCAGCTGACGACCTTGATTAACGAACGGATTGCTGAAGCCTTAGCAACCCAATCAGTGAGTCAACCCATGCACTCTCAAACACGCGTGGGCACCTTCAGGGCGTTCTTGGAATGCAAACCTCCCACTTTCGATGGCACTGAAGGGACAATCGGCCTTCTACACTGGATCCGAAGAATCAAACATATATTCGAAGAAAGTGAAAGCCCTGCCGGCAAACGAGTAGAGTACGCTACTGTCATGTTGCAAGGAAAAGCTTATTCTTGGTGGAACACACAAGTCCAGATGCTCGGGTGGGCAGACGCGAATGCCACCCTCTGGAATGACTTCAAGGATTTGATTAAGGAAGAATTCTGTCACCTGGACGACATTCTGGAACTTGAAATAGAGTATCATGGTTTGAAGATGGAAGGATCAGAGATTGAGGCATACACAAAGAGGTCCAACGACTTGGCTGCCTTATGTCCTAACTTGTCCCAACCCATATCTAGACGGATCAAGCTATACCTCAGAGGCTTAGTCCCGGAGATCCAAGGGTCTGTAATTGCGGCCAACCTTTCCACAATCCAGCAAGTCATTCGTTTGGCGCACCAACTCACCGATCAGGCGGTGGAAGAGGGCAAGCTGCCCAAGCGCGTTAGCACTACTGCTACGGGTGCTCCCAGCAATGACAAGCGCAAGTGGGATGGAAAATCAGGTAGGGGTTCCACTTCAGTTCAGTCCCAGTCCCAGCGGCGAAAGACAGATGAACACAGGAGCCCCAGTCAGCAGTTCTCTGGAAATCAAGGTCAGGGTGGATATAAGGGAAATCACCCTAAGTGCAATCGATGTAGTTTGCACCACAGCGGGCCGTGCAACAAGGATCGTTGTTGGAGATGTAACAAGCCTGGGCATAAAGCCAGAGATTGCAGGAGCTCACGTCTTGCGAATCAGAATTGGCAACAGCAGCCACAAGCTCCACAGAACCAACAGCAACACCACCAGGGTAATAAGGGATGCTTCCAGTGCGGTGCTGGGGGTCACTTCAAGAGACACTGTCCACAGCTGAATCAGAATCAGAGCAGCAACCAGGGCAACGAGAACAATAACGGAGACAATAAGGACAACCGCAGGACTGGTGAGCATGTGTTCTTGAATGGACAAGAGGAAGAAAGAAACAACCCCAACGTTATGGCGGGTAAGTTCCTACCAGACAATTTCTTTGTTTCTATTTTAGTTGATTCGGGTGCCAATACTAGTTATGTGTCCTTAAAAGCTAGCCAAATGCTTAAGCACACCCCAACACTTTTGAACACCAAACACACGGTAGAGCTAGCAAACGGTAAAAGTCTTGAGGCCACGCACATAGTTAAGGGTTGTAACCTCGTCTTAGCTGGTCAGATCTTCTCTATCGATCTTATTCCTATCGTTCTGGGTAGTTTCGACGTTGTTACTGGGATGGATTGGTTATCCCATCAGCAAGCGGAAATTCTATGCAACGAGAAGATTATCCGCATTCCTCGTTCTGGTAAAGAACCCCTCGTGATTCAAGGCGACAAGAGGGGTGCGATCGTGGGCATCATCTTTTTCCTAAAGGCCCAGAAGTGTTTGCGAAAGGGCCACACTGCTATTCTAGCACTCGTTACTGATACATCTTCGGAAGAAAGGAAGATAGAAGACATACCTATTGTACGTAATTTTCCTGAGGTATTCCCTGAGGAATTACCTGGTCTTCCGCCTCATCGCCAAGTCGAGTTTCAAATTGAGCTAGCTCCTGGAGCAGCACCAATAGCTCGTGCACCTTATCGCTTAGCTTCAACCGAACTGGAAGAACTGTCCAAGAAATTACAAGAACTTTTGGAAAAAGGTTTTATTCGTCCTAGTGCTTCGCCCTGGGGAGCTCCAGTACTATTTGTTAAGAAGAAAGACGGTACCTTCAGAATGTGCATCGACTACCGCGAACTCAATAAGGTGACCGTAAAGAATCATTATCCTCTCCCGCGCATTGATGACTTATTCGACCAGCTACAAGGGTCGAGCTACTACTCCAAGATTGATCTGAGATCGGGTTACCATCAACTGAGAGTCCGAGACGAGGATGTCTCTAAAACAGCATTCAGGACTCGTTACAGCCATTACGAGTTTCTGGTTATGCCTTTCGGATTAACGAATGCACCAGCGGTCTTCATGAACCGAGTGTGCAAGCCTTACATAGATAAGTTCGTTATTGTGTTCATCGATGATATCCTGATCTATTCTAAGAGTCAGGAGGAACACGAGCAACATCTACAACTTATGTTGGAACTTCTTCGAAAAGAGCAGTTGTATGCCAAGTTTTCAAAATGTGACTTCTGGCTTCGCGAAGTCCACTTTATATGCCATGTGGTAAACAAGGATGGAATTCATGTGGATCCGTCTAAGGTTGAATCGATCAAGAACTGGCCTGCACCCCGCACACCAACAAAAATCCGCCAATTCTTGGGTTTGGCAGGATATTACAGAAGGTTTATAAAAGATTTCTCCAAGATTGCGCAACCTCTCACTTCACTGACTCAGAAGGGTGTCACCTATCGTTGGGGTGATGCACAGGAGTCCGCATTTTAGCACTTGAAGGATAGACTTTGTAGCGCGCCTATCCTCTCATTGCCTAAGGGCACAGATGATTTTGTGGTTTACTGCGATGCTTCCATCCAAGGACTTGGTTGCGTGTTGATGCAACGTGACAAGGTCATTGCCTACACATCACGCCAACTCAAGGTTCACGAAAGAAATTACACTACTCACGATCTGGAGCTGGGAGCAGTTGTTTTCGCACTTAAGATATGGAGACATTACCTGTACGGTACCAAGTGCACCATTTACACCGATCACAGGAGTCTCGAGCATATCTTTAAGCAAAAGGAGTTAAACATGCGTCAACGCCGATGGGTCGAACTCTTGAACGATTACGAATGCGCTATCAAATACCATCCGGGCAAGGCCAATGTTGTGGCTGACGCCCTCAGTCGAAAGGATACTATACCTAAGCGTGTACGTGCGTTACAGCTTACCATTCACTCTAGCCTTCCCACTCAGATTCGCGATGCTCAGGTTGAAGCGTTGAAAGCAGAGAACATCAGGGCTGAGTCCCTACGAGGATCGAGGCAACGCCTGGAAGAAAAGGAAGATGGCGCCTACTATGTAAACGAACGCATCTGGGTTCCACTTTATGGAGACCTACGCGAGCTTGTGATGGATGAAGCACACAAGTCTCGTTATTCGGTATATCCTGGTTCGGATAAAATGTACCACGACCTCAACACTACGTATTGGTTGCTTGGCATGAAAGCCCACATCGCAACCTACGTCAGTAAATGCTTGACTTGTGCGAGAGTCAAGACTGAATATCAGAAACCATCAGGCCTACTTCAATTACCAGAGATCCCGAAATGGAAATGGGAGCAAATTTCCATGGATTTTGTTACCGGCCTGCCCAGATCTCAACGCGGAAACGATACCATTTGGGTGATCGTAGATCGACTGACCAAGTCTGCACATTTTCTGGCTATCAAAGAAACGGATAAGTTCTCTACTCTTGCAGACATTTACCTAAAGGAAGTGGTATCAAGGCACGGAGTGCCAACCTCCATCATTTCTGATCGTGACGCGCATTTTACCTCTGAACTGTGGCAAGCAATGCACAAGTCTTTTGGCTCACGTTTAGATATGAGCACCGCTTATCACCCACAGACGGATGGGCAATCTGAACGCACCATCCAGACTCTTGAAGACATGCTTATATGTAAGAACACCTCCCGTTAGTGGAGTTTTCGTATAACAACAGTTACCACCCCAGCATCCAGGCCGCTCCGTTCGAGGCATTGTATGGACAGAAGTGCCGATCACCTCTCTGTTGGGCAGAAGTTGGCGACAGCCAAATCACAGGCCCAGAACTTGTAATAGATACAACCGAGAGAATTCCTCAGATACGACAACGAATGGCGGCAGCTCGTGACCGTCAGAAAAGCTATGCTGATAAGCGAAGAAAGCCACTCGAGTTCCAGGTTGGGGATCGAGTGCTACTCAAAGTCTCACCTTGGAAAGGTGTAGTCCGCTTTGGCAAACGAGGCAAACTCAATCCGCGTTATGTCGTACCATTCGAAGTCACCGAGAGAATTGGAAAAGTCGCCTACAGGTTGAATCTACCTGAAGAACTCAGTAGAGTTCACAATGTTTTCCATGTGTCGAATCTGAAGAAGTGTTTGTCAGATGAGACCCTCATAGTTCCTCTTAAGGAACTCACAATCGACGACCAGCTGTGATTCGTCGAGGAACCAATAGAGATTACTGATCGAGATGTTAAGATCCTCAAGCATACCAGGATACCTCTGGTCCGAGTTCGTTGGAATGCTCGTTGTAGCCCAGAGTATACCTGGGAACGAAAAGACCAAATGAAACTCAAGTATCCCCAGCTGTTTAAGAAAAACGCAACCACTACTGAGGCTGAAGCTACTACAGAATTTCAGGACGAAATTCCAAAACAACGGGGGGATGATGTGACACCCCAGGAAAAGCCAGTAAACACCGCAACTTAACTAGCTTCCTCAGTAACCACGCGCTAAATTTCGGGACGAAATTCTCTTAACAGAGGGAGAATGT
Source organism: Helianthus tuberosus (assembly GCA_030545235.1). Lineage (NCBI taxonomy): Eukaryota > Viridiplantae > Streptophyta > Magnoliopsida > Asterales > Asteraceae > Helianthus > Helianthus tuberosus. The sequence goes on from CM060388.1 coordinate 97,523,225, forward strand.
GACAACCCTCAAATTTACATGTATCTGTATAATTTATTTAATAATAATTTAAGTGCTTGGTGACTGTGCTAAATTATTTAGCTGCTCTCTGATTACTGTGTTATACTTACATGTGCGTGTTAGCATACTAGTAGTATGCAGAAAACTTGACTAAATGGTCCTGAATATTTTCCTATGTGTTAGGAATAATTTGTGTTACAAAAATATATGTACAAGACGCTTTACGGAACAATTAAACGACTTAACGGAACAGTATCTGACCGAACAACCGGACATTACCCGGGACACCAAATATTTGTCAAACACATTATTTAATTATTCTTGGCTAGTCATGATCCCCATATACCATAACACCCATTTAAAGTCAATCCACTACACATGAGGGTCCATACTTATAACTTTATTACTAGTTACATTCTAGTTGCAAATTTACCCTTAAGACCCCCCCCCCCCCAACCGAAAATTGGTCCATGTGGACCCACCATATCATCCATCCATACTTCCAATATTTGTTTAGATTTTATTCATTTGTTTATTAAGATCTTGGCTTGTAGACATGGACATAATATATGAATGATCTATAAGAGCATGGTCACTTAAGATCTCCATCATTTCACAAGATCACACTCTCTCACTTCATTTCTCTCTCTCTCTCATTCGGTTCCTCCATAACCGAAACCCATCACCACCACTTCCAATCATCTATCTCTTCCATTAACAAGTTCATTCCAAGCTTGAAGTTCATCCATGGAAGGTGCAACTTGAAGGACTTTCTAAGGAGCTTGTTCTAGTCTTTTTCACCATCATATTCTCAATAGATTCTACCCTAGCTATATGCTAGTAGTAAGCTCTCGTTTAACCCTTGATCATCTTACTTTTATGGCTAATATTTGTAGAATGATGTTTATTTCACAAGAACACTAAAAAGGGTTTAACCAAGAAGATGAAACATGATGTACTTGTGTTAGTATGAAGTTGTTTTGATTTGTACTGAGTATTTGCTGATTTACTTGTTGATATTGATGTGTGATGTTGTTACGATCACTAAATATGATTAACGGGATCAACCGAACACAAACTAGTAAGCTAGAGACTAAAAACAGAATCTGTCCAAGCTTTACAGCCAACTTCAGTTGGCTGTAACAGGACAATAATTTAACGAAAAATGTATTTTCTGAAGCCTAGATTTATGTGTTATAAAATACGGTTCTAATGGCACCGGAATCGTAATTTTTTGACTTCGTTTACTATTTTTAAAGAACCGATTCGTAACAGCAGCTTAGGCTGAGTTTTACCAGCAATAAATGAGTGTTATATTTTCTGTCATAACTTGTATTCTGTGTAGAGTCGGATCATGAAATTTTTAATGTAAATGACAACTGATGTATTTGTAATTACCCCACTAGAATTTTGTAAATCGGACTCTCGATGAATTTTAAATAAATTATTCCGTGGACTGTGGTCAGAAAAAGATAAATCCAAGTTCAGTCCGGGAAAATGAATTTTTATAAAATATTGGTAATGAACTAAACCCCGACATTTTTACACAATAAAATATGGAATGTTTATGACCTTCTGTAAAAAGTTGGGAATTTTTGAAACATGTTAACTATTTTATTAAAATCCCCGAAAACAGCCCAGTTTTGAAGATCAAAGCTGAAATGACATAAGTAGTGATTTGAGTGTCTAAATGTCGGTTATGTTATCTGTGAATGATCTGACATGTTATATGTTAATAAAAGTGTTATTTGCATTATCGTATGTTTGCTTATGAGTGGGGAATGGATGGGAAGTATACATGGGCATAAACAGTTAAAGTAATGCATGTTATGTGCTAGATATGTGTAGGAACTTTGTGCTCTGTTTGAAAATCACTAAATGACTAACTGGTAATCATATTAGGACGTGATTGACCGACCTTGACTGTTAGCTATATTTGAGAGTCAAACCGAGCAACCGAGGTGAGTTCACACTTTCTACAAGGCATGGGATTCCCGGTGGTTTGGGAATGGGTTAAAGAAACTAAAATGAAATCTACATATCCTCCTTGGGTAGGATATGTACGGCCATCCTCCATAGGTAGGATGCCATTATTAATCCTACGAATTCTCCTGGTGCAGAATACGTACGTTCGTCCTCCTTGGGTAGGATAACAACCTTAAAACTAGCTAGACAAAACTCTATCATGAAGTCCCTCAAATTTTATCAACTTAATCGCCGAGGCCAATGGCGAGCGGGTCATTAGTTAATAGCGCTATTAGGTTTAACAAACCTCACACCGTGCCGTTCGGACGGGCGTGTACTAATGGACTATGGCAGATTATCAGTGATGATAGACACTGACATAGGGCACAACTTATTTGCGTAGCAGTCGATATCATACCGTCTAGTAGTTCACACGGGGAAAGCCCCCACTGATTATGAATATGGTTTGGGTAAAGAAAAAGGAACTGGTTAAACATACTTTCAACTTCGGGGTAACCCCCACGGCAAATAAGCCAACGAAAGTCAAACCACGTTTTTCAGAAACAACTTAAAACTAAACAACCAAACGTGAACTCACTCAACTTTGTTGTTGACTCGTTGTTACATGCCTTACAGGTCGCTAAATGCTTGGAGCTTGCACGAGGAAGGAGTCGTTGTGGTGTACGGACTGTTATGCTCCGTGCTTAATATTTAAATCTTATAAACTTATTAAACCTACGTAATGGACTTTTAAACTTATGAACTATGAAACTTATGATTTGGTTTCACGTTTTATGCTTCCGCTGTTTAAAATGAACTTGGTTAACTTTCTTTAGGTCACCAATTGTATTGTGTTGGTTTGATTCACTTAACTATGATGTTCAATATGATTGGTGGCTCGATCCTGGTCACGTCACGCCTCCAAGCGGTGGTACTCCGCATGGTGGATTTTGGGGGTGTGACATCTGTTATTGCTTTTGAGATGCTTTTCGGTGCGACAGTCGACGTTTCAGACGATTCGGATGTAAACGCCTTGTAGAACGTGTTATATAATTCTTCAGCCATGGTCCTCTTTTTTTTCACTTTGAATCTCACCTGAATCAATCAAACAACAATGATTAGTTTTAAAAATTATCAAACAGCTGGATCGAATGGGAATTCGAACCAGTGTGGTCAACGAGGGTCAAACAGAATAACAATGATCGGATGACAACGGATCGGATGCTGATCCGATCGAGTGAGTGACCCGAGCGAGTGACTTGTGATCCGATCGAGTGAGTGACTCGATCGAGTGACTAGTGATCCGATCGAGTGAGTGACCCGATCGAGTGGAGATCCGACACTTGAACCTGTGACACAAGCAAATGAAAAGTTTAGGATCGGATGGCAATCCGTACGGATTGCCGTTGGATGATTTGCACAACAAGTGAATATGTGAAAGAGTGACGAGGATCGGATGGTGATCCGATCGAGTAGCTTTTTTTTAAAAAAATGTGATCCGATCGAGTGACTTTGTGGCCCGATCGAGTGACTTTTTCAAACAATCAATGTAATCCGATCGAGTGAACACACAATGATATTTGACTTTCAATACAATCTCACATGCAAATTTACAAATCCAAAACAAATGACCGACAATTTTTTTAATACTATTATGTAATTGGACCTCAACAAAATAACAGATATGATGGATCTTGGGCCGATAACAATGATTTGATCATATGGACATGAATCAAGCACATGGGTTGTATAAAATGGCCGACAAACTCAATTAGAGATAAAGCTTCATTGGGCCTCTCAACTAAATCACATGAATATGAATGAGATGGCAGACAATTGATATTCAATTCTGAATCCTATTGGACCGTTCAACACATGGGCTGCAAACAATATTTATTTGACCACTAAATTGACATCAAAGCAATTACAACGAATTAAAATTTTCCGCTGGACAGTTACTTTTACATAACCCGAGAACTTTATCTGGCCAATTCACATGCAATGGATCAGTGATTTAAGAATCTTGGCAAGGTATCGGATGGTGATCCGATCGAGTCACCACTTCGATGATTGACACTTCAAAACAAACAAAGTGCAACGGATCGGACGGTGATCCGATCGAGTATCCGTCCGATGATTACGCCACTTTTCAACTTGATTTTGTTCAAGACTTCTTACTATCACATGCAAACAAATATAATATGAGCCGATATTATTTAATGTTTCTTATGCAAATTGATGAGACTAATCAATTATGTGGCTGACAACAGTCAGTTTTAAACAAAATATAATTTGGCCGCACACCTTGGACAGTAAACTCAATCACATGGGTCGATGTGTTATTTGACAGTAATGAATTAATGCAGTTTGAAAATAGGTGACTTGTTAATAGCCGACAACTCAAATTCTCACGCCATAATATTCAAATGCTAAAGGACCAAACTATATTAGTGGTCTATCAACATTTCACATGCAACAATCTAATTGGGCCGATATTTGTTAACTGACAAAAGCATTTTGTCACGATCCCCGACCCACCCTGGACGGAATCGGGAGCCGCGAACAGCCAAGTGGTACCGGTGATTATTTTGAAAAATATTGCAGCGGAAATTTCATCAGAACCGTGAGTTAGGAAAAATATCAGAGTTTAGAAAATACCGGATTTTATTTATTAAATAGATGGGATAAACCCATGTTTTACAATGGTAGCTTTAATAAGGGATAAACCCAATTACATAAAACCATATTTCTTAATTTGGTTTAATTAATAAAATAAGCCACTTCTTGAAGCCTTTCAGTGCCGGATCCAACTCTTACTCCAATCTACTGTAATTACCTGAAAAGTATTTTAAAAAGGTTTTGTCAGCAGGAAATACTGAGTGAATCATTCATTTTGCTAAAACGACACTTTTGTTATAATTTACAGTATTAAGAGCGATTACAATGTTTCTGATATCAACCAACTACCCACAGTATTTGTCACTCGCCCATCCATCGGTAGCCTCTTTGCCCGATGGTGTCTGTGACTATGGTCATATCACCCCTTGGCCCCGTTGTCCAATGGTGACGGTTATCAAGTAATGTATACAAAACCGCACATACCGGTTGTACGTTTGGTGATTACAAAGACTTAATCCCTGTAATTATAACTTTGAAAATAACATGCTTTTGAAAGTAATTTTAGTAAAAAGAGAATGACTCACATTTATAAGCATGCAGATTCATACGGCAGAGTTTAGCCTACTTGATTAGCCTTGATATTGCAGATTTATACAGGTAGAGTTTAGCCTAATGATTAGTCTTGTAACCTAGTGTACACGAACTAGTTAATTAACCAATACAGCATTTACGATAACTCACGAGATTAAAACCCTCACAACGAATGACAAAGTGCAATACTTAAACATCCATCGAATTAACGACGAATGACAAAGCATAAACCCAATTTGAGCAGCACTTAAACATTCATCGGATAGTTTTAATCGATCGGACATTGAATCGTAGCAGCACCTCACTAATTTGGGATTAATATTCGAATTTGGACAGTATAACTTTGTTTCTGAAAGAAACTGTCACACCCCCAAAATCCACCTGTGGAATACTACCGCTTGGAGGCGTGACTGACCAGGATCCAGCCACCAATCATACTGAACAAGCATGTAAGTAATATATAAAATCCGACCAATACAATTGGTGTCCAAACAAAACATAGTCTAAGTTGCAAGCGGAAGCATAACGTTTAAAATCAAAACATAAGTTTAATTGTTTCAAAGTTTAACATGGCACGCAGCTGTCCATGTCCCACAACGACCCTCCTCCATGCAAGCTCCAGCTAAGTACCTAAAGACCTGCAAAGCATGTAGTAACGAGTCAACAACGAGTTGAGTGAGTTCACGGTTGGGTGTTCGTTTTAAGTTGTTCCAAAAAACAGTTTCCTTTAACTGGCGTCCTGCCGTGGGGGTTACCCCATAGTTGAAAACGTGATTTGTTTACCCATTTACTCTGGCATTACAGCCATGGGGGCTACCCCATGTTAGTTATCTGGCATTTCGGCCGTGGGGCTACCCCATGTATACACTAGACTCGTTACCATATCGACTGCTGACTGTAGGCATGTTTATGTGCCCTGAAACTGTCAATGTCTATCATCATTGACGTGCCCCAGATCCATTAGTTCACGCCCGTCCTCTGCGGAACGGTGTGAGGTTTGTCAGACCTAAATAGCGCTATCTAACTAATGACCCGCTCGCCATTGGCCCGGCGATTAAGTCGATATAAAAGGAGGGACTTCGTGATAGGGTTTTGGTCTAGTACGAGTTATCTGTCCATGAGGACGAGGAATTTCATTCCTGAACCAATACTGTCCTACCCAAGAAAGGACGAGGAATCCACGTTCCTTAACCCCATTCCCAAACCCTTGGGAATCCCATGCTTTGTAGAGGGTGTGAACTCACCTTGGTTTGCTCGGCAGATACACAGAAAAGTCAATCAAGTTGTAAGTGGTCAACTACGTCCTAACATAGATACCATTCATGTCAGGTTCATATCCAAGTAGTGCACCTAGGTTCTACACGTATTGTACACAAGTAACAATCATGGCATATATGTCTAGCATGGCAGTTCAACAACAGTTCGTAACAAGTTCCACAGTAACATTCACGTAACAACCAAAGTCCAAGTGTGCAGCCCAAACAGTTGGGGCTCGTGGTGGTATGCAAGTCCAAACCAGTGTGCACAACATAGGCATTCAATAACAACACATGAAGCCCATAAGTTAGGCCCAAACATCTAAGCCCGTAACAATACAAGTCCAAATCAGCGAGTGTGCGTACGTGGTCTCGAGTCGAGACTAGAGATCTCGAGTCGAGACTGTGCGATCTCGGTTAAAGCCTACGAGTTCTCGAGTCATGCATGAACTAGTCGAGACTAGGTGGTCTCGAGTCGCAACCGGACCCGCAACCGTGGTCTCGAGTCATGCTGTTTTGTGTTGATGTTGTGTGGTCTCGAGTCGAGACTAGGGGTTCTCGACTCGTAATCTGCGTCATAATCTACGCGTCTTGAGTTGTCATGTGGTGATCTCGAGTCGAGACTGAAGGTCTCGGCTGGAACATTTGCTGATTTCTGACATTGTACTAGCCAATGGGATTTTGATTTCATGCACAGTGTGTACTATCCATACAAACATGTTTCTTTGTCTAACACTAACCGAAAATGGATCAAACACCTAAATTTCAAATATTCAAGGCACATTCATAGCATATTCATGTTGTTCTTCATATTATTCAAGTATTCATATCCTCATTCAAACACATTTTGCATTTTACGGACAAGAGTTATAACACCTAAACTAGATATCAAAATCATCTTGCAACAAAACATTTGTTCTATAACCTCATAAATCGGATGATCCTTATCATTCTTTTATCACACAAAAATCTATACTTTTTACTAAAGAAGTCATGTTCATCATCAATGTTGTAACTAAGCATGTATTGTCTAACCACCAAGAACTCATTAAATCCACCAACACCTTTGTCATATTCAAACAATAGCCACGGTGCATATTATCGCATAATCAATACCCTAATCATGTATAAGACTTAACAAGCAAACATATTATCATATGACTTCATCATACATAACTATCAACCGAAACATATCATTTTCAACCGAAATATCACACATAACATAAGTCACTAACCGGTTAGGTTTTCAAGGGAGATCTTAAGCTTGAACCGTGAGCTCTTGTGTTACCGGTTGGATCCGAGAGAAGGATGAGAGGGGAGGTGATGTTTGATCTTTAGGGTTTAAGGTTTTCTAGAGAGAGAGAGAGAGTAGGGGAGTGTGTGTTGTCCAAATATGGTAGTGTTGGCTAACAACAAGGTTATATTCTAGCTTCAAGTTGATGCACCCTAATGGGTTTTGGACGGATCAAATGGCCCAACCGGCCCAATTAGTTACACTACTCGAGACCGAGTGGTCTCGAGTTGGGTTCTTGTGTTTCGGGTCACATACATACACGCATACAATAAACACAACACATAATCACATAGAATGTCCACTTATATCATTAATCAAACAAACATGTCAATTAGTTTCATATCGTTCAAATATGTTGCATCGAGGTACAAGAAAGGGTTCTAGTTTACGAGTTGTCACATTATCCCCGAGTTGAAAGAAATTTCGTCCTGAAATTTGGTAAGTACTCACTGAGGAAGCTAGTTAAGTTGTATGGTTTTCCTGGTTTTCCCGGGGTGTCACATCCACCCCCCGTTGATCTGGAATTTCGTCCCAAAATTCCGTAGCTTCAGCCTCAGTAGTAGTTGTACCGTTTCCGAACAGTTGGGGATACTTTTGTTTCATCTGGTCTTCGCGTTCTCAGGTGAACTCTGGGCCGCGACGTGAGTTCCAACGAACTCGAACGAGAGGTATTCTAGAGGACCTTAACATCCCGGTCCGTGATTTCAACTGGTTCCTCGACGAATCGTAGCTGCTCGTCGATAGTGAGTTCCTTCAGAGGAACTACGTGGGTCTCATCTGACAGACACTTCTTCAGATTCGACACATGGAAAACATTGTGAACTGCACTGAGTTCCGCTGGTAAGTTCAGTCTGTAGGCCACCCTGCCTATTTTCTCGATGATTTCAAAAGGTCCAGCGTATCGTGGGTTAAGTTTACCTCGTTTACTAAAACGAACCACACCCTTCCAGGGTGAAACTTTGAGTAGTACCCGCTCCCCAACCTGGAGCTCTAGTGGTTTCCTGCCCTTATCGGTGTAGACTTTCTGACGGTCACGAGCCTCAAACGGAGCAGCTTTAATGCTGGTGTGGTAGCTGTTATTGTACGAGAATTCCACAAGTGGCAGATGCGTTTCCCAGCTGTTGCCAAAGTCGATTACACATGCACGAAGCATGTCTTCTAAGGTTTGAATAGTGCGCTCGGACTGCCCGTCCGTCTGAGGATGATATGCTGTGCTCATGTCTAATGGTGTGAGCCAAAGGATTTGTGCATCGCCAGCCACAGCTCTGAAGTAAAACGTGCATCTCTATCCGAGATGATAGAGATGGGCACCCCGTGCCTCGAGACAACTTCCTTGAGATATACTTCTGCTATGGTGGAGAATTTATCCGTCTCCTTGATCGCCAAGAAGTGTGCGGACTTTGTGAGTCGATCCACGATCACCCAAATAGTATCATTTCCGCGCTGGGATCTAGGCAGGCCAGTAACGAAATCCATGGAAATTTGCTCCCATTTCCATTGAGGTATCTCTGGTTGCTGGAGTAGGCCTGAGGGTTTCTGGTATTCAGTCTTGACCCTTGCACAAGTCAAACACTTGCTGACGTAAGTTGCTATGTGGGCCTTCATGCTAGGCCACCAATACGTAGTTTTGATATCGTGGTACATCTTATCCGAACCAGGATGTACTGAGTAACGAGACTTGTGTGCTTCATCCATCACAAGCTCTCGTAGGTTGCCATAGAGTGGGATCCAAATGCGTCCCGTTACGTAGTATGCACCGTCTTCCTTTTGTTCTAAGCGTTGCCTTGAGCCGCGTAGGGCTTCAGCCCTGACGTTTTCTGGTTTCAGTGCTTCTATCTGAGCGTTTCGTATTTGAGAAGGAAGGCTAGAATGTATTGTGAGTTGCAAAGCTCGTACGCGCTTGGGCACAGTGTCCTTCCGACTAAGGGCATCAGCCACAACATTGGCTTTTCCAGGATGGTATTTGATTGCACATTCGTAATCGTTCAATAACTCGACCCATCGTCATTGTCGCATATTCAGTTCCCTCTGTTTGAAGGTGTGCTCGAGACTCCTGTGATCGGTGTAAATGGTGCACTTGGTACCGTACAGGTAATGCCTCCATATCTTGAGCGCAAAAACAACAGCTCCCAGCTCTAAATCATGCGTAGTGTAGTTCTTTTCATGAACCTTAAGTTGGCGTGAGGCGTAGGCTATAACCTTATCCCGTTGCATTAGTACACAACCAAGACCCCGAATTGATGTGTCGCAGTAGACCACGAAGTCGTCTGTGCCCTCTGGCAAGGAAAGGATAGGTGCACTGCAAAGTCTATCCTTTAAATGCTGGAATGCTAATTCCTGTGCATTTCCCCATCGATAAACAATGCCTTTCTGCGTCAGTGAAGTAAGAGGCTGTGCAATCTTGGAAAAATCCTTAATGAACCTCCTGTAGTAACCTGCCAAACCCAAGAATTGGCGAATTTCCGTTGGTGTACGAGGCGTAGGCCAGTTCTTAATTGAGTCTACCTTGGATGGATCAACGTGGATCCCATCCTTGTTTACCACATGGCCTAAGAAATGGACTTCACGAAGCCAGAAGTCGCATTTCGAGAACTTTGCATAAAGCTGTTCTGTTTGAAGGAGTTCCAGGATGAGTCATAGATGCTGCTCGTGTTCTTCCTGACTCTTGGAATAGATCAGGATGTCGTCAATGAAGACTATGACAAACTTTTCCAGGTAAGGCTTGCACACTCGATTCATCAAGTCCATGAAAATCGCAGGTGCGTTTGTCAGCCCAAAAGGCATGACCAAAAACTCATAGTGTCCGTAACGCGTTCTAAAAGCTATTTTGGAGACGTCCTCCTCTCGGACTCTCAGCTGGTGATATCCCGATCTCAAATCAATCTTTGAATAGTAGCTCGACCCTTGTAGCTGGTCGAACAAGTCGTCAATACGTGGTAGAGGATAACGATTCTTCACCGTCACCTTGTTGAGTTCCCGGTAGTCGATGCACATTCTGAAGGTACCGTCCTTCTTCTTCACAAATAGTACTGGAGCTCCCCAGGGCGATGAGCTTGGACGAATAAAACCCTTATCCAAGAGTTCTTGTAGTTGCGTTGAGAGTTCTTCCAACTCTGATGGAGCTAAACGATAAGGTGCACGAGCTATAGGCGCAGCTCCAGGAGCTAGTTCAATCTGAAATTCGACCTGGCGATGAGGCGGGAGACCGGGTAATTCCTCAGGAAATACCTCAGGATAGTCGCGTACCACTGGAAAGTCTGCTATCTTCTTCTCTTTCTCCGAGGTGTCAGTTACGAGAGCCAAAATGGCAGTGTGGCCCTTTCGCAAGCACTTCTGGGCCTTGAGGAAAGAGATGACGTTCTCAACAACACTCCTTTTGTCGCCACGAATCATGAGAGGTTCACTACCGGAACCCGGAATACGAACAATCTTCTCGTTGCAAAGAATCTCTGCTCGGTGCTGGGATAACCAATCCATCCCAATGACAGCGTCAAAACTACCCAAGACGATAGGAATGAGGTCGACAGAGAAGGTCTGGTTAGCAAGAACAAGTTTACAACCCTTGACTACGTGTGTGGCCTCTACACTCTTACCGTTTGCTAGCTCTACAGTGTGCTTGTTGTTCAAAGGTGTTGGGATACGCTTAAGCATTCGACTAACTTCTAGTGACATGTAGCTAGTATCGGCACCCGAATCAAATAATACTGAAACATAAAACTCGTCGAGAAGGAACTTACCCGCCACAACATTGGGGTCATTCCTTGCTTCACCTTGGCCAATCACGAACGCCCGCCCCCTGGCACCATTGTTGTTGTTGTTCCCATTGTTACCATTCCCCTGATTGTTGTTATTGTTGTTGTTGTTGTTGTTCTGGTTCCTGTTCAGTTGGGGACAATCTCTCTTGAAGTGGCCTTCAGCTCCACACTGAAAGCACCCTTTGTTATCACCCTGCTGCGGCTGTTGGCGTTGGTTCTGTTGAGCTTGCTGACGATTCTGATTGGCGGGGTATAAGCTCCTGCAATCCTTTGCAGCGTGACCTGGCTTGTTGCACCGATGACAGTTGCCCCTTGTGCATGGCCCGCTGTGGTGCAGGCTGCAGCGATTGCATTTGGGGTGGTTCCCTTTGTACCCACCATGACTTTGACCACCAGATGATTGCTGACTAGGGCTCTTGTAGTCATCAGTCTTTCTCTACTGAGACTGGGACTGAACAGACGTCGAACCCTTACTTGAAGTCCCATCCCATTTCCGTTGGTTGTCACTAGGGACGCCAGAAGTAGTTGCAGCACCTATGCGCTTTGGTAACCTGTTCTGCTCCACCGCCTGATCAGTGAGACGGTGAGCCAACTGAACAACTTATTGGATGGTGGCGAGGTTTGCTGAAGTCACATGACTTTGGATCTCTGGCACCAAGCCCTTGAGGAAGAGTTCAATTCGCTTAATTGGAGGGTCCACCATAGTAGGACACAGTAAGGCAAGCTCATTCGATCTCTTAGTATACACCTCAATTTCCGACCCCGTCATCTTGAGGTTGTAGAACTCGACTTCTAGCTTATGAATGTCATCACGCCTGCAGTATTCCTCCTTGATCATCTCCTTAAAAGTTTCCCATGGGGTGGCGTTGGCAGCAACCAACCCCAGCATTTGGACCTGAGCGTTCCACCACGTGAGGGCTAAACCGTCGAGAGTACCGGTAGCATACTTTACCCTGCGCGCCTCAGGGCATTCACACATTTTGAACACAGATTCTAGTTTCTTAAACCAGTGGAGGAGACCTACTGCTCCTTCAGTGCCGCTAAAAGTAGTGGGTCGGCAGTCCATAAAAGTTTTAAAGGTGCACACGGGTGGCTGAGCATGTTGACCTATTGTGGGTGAAAGGAAAGACAGAGTTTAACACAAAGGTTGGTTCACGAGAGTAGGATCTAAAGATCCTAGAATGAGTTTGGATTGCAGGATATACCTCATGCGTGTGCAGCTGCAAGTGCCGCAGCAACTTGTTCGTTAATCAGAGCCGTCAACTGGGCTTGTGTCATGTTAATGCATCCAGACATGATCTTCATATCAAGAGGAACGTGAGTGAGAGGGGTTCGTGAAAATGCGATGACAGAAGTGAGTAAGTACACACGTGTTCAAGCAACAGTAGTTATACTAACCAAGCATACCATGAGCAATGCACTATGTAACTAACAAGTAGGCAATATATACACAGATCATATCACCTAGAATGTCGAGCCTTGCATGTGGAGTGAAGCGTCGTTGTGGATCGTAGAGCACTGTACAGGTTATAGTCTGATTTTAATAAAACTTTTTCCTTTATTAAAACCAAGTTCACTATAACCAATGGCTCTGATACCAATCTGTCACACCCCCAAAATCCACCTGCGGAATACTACCGCTTGGAGGCGTGACTGACCAGGATCCAGCCACCAATCATACTGAACAAGCATGTAAGTAATATAAAAAATCTGACCAATACAATTGGTGTCCAAACAAAACATAGTTTAAGTTGCAAGCGGAAGCATAACGTTTAAAATCAAAACATAAGTTTAATTGTTTAAAAGTTTAACATGGCACGCAGCTGTCCATGTCCCACAACGACCCTCCTCCATGCAAGCTCCAGCTAAGTACCTAAAGACCTGCAAAGCATGTAGTAACGAGTCAACAACGAGTTGAGTAAGTTCACGGTTGGGTGTTCGTTTTAAGTTGTTCCAAAAAACAGTTTCCTTTAACTGGCGTCCTGCCGTGGGGGTTACCCCATAGTTGAAAACGTGATTTGTTTACCCATTTACTCTGGCATTACAGCCGTGGGGGCTACCCCATGTTAGTTATCTGGCATTTCGGCCGTGGGGGCTACCCCAGGTATACACTAGACTCGTTACCATATCGACTGCTGACTGTAGTCATGTTTATGTGCCCTGAAACTGTCAATGTCTATCATCATTGACGTGCCCCAGATCCATTAGTTCACGCCCGTCCTCTGCGGCACGGTATGAGGTTTGTCAGACCTAAATAGCGCTATCTAACTAATGACCCGCTCGCCATTGGCCCGGCGATTAAGTCGATATAAAAGGAGGGACTTCGTGATAGAGTTTTGGTCTAGTACGAGTTATCTGTCCATGAGGACGAGGAATTTCATTCCTGAACCAATACTGTCCTACCCAAGAAAGGACGAGGAATCCACGTTCCTTAACCCCATTCCCAAACCCCTGGGAATCCCATGCTTTGTAGAGGGTGTGAACTCACCTTGGTTTGCTCGGCAGATACACAGAAAAGTCAATAAAGTTGTAAGTGGTCAACTACGTCCTAACATAGATACCATTCATGTCAGGTTCATATCCAAGTAGTGCACGTAGGTTCTACACGTATTGTACACAAGTAACAATCATGGCATACATGTCTAGCATGGCAGTTCAACAACAGTTCGTAACAAGTTCCACAGTAACATTCACGTAACAACCAAAGTCCAAGTGTGCGGCCCAAACAGTTGGGGCTCGTGGTGGTATGCAAGTCCAAACCAGTGTGCACAACATACGCATTCAATAACAACACATGAAGCCCATAAGTTAGGCCCAAACATCTAAGCCCGTAACAATACAAGTCCAAATCAGCGAGTGTGCGTACGTGGTCTCGAGTCGAGACTAGAGATCTCGAGTCGAGACTGTGCGATCTCGGTTAAAGCCTACGAGTTCTCGAGTCATGCATGACCTAGTCGAGACTAGGTGGTCTCGAGTCGCAACCGGACCTGCAACCGTGGTCTCGAGTCATGCTGTTTTGTGTTGATGTTGTGTGGTCTCGAGTCGAGACTAGGGGTTCTCGACTCGCAATCTGCGTCGCAATCTACGGGTCTCGAGTTGTCATGTGGTGATCTCGAGTCGAGACTGAAGGTCTCGGCTGGAACATTTGCTGATTTCCGACATTGTACTAGCCAATGGGATTTTGATTTCATGCACAGTGTGTACTATCCATACAAACATGTTTCTTTGTCTAACACTCACCGAAAATGGATCAAACACCTAAATTTCAAATATTCGAGGCACATTCATAGCATATTCATGTTGTTCTTCATATTATTCAAGTATTCATATCCTCATTCAAACACATTTTGCATTTTACGGACAAGGGTTATAACACCTAAACTAGATATCAAAATCATCTTGCAACAAAACATTTGTTCTATAACCTCATAAATCGGATGATCCTTATCATTCTTTTATCACACAAAAATCTATACTTTTTACTAAAGAAGTCATGTTCATCATCAATGTTGTAACTAAGCATGTATTGTCTAACCACCAAGAACTCATTAAATCCACCAACACCTTTGTCATATTCAAACAATAGCCACGGTGCATATTATCGCATAATCAATACCCTAATCATGTATAAGACTTAACAAGCAAACATATTATCATATGACTTCATCATACATAACTATCAACCGAAACATATCATTTTCAACCGAAATATCACACATAACATAAGTCACTAACCGGTTAGGTTTTCAAGGGAGATCTTAAGCTTGAACCGTGAGCTCTTGTGTTACCGGTTGGATCCGAGAGAAGGATGAGAGGGGAGGTGATGTTTGATCTTTAGGGTTTAAGGTTTTCTAGAGAGAGAGAGAGAGTAGGGGAGTGTGTGTGTGTTGTCCAAAGATGGTAGTGTTGGCTAACAACAAGGTTATATTCTAGCTTCAAGTTGATGCACCCTAATGGGTTTTGGACGGATCAAATGGCCCAACTGGCCCAATTAGTTACACTACTCGAGACTGAGTGGTCTCGAGTTGGGTTCTTGTGTTTCGGGTCACATACATACACGCATACAATAAACACAACACATAATCACATAGAATGTCCACTTATATCATTAATCAAACAAACATGTCAATTAGTTTCATATCGTTCAAATATGTTGCATCGAGGTACAAGAAAGGGTTCTAGTTTACGAGTTGTCATAGACATTTTCGACACCAGAGGAATGCTCGTAGCCTGTCCTATTTATAGCAGAAATTTGGGTCTCACGCGGCCCGCGTGAGCCTTCATTCGACCTTTACGGGGCCCGCGTAGCCACCTAGTCTACGCGTAGGGTTGCTGGGTCATCAGTAGATGTGCCACGTGGACGACACGTGGATCTGGAACGCTTATCCGGTCAAACATGAGTTGACGCGGCCCGCGTAGGGTTCTCTTGTTCTTTACGCGGCCCGCCTGAGAACCAGGAGTCTTGATTTCTTGATTTTGGATATGGATTGGGGTTTCAGGGTTCAATTAGAAAGCCTCCTGGTATAAATTTTGGGTATAACTTCTGAGTTATTTAAAAATATATAATGCACTCGTCGTATGTATAGTACCCCTAATTCAACCATATCCCGATGTCCCGAGACAGAATCCTAACAACTTAGTCGGGCAGAGCCCTGACATGCGTTATGAGGCTCAGATCAATCGGAAAGGGTAGCGGTGATCGGGAGTTAAAACACTTAAAACGAGGCAGGGCTTTATTATTATTATGGGTAAAAATAAAAGAGTATGAAAGGGAGAGAGTTCGAGAGAGACTGAACATTTGAAAACAATTGAAGCTACTTCCTATTTATACTAAGAAAAAGATTGGCCTACTTCTTCATATTTGAGACACGTCTATTTTCAAAAGTCTATGGGACTTCCACGCATCACCTATGATGCCTATTCATGTATTATAGAATCTTCATATTTTATTATTTTATTCCCATAATTTAGTATACAGACACGTATACTCATAGTTCAATTGTAGATAACTTTCAATTGTAATGATTATTTTATTTCTTTCTAATTGAAAGTAAATCAATTGTTAAATTTTATTATTTATTATATATATATAAAAATTGGTACACGAAATATAAATAGGACACGAAACATGTTCTTGTTTCAAATATATATATTTTATTTATTATTTTATTATAATTAATTCACCTGCTTCGTTTATTTGGCGTGTATAACTTTTAAAATATGACGTTCGAGAAAATCATAAATATGTCATTAGAACGAGAATAACTTTATCTACAGTTTGAACCAAGTTTCATTAAAAACAGAGTAGGTTCAAATATAATGTATTTTTAGAATTTAATTATTAAATGGTTCCTAGGCCCGTCCAGGTACTTCATATTTTTAACATTCAACTTACCCGTAATCTATCCGTCTAACAAAATAAGTTTTTATATATTTTTGTTTTATTTAAAAAGGTCACCCATATACAGGCCAATTAATTATATTATTTCAACCAACTATATAAAATAGTGTTTAAAACTATTTGGGTTGAATAATTATATTAAAAATAACTAGTTACTAGTTACTAGTGGTTAATAAATTTAATCAAACCTATAATTCTTATATGATAAAAATGGGAATGTTATATTCTCCCCAACTTGTTTTAAATCTCGTCCTCGAGATTTGGGTTATGATATTTCTTTTAGAGTTATGTCACATTTTAGTTAATAAAAACAATATTAAGGTAGATGACATAGAATCAAAATATTAAATTTTTGTGAATACGAGTTGTAAAATAGGTAGGACTCAATGGTTCAACTGAATTAGTTCAAGAAATCGATGACAAACGAATGAGAAGAAATTATATAATTTCCAAGGTGACTAGGTTGAAGCCAAAAGATATATGATCAATAGATATTTAAAATGAATGTGAAGGACTTTTAAAATCAATAAAATTCTTTGTTAAAAGAAAGCTTACTTTGATTGGCAACTGAGGAAGACTTAGAATTGACAGGTTCAAAATGAAATAAAAGCATGAAAATGATTTGTCAAATATTGAATTATGATATGAGAAAATCAATGAGCTGAGATGAGTGAATTGCAAGGATACACGAAAAGACAATAGAGTTAGTGTATTATTTTTTAGTGTTGCAAGTTGTTTTAATTGTGAAACAATGTGATAGTATACTATTAGTGACCATATATATATATATATATATATATATATATATATATATATATATATTCATACTATGTCCTAAAGATCGAAATATAATAAGAACAAGTTGTTTTGGCATGACCAACCATTATATTATATTTGTAAAGTAAATGTAATATATATTATTTTGTGTCCCTGTCTGAACCGTATCTTACATATCAAATATATATTATGTTTTTACTATACTTAAATGGTCACCACTTTTAAATAAATATTATTTTACTATTTTACTATACTATGTAAAATAACTTATATTTACTATGTAATATATATTACAAAATACCGCAATGAAGTTATTTATATTACATTACAAAATATTTTAGTATTATTATTTTATAAAAGAAATCAATATTATTTATAACGTTAAATGAAAGTTGTAAATACAGGTGTAAAAATGTTTATTGTACAAAAGTATTTGTAAAATATTTTGTAAATATATAACAAGTAATGGGTCGATTCTATGTGATTACTTATTTTCATTTTGAAACCATATAACGTTGTAAATGTATTTACAAAGGTTGTAAATAAGTGAAAACGGGGACTATCTTTATATATTACAATGTTCTCCTAACCCAACGTAGTTGATGACTACCATATTATTCTTATATGGTCATTTCCTTGCCAGAGTGTTACGGTACATAGTTACCACAAAACATGTGATAGACAATTATTTATATAATTTTATTCGTCCCTCTAATTCTTGTATTGTTTTATGAAAATATGTCTTCTCCATACAGTACAAAGTATATATATTTTTATATAAAAATATTTTTATATATAATTAAAATTTGCTAAATAAGTATGATGACTTAATTTATATACATTAACTAGTCATTATCATGGTTGGATATTGGTTAGTGCTGCGTTGTTTAAGCATGGGTGATCAGTCCATGCCTAACTAAGGCTAGGCTACCCAATACCTGCCCCTGATAATAACCCTAGTACCTAAAAACACTACTACTATTAGTTTATTACTAACAATAAAACTAATATTAACTAATCATAAACTTTGAACGAGAGTATGCCTCAAACATATTTTTATACATATATATATAAAATATAAATTCTTAACCTCAATGGTTTAATAAAAATTTTAAATATAGGAATACTATATTATAAATTAGGAAATTACTTATGTAAGTTTCCATATATAATTATTTAAATTTATATTTAAATTTATATAATGTTTTTCGATCAACGATGATAAAGCAATAAATATCACGAAAGGCTCGATTGATGTTGTAAGAACTATTAAGAGATACACTGAAATATGAAATGAATTTGTGTATAATTATCTTAGCACATGATTGTGTTAAGATTACTTGTATAGAATAAATCAACAAAGCGGATTAAATAAATAAATAATTAAATCCGAGATTAGCGCAAACTCCAGATTTTGTGAAAACGTCACCACAAGGTGATCGTGATTCAATGGAGTCGAAGATCAAAGAAGTATTTTATAGTTCAAAACAATTGAAGCGCTTGTTGGGACTATTTTGAATATGATAGCTTCAATCCATCATATGGGATCTTGAAATGAATATGTAATGCGAGCAAGTTCAAGCAATTGAACTTGGTTTAAACAAAATGAGTTTATGTATTAATAAGAAAGTTCAGACATGGTCACAACAAAAATCATGTATGCCAAAGGAAATTGAGTTTTTCAAGAAAGTCATTGACTTGATATCAAAGAGTCATTGTTTTGTAATAATACGGTTCACAATGCAAAAATCAAGGATAGCGAAATGATATTTGAGTTTTGATAAAACAACAAATTGGAATGAAGTCCTCCAATGGTCTTCATAAATCAAACGAACCATATGCGCAACAAACAGTGCATGTGTAATGTGTGGATTTACTAAGAAATGAAATAGATCAATATTCGCTACTAGGAAAGAAATCCTCATAGTATGATGACCATTAGGGGAAATAGAAACGCGGAAGTCAACTTATTATATGCAGAAATCAGAATTTCAACGAAAGAAATTTTAAGAATTTTATCTGAAATTTCATGTGATAACCGTTGTTGAGTGACATTTACCAAGGAATGTCGAATAAATTGAAATAGGGGAGTTTGCAAAGGTATGTGACTTCTTTTGCAGTGATAATAATTATGATTCTGATTAGACTGTGCCCCGATGGTTGTGAAATCTTGTTCCAACGTACCTCAACGAGATTCATGTCGTTTGTAGGATCACATGGCCAAGTGCTGCTTTTAGATTAGTAGTTCTTCTACTAACGGGATTTGCATTGGTGTCGTTATGCCCAATTATATTTTCCAAAGGTCTAGCCTTGAAATTTGTGTGGAATATATTTCAACGTCTGTGGTCGTAAAATTTTAAGCTTCATGTGTTTTCTTGTGCACTAGCACAACTTTACATGATTCTTACTTGCGTTAATAGTCTATGGTAACGCATTGGAAATTCTTATACTTTTGATGGTGTCCCAATTTAGAGGGTTTCCAGTGTTTATATTATCGCACGAGTTACGTGGTAGATGATCAAACGAAATAATGTTTGATATCAGAATTATAGATATATGAAAGAGATTCCTGACAAAGAAATCTAGACACATATGCTTGTGCTTTATTCCAAATTGTCAATCGTTATGACTTTTGAAATTTCTTATAGATATACATATCTATATAATCATATATTTCACATACTGTAATATACATATCCTTCATAAGGTTAAATGTATTTAACAGATTCATATTTCCAAAAACAAGTCAGATATCAAGTCATGATACTATTTAGGGAAAACTTGTCACTTGTTTGACATATTATATACCCCGTCTTATCTGGTTCACGCCGGAGAAGTAACCTCAGTATATCCGGACAAGCTGGAGAGTCTGCTACACCATACCCAGTCTTGTCGGAGAAAATTTATATTTCCCATAAATAGTATCTTTTCAAGATTTTAAAAGTGCCTCTTTTATTAGGGCTTTCATCCAGAATCAAGGAAATTTGTATTCCCATAACACATCTTATTCTAGTCCAAATAGTATCAATAATCAAGAATTAACAGCAGTTAAGTGTTATTGCCTACAATGTTCTAATTGTCATTCTTACTGCATACCAAAACCTATCATATTTTATCTACACAAGTACTTAGCTTATCTCGAAGCTTATAGTAAGGCATCTTTTCTTAAGTTCAAGTCTAAATGCTATCATGTGTGCTACCATTTAATAGCAATCTCCTAACTCTTTTATATAAGCTTAGGTATAATTATCACAACACTTATAGGCTTAAATCAGTGGCTCTGATACCACCTTCTGTCACGATCCCTGACCCACACTGGACGGAATCGGGAGCCGCGAACAGCCAAGTGGTACCGGTGATTATTTTGAAAAATATTGCAGCGTAAATTTCATCAGAACCGTGAGTTAGGAAAAATATCAGAGTTTAGAAAATACCAGATTTTATTTATTAAATAGATGGGATAAACCCATGTTTTACAATGGTAGCTTTAATAAGGGATAAACCCAACTACATAAAACCATATTTCTTAATTTGGTTTAATTAATAAAATAAGCCACTTCTTGAAGCCCTTCAGTGCCGGATCCAACTCTTACTCCAATCTACTGTAATTACCTGAAAAGTATTTTAAAAAGGTTTTGTCAGCAGGAAATACTGAGTGAATCATTCATTTTGCTAAAACGACACTTTTGTTATAATTTACAGTATTAAGAGCGATTACAATGTTTCTGATATCAACCAACTACCCACAGTATTTGTCACTCGCCCATCCATCAGTAGCCTCTTTGCCCGATGGTGTCTGTGAATATGGTCATATCAGCCCTTGGCCCCGTTGTCCAATGGTGACGATTATCAAGTAATGTATACAAAACCCCACATACCGGCTGTACGTTTGGTGATTACAAAGACTTAATCCCTGTAATTATAACTTTGAAAATAACATGCTTTTGAAAGTAATTTTAGTAAAAAGAGAATGACTCACATTTATAAGCACGCAGATTCATACGGCAGAGTTTAGCCTACTTGATTAGCCTTGATATTGCAGATTTATACAGGTAGAGTTTAGCCTATTGATTAGTCTTGTAACCTAGTGTACACGAACTAGGTAATTAACCAATACAACATTTACAATAACTCACGAGATTAAAACCCTCACAACGAATGACAAAGTGCAATACTTAAACATCCATCGAATTAACGACGAATGACAAAGCATAAACCCAATTTGAGCAGCACTTAAACATTCATCGGATAGTTTCAATCGATCAGACATTGAATCGTAGCAGCGATCGAGTTAATACCCTGTATCGTAGCAGCACCTCACTAATTTGGGAGTAATATTCGAATTTGGACAGTATAACTTTGTTTCTGAAAGAAACTTTCCACACCAGAGGAATGCTCGTAGCCTATCCTATTTATAGCAGAAATTTGGGTCTCACGCGGCCCGCGTAAGCCTTCACTCGACCTTCACGCGGCCCGCGTAGCCACCTAGTCTACGCGTAGGGTTGCTGGGTCATCAGTAGATGTGCCACGTGGACGACACGTGGATCTGGAACGCTTATCCGGTCAAACATGAGTTGACGCGACCCGCGTAGGGTTCTCTTGTTCTTTACGCGGCCCGCCTGAGAACCAGGAATCTTGATTTCTTGATTTTGGATATGGATTGGGGTTTCAGGGTTCAATTAGAAAGCCTCCTGGTATAAATTTTGGGTATAACTTCTGAGCTATTTAAAAATATATCATGCACTCGTCGTAAGTATAGTACCCCTAATTCAACCTTATCCCGATGTCCCGAGACAGAATCCTAACAACTTAGTCGGGCAGAGCCCTGACATGCGTTATGAGGCTCAGATCAATCGGAAAGGGTAGCGGTGATCGGGAGTTAAAACACTTAAAACGAGGCAGGGCTTTATTATTATTATGGGTAAAAATAAAAGAGTATGAAAGGGAGAGAGTTCGAGAGAGACTGAACATTTGAAAACAATTGAAGCTACTTCCTATTTATACTAAGAAAAAGATTGGCCTACTTCTTCATATTTGAGACACGTCTATTTTCAAAAGTCTATGGGACTTCCACGCATCACCTCTGATGCCTATTCATGTATTATAGAATCTTCATATTTTATTATTTTATTCCCATAATTTAGTCTACAGACACGTATACTCATAGTTCAATTGTAGATAACTTTCAATTGTAATGATTATTTTATTTCATTCTAATTGAAAGTAAATCAATTGTTAAATTTTATTATTTATTATATATATAAAAATTGGTACACGAAATATAAATAGGACACGAAACATGTTCTTGTTTCAAATATATATATATTTTATTTATTATTTTATTATAATTAATTCACCTGCTTCACTTATTTGGCGCGTATAACTTTTAAAATATGACGTTCGAGAAAATCATAAATATGTCATTAGAACGAGAATAATTTTATCTAAAGTTTGAACCAAGTTTCATTAAAAACAGAGTAGGTTCAAATAAAATGTATTTTTAGAATTTAATTATTAAATGGTTCATAGGCCCGTCCAGGTACTTCATATTTTTAACATTCAACTTACCCGTAATCTACCCGTCTAATAAAATAAGTTTTTATATACTTTTTTTTATTTAAAAAGGTCACCCATATACAGGCCAATTAATTATATTATTTCAACCAACTATATAAAATAGTGTTTAAAACTATTTGGGTTGAATAATTATATTAAAAATAACTAGTTACTAGTTACTAGTGGTTAATAAATTTATCCAAACCTATAATTCTTATATGATAAAAATGGGAATGTTACACATTTAAACAAGTTTGACCAAGTGACTCGTTCGAGTGAGGGAAGAATTATCAAATTGGTTGAGGATCGGATGGTCATCCGATCAGATGGCCATCCGATCGGTGAACACCATCTGAATAGAAACAATCAACAGTTAACATTTTCAACATATTCTTTCGAGCACAAAAATTTAGATTTCTTTCAAACCGCTTTGAATTAGGATCTGAAAATTTGTAGGCTTGTAGATCTGTAATTTCGCACAACATATCAAAATTTCAACAATTTTTATCCGTAAAAACCCGTTTAATTTTGCGATTTTCAGTCAAGAACGTGAAAGAGATGAAAAATGAAGAAATTTTGACAAATCTGGATCTGAATCTGATGAAATCTCGTGCGATTTTGTGTGTTTGATCCGTGCAATCGAGCTCCTGCTCTGATACCACTTGTAGGATCGGTTTTCGACTCCGTAACGATTGCAAACCGACTCGTGTAACGTGCGGAATCCGTACACGAACGTGACCGAACATACACGACGTAATATAATCTGTGATTCTGTTGATCAATCTGAAAACGTACGAGCACCTGAATCACGACGTCACTTTCTCTCTCTAGCTCTAGATCTCCAAATCTCAAATGTGGCAAAAGTCTCTAAACTAAGGCATAAGCCTCCTATTTATAGGCCAAGGCTTTAATGAGAAAACTCATTAATTACAATATTGCCACCATGCCTTTTCCCTACTTATTACAATATAAAGTCTAGATTTCTTCTGTTTCTGCTACGATCTGAATTGACGGAGGCGATAGACATTACTGCACTAATAATTTCTCCATCATTACCCCACCCTCGGCTGGACTTAAGGCAAGAGGTATCTCCTGAGCAATTTTCAATATGGTTCCTCTCATCCCACCACTGTTTGCAGTGCGATTTACTTCGTATTGGACGATCGCTTTAGCGACTTGCTGGTTCACTAAAGCATCGAGCTTAGCTCGTGTTCCAGGTAAAGGTTCCGATTGGGCTTGACAAGAGTTCCTTCATTGTGGTGCCATGAGCTTAATATATTTGAAACATATCGACGAAATTAGACATATATTTTAAAATAAATATTATCATTTATGAATGAAAGTAAAACTCACTCATCACGCACTACGAGTATAAGGGTAAGATAATTCATAATGATGCTTATGCAAATCCTTCACGCCATAATCATCACACCAATGTAGGGAAGTAAAATAAGTTATAACAATGCGTTGCTAAGGAAATACCGACTTTTATATATACCATATTAACTTGTTACAATTAGTTTTGTAAAGAAAACATCCTCGGAGTTATCTCACTCCGGTCGATACAAGTCATACAGTAATATACAAAATATGATGAGGTCTTTTCTTCACCTCGTTCCTTGATTGATCCTCAAGTCTCCGACTCTTCAATACTCTTTAGTTTTACAAAAACGGGTATACTTCCCAAAAGATGGGGTTGTGCATAACTACTACGTGTGGGGTGTGAAAGTGAAAACATAGAAATAAGGCCGCGAGAGTATAAAACCTCTTCCTCGAGACCGAAATTGTGCCTTATAGTGGCCGTAGAGCGGGTTTCAAGGGTACAAATGCACTACTCAAACGATGGGTGCACTGCGGAATGGAGAGTGTGGAGGTACTGATAGGGGTGATGGTAATGGTGGTGTAGGTAGTGAGTGATAGAGTGCATGTGAGGTGAAGGACGAGAAGAGTCTTTTTTGCATGTGTCGTCCATATGCCTAAATGGAGCAGCAATCTGTTGAGGAGGGGAGAACCGAGTGGTTGCCTGGATTATTCAATGTAGGGAGGACCCCTTTGCCACACTGAACTGTGTGGTAAATACATTGATTTTGTTTAAGCTCCATGAGTTCCAATAAGGTTGGCATGGTTTCCATGAATGTCAAATAGAGTGTGGTAAATGGGTTACACTACGACTCGTGCAAACTACCCTTTTGGGGTAAAATGGATGTCAAATGATGGGGTTTATCGTAGCAACTCCAATGGATAAGATAGGGTGTTATAGATATTGTACAAATTCAAGCACGGGAATCCTAGAGTGTTGAGGAAAATCTTTCCTGAGCGGTTAACCATCTTCACTTGCTTAGTTACCGGGTCCCAACCGGCTCGTACTATATATAGAAGTGTGAGACACAAAGTAAACAAAGACAGATTTCCTACTTTGTAGAGTGTTATAGTAACTATCCCGGTTAGTGTTCTACTAGATAGAGATTTGAATAACTTAAGAATTTAGAATGGATAGTGATCATTAGCTTGACCCGCAGAGCCAACCAGGATTCCCATGCACCACAAGTTGTTATTACGTGGGCCCCCGTAATAATAAATTTCCTTGCATGGTCACCCTATCATTCTCTCATTCAAAGCAGGCGATTAGTCAGAGAGAGGATGCTATTGTTTACATACCTTCAACATAGGAGGGACCTTCGTGGTGGTCCACGTGCTAACGCCCGTTGTCATTATTTGTGAAAGGGCAGATGATGTGCTAAAAGTAGTTTAATAAAAACAACTAAAATTAATCTAATCTAGACACAAAAGTAATACTCTAAACTCTCTAAACTCGACTAAACTACTAACTGGCAAGTGAACTGATCGACTCTAGTAAAGCTAAGTAAGTCCGGATATCGAACCCACGAGACTCTAATTAATTACGTTAATGACTCTATCTTGACTGACACTTACGTGACACTAACTGTTTTTATGTTTGGGGGGTTTCTAAAAATCCTAAATTTACAATTAAATTAAATTAATTAACTAAATTAACTAACACGAATTAACTTGGGTTTTTTCTCAGGAAGACACTTATGGCACTCTAAAGGCTGTTATGAACATCGGTTGGTTAGACTCCCTCACAGGACATCTAAGGGGTTTACGAAAGTACCCTAATTTGATTTACTCCCTCATAGGACCTAAACCTAGGGTAGAGCCGGGTTCTTGATTAGACTTGTTAGACAACAGTCAAAAGGTAAACTAGTTCAGACTCCTACCTAGCAATTTAATGACTTAGACCTAACAATAACCTCACACCTCATAACTATTGAGAATTAGTAGAACACTTAAACTTACTTGATTACCGAATATTACTTCTAAGGTCCATCACGCGATTAACCCTAAAGATCATAAATATATTCCGTGATATAGACACTCACCAAAATCTATAACCTAGCACGACTCTATTATGAAGAATCATACGAAGCAACAAACAATATTCAAACACTTTTAAGCATGCATATACATCTAACCAATAATCAAATCGACTACTTTTGCAAACAATCCATAAATAATTAATTATCCATTATAAAAATCAAAAGTTTACATAACCATTCATCCAATCTAGGTAGTATAGAGAATTTAGCCAATCAAAGTCATGGAACAAATCACAAATAGCAAAACAACGACCCGGCTGACTTCCTAAGCTTCAAGACTTCAACCGGCAACTTCAAGATCCCGAAAACGCTTCAAAGAATGTCCAAAATTCGCCCAGAAAGTTCATGATTCGTAAGTATGTTGTTGTTTGAAGTTAATGATCATTTATAGTTAAACACTATTCAAACAACTGATTGTTGCTGACATTTAACCCCGTCTCGCTACACGACGGGAAATCCTTTCATGCTTCGCGTAGCGTTTAATCTCAGTTTATTTTATTTTAATCGTCGCTCTACCCCAAAGTGTTTCTTGGTAGCCGTCGCGTAGCGCCAAGGCTCACTTTTTCCAGATTTCTTCGATTTCCGTTCCGGTTCAGCTACGCAACGATCCGAATCCCATTTAAGCTTCATAATCAGCATTGTGACAACCCTCATAATTACATGTATCCGTACGATGTATTAATGTTAATTAAAGTGCTTGATAAATGTGTTGAATTACATAACTATTTTCTGATTACTGCGTCATACTTACATGTGTTTGTTAACATACTAGTCTTG
Source organism: Helianthus tuberosus (assembly GCA_030545235.1). Classification (NCBI taxonomy): domain Eukaryota; kingdom Viridiplantae; phylum Streptophyta; class Magnoliopsida; order Asterales; family Asteraceae; genus Helianthus; species Helianthus tuberosus. Next base: position 97,550,614 of record CM060388.1, read on the forward strand.
TGCAGAAAATTGACTAAATGGTCCTGAATGTTTTCCTAAGTGTTAGGAATTAAAAGTGTTGCAAAAAGATACAGAAAAGACACTAAACGGAATAATTAAACACTTTAACGGAACAGTATCTAACCAAACAACTGGACATTACCCGGGACACTAATTTTTTGTCAAATACATTGTTTTATTATTTTTGGCTAGTCATGATTCCCGTTCACCATAACACCCACTAAATTCCCTACTAACTAACATATGGAATTATATACTTGAGATTTAACTAACAATTACCAACTCGGTCACAAAACATACACCAACCCCCCCCCCCTAACCGAATTTTGTCCCAAGGGACCCACCATATTTTCACCACCTTACCTATTAGATTATATCTAATATTTTAATTGATTTGTTACTTGAAACCTTGGCCAAAATATTGTAGAATCATTATAAGTATCACACAACATCACCTCATATCTTCCACAAGATTTCACACACTCTCACTCTCTTCTCTCTCCCTCTCTCGGCCACACTACAACCGCCACCACCTTCACCACCTTCACCATTTCACCACCACCTTCATCCATTTCTAAGCTTCAATCAAGACTAGAAGGTGATTCAAGGAGGCTTGCAACTTTTAGATCATCAAGGAGCTTCATTGCTTGCTTTTCACCATCTTTTTCTAGAGATTCTTCCCTAGCCTTTGTGCTAGTAGTAAGTTCTTGTTTAACTCTTGTTCATCATGTTTTTATAGTTAAAAGTTGTAATATGATAAGTATGTTTAAAACACTAAAGAACAAGAACTAAGAAGATGAACATGAAGCTTTTCATAAAAGTTTACTTGAAGATGAAATGATGTTAGTAGGATGTTGTTATGAATATGTTGTTGATTGCATGTTGATTCTTGGTTATATGGTGTTAATCACCATATGAATCTTGTTAAATGATGTTTAGAAATATGATTTAACAAGACTAGGAAGGTGATTATTGATACATGAAATAATCATCTTCTAGTTAAACATGAACATGATAGAAATGAATTTCTTGAAACATAAATGAACAAAGTAAGTTGATGATCCTATAGATCCGAAAATTACAAGAGACTTTTCTAAGCAAACAAAGTTCAAGAATCAATTTTAAAAAGATTATAACATTTACATACACTTACACCATTTTTGGGAATGAAATAAGTGTAGAAACCTTTTATTTACAAAAAGAGTTCGAAAGATTAATTTTTGTAAAAATTGTTTACAAGTTGTAAACACTTAACTCTTTTAAGAAAATGATTTTTAAAGAAATGAATACACTTTGGAAGGTAACTAAGTCCACTAAACGCTTTACCAAGTTACTACGCGTTTTTGGGATACATCAAGTTCATGATTAATATGTAACGCATATAGTTTTGCTCTCGGTGATGTAAAGTTGTTTAAAGGATAATTGTTGATGATTATTGTGATTGTTTTGAAAAGAAAATGATATGCTTATGAGCATGGACACCTCCGGTTACAAAGGAAACTCTGGCGAAATTTTCTAAAAACTCCAACACTTAGAAATTATTTTCTAACAAGTGTTTACAAAATATGTTTTAGCTTTGTTTTTCAAAATAAACTTCGCCATGAGCTTTATTACAAAAATACAAAGTATCGGAGGTTGATATTTACAAGTAAAATGGATAAGTATATATATATTTAGAATATATACTCTATACTAGAACACTTGTGTGAATATTTGATTATTTTGTGAGATAGTTATATTATTGTAGGATAAAATAATATAACTTAACAAAATATCTTGACACTAGAATTGTGTGGTACGTGATAGAAGTAATGAGTGGATAAACCGTACGTAGGATACGTGTTATGCATGCACAGGAAACTGATTGTTATATGTACCTTATTAGGACGTGCTTAATTCCTGTTTGTTAAGAGTAATTAATCTAACCGAGCAAACCAAGGTGAGTTCACACTCTTTCTAAGGCATGGGATTCCCGATGGTTGGGAATGGGTTAAAGAATTAAAACGGAACCTACATATCCTCCTTGGGTAGGATATGTACGGCCATCTTCCATAGGTAGGATGCCAATATTAATCATGCGTATTCTCCTTGGGTAGAATACGTATGTTCGTCCTCTTTGGGTAGGACAACAACCTTAAAACTTACTAGACAAAACTCTATCATTCAGTCCCTCATTTTATATCGACTTAATCGCCGAGGCCGCTGGCGAGCGGGTCATTAGTTAATAGCGCTATTAGGTTTAACAAACCTCACACCGTGTCGTCCAAACAGGCGTGTACTAATGGACTATGGCAAACTGTCAATGATGATAGACATTGACGTAGGGCACAATTATGTTCGTCAGTTGTCGATATCAGAACGGTCTAGTAGTTCACCTGGGGAAGCCCCCACTAAATATGGTTTGGGGAAAAGAGAAATTGGTTAAACATATTTTCAACTATGGGGTAACCCCCACGGAAAGTAAGCCAACTAAACGAAAACTATGTTTTTTTGGAAACAACTTAAAACGAACACCCAACTGTGAACTCACTCAACTTTGTTGTTGACTCGTTGTTACATGCCTTACAGGTCGTTAGATGCTTATGGAGCTTGCACGAGGAGGAGGTCGTTGTGGGATATGGACTGTTATGTCCCGTGTTCAATATTGAACCTTATGAACTTATTGAACTTATGTTTTGGCTTTACGATTTATGCTTCCGCTGTTAACTTAAAGTTGGTTGCTTTCTTTTGGTCACCAATTCTATTGTGGTTGGGTTATTTACTTAATTACGTTGTTCAATATGATTGGTGGCTCGATCCTGGTCGCGTCACGCCTCCAAGTGGTGATACTCCGCATGGTGGATTTTGGGGGTGTGACAGATTGGTATCAGAGCCACTGGTTATAGTGAACTTGGTTTTAAAAGGGGGAAAAGCTTTTTGACAAAACCAAACTATAACCTGTACAGTGCTCAACAAATCACAACGACGCTTCACTCCACGTGCAAGACTCGACATAATAGGTGGTATGATTTATGTTGTCTATTTGATAGTTCACAAGTGCATTAGTTAACGTGATAACTGCTATTTGAACCTTGTGTGCTTATTCTCTACTGTCATCCCACGCTTACGCACTTTCGCGACACTTTTCTCACTTACGTTGCTTCGTTGTGAAGATCATGAACGGACGCGGAGCACGTGGTGGTATCAACCTAACACAAGCCCAGTTGATGGCTTTGATCAATGAACGAGTTGCTGAGGCACTCGCAGCTGTCCCTGCAGGAGGTATAACCTGCCATATCAATCCATCTTAGGACGTTTTAGATCCTACTCTCGCGAACCAACTCTTGTGCTTAACCTTGTCTTTTATTCTAGCGCAATAGGTCAACATGCTCAGCCTCCCGTATGTACGTTCAAAACATTCATGGATTGCCGACCTAGTACTTTCAGCGGCACAGAAGAAGCTGTAGCCCTTCTTCACTGGTTCGAGAAGCTCGATTCTGTCTTCGAAATGTGTGAATGCCCTGAAGATCGTAGGGTGAAATTTGCTACTGGAACACTTGAGGGTGCTGCGTTAACCTGGTGGAAAGCACAGGTTCAACTGCTAGGGCTGGCGGTTGCTAATGCCACCCCATGGAATGACTTCAAAGAATTGATCAAAGAAGAGTACTATAGTCGTGATGACATCCACAAGCTAGAGGTTGAATTTTTCAATTTGAAGATGACGGGGTCTGAAATTGAGGCGTATATGAAGAGGTCAAATGAGCTGGCTATCTTGTGTCCTACTATGGTGGATCCTCCTATCAAGCGCATCGAGCTGTACCTTAAGGGTTTGGTGCCAGAAATTCAAAGCCACGTGACCTCAGCTAATCTTGGCACCATTCAGCAAATCATCTGTTTGGCTCATCGTCTCACTGATCAGGCAGTTGAGCTGAATAAGTTGCCCAAGCGTATTAGCGCTACTACTACTTCTGATGCTCCCAGTGATAACAAGCGCAAGTGGGATGGAAATACGGGCAAGGGTTCTACTTCAGTCCAGTCGCAGTCCCAGCAGCGAAGGACTGACGACTATAAGAGCCCTGGTCAGCAATCTTCGGGTAGTCAAGGGCAGGGTGGATACAAGGGAAACCACCCCAAGTGCAACCAATGCAACAAGCATCATAGCGGGCAGTGCCACAAGGGTCGTTGTCTGAGGTGTAACAAGTTTGGTCATGAAGCAAAGGATTGCAGGAGCGCACGACCAACAAATCAGAATCGCCAAAAACAGCAACAAGCTCCACAGAACCACCAGCAGCAGCAACAGCAGGGCAATAAAGGATGCTTTCAGTGTGGCGCTGAAGGCCACTTTAAGAGGAACTGCCCCCAGCTGAACCAGAATCAGAACAACAACAACCAAGGAAATGGGAACAACAATGGAGGCAACAATGGAGGCAACAATGGAGGCAACAACAGGGGTAACAATAATGGAAATGGCGCCCGAGGTCGTGCCTTCGTGATTGGTCAGGGTGATGCATGGAACGATCCCAACGTGGTGATGGGTAAGTTTCTTCTGGATGACTTCTTTGTTACTATTTTATTTGATTTGGGTGCCGATACTAGTTATGCGTCCTTAAAAGTTAGTCAAATGCTTAAGCGCACTCCAACACTTTTGAATCCCAAACACATGGTAGAGCTAGCAAACGGTAAAAGTCTCGAGGCCACACACATAGTTAAGGGTTGTAACCTTGTTCTTGCGGGCCAGACCTTTTCTATCAACCTTATTCCTGTCGTTCTGGGTAGTTTCGACGTCGTTATTGGGATGGATTGGTTATCTCAACACCAAGCGGAAATTCTTTGCAAGGAGAAAATTGTCCGCATCCCTCATTCTGATGAAGGACCTCTCATGATTCATGGCAACAAGAGTGGTGCTGTTGTGGGCATCATCTCTTTCCTTAAGGCCCATAAGTATTTACGAAAGGGCCACACTGCTATCCTAGCCCTCGTCTCTGATACATCCTCGGAAGAAAGGAAGATAGAAGACATACCTATTGTACATGATTTTCCTGAGGTATTTCCTAAGGAATTACCTGGTCTTCCGCCCCATCGTCAAGTTGAGTTTCAAATCGAGCTAGCTCCTGGGGCAGCGCCCATAGCTCGAGCACCTTATCGTCTAGCTCCATCAGAACTGGAAGAACTGTCCACGCAACTACAAGAACTCTTGGAAAAGGGTTTCATACGTCCTAGCTCTTCGCCCTGGGGAGCCCCAGTCTTGTTTGTGAAGAAGAAAGACGGTACCTTCAGAATGTGTATTGACTACCGCGAACTCAACAAGGTGACCGTGAAGAATCGTTATCCTTTTCCACGCATTGATGACTTATTCGACCAGTTGCAAGGGTCGAGTTTCTTTTCCAAAGTAGACCTGAGGTCAGGTTACCATCAACTGAGAGTCCGAGATGAGGATATCTCTAAAACAGCATTCAGGACTCGTTATGGGCATTACGAGTTCCTGGTTATGCCTTTTGGATTGACGAATGCACCTGCGGTCTTCATGGACCTCATGAACCGAGTGTGCAAACCCTACCTGGATAAGTCCGTTATCGTTTTCATCGACGACATCCTGATCTATTCTAAGAGTCAGGAGGAACACGAGCATCATCTACGACTTATTTTGGAACTTCTTCGAACAGAGCAGTTGTATGCCAAATTTTCGAAATGTGACTTCTGGCTTCACGAAGTCCACTTTCTAGTCCACGTAGTAAACAAGGATGGGATTCATGTTGATCCATCCAAGGTCGACTCGATCAAGAACTGGCCTGCACCCCGTACCCCAACAGAAATTCGTCAATTCTTGGGTTTGGCGGGCTACTATAGAAGGTTCATCAAGGATTTCTTGAAGATTACGCAACCTCTCACTTCACTGACTCAGAAGGGTGTCACCTATCGTTGGGGTGATGCACAAGAATCTGCTTTTCGATACTTAAAAGATAGACTTTGTAGCGCGCCTATCCTCTCATTGCCTGAAGGCACAGACAATTTTGTGGTTTATTGCGACGCTTCCATCCAAGGACTTGGTTGCGTGTTGATGAAACGTGACAAGGTCATTGCCTACGCATTGCGCCAACTTAAAGTTCACGAAAGGAACTACACTACGCATGACTTGGAATTGGGAGCCGTTGTTTTCGCACTTAAGATATGGAGACATTACCTGTACGGTACCAAGTACACCATTTACACCGATCACAGGAGTCTCGAGCATATCTTCAAGCAAAAGGAGTTAAACATGCGACAACATCGATGGGTCGAGCTCTTGAATGATTACGAATGTGCGATCAAGTACCATCCGGGCAAAGCCAATGTTGTGGCCGACGCCCTCAGTCGAAAGGATACTATACCTAAACGTGTGCGTGCGTTACAACTTACTATCCAATCTAGTCTTCCTACTCAGATATGAGATGCTCAGGTTGAAGCGTTGAAAGCAGAGAACATCAGGGCGGAGTCCCTACGAGGATCAAGGAAACGGTTAGAACAAAAGGAAGACAGCGCCTACTATGTAAACGGGCGCATCTGGGTTCCACTCTATGGTAATCTACGTGAGCTCGTGATGGATGAGGCCCACAAGTCTCGTTATTCAGTACATCCTGGTTCGGATAAGATGTACCACGATCTCAAGACTACGTATTGGTGGCCTAGTATGAAAGCCAACATAGCGACCTACGTCAGTAAATGCTTGACTTGTGCTAGGGTCAAGGTCGAATACCAGAAACCATCAGGGCTACTCCAACAACCAGAGATCCTACATGGAAATGGGAGCAAATTTTCATGGATTTCGTTATTGGCCTGCCTAGATCCCAACACGGAAATGACACTATTTGGGTGATAGTGGATCGATTGACTAAGTATGCACACTTCTTGGCTATCAAGGAAACCGACAAGTTTTCTACCCTAGCAGACATCTACCTAAAGGAAGTAGTATCAAGACACGAAGTGCCAACCTCCATCATTTCCGATCGTGACTCACGTTTTACATCTGAATTGTGGCAAGCTATGCACAAGTCCTTTGGCTCTCGACTAGACATGAGCACGGCATACCATCCACAGACAGATGGGCAATCTAAACGCACCATCCAAACCCTTGAAGATATGCTTAGGGCATGTGTAATCGATTTTGGCAATGGATGGGAAAAACACCTCCCGTTAGTGGAGTTTTCGTATAACAACAGTTACCACACCAGTATCCAAGCTACTCCGTTCGAGGCATTGTACGGATGAAAGTGTCGATCACCTCTTTGTTGGGCAGAGGTTGGCGACAGTCAAATCACTGGCCCAGAACTTGTGGTAGATACGACCGAGAAGATTGCTCAGATACGACAACGAATGGCGGCAGCCCGTGACCGTCAGAAAAGCTATGCTGATAAGCGCAGGAAACCACTCGAGTTCCAGGTTGGGGATCGAGTGCTACTTAAAGTCTCACCTTGGAAAGGTGTAGTTCGTTTTGGCAAACGAGGCAAACTCAATCCGCGCTATGTCGGACCGTTCGAAATCATTGAGAAAATTGGCAAAGTCGCCTACAAGCTGAATCTACCGGCCGAACTCAGCGGAGTTCACAATGTTTTCCATGTGTCGAATCTGAAGAAGTGTCTGTCAGATGAGACCCTCATAGTTCCTTTAAAGGAGCTCACAATCGACGACCAGTTGCGATTCGTCGAGGAACCAGTTGAGATTACTGATCGAGATGTTAAGATTCTCAAGCGTACCAGAATACCTCTTGTTCGAGTTCGTTGGAATTCCCGTCATGGCCCAGAGTATACCTGGGAACAAGAAGACCAAATGAAACTCAAGTATCCCCAGTTGTTTAAGAAAAATGCAACCACTACTGAGGCTGAAGCTACTGCAGAATTTCGGGACGAAATTCCAAATCAACGAGGGGATGATGTGACACCCCAGGAAAACTAGGAAACCACGCAACTTAACTAGCTTCTTTAGTAACCACGTGCTAAATTTCGGGACGAAATTTTCTTAACAGGGGAAGAATGTGACAACCCTCATAATTACATGTATCCGTACGATGTATTAATGTTAATTAAAGTGCTTGATGACTGTGTTGAATTACATAACTATTTTCTGATTACTGCGTCATACTTACATGTGTTTGTTAACATACTAGTCTTGTGCAGAAAATTGACTAAATGGTCCTGAATGTTTTCCTAAGTGTTAGGAATTAAAAGTGTTGCAAAAAGATACAGAAAAGACACTAAACGGAATAATTAAACACTTTAACGGAACGGTATCTAACCAAACAACCGGACATTACCCGGGACACTATATTTTTGTCAAATACATTGTTTTATTATTTTTGGCTAGTCATGATTCCCGTTCACCATAACACCCACTAAATTCCCTACTAACTAACACATGGAATTATATACTTGAGATTTAACTAACAATTACCAACTTGGTCACAAAACTTACACCAAGCCCCCCCCTCCCTAACCGAATTCGGTCCCAAAGGACCCACCATATTTTCACCACCTTACCTATTAGATTATATCTAATATTTTAATTGATTTGTTACTTGAAACCTTGGCCAAAATATTATAGAATCATTATAAGTATCACACAACATCACCTCATATCTTCCAAAAGATTTCACCCACTCTCACTCTCTTCTCTCTCCCTTTCTCGGCCACACTACAACCGCCACCACCTTCACCATTTCACCACCACCTTCATCCATTTCTAAGCTTCAATCAAGACTAGAAGGTGATTCAAGGAAGCTTGCAACTTGTAGATCATCAAGGAGCTTCATTGCTTGCTTTTCACCATCATTTTTCACCATCTTTTTCTAGAGATTCTTCCCTAGCCTTTGTGCTAGTAGTAAGTTCTTGTTTAACTCTTGTTCATCATGTTTTTATAGTTAAAAGTTGTAATATGATAAGTATGTTTAAAACACTAAAGAACAAGAACTAAGAAGATGAACATGAAGCTTTACATAAAAGTTTACTTGAAGATGAAATGATGTTAGTAGGATGTTGTTATGAATATGTTGTTGATTGCATGTTGATTCTTGGTTATATGGTGTTAATCACCATATGAATCTTGTTAAATGATGTTTAGAAATATGATTTAACAAGACTAGGAAGGTGATTATTGATACATGAAATAATCATCTTCTAGTTAAATATGAACTTGATAGAAATGAATTTCTTGAAACATAAATGAACAAAGTAAGTTGATGATCCTATAGATCTGAAAATTACAAGAGACTTTTCTAAGCAAACAAAGTTCAAGAATCAATTTTAAAAAGATTATGACATTTACATACACTTACACCATTTTTGGGAATGAAATAAGTGTAGAAACCTTTTATTTACAAAAAGTGTTCGAAAGATTAATTTTTGTAAAAATTGTTTACAAGTTGTAAACACTTAACTCTTTTAAGAAAACGATTTTTAAAGAAATGAATACACTTTGGAAGGTAACTAAGTCCACTAAACGCTTTACCAAGTTACTACGCATTTTCAGGATACATCAAGTTCATGATTAATATGTAACGCATATAGTTTTGCTCTCGGTGATGTAAAGTTGTTTAAAGGATAATTGTTGATGATTATTGTGATTGTTTTGAAAAGAAAATGATATGCTTATGAGCATGGACACCTCCGGTTACAAAGGAAACTCTGGCGAAATTTTCTAAAAACTCCAACACTTAGAAATTATTTTCTAACAAGTGTTTACAAAATATGTTTTAGCTTTGTTTTTCAGAATAAACTTCGCCATGAGCTTTATTACAAAAATACAAAGTATCGGAGGTTAATTTTTACAAGTAAAATGGATAAGTATATATATATTTTGAATACATACACTATACTAGAACACTTGTGTGAATATTTGTTTATTTTGTGAGATAGTTATATTATTGTAGGATAAAATAATATAACTTAACAAAATATCTTGACACTAGAATTGTGTGGTACGTGATAGAAGTAATGAGTGGATAAACCGTACGTAGGATACGTGTTATGCATGCACAGGAAACTGATTGTTATATGTACCTTATTAGGACGTGCTTGATTCCTGTTTGTTAAGAGTAATTAATCTAACCGAGCAAACCAAGGTGAGTTCACACTCTTTCTAAGGCATGGGATTCCCGGTGGTTGGGAATGGGTTAAAGAATTAAAACGGAACCTACATATCCTCCTTGGGTAGGATATGTATGGCCATCCTCCATAGGTAGGATGCCAATATTAATCCTGCGTATTCTCCTTGGGTAGAATACGTACGTTCGTCCTCCTTGGGTAGGACAACAACCTTAAAACTTACTAGACAAAACTCTATCATTCAGTCCCTCATTTTATATTGACTTAATCGCCGAGGCCGCTGGCGAGCGGGTCATTAGTTAATAGCGCTCTTAGGTTTAACAAACCTCACACCGTGTCATCCGAACGGGCGTGTACTAATGGACTATGGCAAACTGTCAATGATGATAGACATTGACGTAGGGCACAATTATGTTCGTCAGTTGTCGATATCAGAACGGTCTAGTAGTTCACCTGGGGAAGCCCCCACTAAATATGGTTTGGGGAAAAGAGAAATTGGTTAAACATATTTTCAACTATGGGGTAACCCCCACGGCAAGTAAGCCAACTAAACGAAAACTATGTTTTTTTGGAAACAACTTAAAACGAACACCCAACTGTGAACTCACTCAACTTTGTTGTTGACTCATTGTTACATGCCTTACAGGTCGTTAGATGCTTATGGAGCTTGCACGAGGAGGAGGTCGTTGTGGGATATGGACTGTTATGTCCCGTGTTCAATATTGAACCTTATGAACTTATTGAACTTATGTTTTGGCTTTACGATTTATGCTTCCGCTGTTAACTTAAAGTTGGTTGCTTTCTTTTGGTCACCAATTGTATTGTGGTTGGGTTATTTACTTAATTACGTTGTTCAATATGATTGGTGGCTCGATCCTGGTCGCGTCACGCCTCCAAGCGGTGATACTCCGCATGGTGGATTTTGGGGGTGTGACAAGCATATTATTCGACGTTTTCTTCGACTTTCAGCAACAATGACCTGAAAACACACAAACTAACTAAAGTAACGAATTCTAACTAAAAACGAAAACAAACTAACCGAAATATATACAAACTATACACGAATAAAGGATGTATTTTACAATACATCAAATATCCTCACACTTACTCTTTTTTCGTCCCTGAAAAAGAATTATGCAAATGGAATCAGAATCAGAATCAGATAAATATTCGGATTCAAAAGCTAGATTACTTATTACAATTAAAACTTGTGTTAACCGCGATTACAAGTATACTTGTCCTCTAAAACCCAAACCCGGTTCCAAGCCCTTATCATATAATTTAAGTTCAAGTTCGGTTAATTTACCTAGGGTCTCACACTAGAATCTGCCGTTTCACCTAATTCCACCTCAAGCTTATAGAACAAAAGGAACAGTCACTGGACTATTTCCTAACCGTTTTATATCAAAATCAAAAGAATTTAACATCAAATTTTCATCTCTTTTTTTTCTTTTCTTTTGAGCTTTAGACTAGGCGTACCTAACGCAGAGGCTATCTCAACTAGAGTCACCATCCCCAAGAGCGACAACGTAGGCGTCAGTATTTTTGCATTTTTCTTTTTAACAATCCCAGAGGCAATCTAAGTCAGAGTCACCATCCCCAACGAAGATTAAATAGGCCTTGTCATTTATTCGGTCTAGCTCATTTATTGCATTCTTTTTATTTTCTTTGATAAAAAATTCTAATAATTTTAGCTTATAAAGGCATTCCTTATACTATTTTTGGGGGTTCCGGCTTCCCTATTTTTCCTAGATGAGAACCCACTAGCAAACTAACAATTAGATATATTAGGATCAAAGGAACCTAAAACCGGGTCAGGCCTAATCACACATCCCAAATTAGACACTTTTTATTCTCATATTATTATTATTTGAAACCCAAACAAACCTGATTTTTCTATCATTTTCCGTTTTGATTTTGCAAACTCCTTAAAATGAGAGACATTTTCAGTTTTTCAATTTTTTTTTGAATTTTGAATTTTTTTTTTTTTTTGTATTTTTCAGATTTTAAGACTCAAAACTAACTCGACTCACCAGCTAAATTAACTAAACTACGACTACGACTCAAATGTTCCATCCCCACACTTAAAATTTGCATTGTCCCTAATGCAAGAATTGAAACATGACTCAAACTACCTAAACTACTACTAAAAATAAACTAAATACCAAATAAAATATACAAAATACACAAGTGGAAAATGACTTAGCTGATATGTGAGACAGTCAATGTGCCAGTCAATTCCACATATGCCCTCCAATCCGAACATACTTAGCAAACAATTCCTAACTCTCACACGTGAACGGAAGTGGCAACCAAACACCATACCTATTAACAAGCATAAATATACCAAAACATAATAGATAGATATATAAGTGTATCAACCATCACCAACAACAAACCCGTCCCTACCAACCAGTTCAAAGTATCCAAAATATTAGTACAAACCAAGATGAGGATTAAAACAGCATAAAAGATAAAAAAAAACAAACAAAGATACTCCGTTCTGCGCCAGCTGCATCCTCTATCCCCACACCAATCCTCATCATCACTCTCTTCTTCCTCTTCTTCATCGCCACCTCCACCAGCACCGGAATCACTCTACCCATAAACTAGAAATTCGGGATTCGGATCCCCGTAACCATACTGCTTCAAACCATATCCATACCCAGCAAACTGGCTCGAACCACCCTCACCACTAGAGCCAAATTGACCAGGCATCCTGAACTGACCCGGCTGAGTGTAAGGCTAAAAGAAATCAGGAACGTTCATGCTCATCCGCGACATCATGTACCCTCACCACTAGAGCCAAACTGACCTGGCATCCTGTCTAACCTCGTCGAACTGCTGAGATGCCCAGTCATGCATCTCTCCAAAACCCTGATCCATACGAGTATATAAAGATTCTAATGTAAGTGGATCTAGGGGCGGCTTTCGTTTGGGGTACTGCTATGCCAGCCTCTCCTGCCTTTGCCTAGGTCGCTGCCTATGAGTAGGCTCAATCTGGTGCATCACATCCGCAGTTGGATGTCCCTCTGGTGGTTGGACCTGAGTCCCCTGACGAACACCCTCCCAGGTGATCGGCTCAGTCCAAGTAACTATGCCAGCCATCTGTAAATCCTTTATCCTAAAAATCGCCGTGGTTGGCCCCTTGTGAAGAAATTGCACGTTGTACTTATCAAAAATGCCCAAATTCATCGAAAGGCGAGTAATGTATGGGCCCATATCCAAAGCAGTCCGATTACCTCCCTGACGGGTCCTACTGATGGACCAACTAACACACTTACCAAATTCATCCCCCTGTTCTCCAACCGACACATCAATATGAACAAATATGTCCAATTCGCTTTATTCTCACCCGATTTCCACCCAACTAGAGTAGTAGAAAGGATCTTTAATATATAGCAATGAACTGGGTCACGGATCGAAGTAATGAGGTTCGTTGTAGCAAACGGATGATGTGAAATCGGAGACCAAAAATGAGACAACTCAGTAGGACCCACACTGACCGGCCTAGGGGTCTGATACGCACCCCTCAAACTTGTCTCAAATTCAGGGGACTGAGCCTCCTCTGCCGTGTAAAAACCCGATGCTACTACAAACCTTGCGATGTCCATTTCCAACACTGTCCTGCTCAGGCTAAATGATACTACGTTACGTTGGGCAAAAGCACCTTCTTTGTGCTTAAAAGTGCTGTGGAACTCTAAAACCAACTCTTCATATTGATCCCAGTAACAATCAAGCGCCCCTCTCAGCCTTGGACCCAATATATGTTCGACCATTTGTCGTGAACCCACACTTTCCAGCCATTCCCAATCCATAACCCTATGCTCCAAGAATTCGGTTTTTCTCAGCTTATCAAATTTTTCCCTCTCCTTTGTACCTAAGTCGAATTGTAGTAGTGGGTGATCACCTCTGTTTCGTATCTTTCATATAGGTATATTTTCTCGAGTATGATAATTGATTCTTCTTCTTTGAGGGTTTAGATGATATACTTGTAAACTCGGGTACCCTCGTGGACGTGCGGCCGGACTTCTCTTGCGTGAACGACCCGCACCACTACCTCCTTCACCTGATATCTCTGCACAAACAATGTTTAAACAAAGCAAAACAGTCAAACAATTAGTGTTCACAAACTATTTTTGGTATTTTTAATTTTTTTGGAATTTTTTTCGAAAATTGGAAACAGTCGTATAGCATTACATTCGTGGCTGAATTCGAAAAATAAATTGAAATAAAAATGTGGGTTACCGTTTACAAAAGCAGAAGTCAGAAAAATAAATTGAAATAAAAAGCCGTATAACATTACATACGTGCAAGCTATGTCAAACTTGTACGCGGATATAAGTAAACCCAAGACCAAGACTAGACTAAGCTAAGCCCGACTCATTAACTACCACTCAATGTACAGTACCTCCTCCCGGCACTTTAATTGTCCCAATTAATACCAAGTGCCTACCAAAACCGAACGTTGAGTCCAAACTTCCTTAAAGTCAGAAACTTTAATGTCAAAACAAATTTTTAACTTGAAAAATTACGCCTAGTTAATCTCAGCTCAATGTTCAATAATCCCAAACCAAGCCATCCGCACCCGTTAAAAATACTAAACATAACTATACTAGACTCAGACTGGACCCGACAAAAACCGACACTACGACTCAAAATATGACTCAAACTAGACACTAGACAAGTAATATGCAGAGTATAATCAAGAAAACATACCAGATTTGTTGAGAAAAGTTGAGAAAATTTGAAACTTTAAATCATACGGTAGGTCCTCAATGTGAGTGATTTAGCGGGTGAAACGTTAAAACTGACGGTGGGGATTGTTAGGGAAGTGATATAGGTGATGTGGGTGGAAAATGGGTGAATATTTGTGAAGTTTGGGTGGAGATATGGTGGTTTTAGGCAATTTTGCGGCTGGTTCTCGTAATGTTAGGGTTTGGTGAGAATGGGGAAGAAAGGGCAAGGCATCAGACTATTCATATAATATGGGGTCGCGCTACGCGACGGTAAAGGGTGTCTGTCTTCGCATACCACCCGGCCCTTAAGGTCAAAAGGTTCAGGTTTTAAACAGGCATCGCGCTACGCGATAGTTTTGGTCACGAGGCTTCGCACGACACGACGCCCTCAAATTTCAGGTGCTTTTGGACTGGGGCCTCGCGCTACGCGACGGTGATCTATTTTTGCCTTGGCGTGACGCGAAGGCCACAATTTCACAGAAAGTTTCAAAAATTTGAAGGCTTCCATGCCTTAGAAAAATTTGTTGTTTTTCCCAAACCTCCCAAAACTCATCCCAAATATTTTCTAACACTGGGACTTACCTGGAGTGTCGTTTTCTCTTCAATTCTCGCTCCTCGTCGGTAATGATTTCCTGCAAAATACTCAAACACACAAAATGAAGACACGAAAATCTATGAAAAACTATTGTTAACTATGAAAAGACTCAAATAACGACTCGATACAAATGGTACAAACTCTACACTTGAAAATTCACTCAAGACTCTAAATGGTGATACTAGGTGGGTCTTCTAGAGTAGTTTCCTCCTTCTCGGCGGTATTGATGGGCCCTCCTAAATAGTGCTACAACCTGTGGCCATACACTTTCCAAGTACATCTGTCGGCTTCATTAAGTAACTCCACGGTACCATACAGAAACACTTCCTTCACCACGTATAGAAGTTTGAGTTTCGAACAATGGATAGAGAGAATGTTTCTCATGAAGGTTATTATAGGAAACTTTGTGTGAGCTCGAAACTTTAAGTCAAAAAGATAAAACAACATTGGTTAAGGTTCTGAACTTCTAATAACTTAAATAACGTCATGCTTGCAATGTAAGAGGGACACTTATATAAATATATGAAGCGCCATTGGTGCATCCACCGTACCTCCTCGAAACTTTAAGTCAAAAAGATAAAACAACATTGGTTAAGGTTCTGAACTTCTAATAACTTAAATAACGTCATGCTTGCAATGTAAGAGGGACACTTATATAAATATATGAAGCGCCATTGGTGCATCCACCGTACCTCCATTACATTGTTCACGTTTCGTTATTTTTGCCACTATAGGTTTTTTACACATGACAAATCTTACTGTGGTTTATGTGCACTGAATTCTATGATTATGTATGCATCCATAATTACGTAATTCCTTGCACAGTCCGCACAATGCATTTTATAATGTGTAGGGGAAGAAAATCAAGCGAATAAATCTGCGATGACTGTGGCTAGACTGCCAAAGGGTCCTTTTTAGTTAGATCAACAAATAATCTTTTAAAATGGGCCACTAAAGGGTCTTTTCAGCTACATCATCACATGATGTCATTAACCAGGTTAACGAATCAATCTTTTTTAACTAGACCACCCAAGGGGTCTCTTTTGAATTATGGAATGGTACTATATAATCCAAGTGTCTTAACTATTACGTAGAAGCCCATTAAGGATTTAAGGTAGTACCTTTGGATATCCTACTATGAATCCCTCATATGAAGATATGGATGATTCTACGAGGACTTGAACAGCGAATATTTGGATCTCACAAAAACATAAAAGAAAACACATAAACACATAATCACATAATTGTTTAACTTGATCTTCAATTTGTTATCAATTTGTTATAGATTTTATTTATCAACTTGTTATCAGTTTGTACACGGGTATTTAAAGTACACCAGGAATCTAATCCATGGACTTCAATTTGCACTTTAAACATCTTCAAGAATCTAATTATGAAGATAGGAAGATCTTAATAGGAATACGGCTTTGTCCTTATTGAATCGTAATGTACGTATTAAAGCATACAAAGAATCCAATTAAGTACTTCGATTTTGAGCGATAATCATCCACAAGGATCTAATTGTGAAGATAAGAAGATCCTATATGGATTTTGGAATTTGAATAGCGGGAGACGTTTTGAAACCTTGCACTAGACATGCTTAAGTCGATACATGAGGTAGAATGTTCATGAAGTTGAGGTGCTAGATATGCCAAGGCGACATATGAAGCAGAATTTGGAGGTTGTGTACTACGTACGTTAAGTCAATCATACGAGCAGAATGTTTTTGAAAACTATGCATGGGGTTCTTTAGAAATGTGTTTAATGGTTTTACGTAATACTTTTGAAATCATACGGTAGATGTATTAGGTAAATATGTTTATAAATTGTTTTAAAATCATGTGAGATGAATTTTGTAATCATGTATAAGGTTTTTGAAAACATGGATAATGCTTTTGAAATCATGCACTTGTTATATTAAGTAAATATACTGTGTTAAAATGTTTTCAAACTATATGAAATATTTTGAAATCATGAAGGTTGTTTTTGAAAAACACATACTATGTATGTTGTTATGGAAACTAGAATGTAATGATATGGGTATGAGATTGAAAAAAAATACCCTTAGTTATCTAACCAAGGATTTAAAGTGATACTTTGAGTAATCGTCCAAAATTGTAACTTGTATCTTGTACTTCGTTTCTTAGAATGAAACGTGTACTTAGGATTTTCGAGGAAATGGTGAGCGATCACATGAATAGGAGAACTACTAGAGTAGTTTGTTTTGCAAAGAACAAAGTTCCTTGATGTAGGTATCGTAGGGGTATGCCAAACACATATTCATAATTGTGAACAATGATTTATTTATAAACCAACCAAATTGTTCTCGAAGTTTAAGGAAAACAAAGGAAATAAAAACATAAGATTCTAGTTATTTCAAAGCAGCATCATCTTCCAGTCAGCCAACTACTCATTCATGGGTCTGATTTGCATTGACAAGCTTTGGGCATTTGTCCCTGAAATGACTCATCTCGCCACAGTTATAGCAAGTGCCTGGTGGAAAACGAGCTTGTGCTGGATCTGCTTGAAGTTGAACAGGGTTCTGAATAGCTTGGTTTAACGCAGTGACTGAACGACAGACTCTTGCCGTATGACCAAAAAGTCCACAGTTGAAACATTTTCGGCATTTGACACTGGCATGGTGATGGAGGTTACACTGATTGCACAAAGGGGTTGTTCCTTTGTATGGTGCTTGAGCAGCAGTAGGATCTGCAACAGATTTATTTTTGGATAGCAAACCGGCATGTGTTAACCAAATGTCCCTATCGTCCACAGTGGGTACATTTGAAACATGGTGTTTGATTCGGATGATGACGGTTGCATTGATTGCACAAAGGAGCAGTTCCCTTGTACGGCTTCTTGATTGGTGGTGTTGCCACCTGGCTAGGTCCCGCTTGATTCGGAGCATTCGCTGGAAGATTCTTTGAAGCTTTACGCTTTCTTGATCTTCGTGAAGGCTTGGCTTCTATTTACTTTGGTGTCTCTTGGGTGGCTTCATCCTTGAGACGAGACATAGCAAAAGCTAACTCAGCAGTCTTCTGGAATACTAAGCCTATTCGTTGGGCAATTTTGGTAGCACGTTCGGACATTTGAGTGTCGCTGCGATGAAGATACATCCTAAAGGAAATGGAAGACATGGGAGGAAACAAGTGAGATGTTATCGGATAATCAAAACATAATGTTTAAATGTATCGATAACGCATAAAGATTGTGATAATTTGTTTGTTACCTAAGGCAAACAAATGACACGGGGACTAATGAAAGTAAGCAGGTCATATTAATGTATCGCGAAGACATGCTTTAGCCTATAAGTGGACACTCACCCCAAGAGTTCCCAGGTAAGAGTGACTGGTCCGATTATGTGAATTTGTACGAACACTCTAGCCTTAGACAGAAAACTCAGAGTACAGGCAACCACCCTTCCAGATTGCACGTGTTCACATTGTAAGACCCAAACTTTGACGAGATTTTGAAAACTTTGAAGGTTCAAAACCTTATAATAAATCATCCTAGAATAGATGATTGGTTTTCAATACGGATTTGAAATTTGTGTTCTTGTTGTGGTTGTCGCCTAAAGATAGGTGACGGTATTGTTTTAAGATCTAAACACAAGAATCTTGTGTTGGCGTCCTAGGAAGGTTATAGACTAGGTCAAAGCATTACTAATAACCTAATTCCCTATAACCATGAGTTCTGATACCAACTTTTCTGTCACACCCCGACCGCGTAAAACAACAAATCGCGGTGGAAACGTTGGGGAGTGTCGTAACAGAATCATTGTTTCATAACACATGGTAATTGAAATTTTGTTTTATTGAATTAAAAGAGGTTACAATGTCTTAAAAACAAAGAAACATAACATAATTAACTAGTCTTGCATCTTTTATTGTCACTAAGGCCCAAGTCCACCTAAGTGTATCTTGATCAACCCTATGCATCAGCTCCTGAAAACACATGTGAAAATAGGTACGTCAGCATAAAAATGCCTGTGAGATACATAGGTTTTATTGATGCAGGATTCATGACTTGTAGGTTAAAAGGATGTTTAACAAAAATATTCATGAACCTTATAAAAATGTTTTCTTTTACAAATTATACGAAAATTGATAAGTAACCAGATGATATAAAAGAAAGATGAATGGTTAAGTGAATAACCAAGTAAAATGAGTTTGTATAAAATATGTTGTTTGTAAAACAATGTTTTGTGAAGATATGTTATTTGCGTAAAATGTAATATGTCTAAATTGAAATGGTTTAAATAACGCTATGATATGTAATATCATAAAAGCACTTATATATAGGAAGTACCAGCGGCGTATCCACCATGCTTTTATCATATTACACACGCCTCGTTATTTAAATCACTTACCCAAACAAACCACCATAATGTATTGTTAAAACCAATGTAAAAATGTTCATGTATAATCAAATGTTATGTATGGCAAATAAAAAGTATCTACTCAAACCATACGTAAAATGTACAAAACAATGTATTTGAATAAATCATAGTTCAAATCAAAAGTTATGTTTTGTAAAATCAATGCTTTATTGATACAAACATCTATGCGGTAATGTTAAACGTCTATATTCAAGCCTTGCGACTGAGGAGACAAACCCTTAACAAGTTAAAGGTTTATCAAAATTATGTATATCGGATTCAATCATTCCTTCCACCCAAACAAACCTAGGATTTCAGGAATGGGAGTTGCCAATTCCTATGGTACCACTACTTACTACCGAGCGGCATGATCGGTGTTAATGAACGTATTAGTTTCGTTAAACAAACCAAATGTTATACCAAATGTAAGCATGTTATGAGAAAATAATGTACTAAGTATGCTAAGTGAACATACAAAGTAGAAATGTTTAATGTAAATCAATGTGTCCATATGCTGAGTAAGCATATGCAATAGAAATGCAATGTAAATCAATGTCTCCATATGCTGAGTGAACATATGCAACAAAAGTGCTTATTAAAATCAATGTGCTAGCATGCCAAGTAAACATACATAGCAAATCATAAATGAAATCATGTACTATATGCGTACTAATGAACATAGCAAGTATATGTAATGAAAGCACGAAAAACATGAAAGTAACAAGTAGGCACATGTGTATCACCCCAAAATATTTGAAATAAGTAAAAGATGGGACTATGTACTCACTTGATAATGCTTAGAAGTCTCGAGATAACAACCAAACAAAGCTAGAAGGATCACGTGTCACACCCCGACCACGTAGAACATACAAAACGTGGCGGAAATGTCGGGGAGTGTTGTAACAGAATCATTGTTTCATAACACATGGAAATTTAAATATTGTTTTATTGATTAATAGTGTTACAATGTCTTAACAAAAAAAGAAATACAACATAATTAACTAGTCTTGCATCTTTTAGTATCACTAAAGTCCAAGTCTGCCTATGTGTATCTTGATCATCTTACGCAACAGCTCCTGAAAAACACATGTGAAAATAGGTACGTCAGCATAAAAATGCCTGTGAGATACATAGGTTTTGTGAAAATAAGATTCATGACTTATGTTTAAGAAAATGTTTAGTCATGAACCTTGTAATTTGTTTTGTTTTGTAAATCATTTGAAAAACAATAAGTTCAGATGATATGTATAAATAAGAGAATAATGTATGGTTAAATGAATAACCATGTAAAATGAGTTTGTATAAGATAAGTTGTTTGTAAAACAATGTCTTGTGAAAAGTATGTCATTTGTATAAAATGTTATATGTCTCAAATTGAAATGGTTCAAATAACGCTACGATATGTAATACCATACAAACACTTATATATAGGAAGTACCAGCGGCGTATCCACCATGCTTGTATCATATTACACACGCCTCGTTACTTAAATCACTTACTCAAACCAAACCAAACCATCAAGATGTAATATTTAACAATTGTAGAAATGTTTATGTATAGTCAACTACGGTTCACACGGTTCAACAGTTACAAACGGTTCACATAATGTAATATAATGTGGTCATATGCTGAATGAGCATATGCAACAAAATGTAATGTAAAGCAATGTACTAAGTATGCACACAATGGACATACATAGCATGAAATGTAATGTAAAACAATGTACTAAGTATGCACACAATGGGCGTACATAGCATGAAATGTAATGTAAAACAATGTACTAAGTATGTACACAATGGGCATACATAGCGTGAAATGTATTGTAAAGTGATGTACTAAGTATGCACACAATGGGCATACATAGCATAAAATGTATTGAAATCATGTACTATAGATGTACTAATAAACATAGCAAGTATATGATGTGAAAACAGGAAAGCATGAAAGTAACAAGTAGGCACATGTGTTTCACCCCAAAACAGTTTGGAAAACAGTAAAAGAGGGGTCTATGTACTCACTTGAGATTTCTAAGAAGTCCTAAGATAACCACCAAGCAATGCTAGGGATCACGGAATCAAACGGCACCTAATATAGGTAACTACATTAATAACCCGGATCTAAATCGGAAGATTGGATAGGATGAGGTCTCATAAACCAAATGAGTGTGGGAACTCATATGATATGGTTTAACAAGGCCTACATACTAAAAGGAACCTATCCTAAGTGCTTACGACCCATCACGACCCGTTTAGGTAGCTTATGCTACTTTAACGCGTCGTTCGCGTGAAACGCGTTCGGAACGCCTAACTAGCCCAATGACAAGTATTATATGCCTAAACATGTTTAATATTGTTATCAAATCAGTTTATATGTCAAAAGTTATGTTACATATGCTTAAAATGAATTTTGGCGCAAAAAGGGCGTTTTGGTAATTTACCTAAGGCATATAAACTACCTATCATACCACTACTTAAACGAAGCGACCATAAGGTATAACCTCGGAAGGTTATTCCCTATATACTATGGTCACCTAATGTGCTTGGTCGGATCCTAAAGATCGACCAAGTGGGTCGGGTTCGAAAGTATAAGCGATTGTTTAGATCGCTTACCTTACGACCCTATATAAGCACTAAACTAAAAGTGGCGAGCTAAGCATGTTAAATCATGCTTAACTAAGTTTAGAAAACAGGTTTGGTATCAAAACAAATGGTTTTGATACCCACAAGTAGTTTGGTTACAAAATACGCAAGAATACGTATTCTGGCCGAAACTACGGCTCGTCACTGAGCCTAGATAACGTGGTGATCAGTAGGTATAGTCACTAGGGACTATAACCATCGTGATCACGCTCACGTTATGAAGTTCAAATGAACTTCGCATTGACCATAAACTGATCAATGCAGAAAGTCAAACAAAGTTTGACTTTAATGCGAAAACGAATAAAAGAACGAAGGAACACTTACAAAGGGTCCCCGAATGCTAATCTAGATCGAAATAGCTCAGGTATGAAACAAAGGTTTCAACTTAGAGCACTTTAGATCAGATTCTTGTGAGGAATGAGTGGAAATGGGTTGGGTATTTATAGAATTCAGAGAACCATTAGGATCGTTTCTTGGAAAAGGGGGCACGATCTAAGCCGTACACTTGTTGGAAAGTTGTGGTACCTCAATTGGCCACCCACCATAAGGTATTGACACTTGGCCTTGGCCTTTGGAGTGTTTAAAGGCTGTTAACAGCTGAGAAAAACAAGTTTCTGCATCTGACCCCTGCTTGCACACCGTAACACTCAGAGTGTTGAGGTGCGCAAGGACCTGCAGACCAGAAAGTTTGAAAAATGGCAGAACAGGCCCCTGAAGCTCCAAACTTACTATTTGATGCACTTTTGACACGTTTAAGCCCCGTTAACCCCATTTCAAAGCTATAAAATGAAGTTAAAGTATAGGGAACTTAAAACGTGCTCAAAAATATCTCGGATGTCGGTTCGTTTGGCCGTACGATTGCGTTGTTCGGTTAATTACGACGGAATGCGCATAAGCGCGAAAAACGATCCAAATTGCGCGACGAATGGATTTTTCTTATGCCAAACACTAAAATAAAATGTTTTAGTGCTTACATAAATTTTTGGATGTCCGGAAGTATTCAGAACGAAGTTATGCGCGAAAATGCAAACTTGTGCACTTATTGACGCTTTTAGTCCCTGAATGGCCCAAAAGTTTATTTTAGCACACCGAACCCTTCAAAGCTTATTTCTAAGCTATGTAAAGGATATATATGGTATGTTTAAGTTATGGTCATGTTCCAGAATGTCTGTTACAATTCAGATTGGCATACTTTCGCAGTTTGTCAAATTTAGTCCCTGTAAGCGAATTAACTTGATTTCGGCATACCAAACCTTCCAAAACTTATTTCTAAGTTATATAGAGGTTATTTAAGGTATGTTAAGCCTATGTCACTGTTCCGGAGTGTTTGTTACATTAAACTGGTTATATTTACGCATCGGTGCGCGTATAACCTTCCAGAAAGCGATTTAGAGCTTGAAATCGAACAAGAGTTGATATGTGCAAAAGATACACATATTTATACAAGTCCAAAGTATGAAACACAATATTTCATTGGTTTGGCATTTGTTTGTGGGTTCAAGTGACACAGGTGTCACAGTCTCCCCTACTTTAGGAAATTTCGTCCCGAAATTTAATTCTAGAGGAAACTTGTGAGGACAGCTGTGACGGTTTCGCCTTCAAATAAATCCATTGAACCCTTAAGTAAAACTCTGGGCCATGTTAAGATTCTTAGCGAAATTGTCGACTATCAAAGTAAAGTCCTTGTAGTAACAAAACATGGAGTTTCGAACTACGGACAACAGAATGTTTCTTATGAAGACTCATCAAAGGAAACTTGGTGTGTGCTTGAAATCAGAATTGGGGAGTGTAAGATAAAATGACATCGGTCAAGTCCAAGACTTTTCCCGTAGCATTACTCTTGTCACTATAGGTCCTAACACATGACAAAACTTCCTGTGGTTTCTGTGCACTGAATTCCATAATTATGTAGGCCTCCATAATTACGTAATTCCTTGCACAGTCCGCACCGTTCATTTCATAATGCGTATGGGGAAAAAATCAAACGAATAATCCTGTGGTGATTTAACTTGACTGCAATAGAGTCTCTTTAACTAGGTCACCAAAGGATTAGATCAACGAAAAAATCTCTTGAACTAGACCACCCGAGGGCCTATTTAACTACATCGACGGAGGATGTCTTTAACTAGATTGTCGAACCAATCTCTTCAACTAAACTACCCAAAAGGAATATTTAACTACATCGACGGAGGATGTCTTTAACTAGATTGTCGAACCAATCTCTTCAACTGAACTACCCAAAAGGAATATTTAACTACATCGACGGAGGATGTCTTTAACTAGATTATCGAACCAATCTCTTCAACTAAACTACCCAAGAGGAATATTTAACTACATCGACGGAGGACGTCTTTAACTAGATTGTCGAACCAATCTCTTCAACTGAACTACCCAAAAGGAATATTTAACTACATCGACGGAGGATGTCTTTAACTAGATTGTCGAACCAATCTCTTCAACTAAACTACCCAAGAGGAATCTTCAACTACATCAATACATGATGTCCTTAAACTTTGGAATAGTACTTTATAATCCAAGGGACTTAACTACAACGTAGAAGTCTATTAAGGATTTAAGACAGTACCTTTGGATATCCTACTACGAATCCCTTATACGAATATATGGAAGATTCTACAAGGATTTGGATGACAAGAATTTGGATCACACAAAAACATAAAAGGGAACACATAAGCACATAATCACATAATTAGTTAACTTGATTCTTTAATTTGTTATCTTTAGGTATGGATATTTAAAGCACACCAGGAATCCAATTCGTGGATTTCATTTGGCACTTTAAACATAAGAATCTAACTATGGAGATAGAAAGATCTTTAATAGGAATTCGGATTTATCCTTATTGAATCGTAATTTACGTATTAAGGCATACGAATAATTCAAGTAAGGGCTCCGATTTGATTGATAATCATCTATAAAGATCTAATTATGAATATAAAAAGATCCTATATGAATTTTGGAATTTGTGTAACAAGAGGTGTTTCGACACCTTGCACTAGGCGTGCTTAAGTCGATACACAAGGTAGAAAATTCATGAGGTTGAGGTGCTAGATCTGCCAAGTGACATATGAAGCAGAGTTTGAAAGTTGGGTACTATGTATGTTAAGTTGATCATACGAGCAGGGTTGACTTGGGTTTGGTTTAGACCACTTTGGTTTGGGTTGATTTGACCAGCATTAGGTTTCCTTGCAAGAGGTTGAGCAGCAGCAGGATTTGTAACAGCTTTGCTTTGGGTTGCAAAGCGGTACCTGATAATCAAATATCCCTATCGTCCACTGTGGGTACATTTGAAATAGAGTATCTGATTCGGATGATGACGGTGGCATTGATTGCTCTAAGGAGCGGTTCCTTTGTATGGCTTCATCCCTGAGACGAGTCATAGCTAAATCAATGGCCTTCTGGTAGTACGACGCCTAATTGATGGACAATTGCAGCACCTAGTTCAGACATTGTTGTTGCGATGAAGAGGCACAATGGAGAAAATGGGAGACATGGGAGGAAACAAGGGAAATGAAAACAGAATAACAATGTATAAAATTGCGATCATTTGTTTGTTACCTAAGGCAAACAAATGAGACAATGACTAATCAAAGTAAATAGGTCAATATAATGTATCGCGAAGACATGCTCGCCTATAAGTGGACACTCACCCCAAGAGTTCCCAGGTAAGAGTGACTGGTCCGATACTGCGGATTTGTACGAACACTCTAGCCTTAGACAGAAGACCCAGGGTACAGGCACCCACCCTTCCAGTTTGCACGTGTTCACATTATTTAGACCAAACTTTGACGGGATTTTGAAAACTTATAGGGTTCAAAACCTTACAATCAATCATCCTAGAACAGATGATTAGTTTTCAAAGCAGGATTGAAATTTGTGTTCTTATTGTGGTTGTCACCTAAGAATAAGTGACGGTATTGTTTTAAAACTAAACACAAGAAAACTTGTGTTAGGGTCCTAGGAAGGTTATAGTCTAGGTCAAAGCATTACTAATAACCTAATTCCCTATAACCATTGGCTCTGATACCAACTTTTCTGTCACACCCCGACCACGTAGAATATACAAAACGTGACGGAAACGTCGGGGAGTGTTGTAACAGAATCATTGTTTCATAACACATGGAAATTTAAATATTGTTTTATTGATTAATAGTGTTACAATGTCTTAACAAACAAAGAAATACAACATAATTAACTAGTCTTGCATCTTTTAGTATCACTAAAGTCCAAGTCTGCCTATGTGTATCTTGATCATCTTATGCAACAGCTCCTGAAAAATGCATGTGAAAATAGGTACGTCAGCATAAAAATGCCTGTGAGATACATAGGTTTTGTGAAAATAAGATTCATGACTTATGTTTAAGAAAACGTTTAGTCATGAACCTTGTAATTTGTTTTGTTTTGTAAATCATTTGAAAAACAATAAGTTCAGATGATATGTATAAATAAGAGAATAATGTATGGCTAAATGAATAACCATGTAAAATGAGTTTGTATAAGATAAGTTGTTTGTAAAACAATGTCTTGTGAAAAGTATGTCATTTGTATAAAATGTTATATGTCTCAAATTGAAATGGTTCAAATAACGCTACGATATGTAATACCATACAAACACTTATATATAGGAAGTACCAGCGGCGTATCCACCATGCTTGTATCATATTACACACGCCTCGTTACTTAAATCACTTACTCAAACCAAACCATCAAGATGTAGTATTTAACAATTGTAGAAATGTTTATGTATAGTCAACTACGGTTCACACGGTTCAACAGTTACAAACGGTTCACATAATGTAATATAATGTGTTCATATGCTGAATGAGCATATGCAACAAAATGTAATGTAAAGCAATGTACTAAGTATGCACACAATGGACATACATAGCATGAAATGTAATGTACAACAATGTACTAAGTATGCACACAATGGGCGTACATAGCATGAAATGTAATGTAAAACAATGTACTAAGTATGCACACAATGGGCATACATAGCATGAAATGTATTGTAAAGTGATGTACTAAGTATGCACCCAATGGGCATACATGATGTGAAAACAGGAAAGCATGAAAGTAACAAGTAGGCACATGTGTTTCACCCCAAAACAGATTGGAAAACAGTAAAAGAGGGGTCTATGTACTCACTTGAGATTGCTAAGAAGTCCTAAGATGTCACACCCTGTCTTTTGCGGAAGCGTATGATGTGTGACTAGCTTGTTATCATTGCATTCAATCGTAATAAACAACTACATGATCAAAACGATGTTCATCCATTTATGAAAATTTAAGTATTACAAATACTTGTTATTTAAGTTTTCAAAACACGACCTTTGACAAGGTTTCAATTCAACAAAAGTGGATGACATCTAAACTTGTAGTCTACTTCTAGTTACGACACTTGCGCCCAAGATCCATCCTGTCACCTGAAATACATGTAATTTTGGAAAACATCAACATAAAGTTGAGCGAGTTCATGCGTTTTTGTATTTCACGTTTTTATACTTTGTATGAAAACATAGTATTTGTCATGTATAATTCAAGTCTTTCTTGAGTACCCCACGTACTCAAGTATAATTCCCGTTTTCTTGAGTATCCCACGTACTCAAGTATCATTCAAGTTTTCTTGTGTACCCCACGTTTTAAATGATTGTTTATATAAGGACATTAAGGCACGTGAGGACATAAGGAGCATTAGTATATTCTCCTTCAAGGCATGTGAGGACATAGGGAGCATTAGTATTTTCTCCCTCAAGGCATGTGAGGACATAGGAGCATTAGTATTTTCTCCTTTAACTGTGTCAATTACCCTCGACTGTGTCGATTAACCTCGACTGCGTCAATTTCCCTTGACTGTGTCGATTTCCCTCGACTGTATCGATTAACCTCGACTGTGTCGATTTCCCTCGACTGGGACACCGAAGCACTCAAGAGGTCACATAAGGACCATGAGTGGGGCTCGGCCGTACCCGTTAGATCTAACCCTCGTCCCTAATTAAGTATTAATGGCATCTCAATATCTAGTTTAAGCTCACATGATCTAGTATTTTCTAGTCTTTTCTTAAAGCTCATCATATTGCACTCACCACGAGTGCTTCTCGTATTCTCAAATCATATTGCACTCGGTTCTCGTTCTCACCAAGAGTGCTTCTTGTATTTTTACCCTTTGTAAAAATTATAATATTTGTAACATGTATTTCACCCCCGAGAGTTATAAAACCAAAAACAGTTAAAGAAAAGGGGGAGCATGAACTCACAACTTTGCGTTCCTGTGCGTCGTAAACTTCACCGGATTTGCTTAATTAACGTCGTAACCTATACGCGTTTTCTTAACGTTAGTCACTAGACTTGCGTCGCACAAGTACAGTCACTCTCTTTTGTATTTGAATCGTTGTGTTAAAAATATTTTATATTTTTAACTAAGCATCCTACTTATATTATTTTCTCAAAAATTGATATAAGTATTTCATGTTTTGCACTTTGCACCCGAATTATGTATCTTGTATGTTGTATGTGTATTTTTGTGTTTATACTCCTCATGAGTATTTAGTGTATTTTTAAGTCTTAATACACTAGCACGTATAACACATACTATATACACTTAGCACACAAGTTGGTGATCAAATAATATATATATTTTTCTCAAAATATACATACTTAATAACCATTTTTATTCTTGAAGAAATCCTCATTTCCTATCACCAAAAATTAGGGAAACCTTGGTAATACTTTTAAATACATTTTTAGGGAATTAGTTTCTCAAAAACTCATATTTTTCTAAGTGTCAAAATTTATAAAAATTTTGACAGAATTTCCCCTAAAAATGGAGGTTTCCCATGTTTTCAAAACATGTGTTTATTTTCTTTTAAATCGTCGACAATCATCAACAACAATTATCAACAATAATCACATATTTCTCCATTTCATGAACTTGAATATTTACAAAAATGTGTAGTAACTTACTAGCACATTTAGTAAGTCTTGTTATCTTTAAAAATAAGTTTAATTTCTTAAAAACTTTATTTTTAAAGAATATGAAGTTTCACAACTTCTAGTCGGTTTTTACGAAAATTATTTCTTTATTAAAACTTTTGTTACACAAGTGTCCACACACTTGTTTGTTCATAAAAACACCTCTACTTCATGAAAGATCCGGTTTTAAAACATGGTTTTGTCTTACAGTTGGTCTTTCGAAAATACCACTTGTAGACCTTTAGATCTAC
Organism: Helianthus tuberosus; assembly: GCA_030545235.1. Lineage (NCBI taxonomy): Eukaryota > Viridiplantae > Streptophyta > Magnoliopsida > Asterales > Asteraceae > Helianthus > Helianthus tuberosus. Next base: position 97,580,258 of record CM060388.1, read on the forward strand.
TAGTTTAGAACTCCATTTCATAAGAAAAACTATTTTTACACAAGTTCATGTTTAGTGTGTAGTAGAGTTTCATCATTTAACCCTTTTCATTCTTAACATATTCTATGTCATGTTTCATGAACATGACTAATCCGGGTTAGATGATGATCCGAGCTACCACAACATAGATCGGCACTAAATAATCACCACAAAACAAGTCTTACAAGTTTTACACAACTCTTATGCTTTTAACCAACATTTTTAACATTTTAGTAGACTTTTAACACCTCATCTTGCAAGTTCACGAGTTTTAACCGTCATATCTTATTTTAACCACTTTAAAATAGATCGAGAGTGTGTTTCAAGCAACTTACTACTAGCTCGAGGCTAGGGAAGAATCTAGTCGAAGAATGAGTGGATAAAAGCAATGAGAAGAGGTCCTTCACGTCCCGAATGCACCAAGCTTCGTTGTTTGCACTTTAGCACCTTTGGATCACCTTAGAATGTTTAAGAATGATTGAAAAATGGAGGTTGTAAGGTGAGGGTGTTGGGCCGTAAACCATGGAGGAAGGAGGGGAGGTTGTGGTGTAGTGGAGATGATGAAATGATCATGAGGTATAGACTTGTGGTTTATAAAGAAGTTCTCCCAACATTTAATTAACTCTTGGATATTATGTCTCCAAGATACCCAACAAATCAAATAAACAATTTAACAAAATCTTGGTGTAGTCCCCATGTCCCAACCGTCCATAATGGGGGAGGGGGGTTCTAGTTGGGTTAGTTAGGATTTAATGGAAAATGGTTAGTGTTTTTTTTTTTTGTGTTATATACTTGTAAGATGCATTATGATGTGTTATATAATATATAGTGGGTTAGGGCGTTCGGGGACCCTAACTAGCTCAGAACAAATAAAACAATGTTCTTGGCAATATTTTTTGTTCCGGGTAATATCCGGTTGTTCGGTTAGACACCGGTTCGTTAAAGTGCCAAATTACACTTTTTAGTGTCTTTTAAGTACCTTTTTGTATCCTTCTCAATTCCCAACACTTGGGGAAGTATTCTGGATAATAAAATGACATTTCTGCAAAATATTCATATGTTTAAATGCTGAATTATTGCTGAATTATATAAATTCTGCACTTAAAGTGCGTTTCGGGTGCTTTTTAGTGCTTATTTTTGCTTTCGCAATGTCTATAAATTAAACCCTTATATGTACTCTTGGGTTTTAATGTACTTTTGTCGTTGGACCTACACCTAGGTCTCAATTCTAATGTCTGACTGCTTTCTGCAGTTCTGTTGACACGATGTGTCTTACCGGTGAGTTTACTAATATTTCTGACGCAACGCTCTCGCTTATGCATAAAGCTATATTTTGTAGCACAAAATGTGCATGAATTCACTTGCATGGAATTCAGAAATTTATTTGTCTGGTAAACCAGATCATGCACAGTCATTTAAGCACAAATTACTGTTCATCTAGTGTACGGAATGTACGGAAAAGTGACGGTTGTCACAGTCTCCCCCCGTTAAAAGAATTTCGTCCCGAAATTCAAGCGATGCCACCGGTCGCAGGGGAGTTGTGAAACCAATATGGTCACTTAGATTCATGATTTGTCTTCATGTTCCCATGAAATCTCTGGGTCATGTCATGAATTCTATCATACTCAAGTAAGTCGATCATGACTTTTCTGTATCTTGTGGACTCTTGGTCCATAACCTCAACAGGTTTCTATAGTATCACGGACTCTTGGTCCAAAACCTCAACAGGTTTCTATAGTATCACGGACTCTTGGTCCAAAACCTCAACAGGTTTCTATAGTATCACGGACTCTTGGTCCAAAACCTCAACATGTTTCTATAGTATCACGGACTCTTGGTCCAAAACGTTAACATGTTTCTATAGTATCACGGACTCTTGGTCCAAAACCTTAACAGGTTTCTATAGTATCACGGACTCTTGGTCCAAAACCTTAACAGGTTTCTATAGTATCCCGGACTCTTGGTCCAAAACCTTAACAGGTTTCTATAGTAATTCTTGTCGTTTGTCATTGACGTGAATCTTATTTGTGGGAACAACGACTGTTCCTTAAGTCAGACTCCTCTACAGACTAGACACATGAATGTGTCGCGATCACTACTGATCTTTTTCTGGGAGCTTCATCTTGTGAACAATGGTTCTGATCCCTACACCGGGGATTCAACCTTTTCGTTTTCCAAATCACACTACGCCTTCTCTAGGCGAGGCTCTCATTTTAGTCATACTTCTTGTCTCAATTTCTTTCGACTTATGCCGCTCATCGGCGCTATCTTTCTGTATTCTGCGGGCTGTCCTGATATGATCACATATCTGAAGGATCTTGCCACTAGTTTTTCCTGGTCCATCTCGGGCCAGTTGATTGTTTATTTCTGGTCTCCGTTCAACATGACGGGAATCCACTCATTATGTTCCGTCCAAAGCTTTACACGAAGCGGTTTAGACGGCGGTGTGATAGATACCGTTGTAGGAAAACTCCACTAAGGGCAAGTGAGTGTTCCGACTTTTCATCAAAGTTTATCACACAAGCACGTATTGTGTTCATACAGTCTGCATTGTTCAGCAGCTCAGTTCGTAATCAAGTTCTTACGATCATCGGTGTGCTGCAACCCTTGTGATCAATAAAGATCGTGCAACGTTTTCTTTCAGGTAATGACGTCCAGTTGCGGCGCGCAATCACTGTATCTATCTCAAGATCTCTTCTCGTGATTCCTTAATCAATGTGCCGCGTGTGCAAAGTCGTGGTCTCGGTGCATCGACGTAGAATCGAGACTCGTCGAGAGACATCACATAATTGCAACTCTAGCTCCTTAGCTCTTGGTTGCAGGGTTGGCGTGAATTTCGTTCTTATCCACCATGTATCCTAAAGCTCTCCCTTCGCGAACTCGAAATCCGCTTTTCGTCATCATTGCACATAACTGTGCTTTCTCTAAGAGTTGCAAGGTAAACTGCAGCTGTTGCTCACGACCTTCCTTGGTCGTTGGCCATATAAGAATGTAGTCAATAAGTATATGACTTATCCAGGTATGGCTCACACGTTCGATTCATAAGGTCCATGAATATATTGTCGATGCATGTGTCAAGCCAAATGATACGACAAGGATCTCGTAATGCTCGAAGCAAGTCCTAAAGGTCGTTTTAGGGATATTTCCTCTTGTATTCACAGCGGAGGATATCTTGTACTCAAATCGATCCTTGAGTGGTAACTAGGATCTTATGATTTGTCTGTTTTATGTCATCAGTCCTTGACAAAGGATTCTGATTTTCAATTCTCTGGAATTTATGCAAAGTGGAGTCTACCACTTTCTCCTTGTGTCCTTAACTAAGGGCGTCATGTCCCTAATATTCTCTGTCTAGCAGCTCTTGCAGTTATATCGGGGGCTCATGCTTCACGGACGAAGCTAGTCGGTAAGGCGTCATTCGGCACTGGTGCCGCTTTTGGCACGAGGCTCATCTTAAACCTCTCTTGTCGCTGCGGAGGGGCGTCCCTGGCAAGTCTTCAGAAAATGGCTTCTGGAACTTCTTCCATCACGGGGATGTTCTCAGGCTCTACACTTAGATACCCAATCTATGTTGACTATCATATTATGGCTTCGCAAGTCAATGGTAACAGAAGGTTCTGGCCTTCTGAGTCCCTAAACGCAATCCTCATTTGCTTCGACTGTTTAAACTAGCCTTCCTTATGCCCATTTCTAAGAAATACGGGACGTCTATTTTACTAGGTCAAGCGGTTTCTTAAGTTCTAAGCATGCAAGGTTAAAGTGGATGTCAGTATTAATTAAAAGCAGATGCATTAGGTTGGTTAATAGGGAACGCACCCGTAACCGCATCTGGATCCTGGCGTGCTTCACGAGTTTCAATCGTGAAAACCCTTCCTTGCTTGTTTCTTCCTAGGGCAATCTTTCCCAAAGTGCCCTGCTTCATCACATTTGTAGCAGCCTGGTATTCTCTTATTTCTTCCATCTGGGTCCTTCGCCCAACAGGCATCCTTGTTGTGCCCTTCTTTTCCACACTTTCCGCACGTAGGCCTTAGACATCGAGCTTCATGGTGAAAAGTGCATTCCCCGCATCTCGGCTTAGTCCCCGAGTATATTTTACCACCAGCCTTATTAGTGGCTCCATCAGTTTTCCTTCCAGGCGGCGGGTTCACTTTCTTTCTTTTGCCTGTTTTAGAGCTTCCATAGTTGACTTGGGTGCTCATCTTTAGATTCGAAGACTTCCTCTTCTTATTGCCTGATGACTCCACATGAGTCTCTTTCTTGTTATCCTCGGATTCTGAAAATTTTCCCGCACGTAGCGCTTCTTCAGTAAGGGTGACACTCATATCGATAGCCTCTGCAATGGTTGAGGGCTTTGAGGTAGTAATCATGCTCCTGATCTGAGGTGCAAGTCCCCAAATGAATCGTTCAACCCTTTTGAATTCCGGTTTGACTAAGTAGGGGACGACCCTAGACAAGTCGTGAAATCGTTGGACATATTCATGAATCTTCGGTCCGTCCATTTTCAAGTTCCAGAACTCCACCACAAGCTTCTGGATTTCAGCTCTAGAACAGTATTTCTTTTCCATCATTTCCTTGAGCTCGTCCCAGCTTAGTGCATAAGCAGCATCCGCACCAAGGGTTTAAACCTGAAGGTTCCACCAGGAGAGTGCGCTATCTACAAATAACCCTGAGATATAAGTAACACTCTGTCGGGGCGAACAGTTACTCATTCTTAGAATGGAGTCAGTCTTTTCTGCCCAACGAACAAATGCGACGGCACCTCCTGTGCCATCAAAATTTAATGGTTTGCAGTCCAGGAACTGCTTAAAGGTGCAGCTAGTTGGAGGGTTATTTTCAGTAGTGCCATCGCTGTGCTTAAAGCGGAGGGCTTCATGTCGCGCAATTGCCTGTGAGATGCATTCTTACAGCTCGGCTTCTGTCCTTGGCAACGTACTGGTGTTTGTGTCTCGCCTGGGCGGCATTCTCTTCTTACAAAATGGTATGAAGTAGGTTAGACAACATTCCAATTGTCTATGAGATACATAGCACCATAAGCCACCCAATTTCACACGTATATATAATCAGTGTATAAGCGAGGAAACAGTTATTGAGCCTTCACATAGGCTTGCCAACTTGGCTTATTGTTTGAAATGAACTCGAGGCTACATCGCCTTGGTCATTCAAGTTTTAGTTATTTCCTGCTACATTGGTTTAGCTTTACTGGTGCGTATATTTCCCCTTTGATGGGGTTGTCCGTGTCGAGGTGGTAGGGAGTGTATCGTCACTGATTCTTCCTGAATGTCATTCCACCTCTCTTGCTTAAATATTGTCTTCACAAACGTCTCGTATGCAGGTAGATGTGTCAGTCACGAAGTAGGCTAAGACAGGCTTCCTACTTTCTAACGTGCTAAAGCACTAATCTATGTGCTGTTCTACCAAATGAAGGTGAGGACACCTATAGATTAATTTTGTATGGTTTTCATTAGCTCGGCCCGCAGAGTCCACCAGGATTCCTGTGCACTACAAGTCGTTATTACGTGGGCCCCCGTAATAATAAATTGTCTTGCACAGTTACCCAAATTTTCTCTCGTCCAAGCAGATGGTCAATCAAAGAGGGGACACTACTTCCTTATACCTCTTGTCATGGAAAGGACCTTTGCGATGGTCCACGCGCTAACATTCGTTATCGTTACGCGCGTATAGGCACGATGATTAGATGGAATAGGAATAGAGAGAATTCCTAGTAGTTGGAGGGGCACCTTCGAGATGAATACTTCATCTCCCTTTTCTGGTTAAGCATATCGTCAATCTTGCTTCACATAAGCCGCAGGGATCTCGTCCCGTTGATTGAGAATTCGTTCAAGGTTGCTGCCTCTGCCTCCTCATCATCACCGTAGTTAGGCACCTTCACGATCGAGAGGGAAGAGCAGCCATCTCCTACGGAAGCAAGCTCAGCATCTTGTTTGGTAATCACTCCCAGCCATGAGCTTTGCAAAGGACGCGAGGTCGGTAGCTTCATCGTGCGAGTTACGTATAGTAATAGGAGTCGGAGTCGAAAGTATCTTATTCACGTCAATAATCATTACGTACACTTATTTGAATGTATGTATATCAATAACATATATGCTACTTAGCATAATCAAGCATTTTAATGCATTATATCACGTATAACTCTCGTTTTTGGGGGGTCATTTGTTTTTGGCAAGTCTAACTTGTGTAGACTATGCATTGGTTGGCACCTTATTTTAAAGGTATTCCTCACTAATGTCCTTGCCTTGTCACTTTTTGAAAAGTTTCTGACTTGTGGATCTTGGCGCTTTCGTGAATGCAATGAAAACCTTTTTGTAAAATGTTTTTGTGAGAGAACTCTAGTGATTGTAGTCTAGACTCGAGAAAGAATCCTAGTTCACTACAATCGAGGCTCTGATACCAAACTGTCACACCCTGTCTTTTGCGGAAGCGTATGATGTGTGACTAGCTTGTTATCATTGCATTCAATCGTAATAAACAACTACATGATCAAAACGATGTTCATCCATTTATGAAAATTTAAGTATTACAAATACTTGTTATTTAAGTTTTCAAAACACGACCTTTGACAAGGTTTCAATTCAACAAAAGTGGATGACATCTAAACTTGTAGTCTACTTCTAGTTACGACACTTGCGCCCAAGATCCATCCTGTCACCTGAAATACATGTAATTTTGGAAAACATCAACATAAAGTTGAGCGAGTTCATGCGTTTTTGTATTTCACGTTTTTATACTTTGTATGAAAACATAGTATTTGTCATGTATAATTCAAGTCTTTCTTGAGTACCCCACGTACTCAAGTATAATTCCCGTTTTCTTGAGTATCCCACGTACTCAAGTATCATTCAAGTTTTCTTGTGTACCCCACGTTTTAAATGATTGTTTATATAAGGACATTAAGGCACGTGAGGACATAAGGAGCATTAGTATATTCTCCTTCAAGGCATGTGAGGACATAGGGAGCATTAGTATTTTCTCCCTCAAGGCATGTGAGGACATAGGAGCATTAGTATTTTCTCCTTTAACTGTGTCAATTACCCTCGACTGTGTCGATTAACCTCGACTGCGTCAATTTCCCTTGACTGTGTCGATTTCCCTCGACTGTATCGATTAACCTCGACTGTGTCGATTTCCCTCGACTGGGACACCGAAGCACTCAAGAGGTCACATAAGGACCATGAGTGGGGCTCGGCCGTACCCGTTAGATCTAACCCTCGTCCCTAATTAAGTATTAATGGCATCTCAATATCTAGTTTAAGCTCACATGATCTTGTATTTTCTAGGCTTTTCTTAAAGCTCATCATATTGCACTCACCACGAGTGCTTCTCGTATTCTCAAATCATATTGCACTCGGTTCTCGTTCTCACCAAGAGTGCTTCTTGTATTTTTACCCTTTGTAAAAATTATAATATTTGTAACATGTATTTCACCCCCGAGAGTTATAAAACCAAAAACAGTTAAAGAAAAGGGGGAGCATGAACTCACAACTTTGCGTTCCTGTGCGTCGTAAACTTCACCGGATTTGCTTAATTAACGTCGTAACCTAAACGCGTTTTCTTAACGTTAGTCACTAGACTTGCGTCGCACAAGTACAGTCACTCTCTTTTGTATTTGAATCGTTGTGTTAAAAATATTTTATATTTTTAACTAAGCATCCTACTTATATTATTTTCTCAAAAATTAATATAAGTATTTCATGTTTTGCACTTTGCACCCGAATTATGTATCTTGTATGTTGTATGTGTATTTTTGTGTTTATACTCCTCATGAGTATTTAGTGTATTTTTAAGTCTTAATACACTAGCACGTATAACACATACTATATACACTTAGAACACAAGTTGGTGATCAAATAATATATATATTTTTCTCAAAATATACATACTTAATAACCATTTTTATTCTTGAAGAAATCCTCATTTCCTATCACCAAAAATTAGGGAAACCTTGGTAATACTTTTAAATACATTTTTAGGGAATAAGTTTCTCAAAAACTCATATTTTTCTAAGTGTCAAAATTTATAAAAATTTTGACAGAATTTCCCCTAAAAATGGAGGTTTCCCATGTTTTCAAAACATGTGTTTATTTTCTTTTAAATCGTCGACAATCATCAACAACAATTATCAACAATAATCACATATTTCTCCATTTCATGAACTTGAATATTTACAAAAATGTGTAGTAACTTACTAGCACATTTAGTAAGTCTTGTTATCTTTAAAAATAAGTTTAATTTCTTAAAAACTTTATTTTTAAAGAATATGAAGTTTCACAACTTCTAGTCGGTTTTTACGAAAATTATTTCTTTATTAAAACTTTTGTTACACTTGTGTCCACACACTTGTTTGTTCATAAAAACACCTCTACTTCATGAAAGATCCGGTTTTAAAACATGGTTTTGTCTTACAGTTGGTCTTTCGAAAATACCACTTGTAGACCTTTAGATCTACTAGTTTAGAACTCCATTTCATAAGAAAAACTATTTTTACACAAGTTCATGTTTAGTGTGTAGTAGAGTTTCATCATTTAACCCTTTTCATTCTTAACATATTCTATGTCATGTTTCATGAACATGACTAATCCGGGTTAGATGATGATCCGAGCTACCACAACATAGATCGGCACTAAATAATCACCACAAAACAAGTCTTACAAGTTTTACACAACTCTTATGCTTTTAACCAACATTTTTAACATTTTAGTAGACTTTTAACACCTCATCTTGCAAGTTCACGAGTTTTAACCGTCATATCTTATTTTAACCACTTTAAAATAGATCGAGAGTGTGTTTCAAGCAACTTACTACTAGCTCGAGGCTAGGGAAGAATCTAGTCGAAGAATGAGTGGATAAAAGCAATGAGAAGAGGTCCTTCACGTCCCGAATACACCAAGCTTCGTTGTTTGCACTTTAGCACCTTTGGATCACCTTAGAATGTTTAAGAATGATTGAAAAATGGAGGTTGTAAGGTGAGGGTGTTGGGCCGTAAACCATGGAGGAAGGAGGGGAGGTTGTGGTGTAGTGGAGATGATGAAATGATCATGAGGTATAGACTTGTGGTTTATAAAGAAGTTCTCCCAACATTTAATTAACTCTTAGATATTATGTCTCCAAGATACCCAACAAATCAAATAAACAATTTAACAAAATCTTGGTGTAGTCCCCATGTCCCAACCATCCATAATGGGGGAGGGGGGTTCTAGTTGGGTTAGTTAGGATTTAATGGAAAATGGTTAGTGTTTTTTTTTTGTGTTATATACTTGTAAGATGCATTATGATGTGTTATATAATATATAGTGGGTTAGGGTGTTCGGGGACCCTAACTAGCTCAGAACAAATAAAACAATGTTCTTGGCAATATTTTTTGTTCCGGGTAATATCCGGTTGTTCGGTTAGACACCGGTTCGTTAAAGTGCTAAATTACACTTTTTAGTGTCTTTTAAGTACCTTTTTGTATCCTTCTCAATTCCCAACACTTGGGGAAGTATTCTGGATAATAAAACGACATTTCTGCAAAATATTCATATGTTTAAATGCTGAATTATTGCTGAATTATATAAATTCTGCACTTAAAGTGCGTTTCGGGTGCTTTTTAGTGCTTATTTTTGCTTTCGCAATGTCTATAAATTAAACCCTTATATGTACTCTTGGGTTTTAATGTACTTTTGTCGTTGGACCTACACCTAGGTCTCAATTCTAATGTCTGACTGCTTTCTGCAGTTCTGTTGACACGATGTGTCTTACCGGTGAGTTTACTAATATTTCTGACGCAACGCTCTCGCTTATGCATAAAGCTATATTTTGTAGCACAAAATGTGCATGAATTCACTTGCATGGAATTCAGAAATTTATTTGTCTGGTAAACCAGATCATGCACAGTCATTTAAGCACAAATTACTGTTCATCTAGTGTACGGAATGTACGGAAAAGTGACGGTTGTCACATAAGATAACCACCAAGCAATGCTAGAGATCACGGAATCAAACGGCACCTAATATAGGTAACTACATAAATAACCCGGATCTAAATCGAAAGATTGGATAGGATGAGGTCTCGTAAACCAAATGAGTGTGGGAACTCATATGATATGGTTTAACAAGGCCTACATACTAAAAGGAACCTATCCTAAGTGCTTACGGCCCATCACGACCCGTTTAGGTAGCTTATGCTACTTTAACGCGTCGTTCGCGTGAAACGCGTTCGGAACGCCTAACTAGCCCTATGACAAGTATTATATGCCTAAACATGTTTAATATTGTTATCAAATCAGTTTATATGTCAAAAGTTATGTTACATATGCTTAAAATGAATTTTGGCGCAAAAAGGGCGTTTTGGTAATTTACCTAAGGCATATAAACTACCTATCATACCACTACTTAAACGAAGCGACCATAAGGTATAACCTCGGAAGGTTATTCCCTATATACTATGGTCACCTAATGTGCTTGGTCGGATCCTAAAGATCGACCAAGTGGGTCGGGTTCGAAAGTATAAGCGATTGTTTAGATCGCTTACCTTACGACCCTATATAAGCACTAAACTAAAAGTGACGAGCTAAGCATGTTAAATCATGCTTAACTAAGTTTAGAAAACAGGTTTGGTATCAAAACAAACGGTTTTGATACCCACAAGTAGTTTGGTTACAAAATACGCAAGAATACGTATTCTGGCCGAAACTACGGCTCGTCACTGAGCCTAGATAACGTGGTGATCAGTAGGTATAGTCACTATGGACTATAACCATCGTGATAACGCTCACATTATGAAGTTCAAACGAAGTTCAAACAAAGTTTGACTTTAATGCGAAAACGAATAAAAGAACAAAGGAACACTTACATAAGGTCCCCGAATGCTAATCTAGATCGAAATAGCTCAGGTATGAAACAAAGGTTTCAACTTAGAGCACTTTAGATCAGATTCTTGTGAGGAATGAGTGGAAATGGGTTGGGTATTTATAGAATTCGGAGAACCGTTAGGATCGTTTCTTGGAAAAGGGGGCACGATCTAAGCCGTACACTTGTTGGAAAGTTGTGGTACCTCAATTGGCCACCCACCATAAGGTATTGACACTTGGCCTTGGCCTTTGGAGTGTTTAAAGTATAGGGAACTTAAAATGTGATAAAAAATATCTCGGATGTCGGTTCGTTTGGCCGTACGATTGCGTTGTTCGGTTAATTACTACGGAATGCGCATAAGCGCGAAAAACGATCCAAATTGCGCGACGAATGGATTTTTCTTATGCCAAACACTAAAATAAATTTTTTTAGTGCTTACATAAATTTTTGGATGTCCGGAAGTATTCAGAACGTAAGTTATGCGCGAAAATGCAAACTTGTGCATTTTTTGACGCTTTTAGTCCCTGAATGGCCCAAAAGTTTATTTTAGCACACCGAACCCTTCAAAGCTTATTTCTAAGCTATGTAAAGGATATCTATGGTATGTTTAACTTATGTTCATGTTCCGGAATGTCTGTTACAATTCAGATTGGCATACTTTCGCAGTTTGTCAAATTTAGTCCCTGTAAGCGAATTAACTTGATTTCGGCATACCAAACCTTCCAAAACTTATTTCTAAGTTATATAGAGGTTATTTAAGGTATGTTAAGCCTATGTCACTGTTCCGGAGTGTTTTTTTTTGCATTAAACTGGTTATATTTACGCATCGGTGTGCGTATAACCTTCTAGAAAGCGATTTAGAGCTTGAAATCGAACAAGAGTTGATATGTGCAAAAGATACACATATTTATACAAGTCCAAAGTATGAAACACAATATTTCATTGGTTTGGAATTTGTTTGTGGGTTGAAGTGACACAGGTGTCACATCACGGAATCAATCGGCACCTAATATATGTAACTACGTTAATAAACCGGACCTAAATCGGAAGAACGGATAGAATGAGGTTTTGTAAACCAAATGAGTGTTGGAACTCATATGATATGGTTTAACAAATCCTACATTCTAAATCGGAACCTATCCTAAGTGCTTATGACCCATTACGACTCGTTTAGGTAGCTTACGCTACTTTAACGCGTCGTTCGCGTAAAACGCTTTCGGACCGCCTAACTAGTCCTATGACAAGTATTATATGCCTTAACATGTCTAATAATGTTTCCTAATCAGTTTAGATGTCAAAATTTAGGTTATATATGCTTAAAATGAAATTATGCGTAAAAAGGGCATTTTGGTCATTTTCCTAAGGCGTATAAACTACCTATCATACAACTAACTAAACGAAGTGACCATAAGGTATGACCTCGGAAAGTTATTCCCTATACAACTATGGTCACAAAATGTGTTTGGTCGGATCCTAATGATCGACCAAACGGGTCGGGTTCGAAAGTCTAAGCGGTTGTTTAGACCGCTTATCTTACGACCCTATATAAGCACTAAACTAAAAGTGACGAGTTAAACATGTTAAAACATGTTTAACTAAGTTAGAAAACAAGTTTGATATCAAAACAAAGTGTTTTGATACCCAAAGATAGTTTCGTGGCAAAATACGCATAAACACGTATTTTGACCGAAACTATGACTCGTCACTACGCCTAATCAACGTGGTAATCAGTAGGTATAGTTAGAAGGGACTATAACCATCGTGATTACGCTCACGTTGCGAAGTTCAAACGAACTTCATGTTGACCAAAGACTGGTCAAAGCAGAAAGTCAAACACTGTTTGACTTTCATGCTTGAAATGCATAAAAGCATGAAAGAAACTTACAAAAGGTCCAAGTAAGGAAGATAGAACAAGAAAACCAGCAGATTAGGATCTTCAACCAGAAGGGATAGTCCCAATTGTCCAGAAATGTGAGAAAAATTCTGAATGTGCAAGTTGTGAAGTGAATTTAGGTGGGTATTTATAGATTTCGGACAACCGTTAGGATCGTTTCTTGGATTTCGAGCTCAAATCTTGGCCCTCCATGTGTTGCCCACTGAAATACAATACTATGGGTTCCCAAAACAAGCTCAAGGTTTGATTAAACCATGTGCAAAAGCCAGAAACCAGCTGCTGTTTGTGAAGAAACTGTTTTCTGCAGAACTGGGGGCTCTCGCGCGTACGAGCTAGCCACATCTTACGTGGCCCGCGACCGCCATGGACTTCAGAAACAGTTTGAAAATTTAAAGAAACAGTCCCTGCAAGCTTTAGATGCCATTTTTGACATGCTTAAGCCCCGTTAAACCATTTTCAAGGATCTACAATGATGCCAAAGTATAGGGGACATGAAACATGCTTGAAAATATCTCGGATGTCGGTTCGTTTGGTCGTATGGTCACGTTATTCGGCTAATTACGACGAAATACAAACGGACGCGAAAAACGATCCAAATTGCACGACGAATGGAATTTTAGCATTCCAAACACTAAAATTAAATATTTTAATGATTACAAAATTTTTTGGATGTCCAGATATGGTCAGAACGCAAGATATGAGCGTAAGTGCAAACTTATGCACTTTTTGACGCTTTTAGTCCCTATTGATCAAATAAGTTTATTTTCGCATACCGAACCCCTTAAAGCCTATTTCTAAGCTATGTAAAGGATATTTAGGGTATGTTTAACTTATGATCAAGTTCCGGAAGGTTCGTTACTATACGAATAGGTAGACTTTTACAGTTTGACGCAAATGGCCCTACGATTGAATAAACTTGATTTCGACACACCAAACCCTCTAAAACTTATTTCTAAGTTATGTAAAGGTTATTTAAGGTATGTTAAGCCTATGGCACTGTTCCGGAGTGTTTTTCGCATTAAATTGATTACGTTTACGCATCAGTTCGCGTATAACTTTCAAGAAAGCGATTTAGAGCTCGAAATCGAACGAGAATTGATATGTGCAAAGGTCACAAGTATTTGTACAAATTCCAAGTTTGAAACAAAAAATCTCATTGGATTCATACTTGTATGATGGTCGTGGAGGCACAGATGTCACAAAACAAACTATGAACTCGCTAACTTTATGATGATTTTTCGCATGTTCTTTCTCATGTTATTTTTTCAAATTATGGCGCGGTTGGAATAGGAGAACCTTGTAGATTCGAGCAGTTAGTGGGCGTTCACCTTCTAGAAGTCTTAGCATATATGTTTTTGCTTTGCAATGAAGATACCAATTGATCATGCCAACTCTGATTTTTGCGGGTGTGACAGGAATTTTGTGTATGGGATTTATATAAAATAGATCATAGGGTAAGAAATACGTTTGATAAAACAATGAATTTTGAAATTTTGCATAAGTAGGGATTTTGGCAAAATGATAAATGATTTAGGTATAAAGATTGATCGTGTGGTTTGCATAATAAAGTCTCTTTAAAAAGGAAAGTTTGGTAACGATCACCGAGGTAAGAGAATCACCCCTAACCCGTTGGTGAGGTCGCTTTTGAGAAGGGAAGGAGCGGAGTTAATCTTCAAGGTAAGGAAATCATTCCTATCTTGATGATATGCCTCCAACTTGAGATTACAAGAATGTAAATCTAGTGGGTGACGTTTTTAAAATCATGCATGTGGATAACGTATAAGTGTATGAAAAGATTTAGTATGATGTGTGTGTAATCATTGTGAAAAAAATTTTGAATTTTGAAAAGGAAAAGTTTGTATTGCGTTAAGCATGAAATTGATACTAGTAAATTGGAGGGTTGATTAAAACTTGGATCGTTCCAAAACGGAACTTTTGACTAAACCAAAGTGGTCGAAAGCTCTTTTGAGTTTGGGAAGCATGCTTTGGCCTAATAGGTGGAATACTTTCGCCGAAATTTCGGTTAACGGTATTCACCCTTCTGGTTACTACATGTTCCAAATCAATCGAAAATTCGAGACTTGGCGGGATTTTTGAAAATCAAGGAGTGGGATTAGTTGACTAGATGCGGGTTTCACCCCTAACTTGACAACGTCGTACCCTAAGTGTGGTTAGCACTCGTCGGGTCAAGAAAATAATTTCTTACGCTTGACGAGGGTCCACTTGAATTAGAGTTAGAAATTTACCATCAAGATGTGGATTTCACTCCTAACTTGATGGTGTAATTTCGTGCAACATAGAATAAGAGGAGTGAGAGTCATTCACCAAATTGTGGGTTTCATGCCTATTTTGGTGAACTTGTCTCGTTTGCATTACGAATATCTTCAGGTCTTCAACGTGTATTGTGTAAAATGTCTTAGGAAAGACATGTTGTAAGTATTTAGACAAAGAACAAGAGATAGAAGCAAGTAGGAAGTACTTAGGTATTTTAAGAATCACAAAACTGGCCGGTTCGCACAGATCAGTAGTCCCCGTTCGCACGAATCGGACAGTGCACTTCGCACGAAGTGGACTGTTCGATTCGCGCAAGTGTGCGGTTCGCACGAATTGGTCAGATTCATTCAGAAGGGTCGATTTTGGTACTTAGAGACTATAGACTAGGTCGAATCATGCAATTCTACCTTATTCCCTATAGTTATGGCTCTGATACCAATCTGTCACACCCCAACCGATGGCGAATGTGACACCTGTGGCTCTACGACCATCATACGAATACAAAACCAATGAAACCTTGTGTTTCATACTTGGGATTTGTATAAGTATGTGTATCATTTTCACATATCAATTCTTGTTCGATTTCGAGCTTTAAATCGCTTTCTAGAAGGTTATACGTGAACTGATGCGTAAATGTAATCATTTTAATGCAACAAACACTCTGGAATAGTGACATAGGCTTAACATACCTTAAATAACCTCTACATAACTTAGAAATAAGTTTTGAAAGGTTTGGTGTGTCAAAAACAAGTTTATTCGATCGCATGGACTATTTGCGTCAAACTGCGAAACTATGTCGATTTGTATAGTAACGAACATTCCGGAACTTGATCATAAGCTAAACATACCCTAAATATCCTTTACATAGCTTAGAAATAGGCTTTAAGGGGTTCGATATGCGAAAATACGTTTATTTGATCAATAGGGACTAAAAGCGTCAAAAACGGCGTAAGTTTGTATATCTTACGTTCAGACCACATCTGGACATCCAAAAATTTTTGTAGTCACTAAAATATTTTATTTTAGTGATAGGAATGCAAAAATACCATTCGTCGCTTAATTTGGATCGTTTTCGCGTCCGTTCGAGTTTCGTCGTCATTAACCGAACAACATGACCGTACGACCAAACGAGCCGACATCCATGATATTTCTGAGCATATTTCAAGTCCCCTATAATTTTACATCCTTGTAGAGCCTTGAAAATGGCTTAACGGAGGTTAAATACGTCAAATACGCAAGTCATTGTGTGCAGGGACTGAAATTGTCAATTTCTAAAAGTTGCAGCCATACCCTCGCATTGCGCAACAGCCTAGTGGCCTCACTGTCGCGGCACGCCACCCCCTAATGACATAAACTTCATTTTTAGTAGTTGTTTGATAATTCAGGGACCTTTCTTGCAATTTCTTTGTGTGATGACCAAGTTAACACCTCTCCAAGTAAAGGATAGCTGTCATTAACACTTGTATGGTCCAGATTTCTTGCTTGGAGGACAAATAAACACATATCATGATCTTGAAACACCTCCACAAGTATAAATACCCATCCAATCATCCTCATTCTTTGCGCATTCTCATTTTTGGGACTCTAAGTGGAGGATTTCCTGCTAAGGAGCCACCTACCTGAGTTCTAAAACCTTCTCTTCAGCCTTTGAACACCTTATAAGTGTTCTTTCATGGCTTAGTAGTTATTTTCAGCCATTTAGAGCAGAAAGTCAAACAGTTTGACTTTCGGTTTTGACCATCAATTGGTCAAGTCAAAGTTCAATTGAACTTTGCAACGTGATTGAAATCACGATGGTTAAAATCCTTAGCGATTATACCTACTGATTACCACGTTGACTAGGTGTAGTGACAAGTCAAAGTTTCGGTCAAAATGCGTATTTATGCGCATTTTTGCGACAGAACTATTTTCGGGTATCAAAACCCTTTGTTTTGATACCAAATCAGTTTTCTAACTTAGTTAAACATGTTTTGACATGTTTAACTCGTCACTACTAGTTTGGTGCTTGTTTAGGGTCGTAAGTTAAGCGGTCTCGACAATCGCTTAGACTTTCGAACCCGACCCGTTTGGTCGATCATTAGGATCCGACAAAATTTATTTAGTGATCATAGTTGCATAGGGAATAACCTACTGAGGTTGTACCTTATGATCACTTAGGTTGGTTAGTTATTTGTTAAGTAATTTATAAGCCCATAGAAAATGACCAAAATGCCCTTTTGAAGATTAAATTCATATTATGCATATGTGATCAAGTTTTTGACATATAAACTGATTTGGTAACATATTTAGGCATAATTGGGCATGTAAGACTTGACATAGGACATAGATAACCTTCCAACCTTAGATTTATGCAAACGACGCGTTATAGTAGCTTAAACTACCGTAACAGGTCGAAACGGGTCAAAAGCACTTGGGTAAACTTTCCAATTAGAATGTTAACTCTATTAAATCATGCCATATGAGTTCAAATACTCATTTTTATAGAACCTCATTCTATCCTATCTATGACACCTGTGTCACTTCAACCATCAAACAAATACCAAACCAATGAAATATTGTATTTCATACTTGGGATTTGTATAAATATGTGTATCATTTGAACATATCAATTCTTGTTCGATTTCGGGCTCTAAATCGTTTTCTGGAAGGTTATACGCGCACTGATGCGTAAATATAATCAGTTTAATGTAACAAACACTCTGGAATAGTGACATGGGCTTAACATACCTTAAATAACCCTTACATAACTTAGAAATAAGTTTTGGAAGGTTTGGTGTGCCGAAATCAAGTTTATTCGCTTACATGGACTAAATTCGACAAACTATGAAAGTATGCCGATTCGTACTGTAACGGACAATCCGGAACATGAACATAAGTTAAAAATACCCTAAATATCCTTTACATAGCTTAGAAATAGGCTTTGATGGGTTCGGTGTGCTAAAATAAACTTTTTGGTCATTCAGGGACTAAAAGCGTCAAAAAGTGCATAAGTTTGCATTTTCACACATATCTTACGTTCTGAATACATCCGGACATCCAAAACTTTATGTAATCAATAAAATATTTTATTTTAGTGATTGGCATGATAAAATTCCATTCGTCGCGTAATTTGGATCGTTTTTCGCATTCGTTCGTGTTTTGTCGTAATTAACCGAACAACGCAACCGTACGACCAAACGAACAGACATCCGAGATATTTTTGAGCATGTTTCATGTTTCCTATACTTTAAATTCATTTTAGAGCCTTGAAATGGGATTAACGGGGCTTAAACGTGTCAAAAATGCATCAAAAAACATGTTTTGCACATTCAGGGACCAAAATTGACAATCTGCAATAGTTATCTTAGGAAGGGACCAAAGTTGAAAATCTGATTTCCAGCTTGTTCCAGTTGTTCCCCTCATTTTCACATGGTTTTAATGAAACTAGGGGCTTGTTTTGGGGTACCTATGGTATTCTAAAACCATGGGCACACATGTAAGGTCCAGATCGAAGCTCGGTTTTCGATGAACGATCTTAATGGTTGTGCAAAAAATATAAATACCCCGCCCATTCATTGTTGCAACCCACACTTTTGATCTGATTTGGCTCTCTAAGTTGGAGTATTCACTTCATACCTGAGAGTAATCGGATCAAAACTTCCGTTCTTGGACCCGTTGTAAGTCCTCTTTCGTTCTTTTATGCGTTTTTAGCATGAAAGTCAAACTTTGTTCGACTTTCTGCATTGACCAGTTTATGGTCAACACGAAGTTCGTTTGAACTTCATAACGTGAGCGTAATCATGATGGTTTTAGTCTCTAATGATTGTACCTACAGATTACCACGTTATCTAGGTATAGTGGCGAGTCGTAGTTTCGGCCAAAATGCGTATTCCTGCGTATTTTGTAACCAAACTACTTTTAGGTATCAAAACCGTTTGTTTTGATACCAAACCTGTTTTCTAACTTTGTTAAACATGTTTTAACATGTTTAGCTCGTCACTTTAGGTTTAGTGCTTATGTAGGGTCGTAAGGTAAGCGGTCTAAACAACCGCTTAGACTTTCGAACCCGACCCGTTTGGTCGATCATTAGGATCCAACCAAACACATTAGGTGACCATAGTTGCATAGGGAATAACCTTCTGAGATTATAACTTATGGTCACTACGTTTAGTTAGTCGTATGATAGGAAGTTTATATGCCTTAGGAAAATTACCAAAATGCCCTTTTGCGCATAAATTCATTTTTAGCATATGTAACCTAAATTTTGACATCTAAACTGATTAGGTAACATTATTAGACATGTTAAGGCATTTAATACTTGTCATAGGACTAGTTAGACGGTCTGAACGCGTTTTACGCGAACGATGCGTTAAAGTAGCGTAAGCTACCTAAACGGGTCGTAATGGGTCATAAGCACTTAGGTTAGGTTTCGTTTTAGAATGTAGGCTTTGTTAAACCATGTTACATGAGTTCCTATTGTCACACCCCGACCACGTAAGACAACAAGACGTGGCGAAAACGTCGGGGAGTGTTGTAACAGAATTAATTGTTTCATAACCATGGCATTTAAAGTTATATTTTATTTATCAAACAAGAGAGTTACATTGTCTTAAACAAGAAACAAAGAGTACATAACATAATTAAACTAAGTCTATCATCGTTTTATGTCTCTAAGGCACAGGTCCGCCCTAATGTCACGATCATCATCCTAAGCAACAGCTTCTGAAAACACATGTGAAAATAGGTACGTCAGCATAAAAATGCCTGTGAGATACATAGGTTTTGTGAAAATAGGATTCATGGCCTAAGTTTAAGAAAATGTTTAATAAAATTTAGTCATGAACCTTGTAAATTGTTTTGTTTTGTAAATCATTTAAAAAGCGATAAGATCAGATGATATGTATAAATAAAAGAATAATATGTGGTTAAATGAATACCAAGTAAAATGTATAAGTCCAAATTGAATGATTTAAATAACGCTATGCTATGTAATATAATACGAACACTTATATATAGGAAGTACTAGCGGCGTATCCACCATGCTTGTATCATACTACTCACATCTCGTTACTTAAGTCACTTAAACAAACCACCAATGTATGAAGTCTACGTTTAAACCAATTGTCAAAAAGTCCTTGTATGAGCCATATCAAATGTTAAAAGTCCAAATGTTGTTAAGTAATGTGTAACAAATGTTATGTATGGTAAGTAATGTGTTGTAACATAAACCAAATGTAAAAATGTACAAAACAAAGTATTTTGAATATATCAAAAAGTTATGTTTTGCAAAGTAAATGCATGTTTTATTGATACAAACACTTATATGGTAAGTTAACGCATACATTCAAGCCTTGAGACAGACGGATAACCCTAAGTCAAGGTTATCAAAAGAAATGTTTTCGGATTCAGTCATTCCTTACACCCAAACAAACCCAGGATGTCAGGAACGGTATTTGTCAAGTCCTATGGTACCATTACATACTACCGAGCAGTGTAGCTAATGTTAATGAACGTATATAAGTCCTGTTTGTACAAACCAAATGTCATATCGAATGTAAAGATGTTATATGAAAACAATGTACTAAGTATGCTAAGTTAACATACAAAGCAAAAAGTCATGTAAATCATTGTGCTAGCATGCTCAGTCAACATACATAGAAGAAATGTAAAGTAAAACAATGTACTAAGTATGCTAAGTAAACATACATAGCAAAACAATGTAATGTAAATCATGTACTATAATGTACTAATGAGCATAGCAAGTATATGATGTGAAAACAGGAAAGCACGAAAGTAACAAGTAGGCACATGTGTTTCACCCCAAAACAGTTTGAAAATAGTAAAAGAGGGGTCTATGTACTCACTTGAGATTGCTCAATAGACTTTAGATATCCACCAAGCAAAGCCAGAAGATCACGGATTCAAATGGCACCTAATATACGTATCTATATAAATAAACGGACCTAAATCGGAGGATCGGGTAGCATGAGGGTTTGTAAACCAAATGAGTGTAAGAACTCATGCAATATGGTTTAACAAAGCCTCCATACTAAAACGAAACCTAACCTAAGTGCTTACGACCCATTACGACCCGTTTAGGTAGCTTATACTACTTTAACGCGTCGTTCGCGTAAAACGCGTTTGGAATGCCTAACTAGCCCTATGATAAGTAAAATATGCCTTAACATGTCTAATATTGTTGCTGAATCAGTTTAGATATCAAAAATTATGTTACATAGGCTTAAAATGAATTTTGGCGTAAAAAGGGCATTTTGGTAATTTACCTAAGGCATATAAACTACCTATCACACAACTAACTAAACGTTGTGACCATAAGGTATAACCTTGGAAGGTTATTCCCTATACAACTATGGTTACCTAATGTATTTGGTCAGATCCTAAAGATCGACCAAACGGGTCGGGTTTGAAAGTATAAGCGATTGTTTAGATCGCTTACCTTACGACCCTACATAAGCACTAAACCTAAAGTGACGAGCTAAGCATGTTAAAATATGCTTAACTAAGTTAGAAAACAATTTTGGTATCAAAACAAACGGTTTTGATAGCTAAAAGTAGTTTGGTTACAAAATACACAAGAATACGCATTTTGGCCGAAACTACGACTCGTCACTGAGCCAAGATAACGTGGTAATCAGTAGGCATAGTCAGAAGGGACTATAGCCATCTTGATTACGCTCACGTTGCGAAGTTCATCCGAACTTCGTGTTGACCATAAACTGGTCAACGCAGAAAAACGCTAAAAGAACGAAAGAGGACTTACAACGGGTCCAAGAACGGAAGGTTTGATCCGAATATTCTCAGGTATGAAGTGTTAAACACAACAACTTAGAAAACAAATCCAGATTCAAAGGTGTTGGTTTTGAGTTGTGAACTTGAGGGGTATTTATAGATTTCTTAGGACCGTTAAGATCGTTCCTCGAAAACCATGCTTTGACCTCAACCATACATGTGCATCCATGGTTTTACAAAACCATTGGAGCCCCTAGTAATGGCCCATAGTTTCAAAAATACCATTTGTAAGTGGGTTTTGGGTGTATAACAGCTGTTAAAACTGGTTTTGCTGATCTGGGAGGGCCTCGCGTCACGCCTAGGGGGGCAAGGGAGGGCCTCGCGTCACGCCTAGGTGTCCCTGATCAGCAACAGTTTCCAAAATGACAGTTTCAGTCCCTGTTGTGTTTTAAGGCCATTTCCGACATGTTTAAGGGCCCGTTAAGCAAACTTTAAGGCCTTAAAATGATGCATAAACATTGTGGACTAGAAACATGCTCAAAAATATGTCGGATGTCAGTTCGTTTGGTCGTACGATCGCGATAATCGCTTAATTACGAAGAAATGCGCATAAGCGCGAAAAACGATCCAAATTGCGCGACGAATGGATTTTTCTCATGCAAAACACTAAAATAAAATATTTTAGTGCTTACATAAATTTTTGGATTTCTGGATGTATTCAGAATGTAAGTTATGCGCGAAAATGCAAACTTGTGCACTTTTTGACGCTTTTAGTCCCTGAATGACCCAAAAGTTTATTTTAGCACACCGAAACCCTCAAAGCCTATTTATAAGCTATGTAAAGGATATTTACGGTGTTTTTAACTTATGGTCATGTTCCTGAATGTCTGTTCTAGTACGAATCGTCATACTTTCACAGTTTGTCAAATTTAGTCCCTGTAGGCGATTAAACTTATTTTTGCCATACCAAAGCCTTCAAAACTTATATCTAAGTTATGTAAAGGTTATTTAAGGCATGTTAAGTATATGTTGATGTTCCAAAGTATTTTTCGCGTTAAACTGATTACGTTTATGCACCAGTTTGTGTATAATTCTCTAGAAAGCGATATAGAGTTTGAAATTGAACAAAAGTCAAAACATGAAAAAATGTAAAACATAAACAAACAAACATTGGGATCAAATAAATTTATTTTGTTGATAACTGAACTATTTACAATGATTACAAACACAGGTGTCACAGTCTCCCCTACTTGTGGAAATTTCGTCCCGAAATTTATTTAGAGGAAACTCGTGAGAATAGATGCGGATACTTCGCCTTCATTTGATCTTCACGTTCCCAAGTAAAGTCAGGTCCACGTTTAGATTCCCCGTGAACTTTAACCAATGGAATGCGCTTGCGTTTGAGCCACTTGACTTCAGGTTCCATGATTTCCACAGGTTTCTCAACAAAATGCATCGTGTTGTCCACACGAATTTCATCAAGCGGTATGTAGAGGTTCTCATCAGCAAGAAACTTCTTGAGATTGGACACATGAAAGGTTGGATGAACATTTCCAAGTTCAGGAGGTAACTCAAGTTTGTAGGCTACCTTACCGATTCTTTCGATGATCTTGAATGGTCCAACGTATCTAGGTGCAAGTTTTCCTTTCTTTCCAAATCTGATCACACCTTTCCAAGGTGAGACCTTGAGTAATACGTGATCACCGACTTGAAATTCCAAGGGCTTGCGTCGTTGGTCCGCGTAACTCTTTTGACGGCTTCTAGCTGTCTGAAGGTTATCACGAACTTTCTTAACCTTATCAGTTGTCTCTAAAATGAGGGCAGGTCCAGTAAGCTGAGCCTCACCGATCTCATTCCAGCAGACTGGTGAACGACATTTTCGACCATAGAGAGCTTCGAAAGGAGCCTTGTTGATGCTGGAGTGATAACTGTTGTTGTAGGAGAATTCAATTAACAGAAGATGTGAATCCCAACTACCACCAAAATCAATCACACAAGCTCTAAGCATATCCTCCATAGTCTGGATTGTTCTTTCAAATTGACCATCCGTTTGCGGATGATAAGCTGTGCTCAGATTAAGTTGGGTCCCCATAGCAGATTGCATGGTTCTCCAAAAATGAGAAGTGAAGCGAGCATCTCTGTCAGAAATGATGTTTAAAGGAACACCATGTCTAGACACGATTTCATCCACATAGATTTTAGCAAGTTTGTCAGCAGAAAAATCCTCACGGATTGGCAAGAAATGCGCTGATTTTGTAAGACGATCAACAACTACCCAGATGGCATCATGACCTTTCTTTGTGCACGGAAGTTTTGTAACAAGATCCATAGCAATGTTTTCCCATTTCCAAACTGGGATATCTGGTTGCTCCAATAAACCAGAAGGACGTTGATGTTCAGCCTTAACCTTAAGACAAGTAAGGCATTTTGATACATATAAGGCAATGTCTTTCTTCATACCAGGCCACCAATACTGAATACGAAGATCCTTATACATCTTATCTGAGCCAGGATGAATAGAATAACGAGACTTATGGGCTTCATCCATAAGCTAGGTGCGAAGATCATCTTGGCTTGGGACCCACAAATGGTCCATAAAGTAATACGATCCATTGTCCTTCAGTTCAAGATCAGGTGTTATGTGATAGGGTAACTCCTTACCCATCAAACCTTGTGAAACACAAGTGTGTTGAACCTGAGAGATGCGGGTTTGGATATCAGTTCTGGCTTGAATATCAGATTGAACACGAACAGAATGAAGCTTAGTACGTTCCTTACGACTCAAAGCATCGGCTACGACATTCGCCTTACCAGGATGGTAGCGAATTTCGTAGTCATAGTCGTCTAGAAGCTTAACCCGACGTCGTTGCCTCATGTTGAGTTCTTTCTGATTAAAGATATGCTGAAGACTTTTGTGGTCCATGAAAACCACACATTTTGTACCGTACAAATAGTGTCTCCAGATCTTAAGAGCGAAGACAACCGCACCTAACTCAAGATCATGAGTGGTGTAGTTTTTCTCATGTATCTTCAACTGCCTCGATGCATATGCTATGACTTTGTTCCTCTGCATGAGAACACTGTCACACCCCGACCATGTAAAACAACAAAACGTGGCGGAAACATCGGGGAGTGTTGTAACAGAATCATTGTTTCATAACACATGGAAATTGAAGTATTGTTTTATTGAATAAATAGTTACAATGTCCTGACAATCAAAGAAACATAACATAAATAACTAGTCTTGCATCTTTTATTGTCGCTAAGGCCCAAGTCCGCCTAAGTGTATCTTGATCAATCCTATGCTTCATTTCCTGAAACACATGTGAAAATAGGTACATCAGCATAAAAATGCTGGCGAGTACATAGGTTTTGTGAAAATAGGATTCATGACTTATGTTTGAGAAATTGTTTAGTCATGAACCTTGTAATTTGTTTTGTCTTGTAAATCATTTGAAAAACGATAAGATCAGATGATATGTATAAATAAGTGAATAATGTATGGTTAAATGAATAACCATGTAAGATGAGTTTGTATAAAATAAGTTGTTTGTAAATCAATGTCTTGTGAAAAATATGTTATTTGTATAAAATGTGATATGTCTCAAACTGAAATGATTCAAATAACGCTACAATATGTGATACCATACAAACACTTATATATAGGAAGTACCAGCGGCGTATCCACCATGCTTGTATCATATCACACACGCCTCGTTACTTAAATCATTTACTCAAACCAAACCAACAATGTAAGATGTCTATGTTTAACCCAATTGCCAAACGTATTGAATAATATGTCAAAATGTTTATGTCAAGATGTGAGTCATGTAATGTATAACCAATATCAATAATGTTCATGCGTCAAATGTAAATCATGTAATGTGTAACCAAAATGATATGTATGGCTAGTGAAATATATCAACTAAACCATATGCACAAAAACAAAGTATTGAAGTAAAACATAGTTTAAATCAAAGCGATGTTTTGTGGAAATGCATGATCAAATGTAAATCATGTCAAAATGTTTATGTCAAA
Source organism: Helianthus tuberosus (assembly GCA_030545235.1). Taxonomy (NCBI): domain Eukaryota; kingdom Viridiplantae; phylum Streptophyta; class Magnoliopsida; order Asterales; family Asteraceae; genus Helianthus; species Helianthus tuberosus. The sequence continues at coordinate 97,606,055 of CM060388.1, forward strand.
ATGTCTATGTCAAATGTCTTTGTGTAAACCTTGTCAAAATGTCATGTATGGCAAGTGAAATATATATATGTATAAATATATCCATTAAGCCATAGGTAAAAATGCACAAAACAATATATTGAAGTAAAACATGGTTTAAATAAATGTTATGTCTTGTGGAAATGCATGCTATACTGAATATGAACATTTATGCGGTGTTGTTATAATGCATACATCCAAGCCTTGAGACTGTGGCGATAAACCCTTAAACGACTTAAAGGATTATCTGTGCTTATGTATATCGAATTCGGTCATTCCTTCCAATCCAAACAAACCCAGGATTTCAGGAACGGGAGTTGTCAATTCCTATGGTACCACTACCTACTAACGAACGGCGTAGCTAATGTTAATGAATGTATTGTCCCATTTAAACAAACCAAATGTCATACCAAAATGTAAGCATGTGATGAAATGAAAATGTACTAAGTATGCAACAAATGAACATACATAGCATGTGATGAAATGAAAGTGTACTAAGTATGATGAACATACATAGCATGTAAATGTGATGTAATGTAAAACAATGTACTAGGTAGGCACACAATGGGCATATATAGCATAAAATGTAAAGTAAAACGATGTACTAAGTAGGCACACAATGGGCATACATAGCATAAAATGAAATGAAATCATGTACTATAAGTGTACTATTGAACATAGCAAGTATATGATGTGAAAACAGGAAAGCATGAAAGTAACAAGTAGGCACATGTGTTCCACCCCAAAACAGTTTGAAAACAGTAAAAGAGGGGTCTATGTACTCACTTGAGATTGCTCAGAAGTCCTTGAGTAACAACCAAACAATGCTAGAGATCACGGAAATCAAACGGCACCTAATATAGGTAACTATGTTAATAAACCGGACCTAAATCGGAAGATTGGGTAGCATGAGGGTTTGTAAACCAAATGAGTGTAGGAACTCATGTGATATGGTTTAACAAAGCCTACATACTAAATGAAACTTAACCTAAGTGCTTACGACCCATTACGACCCGTTTAGGTAGCTTATGCTACTTTAACGCGTCGTTCGCGTGAAACGCGTTCGGACCGCCTAACTAGCCCTATGACAAGTGTTATATGCCTAAACATGTTACATAATCAGTTATGTGACAAAAGTTTAGGTTACATATGCTTAATTACCAATTATACATGAAAAGGGTATTCTGGTAATTTACCTAAGGCATATAAACCACCTATCATACAACTACTCAAACGATGTGACCATAAGGTATAACCTCGGAAGGTTATTCCCTACATGCTATGGTCACCTAATGTATTTGGTCGGATCCTAATGATCGACCAAATGGGTCGGGTTCGAAGGTATAAGCGATTTATCAGATCGCTTACCCTTACGACCCTAGACAACGTGGTAATCAGTAGGCATAGTCCCAAGGGACTATGACCATCGTGATTACAATCACGTTGCGAAGTTCAAACGAACTTCGCATTGACCATAAACTGGTCAACGCAGAAAGTCAAACAAAGTTTGACTTTCAGACTCGAAAAGCAATAAAAGAACGAAAGAATACTTACGAAGGGTCCCCGAATGCTTTGATCTCTCAGGTATTCTCAGGTAGGAAGCGAAATGTCACAACCACTTAGAGAAATTCTAAGAAATCAGGTGGGTTTTGTGTTGGGGGCATGGGGGTATTTATAGTGTTCGGTTAGCCGTTAAGATCGTTCCTCGTTAACCGTGCTTTGATCTCAACCATACACATCAAGATAGTGGTTTTTGAAAACCATTTGGGCCCACGGTATTGCCAAAACCATGTGCGAAAGTGAAAATGGACCAAATACAATGTTTCTGTCCAGGTTAGGCAGTCGCGTAGCGCCACTGCCAAGGCATGGGGGTGCTCGCGCTACGCCACTGCCTACCATTTTCAGCAAAGTTTCAAAAATGGCAGAAATGGTCCCTGCAGCCCGTTTAAGCTATTTTCGATGCGTTTGAACCCCGTTAACCTCATTTCAAGGCTCTAAAATGAAGTTAAAGTATAGGGAACTCAAAATGTGTTCAAAAATATTCCGGATGTCGGTTCATTTAGCCGTACGAACGCGATGTTCGGTTAATTACAACGGAATGCGCATAAGCGCGAAAAACGATCCAAAAGACGCTACGAATGGATTTTTGGCAAGCCAAACACTAAAGCATAATATAGTCATGCTTTCATAAATTTTTGGATGTCCGGATGTATTCAGAACGTAAGTTATGCGCGAAAATGCAAACTTGTGCACTTTTTGACACTTTTAGTCCCTGAATGACCCAAAAGTTTATTTTAGCACACCGAACCCCTCAAAGCCTATTTCTAAGCTATGTGAAGGATATTTATGGTATGTTTAACTTATGGTCATGTTCCGGAATCTCTGTTACAGTTCAGATTGGCATACTTTCGCAGTTTGTCAAATTTAGTCCCTGTAGACGAAATAACTTGTTTTTGCCATACCAAAGCCTTCAAAACTTATTTCTAAGTTATGTAAAGGTTATTTAAGGTATGTTAAGCCAATTTCACTATTCCAGAGTGTTTTTTGCATTTAAATTGGTTATATTTACGCATCGGTGCGCGTATAACCTTCTAGAAAGCGATTTAGAGTTTGGAATTGAACAAAAATTGATATGTGCAAATGATACACATATTTATACATATCCCAAGTATGAAATACAATATTTCATTGCTAAAGTATTTGTTTGATGGCCGTGGAGGCACAGGTGTTACAGTCTCCCCTACTTTAGGAAATTTCGTCCCGAAATTTAATCAGAGGAAACTTGTGAGAGCTTGAAACATGAAGTTGAAAAGATCGAACAACATTGGTTAGGGTTCTGAACTTCTAGTAACCTTAATAACATCATGATTTCAATGTAAGAGGGATACTTATATACAAGTATATGAAGCGTCATTGGTGCGTCCACCGTACCTCCATTACATCATTCTCATTTCGTTATTGTTGTCACTATCGGTTCTTACACATAATAAATCTTACTGGGTTTCTGTGCACTAAATTTCATAATTATGTACGCGTCCATAATTAGACAATTCCTTGCACAGTTCACACAGTCTATTTTATAATGTGTAGGGTAAAACCAAATGAACAATCCTGTGATGAGTGTGACTAGACCGCCATAGAGCACTTTTAATTAAATCAATAAATGATCTAAATAGACTATCAAGGGGTCTGTCCAGCTACATCACTAGATGTCGTTCTTTAACCAGATTGTTAATCAATCTTTTGACTAGACCACTAAAAGGGTCCCTTATGAATCATGGAGTGGTACTATATAACCCAAGGGTCTTAACTATTACATAGAAGCCCATTAAGGATTTTAGGTAGTACCTTTTGAATATCCTTCTACGAATCCCTCATTTGAAAATATGATAGATTCTGCGAGGATTTGGGTAACGAATATCCAGGGTATACCAAAAACACAAAAATGCATAAAAGAAAACACAAGATGCATAACACATAGTCATATAACCACAAAATTGTTTGTTAATTTGTCTTGTTAATTGCGTACAAGCATTTAAAGCACACTAGGAATCCATTCCGTGGATTTCATTTGGTACTTTAATCATTATGAAGAATCTAACTATAAAGATAGAAAGATTCAAAAAGAAAATTCGATTTCGATTTTTAGGAACCAAAATGTTTGAATTAATGTACATAAGGAATCCAATTAAGGACTCTGATTTGCATGACACTTATCCACAAGGATCTAATTAAAAAGATTCCATATGGATTTTAGAAGTTGAAGATGTTTTGAAACCTTGCACTGGATGTGCTTATGTCAAAACATGAAGTAAGAATGCTTATGAAGTTGAGATGCTTGATATGTCAAGGCGACATATGAAGCAAAATTTGAAGGTTAAGTCAATGTATGAAGAAAATATTTTTGAAAACTATGCATGGGGTTCTTTTAAGAAAAATGTGTTTAATGTTTTTGAAACCTTATATATAATACTTTTTGAAATCATAAAGTAGGTGTACTAGGTAAGTATATTTATAAAATGTTTTAAAATCATGCGAGATGAATTTTGAAATTATGTATAAGGTTTTTTTTTGAAAAACATGAATGATGCTTTTCGAAATCGTGCACTTGATAAGAAAGTGTACTGTGTTAATATTGTTTTCAGACTATATGAAATGTTTTGAGATCATGAAGATTGTTTTTGAAATAATTGTACTGTGTATGTTGAAAAATCAAAACGTAATAGGTATGAGATTTGAAAATATCCTTAGTTATCTAACCAAGGATTCAAAGGTACAGATGTGCAGAAGCATGATTACTCATAATGTCACTTTATTTTCTGTACTTCGTATCTTAGAATGAAACGAGTAATTAAAATTTTCGAGGGAATCATGAGCGATCATTTGAAAGAGAGGATCACAAGAGTAGTTTGTAAGGAACATAGTTCCTTAATGCAGGTATCATAGGAAAATCATACACACATGTAAATATACTTGTATATCAGAATTGCGAACAACAAATTTTATTTATGAACGAGACATATTGTTTCACAATACACGAAAACAAAAGAAACAAAGGCATAAGACAGCAACACCCTTTGTTCAGCCGAATGCTCATCTAAGGGTTGTGTAACACCTGTGCCTCCACGGCCATCAAACAAATACTGTAGCAATGAAATATTGTATTTCATACTGGGGATTTGTATAAATATGTGTATCATTTGCACATATCAATTTTTGTTCAATTCCAAACTCTAAATCGCTTTCTGGAAGGTTATACGCGCACCGATGCGTAAATATAACCAGTTTAAATGCAACAAACACTCCGGAATAGTGACATTGGCTTAACATACCTTAAATAACCTTTACATAACTTAGAAATAAGTTTTGAAGGGGTTCGGTGTGCTAAAATAAACTTTTGGGTCATTCAGGGACTAAAAGTGTCAAAAAGTGCACAAGTTTGCATTTTCGCGCATAACTCACGTTCTGAATACATCCGGATATCCAAAAATTTATATAAGCATGACTATATTATACTTTAGTGTTCGCCATAAGAAAAATCCATTCGTCACGTCATTTGGATCGTTTTTCACGCTTATGCGCATTCCGTCGTAATTAAGCGAACATCGCGTTCGTACGACCAAACGAACTGACATCCGACATATTTTTGAGCATGTTTCATGTCCACAATGTTTAGGCATCATTTTAGGGCCTTAAAGTTGGCTTTACGGGCCTTAGAAGTGTCGGGAATGGCCTTAAACACGTGCAGGGGCTGAAACTGTCATTTTTGAAAGTTATATGCTGATCAGAAGGGCCATGCGGCCCGCATTAGATTTGTCTGATCTTGAAGCGGGCCGCCTCAGCCTCTGCAGACCAGATTCAATGTTTAACAGCCTGTTTGCAGCTGTTTTGCACCCCCAATCCCAATTCCAAGTGTCAATTTCCTATGGTGAGTGGCAAATGAGCTACCATAAGGTTCCGACAAGTGTACGGCTTTGATCGTGCCCCCTTTTCCAAGAAACGATCTTAACGGTTCTCCGAAAACTATAAATACCCATCCACCCCATTGCTAAAACCACTAGAATTTTGATCTTAGAAACTCTAAGTTGAAACCATTGTTTCATACCTGAGATTCTCGGATCGAAATTAGCATTCGGGGACCCTTCGTAAGTATTCTTTCGTTCTTTTATTGCTTTTCGAGTCTTTAGAGACTGAAAGTCAAACTTTGTTTGACTTTCAGCGTTGACCAGCTTATGGTCAATGCGAAGTTCGTTTGAACTTCGCAACGTGAGTGTAATCACGTTGGTTATAGTCCCTTGGGACTATGCCTACTGATTACCACGTTGTCTAGGGTCGTAGGGTAAGCGATCTCATAAATCGCTTATACCTTCGAACCCGACCCATTTGGTCGATCATTAGGATCCGACCAAATACATTAGGTGACCATAGTAGGTAGGGAATAACCTTCCGAGGTTATACCCTATGGTCACATCGTTTGAGTAGTTGTATGATAGGTAGTTTATATGCCTTAGGTAAATTACCAGAATACCCTTTTCATGTATAATTGGTAATTAAGCATATGTAACCTAAACTTTTGTCACATAACTGATTATGTAACATGTTTAGGCATATAACACTTGTCATAGGACTAGTTAGACGGTCCGAACGCGTTTCACGCGAACGACGCATTAAAGTAGCATAAGCTACCTAAACGGGTCGTAATGGGTCGTAAGCACTTAGGTTAAGTTTCATTTAGTATGTAGACTTGTTAAACCATATCACATGAGTTCCTACACTCATTTGGTTTACAAACCCTCATGCTACCCAGTCTTCCGATTTAGGTCCGGTTTATTAACATAGTTACCTATATTAGGTGCCGTTTGATATCCGTGATCTCTAGCATTGTTTGGTTGTTACTCAAGGACTACTGAGCATTCTCAAGTGAGTACATAGACCCCTCTTTTACTGTTTTCCAAACTGTTTTGGGGTGGAACACATGTGCCTACTTGTTACTTTCGTGCTTTCCTGTTTTCACATCATATACCGGCTATGTTTGTTAGTACATTATAGTACATGATTTCAATACATTTCATGCTACGTATGTCCATTGTGTGCATACTTAGTACATTGTTTTACATGACTTTTCTGCTTTGTATGTTGACTGATAACATGCTAGCACATTGATTTACTTGACTTTTCTGCTTTGTATGTTGACTGATAGCATACTTAGTACATTGTTTTCACATTGCATCTCTGTTGCATATGTTCCAGTAACATATGGACACATTGTTTTACAGCTCTACCTTGTATGTTTACTCTAGCATACTAGGTACATTATCTTCATAAAACATGCTTACATTTTGGTATGACATTTGGGTTGTTTAAACTATGCTATACATTCATTAACACCGATCATGCCGCTCGGTAGTAGGTAGTGGTACCATAGGACTTGACAAATCCCATTCCTGAAATCTCGGGTTTTGTTTGGACGTAAGGAATGACCGAATCCGAATACATTTTCATTTTGATAACTCACTTTTACATAGTTATCCGACTGTCGCAAGGTTTGGATGTATGAATTTTTACAATACCGCATAAATGTTCGTATTCTGTAAAGCATGCATTATTCTACAAAGCATAACTTTTGATTTATTCAAATACTTTGTTTTGTACATTTTTACTTATGGTTTAAGTAGACTCATTTTACTTACCATACATGACTTTTGACTATACATAAACATTTACACATTACTTGACTACTTTTGGACTTCTTAACATTTGACATGGTTTACACAAAGACATTTGACATAAACATTTTGACATGATTTACATTTTGATCATGCATTTCCACAAAACATAACTTTGATTTAAACCAAGTTTTACTTCAATACTTTGTTTTGTGCGTTTCACCTATGGTTTAGTTGACGCATTTCACTAGCCATACATATCATTTTGGTTACACATCACATGGATTACATTTGACACATAAACACTTTTGACATTGGTTATACATTACATGATTTACATCTTGACATAAACATTTTGACATATTATTTCAATACATTTTGGCAGTTGGTTTAAACATAGACATCTTACATTGTTGGTTTGGTTTGAGTAAGTGATTTAAGTAACGAGGCGTGTGTAATATGATACAAGCATGGTGGATACGCCGCTGGTACTTCCTATATATAAGTGTTTGTATGGTATCACATATTGTAGCGTTATTTAAATCATTTCAATTTAAGACACATGACATTTTATACAAATAACATACTTTTCACAATACATTGTTTTACAAACAACTTAACTTATACAAACTCATTTTTACATGGTTATTCATTTAACCATGCATTATTCTCTTATTTATACATATCATCTGAACTTATTGTTTTTTTCAAATGATTTACAAAGACAAAGCAAATTACAAGGTTCATGACTAAACTTTTTCTTAAATAGAAGTCATGAATCTTATTTTTACAAAACCTATGTACTCGCCGGCATTTTTATGCTGACGTACCTATTTTCACATGTGTTTCAGGAAATGAAGCATAGGATTGGTCAAGATACACTTAGGCGGACTTGGGCCTTAGTGACAATAAAAGATGCAAGACTAGTTATTTATGTTATGTTTCCTTGATTGTCAAGACAATGTAACTATTTTATTCAATAAAACAATACTTCAATTTCCATGTGTTATGAAACAATGATTCTGTTACAACACTCCCCGATGTTTCCGCCACGTTTTGTTGTTTTACGTGGTCGGGGTGTGACAGAAAAGTTGGTATCAGAGCTCATGGTTATAGGGAATTAGGTTATTAGTAATACTTTGACCTAGTCTATAACCTTCCTAGGACCCTAACGCGAGTTTACTTGCGTTTAGTCATAAAACAATACCGTCACCTATCCTTAGGCGACGACCACAACAAGAACACAAATTTCGAAACCGCTTTGAAAACTAATCATCTGTTCTAGGATGATTGATTACTAGGTTTTGAACCCTCTATTGTAAGGTTTTGAACCCTATGTTATATGGTTTTGAACCCCCTTTGAATTTTCAAAATCTCGTCAAAGTTTTGGGTTTTAAATAATGTGAACACGTGCAAACTGGAAGGGTGAATGCCTGTATTCTGGGTTTTCTGTCTAGGCAAGCACTTCGTATACATCTCATCAGACGCGAGACCAGTTGTTCTTACCTGGGAATTCTTGGGATGAGTGTTCACCTATAGGCGAGCATATCTTCGCGATACATTATTTTTGACCCATTTACTTTGATTTGTCACCATCTCATTTGTTTACCTTAGGTAACAAACAAATGATCGCAATTTTCATGCGTTACCATTCTGTTCTGATTGTCCAATAACCTTTCACTTGTTTCTTCCTATGTCCTTCTTTTTTTTCTTCTAGTATGTCTCTTCCTCTCAACAACGGCCAAATGTCCGAGCAAACAGCCAAATTTACCCAACAAATAGGCGAAGTGATTTTGAAGTCTGTGGATTTAGGCATTGCCATGTCTCGTCTCAACAATGAAGCCTCTCGTCTCGACAATGAAGCCACTCAAGAGTCACCAAAGGAAGCAGAAGTCAAGCCAGCACCATCAGCCAAGAAACCAACAGAGGAATCAAAGACCATGGATGAACGATCCCCTAATAAGTCAAGGAAGCGAAAGACTTCTCAGAACTCCGCCATGATCGCTTACAATGGTCAAGCCATCCCCAACCAACCAGCTCAACCCCCTGCTAGGAAGCCTTACAATGGAACTGCACCCTTGTGCAACCAATGTAACCTTCATCATCGTGCTAGTATAAAGTGCCGCAAATGCCAGATTTGTGGACTTATAGGTCATACAGCAAGGGTTTGCCCAACTACAGCTGCACCAAATCAAGCTAGTGACAATCCTACTCAAGCTCGCTTCTCACCAGGGTCCTGTTACAACTGTGGCGAGATGGGCCATTTCCTAAGGGATTGCCCAAAACTTGCTAATGCAAATCTGACCCTCGGATGAGCAGTTGGCTGATTGGAAGATGTAGCTGTCTTATGCTTTTGTTTCATTTGTTTTCTTGTAATGTGAAACAATCTGTTTTGTTCATAAATAAATTATTGTTCACAAATTCTGATATACAAGTATAATTACATGTGTTTATGGCATTTCCCTATAATACCTGTATTAAGGAACTATGTTCCTTACAAACTACTCTTGTGATTCTCTCTTACAATTGATCGCTCATAATTTCCTCGAAAGTTCTAAGTACTCGTTTCATTCTAAGAAACGAAGTACAGGAAAATAAAGTGACATTTTGAGTAATCATGCTTCTGCACATCTGTGTCTTTAAATCCTTGGTTAGATAACTAAGGATATTTTCAAATCTCATATCCATTACGTTTTGATTTTTCAACATATACAGTACAAGTATTTCAAAAACAACCTTCATGATCTCAAAACATTTCATATAGTTTGAAAACAATTTTTCTGAATGCATTGTCTATGTTATTTCAAAAACATTGGCCATGTTATCAAAACCAACCTTCATAATTTCAAAATGTTTCATATAGTCTGAAGACAATATAAACACAGTATATTTTCTTATCAAGTGCATGATTTCGAAAAGCATCATTCGTGTTTTTCAAAAACCTTATACATAATTTCAAAATTCATCTCGCATGGTTTTAAAACATTTTTATAAATATACTTACCTAGTACACCTACTTTATGATTTCAAAAGTATTATATATAAGGTTTCAAAAACATTGAACACGTTTTCTCAAAAGAACCCCATGCATAGTTTTCAAAATATTTTTCCTCGTACATTGACTTAATCTTCAAATTCTGCTTCATATGTCGCCTTGACATATCTAGCATCTCAACTTCATAAGCATTTTACTTCATGTTTTGACTTAAGCACATCCAGTGCAAGGTTTCAAAACAAGTTTCAAAACATCTTCAACTTCAAAAATCCATATGGGATCTTTTTATCTTCACATTTAGATCCTCGTGGATGATTATCATTCAAATCAGAGTCCTTAATTGGATTCCTTATATACCTAAATTCGAACGTCTCGGTTCCTTATAATCGAAACCGAATTTTCTCCTCAAAAATCTTTCTATCTTAATAGTTAGATTCTTGATAACGTTTAAAGTACCAAGTGAAATCCGCGGAATGGATTCCTAGTGTGCTTTAAATGCATGTACACAATTTACAAGACAAATTAACAAACAATTTTGTGGTTATGTGATCATGTGTTTGCATATCTTGTGTTTTCTTTTATGCATTTTTGTGCTTTTGGTATACCCTGGATATTCTTATCAAAATCCTCGTAGAATCTTTCATATCTTCATATGAGGGGTTCGTGGTAGGATATTCAAAAAGGTACTACCTTAAAATCCTAAATGGGCTTCTATGAAATAGTTAAGACCCTTGGATTGTATAGTACTATTCCATGATTCATAAGAGACCCTTTTGGAGGTCTAGTCAAAAGATTGATTCACAATCTGGTTAGAGAATGACATCTAGTGATGTAGCTGGACAGACTCCTTGATAGTCTATTTAGATCATTTATTGATTTAATTAAAAGGACTCTATGGCGGTCTAGTCACACTCATCACAGAATTGTTCATTTGGTTTTACCCTACACATTATAAAATAGACTGTGTGAACTATGCAAAGAATTGTCTAATTATGGACGCGTACATAATTATGAGATTTAGTGCACGGTAATCACAGTAAGATTTATTATGTGGAAGAACCGATAGTGACAACAATAACGAAATGAGAATGATGTAATGGAGGTACGGTGGACGCACCAATGATGCTTCATATACTTGTATATAAGTATCCCTCTTACATTGCAATCATGATGTTATTAAAGTTACTAGAAGTTCAAGAACTCTAACCAATGTTGTTCGATCTTTTCAACTTCATGTTTTAAACTCTCACAAGTTTCCTCTAAATAAAAATTTCGGGACAAAATTTCCTAAAGTAGGGGAGACTGTAACACCTGTGCCTCCACGGCCATCAAACAAATACTGTAGCAATGAAATATTGTATTTCATACTGGGGATTTGTATAAATATCTGTATCATTTGCACATATCAATTTTTGTTCAATTCCAAACTCTAAATCGCTTTCTGGAAGGTTATACGCGCACCGATGCGTAAATATAACCAGTTTAAATGCAACAAACACTCCGGAATAGTGACATTGGCTTAACATACCTTAAATAACCTTTACATAACTTAGAAATAAGTTTTGAAGGGGTTCGGTGTGCTAAAATAAACTTTTGGGTCATTCAGGGACTAAAAGTGTCAAAAAGTGCACAAGTTTGCATTTTCGCGCATAACTCACGTTCTGAATACATCCGGAAATCCAAAAATTTATATAAGCATTACTATATTATACTTTAGTGTTCGCCATAAGAAAAATCCATTCGTCACGTCATTTGGATCGTTTTTCGCGCTTATGCGCATTCCGTCGTAATTAAGCGAACATCGCGTTCGTACGACCAAACGAACTGACATCCGACATATTTTTGAGCATGTTTCATGTCCACAATGTTTAGGCATCATTTTAGGGCCTTAAAGTTGGCTTTACGGGCCTTAGAAGTGTCGGGAATGGCCTTAAACACGTGCAGGGGCTGAAACTGTCATTTTTGAAAGTTATATGCTGATCAGAAGGGCCATGCGGCCCGCATTAGATTTGTCTGATCCTGAAGCGGGCCACCTCAGCCTCTGCAGACCAGATTCAATGTTTAACAGCCTGTTTGCAGCTGTTTTGCACCCCCAATCCCAATTCCAAGTGTCAATTTCCTATGGTGAGTGGCAAATGAGCTACCATAAGGTTCCGAAAAGTGTACGGCTTTGATCGTGCCCCCTTTTCCAAGAAACGATCTTAACGGTTCTCCAAAAACTATAAATACCCATCCACCCCATTGCTAAAACCACTAGAATTTTGATCTTAGAAACTCTAAGTTGAAACCATTGTTTCATACCTGAGATTCTCGGATCGAAATTAGCATTCGGGGACCCTTCGTAAGTATTCTTTCGTTCTTTTATTGCTTTTCGAGTCTTTAGAGTCTGAAAGTCAAACAAAGTTTGACTTTCAGCGTTGACCAGCTTATGGTCAATGCGAAGTTCGTTTGAACTTCGCAACGTGAGTGTAATCACGTTGGTTATAGTCCCTTGGGACTATGCCTACTGATTACCACGTTGTCTAGGGTCGTAGGGTAAGCGATCTAATAAATCGATTATACCTTCGAACCCGACCCATTTGGTCGATCATTAGGATCCGACCAAATACATTAGGTGACCATAGTAGGTAGGGAATAACCTTCCGAGGTTATACCCTATGGTCACATCGTTTGAGTAGTTGTATGATAGGTAGTTTATATGCCTTAGGTAAATTACCAGAATACCCTTTTCATGTATAATTGGTAATTAAGCATATGTAACCTAAACTTTTGTCACATAACTGATTATGTAACATGTTTAGGCATATAACACTTGTCATAGGACTAGTTAGACGGTCCGAACGCGTTTCACGCGAACGACGCATTAAAGTAGCATAAGCTACCTAAACGGGTCGTAATGGGTCGTAAGCACTTAGGTTAAGTTTCGTTTAGTATGTAGACTTGTTAAACCATATCACATGAGTTCCTACACTCATTTGGTTTACAAACCCTCATGCTACCCAGTCTTCCGATTTAGGTCCGGTTTATTAACATAGTTACCTATATTAGGTGCCGTTTGATATCCGTGATCTCTAGCATTGTTTGGTTGTTACTCAAGGACTACTGAGCATTCTCAAGTGAGTACATAGACCCCTCTTTTACTGTTTTCCAAACTGTTTTGGGGTGGAACACATGTGCCTACTTGTTACTTTCGTGCTTTCCTGTTTTCACATTATATACCGGCTATGTTTGTTAGTACATTATAGTACATGATTTCAATACATTTCATGCTACGTATGTCCATTGTGTGCATACTTAGTACATTGTTTTACATGACTTTTCTGCTTTGTATGTTGACTGATAACATGCTAGCACATTGATTTACTTGACTTTTCTGCTTTGTATGTTGACTGATAGCATACTTAGTACATTGTTTTCACATTGCATCTCTGTTGCATATGTTCCAGTAACATATGGACACATTGTTTTACAGCTCTACCTTGTATGTTTACTCTAGCATACTAGGTACATTATCTTCATAAAACATGCTTACATTTTGGTATGACATTTGGGTTGTTTAAACTATGCTATACATTCATTAACACCGATCATGCCGCTCGGTAGTAGGTAGTGGTACCATAGGACTTGACAAATCCCATTCCTGAAATCTCGGGTTTTGTTTGGACGTAAGGAATGACCGAATCCGAATACATTTTCATTTTGATAACTCACTTTTACATAGTTATCCGACTGTCGCAAGGTTTGGATGTATGAATTTTTACAATACCGCATAAATGTTCGTATTCTGTAAAGCATGCATTATTCTACAAAGCATAACTTTTGATTTATTCAAATACTTTGTTTTGTACATTTTTACTTATGGTTTAAGTAGACTCATTTTACTTACCATACATGACTTTTGACTATACATAAACATTTACACATTACTTGCTACTTTTGGACTTCTTAACATTTGACATGGTTTACACAAAGACATTTGACATAAACATTTTGACATGATTTACATTTTGATCATGCATTTCCACAAAACATAACTTTGATTTAAACCAAGTTTTACTTCAATACTTTGTTTTGTGCGTTTCACCTATGGTTTAGTTGACGCATTTCACTAGCCATACATATCATTTTGTTTACACATCACATGGTTTACATTTGACACATAAACACTTTTGACATTGGTTATACATTACATGATTTACATCTTGACATAAACATTTTTGACATATTATTTCAATACATTTTGGCAGTTGGTTTAAACATAGACATCTTACATTGTTGGTTTGGTTTGAGTAAGTGATTTAAGTAACGAGGCGTGTGTAATATGATACAAGCATGGTGGATACGCCGCTGGTACTTCTTATATATAAGTGTTTGTATGGTATCACATATTGTAGCGTTATTTAAATCATTTCAATTTAAGACACATGGCATTTTATACAAATAACATACTTTTCACAATACATTGTTTTACAAACAACTTAACTTATACAAACTCATTTTTACATGGTTATTCATTTAACCATGCATTATTCTCTTATTTATACATATCATCTGAACTTATTGTTTTTTTCAAATGATTTACAAAGACAAAGCAAATTACAAGGTTCATGACTAAACTTTTTCTTAAATAGAAGTCATGAATCTTATTTTTACAAAACCTATGTACTCGCCGGCATTTTTATGCTGACGTACCTATTTTCACATGTGTTTCAGGAAATGAAGCATAGGATTGGTCAAGATACACTTAGGCGGACTTGGGCCTTAGTGACAATAAAAGATGCAAGACTAGTTATTTATGTTATGTTTCCTTGATTGTCAAGACAATGTAACTATTTTATTCAATAAAACAATACTTCAATTTCCATGTGTTATGAAACAATGATTCTGTTACAACACTCCCCGATGTTTCCGCCACGTTTTGTTGTTTTACGTGGTCGGGGTGTGACAGGTTGGATTTGCACTGACAATCTTCGGGCAGTTGTTCCTGAAATGGCTCATCTCGCCACAGTTGTAGCAAGTACCAGACGGAAAACGAGCTTGAGTAGGGTTGACTTGGAGTTGGGTAGCAGCAAGGTTTATAGTAGCTTTGTTTTGGATAGCAAAGCGGCATGTGTTAATCAAATGTCCCCACCGTCCACAGTAGGTACATTTGAAGCAGGGTATGAGGTTTGAATGATGACGGTTACATCGCTTGCACCTAGGAGCAGTTCCTAAGTACGGCTTCCTAGCAGGGGGTTGAGCTTGTTGGTTGGGGATGGCTTGACCATTGTGAGCGACCACGGCGAAGTTTTGAGAAGCCTTTCGCTTCTTTGACTTCTTAGGCGATCGTTCATCCAGGGTCTTTGATTCCTCGATTGGTTTCTTGGTTGGTGGTGCTGTCACCTGACTAGGTCCTGCCTGTCTTGGTGACTCTTGGGTGGCTTCATCCTGGAGACGATACATGGCAGTAGCTAATTCAACAGTCTTCAGGACTACTTCGCCTATTCGCTGAGCGAATTTGGCAGTCTGCTCGGATATCTGGGCGTCATTGTGATGAAGAGACATTCTAGAAGAAAATGAAAGACATAGGAAGAAACAAGTGAAACGTCATCGGATAAACAAGACAGAATGGTAATGCATAATAATTTGCGATCATTTGTTTGCTACCTAAGGCAAACAAATGAGATGGTGACAAATCAAAGTAAGCAGATCATATTAATGTATCACTGAAGACATGCTCGCCTATAAGTGAACACTCACCCCAAGAGTTCCCAGGTAAGAGTGACTGGTCCGATACTGCGGATTTGTATGAACACTCTAGCCTTCGACAGAAAACTCAGGGTACAGGCATTCACTCTTCCAGTTTGCACGTGTTCACATTATATGACCCAAACTTTGACGAGATCTTGAAAATTCAAAGGGGTTCAAAACCTTATAACTGAGGGTTCAAAACCTTGTAATCAATCATCCTACAACAGATGATTGGTTTTCAAAGCGGTTTTGAAATTTATGTTGTTGGTGTGGTCGTCGCCTAAGGATAGGTGACGGTATTGTTTTATAACTAAACGCAAGTAAACTCACGTTAGGGTCCTAGGAAGGTTATAGACTAGGTCAAAGCATTACTAATAACCTAATTCCCTATAACCATGAGCTCTGATACCAACTTTTCTGTCACACCCCGACCACGTAAAACAACAAAACGTGGCGGATACATCGGGGAGTGTTGTAACAGAATCATTGTTTCATAACACATGGAAATTGAAGTATTGTTTTATTGAATAAAATAGTTACAATGTCCTGACAATCAAAGAAACATAACATAAATAACTAGTCTTGCATCTTTTATTGTCGCTAAGGCCCAAGTCCGCCTAAGTGTATCTTGATCAATCCTATGCTTCATTTCCTGAAACACATGTGAAAATAGATACGTCAGCATAAAAATGCCGGCGAGTACATAGGTTTTGTGAAAATAGGATTCATGACTTATGTTTGAGAAATTGTTTAGTCATGAACCTTGTAATTTGTTTTGTCTTGTAAATCATTTGAAAATCGATAAGATCAGATGATATGTATAAATAAGTGAATAATGTATGGTTAAATGAATAACCATGTAAGATGAGTTTATATAAAATAAGTTGTTTGTAAATCAATGTCTTGTGAAAAATATGTTATTTGTATAAAATGTGATATGTCTCAAACTGAAATGATTTAAATAACGCTACAATATGTGATACCATACAAACACTTATATATAGGAAGTACCAGCGGCGTATCCACCATGCTTGTATCATATCACACACGTCTCGTTACTTAAATCACTTACTCAAACCAAACCAACAATGTAAGATGTCTATGTTTAACCCAATTGCCAAACGTATTGAATAATATGTCAAAATGTTTATGTCAAGATGTGAGTCATGTAATGTATAACCAATATCAATAATGTTCATGCGTCAAATGTAAATCATGTAATGTGTAACCAAAATGATATGTATGGCTAGTGAAATATATCAACTAAACCATATGCACAAAAACAAAGTATTGAAGTAAAACATAGTTTAAATCAAAGCGATGTTTTGTGGAAATGCATGATCAAATGTAAATCATGTCAAAATGTTTATGTCAAAATGTCTATGTCAAATGTCTTTGTGTAAACCTTGTCAAAATGTCATGTATGGCAAGTGAAATATATATATGTATAAATATATCCATTAAGCCATAGGTAAAAATGCACAAAACAATATATTGAAGTAAAACATGGTTTAAATAAATGTTATGTCTTGTGGAAATGCATGCTATACTGAATATGAACATTTATGCGGTGTTGTTATAATGCATACATCCAAGCCTTGAGACTGTGGCGATAAACCCTTAAACGACTTAAAGGATTATCTGTGCTTATGTATTTCGAATTCGGTCATTCCTTCCAATCCAAACAAACCCAGGATTTCAGGAACGGGAGTTGTCAATTCCTATGGTACCACTACCTACTAACGAACGGCGTAGCTAATGTTAATGAATGTATTGTCCCATTTAAACAAACCAAATGTCATACCAAAATGTAAGCATGTGATGAAATGAAAATGTACTAAGTATGCAACAAATGAACATACATAGCATGTGATGAAATGAAAATGTACTAAGTATGATGAACATACATAGCATGTGAATGTGATGTAATGTAAAACAATGTACTAGGTAGGCACACAATGGGCATACATAGCATAAAATGTAAAGTAAAACGATGTACTAAGTAGGCACACAATGGGCATACATAGCATAAAATGAAATGAAATCATGTACTATAAGTGTACTATTGAACATAGCAAGTATATGATGTGAAAACAGGAAAGCATGAAAGTAACAAGTAGGCACATGTGTTCCACCCCAAAACAGTTTGAAAACAGTAAAAGAGGGGTCTATGTACTCACTTGAGATTGCTCAGAAGTCCTTGAGTAACAACCAAACAATGCTAGAGATCACGGAAATCAAACAGCACCTAATATAGGTAACTATGTTAATAAACCGGACCTAAATCGGAAGATTGGGTAGCATGAGGGTTTGTAAACCAAATGAGTGTAGGAACTCATGTGATATGGTTTAACAAAGCCTACATACTAAATGAAACATAACCTAAGTGCTTACGACCCATTACGACCCGTTTAGGTAGCTTATGCTACTTTAACGCGTCGTTCGCGTGAAACGCGTTCGGACCGCCTAACTAGCCCTATGACAAGTGTTATATGCCTAAACATGTTACATAATCAGTTATGTGACAAAAGTTTAGGTTACATATGCTTAATTACCAATTATACATGAAAAGGGTATTCTGGTAATTTACCTAAGGCATATAAACCACCTATCATATAACTACTCAAACGATGTGACCATAAGGTATAACCTCGGAAGGTTATTCCCTACATGCTATGGTCACCTAATGTATTTGGTCGGATCCTAATGATCGACCAAATGGGTCGGGTTCGAAGGTATAAGCGATTTATCAGATCGCTTACCCTTACGACCCAAGACAACGTGGTAATCAGTAGGCATAGTCCCAAGGGACTATGACCATCGTGATTACAATCACGTTGCGAAGTTCAAACGAACTTCGCATTGAACATAAACTGGTCAACGCAGAAAGTCAAACAAAGTTTGACTTTCAGACTCGTAAAGCAATAAAAGAACGAAAGAATACTTACGAAGGGTCCCCTAATGCTTTGATCTCTCAGGTATTCTCAGGTAGGAAGCGAAATGTCACAACCACTTAGAGAAATTCCAAGAAATCAAGTGGGTTTTGTGTTGGGGCCATGGGGGTATTTATAGTGTTCGGTTAGCCGTTAAGATCGTTCCTCATTAACCGTGCTTTGATCTCAACCATACACATCAAGATAGTGGTTTTTGAAAACCATTTGAGCCCACGGTATTGCCAAAACCATGTGCGAAAGTGAAAATGGACCAAATACAATGTTTCTGTCCAGGTTAGGCAGTCGCGTAGCGCCACTGCCAAGGCATGGGGGTGCTCGCGCTACGCCACTGCCTACCATTTTCAGCAAAGTTTCAAAAATGGCAGAAATGGTCCCTGCAGCCCGTTTAAGCTATTTTCGATGCGTTTGAACCCCGTTAACCTCATTTCAAGGCTCTAAAATGAAGTTAAAGTATAGGGAACTCAAAATGTGTTCAAAAATATCCCGGATGTCGGTTCGTTTAGCCGTACGAACGCGATGTTCGGTTAATTACGACGGAATGCGCATAAGCGCGAAAAACGATCCAAAAGACGCTACGAATGGATTTTTGGCAAGCCAAACACTAAAGCATAATATAGTCATGCTTTCATAAATTTTTGGATGTCTGGATGTATTCAGAACGTAAGTTATGCGCGAAAATGCAAACTTGTGCACTTTTTGACACTTTTAGTCCCTGAATGACCCAAAAGTTTATTTTAGCACACCAAACCCCTCAAAGCCTATTTCTAAGCTATGTGAAGGATATTTATGGTATGTTTAACTTATGGTCATGTTCCAGAATGTCTGTTACAGTTCAGATTGGCATACTTTCACAGTTTGTCAAATTTAGTCCCTGTAGACGAAATAACTTGTTTTTGCCATACCAAAGCCTTCAAAACTTATTTCTAAGTTATGTAAAGGTTATTTAAGGTATGTTAAGCCAATGTCACTATTACGGAGTGTTTTTTGCATTTAAACTGGTTATATTTACGCATCGGTGCGCGTATAACCTTCCAGAAAGTGATTTAGAGTTTGGAATTGAACAAAAATTGATATGTGCAAATGATACACATATTTATACAAATCCTAAGTATGAAATACAATATTTCATTGCTACAATATTTGTTTGATGGCCGTGGAGGCACAGGTGTTACAAACACAGCCAAGACCTAAGTTTGATGCATCACAATACATGACAAAATCATCATTACCCTCAGGCAATGATAGAACAAGTGCATCACAAAGCTTCTGCTTCAAGTTTTGAAAAGCTTCCTCTTGTTTGAATCCCCAATCAAAGGGTTTGTTCTTCTGAGTTAGAGCAGTTAGAGGAACTGCAATCTTCGAGAAATTTTCAATGAAGCGGCGATAATAACCCGCCAGACCAAGAAAAGAACGAACTTCAGTAGGAGTAGTAGGCGTATCCCAATCCTTAATCGCACTGATCTTGGAGGGATCTACATCAATACCTCGTTCGTTGACAATATGCCCTAAAAATTGAACTTCCTTAAGCCAAAATTCACACTTGGAGAATTTGGCAAAAAGTTGCTCTTTCTTCAGGAGTTCCAGAGTGAGACGAAGATGTTGCTCATGATCAGCTCGCGTCTTAGAGTATATCAAGATGTCATCAATAAAAACGATGATGAACTTATCTAAATAAGGCTTGCAGACCCTATCATTAAGTCCATGAAAACAGCAGGAGCGTTAGTCAAACCGAATGGCATGACTGTGAACTCATAATGCCCATATCAAGTGCGGAATGCTGTCTTGGGAATATCTTCTTCATGCACACGAAGTTGATGATACCCAGAACGCATAAAAATCATCGAAAAATAAGAAGCGCCCGTTGACCACATTATCGTCTGCTTGCGCCTCTTGTGCATTCATGTTGAAGACTCGACCTCGAGCCTGAGCCTGATTCTGATTTGGATTTGCGTTAGCTACTCTTGGACACCGGTTTCTGTAGTGGGTCAGATCCCCACAATTGTACCACGAACCAGGAGGAAAATGAGGTCGTGCAGCTTGACCTTGTTGCTGAGCAAGAGGCTGAGCAACTTGTTGGGCTTGGTTCTGAACTGCCGGATTCTGGTTGACAGGAATGCGGCATGTAGCGGCAAGATGACCATTTCTTCCACAGTTAGTGCAATGACGACATTGGAGATGTGGTAGGTGAAGGCCGTTACACCTGTTGCACAAAGGTGCGTTGCCAAGATAAGGCCTCTTGGCTGGTGGTTGCGCAGGCTGATTTGGTGCAGCTTGAGCCTGTGCAGTAACGGCATAGTTTTGGGAAGGCTTTCACTTCCTAGACCCCTTTGAGGAACCAGAATCCTTTCCCTTCTTGTTTTTACCATTCTTGCCATCCTCTTTGTCAGATGCCTGCTTCTTACCTTTGTCACCCTTTTTATGCAGCTTTCCCTTTCGAACATGCGACTCAGTCAATGTCACTGCTAACTCGATCTCCTGACGGACTGTGGTAGGGTTACTACCAGTAATGACGTCTTGCACTGAGTCAGGTAGACCATCGATGTACCTTTCGATAGCCTTGTCGAGTGGGGTAACCATTGTTGGGCATAACAAGCTCAGCTCCTCATACCTATCAGTATACGCCCGATGCTTGCCACCATCTTGTTTCAAATCATCAAATTCCCTTTCCAAAGCTCGCAGTTCATGACGAGGACAAAACTCCCTCATCATAAGAGTTCTAAGTTCAGCCCATGTTTGTGCTAAAGCAATCTCAGCACTACGGTCTCTCATAACCCCGTTCAACCATGTAAGAGCCCTCTTCTGAAACACACTGGAAGCGAACTCGACCTTGCGATTTTAAAGACACTGAACGTGACGAAACGTACTCTCAGTGCTCTCGAACCATTGTAGGAGCCCAGTTGCTCCTTCAGAACCACTAAACTTGAGTGGCTTAGCCGAATTGAAACTCTTGAAATTGCATGGAGCATGATTGTTGTTGTTGGCTTGGTTCAGTTGAGCAATAAGATTTGGGAAAGCAGCAGCCATTTGCTGCGCAATGATTTCTGCCAGTTCGGCATTCGCTGTCTGATTATCGCGTCGAGGAGGCATTCTAAAAGAGGAAACATGAAAGGAAACGAGTGAGATGATTGGATGAAAAGAAATAGATGATACAAAAATTGACAACAGCAAAGATGGTGGTCATTTGTTTGTTACCACAAGACAAACAAATGACACATTGTGACTAATCAAAGTAAATGGGTCAAAAATAATGTATCGCGAAGACATGCTCGCCTATAAGTGAACACTCACCCCAAGAGTTCCCAGGTAAGAGTGACTGGTCCGATTATGTGGATTTGTACGAACACTCTAGCCTTAGACAGAAAACCCAGGGTACAGGCATTCACCCTTCCAGTTTGCACGTGTTCACACTATTTAGGACCCAAAGCTTTGATGAGATTTTGAAAATTCAAAGGGGTTCAAAACCTTATAACAGAGGGTTCAAAACCTAGTAATCAATCATCCAAGAACAGATGATTAATTTTCAAAGCGGATTCGGAATTGATGTTCTCGTTGTGGTTATCACCTAAGGATAGGTGAAATGTATGTTTTAAGATCTAAACACAAGATAACTTGTGTTGGGGTCCTAGAAAGTTTATAGTCTAGGTCAAAGCATTACTAATAACCTAATTGCCTATAACCATTGGCTCTGATACCAACTTTTATGTCACACCCCGACCACGTAAGACAACAAGACGTGGCGGAAACGTCGCGGAGTGTTGTAATAGAATTAATTGTTTCATAACCATGGCATTTAAAGTTATATTTTATTTATCAAACAAGAGAGTTACACAAGAAACAAAGAGTACATAACATAATTAAACTAAGTCTATCTTTGTTTTATGTCTCTAAGGCACAGGTCCGCCCTAATGTCACGATCATCATCCTAAGCAACAGCTCATGAAAACACATGTGAAAATAGGTACGTCAGCATAAAAATGCCTGTGAGATACATAGGTTTTGTGAAAATAGGATTCATGACCTAAGTTTAAGAAAATGTTTAATAAAATTTAGTCATGAACCTTGTAAATTGTTTTGTTTTGTAAATCATTTAAAAAGCGATAAGATCAGATGATATGTATAAATAAAAGAATAATATGTGGTTAAATGAATAACCAAGTAAAATGTATAAGTCCAAATTGAATGATTTAAATAACGCTATGCTATGTAATATAATACGAACACTTATATATAGGAAGTACCAGCGGCGTATCCACCATGCTTGTATCATACTACTCACATCTCGTTACTTAAGTCACTTAAACAAACCACCAATGTATGAAGTCTACGTTTAAACCAATTGTCAAAATGTCCTTGTATGAGCCATATCAAATGTTAAAAGTCCAAATGTAGTTAAGTAATGTGTAACAAATGTTATGTATGGTAAGTAATGTGTTGTAACATAAACCAAATGTAAAAATGTACAAAACAAAGTATTTTGAATATATCAAAAAGTTATGTTTTGCAAAGTAAATGCATGTTTTATTGATACAAACACTTATGTGGTAAGTTAACGCATACATTCAAGCCTTGAGACAGACGGATAACCCTAAGTCAAGGTTATCAAAAGAAATGTTTTCGGATTCAGTCATTCCTTACACCCAAACAAACCCAGGATGTCAGGAACGGGATTTGTCAAGTCCTATGGTACCATTACATACTACCGAGCGGTGTAGCTAATGTTAATGAACGTATATAAGTCCCGTTTGTACAAACCAAATGTCATATCGAATGTAAACATGTTATATGAAAACAATGTACTAAGTATGCTAAGTTAACATACAAAGCAAAAAGTCATGTAAATCATTGTGCTAGCATGCTCAGTCAACATACATAGCAGAAATGTAAAGTAAAACAATGTACTAAGTATGCTAAGTAAACATACATAGCAAAACAATGTAATGTAAATCATATACTATAATGTACTAATGAGCATAGCAAGTATATGATGTGAAAACAGGAAAGCACGAAAGTAACAAGTAGGCACATGTGTTTCACCCCAAAACAGTTTGAAAACAGTAAAAGAGGGGTCTATGTACTCACTTGAGATTGCTCAATAGACTTTAGATATCCACCAAGCAAAGGTAGAAGATCACGGATTCAAACGGCACCTAATATAGGTATCTATATAAATAAACGGACCTAAATCAGAGGATTGGGTAGCATGAGGGGTTGTAAACCAAATGAGTGTAAGAACTCATGCAATATGGTTTAACAAAGCCTCCATACTAAAACGAAACCTAACCTAAGTGCTTACGACCTATTACGACCCGTTTAGGTAGCTTATGCTACTTTAACGCATCGTTCGTGTAAAACGCGTTTGGAATGCCTAACTAGCCCTATGATAAGTAAAATATGCCTTAACATGTCTAATATTGTTGCTAAATCAGTTTAGATATAAAAAATTATGTTACATAGGATTAAAATGAATTTTGGCGTACAAAGGGCATTTTGGTAATTTACCTAAGGCATATAAACTACCTATCACACAACTAACTAAACGTTGTGACCATAAGGTATAACCTCGGAAGGTTATTCCCTATACAACTATGGTCACCTAATGTATTTGGTCGGATCCTAAAGATCGACCAAACGGGTCGGGTTTGAAAGTATAAGCGATTGTTTAGATCGCTTACCTTACGACCCTACATAAGCACTAAACCTAAAGTGACGAGCTAAGCATGTTAAAACATGCTTAACTAAGTTAGAAAACAAGTTTGGTATCAAAATAAACGGTATTGATACCTAAAAGTAGTTTGGTTACAAAATACGCAAGAATACGCATTTTGGCCAAAACTACGACTCGTCACTGAGCCTAGATAACGTGGTAATTAGTAGGCATAGTCACAAGGGACTATAGCCATCGTGATTACGCTCACGTTACGAAGTTCATCCGAACTTCGTGTTGACCATAAACTGATCAAAGCAGAAAAACGCTAAAAGAACGAAAGAGGACTTACAACGGGTCCAAGAACGGAAGGTTTGATCCGAATATTCTCAGGTATGAAGTGTTAAACACAACAACTTAGAAAACAAATTCAGATTCAAAGGTGTTGGTTTTGAGTTATGAACTTGAGGGGTATTTATAGATTTCTTAGGACCGTTAAGATCGTTCCTCGAAAACCATGCTTTGATCTCAACCATACATGTGCATCCATGGTTTTACAAAACCATTGGAGCCCCTAGTAATGGCCCATAGTTTCAGAAATACCATTTGTAAGTGGGTTTTGGGTGTATAACAGCTGTTAAAACTGGTTTTGCTGATCTGGGAGGGCCTCGCGTCACGCCTAGGGGGCAAGGGAGGGCCTCGCGTCACGCCTAGGTGTCCCTGATCAGCAATAGTTTCCAAAATGACAGTTTCAGTCCCTGTTGTGTTTTAAGGCCCTTGCTGACATGTTTAAGGCCCGTTAAGCAAACTTTAAGTCCTTAAAATGATACCTAAACATTGTGGACAAGAAACATGGTCAAAAATATGTCAGATGTCGGTTTGTTTGGTCGTACGATCGCGATAATCGCTTAATTACGACGAAATGCGCATAAGCACGAAAAACGATCCAAATTGCGCGACGAATGGATTTTTCTCATGCCAAACACTAAAATAAAATATTTTAGTGCTTACATAAATTTTTGGATGTCTGGATGTATTCAGAATGTAAGTTATGCGCGAAAATGCAAACTTGTGCACTTTTTGACGCTTTTAGTCCCTGAATGACCCAAAAGTTTATTTTAGCACACCGAACCCCTCAAAGCCTATTTCTAAGCTATGTAAAGGATATTTACGGTGTGTTTAACTTATGGTCATGTTCCGGAATGTCTATTCTAGTACGAATCATCATACTTTCACAGTTTGTCGAATTTAGTCCCTGTAGGCGATTAAACTTGTTTTTGCCATACCAAAGCCTTCAAAACTTATCTCTAAGTTATGTAAAGGTTATTTAAGGCATGTTAAGCATATGTTGATGTTCCGGAGTATTTTTCGCGTTAAACTGATTACGTTTACGCACCAGTTTGCGTACAATTCTCCAGAAAGCGATATAGAGTTTGAAATTGAACAAAAGTCAAAACATGAAAAAATGTAAAACATAAACAAACAAACATTGGGATCAAATAACTTTATTTTATTGATAATTGAACTGTTTACAATGATTACAAACACAGGTGTCACACCTATACTCATTTGGTTTACGTAACCTCATTTTAATCCGATCTTCCGATTTAGGTCCGTTTATTTACATAGTTACCTATATTAGGTGCCGTTTGATTCCGTGATCCCTATAGCTTTGCTTGGTTGTTGTTCAAGACTTCTAAGCACTCTCAAGTGAGTACATAGTCCCCTCTTTTACTGTTTTCCAAACGTTTTGGGGTGAAACACATGTGCCTACTTGTTACTTTCATGCTTTCCATGTTTTCATATCATATGCTTGCTATGTTCATTAGTTTCCTTATAGTACATGATTTCATTATGTTTTTGCTATGTATGTCCATTTAGTGCATACTTAGTACATCGTTTTACATTACATTTTAGGCTATGTATGTCCATTTAGTGCATACTTAGTACATTGCTTTACATTTCATTTTATGCTATGTATGTCCATTTAGTGCATACTTAGTACATTGTTTTACATTTCATTTCATGCTATGTATGTCCATTTGTTGCATACCTAGTACATTATTTTACATTACATTTCATGCTATGTATGTTCATTTGTTGCATACCTAGTACATTATTTTCATAAAACATGCTTACATTTTGGTATGACATTTGGTTTATTTAAATGGCTCAAAAATACATTCATTAACATTAGCTACGCCATTCGTTAGTAGGTAGTGGTACCATAGGAATTGACAACTCCTGTTCCGGACATCCTAGGTATGTTTGTTTGGATAGAAGGAATGACCGAATTCGATAAACATAACTCAGATAAATCTTTAATTCGTTTAAGGGTTTATCGCCACAGTCTCAAGGCTTGAATGTATGTATTTTCACAACACCGTATAGATGTTTATATTAGTAAAGCATGCGTTATTTTACAAAACATAAATTTTGATTAAAATTTATCAATTGCCTTGTTTTGTACATTTCTTTCTTATAGGGTCGAGTAAATGCTTTTAATCAATAAAGGCTTTTTATTCACTCTACATTACATTTGTTTACACAATAACATTTCAACATTTGTTTAAAACATTACATTTAGTTATACATGAACATTTTTACATTGGTGGTTTGTTTGGGTAAGTGATTTAAGTAACGAGACGTGTTTAATATGATAAAAGCATGGTGGATACGCCACTGGTACTTCCTATATATAAGTGCTTTTATGATATTACATATCGTAGCATTATTTAAACCATTTCAATTTTGACATATTACATTTTACACAATTAACATATCTTTACAAAACATTGTTTTACAATTAACACATTTTATACAAACTCATTTTTACTTGATTATTTACATAACCATACATATTCTTTTATATCATCTGTTTCCTTATCGATTTTTATATGATTTATAAAACAAAAACATTTTACAAGGTTCATGACTACTTTTGTTAAACATTTTTCTTTAAACTTACAAGTCATGAATCCTAAATCAATAAAACCTATGTATCTCACAGACATTTTTATGCTGACGTACCTATTTTCACATGTGTTTCAGGAAATGAAGCATAGGATTTATCAAGTTACACATAGGCAGACTCGGGCCTTAGTGACAATAAAAGATGCAAGACTAGTTAATTATGTTATGCTTCCTTGTTGTTAAGACATTATAATTTATTTTAATCAATAAAACAACATTTAAATTGCCATGTGTTATGAAACGATGATTCTGTTACAACACTCCCCGATGATTCCGCCAAGATTTGTTGTTTTACGTGGTCGGGTTGTGACAGAAAAGTTGGTATCAGAGCTCATGGTTATAGGGAATTAGGTTATTAGTAATGCTTTGACCTAGTCTATAACCTTCCTAGGACCCTAACACGAGTTTACTTGCGTTTAGTCATAAAACAATACCGTCACCTATCCTTAGGCGACAACCACAACAAGAACACAAATTTCGAATCTACTTTGAAAACCAATCATCTGTTCTAGGATGATTTATTATAAGGTTTTGAACCCTCTAAGTTTTCAAAATCTCGTCAAAGTTTGGGTCTTATAATGTGAACACGTGCAAATTGGAAGGGTGAATGCCTGTACTCTGAGTTTTCTGTCTAAGGCTA
This sequence comes from Helianthus tuberosus, assembly GCA_030545235.1. Lineage (NCBI taxonomy): Eukaryota > Viridiplantae > Streptophyta > Magnoliopsida > Asterales > Asteraceae > Helianthus > Helianthus tuberosus. The sequence continues at coordinate 97,634,175 of CM060388.1, forward strand.
GAGTGTTCGTACAAATCCGCAGTATCGGACCAGTCACTCTTTTTTTACCTGGGAACTCTTGGGGTGAGTGTTCACTTATAGGCTAAGTAGTTAAAGCGGTAAAATAGCGGATAGCGGTCAAGGTCCGCTATACGATATATAGGTTATAGCGGTGGTATAGCGGTGATATAGCGGTAATTTTTATACCATGCATAATTTATGTATTTTTATATTATTATATACATATACCATTAATTTTATATTGTTTATATATAAATTCACAAGTATGAGGACTAAATATAAACTAATGAAGATGGAGGGGGTTTTATGTTAAAATACCCAAACTTAAATAACCCTAATTATCCCCACTTTCATCATACGCCGTTTTCTTTCCCGCTCCCCTTCTCTTCTACATCAGTTATCTCTACAATGGTTCAAAATCATGGAACAACAACTGATTTTTGTTCGAATTAAGGTAACAATTCATTTCACTTAACCGATTTGGTCCGATTATAGGCAACTTTTGACCGATTTTTTCAAACTTTGAACTAATTTGACTTCGACCGCTATACGACCGCTATACAGGTTTCCAAATAGCGGCAAATAGCGGCCAAATAGCGGGCTATAGCGCCGCTAATAGCGGAACCGCTATGAGCTACCGCTATTTGGACCGCTACAAGCCCAGACCTCCGCTAACCGCTATAGCACCGCTATAGCGGTGCTATAGCGCCGCTATTAACTACATAGCTTATAGGCAAGCATGTCTTCAGTGATACATTAATATGACCTGTTTACTTTGATTTGTCACCGTCTCATTTGTTTGCCTTAGGTAACAAACAAATTATCACAATTTTATGCATTGCCATTCTATTTTGATTATCCGATAACATTTCACTTGTTTCCTCCTATGTCTTTCACTTCCTCCAGAATGTCTCTTCATCGCAGCGACACTCAAATGTCCGAGCAAACTGCCAAATTTGCCCAGCGAATAGGCGAAGTAATCCTGAAGTCTGTGGATTGAGGTATCGCCATGTCTCGTCTCAATAATGGAGCTACTCAAGAAGCATCGAAAGAAGCAGAAGCCAAGCCTTTGAAAAGGTCAAGGAAGCGTAAAGCTTCAAAGAATTCTCCAGTCGTTGCACCAAATCAAGCAGAACCTAGCCAGGTGGTAGCACCACCAGCCAAGAAGCCGTACTTGGGCACTGCTTCCTTGTGCAATCGATGCAACCGTCATTATCCAGATCAAACACCATGTTTCAAATGTACCCACTGTGGACGATGGGGACATTTGGTTGACGTGTGCCGCTTTGCTATCCAAAACAAAGCTGTTGCAAATCTTGCTGCTAGTCAACTCCAAGCCAACCCTGCTCAAGCTCGCTTTCCACCTGGATCGTGCTACAACTGTGGCGAGACAAGCCATTTCAGAAACAAATGCCCAAAGATTGTCAATGCAAATCCAACCCACGGATGAGCATTTGGCTGATTAGAAGAAGGTGCTGCTTTAAATAATTTGAATCTTCTGCTCTTGTATCTTTTGTTGAACCCTGAAACAATCTGTTTTGTTTATAAATAAATTGTTGTTCACAATTCTGATGTACAAGTGTAGTTACATATGTGTATGGCATTTCCCTATGATACCTACATCAAAGAACCATGTTCTTTAAGCAAACTACTCTTGTGATTCTCCCTTTCAAGTGATCACTCATAATTTCCTCAAAAATTTTAAGTACTCATTTCATTCTAAGAAACAAAGTACAGAAAAAAGCGACATTATGAGTGATCGTACTTTCTGCACATCCGTGCCTTTAAATCCCTGGTTAGATAACTAAGGGTAATTTTTCAATCGCATACCCACTACATTCTGATTTTCATAACAACATGCAAAGCATAAGTTTTCAAAACAACCTTCATGATTTCAAAAACATTTTATATATAGTTTGAAAACATTTTTAATATAGTATATTTACCTAACATATAAAGTGCATGATTTCAAAAGTATCATTCATATTTTCAAAAACCTTGTACAAAATTTCATCTCGCATGATTTTAAAACATTTTATAAATATACTTATCTAATACACCTACTTTATGATTTCAAAAGTATTATGTAAGGTTTCAAAAACATTAAACACATTTCAAAAAGAACCCCATGCATAGTTTTCAAAAACGTTTTCCCCATACATTGACTTAACCTTCAAACTCTGCTTCATATGTCGCCTTGGCATATATAGCACCTCAACTTCATAAGCATTTTAACTCATGTTTTAACTTAAGCACGTCTAGTGCAAGGATTTGAAACGCCTCCCGCCTTTTAAATCCCAAAATCCATATGCGATCTTTTTATCTTCACAATTAGATCCTTGTGGATGATTATCTTTCAAACCGGAGTCCTTAGTTGGATTCCTTGAGTACCTAAATTCGAATATTACGATTCCTTGTAATCGAAATCGAATTTTCTTTTTAAGATCTCCCTATCTTTATAGTTAGATTCTTGGAAAATATTTAAAGTGCCAATCAAAATCCATGGAGTGGATACCTGGTGTGCTTTAAATACATGTGCACAATTAACAAAACAAATTAACAAAATGATAACAAATTAAAGATCAAGATAAACAATTTTGTGGTTATGTGATTATGTGTTATATGTTTTCTTTTGTGTTTTTGTTTTCATTATCCAAATCCTCGTAGAATCTTCCATATCTTCATGTGAAAGATTCATAGTAGGATATCCAAAGGTACTACCTTAAATCCTTAATGGGCTTCTACGTAATAGTTAAGACCCTTGGATTATATAGTACCATTCCATAATTCAAAGAGACCCTTTGAGTGGTCTAATAAAAAAAATTGATTCAGAATCTGGTTAAGAATGACATGTGATGATATAAGCTGAAAATACTCCTTGGTAGTTTATTTAAATCATTTATCGATTTAATTAAAAGGACCCTAAGATGGTCTAGTCACACTCATCACAGGTTTGTTCATTTGGTTTTCCTCTACACGTTATAAAATGCACTGTGCGGACTATGCAAGGAATTACGTAATTATGTACGCGTACATAATTATGAAATTTAGTGCGCAGAAACCACAGTAAGATTTATCATGTGTAAGAACTTATGGTGGCAACAATAACGAAACGTGAACAATGTAATGAAGGTACGGTGGACGCACCAATAACGCTTTATATACTTGTATATAAGTATCCCTCTTACATTGCAAGCCTGATGTTATTTAAAGTTACTAGAAGTTCAGGACTCTAACCAGTGTTGTTTGATCTTTTCAACTTCATGTTTCAAGCTCTCACAAGTTTCCTCTAGATAAATTTCGAGACGAAATTTCCTGAAGTAGGGGAGACTGTGACACCTGTGTCACTTCAACCATCAAACAAATACCAAACCAATGAAATATTGTATTTCATACATGGGATTTGTATAAATATATGTATCATTTGCACATATCAATTCTTGTTCGATTTTGGGCTCTAAATCGCTTTCTGGAAGGTTATACGCGCACTGATGCGTAAATATAATCATTTTAATGTAACAAACACTCCGGAACAGTGACATGGGCTTAACATACCTTAAATAACCCTTACATAACTTAGAAATAAGTTTTGGAAGGTTTAGTGTGCCGAAATCAAGTTTATTCGCTTACAGGGACTAAATTCGACAAACTGTGAAAGTATGCCGATTCGTACTGTAACGGACAATCCGGAACATGACCATAAGTTAAACATACCCTGAATATCCTTTACATAGCTTAGAAATATGACTAAAAGCGTCAAAAAGTGAATAAGTTTGCATTTTCGCGCATATCTTACGTTCTGAATACATCCGGACATCCAAAACTTTATGTAATCCTTAAAATATTTTATTTTAGTGATTGGCATGATAAAATTCCATTCGTCGTGTAATTTGGATCGTTTTTCGCATCCGTTCGTGTTTCGTCGTAATTAACCGAACAACGCAACCGTACGACCAAACGAACCGACATCCGAGATATTTTTGAGCATGTTTCATGTTCCCTATACTTTAACTTCATTTTAGAGCCTTGAAATGGGATTAACAGGGCTTAAACGTGTCAAAAATGCATCAAAAACCATGTTTTGCACATTTAGGGACCAAAATTGACAATCTGCAATAGTTATCTTAGGAAGGGACCAAAGTTGAAAATCTGATTTCCAGCTTGTTCCCGCTGTTTCCCTCATTTTCACATGGTTTTAATGAAACTAGGGACTTGTTTTAGGGTACCCATGGTATTCTAAAACCATGGGCACACATGTAAGGTCCAGATCGAAGCTCGGTTTTCGATGAACGATCTTAACGGTTGTGCAAAAACTATAAATACCCCACCCATTCATTGTTACAACCCACACTTTTGATCTGATTTAGCTCTCTAAGTTGGAGTATTCACTTCATACCTGAGAGTAATCGGATCAAAACTTCCGTTCTTGGACCCGTTGTAAGTCCTCTTTCGTTCTTTTATGCGTTTTTAGCACGAAAGTCAAACTTTGTTCGACTTTCTGCATTGATCAGTTTATGGTCAACACGAAGTTCGTTTGAACTTCATAACGTGAGCGTAATCACGATGGTTTTAGTCTCTAATGACTGTACCTACTGATTACCACGTTATCTAGGTATAGTGGTGAGTCGTAGTTTCGGCCAAAATGCGTATTCTTGCGTATTTTGTAACCAAACCTGTTTTCTAACTTTGTTAAATATGTTTTAACATGTTCAGCTCATCACTTTAGGTTTAGTGCTTATGTAGGGTCGTAAGGTAAGCGGTCTAAACAACTGCTTAGACTTTCGAACCCGACCCGTTTGGTCGATCATTAGGATCTGACCAAACACATTAGGTGACCATAGTTGCATAGGGAATAACCTTCCGAGGTTATACCTTATGGTCACTACGTTTAGTTAGTCGTATGATAGGTAGTTTATATGCCTTAGGAAAATTACCAAAATTCCCTTTTGCGCATAAATTCATTTTAAGCATATGTAACCTAGATTTTGACATCTAAACTGATTAGGTAACATTATTAGACATATTAAGGCATATAATACTTGTCATAGGACTAGTTAGATGGTCCGAATGCGTTTTACGCGAACGATGCGTTAACGTAGCGTAAGCTACCTTAACGGGTCGTAATGGGTCATAAGCACTTAGGTTAGGTTTCGTTTTAGAATGTAGGCTTTGTTAAACCATGTTACATGAGTTCCTATACTCATTTGGTTTACGAAACCTCATTTTAATCTGATCTTCCGATTTAGGTCTGTTTATTTACATAGTTACCTATATTAGGTGCCGTTTGATTCCGTGATCCCTCTAGCTTTGCTTGGTTGTTGTTCAAGACTTCTAAGCTCCCTCAAGTGAGTACATAGTCCCCTCTTTTACTGTTTTCCAAACTTTTTGGGGTGAAACACATGTGCCTACTTGTTACTTTCGTGCTTTCCATGTTTTCATATCATATGCTTGCTATGTTCATTAGTTTCCTTATAGTACATGATTTCATTATGTTTTTGCTATGTATGTCCATTTAGTGCATACTTAGTACATTGCTTTACATTTCATTTTATGCTATGTATGTCCATTTAGTGCATACTTAGTACATTGTTTTACATTTCATTTCATGCTATGTATGTCCATTTGTTGCATACCTAGTACATTATTTTACATTACATTTCATGCTATGTATGTTCATTTGTTGCATACCTAGTACATTTTTTTCATAAAACATGCTTACATTTTGGTATGACATTTGGTTTGTTTAAATGGCTCAAAAATACATTCATTAACATTAGTTACGTCGTTCGTTAGTAGGTAGTGGTACCATAGGAATTGACAACTCCCGTTCCTGACATCCTAGGTATGTTTGGATGGAAGGAATGACCGAATTCGATAAACATAACTCAGATAAATCTTTAATTCGTTTAAGGGTTTATCGCCACAGTCTCAAGGCTTGAATGTATGCATTTTCACAACTCCGTATAGATGTTTATATCAGTAAAGCATGCATTATTTACAAAACATAAATTTTGATTATAATTTATCAATTGCCTTGTTTTGTACATTTTTTTCTTATAGGGTCGAGTAAATGCTTTTAATCAATAAAGGCTTTTTATTCACTCTACATTACATTTGTTTACACAATAACATTTCAACATTTGTTTAAAACATTACATTTAGTTATACATGAACATTTTTACATTGGTGGTTTGTTTGGGTAAGTGATTTAAGTAACGAGACGTGTGTAATATGATAAAAGCATGGTGGATACGCCACTGGTACTTCCTATATATAAGTGCTTTTATGATATTACATATCGTAGCGTTATTTAAACCATTTCAATTTTGACATATTACATTTTACACAATTAACATATCTTTACAAAACATTGTTTTACAAATAACACATTTTATACAAACTCATTTTTACTTGATTATTTACATAACCATACATATTCTTTTATATCATCTGTTTCCTTATCGATTTTTATATGATTTATAAAACAAAAACATTTTACAAGGTTCATGACTACTTTTGTTAAACATTTTTCTTTAAACTTACAAGTCATGAATCCTAAATCAATAAAACCTATGTATCTCACAGACATTTTTATGCTGACGTACCTATTTTCACATGTGTTTCAGGAAATGATGCATAGGATTGATCAAGTTACACATAGGCAGACTCGGGCCTTAGTGACAATAAAAGATGCAAGACTAATTAGTTATGTTATGCTTCCTTGTTGTTAAGACATTATAATTTATTTTAATCAATAAAACAACATTTAAATTCCCATGTGTTATGAAACAATGATTCTGTTACAACACTCCCCGACGATTCCGCCACGATTTGTTGTTTTACGTGGTCGGGGTGTGACACTATCTCCCGATTTAGGATCCGATTATTTAACATAGTGATTCCATACTAGGTGCCACTTGATTCCTTGATTTCCCGAGCTTTGTTAGGACACTTAATCAAGGATATTTGCAATCTCAAGTGAGTACATAGTCCCCTCTTTTACGTTTTCAAATGTTTTGGGGTGATACATATGTGCCGATGCACTATTTTCTTGATTTCGACTATATGATTACACGTGCATAGTACTATCTTTTGACAAATTGAACTATTATTTATGGCTTAATAAACTGTTTTTCCAAAGTTTGTTAGAACTATTTGTTCATTTATACTGTTATTTATACATTCATTAACAATGATCAAGCCGATTGGTAGTACGATATAGCACTATAGGTTGACACCCCATTCCTGTTGTATGGAATGTCAGAAACCAAATTTTAACCAAATAGAATATGCCTTTGTGGTATTTCTATAGTCTCTAAAGTGTAGTTTGATGCACTAAGGTTTGAATGTATTTCCAAATCGCGATATATGGTATATTTCGATATACTACCAACGTGATACTGTTTTTCTAAAGCATAATTTGATATGCTATTGTTTACTAAAATATAGTTTGATATATTACCAAACCACGATTTAGGTACGTTTCGACATACTACCAACGTGATATCATTTACTAAAGTATAGTTTGATATACTACCGACTTTGCTACTTCCTAAACTAAAGTATAATTTGATATACTACCGATGCTTTCATTCTTAAACCAAAGTATATTTGTGATATACTACCAAATCTATTATTTCAGTAACCAAAGTATATTTCGATATACTATCTGTTTAACTATTTCAAAACTAAAGGTATATTTTGTTTATACTACAAACCATTTATCAAAACAATGCATTTTAGAAACAAAACTTTTACAAGGATTCATGGCTATTTTTGTAAAACATAAAACCTTTTCTTGTGCTATCCAAAGCCATGAATCTAAGTCAACAAAACCTATGTTACTCACATGCATTTTTATGCTGACGTTTTATTTTCACATATGTTTCAGGTACTACTATGTGATGATTGTTGATGCATGCTACACATAGGATGGACCCGTGCCTTAGTGACTTTAAAACTTGAAAGACAATTATTTGTATTTATCAGGTTTGTAATAAAACAATAAGTTCAATAATTCAATAAAACGAAACTATTTAATCCATGGTTGTGAAACAATGATTCTGTTACGACACTCCCGACGTTTCCGCCATGATTTGTTGTTTTACGTGGTCGGGGTGTGACAGAAAAGTTGGTATCAGAGCTCATGGTTATAGGGAATTAGGTTATTAGTAATGCTTTGACCTTGACTATAACCTTCCTAGGACCCTAACGCAAGAAATTTGCGTTTAGATTCTTAAAACAATACCAATCACCTATCCTTAGGAGATTAATAAAAACAAAACACAATTCATTCTCCCGAGTCAAAAATTTTCAAAACATCACAAGAAGTCATCTATCCTTAGATGATTTGTTTTAGGCTTTTAAGCCTTTCATGTTTTCAAAATCTCGTCAAAGTTTGGGTCTTTATAATGTGAACACATGCAATCCAAAAGGGTGGATGCAATTACTTTGATTAGTCATAGTGTCGTTTGTTTGTTTTAGGTAACGAACAAATGATCACAATCTTCATGCTTTGTCGATATTCTTTCAAGCATTCAATTTTTACTACCCAATATCATCTTACTCGTTTTCCCTCATGTTTCCTTGCTCTTTTAGAATGCCTCCTTGACGTGATCAAACTTAGGATGCCGCCATGGCAGCCTTAATCACTCAGCAAATCGTTGTTGTACTCCCAAACCTTATTTCCCAGATAAATCAAGCGAACAATAACAATGTTCAGTGCAACTATAAGACATTCAACTCAGCTAAGCCACTTACATTTACTGGGTCTGAAGGAGCTACTGGGCTCCTACAGTGGTTTGAGAGTCTCGAAAGCACGTTTCATTATGTACAATGCCCAAACGAGCGAAAAGTTGAGTTTGCATCAAGTGTATTCCAGAAAAGAGCACTCACATGGTGGAATGGTGTAATGAGGGATAGGGGTGCCGATGTGGCAATGGCACAAACCTGGGAAGAGCTTCGAGCTCTAATGATGAAGGAATTTTGTCCTCGTCATGAGCTCAGGGCTTTGGAAAGGGAATTTGACGATCTTAAACAAGACAGCAGTGAATATCGATCCTACACTGATTGTTATGAGGAGTTAAGTCTGTTATGTCATACCATGGTTACGCCTTTGGATAAGGCGATTGAAAAGTACATCGATGGCCTCCCTGACCCAGTTCAGGACATTGTTACTGGTAGCAACCCTACTACCGTCAGACAGGCCATTGAACTATCTGCTACCCTGACTGAATCTCAAACCAGGAAGGGTAAACTTTTCCGAAAAGGCGACCAGAAACCATCTGACAAGTCTGCACAAGAAAAACCAAAGGATAAACAGACTAAGTCCTCCAAGAAGTCGAAGAAGTGTAAGGCTTCGCAAAACTTCACAGTAGTTGCTCAGAATGATCAGGTTGCACCAAACCAGCCAGCACAGCCTCGTGCTAGGAAAAACTATAATGGTACTGCACCTTTATGCAACAAATGCAACCGTCATCATCTGGATCAAACACCGTGTCACAAATTTACCCACTGTGGGCGATTGGGACATTTGGTCAATACATGTCGTCATGCTAACCAAAACCAAAATGCTGCAAATCCTGCTGCTGCTCAAGCACCATATCCACCTGGATCGTGCTACAACTGTGGTGATCTTACTCACTATCAGAACAATTGCCCAAAACTTGTTCATGCAAATCCAGCATGTGGACGAGTATTTAACATAAACGAGGCAAATGCAAATGGCAATGCAGTAGTGAACAATTAAACTTTTGTATTTTCCTTGTTATTTTCTATGACACTTAGAACAATTCAGTTGGCATATAAATAAATTTGTTGTTTCAAATTTATTTACGAAATTAATGCAATTGCGTGTATGTGTGACATACCCCTACGATACCGACACCAAGGAACCGTGTTCCTTGCAAGACAAACCACTCATGTGGTTCTTTCATTTTTGTGATCACTCGTGATCTCCCCGAAAATCCTAAGTACTCGTTTCTTTTAAAGAAACAAAGTACAAGGTACAAGTTACAAATTCTTAAACAGATACTTGAAGTACCATTTTAAATCCTTGATTTGATATCTAAAGGTACTTTCATAAGTCCTTAACTGGACCCATTATGTGACTATGTACACGATTATCAAGTACATTTTTGCTTCGTGTGTTGCCTTAACATGCCTAGTACATGGATTTCAAAACATTTTCACCACACAAATTCCAAATCCTATTAAGATCTTCCTATCTTCATAGTTAGATTCTTGAGGATGTTTGAGGTACTAATTGAAGTCCTTGATTGGATTCCTGATGTGCTTTAAACACATATATACAAGTTAATGAACGAGCTGATAACCAAGTAACGATTATGTGATTGTGTGTTTTTGTGTAATTCTAAAGCTCGCTATCTAAATCCTAGTAGAATCTTCTGTATTTTTATATGTTAGATTCTCAGAAGGATACTCAAAGTACTATCTTAAATCCTTAAGGAGTTTTTCTATGCAAATAGTCAGACCCTTGGATTCCAAAGTGCTGTTTAAAAACGATTATTTGGTTCAAAGTTAAAAGGACCCTTTGGTGGACTATTTAAAGAGATCGTACGTCGGTCTAGTTAAAAAGATCATGTGTTGATCTAGTTAAATAGATCGTTCGTTGATCTATTTAAAGAGATCCTTTAGTGGTCTTGTCAAGTCATTACATGTTTGTTTAATTGATTTTCCCCTACACATTATAAAATGAACTATGCGGACTGTGCAATGAATTACGTAATTATGGATGCATACATAATTATGGAATTCAGTGCACAAAAAACACAGCAAGTTTTGTCATGTGTTAAGACCTATAGTGATGAGAATAACGAGACGGGAACAATGTAAAAAGGGCATGGTGGATACGCCGCTGGTGTCACACCCTGGCTTTGCGGAAGCGTGGTTATTTTGGTGTGACTTCTTAATACCATAGCTTAATCATAACAAGCTATATGAAATAAAAACCATGCAAGATCATCCATTAAAATAAGTTTGAAGAGTAAAGAACCACAACATTGTCTTAACGGATATCACATCCTAACAAACATAAACAGTGTTCAAAAGACACAACACCAACAAGAAATAAACACAGTTTAAGAACTGTGACTCGTCCAGGAAAAAGTCACATCCCTTAAACTCGGATGACCTCGAGACTAATGCAGCGGGAAAACGTGTCATAACGCGCCAGATCCTTTAATTCCCTGAAATACATGTAAGTTGAAAAATCAACAATAATTTTGAGCGAGTTCATGTGTAAGTGAGTAATAAACCTTTGTATGTATAAAAACCCTGGTATGTAGCAAATAAGGAAAAAGAGATCACCAATGGTTTGCAAGGCCATTGATGTCACACCCCCAAAATCCACACGCGGAGTACCACCGCTTGAAGGCGTGACATGACCAGGATCAAGCCACCAATCATATTGAACATAAGTATATAGTAAAAGTCATTCATCAATACGATAGGTGTTTCCAAAACCAATATAAACAAGTGTGTAGCGGAAGCAATAATGTAAAAACCCAACATAAGTATTAAGTACAAGATGTCATAATGTTTAACAACACATTTCACGATCCATGTCCACAACGACCGTGCCTCCAGTGCAAGCTCCAAAAGTACCTAAAGTCCTGCAAGGCATGTAACAGAGAGTCAACAACTAGTTGAGCGAGTTCACAGTTGGTTATTTAGTTATAATGTTCGTATCGTAAAGCGTATGTTCGTTTAGTAATCATGTATCGTATGTAATGGTATCGCGGCCCTCTAGGCATCCTTGCGAAGTTTAGTAATTGTATCGCGTTAGTCCTTGCTGCCAGTCCAGGCATGCGTGCGATGATTAGTGTTGACTAGTCGTATTTGTACGTGCCCTTCTTAATCCAAGGACCGTAGCGAGTATTAGTGTACGTAGGTTTTACGTACGTTAATGTTGTTGTCCTACCCAAGGAGGACGAACGTACGTATTCTACCCAAGGAGAATACGCAGGATTAATATTGGCATCCTACCCATGGAGGATGGCGATACATATCCTACCCAAGGAGGATATGTAGGTTCCATTTTTAGTTTCTTAACCCATTCCCAACCCACCGGGAATCCCATGCCTTGGTAAGAGTGTGAACTCACCTTGTTTTGCTCGGTATGCTAAATATGTGCTCAAGGTTAGTCAATCACGTCCTAAAGTATGCACGTATACATAATCAGTTTGTAGTCACGGGATACACGTATAAGCATGTAGCACGTATTCACAATCACACAAGTCATGTATATCATTTAACAGCAGTTAGATATTCCAGTTAACACTTAACAGCAGTTAACTAACCAGGTTAACTTTTAACAGAATTTAAGTAGGTTACTGTACTGATTACATAGTTGGCGAAACACATATATTGACGAAACACATGTCCTGTTTCGTCGAGTCTTGTTTGGCGAAACAGATCTCTATCTCGTCGACTTCCCTTGGCGAAACACATTCTGTTTCGCCGAGAGTTCTGTTTCGTCGAACAGTTCAGTTGCAGAAACATCCCCAAAAACCCTAACAGCCGCAAAACAGCAAATCCTCAAACATACAGAATCATAATAAATTATCAGTTGGCATCTATCATTACTTTTATAAATCCCAACATCCATGGCCGACCATTATTACATGTTCTCATACTATTATTGGACCCCAAAATATGTAGTGGATTGCAAGATCATTAACACATAGAATTCATCCCTTATCTAATCTGACAATACACCCTAAGTGTGCACATGGTTTGACTTTAACAAACTACCAACACATAGTCAAAACAAAACAGCAAGTACTCTTATTAATTCCCATAATATATGTATGTTCTAAAATAGCGGCCCAATCAACAAACAACTTACAATCCACTATATCAAGAATTTCAACAAACAGTCAATGGATCCTGTGGTCCAATTATATTCATGGAATATGAATCTCTCACCTCTTTTAATTCAAAGAACCCGATTACATGTGAAAGATTCAAGTGTGTCGGCCATTAAACAAAAGTTTATTAACAACAAGTTGTGTGAAATCAAACATCAAATCGATTTAATCATATGCTTCTCATCATTACCCATTCACAAATAACTCATGGTAATCAGCAAATACTTCACGATTCAATCAAGCATATAATAAACAATAGTTACACACTAACCGAAATAAGAGAAATACGAATCGATCGATAAGATATCTTCGGGAACCTCCACTGCCGTCACACAGGAGAGAAAGAGGCGCTCTAGGGTTCTAATTTGATAGAAGATGTAAAACTGATGTTGTTTCGCGTTTTTAAAACTCAAAATAACGTGTTGGGCCCGAACTGGGCTTTGGTGAAACTGGGCTCGGCGAAACAGACTTCTGTTTCGTCGAGATGCTTTTGGCGAAACAGTATGTTTCATCAAACCCAGTCTGTTTCGTCGAGATACTTTCATGTGTTAACAATTCAAGTGTTTTCCTAAAATATCAAATCCATGTTTTAATATTATTCACATACAAGCAAAATTCACAATACCATACGTTTCATGTTATAATCTAAATCACATGAACATGCAACAATCATAGTGCCTTTCATCATAACATAACGTGTATAGCTACAAGTCAAACAACAAAACAAATCAAAGTCAACGTGCATATAATGCGAAAGTGAAAGTCGGAAACTCGAGTTGTCACATTATCCCCAACTTGAAAGAAATTTCGTCCCGAAATTTAGCATGCGGTTACTGAGGAAGCTAAGTAAGTTGTATCGTTTACTGGTTTTCCTGGGGTGTCACATCATCCCCCCGTTGAGTTGGGATTTCGTCCCGTAATTTTGTAGTAGCTTCAGCCTCAGTAGTAGTTGCATTGTTTTCGAACAACTGGGGATATTTGAGTTCCATTTGGTCTTCTCGTTCCCAGGTATACTCTGGGCCACGACGGGAGTTCCATCGAACTCGAACAAGAGGTATTCTGGTGTTCTTGAGGACCTTAACATCCCGGTCCGTAATTTCAACTGGTTCCTCGACGAAATGTAACCGTTCGTCGATAATGAGCTCCTTCAAAGGAACTATGTGGGTCTCATCTGACAGGCACTTCTTCAGATTTGACACGTAAAAGACGTTGTGAACTGCACTGAGTTCAGCTGGTAAGTTCAGTATGTAGGCCACTTTGCCTATTTTCTCTATGACTTCAAATGGTCCAACGTATCGTGGATTGAGTTTGCCCCTTTTGCCAAAACGAACAACACCCTTCCAGGGTGACACTTTGAGTAGCGCTCGATCCCCAACTTGGAATTCGAGTAGTTTTCTATCTTTATCGGCGTATACTTTCTGACGGTCACGAGCTGCCGCCATGCGTTGTCGTATTTGAGCAATCTTTTCAGTAGTATCTACTACCATTTCTGGACCTGTGATTTGACTATCTCTCACCTCTGCCCAACAGAGAGGTGACCGGCATTTACGCCCGTACAATGCCTTGAATGGTGCAGCTTTAATGCTGGTGTGGTAGCTGTTATTATATGAAAATTCCACAAGTGGCAGATGTTTTTCCCAGCCCTTGCCAAAATCAATTACGCACGCCCGAAGCATGTCTTCTAGAGTTTGAATAGTGCGCTCAGACTGCCCGTCTGTCTGAGGATGATAAGCTGTGCTCATGTCTAAACGAGAGCCAAAAGATTTATGCATTGCTCGCCACAGTTCTGAAGTAAATCATGCATCACGATCAGAGATAACGGAAGTTGGCACCCCGTGCCTTGAAACCACTTCTTTTAAGTAGATATCTGCTAGTGTAGAGAACTTGTCTGTTTCTTTGATAGCCAAGAAATGTGCAGACTTTGTGAGTCGATCTACGATCACCCAAATAGTATCATTTCCACGTTGAGATCTAGGTAGGCCAGTTATATAAAAAAAATCCATGGAAATTTGTTCCCATTTCCATTATGGTATCTCAGGCTGTTGGAGTGGGCCTGATGGTTTCTGATATTCCGCTTTGACTCTCGCACAAGTCAAACACTTGCTAACGTAAGTTGCTATGTGGGCCTTCATGCTAGGCCACCAATATGTAGTTCTGAGGTCGTGGTACATCTTATCCGAACCAGGATGTACTGAGTAGCGAGACTTATGAGCTTCATCCATTGCAAGCTCGCGTAAGTTACCATAGAGTGGGACCCAGATGCGTCCTGTTACATAGTAGGCGCCGTCTGCCCTTTGTTCTAACCGTTGCCTTGAGCCGCGTAGGGCTTCAGCCCTGACGTTTTCTGGTTTCAATGCTTCTACCTGAGCATCTCGTATTTGTGAAGGAAGACTAGACTGAATAGTGAGTTGCAACGCTCGTACACGCCTAGGTGTAGTATCCTTTCGACTGAGGGCGTCGGCCACCACATTGGCTTTGCCCGGATGGTACTTTATAGCACATTCGTAATCGTTCAGTAACTTGACCCATCGACGTTGTCGCATGTTCAATTCTTTCTGCTTGAAGATATGCTCAAGACTCCTGTGATCGGTGTAGATGGTGCACTTGGTGCCATACAGATAATGTCGCCATATCTTGAGCGCAAAAACAACAGCTCCAAGCTCTAAATCGTGCGTAGTGTAATTCCGTTCGTGAATCTTAAGTTGGCGTGAAGCATAAGCAATAACTTTATCCCGTTGCATCAACACACATCCAAGACCTTGGATAGATGCGTCGCAGTAGACTACAAAATCGTCCGTGCTTTCAGGCAATGAGAGAATAGGTGCGCTACAAAGTCTATCCTTTAAGTGCTGAAACGCTGTTTCCTGTGTATTACTCCAACGGTAAGCAACACCTTTCTGTGTCAGTAATGTAAGCGGCTGTGCAATCTTTGAGAAGTCTTTGATGAACCGTCTGTAATAACCTGCCAAACCCAAGAATTGGCGTATTTCAGTTGGTGTGCTAGGTGCAGGCCAGTTCTCGATCGAATCTACCTTGGATGGATCATCATGAATCCCATCCTTGTTTACCACGTGGCCTAGGAATTGGACTTCACGAAGCCAGAAGTCACATTTTGAAAACTTAGCGTATAGCTGTTCCGTTCGAAGGAGTTCCAGAATAAGTCGTAAATGCTGCTCATGTTCCTCCCGATTCTTCGAATAGATCAGGATGTCATCAATGAAAACAATAACAAACTTGTCAAGATAAGGTTTGCACACCCTGTTCATAAGATCCATGAAAACCGCAGGCGCGTTCGTTAGCCCGAATGGCATGACCAAAAACTCGTAATGACCATAGCGAGTTCTGAATGCTGTTTTGGAGACGTCCTCATCCCGGACTCTCAGTTGATGGTAACCTGACCTCAGGTCAATCTTCGAGTAATAGCTCGACCCTTGCAACTGGTCGAATAAGTCGTCGATGCGTGGAAGTGGATAGCGATTCTTCACCGTCACCTTGTTCAGTTCGCGGTAATCTATGCACATGCGGAACGTACCGTCCTTCTTCTTTACAAATAGCACTGGAGCTCCCCAGGGCGAAGAGCTAGGACGTATGAAACCCTTTTCCAAGAGTTCTTGCAATTGTTTAGACAGTTCTTCCAGTTCATTTGGAGCTAAGCGATAAGGTGCTCGAGCTATAGATGCTGCTCCCGGAGCTAGCTCGATCTGAAACTCGACCTGACGATGAGGCGGTAGCCCAGGTAACTCTTCAGGAAACACTTGAGGAAAGTCGCGTACCACAGGAATATCCTCAATCTTTTTCTCTTTCTGCGATCAATCAGTAACGAGTGCTAAAATAGCTATGTGGCCCTTTCGCAGACACTTCTGAGCCTTCAAGAAGGAGATGATGCCACTCACGACACCACTCTTGTCGCCTTGAACTTCGAGAGATTCTTTTCCAGTTCGGGGAATACGAATGATCTTCTCCTTGCATAAGATCTCTGCTTGTTGTTGGGATAACCAATCCATACCAATGACGATATCAAAACTACTCAGAGTTATAGGAATGAGATCGATAGAGAAAGTCTGACCAGCGAGGATAAGATTACAACCCTGAACTATGTGTGTGGCCTCTAGACTTTTGCCATAAGCAAATTTTACAACATGTTTAGGGCTTAAGGGAGTTGGTGCACGTTTTAAAATTTGGCTAACCTTTAGAGACATACAACTGGTATCCGCACCCGAATCAAACAATACAGTAACATAAAAGTCGTCAAGAAGAAACTTACCCGTAACTACGTTGGGATCATTCCTTGCGTCACCCTGACCAATCACGCGGTTGTTGCTGTTCTTGAGTTACAGGACGCGAGTTTCGACAATCCTTAGTTTCATGACCTATCTTGAGACACCTCTGACAACGACCCTTGTTGCACTGACCGCTGTGGTGCCTATTGCATCTGTTACACTTTGAATGATTTCCTCGATATCCATTCTGCCCACGACTACCAGAAAATTGCTGACTGGGACTCTGGTAGTCATCTATCTTTTGCTGCTGCGCCAGAGGCTGAACCGGAATTAATCCCTTGTTCAGGTTTCCATCCCACTTGCGTTTGTTGTCACTAGAAGCACATATAGTAGCGGCTTTAACACGTTTCGGTAGTTTGTTTTGTTCTACTGCCTGGTCTGTGAGACGATGAGCAAGCCGAGTGACTTGCTGGATAGTGCCAAGATTTGCTGCGGTCACATGACTCTGAATTCGGGCACCAGACCCTGGAGGTACAGCTCGATGCGTTTGGTGGGAGGGTCTACCATAGCGGGACAAAATGTGACTAATTCATTTGATCTCTTCGTATAAGCCTCAATTTCAGACCCCGTCATTTGTAAGTTGAGGAACTCCACCTCTAGTTTGTGGATGTCTTCCCGACTGCAAAACTCTTCCTTAATTAGGTCCTTGAACTCGTTCCAGGGGGTGGCATTAGCAGCTGCCAGCCCTAACATTTGAACCTGTGCTTCCCACCAGGTTAATGCAGCACCTTCAAGTGTTCCAGTAGCAAACTTTACTCTACGAGACTCAGGGCAATCACGCACCTCAAAGTCGGTTTCGAGCCTCTCGAACCAATGGAGGAGGCCTACAACTCCTTCCGTACCGCTAAAGGTACTAGGTCGGCAATCCTTGAGATTATTGAGGGTGCAAACAGGTGGCTGAGCGTGTTGACTTCCTGCTTGTATGGTTGCGAGTGCCGCAGCAACTCGTTCGTTAATGAGAGCCGTCAACTGGGCTTGAGTCAAGTTGATACATCCGGCCATGATCTTCATAGCAAATGCAACATAAGTGAGAGAGATTTGCGAATAGTGCGATAACAGAAGAGAGTAAGCACACAAGTGTTCTCGAGCAATAACAAATAGTAGACAATGTAATCTAAGCACACCACGAGCAAAGTTCTATGCAATTCTAGCAAGTAGGCAATAAAACATATACCATATTACCTAGTATGTTGAGTCTTGCACGTGGAGCGAGGCGTCGTTGTGGATCGTTGAGCACTGTTCTGGTTATAGTCTGGTTTTAATAAAAACATTTTCCCCTTATTAAAACCGAGTTCTCTATAACCAATGGCTCTGATACCAATCTGTCACACCCCCAAAATCCACACGCGGAGTACCACCGCTTGAAGGCGTGACATGACCAGGATCAAGCCACCAATCATATTGAACATAAGTATATAGTAAAAGTCATTCATCAATACGATAGGTGTTTCCAAAACCAATATAAACAAGTGTGTAGCGGAAGCAATAATGTAAAAACCCAACATAAGTATTAAGTACAAGATGTCATAATGTTTAACAACACATTTCACGATCCATGTCCACAACGACCGTGCCTCCAGTGCAAGCTCCAAAAGTACCTAAAGTCCTGCAAGGCATGTAACAGAGAGTCAACAACTAGTTGAGCGAGTTCACAGTTGGTTATTTAGTTATAATGTTCGTATCGTAAAGCGTATGTTCGTTTAGTAATCATGTATCGTATGTAATGGTATCGCGGCCCTCTAGGCATCCTTGCGAAGTTTAGTAATTGTATCGCGTTAGTCCTTGCTGCCAGTCCAGGCATGCGTGCGATGATTAGTGTTGACTAGTCGTATTTGTACGTGCCCTTCTTAATCCAAGGACCGTAGCGAGTATTAGTGTACGTAGGTTTTACGTACGTTAATGTTGTTGTCCTACCCAAGGAGGACGAACGTACGTATTCTACCCAAGGAGAATACGCAGGATTAATATTGGCATCCTACCCATGGAGGATGGCGGTACATATCCTACCCAAGGAGGATATGTAGGTTCCATTTTTAGTTTCTTAACCCATTCCCAACCCACCGGGAATCCCATGCCTTGGTAAGAGTGTGAACTCACCTTGTTTTGCTCGGTATGCTAAATATGTGCTCAAGGTTAGTCAATCACGTCCTAAAGTATGCACGTATACATAATCAGTTTGTAGTCACGGGATACACGTATAAGCATGTAGCACGTATTCACAATCACACAAGTCATGTATATCATTTAACAGCAGTTAGATATTCCAGTTAACACTTAACAGCAGTTAACTAACCAGGTTAACTTTTAACAGAATTTAAGTAGGTTACTGTACTGATTACATAGTTGGCGAAACACATATATTGACGAAACACATGTCCTGTTTCGTCGAGTCTTGTTTGGCGAAACAGATCTCTATCTCGTCGACTTCCCTTGGCGAAACACATTCTGTTTCACCGAGAGTTCTGTTTCGTCGAACAGTTCAGTTGCAGAAACATCCCCAAAAACCCTAACAGCCGCAAAACAGCAAATCCTCAAACATACAGAATCATAATAAATTATCAGTTGGCATCTATCATTACTTTTATAAATCCCAACATCCATGGCCGACCATTATTACATGTTCTCATACTATTATTGGACCCCAAAATATGTAGTGGATTGCAAGATCATTAACACATAGAATTCATCCCTTATCTAATCTGACAATACACCCTAAGTGTGCACATGGTTTGACTTTAACAAACTACCAACACATAGTCAAAACAAAACAGCAAGTACTCTTATTAATTCCCATAATATATGTATGTTCTAAAATAGCGGCCCAATCAACAAACAACTTACAATCCACTATATCAAGAATTTCAACAAACAGTCAATGGATCCTGTGGTCCAATTATATTCATGGAATATGAATCTCTCACCTCTTTTAATTCAAAGAACCCGATTACATGTGAAAGATTCAAGTGTGTCGGCCATTAAACAAAAGTTTATTAACAACAAGTTGTGTGAAATCAAACATCAAATCGATTTAATCATATGCTTCTCATCATTACCCATTCACAAATAACTCATGGTAATCAGCAAATACTTCACGATTCAATCAAGCATATAATAAACAATAGTTACACACTAACCGAAATAAGAGAAATACGAATCGATCGATAAGATATCTTCGGGAACCTCCACTGCCGTCACACAGGAGAGAAAGAGGCGCTCTAGGGTTCTAATTTGATAGAAGATGTAAAACTGATGTTGTTTCGCGTTTTTAAAACTCAAAATAACGTGTTGGGCCCGAACTGGGCTTTGGTGAAACTGGGCTCGGCGAAACAGACTTCTGTTTCGTCGAGATGCTTTTGGCGAAACAGTATGTTTCGTCAAACCCAGTCTGTTTCGTCGAGATACTTTCATGTGTTAACAATTCAAGTGTTTTCCTAAAATATCAAATCCATGTTTTAATATTATTCACATACAAGCAAAATTCACAATACCATACGTTTCATGTTATAATCTAAATCACATGAACATGCAACAATCATAGTGCCTTTCATCATAACATAACGTGTATAGCTACAAGTCAAACAACAAAACAAATCAAAGTCAACGTGCATATAATGCGAAAGTGAAAGTCGGAAACTCGAGTTGTCATAATTGATATGTGTGAAGTGCAAGTAGGAAGACTCAAACCTAGCAGATTTATGCGTTGGGTACAAAGTCACCCCGAGGTCCGTTCTGTTTGGGCCTGGGGCTGGGCTCGCTACACCCAGATAGATCTACCGCTCCTGCCCCTCGGTCCTACCCTGAGGATTAATGGCCTCAAGTTTCCGCCTACCCACTCACATGATCTGAATAATAACCCTCCTTACGCTAACCATACCATGTAAGAAATATTCGTAATCATAGTAACATGTATTTCACCCCCGCAGTTTAGAAAACTGAAACCAGTTAAGAGAAAAGGGGGACATGAACTCACCGTGGTGCGTCTCTACCAAGTAAATCTCCTGATCAAGCAGCTGTGCGACGACCTACACGTACTAACCCTATTAGACGGACGGCCGTGCCTTAGCTTAAGGTTTAAGTTTTTGGGAAATAGTTAGACAACTATTTCGTGCTTATATTTTTGTAACTACTTGGTAATTATTTTCCTTCCCAAGGATGGGGGTTTTAATACATGCGCGTTTTTGTATTGACGGAATATATTATTAAGTCTCACTTAAAATATATTTCATTTCTAACTCCAAAATATAAATATTTTTCTCAAAAATATTATATTTAATTACATATAATTTTCCCAAAATAATATCCTTGTCAAAATACGCGTTCATTAATATTTTCTGAAAATACGTAAGTTATGGATAAAGATCGGGTGGTAATAATTATACCGTTGTAACTTAATATTTATTGTGTAGGCGTTCGAATTACTTTGGAATCGTTAACATTCGGTAACATTATTTTTATCCTAAAAATAATATTTGTATAGTTCACAAAATAATCATAAAAATCTCACAAGTATTTTATGAAAATATATACTAGATATATATATTTATCACGTTTTATTTTGTGAAAATCCCACCTCCGATATTTAGAAGTTTTATAAATAAAATCATGGCGAAATTTACATCTTTGAAAACAAGTTAAAAAATATATTTATAACACTTGTAGCGAAAATATTTCCAAGTGTTAGGTTTTTGGAAAAATTTCGCCAGAGTTTCCCCTGTAACTGGAGGTGGCCACGCTTTCAAGCGTATCATTTTCTTTTAAGATTCAAATCAACAATTTTCTTATTTTCAATAACAAGTTTCCAAAGCATCAACTAGTCAAAATATATGTAAATCGCAAAAATTACATGAACTTGTGGTTTGTTCGGAATATGTAGTATCTTTCCATTATTTTTAGTGGATCTTTGTATAGATCAATTGGTTTCTTGAAAATCTTGTTTTTAAAGAAGTTTTGTCTTTACAACTTCTTGTCAACATTTACAAAAATAGTTCTTTTGTCAAAACTTTGTGTTATACAAGTGTCCATACACTTGTGTGTTTATAAAAATCACTCTTGTTTATGTGAAACCGGGTTTAGGAAAACATGATTTCTTTTGACACTTGGTCCTTTGAAAATACCGCTTGTAGATCCGTAGATCTACTAGTTTTAAACACTATTTCATAAGTAAAGTTGATTTTACACAAGTTCATGTTTAGTGTGTGGTAGAGTTTCATCATTTAACCCTTTGTACACTTAACATACTCTAAGCCATGATTCATGAACATGACTAATCCGGGTTAGATGATGATCCGAGCTACCACAACATAGATCGGCACTAAATAATCACCACAAAACAAGTCTTACAAGTTTTACACAACGTTATAGTTTTTATCCAACTTATTTCTCATTCTTGTAAACTTTTAGTGTGATTTAGTATGTTCATGATTTTCACCCGACAAAGTTCATATTAACCACTTTAGAATAGATCAAGAGTGTGTTTGAAGTCACTTACTACTAGCTCGAGGCTAGGGAAGAAACTAGTCGAAGATTGGGTGGATAAAAGCAATGGAGTGAGGTCCTTCGCGTTCCGAATGCACCGAGCTCCTTTGTATGAGATCCTTAACACTTGTAGTCACTTGGAATGGCAAGATCAAGATCGAAAGGTGGCGGTGGGGGTGCTTGTGTCTTCGGCCGAGAGTGAAAGAGAGGGAGAGAGAGTTGTGAAACTTGTGGTGAGATGAAGGTTATGTTGTGTTATTGTTGTTACTTATAGGCAAAACACCTCTTAATTACCCAATGGTTCTCATGCTTGCTAGATATTAGACATGGAGATTATAATAATCATTAAAAGACAATGGGGGGTCACATAAGGTGACCGAATTCGGTTGGGGGGGGGGTATTCGGTTCCATTTCAACTACTTAGTTAGGCTTTTGTTAGATAATTAGAAGGTGTGACCATTTACTAGTATGTTATGCGTTGTGACGGGTGTTAGGGTATTCGGGGACCCTAACTGGTTCAGAAAAAATAAAAACAATGTTGTTGGCAATATTTTTATGTTCCGGGTAAAGTCCGGTTGTTCGGTTGGATAGTGATCCGTTAAAGCGCTTAACAAAGCTTTAAAGTGTCGTTAATACTATTTTTAGTGACACAACTTATTCCCGACACTTTGGAAAGTGTCTAGTAATATTTTCCTCATGTTTTGGCACTTTATTAGTTAGCTAAATGCTGAATTTTTAGTTAAGGTGCTGAATTTTGTACTTAGAGTACGTTTTAGGCACATCCGGTCACTGTAACTCATTCCTAGTGACGCAGTTCTATAACCCTTATATCCCTACACTCACCACCAGTGTAGCAAACTATCTCTGGCTCTTACAGGCCTTAGAGGCAGTACCTGCCTGGTGCTAGTTATGACAGCACGTTTAATAGGTTATCCGTTCATTGTGCTACTGTGCTTTTGGTGCATCAAGGTTGTCACAAAGGTGCTGTAAGCAAAACATGGAGTGACAGCAAGTAAAGTATGATGCAAGTAAGTACATGTATCAGCATTCAAGTAGCAGTTTATCCACAAGTTCAAGTAAGCACAGTAATTAGGCAGTAATTAATCATTAATCAAGTCGTACGGATACCTGGTTTAGTGAGGGTTGTCACATTCTCCCCCCGTTAGAAAATTTTCGTCCCGAAATTTTAAGTTCTGCTTCTAGATGCAGGATTCTTGGGAAATAAGTGGGGGTACTTCTCTTTCATCCGGTCCTCACGCTCCCAGGTGTATTCAGGACCATGTCCGGCATTCCAACGAACCTTGACGAGCTTGACACTGCTCCGGCGGGTCTTATTTACCTTCCAATCCGTAACCTCAACAGGTTCTTCAACGAAATGGAGCGTGTCGTCAACATGAATCTCGTCGGTGGGAATGACAACGGTATTTTGAGTTGGACTTTTCTTCAGGTTGGATACATGAAATGTATCGTGAACTCCATTCAGTTCAGCAGGTAAGTCCAGCTTGTATGCTACTAGCCCTATTCTTTCCAAAATTCTGAAAGGGCCAATGTAACGCGGATTCAACTTCCCACGCTTTCCGAAGTGTGCCACACCCTTCCAGGGTGAAACTTTCAATAAAACCATATCTCCAACTTGGAATTCCAAATGTTTCCGGTTTGGATCTGCATAGGCTTTCTGTCTGTCGCGAGCTGCTTCGATGCGTTTCCGAATCTGCGCAATCTTGTCTGTCGTCTCTTGGACGATTTTGGGACCAACAAGCTGCCTATCACCTGCGTCAGCCCAGCATAGGGGTGATCGACACTTGCGTCCGTAAAGAGCTTCAAATGGCGCGGCTCCAATACTGGTGTGGTAGCTGTTGTTGTATGAAAATTCGGCCAATGGTAAATGTTTATCCCAGCTACCACCAAGATCCATTTCACATGCTCTCAGCATATCCTCCAGTGTCTGAATAGTTCTTTCACTTTGCCCATCAGTTTGCGGATGAAACGCAGTGCTCAGATTTAATTGTGAGCCAAAAGCTTCTTGGAAGGATTGCCAAATCCTTGATATGAAACGTCCATCTCTATCAGAGATGATCGAGAGGGGCACTCCATGTCGTGCGACGATCTCTCGCATGTATATTTCTGCCAGTTTGCTGGTGTTATCCTTCTCTTTGATTGGCAGAAAGTGTGCAGACTTTGTTAGGCGGTCAACTATCACCCAAATAGTGTCATGACCTCTTGGCGTTCTTGGCAACTTTGTAATAAAATCCATGGAGATTTGTTCCCATTTCCACTTGGGAATCTCAGGTTGTTGCAGAAGTCCTGAAGGCTTCTGGTATTCCGCTTTCACCTTAGCACACGTTAAACATTTGCTAACATAAACAACAACGTCGCCCTTCATCCTAGGCCACCAATAGTAATCCTTGAGATCTTGGTACATCTTATCCGCTCCTGGATGGATAGAGTACCGCGATTTGTGAGCTTCATCAAAAATAACTTTTCTCAAACCACCAAACAGAGGAACCCAAATCCTTTTCTCAAAACATAACGTTCCTTCCTCGTTTGGTACCAATAGCTTCTCCATCCCACGGAGATATTCTTCTTCAAGGTTTCTTTCCTTAAGAGCTTCTTTCTGCGCGGCACGAATGCGCAAGGAAAGATCGGTTTGGATAATCATTTCTAAAGCCCTAACCCTTATGGGCTTGATCCTCTCTTTTCGACTTAGGGCGTCGGCAACCACATTCGCCTTCCCTGGATGATACTTTATCTCGCAGTCGTAATCACTCAGCAACTCAACCCATCGTCTTTGTCTCATATTCAACTCCTTCTGGTTGAATATGTGTTGTAGGCTCTTATGATCTGTAAAAATTGTACATTTCGTACCATATAGGTAGTGTCTCCAGATCTTTAAAGCAAATATCACTGCGCCTAGCTCCAAATCATGCGTGGTATAGTTCTTCTCATGTACCTTTAATTGACGTGATGCGTAAGCAATAACCTTCTGGCGTTGCATCAACACGCAACCCAATCCTTGAAGCGAGGCGTCACAGTATACCACGAAATCGTCAGTACCTTCCGGTAGTGCTAGGATTGGCGCATTGCAGAGCTTATCCTTCAACAGCTAAAACGCTTCTTCCTATTTGATTCCCCAATCAAACTTCCTATCTTTCTGGGTGAGGAGCGTCAATGGTTGAGCGATCTTCGAAAAATCCTCAATGAACCTTCGATAGTAGCCAGCCAAACCCAAGAATTGTCGAATCTCGGTTGGCGTCTTTGGCGTCTCCCAATTCTTGATCGCTTCGATCTTGGTGGGATCCACATGGATTCCAGCTCCGTTCACCACGTGTCCAAGAAATTGGACTTCACGTAGCCAAAACTCGCACTTAGAGAACTTGGCATACAACTGTTCCTTCTTCAGCAGCTCCAGAATAGCTCTTAAATGCTGTTCGTGCTCAGCCTTTGTCTTTGAATAAATCAAGATGTCGTCGATAAACACAATCACGAACTTGTCCAAGTACGGCTTGCAAACTCTATTCATCAAATCCATAAAGACTACAGGTGCGTTTGTCAACCCAAACGGTGTAACAAGGAACTCGTAGTGTCCATAACGAGTTCTGAAGGCTGTCTTCGGGATACTCTCCTCTTGTATCCTTAACTGATGGTATCCAGATCGCAAATCGATCCTTGAGTAAAAGCTTGAACCTTGCAGTTGATCAAACAGATCATCAATTCTTGGCAGAGGATATCTATTCTTGATCGTCAGCTTGTTCAGCTCCCGGTAGTCGATGCACATTCGAAAACTACCGTCCTTCTTCTTGACAAATAGGACCAGAGCTCCCCAAGGCGAGAAGCTTGGTCGGATAAATCCCTTGTCTAACAACTCTTGAAGTTGTGTCGACAATTCTTGCATCTCAGACGGGGCAAGTCTATAAGGTGCCGTAGCCACAGGCGCGGCGCCTGGGACTAAATCGATGTGAAACTCCACTTGCCTCTGAGGTGGCAGTCCAGGAAAGTCCTCCGGGAAGACTTCCGGATACTCCCTCACAACAGGGATGTCTTCGATCTTCGGTTCTGCAGCTTTCTTGTCTACAATGTGTGCCAGGAAGGCAGCACACCCCTTTTGCAAACACTTTCGCGCTTTGAGGCAGCTGATAATTCTTAACGGCGTATCGCGCTTTTCGCCATGTACCACAATTGTTTCGCCATCTTTGGTCGGGATACGAACGACCTTTTCGTGACAAACAATTTCTGCCTTGTTGCTTGATAACCAATCCATCCCTACTACCACGTCAAAGCTCCCCAGCTGGACTGGTAGTAGATCCAAAGCAAACTCACGTTCTCCCAACTCGATTGCACAACCTTCGATCACTTCATTGGCTTCTACTAACTTCCCATTAGCCAATTCGATTGAGTAGGGAATATCTAACTTACTAGCGGCTAAACCAAGCATATTCTTAAATTCTAACGATACGAAGCTATAGTCGGCACCAGTATCAAATAAAACGGATGCATAGCGTTGGTTTACAGGGAACGTACCAGTAACGACATTGGGATCCTGGCGCGCTTCCCTCGCTTCGATATTGAACACTCTTCCACGGGCTTGGTTCAACTCTGGGCAGTTCCTCTTAAAGTGCCCGATATCACCACAGTTAAAGCATCCAGGTCTTTGCCCGTTTCCACCTCCATTTCCAGCTTAATTATTCCTTTGGTTACGATTCACAGCGCCCGCTTGATTCACATTGTTGCCTCGATTCCCATTACCTCCATTGTTTCCTTGTGGGTGATTTCCATTTCCACCCCGGTTATTGTTTCTGTTTCCAAATCCTCCTTGGCCTCCCTGGCCAACAGTGGCCCAACAAGAATCCTTCAAGTGGCCAGGTTTCCCACACGCTTCACATACCTTCAAACCACATCGGCCAGAATGGTGACGCTGGCAGGTGTTGCACTTGGGCTGGGTGCCCATATATCCCTTTCCTTTCCTTCCACTACCAGCTGTAACCTGAGCTGGCGCGCTTGGCTCTCCTTTCTTAACAACACCACTAGTGACTTGTTTGAAGTTTGAGAACTTTCGTTTGTTACCTCCGGATGACTCGACGTGAGTCTCTTTCTTCTTTGTCTCGATCTCATCGAACTTGTTCAGGCGGATAGCCTCCTCGGTGAGAGCCACGCTCAAATCGATTGCCTCAGTAATTGTTGCAGGCTTGGAGGAGGTCACCATGCTTATGATTTGAGGAGCTAATCCCCAAATGAAGCGTTCAATCCGCTTGAATTCTGGAGTGACCATATAGGGTACCACATGCGACAGGTCGTGAAACCTCTAAACATATTCTGCGATCTTCGGACCTTCCATCTTCAAATGCCAGAACTCAGTTTCCAATCTTTAGATTTCAGCGTGAGAACAATACTTTTTGCGCATTAGTTCCTTCAGTTCGGTCCATGTTAGTGCGTAGGCAGCAGCTTCACCAAGTGTCTGCACTTGCAAATTCCACCAAGATAGGGCTCCATCCAAAAATAGCCTAGAAATGTAGGTGACTTGCTGGTCTGGTGCACATTTGCTCATGCGGAGAACAGATTCAGTCTTCTTGGCCCAACGAACAAAAGCGACAGCACCTCCGATGCCATCAAAGTTAACGGGCTTGCAGTCTAGAAACTGCTTGTAGGTGCACCCTGCACATACGTTACAACATATGAATGGCATTAGCATCCTTGCTAGAGATATCCAATTAGATCATGGTATGTCTTAATGACTTAGTATTACCATGAGGTGGATTGTTGTTGCCATTGTTGTTTGAGCTGCTTCCGTTGGGTCCTCCTTGCGAGGCGGCGTATTGCGCGATGGCAGCAGCGATGACTTGTTGGAGTTCTGCCTCATTGGTAGGCATCGGCGTTTGACGTCTCGGCGGCATCTTCTAAAAGATGGGTTCACGTCGGTCAGGCCATAATAAAGCGTACGTATATAATGATAATAATAGTACATAACATCTCATGTTATAATCATATCAATCACACAACATCCCATGTTATAAAACATAAATAATCAATCAAAACATCACATATAATGAGAATACTGCGATTGCATTGCCAAAATCGAGACCACATGGTAGAGTGTACAAGTACATAATAGTTTCATACATCATCATCGACTAAGGGCTACATCACCCCAGTCCAAAAGAATATCAAATCAGTGTCAATACATCCCATATACATGATCAACAAAAATCAGAATCAGAATGCAGTCTCCAAAAATGCTGTGTGGTCAGAGCAATCGTCGTCTTCTCACCAACGTCTACCCATGCTGTACTAAAGATGCCCTAAACTGATGGTGGTGGAGGAGGGGGAAAATGGGTGTAGAAAAAACGTCGCAAATGGAGCCAGTCCTCCTCCATGGCTCTCTGGGTACGCAACCAAGAAGCAACCTGCTGCTCAAGTGCCAAAAGGCGTGCAGCATAGTCAGGTAACAATGGTCGAGGGTGCTGCGAAGAAGCAGGGTGGGTCTGACCCTGACACTGGCACGGCGGTGGCTGAGCTCTCTCAAGCTCCTGAATGCGCCGTGTGAGTGCCTCCTGCTGGACAACAAATGACATCAGAACGTCCTCAATAGAATACCCCATATGGAAAGGATGGCAGGGGTCGGTCGGTGGCATAATAGGCGGTGACGTCCAGAGAAACGGCTCGCTAGCTGGATCAAAAGGTGGCACAAAGAATGGTGGTACAGGGGGAATAGCAGATGAAGACTGTGGCATAACTAGAATAGATGTCGGCACATGTCCAAAGGGATGAGCCGAGGAACCCTCTCCAGGTCGAGCTGGAGGTGTGTACTGTGCAAATGAAAAAGAGAAATCAACGTGACGTGCATCGGTGGTATGAGGAGGAATAGGTGGAAGCTCATCATCAGCAGGAATCCACCCATGTTGGGCGTGCTCATCTCGTGGGTCAATCTGTGCCTCAAAAAGTGCTCGATCAAACTACACAGGCATAGGATCATGATGGGGTGCAACAAGAGGGTCAGCAGGTACATCAGCGATAAGTGGGGGATCAACATGATCAGCAGCAATAACATGGTCACCCTCCAGTAGTGGTGCATCAGCAGGGTGATCATCAATGGGTAGGTCAGCAATCACAGGATCAATGGGCATGCCAGCATGAACAGGGTCATGCTCAAACACTGGGTCAGGAGCAGCTACTGGCTCAAGGGCCATGGCAGGCTCGGGATCAACAAACTCCATATCAAAATCTGCATGATCAGCGAATGCAGGGTCAACTGGGTCTACTGGGTCAACCATAGGCTGATCCAAGTGGATGAACTCTATCTCCTGGTTCGGGTCAAATCCAGGGGGAAAAACAGGGTCTGAATCCTCATCGAGGTCGTGATTGAAAGCAAAGCTAAGAGCAGAGACAGCAGATGATACCCTGTTAGGATCTGAACCGTGTGAATAGTGTTGTGCGCTCCGAGTGTGTGATAGTGCGGAGGCTGGAGCATCTGCGAGTAACAAAAGACCACTGT
This sequence comes from Helianthus tuberosus, assembly GCA_030545235.1. Taxonomy (NCBI): domain Eukaryota; kingdom Viridiplantae; phylum Streptophyta; class Magnoliopsida; order Asterales; family Asteraceae; genus Helianthus; species Helianthus tuberosus. The sequence goes on from CM060388.1 coordinate 97,664,306, forward strand.
CAGCTAGAAGGGCCTCGCCCTCAACATCGTCCTCCAGGGGCTCATCATCAAACAGATCGACGTCGTCGCCAACGTCGGTGTCGAGGAGCATATCGTAAGCAGGATAAACGGCCAAAGGTATGGGAGCAGGGATCTCTACGAGTGGTAGGTACCCAGCAAAAGGGCCATCAGCGGGCTCATTGACAGCGTCGAGCAGCGCAAAGGGCTGAAAGTCATCCTCGTCTGTGCTGGTAACATCTGATGTGTGGACCTCGTGCTCTGAAGACTCTAAGTCGTCTGATACTATGGGTCTAGGGTCTGTGGTGTCCGAATCACCTGTGCCGGACGAGTCCATGGTGTCTGTAACACAAACACAAATATGCACAAATAATCAATCATACAATCAGATAAGCACATTAGTCACCAAGTAAGCAATTAAATAATTCTCCTAGTCCCACTAGCCTCCCAGCCTCTCAGACAGCTCTTCCTAGTTCCACTAGCCAAATTCTCCCAGCCACTCAGACTGCTCTTCCTAGTCCCACTAGCCAACTACCTCGGTCTCCTAGACCGAGCCTCGGTCTCCCAGACCGAGCCTCGGTCTCCCAGACCGAGCCTCAGCCTCCCAGACTGAGCCTATAAATAATAAATAAATGTGCTCAACATTTGTTTGTAAAAACGTTTTGGATCTGGACATAAGTGGTATGCAGTGTAAAAATGTTTTCGTGAGAGCCCTAGTGATCATAGTCTAGACTCGAGAAGGAATCCTAGTTCGCTATGATCAGAGCTCTGATACCAAGCTGTCACACCCTGGCTTTGCGGAAGCGTGGTTATTTTGGTGTGACTTCTTAATACCATAGCTTAATCATAACAAGCTATATGAAATAAAAACCATGCAAGATCATCCATTAAAATAAGTTTGAAGAGTAAAGAACCACAACATTGTCTTAACGGATATCACATCCTAACAAACATAAACAGTGTTCAAAAGACACAACACCAACAAGAAATAAACACAGTTTAAGAACTGTGACTCGTCCAGGAAAAAGTCACATCCCTTAAACTCGGATGACCTCGAGACTAATGCAGCGGGAAAACGTGTCATACCGCGCCAGATCCTTTAATTCCCTGAAATACATGTAAGTTGAAAAATCAACAATAATGTTGAGCGAGTTCATGTGTAAGTGAGTAATAAACCTTTGTATGTATAAAAACCCTGGTATGTAGCAAATAAGGAAAAAGAGATCACCAATGGTTTGCAAGGCCATTGATATGTGTGAAGTGCAAGTAGGAAGACTCAAACCTAGCAGATTTATGCGTTGGGTACAAAGTCACCCCGAGGTCCGTTCTGTTTGGGCATGGGGCTGGGCTCGCTACACCCAGATAGATCTACCGCTCCTGCCCCTCGGTCCTACCCTGAGGATTAATGGCCTCAAGTTTCCGCCTACCCACTCACATGATCTGAATAATAACCCTCCTTACGCTAACCATACCATGTAAGAAATATTCGTAATCATAGTAACATGTATTTCACCCCCGCAGTTTAGAAAACTGAAAACAGTTAAGAGAAAAGGGGGACATGAACTCACAGTGGTGCGTCTCTACCAAGTAAATCTCCTGATCAAGCAGCTGTGCGACGACCTACATGTACTAACCCTATTAGACGGACGGCCGTGCCTTAGCTTAAGGTTTAAGTTTTTGGGAAATAGTTAGACAACTATTTCGTGCTTATATTTTTGTAACTACTTGGTAATTATTTTCCTTCCCAAGGATGGGGGTTTTAATACATGCGCGTTTTTGTATTGACGGAATATATTATTAAGTCTCACTTAAAATATATTTCATTTCTAACTCCAAAATATAAATAATTTTCTCAAAAATATTATATTTAATTACATATAATTTTCCCAAAATAATATCCTTGTCAAAATACGCGTTCATTAATATTTTCTGAAAATACGTAAGTTTTGGATAAAGATCGGGTGGTAATAATTATACCGTTGTAACTTAATATTTATTGTGTAGGCGTTCGAATTACTTTGGAATCGTTAACATTCGGTAACATTATTTTTACCCTAAAAATAATATTTGTATAGTTCACAAAATAATCATAAAAATCTCACAAGTATTTTATGAAAATATATACTAGATATATATATTTATCACGTTTTATTTTGTGAAAATCCCACCTCCGATATTTAGAAGTTTTATAAATAAAATCATGGCGAAATTTACATCTTTGAAAACAGGTTAAAAAATATATTTATAACACTTGTAGCGAAAATATTTCCAAGTGTTAGGTTTTTGGAAAAATTTCGCCAGAGTTTCCCCTGTAACTGGAGGTGGCCACGCTTTCAAGCGTATCATTTTCTTTTAAGATTCAAATCAACAATTTTCTTATTTTCAATAACAAGTTTCCAAAGCATCAACTAGTCAAAATATATGTAAATCGCAAAAATTACATGAACTTGTGGTTTGTTCGGAATATGTAGTATCTTTCCATTATTTTTAGTGGATCTTTGTATAGATCAATTGGTTTCTTGAAAATCTTGTTTTTAAAGAAGTTTTGTCTTTACAACTTCTTGTCAACATTTACAAAAATAGTTCTTTTGTCAAAACTTTGTGTTATACAAGTGTCCATACACTTGTGTGTTTATAAAAATCACTCTTGTTTATGTGAAACCGGGTTTAGGAAAACATGATTTCTTTTGACGCTTGGTCCTTTGAAAATACCGCTTGTAGATCCGTAGATCTACTAGTTTTAAACACTATTTCATAAGTAAAGTTGATTTTACACAAGTTCATGTTTAGTGTGTGGTAGAGTTTCATCATTTAACCCTTTGTACACTTAACATACTCTAAGCCATGATTCATGAACATGACTAATCCGGGTTAGATGATGATCCGAGCTACCACAACATAGATCGGCACTAAATAATCACCACAAAACAAGTCTTACAAGTTTTACACAACGTTATAGTTTTTATCCAACTTATTTCTCATTCTTGTAAACTTTTAGTGTGATTTAGTATGTTCATGATTTTCACCCGACAAAGTTCATATTAACCACTTTAGAATAGATCAAGAGTGTGTTTGAAGTCACTTACTACTAGCTCGAGGCTAGGGAAGAAACTAGTCGAAGATTGGGTGGATAAAAGCAATGGAGTGAGGTCCTTCGCGTTCCGAATGCACCGAGCTCCTTTGTATGAGATCCTTAACACTTGTAGTCACTTGGAATGGCAAGATCAAGATCGAAAGGTGGTGGTGGGGGTGCTTGTGTCTTCGGCCGAGAGTGAAAGAGAGGGAGAGAGAGTTGTGAAACTTGTGGTGAGATGAAGGTTATGTTGTGTTATTGTTGTTACTTATAGGCAAAACACCTCTTAATTACCCAATGGTTCTCATGCTTGCTAGATATTAGACATGGAGATTATAATAATCATTAAAAGACAATGGGGGGTCACATAAGGTGACCGAATTCGGTTGGGGGGGGGGGGTATTCGGTTCCATTTCAACTACTTAGTTAGGCTTTTGTTAGATAATTAGAAGGTGTGACCATTTACTAGTATGTTATGCGTTGTGACGGGTGTTAGGGTATTCGGGGACCCTAACTGGTTCAGAAAAAATAAAAACAATGTTGTTGGCAATATTTTTATGTTCCGGGTAAAGTCCGGTTGTTCGGTTGGATAGTGATCCGTTAAAGCGCTTAACAAAGCTTTAAAGTGTCGTTAATACTATTTTTAGTGACACAACTTATTCCCGACACTTTGGAAAGTGTCTAGTAATATTTTCCTCATGTTTTGGCACTTTATTAGTTAGCTAAATGCTGAATTTTTAGTTAAGGTGCTGAATTTTGTACTTAGAGTACGTTTTAGGCACATCCGGTCACTGTAACTCATTCCTAGTGACGCAGTTCTACAACCCTTATATCCCTACACTCACCACCAGTGTAGCAAACTATCTCTGGCTCTTACAGGCCTTAGAGGCAGTACCTGCCTGGTGCTAGTTATGACAGCACGTTTAATAGGTTATCCGTTCATTGTGCTACTGTGCTTTTGGTGCATCAAGGTTGTCACAAAGGTGCTGTAAGCAAAACATGGAGTGACAGCAAGTAAAGTATGATGCAAGTAAGTACATGTATCAGCATTCAAGTAGCAGTTTATCCACAAGTTCAAGTAAGCACAGTAATTAAGCAGTAATTAATCATTAATCAAGTCGTACGGATACCTGGTTTAGTGAGGGTTGTCACATTATCCCCCCGTTAGAAAAATTTCGTCCCGAAATTTTAAGTTCTGCTTCTAGATGCAGGATTCTTGGGAAATAAGTGGGGGTACTTCTCTTTCATCCGGTCCTCACGCTCCCAGGTGTATTCAGGACCATGTCCGGCATTCCAACGAACCTTGACGAGCTTGACACTGCTCCGGCGGGTCTTATTTACCTTCCAATCCGTAACCTCAACAGGTTCTTCAACGAAATGGAGCGTGTCGTCAACATGAATCTCGTCGGTGGGAATGACAACGGTATTTTGAGTTGGACTTTTCTTCAGGTTGGATACATGAAATGTATCGTGAACTCCATTCAGTTCAGCAGGTAAGTCCAGCTTGTATGCTACTAGCCCTATTCTTTCCAAAATTCTGAAAGGGCCAATGTAACGCGGATTCAACTTCCCACGCTTTCCGAAGTGTGCCACACCCTTCCAGGGTGAAACTTTCAATAAAACCATATCTCCAACTTGGAATTCCAAATGTTTCCGGTTTGGATCTGCATAGGCTTTCTGTCTGTCGCGAGCTGCTTCGATGCGTTTCCGAATCTGCGCAATCTTGTCTATCGTCTCTTGGACGATTTTGGGACCAACAAGCTGCCTATCACCTGCGTCAGCCCAGCATAGGGGTGATCGATACTTGCGTCCGTAAAGAGCTTCAAATGGCGCGGCTCCAATACTGGTGTGGTAGCTGTTGTTGTATGAAAATTCGGCCAATGGTAAATGTTTATCCCAGCTACCACCAAGATCCATTTCACATGCTCTCAGCATATCCTCCAGTGTCTGAATAGTTCTTTCACTTTGCCCATCAGTTTGCAGATGAAACGCAGTGCTCAGATTTAATTGTGAGCCAAAAGCTTCTTGGAAGGATTGCCAAATCCTTGATATGAAACGTCCATCTCTATCAGAGATGATCGAGAGGGGCACTCCATGTCGTGCGACGATCTCTCGCATGTATATTTCTGCCAGTTTGCTGGTGTTATCCTTCTCTTTGATTGGCAGAAAGTGTGCAGACTTTGTTAGGCGGTCAACTATCACCCAAATAGTGTCATGACCTCTTGGCGTTCTTGGCAACTTTGTAATAAAATCCATGGAGATTTGTTCCCATTTCCACTTGGGAATCTCAGGTTGTTGCAGAAGTCCTGAAGGCTTCTGGTATTCCGCTTTCACCTTAGCACACGTTAAACATTTGCTAACATAAACAACAACGTCGCCCTTCATCCTAGGCCACCAATAGTAATCCTTGAGATCTTGGTACATCTTATCCGCTCCTGGATGGATAGAGTACCGCGATTTGTGAGCTTCATCAAAAATAACTTTTCTCAAACCACCAAACAGAGGAACCCAAATCCTTTTCTCAAAACATAACGTTCCTTCCTCGTTTGGTACCAATAGCTTCTCCATCCCACGGAGATATTCTTCTTCAAGGTTTCTTTCCTTAAGAGCTTCTTTCTGCGCGGCACGAATGCGCAAGGAAAGATCGGTTTGGATAATCATTTCTAAAGCCCTAACCCTTATGGGCTTGATCCTCTCTTTTCGACTTAGGGCGTCGGCAACCACATTCGCCTTCCCTGGATGATACTTTATCTCGCAGTCGTAATCACTCAGCAACTCAACCCATCGTCTTTGTCTCATATTCAACTCCTTCTGGTTGAATATGTGTTGTAGGCTCTTATGATCTGTAAAAATTGTACATTTCGTACCATATAGGTAGTGTCTCCAGATCTTTAAAGCAAATATCACTGCGCCTAGCTCCAAATCATGCGTGGTATAGTTCTTCTCATGTACCTTTAATTGACGTGATGCGTAAGCAATAACCTTCTGGCGTTGCATCAACACGCAACCCAATCCTTGAAGCGAGGCGTCACAGTATACCACGAAATCGTCAGTACCTTCCGGTAGTGCTAGGATTGGCGCATTGCAGAGCTTATCCTTCAACAGCTAAAACGCTTCTTCCTATTTGATTCCCCAATCAAACTTCCTATCTTTCTGGGTGAGGAGCGTCAATGGTTGAGCGATCTTCGAAAAATCCTCAATGAACCTTCGATAGTAGCCAGCCAAACCCAAGAATTGTCGAATCTCGGTTGGCGTCTTTGGCGTCTCCCAATTCTTGATCGCTTCGATCTTGGTGGGATCCACATGGATTCCAGCTCCGTTCACCACGTGTCCAAGAAATTGGACTTCACGTAGCCAAAACTCGCACTTAGAGAACTTGGCATACAACTGTTCCTTCTTCAACAGCTCCAGAATAGCTCTTAAATGCTGTTCGTGCTCAGCCTTTGTCTTTGAATAAATCAAGATGTCGTCGATAAACACAATCACGAACTTGTCCAAGTACGGCTTGCAAACTCTATTCATCAAATCCATAAAGACTACAGGTGCGTTTGTCAACCCAAACGGTGTAACAAGGAACTCGTAGTGTCCATAACGAGTTCTGAAGGCTGTCTTCGGGATACTCTCCTCTTGTATCCTTAACTGATGGTATCCAGATCGCAAATCGATCCTTGAGTAAAAGCTTGAACCTTGCAGTTGATCAAACAGATCATCAATTCTTGGCAGAGGATATCTATTCTTGATCGTCAGCTTGTTCAGCTCCCGGTAGTCGATGCACATTCGAAAACTACCGTCCTTCTTCTTGACAAATAGGACCAGAGCTCCCCAAGGCGAGAAGCTTGGTCGGATAAATCCCTTGTCTAACAACTCTTGAAGTTGTGTCGACAATTCTTGCATCTCAGACGGGGCAAGTCTATAAGGTGCCGTAGCCACAGGCGCGGCGCCTGGGACTAAATCGATGTGAAACTCCACTTGCCTCTGAGGTGGCAGTCCAGGAAAGTCCTCCGGGAAGACTTCCGGATACTCCCTCACAACAGGGATGTCTTCGATCTTCGGTTCTGCAGCTTTCTTGTCTACAATGTGTGCCAGGAAGGCAGCACACCCCTTTTGCAAACACTTTCGCGCTTTGAGGCAGCTGATAATTCTTAACGGCGTATCGCGCTTTTCGCCATGTACCACAATTGTTTCGCCATCTTTGGTCGGGATACGAACGACCTTTTCGTGACAAACAATTTCTGCCTTGTTGCTTGATAACCAATCCATCCCTACTACCACGTCAAAGCTCCCCAGCTGGACTGGTAGTAGATCCAAAGCAAACTCACGTTCTCCCAACTCGATTGCACAACCTTCGATCACTTCATTGGCTTCTACTAACTTCCCATTAGCCAATTCGATTGAGTAGGGAATATCTAACTTACTAGCGGCTAAACCAAGCATATTCTTAAATTCTAACGATACGAAGCTATAGTCGGCACCAGTATCAAATAAAACGGATGCATAGCGTTGGTTTACAGGGAACGTACCAGTAACGACATTGGGATCCTGGCGCGCTTCCCTCGCTTCGATATTGAACACTCTTCCACGGGCTTGGTTCAACTCTGGGCAGTTCCTCTTAAAGTGCCCGATATCACCACAGTTAAAGCATCCAGGTCTTTGCCCGTTTCCACCTCCATTTCTAGCTTAATTATTCCTTTGGTTACGATTCACAGCGCCCGCTTGATTCACATTGTTGCCTCGATTCCCATTACCTCCATTGTTTCCTTGTGGGTGATTTCCATTTCCACCCCGGTTATTGTTTCTGTTTCCAAATCCTCCTTGGCCTCCCTGGCCAACAGTGGCCCAACAAGAATCCTTCAAGTGGCCAGGTTTCCCACACGCTTCACATACCTTCAAACCACATCGGCCAGAATGGTGACGCTGGCAGGTGTTGCACTTGGGCTGGGTGCCCATATATCCCTTTCCTTTCCTTCCACTACCAGCTGTAACCTGAGCTGGCGCGCTTGGCTCTCCTTTCTTAACAACACCACTAGTGACTTGTTTGAAGTTTGAGAACTTTCGTTTGTTACCTCCGGATGACTCGACGTGAGTCTCTTTCTTCTTTGTCTCGATCTCATCGAACTTGTTCAGGCGGATAGCCTCCTCGGTGAGAGCCACGCTCAAATCGATTGCCTCAGTAATTGTTGCAGGCTTGGAGGAGGTCACCATGCTTATGATTTGAGGAGCTAATCCCCAAATGAAGCGTTCAATCCGCTTGAATTCTGGAGTGACCATATAGGGTACCACATGCGACAGGTCGTGAAACCTCTGAACATATTCTGCGATCTTCGGACCTTCCATCTTCAAATGCCAGAACTCAGTTTCCAATCTTTGGATTTCAGCGCGAGAACAATACTTTTTGCGCATTAGTTCCTTCAGTTCGGTCCATGTTAGTGCGTAGGCAGCAGCTTCACCAAGTGTCTGCACTTGCAAATTCCACCAAGATAGGGCTCCATCCAAAAATAGCCTAGAAATGTAGGTGACTTGCTGGTCTGGTGCACATTTGCTCATGCGGAGAACAGATTCAGTCTTCTTGGCCCAACGAACAAAAGCGACAGCACCTCCGATGCCATCAAAGTTAATGGGCTTGCAGTCTAGAAACTGCTTGTAGGTGCACCCTGCACATACGTTACAACATATGAATGGCATTAGCATCCTTGCTAGAGATATCCAATTAGATCATGGTATGTCTTAATGACTTAGTATTACCATGAGGTGGATTGTTGTTGCCATTGTTGTTTGAGCTGCTTCCGTTGGGTCCTCCTTGCGAGGCGGCGTATTGCGCGATGGCAGCAGCGATGACTTGTTGGAGTTCTGCCTCATTGGTAGGCATCGGCGTTTGACGTCTCGGCGGCATCTTCTAAAAGATGGGTTCACGTCGGTCAGGCCATAATAAAGCGTACGTATATAATGATAATAATAGTACATAACATCTCATGTTATAATCATATTAATCACACAACATCCCATGTTATAAAACATAAATAATCAATCAAAACATCACATATAATGAGAATACTGCGATTGCATTGCCAAAATCGAGACCACATGGTAGAGTGTACAAGTACATAATAGTGTCATACATCATCATCGACTAAGGGCTACATCACCCCAGTCCAAAAGAATATCAAATCAGTGTCAATACATCCCATATACATGATCAACAAAAATCAGAATCAGAATGCAGTCTCCAAAAATGCTGTGTGGTCAGAGCAATCGTCGTCTTCTCACCAACGTCTACCCATGCTGTACTAAAGATGCCCTAAACTGATGGTGGTGGAGGAGGGGGAAAATGGGTGTAGAACAAACGTCGCAAATGGAGCCAGTCCTCCTCCATGGCTCTCTGGGTACGCAACCAAGAAGCAACCTGCTGCTCAAGTGCCAAAAGGCGTGCAGCATAGTCAGGTAACAATGGTCGAGGGTGCTGCGAAGAAGCAGGGTGGGTCTGACCCTGACACTGGCACGGCGGTGGCTGAGCTCTCTCAAGCTCCTGAATGCGCCGTGTGAGTGCCTCCTGCTGGACAACAAATGACATCAGAACGTCCTCAATAGAATACTCCATATGGAAAGGATGGCAGGGGTCGGTCGGTGGCATAATAGGCGGTGACGTCCAGAGAAACGGCTCGCTAGCTGGATCAAAAGGTGGCACAAAGAATGGTGGTACAGGGGGAATAGCAGATGAAGACTGTGGCATAACTAGAATAGATGTCGGCACATGTCCAAAGGGATGAGCCGAGGAACCCTCTCCAGGTCGAGCTGGAGGTGTGTACTGTGCAAATGAAAAAGAGAAATCAACGTGACGTGCATCGGTGGTATGAGGAGGAATAGGTGGAAGCTCATCATCAGCAGGAATCCACCCATGTTGGGCGTGCTCATCTCGTGGGTCAATCTGTGCCTCAAAAAGTGCTCGATCAAACTGCACAGGCATAGGATCATGATGGGGTGCAACAAGAGGGTCAGCAGGTACATCAGCGATAAGTGGGGGATCAACATGATCAGCAGCAATAACATGGTCACCCTCCAGTAGTGGTGCATCAGCAGGGTGATCATCAATGGGTAGGTCAGCAATCACAGGATCAATGGGCATGCCAGCATGAACAGGGTCATGCTCAAACACTGGGTCAGGAGCAGCTACTGGCTTAAGGGCCATGGCAGGCTCGGGATCAACAAACTCCATATCAAAATCTGCATGATCAGCGAATGCAGGGTCAACTGGGTCTACTGGGTCAACCATAGGCTGATCCAAGTGGATGAACTCTATCTCCTGGTCCGGGTCAAATCCAGGGGGAAAAACAGGGTCTGAATCCTCATCGAGGTCGTGATTGAAAGCAAAGCTAGGAGCAGAGACAGCAGATGATACCCTGTCAGGATCTGAACCGTGTGAATAGTGTTGTGCGCTCCGAGTGTGTGATGGTGTGGAGGCTGGAGCATCTGCGAGTAACAAAAGACCACTGTCAGCTAGATGGGCCTCGCCCTCAACATCGTCCTCCAGGGGCTCATCATCAAACAGATCGACGTCGTCGCCAACGTCGGTGTCGAGGAGCATATCGTAAGCAGGATAAACGGCCAAAGGTATGGGAGCAGGGATCTCTACGAGTGGTAGGTACCCAGCAAAAGGGCCATCAGCGGGCTCATCGACAGCGTCGAGCAGCGCAAAGGGCTGAAAGTCATCCTCGTCTGTGCTGGTAACATCTGATGTGTGGACCTCGTGCTCTGAAGACTCTAAGTCGTCTGATACTATGGGTCTAGGGTCTGTGGTGTCCGAATCACCTGTGCCGGACGAGTCCATGGTGTCTGTAACACAAACACAAATATGCACAAATAATCAATCATACAATCAGATAAGCACATTAGTCACCAAGTAAGCAATCAAATAATTCTCCTAGTCCCACTAGCCTCCCAGCCTCTCAGACTGCTCTTCCTAGTTCCACTAGCCAAATTCTCCCAGCCACTCAGACTGCTCTTCCTAGTCCTACTAGCCAACTACCTCGGTCTCCCAGACCGAGCCTCGGTCTCCCAGAACGAGCCTCGGTCTCCCAGACCGAGCCTCGGTCTCCCAGACCGAGCCTCGGTCTCCCAGACCGAGCCTCAGCCTCCCAGACTGAGCCTATAAATAATAAATAAATGTGCTCAACATTTGTTTGTAAAAACGTTTTGGATCTGGACATAAGTGGTATGCAGTGTAAAAATGTTTTCGTGAGAGCCCTAGTGATCATAGTCTAGACTCGAGAAGGAATCCTAGTTCGCTATGATCAGAGCTCTGATACCAAGCTGTCACACCCTGGCTTTGCGGAAGCGTGGTTATTTTGGTGTGACTTCTTAATACCATAGCTTAATCATAACAAGCTATATGAAATAAAAACCATGCAAGATCATCCATTAAAATAAGTTTGAAGAGTAAAGAACCACAACATTGTCTTAACGGATATCACATCCTAACAAACATAAACAGTGTTCAAAAGACACAACACCAACAAGAAATAAACACAGTTTAAGAACTGTGACTCGTCCAGGAAAAAGTCACATCCCTTAAACTCGGATGACCTCGAGACTAATGCAGCGGGAAAACGTGTCATACCGCGCCAGATCCTTTAATTCCCTGAAATACATGTAAGTTGAAAAATCAACAATAATGTTGAGCGAGTTCATGTGTAAGTGAGTAATAAACCTTTGTATGTATAAAAACCCTGGTATGTAGCAAATAAGGAAAAAGAGATCACCAATGGTTTGCAAGGCCATTGATATGTGTGAAGTGCAAGTAGGAAGACTCAAACCTAGCAGATTTATGCGTTGGGTACAAAGTCACCCCGAGGTCCGTTCTGTTTGGGCATGGGGCTGGGCTCGCTACACCCAGATAGATCTACCGCTCCTGCCCCTCGGTCCTACCCTGAGGATTAATGGCCTCAAGTTTCCGCCTACCCACTCACATGATCTGAATAATAACCCTCCTTACGCTAACCATACCATGTAAGAAATATTCGTAATCATAGTAACATGTATTTCACCCCCGCAGTTTAGAAAACTGAAAACAGTTAAGAGAAAAGGGGGACATGAACTCACAGTCGTGCGTCTCTACCAAGTAAATCTCCTGATCAAGCAGCTGTGCGACGACCTACACGTACTAACCCTATTAGACGGACGGCCGTGCCTTAGCTTAAGGTTTAAGTTTTTGGGAAATAGTTAGACAACTATTTCGTGCTTATATTTTTGTAACTACTTGGTAATTATTTTCCTTCCCAAGGATGGGGGTTTTAATACATGCGCGTTTTTGTATTGACGGAATATATTATTAAGTCTCACTTAAAATATATTTCATTTCTAACTCCAAAATATAAATATTTTTCTCAAAAATATTATATTTAATTACATATAATTTTCCCAAAATAATATCCTTGTCAAAATACGCGTTCATTAATATTTTCTGAAAATACGTAAGTTACGGATAAAGATCGGGTGGTAATAATTATACCGTTGTAACTTAATATTTATTGTGTAGGCGTTCGAATTACTTTGGAATTGTTAACATTCGGTAACATTATTTTTACCCTAAAAATAATATTTGTATAGTTCACAAAATAATCATAAAAATCTCACAAGTGTTTTATGAAAATATATACTAGATATATATATTTATCACGTTTTATTTTGTAAAAATCCCACCTCCGATATTTAGAAGTTTTCTAAATAAAATCATGGCGAAATTTACATCTTTGAAAACAAGTTAAAAATATATTTATAACACTTGTAGCGAAAATATTTCCAAGTGTTAGGTTTTTGGAAAAATTTCGCCAGAGTTTCCCCTGTAACTGGAGGTGGCCACGCTTTCAAGCGTATCATTTTCTTTTAAGATTCAAATCAACAATTTTCTTATTTTCAATAACAAGTTTCCAAAGCATCAACTAGTCAAAATATATGTAAATCGCAAAAATTACATGAACTTGTGGTATGTTCGGAATATGTAGTATCTTTCCATTATTTTTAGTGGATCTTTGTATAGATCAATTGGTTTCTTGAAAATCTTGTTTTTAAAGAAGTTTTGTCTTTACAACTTCTTGTCAACATTTACAAAAATAGTTCTTTTGTCAAAACTTTGTGTTATACAATTGTCCATACACTTGTGTGTTTATAAAAATCACTCTTGTTTATGTGAAACCGGGTTTAGGAAAACATGATTTCTTTTGACGCTTGGTCCTTTGAAAATACTGCTTGTAGATCCGTAGATCTACTAGTTTTAAACACTATTTCATAAGTAAAGTTGATTTTACACAAGTTCATGTTTAGTGTGTGGTAGAGTTTCATCATTTAACCCTTTGTACACTTAACATACTCTAAGCCATGATTCATGAACATGACTAATCCGGGTTAGATGATGATCCGAGCTACCACAACATAGATCGGCACTAAATAATCACCACAAAACAAGTCTTACAAGTTTTACACAACATTATAGTTTTTATCCAACTTATTTCTCATTCTTGTAAACTTTTAGTGTGATTTAGTATGTTCATGATTTTCACCCGACAAAGTTCATATTAACCACTTTAGAATAGATCAAGAATGTGTTTGAAGTCACTTACTACTAGCTCGAGGCTAGGGAAGAAACTAGTCGAAGATTGGGTGGATAAAAGCAATGGAGTGAGGTCCTTCGCGTTCCGAATGCACCGAGCTCCTTTGTATGAGATCCTTAACACTTGTAGTCACTTGGAATGGCAAGATCAAGATCGAAAGGTGGCGGTGGGGGTGCTTGTGTCTTCGGCCGAGAGTGAAAGAGAGGGAGAGAGAGTTGTGAAAGTTGTGGTGAGATGAAGGTTATGTTGTGTTATTGTTGTTACTTATAGGCAAAACACCTCTTAATTACCCAATGGTTCTCATGCTTGCTAGATATTAGACATGGAGATTATAATAATCATTAAAGGACAATGGGGGGTCACATAAGGTGACCGAATTCGGTTGGGGGGGGGGTTTATTCGGTTCCATTTCAACTACTTAGTTAGGCTTTTGTTAGATAATTAGAAGGTGTGACCATTTACTAGTATGTTATGCGTTGTGACGGGTGTTAGGGTATTCGGGGACCCTAACTGGTTCAGAAAAAATAAAAACAATGTTGTTGGCAATATTTTTATGTTCTGGGTAAAGTCCGGTTGTTCGGTTGGATAGTGATCCGTTAAAGCGCTTAACAAAGCTTTAAAGTGTCGTTAATACTATTTTTAGTGACACAACTTATTCCCGACACTTTGAAAAGTGTCTAGTAATATTTTCCTCATGTTTTGGCACTTTATTAGTTAGCTAAATGCTGAATTTTTAGTTAAGGTGCTGAATTTTGTACTTAGAGTACGTTTTAGGCACATCCGGTCACTGTAACTCATTCCTAGTGACGCAGTTCTACAACCCTTATATCCCTACACTCACCACCAGTTTAGCAAACTATCTCTGGCTCTTACAGGCCTTAGAGGCAGTACCTGCCTGGTGCTAGTTATGACAGCATGTTTAATAGGTTATCCGTTCATTGTGCTACTGTGCTTTTGGTGCATCAAGGTTGTCACAAAGGTGCTGTAAGCAAAACATGGAGTGACAGCAAGTAAAGTATGATGCAAGTAAGTACATGTATCAGCATTCAAGTAGCAGTTTATCCACAAGTTCAAGTAAGCACAGTAATTAAGCAGTAATTAATCATTAATCAAGTCGTACGGATACCTGGTTTAGTGAGGGTTGTCACAGCTGGTACTTCCTATATATAAGTGTTCCTTATTGCATTGCGAGAATAGCGTTATTTAAGTTACTAGAAGTCCTGGGCCTTGACCGATATTATTTTATCTTACACTCTCTGACTCCGATTTTGAGCACACACAAGTTTCCTTAATAGTCTTCATAGGAAACATTCATCTATCCGTTGTTCGAAACTCCATGTTTTATTACTACAAGGACATCACTTGGACAAATAACAAATTAGCTAAAAATCCTAACGTGGCCCAGATTTTTACTTAGGGTACGAAGGATTCATTCAAAAGCGAAACAATCACAGTTGTCTTCGCAAGTTTCCTCTAAAATTAAATTTTGGGACGAAATTTCCTAAAGTAGGGGAGACTGTGACACATGTGCCTCTACGACCATCATACGAATACAAAACCAATGAAACCTTGTGTTTCATACTTGGGATTTGTATAAGTATGTGTATCATTTGCACATATCAATTCTTGTTCGATTTCGAGCTTTAAATCGCTTTCTGGAAGGTTATACGCGAACTGATGCGTAAATGTAATCAGTTTAACGCAAAAAACACTCCAGAATAGTGACATAGGCTTAAAATACCTTAAATAACCTCTACATAACTTAGAAATAAGTTTTGAAAGGTTTGGTGTGTCAAAAACAAGTATATTCGATCGCAGGGACTATTTGCACCAAACTGCGAAACTATGCCGATTTGTATAGTAACAAACATTTTGGAACTTGATCATAAGCTAAACATACCCTAAATATCCTTTACATAGCTTAGAAATAGGCTTTGAGAGGTTCGGTATGAGAAAATACGTTTATTTGATCAATATGGACTAAAAGCGTCAAAAACGGCGTAAGTTTGCATTTACGCGCATATCTTACGTTCAGACCACATCCGGACATCCAAAAATTTTTGTAGTCACTAAAATATTTTATTTTAGTGATAGGAATGCAAAAATACCATTCGTCGCTTAATTTGGATCGTTTTCGCGTCCGTTCGAGTTTCGTCGTAATTAACCGAACAACGTGACCATACGACCAAACGAGCTGACATCTGTGATATTTCCGAGCATATTTCAAGTCCCCTATACTTTGACGTCCTTGTAGAGCCTTGAAAATGGCTTAACGGAGGTTAAATACGTCAAATACGCAAGTTATTGTGTGCAGGGACTGAAATTGTCAATTTCTGAAAGTTGCAGCCATACCCTCGCATCGCGCGACGGCCTAGTGGCCTCACTGTCGTGGCACGCCACCCCCTGATCTAGACATAAACTTCATTTTCAGCAGCTGTTTGATAATTCAGGGACCTTTCTTGCAATTTCTTTATGTGATGACCAAGTTAACACCTCTCTAAGCAAAGGATAGCTGTCATTAACACTTGTATGGTCCAGATTTCTTGCTTGGAGGCCAAATAAACACATGTCATGATCTTGAAACACCTCCACAAGTATAAATACCCATCCAATCTTCCTCATTCTTTGCTCATTCTCATTTTTGGGACTCTAAGTGGAGGATTTTCTGCTAAGGAGCCACCTACCTGAGTTCTAAAACCTTTTCTTCAGCCTTTGAACACCTTGTAAGTGTTCTTTCATGGCTTAGTAGTTATTTTCAGCCATTTAGAGCTGAAAGTCAAACAGTTTGACCAACAGTTTGACTTTCGGTTTTGACCATCAATTGGTCAAGTCAAAGTTCAATTGAACTTTGCAACGTGATTGTAATCATGATGGTTATAATCCTTAGCGATTATACCTACTGATTACCACGTTGACTAGGTGTAGTGACGAGTCAAAATGCGTATTTATGCGCATTTTTGTGACGGAACTATTTTCGGGTATCAAAACCCTTTGTTTTGATACCAAATCAATTTTCTAACTTAGTTAAACAAGTTTTGACATGTTTAGCTCGTCACTACTAGTTTAGTGCTTGTTTAGGGTCGTAAGTTAAGCGGTCTCGACAACCGCTTAGACTTTCGAACCTGACCCGTTTGGTCGATCATTAGGATCCGACCAAACTTATTTAGTGATCATAGTTGCATAGGGAATAACCTACTGAGGTTATACCTTATGATCACTTAGGTTGGTTAGTTATTTGTTAAGTAATTTATATGCCCATAGAAAATGACCAAAATGCCCTTTTGAAGCTTAAATTCATATTATGCATATATGATCAAGTTTTTGACATATAAACTAATTTAGTAACATATTTAGGCATAATTGGGCATGTAAGACTTGACATAGGACATAGATAACCGTCCAACCTTAGATTTACGCAAACGACGCGTTATAGTAGCTTAAACTACCGTAACGGGTCGAAACGGGTCAAAAGCACGTAGGTAAACTTTCCAATCAGAATGTTAACTCTATTAAATCATACCATATGAGTTCAAATACTCATTTGATTTATAGAACCTCATTCTATCCTATCTCCCGATTTAGGATCCGATTATTTAACATAGTGATTCCATACTAGGTGCCACTTGATTCCTTGATTTCCCGAGCTTCGTTAGGACACTTAATCAAGGATATTTGCAATCTCAAGTGAGTATATAGTCCCCTCTTTTACGTTTTCGAATGTTTTGGGGTGATACATATGTGTCGATACACTATTTTCTTGATTTCGACTATATGATTACACGTGCATAGTACTATCTTGTATCGAGTCATGTAAACTAGATTGGATAAATAGAAATTTAGGGTTGTTTGTCCAGGTCGCACGAACTGGATAATCCCATTCGTACGGACTGACCAGGTTGCACGGACTGGTGAGTCTGTTTCGTGCGGACTGGCGATTCCTATAAATAGGTGAGCTTAGGATTTCATTTGTAACATTCTGATTCCGGAGACGAAGTGCTGCCGAAGTGTCGTACGATATGTAAACAATATCAAATCAATCTAAACGACAGTTAAAGTGATTCTTAGTCTTAAACAAGTTGCAATCATGTCCAAATCATTGAATTCCGCCTTTGGTTTGGTCTAGAACTCTTCTGATCGACTCATTAGGTCGAGTCTTCAATCCTACAAGTTGTATCAGAGCTCAGGAGGAAGAGTTCTTACCATTTTAGCTTGTTTTCTTCAAAAACTTCTGAGTTCTACTCATTTCTTCTTATTTTTTACACATTTTCTTCAAAATCAGAACGTTTTCACGGCTAAAATGATCTGAATTTCACATATAACACGTAAAATTGAGTTTTAATCAATCCTTGAACAAATCAGACCTAAAATCAACCTAAAACTTGATAAAATTGACCAAACCGCGTGAAAATCATCTCAGATCGTTTGAAACATCTTCAAATCGTGTGAATTCTGCTCAGATCGTGTGAAAATAGTTCCAGTTCGCACGAGTTGATCATCAGGTCGCACAGATTGACCAAGTCGTTTGAGTTTGTTGCTTTCAGTTCGCATGAAGTTGTCAGGTCGTGTGGGATTGTTCCAGATCGTTTGAGATTTGAGCCAGTTCATACGGGGTGAGGTCCAAATCGTTTGAAAAACCTTCCAGTTCGCTGAGGTGGTTCAGGTCGTGTGAAACATCATCAGAACGTGTGAAAGTTGATCCCAGATCGTTTGAAAACTTAGCTCGCTTGAACATTGTGTTTTTTTGAACTTTCGACATTAAAACATGGAAAACAAATTTTATAACGTCTTTGCTACTGCACCAGCTACTCCAGTTACCGTTACCGAAACTGTCGGTATCGAAAATGAAACGGGAACTTTCCAAAAGCCTCCAAAGCTTATGTACATTAAGGACTTTAAAGGATGGCAAGATCGTTTTGAAAACTGGGTGCAAGCTAATAAGTTTGATGAATGGGTTTCGTTAGAGAAAGATTATATTTTACTAAAAGATGATCTTGGAAATGAAAAACCATTAAGTCAATTTACACCGGATGAAAAATTAAGATACACCAGTGAAAAGATGATGATTAGCATTCTCCAACAAGCGGTAAAAGAAGATATTTTCGTTTTGCTTCAACATAAGGGAACTGCTAGATCAATCTGGAAAGCGTTGATTAAAAAGTTTAAGGGTAGTGCTGATATGATAAAAAAATAAACGTGCATTACTAAAAAAAATCGTTTGATATGTTTACAGCTTTTGAAGGTGAAACAACAAGAACGATTATTGAGAGATATTGTCATCTTGTCATGGAAATGAAAAGATTGGACGTCAAGAAAGAAGATGATGAATGGGTTGATAAGCTAGCCGATGCGTTACCACAGAATGAATGGGGAACATATCTGTTGATTTTAAAGCATAACCGACAATTTGAAGATATGAATTTGAGTAAGTTTATCCAGAAGTTGGAAGAACATGAGCTAGCAATTCGAAAAACTGCAACGATGAGAAGTCCAGGTCAAAAAGATGTTAGTTTATACTATAGAGGAAGCAAAGTTGAGACCACTCCGAGTCCAAAGATTCAGACGGTGTTCAGTGCTGATGGTACTTCCGGAACAAATTCAAATAATACAAATCAGAGCAGTGGATATTCTTCGTCTTATTCAAGTTTTGAACCAAATTTCTCAACACCAAGTTCTCAACAACAAAGTTTAACAAACTTTAATGGTCAAGTTTTGCAATGCAATGTTACATTAAATATTCAAAATGGTCAAAATTTCTCTCCAGATATTGCGAGGCAACACATGGCATCACTTGTTACTGTGTTAGAGTCGTATGAAAGCTTGGTTGCTGGACGAATTGGCAATCCGATGCTCACTAAAGAGGATTATGACCAGATTGATTATGAGGAACTTGAGTTGATGGACATCAAGTGGTGTTTAGCTAGCGTTTTGAGGAGAGCAGAAAAGTTCAAACAAATCACCGGAAGAGATGATCTTCGTGAAGCTGCTACATCTCAGCTAGGTTTTGACAAATCGAAGGTTACTTGTTTTCGTTGCCGAGAAAAAGGGCATTTTAAACGAGATTGTACAAACAGAGAAGCAACCGGAAGACAAGATCCTTTCAGAAACAACGATTATCATAGAAAAGCAATTTATCATCAGGTTGCTCAACAATCACGTACTATTGAAGAATCAAAAGGAAAAGCTTGTTATGGTCTGTTAGATCAAGAAGATGAAAGGATTCCGAAATATTTCAATTGGGATGATTATGATCCTTCTAGACCTCCAGTTTCTAAAGCATTTGTTGCTCGAATGTTTGAAGAAGAATTAGTCAAATCTAAGAACTATCTGAGAAGACAACCGATTATAAGTCATTAGGAAGTGATGCAGACACTGATGATGATGAAGAGTATATTAATAAAGCTAGAAAACAATTGGATTCTTATAGTTTTAATTTGTTTTTTGCAGATAAAATCGAGATGTTGAAAGAGAAAAGGGCTGCTAGACTGAAGAGAGAAATGGAAGCAAGAAGGGTTGCTGAAGAACAGACTAAAGTTCAGATGGAAGCTGATAAGGCAAAAGTTGAAGAAAAACCAACAGAGAAGGTCAAGGTTGAAGAGAATGAGGTGAAGATAGAATTTGATAAAGAACCGATTGTAATTGAAAAGGTGGTGGAGAAAATAGTTGAAGTTGAAAAAATTATTGAAGTAGAAAAGATTGTAGAGGTTGAAAAACCTTGTACTAAGTGTTTAAAACCTTGCAACGATTGTGCTGAAAAAGATACAAAGCTTGCTGAATTGGAGAAGCTCAAAGAGAATTTATTGCATAATGTGAGAAGCATAAAGGAGTCATATGATCTCCTAAGCAGCAAAGTAAATTTGTACAAAGGAGCTTGTGATGAGGATATTCAGATGAAGAATCTTCTGAAAGCAACAATTCTTTAAAAGTAAACTGCAATCAACAAATACATTGAGATTAATGCAGGGCTGAAACAAGAATTGGCAGCAATGATGATCGAAACAGAAAGAGTGAACAATTTACTTCGAAGTTATCAAAGTTCAGATTATGTTATTGATCGCATCTATCCTACCGTGGCAGCTCATAAGTTTGCAGATGATGAAGAAAATTCTAGTAAGAAAACTAGTTTGAAGTATAACAGAGTTCCAAATCCAATGTGGGATGGCTATACCCCCCGAGACTTTGAAAAGGTGGCTGAAGCACTCAATCTGAATCTGAAATCCGAGTCTATCGATGGATTACCAGATGATATTGATGTCACCTTCACAGCGTCTGACACTGATCATGAGTCCGAGTTAATCAAGAAAGTCGTCGATCAGGTGTTAGATAAAGATGAAGAGTCAGAGTCTAAATCTGAAAATTCGAGTTCATCATACAAAAGCTCGAATTCACCGGTCAAAAGGGTTTATAATAAAGATTTTATGATGTCACAAAATAATTTGAATGACCAAACATTCAAAGTAGCATATACTTTGAATGATTCCAACAAATTATATTCTGATGAAGAATTTCCAATAAGAGGTGTTAAAACTGAAATGATTAACAAGGTTTTCAAATTAACAGAAATTAATATTTCTGAAATAAAAGATGTAAATCTTACTGAAAAACCTAAAAAGTACACTTCAAGAGTTCAACAAAGATTGAACAAGAAAAAAGGTTATAGTTCTGGTTCGGGTTATCGAAAGAAACCAAACCATAACAGTAATTTCAAAAACAAGGGATTAGGTTTTATACCACCCGAAAATCATAAAAATGAAAAAATTTATAAACCAAAAACTAAATTTGTTTCAGGAACAAGTTCTGAAGAGGAGAAGGAGAAACCGTTCTGGAGATAGTCAAACAAGGAGTTTCTCACCGAAAAGCAAAAGAATATGTTGAAAGAATCTGAACCAAGAGTTGAAAGAAGAACCTGTTTCAAATGTCAAGAGGTTGGACATATTGCTTGGAATTGCTCAAAGCCCATCAACACAAAACAGGGAGTTTCTTCTAACTCTAAATTGAAAGAAAAATGTGTTGATAAAAAGGAACAACCAATAGAAAAGTTTAAAGAGTTCAAAAATTCGACTTTCGAAGTTGGTGAAAGTTCGAAACGTTTTTACAAAAGAAAAGCCAATTTAAACAAACAAAATTGGATTGTTAAAAAATCAGAAGTTAGTTCTGGCAATGAATCTGACTCGTCAAAGTCAGAGGAGATACATGTTGTACTAAATGTAGAAAATTCCATTCCAACAATGGATGATGAAAATTTTCCACCATTGTCAAACGGAAACTTGAAATCAAAAGTTGATAAGATTGAGATTTCAGATCGATTCTTCTCTGATAAGGAAGAATTTGATGCTGAAAAGGCATTTAATGGCAAAGTGTTACACATTTTTGGGAAGATGGCTGATGGGAAGGTGAAGGGAGTGAAAGAGTTTTATGAATCGAAAATTGTTAAACCGAATGAGGATGGTTCACCCATGATTGATCAGGCATGGGTGAGATAATTTAAAAAGTAAAATCCTGACTTGCCGGAGCTCCCAAGTTGGTAATCGTGGAGCATGAATCGGCACCATTCTTGAACAATGTTGTTGTGAAAAAAAAAACCTAAAAGTGTTAGATTTTACAAGTGGTTGAAAGAACAAAGTGATGAATTAAACCCCATGATATGTGAAATCAACAAAACTAATTTTCCGGAAAACCATTTTGATTAAAACAAACTTAAGTGTTTTCAAATCATAATGGGAAAATAGTTTGTTGTCAGGGGGTTCTGATTATTTAAGCCAAGTGGATGGAGAATTAAAGTAATTCACATCAATTTGTCAGTTTATTTGTACAGTTTATTGCGTTCATTTTCAAATTTTCCTTGAAAATCAAAAATTGTAACATATTTTTTATTTTAGGGGAGTAAAAAATTTAGAAATTTTGAAAATTTTAAAAATCCAAAAACATGATAAAATCTAAAACCAAAAACATCGAAATATAAAAATGAGTTTTGTTGTGAAAAAGAGGAAATGATAGTACATCAGTAGACAATCACAACATACTAAAGAAATGAAAAGTCAAATGTGATAAACGGTCTCACTGATGATATGCCAGTAGGTTTTTACACGCTTAGTAGATTGTTTTCGAGATATAAATCTAAATATTAATAGCTTTCTTATCTCGTGGGGAACATCTCTCGAATATATAGGTAACCCCTGAAATCTTGTTTGAAGGGCTTTCTATTTCTGACATACTAGGTCTTTGTATGTGATGATATCTGGGGTATTATACCAGGACTTCTGATTTTGCAGAAGCAATAGCCTAGTCCTCGTATAATATTCTGCACTGCTTTAATCATAAAGCCCACCCTCAGCATAAAAAATGATGAAACATTGAAAAATGCTAATCATGTGTTGTTGAAGAAAAGATCCCCAAACGGGACACACCTAAAAGTCGAGCCATCATCTCTTTGTCTGAACGGAAGTTCTAACCTAAGCTCTCATGGTCTCGCATTACCCGTTTTACAGATATCATTAATGTACATTCACTTGTAAGACTGAATATAGGAGTCTGGATACGGGAGTATATTCTGAGGTGGGACACGCGAATAAGTTAAGTGCTTAAAACACTAATCTCGTATCTCGAAACAATTGAACTTTGTGTGAAAATTTAAATGGATCAGTATACTGACAATCTAAGTGAATCGTTTAGAACTTAAAGTGTTTAAAGCTCAACGGTGTTAGTGATTTGTCTCAAAAAATGATATGATCTTCTTACACAAACTCACAAAAATATTGTCTGTAAATATTTCTTTACTGCTTTTCATTAAAAGAAAAAACCCAAAAAGAATGTGTTTTAGCATAAAATTTTGAAAAAATCAAAAAAGATTTTATTTCATTTTATTTTCGACAACTGATGTTGAAAAGCTGATTTTCAAAATTCCAAGTGCTAAACATGATGAACAACAGTGGATTGGGAGAGTGTGTGTGAAATGAAAAGTGAAGTTAAAGCTTGAGATAATCTGAGAAACTAACAGTAAAATCAGTGATAGTTAATCAAGGTCATTAATTTGAACTTGATATAACTATTGTTGATGATTGAATGATATCTGCAAGTGGATTCTAAGTTTGTTAAATCTTAACAATTGAGAAATTTACTGTTGGGTAGAGATCTTAGAACGAGTGCTATGTCAGATTGCGATCCCGGAACAACTTAAGGGGGAGTCTGTTAGCAAAGGGGAGTTTGAAGTTTAAAAGAGCCAGACTCAGATTCTGGAACATTGCTCGAGATAGAAGCTGCTGATGCTGATGAGCAAGAAGAAGATAGAGATTGATGAGGATGCTTACAGAGAAAGATACTTTGGAAAGAGCGAGAAGACCGATCAAGACTGAAGACTCAATACACTGAAGACTCATCAACATCCAAGGGGGAGTCTGTTGGTGCATATGTATGTTAACTTCGTCTTATGTCTTGTATCGAGTCATGTAAACTAGATTGGATAAACTGGAGCTCGGTAGCCTAGAAAATAGAAATTTAGGGTTGTTTGTCCAGGTCGCACGAACTGGATAATCCAGTTCGTACGGACTGACCAGGACACACGGACTGGTGAGTCTGTTTCGTGCGGACTGGCGATTCCTATAAATAGGTGAGCTCAGGATTTCATTTGTAACATTCTGATTCCGGAGACGAAGTGCTGCCGAAGTGTCGTACGATCTGTAAACACTATCAAATCAATCTAAACGACAGTTAAAGTGATTCTTAGTGTTAAACAAGCTGTAATCATGTCCAAATCATTGAATTCCGCCTTTGGTTTGGTCTAGAACTCTTCTGATTGACTCATTAGGTCGAGTCTTCGATCCAACATTTGACAAATTGAACTATTATTTATGGCTTAAACAACTGTTTTTCCAAAGTTTGTTAGAACTATTTGTTCATTTATACTGTTATTTATACATTCATTAACAATGATCAAGCCGATTGGTAGTACGATATAGCGCTATAGGTTGACACCCCATTCCTGTTGTATGGAATGTCAGAAACCAAAAACCAAATAGAATATGCCTTTGTGGTATTTCTATAGTCTCTAAAGTGTAGTTTGATGCACTAAGGTTTGAATGTATGTCCAAATCGCGATATATGGTATATTTCGATATACTACCAACGTGATACTGTTTTGCTAAAGCATAATTTGATATGCTATTGTTTACTAAAATATAGTTTGATATATTACCAAACCACGATTTAGGTATGTTTCGACATACTACCAACGTGATATCATTTACTAAAGTATAGTTTGATATACTACCGACTTTGCTACTTCCTAAACTAAAGTATAATTTGATATACTACCGATGCTTTCATTCTTAAACCAAAGTATATTTGTGATATACTACCAAATCTATTATTTCAGTAACCAAAGTATATTTCGATATACTATCTGTTTAACTATTTCAAAATTAAGTATATTTTGCTTATACTACAAACCATTTATCAAAACAATGCATTTTAGAAACAAAACTTTTACAAGGATTCATGGCTATTTTTGTAAAACATAAAACCTTTTCTTGTGCTATCCAAAGCCATGAATCTAAGTCAACAAAACCTATGTTACTCACAGGCATTTTTATGCTGACGTTTTATTTTCACATATGTTTCAGGTACTACTATGTGATGATTGTTGATGCATGCTACACATAGGATGGACCCGTGCCTTAGTGACTTTAAAACTTGAAAGACAATTATTTGTATTTATCTGGTTTGTAATAAAACAATAAGTTCAATAATTCAATAAAACGAAACTATTTAATCCATGGTTGTGAAACAATGATTCTGTTACGACACTCCCCGATGTTTCCGCCACGATTTGTTGTTTTACGTGGTCGGGGTGTGACAGCGGAAACCTCGGGACGAAGATAGATTGCTTGTGCATCATAACACTAAAGTGACAATAGGATTAAGGTAAACTAATTTCATTTGTTAAACTTCAAACTCCCCTTTGCTAACAGACTCCCCCTTAAGTTGTTCCGGGATCGCAATTTGACTTTTGGTTTTGACCACGCATTGGTCAAATCAAAGTTCAATTGAACTTTGCAACTTGAGCGTAATCACGATGGTTATAATCCCTTGCGATTATACCTACTGATTACCACGTTGACTAGTCAAAGTTTCGGTCAAAATGCACGATTATGTGCATTTGCGACGAAACTATTTTCGGGTATCAAAACACTTTGTTTTGATATCAAATCAGTTTTCTAACTTAGTTAAACATGTTTTAACATGTTTAAATCGTCACTTTTAGTTTAGTGCTTATTTAGGGTCATAAGTTAAGCGGTCTAAACAACCGTTTAGACTTTCGAACCCGACCTGTTTGGTCGATCATTAGGATCCGACCAAACATATTTTGTGACCATAGTTGTATAGGGAATAACCTTCCGAGGATTATACGTTATGGTAGGTAGTTGTATGATAGGTAGTTTATATGCCTTAGGAAAATGACCAAAATGCCCTTTTCATGCATAATTTAAATTTAAGCATATGTAACCAAGTTTTTGACACTTAAATTGATTATGAAATGTTATTAAACATGTTAGGGCATATAATACTTGTCATAGGGCTAGTTAGGCTATCCGAACGTGCTTTTGCGCGAACGACACGTTAAAGTGGCATAAACTACCTTAACGAGTCGTAACGGGTCATACGCACTTAGGATAGGTTCCAACTTAGAATGTAGGCTTTGTTAAACCATATCATATGAGTTCCAATACTCATTTGGTTTACGAGACCTCACTCTATCCGATCTTCTGATTTAGGTTCGGTTTATTAACATAGTTACCTATATTAGGTGTCGTTTGATTCCGTGATTTCCTCAAGCGTTATTTGATCTTTATTCCAAGACTATTAAGCAATATCAAGTGAGTACATAGTCCCCTCTTTTACTGTTTTCAAATATTTTGGGGTGATACACATGTGCCTAGTTGTTACTTTCATGCTTTCATGACATATACATGCTATGTTCAATTAGTACACATATAGTACATGATTTCAATTATGCTTTGCTATGTAAGTTGACTGAGCGTGCTAGCACATTGATTTCATAAACACTTTTGTTGCATATGTTTACTCAGCATATGGACACATTGATTTACATTACTTTTCTCCTGCATATGTTTACTCAGCATATGGGCACATTGATTTACATGACATTTCTGCTTTGTATGTTTATTTAGCATACTTACTACATGGTTTTTACATGACATGCTTACATTTGGTATGACATTTGGTATGTTTAATGGGACAAAAATGCATTCGTTAACATAGATCACATCACTCGGTAGTTTGTAGTGGTACCCTAGGATTTGACAAATCCCGTTCCCGGCTTCCTAGGTTTGTTTGGAAGTAGGGAATGACAGAATCCGAAAACATAATTGATAAACCTTTAACTTGTTAAGGGTTTATCCGACAGTCTCAAGGCTTGAATGTATGCGATAAACATTACTGCATAGATGTTCGTAAAAATAAAGCATTGATTTTGCAAAACATAACTTTTGATTTAAATTATGGTTTATTCAAAGACATTGTTTTATAGATGACATTGGTTTCACATGACATTTGATTACACATGACATTATACATATGGTTTGAGTAAATACTCTTTACTTGCCATACAAGACATTTGATTATTCAAGACATTGTTTACACTTGACATTGGACATTGTTTACATAAACATTTTGACATTGGTTTAAACAAGACATTTTTTGTGGTTATTGATAAGTGATTTAAATAACGAGGCGTGTGTAATATGGTAAAAGCATGGTGGATACACCGCTGGTACTTCCTATATATAAGTGCTTTTATGATATTACATATCGTAGCGTTATTTAAACCACTTCAACAAGGACCTGATACATTTTATACAAAGACACGACATTGATTTATGAATAACATATTTTATACAAATTCATTATTACTTGGTTATTTATTTAAACATACATCATTCTTTTATTATCATCTGATTTTCATATGATTTATAAAAGAAATCACTTTTAAAGGTTCATGACTACTTTTGTTAAACATTTTCTTCTAACTACAAGTCATGAATCCTTCATCAACAAAACCTATGTATCTCACAGGCATTTTTATGCTGACGTACCTATTTTTACATGTGTTTCAGGAGCTAATGTTTGAGGTTGATCATGCTACACTTAGGCGGACTTGGGCCTTAGTGACTTAAAATGAAGCAAGACAAGTTTAATTTATGTTTCATTTTCTGTTTGAACTAAGACAATGTAAACAATTTAATAAATAGAACCAAACTTTATATACCATGGTTTGTGAAACAATAATTCTGTCGCTCCACTCCCCGACGTTTCCGCCGCGGTTTGTTGTTTTACGCGGTCGGGGTGTGACAATAGTTTTGGCAGGAGTAGGCGGATGTAGTACAGGAACACCGAGGTTATTCTACCTCGCGAGCATAGGGATGATTGGATTAGTACAAGAACACTGAGGTTACCCTACAGGGTGAACACAGGTGTGAGTTGGAGTTTGGAGAATTTAAGTTATAGAAATTTAAGGTACTTAGTATATTATGAAAATAACAGAAGTGTATTCTGATTATCAGTGATAAGGAGCACATAATCGGAATAATGGAAATGGAATTACGAACAGTTCGAACGGATGCGTGTGGGACGGATGTGCCATTCGCACGAATGGGACTGTTTGTCGGCAGATTATCGTTTTGAACCTTTCTAACTATTAATCAGTTAAGCTCGTAGTTTCTATTAAATTTATTAGTTATAGTATTATGGTATTATTAGTCCAATAATAACAGAAGTCTCATAGAAGTCATGCATGGAGGTTAACACCTCATTATTGATCACCAAAGCACAAACCATTTTAAACTGATCGGTTGGTCATGATTTACAGAAAGTAAAAGACAGAAAGTAAAGTTAACCAAACAACCGAACAATGTACAACCCAGGTGTGCCAGCACGACATGGAAAGAAATTAATCTAAGTGTCTGAGGCTGGATGGGGTTCACTCGTTCTAGGTCTAGGAAGTTGTTTGGGTGTTCATTTACGAGTCTAAGTGAGGTGGTGGTTTTAGATTTGAAAACCACGGTTCCTAAGAACACACACTGATGTTCCAGAACTCACTATATGAAAAATAGCTATCTGGAAGTCATTCAACACTTGAAATCCGT
Source organism: Helianthus tuberosus (assembly GCA_030545235.1). Classification (NCBI taxonomy): domain Eukaryota; kingdom Viridiplantae; phylum Streptophyta; class Magnoliopsida; order Asterales; family Asteraceae; genus Helianthus; species Helianthus tuberosus. The sequence goes on from CM060388.1 coordinate 97,693,135, forward strand.
TAGAACATGAAGAACAGTGCATTCGCGTGGATGGGGACGTCGCATTCGCGCAGATGGGGATGTCTCATTCGTGCGGATGCGCCTGTCAGTTCGGGCGAATGCGCCTGTTCTTGAGGTAAATCATCTCGATTTTGTTTGAACTGACCACCTACTCAACTGGTCTTGGTTATATCTTGAATCCACATCCATTTATCTAGCTTGTTAGCTCACGAACCTTAGAATAAGTTTGTAAAAATAAGGTTTTAATATATTAAACTTCATTTCAGCTTGGTCCTCAATAGTTTGAGAGTTCATATCAGATTGCCCAAGCAAATCTGAGAAACCAGGTGAAGGAGAATGAAGAATCTTATTTAAAACTTGTAAAATCAGAAAGTGTAGAAGATTAAGATGAAGAACATAAGTTATCAGCTCCATACTCACTTTAAAAGTGACTGAAATGAGCTCTGAATGCTTCTGTTCAATGTTGGTTCGAGAGAGAAACTAGAGTGTTGTAGGGTTGGAATGAAGGAGGAAGCATTGTATTTATAGGCTGAAAGTTAGGTTAATGGCGGATGGGCCATATTCACGGATGGGCTTATGGCGGATCGGCCCATCAGTGGACCGGCTTTTAATAGCGGATTGGGCTGGCCCATCCGCACGGATGCGCCAGGCCCAAAAGCCCAATTGCTGATTTTTTATTATTTTGACGATTTTAAGCGTTTTTAACGTATAAATGCAATGTATAAGCGTCGTGCATAAGTAAAGGAGTGTAAAAAATGTATTTTGTATGTATCACAAGTATGAATACGTATGAATTTGCATGTAATGAAGTATCAAGTATGTAAGTAACATGAATAATCATCAAGTATTATGAATAAAGCATAACACAAGTATGTAAAAGATAGGATTCTCATTATGATTCAAGTCTCGGATTACAACATATGAAATGAAGTATGAATACAAAGAGATACAAGTTCCCATAAATGGAAAGTACAATGAACTTGCTAAATAAAGGAAGTTACAAAACGCGAGACGTTACAATTATGGCCATACTAAATAACGCGCTGGGGTAAGCATACCGACTATAAGACACATTATTAAACTTTGGTGTGTACCTTAATCATTATAGCACTGAAAATGACCGGCACTGATTTCTAGTTCCCAATTGTATGACAAGAATTGTAAAACCGGTGACAAGGTAAAATCACAAGAAATATTAAATAATTACCTACGGGTTTTCTTTATCTATGAAACTGTTTTTGAAAAACTATTTTCAAAACGAGTCAGTTAATTGCATTTACCAGTGAAAGCTGACGTATTTTTAAAATATTAAACCGCATGTACCGAACCTTGATACTGGGTTGGGAATCCGGTCGGCTATGATAAAGGCTATAGAATTTGCAACTCCTCAGCTTAAAGCCTATGATGTATAAAGCTCTTTTTTATTTCGATCCCGCCCGTAGGCTTTTACTCGAACGCTTGCATAAATGTTTATATATATTCAAGCTTTTATTAAATGAATATTTTTACTCAAATACTTCCGCTGCATACAAATTGTGATACTGTTATTCAATTGTCACTCTTAAACCCTACCCATCCGGGCCCACCAGATATTGGGGTGTGACATTTATGCTGAAGGCATAGTCTTTAGTTTGATTGTTTGTTTTTTATGTTTTATAATGGGATTTTTACATATTTCCCCCTCCTAAGAAGCTTTATTACATATTTCCCCAACCCATAAATTTAATTACATATTTTCCCTTTCTAAAGAAGTCTTATTACATATTTCCCCAATCTCTAAATTTTTATTACATATTTCCCCAATCTCTAAAGTTAATTACATATTTCACATTCCTAAACCCCATATATTACATATTTACCCATTTCATTAAAAGTACTCTTATAGAATTACTATTTTACCCCTAATGAGTTTATTAAATAAATAACTACAATATATTTCCTAGCTTCCTGCAATAATTATAAATTTAAAAGTAACAATTTGAATAATATTTTTAAATCTTTGTATGCGTTTCCAGTAAAAAATGACTTATCTTATTTCCAGTAAAAAGTTCATATTGATAGACATAGGTAATTATGTATAAAAATCCCATCAATTATATATATTATGTCAAAGATCAAGTATCCTACATCGACGCGGTTCATAGAGCCTCCCTTCATACGTAATTACACATCTCCACTGAAAATATGAAGTCAAAGTTTTGATTCATATTTAGACAACCAACATATTTAATAAATAAATAATAATAATAATAATAATAATAATAATAATAATAATCAATTTTATATATTTACTTGTTAAGACTCACATAATATCCATATTATTGAGTAGGGATTATTACATACAAAGATTTAAAAATATTATTCAAGTTGTTACTTTTAAATTTATAATTATTGTAGGAACCTAGGAAATACATTGTAGTTATTTATTTAATAAACTCATCATTAGGGGTAAAATAGTAATTCTATAAGAGTATTTTTAATGAAATGGATAAATATGTGTAATATAAGGGGTTTAGGAAGGTGAAATATGTAATTAAATTTAGAGATTGGGGAAATATGTAATAAAAATTTAGAGATTGGGGAAATATGTAATAAGGCTTCTTTAGAAAATATGTAATTAAATTTAGAGTAAACTGCCATTTTGGTCCCTGTGGTTTGGGCATTTTTGTCATTTTAGTCCAAATCTCAAACCTTTTAAATCTGGTTCCCTGTGGTTTCACTTTTATTGTCATTTTAGTGCAAAATTCAAATTACCTCTTATTTGACTGTTGAAAGCAAGTTATTTTGTCTTTTTGTTCAGGGGCAAAATTATCCATCTCAATTTATTATAACATATTAATAATTAGATTAATTATACTTAATTTATTTAACTCTAATAAATATACAACAACAGATAATCTTCATCTACCCTCATAACTTACTTTCTCTGCTCTCACCCCCTCCCACTCGATGTCCCGACAGACCGGTTGCCAGAGCCGATAATCCGGCTGATGGTGTTTCCCCAGTAAAAGATCCCCCAAACCCCACCTCTTCATCACCCTTAGGTACCAAATTACACACACACGCACCCCTCACAACCCTCATTTACTCGATATTTTCTCACAGCCGCACTTGGAGACGAAAGGGAGAGACGGCGACAGCTCCGGCGTCAGCGCCACCGTGCACGGCGGCGGTGGTAGGGGGGTTTGCTGATGATGAATCGGTGATCTGGTCAGAATCGGCTCCGACCGTTTCTTTTCTGTTGATGATGTTTGAAGATAATGATGATGTTGAAGACGACAAGATGACGGGGCGGTGGTGATTGATGGAGCTGAGAACGGCAACGCCGACACCGGCGACGGCGAGAACGAAGACAGAGGTTGAGGTTCTTTGTTTCTTTTTCTGGTTCAGTTTCGGTTGAGGGTCTCGTTAGGTTCGGCTTCGGTTCAAATATCCACATGTGCAAATCACCATTGTCGTTGCAGGGGATGAAGAAAATTGTTGTGGGATTAGGGTTTGGTGTGTGGCGATTTCAAGGGTAGGGTTTTTTGGGAAGAAGATGAATAAATGGAGGAATATAATATGCTGTGTATATAGGGTATAAATGAATTAAGTATAATTACTTTAGTTATTAATATGTTATAATAAATTGAAATGGACAAATGACGGATTAGGATCAAATACAAAGGATCTTAATTGTAAGAAGTGTAAGAAGGATTTATAGAGTGACAAGTGTCCAATAACCTAAAAAAACCCACTACACAAAAAACCCACTAAAAAAAACTTAAACATCCACTACCACCAAAAACCCCCACCCCCCACATCACCCACCCAAAAAAAAAAATTTTTTTTTTTTTTTTTGCCGAGGGGGTGGGGGTTTAGGTTTTTGGGTGGTGGTGGGGGTGGGTGTTTAGTTTTTTTATATTTTTTTTTTCGGTTTTTGGGGGGTGGGGGGGGGTTAGGTTTTTGGGGGGTGGGGGTGGGGGGGGGGGGTTAGTTTTTTTTTAGGTTTTTGGGGGGTGGAGGTGGGGGGTGGGGGGGTTAGGTTTTTGGGTGGGGTGGGGGTTTAGGTTTTTGGGTGGTGGTGGTGGTGGTGGGGTGGGGGTGGGTGTTTAGGTTTTTGGTGATGATGTAGTGGGTTTAGTTTTATGTTATTGGACACTTGTCACTCTATAAATCCTTCTTACACTTCTTACAATTAGAAGCCTTTGTAGAATAACTTGACCCTTAAAATGACAATAAAAGTGAAACCACAGGGACCCATGTTTAAAAGATTTGAAATTTGGAATAAAATGACAAAAGTGCCCAAACCACAGGGACCAAAATGGCAGTTTACTCTTAAATTTATGGGTTGGGGAAATATGTAATAAATCTTCTTAGGAGGTGAAAATATGTATAAATCCCTTTTATAAAAGTGCTGTATAAAAACCACATATATATAAGACCGTGTGTTTTAAAACGAGCTCGCTCATCGAGCCGCGAGTTGGCTCAAATTTTTTTCGAGCCGAACTCGAGCCCTTATTCCCAGCTTGCTAAAATTATCAAACCGAGCCTGAGCCGGCTCGTTTAACTTCGAGTCCGAGCTCTGGCTCGGCTCGTTCACATCAAAAACGGGGACGCGAGAAGCAAATTTTTGGCGACTGATGTAAACACCGCCATTTTACCTACGGGACTCCAATTGCAGTAACTGAAACCGAATTAAGCGTGACCCGAATCGTTAAAACACCTCTGTACATGTGTAGAAAGTGGTGGGGAAATCTTGTCGTTCTCCCACCAGCGGTAGCTAGAATCAGTGTGCAGTTGATTGTTATTGTGATCTAATGAAGGGATCGGAAGATCCATTGAAGGACGGAGAAGTTGTGGATGATTACACAAGTGCGATGACCGACCACCCTCTCGCCGACACCGATCCTTTAATCTCGCCGGCTCCCATACTCAAAAACCCAAACCCAAACCCCCCTTTGAATTTGATTTCGTCTGAAGGCGTGTTGCCGTATCTGAATATAACAGTCTCCAATCCGAAAAAAGAAGTAGAATCGTACGTGAGCTATCTAATTTGCAGCAAAACTAACATTCCGGAGTTTGGTGCAGGCCAGTTTAGTGTACGGAGGCGGTTTAAGGAGGTTGTAACGCTGTCGGAGCGTCTAGCGGAGGCCTACCGGGGGTTTATTATACCACCAAGGCCAGATAAGAGTGTGGTTGAGGCCCAACTGATGCACAAACAAGACTTTGTTGAGCAAAGAAGGAACGCCTTGGAGAAATATTTGCAGAGGTTGAGCCACCATCCTGTCATTCGCCAGAGTGATGAATTCAGACTCTTTTTGCAGCAGAACCTTCCATTCTTACCAACAAAGAATTTGTTGGGAGATCAGGATGCTGCTGCAGGTAGGTGGGATTTTCTAAGGATTATGAATCACTCCGTGAGTAAAAGTAATGATTCTGTTTATGAGCAAGATGCCCAGTTTCTTCAAAATAAGGAGAGGTTGCTTACTCTGGAGAAGCAGCTTACCGATTCGTCCAAGCAGGCCCATGTTTTTGTCAAAGCTCAGCAAGATATTGCAGAAACAATGGGAGCCTTGGGGCTCTCCTTTATTAAATTGACTAAGTTTGAAAACCAGCATGCCTTTGCTCGTACACCGCCTGCTGCTGCTGCTGCTGCTGCTGCTGCTGACATGAAGAATCTTGCTACTGCTGCCATTAAAACCAGTAGGCTTCACCGGGAATTAAGTTCACGCACTGCTATGCATATGGTAGGTAAAACACTACTACTATACCTATGGCTTGGAAACATCACAGGTACTGCTGATCTACATATTTTGTGCAGGATACACTGCATGATCACATGGGATTATTACAAGGAGTCCACACTGCATTCTCAGACCGTTCAACTGCATTATTGACTCTTCAAACTCTTACATCGGAACTGGATTCCTTGTATTCACGAGCACAAAAACTGGAAACATTTGGCAGTCACAAGCCAAACACACTCAAAGTTGGGGAGGTTAAGGAAGCAATTCGAGTCACCGAGGATGCAAAAAGTTGTGCTACCAACGAGTACCAGCGGATAAAGGTATTTTTGGCACTTTATTATCTGTTTTCACATACTAGCATCCTTTCGTGATTGTAAACCTAATGTTAATCAACTGTGCCTGTTAATTGGATGTTTTTCGTATATGGGAAGTCTACTTATCACCAAACGCTGATGATCTGTTTCTTGAAGATTTTGGTGTAACTAAAATAGTAGAGGTGACAAGATCGGAAAGTGTGGCGGGTTTGGTAACAAGTTCGGGTTGAAACGGGACCTTTTTTCAGTGCAAGTCGGGTTGGGTTTACATGCAAACACATCTTTGTCTCTTTTTAGTTTTTGGTAAAATTAAAAAATTGGAAGCATGCAATAAAAATTGCTGTATAATTGATCTTTTTTAATCTTTTTTTGTAAACGAAAGCCTCACATATATGTTGAGAGTGCTTATATAAACCAAGAGTTGAAAGTGCTTGCAGAATTTTAACTCAAATGTTGCTCATTATGCCTTTTTACTGCTTCACAAGATGCTTGAGCCTGGTCTTTTTCTTGAATTGTTTGCACCCTGCTTCACATATATTGTTTGGTATCTCTAAAAACCAGATGTTTTCTGAAATTTCATTCTCTTTCATAGCTGATAACCAATGATATTTGTCTAATGAATGTCTTTTTGGTTTTCGATTTGATTTCCTTGATTCTCATTGTCTTTATACATAGTCGGTGGCTTAAACATGTAATAGTGTTAAAACTCTGTGTAATTCTACTTGCTACCCATGCTATGCTATGCTGTCCTAGACTTATCCTCATCATCTTTACATAATAGTCCTTGAGAAAGGTTTTACAACTTTGAAGACAGAGAGCAGTTTTTATCGCTTATTGTAAAAGATGATGCCCTTTACTTTAACATTGAATAAGGTGAAATTTGTTATGTACTACGATCTATCTAAGGAATATTTTCATTTACCCAAGTGTTTCACATTACAATTCTGGATTTCTCATATTATTGAATTCCTGATGTGATGAAGGGAAGGCACAACTAGGGGTGCTCATAGTGGTTTTGTTGAGTCGAACTGCCAACTACCGTTTCAGGAAACAACAAAATCAAACCTGCTGGTTTTAACGGTTTATTTTTTTTTTGTGTTTTCTTTCATAATTATTAGACTGTATTAAAACTTTTAAAATCATAATGATTGTTCATGAGTATAATACATATATGAACTGGATCTTCCAGAAATGAAAGAAAAAGGCTAACCTGTCATATCCAAGTTCTAAACTGTCAAAGCCAAAACGAATAGTTCTTGAACTCGCCTGTTCTAGCTTCAGTTTTGGTCGGTTTCACCTTTCAACAGATTATGAACACCCCTAATCCCAACCAGCCTGATGTATTTTTTGCTTAGGGAAAATGTGTTTAAATCCTAAAAAACCTAATAGAAAAAGCTACAATTTTTGCAAAAAAAAAACTTTTTTTACCTTATTTTTGCATTTTTTGCTTAGGGAAAATGTGTGGTCCAGAATGCTTCTCAAGTTTCTCAAATAGAGTGTTCTTCTCTTAGGATCCCTACCCTATATATATATATATATATATATATTTCAAACTTTTTGCTATTTTCACATGATAGAACATAATTAAAATGTAGTTATCAAACACTGAACAACGTTAGAAATTTGTTTATGTAGGGAAATAACAGGACTGAAATTGAAAGGCTAGACAGACAAAGGAAGATAGACCTAAAAGACATGTTGAAGGGATTTGTGCTTAATCAGGTAAGGAAGGCACTTTTCATTTTCTTTCTGATTTAATGTTTTATCAATTAATTAATATATTGTATCCGTATATCAAGATTAATTATACCTGAGGTTGACGTATATTCCCAAAATTTCTATATGAAAACTACATACCCTCCACTACTGAGCGAAAAGTTCGGCCGACCCTCCCGGCCCCACTATGCTGCGCCATTGTTCTTAGCAAATGTGGTACTAAATCCTAGCTGCCACCATATACACCGTCTTGCAAACACTTATGAGACGCTATGTGCCCTTATAATCTAAGCAGTTAAAGCGGTAAAATAGCGGATAGCGGTCAAGGTCCGCTATACGATATATAAGTTATAGCGGTGGTATAGCGGTGATATAGCGGTAATTTTTATACCATGCATAATTTATGTATTTTTATATATATTATATACATATACCATTAATTTTATATTTTTTATATATAAATTCACAAGTATGAGGACTAAATATAAACTAATGAAGATGGAGGGGGGTTATATGTTAAAATACCCAAACTTAAATAACCCTAATCATCCCCACTTTCATTATACGCCGTTTTCCCACTCCCCTCCTCTTCTTAATCAGGCAGACTACCCAGTTATCTCTACAATGGTTCAAAATCATGGAGCAACAACTGATTTTTGTTCGAATGAAGGTAACAATTCGTTTCACTTAACCGATTTGGTCAAATTTTGACTAATATCTGATCTAGTTTTGACCGATTTGGTCCGATTATAGGTGACTTTTGACCGATTGTTTCAAACTTTGACCTAATTTGACATTGACCGCTATACAGGTTTCCAAATAGCGGCAAATAGCGGGCTATAGCGCCGCTAATAGCGGAACCGCTATGAGCCACCGCTATTTGGACCGCTACAAACCCAGACGTCCGCTAACCGCTATAGAACCGCTCATTGTTTAAAAAGGCGTTTTGAGGCGCGCCTCGAGGCGTACGCCTCAGGTGAGGCGGTGAAAAAACGCAATTAAGGCTTAGCCTCACAGGGGGGAACTGAAACCTAAGCCTCAGTCATACGAGGCGGTGAGGCGAGGCGGTGAGGCTTAAGCCTCATCAGACTTGTGCAAATTGATCAATTTTATGTTTTCTGGACTTTTTTTTCGGCCCATTGAGTTTTTTGCGCACGCTTTTAGGACTTTAAGAGCAAAATTAGTGTTGATGATGAGACTAATGAAGATAAAGATGATGGCCTGCCCATAAAAATGGAGCTGGGAGATGAAGAAGAGTTACCTGCGAGTAGTTATGGAGGAAGACGACCTTTGCCATGGAGAGCAGATGTGACGGCTGTTTATGTTTTAGGGTTTTTTTTTTGAACGGCATATGTTTTAGGGTTTTAATTGATACATCTTTATATTTCCTTAATTTCTTTTTTAAGTAAACTACATTTTCATCCCAATATTACAGTTTTGGTGAAATTTAACCCTAAACTTTCTATTGGTCAAATTTAACCTTAAACTTTCTATTTTTTTTATTTTTTTTCTTGAGTTTTATCTAGTTGTACATATAGCTTGGTTAGTTATACATTGGGTGTGTTGTATAGTTTTTGTGCTTTTCTATGTTATAAATATAGGTTTTTTTGGGTACTTGATGATAGAAATTTATAAAAAGTATTAATAAATATCGTGGGCTTCGGGTACGAAAAGCGGTGCGCTTTTGCGCTTGGCGCTTTGCGCCTCGGTTTTTGACCTTGTCGCTATTGTGCGCTTCTCGCTTTTTAAAACCAAGGTGGGGATGAAGATGGCATTGGTGTAGTTGACGGGTCAAATGAGGAAGAAGGTGATGATGATGCGGGGTATGTTTGGCAAAACTAGCTGGTGGCTGGTAGCTGATAGCTGTAGCTTTTTAGATATTAAGGTGTTTGGCAGAGTAGCTGTAGCTTTTAATAAAATGTATAAAATGACCAAAATTGGCATAAATAAAAAAAAACATAATACTAATCGTAATCACACACACACACACACACACACACACATATATATATATATATATATATATAAAGTTATTTCTCAAATGAATAAAACATGATCATTTTCAATTAAATAGAACATGGTTATTGACAAACAGTCATAACATAATATAATATTATTAAATCATTAATGTCGTGCATTCCATATCAAAGTAGCAATTTCGTTGCGAACATGTTTACCTAAAATTAAATGGATAAATAGCTTAACATACAGTCATGTCACTAAAACATCAAGGTAAAAAACAATAAATCAATCCAAAAGCAATAAAGTTCAACAAATAGAAACAATAATGTCTTCGTAACATGTCCTCAAAGAAAACTTTAGTTGGTGAGCCTTTGCTTTCGTTGCAGCCACGCTAACCTACCATGATCATGTGGCACATTTATAAACATTTCTCTTTTCACGGGATCTTCAAATAAATCCATTGCAAATAACTACAACTCCTCATCTTCTCTTATTAATCCTGCATCTACCATCCGGCTAAGCAAACCCATAGCAGCTTCAATACTAAACTTAGTACTTTGACTGAGTTTGGAAGAATCTGATTCTAATATTTCTAGAGCACGTTGCTAATTCAGGCTACTTTGAGTTAAATGTTCTTTAAGTATTGAAGCTCCCAATGATTCTCTCCCTTTACGTTTCATCTTAACTGGTTTAGGCTTAGTGTTTACTTTAGTAGACTTTTCAAAATTTTTTGCAACCTCACTTGGGCTTAATGTTGATGCATCATGTTGACTTCATTCAAAAAGTCACCAAAGAAATTGTTACCTCCCTCAACATTGTCATCCTCAAGGTTCTCAACATGCACCTCACTGAATGTAGTTGGATCCATAGATGGTGCCACACAATTTTCCCCACTAGCAACTACATCTCCAAATAACTGATCCCACTCTTCTTGTAATTGTATAGATGGTTGGTTATTTTGAATTGCTAGAACTTTCGGGTTTTCCTACACAACATAATGGTGAATCTTTAGTTATCAACTTATCATTATGACTGAAATATTATATGGTATTTAAATTTTGAATGAGTTATATTATCTCACCTGAATTTTTCTTTTCCACCATTCATCAGAACAATTAAGTTGCTTGGTACTTTCATTCCAACCTAGACCAGTCTCTCCATTCTTAAGTGATTTCCAAAGGTTGTACTCTTTTCTCATACTGTCATACTTGTTCTTCATAGCTTTGTCACTGGCGAATTTATGATTTATAACTTTTTCAAACTCTGGCTGAAGAGTGACCCATTTGAATGGGGAAGTTCGACCATGCTTCGTGATATATTTGTTTAGGAACCGACATAATTCTAAAACCATTTCTTTTGACCAAATTTCTCTTCTCCCTTTCTCTTTTTTCGAATCCATCTAGCAACCATGCATACATACATATGTTAACAAACCTATGATTCTGATATCAGTTACAACAATGCTACATCAAGATCAAATACATCTATGTAGATGCTGTTGAGATATTAAAAGTTTAACCGAAAGTAAACATAATAGAATTATGCAAGGATCAAATACTATTGTTGGTTTTAGTTCGAACGGGTCAAACGGAGCAAACCAAGGATCAAGTAGTCTAAATCTTATATTAAGTCATACATTTAGGAAACTGATGAGTAGGTAGGTATATATACCTTCAACATGATACATTCAGAAAACCGATATTGATATTTCACCAAGAACAAAATTTTGCATCATATAATCCTTACCTGGTTACCACAATTTCTGTATACTGGAAACATAATGACTTTAAGTACATGAAAAACTTTAAGCAATCATGAAATTCCATACAAATGTAAATGTTTTATTTTTCTTTTCTTTTGCACAGATTTTTGTTGCAACACCCACTTTTCATGTAATATAACATCGTCAATTAATGTAAGCGAACCAATTAACGTGACACCTAGGGGTGCAAACGAGCCGAGCCGAGCCCGAGCTCGACCAGGCTCGAGCTCGAGCTCGTTTAACATATGAAAGCTCGAGCTCGGCTCGAAGGTAATTCTTCAAGCTTGAGCTTGGCTCGGGCTCGGCTCGTTTACTAAATGAGCTTGTTTTTAGGCTCGGCTCGTTTACTAAATGTTTGTTTTATGCTAATTTGTGATTTTTATGAGACATCTATATATTTTTTTAATTTTTTTTTAATAATGTTTTGAGGCTTACGCCTCGACCTGCCTCGAGGCTTACGCCTCGTGAGGCTAAGGGAAAACGCCTCGATACTCGTTTTAGCCTTTTTAAACCTTGGCACCGCTATAGCGCCGCTATTAACTGCATAGCTTATAATCAATCTCCACATGCCTAGTACTTTGACAACCAACTTCCACCGTTGGGTATCACATGGTTGTCAATAGCGTAGCATATAGGTTGAAGGTTGTTACAGGGTATGTAGTCATAAATAGCGGATTTCATTTTTTAAAATATAAATAACGATTAAATATAGCTATAGAATAGCTGAATTTTAGGTTCTTGTTATATACATGTAAAATAGTGTATATACCAGGGTATTTTGATATAATATAGGTATAATTTTTTTTCTAGCTACAACGACAACCATACCCAGTATAATCCCACCTATAACGAAGCTATTGATAGGGTCTGGGGAGGGTAGGATGTAGGCAAGCCTTACCTCAATCCCAAGGGATAGAGAGGCTGCTTCCAGTGAGACCCCTGGCTCCAAAAACTATAACTAAGACATAAGCTTTTGGAAAAACATATATAAGCACACAACTACTAAAAAAGGTGGAAAGAAAAATAATAAAAATAAACACATAAATAAATAAGTATTTGTTAGTAAAACTACGGCATCGGGAATAGGTGAAAACTTATAGAAAGCTATATCACACCTCATAGAAACTAAAAACTAAACTCACAAGACAAGAACCTAAATCAAAACCCAGGCCAAACTCCTAAAAGTCTTTAACCTTAATCCTACATCTCCACGAAGTTCTGTCCTTGACCATGTCTTCAAAGAGGTGCAAATCTAGCAAATCTTGCCTAATCCGCTCATCCCAAGTCATTTTCGGCCTGCTTCTACTCCTCCTTCAGTCCTTCCATCTACAGTGAGTGTTTCAACTATTCTAATCGGGTCTGTTGTCTGCCTCCTCATGACATGCCCAAACCATCTCAATCTCCCATCCCTTCTTATCTTGTCTGAAATACTAGCAACTCCTAATTTTTCCCTAAAAACCTCATTTCTTATCTTGTCCAACCTAGTATGCCCACACATCCATCTTAGCATCCTCTAGCTTTCGTGCATGAATTTTCTTGATGGCCCAACAATCTGTTTCGTATTACATAGAAGGTCTAATTGCAACCCTATAAAATTTCCCTTTTAATTTATCAGGGAACCTCTTGTCGCCCAATACCCGTGTGGCTGCTCTCTACCTACACCATCCAACCTGGATACGAAGAGCTACGTCATTGTCTATCTCTCCATTACTCTGAACAAACGATCCTAAATACTTGAACTTAGTTGCCTGTGGAACCACCTGGCCCTAAATACTTGAACAAACGATCCTAAATTTTTTCTAGCTATTTATCGCTATTCGCTATGTAGTATATAGGTACCTTATAGCTATTTGTCGCTATTCGCCATCAACAACTATGAGGTATCGGTTTTGGTAGTTGCTTTCCATTACCGTTTATCGATATTGGCATGTGAGTATGAATTTCGTCAGCCACCTTCTGTCGCCGTGTATCATTTTCGGCAAGTGTGGTTTCATTACCACTAATTTGGTTAGTCTGCTACGTCACTATCCATGGCCACTACAACTGTTCTCTGGCAGTTTTTGGAACTCAACAGTTTATTTCAGATCTGTTTTTGTATTCATGGCAAGCATGTTTAATCCTTGTAACCAATTTGTCAAGTCTAATTTCAACCAACAAATGAGTTTAAAAAGTCTCAAGGTCCTCAAGATGGATATATATGTAACAAGCTTGGAGCAGTAGTATATTATGGATGTCATTAAATTCTTCCTTTTACCTTTAATTTTCATTTCGGTTATATAACTTGTGTACGATAATTTGGATGTTATCAAGATCCTCCTCTTGCTGATGTCAGTTTTAATACTTAGACCATGCGTACTGGAGCGCCATGGGGCTCCATGTCGACGATTGCGCCCCATAACACCAGGGAACACCATCCCATGGGGCGCTAAGGGCTGAAAAAGGGGAGGGCCGCGATGAGCATAACGGCGCTGTAGAATGGTTTCTCTCTCACACAAATATATACCACACACATATATATACAAACATATAATTGAAGGGGTATAACCCCCCACTACACCTCAAGTTATATAACCCTCTTTCTTATACATTTTGCCACTCGTCACATAACCCCCATGGGGCTTACCAATGGATGATTTTTCAGGTGGCATTTTCGGAGAAAATTGGGATGGAGTGGGCAAAAGCGGCGGAGGAGACTAGTGGATATGCATGATGACGATGATGGTTGATTGTACAGTACCATCCAAATTATTCAGTTTTTGTTTTCTTTAACTTCTTATAGAAGAATAAGTGGCAATCATTTTTTACTTTATCCACATAGGATAGGTTGGTTGGGAAGATATTTCTTATGTAATATCGACTTCATTCATGGCATCTTCAGAGGAACTAATGCATTGTTAAGCTAATGGATAACGGTTAAAATAAGTAAATAACTATTTGAATTAATTAAGGGTATAACTATCTGATTTGATTCGTTCTCAATAGCCATGAGATGATCATCTTAAGGTGATCCTTTTGTCGATTGTTAGTAACATATAGTGTCGTTTAATAATAACGATAATAATATTTATATAGTAAACTAAATAGTTTTAAAACATATTAAATATGTATGGTATGAGTTAATTGAATTAACAAGAGAATGGAATAGACAAAGTAATGGGATTGATAACGGAATTAGTGGATCATTATGTTCCGTTGTGATGTTTGGTTACTCACATGTGAATAGAATGAATCAATACGATGTATAGTTTGATAGACGAACTAACGTAACACAGTTTATTAAAAACGACAAAAATACAATTGCCTCGATAGTAGCAGTAGTAATAATAATAATATATTTCTTTAAAAAAACACCCCTTTACAAATAAATGAAAATTGTTATATTTAAAAGGAGTTACATTCCTTGTGTAAAGTTCATTTCATTACCATTTATAACCAAACATCTTTTTTTCATTCCATTAGAATGATTCACTCCATTTCAATTTCCTTCGTTCCAAACGTTATCACAGTCTCATATCATATTTTATGGTCGATTAATAGTTTTAAATGTATATACACACACTAAGTCTGATAATATTCATTATCCTTTTAATCGCATTTTTTTCCGATAATTTTGCTCATGTTTTTAAAAGTGACCCGAATCTGTTTTGGTAGGATCCTGTTTTGGCCCGAACTATTTGGGCTAGAACCCGTTTCAACCCAAACCAAAGTGGACCTATTTTAAAGGCTAACCCGGATACCCTGGTCCCAAACCGCTTGTTTTGCATCAATACAACAAATAAGCAGCATTATTCTTGTTTTACACACATATTACATGCATAAAGCTTTCACAGTAGGACAAGGCACATCAGCTGAGCACACCATGAAACGAAAAAAAGCGAACAAGAAACAGGGGATGAACGTAATTAAGCGTTAAGCTTGTTATGGATAGTTACCAAGTCTAGAGTAGACCCTAATGATCTATATAAAGCATCAGCACACAATCCATGGCCATCATCAGCCGTTGGCATTCTTACTTCCATCAGTGGAGCCACTGGATTTCTGGTTCCAGATCCAGGCATTACAACACCAGCCATAACTCTCAGTGGAGCCACTGGAGGTACGGTGGACGCACCAATGACGCTTCATATACTTGTATATAAGTATCCCTCTAACATTGCAATCATGATGTTATTAAAGTTACTAGAAGTTCAGAACCCTAACCAATGTTGTTCGATCTTTTCAACTTCATGTTTTCAAGCTCTCACAAGTTTCCTCTAAATAAATTTCGGGACGAAATTTCCTAAAGTAGGGGAGACTGTAACACCTGTGCCTCCACGGCCATCAAACAAATACCGAACCAATGAAATATTATATTTCATACTTGGGATTTGTAAAAAATATGTGTATCATTTGCACATATCAATTTTTGTTCAATTCCAAACTCTAAATCGCTTTCTGGAAGGTTATACGCGCACCGATGCGTAAATATAACCAGTTTAATGCAACGAACACTCCGGAATAGTGAAATAGGCTTAACATACCTTAAATAACCTTTACATAACTTAGAAATAAGTTTCGAAGGCTTTGGTATGGCAAAATCAAGTTAAATCGCTTACAGGGACTAAAGTTGACAAACTGCGAAAGTATGCCAATTTGAACTGTAACAAACATTCCGGAACATGGCCATAAGTTAAACATACCATAAATATCCTTTAAATAGCTTATAAATAGGCTTTGAGGGGTTCGGTGTGCTAAAATAAACTTTTGGGTCATTCAGGGACTAAAAGTGTCAAAAAATGCACAAGTTTGCATTTTCGCGCATAACTTACGTTCTGAATACATCCGGACATCCAAAAATTTATGTAAGCACTAAAATATTTTATTTTAGTGTTTGGCATAAGAAAAATCCCTTCGTCGCGTCTTTTGGATCGTTTTTCGCGCTTATGCGCATTCCGTCGTAATTAACCGAACATCGCGATCGTACGGCTAAACGAACCGACATCCGTGATGTTTCCAAGCATATTTCATGTTCCCTATGCCTTAACATCCTTGTGAAGCTTAAAAATGGGCTTGATGGGTGTTAGAAGTGCCAAAACACGACGATACGCGCTCAGGAACCAAAACTGCAAAACTGCAAACAAAAATATAAAAATAAATAAATAAATAAATAAATGCAGCAAAAAGCCATTTTAAACATAAGTTAGCAGCCCCTAACACTTCCCAAAGGTCAAGTGCCACATGTTAATCTCCTATGGTGGCCAAAATTAGTTACCACAACATTTTGACAAGTGTACGGCCTAGATCGTGCCCCCTTTTCCAAGAAACGATCCTAACGGTTGTGGGTTTACTATAAATACCCAACCCATTTTCACTCATTCCTCACTAGAATCTGATCTAAAAGACTCTAAGTTGAAACCATTGTTTCATACCTGAGTTATTTGGATCTAGATTAGCATTCGGGGACCTTTCGTAAGTATTCTTTCGTTCTTTTATCGCTTTCGAGTCCGAAAGTCAAACTTTGTTTGACTTTCTGCATTGACCAGTTTATGGTCGATGCGAAGTTCGTTTGAACTTCATAACGTGAGCGTGATCACGATGGTTATAGTCCCTAGTGACTATACCTACTGATTACCACGTTATCTAGGCTCAGTGACGAGCCGTGGTTTCGGTCAGAATACGTAATCTTGCGTATTTTGTAACCAAACTACTTATGGGTATCAAAACCGTTTATTTTGATACCAAACCTGTTTTCTAAACTTAGTTAAGCATGTTTTAGCATGCTTAGCTCGTCACTTTTAGTTTAGTGCTTATATAGGGTCGTAAGGTAAGCGATCTAAACAATCGCTTATACTTTCGAACCCGACCCATTTGGTCGATCTTTAGGATCCGACCAAACACGTTAGGTGACCATAGTATATAGGAAATAACCTTCCGAGGTTATACCTTATGGTCACGACGTTTAGTTAGTTGTATGATAGGTAGTTTATATGCCTTAGGTAAATTACCAAAATACCCCTTTGATGCCAAAGTTCATTTTAAACATACGTAACATAAATTTTGACATCTAAACTGATTTGACAACCATATTAGACATGTTAAGGCATATATTACTTATCATAGGACTAGTTAGGCGGTCCGAACGCGTTTCACGCGAACGACGCGTTAAAGTAGCATAAGCTACCTAAACGGGTCGTAATGGGTCACAAGTACTTAGGTTAGGTTTCATTTAGTATGTAGGCTTTATTAAACCATACTACATGAGTTCCCATACTCATTTGGTTTACGAGCCCTCATTCTATCCGATCTTCCGATTTAGGTCCGGTTTATTAATGTAGTTACCTATATTAGGTGCCGTTTGATATTCCGTGATCTCTAGCATTGCTTGGTGGTTATCTTAGGACTTCTGAGCAATCTCAAGTGAGTACATAGACCCCTCTTTTACCGTTTTCAAACTGTTTTGGGGTGAAACACATGTGCCTACTTGTTACTTTCATGCTTTCACATCATATACATGCTATGTTCATTAGTACATTTATAGTACATGATTTCATTACATTTCATGCTATGTATGTCCATTTAGTTCATACTTAGTACATCGTTTCACATCACATCACATGCTATGTATGTTCATCTATTGCATACTTAGTACATTTGTTTTTATCACATGCTTACATTTTGATATGATATTTGGTTTGTATAAATGGAACAATACATTCATTAACACCGATCACGCCGTTCGTTAGTAGGTAGTGGTACCATAGGACTTGACAAATCCCATTCCTGAAATCTCGGGTTTGTTTGGACGTAAGGAATGACCGAATCCGAATACATATTCTTTTGATAACTCATTATTACATAGTTATCCGACTGTCGCAAGGCTTGGATGTATGAATTTTCACAATACCGCATAAATGTTTATATCAGTATAGCATGCATTTTCACATAACATAACTTTGATTTAAACCAAGTTTCACTTCAATACTATGTTCTTGTGCATATGGTTTAGTTGATGCATTTCACTAGCCATACATATCATTTTTTGTTACACATTACATGGTTTACATTTGACACATAAACACTTTTGACATTGGTTATACATTACATGATTTACATATGGACATAAACATTTTAACATATTATTTTAATACATTTGGAAGTTGGTTTAAACATAGACATCTTACATTGTTGGTTTGGTTTGGTTTGAGTAAGTGATTTGAGTAACGAGGCGTGTGTAATACGATACAAGCATGGTGGATACGCCGCTGGTACTTCCTATATATAAATGATTGTATGGTATTACATATCGTTGCGTTATTTGAAATCATTTCAATTTAGACATATAACATTTTATACAAATAACATACTTTTCACAATACATTGTTTTACAAACAACTTAACTTATACAAACTCATTTTACATGGTTATTCATTTAACCATGCATTATTCTCTTATTTATACGTATCATCTGAACTTATTGTTTTTCAAATGATTTACAAAGACAAAGCAAATTACAAGATTCATGACTAAACATTTTCTTAAACAGAAGTCATGAATCTTATTTTCACAAAACCTATGTACTCACCGGCATTTTTATGCTGACGTACCTATTTTCACATGTGTTTCAGGAAATGAAGCATAGGATTGATCAAGATACACTTAGGCGGACATGGGCCTTAGTGACAATAAAAGATGCAAGACTAGTTATTTATGTTATGTTTCTTTGATTGTCAAGACATTGTAACTCATGTACTTAATAAAACAATATTTAAATTTCCATGTGTTATTAAACAATGATTCTGTTACAACACTCCCCGATGTTTCCGCCATATTTTGTTGTTTTACGTGGTCGGGGTGTGACAACTCCTGGCCAAGGCCTTCATCTGTGAGACTCCCCCGGCGGTCGCTATGATAGCGACATCGCAATACCCTGCACCCATGTTAAAAATAAGACCGATTTTTTCGCTGCCACTATCAGCCATGTCTTTGTGCAGCTGCTGCTGTGACAACTGTGCTCTGTAATCGATGTTCAATATAAAAAAATGTTAATTATTAATAAAACAATGTGTTTTGGTGTTATTATGTGTGTATTTATGTTTGAGGATTTTTCAATTTGATTCGATTCGGATTTTAAGCTTTAAATCGCTTTCTGGAAGGTTATACGCAAACTGGTGCGTAAACACAATTAGTTTAACGCGACAAACACTCCAGAATAGTGACATAGGCTTAACATACCTAAAATAACCTCCACATAACTTAGAAATAAGTTTTGGATGGTTTGGTGTGTCGAAATCAAGTTTGTTCGATCGCAGGGACTATTTGTGTCAAACTGCGAAACTATACCGATTTGTATAGTAACGAACATTCCATAACTTGATCATAAGTTAAACATACCCTAAATATCCTTTACATAGCTTAGAAATAGGCTTTGAGGGGTTCGGTATGCTAAAACAAACTTTATTGATCAATAGGGACTAAAAGCGTCAAAAAGTGCATAAGTTTGCATTTTCGCGCATATCTTACGTTCTGAATATATCCGGACACCAAAAAATTTATGTAATCATTAAAATATTTTATTTTAGTGATTGGAATGATAAAATTCCATTCGTCGCTTAAATTGGATCGTTTTTGCGTTCGTTACGACTTCCGTCTTAATTAACCGAACAACGCGAGCGTACGACCAAACGAACCGACATCCAAGATGTTTTTGAGCATGTATTGAGTCCCCAATACTTTAACATCATTTTAGAGCCTTGAAATGGGGTTAACGGGGCTTAAACGTGCCAAAAATGCTTCAAAATTCAAGTTTTACAAGTTCAGGGGCTAAAACTGACATTCTGCCAAACTGTTTACACGGGCCGCGTAAGCCCAGTGTTAAACTTACGCGGGCCGCGCCAGACCTACAGATCAGAAACATTGAACCTGGACTTCCAGCTTGTTTTTGGCGGTTTTGTTCATGGTTTTTGGTTACCATCTGCTAGATTTTGCTTGTTTTACATGTCCCCTAGTAATCTAATACCATCAACCCACATGTATGCCCAAGATCTTTCCCCCTTTAGCAAGAAACGATCCTAACGGTGAACCGAAAACTATAAATAGCATGGCCCTCATTCCATTTTCCTCACATTTGATCTGAGATTTCTCTAAGTTGTTGTGATTATTCACTACATACCTGAGAATACTTGGAATCAAATCTATTTGGACCCTTTGTAAGTCCTCTTTCGTTCTTTTATGCGTTTTTAGCATGAAAGTCAAACTTTGTTTGACTTTCTACATTGACCAGTTTATGGTCAACACGAAGTTCGTATGAACTTCGCAACGTGATCGTAATAACGATGGTTATAGTCCTTAGTGACTATACCTACTGATACCACGTTGACTAGGCGTATTGACGAGTCGTAGTTTCGGTCAAAATGCGCATTTAAGCGTATTTTGTAACCAAACTACTCTTGGTATCAAAACACTTTGTTTTGATATCAAAACCTGTTTTCTAACTTAGTTAAGCATGTTTTAACATGCTTAGCTCGTCACTTTTAGTTTAGTGCTTGTTTAGAGTCGTAAGTCAAGCGGTCTAAACCACCGCTTAGACTTTCGAACTCGACCCGTTTGGTCGATCATTAGGATCCGACCAAGCATGTTTAGTGACCATAGTTGCATAGGGAATAACCTTCCGAGGTTATACTTTATGGTCACCTAGTTTAAGTAGTTGTATGATATGTAGTTTATATGCCTTAGGTAATTTACCAAAATGCCCTTTTCATGCATAATTGGATTTTAAGCGTATGTAACCCAAACATTTGTCACATAACTGATTATGCAACATAAATAAACATGTTAGGGCATATAATACTTGTCATAGGACTAGTTAGACGTCTCGAACGCGTTTTACGCGAACGACGCCTTAAAGTAGCGTAAGCTACCTAAACGGGCCGTAACGGGTCGAAAGCACTTAGGTTAGGTTCCGATTTAGTATGTAGGCTTTGTTAAACCATATCACATGAGTTCCTACACTCATTTGGTTTACAAGACCTCATTCTGTCCGATATTCCGATTTAGGTGTTGATTTATTTACTAGTGATTCGATTATTAGGTGCTGCTTGAGTTTCCTTGGTTTGATTGAGCTTGTTGAGTTCTTTAGATTGAGGATACTTTGCTCTTCGATGTGAGTACATAGCTACCCTATTTTACTGTTTTCAATTGTTTTGGGGTGATTCATATGTATTAAAACGATTTCGATATTTTAACGATGTTTTCAAAAACGATTAAGATGGTTTATATTAAACTAATAACGATTTCGATAAAGTGAATGAACTTGTTGGTTGTAGTTACATAACGAATGACATTCATTAGCATTAATCAAGCCGACCAGTATTAGGTTATGGTACCATTGGATCTGACAAATCCCGTTATCAGACTAAACCCATGGTTATGTGTGGGGATTATGTAGGTAACGACCGAATCTGATGATTGTTAACTTACCCTTTGGTGGTTTGTTAATGCGAGAAGCGAGATAGTCGAGTCACGAAGGTTTGAATGTTATTAGCGAGACGACCATAAGTAGTTTCACAATTAAAACGAATACGATTTTGGGACGAGTTAAACGATTTGAGATGACTTAAACGAGATAAACGATTTGGATAAACGATTGGTTTTGGGTAGTGATTAGATAATGGGACAGGTGTAGCATGATAAAAGCATGGTAGATACGCTGCTGGTACATCTTATATATAAGTGCTTTGATCATATTACATTTTGTGTCATTATTTAGTTCACTGGGGAAACAATTTTGAAACGATATCACACAACGAGGTTTTCGAAATGATATAAACCATACGAGTTTTATTAACGAGTTTTTACGAGATGTTTACGAGTTGGTTTACTAAAACAAATGTTTT
This sequence comes from Helianthus tuberosus, assembly GCA_030545235.1. Lineage (NCBI taxonomy): Eukaryota > Viridiplantae > Streptophyta > Magnoliopsida > Asterales > Asteraceae > Helianthus > Helianthus tuberosus. Next base: position 97,715,489 of record CM060388.1, read on the forward strand.
GGGGTTAAGAATCATGTCTATGAGATTTTATATACTATAACCATCTTGATTTGAGTTGGTTAAATTATGTTGTAATACACTTTTCAAAACGAGGTTTGTACTTTTGACTCTTGTAGTCTAATAAGGTTCTGCAACATATAAACGAGCCATGAATCCGAAACTCTCCTAAAACCTATGTGCTCGCCAGCATTTCTTTGCTGACTTTATTTTTACATATGTTTCAGGTGGTGTTGCATGATGTTGATTGCTAGGAAGCGTGTTCCCTTAGGATCTGGACGAGGCCTTAGTGACATAAAAACAATAATAGACGATATGTAATTTGTTTGTTTGGTTATAAGACAATGTAATTTACTTAATAATTCAATAAAACGAAACATTTGTATCCATGGTTGTGAAACAATAATTCTGTTACAACACTCCCCGACGTTTCCGCCGCGGTTTCGTTGTTTTGACGCGGTTGGGGTGTGACAGAAGTGTTGGTATCAGAGCCAATGGTTATAGGGAATTAGGTTATTAGTAATGCTTTGACCTAGACTATAACTTTCTAGGACCCCAACGCAAGTGTACTTGTGTTTAGATTTTAAAACAATACCGTCACCTATCCTTAGGTGATAACCACAACGAGAACACAATAACAAATCCGCTTCGACAATTAATCATCTATCCTTGGATGATTGATTACAAGGTTTTGATCCCTCTTAGTTTTCAAAATCTCGTCAAAGTTTGGGTCTAAATAATGTGAACACGTGCAAACTGGAAGAGAGAATGCCTGTACCCTGAGTTTTCTGTCTATGGCTAGAGTGTTCGTACAAATCCGCAATATCGGACCAGTCACTCTTACCTGGGAACTCTTGGGGTGAGTGTTCACTTATAGGCGAGCATGTCTTCGGTGATACATTATTATGACCTATTTACTCTGATTTGTCACTGCGTGTCGTTTGTTTGTTCGAGGTAACGAACGAATGATCGCCTTCCGTGTGTTTTGTCGATGTTTTCAATACCTCTTTTGTTTTTTTCCAATTTTCGACCTCACTCGTTTCTCATGTTTCCTTTTTAGACAATGCCTCCTCGACGTGATGCTCAATCTTTTACTGCTGAAGACGTCGCAGCCTTTGTCTCTCAGCAAATGGCTGCTGTACTTCCAGGCGTAGTAACCCAGATCCATGAGTTATAACAACAACAATAATAACAACAATAATGCTCAATGTAGTTTCAAGAATTTCAATTCTGCTAAGCCGTTAAAGTTTTATGGGTCGCAAGGAGCAACTGCGCTCCTTCAATGGTTCGAGAGTATCGAGAGCACATTCAGACATGTGCAATGTCCGAATGCGCTTAAGGTTGAATTTGCATCAAGCGTGTTCGAGAAGCGTGCACTTACATGGCGGAACGGAGTGATGCGTGATAGGGGTGCCGAAGTGGCATTAGCACAAACTTGGGAAGAGCTCCGAGCTCTCATGATGAGAGAGTTCTGTCCCCATCATGAGATTCGAGCTTTGGAACGAGAATTCGATGATTTGAAACAAGACGGGGGAGAACACCGTGCTTATACGGATCGATTTGAGGAGCTCAGTTTATTGTGTCCCACTATGGTTACCCCACTAGAGAAAACAATCGAGAGATATATCGATGGTTTACCCGATTCCATACAGGATATTGTGACCGGTGTTAATCCTACTACTGTACGTCACGTGATCGAGTTGTCTGCTACCCTGACTGAGTCTCAAGTCAGGAAGGGTAAACTTACCCACAAGGGTGATAAAAAGAAGTCGACCGATTCTGACAAGGAAAAGGGTAAGGGTAAGGGTAAGAAAGGTGAGTCGTCGAAGAAGTCGAGGAAGCGAAAGGGTGCTCAGAATTTTGCTGTTACAGCACATACTACTCAGAACACACCGACTCAACCTCCTTCAAAGAAAGCGTATGCTGGTACCGCACCTCATTGTGCTCGCTGCAACGGTCATCATGTTGCACAACAAGCTTGCAAGCAATGCACTACGTGTGGTAAACTTGGGTATTTGGCCAACAATTGTCGTATGGGCCAAAATCAAGCTGCTCAGGTTCCAGCACAAGTTCAGGGGAATGTTGCGAGATTCCCACCTGGTTCGTATTTTAATTGCGGAGAAATGGGTCATTTCCGCAACAATTGCTCGAGATTGGTAAATACGAATGCGAATCCGAATGTCAACGCGAGCGTGAATCACGCTCGTGGACGAGCATTCAATCTGAACGCAAATGAGGCGAGGGCGGACAACGAGGTTGTTAACGGTACGTTCCTTGTTAACTATCAACTTGCATCTGTTCTTTTCGATTCTGGTGCCGATAGGAGTTTTGTTTCGTTATCCTTTAAGCCTTTACTTGTGATACCTAGAACTAAACTGAGAAAACCCCTATCTGTCGAAGTTGCTACTGGTAAACCGCTTGTACTCGATTCTGTTCTTCGTGGTTGTCAATTGAACCTTGATAATCATCTTTTTCCCATTGACCTCACACCAATGCAACTTGGGAGTTTCGACATTATCGTGGGGATGGATTGGTTAACTAAACATCGTGCCGAAGTTGTTTGTTTCGATAAGATCATTCGTATTCCTCTTTTGTCTGGTGATGTCCTAGAGGTTCGTGGCGAGAAACCATCTGGTGGATTGAAACTTATGTCGTGCACGAAAGCCCAAAGTTATTTACGAAAAGGATATGTTGCTTTTCTGGCACATGTCACCGAGGAGAAAAGCAAGAGCAAGAGTATTCAGGATATTCCGATTGTTCGGGATTATCCAGAGGTGTTTCCTGATGAACTGCCTGGTTTACATCCAGTTCGTCAAGTCGAGTTTCATATTGATCTTGTACCCAATGCTAACCCGATTGCGAAAGCACCTTATCGTCTTGCACCGTCTGAGATGCAAGAGTTATCGAAACAGCTTCAAGAGTTATCTGATAAAGGATTCATCCGACCAAGTTATTCACCTTGGAGTGCTCCTGTCCTCTTTGTGAAAAAGAAAGATGGATCTTTTCGAATGTGTATCGATTATCATGAGCTTAACAAGATTACCATCAAGAATCGATATCCCCTACCTCGAATTGATGATCTCTTCGACCAGCTGCAAGGTGCTTCATGCTTTTCCAAGATCGATCTACGTTCTGGGTATCATCAACTTCGTGTACTCGAATAAGATATTCCCAAGACCGCTTTCCGCACGAGATATGGGCACTATGAGTTCACAGTCATGCCTTTTGGTTTGACGAATGCTCCAGCTATCTTTATGGACTTAATGAATAGGGTCTGCAAACCTTATTTAGACAAGTTCATCATTGTGTTCATCGACGATATTCTCATTTATTCGAAGTCTCGAGCCGATCACGAGCAATACCTTCGTTTGACATTGGAACTCCTGAAGAAGGAACAACTTTTTGCTAAATTCTCCAAGTGTGAATTTTGGCTTAAAGAAGTTCAGTTCTTGGGTCATATAGTCAACGAGCAGGGTATTCATGTGGATCCATCCAAAATTGCTGCAATTAAGGATTGGAATACACCAACGACACCCACAGAGATTCGATCTTTTCTTGGTCTTGCTGGATATTATCGACGGTTCATTTTGAACTTCTCGAAGATTGCGGTTCCACTCACTGCTTTGACTCAGAAGAATAAGCCTTTTGAGTGGGGATCTAAGCAAGAAGAAGCGTTCCAAACGCTGAAACAGAAGCTGTGTGATGCTCCTGTTCTATCTTTGCCCGAGGGAAATGACGATTTCGTTTTCTACTGCGATGCGTCCAACTTAGGCCTTGGTTGTGTCCTCATGCAACGAGGCAAAGTTATAACATATGCGTCTAGAAAATTGAAAGTTCACGAGAAGAACTACACGACTCATGATCTTGAGTTAGGTGTTGTGGTTTTCGCTCTCAAAATCTGGAGACACTATCTTTATGGCACGAAGTGTGTGGTTTTCACAGACAACAAAAGTCTCCAGCATATTCTCAATCAGAAAGAGCTGAACATGAGGCAACGACGTTGGGTTGAGCTCTTAAACGATTATGATTGCGAGATTCGCTACCATCCTGGTAAGGCGAATGTTGTAGCCGATGCGCTTAGTCGAAAGGAGCGAGTCAAGCTTCATTCTGTTCGAACTCTATCTGATCTTCAAACTCGTGTCCTTCAAGCTCAGCAATTTTGTGTTTCTCAAAATTTGATAGGTAAGGAATTGCCACATCAGCTTGAGCTTAAGCTCGAAGCAAAGGACGATGGTTTGCTCTACTTCAAGGATCGTTTGTGGATTCCGAAACAAGACGATCTTCGCACCTTGGTAATGGACGAATCTCACAAGTCTTGATATTCTATCCATCCTGGCGCTGATAAAATGTACAAGGATCTTCGTACTAAGTTCTGGTGGCCTGGTATGAAGAAGGATGTTGCCTTGTATGTATCGAAATGCCTAACTTGTCTCCAAGTCAAGGCTGAACATCAACGACCTTCTGGTTTGCTTGTACAACCAGAGATACCGGTTTGGAAGTGGGAGAACATTGCGATGGATCTCATCACTAAATTACCACGTACATCTAAAGGTCACAATGCTATTTGGGTTGTTATCGATCGATTGACGAAGTCAGCTCATTTTATTCCGATTCGCGAGGATCTATCTGCTGATAAACTTGCAAAGATTTATGTTGATGAGATTGTATCTCGACATGGTGTTCCTTTGGACATCATATCTGATCGTGATGCTCGATTTTCATCTCATTTTTGGAAGGCCATGCAATCTGCTATGGGAACCCAACTAAATCTAAGCACTGCTTATCATCCCCAAACAGATGGACAATCCGAGAGGACGATTCAAACTTTTGAGGATATGCTTAGAGCATGCGTGATAGACTTTTTTGGTAATTGGGACTCTCATCTACCGTTGATCGAGTTCTCTTACAACAATAGTTATCATGCTAGTATCAATATGGCACCATTCGAAGCTCTTTAAGGTCGAAAATGTCGTTCACCTGTCTGTTGGAATGAGATCGGTGAAGCTCAGCTTACTGGACCTGAGCTCATTCTGGAAAACAACAGACAAAATCAAGAAAATCAGCGATAATCTTGTGACAGCTCGAAGCCGTCAAAAGAGTTATGCGGATATGCGACGCAAGCCCCTAGAATTTCAAGTCGGAGACCATGTCCTACTCAAGGTGTCACCTTGGAAGGGAGTGGTGAGATTTGGAAAGAAAGGAAAACTTGCACCTCGATATGTTGGACCATTTAAGATTGTGGAAAGAATTGGGAAGGTTGCCTATCGACTAGAGCTACCTCCAGAGCTTGGAAATATTCATCCGACTTTTCACGTGTCCAATTTGCGAAAGTGTTTAGCTGACGCTGATCTTCACATTCCTCTCGACGAGATCCGAATCGATGAAACGATGCACTTTGTCGAGAAACCCGTGGAGATAGTGGATCGTGCTTTCAAACAGTTGAAGAACAAATGGATTCGATTGGTCAAAGTTCGCTGGGAATCCAAACGTGGCCCAGAGTTTACTTGGAAACGTGAGGACCAGATGAAGGCGAAATATCCGCAATTGTTCTCACAAGTTTCCTCTAGTTAAAATTTCGGGACGAAATTTCCTAAAGTAGGGGAGACTGTGACAACTGTGCTCTGTAATCGATGTTCAATATAAAACAATGTTAATTATTAATAAAACAATGTGTTTTGGTGTTATTATGTGTGTATTTATGTTTGAGGATTTTTCAATTTGATTCGATTCCGATTTCAAGCTTTAAATCGCTTTCTGGAAGGTTATACGCAAACTGGTGCGTAAACACAATTAGTTTAACGCGAAAAACACTCCGGAATAGTGACATAAGCTTAACATACCTTAAATAACCTCCACATAACTTATAAATAAGTCTTGGATGGTTTGGTGTGTCGAAATCAAGTTTGTTCGATCACAGGGACTATTTGTGTCAAACTGCGAAACTATACCGATTTGTATAGTAACGAACATTCCGGAACTTGATCATAAGTTAAACATACACTAAATATCCTTTACATAGCTTAGAAATATGCTTTGAGGGGTTCGGTATGCTAAAACAAACTTTATTGATCAATAGGGACTAAAAGCATCAAAAAGTGCATAAGTTTGCATTTTCGCGCATATCTTACGTTCTGAATATATCCAGACACCCAAAAATTTATGTAATCATTAAAATATTTTATTTTAGTGATTGGAATGATAAAATTCTATTCGTCGCTTAAATTGGATCGTTTTTGCGTTCGTTACGACTTCCGTCGTAATTAACCGAACAACGCGAGAGTACGACCAAATGAACCGACATCCGAGATGTTTTTGAGCATGTATTGAGTCCCCAATACTTTAACATCATTTTAGAGCCTTGAAATGGGGTTAACGGGGCATAAACGTGCCAAAAATGCATCAAAATGCAAGTTTTACAAGTTCAGGGGCTAAAACTGACATTCTGCCAAACTGTTTACACGGGCCGCGTAAGCCCAGTGTTAAACTTACGCGGGCCTCGCCAGACCTGCAGATCAGAAACATTGAACCTGGACTTCCAGCTTGTTTTTGGCGGTTTTGTTCATGGTTTTTGGTTACCATCTGCTTGATTTTGCTTGTTTTACATGTCCCCTAGTATTCTAATACCTTTAACCCACATGTATGGCCAAGATCTTTCCTCCTTTAGCACGAAACGATCCTAACGGTGAACCGAAAACTATAAATAGCATGGCCCTTATTCCATTTTCCTCACATTTGATATGAGATTTCTCTAAGTTGTTGTGATTATTCACTACATACCTGAGAATACTTAGAATCAAATCTATTTGGACCCTTTGTAAGTCCTCTTTCGTTCTTTTATGCATTTTTAGCATGAAAGTCAAACTTTGTTTGACTTTCTGCATTGACCAGTTTATGGTCAACACGAAGTTCGTATGAACTTCGCAACGTGATCGTAATCACGATGGTTATAGTCCTTAGTGACTATACCAACTGATTACCACGTTGACTAGGCGTAGTGACGAGTCGTAGTTTCTGTCAAAATGCGCATTTAAGCGTATTTTGCAACCAAACTACTCTTGGTATCAAAACACTTTGTTTTGATATCAAAACCTGTGTTCTAACTTAGTTAAGCATGTTTTAACATGCTTAGCTCGTCACTTTTAGTTTAGTGCTTGTTTAGAGTCGTAAGTCAAGCGGTCTAAACAACCGCTTAGACTTTCGAACTCGACCCGTTTGGTCGATCATTAGGATCCGACCAAGAATGTTTAGTGACCATAGTTGCATAGGGAATAACCTTCCGAGGTTATACCTTATGGTCACCTAGTTTAAGTAGTTGGTAACCTTCCGAGGTTACCAAAATGCTCTTTTCATGCATAATTGGATTTTAAGCATATGTAACCCAAACATTTGTCACATAACTGATTATGCAACATAAATAAACATGTTAGGGCATATAATACTTGTCATAGGACTAGTTAGACGTCTCGAACGCGTTTTACACGAACGACGCGTTAAAGTAGCGTAAGCTACCTAAACGGGTCGTAACGGGTCGAAAGCACTTAGGTTAGGTTCCGATTTAGAATGTAGGCTTTGTTAAACCATATCACATGAGTTCCTACACTCATTTGGTTTACAAGACCTCATTCTGTCCGATCTTCCGATTTAGGTGTCGATTTATTTACTAGTGATTCGATTATTAGGTGCTGCTTGAGTTTCCTTGGTTTGATTGAGCTTGTTGAGTTCTTTAGATTGAGGATACTTTGCTCTTCGATGTGAGTACATAGTTCCCCTATTTTACTGTTTTCAATTGTTTTGGGGTGATTCATATGTATTAAAACGATTTCGATATTTTAACGATGTTTTCAAAAACGATTAAGATGGTTTATATTAAACTAATAACGATTTTGATAAAGTGAACGAACTTGTTGGTTGTAGTTACATAACGAATGACATTCATTAGCATTGATCAAGCCGACCAGTATTAGGTTATGGTACCATAGGATCTCTGACAAATCCCGTTATCAGACTACACCCATGGTTATGTGTGGGGGGTTATGTAGGTAATGACCGAATCTGATGATTGTTAACTTACCCTTTGGTGGTTTGTTAATGCGAGAAGCGAGATAGTCGAGTCACGAAGGTTTGAATGTTATTAGCGAGACGACCATAAGTAGTTTAACAATTAAAACGAATACGATTTTGGGACGAGTTAAACGATTTGAGACGACTTAAACGAGATAAACGATTTGGATAAACGATTGGTTTTGGGTAGTGATTAGATAATGGGACGGGTGTAGCATGATAAAAGCACGGTAGATACGCCGCTGGTACATCTTATATATAAGTGCTTTGATCATATTACATTTTGTGTCATTATTTAGTTCACTGGGGAAACGATTTTGAAACGATGTCACACAACGAGGTTTTCGAAATGATATAAACCATACGAGTTGGTTTACTAAAACAAATGTTTTGGGGTTAAGAATCATGGCTATGAGATTTTATATACTATAACCATCTTGATTTGAATTGGTTAAATTATGTTGCAATACACTTTTCAAAACGAGGTTTGTACTTTTGACTCTTGTAGTCTAATAAGGTACTGCAACATATAAACGAGCCATGAATCCGAAACTCTCCTAAAACCTATGTGCTCGCCAGCATTTCTTTGCTGACTTTATTTTTACATATGTTTCAGGTGGTGTTGCATGATGTTGATTGCTAGGAAGCGTGTTCATTTAGGATCTGTGTTGGTGCATATGTCTGTCGACTTCGTCTTGTATCGAGTCTTGCATTAGATTAGATAGACCAGGGCACGATATTCGAGAGATATGTATTGATGGCTATTTTGCACGAAATGAAAAGGCTATTTCGCACGAAATCACTATTTCGTGTGAAGTTGGTTTCGTACGAAATAGTTGTGCCTATAAATACTAGTTCGTGCCAAATCATTTGTAACGTTCTGATTCCGGTAGCGAAGCTCTGCCGAAGTGTCTCCAGCTTTGTAATACGATCTGATTTCAATATAGAGACAGTTTAAAGTGATTTCTTGTGCAATCCAGCTGAAATAACTCTGATACATCTGTTTTCGCCTTTTGTATCGGACGAGATCTCTTCTGAACGACTCGTTTGGGTCTGATAACGATCCTACAAGTGGTATCAGAGCTCAGGAGGAAGAGTTCTTACCATTTCAGCTGCAATTTCTGATTTCTACACCTTCTTTTCAAAATTTAACAAGTTTTCAAGGTTAAAATGACTTGATTTTCAAATATAATATGCAAAACACTGTTTTAACAAACCCTAGAAAGAATCAGATCTTAATTCGAAGTAAAACTTGATCAAATTGTTCAAAAACTGTTTGAAAGTTTCATTTCGCACGAAATTGATATCATTTCGTGTGAACTTGGCATTCATTTCGCGCGAATCTTGCTGTCATTTCGTACGAAATCAAATCTCATTTCGCTCCAGGGATCATTTCGCTTGAAATTGGACATCAGATTGTTATTCCGTACGAAATAGCATTTCATTTCACACCAAAGTTCATTCCGTGGGAACCATATTTTCATTTAGTACGAAACAGGATTCTATTTCGTTTCAAGTGTTCATTTCGCGTGAAAAGTGTACTGATTTCGCTTGAGGAGTTCATTTCGCTTGAAAATTGTTTTCGTGTGAAGCTCCATTCCGTGTGAAAGTTCATTTCGTTTGAAAAATTGTGTTTGTGAAATTTTGAAAACCGAATCATGGAAAACGAATTCTATAATGCCTTTGTTAGTCCGATGACTGTTACTCAGAGTACATTGCTTGAAAATGAAACGGGGACAACGCAAAAACCGCCTAAGCTGATGAGTATTGAGGAGTATAGTGGATGGGCTGAACGTTTTACAAACTGGGTTCAGGCATATCACTTAGATGCATGGGAACATACTGAATTTCAATATAGTAGACCGGTTGGGGACAATGGAGTGAAAATTGAAATTAGAAATCTGGGTGCTGAAGAGAAAAAGAAATACAAAGATGAAAAAATGATGGTTAGTCTTTTGCAGCAAGCTATTAAAGAAGACATCTTGATTTTACTTCAACACAATGGAAGTGCATATTCGATATGGGAAGAATTAGAATCGAAGTTTCTTGGTAGTGATTGTTGTGGGCTAATTTCTGAGCTCATATCCTGAGAAATATCTTGGCTTATATCTTGATTAAATAATATATGTTCATATCCGGGGTGCAGATTCAGGGTACTGGTAACATCCTGAATGGTATCCTCAGGATCACTAACGGATTATGTGCAGGTACGTGGGCTGGAAGCTAGCAACGTTCGCAAAGACTTATTCCGCGGAAGACTCGGTCCAAACCGTTCAAAGAAAGACGTTGAAGCCTTATTACTCGGTCTACAACGTTCGTGATGGAATATTCAGAGCATCCCATATTTATAGGGATATTTGTTTGTATTTCGTTACTATAAATAGGAGGAACACCAGATCGAATAGGACACGACGTTTTCACTGCAATCACACTCGCTACACTCTAACACTTGTTCTCTCACAATTTGTACTCTCACATTGTAACACTTAGCGATCTGGTTGATATCCTGCACTGTATCCTGAAGTTTGAAGTAATAAGAAGAACAAGGCAGCTGCGATTGTCAGCTCCCGAGGTTTTATGCCGGCGATCTAGATTGATCAAGGGCTTTCCTCGTACATCTCGTGTCGTTTACTTTACTTTTGCTCATAGTTTGATCATAGATACAGCTCAATATCCTGAGCCGTATCCTGAAAATTGTTTTTCTAAACAACTCAATCAGCATATTTTCAATACACTTTCTAGCACACTACCTCACTTTACTAATTTGATCACTTAATTGCTTCGGTAATTTTTGACCAAAACAATTTGGCGCCCACCATGGGGCAAGTGGTGCTCTCTTTGCTAAAAGTTTTTGTGAAATCGCTAATCGGCTTTCTATTTTCAAAACTTTTTGCCACATTGTCCATAATGGCCTCAAGATCAAACATGAGCTCCTCCACTTTGTCTGCTATGACTTCTGCTACTACCGGTTCGGTGCTTCCACCACCTCCTCCAAGGATGCCAGCCTCTTCACGACCTCAGGATATTATCCCTACCCGCAGTGTTCAGGAATCTGCTCCTGTTTTAGCTTCTAATGATGAAATTTTAACCTTATTTGGAAGTGTGCAGGAACAAATGAGGCAGCAACAGGAAACAAACCAAATGTTGTTGAGGGAAATACAACTCCTGAAGTCTGGCTCGAGCAGATCTGCTGAGGATATTGTTACTCCATTACATCCCAGAACATTGAACTTCAGTTCAGCCGTGTATACTGAGGATAACAGGGGGAATATTGTGCCCAGCCTTCCTCAGAATCATACTCCTGAAATACCCTCCTCGGTCAGGATGTCAACCATGAGGAGCTCAGGATATGCTTCAGGATATGGGCAAAATCCTCCAACGGGTAACGTGTCAAATAATAATAATACTCATGCTACTAATAGTGGATCTTTGCAGGATACAGGTGTAACATCAGCACTTACTAGGGAACTTCAGAAGTTGAAGGACATGATATCTAGTGTACTTGGGGTGGTCCAGCCGATCCCGGAAGTATCCCAAGACAGCCACAAGATATCTCGTTTTGCATATCCTATCTGTGATGCTGAGATTCCAAAGAGATTTCAAACTCCCAACATGAAGCTTTATGATGGAACCACGGATCCTGAAGAGCATATTGCTCAGTATAGGGAAAGGATGGAGATTAACCCTATCCCTCCAGAGCTCAAGGAAGCATGCTTGTGCAAGGGTTTTGGTTCTACCTTAACAGGATCAGCCTTGAAATGGCTCCTGAATGTTCCTCCCCACTTGATTACATCGTTTGCTCACTTAGTGAATTTATTTAATACTCAGTTTTCTTATAGTAGAAGCTTTGAGAAACTAACAAGTGACCTTTACAGGATAACACAGGGGCCTTAGGAATCCCTTAGGGATTATGTGAACAAGTTCAGCCGAGAATCCTTAAACATCCCACATCTTGATGTTGCAACAGCTGTTCAGGCTTTCAAGATGGGGCTGCAAAAAGATTCTCAATTTTATCAAGATCTTGTGATGAACCCATGCAGGAACTTGGATGAAGCTCGAAACAGGGCCCTAAGATATATTCGGTTGGAGGATTATAGGAATATGCAAGAGAGAATGAACTCATCCAACACCTATGAGTCGACCAACAGGAAGTCTGAATCCTCATTCAAGCCATATCGGCCTAAGCCATATGGTAGAAATGAAAATAAGAGAGTAAATGCCATCGAAGATGAGGATCCTGAAGAGTATCCTGAGTTGTCTGAATATTGCTTTTCTGTTAACATTCCTGAATTGATGTATGCCATGCAGGGTCTAGGAGACAAGGCTAGGTGGCCTCGAAAGAGTCAACAGAAAGCTGATTGGAAAGATAAGTCAAAATGGTGTTCTTTCCACGAAGATTTCGGACATATGACTGAGGATTGCATTGCTCTAAGGAAAGAAATAAGCTATCTTCTAAGCAAGGGATATCTGAAAGATCTCTTAGGAAGAAAGAAGAATAAGGCTCAGGATACTGAGAAGGATCCTGAGCGAGCAGCATCACCTCCTGCGGATGCCAAGATAATCAACTTCATTTCGGGAGGATCCGACATTTGTGGGACTTCGTATTCGGCGGCAAAGAGACATGCAAAGGAAGCTAAGGCCGAAAGGGGAGACAAACCTGTCAGGATGACTACCCTCACAACTGACAAAGTGATCACTTTTGATGCTGATGACAGGGATACTGTCCAGGATCCTCACCATGATGCTCTGGTAATAACGTTATATGTGGCTAACCATTTTGTACGCATGATATTGGTTGATAATGGCAGCTCCGTCAACATAATCCAACTAGAGACTCTAAAGAGAATGAATGTATCTCCAATGGATATCACTTCAAAGTCTACCGTGCTTGTTGGGTCAGTGGAGAGGCTAGAAATACAGTGGGAGAGATAAAGTTGCCAGTATACGTTGAAGGAGTCAACTCGATACAACGTTTCTGTGTAATGGATTCTCTATCCTGCTATAACATCATACTGGGAAGACCGTGGATTCACGATATGAAGGTTGTGCCATCAACATATCACCAATGCATCAAGATCCCTACCCCTTGGGGAGTTGTCAAAGTTGATAGTGATCAGCAGGAGGCGAAAGAATGCTACTCATCCTCGATGAAATCCTCAACCAAGCCTAGTGCAGCATAGCAATTAAGGACGCGGGCCCATGATATCGTGGAGGATCCGGAGCAGGATGTGAAGAAAATTATCCTGGACCAGGATAATCCCGATATTTCGGTGCTCGTAGGAACCAATATCCCTCAGGATATTGAAGAACAATTAATTAACTTTTTGAAATGCAGGATGTCAACGTTTGCATGGAAGCATGAGGATATGACAGGCATATCCAAAGACGTCATCACTCACAAGCTTGGAATTGATAAATCATTCAAGCATGTTCAACAAAAAAGAAGGAAGTTTGCTCTTGAGCGGAATACAATTATCCAAGAGGAAGTTGAGAGATTGTTGAAGTCCAGGATGATCAAAGAGGTTAAGTTCCCAAGGTGGCTAGCAAACGTGGTTGTGGTGCAGAAGAAAAATGGGAAATGGAGAGTTTGTGTAGACTACACAGACTTGAACAAAGCTTGTCCTAAAGACCCATTTCCTCTTCCCCACATTGATGCAATGGTAGATGCTACTGCCGGGCATGAAATGCTGACCTTCATGGACGCATCCTCAGGATTTCAACAAATCCAAATGGAGCCTTCTGACCAGGAGGATACTGCCTTCATGACACCAACAGGTATTTATTGTTATACAGCTATGCCTTTTGGTTTGAAAAATGCAGGTGCAACATACCAAAGATTGGTAAACATGATGTTCAAAGACAAACTGGGGGACACCATGGAGGTGTACATCGACGATATGGTGGTAAAATCAAAGAAAGCTCAGGATCACCTCCAGGATCTTAAAGGAGCGTTTGATATCCTGGATCAGTATAACATGAAGTTGAATCCTGCTAAGTGCCATTTTGGAGTGGGGGCAGGAAAGTTTCTAGGATATATGGTGACCAAAAGAGGAATGAAGCGAGCCCGGAGCAGATTAAAGCCATCTTGGATATTAAATCGCCCTCAAACATGAAGGATGTTCAACGATTAACAGGGCGAGTGGCAGCATTAAACAGGTTTATTTCGAGATCCTCAGAGAAATGCAAAGATTTTTATGATATCCTGAAGAAGAACAAAAAATTCGAATGGGGTGAGAAGCATGAAGCGGCCCTACAGGATTTAAAGCAATACCTTTCAACCGCACCTCTACTGATGAAGCCCGAAAATGGTGAACCGTTATCCCTATACCTAGCAGTATCAGGGAATGCTGTAAGTGCCGTCCTTTTAAAGGACCATGAAGGTCAGCAATATCCTGTTTACTATGTTAGTAAAAGTTTGTTAAATGCTGAAACTAGATATTCTCATTTAGAAAAATTGATACTAGCATTAGTCATGGCATCAACGAAACTTAGACATTACTTTGAGACACATAGGATTCATGTTAAAACAAATTATCATGTCAAAAATGTGCTTAGGAAACCAGAAATGTCAGGCAGGATGGCTAAGTGGTCAGTAAAATTAAGTGCCTATGATTTAGTATATGAACCTAGAAATGCCATAAAGTCTCAGGCTTTAGCTGACTTTGTGGCTGATTTCAGTAGTGACATTCAGGATGAGGTAGACCTAGAAGTTCAACAGTTAGGAGAATCCTCAGGATCCTGGACATTATATACTGATGGTGCATCTAATGTAAGAGGAGTAGGATTAGGAATACTACTAAGATCGCCACAGGGGGACATATTACCCCAGGCTATTAGGTGTGAGTTCCCTGCTACTAATAATGAAGCAGAATATGAGGCTTTAATTGTAGGATTAGAGTTGGCTGAGAGTATGAGTATTAAAAATTTGCGAGTATATATTGACTCCCTGTTAATTACTAACCATTTTAATGGATCCTATGCAGTTAAGGGTGAGAAATTAATCGAATACCTCGATATTCTCAAGAAATTAGCAGGATATTTCGATGTTTTTACACTTGAACAGGTACCAAGGGAGGATAATGCTGAAGCAGATGCCTTAGCAAATCTGGGATCATCGATCAGGATACCAGAAGGGACCCAGATACCAATATTACATATCTTGTATCCTGCAATGGATCCTCAGGATAAAGAAGTGGCAGGTATTCAGGATCCTGGAGCAGAGGATCCTGAACCGGATCCTATATCCTGGACGGCTCCAATCATGAGATATCTCAAGGAAGGACATATCCCTGGAGACGAAAATCCTAAGGCATTTAGGATGAAGGTATGACGATTCACTATTATAAATAATGTTTTATATAAGAAATCTCTTGCAGGACCGTATTTGAGGTGCTTGGAGGATCCTGAAGCAAAAGAAGTACTTCAGGATATACATGAAGGGGATTGTGGTAACCACACTGGGGGCAGGTCGTTGTTCTCCAAAGTATTAAGGACATGATATTATTGGCCAACGATGAGGAAAGATGCTGCGGAATATGCTCGAAGATGTGATGCATGTCAAAGGCATAGTAACATACTACATCAACCAGCTGAACTACTATATCCTGTAGTTTCCCCTTGGCCATTCATGAAATGGGGGATGGATATAGTAGGGAAGTTACCAAAAGCTCCGGGAGGAAAAGTCTTTATGTTAGCAATGACGGATTATTTCTCCAAGTGGGTTGAAGCTGAAGCATTTGTCCAAGTTAGAGACCAAGAAGTAGTATCCTTCATAAAGAGGAATATCCTGACCAGGTTTGGGGTACCAGCTGAAATCATTTGTGATAATGGGTCTCAGTTTATAAGCAAGAGGACTACTGACTTATGCAAGAGTTGGGGAATCAAAATGATCACGTCTACTACGGTACATCCTCAAGCAAATGGACAAGCTGAATCCTCAAATAAGATAATTGTCAATAACCTAAAGAAGAGACTTGGAGCCAAAAAAGGAAGATGGGCAGAAGAATTACCTTTTGTTTTGTGGGCTGATAGAACAACGGTAAAAAATGCAACCGGCCAAACACCATTCTCTTTGGTATTTGGAGCAGAAGCAGTGATTCCAACGGAAATGGCGATACCTACTGCAAGATCTATCCTACAGGATCCTGAACAGAATCCTGAAGCCTTATGTCAGGATTTGGACACTTTAGATGAAAAAAGAGATGCGGCAAGACTAAGAATGGCAGCATATCAACAAAGAATATCCAGAGCATATAATAAGAACATAAGGACTAGAAGATTTCGAGTTGGTGATTGGGTGTTAAGAAAAGTTTTTCAAAATACTACTAATCCTGCCGATGGCAAGCTAGCTCCAAAATGGGAAGGACCATATGAAGTTGAGTCAGAAGCAGGGAAAGGAGCATATAGACTCAAGAATATGGAAGGGGATATGCTACCAAGATCCTGGAATGCAATACACTTAAAGCTCTATTTCAAGTAAGGATAGAATTTAGGTTACATCTCAGAATGGTATGTGTTCTATCTCTTTTAAATATATTTGTTTTTTGTCTTGAACCCAATACTGACTTAAGCATCGGAGGGGTGTTAGCCAAGCTAACACCCACCTTAGTTTTCAGTTGTTTTGCAACATATGTTTCAGGATATAGCTCCAGGATATATACTCAGGATAAGTCGAAAGATTAGAGGATTGGCCCCCTCTCTCACGTTTAAGGGATCCTGATCCCTTCAAAGGTTTAAAGGTATTCACCTTTCTTTCGAATTGGGTTTAAACACCTCACCTGGAGCGCAAGTTATCTAGGTATAGTTCAAGGTAGCGGGACCAGTTCATGTAAAAGTGGCTGACAATTTCGTTACTGTTGGCTATATCCTGGATCCTAAAGGTATATGAGGATTGATCACCCTCTCTCACGAAAGAGTATTTTCATACTCTCTAAGGTTTAAAGGTTTTCACCTTTCTAAGATTCGGAGTTTATACACTCTCTCCTGTAGCGCATGAAACTTAGGGTTTATCCCCAGGATATCAGGGTTTATCCCCAGGATATTAAGGGTTTATCCCCGATATGCTCCAGGATATCAAGGGTTTTGCCTCGAGGTATTTGGAATTTATTCAAGCCAAGGTATGAATACATTTGTATTTCTGTGTCATACACAGGGGACATACATTATACTATTCGAAGGATGGATCCAAGTTTATAAGTATGCACTGGGGACAAACTTATAATGGAAGATTGAAAGTAATTCTCTAAGAATCTCTGGTATGATCTCTCCTTTTTATTTGGATAATTTATAAATTGTGTTTCAGTATCCTGAGAAGGATATCTTTCAGGATATACTTACAATGCGTTCCCATAATATTCTTAAAAAATATTCAAACATAACAATTTTCATAAATAAAATTCATACACCAACAATAAAGTCAAAAGAGAGGTTATATTATTAACATACCAAAAGATGTGCTCTTAGTTTCACCTCAAAACAAGGCCCATCCACTAAGAGCACTAATAGTTCATTATCATATTTACCCAACAGTTGAAGGTTTCATCTCAAACCGAGACCCATCCACCTTCAACTGTTATATTGTTCAAAAAGCATGCAGGAAATATAAATTGTTCAGGTGCAAGAAAGTAAAGTGCAGAAAAGTAAATTGTTTAAGGAACTACAGACCAACATCCAAATTCAAAAAGGTGGGCTCTGGCCTTGGCACATATATCCGTCATCGCCCACCTAAATGCCCTCACTTAGCGGCGTCTTCTCCAACCTTCTCTGCCTTCCCAGCTTCAGCATCCTTGGCAGCATCCTCTCCAGCATCCGCACCAGCATCTATCCCCGCATCCTCTCCAGCATCCTTCTTGTCTCCAGCCTGGATCACCACCTCTGCTGACTTAGAAGATTCACCAGCCTCAACGGGAAGTGGCACAGCTTTGCCTCCGAGCTCCTTTAGCTTGGCCACCCAGGATTCAACTAGCCAAGATGGACAAACAAGGCCCGTCTCCTTGGCCTCGTAGGCCATCTTGATGCGTGCTTGTAGCAGGGAGACGATAGCAGAAGCCTTGATTCCCTCCCGGAAGTTGATCAAGGCTTGATCATGATCCATTTGAACGGTGGTAAGTTTGAGCTCAGCGTCTTGGGTGACCTTCTTCAGCAGGCTTTCATAGTGCCGAGTCTTCGCTTCGGCAATGGCACCTTGGTCGGCAACGGTGCTTTCCAGCTGTTTGATCCTGGCTTCATGGAGAGCGGCGGTACCACAAGCATCATTGTACAAGTGGAGCAAATGCTGGAGGCCCTGCATATTAATTCAGGTATGAGTTGGAATATGTTAACCAGGATATCCTGTTAGGATATCCTATTAGGATATATATGCAGGATATGTATCAGGATATTACCTTGTTGAGAAAGGATGTCATTGGCTCCAAGGAATCAGAAAAGCTAAGTTCCTCATAGGAGAACCCTTCTGGACCTAGAGTACTGGCTTCAGGAGCTTTCCTCTTCTTTGTCGTGGATGCACGAGTTCTTGGGTTAGTCTTGGGAGCTGGGAGTGGCTTGGAGCTGGTGGCAGCAGGGGTCTCTTTCTTGACTATAGCTGGAGTTGGATAGCTGTCGAGTTCATCAAGGTCTAGATAGACTGGAACTTTGCTGGAATCTGCACACAGGGAGTAAAATTCTAAATCTCTCCTAAAAATATCAAATAAAAACATGTATGTACAGGATATCTTGCAGGATCCTTACCAGACATATTAGCACTTGAAATAGGACTTGGAGTAGGTGGAGATGGGTTGAAACTTCTTTCAGCCTCTGGAAGGAGTCTGATGGCGTCTATCCTTCTTTGAGAATCAGCGAGAGGAGGTGCAATCTTCCTGAAATCGGCTGCGTACACAACATGAAAAAGAAGATAAATTAGTTCAGGATATGGAACAGGATAAGCAACAGGATCATTCTTAAACCCTAAATCCTACCCTTTCTCAACCATTGTACCGGATATTCCGTCCCACCAGGGATTGAGTCCCTTTTTACAAAGAAAAACTTGGATTGCCAACCATCCTCGTTCCTGGTGGCATGAAGTATCAATGGATCGCCGGAAGTAGAATAAAACAGAAATCTACATGATCCGTGGCATCTAAGCTTGTAAGCCAGGGGGAGATCATGGATGGAAAGATCAGGAATGTGGTTTCTCTTGATCTGGTCAAGAACAGATAAAACACGCCAGAGCATTGGCATTGGCATTGTCTGGCTAAAAGAGATTTTTGTGATATTAAAGAATTCGGTGATGAAGTCCGGAAAGGGGAATTGTAGCCCTAGCATAAAAGGGAAAGCACTGAAGCATATCCACTCGTTGGAGACCATATCTGACCGGATTTCCCAATCAAACGGTCTAAATACGGTTCCTTCCGAGAAGATACCGGAGGATTTTAAGGCCGACAGGTGGGCACTATCAAAGGTACATGCTTCCTTCTCCGGTTCTTGGAGAAGGTTTTGTTGGAAGAACGTAGGGGCCGAGTCACCTGAACTAGATCTTGTTTGGCGCGGCATTTGATCGCCTGAATTTTTCGCCGGAGAAAAAAAAGATGAAGATAAGTATGAAAGATAGAGAGAAAATGTACCTTTTCCTTGTCGTTTATGATTAAAAAAGGGATGAGGATGAGAAGATATAGGGCATGATGAGTAGATATAGGCTGGGTAGTTGCAAACGGTCACATCACAGGTCTTATCTCTTAATTGCCTCGGTTTGCGTAAAAAATGTAACCGTTAGTAATGAGGATACTAAACGGTAACATTTTTGGGGACAATTGTTGTGGGCTAATTTCTGAGCTCATATCCTGAGAAATATCTTGGCTTATATCTTGATTAAATAATATCTGTTCATATCCGGGGTGCAGATTCAGGGTACTGGTAACATCCTGAATGGTATCCTCAGGATCACTAACGGATTATGTGCAGGTACGTGGGCTGGAAGCTAGCAACGTTCGCAAAGACTTATTCCGCGGAAGACTCGGTCCAAACCGTTCAAAGAAAGACGTTGAAGCCTTATTACTCGGTCTACAACGTTCGTGATGGAATATTCGGAGCATCCCATATTTATAGGGATATTTGTTTGTATTTCGTTACTATAAATAGGAGGAACACCAGATCGAATAGGACACGACGTTTTCACTGCAATCACACTCGCTACACTCTAACACTTGTTCTCTCACAATTTGTACTCTCACATTGTAACACTTAGCGATCTGGTTGATATCCTGCACTGTATCCTGAAGTTTGAAGTAATAAGAAGAACAAGGCAGCTGCGATTGTCAGCTCCCGAGGTTTTATGCCGGCGATCTAGATTGATCAAGGGCTTTCCTCGTACATCTCGTGTCGTTTACTTTACTTTTGCTCATAGTTTGATCATAGATACAGCTCAATATCCTGAGCCGTATCCTGAAAATTGTTTTTCTAAACAACTCAATCAGCATATTTTCAATACACTTTCTAGCACACTACCTCACTTTACTAATTTGATCACTTAATTGCTTCGGTAATTTTTGACCAAAACAGTGATGAGATGATCAAAAACAAAAAGTCGCTTATGAAAAAGGAATTTGATTTATTCCGAGGATTAAGAACTGAAAACACCAAGCAGATTATTGAAAGATATTGCAATTTATTGAAAAATATGAAAAGATTAAACATCAGTAAAGATAAAGATGAATTGATTGAAAAGTTGGCTGATGCATTGCCACATGATGTTTGGGGCACGTATCTTATGATGTTGAAAAATAAGCCGGATTTTGACAAGATGACGTTGAGCGAGTTTATTAAACAACTTGAAGCTCAAGAGATGGAACAACGAAAGATAGCAAGAATGAAGAACTATGATGGAGAACAAGACATTGGTTTGTATTACAAAGGTGGTGTTAGTAATAAAACCAACATTGCTCCAAAAATCAAAACTGCTTTCAATGCTAAAAGTTCTTCTGAAAGTTCATCTCAAGGATCAAGTAGCAAAATGGGATTTTTGTCATATCCATCGTTTGATCCAAATTTCTCAACAACAAAGAGTGGGAAAGTTCTTCAATGCAACATTGCATTAAATCTTGAAAATGATCAAAACTACTCAGAAGAAGTTGCAAAAAGTCATATGTCTCTGTTGGTGACTGTGCTAGAGTCATATGGAAGCTTGGTTGCAGGAAGGATCGGAAATCCGATGTTAACAAAAGAGGATTATGACCAGGTTGATGCTGAGGAGATGGAGTTGATGGATATAAAGTGGTGTTTGGCGAGCGTGTTAAGAAGAGCTGAAAAGTTTAAACAAATTATGGGAAGAGATGATTTCTGTGATGCAAATGTTTCTACTTTAGGATTTGATAAATCTAAAGTTACTTGTTTTCGTTGCAGGGAAAATGACATTTCAAGAGAGAATGCACAAATCGTGAAGCAAGTGGAGCTCAAAATCCCTTTGGAAACAATGACTACTATCGAAAAGCAATTTATCATCAAGTTGCTCAACAGCCATATCAACAACAACAGCCACAAACCGCTCATGCTAGGAAGGAGATTGAAGATTCAAAGAAAGCTTGTCTGGTCAATCAAGATGACGGGAGTTCATCAAAAAAATTCAGTTGGGATAAATATATTTTAGCTGATAATAAAGCATGTCTGATAGATCAAGATGATGAAAGATTACCAGAAGGCTTTAGCTGGGAAAATTTTAGTTGGGACAATTATTGTCCAAACAAAGAGATCTTAAAACCTAAAGTTTTGTTGCTCAAATTGTTAAAGATAATGGTGAAAATTATACTACTGATGATTATTGGGTAGAGAAAATAAGAAAATATTTAGCCAAGAAAGATGAGAATGTTGAAGAAGAAGTTCGTGTGATAAAAAAGCAGGACAAAGAAATTCCAGTGTTTGAGGTTAAAAAGGAAGCTGTTGCAGAAAAAGTGTCCGAGAATTGTGAAGACTGTGAGACTATGAAGAAGCAAAACAGTGAATTGATTCACAACATGAACAGGCTGAAAGAATCATATGATGTCTTAAACAAAGCAATGAATCAATACAACGAGTCAAGCAGTGAACAAGCTACAGCCATGAAGACACTTTAAGGAGCGTTCATGACGAAGCAGTCAAGCATCAATCATTACATTGATAAATGTGCAGAACTTGAACAAAAGTTGAAAACCCAGAGAATAGAGACTGAAGGGGTTGATAGATTATTGAAAAGTTACTCATGTGCTTCTTATGTTATTGACAGGATTTACCCCACAGTTGAAGGCATGAAGACGTTTGAAGAAAAGACATCTGAAGAGAAGAAGTCTGAAACAAAAGAAGAAACTGAAGAGAAGAATTCTGGTAAGAAACCAAGTGTCAGTTACAACAAGGGTCCACCCCCGCTCGAAAATGGATATTCTCCACGAAATCCAAATTCAGAAAGAGTAAAAAAAGCAACCAACTTACAATGGGAGTCTGAGTATTCGGAAAAATTGCCAGACAATATTGATGTCACGTTCACGTCATCTGACACTGATCATGAGTCCGAGTTAATAAAGAAAGTAGTCGATCAGGTGTTGGATAAGGATGAAACAGAGGAGTCCAAGTCAGAGTCAAAGTCTGAGTCCAACACGTCAAATTCAACAGTCAAAAAGGACAAACGGGTTTATAATAAAGAATTTTTGTTATCAAAATCTAATTTGAATGACGAACCGATCAAAGTAGCATATACTTTGAATGATTCTGACAAATTATATTCTGATGAGGTATTTCCAATAAGAGGGGTTAAAACTGAAATGATCAAAAAGGTTTTCAAACTAACAAATATTAATATTTCTGAAATAAAAGGTATGAATCTTTCTGGAAAACCTAAACATTACACCTCAATAGATCAACAAAGAATAAACAAGAAAAAGGGTTACAGTTCTGGTTCTGGTTTTCAAAAGAAACTAAACCATAACGGTAATTTCAAAAAGAAAGGTCTTGGCTTTATTCCACCAAAAAAATCATAAAAATGAAAAAGTTTATAAACCAAAAACTGTTTTTGTTTCAGGATCAAGTTCGAAGGAAGAAGAAAAGAGTTCATTCTGGAAGCAGACAAACAAAGAATTCCTTGCAAAGAAGCAAGAAGAGTTGAAGAATGTATTTGATCAAAAGAAAAAGGAGACGAGAACTTGTTTCAACTGTCATAAAGTGGGTCATATTGCCATAAATTGTTCAAAGGCAACCAACACACAATAGGGAGTGTCTCTTAAACTGAAAGAAATAGTTGAGAAAAGTAAACCACCAACCAAAAGATTTAAAGTTTTTGAAAACTCAACATTTGAGGTTGGAGAATGTTCAAAAAGGGTTTACAACAGGAATGTTAATCTTGACAATCGCAAGTGGATTGTTAAGAAATCAAGTGATAATTCTGGCGATGAATCTAATTCCACAAAATCAGAGGAGCCACAAGTTGTTATGAAAGAAGAGAAATCAGTTCCGCCTCCGGATGATGCAAATTTTCCACCATTGCGGGCTGAGAATTTGAAATCTAAAATTGGCAAAGTTGAAATTTCAAATCATTTTTTTTCCTGAAAAGAAAGAATTTGATGTTGAAAAGGCTTTTAACCCCACTGTTCAAAACATTTTAGGAAAAATGATTGATGGGAAGGTAAAGAGGGTTAAAGAATTTTATGAGAAGAAATCGAAGAAACCAGATGAAATTGGTTCATCCCGGGTTAGTAATTGGGATAGAACCTATCACGACTAAAAATTTGGACTTGCCGAAGCTCCCAAGTTGGTAATCGTGGAGCAGGAATTGGCATCATTCTTGAATTTGTTTGTTTGAGTGAACCTACAAGTGGTAGAAAAGTGGGTTTTCTTCTACAAGTGATTAATCAAGGTCATTAAGTTGAACTTGATTTAACTTTCATATATGTGTTTTGAAAAAAAGTGATGAGTTTATTCCCTAACCTACAAATGGTTTGTGAATTTCAACAAAACTTATTTTTCGGAAAAACCATTTTGATTAAAACAAACTTAAGTGTTTTGAAATCTTAATGGGAAAATAGTTTGTTGTAAGGGGGAGTTCTGATTGTTTATGCTAAGTGAATGGCGAATTGAAGCAATTCACACCAGTTGTCACTTTATTGTATAGTTTGTTTTCAAATTTTCCCTAAAAATCAAAATTGAAACATATTTTGATTTTAGGGGGAGTAAAAATTTAGAAAATTTCGAAAAATTTGAAAAAAATCCAAAAACATGATAAAATCTAAAGAACCAAAAACATCGAAAAAATGAAAAATGAGTTTTGTTGTGAAAAAGAGGAAATGATAGTACATCAGTGGACTATCACAGCACGCTAAAGAATTGAAAAGTAAAATGTGATAAATGGTCTCACTGATGATATGTCAGTAGGTTTTTACACATTTAATAGATTGTTTTCGAGATATAAACCTAAATTCAAATACTTACTTATCTCGTGGGGAACATCTCTCGGATATATGGGTAACCCCAGAAATCTTGTTTGAAAGATTTTCTATTTCTGACATACTAGGTCTTTGTGCGTGGTGATATCTGGGGTATTATACCAGGACTTCTGATTTTGCGGGAGCAATAGCCTAGTCCTCGTATAATACTTTGCATAAGCTTTAATTTTAAAGCCAGGCCTCAGCATAAAAAATGATGAAACATTGAAGAATGCTAATCATGTGCTGTTGAAGAAAAGATCCCCAAACGGGACACACCTAAAGACGAGCCATCATCTCTTTGTCTAAACGGAAGTTCTAACCTGAGCTCTCATGGTTTTGCATTTACCCGTTTACAAATATCATTAGTGTACATTCACCTGTAAGACTGAATATAGAAGTCTGGATACGGGAGTATATTCTGAGGTGGTACATGCGAATAAGTTTAAGTGCTTAAAATACTAAATTCGTATCTCGAAACAGTTGAACTTTGTGTAAAAATTTAAGTGGATCAGTATACTGACAATCTAGGTGAATCGTTTAAAACTTAAAATGTTTAAAGGTTAACGGTGTTAGTGATTTGTCTCAAAAACTGATATGATCCTCTTACACAAACTCACAAAAATATTGTCTGTAAATAGTTATTTGCATCTTGTCATCAAATTCAAAATCCAAAAAGATTTTTAGTGTGTTTTAGCATAAAATTTTGAAAAATACAAAAAGATTTTCGACAACTGATGTTGAAGAGCTGATTTTCAAAATTCCTAGTGCTAAACATGATGAACAGGTTTGGGAGATTGTTTTAAAGTAAAAAAAATGTGTTGTTATAAATAAATCTGCCTTATAGTAAGAGTGATGTTGTTGAAAGATACCTGCAAGTGGTTTCTGAATTTGCCAAATTTTAAATTTGAGAAACTTATGTGTGTGGTAGAGAATGTGCAGGAATAAAGTTTGGAAAGAGCCAGATTCTGATTCTTGGTCACAAAAAGCCAGATTGTGAATTCCAGACTGAGATCCCAGCTTATTGAAAGGGGGAGTCTGAAGACAGTCAAGAGAGAGTGGTTAGAGCCAGTGTTTGATCCTGGAACTGTATCCACGCAACTGGCTAATGCTGAAGAACTTAAATAATCAAGAGATCTGATCAAGAGAATTAGAAAGCTCAAGAGCCAGATCAACATCCAAGGGGAGATTAGAAGGAAAGAAGAGAAAGAGATTGATTGAGGATGCTTACAATGGAGAATCTTTGAAGAGCGAGAATACTGATAAAGACTGAAGGATTGACAACCGAAGACTCGACACCGAAGACTTCGTCAACATCCAAGGGGGAGTCTATTGGTGCATATGTCTGTCAACTTCGTCTTGTATCGAGTCTTGCGTTAGATTAGATAGATCAGGGCACGATTGTCACACCCCCAAAAATCCACCATGCGGAGTACCACCGCTTGGAGGCGTGACATGACCAGGATCGAGCCACCAATCATATTGAACAACACAATTAAGTAAATGAAACCAACTACAATACGATTGGTGACCTAAAGAAGGTGACCGATTTTAAGATAACAGCGGAATCATAAAACATAAGTTCGAAACATAAGTTCACAGTTCATAAGTTTTAAGTTTCAAAACGCAAGTTTAATAAGTTCGTAAGGATTTAAACATTAAGCACGGAACATAACAGTCCGTACACCACAACGACTCCTTCCTCGTGCAAGCTCCAAGCATTTAGCGACCTGTAAGGCATGTAACAACTAGTCAACAACAAAGTTGAGCGAGTTCACGTTTGGTTGTTTAGTTTTAAGTTGTTTCTGAAAAACGTGGTTTGACTTTCGTTGGCTTAATTGCCGTGGGGGTTACCCCGTAGTTGAAAGTATGTTTAACTGGTTCCTTTTTTTTTCATTACCCAAACCATAACTATAATCAGTGGGGGCTTTCCCCGTTTTGAACTACTAGACGGTATGATATCGACTGCTACGCAAATAAGTTGTGCCCTATATCAGTGTCTATCATCACTGACAATCTTCCATAGTCCATTAGTACACGCCCGTCCGACTGGCACGGTGTGAGGTTTGTTAAACCTAATAGCGCTATTAACTAATGACCCGCTCGCCATTGGCCTCGGCGATTAAGTCGATATAATTTGAGGGACTTCATGATAGAGTTTTGTCTAGTTAGTTTTAAGGTTGTTGTCCTACCCAAGGAGGACGAACGTACGTATTCTGCACCAGGAGAATTCGTAGGATTAATAATGGCATCCTGCCTATGGAGGATGGCCGTACATATCCTACCCAAGGAGAATATGTAGATCCCGTTTTAATTTCTTTAACCCGCTCCCAACCACCGGGAATCCCATGCCTTAGAAAGTGTGAACTAACCTCGGTTTGCTCGGTTAGATTCTCAAATATAGCTAACAGTCAAGGTCGGTCAATCACGTCCTAATATGATTACCAGTTAGTCATTTAGTGATTTTCAAACAGAGCACAAAGTTCCTACACGTATCTAGCACATAGCCTGCATTACTTTAACTGTTTATGCCCATGTATACTTCCCATCCATTCCCCACTCATAGACAAACATACGATAATGCACATAACACTTATAACATGTTAGATCATTCACAGATAGCATACTCGACATTTAGACACGCAAATTTCAGCTTATGTCATTTCCGCATAAATATTCAAAACCGGGCTGTTTTCGGACATTTCAATAAAATAGTTAACTTATTCCAAAAATTTCCAAATTTTTACAGAATGTCATAAACATTCCATATTTTATTGTGTAAAAATATCGGGGTTCAGTTCATTACCAATATTTTATAAAAATTCATTTTCCGGGACTGAACTCAGATTTATCTTTTTCTGACCACAGTCCACGGAACAATTTATTAAAAATTCATCGAGAGTCCGATTTACAAATTTCCAATGGGGTAATTACAAATACATCAGTTGTCATTTACAGTAAAAATTTCACGATCCGACTCTACACAGAATACAAGTTATGACAGAAAATATAACACCCATTTATTGCTGTAAAAACTCAGCTTAAGCTGCTGTTACAAATCGGTTCTTTAAAAATAGTAAACGAAGTCCAAAAATTACGATTCCGGTGCCATTAGAACCGTATTTTATAACACATAAATCTAGGCTTCAGAAAACACATTTTTCGTTAAGTTTTGGCCTGTTTACAGCCAACTGAAGTTGGCTGTAAAGCTTAGACAGATTCTGTTTTTAGTCTTTAGCTTTCCAGTTTGTGTTCGATTGATTCCGTTAATCATGTTTAGTGATCGTAACAACATCAAACATCAATATTAACCAGCAACACATCAGATAATCAACCAAGAATCATAACAAAACAAGATCCAAGAGTTTTACACTGATATTTACTCTTTAACCACCATGTTCATCATTTTTACTAGACTTTAAGTTTGTGATCTTATATGTTAGTGATTTTCAACCGACAAAATTCTTATTAACCACTTTAGAATAGATCAAGAAGGTGTTTAGAGTCACTTACTACTAGCTCGAGGCTAGAGAAGAAACTAGACGAAAAACGGGTGGTTAATAGCGTCGTAGAGAGGTCCTTGCGATTCCGTATGCACCGAGCCTTTTCGTATAAACTCTAACACACTTGTGAGTATGTAATATAGCAAGAACTAGATTTGAAATGGATGGTGGGTGGCTTGTGGTTGCTCTCGGCAGTAAGCAAAGAAAGAAAGAAAGAAATGAGATTTTTTGTTAAGTGGATTTGTGAAGTGTGTGATGATCTCTTATATAAAGTTATAATCCAATCTTAGTGCTTAACCATTGTATAAAATGTCTACTAGATATGGAACAACTTATTAAAATAACCAAAATAAATTGTGGTGGTTGTTCCCTAGGGGAAAACCGATCGGATATAAGGGGGTGGCATTTGGTTCAATTTTAATTAGTTTAGTTAGGTGCTAGTTTAATTAATTTAGAGATTTAAATTAATTACTAATGTATAGTGTATAACGGGTGTTAGGGTACTCGGGGACCCTAACTGGCTCAGACAAAGAAATAATGTCAATGACAATATTTTTATGTTCCGGGTTAAGTCCAGTTGTACAGTTGGATACTGTTCCGTTAAAGTGCTTAATTAATTCGTAACGTGTCCTATGTATATATTTTTGTAACGTTTTTACTTTTCAAAACTCAGGAAAGCACACAGGACTTTTTAGTAACTTTTCTGTATACTATTAACATGTTAACAAATACACGTAAGCAAAACACAGTAATCAGAGAGCAGTTAAGTAATTCCACACAGTTGTCAAACACTTTAATTATCATTAATAAATTGTACGGAATACTTGTATGGAATACATAGGATTATGAGGGTTGTCACATTCTCCCCCTGTTAAGAGAATTTCGTCCCGAAATTTAGCGCGTGGTTACTGAGGAAGCTAGTTAAGTTGCGTTGTTTTCCTGATTTTCCTGGGGTGTCACATCATCCCCCCGTTGATTTGGAATTTCGTCCCGAAATTCTGCAGTAGCTTCAGCCTCAGTAGTGGTTGCGTTTTTCTTAAACAGTTGGGGATACTTGAGTTTCATTTGGTCTTCTCGTTCCCAGGTATACTCTGGGCCACGACGAGCATTCCAACGAACTCGGACCAGAGGTATCCTGGTACGCTTGAGGATCTTAACATCTCGATCCGTAATCTCTACTGGTTCCTCGACGAATCGCAGCTGGTCGTCGATTGTGAGTTCCTTGAGAGGAACTATGAGGGTCTCATCTGACAGACACTTCTTCAGATTCGACACATGGAAAACATTGTGAACTCCGCTGAGTTCTTCAGGTAGATTCAACCTGTAGGCGACTTTGCCAATTTTCTCGGTGATTTCGAATGGTCCGACATAACGCGGATTGAGTTTGCCTCGTTTGCCAAAACGAACTACGCCTTTCCAAGGCGAGACTTTGAGTAGCACTCGATCTCCAACCAAGAACTCGAGTGGTTTTCTTCCCTTATCAGCATAGCTTTTCTGACGGTCACGAGCTGCCGCCATTCGCTGTCGTATCTGAGCAATCCTTTCTGTTGTATCCACTACGAGTTCTGGGCCAGTGATTTGACTATCACCAACTTCTGCCCAACAGAGATGTGATCGGCATTTAGATCCGTACAATGCCTCGAATGGAGCAGCCTGAATGCTGGTGTGGTAGCTGTTGTTATACGAAAACTCCACTAGCGGGAGGTGCTTTTCCCAGCCATTACCAAAATCGATTACACATGCCCTAAGCATGTCTTCAAGGGTTTGGATGGTGCGTTCAGATTGCCCATCCGTCTGTGGGTGATAAGCGGTGCTCATATCTAAACATGAGCCAAAGGACTTGTGCATTGCTTGCCACAGTTCAGAAGTAAAACGCGCGTCACGATCAGAAATGATAGAGGTTGGCACTCCGTGCCTTGACACTACTTCCTTTAGATAGATGTCTGCTAGGGTAGAAAACTTATCCGTTTCCTTGATTGCCAGAAAATGTGCAGACTTGGTCAGTCTATCCACGAATACCCAAATGGTATCGTTTCCGCGTTGAGATCTGGGCAGGCCAGTAACAAAATCCATGGAAATTTGCTCCCATTTCCATTTCAGGATCTCCGGTTGTTGAAGTAGGCCTGATGGTTTCTGATATTCAGTCTTGACTCTCGCACAAGTCAAGCACTTACTGACGTAGGTTGCTATGTGGGCTTTCATGCCAGGCCACCAATACGTAGTCTTGAGGTCGTGGTACATTTTATCCGAACCAGGATGTACCGAATAACGAGACTTGTGCGCTTCGTCCATCACAAGCTCGCGTAAGTTTCCATAAAGTGGAACCCAGATGCGTCCGTTAACATAGTAGGCGTCGTCTTCCTTTTGCTCTAGTCGATGCCTCGATCCTCGCAAGGACTCGGCCCTGATGTTCTCTGCTTTCAATGCTTTGACTTGAGTATCACGAATCTGGGCGGGAAGGTTGGATTGGATGGTAAGCTGTAAAGCACGTACACGCTTAGGTAGAGTATCCTTTCGACTGAGGGCGTCGGCCACAACATTGGCTTTGCCCGGATGATATTTGATAGCGCATTCATAATCGTTCAAAAGTTCGACCCATCGGCGTTGTCGCATATTTAATTCTTTTTGCTTGAAGATGTGCTCGAGACTCCTGTGATCGGTGTAAATGGTGCACTTGGTACCGTACAGGTAATGTCTCCATATCTTAAGCGCAAAAACAATTGCTCCCAGCTCCAGATCGTGAGTAGTGTAATTTCTTTCGTGAACCTTGAGTTGGCGTGATGCGTAGGCAATGACCTTGTCACGTTGCATCAACACGCAACCAAGTCCTTGGATTGAAGCATCGCAGTAAACCATAAAATCATATGTGCCCTCAGGCAATGAGAGGATAGGCGTGCTACAAAGTCTATCCTTCAAGTGCTGAAATGCGGACTCCTGTGCATCACCCCCAATGATAGGTGACACCCTTCAGAGTCAGTGAAGTGAGAGGTTGCACAATCTTTGAGAAATCCTTGATAAACCTTCTGTAATATCCTGCCAAACCCAAGAATTGGCGGATTTCTGTTGGTGTGCGGGGTGCAGGCCAATTCTTGATTGAGTCAACTTTGGATGGATCAACATGAATTCCATCCTTGTTTACCACATGGCCTAGAAAGTGGACTTCGCGAAGCCAGAAGTCACATTTCGAAAACTTGGCATACAACTGCTCTTTTCTAGGGAGTTCCAGCATAAGTCGTAGATGCTGCTCGTGTTCCTCCTGACTCTTAGAATAGATCAGGATATCGTCGATGAACACAATAACGAACTTATCCAGGTAAGGCTTGCACACTCGGTTCATGAGATCCATGAAGACCGCTGGTGCATTTGTCAGGCCGAATGGCATAACCAGAAACTCGTAATGGCCGTAACGAGTTCTGAATGCTGTTTTGGAGACGTCCTCATCTCGGACCCTCAGCTGATGGTATCCCGATCTTAAATCAATCTTGGAGTAATAGCTCGACCCTTGCAACTGGTCGAACAAGTCGTCAATACGTGGAAGAGGATAACGATTCTTCACGGTCACCTTGTTGAGTTCGCGGTAGTCAATACACATTCTGAAGGTACCGTCCTTCTTCTTCACGAATAACACTGGAGCTCCCCAGGGCGAAGAGCTAGGACGTATGAAACCCTTTTCCAATAGTTCTTGTAGTTGTGTGGATAGTTCTTCAAGTTCTGATGGAGCTAGACGATAAGGTGCTCGAGCTATGGGCGCTGCTCCAGGAGCTAGCTCGATTTGAAATTCAACTTGACGATGAGGCGGAAGACCAGGTAATTCCTCAGGAAATACCTCGGGAAAGTCACGTACAATAGGGATGTCTTCAATTCTCTTCTCTTCCGTTGATGTGTCCGTAACGAGTGCTAAAATGGTAGTGTGGCCCTTTCGCAAACACTTCTGGGCCTTAAGGAAAGAGATGATGCCTTCGACAGTACCACTCTTGTCGCCACGAATCATGAGGGGTTCCTCACCAGAACGAGGAATGCGGACGATTTTCTCCTTGCAAACAATCTCCGCTTGATGATGAAATAGCCAATCCATCCCAATAACGACGTCGAAACTACCCAGTGTGATAGGAATAAGATCGATAGAGAACGTCTGACCAGCTAAGACGAGGTTACAACCTTTTACTACGTGTGTGGCTTCAATACTTTTACCGTTAGCTAGTTCTACCGTGTGTTTGGTGTTCAGAAGTGTTGGAGTGCGCTTAAGCATTTGGCTAACTTTTAAGGACACATAACTAGTATCGGCACCCGAATCGAATAAAACAATAACAAAGAAGTCATCCAGAAGAAACTTACCCATCACAATGTTGGGATCGTTTCTTGCTTCTCCCTGACCAATCACGAACACACGACCCCTTGCTCCATTACCATTGTTGTTTACCCCATTGCCGCCTCCATTGTTGCCTCCATTGTTGTTCCCATTGTGGTTCCCGTTTCCTTGATTGTTGTTGTTCTGATTTTGGTTCAGCTGGGGGCAGTTCCTCTTAAAATGGCCTTCAGTGCCACACTGAAAGCATCCTTTATTGCCATGTTGTTGCTGCTGGTGGTTCTGTGGAGCTTGTTGCTGTTAGCGATTCTGATTCGCAGGACGTGGGCTCCTGCAATCCTTAGCTTCATGACCCAGCTTTTGACATCTCTGACAACGACCTGTGTTGCATAGCCCGCTGTGATGCTTGTTGCACCGGTTGCATTTGGGGTGGTTCCCTCGGTACCCACCCTGTCCTTGATTACCGAAAGATTGCTGACCAGGACTCTGGTAGTCATCAGTCTTTCGCTGCTGAGACTGAACCGAAGCAGAACCCTTACTGGAGTTCCCATCCCATTTTCGCTTGTTGTCGGTAGATGCATCAGAAGTAGCTGTGGCACTGATACGTTTGGGTAGCCTGTTTTGCTCCACCGCCTGGTCGGTGAGACGATGAGCCAACTTGATGATTTGTTGTATGGTACCCAGGTTGGCTGAAGTCACGTGACTTTGGATCTCTGGTACAAGGCCCTTGAGATACAGCTCAATTCGTTTGATGGGAGGGTCCACCATGGTAGGGCACAAGATGGCCAGCTCATTTGACCTCTTAGTATACGCCTCAATCTCAGACCCCGTCATTTTCAGGTTGAAAAACTCCACCTCTAGTTTGTGGATATCATCCCGACTGCAGTACTCCTCTTTGATCAGCTCTTTGAAACCATTCCAGGGGGTGGCATTAGCAACTGCCAGTCCTAGTAGTTGAACCTGTGCCTTCCACCAGGTTAACGCAGCTCCTTCAAGTGTTCCGGTAGCATATTTCACCCTACGGTCTTCGGGACATTCGCACATCTCGAAAACTGACTCAAGCTTTTCAAACCGGTGAAAAAGGCCCACTGCTCCTTCGGTGCCACTGAAAGTGGTAGGTCGGCAGTCCATGAACGTCTTGAACGTGCACACAGGAGGTTGAGCATGTTGACCTGTTGCGCGAGAATAAAAGACAAGGTTAAGCACGAGGGTTGGTTTGCGAAGGTAGGATCTAAACGTCCTAAGGTGAGTTGGTATGGCAAGTTATACCTCCTGCAGGGTTGGCTGCGAGTGCCTCAGCGACTCGTTCGTTGATCAAATCCGTCAACTGGGCTTGAGTGAGGTTGATACGTCCTCCGTGTCCGCTCATGATCTTCATAATGAAGCAACGTAAGTGAGAAAAGTGTCGCGAAAGTGCGTGAGTGTGGGACGATATTAGAGAGTAAGCACACAAGGTTCAAATAGCAATTATCACATTATCTAATGCACAGTGAGAACTATCTAACCGACAATATAACATAAATCATACCACTTATGGTGTCGAGTCTTGCACGTGGAGTGAAGCGTCGTTGTGGATCGTTGAGCACTGTACAGGTTATAGTCTGGTTTTATCAAAAAAACTTTTCCCCTTTTTTTAAAACCAAGTTCACTATAACCAATGGCTCTGATACCAATCTGTCACACCCCCAAAAATCCACCATGCGGAGTACCACCGCTTGGAGGCGTGACATGACCAGGATCGAGCCACCAATCATATTGAACAACACAATTAAGTAAATGAAACCAACTACCATACGATTGGTGACCTAAAGAAGGTGACCGATTTTAAGATAACAGCGGAATCATAAAACATAAGTTCGAAACATAAGTTCACAGTTCATAAGTTTTAAGTTTCAAAACGCAAGTTTAATAAGTTCGTAAGGATTTAAACATTAAGCACGGAACATAACAGTTCGTACACCACAACGACTCCTTCCTCGTGCAAGCTCCAAGCATTTAGCGACCTGTAAGGCATGTAACAACTAGACAACAACAAAGTTGAGTGAGTTCACGTTTGGTTGTTTAGTTTTAAGTTGTTTCTGAAAAACGTGGTTTGACTTTCGTTGGCTTAATTGACGTGGGGGTTACCCCGTAGTTGAAAGTATGTTTAACCAGTTCCTATTTTTTCATTACCCAAACCATAACCATAATCAGTGGGGGCCTTCCCTGTTTTGAACTACTAGACGGTATGATATCGACTGCTAAGCAAATAAGTTGTGCCCTATATCAGTGTCTATCATCACTGACAATCCGCCATAGTCCATTAGTACACGCCCGTCCGACTGGCACGGTGTGAGGTTTGTTAAACCTAATAGCGCTATTAACTAATGACCCGCTCGCCATTGGCCTCGGCGATTAAGTCGATATAATTTGAGGGACTTCATGATAGAGTTTTGTCTAGCTAGTTTTAAGGTTGTTGTCCTACCCAAGGAGGACGAACGTACGTATTCTGCACCAGGAGAATTCGTAGGATTAATAATGGCGTCCTGCCTACGGAGGATGGCCGTACATATCCTACCCAAGGAGAATATGTAGATCCCGTTTTAATTTATTTAACCCACTCCCAACCACCGGGAATCCCATGCCTTAGAAAGTGTGAACTCACCTCGGTTTGCTCGGTTAGATTCTCAAATATAGCTAACAGTCAAGGTCGGTCAATCACGTCCTAATATGATTACCAGTTAGTCATTTAGTGATTTTCAAACAGAGCACAAAGTTCCTACACGTATCTAGCACATAGCCTGCATTACTTTAACTGTTTATGCCCATGTATACTTCCCATCCATTCCCCACTCATAGACAAACATACGATAATGCACATAACACTTATAACATGTTAGATCATTCACAGATAGCATACTCGACATTTAGACACGCAAATTTCAGCTTATGTCATTTCCGCATAAATATTCAAAACCGGGCTGTTTTCGGACATTTCAATAAAATAGTTAACTTATTCCAAAAATTTCCAAATTTTTACAGAATGTCATAAACATTCCATATTTTATTGTGTAAAAATATCGGGGTTCAGTTCATTACCAATATTTTATAAAAATTCATTTTCCGGGACTGAACTCAGATTTATCTTTTTCTGACCACAGTCCACGGAACAATTTATTAAAAATTCATCGAGAGTCCGATTTACAAAATTCCAATGGGGTAATTACAAATACATCAGTTTTCATTTACAGTAAAAATTTCACGATCCGACTCTACACAGAATACAAGTTATGACAGAAAATATAACACCCATTTATTGCTGTAAAAACTCAGCTTAAGCTGCTGTTACAAATCGGTTCTTTAAAAATAGTAAACGAAGTCCAAAAATTACGATTCCGGTGCCATTAGAACCGTATTTTATAACACATAAATCTAGGATTCAGAAAACACATTTTTCGTTAAGTTTTGGCCTGTTTACAGCCAACTGAAGTTGGCTGTAAAGCTTAGACAGATTCTGTTTTTAGTCTTTAGCTTTCCAGTTTGTGTTCGATTGATTCCGTTAATCATGTTTAGTGATCGTAACAACATCAAACGTCAATATTAACCAGCAACACATCAGATAATCAACCAAGAATCATAACAAAACAAGATCCAAGAGTTTTACACTGATATTTACTCTTTAACCACCATGTTCATCATTTTTACTAGACTTTAAGTTTGTGATCTTATATGTTAGTGATTTTCAACCGACAAAATTCTTATTAACCACTTTAGAATAGATCAAGAAGGTGTTTAGAGTCACTTACTACTAGCTCGAGGCTAGAGAAGAAACTAGACGAAAAACGGGTGGTTAATAGCGTCGTAGAGAGGTCCTTGCGATTCCGTATGCACCGACGTATAAACTCTAACACACTTGTGAGTATGTAATATAGCAAGAACTAGATTTGAAATGGATGGTGGGTGGCTTGTGGTTGCTCTCGGCAGTAAGCAAAGAAAGAAAGAAAGAAATGAGATTTTTTGTTAAGTGGATTTGTGAAGTGTGTGATGATCTCTTATATAAAGTTATAATCCAATCTTAGTGCTTAACCATTGTATAAAATGTCTACTAGATATGGAACAACTTATTAAAATAACCAAAATAAATTGTGGTGGTTGTTCCCTAGGGGAAAACCGATCGGATATAAGGGGGTGGCATTTGGTTCAATTTTAATCAGTTTAGTTTGGTGCTAGTTTAATTAATTTAGAGATTTAAATTAATTACTAATGTATAGTGTATTATAACGGGTGTTAGGGTACTCGGGGACCCTAACTGGCTCAGACAAAGAAATAATGTCAATGACAATATTTTTATGTTCCGGGTTAAGTCCAGTTGTACGGTTGGATACTGTTCCGTTAAAGTGCTTAATTAATTCGTAACGTGTCCTATGTATATATTTTTGTAACGTTTTTACTTTTCAAAACTCAGGAAAGCACACAGGACTTTTTAGTAACTTTTCTGTATACTATTAACATGTTAACAAATACACGTAAGCATAACACAGTAATCAGAGAGCAGATAAGTAATTCCACACAGTTGTCAAACACTTTAATTATCATTAATAAATTGTACGGAATACTTGTATGGAATACATGAGATTATGAGGGTTGTCACATTCCCCCCCTGTTAAGAGAATTTCGTCCCGAAATTTAGCGCGTGGTGTGACAACTCAAGTTTCAAAGGTCTTTACTCGATTTGACTAGTAATTATTTGTAAGTGTGCTTATATATTTATGTGTTAATATTATACTTGGTGTGTATAATATATTGGTGATATTATAAATTATAAAAAGAAACAATAGTTGAATACATGGATTTCATGAAAACACTTCATTTATGAAAACACCCTGTCCCATGAAAACACCTGAGTGTTTTCGTACAGGAACTAGTCAACAAGTATGGGCTTTGGCCTAGTGGTGGAGTAGGTGTAGTTGTTATGATGGAGCAGGTGTATAATGGAGCAGTTATAATCTTCACGTTAAGTTTAATCAACAGAAATCCTTTTCTAAATTTCATTTCTCACTTCTCTCATACTCTCTCATCCTCAAGTCTACGGCAGTCTCTCTCTCTACTCTTTGAACCCAACAACAACAGATCTCCTCATTCTAAGATAATCCTCTGTTTAATCCACGGATTTGATTGATTACTTGCGAGCACATAGTTTAGCATACCGAGCAAACCAAGGTGAGTTCACACTTTTACCAAGGCATGGGATTCCCGGGGTTGGGAATGGGTTGATTGATCATTTGTGCTTAAGAGTTATCGGAATTACATACCATAGGCCTCGGGAGAGGAAGGTTAATGGTAGATACTACTAGACTAGTGATACATATACTTCTCTTCGCACACATGCCGGGATCGGCCGCGATACTAGAACAATCTTCGCAAACATGCCTGGAATGGCCGCAAACTATACTTTAATCTTCGCAAACATGCCTGGAGGGCCGCGATACAAATATACCTAGTCTAGAGAACATATGGGAAACCCCCACTAAACTTCGCAAACATGCCTAGAGGGCCGCGATACCATTACATATGATACATGATTACTAAACGAACTTACGATTCATGATACGAACACAATAACTGAATAACCAACTGTGAACTCGCTCAACTAGTTGTTGACTCTCTGTTACATGCCTTGCAGGACCATAGGTACTCTTGGAGCTTGCACGGGAGGCGCGGCCGTTGTGGGCACAGATTTTTGGATGTTATGATACACTCTTTTGTGACACTTCAACTTAATACTTATGTTGGGTTTTTACATTATCGCTTCCGCTACACACTTGTTTATGTTTGGTTTTGAAAACACCTATCGTATTGATGAATAACTTTTACTATTTACTTATATGTTCAATATGATTGGTGGCTTGATCCTGGTCAGTCACGCCTCCAAGCGGTGGTACTCCGCGTGTGGATTTTGGGGGTGTGACACGTGGTTACTGAGGAAGCTAGTTAAGTTGCGTTGTTTTCCTGGGGTGTCACAACGATATTCGAGAGATATGTATTAATGGCTATTTCGCACGAAATGAAAAGGCTATTTCGCACGAAATGGGTTTAACCATTTCGTACGAAATGAGCTTTGGTCATTCCGCACGAAATCACTATTTCGTGTGAAGTTGGTTTCGTACGAAATAGTTGTGCCTATAAATACTAGTTCGGGCCAAATCATTTGTAACGTTCTGATTCCGGTAGCGAAGCTCTGCCGAAGTGTCTCCAGCTTTGTAATACAATCTGATATCAATATAGAGACAGTTTAAAGTGATTTCTTGTGCAATCCAGCTGAAATAACTCTGATACATCTGTTTCCGCCTTTTGTATCGGACGAGATCTCTTCTGAACGACTCGTTTGGGTCTGATAACGATCCTACAATCTGGACGAGGCCTTAGTGACATAAAAACAATAATAAACGATATGTAATTTGTTTGTTTGGTTATAAGACAATGTAATTTATTAATAATTCAATAAAACAAAACATTTGTATCCATGGTTGTGAAACAATAATTCTGTTACAACACTCCCCGACGTTTCCGCCGCGGTTTCGTTGTTTTGACGCGGTCGGGGTGTGACAGCTGCTGCTGGGCATATAGCAGAGCAACAGTGGCAGGCTCAGGCATGAATCTGAGAACATAGCACAGGAGCGAGCGATTCTTGTCAACTGTATGCAGGTGAATGCAACGGGCAGTTAAGACAACGTCTCTGACAGGACGTTTGAGTCGAGCTTCTGCGAGAGCTTTTAGTTCTATAGCAACAACTTCTTCAGGAGTGGTGGACCTCCAGATGTTGTTGACCAAATGTTTGAATAAGAAAGGGTAAGGTGTTGCTAGCCTGGTGAAGGACGGGGTGCCGATGAGGCGTTTGATGTTGAAGATGGAGGCACCGGACAACATCTCATACTCATGAGAGAGCTGATTGCCTACGGGGGATGGAGACTGGTCTCGGAAGGTGACATATGACTTCATCAGCTTCTGGTTCCTTGTGTTCCTGATAAGCTCTACCTGAGATCCCTTCCAAACCGCCAGACTGCGTTGACAAGCACCAACGTCGATGCCGACAGCAATTTCAATTTCCTCCTTGCTTTCACTGTCATCAGTGTATCCTACTTCTTCACTCATTCTGCAATCAAATCAACAAAGCAAAAGAATAACTCAGCGTAACAGGTATGTAGAAAAGACTGAATTAATTAATTGCAAGGAGGAAGCAGAACATACCGTAGAAAGCAAAGCGAAGCTATGCTATGTTGGCTGAAATGAAAATGCGGTGGTAGGTACATAGACAGACAGATAAATATCCCACACGGTTCGGGGAAGATTTCAAAAGTTGATGGAAGCTGCTCGGGCTTTCTTTCCACCCCTGCCTGCTTCTAGAGGAATACCATTACCATTTACTTTTACTTTCATAAATTTTTATTTATATTGTCCCATACCAATTAATTACAAAAAGAGTAAACTGCCATTTTGGTCCCTGAGGTTTGGTCACTTTTGCCATTTTAGTCCAAATCTCAAACCTTTTACATCTGGGTCCCTATGGTTTCACTTTTATTGCCATTTTAGTCCAAAAATCAAATTACCTCTTATTTGACTATTAAAAGCTGATTATTTTGTCTTTATCCTTAGGGGCAAAATGGTCATTTATATTTTATAAATAAATATCAGACCTCTGGTCTCCTTCTTCCCACATGATGCTACTGTAGTAAGTACTTCTTGTTCAGATGTATATATCTGGGAGACTAATACCTTTTCACTTAGTGACATTATCAAAGATGCCCATGTGGGTAATGCTTATGAACACCACCGCCACCCCGATTCATCATCATCGTCTTCAAAATCTAACCCTAACCCACCATTGTATATCCATAAACTATCATTTTCCTTCAAACCCTCTCACCTCATTTCAATCTCTCTCTAATCAACAATTCCTATATCATCATTAAACATCATCATCATGGAAATTGCAGAGCTCAATCTCATTGGTGACTAGATCTGTTTCAACAAAATAAACCTCTTCATCCACCAGATCCGTTTCATATTCTTATCCTCATTTCAAACCCAATCAAGAACATCACCCAAAAAAGAACTCGACAACCGATTCAACCTCTCTGCATCTGGAACATCCGCCAAAAGAAAGACTTCTTGAAGGAAAAATCTGGCCGGATCTGTTTGAACTAGTGTCGGACTTCGTATCCGTCGTCTTCGCTAATGTGCCGGTGGCCGCGTGGCGTCTGAAGGAAAACTCTGGTTAAGTGGTGGCGGTAACCGGTGGTGGTGATCTCTAGGTTAGAGAAAGAAGAGAATGTAGGTTAGAGAGTGGTGTTGGTGGTGCTCGGGTGTTGGTGGTGGTGCTCGGGTGTTGGTGGTGGTAACTGGGTTTGTTGGTGGTGGTCGAGTTCTTTTTGGGTGGTGTTCAAGAGAGAGGAGAGAGAAGAGAAAGACAAGGGGTGTTTAGAGAGAGAGAGAGAGTGCAGAGTTTTAGGTTTTTTTTATTTATTTATATATATTGATACTTAAAATGACCAAAATACCCCTTAGAAAAGGACAAAAAATCAGGGTTTTTTTTAGAAATCTGAACTGGTTTTGCTTTTGGACCACAGTGGCAACAAAATTGAAACCACAGGGACCCGGATGCAAAAAGTTTGAGATTTGGACTAAAGTGGCAAACTGACCAAACCTCGGGGACCAAAATGGCAGTTTACTCTTTACAAAAGTTTTGCCATAATTTCCTTTGAAAAATGGAGGTTTCCATGCTTTTAAGCATATCTTTTTCTTTTCAAAAATCATCAACAATCATCCATAACAATATTACATCCTAACATATGCATAAAATGCATTTCTTTGATGAAGTTATGAACTTGAACTTTTATAAAAACTTGTAGTCTTTTAACATAGTGATTATCAAGTTCCATAAACCTCTAAAACATGATTTTTATTCCATAAAAACCATTTTTGTAAAAGTTCCATCTTTACAACTTGTAAACCATTTTCATAAAAATTCATCTTCTTTAACTTTTTATGTTCTAAATATCTCAAGTGTTCCATTTTTACATAAGAAATAGGTTCACTTTCTTTCAAAACAAATACCATGCTTAACATGAAGTAAACTTTGTTTCTTGGAAACTTTAATGTTTGCAATCCTTCATTTTTAAGATCTACACCTTGTAAGAACCATATCCTTACACAAAATCAAGCTTACTTTCAAGTTCATGCTTCACATAAAGTATGCTCAACGTGGATCTTTCAAGATCCATCATCCTACTTGTTAGATCATGTGTTTAATCATCATCTAACAAGTGTTCATGTGGTATTCAACACCATACACACAAGAAATCATCAAACAAGTTCATCACATAACATAAACAACTTATATTCTGTGATTTTTAGTTTTGTTCATAAGTTCATCTTCTTGGTTTTGTAAGATCTTAAGATTTTTAGTTATACATAGCCTTTAACTACTAAATCAAGATGTAAAAATAGGTTCACAAGACATTTACTACTAGCACAAGGCTAGGGTAGAAACTAGAAGATGATGATGAAGAAAAATGGTAGTTAAAAGCTCCAATGAAAGGTCCTTCAAGATCCAATGCTTGACACCTTCTTGAATAGCCTTGATAGACATTAGATGAGCCTTGGTTTTGCTTGAAAACTATTGAAGATGATGATGGGGGTGGGGGTGGCTCACGGCCGAGACGAGAGGGAGAGGAGGTGAGAGTGTTGTGTGATTTTTGTGATGTTGAAAATGATGGTAAGTGTGGGATTATAAGTGTAGATAAGGTAATTTACACAAGGGTCACTAGTTTCCCACCATTCTTTTACCTCATGGTCATCTAGGAAGCATCTTTGACTAATCAATGGATTAGTCAACAAGTTTAAGGGGTGTGGGGTCCCCTTGGGACGGTCAAGATTGGGGGGGGGGGGGTGTTGTGGTTTAAATTTGTTTAAGTGTTTATGAGTGTTATAAGTGTAATAAGTTAGAAGGTTTATGTGTTTAATGGTTCTTGATGTAAAACACAATGTTTTAGGCACTAACTAGTTTCGTTGTCA
Source organism: Helianthus tuberosus (assembly GCA_030545235.1). Lineage (NCBI taxonomy): Eukaryota > Viridiplantae > Streptophyta > Magnoliopsida > Asterales > Asteraceae > Helianthus > Helianthus tuberosus. Next base: position 97,757,821 of record CM060388.1, read on the forward strand.
TAAAAATATAGTTAACTAGTTCGCATGATGCTTCTAGTTGTGTTTGGGTGTTCGTTTGGTTACCGGATCGCTTAAAAAGTTAACCTTAGTGTCTTGCATGATATAATATGTAATTATGTCGTGTTAATGTTTTCAACATCTTTTAAGTTATTTCAGACTACTACATAAGCTAAAAAATGCTGAATTTTGCTGAATTTGCTAAATTTTGCTGTTTAGTGCTAGTTTCGGCCAGTTTCTAGTGTTCGTTCGTCTCTCGGAAAGCAGTAACATAAACCCTTTTTTTCTCACATAAGGTTTTAGTATATCTTTGGTTCTGGGACTCAATCTGTGTCCTAACATGTTGTCTGTCTGAGTACTGAACTCCTGTCAGTACTACTAGTTTATCTGATAAGTGTGCTAGTTATGTATGTGCACTGTTTAAACTGTTTCGAGTCGAAATCAATAATAATCATCATGCATCATGAAATGTTTTTGTGGGTTCTTTAAAAGAGAACCATGAAATCATACACATCATGAGTTCAAAATACACAACCATGAGATATAAAATACTGTTCACATTGTACGGAAATTATACAAAAAGTGCCAATTGTCACACCGGTCCATCTAGCCCGGCAACAAGTATCCCTAGACTCAACTATGCAAATGGATGTGACAGGAATTTAAAGGCCAGAAAAGAACGATCTCACCCGAGTATGCAACTCCAAGCAAACTGGTCTTGAAACCTTCACTTAGGGTTTCAAGATCTAAGTCAGAAAACCAAGAAGAAACATCAAGATAGTTGACCAATGCAAACTGGTCTGATCCAAGCTTCCAAGCAGATCCAATCTTCTATCAAACGCTTGAATGATGATTAAACAAGAACTAAACACCAAGGATGAATATTGTGTGGTTTTCTCAGTGTATCCCAAGGCACGCCTTTCTCATGTGGTTGATTATGAGGCGTAAACTGTTGACGCAAGATAAAATCTTGCAATGGGGAGCCGAGAGGAGAGGAAACATGAATATGATGTGTTGCTTGTTATGCTATGCCGACTATGACTCACACAATCATCTGTTCTTTGAATGTCATTATTCTACTCAGGTTTGGAATTTGGTCAGGAGCAAAGTGGGGATGTCGAATGTAGATGCGAGATGGAGCAGTATTGTCGATTGGTTAGTGACTCGTGCTCGGTCCAAATCCACTGCTAATTATGTTTCTTGGCTGGTCGTTGCTGCTTCAGCTTATATTGTTTGGCAGGAACGTAACACTCGTTTATTCAGGAATCATGCGAGACCTCCAGATACGGTTGCTGCTACTATTATCAATATAGTCCGCTATAAGCTGATGGGAGCTAGATTCAAGAACACAGCCAAAGTGAGGAGGTTGTTGGAAGACTGGGAGATTCACGGGGATGAGCTTATTGACGATGGTGGCTGATTGATGTGTTTTTATGTTTTTCTAGATTGATAGTCTAGTTGTGTTTTTATTTGGTTCTCCTTGTTTAGTGTTTGCTTGTTTGTTTTGCATACTTTCATGGGGCCTGTCCCATGTCTGAACTAGTGGGGGCTTCTCCTCACTACTTGTTTTATTTCGTTGAGGATATATAGAATCACCGGGGTAACCCTTTACCCAAAAAAAAAAGGAAGAAAGCTTGCAAAAACCCACCAAAAACCCCCAAAATTTCGGACTAAAAATGTCTAAAAATCTCAAAAACCGTGAGGAATTTCAAAATTTTATTTAGGTAGTTTTGTTCGTCTCGCAAAAACACACAATTTGGACCCAAGAACCGTTTAATTTCGTTTAGAATTAAGGAAGTTATGGTGATTAGAAGTTCTAGGGTTTATGTGGGTTTTGTGAAAAAAAAAAGATATATATATAGGGCCAGGATTTAGAGAAAAAGGTGGAAAGTGTGAGAACGGTTATGGATCGTCCGATCAAAACAATCTATGGACTAGATTGGCGCGGTGGCGTTTTCGTAAATAACATCAATTTTATTACGTGGACACGCTTCATTAAGGGTAAAAAGGTAAAACATCATTTCTCACATAAAACGCCGTTGAAATATAAAACGCCAAATAAATACAAAACGCCAATTTTATCACTGCGTAGTTTTTTCTGTGTTTTTATTTAAGCTCTCAGGTTACAAAAACGCCACAAAATGTGAAACGCCATAATATATAAACGCCAAGCCTTACATCCGAATAAATGTTAATTACATTTTTTGTTATAAAAATAATATCCCGCCTAAACTACGCGCCAAAAAAATCATATAAATAGAAACGTCTCACCACCTTCCGTTTATCACACCAAAAAAACACACAAAAAAACAGTGGTTCCTAAAAAAATACAACTCAATGTAAAACGCCAAAAAATACAACGATGACAAACATCTTTTCTTTGATACTTAGTGATGTTCTGCATGAAGTTTCGCTGAATGATTTGTTAGGTGAGTGGAGTAAGATTTTGCTGCATGAGATGGACAAAATTCAAGAAAGAGGGACTGATGACACCCATATGTCATTTTGTCTTCATTTTCTTGAAGAAGGTTTGGATGATTAGAAAAGACCTATCCTAGTGTAAATGCTACTTTGGCCTCGATGATTATAATGAAGACGACGGGCAGATTGCATCCACCCACACGGAGTCAATCTATGTCTCCAACATCCACAAAGACACCTCAACACATGAACAAAGAAAATAAACCACGCCAAACCCAAAACGTCATTTATTTGTGACAGTTCTTGTAGTTTCAAAAGAAGAAAGAGACTGATGACACTAAAGATTTAGACCATAAATTGCTTCTATTTGTTTTTATTTTATTTTATTTATCTGTTGTTTGTTATGTAATTTCAGCTAAGAAACAACAAAAGTACATTAATCCTATAATGAAAAATATAACAAAACGCCAAACGGGAAAATGCTTATAAAACGTCATCATGCCATAAAACGCCCAAAAAACTACCAAACTATAATAAAATTACTTTGAACAAGTACTATTATAATAAATCTAAAAAAAATCTTAAAACAATGTGCAAAGAAAATAAAACAAAAAAGTCCCATCGTTATCTAAACGCCATTGGAAAACAAAACGCCATAATTACAGCCGTCAAGATTAGACGTGCTACACCATAAAAACAGATGAATCTGAAAACAAAACACGGTAACTGCAAAACAGTAAAATGAAACGACGGAAACATAATTACTAACATTTATTATATTGAAAGCCAAATACTTGGGGAATTGAATTTATTTATCTTTTTCAAAACGGCATAATTACTTGTCATGCGCGGGGGAAAAAAAGTCAATATAAAAGAAGACCATGAGAACACAACCTCAAACACGCCAAAAACATTGACTAAAAACGCCACATATTGTCCAAAACGCCAAAAACTCCAAAAATGACTAAGGTTATTTCATGGAGGTTTGAAAGGAAAGAGAAACGATTCATCATAAAGTTCTCTTATAGGAGAAGGGTGAAGGTAAGGACAATCAAAGCCATGCTTTGTATGAATGAAGGGGTTCATAGGGATATCCTGGCCCTTGGGGTTCCATTGGCCAACGTTTGTGAAAGAACCCGAACTGTAATAAAAAGATTGAAGAGAAAATTTCCGGCAGAAGATGATGATGAAGATGATGATAATATTGACGATACTCCTCTACCAACACTTAGCAGTTGGGTGATGCATGAAGAAGCAGGAACGGTTGAAGTGACTTATCAACACGGGGTGCAATATTCATTGCCAATGGAGGAAATGTTGAAGACAGGGAGGCTATCTCTCATTGAACAACTCTGTGATTTAGCACCTTCGAACGATCCAAAATCCAGGGTTGCAATGATATTCAAGAATATGTTGCAGCAAAGAAGAGACGAGCTAATAGCGTTATACGCCAATCTAAAATTTGATGATGATGAATCTGAAGAAAGTGATGAACAAAGCGATGAGTACATCTCTGAAGTAATCCTATCCACGGAAGACTATTAGTTTATTTTGATTTCGTATTATTGTAATTTTATAAAATATGAATCTATGGTAATCAATTATTAACAAAAGACCTAGAACGCCAAAAAAATGACCTGGAAAACGCCATAACGCCAAAAAAATTAACTTTGCGTCACAAAAAGAATTAATTCAACGAGAAAACGCCAAGTAATTAATGATTCTAGTTAACACCAAAATTATCTTGCACGCCAAAAATGAAGCAGCATGTCACACGCGAAAATCGGGAAAGAAGAAGAATATTGAAAAGATAAAAAAACCTTCGGACCCTGATCATGTCCCGCGCCACGTGTTGGGCCAGGATGCGTGCTCACCGTTCTCACACTTTTGGGCGTTTTCTCCTGATCTTGTACATATATATATATATATATAGAGAGAGAGAGAGAGAGTAACGTACAATTAGGACTTGTCGTACGCTCGTACAATTTTGTGAAATCGCATGTTATAAAAAAGCATATTGGAAATCGCATGTTGTTTTTTGTAGAAATTTCGCATGTTGGTAAATATGATGAAATCGCATGTTGGTATATAAAACAATTTCGTATGATGGTTTTTCAGCACAAAACGCATGTTCAAGAGTGAATTTTGCAACATATCGTACGGCCGAGATGATCACGTACATATTGTACGATAAGGCCATTGTATGTTAATCTAACCCTATATATATATATATATATATATATATGTGTGTGTGTGTGTGTGATTAGGTTCAAATGTGAACAACTTCTCCTAAGTGAACTGTGTGAATTGATCTGGGCCCTTGATTTTTATGATCTTGAGTTTTTAAGTGAATGGCATGATGTAATTATTTGGTTATTTGTTACTATTTAATTAAATGAATAAGGGTATATGTCTAATTTCCATATTAAATTGATTGCATAAATCCCGTTTCTCTCTCACAAATCATCATATTCAAACTTTTATCAACATCCAACTTTCTCTCTCACTTTCAACCACCAAGACTCCCGATCTACACTCAACAAACTCTTCTTCGGTGATATCGAGTTCGGCGAATCACAACAATCGTTCGCTCAGTTCGGCGCCAATGCGCTGCCGTACATCCGTATCCTTCCACCGGACGCCGTAGATCTGAAATCTGGTTCGATCGCAATGGACGCCGGAGATTTCTCCGGTTTAGCGGAATCTATGGCGCAGTTTATCCAATCGATGTTAGGAGTGTCATTAAGTGGTTTGATGATTATGTTAGGAAGAATATTGTTCAGGTGTGAAGAAGGACGGTGAGGTTGTGGTGGATGGAGATGAGGTTTGGGATTGGGAGCGGTGGAAGAAGCATTTTGATGAGGTGGATGAAAAGGAGTGGATTGTGTTGTTGTTGCATGTATTGTGCTTGGAGATTGTTGTTTTCGACTGTTTGTTAGGGTTTGATAGTTATGATTGAGTTGTGTTGTTATGTCAAAACGATTCTAAATCCGATTTTATTTTGTTTTTCAGATCCGAATCGATCACCGACGTATCGATCGTTGCCGGATGACTGAACGGAACGGTTATCCACCGACGGTCCAGAATATCCAGAATCGATCACCAACGTAAAGTAAGTAACTCCAAAATTCATAATTTTTTTTTGTTTTACTGATCTGCTGGACTATTAGGGTTCCGATTTAAGTTTTTTGGAGTTCAATTTTTTTATTTTGCTCTGCTTTTAATGCGATATACACATGTGTATTCTGATTTTGCTCTGTTTTTAATACGATGTACACATGTGTATAGCGTCTGTTTTTGTGATATCTCATATTTTTTTTGTGTATTGAATGTGTAAAATTGTTGATGTACACTTGTGAATTATTCAAAGTATTAGTTGCTGAGTTTTTTTGTTCAAATTTTTTTATTTTGCTTTGTTTTTAATGCAATGTACACATGTGTATTCTGATTTTGCTCTGTTTTTAATGCGATGTACACATGTGTATTCTGATTTTGCTCTGTTTTTAATGTGATGTACGCATGTGTATAGTGTCTGTTTTTATGATATCTTAGAATTTTTTTGTGTATTGAATGTGTAAAGTTGTTGATGTACACTTGTGAATTATGCAAAGTATTAGTAGCTGAGTTTTTTTGTGCTATTACAAGAGATGTCGTTAACGATAAAAGTGGAGATGGAAGGTCGATAAGGATGATTCACCTATGAGGTCAATAAGGATAATTCACGTATGTTTATTTGCTTGGTCGATAAGGATGATTCAACATACAACGTGGCGAATAGTTGTAAAAGACTATGTTTTGTTTTTTGATTATGTTGGGTTTATTGTTTCTACGAAACTGGAACTTGTAATTGTATATTTTTTTGCTTGGTTTGACAAACATTATGGAACTTGTAATTTGTTAAATATAAAATAGTTTTACAGGTATTGTTTCTATGTATGTATTATGTAGCTAATTACATATATGTACGATGCTGAGTACACATGCGTACTGTTCTATTCATATCCAAGTACACATGTGTATACCGTTGAAATATGAAGGTTACATGGATCTTAAAAATCAAAATTTGAATTCTTATGATGAAATCTGAAAGTTACTATTGATCTTAAAAATTGAAATTGAAATCGGGTGAATTGTTGTTTGTTTTGATAATTATCTTCTTAAAATTAAAAGATATTGTGGATAATGAATTTAAAATAGGAAAGATGTAAATTAATTCAATTATTAAAGTAATGATTTAAATCTATTTTTTATATGATTACAATCCTACCCTTAACAACTAAAAAGGAAATCAAGAGTCCAGATCAGTTCACACAGTTCACTCTAGAACCCTACCATATATATATATATATATATATATATATAGGGTAAGGTTCATTTGAGAACCATCCTTATTGCGAGAACCGCGAGAACCAATGTGAACACAAAATAAAATCTAAAAATAAAAAAAGCACTAAAAAATTTTTTTTAATATTTTTTTTTTAAAAATCGCTATATTTCGTTACAAAAAAAAAACTTTTTTTTTCGAGAAACAGTTATCCATGCACATGTGCATATGTATCATTATTTCGACAAATTCGGTAATACGTTATCAGGAATAGACAATTGCACTTTAATTTACAATACCATTTGTAATACACTACTTTTACATTACCAATATTGAAAATGCACATATGCATCATTAGGTATAATAATGATATAACGTGTTTTGGTAAAAAAAAGTTTGTGATTTTGAATGGTGAAGTAGGCCCATATACATGTTTTTTTGTTAGTTATATCTATTGGTTGATGGTTTGGTTATAGTTGTCAATTTATGATGTAATATGTTGATTGGATGGTATAAATGGTGTTTACATACATGTAATAAAGTGAAAATATTTGTAATGGTATTGTATTATGGATGGTATGAGGTAATGGTATTATATTATGGATGGTAGGAGGTAATGGTAGTGTATTATGGATGGTATGATAGACGAAAAGGAAAGTGTATTCAAAGTAGTGTACCAAAACACCTTATTTCATGTTGATACATATAGATGCACAGGTGCATTTCTAATATTGGTAATGTAAAAAGTATTGTATTACACATGGTAGTGTAAATGAAAGTGCAATTGTCTAATATTTGTAATGAATTATGGAATTTGTCAAAGAAATGACAAAAATGCACATGTGCATGTTTGTGTATTATGGATTGAATGATAGATGAAAAAGAAAGTAGTGTACCAACACATCTTATTTCATGTTGATACATATAGACGCACGTGTGCATTTCTTATTTTGTTAACGTAAAAAGTAGTGTATTACACGTGGTAGTGTAAATGAAAGTGCAATTTCTAATATTTGGAATGAATTACGGAATTTGCCAAAGAAATTATACAAATGCACATGTGCAAGAATAACTGTGACTCGAATTTTTTTTTTCGAATTTTTTTTTATTATAAACGAAATATAGCGATTTTTCCAAAAAAAAATAGTAAAATTTTTTTTGGGTGTTTTTTAGATTTTTTTAGGTATTACTGTTTGTGCTCACACTGGTACTCGCAGTTCTCGCAATAAAGGGTGGTTTCTAACAGATCCTTCTCCTATATATATATATATATATATATATAGGGTCGGGATTTAGAGAAAACGGTAGAAAGTGTGCGAACGGTGAGAACGCTTATCAATCGTCCGATCAAAACAATCTATGGACTAGATTGGCGCGGTGACATTTTCGTAAATAACATCAATTTTATTACGTGGACGAGCTTTAATAAGGGTAAAAGCGTCTTTTGACTACTCCAAACAAAACGCCATCTCATGAAAATAAAATGCCAAAACAAAAAACACACAGCATTCTGCTAAAACGCCATTAGATATAAAACGCCAAACTTAAATTATAGTAAAATCCCGCCTAAAAAAAACCGCCAAAAAAATCCTATATATACAACAACTCAGACCTTCAATTAAAAAACACAAACAAAAACCCCAAACGCCATATTTAATACATACCAATCGACTGATAAACGCCAGAAAACCCAAAAATCAAATATATTGTTGGCAATAAAGTGTAGCTGTATGGTGTGGACAACATTGACAGTTATATTTCTTAACTGAGTATTAACAATGTTATCCAACACCATACAGCAACACTTTATTGATTTTAGCATGATCAAAATTTACAGTTTTAAGAAGGTTTATTTTGGGCCGTTCTTTTTCTCGGAAAAACGCCAAAAAAGATGACATTTTGGCTGAAAGGATGTAAACTCAGAAACATTTTGCTGCATGAGATGGACAAAAATTATAGAAAAAGAGGCTGATTTCATATGAAAGTCGAAACAGCCAGTGCAGATGCTTCAAAAGAAGAAAGAGACTGGTAACAGTGAAGATTTGAATATCAATGTTTTTTTGTTTAATTTTCTTTTTCAGTTGATTGTTATTTAATTAACAACGCCATATCTAATAAAAACGCCAAAAAGGCAAATGTCTTGCACCTTTGGCGTTTATCAAACCATCATAAAATTACTTTGGACAAGAATTATAAAAAAACTATTTTTTATGTATTCTTTTTTTATTTTCTTGTATAATAAAAACGTCATATATAATAAAAACGCCAAAACAGCCAAAATGCTTGGTTAAACGATATCATCCCGTTAAACGCCCACCAAAACTCTAAAACTATAATAAAATTAGTTTGAAAAAGAATTATAAAAAAACCTAAAAAAATAAAAAATAAAAACAAACTTTAAAATGAAACTAGAAACAGTAACTTCAAACCAGAAAACTGAAGATAAGGAAAATTTAATATATTAGAATCTAAAACGCCAAACTTGAAAGATGGGACGCGTTACAGACTTCAGAGATAAAGTCTGCCAAAAACAATAATTACAAACAGTAATTGAAAAGACGAATACTTTATTATAATAACACACCGCCTAACTTAGGCGCCAAAAAGAGATCCTATAAAATGATACATCTCAGCAACTTCCATTTGATAAAAAAAAATAATAATAATAATAAACAAACGCCAATACTACTAAATACCACTCACTGTAAAACGCCAAAAAAATCAAAGATGGCTAATATGCTTTCTTGGATATTCAGCATTGTTATTCGTCAAATTTCACTGAATGAATTGTTAGCGGAGGCGAGTAACTCAGAAAGATTTTGCTGCATGAGATGGACAAAAATTCAAGAAAAAAATACTAATGTCAGCCATATGGCATTTTGTATTTTATGTTCTTGAAGAAGACTTGGATGAGGAGAAGAGATCAATGACACTGAATAGTGGGATGATGATAAAGATGAAGATCAACATGAAGAAAAAGCGAAAAACCCACCCACATGTCATAGATCTATGTCCACAAACATCCACAAAAAAAAGCAACTTCAACAGACAAGCAGACAAAAAAATCAAACCGATGGGTTTGTTAAGTTTTACATAAAACGCCATATTTTGGTGTCAGTTCTAGTACCATTAAAGAAAAAAGAGACCGATGACAGTGAATATTGTGAAGAGAGATCAGATTAGAATTTTTAATTTATTTTCTTCGCTTGTATTTTTTTTTCTATTGTGGCTGAAATATAATCCAACAATTATAAAACGCCAAGATAACCCAAACACCAAAATGTTTATAAGAAATAATAGAACAATGGGCCAACTTGTTTAAAACGCCTTGAAAAACGCCATTCAAATATATTTCCTGACCCCCTGGGTTACAATGCAAACGATTTGAATGAACGTCATAAACGCCAAAAAGTTAATAAGATGAAACCATTAAACGCTATTAAATATTGAATTCGGTTAACGCCAAAAATCTTAAAAACCAACAATATTGGGAAAAACGGAACTGGAAAAGCAGAAGATGAAAGGACAAAAAAGCCCCTCCACCCTTTTCTAAGCGGCGTGACACGTGTTAGGCCAGGAAACGTTCTCACCGTTCTCACACTTTTGAGCGTTTTCTCCTGATCCCGTTTATATATATATATATATATATATATATATATATATATATAGGGGATGAATCATGAGAAAACTAATTTAAATGAGAAAACCAAAAAACTAACTAAAAAAGCCTAAAAAACATACCAATTTTTTTTTAATTTTTTATTAAAAAAATCGCAGGTTTTTATGCATGGAAATTTTTTTTCATAAAAAATAAATAAAAAAAAGTTTTTTGTTGTATTGCACATGTGCACTATTACGGATATAGTGCACATGTGTAGTACACATATAATGCACTTATAATGCATATGTGCAGTACAACAATTTTTTTAAAAATTTTTTTTATATATAAAAACTAGCGATTTTTTATAAAAAATTGTAAAAAAAATTGGTATGCTTTTAGCTTTTTTTTAGGTTTTTTTAGTTAGTTTTCTAGTTTTCTCATTTATATGTAGTTTTCTCATGATCCTCTCCCTATATATATATATATTGGAGAAGGATCCGTTAGGAACCACCCTTTATTGCGAGTAGGGGTGTGCAAAAAACCGATTTAACCGAACCATAACCGAATTAACCGATAAAACCGAACCGAAAAACCGAACCAAATAAAAAACAGGTGGGTCGGTTAATGATTTTTTTGAAAACCGAAAGTAGCGGGTCGGTTATGGTTATCATTTTTTCCATACCCACCATAACCGAACCGAACCGACATGTAATAAATCTTTGTAGGATTTAGGACTTTTCACCATATTTTTAATATTTGATGTTTTTGACTGAAGATTTTTAGTACTTATGGGTTTTTCATATCATTTTGTGGTTTTGGTTGAATGTTTATTTGAATTTATGGAATGTATCATATCACTTTATTTGAAAATTCGATAATAATTAGTATTAATATTCTAGATTATATGTATTCTTTAATACTATGTAATATACTAATATATACAAATATGTAATGACAATATATTCCATGTTAAAAAAATAAGCTATTTTTAACTAAGCTAAATACACGGTTAACCACCCATAACCGAGCCGCTATAACCATCAAAACCAAATAACCATAACCACCATAACCAATCGGTTATGGTTATCCAATAACCGACATCACGGTTATGGTTATGGTTTTTGGTCAAAACCGACCCATGCACACCCCTAATTGCGAGAACCGCGAGAACCAGTGTGAACACAAACAGTAATTCCTAAAAAAATCTAAAAAACACTCCAATTTTTTTTTTTTACTATTTTTTTTTTGGAAAAATCACTATATTTTGGTAATAAAAAAAATTCAAAAAAAATTCAAAAAAAAAATCGAGTAACAGTTATCCATGCACATGTGCATATGTATCATTTCTTTGACAAATTCCGTAATTCATTACAAATATTAGTCAATTGCACTTTCATTTACACTACTACGTGTAATACACTACTTTTTACGTTAACAATATTAAAGATGCACATGTGCATCTATATGTATCAGCATGAAATAAGGTGTTTTGGTACACTACTTTGAATACACTCTCTTTCATCTATCATTCCATCCATAATATACAAACATGCACATGTGCATATGTATCATTTCTTTGACAAATTTCATAACTCATTACAAATATTAGACAATTGCACTTTCATTTACACTACCATATGTAATACACTACTTTCTTCATTACCAATATTAGAAATGAACATGTGCATCTATATGTATTAACATGAAATAAGGTGTTTTGGTACACTACTTTGAATACACTTTCCCTTTCATATATCATATCATTCATAATACACTACCATTACCTCATACCATCCATAATACAACATCATTACCTCCTACCATCCATAATACAATACCATTACCAATATTTTCACTTTATTACATGTATATCAACACCATTTATACCATTGAATCATCATATTACATCATAAAGTAACAACTATAGCCAAACCATCAACCACTAGATATAACTAACCAAAAAACATGTATATGGGCCTACTTCTCTATTCAAAATCACAAACTTTTTGTACCAAAACATGTTATATCATGGTTATACCTAATGATGCACATGTGCATTTTGAATATTGGTAATGTAAAAAGTAGTGTATTACAGATGGTATTGTAAATTAAAGTGCAATTGTCTATTACTGATAACGTATTACAGAATTTGTTGAAGTAATGATACATATGCACATGTGCATGGATAACTGTTACTCGAAAAAAAAAAAACGTTTTTTTTTGTAACTAAATATAGCGATTTTTGTTAAAAAATAAAAAAAAAATGAGTGCTTTTTTGATTTTTTTTAGATTTTATTTTGTGTTCAGATTAGTTCTCGCGGTTCTCGCAATAAGGGTGGTTTTCGCAAGAACCTTACCCTATATATATATAGGCTAAGGCTAGACAAAAAACCCTCCATTTTGAGAAAACCTTAGAAAACCCAACCTCCCGACATTTTTTTTTTTTTTTGAAAAAAATAACACATGTAATATACATGTTTTTAAGAGTTTTGGGCCAAAAAAATCAAAAAAGCGCCGAAGGAATGTTTTTAAAAAAATAAACAAATTTCAGCAAGTTTCAGCATTTTTTGTCTAACACATGTTAGTCATAGAAGTTGCTGGAACTTGTTTATTTTTTTTTAAAAAGTACTCGGAGCTGTTTTTGTTTTTTTTGGCCCAAAACTCTTAAAAACATGTATATTACATGTGTTATTTTTTTCAAAAAAAATGTCGGGAGCTTTGAGTTTCCAGAGTTTTCTCAAATTTTTAGGGTTTTCTATATAACCCTACCCTATATAAATATATATATATATATATAGAGAGAGAAAAAGTATATCGTACATTACGGCTTAACGTACTTCACGTACGACAACATGCGTAATTTGTTCCATAACATGCGTGATTAATGTTTTCAATATGCGTGATTATTGTGTTTCAACATGCGTGATTTTGGATTTTTGAGTTATAACGTGCGTGATTTTAAAATGAACGTGCGTAATTACCTATCGTACGTGATGTATGTTAAGCCGTAATGTACGTTAACCTTGCTCTCTCTCTCTCTCTCTCTCTCTCTCTATATATATATATATATATATATATATATATATAGGAGAAGGATCCGTTAGGAACCACCCTTTATTGCGAGAACCAGTGTGAACACAAACAGTAATACCTAAAAAAATCTATAAAAAAAAAAAAATTACCATTTTTTTTGTAAAAATCACTATATTTTGTTTACAATAAAAAAAATTTCAAAATTTGTTTTTTAGTCATAGTTATCCATGCACATGTGCATTTGTATCATTTCTTCGACAAATTCCGTAATTTATTACAAATATTAGACAATTGCACTTTTTATTTACACTACCACGTGTAATACACTACTTTTTACGTTAACAATATTAGAAATGCACATGTGCATCTATATATATCAACATGAAATAAGGTATGTTGGTACACTACTTTCTCTTTCATCTATCATTCCATCCATAATACACAAACATGCACATGTGCATTTTTTGTCATTTCTTTGACAAATTCCGTAATTCATTACAAATATTATACAATTGCACTTTCATTTACACTACCATATGTAATACACTACTTTTTACATTACCAATATTAGAAATGCACATGTGCATCTATATGTATCAACATGAAATAAGGTGTTTTGGTACACTAATTTGAATACACTTTCCCTTTTATCTATCATACCATCCATAATACATTACCATTACCTTCTATCATCCATAATACAATATCATTACCTCCTACCATCCATAATACAATACCATTACCAATATTTCCACTTTATTACATGTATATCAACACCATTTATACCATCCAATCAACATATTACATCATAAATTGACAACTATATATATAGGTTCAGGATCATTTCAGAACCATAAATATTTACAGAACTCGCAGAACTCCTAATAAACAATCTTTTTATTTATATATTTTTATGTTTAGGATAATTTTATCATTTATTATGTGTATTTTTACGATTACATACATGTTAAGAGTAATTTTATCATTTTTTATATGTAATTTTATAATTACACATATGTAAACTAGTTTTTTTTATATTTATGTTATTAGTTATGACACATATTTATTTTAGCAATTAAACATATGTAAACTACTTTTAACATGTATGTAATCAAAGAAATACATATAATAGATGATAAAAAGATCCTAAATACAAAAACTTATATATAAAATGATTGTTTATTAGGAGTTCTGAAAGTTCTGTAGTTATTTAGAGTTCTGAAAAAGTATATCGTACATTACGGCTTAACGTACTTCACGTACAACAACGTGCGTGATTTGTTCTATAACATGCGTGATTAATGTTTTCAATATGCGTGATTATTGTGTTTCAACATGCGTGATTTTGGATTTTTGAGTTATAACGTGCGTGATTTTAAAATGAACGTGCGTAATTACCTGTCGTACGTGATGTACGTTTAAGCCGTAATGTACGTTAACCTTCCTCTCTCTCTCTCTCTCTATATATATATATAGGGAGAAGATCATGCGAGAACCGCGAGAACCAATGTGAACACAACAAAAATGCCTAAAAATAGCTAAAAATCACACAATTTTTTTTTTTAAATATTTTTTATATAAAAATCGCTACTTTTCGAAGCAAAAAAAAAAAAAAATTAAAAAAAAAAATTTTAATAAATTTTTTTTTGGCCACTAAAAGTAGCGATTTGAGCATAAAAAATATTTAAAAAAATTAGATTTTTTTTAGATATTTTTAGGTTTTTTGGGGGTTTAGTTTTTAGCATTTTAGTTTGGGGGGGGGGGGGGGTTAGGTTTTTTTTAGGTTTTTTTTTAGCTATTTTAGGTTGTGTTCACATTGGTTCTCACGGTTCTCGCAATAAGGGTGGTTCTCGTATGAACTCCTCCTATATATATATATATATATAGGTTGTTAGTGCCAAATCAGCTTTGGATCACAGTGATAATGATTAGGTGTTTGGATGACAAAAATAAGAAAAACAAGTACAAGTGTGTTCATCAATTGAGACTCTAAGTTTGTTATCACGAGCGAGTTTGTATGCAGAGATTAGATTAACATAATATTCAGGTATAACAAACACATTAGACAAGATGACACCTTTAGTTAATTCTAAGGAACCAATTTTTGTAACTTTAGCATTAGTTCCGTTTGGGTGTTTAACCGAAATGTTAAGGTTAGATACATCACTCTAGTTTAAAATCTTGAATTGGACATAACCATATAACCGTATGTTGGTTTGCCCCAGAATCAATAATCCAACCAATTGATGTATTGGTTGGACTACTTGCAAGTTATAGAAGAATTTACCAAAACATGAGAGTTAAAAAAACTAGTGTAGTTACCGCAAAATTTGTGTTTTGCGATCCTTTACCGTTTTTTCCTTTCAGTAATCCCAAAAGTTGAGTGATTTGTTCCGAGATAAGACAAGGGGGTAGGTGTGACTAAAGAACTTGCACCTTTATCAAGTGCAGAATTGGTAACCATAGAGTTATTAGCCCTGCCTCCGTGACTATTCCCTTGACCTTGTTTTGATTTGTTATTTTGAGGGTATCCAACAAGCTCATAACATAACATCTATCCATCGTGTGGCCCAATTTGTGACAATGTGTGCAACTAAGAATACTTTGGTTCAGTTGTAAAACCCATATTTTGATTTTTTACCAACGATGTTTCCACCTCTGTGTGATTCCTCCCTTGATATGATAGAAAAGGCAGTTTTGATAGATGGGAGAGGATCACGCGTTAAAAGATTAGTTCTAACAGGCTGATAAATATCATCAAGTCCCATTAAGAATTGCATTAGTTTTATTAACCGATTAAAGTCGTTAAAATTCTTTAGAGGTTGCACAAGAACATGAAGGGTAGTTGCACCATAGCATTAAGCTGTTTCCACATCAGGTTAATTTATGATAATAATCAGAAACATGACTTCCGTTTTGTGTCATGGAATTAATTTTTTGGTATAAACTAAAGACGACAGACCCATCAACTTTATCATACGTTTCTTTTAAATATACCCAAACTTCGGAAGAAAAATAAATAGGAACGGAGAGGATATCCGATTTTAGATGGCAACGAGCTTCAGGGGCGAAGGATAAGAGGGGCGGGGAGGGGGCGGCCCCCCCCCCCCCCCCCCGAATTTTTCGCTCAGTAGTGTTATATATGTAGTTTTTGTATAGAAATTTGTGGGTATATACGTTTTCACCCCCCCCCCCCCCCCCCCCCCCCCGGTTCTATAGAAATTTTTGGGTATATACGTTTTCGCCCCCCCCGGCCGAAAAAATCAAGCTTCGCCCCTGACGAGCTTCTCAAAGAGTCTTGACTAAACCTTCCATGCTAAAAAGAAACAAGACATGCAAGGTTTAAAAGTACGGAATCGTGCCTCGAGGCAAACCAAGGCATAAGGCCCAAGGCGGAATTAAAAAATAAATAGAAAAATTTATATATTTTATAAAAAATAAAATACAAACCAATTTTATCATCAAATTCATCAAAAAAAAAAAAAAAAATAAAAAACGCACACATATAAATACATGAAATACACAGATAAAAAACACATATAAATATCTCCTAAGGCGCTCATACAATATAACCAAGTGAGGCGCCGCCCTCAGAGTCATTTTTTGGGCACCTCGCCTTGATGAGCATGCCTCAACCGTTATTTTAAACCATGAAGATATGCAGAGTGACGAATTGTTTGGACTTTCATGGTCAGAATATGGGTTGGAAGTGGAGAGGGAAAAGGATGTCAGCAACCGTGTTGGAGCAATGGCAGGTTTGTATATATGTGCTGGCTTCGGTCTCTATCTCGGGTGGGGGTGGGGGGATTTTTGGACCTGGTAAGGGTAACGGTGGGTTTCATAAAAAAATTATTCTAGTTAGTAAGGTGGGCTATAGCCATAACTTCGTCATGGAGTGGTGTAAATGGGTTCCGTTGAAGTACAATGTCTTTGCTTGGAGGGCGGAATTGAACCGCCTTCTCACTCACTCGGCCTTGTTAAGGAGAAATGTTTCTTTGGACTCCAGCAGTTGTGTGTTGGGTGAAGAAGGATCTGAGACGGTCGAGCATATATTTTTTCTTACTGCATGATTTCATCGGATAAGATCATTGTGCCAATTGCCTCCGCTTTTTGCCTTCTGTTTTAGAGACTTGATGGAATTCCAAAGAGCCTCTGGATTGGGGAAGGAGGCAGATGTGGTGCATGGGATTATCATCATAGGGTTATCGTTTGTTGGAGCATATGAAAAGCTAGGAACAAGAAGGCTTTTTCTAATAAAATTTGTAAGATTGATGGTATTATCGGAGGTATCAGGTCGGTAGGTTTTATCGAACACAGATCTAAGTTCAAGTCTCTCCAACGGAATGAATGGTATAAAGTTCCCCTAGTGTATGTTGGGTATGTAAGAGCATTCACATTCTATCCATCAAAATATGTGAGGGGGAGTTTTTATATTATAAAGGGTATAAAAAGTGGTTGTGAGTGGAGGAGAGAGAAAATGTTACTGTTCATCTGTATATTTGGGGGGACACTGTTCACCCAGTATAATTTTTTTAATATATATTGAAAGTGGTTGTGAGTGAAGGAGAGAGAAAAATGTGATGATAATATTATTTAATTGAAAGGGAGAGAGAAAAAATATTTGTTTTTAGTGGAAATATATTGATATAGGAGTTGTTTTTTAGTGGAATGTATGTATAATTTGATGGTTTGGATGTGAATGCTCTAAGGGCTTGTTTTTGTTGCTTCCCCAACTGTTTATTTATTTTTTTTTTTTGGTAAAGGGTTACCCCGGTGCTTCCCCAACTGTTCTGGTAGGAGGCTGTGTGAATGAAAGTAACACTTAAAAAAGTGATTTAAAAATGGGTCATA
The DNA here is from genome assembly GCA_030545235.1 of Helianthus tuberosus. Taxonomy (NCBI): domain Eukaryota; kingdom Viridiplantae; phylum Streptophyta; class Magnoliopsida; order Asterales; family Asteraceae; genus Helianthus; species Helianthus tuberosus. Next base: position 97,776,048 of record CM060388.1, read on the forward strand.
TCATATATTTATTGTACAAACTATGAACTTGAGTGCAACTCATTTATTTTCATCTATGTAAAATCAACCAACCTTCTCTACAGTTCATGAATTTCACATGCTAATATCACTAATGTGAGAAAATATATATATAGTAATCTGAAGGAATGGCGGGCTCGGCTAGTAATTGTAAAGAATGAATTGCTATGGTAATCTGAATTTTTTTCTCCATGAATTTGTGGGCAACTGAATCCATGTTATCAAAAATTTGTTAAACATATACATGATGGGATGGGATTTTCATTTTCATTTTCCAGTAATTATTACAATGTGTGATACATCGCTAGTCTTTAAACACCCAAAATATTCATGTAAACCATAGAGAAATTAAGATCTAAAACCTGCACTTGCCTTGTAGCCATCCATGTTAGCTTTTATCAGCACCTTCGTCGAAATAAGAAGACGAGGCTCCTTGAACCCGAAATGCCAGCTGTTTGGAATGTTTAAGCACGCGCCGCTCATCAAAGCTTTCCCAACCTTCAAACTGAAATAGTCATATGTTACTTTTCATCTTCAAAAACTAGAAACTAATCATAGAAACCACAAATGATAACACCGCACCTCTCTAAGCATGTCCATTGTTATTTCGGTGCCATGGAGGTCAAGGGTTGATAGCTGCGTGCAGTTTTTCAACAACGTAGATGGAAGTGATCTCAGGCCATTGTTGTGAAGATGCAAAGCCTGCACCAAATAATTCGTGCGAGGTAATATGAACGAATCAATTCGGGTTATGTTTCATCTCTAATGGGTACAAGTAAAACCATAGATAAATCCGTTGTATTATTATAATTTTACAGAACTCTTAAGACATACACACCTTAAGATTTGTCAAATTGCTGAGGGTTTCTGGTAGCTCTATGAGAAGATTCTGTGAAAAATCAACCTGCATCATAATAGGTATCACTGAAAGTCGAGTATTCTTACCAAGTCGTTAGAGGTGGCAAGATGAGTGGGTCGGGTTGAAACCAGCCATGTCCACAAACAGTTTTCTTTTGCCAATATTTTAGTTTTTTTTTTCCAAATAATAGTTATGATTACAAATGCATAGTAATGATAATTTAATCATCGATTTAAACGGTTTAGAAGGAAGTATGCATTAAGAATAGACAAAGATTGGGTAAATTTCAGCCTGTTCAACCCATTCCCTTATGGCTACTTTGATTTACTTTCAAGATATAACACAAACCGAGTTGACCCATTTGTGTCAACTTGTCACCTCTACAAATGAGTCATCATCATCATCATACTCAGTATATCCCACCAATAGCAAAGCTAAGGTAGGGTCTGAGGAGGGTGAGATGTAGACAGCCTTACCTCTACCCCGTAGGAATAGAGAGGCTGCTTCCAATGAGACCCCCGGCTCGATTGTGGTTTTGCATCAAGCCTTGGACATAAGGCACATAACACTCAGCAATTGAGACAAACGCCGATTAGTGCATGCACCCCCTTGTCTTTTGGCTATCAACGCCACCACATGATGCATGATTAACCGTCCCCCTCTTTTAACGTTATTTTCACGAAATTAGTAAAATAACGTTAAAATTAGTGCACAGCGCCCACGCATATATACATTATATGAGCATACCGCAAGCGGGGCGTCACCTCTACAAATGAGTGTGAGATGGAAATCTTACTTCAACAAGGGTAGAGCAGCTCCCTATGCGTGAAGTGATAGTAGAAAGCCTTCACAGAAGATTATCATGTTATTATTAAAACAGAAGCACCAAAGCAATGATGTTCCCATAATTCAAACATTACGAGTAAGATACAAAATCACATGCAAATAATGGTATATTGCTGAAAGACAATTACTGATAACAATGCCATAAATTTGGGGTTTTAAAAAGCAAGGCAGCTAACTTCTGACTGACTCGGAGAGAAGGGGCACAAACATGAAAAGGTTTTGTGCATTTTAGGTTAGGTCCTATGAGAAATATGGCATGAGATACGTAAGAGTGAGATGTCTGTCACCTGTTGTCATTGGCTTTTAAAACCTCAAGATGAACCAGTAATCCTATTTCATCAGGAAGAGATGTTAAGTTGTTGTGTGCAACATGAAGCTCCTTCAGGGAGATTAAGGCAGCCAAATCAGTGGGTAAAGTGGTCAAACTGCATAATATATCATCATGTTCCCAATTGGATAGTTACACAAAAGCTGTTTGAGCGGGAGGATGCTTACAGATTATGGCTCAAAGACATAAGGGAGAGAGATTTGAGCGACGAGAGTCCTTTCCAGCTAAGAGATTCATCTGTGATGCAGTTTGCATTCAAGAAAAGTTTCTGCCAAACAAAGGGAAAATGAAGATAAGATGAACTAGTAGTATACAATACTTACAAATAATAAGAATGGTTTAAAATGGTAAAATCTGACTGACTGACTGACCTGTAAAGAAGTCAAAGCAGCTACAGCCTCTGGTACATCCTCTATTGAGTTGTTGTTGAGATCAAGGAATCTTACTGAAGATCCACAATTCCAAACATCTTGAGGTATGAGCTGAGCAACATCAAATTAGGTTTAGAAAAAGAGGGTAAAAGGGAGACATGATCAGATTTACCTTACCTTAATGCCAGAGTCAGAGAGAGAAATGACCCCAGTCAGCTTCCATCTTTCGAATTGGCTCTTGACAACGCTCACTTGCTTATTATAATTGGTCTTCCTTAAATCTGGAGATTCCTTCTTGATGATGGGTCCACTCTGTAACAAACAAACAAGCAGGCAGATCAGAGGAAGATTCGCTTCCAACACACAAAGGAAAGGAAAGAATTACCCACCCCTTGATGCAGGCCTTGGGAGCCGATGAGCTGTATCTTAGAGAGTCCGTTCAAATTCATTTGATCGTCAAGAATTTTGCCTTTAGCTATGAGTTTCTGGCCGCGAGGTAGGAGATTGGTGAGTGGTTGAAGCACAGATTTCAGGTCTTTGACGGTGATGTCAGCAGAGAGGCTCAATGGTATCCAACGCCCATTGAATTTCACGCTTACTTGTATCATCTTTTCTTTCGTCTCCATCTTAATCTGCTGCTTCCAACCCAAATCAACGATTCGCCCCCTAATCCTTTAATAGGGTTTTCATGTTTAGTCTACTCACCGTCAATATATACGTTTTCGTACCAATGGGCGGTGGTCATCCGTAAATGTAAAACCTTTAAACACACTTTGGAAGAGTGAGATTTTGGGTTCAGGTAATAAAAGAAATTTGCCGTTCAATATATATATATATATATAGAGGCCGGTTAACGTACAATACCTCCTACATTATGTACGCGATGCCCTCAGCCGTACGATCTTCAATCAATCAAACGCGGGCGAAACTAATTTAAATTATTAAATTAATCATTTTAATATATTTTAATATATCTAAATCATACTAGGAAGGTTAAAAACGTCATTGCGAGGTCATAAATCTCTGTAATTGACCGATGATAGTTCAAAATCAAACCCAAAATCAAATTCAAAAACCTGAAATTCTTCTTCCCCAACCTCCCTTCGTTCCTTTTGGTGCGATATCGATAATAAGAACTACTAATTTGGGAGTTGTAAGGGTCAAACGGAAGAAGACTGACAATGATCGACCAACAGTCGAAAAAGATGAACAGTAACACACACAGAGATTATACACATGCGATTTCATCAAATTACCACATGCGAAATTGTTACAAAAAAACAACATGTTATTTCATCAAAATTATCACATGCGAAATTGAATTACCACATGCGAAATTGTTACAAAAAACCAACATGCTATTTCATCAAAATTATCACATGCGAAATTGAATTATCACATGCGAAATTGTTACAAAAAACAACCTGTTATTTCATCAAAATTATCACATGCGAAATTGTTACAAAAAACAACCTGCTATTTCATCAAGATTATCACATGCGAAATTATTACAAAAAAAAATAAACAACATGCGATTTTCAATGCGGAAAGATGATCTGACGGTTGAGATTGTAGCGTACGTAATGTACGATAAGCGCATTTGTACAGTACACTTTCCCTATATATATATATATATATATATATATATATTCGCAAATTTCTTTTATTCCCTTTGCTCTCCAAAACTTGAATTTAAGACTTTTTTTAGTTTTTGTCTTTGACAATAAACAACACCCGTTAATGACCGTCAATATAGTGCCGGTTTTCTTCAACTACATATTCTACATTGATAAATCATATTTAATTCAAAATAAATTGGCGTGTTGACATAAATGGTCCTTCCATAACCAATCTTCCACAAATTTACACAATTAGTCCCCCTCGTCTAAATAAATTGGCATATGGAGAGTTGAATGGACACGTGTTGCCATATGATTTGATATAAATTTCCGAGGTGTTACATTGGGGAGGTGAAATGACATGAGTGCCACACCCTGATATAATTTGTTTTACACAGTAGTCCTTGGTGTCACACCCTGATTTCCCGGTGGGCTCGGACTTGATGTTTTTACGTGACAAATTGATATAGATATTGTAACACCCCAAGACCGGGTTTGGTAATTAAACCCCGTTGATAAAAGTTAAGCCGTAAACGAATTAACTAGGAACAATTAACCTAGTTGATTTGTTTGTATCGTTAGTGATAAATATTGGATGATATCCATTTATAATTAAATCTCAAACATGAGGGACCAAAAAGGGGGAAAAACCTTAAGTTTATGTTCAATAAGATTAAAACACAAAACACACACACACACTAAGATCGATCACGGCTGGAGAAACAAGGGGCAAACCCTTGTTCATCAAGAATAATCAAACTGAAGGAGAATTCGGTATGTCAAAAGGTATGTCAAAAGTCTTAATTTGGTGATGTTATGAAAGGAGGTAAATTTCATGGATTTCAATCCATGTATGAATATCAGAAATTGGAGTGAGATAAGAGATGTATACTTGCTTAGAAACAAACCCTAAGTGAAAATTTTAAATATATTGCTATGATTTGGGTGTTTGGATGCTTTACCACACCTAGTTAAGTGGGTTTTGATAATATGATGAAGTTGATGATATACTTGTGTTTAGGATCATCATACTTGTATGTATGCGTAAGATACTTGAACAAATTAGAGATTCGAGTAAGTGTTCATACATGACTTGAAATGGGTTTTGTATTATATGATCAAATTGATGTTGTGTCAATGTTACTAGGTGCTTGAAACCATGTTGTGTAACACCCCAACCCGGGGCAGGTCGAAGCGTCACTATTTCGAATATCATAACCAAAACACATCCGCTTAATATAAGACAGGATTCAAGGTGACATACATGTTTCAAAATACCCTAAGTCTTAAGTTCATTTAAAAGTACATGATTTAACAAAATAAAGAGTCTTTAAATACTCTTGAACATCCATTAATCTCTCATTACTGATTCCCTCACTACAAGAAAAATGACCATTTGGGACAAAATTATGAGGGACTGATCTATCAGTCTCGGATACATAGTATCTGGGACTAATTTATTAGTTACTAATTGTATTAGAGACTGATTTTTTGTGACTGATTTCCGTGACTAATAATCAGTCCTTAATACTTGGATCACTTATCTGAGACTGAATTTTAGTCACAAATATGTTTGTCTAAAAATAATTTTTGGAAGGAAACTTATTGGTTACTGAAATTCAGTCCTAAATAACTGCCCCATTAATAAAAATGGCGCCATTTTATTGGTCACTAATATTCAGTCGCTAATATACTGACACCTAGGGACAAAATTATGAGGGACTGATCTATCAGTCTCGGATACATAGTATCTGGGACTAATTTATTAGTTACTAATTGTATTAGAGGTTGATTTTTTTGTGACTGATATCCGTGACTAATAATCAGTCCTTAATACTTGGACCACTTATCTGAGACTGAATTTTCGTCACAAATATGTTTGTCTAAAATAAATTTTGGGGGAAAACTTATTGGTTACTGAAATCCAGTCCTAAATAACTGCCCCCATTAATAAAAATGGCGCCATTTTATTGGTCACTAATATTCAGTCACTAATATACTGACACCTAGTGACTAAATTATGAGGGACTGATCTATCAGTCTCGGATACATAGTATCTGGGACTAACTTATTAGTTACTAATTGTATTAGAGGTTGATTTTTTGTGACTAATGTACGTGACTAATAATCAATCCTTAATACTTGGACCATTTATCTGAGACTGAATTTTAGTCACAAATATGTTTGTCTAAAAATAAATTTTGGGGGGAAACTTATTGGTTACTGAAATTCAATCCTAAATAAATGCCCCCATTAATAAAAATGACGCCATTTTATTGGTCACTAATATATTGACACCTAGGGACTAAATTATGAAGGACTGGTCTATGAGTATCGGATGCATGGTATCCAGACTAATTTCTAGAGACTGATTTTTTTGGATGATCTTTGTGACAGATAATCAGTCCCCTAATATTTTGACCACTTGTTTGAAACTAAATTTTAGTTACAAATATGTTTGCCAAAAAAATGGATGGAAACTTATTGCTTATTGAAATTCAGTCCCAAATAAGTGCCCAATTAATAGAAAAAGGCACCATTTTATTGGTCACTAAATATTGACATCTTATTGGTAACTGAATTTTAATCTCAATTATGTTTCCTTAAAAATGGTACAAATGTGTTGGAGACTAATGTTCTATCTCTAATATAAATGGAACATATTAGGGACCGAACATTAGTTCTTTATATTTTCAAGACAAACAAAATTAGGGACTGATATTGAGTTTCGAATGCCTCTTCAGCGTTTAATTATGTTATGCATATTCTACCATTTGTTGGGAAGGTTCTAAGGCTGCAAAATTAGTCTTAAAGTTATTTTCAAAACCTTATTAAGAATTGACTAGAGGAGAACTTGTGTGTTGCGGCAAGTCGACAACGTAATGGGGAAATTTGACTACTATGCATCTACGACGTTCGCTTATTCTTTGTCTCAATTTGTTTCATTCGTAACACCATATATACACCATATATGACATGTAAAATGAAATGATACATTGATACACAATCCAATTAGATCCAAATATGGACATATGGTATAAGCTTTGGATCGGGTTCAATACTTAAAAAGTTAAAAAAGGAGTCTTTTTTTTCGATGAACATATGTATTATTGAATAGTTTAAAAAAACATATGCATTATACATTTAACATAATACATAATATGTCCAAATCAACTCTAACAAAATATAAAACAAGTTCAAAGTTCAACAAATTACAAAATAAGATCATTAACATCTAAATCAACCTACTGCAGCATATTCTCAGCCTTCATAAGTCCAAGTAGCACAAGCCTCTAAGATAAGATTCTTCCAATTCAGCCTTATAAAAAATTAGATTAAGTTATTTTTAAATTTTAATAGATACGGGCCAAATTTGACAAAACTTTATTAAATACTACCTGTAATTCCTTTCTTGATACTTCTACTTTTACCTGCAAACATAATATTCATAGTAAATGCTTAGATAATGTGAGACAAATCTACTTTTAGATGTATCTTAGCAAGAATAAGACTAGTATTTGTGAAGTTTAAATAACCGAAACTCTTACAAAATTTACATACCGAACATTACCAATCATCATCTTCTGACTCATCAATTTCAATTTCATTATTGGGTTTATTAGTGTCTGAATCATCCAGATTTGACTTTGAACCAAAATCGTCCATGCTATGATCAGAATCGTCTATCTTGTCATTGATAAAATCATCTATAGTGCCATCAGAACGTTGAACATCAACGTTTTCAACAATTTCTTCTTCAACATCTTTACGGTGAAGGTTGACATCTTCTAACAAATTTTCTGCATTTTTTTCTTCTGGAATATCCCATAAGTGTCTGTGGGTAATTCTTTCAATGATTTTCCATTGTGAGTTTGGTTTAAGGGGATCCTTTATATAAAACACTTGTTTAGCCTGGTTTGCAAAGATGAAAGGATCCTCCTTGTAAGCATGTCGGGACGTGTCTATACTTATGAAATGAGGTTCAAATATCACGTTCTTTCTTCGACGATCAATGTCAAACCATGTGCATTTGAATAATATAATGCGATAACCTCTTATAAATGACAATTCAATGACTTCGTCAAGAAATCCATAATAGTCATCTTCGATATCATTATGAATGCCCGGTACCGTAACTCCACAATTTTGTGTTTGTCTACCGTTAACATTTGACTTAACTATAAATCTGACCCCATTCACGATATAACCCCTATGTGACGAAACTCGATTATCAGGAAGGCAAGACAATGCATATAACTCCTCATTAATTTGAGATGGATTTAGCGCATACATCTCTTTAATCTGATCTCACTTTTCAACATAGCAATCATGTTATCAGAGTGCAATGCAATATCACAAAGTAAATTAAGTAAAATAGAGTGTGAGTGTTACCCGTTTTTCAAACCAAGTCGAGAATGTAGACTGTTGCATCTCATAAAAATCTGATGATTCAGGATGTTGCATTTGTAAAAACCATAAGTGTTCTCTGCCACATGAAGATAAACTATAAATTTAGTGACATGGGAAACTTAATACCATTTCACAATTAAATATATAAAAAAATTATTTTCAATTAAATATAAAAAAACTTACTCTAAGTACGGTCGAACCTCTTGACAATTGTTGAAGATAAACCATATTGCTTTTTTCATAAGATTACTAGGAAGGATATGAACTTCTTTCTTCCCAATACCTCGGCCATTCAATCTAAAAACATCCAACGCACAACTTTGAGCATCACTAGAGGTTTTGCCATCATTTCTGTCACGTTTGTCCAACTTGGATTCAACACCTCGTAAATAGTGTGAACAAAATGTTATAGCTTCTTCAACAACTGTTAGTGCACTATGTCTGTCAACTTCGTCTTGTATCGAGTCATGTAATAGGATAGGATAATGAGTGCTCGGGTTGCTAGAAACTGAACTTTGTGTGTTTAATAGTAATTCCGCTTGAAACTGCCAAGGACCATTTCAAACGGAATTAGGAACACTATATATAGGGGAGCATGCCGTGTCATTTGGAGCGGAATTACTTTGTCTGATTTGGTACCGAAGTGCTGCAAAATTGTCTCCAGGTGCTGTAATTCTATAAGATCAATAATAGAGACATTTATAATTGATTCGAGCGTCCGTTTCACTGATTCCGCCTTTGATTCGGATCAAACACTCTTCTGAACGACTCGTTTAGGTCGCACAACGATCCTACAAGTGGTATCAGAGCTCAGGAAGAAGAGTTTAGCTTAATTTTTTCAGAATTCTGTCTTCTACACCTTCTTTTCAAAATTGAACAAGTTTTTACGGTCAAAATGGTTTGAATTTCACACATAATATGCGAAACAGTGTTTTATCAAAGCCTTGAGAGAATTAGACTTAAAATCAACTTAAAACTTGGTAAATTTGGTAATTCCGCTTGAAAAACTGTTCGGACAAAATGACATCAGCGTAATTCCGTTTGAAATTAGCAAGTGATTCCACTTGAAACTGCTAATTCCGCTTGAAAAGTACACCTGATTTCGCTTGAAATGTAATTCCGCTTGGAAAGTTCACCTGATTCCGCTTCAAAGAGTAATTCCGTTTGAAGTGTAATTCCGTTTGAAAGTTCTGATTTCGTTTGAAGTTGTTATTCAGGGATTCCTGTTGATACATATTATGTGGACGCGACTTAGTTCGGTTCGACTCGATTCGGTTCGACCCGGTTAGCTTCGGCTCAAGCCCGACGTCACGACATTCCTCCGTCGTGCGTCCCAGAGTTCGACACGCGAAGCACGAAGTGCCGCAAGCCGGTTCCCGCTGCCACATCATCATGACATCATCATGATGATGTCATGATAATGTCATAAGTTGACTAATCTTCAAATATGAAATAAGTTGATTCTTGTACGTGCATGATCTACAGATTACATGTTGGGCTTTTGTTTTGTCTCATGGGCCTTAGCTTATCCGAACACAAGCCAATCGCACAAGGGAGGCCCTAGCCCAATCGCACATCATATATATACCGAAATCTCTTGTGATTTCGGTGGACAAGGGTGTGAAAGAGAGAAGGCAGCGTACAAGAGCCAGACAAATCGCACAAGAGAGAACCGAGAGATTTGATAGGGAGTTTGCAAATATTGTTTTGTAAACATTGATTTGTAACCGTTTTCAAGTATTAATACATTGGTGTTAATCGTTGAGTCTCGGTCTCCTTCTCGTGTTCTTGTCCATCTTTCTATCTCGGTTTGCATCTCCGGTTGGATTCCGCACAACCGGGTGTGTTTGACAACAAGGATTAGGCGACTAGATCCTCCCCTAGCCGGACCTACAAGTGGTATCAGAGCCTTGGCTCTTCTCCTTGTTAAAACCGAATTGTTTTCGATTTGTTTTTCTGGTTTTTAAAGTTTATATTTTTCTGAAAAACATTGTTAATCGGGTTTAATCTTGTTGTTTTGCTGTTTTGTTTTGTTAAAAACCGTGTTTAGCACATGTCTTCATGATATATATTGGTTTTGATTAAACATTTCAAGCAAAAACGCGTTTCGGAAGTTGTCGGGACACCGGAAAACTCTTTAGTTTACCGGAAAATTCAAATTTTCTGGGTTGTGTTCTTCATATCTTCAACCAAGCTTCAAGGTGTTCTTGATAATATTCTTGTTCGATCTGCTTTTGGATTTGAATTAAAGTGTTGTGTGTTTGAATTTGTTGTATGTTTAAAATATTACAAAGACATCATCATTTGGTTGGTGAATGGGGCTTTGTGTAGCCGAAAGTGATTGAAAAAGAAGTCTGTTTGTGTCAGTTGTTAGAAAGTCAACATATTTAATCACACAATATTTGTTTCAGTCGCACAACATTTACGAATCGTACAAGTTTTGTTTTGCATCGCACAAGATTTGTTAGACTCACATCACATTCAGTCACACAAGACATCCAATCGTACAACATCCTGATTTCACTCGCACAAGAAAACTGGGCTCGCACAAGAAGAGTTGGGCTTAAGAATTGGGCCTTATCACCGAAATCAGAACTTGTTCACTTGTTGCCGAAAACACTTAGTGTGTTGTTGCCGAAATCACTTATCAAACATCAATCGAAATCAAGTTGAAATTACAACTTCTCAGCCGAAAACACTTCTTGTTTTCATCAAGTCTTGGACGAAATTTTTTTTTTAAGACTTGTAACTCATTTTTTTTAACTGGTTGATTTGTGTAATTTAATCAGATTGTTATCATTCATACATCAACTATGAGCTGCACAAGCCCTTGGGATTGGAGTACGGATCCACTACCAGATCTAAAACAGATGTCGATGGCCGAATATATGAATCGTACCATACCTCAACAACAACAGTCAATAAGTGCAAGTCAATGGGCAATGGTGTCGAATCAAAATCAGAGTATTCAAAATATTTTGCTTAGTGAGAATGAGACGGGTAGCAACAATCGCCCTCCAAAGTTAAATTACATGAACGACTATCCATCATGGAAGGGTCGTTTCCATAACTACGTTCTAGGGCAAAACACAGAATTATGGACGTGTTTCATCTCTGCATTTAGTGAAGCTCTTGAAGAAGCAGGATCAAATGCGACAACTTTCAATAACATGCAAGAAGCCGACAAAAAGGCATATGATCTGGAGAAGAAGGCGTATGCTATTCTCACTCAAGCACTTCACAGAGACATCTTTCATCAATTCTCATATTGTAAGACCATGAAAGCTTTATGGGATGCATTGGTAGCGAGAGGAGAAGGAAATGCAGCTACTAGAAAGATACGCCATGATTTATTGAAGAAAGAGTTTGAATCATTTCAGTTCTTGGAGAATGAGACTCTAAATGATATGACTACTCGTTTTTATCATTTGATTAGTGAAATGACTTCCTATAGTGTTGCTACAAATCATCCGGAAATGATTGCACGATTTGCTGATGCTCTACCTCCTAAGTGGAGTCCATTCATTGAACTTCTAAAGCATACGGGCGCTCTGGATGCAGCCAATGTCAGTCTTTATGAATTCATTCAGAAGTTGGAGAACAAGAACGAAGAGGAAATTCGGAAAGCTAAAAGGATTGCAACGGCACCTCCTCAAAACACAGAAATGTATTTGCCTGGTTTTAGTCCTTCAGCTAGTTCTAGTTCCATTCAGCAACCGAAGCTTCAAACGGCGTTTGTATCCAATACAAACTCTTCTCCGTTTCCATCGCAACCACAGTGGAATCAAAGTGCTTACATGTCACCATCTATACCTCAACCTCAACCTCCACCTCAAGCCCAACCACAACAACAACAAGCGCATTATACCAACAATCCTTCACCCCAAAACACCAACACTGTCAGAGTTGATACTTCTAATCTTTCAAAAGTCAGTGTAGAAGTTGCAAAGGAACATTTGGAACTTCTCAACACAATGTTTAGTTCATACTGTGGATTGGTAGCAGGTCAAATTGGAAACATCAATATGACCAATGAAGATTATCAGCAGATAGACCGTGATGAAATGGAGTTAAGGGATATCAAGTGGGCATTTGCAAGTGCTGTTAGAAGGGCAAAGGATTTCATGGCTCGAACAGGAAGAACTTCGTTGGAAGGCAAAAATGATACGAAGTACGGGTTCAATAAAGATGCAGTTACATGTTACAATTGTGGCGAAAAGGGTCACTTCAAACGTGAGTGCACCCGACCAAGCAAGCAAGGCAATCAGAATCCGTTCAGAAATCAGACGAGCACTTCTAATGCAAATCAAGACAATCCTGAACGAAGGATAGTAGCAGTGAACAACAATCAGAACCAAAACCAGTCTGGACCTTCAAACACCAATCAAGCATTGATTGTTCAAGCTGATGAAGGATGTGATTGGTCTGTTCAATTGGGAGACAATGATCAAGGAGGTGGAACTGCATGCTATGCAAAAATTATCAATCACATCAAGCATGTTCACAAGGAAGAGTTTTCTGAAAGTGATGATAGCTCGGGTTTTAGTGGGAGTTCAGATGAAGAAAGCTCGAATGCGGGAGATTATAATTCTGAAGATGGATCTTTCTCTTCTCAGACTGCCTTCATGGCTAATATCATAGCCTCTTCGAGTCAGGTAAAATCTGAAACTCCTAGCATATGTAGTAACTGTGCTGATTTGAAACATGAATGTGCTAATGCTAAACATGCTTTTGAAGAATTAAAACATGAATGTGGTGAATTGAAACGTGAATCTGAAACGGTTCATAGTCACAATCAAAGTTTAGTTGTTGAACTGTCAAAGTGCAAGGAGGCAAACATGGCCTTAGCTCGCAATGAAAAGGAATTTAAAACAGTTATTGAAACCCAAAAGAAAAGTGTTTCCGAATTAACAAAAACTGTTTGTAACAAACAAATTGGTATTAATAACTACATTAATATCATCGAGGAAACAAAGAAAGAGCTAGCCGTGGCGAAATGTGAACATGAGGCGATCAAGCTCAAATTGGAGAGTTACTCAAACTCCCGATATGTGCTTGATCACATCATTGACGTTCAGCAACTAAAGGGAAACGTTAAAGGCGTTGGTTATAGGAAGTGTCCACCCCCTTTGAGACACGATTATACCAAGTCGCCCGATGAAGAGGATATGCCTCGGTATGAACCCAGTGTACCTCTTGATTATGAGGAAGTTACTACTGGCCTAGGGTTCAAACCGGACAATTCATCGGAGGGCTCATCTGATCGGAAAGAAAAGTCATCATGTGCTTCAAATCAAAGTTCTCCAATCATTGAGGACTATGATTCTTCAGATGATGAATCAGATGTGAATGACCAGGATGAATCACTTGATGAGACGAAAGGAGTAGAAATTCCAATTGAGAATCATATTCTTTGTGATCCTCCTACTCCTGCCGTGCAACCTGTTGCCAAGCAAGTGATAGATCCTGTCAAGGATGTCAAAGATGACAATGAATGTGTGTCTGCTGTTAAGAGCAATAATTTGTTGTATACTTTAGTCGGTGATAACAAAATTTATTCAAACAAAGATTTTCCAATCAAAAACGTCAATCAATCATTGATTGATAAAGTGTTTGAAGATAATACAACTAAGTTTTTGGGAAAAGCGATCCCGAGAGTTTCAGTAACTCAGTGTGATCCTATTCCAAAAGCTGAAGTGAGGAAACAATTTGGAAACCAAAAATTACCGACTAAACAACAACCTGTCGCTTTTAAGGGTAAACAACAACAACGAGCTCCAAAGCCAAAGGCTAAGGTTGAATCAATAGGAGCTCATTACAAGAAGAAAGCAAAAGATATCAAGTTTGTAGCATCAAAAGGTACTGATAAAATTGAGACTTTTGAAAACAAATCCAACACCGATTTTATCCAACAAGTCAAGATTTTAAAACGTAACAGTCAAAACAATTACACTCAACATACAAATGGGTGTGATGAAAGAGCAAGTACCTCTGGGTCTACAGGTTCAACACGTGAAAGTCGAACCGGTTCTCCTAAGTTTGTTGAAAGGAGAATTTGTTTCAAATGTGGGAAGGTTGGGCACATTATTAAAGACTGCAAAAACTCGCCCAAACCAAATTTTGTTGAAAGAGCCCCCCCTGAACAAGGTCACTCTCAACGTCGTCCTGTTTCTCCAAAACATGATAAACGCACTGTTAAAGAACAGGAAACAAAACAACGACGTAAAAATGTGAAGGTGATTGAAAAGGCGTTAAAATCGGAGGTTGTCCAAACAAAGTCTGTTAAGTTAGAAATTAAAAATGAAAAACAAAAACAGATTTGGAAACCAAAATCGGTAACTGTTTCAGGGGGAGGTGCTGTGTTTAAAAATCATCAGGAAATCGAAGTCACAATTCTCGATGATGAAGGAAGACCCAAGTCTGTTAAGGCTTGGGTCCCCCTCTCCAACTAATCTCTGAGTGAGTGTGCAGGATGTTCCAGGAGGAACTATCGATAGTCATTGGATTGTTGATAGTGGAATGTTCTTGCACAAGATCGGCGACAAAGAAGTTGTTGCCTGTGATGGAGAGAAGAAAAAGGAAAGAAGACAGAATTGTCTGTCGAAAGAAATTGAAAAGCTTCGACAAAATGAAAAATCATTCCAAAGTTTGATTGTTTAAGGCTTTGATCGGGTCCCCGGGGTAGATTTAAATCAAAATGTACGCACCTGCAGCACGTCTGAAGATTCATCATCCACAAAATGAACGTGCAGTGTACATTTCTTCGCGGTGTGATTGAAGAAAATGTGTTTGTTGAACGAACCAACGGGGTGTGCGGATGCCTTGGCATGGATTGAACAACCGCACACTACTTCTGAAAGAGAAAGACAAAGACCTTCGCTGGTGCAACGTGGAAGACCAGCCGGACCCAGTGGTCTATGATCTTGTTGCTGTCAAGAGATTTCTCAGTAGCTACAAAATCGACTTTGAAATCCACACCGGGTGGATATCCAATTTGGGAGAGCGCTCAGATTCATTGCAATGCATGAAGCAGTTGCAGGATACGGTTTTAAATTTCTAATCTCTCATTTACTTGTCGATATTTAAGCTGCTTTATAAATTGTTTATCCTCTCGTAGCACTCTTTGGCCAGACAATGTTGTCATGGTCCGCACCGCCTACCGACGTGCCAACTGATTTTTCCAAAATTTGATAAATCATTTCTGATTAATTTATTTTTGGTAAACGGCATTGAGGTATAACATGAGTTATCCGACATCGGGAAATCCTTTTTGTAAATATCTTTGTGTCTTTTAAATTTATCATAGTTTGTTGATTTTAGGGGGAGTAAATCCAAAGTAAATCCAAATTTGAAAATTCAAAAACATCGAAAAATTTCAAAGCCCAAAAACATTGGAAAAACAAAAATGAGTTTCCTGGCGAGAAAAAGAGAAAATGATAGTAAGTCAGTGGTCTGTTGAAACCTTTTTAAACTAAAATGCAAAATGAAAAATGTTAAGCAGCTCTATATAAGATGTATCGGTAGGCTCACAATCATTTTAAAGTGTGCAGGGTGATATAAATCCTTAAATCGACTGAAGACCAGGTGGGAACCATTCATTGGCATATGGTCTTAGTACCGAAATTTCGTTTGAGAGATTGCCGAGGTTCTGAGATATTCGGTCTTTATGCTGCTTATCATCTGGGTATCATGGTTGTTTCTTTTACCGAAAAAATAACGGGGACGCAAGTCTAGATCTTCCATGATACCATACATACGTGTACATACTGCATTCGACCTCAATAAGTGATAAACAATCACATGTCCCCATAATAAGTGATAATATATCACATTTATCCGGGAGTCAAGTTCGTCTCTCTGCTGTACGAAAGTACTGACCTGTTGACGGACTTGCTCCTGTGCCCTCATGCATATGAAAATCAAGTTCCTCATCAATAAGTGATTCTATCACATAGGGCTTGTTTTCAATCAAAATAAGTGAGTTTCTCACATTCTTTTATACGGTCAAACAGATGATAAACAGTATACTCACCGGTAAGATGAACTCTCGTGCATACCTTGATACGGGAATGTGTCGTGTGTGGATGAACACCGGTCGGTAAGTATAAATCATACCTTAACGTATCCCCTCACCATGATTACAAATGATAAGTTGAGCTTATGTGGATAACAATACTGATAATCGTTATAGGATGCTTATCTAAATGTTAACTAATTGAACAACAAGAGCGTTTTGGCAAGACCGTACACTGATATGATTCTCTTACCCTCGAAACTCGCAAAAAGAATGTCTGTAAATATGTATTTACTGCTTTCAGTTTCTGTATCCTTGTATATATTTATTTATTGCTTTCCGTCTTTACATTTGAAAAATGAAAAATTCCAAAAAGATTTTAGGTGTGTTTTAATATAAACTTTATAAAAGCCAAAAAGATTTTGCTTCTAGTTTATTTTTGATTGACTGATGTTGGAACTCGAGTCTATCCTACTCAAAATCCTAATTCTAAGCCGGAAAACAATTGCATCTTCATAAACATTCGAAGTTAACAAGTTTTGAAAGTTAAAGGATTCAAATTGATCATTTTGTTAAACTTTCAAACTGTTGTCGGTCGGTGTTTGATTGAGATTTGATCTCATATGTGTCATTTGTTTAAATGTTAACTATATTCCAAGCGGTTGTTCTCATTATGCGTTTAGCTTTCTTGCATGTGCAGATGCTAAAGGCGAGGAGAACATGTTCGATGACAAGCTTTGGAATGAAGACACGAAGTGGAGGCACTCAAAGTATAAAATGATTGAGTTGCCGCTGACCCTTCATCAACACCACAAGGATCTGAAGATTTGACAAGTCAAAAGATTCACGAGCATGACTCAATGGAGAGTTCAATCTAAGGGGGAGTTTATTGACACACTACCTAAATGAAAAGGGAGTTTGTTGATACACTTTCTACTTACAACGCGTGAAGACTTTGAAGATCCTCCGACGTGGAAGACATGGAAGTTGAACCTCACGAGTAGCGTCCAAGGGGGAGTTTGTTGATACATATTATGTGGACGCGACTTGGTTCGGTTCGACTCGATTCGGTTCGACCCGGTTAGCTTCGGCTCAAGCCCGACGTCACGACATTCCTCCGTCGTGCGTCCCAGAGTTCGACACGCGAAGTACGAAGCGCCGCAAGCCGGTTCCCGCTGCCACATCATCATGACATCATCATGATGATGTCATGATAATGTCATAAGTTGACTAATCTTCAAATATGAAATAAGTTGATTCTTGTACGTGCATGATCTACAGATTACATGTTGGGCTTTTGCTTTGTCTCATGGGCCTTAACTTATCCGAACACAAGCCAATCGCACAAGGGAGGCCCCAGCCCAATCGCACATCATATATATACCGAAATCTCTTGTGATTTCGGTGGACAAGGGTGTGAAAGAGAGAAGGCAGCGTACAAGAGCCAGACAAATCGCACAAGAGAGAACCGAGAGATTTGATAGGGAGTTTGCAAATATTGTTTTGTAAACATTGATTTGTAACCATTTTCAAGTATTAATACATTGGTGTTAATCGTTGAGTCTCGGTCTCCTTCTCGTGTTCTTGTCCATCTTTCTATCTCGGTTTGCATCTCCGGTTGGATTCCGCACAACCGGGTGTGTTTGACAACAAGGATTAGGCGACTAGATCCTCCCCTAGCCGGACCTACAATTCCGTTTGAAAGTGTGATTTCGTTTCAAAGTTATTCCGTGTCAAAGCTAATTTCGTTTGAAGTCTAATTCCTCACCAAATTGCTATTTCGCTCCAAAGTGTCATTTTTGCATCAAGATCATTCCGCACCAACTGAGTATTATTTCCATTCAGTCAATTGTTAATTGTTTAAACTGATTGAATTTGTTTGTTTGTGTGTCATTTAGGTTTGTAAATCAAAGTGAAAGATTCAAGAAGCATAGCAAAGATGTCGGATATCGGCAAAGAGTTTTACAACACGTTTTATAATGCGTTTACATCTGAAGATATTCCAGTAACATCAAAGAATGCCACAAAAGTGATATCGGAAAGTTTGAATCATGATAAAGTGTATGGGAATCATCAAAGACCACCAACGCTCATGAATATAGAAGATTATCACTGGTGGTATGAGAGATTTGAAAACCGGGTGCAAGCTTACGCATATGATAGCTGGATTTGTTTAACAATTGGATATGAAAAACCAAAAAATGAAAAAGGTGAATTAATCACACTTAAAGATTTCACGGCAGATGATAAAAAGGAACATTCGGCTGAATTGAGAATGAAAACTTTACTTCAACAATCAATCAGAGAGGATATTTTCTCATTACTTCAGTATGGTGAAACTTCTAAGTCAATTTGGGAAGCATTAAAGTTGAAAGCTGAAGGTGGGAAAGATATCAAGAAAAACAAAATATCGTTGTTAAAGAAAGAGTTTGACTTGTTTAGCTGCATGAAGAATGAAACAGTTCATCAAATGATAGAACGATTTTTGTCATCTAAAATTGAAATGGAAAAGTTTGGAATCCACAAAGAGAGAGAAGAAATGGTGGATAAACTTGTTGAGGCATTGCCACATGAGGAAGATTGGAAAACTTATGAGATTGTGTTGAAAAATGATGATAAATTTGATACAATAACGTTAGACACTCTGATTGAAAAGATAGAGGGACATGATCTGTTACTTAAAAAACAGAACAAAGTGTCTGGTTCTAACTATCAACAGAATGTTGGTTTGTACTATCGTAGATGGATGCTACAAAACAATGAATCTCCAAGGATCAAAATTGGTTTTAGTGCAGACAAGAATGGTGATTCATCAAAGAACACGTCTTCAAGTTATGATCCAGGATATCATTCCTCATTTACATCAGGATCATCAAAATAAAATTCCAACTTTGATTGGAAAAATTCTCCACTTTTGAACAATGAGTTTGCTCAGCAGCATATGAGTTTCTTAGCTTCTATTCTGGTATCTTACGAAGGCTTAGTTGCAGGAAAGATCGGAAATCCCAACATGACTAAAGAGGATTATGATCAAGTGGATCCAGAAGAAATGGAACTTATGGATATTCGCTGGTGCATGTCGAGTGTTATTCGTAGAGCTCAAAGATTCATGGAGATTACTGGAAAAAGATGTTTGGAAGGACCGGAAATGAAGATAGGTTTTGACAAGAATAAAGTCACTTGTTTGAAGTGTAAACAAAAGGGTCATTTCAAAAGAGAATGCACAAACAACAAAGCTGATGATAGTGTGAATCCTTTCTATGAAGATTATTACAAAAAGGCCATCTATCACAAGAACAATGAGCAGCCAACCAGAAAACAAATTGAAGAAGGATCTTCTAAAGAGAAGAGAGCTGTTTTGTCATTGCGTGACCAGAGTGAAGATAGTTTAGACTATGAAAGATCTGAATCATCTGTGTATAAAAATTTTGATTGGAACAAATTTGTCGATGAGACAGAAGAGAAATGGAGAATTCAGGATGATGAAGGATATGATTGGAGTCAACATGACAAGAAAAATGGAAGAGCTAAGGCATTGGTTGCTGAAATGAAACTTACTCGTGAAGAAAGACATGCACGTCTTAGATTGGATGATGTGTATGATGCCTACAAAGAAGCAACACTAGCAGGCAGGTGGAGCAAAGAAAAAGAATGTTATGTTGATCCTCAAGGAAACCCGACGGTTGATCCGAAGAAGGTTGACCTGGAAGCATTAGTTGCTGCTATACCTACTGTAAGTGTCTGGTGCAAAGGCCTTAGGGAGATTCCAAGGTACAAAGAAAAGGTAGAAGAAGGCATTAGGAAAGTGATATTTGCTAGTCTGGAAAAGAAAAAGACGGTTGAAGATATTGTGAATGAGAGTGAAAAGTTGGTGAATGAGGTGAAGAAAGTTGATGAAAAAGTTGAGGAAGTTGTTGAAGAGAAACAACAGGGGTTTGAGGAAGTTCAGAGTTCACAAACAAAAGAAGCTACAGTGCCAATTACTGAGGTAACTACTGAAACTGATACTTCTGTTCAAATTGATAATGAAGCTGAACAACAGTGCAAGAAATGCATAGAAATGTGCAGTGCTTGTACTGAAAAAGATGAAAAGTTCAAAATAAGGGACATTGAATTCACTAAAATAGAAAAGATTTTCAAAGATAAATGTCACGAAATGATTGAAAATGAAAAGTTTTTGAAACAAGAAAATGAAAAACTGAAACAAAAATGTGATGATTTTGAAAAAGAAAATAAAATACTAAAAGAAAAGTGTTCAGCTGTTTGCAACGAATGTGTTCCAAAAGATAACAAAATTAAAGAGTTGCAAAAGGAATATGATGGAATGAAATTGTCATATCATACTGTAAAAGAGGCATATGAAACTTTGAAAAGTAAAGTTAAAAGTCTAGATGATAGATTGTGTGCTTGTTAGAGAAATACTAAATTTCTTGAAGCTAGATTTGAAGATAAACAAAGAGTTTTAAATCAATATATTGATGATGTTGCTAAGCTTAAACAAGAATTGGTAGATAAAGAAAAGTTGGTCAATAAATTGCAAAGTTATCATTCATCTTCATATATTCTGGAACGTATTTTCAACATCACACCCGATGGAAAAGAGTCTGAAAAGAACATAAAGGGAATTGGATCTGAATACCATCAGGTTCCACCACCGTTGGAGAATAATTATACATTCTATGATGGCGAGAAGGTGGAAAAAGCAATAAACATGGTTGATCAGTTACCCGATAACATCGATGTGACTTACACCAAATCTGATGATATCAGTGATTCAGAGGTGGTTGGTAAGGTTGTTGAAAGTGTTTTAAAAGAAGAGTCGGTTGATACAGGTAAAACTGAATCACAAGATGAAAATGAGGGAAATTTTCATGATAGTTATCTTAAACACTCAAGATCTGAAAAGGTTGTGGATGATGATTCAAAAGGATTGGTTTATACCATTATTGGATCAGACAAACTATTTTTAGATGTTGTTTTCCCGATTCAGAATGTGATTTCAGAAAAGGTTGACAAAGTTTTTAAAATGATTGAGATTCAAAAGTCTGAAATTTCAAAATTTGCTGGAAAAGGTAAGAAAACTTTTTATAACAAACCTGGTTACCAGAAGAAAAACATAAAGGCAGGGTTGGGTTATAAAAAGAAACAGAATTGGAAAGGAAATAAACAATCGGATTTTCAAAAGAAAATGGATTTTGTTAATGGGAAAAGTTTGAAAGAAGTGGAAGAACTCCAATTTAGACAACAGTCTAATGAAGAGTTTTATGCTCAGAAAAGGAAACAATCTCAGGTTAAAGATGTTTCAAAGAAAACATGTTTTAAATGTGATCAAATTGGACATGTTGCACGAAAGTGTCCAAACCCAAAGCCTGTTAATGTTGAAAAACAGAAATATGAGGATGTGGAACAAAGGTCAACTAGATTTGACTCAAAACAAACTTGGAGACACAACACAAACAAGTTTGTTTTCACTCAAAATGGTGATTCAAAACAGACCTGGAATTCTCACACACCCAGATTTAGAACAACACAGAGTTGGAAAGCAAATATTGATGCAACAAAACCAAATCAGTTCTGGAAACCAACTGTTGTTCAAAATAAAAATGTTCAAAAAGAATTATATTTTTACAAACGAGGTACTCCGAAAGGACAAACTTGGGTTGAAAGGAAACAAACAGTTTCTGTGATTGAAAATCAGAATGAAGATTCATTTGTGAAAAATGATAAAAAAATTTCCGAAATTAAATGAAGCATATTGTGTTGAAATGCCTAAGGTCAAACAGACCTGGGCTAAATTGTTCAAATAATTGAGTACTTTGAATGTGCAGGTGCTTCAAAAAGAGGATGAGAGCCAAATCAACGAAGGAAGCAGCCTGGCACGAGAGGAAGAGGCTGTTGGTCCCTCTGTTGGTTGAAACAGGGAGTTTGTTTGTTTTCTGTATATAAAAATAAACAATATTTCAAAAATCATAAAAATTGAAAAATTTAAAAACCAAAAATATGTTTTTATTTTGTCACAATTTTGAAAAACCAAAAATATCTTTGTTTTTAAATTTGTCAAAAAATCAAAAATTTTAAAAATATGTTGATTGAATATGCCGAAACCCTCACGGCGGAACAAACATGATTAATTTCACAAGATTGAAAAACGGTTTTCAAACTGTAAAAAGTCAATGTGTTGTATATCATGGGGGTATTTACTGCTTTTCATGCACTATGGTACACATTAGCAGAAAATGGATGGCGAGACAAAGCTATCAGCATCGGTTATCAAATTTTCTTTTAATGGTTTTGCATTTTAGGGGGAGAAAGAATTTTCAGAAAATCCAAAAACATTTGAAAATTTGAAAAAGTAAAAAACATGATAAAATTTAAAAATGAGTTTTTGTGAAAAAATAGGAAATGATAGTACATCAGTAGTCAGTTACAGTATGCTAAAGAAATGTAATGATTATATAGCGTTAAACGGTCTCACTGATGATATGCCGATAGGTTTTTACACATTTAGTAAACTTTTTCGGGATATAAACTTAAAATTCAAACTTGCTTATTTCGTGGGGAACACTACTTGGATATATAGGTAACCCCTGAAATCTCGTTTGAAGGACCCCTCTTTCTGAGATACTAGGTCTTTATGATTAGTGATATCTGGGGTATTATCCCGGGACTTCTGATTTTACGAAAGCAATGGCCTAGTCCTCGTATAATACTTTCTGCTTGCTTGAAACATAGCATCGCCCTCAGCATAAAAAATGATGAAACATTGAAAAATGATAATCATGTGCTGTTCAAGAAAAGATCCTCTAAAGGGGACACACCAAAAGTTGAGCCATCATCTCTCTGCTGAACGGAAGTTCTGACCTGAGCTCTCATGGCCTCGCAATTTAACCCTTTACAGATATCATCTAGGTATACTCACCTGTAAGACTGAATATTGGGATCTGGATACGGGAGTATATTCAAGAGGTGGGACACATGAATGAATTTAAGTTCTTAATACACCTAATTCGTATCCTGAATCAGTTGAAATTTGTGTGAAAATTTAAGTGGATCAGTATATCGACAATCTAAGTGAATTGTTTAATTCTTAATGTGTAACTAAGCTCAACGGTACTTTTGACTTGTCAGAAACTGATATGACCCTCTGACGCAAACTCAAACAAAAATATTGTCTGTAAATATGTTTGTTTACTGCTTTATGTTTTCAGAAAACTACAAAAAGATTTTGATTTCTGCTTTATTTTCGACAACCGATGTCTGAGTGCTGAGTTTCAAAATCTAAGTATGCTGATTGTGTTTCTGAAAATAAAACAAGTTCATTAATTTGAAACTTGAATTTTTTTTAAAAATAAAAATCAAAAACAGTTTCTGATATCTCCAAGGTCATTAGTTTGGACTTGGATGATTAACTGTGAGGGATTTGGATGCTTATATTGTTAAAATCTGTTGGATAAATCCAGGTTACGATTTCTGAAAAATCGAAATTGCTTTTACTGTAAAAATATTTTAGTATATGATGAGAGAGAGCCAGGTTTTCAATCCTGGATATTCAAAAGATTGTTACTCATAAATGTTTGAGTGATTGCAGATATTAGTCCAGACTACGATCCCGACAGCCAAGTCTAAGGGGGAGTCTGAAGACGAGCTCAAAGCAAGGGGGAGCTTGTAACCAGAAAGCAAGGTGTCGATCCCTAAAGCACGGAAGCTTGATGAAAGGGGGAGCCTGAAGAAGATAAAGCAAGAGCCAGAGTCAGATCCTGGTAGAATGATAAAGATAGAGCCAGGATGAGATTTTGAACATGTGAAGAGGATGCTTACAATGTTAGACAATTTGATAAGAGCATGAAGACTGATCAAGATTGAAGATGTGTCATGATAAAGACTCGACACTGAAGACTTCGTCAACATCCAAGGGGGAGTCTGTTAGTGCACTATGTCTGTCGACTTCGTCTTGTATCGAGTCATGTAATAGGATAGGATAATGAGTGCTCGGGTTGCTAGAAACTGAATTTTGTGTGTTTAATAGTAATTTCGCTTGAAACTGCCAAGGACCATTTCAAACGGAATTAGGAACACTATATATAGGGGAGCATGCCGTGTCATTTTGAGCGGAAGTACTTTGTCTGATTTGGTACCGAAGTGCTGCCAAATTGCCTCCAGGTGCTGTAATTCTATAAGATCAATAATAGAGACATTTATAATTGATTCGAGCGTCCGTTTCACTGATTCCGCCTTTGATTCGGATCAAACACTCTTCTGAACGACTCGTTTAGGTCGCACAACGATCCTACAACAACATAACCTTCTGCTATCGAGCCTTTAGGTTTAGCTAAGTTTTTAACATATTTTTTTTAATGACTAAGGTATCTTTCGATTGGATACATCCACCTCGATTGTACAGGTCCTCCCAAAATTGCCTCTTGAGGAAGATGCACACACAAATGCACCATAACTGTAAAAAATGATGGGGGAAATATACGTTCAAGCTTGCACAAAATCTTAACTACATCTTCTTGCAACACTTCCAACTCGTTCACGTGTAATGTGGCTTGAGTAAGTTTCTTGAAAAACTGGGACAACTCCACTAATGCATCACGAATTTCTTTTGTCATAAAGGATTGCAATAGGAATTAGACGTTGTATTAAGACGTGACAATCACGTGATTTTAGCCCATGTACCTTACCTTGCTCAACAATCACATTTTTAGCTAAATGTCCAGCATACCCATCTGGAAAACGCACAGAGTTAAGTAAATTACAAAATTGTTTTCTCTCGTCTCGAGTTAAAACATACAAAGCATGTGGTTTAACTCAATGATCATTCTTTCTAACCAAGTGAAGCTCTTTACGTATGTTCATATCTTCCAAATCTAGTCGGGCTTTGTCAGTGTCTTTCGTCTTTCCTTCTTTGTTTAATAGGGTTCCCAACACATTCTCACACACATTTTTATCAACATGCATCACGTCAATGTTGTGACGAATCAATAACTTAGGCCAATATGGGAGTTCGAAGAAGATGCTTTTCTTTGACCAGTTTATATTATCATGTGGGTTCCGTTTTCTCTTTTTACCTACATGATCTGGATGTTTTCCATGTTGGTGTATAGGGAGATGTTTCAACTGATGTAAGCAATCATCTCCATTGACAAGTTTAGGTGCAAGCCTAGTCTCTCTCTGTCCATTAAAATCTCGTGCTTTCCTCCAAGAGTGATTGGTTGGGAGAAATCGCCTATGACCTACATATCCTATTCTATCTCGTCAACGTATACTGCTCGCATCTTCATTGCATATTGGACATGCCTTATATCCACTCGTGCTCCATCCAGATAAATAACCGTACGCAGGAAAATCATTAATTGTCCATAGAAGTGCGACACGCATGTTGAATTTCTGTTTTGATTCACAATCATATGTTTCAACACCCTTATCCCATAGAAGTTTCAACTCATCTATGAGTGGACGCAAAAATACATCAATATCGTTACCTGGTGAATCGCTTCAAGGAATCAGCAATGTCAACATAAATGAAGCATCGACCATAGACTTCCAAGGAGGCATATTGTATGGTATGAGCACAACAGGCCACATACTATAGGAGAGAATTTTTGCACCAAACTGATTGAAACCATCACTTGCAAGCCCTAGGCGAACATGACCATAGATTTCCAAGGAGGCATATTGTATGGTATGAGCACAACATGCCACATACTATAGGAGAGAATTTTTGCACCAAACGGATTGAAACATCACTTGCAAGCCCTAGGCGAACATTTCTAGGATCCTTTGCAAAATCAGGAAACATTGTATCAAAGTGTTTCCATGCCTTTCCGTCTGCTGGATGCCTAAGAACCCCCTCCTCTTTGGTTTTGTATCGATCATGCCACAACATTTCCTTAGCAGTGTGTCCTGAGGCATATAAGCGCTTAAGTGTACTTGTGATGGGAAAGTAACGTAAAATTTTTACCTGTTTTTTCTTCCCTTTATTATTTTCTTCATAACGACTAGTGCCACACACGGGGCAATTTTGTAATTCTGCATTTTCTTTCAAAAATAATGCACAGTCATGTTTACAAGCATGAATAGATTCGTATCCTAGTCCAAGAGTACGTAAACACTTTTTCGCCTCATAATGGTTCTTCGGTAAGTTTGCATCCTTGAAGGCCCGACTAAATAAATTCAGAATCATATCCATTGACGCATTTGTCATTTTGCATGTTACCTTCACGTTCATCAACTCTAGTAAAAAGCCTAGTACAGAAAACTCATCACACCCCGGGTATAAAGGCTTCTCCATGTCAACAAATAACTTCTCCACCTTTGGGTTATTATGTAGACTGGCACCTTCCATGAAGTTTTCAGCTTCAGTTTCACCGCCCGTAGGAAAAGCGTCATCAAGTAGCTCATTGACACCGTCATGTGATTCATTTTAACTTTCTTCATAGTCATTATCTGTTTGGTCTGTTTCATAACCCGACAGATGTTCACCGTGATGAATCTGTACATTGTATGATGGTTCAAAACCATTATAGATGATATGATCAGCAACAACTGTGGGAACATGTCTTCTTGCATTCACACACTTTTTACATGGGCAATGTATCCTACCACTATCAACATATGTTTTACCCCTTTCTGCAAAAGCTATCGCTCCATTAATGAACACTGGATCTACGTTATTAGTGATTTTAGTCCAGCTCTTATCCAATGTCATTGCAAAATCCTGGTTAACAACATTAATAAACTAATTATCAAAACAAAACATTATTCTTTGGTTTATGAGGTAACATAATTTTAGACATAATAAAACTTAGCCGTAGGCAAATTATCAAATCCCGAGCAGAAGAATTTATGAAATTATCCTTGATTTGATTCCCCTGTCCAGATGGTGATGTAACTTTTGAAAATCCTGCATGTATAAAAGAAAGTTACCTATAATGACAGAAGCAATAAAATAATAATATACCTGGCAAAATATTGTTGGTTCGTAAGTCCTAACTTGTGTCTTGATTTAGCTCTAATTTGAAGTTTAATTTGAGTACCTATTCATCACTGATCGATATCCCATTTATCTCGTTTGACAAGAGGGGCATTTTAGTCAAAATCCTATAATTTTATGTGCACTTCTATTTTTGTATTTCAGTATGGTTATGAACAATGTTATGTCTTTCATGTAATGGTTTCGAATAATCATTGCTTTTTTTTGAATGCTTAATGGTTGTCTCGTGTATATTGCTGATAAAATGCGTACTTTCATTCTGTTTGTAGTCGAGACCAGGTCTAATTTGTGTAACTTGTATCTTTTTCAAGCTTGATCTTCAAAGAGTTAAGTTGTGCGTAGCTTGCTTTACGAGGTGTTTGCCCTGTCATGTATTGTTGCTTCTTACATTGGTAGTATTTAAAATTATTTGAGTATAGCTGTGTTTTTTTAAGTAACTGCATACAAATTAATGTTTGATTTCTATTAATCAATCTAGTTAACTACTAGTTGATAAGAATTATGATGTATTTATGTGTGCAAAATCTTCATGTATGGAAAGATAAAAAAAAGTTCTTGTTTCCTTGGAGATCCAGGTAATGATAGCTTCTTTTTGTGGTGTTAGACTTTTAAAGTCAAACATAATGGTTGGTGCATGAAAAGACAACCAGTAATTTTCTTTTCAACACTCTCTATTTTCTTTCTATCTAGTTTCTAGTAAATTGTGGAATACATAACAATAATGTATTTTTTTTCTTTAAGTATTAGTTCTTGTTAGTTTCTAGTAAATTTTGGAATGCACTTCAATTACCTTGGAGATCTGTAACCGGCACTACCCGCTAAAGGTCAAATGTGATATATTTTGATTCCAAAATTGCTATCCTTTCCTAAACTTTCGGAGAATTGTGTTATTTTACTAAATCCTAATATCATAATTGTACATAATTACTTTTTCATGTTCTTTTTCTAGGAGGATACTGAGTTTTTTTAGATGTTACAAAAGCGTTATGTTTGACTTTAAAAGTCAACAATGAGTAATTAGTTCCAACGACTAATCAAGAGCATGATGTTGGTGTAACTGAATAAATTAGATGTATAATTTTTAAATGATGTTGGTGTAACTGAATAAATTAGATGTCGGGTCAGGGGTCGGAATGGGTTATGGGTCAGAATGGGCTAGTTAAAAAATGGTTATGCAAGTTTAAATGCCGGTCACGCGTACCTAGGCCGGAAAACACTCGTCATGCCTCGCGACCCAGCTTTGATACACTTAAGCCAGCGCTGGATGCGTAACTGGTGTGGGCTATGCACGTTTAAGCATCAGTTTTGTATGCTTAGT
This sequence comes from Helianthus tuberosus, assembly GCA_030545235.1. Lineage (NCBI taxonomy): Eukaryota > Viridiplantae > Streptophyta > Magnoliopsida > Asterales > Asteraceae > Helianthus > Helianthus tuberosus. The sequence continues at coordinate 97,804,827 of CM060388.1, forward strand.
GTAGGTTATGAATACTTAATTCGCCAACATGAATCAACGATAAAAAAACTCCATACTGGAATAAGCATATACTGATATACAGGACAAAACAGAGGGTTGCATTCGTTACCTCTATAGTTACGCACAAAATAAACAAGAAACGATAGTGGCGGTACGCAATGCGTGAAGGCGGCTGTGTTTGTCGCCTGAATAAATTAACAAAATATTAGATCAACATTTTTGTAGAAATATTGTTCAAAAAGAGAAGCATACTGATTTTATTTTTGGTACTTGGGACTTGATCCGAATAAACAAATATAGACCTTGCAAACGGGTCGGGTCAGGTCATGGGTCAAAATGGGTCAATAATAAAAAAAGGGTTGTTTTGGTTCGGGTTGAAATGGGTCCGGGTCAGAACGGGTTCGGGTCGGTCGGGTCTTTTTTTTTAGAATGGCCATCGGTTGAAAATAGATCAACTGCACTTGAAAATCACAAACTGAAACTGAACAAGTAAACTACTAAACTCGATTCGAACAGGTGGTCAAAACAAAAAGAAGCTAACTCCGATTCTTATTCGATTAACCAATAAACTTCTAAAAGAATTCATATAAATGACCACTTACAGTTATTGCTAAAATTTACAGTATCTGACAAAATAAGCTGATACTAGCTAGCATCAGTTGCTGGGATTAGATAAAAAATAGGCATGAAAATTGTAACTAGTAAATAGGGCTGCAAACAAACCAAACGTTTGGCGAACAGTTCGTGAACTGTTCGGCGGGAAGTTCGTTTGTGTTCGTTCGTTTATTAAACAAACAAACACAAACAAGAAATTTCGTTCGTTTAGTTAAATGAACAAACATGAATAGAGGGCGCTTTCGTTCATTTATGTTCGTGAACGTTCGGTAACATGTTTGTTTGTGTTCGATAATTCATTAGTGTTTTTAGCTTTTATATTTTATTTAAATACTTCAAAATTTCCGACAAATAAAATATTTAATAAGTGTCAACGTATTATATATATTGTTCATGAACGTTTGTTTGTGTTCGTTTGTTACCATTTGTGTTCATGAACATTAGTTTGTGCTCATTTGTGTTCATCATCGTTCGTTTTCATTCGTTGCCTAAAATTAACAAAGAAACACAAACGAACACGAACAAGTTCATTTCCTTAACAAACAAACACGAACATAAAATCTCGTTCGGTAAGCGTTCATGAACAGTTCGTGAACACATATATTTCTTAACAAATGAACACGAACAAAGACTTGTTCGTGTTCGTTTGGTTCGTTTACAGCCCTACTAGTAAATATTGTGACAACCCTCAAAATTTCAGGTACTGTACAAATTAATTAATTTCGATTATGTGCTTAATGACTGTGCTTGATTAAAATTGACACCTTAAACTGCTTACTGATTTATGTTACATAGATACATGTGCATCACTTTACATACAGTCGCTCCATTTATTTCATACAGACTATTAGTGACAAACCTGATGCACAAAGCACAGTTAGCACAGTGAGCGGATAACTCAGACACATGCTGACAATGCCAGCACATAGACAGACAATGTTATTATGGCCAGTATGAGCCAGGGTTAGGGTACTACACTGGTTTGGAGTGTAGGGAAGTGGGGACCATAAGACTGCGTCATTAGGTGATAGATATAGTGCCGGGAAGTGCCTAAAACACACTTTAAATACAGAATTCTGCATTCTTTTATAAAATTCCGCATTTTATTATACCAGTAGAATACAAAAATATGGCAGAGTGGTCCTGTATACTTTCCTAAGTGCCAGGAATGATTTCGTTACAAAAAGATGCATAAAAGACACTATACGGTACAATTTAACGCTTTAACAGAACGATACGTAACCGAGCAACCGGACATTACCCGGGACACCAAAATTTTGTCAGAAACATTATTTTATTATTCCTAAATAATCATGGTCACAAAAATCCCCACACACTATAGAAATATGTCATACGCATGATACATTAGAAAATACACTTTACCTCCTAGATATTTACCTACTTAATATCAAAAGTTACACATAACCCCCCCCCCCCCTCCCTCATATTCACGGTTATAAAAAGGTGGCCCCCACCCATGATCTTTCTTGATACACCATGATTACTTTCTTGATTTTATAAGATTTTCTTGGATTTCCTAGATTTGCCTAGATTCTCTTTGGATTACAAGCAACCTACTAATTAACAAATTTTACAATTCCCCCCCCCCCCCCAACCGAATTTTCAGCCATGGGGCCCACCCCATCATTACATTATATTTTGTTTAGATTTGGTGATATTCTCCTAATTTGTGGTTGGCCAAAATCTAGAATATCATGACACTAGGGTTAGGGTGGCTCATGAATTCCAAGAAATCCTCATCATCACCTCAAGATCGACACTCCACCTCACTCTCTCTCCCTATTTCGGTTTCCTCATAACCGAATCCACCACCCATCTCCTTCATACCTTCATCTTCTTCACTACAAGTCCCATTCCAAGCTCCAAAGTTGATTCATAGAAGTTGCAAGTGGAAGAGCTCTCAAGAAAGCTTTGTTCAAGCCTTTATCACCATCTTTCTCCCTACATATTTGCACTAGATTTCTTCCCTAGCTTGAAGCTAGTGGTAAGTCCCTTCACACCATTGTTTCATCTTGTTCTTTGTATTATAATATGAATAACGTTCAAATCACAAAGCTAAAAACACTAAAAATATGAACTTGAAACCTTACATAAAACCATACATAAGAAGTTTGTTTGAAGATGTTATCGGGATGGATTAGGGTTGGTAAATGCATGCATGTTATTTGATCATTGATTTCATGGTAAAATCATTGTTAGAACACTTGGTCATGTGTTTTTAGAAACATTAAACTAGAAATAAACATGCTGATTGGAATTTCCAGCCAACTTCAACAGGCTGTAACTGGGTCATTTTAAATCGAAAAACTGAATTTCTGGAGTCTAAATTATGTATTTTTGAACAACCGAACAAATGGCACTGGAATCGTAATTTTTCGAGGTCGATTACTATTTTTAAAGAATTGTTTTAAGACAGCAGCTCAAGCTGAAATTTTTCTGCTGAAAAAGTGTGTCGTATTCAGAGTCATAACTCGAAACCTGAGAAGAATCAGCTCATGGGATTTTTACTGTAGATGGTCACTGTTGTTGCCGTGATCCTCCAACTGAAATTTCGTCGATCGGGCTTACGGTTAATTTTTAGTGAATTTTTCCGTAGACTGCAATCAGAAAGCAACAAATCTGATTGCAGTCGGGTAAATAAATTTTTATATAATATTGTTAATGAACTGGGGCCCGATATTTTTACACAATAAAATTGGAACGTTTATGACATTCTGTAAAAATTTGAGAATTTTTGGAGAAGGATAACTATTTTATTAAAATGCTCAAAAGCAGTCCAGTTTTGACTAATAAAGCTGAAATGACATAAGTGGTATATTGCGTGTATGATTGTCGGGTTTGCTATGTGGGAACAATCTACGAGTTATATGTAAAAGAAAATGATATGCTATTAAGCATGGACACCTCTATTTACAAAGGAGACTATGGCGAAATTTTCCGAAAATCCTAACACTTAGTAAATATTTTCTGGACAAGTGTTTACTAGTATATTTTAGACTATGTTTTTCAAACATAAAACTCGCCATAATTTTTATAACGAAATACAGAGTATCGGAGGTTGGTTTTATACAGGAATATGGTTAAATATGTACACTCTAAAAAGGGACTTAAAAATATAATTCCAATACGAACAGACATATGTAAAAATATCCCATCCTTGGGAAGGAAATACGAATACACAAGTATGAGAAGTATTATTACTAAAATATTGAAGACACTTTAAAACGTAACTCAAAGGCACTAATCAATACTAAGACAAGGCACGACCCGTTCGTCTAATAGACGTTAGACCATTGTAGGTAGTCGTGTTTGCTGAGGAGATTTGGGTTACGAGTACCGAAGACGCAATACTGTGAGTTCATGTCCCCCCTTTTCTCTTAACTGTTTTCAGTTTTATACTTCGGGGGTGAAATACATGTTACAATTATCTACAGACATTTACAGATATTACAGACATTTACAGACGTTTACAGACATTACAGACATTTACAGACATTACAGACATTTACAGACATTTATTTACATGGTATGGTTAGCTTAAGGAGGGTTTTTACTACGCGCTCGTGTGAGTGGTGGGCATGACACTTAAGGCCATTAATCCTCGTTGTTAGGACCGAGGGACATTAGTGATAGATCTATTTGGGTGTAGCGAGCCCCACTCCTGAGCCCGCTTAGTGGACCAGGCAGTGACTAAGTGCCCGACGCACAAATCCGCTAGGTTTGAGTCTTCCTGCATCACTTCGCACATACCATTGGCTTTGCAACCCAATGGTGGTCTCTTTTTCCTTAATTGATACATACCAGGGATTTTCATACTTACAGACATATTACAAAGGTTTATACATACTCACTTACACATGAACTCGCTCAACTTTTGTTGATTTTTCAAACTACATGTATTTCAGGAAACTAATGGATCTGGCACGGTATGCACGTCTTTTCAAGCTGCGTTTGAATAAAGAAGTCATCCAGGGTTGTAGGGTTTAGAAGGTGTAACCTCTACCTGGACGGGTTACATATTTCTAAACCTAGTTTTGTTTAAGGTCTCTACTAAGTTTTTATGGGCTCATTTAAACAAGTCAAGGTTTGTAACTTATTTTGGGATTGATGTTTTAAGACAAGTATAATATGGAATTCTTCTAAACTTTATTAATGGATGAACATCTCATGTTTTTATCATATAGCATTGTTATGATTGATTGCTATGGTATTAAGAAGTCACACCAATAACCCACGCTTCCGCAAAAGTCAGGGTGTGACAGCTTGGTATCAGAGCCTCGATCATAGCGAACTAGGATTCTTTCTCGAGTCTAGACTATGATCATCAGGGCTCTCACGAAAATGTTTTCAAACAATTTTTACATTGCATACACTAAACGTCCAGATCCAGGGCACAAACATTTTTATAAACAAAAGGCACAAATACACATTTCCAAATTTATATTTATAATTCAGTCTTAGAGGCTGAGGGAGGACCAGTCTTAGAGGCTGAGGGAGGAACGGTCTTAAAGACCAGGAATTTAGCCATAGAGACTAGGGAAATTTGGTCTTAGAGGCCAGGGAGTTAGTCTTAGAGACTAGGGAGTTGGTCTTAGAGGCCAGAGATTTAGTCTTAGAGACTAGGAGGATTTCTTGCTTGCGTTGATTGTGACTACATACTTTTATTATTGATACCTACATGCTTAATTGCTAGTTATTATTGCTACCTACTCGCCGGCACACCTGTCACTCTATTTAGAAAACGAGTTATCAGACATTGATAACCCTACGACCACCGCCACAGATAGCGAGACTACAACTGCGCCAGAGACATTTACGTCAGACACTGAGAGTGATCCTGATAAGCTGACTAAGGACGAGGACGACTTCCAACAGTCCGCGCTACCAGATTGTGGTGATACTTTATCTTTGCTAATGGTTTCTCTGACAAAAATTCTTCTGTCACTCTTGTCTCAATCCATGACCACTCTATCACTGGTCATCCCTATGGTGGGCACACCATGGCTCCGATCCTCGATGATGCGCCTCATGTGGACATTTCTACTGAAGGTTGGCTACCCGACAAACAATTTATGACGACGTTGACATAATTATCGATGGTCCTCCTACCGACGCCCATGATGATGGAAAACTAGACGAGAACACCGTTACTAACTTCACTTCTTAAGACCCCTGTTAACAAGCTACCCTCTGATTCTAGCATGCATTCAGACTCCTTTGAGTCTGTGATATCTACAACCTTACAAACAGCTGGATTACAGCTTTCTACTACTGGCCCAGAGGACGACGCCGTTATGACTGCTGCACTAACACCTGCTTGAGGCACCACACCGTTACACGACCCAGAATCTACCCCTGATGCTAGCTTCTGCACTTGTGAGGGACAGGTTGATGTTGCACCTGCTGAACCCGCACCTTTACTTGACCATGACCATGTTTCTTTTGGTTTACCAGGCATTGCATCCCTTATATCTGACCCAGTACCTGCACAGATGATATCCTTATTGGTTGAAACGTATGTTCTTGCACCTTCAACCGCTGATGTTGCCCTTATAAAAGACCGACGTCCATTGCGCCAACATGCCTATCGCTTTCATTCAAGACATACCCGCCCCACGGGAAGATACTCTAGGCCGGCAACCGCGTAACGATCCCAATGGCTACAGCAGCATTTTCACAAGTCGCACCGGTTGCTACATTCACCTCTACAACGCTAGACAAGCCATTTCGATGGTTCCTATGCTACATTATGTTGATTTTAGACCCTTGTCATCCCACACATTATGGAGGCTACACACGGAATGAGTGCTCCCGTAACGACAGCTATAGTTTGAGGATATAAGTCGCAAAGTTTTGGAGCTTGAGTTGACACCACAACCTCCACTCTGTTTATTGCCAGTATACTTTAATCCTTCACAATTATCAAAAACTTATTTTACACTCTCATCTGCTGTGATTACGCCTTTCCCAGGTTTTCTTTTGATGCTCGTTCCCTTACTATCGAGCTGCAAATTAGTTGATTACTTCGACGTATATACAAGTTCGCGGAGGAGCTCACGCACATTAACAGTTTGCTTTTCTTTCCACCTCCACCGGTATAATGGTTTTGGGATTATGCGGATTGCACTACGTTTGGGTAAAGACACTAATGATAAGCCGGGATTGTGGAGACTTTTAAAGGACACTTCAGACCATGTGATTTTGATACACTGATATACTTATTGGACAAGGGTAGGGTGACCCTGTGTCCCTCTTGATGTGATACGTTTTGAAAGACGATACAATTGTGGTCGGAGAATAATGAGAGCCCAATCATCATAAAACATGCGACAATACGTTGTGGCCAATGACCAACGAAAGCTTAGATGCTTTGTCTTCGTTAAGCATGTTATTGATCTATATGTGTGTGCTATAGTTATAATGCTACGTGCTTACTTGCTATGCTCTCATTAAACATGATTACCAAATTTCTTGGTTATGTTACGATTATACTATCACTTGATTGGTTGGTATGATGACCTATTATGTGTATGTACTTATGACCACTAAACTGCTATATGCGCTCCCTGAACAATAAGACCTGACCTAACCGACCTTCTTCTAGGAAGATGTCGACTCACGGGAACGTCAATACCAACGACCTTCCGCCAACCTCGACGGCACGACTACAAGATCGCATCTCACAGGCCATTGCACAGCTCGAGGCCCTTCGCTCCGAACACAGCAAGGGCTGTACCTACAAGCAGTTCTTGGACCACAAACCTCGAGAATTCGATGGCACTAGGGGTGCCTTAGCCTTCATGCGCTGGGTTGAGAAGACGGATTATGTTTTACTATTGAGCAAATGTGACCCCGAACATCAGGCCACGTATATAGCTGGACTATTGGTGGATGGGGCTCTGTCATGGTGGAACCTTCAAATTCGCAATGGGCGAGACCGCTGCATATATTATAACGTGGGATGAACTGAAAGATCTGATGCGTAAGAGGTATTGCTCGAGGGAAGAAGTTCAGAAGTTGGAAACTGAACTGTGGAACTTGAAAATGGAAGGACCAAAGATAGCTGAGTATGTGCAGAGATTTAACGATTTATCACAAGTTGCTACGCTGGTGGGACCAGAGTTTAGGAGAATTGAACGTTTCATAGGGGGATTGGCACCTCAGATTCTAAGCCTGGTAACAACGTCTAAACCTTCAACGATCACCGAGGCTATCGATATAAGCGTGGCGCTCACTGAAGAAGCGATTAGACAAGGAAAATTTTTCGCTTCGGAAGAGAAAAATGAGACTCCTGTAGAGCCATCTGGAGATAACGAGAGAAAGCTTGCAAATTTCAAGAAGGTTACTCGGGCCAATAACAAAAAGAAGGCCAAAAAGGGAAGGGATTACAAGGGTATCCTACCAAAGTGCGACAATTGTTTACGTTTTCATGTCGGGCGATGCAAATATGGAAAATGTGATAACTGTGGTAAGAGGGGGCATCCCAAAGAAACTTGTTGGCAAAATACTGAACATAGTAATGGAGGTCAGGATAATAGTGAGAATCGCGACGGAAACAACAACAATGACAATTACCAAGGTAGAATGAGCGATAAGCAGAAACGTGCTCGAGGATGTTTAAACTGTGGAAGCAAAAAGCATTTCAGAAGATATTGCCCTAAAAACAATCGGGCACAAGGATGAAAGCTCCCCACCGGAGCTAGGGAGACATGCCAAGGATTCAAGCATGGATATCGGTACGTCCCGAATTACTCAATGTTATGCATCTGTGTTACCAAATACCGTTGCAAATTTTACAATTCGCACCTCTAGGGTTCGGGAGTATAATTGGTTTAAGTAGCAAGTAAGTAGATATTCCAGTACCCATTAGAACTAGCTTAGGGGAAGCTAGTGGAAGCCAACGCAGTAACTGGAGGCGACAAAATAAAAACCGGAGAGTGCAAATTTACGATAGATCTACTGCCAGTTGAGCTGGGAAGCTTTGGCGAGGTAATTGGGGTGGATTAGCTGCCAAGCGGTCGAGCGGAGGTTGATATCCGCACCTCGATTGACGAATGAAGGAACGATCATGACTCATGAAGCGGGATACGCCTTTGCAAATTACAAATTGCTCGAAGGCACGAAGAATATTGCATAAACGATGTGTTGCATTCTTGGCTCATGTCGGGGACAGGAGGAGCCGAAGAATCAAAGCGTGAAGATATTCTCATGATAAGGAAATATCCTAAGGTCTTCCTCGAAGACTTTCCAGGATTAATCTCCTCCACAATTATTCGAGTTGCGCGTCTATTCGACTCCAGGCGACGAGCCTGTAGTCGATATATCCTAACGACGTATACCTTCGGAAATGACAGGATTGGCAGTGAAGCTTCAGAAGTTGATAGAGAAGGAAGATAACAGACCAAAATCCCCTTTTGGGTAATCCCAACTCTACTCGTCAAGAAGAAGGACGATGATTTTCGAATAAGCACCAACTACCAGGAGCCGAACGAGCTAACCCACGGGAGTCGGTGACTCTTGCTGAGGAATTTACGAACTTCTTACATAACTAACTGTGAGTACCCAACTACTATTACGCAACTGGACAACATTGAGTGTCGTTAGCAGTGAAGTCGGGAAGAAAGTATACCGAGGAAAATTGTGGGACAATGACTTGTTCTTAACCGTACACAAAAATGGTGCTTCCTACACAATGCACAAACCCGATCTACATGGGATACGAGATCTAGAGGATCTAGGAAACATATATTTAGGACCTTTGAGAACCCAGGACCAAACTCGTAAGAGCTTTTACTTAGGAACCATATCTGTCAACTAAATCAACCATCATTGACCCGACGCATATGCCAGTTCCGTTGACCAAACATAGAGTACTTGGATTTCTTTCACTTCTGGCGAGTAGATGTTTGCATCTCTACTCCCCTTAATGGTAGTTGCATCACATTAATTTTCTCGCTGAGAGCGAACACACATTTGCTTCGATAGCTGGTCATTTCATCACTTTTGCAGATACTCGTTGTTCCTTTTCTAGGAAACTTACCTGACATACATGCATCCTGCTACGCATGTGATTTCGTTTTGAATAAACACTTCATTGGAATTTACATATCATTTTGCTAAACCTAATTACTAATTCCTGATTCGAGTGACCTACATTATTGTTATTGTTGGCTCTTTTGTTACCAAGCCAACGCACTTTCTTGAAACCGCTTTCTTTCAAGTTACAGTCATGGTTTATTTTTGCTACCATGCCGAGAATTCCTTTGATGATTCATACGTTTATAATCGGGTTACGTTGAAACCAAGTTCAATTGCTTGAACTTATCAAGTTCACAGGATTAATTTGAAATGCTATATGATGTATTGGGAGCATCATATTCAACTATTCTTGCATAGATTCTTTCATTTCAAGTCGTAGTAGATTTGGTTGGTCTACGACTCCACTAAAACGTTTGATTTGTTTCGATACCTCGCGGTGATATTTTCACAAAATTGAAGCTTGCGCTAATTTGGTTACTCATTTCGTACACGAAATTCAATTCCCTATTTAGTTGTTAACAATCCATTTTGGATCTTCACGATCAAAGCGGTCTCAACACAATTGTGAGTAAGACAACGGTACATATATTCATTTCATAAGCACAATGTACCTCCTAATGATACTTTCATTGTCAATCAAATACCTTGCCATACTTAATGCTTTTCACCTTCAATCAAAAACAGTGGCTCTTTGATGTTCCGTATTTAACTAAAAACTTTGTGACATTGTGTAAATCAAATCTTCAGATTATCTCAGTACACTTTCATTTGATTTCAAATGCGGTGAACTTGTTCAGTCACCACTATTATTGGATAATTCCATTACGACACCTTGTGGTGTCATCATAAACTTGTAGCTTGTGCTAATCATGGTTAACCGTTTCACACGAGGCTACACATACTTTCGTTTGATTTATCATTTAAACATTTCTGATGCAACTACGAATCAAGACAATGATACACCAGATTCGCTTGTATTTCATTCGGTGTATTTTCACAATTCAAAAATGACAGCACACAAATTCTTGCCATTTATTTACTCGGGCGATTGACAGATCACTTTACTATTACTTCTGAGTTGTTGATTTTGAGTTCATATAGCAGATGCTATGGTTGTGGGGACTCGTTGGCATACTGTGACCAATCGCGTGAGAATCCTATTGGACAAAACTCCTCTTTTGTGGAACCCCTGTAACTTGATTACACTAGACCATACGTCAAATACGTACTGTACCTTTGACATCAAATGCTATAAGCACACACCTTTAACCACAGGATTCGGGTTGGTATATAGACTTGGACTCACCTGATGCGAGTAAGGTTTGATTCAGTTTGATGATTATCTGCCTCGGTATTATTCATATATATATATATACATGTGTGACGAAACCATAAGGAGTTAAGATGGTACAAATTTTGAGGACGAAATTTTCTTAACGGGGGGAGAATGTGACAACCCTCAAAATTTCAGGTACGGTACAAATTAATTAATTTCGATTATGGGCTTAATGATTGTGCTTGATTAAAACTGACACCTTAAACTGCTTACTGATTTATGTTACATACATACATGTGCATCACTTTACATACAGTCGCTCCATTTATTTCATACAGACTCTTAGTGACAAACCTGATGCACAAAGCACAATTAGCACCGTGAGCGGATAACTCAGACACATGCTGACAATGCCAACACATAGACAGACAATGTTATTATGGCCAGTATGAGCCAGGGTTAGGGTACTACACTGGTTTGGAGTGTAGGGAAGTGAGGACCATAAGACTGCGTCATTAGGTGATAGATATAGCGCCGGGAAGTGCCTAAAACACACTTTAAATACAGAATTCTGCATTCTTTTATAAAATTCCGCATTTTATTATACCAGTAGAATACACAAATATGGCAGAGTGGTCCTGTATACTTTCCTAAGTGCCAGGAATGATTTCGTTACAAAAAGATGCATAAAAGACACTATACGGTACAATTTAACGCTTTAACGGAACGATACGTAACCGAGCAACCGGACATTACCCGGGACACCAAAATTTTGTCAGAAACATTATTTTATTATTCCTAAATAATCATGGTCACAAAAATCCCCACACACTATAGAAATATGTCATACGCAAGAAAATACACTTTACCTCCTAGATATTTACCTACTTAATATCAAAAGTTACACATAACCCCCCCCCCCTCCCTCATATTCACGGTTATAAAAAGGTGGCCCCCACCCATGATCTTTCTTGATACACCATGATTACTTTCTTGATTTTATAAGATTTTCTTGGATTTCCTAGATTTGCCTAGATTCTCTTTGGATTACAAGCAACCTACTAATTAACAAATTTTACAATTCCCCCCCCCCCCCAACCGAATTTTCAGCCATGGGGCCCACCCCATCATTACATTATATTTTGTTTAGATTTGGTGATATTCTCCTAATTTGTGGTTGGCCAAAATCTAGAATATCATGACACTAGGGTTAGGGTGGCTCATGAATTCCAAGAAATCCTCATCATCACCTCAAGATCGACACTCCACCTCACTCTCTCTCCCTATTTCGGTTTCCTCATAACCGAATCCACCACCCATCTCCTTCATACCTTCATCTTCTTCACTACAAGTCCCATTCCAAGCTCCAAAGTTGATTCATAGAAGTTGCAAGTGGAAGAGCTCTCAAGAAAGCTTTGTTCAAGCCTTTATCACCATCTTTCTCCCTACATATTTGCACTAGATTTCTTCCCTAGCTTGAAGCTAGTGGTAAGTCCCTTCACACCATTGTTTCATCTTGTTCTTTGTATTATAATATGAATAACGTTCAAATCACAAAGCTAAAAACACTAAAACTATGAACTTGAAACCTTACATAAAACCATACATAAGAAGTTTGTTTGAAGATGTTATCGGGATGGATTAGGGTTGGTAAATGCATGCATGTTATTTGATCATTGATTTCGTGGTAAAATCATTGTTAGAACACTTGGTCATGTGTTTTTAGAAACATTAAACTAGAAATAAACATGCTGATTGGAATTTCCAGCCAACTTCAACAGGCTTTAACTGGGTCATTTTAAATCGAAAAACTGAATTTCTAGAGTCTAAAATATGTATTTTTGAACAACCGAACAAATGGCACTGGAATCGTAATTTTTCGAGGTCGATTACTATTTTTAAAGAATTGTTTTAAGACAGCAGCTCAAGCTGAAATTTTTCTGCTGAAAAAGTGTGTCGTATTCAGAGTCATAACTCGAAACCTGAGTAGAATCAGCTCATGGGATTTTTACTGTAGATGGTCACTGTTGTTGCCGTGATCCTCTAACTGAAATTTCGTCGATCGGGCTTACGATTAATTTTTAGTGAATTTTTCCGTAGACTGCAATCAGAAAGCAACAAATCTGATTGCAGTCGGGTAAATAAATTTTTATATAATATTGGTAATGAACTGGGGCCCGATATTTTTACACAATAAAATTGGAACGTTTATGACATTCTGTAAAAATTTGAGAATTTTTGGAGAAGGATAACTATTTTATTAAAATGCTCAAAAGCAGTCCAGTTTTGACTAATAAAGCTGAAATGACATAAGTGGTATATTGCATGTATGATTGTCGGGTTTGCTATGTGGGAACAATCTACGGGTTATATGTAAAAGAAAATGATATGCTATTAAGCATGGACACCTCTATTTACAAAGGAGACTATGGCGAAATTTTCCGAAAATCCTAACACTTAGTAAATATTTTCTGGACAAGTGTTTACTAGTATATTTTAGACTATGTTTTTCAAACATAAAACTCGCCATAATTTTTCTAACGAAATACAGAGTATCGGAGGTTGGTTTTATACAGGAATATGATTAAATATGTATACTCTAAAAAGGGACTTAAAAATATAATTCCAATACGAACAGACATATGTAAAAATATCCCATCCTTGGGAAGGAAATACGAATACACAAGTATGAGAAGTATTATTACTAAAATATTGAAGACACTTTAAAACGTAACTCAAAGGCACTAATCAATACTAATACAAGGCACGACCCATTCGTCTAATAGACGTTAGACCATTGTAAGTAGTCGTGTTTGCTGAGGAGATTTGGGTTACGAGTACCGAAGACGCAATACTGTGAGTTCATGTCCCCCTTTTCTCTTAACTGTTTTCAGTTTTTATACTTCGGGGGTGAAATACATGTTACAATTATCTACAGACATTTACAGACATTACAGACATTTACAGACATTACAGACATTTACAGACATTTACAGACATTACAGACATTTACAGACATTTATTTACATGGTATGGTTAGCTTAAGGAGGGTTTTTACTACGCGCTCGTGTGAGTGGTGGGCATGACACTTAAGGCCATTAATCCTCGTTGTTAGGACCGAGGGACATTAGTGATAGATCTATTTGGGTGTAGCGAGCCCCACTCCTGAGCCCGCTTAGTGGACCAGGCAGTGACTAAGTGCCCGACGCACAAATCCGCTAGGTTTGAGTCTTCCTGCATCACTTCGCACATACCATTGGCTTTGCAACCCAATGGTGGTCTCTTTTTCCTTAATTGCTACATACCAGGGATTTTCATACTTACAGACATATTACAAAGGTTTATACATACTCACTTACACATGAACTCGCTCAACTTTTGTTGATTTTTCAAACTACATGTATTTCAGGAAACTAATGGATCTGGCACGGTATGCACGTCTTTTCAAGCTGCGTTTGAATAAAGAAGTCATCCAGGGTTGTAGGGTTTAGAAGGTGTAACCTCTACCTGGACGGGTTACATATTTCTAAACCTAATTTTGTTTAAGGTCTCTACTAAGTTTTTATGGACTCATTTAAACAAGTCAAGGTTTGTAACTTATTTTGGGATTGATGTTTTAAGACAAGTATAATATGGAATTTTTCTAAACTTTATTAATGGATGAACATCTCATGTTTTTATCATATAGCATTGTTATGATTGATTGCTATGGTATTAAGAATTCACACCAATAACCCACGCTTCCGCAAAAGTCAGGGTGTGACAAATATACTAATTCAATGTAGACACGAATCTCTTCAAACTTTTTATTCAACTTTCCAGTAACAATCTCATTAATCGCAACTTCCATATCATAAATCATATGCCTCGCATGCCACACCACTGAAAACGAACCCGACCCGAGCTGTTACCCAGCCACATACTCCCCAACCAAAAAGGATTGAATACGATGGAAAAAGGAGGAATTGGTCATTTAGTCAAACAAAGTAACAAACAAACCTGATCACTTAATTTAGTTTTTTTCATTATCTATTTGATGAAATATTGAATAATATGAACCTGATTGGTGCCTTGATCCTTGAGCAATACAAAAATATTTATTTAGGTAAAGTCGTAACAATCAAAGTTACTATGTTTCACCAAAACAGAGATTCCTCCTATCTAATTAACCTAGATGATCTAATGGAGACTCGTCAATGAAAAGCTACATCCTATAGGCAAGATACAATGAGAAACAATTAAAATTCACATAAGTCGAATGGACAAATATTAATCAGAGTTACATGATCGATCATACAACCGGAATTATTAAACTCAAACGAATTAACATGAAGTGATCGTACCTTGTAGCTGGTAACAGGGCAGAGCCGGCAAAGGAGGGGCAGTCCCGCGGAGGAGGCAACGAATCCGGCGACGCTGGAAGAGACTGAGGTTTAGATTATGATGAAGGAAGGCCACTGTATATTTTCCGACTTGGATTCTGTAAGACCCAACTTAATATAACGAGATTAGTGATACAAAAACTTGCATTTAGTACAAGAATTTACGAGTTTACAAAATTTTTTCATAGTTTTAAGACCTTACAAGGTCATAATATTCAAGTCATCATGCTACTAGTTAACTTCTAAAAACATAGTTTCAAGCGTTTACATATTACTAAAACAAAATAGACAAAATGCGGAAGCTTCATTTGGTGCGTTCGGTTCTTGAAGTATGCTTGATCGCCATCCGGGTTAGGACTATCTTCACCTACGGTCAAAACCATTAAATTTATTAGTTTGACACTTTAAAAATCAAGTATAAGCAAGTTCCATATTTAAACAAGTCAAAAACAAACCAAACACAAAGTCTGAGTAGGTCGCGCCGCGCGACGAAGTTAGGGGAAGGCCGTCGCGTGACGCCACCACCGTCGCGTCGCGCGACGGACGTTGGATCTCGCCGTGGCGCGGCGCCAGCGGGTGATTTCGACAGAATGTTATTATTTAGAGCTGCAATTTCAGCCCAGCACCATTTATCTAAATTCCAAACTTTAAATTGGCATAACTTTTGATTCGGGCGTCCGTTTTAGCCGATTCTTTTTCCTACGCGACCGTAATTTAATTACGGACGCGTTTGTCAACACGTTTTGCATAAAAATATCATTTCAAAAACACTTGTCCTATAATTTGTCTCTTGTTTATTTGACCCATTTGTTTACAAGTTCCAAGACATGTATTTTTGTCATCACACACTTTAGACTAATGCACCCGTTTCTACGTTTACCCAATATGAGCTTTTGCTCCCCTACTGAGGGTTGCTTATGCAATACCCATAATGCTTATTTCCAAGAATTTAACCATGCCTTTCGGAATCATTTGACAAGCGAATGTTCCGAACTATAATCCCTCTACAAGGGTTCATGCTTTTGCAACAGATTTGCGTGTCTGTTACACGACCTACGCTTGATATATGACCAATAACAAGTGATGGTTATTAATTTCTACATTTGTAACACAACTTGTTTGACCCGTTTGGATGCCGAATGGGTGTCTCCATTGCTAGACATAACCAAACTCTATTTCTAACTCATGTTTTGACCCGTTTTGCTTGTCTAAGGCACTTTGTCACTCCCGTGACTTAACGGTTTTCCTTGTTTACTAAATTTCAATATAAGAAAGTAAGACAAACAATTAAAAATAATGTAGTGAAACTATAAGTCGTGTACCTTCAAAGTGCACCCTTCAAGCGTGTATCACCTCCGGCTTGTCCACTTGACGATCCAGATGCTTTACCTAAAGAGTTCCATTCACCATCAATTTAGAACTCTTTTATAATCAATAACGGACAATTCATTATAATATTCAAATCTGCATTTTTGTCCGATTTTAACATTTTATTCCTCACTTAGACGTTTCAACAAACACCTAGCGGGTCAAATTCTTACATAATCATTACTAGGTTCTTGACATGTTATTTCTTCTACATCACTTCAATTTGGGCAATTTGTAACAAGTTTTGTGACAACCCTCATAATTCCATGTATCCGTACGATTTATTAATGATAATTAAAGTGTTTGATGGCTGTGCTGAATCACTTAACTGCTTTCCGATTACTGTGTTATACTTACATGTGCTTGTTAACATACTAGTAGTGTACAGAAAAGTTACTAAATAGTCCGGTATGCTTTCCTGAGTGTTGAAAATTAAAAATGTTACAAAAAAATATATATATATAGGACACTTTACGGATTAATTAAGCACTTTAACGGAACAGTATCAAACCGAACAACCGGACATTACCCGGAACACCAAAATAATGCTAGAAGCATTGTTTTTATTTTTCTAAGCTAGTTAGGGTCCCCGAACACCCTAACACACTATATATTACTTAACACACATAAACCACTAATTATTTCACTTATCTTCTAACTAGATTAGTTAACTAACCATTACATCTCAACCAAGCACCCCCCCACCTTACGGTTATGAAGTGGGCCCCCATCAAGGATTTTATTTGATTATTAAAATGGATCTTGTCTTCAACTTTTACAACACATTACCCATTAGATTTAGAAATGTTGGAAGATTGGTTATTTAACCACTAGATCATCATCCATTTTATCTTTCACACATCAACAACTCATCAAAGCTCTATCCATCTTCCTCTAGTTTCGGCCGAGATTAAGGCCACCACCGCCACCACCATTTTTCACTTCCATTCCATTCATCCTCTAGTGATATTAAGGTGTAACAAGGTGAATCACTAAGTGTGGAGCTCACGGATTGTCAAGGACCTCTCTAGATTTCTTTTATCCACTCGTTTTCTCTAGTGTTTCTTCCCTAGCTTAAAAGCTAGTGGTAAGCTCCTTTGATCTTCATTTACTTCATATTTATGATGGTTAATAGTTAGGTTATGATGAAAACTTAAGAACACTAGAAGATCATATGCAAAAGTCTTGAACTAAAAGCTAACTTAATAATGAAATATTGTTAAAATGAAGAAGTAATGATATGAATGATGTTGTCTTGTTTTATTGATGATTTCTTGTTTCTTGTTTGATGATTACTAGAGATATGATGTTAAACATCATGATTAAAACTTGTTTAAGTAACATTAAAAGCTTAAGTGAACAAGTTAGGAGGTGATTAGTGATTTCCATAAAAGAATCACCTCCATGTTTAAGCATGAACTTGGTAACAATATGTTTTCTTGAAAAATTAGTAAACAAAGTAAGTTGGTGATCGAATGGATCCAAGGTTTACAAATGGTTTTTCCTAAATAAACCAAGAGTAGAAGATAATTTTTGAAAGGTTATGACTTTTGTTAAACCTACACTATTTTAGTAACAAAATAAGCGTAGAAATATTTTTAGAACAGGAAGATCCAATAAATACACATTTTTGCAAAATGAGTTTACAAGTTGTAAACATCTAAAACTCCCGAGGATGAGATTTTAACAAAAGTAAACACACTTTGGAGGGTAACTAAACCCACTAAACACCCCACTAAGTTACTACGCGTTTTTATGAAAAACCAAGTTCATGTTGATATGTAAAGTGCATTGTTTTTGCACTTGACTAGGGTGATGTTATTTAATAACTTGTTGTTGATTGATTGGATGAATTTTTGAAAAGAAAATGATATGCTTATAAGCATGGACACCTCCATTTACAAAGGAAACTCTGGCGAAATTTTCTAAAATCCCAACACTTAGAAAATATTTTTCTAAAACAGGTGTTACAAGTATATTTTATAACATGTGTTTCGAATATAAACTCCGTCGTAATTTTTGTAACAAAATACGAAGTGTCGGAGGTTGGTTTTCGGTAAATACAAATGGGTAAATATATATTTAGAATATATGTCTTTTACCAGAACACTTGTGTGGATACTTGTTTATTTTGTAAGATAGTTATATTATTTTAGGGTAAAATAATGTAACTTAACAATGTAACTTGACATTCGAATTGTGTGGTATGTGATAGAAGTAATGAGTAGATAAACCGTACGTAGAATACGTGTTATGGATGAGAAACTGATTGTTATCTGTACCTCATTAGGACGTGTTTGATTTCTTGATTATTTGAGTAATTAATCTAATCGAGCAAACCGAGGTGAGTTCACACTCTTTCTAAGGCATGGGATTCCCGGTGGTTGGGAATGGGTTAAAGAATTAAAACTGAACCTACATATCCTCCTTGGGTAGGATATGTATGGCCATCCTCCATAGGTAGGATGCCAATATTAATCCTGTGTATTCTCCTTGGGTAGAATACGTATGTTCGTCCTCCTTGGGTAGGACAACAACCTTAAAACTTACTAGACAAAACTCTATCATTCAGTCCCTCATCTTATATCGACTTAATCGCCGAGGCCGATGGCGAGCGGGTCATTAGTTAATAGCGCTATTAGGTTTAACAAACCTCACACCGTGCCGGTCGGACGGGCGTGTACTAATGGACTATGGCAAACTGTCAGTGATGATAGACACTGATGTAGGGCACAATTAATGTTCGTCAGTTGTCGATATGTATGGTCTAGTGGTTCACATGGGGAAGCCCCCACTAATTATGGATATGGTTTGGGTAACAAAAGGAACTGGTTAAACATACTTTCAACTATGGGTAACCCCCACGGCAAATAAGCCAACGAAAGTCAAACCACGTTTTCAGAAACAACTTAAAACTAATCAACCAACCGTGAACTCAGTCAACTTTGTTGTTGACTCGTTGTTACATGCCTTACAGGTCGCTAGATGCTTATGGAGCTTGCACGAGGAGGTGGTCGTTGTGGAATGTGGATTGTTATGTCTCGTGCTAAACATTTAATCCTTATGAACTTATTAAACCTACGTTTTGGACTTTAAACTTATGAACTATGGAACTTATGTTTTAGCTTTTCATATTATGCTTTCGCTGTTAACCCAAAGTCGGTTTACTTTCTTTTGGTCACCAATCGTATTGTGGTTGGTTTTTAATTACTTAATTGTGTTGTTCAATATGATTGGTGGCTCGATCCTGGTCATGTCACGCCTCCAAGCGGTGATACTCCGCATGGTGGATTTTGGGGGTGTGACAGATTGGTATCAGAGCCATTGGTTATAGTGAACTTGGTTTTAAAAAGGGGGAAAGCTTTTTGATAAAACCAAACTATAACCTGTACAGTGCTCAACGATCCACAACGACGCTTCGCTCCACGTGCAAGACTCGACACAATAGGTGGTATGATTTATGCTATATCGTCGGTTAGATAGTTTACACTGTGCATTAATTAACGTGATAATTGCTATTTGAACCTTGTGTGCTTACTCCCTACTGTCGTCCCACACTTACGCACTTTCGCGGCACTTTTCTGACTTACATTGCTTCGTTGTGAAGATCATGAACGGACGCGGAGGACGTATCAACCTAACTCAAGCCCAGTTGACGGCTTTGATCAACGAACGAGTTGATGAGGCACTCGCAGCTGTCCCTGCAGGAGGTATAACCTGCCATATCAACCCATCTTAGGACGTTTAGATCCTACCTTCGCAAACCAACCCTCGTGCTTAACCTTGTCTTTTATTCTCGCGCAACAGGTCAACATGCTCAACCTCCTGTGTGCACGTTTAAAACATTCATGGATTGCCGACCTAGTACTTTCAGTGGCACAGAAGGAGCTGTAGGTCTCCTTCACTGGTTTGAGAAGCTCGAGTATGTCTTTGAGATGTGTGAATGCCCGGAAGAGCGAAGGATGAAATTTGCTACTGGAACGCTTGAAGGTGCTGCGTTAACCTGGTGGAAAGCACATGTTCAACTGCTAGGGCTGGCGGTTGCTAATGCCACCCCATGGAACGGCTTCAAAGAACTGATCAAAGAAGAGTACTGCAGTCGTGACGACATCCACAAGCTAGAGGTGGAATTTTTCAATATGAAGATGACAGTGTCTGAGATTGAGGCGTATACGAAGAGGTCAAACGAGCTGGCCATCTTGTGTCCTACTATGGTGGACCCTCCCATCAAACGTATTGAGCTGTACCTCAAGGGTCTTGTACCAGAGATTCAGAGTCACGTGACTTCAGCTAATCTTGGCACCATTCAGCAAATCATCAAGTTGGCTCATCGTCTCACTGATCAGGCAGTTGAGCAGAACAGGCTGCCCAAGCGTATTAGCGCTACTACTACTGATGCTCCCAGTGATAACAAGCGTAAGTGGGATGGAAATTCGGGCAAGGGTTCTACTTCAGTTCAGTCTCAGCAGCGAAAGACTGATGACTACCAGAGTCCTGGTCAGCAATCTTCTGGTAATCAAGGACAGGTTGGATACCGAGGGAACCACGCAAGTGCAACCGGTGCAACAAGCATCATAACGGGCAGTGCCACAAGGGTCGTTGCCTGAGATGTAACAAACTGGGTCATGAAGCCAAGGATTGCAGGAGCCCACGTCCTGCGAATCAGAATCGTCAACAGCAACAACAAGCTCCACAGAACCACCAGCAGCAGCAACAGCAGGGTAATAAAGGATGCTTTCAGTGTGGCGCCGAAGGCCACTTTAAGAAGAACTGCCCTCAACTGAACCAGAATCAGAACAACAACAACCAAGGAAACGGGAACAACAATGGAGGCAACAACGGAGGCAACAACGTGGGTAACAATAATGGCAATGGAGCCAGGGGACGTGTTTTCGTGCTAGGTCAGGGTGATGCAAGGAACGATCCCAACGTGGTGATGGGTAAGTTTCTTCTGGACGATTTCTTTGTTACTGTTTTATTCGATTCGGGTGCCGATACTAGTTATGTGTCCTTAAATGTTAGTCAAATGCTTAAGCGCACCCCAACACTTTTGAACACCAAACACACGGTAGAGCTAGCAAACGATAAAAGTCTCGAGGCCACGCACATAGTTAAGGGTTGTAACCTCGTCTTAGCTGGTCAGACCTTCTCTTTCAATCTTATTCCTATCGTTCTGGGTAGTTTCGACGTTGTTATTGGGATAGATTGGTTATCTCATCAACAAGCGGAAATTCTTTGCAACGAGAAGATTGTCCGCATCCCTCGTCCTGGTAAAGAACCCCTCGTGATTCATGGCGACAAGAGTGGTGCTGTCGTAGGCATTATCTCTTTCCTTAAGGCCCAAAAGTGTCTGCGGAAGGGCCACACTGCCATTCTAGCACTCGTTACTGACACATCAACGGAAGAGAAGAGAATTGAAAACATTCCTATTGTGCACGATTTTCCTGAGGTATTTCCTGAGGAATTACCTGGTCTTCCGCCTCATCGACAAGTTGAATTTCAAATCGAGCTAGCTCCGGGAGCAGCACCCATAGCTCGAGCACCTTATCATCTAGCTCCATTAGAATTGGAAGAACTGTCCACGCAACTACAAGAACTCTTGGAAAAGGGATTCATACGTCCTAGCTCTTCGCCTTAGGGAGCTCCAGTGTTATTCGTGAAAAAGAAAGACGGTACCTTCATAATGTGTATCGACTACCGCGAACTCAACAAGGTGACCATGAAGAATCGTTATCCTCTTCCACGCATTGATGACTTGTTCGACCAGTTGCAAGGGTCGAGTTATTACTCTAAGATTTATTTGAGATCGGGATACCATCAGCTGAGAGTCCGAGAGGAGGACGTCTCCAAAACAACATTCAGAACTCATTACGGCCATTACGAGTTTCTGGTTATGCCTTTCTGATTGACGAATGCACATGCGGTCTTCATGGACCTCATGAACAGAGTGTGCAAACCTTACCTGGATAAGTTTGTCATAGTTTTCATCGACAACATCCTGATTTATTCAAAAAGTTAGGAGGAACACGAGCAACACCTGAGGCTTATTTTGGAACTCCTTCGAACAGAGCAGTTGTATGCCAAGTTTTCGAAATGTGACTTCTGGCTTCGCGAAGTCCACTTTCTAGGCCATGTGGTAAACAAGGATGGAATTCATGTGGATCCATCTAAGGTTGAATCGATCAAGAACTGGCCTGCACCCCGTACACCAACAGAAATCCGCCAATTCATGGGTTTGGCAGGATACTACAGAAGGTTTATCAAGGATTTCTCAAAGATTGCACAACCTCTCACTTCGCTAACTCAGAAGGGTGTTACTTATCGTTGGGGTGACGCACATGAGTCCGCATTTCAGCACTTAAAAGATAGACTTTGTAGCGCGCATATCCTCTCATTGCCTGAAGGCACAGATGATTTTGTGGTTTACTACGACACTAAATCCAAGGACTTGGTTGCGTGTTGTTGCAACGTGACAAGGTCATTGCCTACCATCGCGCCAACTTAAAGTTCACGAAAGAAACTACACTACACACGACTTGGAATTGGGAGCAGTTGTTTTCGCACTTAAGATATGGAGACATTACCTGTACGGTACCAAGTGCACCATTTACACCGATCACAGGAGTCTGGAGCATATCTTCAAGCAAAAGGAGTTAAACATGCGACAACGCCGATGGGTCGAGCTCTTGAATGATTACGAATGTGGGATCAAATATCATCCGGGCAAAGCCAATGTTGTGGCCGACGCCCTCAGTCGAAAGGATACTATACCTAAGCGTGTACGTGCGTTACAGCTTACCATTCACTCTAGCCTTCCCGCTCAAATTCGTGATGCTCAGGTCGAAGCATTGAAAGCGGAGAACATCAGGGCTGAGTCCTTACGAGGATCGAGGCAGCGGCTAGAACAAAAGGAAGACGGCGCCTACTATGTTAATGGACGCATCTGGGTACCACTTTATGGAAACTTACGAGAGCTTGTGATGGATGAAGCGCACAAGTCTCGTTATTCGGTGCATCCTGGTTCGGATAAGATGTACCACGACCTCAAATCTACGTATTGGTGGCCTAGCATGAAAGCCCATATAGCAACCTACGTTAGCAAATGTTTGACTTGTGCGAGAGTCAAGACTGAATATCAGAAACCATCAAGCCTACTTCAACAACCAGAGATACCTAAATGGAAATGGGAGCAAATTTCCATAGATTTCGTTAGTGGCCTGCCTAGATCTCAACGCGGAAATGACACTATTTGGGTGATCGTGGATCGACTGACCAAGTTTGCACATTTTCTGGCTATCAAAGAAACGGACAAGTTTTCTACCCTAGCAGACATCTACCTAAAGGAAGTAGTGTCAAGGCACGGAGTGCCAACCTCCATCATTTCTGATCGTGACTCACGTTTTACTTCTGAGCTGTGGCAAGCTATGCACAAGTCTTTCGGCTCGCGTTTAGATATGAGCACCGCTTATCATCCACAGACGGATGGGCAATCAGAACGCACCATCCAAACCCTTGAAGAAATGCTTAGGGCATGTGTAATCGACTTTGGTAATGGCTGGGAAAAACACCTCCCGTTAGTGGAATTTTCATATAACAACAGCTACCACACCAGCATCCAGGCCGCTCCGTTCGAGGCGTTGTATGGACGGAAGTGCCGATCACCTCTCTGTTGGGCAGAAGTTGGTGATAGTGAAATCACAGGCCCAGAACTTGTAGTTGATACAACCGAAAGGATTGCTCAGATACTACAACGAATGGCGGCAGCTCGTGACCGTCAGAAAAGCTATGCTGATAAGCGCAGGAAACCACTCGAGTTCCAGGTTGGGGATCGAGTGCTACTCAAAGTCTCACCTTGGAAAGGTGTAGTTCGTTTTGGCAAATGAGGCAAGCTCAATCCGCGTTATGTCGGACCGTTCGAAATCATTGAGAAAGTTGGCAAAGTCGCTTACAAGCTGAACCTACCGACATAACTCAGCGGAGTTCACAATGTCTTCCACGTGTCAAATCTGAAGAAGTGTCTGTCAGACGAGACCCTCATAGTTCATCTCAAGGAGCTCACTATCGACGACCAGCTACGATTCGTCGAAGAACCAGTAGAGATTACTGATCGAGATGTTAAAATTCTCAAGCGCACCAGGATATCCCTCGTCCGAGTTCGTTGGGATTCCTGTCGTGGCCCAGAGTATACCTGGGAATGAGAAGACCAAATGAAACTCAAGTATCCCCAGCTGTTTAAGAAAAGTGCAACCACTATTGAGATTGAAGCTACTGCTGAATTTCAGGACGAAATTCCAAACCAACAGGGGGATGATGTGACACCCCAGGAAAACAAGGAAACCAACGCAACCTAACTAGCTTCCTTAGTAACCACGTGCTAAATTTCGGGACGAAATTTTCTTAACAGGGGGAGAATGTGACAACCCTCATAATTCCATGTATCCGTACGATTTATTAATGATAATTAAAGTGCTTGATGACTGTGCTGAATCACTTAACTGCTTTCCGATTACTGTGTTATACTTACATGTGCTTGTTAACACACTAGTAGTGTACAGAAAAGTTACTAAATAGTCCGGTATGCTTTCCTGAGTGTTGAAAATTAAAAATGTTACAAAAATATATATATATATATAGGACACTTTACGGATTAATTAAGCACTTTAACGGAACAGTATCAAACCGAACAACCGGACATTACCCGGAACACCAAAATAATGCTAGAAGCATTGTTTTTATTTTTCTAAGCTAGTTAGGGTCCCCGAACACCCTAACACACTATATATTACTTAACACACATAAACCACTAATTATTTCACTTATCTTCTAACTAGATTAGTTAACTAACCATTACATCTCAACCAAGCACCCCCCCAACTTACGGTTATGAAGTGGGCCCCCATCAAGGATTTCATTTGATTATTAAAATGGATCTTGTCTTCAACTTTTACAACACATTACCCATTAGATTTAGAAATGTTGGAAGATTGGTTATTTAACCACTAGATCATCATCCATTTTATCTTTCACACATCAACAACTCATCAAAGCTCTCTCCCTCTTCCTCTAGTTTCGGCCGAGATTAAGGCCACCACCACCACCATTTTTCACTTCCATTCCATTCATCCTCTAGTGATATTAAGGTGTAACAAGGTGAATCACGAAGTGTGGAGCTCACGGATTGTTAAGGACCTCTCTAGATTTCTTTTATCCACTCGTTTTCTCTAGTGTTTCTTCCCTAGCTTAAAAGCTAGTGGTAAGCTCCTCTGATCTTCATTTACTTCATATTTATGATGGTTAATAGTTAGGTTATGATGAAAACTTAAGAACACTAGAAGATCATATGCAAAAGTCTTGAACTAAAAGCTAACTTAATAATGAAATATTGTTAAAATGAAGAAGTAATGATATGAATGATGTTGTCTTGTATTATTGATGATTTCTTGTTGCTTGTTTGATGATTACTAGAGATATGATATTAAACATCATGGTTAAAACTTGTTTAAGTAATATTAAAAGCTTAAGTTAACAAGTTAGGAGGTGATTAGCGATTTCCATAAAAGAATCACCTCCATGTTTAAGCATGAACTTGGTAACAATATGTTTTCTTGAAAAATTAGTAAACAAAGTAAGTTGGTGATCGTATGGATCCAAGGTTTACAAATGGTTTTTCCTAAATAAACCAAGAGTATAAGATAATTTTTGAAAGGTTATGACTTTTGTTAAACCTACACT
Source organism: Helianthus tuberosus (assembly GCA_030545235.1). Lineage (NCBI taxonomy): Eukaryota > Viridiplantae > Streptophyta > Magnoliopsida > Asterales > Asteraceae > Helianthus > Helianthus tuberosus. Next base: position 97,831,260 of record CM060388.1, read on the forward strand.
ATTTTAGTAACAAAATAAGCGTAGAAATATTTTTAGAACAAGAAGATCCAATAAATACACATTTTTGCAAAATGAGTTTACAAGTTGTAAACATCTAAAAATCCCGAGGATGAGATTTTAACAAAAGTAAACACACTTTGGAGGGTAACTAAACCCACTAAACACCCCACTAAGTTACTACGCGTTTTTATGAAAAACCAAGTTCATGTTGATATGTAAAGTGCATTGTTTTTGCACTTGACTAGGGTGATGTTATTTAATAACTTGTTGTTGATTGATTGGATGAATTTTTGAAAAGAAAATGATATGCTTATACGCATGGACACTTCCATTTACAAAGGAAACTATGGCGAAATTTTCTAAAATCCCAACACTTAGAAAATATTTTTCTAAAACAGGTGTTACAAGTATATTTTATAACATGTGTTTCGAATATAAACTCCGCCATAATTTTTGTAACAAAATACGAAGTGTCGGAGGTTGGTTTTCGGTAAATACAAATGGGTAAATATATATTTAGAATATATGTCTTATACCAGAACACTTGTGTGGATACTTGTTTATTTTGTAAGATAGTTATATTATTTTAGGGTAAAATAATGTAACTTGACATTCGAATTGTGTGGTATGTGATAGAAGTAATGAGTAGATAAACCGTACGTAGAATACATGTTATGCATGAGAAACTGATTGTTATCTGTACCTCATTAGGACGTGCTTGATTTCCTGATTATTTGAGTAATTAATCTAACCGAGCAAACCGAGGTGAGTTCACACTCTTTCTAAGGCATGGGATTCCCGGTGGTTGGGAATGGCTTAAAGAATTAAAACTGAACCTACATATCCTCCTTGGGTAGGATATGTACGGCCATCCTCCATAGGTAGGATGCCAATATTAATCCTGTGTATTCTCCTTGGGTAGAATACGTACGTTCATCCTCCTTGGGTAGGACAACAACCTTAAAACTTACTAGACAAAACTCTATCATTCAGTCCCTCATCTTATATCGACTTAATCGCCGTGGCCGATGGCGAGCGGGTCATTAGTTAATAGCACTATTAGGTTTAACAAACCTCACACCGTGCCGGTCGGACGGGCGTGTACTAATGGACTATGGCAAACTGTCAGTGATGATAGACACTGATGTAGGGCACAATTAATGTTCGTCAGTTGTCGATATGTATGGTCTAGTGGTTCACATGGGGAAGCCCCCACTAATTATGGATATGGTTTGGGTAACAAAAGGAACTGGTTAAACATACTTTCAACTATGGGTAACCCCCACGGCAAATAAGCCAACGAAAGTCAAACCACGTTTTCAGAAACAACTTAAAACTAATCAACCAACCGTGAACTCACTCAACTTTGTTGTTGACTCGTTGTTAGATGCCTTACAGGTCGCTAGATGCTTATGGAGCTTGCACGAGGAGGTGGTCGTTGTGGAATGTGGATTGTTATGTCTCGTGCTAAACATTTAATCCTTATGAACTTATTAAACCTACGTTTTGGACTTTAAACTTATGAACTATGGAACTTATGTTTTAGCTTTTCATATTATGCCTCCGCTGTTAACCCAAAGTCGGTTTACTTTCTTTTGGTCACCAATCGTATTATGGTTGGTTTTTAATTACTTAATTGTGTTGTTCAATATGATTGGTAGCTCGATCCTGGTCATGTCACGCCTCCAAGCGGTGATACTCCGCATGGTGGATTTTGGGGGTGTGACAAGTTTCAACATCAAAAATACTGAATTTAATACATGAATTCAGTTTTCACTAGAATAGTAATCACAATCCTAGTGTTTATCTAGTCTCTACAAACCCAATAATCACCTAAAATGATGATTATAATTTCTACAATTATTATACTAAAATTTAACAACAATTCATCTAGGGTTTTATCCCTAGACAACTTGTTACCTCTAATTTCATCCATGCATCAAGTAATTAAGCTGAATTTTCGTTTTTTACATTTAACCTAGAATTCAAGATGCAACAAAATACCACAATTTTGCATACCTTTTGATCCCTGCAACGAGGTGATCACTAATTCATGTTTGAAACTTGATTTAGAGCAGATTAGAGGCTTAAATTTATGAATTTTGTGAGAATTAGGGTTTGATGGAGAAACCTGGTTCACCCCCTGTGTTTGACATCGACCAGACACACACTAAGTGTGTGTGTTTGGTGTTTTAATTGTTAATTTAACACTCAAGTTTCAATCTTTACAAGTCTAGTCCCTTAGCTTTTGTTAACTTATAATCTAGATGTTTTAACTTTATTATATGCCACTACAAGACTCGTAGCTGACTGGGTTATAATTTCCTAGTTAGTCGGTTCCTGTTTGATTAGCACTTTATAATTCTGATTTATAGTTTTATAAATTCCGGGTTGTTACAAGTCCACCCCCCTTAAAAAGGGTTTCGTCCCCGAAACCTGATTACGTACCGAACAGCATAGGGTAGAGTCATTGCATCTCCTCCTCGGATTCCCATGTGATATCCGAACCCTTCCGGTGTTCCCATTTGACCTTTACTTGATTGATTTCTTTATTCCTTAAGATTTTTACCTTACGATCCAAAATCACAATGGGCTTCACCACATAGTTAAGTCTATCATCCACCTCGATGTCATCGTAGTGGATATAGGTTGTTTCATCCGCTAAACATTTCCGAAGATGTGACACATGAAATGTGCTATGAATCCCGCTTAATTCCTCCGGTTGTTCAAGGCGGTATGCTACCTTCCCTACTCGTTAGACAATTGTAAACGGCCCAATAAATCTTGGGCTTAATTTTCCTCTCTTTCTAAATCGGATAACCCCCTTCCATGGGGATACCTTGAGCATGACCTTGTCGCCAACCTGAAAATCGATCGGTCTTCGCCTTTTGTCCGCATACGACTTTTGTCTATCTTGTGCCATTTTCAAGTGTGCCCGAACCACCTCAATCTTTTCATTAGTGGCTCGAACTATATCTTTGTGAGCGAGTTCACGTGGACCCACCTCACCCCAACACACCGGGGTCCGGTACTTCCTACCATAAAGCATTTCATACGGTGCCATCCCGATACTAGCATGGTAGCTGTTGCTATATGAAAATTCTACCAATGGTAGATAAACATCCCAACTAACTCAGAAGTCAATAATACATGCCCGTAGCATGTCCTCCAATGTTTGTATCGTTCTTTCACTCTATCCATCCGTCTGAGGATGGTACGCAGTGCTGATGAACAATTTGGTTCCCATTTGCACTTGGAAATATTGCCAGAAATTTGAAGTGAACCGGGTATCCCTATCGGACACGATGGATACCGGTACTCCGTGGCGTGCCACTATCTCATTAGTGTAAACCTCTGACATCTTTTCTGACGTATAAGTCTCACGTATTGGAATAAAGTGAGCACTCTTTGTCAGTCTATCAACAACTACCCATATTGCATCAAATCCGTGGTTCGTCCTCGGTAATTTGGTTAACAGGTCCATTGTAATATGTTCCCATTTCCAAACCGGAATTTCCAACGGTTGGAGCTTACCGTATGGTTTTTGGTGTTCCGCCTTGACCTGCAGACATGTCAGGCATTTCTCCACGTATTTCACTACATCTCTTTTCATTTCGGGCCACCAATACTTTTGTTTCAAGTCGTTATACATCTTGGTCGCTCCCGGATGGATGGAATAACGGGATTTGTGAGTTTCATCTAGTAGAAGCTTTTTAACTCCACATGTGTTAGGAACCCAGATTCTATTGAAACGTGTTTTCAAACCGTGGTTGCCTTCTTCAAGATCTTTAAATTGGCCGACAATTCGTTCCTTTTTCGAGTTTTCCACTTTCACTGCTTCAACTTATGCTTCTCGGATTCGTTCTAGTAGGCCCGAGGTCACAATGAGCTGCATTGATTGTACTTGTATCAGGGCGTAATCTGTCTTTCTGCTTAACGCATCTGCTACAACATTAGCTTTCCCCGGGTGATAGTGTATTTCACAATCGTAGTCCTTGACCGTTTCTAACCATCGCATCTGCCTCATGTTTAATTCCTTCTGATCGAAGAAATATTTCAAACTTTTATGGTCGGTAAAGATAGTACATTTCACCCCATACAAGTAATGTCTCCATATTTTTAAGACAAATACCACTGCTGCCAGCTCCAAGTCATGAGTCGGGTATTTCTTTTCATGGATCTTCAATTGCCTCGAGGCATAGGCGATGACATTGCCTCGTTGCATTAAAACACATCCGAGCCCCGAATGCGACGCATCCGAGTAAACCACCATGTCGTCAATTCCTTCCGGTAACGTTAACACCGGAGCGTGAGTTAACTTTTCTTTGAGCGTTTGGAAGGCTTTCTATTGTTCAATGCCCCATACAAATTTTTCCTCCTTGCGAGTCAATTTGGTCAACGGTAAAGCAATTTTGGAGAAATCTTGTATGAATCTCCTATAATATCCCGCGAGCCCTAAAAAGCTTCGGATTTCTGAGGTATTCCTTGGAGTGTTCCATTTTGACACGGCTTCTACTTTTGACGGATCCACTAGTACCCCTTCGGCACTAATGATATGCCCAAGAAACTGCACCTCTCGTAACCAGAAGGCGCACTTTGAGAATTTTGCATTACAGCTTTTCTCGTCTGAGTGTCTCTAACACTTCTTGCAAATGATACACATGCTCAGCTTCATTCTTCGAATACACTAAAATGTCATCGATAAATACGATTACCGACTTATCCAGCATAGGTTTGCAAAACCCGGTTCATGAGATCCATGAAAGCCGCGGGTGCGTTAGTCAACCTAAAGGGCATCACGAGGAACTCATAATGCTCGTATCGCGTACGAAAAGCCGTCTTCGGTACGTCTTCTTCCTTAACTTTCAATTGGTGATAACCCGATCTGAGATCAATCTTTGAGAACCAACTCGCTCCTTGTAGCTGGTCAAACAAGTCATCAATTCTTGGAAGTGGGTATCGATTTTTCACTGTGAGTTTGTTTAACTCCCGGTAGTCGATACACATACACATACTACCATCCTTCTTCTTCACAAATAGTACTGGTGCGCCCCACGGGGATACACTCGGTCGGATAAACCCTTTGTCGAGCAATTCTTGGATGAGAGATCAATTCTTGTAGCTCCGACGGCGCGAGCCGATACGGCGCCTTGGCCACAAGTTTTGCACCCAGAATCAATTCGATTCCGAACTCTACTTCCCGTTCTGGTGGGATTCCCGGTAAATCTCCCTGAAACACATCTTCATAATCTCATACCACTGGCACATCTCCGATTTTGAGGGATTCTTTCTCCGATTCACTTGCGTATACCATATATGCCTTGCATCCATGTTTCATAAGTTTGTGAGCTTCTAGCATCGTGCATACCACCGGGTTACCCCCTTTTTCACCGTATATCGTAACGTGCTTTCAGCTAGGAGACGTCAGTTTTATTTCCTTTCGGAAACATGCCACCTTTGCGTGGTATCGGGACAACCAATCCATACCCACGATCACTTGAAATTCTCCCATCGACATTGGGATCAAGTCTATTGTGTATTCTTCGTCGTCAATGCTCAATTTACAATTTTCACATACATCACAAACGATAAAACTCTTGTTATTACCTATCTCTACTTCTAAAGGCATAGGTAATTTTGTTAGAACAAATGAAGGATGTCGAATAAACCCATATGAAATAAAGGATTTATTCGCACCCATATCAAATAATATACGCGCAGGAATCGAGTTTACAACAAATATACCTGAAACCACTTCGGGTTCAACTTTTGCTTCTGCGACAGTCAAGTGGAAAGATCTAGCCTTTGCCTTCGGTGCTTCACTTTTCGTGTCTTGCCCATCTTTCTTTCCCACTAGTTCCGAGCATTCTGATTTCTTGTGACCCGGTCGATAACAATTGTAGCAAACCGTCACTTTTTTCGGGCATGACGAAGCCATATGCCCCGTTTTTCGACATATGGGGCAAGGTTTATCCTTGAAGCGACATTCGCCCCTATGACCCTTTCCACATAATTTACAATTTGGCGACCCGCCATTTACATCTGATTTCTTCCCTATTTCGTTCATTTGCGCTTTCTTGGTAGGGCTCGGATTGACATTATGAGCCCTCCGTTCACCCCGTTCAACTTGCTTTCTCAATTCGATCTCCCGTTCCTGAGCAACATTTATGATCTCGGTAAGGGTCTCGTATTTTGAAGGAGTCATAAACTCCATATACTCGGCGCTCAACATATTGTAATAATAATATATCTTCTGTTCTTCGTTTGTTATCAGTTCATCACAAAACTTCATTTTATCCATAAACGTTCCCGTGATCTTGTCTATGGACTCACCCTTGTGCCTAAGTTGCATGAACTCTTCCTTGATTCGATTTATGACCGCCTTGGGACTGTGGTGTTTAAGAAACGGCGTCTTAAATTCATCCCATGTCATAGCCTTGGCTGCTTCGCTTCCAATTTCTTTCTTTTTGTTATCCCACCAGTCTTTCGCTTGACCCCTTAATTGACCCGTACCATAAGCTACGTAGCCATCTTCATCACAATTGGTCCTCTCGAATACCCCCTCGATATCACTTAGCCATCGCTGGCATACTATTGGGTCAACCTCCCAATTATAGACTGGCGGTTTGCACGCCATGAACTCCTTGTATGTACAAGGCTTTCGTCCTCCAGACTTTTCCTTTGCTAGATTGGCACTATCTTCCAATTTCTTGATTCTTTCATCAACCACTGATAGTACCGTGTTCTGGATCTTATCGATGAAACCAGACAAACTATTTTCGATTGCCTTTCCAACCTCCTCGGCAATCACTTCTCTCATTTGCTCGGTGACTCTCGGCACCGCATCATCGTTACTTCCATCCACCATCTTTAATACTGAAATGTTTACATTTACCGTTAAACATTTCATTTATAACATATGATTTACTTGTTTTGGTTTAATCAAGTTAAATAACTTGATTCAACCATTCTTGTTTCATACATTTCCTGTGTTTGAGTGAACTTACACACTTTTTTCGTGCATATTTGTTCATGTTTCATTTCTATATTCTCTAAATCTACTTAAAACAATTAACTCTTACCGGATGCTTGATCAAGCTTGAACCGAACACACTTTATTGACAACCCTTAGCTCTGATTACCAACTTGTAAGACCCAACTTAATATAACGAGATTAGTGATACAAAAACTTGCATTTAGTACAAGAATTTACGAGTTTACAAAATTTTTTCATAGTTTTAAGACCTTACAAGGTCATAATATTCAAGTCATCATGCTACTAGTTAACTTCTAAAAACATAGTTTCAAGCGTTTACATATTACTAAAACAAAATAGACAAAATGTGGAAGCTTCATTTGGTGCGTTCGGTTCTTGAAGTATGCTTGATCGCCATCCGGGTTAGGACTATCTTCACCTACGGTCAAAACCATTAAAATTATTAGTTTGACACTTTAAAAATCAAGTATAAGCAAGTTCCATATTTAAACAAGTCAAAAACAAACCAAACACAAAGTCTGAGTAGGTCGCGTCGCGCGACGAAGTTAGGGGAATGCCGTCGCGTGATGCCACCACCGTCGCGTCACGTGACGGATGTTGTGTCTCGCCGTGGCACGGCGCCAGCGGGTGTTTTCGACAGAATGTTATTATTTAGAGCTGCAATTTCATCCCAGCACCATTTATCTAAATTCCAAACTTTAAATTGGCATAACTTTTGACTCGGGCGTCCGTTTTAGCCGATTCTTTTTCCTACGCGACCGTAATTTAATTATGGACGCGTTTGTCAACACATTTTGCATAAAAATATCATTTCAAAAACAGTTGTCCTATAATTTGTCTCTTGTTTATTTGACCCATTTGTTTACAAGTACCAAGACATGTATTTTTGTCATCACACACTTTAGACTAATGCACCCGTTTCTATGTTTACCCAATATGAGCTTTTGCTCCCCTACCGAGGGTTGCTTATGCAATACCCATCATGCTTATTTCCAAGAATTTAACCATGCCTTTCAGAATCATTTGACAGGCGAATGTTCTGAACTATAATCCCTCTACAAGGGTTCATGCTTTTGCAACAGATTTGCGTGTCCGTTACACGACCTACGCTTGATATATGACCAATCACAAGTGATGGTTATTAATTTCTACGTTTGTAACACAACTTGTTTGACCCGTTTGGATGCCGAATGGGTGTCTCCATTGCTAGACATAACCAAACTCTATTTCTAACTCATGTTTTGACCCGTTTTGCTTGTCTAAGGCACTTTGTCACTCCCGTGACTTAACGGTTTTCCTTGTTTACTAAATTTCAATATAACAAAATAAGACTAACAATTAAACATAATGTAGCGAAACTATAAGTCGCGTACCTTCAAAGTGCACCCTTCAAGCGTGTATCACCTTCGGCTTGTCCACTTGACGATCCGGATGCTTTACCTAAAGAGTTCCATTCACCATCAATTTAGAACTCTTTTATAATCAATAACGGACAATTCATTATAATATTCAAATCTGCGTTTTTGTCCCATTTTAACATTTTATTCCTCACTTAGGCGTTTCAACAAACACCAAGCGGGTCAAATTCTTACAAAATCATTACTAGGTTCTTGACATGTTATTTCTTCTATATCACTTCAATTTGGGCAATTTGCAACAAGTTTCAACATCAAAAATACTGAATTTAATACATGAATTCAGTTTTCACTAGAATAGTAATCACAATCCTAGTGTTTATCTAGTCTCTACAAACCCAATAATCACCTAAAATGATGATTATAATTTCTACAATTATCGTACTAAAATTTAACAACAATTGATCTAGGGTTTTATCCCTAGACAACTTGTTACCTCTAATTTCATCCATGCATCAAGTAATCAAGCTGAATTTTCGTTTTTCACATTTAACCTAGAATTCAAGATGCAACAAAATACCACAATTTTGCATACCTTTTGATCCCTGCAACGAGGTGATCACTAATTCATGTTTGAATCTTGATTTAGAGTAAATTAGAGGCTTCAATTTGTGAATTTTGTGAGAATTAGGGTTTGATGGAGAAACCTGGTTCGCCCCTTGTGTTTGACATCGACCAGACACACACTAAGTGTGTGTGTTTGGTGTTTTAATTGTTAATTTAACACTCAAGTTTCAATCTTTACAAGTCTAGTCCCTTAGCTTTTGTTAACTTATAATCTAGATGTTTTAACTTTATTATATGCCACTACAAGACTCGTAGCTGACTGGGTTATAATTTCCTAGTTAGCTGGTTCCTGTTTGATTAGCACTTTATAATTCTGATTTAGAGTTTTATAAATTCCGGGTTGTTACAGATTCTGGTATGTTTTCACGTTTTCTTTAAATTTTTTGGAAAAACTTAATAAATCTGCAACTCCCTGCCCAAACTGATCCATGGAAATCGGATGTTCTGCATACACGTTCGTTCTACATACACGTTCGATGATTCAAGATCCCATTATCCCTCACTACTCCTTCACGGACACTCTACTACGACGCCCATCTGTTTATGTGAGAGATTCGGTGGATTCACTCATTCAATCAGCCAGTATTTGAAGATTAAGGTATTAATTGAACTACTTTTCAAGCAATTAAGCAGTACTATACACACACTTGGCTAAGATTTTATAAGCGCTAGTTCAGTTTTGGATTAATTTTCTGGTTCCTAATTTGTGTCTTCATTTAGCTCTAATTTGAATACCTATTCGTATATTGATGGATATATTCCTTTAGAAGTTGACTAATTGTTTGCCCCTTGTGATGATTTTTAGTATTAACATGATTGTTTATTTCCCTGACTTCCACTTGCTCGACTTCCACTCGTTGTTGATGTTGAATTTGGATAACTTTGCTGAACCTCATCTTCTATATCAACATAATTTTGTGTTTCACTATGTATGTTTAACCATCTGCTTAAGAATTATTTTTGCCAAACACCATTTTTGTGTAGAAGTTTAGGAGAAGAGGATAAGAAACTGATGAAATTTGATAGAATTAGAGGTAATTTATACATGGTGTAGCCTATACTTTTTAATTACTTGTGTTTAAGACTTTTCTTTGAAAGTGGAAATCAGCTGATGTGTTACATATCCCCAGTTCGAGTCTTGTCAGGCGCATTGCCTTTTATTCTTTTACTGTTTATTTTACATGATTTTTATCATAGTACGGGTTTGAGCTATTTTGATTCTGGGTTTGTCCAAAAGTTTAAACTTTAAGTTATGCTTTTCTTATTCAACCTTGATTCATACAAATCCTTCTTCTCATCCACGCCTCCAAACACCATTACTTTTTTTGTTTGTTTTCTAAAACTGTAGAATGGCAAGATTTACCTTTTAGTGATTTTTGCTTTTAGAGATGAGGACACTTTAGGAACTTTGCACGATTAGATTTTCACAAGCAGGAATATTTTTCTTGATAGGGACCATAGAGTTCATTAATCATTATAGACTGGATGTTCTAGTGCTGTGTTTGAGATACCAGTTCATTCATACCCTTGTTGCTTTCTTTCTTTCTCTCGGTCTCATTGCCGCCAGTCTTTTGCGGCTCGTCGGACTTTTCAGTCTAACGCCGGAACTCACTTTCTGACCACGGTTCTCTGACGCGGTCTCTTACTTGGGTCTTCTTTTGCGATACACATGGAACGCCTCTTACTTTCTTCCTCATTCTTTCTTAGGGTTAATCAAAACCCTATCTTCTTCGTTATTTCCGAAGACTACAGCCCTTAGGCTACTAGAGGATCCAAGGCTTGCGCCTAGGCGCGCCTCAGGTGCATCTTTTAAAACCAAGATATGTACACGTTCTGTCATTAATTGTTGCTTAAAGCAACAACTGTATTACGTTGCATCTTTGCTAGTGCATAAGCTTCCTTCTAACGACTCTGGCTTGGTTGTTTTACCATTAACTTGATCTACGGTTTCAAAGCTTAATCATGGGAATAATCTTGGTCTTGGAGATATCTTGTTTGAGTCAGCGAATTAAAAAATGAACTATCTTATGTCATCTTTTAGCATGGTATCTAAAAATCTTGTTGTAATTGCTCTTACATAATCACCCCATGCCAACTCAATGATTGTGGCTCCTCCTGGCTTCATATAGGATTGATGCCACTTAGGGGTGCTAAACGGGTCGTGTTCGTGGGTTGGCGGTTTCAACCCGACCCGAACCCGAAAATTTATACGAACCCGACCCTAACCCGAAAATTGTGTTATACCAATGAACCCGAACCCGGCCCGAATATTCGTGGGTTGACCCAAACACTACCCGTCCAACCCGAAAACTTTTATTTTTTAATTTTTTTACACAAATTAATGTATTAAATTTAAAGTTTACTTAAAAAACACAAATATATATAATACAATTACATTTAAATTATAAAATCTTATATGAATTTCTTTTTCTTTGTTATAATTATAGCATAAAATACATACGCAAGTTAATTTATAACATAAAACATATTGTAAAAAAAATATTATATAATATAAAGGGGTTAAACGGGTCAACCCGCCAACCCGACCAGGTTGACCCGAACCCGACCCGTTTAGCTAAACGGGTTCGCGGGTTCAACCTGAAACTGACCCAAACCCGTTTAGACGTAAATCTATACCCACGAATTTCGTGTTAGGTTCATGTCGTGTTTTCAGGTCGTGTCAGAAATTCACACCCTTAATGCCACTGAAGAGCAATTCCCTCTAAATGTATCACTGCATAACTTTAGTTTGAAGTTCTTGGGTGTCTCATCTATCGCAAAGAAGTTTCACAACGGTAAATTCTGTGATCCACTTCGTCTTCATTGAGTTTGGGAAATACAAGTTTTCCTAGTTGATGAGTTCTTCAGGTTCTTGTTCTTACTAGCGCTTCTGATGAAGTCTCCGGTGAGGCTGACCACATTCTCTAGTGTTGTGCAAATCTTAGCAAATGATTTCTTTGTTTTCTCTACTGACCCGTCTAGTCTTAACAAACAACATCGTATTTTCATTTTTTATCGTCTTCTCCAACTCCTGATTGCGTTGATTGCTATAGCTTATTTTTTCTGATTGATTCACAAATTTTGGTAGTTCAGCGTTAACCACTCTGATACCAGTGATATGTGTCGATTTAGAAGAATGAAATTTGAGAGGAAATAGTTAAACCTGATTAAATCTTGGCTATCTTTTCGTTTTTTCCTCACTGTATTTGTTAGTGCACTATGTCTGTTGACTTCGTCTTGAATCATGTCATGTAATAGAATTGATAGATCGGGGCTTGTAGTTCGAGAAATAGGATTTAAGAGTAATTCCGTTTGAAGTGGTTAATTCCGCTTGAAAGGTGCATAAGGTAATTCCGCACGGAATTAGATTCCGTGTGAATCTAATTTCGTTCCTGTCCTGTTCAAGCGGAATTAGAGTCCTATATAAACCCTTCAAACGAAATTATTTGTAACGATTGTCTGATTTGGTGAATCAAGCTGTTTTCACGTCCGTTTCACTGATTTCGTCTTTGATTCGGATCTAAAACTCTTCTGAACGACTCATTCAGGTCATACAACGATCCTACAAGTGGTATCAGAGCTCAGGAGGAGGAGATCAACCAAATTCAGCTTGATTTCATCAGTTTTTCTTACTTCTACATCTTCTTTTCTTAATTGAACAAGATTTAACGGTTGAAATGGCTTAAAACTTATATATATCACGCGAAACTGTGTTTTAATGAATCCTTGAGAAAATTGGACCTTAATTCAATCAAAATTTGATAAAATTGGTTATTTCGTTTGAACTACTGATCGAAAAAGATGACGTCAGTCTAATTCCGTTCGGAATCACAGCTTGATTTCAAATGAAATTAACTATTTCCGCTTGAATTTGTAATTTCGTTTGAGCCGGTTCACACAAAATCATCTAATTCCGCGCGAAACTAAATAATTCCGCTTGAATTTGTTGATTCCGTTTCAAAGTGTTATTTTGTGTGAGTAATTCCGCGTGGAATTACTAATTCCTTTTGAAACTGTTAAAGTCTAATCTCATTTGAATTGTTATTTCGCGTGATAAAGTAATTCTGCACTAAGTGATTTCGTTTGAAAGTGAACATTTTGCATCAAGATCATTTCACGTCAACCGAGTGTCAGCTTATTTCAAGTTGTTTTGATATTGATTAAATTGATTGTGTTTGCTTGTTTGTTTGTATTCAGGAACACTAATTCAAGAGTTTCACATCATGGCTGAAGAGTTCTACAATACGTTCTACAACGCATTTACTTCCGAGTCTTCTTAAAATTCAACCGTCACACCAAAAACCATTACAAAAGCGATAAATGAGAACATTAAACATGATAACTTCTATGGCACACATTCAAAACCACCAACTCTTAAAAGCATTGAAGATTACACTTGGTGGAAAGATCGGTTCATCAACTGGGCAAAAGCATATGCTCATGAAAGCTGGTTCTGTTTGGAATTTGGTTATAAAAGGCCGACCAATGATAAAAGAGAAGAAACCCCACTCAAAAATTTATCAGCAGAAGATAAAAGAGAATTATCAGCTGAACAGAGAATGATTGCGCTAATTCAATCTTCAATCAGAAATGACATGTTTGCTTTATTGCAACATGACGGGTCATCAAAATCTGTCTGGGAAGCTTTACGGGTAAAAGCTGAGGAGGGTAAACAAATCAAGAAAAATAAAATTGCATTATTAAAGAAAGAATTTGATTTGTTTGATAGTTTGAAAGATGAATCAGTTAGACAAATGATAGAGAGATTTGGTAATTTGAAAATTGAACTTGATCGTTTTGGCATTATCAAAACAAGAGAGGAAATCATTGATAAGATCATAGAAACGTTACCACGAGCTGATCAGTGGCAAACGTTTGTTTTTATTCTGTAAAATGATGCTTTGTATGATGAAATTTCTCTTGATGTCTTGATAGAAAAAAATTGAAAGTCATGAACTAGAGTTGCAGAAGCAGAACAAGATGAGCAGTTCTTCGCATCAACAAAATGTTGGTCTGTATTATAAAGGTAATTTACCTTCGGTGAAAGCTGGTGAATCACCAAAGACAGCATTCAGTGGTGAGAGGACAAAAAAGCCACAGAAAAGTTCATCAAGTTACAATCCGGGTTACCATTCATCGTCTTCAAAAGCTAATTCCGAAGAATCAGAGGAGATATTATGCAACATTGCTCTCAAGTTGAAAAATTCTCCTGCAATGAGCATCAATGCAGCTAAACAGCAAATGAGTTTCCTTGCATCTGTTCTGGAATCGTATGAAGGTCTTGTAGCTGGCAAAATTGGAAACTCAGAGTTAACCAAAGAAGACTACGACCAGATTGATCCAGAAGAAATGGAGCTCATAGACATTCGCTGGTGTTTGGCAAGTTGCATTCGCAGAGCTCAGAGATACATGGAGATTACTGGGAAACAATCATTAGGTGGTGCATCAACAAAACTTGGATTTGACAAGTCCAAAGTGACCTGCTTCAAATGTAAGCAAAAAGGTCATTTCAAGAGAGAATGCAATAATTCTGCAATTGGTGGAAATGAACATCCGTTCAATGATGATTACTACCGAAAGGCAATCTACCACCGAAGCAAAGAAGAGCCGAAAATGATTGAAGATAAACCAAGAGAAAAATCAAGAGCACTTGCTGTATTCCATGATGACGAAGGATATGATTGGAGTCAGATTTGTCCAGAAGAAGATCGTTTGGAAAATATAGTTACAGCTCATGGCAAAAAATCATTAAAAAGTCAACATTATGTTTTTGTCGCTGAAATTCAAGAGGAAAACAAAGAAGAAAAAGACACAGTTGTAATCAAAGAGAAAACCAGAGAAGAGATTCTTAGTGAGAAAACTTATCGAGAAAGAAACATTGCTTTGAACAAAATGAATGAAATGCAAGAAGAGTATGAGAGTGCTGTCAGCAATAAGAGATGGGATAAGAAGAGAGAATGCTATTTTAACAGACAGTGTGAACCTGTTGTTCCCAAAAAGGATATAGTTTTTGATGATGTTCTTCTCATAATTCCTCGATCAGTCGAATATTACACAAATGTTGAAAAAGATGAAACATATGCAAAAAGGCTTGAAAAGGAGATAAGACATGTCATGATATCGATTTTGAGGAAGAGAGATGAAGAAAGAATGAAGAAGAATGTAGATGAGATGGTGAACGATTTGAAGAAGGTTGCTGAAGATGTGAAAGTTGAAGCTGTGAAAGTGGAAGATGTGAAGATAGAAGAGGAAGAAAAGGTAGAAGAAAGAGTTGTTGAAAAAGAAGCTGTTACAGAAGAACAGCAAGTTGAAGAAGCTGAGGAAAATCTAGAAAGTTCGGGTGAAGTGAAGAGTGATGTTGGTGCTGGTAATGAGAAGAAGGAAGAGCTGAAGCAGACAGATGCAGCAGAAAACACGGAAGTGCCAATCACTGAGGTAAATTCTGATTCTGAAACTCAAATTAAAATTGTTGAAAAATGCAAGAAATGCATGGAACCATGCAGTGCTTGTATTGAGAAAGACGAAAGGTTCAGAACAAAAGATCTTGAGTTCACAAAAATAGAAGAAGTTTTCAAAAGTAAATGTAAAGAAATGTTAGAAAATGAAAAAGTTTTAAAAGAAAATTATGAAACACTTTCAGAAAAATATAAAAAATTAGAAAAAGAAAATGAGATTTTGAAAGAAAATGTTTTGAAAATGACAGAAGAATGTGATCAAAAAGAAAATGTTTGTCAAGAAATAAAAAAGGAATATGATTCAATTAAATTGGCTTATCACATAACAAAAGAGTCATATGAAAAAGTAAAAAGTGAAATGAAATTTGTTCAATCAAGATTGAATTACTGTTCTGAAACATCAAAGGAACTAAAACGAATGTATGAAATTAAACAAGATGTTGTAAATTCATATATTGAAGATGTTGCGAAGTTAAAATGTCAGATTGCTGATTTAGAACAGGATAACAACAAATTAAAAAGTTACCATGCGTCGTCATATGTGCTTGAAAGAATTTTCAACATAAAACCGGATGTGAAAGATTCTGAGCAAAACAAGAAAGGTATTGGCTCAGAGTTTCATCAAGTTCCACCACCAGAAAAGTTTGTATTTTATGATGATGAAAAGGTCGAAAAAGCTTTCAACATGGTAGATCAATTGCCAGACAACATTGACGTAACCTATTCCAAATCTGATGATTCTGATGATTCAGAGGTGGTAGGTAAGGTCGTTGAAAGTGTGTTGAAAGAAGAGTCAGTTGATAAAGGTAAATCTGAATCACAGGATGAAAATGAAGGTAATTTTCATGATGGATATCTGAAAAACACAAAATTCGAGAAAAATTTGAATGATGATTCAAAATGACTGGTTTATACCATGATTGGATCAGACAAATTATTTTTAGATGTTGTATTCCTGATTCAGAATGTGATTTCAGAAAAGGTTGATAAAGTTTTCAAAATGGTTGAGATTGAGAAATCTGACATTTCAAAGTTTGCTGGAAACGGTCACAAAACTTTTTATAACAAACCTGGTTACAAGAAGAAAAACATGAAGGCTGGGGTGGGTTATAAAAAGAAACAAAATTGGAAGAAAAGTAAAACACAAAATTATCAGGAAAAGATAAATTTTGTTCAAGGAATAAGTTTAGCAGAAGAGAAAGAACTCAAATTTAAACAGTCTAATGAAGAATTCGAGGCTCAAAAGAAAAAGCTACAACCACAGGTCAAAGATGTGTCCAAGAGAACATGTTTCAAATGTGACCAGATTGGACATCTTGCACGAAAGTGTCCAAATCTGAAACCGTGGATGTTGACAAAAAGAAGTCTGAAAATGTTGAGAAACAAAAATCTGAGGATATGAAACAAAGGTCAACCAGATTTGATTCGAAACAAACTTGGAGGTACAATACAAACAAGTTTGCTTCAAATCAAAATTGGAAATCGAATTCGAATAGGTTTGATTCAAGACAGACCTGGAATTCTCATACACCCAGATTCAGAACAACTCAAAGTTGGAAAACATCAGTTGATATGACAAAACCCCAAGTGTTTTGGAAACCAAAAGTTGTTCAAAATCAAAATGTTCAAAAAGAGTCTCATTTTTACAAAAGAGGTGCTTCAAAAGGTCAAACTTGGTCAGTTAAGAAACCAATGATTTCAAAAGTTGATGAGAAAGTTGAAGTAAAAATTGAAAAAGTTTTTGTTCAGAATGACAAAGATTTTCCAAAGTTAAATGATGCATATTGTGTTGAAATGCCTAAGGTCAAACAGACCTGGGCTAAATTGTTCAAGTGATCAAATTGTTGTATGTGCAGGTGCTCAACAAAACCGAAGATTGTGAGAATGGAAGTTGGAGCAGCCTGACACAACGGGAAAAGGAGGCTGCTGAACCCTGGTTTGGTTGAACAGGGAGTCTATTTTTTTGTACATAAATAAACAATATTTCAAAAACCCTAAAAATTGAAAAATTAAAAAAAACCAAAATATGTTTTCTTTTTGTAAAAATTTGAAAAATCAAAAATATGTTTGTTTTTAATTTTTGTCAAATATTCAAAAATACAAAAATATGTTACTTGAATATGCCGAAACCCTCACGGCTGAACAAACATGATTAATTTCACAAGATTGAAAAACGGTTTTCAAACTGTAAAAGATCAATGTGTTGTATATCATGGGGGTATTTACTGCTTTTCATGCAATTTGGTACACATTAGCAGAAAATGGATGGCGAGACAAAGCTATCAGTATCGGTTTGTCAAATTTTTTTAAATAATTTTGCATTTTAGGGGGAGTAATATTTTCAGAAAATACAAAAACATTTGAAAATTTGAAAAAGCTAAAAACATGATAAAATTCGAAAATTGAGTTTTTGTGTAAAAAGAGGAAATGATAGTACATCAGTAGACAGTTACAGTATGCTAAAGAAATGTAATGATTATATAGTGTTAAACAGTCTCACTGATGATATGCCGATAGGTTTTTATACATTTAGTAAACTTTTTCGGGATATAAACTTAAATTCAAACTTGCTTATTTCGTGGGGAACACTACTTGGATATATAGGTAACCCCTGAAATCTCGTTTGAAGGACCCCTTTTTCTGAGATACTAGGTCTTTATGATTAGTGATATCTGGGGTATTATCCCGGGACTTCTGATTTTGCGGAAGCAATGGCCTAGTCCCCGTATAATACTTTCTGCTTGCTTGAAATATAGCACCGCCCTCAGTACAAAAATGATGAAACATTGAAAAAATATGTAAATCATGTGCTGTTGAAGAAAAGATCCTCTAAAGGGGACACACCAAAAGTCGAAGCCGTCATCTCTCTGCTGAACGGAAGTTCTGACCTGAGCTCTCACGGTCCTTCTTAATTTAACCCCTTACAGATATCATCTACGTATATTCACCTGTAAGACTGAATATTGGGATCTGGATACGGGAGTATATTCAAGAGGTGGGACACATGAATGAGTTTAAGTTCTTAATACACCTAATTCGTATCCAGAATCAGTTGAAATTTGTGTGAAATTTTAAGTGGATCAGTATATCGACAATCTAAGTGAATTGTTTAATTCTTAATGTGTAACTAAGCTCAACGGTACTTGTGACTTGTCAAAAACTGATATGATCCTCTAACGCAAACTCAAACAAAAATATTGTCTGTAAATATGTTTGTAAATATTTCTTTACTGCTTTATATTTCAGAAAATACAAAAAGAATTTTGATTCTACTTTATTTTCGACAACCGATGTCTGAGCGCTAAGTTTCAAAATCTGAGTATGTTGATTGTGTTTCTGAAAATAAAACAAGTTCATTAATTTTAAACTTGAAAGTTTTTAACAAAAATCAAAAACAGTTTGTGATATCTCCAAGGTCATTAGTTTGGACTTGGATGATTAAATGTGAGGGATTTGGATGCTTATTATGTTAAAGAGCCAGTTTCCGATCTTGTTCGTTGAAACTGCAAAATCATGAAATTTGTTAAAAAGTGTTAGTTTAGAAAGTTTGAGTGAGCCAGGTTTTCAATCCTAGAAGTTCAAAATGTTGTTACTCATGAGTATTTGAGTGTTGCAGATAAGAGTCCAGATTACGCTCCCGAAAGCTGAGTCTAAGGGGGAGTCTGAAGACAAACTTAAAGCAAGGGGGAGCTTGTAACTGGAAAGCCAGGTGTCGATCCCAAAAGCACGGAAGCTTGACGATAGGGGGAGCCTGAAGTAAGTGTTAATGAAAGAGCCAGAGTCAGATCCTGTTATAACATTCAAGATGGAAGATGATGGAAGATAAAGATTGATGGATGCTTACAGTGTTACACAATTTGGATGGAGCAAAAAGACTGATCAAGACTGAAGATGTGTCATGCTAAAGATTAGACACTGAAGACTTCGTCAACATCTAAGGGGGAGTCTGTTAGTGCACTATGTCTGTTGACTTCGTCTTGAATCATGTCATGTAATAGAATTGATAGATCAGGGCTTGTAGTTCGAGAAATAGGATTTAAGAGTAATTCCGTTTGAAGTGGTTAATTCCGCTTGAAAGGTGCATAAGGTAATTCCGCACGGAATTAGATTCCGTGTGAATCTAATTTCGTTTCTGTCTTGTTCAAGCGGAATTAGAGTCCTATATAAACCCTTCAAACGAAATCATTTGTAACGATTGTCTGATTTGGTACCGAAGTGCTGCCAAATCGTCTCGAGGTGCTGTAACAATATTACATCAAAAATAGAGACATATTAAAGTGAATCAAGCTGTTTTCACGTCCGTTTCACTGATTCCGCCTTTGATTCGGATCGAAAACTCTTCTGAACGACTCATTCAGGTCATACAACGATCCTACAGTATTTATAGGAACTACAATCAGAAAATGTGCTTGTATACCTTCTCAATCTCCTTGTCGGCAGCTTTGCAGATAGCTGCATTATCTGTGACAACTTGTAGCATGTTACTTGGTCTTATTGTCTCAATGGCTCCGAGTAGAAAATTGGCAATTGCCGTCCCCGTTTTCTCTACCCTAAAAAGTCTCCCGCTTCGATGAACATTGCACCTCAGGAATTTACGGCGAGAACATTGATGAGTGAATTGTGTTTAACATTTGACCACCCATCCGAGACAATAGAAACCCCTTGCGTGTACCATGTGTCTTTCACCGGTGCCAACTCCTTCTCAACATCGCGGACACACTCATCAAGTAAATTAGTTCTCGCCTTTTCACATGATGGCGGTTTGTAATCGCCCGGTGCATTTTTTATACCACTAATCATTTCAATAAAATGCGGGTTGCATAATACGTTAAATGGGATCCCGATTGCACATAATCCCCGAATAAAACTTTAGGTCTATGACGTTTCTCTCTAAGTTCCCAAAAGCTTCTTCCATTCGCTTCCTCTGTGCATATTTTAAAAGTACGGAGTTCTTTAAACACTTAGAAATTCCCCCGGAATTTTCTACTTCTCGTACCTTCTTCGACAGCTTTTCAAACAGCTCCCGATCTTTCAACACAGATGGACATCTTTTGATCTCGGCTTTTTCCCCATGGGAGGCCCAAAAAATGAACATGGATTCGGGTGTAGGTACTAGTAAACCTTCCTTGACAATGTTTGTAGGTCCATTGTTTGGAGCCTCCTGGATTCTTGCTATTACCTGTTAGATTCACATCCGATACATCAACAGTTAACACATAAACAGTTCTGTAATCATTAAACTAAATAAAACAGTTAATACATAAACACTTTAAACTAGTTCTGTCAACTTAATATTCATAACAGTAAATAAAACAACAAAAACGTACAGTCCTTTATAGTCTATACACTGCACCATGGAAGACTACTTCATCATTCAATGGTTTAGTAAGATCTTCAATTTGTTTGTTTCCCTGACTTCCACTTGCTCGACTTCCACCCCTTGTTGATGTTGAATCTGGAACTCCGAACCAGTTCAATCTGGAATGTTGTACCACATCGTTCCGGTACGCTTGTGAATTGCGATTTGGTACACCAAGATCCAATACGTGGATCGTGGCAACATGAGCGATTTAGGTAACTATGCACCAGGACGATAGGTCCCATGCTGGGGCGCAAAAGCACCCAAAATTCAGCTATAAATAAACCCACGCCTACGAGACAATTAAATGGCGACTTAACCACTGGACCAACATAACTTATAATAATCACAGCTGTATTAAATAACTTATAAAGATGAATTGAAGATGAAAAAACTATAAAAACAGCCAACAATGGGTGAACCCTATTCATTCACTTCTCTTATTAACATATATTAATAATTACCTGGTGGATGCATATGCCATTTTGATAATGTAAGTGCAGATTTGTTTACAATAGAGTTAGAAAAGATTATTACATTTTAAGCAAGAGCATTTATGTAGAGACATTTGGAGGCTTAATTGTTACTGGAATGTTACCAATTATGAAGTATTGAAGGCTCTCGTAGCAATTGCAGTGATAGTTATCTTTCGTATGTTTATTTTCTGTTTCAAAAATGACTAGTTGTGTAATGTATATATCTTTTAGTAACTGGCTATTAATTTCTTGTAGCACAATGTGGAAGTTTATGTTTTTGGTGATGATGGTCCTTACAAGAACGAGGCCTGAAGAAGATTCTAGAGGACCTACAAATCAGTCGGTGGCCATTGGAAGTGCATCTGATATGGTACCGCGCTCGACCCGTAGACGCAAGCGTAACGCCACTACAACTACTGGTAAATATCATAGACTTTTGATTATTTAAATTTTATAATATACTCGTGTTTTACTTATAACTACGCCTGGAAATCTTGACCCGTTCCAAATTTGGGTTGGTATGAGCAGTTTTCAAACTTTGGGTTGATATGGGTGGCTCTTTCTCATGGAATGGGTCGGATTGGGTTTATTGAGATAACCTTTTCCAATTTAACAGGTTAAACTAGGCTGATCTTAATTTTTGACTCGATCAGATGGGCTAATAAAAAAGATGAACAAGAATTATTTAAAGTAAAATTATTATGTTTGTTTGTTTATATTGAAATAGTCTTTGAGCTCCCCTAATTGTAAACAATGTACATATTCAAATCAACCCCAGGTTGATCCACCAAAAAGGCGTGGTCCAAATCTCAATCTTAGCGCTACAAAAGACTTTGAGAATTTGCCTGAGGGTTCCAAAATTTCTTTAACAATGGCTGGCGGTACGAAAGGATTTGTTGGGCGTACAACTACTCAGTTTGCAAATGAGTGTGGGATTGTAATACGTAGTGTATGTCCAATGAACTTTCACAAATGGGAGTCCGTACCTGCTGATATAAAAAATCTGATGTATGAAAAGTTACAAGTAAGTTGGATATACTTTTTTTTAATTATTGAAGAGTACTCACATTTTAATTTGCATTGTTAACATACAAATTCAATGCAGGGAAAATTCAATTTGTTGCGAACAGATAGAGTTTTCATGGGATATGTGGATTATCGACTACATCAACAATGGAAACGTACCAGAGGTGAGTTGAGTGCCCACTGGAAGAATAATGGAGGAAAAACCAATCCTCAGTTGGCTAGATCAATGATGAAATCCAATTGTCGGAGTTCGGAAGATTGGAACCATTTATGTGATTATTGGGAGTTAGAATCAACTCGGGTCAGTTTGTTGAATGCTTGAAACAAATTTATGCAAACTTTATGTTAACATCATATATACATACATACACAAAGTAGTTTACATACATATAAGGTCCTACATATTGATGTAAATGCAATTGGATCATAGTGATTTGATTGCATATAACTCATTGGCCCATTCTTCTTAACTTTATAGAGATACAGTGATCAAATGGAATGTAATCGTGGAAAACAAGTTGTTACAAGTAGAGGAGGCTCTCGGTTAATAGCCAATCACGTATACCACATGGTAAGTTTTGAAGATTTATTGTTTAAACTTAAAGGGTTTTATTTGATTTAGTGAATTAGTTTAGTACTCTCTTTTCATTTATGGACCATTTATGTTCATATCTAGATTATTAACCATTATTTGTTAGTTCCAACTTCAATGTTTTCTAAACACATTTATCAAGCCCTATGTTATATTATTGCTTTTTGTTGTCACAGCCAAATCGAGAGACTCAAACGCAGCCTGGCCCCTTTGAAGTCTATTACAAGTTGCATTATAATGATAAAAAAGGATGGCAAAATGATGAGGCAGAAACTGAATATGTAAGTTATTACTCTCTTTGAAACAACCCATACTTTTAGAACTAGATTTCTGATAGATACAAGTTAGGTTTAGAGATATATAGGCTGAATTTTGAGCGGCAATACGTAAGGATATCCACGTTTCTTTTTCTTTGCGTATTGCGATCCATAATCATCATCAGACCAAGGCAACAACTTAGCCACACTCAGGTTACATTTTTTTTATTTTTAGCATATGATGTGAATTATGAGAGCCTATTGTTTATCAAATATAATGTGAATGATCCTTTTTTAGAAAATTTCAAACCATACCAAACTGCTTGGTTTATGCTTTCGTGTGAAAGCTGGCTGAAAGAAAATAACCCCAGACTGTAGGTTATATAACTGTGAGTTGGGCTATGCTAATGTAGGTTTTGCATTCGTAAATTGTATGTTATTTTCATGTTCATTATCTAACATGTATTGCTGATATTGTTAGTCAATCTTACAACCACTAGGATCAGTTTTGTTTCTATGATTTGCTTTTTATGATTTAGTGATTTGGTAGCACATAAACTAATCTATGTTTTCAATTGATTTTAAGATCAATTAATGACAGCTTCTTGCATTCTGTGTATGCTTCTTTTTGGGGGGGATTCAATGATATGTTATCAAAGGATTAGTCATGCTTAGTTCTAATAGATAATCCTGACTTTTGGTGAGATGTTTGTGACTTTCAAACCTGATGATATTGTTACAATCTCATCAATTTTATGTTTTTAGAGGCTAAGCCATATAGTTATCAAAGATTTTAATTTAGAAAAGTCACATTATGTGTTTGAAAGTTGAGTGATTTGTTTAATCGTTTACTAATTATTGATGATATTGTTACACTCTCTCTGTTAGGCGAATATTATTCAACATAAAGAGGAGGCGGTGGCGAAGTTAATTTCTAATGGGACAACGATAACTACTACCATGGATCACGAGCTCGAAAAGGAGGCAATTGAAAGTGTATGTGCCAAGAAAAAAACAAGAAAATATGCATGGAAGGTAGGCGTTGGACCGGTTTTCAGAAAAAAGATTTTTGGATGACATCGGAAGCTGGATCGTCTCAACCATCTTCAAGCGAGACGGAAGCACTTCGAAATCAAGTGGCTTTACTAGAAGAGAAATTGA
The DNA here is from genome assembly GCA_030545235.1 of Helianthus tuberosus. Taxonomy (NCBI): domain Eukaryota; kingdom Viridiplantae; phylum Streptophyta; class Magnoliopsida; order Asterales; family Asteraceae; genus Helianthus; species Helianthus tuberosus. The sequence continues at coordinate 97,855,565 of CM060388.1, forward strand.
AACAAAGAAATGAGAACTCGGAAAAAATGTTGATGTTCATGAGCTCAAAGTTTCCGGATTTTGAGAGTTCAATATCCGCACATGTGAGTGGTGGAGCAAATGATTTGGATGGGCAACTCAATGTTAATGATAGTTTGATCTAGGATGTGACTTAGTTTAACTTACTTTGTTGGTGTTTGTTTGATTACTGTTTTGAAGTTTAGGATTGATCTACTAAGTATTTTTACTTATATGTTTGACTGTTAACTTTATTAAAGTTTAGAATTAACATGCAATAATGTTATGGATTAAATTTGTTGAGAATGTCATTGTATTTAAGACTCTTATTAGTCCTAAAAAGTAAATATATTACGAAATGTGCATGCATACTATCGACTATCAAATGTAGTATCAAAGACTATTTTTTAGGCTTCAAAAAACTCATAACTAGAAACAGTCATAGCATCGATGACTATTTTTTAGTTACGAAATTAACATATTAGGGATTGATTATCAGTTTCTAAAAAAACATATTCGGGATTGAAAAAGTTTTTAAAAGATACAAAATTTCAGTCTCTAAAAAACATATTCGCGACTAAATAATGACATCTAAGATTATTATTTTAGTCCTAAAAGATAAATTGAATATGTTATCAGGGACTAATTCTCAGTCTCTAAAAGAACATATTATTAGGGACTGATTCTTAGTCTCTAAAAGAACATATTCAGGACTGAAAAAGTTCTTAAAAGCTATATATTTTCAGTCCCTAAAAACATATTCGAAACTAAATAAGATGACATCTAAGATTATTTTTCAGTCCCTGAAAAATATATTAAGGAATGAAATGGCATGTTATCAGGGACTAATTCTCAGTCTCTACAACGTCTATTAGAGACTGAAATGATGTTGTACCCATGGAACCCAAATCTAAGTAAATGTATTTGGGACAAAATAAACAAGGTACTGATTTTCAGTCCTGAAAGGCCTAGTATCAAGGACTGATTTTCAGTCACCGACGAAATGTATTCGAGACTGAAATGATGTTGTACCACAACTTATATTGAGGAGACTGAATGTCAGTCTCTATTGGTGTCATACAATCGGGACTGAAATTTAGTTACTAATGAAAGTATCTAGGACTAAGCAATTAGGACTAACTCGGGACTGGCAAAATCAGTCCCTAATAACCATTAGGGACTGATTTAGGAGTTTTAGAGACTGATTTTTCAGTCTCAGATTGCGATCTTTTTTGTAGTGCCTATATCATCCCTGATTACTTGTAAACAAGACAAGAAAAACACAAAAAAAAAACCTACAGTTGAGCCAAAGAATTGCCCAGTAACGGAAAGAACAATAGTACAAGTAAGGATGGACGAAAAGAAAGAAACACGAAACGATATTGAAATAACGAATCAAATACGGGTATAGAAATTAAACTGAAGTAGATGTTGAACCAAATCAGTAACATGTGTCTAAAGTATAATTGGCACAGTAGCGGACGAATCATATCATATCACAAACGTATCAGATGCATATACTAATTAGGTGACCTTAAATGTCACAACAAGAAGTCATGTAATTAAAGAAGCACCCAGAGCCAAAAACAGACTGGTACACAGCTAGCTAGTCCATGCACCTATGAGATGGTGAGTGTGGCATTCACCCATTATTCCATCTCAACACAACAAACTCAAACTCGGAACTAAGATCGATCTATATGCCTCTAGGGGCCAAGGTGCTACACGAGCACAAGCTAGATACGCCGTGACTTTTATTACGCACTGTCACCATAAGTGTCATGCCGTTGACGCCCAAACAGCAAGCCAAACGCTCGGGTGACAGAGTACAAAACTAAGGCTATGTAAATAGCTTACAACCAACTGAAAATAATATTAATGGGAACATGCGACCATGAGTACAAGTCTAAGGTATGGCATGTTACATCACACTAATAATCATACAAACAATACCATACTGATTCAGATACCGCATCACATATCAAACGGTTAACAGGAACACACAAAAATCCGTACTGCAAAGTGACGGATATGATAAAAATTCTATGATGTCAAAAATAGGAATCCGTACCTTAGTTTAGCAAGCAAAGCAAAAATCCACAAATCGAGTCGTCCTCAAAACTTACGTGAACCTAAATCCCGTATTTACGAGATTAGTATTATATAATTTATTTAAATTAAGAGGTCTTTCGTTTGACTTTCCGGTGACTACAAACTAAACTTATCCTTTTTTTTACATATGCTCACCGGTTACACTCACCATATATTATTTAGTCACCTTAAAAATAATATGAATACAAATAAAATTTTTAACCTTTTCGTAACGTCTTTTGTATATAGGAATTTAGAATAATAAACATAGAATTTTGATATCTGTTTACTAAAAATATATCATTATAAAGCTTTGAGATAGTGCATATGATAATAACAGAAACTTAATAAGTTAATATTAATTATTATACATAAATATATATTACACTTAATTAGATATAAGTCAAAAATAATTAAAAGAATTTGATATTCTTTTCAATATCTCGATAAACATACACACATATATAAACATATGCATGACACCCAAACTTACACATACACACAAGATCTATACAAGCTCACAACCACATCAGACAAGAATCTTATGCTAGAACACACATATACACTCGATATACATACAACAAGCATACATAATATACATATAGCTAACATACAGTTTACTCAAACACACCATACATACATACATAGTAACCACATACACCTAGATGTCATCATGCACATGCACCCATTCTCATATACAAATCAAAACACACACTCATACACACAAGATAACACACACATACTCAAAACACAATACACACATCCCACTCATCCGTACACACACAAAAACATACACGGGGCTCATTTTCAGTTACGTGTGTCGCCGGAAAATTAACATGAGTTCAACCGAAACGAAACAAGATGTCTGAGTTTATACCTTGATAGGTCGGGGAAGAAACCGACCCGCGGCGGTGGAAAACAGTACGGTGGTGACGAGTTGCTCATGACGGTGACGTGCGACGGAAACGAAAGGGTGGCCGCAAAGTGGGGTTCTTGTGGCGATTCAAGTGGAGATGGTGGTAGTTTATGGTGCTGGTTTTAATTTTGAAATGTGAGTGTAGCCATGTAGAGCAAAGGAATGATCGATGTATAGATGTGTATGTATTTTTGAAATTGATGGTCTTGTATCTATTAAGCTATTCGTGGGTGAATGGTCCGAAGACAATTTTCATAACTTAACAAGGCTGCTTAGATGTTTCAACTTATCCTCGGGCCTAAAGGTGAACTTTTCTAAAAGTCAATTGTTTGGCGTGGGGGTGGGTTGTGATGTGGTGTCGCATATGGCCCATATACTTAACTGTAGAGCGGGGCCTTTCCCATTCTCATATATCGGCCTACCGGTAGGGGCAAATATGGGATTGGTGAAAAATTGGCGACCCATAATTGAGAGATTTCAAAACAGATTATCATTATGGAAGGCGCGTACTTTATCATTTGGAGGTAGAACGACACTAATCATGGCGGTACTAGGAAGTCTACCAACCTATTACTTCTCCCTTTTTAGTGCACCTATGCAAGTGATAAAACAATTAGAGAAGATTAGGCGGAAATTTTTGTGGGGTGGATGTATGGATAAAAACAAAATAAGTTGGGTACCATGGTTTAAGGTTGTGGCTCCAAAAGAACATGGGGGTTTGGGTATTGGAAGCCTTAATTCGATTAACAAGGCTTTGATGGTCAAGTGGATTGTGAGGTTCAAAAACGAGACAACACATCTATGGAGAAAAATCATCATGGCGGTGCATATTGGAGGGAGGAGTTACCCGACGATACCGATCAAAAGTTCAATAGGAGGTGTTTGGAAAAGTATTGTCAACCTGGGTAGATCTCCGATTGGTGCTAAAATGGATGCGATAAACAGGCTGGAACTAAAGAGAGGGCGTGGAGACAAGGTATTTTTCTGGTTGGATAAATGGGTAGGGAACAACACCATACGCGACTTGTTTCCGAATCTTTCAGTATCGAAACAGAAAAATATTGTTTGGTACAACAAAGATATAATGTCATTCAAGGTAAAGTTACATGGTTATGGGGCAGCGCAAATCCGGTGACGCAGGATGGACATATGCAAGACTGGGCAGATTTGGTTACGCTACTGGATAACTTAGACATGGATAAAGATGAAGATACGTGGCTGTGGAAAGAGGGGGGCTTGAGTGAAGAGTTCAAGGTATGCAATCTCAGAAAAGAACTGGATGGTATACCATTCATACCAGAAACAAAATTTCTGCAGTGGCTTAATTGGATCCCTAAGAAAACAAACTGCTTCCTATGGCGTGTGGTACTGAACCGGATACCTACCAGGGACGCTCTCGCAATCAGAAACATCTCGATTCCAACGGTAAATTGTGTCCTTTGCAACTGGGCTCTAGAATCAGCGGATCACCTGCTGATTACTTGCGAGTTTGCCCACCAGGTATGGGTAGCATTATCGCTATGGATGAAGATTCATTGGCCGAGCTACTTACTAAGCGTGGTGGAACTACTAGAGTTTTTGAATAACTATCGAGGCGAAAGTGTGAAAAAGAAGGCGTTTCAAGTAATTGTTGCTGCAACATGCTGGATTCTATGGAGGATCAGGAACAATGCGATTTTTAGTAACAAAACAACTCAGGTCTCAAGAGCGATTGGAGACATAAAGGTGTTATCTTATCTGTGGATAAGTGCAAGAGCTGGATTAACAGATATTGGTTGGATGGAATGGAGTAGTTTTAATTGTTTCAGCTAAATTGTTTCAGCTGAAGGTTCATGCTTGTAATTTGCTTTCCTTTCAAAACCTGAGCAACTTGCTTGGGTTAATGTACTATACTGTTTCTTTTTTTTATATGATTCGCCTTTCTCAAAAAAAATCTATTAAGCTATTCAAGTTATAGATGGTCAAACAAGGAAAGAGTTATGGTCTTCTCATTTTTAGAGTATGGCCTTAAATTGTGTGCAGGGACGAGGATGATGAAGCATGGGTTTAGTATTTTTTTTTTTTTATGCTAGTCTTGTAGGAAACCATGAGCATAATTATTCACTAGTCACCTATCCATATGTAAATATATAGTTGATGGATAGGTTTAAACAAATTTATATAAATAATGTTATATAAAATATTTAATATATATAATTTTAGAATATAAACCTTATTCACGTTTAGATAAAATGTAAATAATATGCACACTAACTTGGTTAATAAAAAAAATCAAAGTACTAAACTTTAACTTGTTATAAATGTCAAATTTTAATTATATTAAATGGTAATACATTTATAATTATTATAACGATTTAAGAAATTTCCGAGTGTTACATGTTGTCTACTAGTTTGTATGTAGAACTTGATTTTCATTCATGCTGTTAGGCACACATAAAGAAACACAAAAATCCAAATTAAATTTTTAACTTATTGTAATTTAATTTTCACCGAATCACAAAATTACAAATTAAAAACTTAAATATTTTTCAAATACTTAATTGGCTTAAATCAGTGGCTCTGATACCACCTTTTCTGTCACGGTCCCCCGACCCGTTTTACCCGGTTCAGAGGTCGCGGGACAGAAAACCCGTGGTATTGGTATTTAATTTGGCAGCGAAAATTTTAACAGAATCGTTTAAACTGAAAATACCGGATTTATTTTATTACAAGTTTCGGGACAAACCCTGTAGTTTACAATAAAGGAATTTCACTGGGAAATCCCCTTATTACAAAAACATGTTTATTTATTTACTGAGCCACTCCATTCAAGCTGGAGTGCTACGCGACACTTTTCCTTTTCACAGTAAATCACCTGAAACATGTTTTAAAAAGATTTGATCAGCGGGAAATACTGGCGAGTCATTTAATTTGTACAAAACGACACATTGTCATAATTTACAGCAGGGGCGGAACTAATTAAGAATGAGCCGTAGAACGGGCTACGACTCAACCCCGTATTCGTATTCGCAGTGTAATTTTTTTTTCGATTTTATACATAGCATACCCAAAAACATATACGAGGATACCCCTAAGAGAAAATTATGAAACTTGACATTATTCATTAAGCCCAAAACATGTTTAGTAACAAAGCCTAAAATTAGTTTTATGATAATTAAGCCCAAATTATAATAATTAATAAAGCTCATAATATAGAATAAGTGATCTTGTGCATCTTATGGTTGAAATGGGAACACATAGTTCTTGTCCTTTGGTTTATTTGGTAGTGAAACGAGCTTTGGTTTTACCGGTTGCAACCGCAATTTTGAAAATTGAATATTATCAAGACGGATTTACGCAATCGAATGAGCTCGTAATTTTTGAACAATGTCATGTTTGTGCGGTCGAAAATGATTTTTTTCATAAAGTAAAAGACGACGATGTGATGGTACGATTTCAATCTATGAAAAAAAGAAGAGGCCAAATCTATTAGTTGTTTGGTTACTTTATTTATTTATCGTCTTTTTTTTTAATATTGTATGATTGCACGGTAAAAAAATTAGGATACCCATGATTTAGTGGACTAGTTCCGCCACTGATTTACAGTATTAAGAGTGATTACAATTGCCACTATCTTATAATAATCTGGTCCAGTTGTCACTCGACCGAATCTATGACTGTGGTCATATCACTATTGGGTCCTGTCACCCAAAAGTGACATGTATCACTAATTAGGCTCGCCCACCTAAGAGTGATAATGCAGCAGTAATGTACACAATACCCCACTTACTGCCAGTAATTAAAGATTTTCAAAGACTTAATCCTTGTAATTATAACTGGAAAACATTTAGGGTTTTATAAAGCAAATTTGATAAAAACAGAATGACTCACATTGCAAGTTTAAACGGACAGAGTTTGCCTACTGATTAAGCCGGTAACCTAGTTAAATAAAAATGCAAACGAAACTAGGTTATTAACTTAATACAACTTTCATGATAACTCACGAGATCGAAACCCTCACGACGAATGACAAAGTATAGCCCAAGATTTGGGCAGCACTTAAACATCCATCGGATCGGTTTTAATCGATCGGAAATTGTATCGTAGCAGTGATCGAGTTATTACCCCGTTATCGTAGCAGCGTCTCGATATTCTAATTTGTGATTTCGGACAGAAAGAAAGCAGTTTTTGTGAAATTTTTCGAGTAGGTTGGACTGGCCATGCAACGTGTAACACCCCAACCCGGATAGGGCTGACGTGTCACTATTACAGATATCAAAACCAAACATAATCCATTTAACAAGGAAAAAAATGGAATCCAAAAGACAACCAAAAGTCTCGAATCAAACCAAGAAATCCTAAAGTCTTAGTTAATTTAAATACTGAAATAAAGAAAAGTCATTTATTCTTGAATTGCATTAACTCTCATCATCACTGGTTCCCCAAGTTCCCCTGATTACCTGACAACAAAAAGACAACACAACAAAGAAAAACTACGGCTGAGCCAAAGGTTGCTCAATAACGGAGAAAACAACAGTACAAGTAAAGAACAAGCATAATAAAGGATGAAATCCAAACATACTTTATTTCAGATCAGAAACCAAACTTCTACGGAAACAAAACTGAACAGAGTCTGAGGTATAACCCAATACTTGACTGGAACATAAACGAACACATATCGAAACATATCATGGCAAAATCAGAAACATATCAAACATATATAGATGTCGCACTACGTGACTACACTTAAAAATAAATTAAGTCACGTCAGACGGAAGCACCCACGAGCCTAAACAACCAAACAGGTACACAGCTAGCTAGTCTATGCACCTATGAGACGGTGAGTGCGGTGTGCACCCATTGTTCCATCTCCACAAACCAAACCAAACCTAACCAAACCGAACCAAACCAAACCAAACATGCTCGGGTGATAGAGTACAACAATTAAAGCTAACGAGAACATGCAACAATGATTACAAATGCTAAAGTCTATTGCATGCTACTATGAACTTAGCAAATAATAAATGTGAAATGAAACAACTAACGGAAACCGACAAAATCCGTACTGCAAAGTAACGGATATGATTAAAAAATGTACTAACATGAGAGAACCAAAGAATACATACCAAGGAGTGACAAAGATAACAAATAAAAATACTACGATGTCAAAAATGAGAATCCGTACCAAGAGTAATGAAAATAAAATTATACTATGATGTAAACGAAACAGAATCCGTACCTTGGTTTAGCAAGCACAAAAAAAAAAAATACGAAATCCACTAATCGAGTCGTCCTCAAAATTTATGCAAACCTAAACCCCGCATTTACGTGATCAGTTTATTATCTATAAATCATTTATAACTGGTTCTAAGAACTTTTCCCCGTCGACCGCGACAAACCCGAATAATTTATAAAATATACTAATACATAATTATCAAAATCAAAATTATTATAATTATTTGATTCGATAACTATTAGAATTATTTAGAATAACCTTAAAACAAACCACACCCACATGCAAACCTACTGTACACACTCATGAACACCAATACAAACACACCATAAATTGGACAATACATCACACACATCACATATATGTCATACATGCACAACACTCACACATGGATACCACCATACACTCACTGTACACACACCAACACACTTCAAACACACTCACATACAAATTTATCAAACACACATGTTCATGCATCAAACACACACATTATATAATGGATATAGTATCAGTTTGCACACACACATAACAAACACCTACGCAACACACACAACAAACACACATACATACTCACACACGCGCATGCTGTACTCCCATACAAACACACAATATTCACACACCTAACACACGTACATATTAACACACATTGATTGTTTTACACACACACCGGCTTCACTCTCAATGTGTTGCCAGAAATTACCCAGATCCCACCCTCACGCTAAATCGCCGGACATGGATTAACGGCATCAGACGCCGTACTCAAATAACATAGTTACAATAAATAAGATTTAATAAAATACACCGTGGGGGTTGGAACCGTTACCTCAACCTATATTAGTTTCGCAGAGACGATTAGCATGGTCGGCTACATAAACGGATGGAGGTGGCGGCGATAATATGACGGTTTAATAACAGGGACAGGGGCTGGTACTACGAGAACAACCGCGCCAACGTCGATGCGGTTTGAACCAGCAACGACGAACTTCTGGTGGTTGCAGTGGCTACCACTGTTGTACGACGACCGAACAGAATGTGTGTGATGCGATGCTCATGAAGGCTGTGGCGGATTTCGAAATGGATGGGTGATGGATTCTTTGTCGCAGGCAGCATGTTTATATGAAGGAGGTGAATTTTATTAGGGTTTCGTTTTTTTAACCCTAGACTACTCAACAAGTTACAAAACAAACCCTTTAGTTTACTTCAAGTTTTAAAAAGCCCAAAACTATTATAACTTAACTAAATGCTAACATTATTTACTTATTAGTTCAATAACATGATTTTGTTATTAAATATAAAACGCTACGCATAAAATGATATTGATTACTCTCATTTAAAATCCGACATCTTAATTCGATATTTATTATCTTAGGGTTTTTTTTCCGAATTTTTGTATATTACAGTTTTACCCTCCTAAAAAAAATTTCGTCCGCGAAATTGCTAGCACGGACCAAGAGTAAAATTCAGACATACACATTGGGACAAATTGCCAATTTTATACTTGTCCACCATGTGACACCTGTGTCACTTCAATCATCAAACAAATACCAAACCAATGAAATATTGTATTTCATACTTGGGATTTGTATAAATATGTGTATCTTTTGCACATATCAATTCGTGTTCGATTTCAAGCTTTAAATCGCTTTCTGGAAGGTTATACGTGCACTGATGCGTAAATATAACCAGTTTAATGCAACAAACACTCCGGAACAGTGACATAGGCTTAACATACCTTAAATATACTTTACATAACTTAGAAATAAGTTTTGGATAGTTTGGTATGCCGAAATCAAGTTTATTCGCTTACAGGGACTAAATTCAACAAACTGCGACAGTATGCCGATTTGTACTGTAACGAACAATCCGGAACTTGATCATAAGTTAAACACACCCTAAATATCCTTTACATAGCTTAGAAATAGGCTTTGAGGGGTTCGGTGTGCTAAAATAAACTTTCTTGATCAATAGGGACTAAAAGCGTCAAAAAGTGCACAAGTTTGCATTTTCGCGCATATCTTACGTTCTGAATACATCCGGACTTCCAAAAATTTATGTAATCATTAAAATATTATGTTTTAGTGATTGGTTTGATAAAAATCCATTCGTCGCTTAATTTGGATCGTTTTTGCGTTCATTACAACTTCCGTCGTAATTAAGCGAATAACGCGATCGTACGACCAAACGAACCGACATCCGACATATTTTTGAGCATGTTTCATGTCCCCTATACTTAGGCATCATTTTAGAGCCTTGAAAATGGCTTAACGGGCCTTAAATGGGTCAAAATGAAGCTTAAACCACTGCAGGGACCATTTCTGCAATTTCAGAAAGTTGTTTGCTGAACAGAAAGCTTAGGCGGCCCACGTAAGATTCCCCTTACTCTTACGTAGCCCGTGTGAGCCTGTTAGACCTTCAAAAACCATTTTACAGCCTGTTTCCAGCTGTTCCAGCAGTTTAGGGGCTTTGCAAATGGTATTTTTGAGTCTATGGGCTCATATTAGGGGCTCCCATGGTTTCACAAAACAAGGGGCACACATGGAGGGCTAGGATTGAAGCTCGTTTATCATGGAACGAGCCTAACGGTTGTGATTTTCCTATAAATAGCCAACACCTTCATTGTTGCAACTCACAATCTGATTCAAAAGGCTCTAAGTAGGGGTTTTAACACCTCATACCTGAGCTCGTTTATCGAGGAACGATCCTAACGGTTGTGATTTTCCTATAAATAGCCAACACCTTCATTGTTGCAACTCACAATATGATTCAAAAGGCTCTAAGTTGGGGTTTTAACACCTCATACCTTGCTTGGACCCTTTGTAAGTATTCTTTCGTTCTTTTATGCGTTTTTAGCACGAAAGTCAAACTTTGTTTGACTTTCTGCATTGACCAGTTTATGGTCAACACAAAGTTCGTTTGAACTTCGCAACATGAGCGTAATCACGATGGTCATAGTCCCTTGTGACTATACCTACTGATTACCACGTTAATTAGGTATAGTGACGAGTCATAGTTTCAGTCAATATACGCTTTAGCGAGTATTTTGTAACCAAACTACTCATGGGTATCAAAACCATTTGTTTTGATACCAAACCTGTTTTCAAACTTTGTTAAACATGTTTTAAACATGTTTAGCTCGTCACTTTTAGATTAGTGCTTGTGTAGGGTCGTAAGGTAAGCGATCTAAACAATCGCTTATACTTTCGAACCCGACCCGTTTGGTCGATCATTAGGATCCGACCAAACACTTTAGGTGACCATAGTTGTATAGGGAATAACCTTCCGAGGTTATACCTTATGGTCACTTCGTTTAAGTAGTTGTATGATAGGTAGTTTATACGCCTTAGGAAAATGACCAAAATGCCCTTTTTATGCATAATTGATATTTAAGCATATGTAACCCAAACTTTTGTCACTTAACTGATTATGCAACATAATTAAACATGTTTAGGCATATAATACTTGTCATAGGACTAGTTAGGCAGTCCGAACGCGTTTTACGCGAACGACGCGTTAAAGTAGCGCAAGCTACCTAAACGGGTCGTAATGGGTCGTAAGCACTTATGTTAGGTTTCATTTTAGTATGTAGGCTTTGTTAAACCATATCATATGAGTCCCCCACACTCATTTGGTTTACGAGACCTCATCCTATCCGATCTTCCGATTTAGGTTCGGTTTATTTATGTAGTTACCAATATTAGGTGCCGTTTGATTCCGTGCTCCCTCTAGCTTGCTTGGTAGTTGTTCAAGACTTTTAAGCACTCTCAAGTGAGTACATAGTTCCCCTCTTTTACTGTTTTCAAATGTTTTGGGGTGAAACATGTGTACCTAATTGTTATGTTCATGATTTCAAAAGTATAATTGGTTATACATATTAGTACTTATCTTTTGATAAACTGAATGATTATTTATGATTTAAACACTAATTTTTCCAAAGATTATAAAATTTAATTGTTGGATAGTACTTATTTTATGTTCACCAGACCGGTTGGTAGTATGATATAGCACTATAGGATTTGACACCCCATTCCTGTTATCATGGAATGTCAGAAACCGATATTTTATCCAAATAGGGATTGCCTTTGTGGCATTTCTATAGTCTCAAAGGTGTATTTTGATGAACTCAGGTCTGAATGAATTCTTAAATCACATTTTTATTGTATATTTTGTTATACTCCCAAAAGTATAGTTTGATATGCTCTCATATGTGATATTGTACAAAACCAACATATATTTTGTTAATAACCAAAAACATAGTTTAATATGTTATTTGTAAAACCAAAGCATATTTTGATATGTTAGTTATAAAACCAAAACATAGTTTAATATGTTATTTATAAAACCAAAGCATATTTTGATATGTTAGTTATAAAACCAAAACATAGTTTAATATGTTATTAATAAAACCAAAGTATACTTTTGATATACTACTGAAAACTGTTATTTTGATAACTAAAGTATATTTAATATACTATCTGTTTGACTATTTTGGAACTTAAATATATTTTAATATATTACTTATTTGACTTTCTTAAAACCAAAGTATATTTTTATATATATACTATGAACCTTTTTATCAAAATATTGTTTTTCAAACAATATATTATATACAAACTCATTTTTACTTAATTATTTATTGATACATCTTTCTTTCATATCATCTGTTTTCTTATCACTTATTATATGATTTTCAAAAGAAAACATTTTAAAAAAAGCTCATGACTATTTTTGATAAAACATTCTTTTAAACTTATAAGTCATGAAGCCTATTTTCAATAAAACCTATGTATCTCACAGGCATTTTTATGCTGACGTACCTATTTTTACACATGTTTCAGGTGCTGCTATGTGATGATTGTTGATACTTGCTACACTTAGGATGGACTCGTGCCTTAGCGACTTTAAAATTTGAAAGAAAATATTTGTAGTTATTTGATTTGTAATAAAACAATGAGTTCATTAATTCAATAAAACAAAATTATTTAATCCATGTGAAACAATTATTCT